>OY723409.1:7051010-9675746 GCA_963210345.1 Inga oerstediana | reverse complement strand
AACCATAAATTTTATAAAAGAGAGCAAAAGTAACCATGACGTTAACGGACGTTAACGTCCATTAATGTGAACTTTCTAAGGTACTAAAATAGCCATTAACTAATGTCAAAAGTGCAAAAGTAACCATAACATTTTTCTTGGATATAAAATTAACTTCTTGAACATTAATTCATAATTTTTTTTTTTTTACTCTTGTGTTGTGAGTGTTTTATCAATTTGAGGATAAATGACAAAACTTATTAATTAATATTTAAAAAGTCAACTTTTTTTATTTTGGCGAGAATGACGAAACGAAAGAAAATCATCACCTAACTCCAAAAGATAAAATCCAAGGTAATTAAACCTGAACCTGTCGGTGAACCAGTCTGGGTACTGGGTCAAGGGTCAGTGGGTCAGATTGAAGCTAAACTGGTGAGAAATGGAAAATTATGCTTATAGTATGAAATTCTAAAGGAAAAATAAAAAAAAATATTTTTTTAAACAAAAATTAAAAGCTTAACCCAAATCTACTGACCAGTTAGCCGGTTTCCGATCTGGTTCGGATCAGAGAACCATGATAAAATCCTTAACATTAATTATAAAATAGGTGACTTTTTGAACATTAATTTATAAGTTTTTTTTTTTTTACTTTTGCTTTTGTGTTATGAATGTTTTATCAATTTGGGGATTAAAATGACAAAAGTAAAAAAAAAATTATAAATTAATGTTAAAAAAGTCACCTATTTTATAATTAATGTTAAGGATTTTATCATGGTTATTTGATCCGAACCAGATCGAAAACCGGCTAACAGGTCAGTAGATTTGGGTTAAGTTTTTAATTTTTGTTTAAAAAAATATTTTTTTAATTTTTCCTTTAGAATTTCATACTATAAGCCTACAATTTTTCATTTCTCACCGGTTTAGCTCTAGTTTGACCCTTGACCCAGTACCCCGGCCGGTTCACCAACAGGTCCAGGTTTAATTACCTTGGATTTTATCTTTTGGAATTAGGTGATGATTTTCTTTCGTTTCGTCATTCTCGCCAAAATAAAAAAAGTTGACTTTTTAAATATTAATTAATAAGTTTTGTCATTTAAATCCTCAAATTGATAAAACACTCACAACACAAAAGCAAAAAAAAAAAATTATGAATTAATGTTCAAGAAGTTACTTTTATATCCAAGAAAAAATTTATGGTTATTTTTGCACTTTTGACATTAGTTAATGGCTATTTTAGCACCTTAGAAAGTTCACATTAACGGTCCGTTAACGTCATGGTTACTTTTACTCTCTTTTATAAAGTTTATGGTTACTTTTGGTCCAAAAATTAGTTCATGGTTACATTTGCTTTTTTCACAAAAGTTTATGGTCATTTTAGCACCTTTACCCATATATATATATATATATATATATATTGATGAAATGTCAAGCTAGCATCATTTTCTCCTCAAATTGTACTGGGTTCATTGTCGTCTCTGCAACTTTCTCTTTTGGACCTGACGTGGAATCAATTTTATTACTCACTCTTGCCACATAGGATGACTCATGATGAGTTGTACATGGGAGGATAATAATATAAAAAGTGGAAAAAAAAAAAACATAAGGGATTGAGTGTGTGTTTGTTTGGGCTTATTTTTGGACAATAAGTCCTTATCACTCAAGCCGAGATAAAACCTTTCTTACATACTTACCTCGTATACCGTGAATCATAATTTATGATCACTTATTACCTAAAAATAAACAATTTAAAACAAACATTAAATCACGAATAAGCTAAAAGTTCTCAGTCGTCCCGAGTCTAGATAAGAAAATGAGCAAGTCAAAAGTTAAAAGAGAAAAAAATTAATTTTCCTTAATCTTCTCTTCTTTTTTATGGGCTAAAGAGAGTTATTTTTTATTTATTAATCTTGTTGAATTGCGATTGCTAAACCACTAGAGAGAGAATAAAATAGACGAATTCATATGATAAAATCTCAATGAATTTTTGCACGATAAATTCATCAGTTAGTCACATCCCAAAAATTGATAAAAATGCCCTTTACATGATATTACAATTCGCCGAATAAAATCACCACATAAATCATATCTCACTCAACTACCATCATTACAACTAACCAAGGATGGTGATGCCTTAAAAATACAATATTTGCGGGGAAAATCAAAGGTTGGATCATATAATGGCTTCTTTTTTTTTTTGGGCCAAAGATCGTGTGCTGTTAATATGCAACAATTTACATACTTGATGTATTCGGTTGTTAGGATATCTGATAATAGAATCCAAAAAAGACACCTGACACTAGGGGCTCAAAAAATTATCAAGAAAAAAAAAGGTTCTATAGGGAGAGCCTAACATGAACGCTTGCTCAAGAACTAACGTTGGGCGTTGTAGATTGGCTTACCCATTTATCAGCAACACTAATAGGAGAACGAGGTGGTGGATTTGTATTCTTCAACAACCCAACCTCGTCCCAATTGGGTGATTCCGGCGTCAACCGTGGGGTCTCCTGTACCCGATCCCTCCCACTGCCACTTTGAATCCTCTCCAACGTCTCCAAAACTTCCTCCATGGAAGGTCTCAATTCCTTATTAGTCTGTAGACACTGAAACGCCAACTGAGCCACTAAAATTACCGTCCTCTTCACTTCCCCGCCACTCTCAAACCCAAGAGAAGGATCCACCAACTCGCTCAACTCGCTCCTCTGAATCTTCCTCACCGCTAAGCTCGACAAGTTAATAGAGTCTGAGTCCCGGCTCATGTCAACAGCTGCCATCGATGTTATGAGCTCGATAAGCACAACTCCAAAACTAAAAACATCACTTTTGCTAGTGAGCTGGTAGCAATGGTGATATTCGGGGTCGAGATAACCCGGTGTCCCTTGAGGAGCAGTGGAAACATGGGTGACATCGGTGGGGAAAAACCTTGAGAGTCCGAAATCCGCAACCTTAACGTTGAAGCCTTCATCAAGGAGGATGTTGTTGGTTTTGATGTCACGGTGGATGATGTCAGAAGCATGGAGGTAGACCAACGCTCTTGCCGTTTGGATGGCGATCTTCATGCGGGTGGACCATGGTAGGACGGTGGGCCTTTTGGGATCTCTGTGAAGGTGGAGGTGATGAGCAATAGTGCCGTTTGGGATGAATTCGTAAACAAGGAGGAGTTCGCGGCTGTGGCGGGAGGTGCAGCCATAGAGGGAGACAAGGTTTTTGTGGTGTAAGCGAGTTAGGATCCTCACTTCGTTCATGAAGTGTTCTACTTGTTTGTGGTTTTGCTCATATAAGCGTTTGACTGCAACCTCTCGTCCGTCTTCTAGTTTGCCTAATTGAAAATACATAAATAATTAGTTAATCCCACACAAGACCAGGTTTGTATGCCCACCCATTCTATACACACACACACACACACACTCCCCCTGACCTTATTATATAAACATTAACTATGCAAGAGAATACAATACAAATATGAAAAGATTCTATTTAAACATGCATAAAATAAAAAATTTAGATAGAATTAATGACTTAACCATATCTCCTTTGTTTCGATTTAAAGGTGCCTTATAATCAGAGTCCGAGGGAGCATTTTACTTGGGTCAAATTCACAAAGTAAATTTCTAACATAAAAATTGCCACTCTTGTCCTTAACTAACATAAGAGACGTTTTAGAAGTTTGGCATGGTACTAAATATAAGCTACTCAACAAAAAGTGAACAATATTAAATTCTTCTTTTCCATAAATGTCCTTATTAATTGTATTGTAGAGAGATTAAACAAGAAAGAAATTAAGAGTAATTAAGATACAATGATTTTAATTGGAGGGTAATTGTTATGTAAATAATAATAGTATATGAGAGTTAGTTAAGTTAATCAATTGAGATGGTATAAACTGTTTTCAAGTTAACTTATTTTTCTTAATTATGGTGTAGTTAGGGTGTCTTGTACTAAAGACAAGAGTGGTATACATTCACAATCACCTACTCCTCCGGTCCTTAATACAAGAGATATATGGAAAGTTGATTTTGATCCTAAATATAAGACATAATTTTCATATTTATCAATTTTTCCCTAATTTACCCCCATTGATGATCCTTCAACCATATCAAGGAAGAGAGGAAAGGAGGTGAAACAGAACAGAGAATGTGAACGATGAAACAGAACAGAGAACACATTGCGGCCAACGTTGACCTTGCTATGATGTAAGCACTGACGTTGTGAACAGGGAGGGGGTTGGTGTGTGGTTGCCGGATCTGACTTTCTCATTATTTTAAGAATTTATAAGGTTTTTGTTTTAGTATAAATAGGGGGTTGTATTTCATTGTAAATCATCAAGAATCTGAATAAACACATTAGAGTTTGGTTTCTATACCATTTTGGCATCAGAGCCTGGTTCCAGAGGGAGAAAAAACGAGAGAATGAGGAAGAGGATTGAGAGAAAAAAACGTTGGGAAAACAGGGTGTGCGAATTCCATCCTACCGACCTTTTCTCAGAAATCTGACTACACCATCGTGTTCAGAAGGTCCCAAAACCCAGAACAGGAGTGTGCCACCACCGTGCAACGCCTCCACGCGCTGCAGCCGGAGACCCACGCGCCGTCAACGGAGCCCACGCGCCGGCCATGCGCCCAGAGGTTGAAGATGACCAGTCAGCGCCACGTCATCTGACACGTCAGCACTGTTGACCTAGTCAGCGCCACGCTGTCCAATCATATTGCGCCACGTGTCAAAAGCGCCACGCCAGCAGCACCGTCAGCCTTGCCACGTCACCTAGTCCAGTCAGCATCCACGTCATCGGTCAACGCCACGTGGACCAATCACGGACTGCCACGTGTCACTGTAGCCACGTCAGCATACGGTCAGCTTGAAATTTGTTAAAATTACCATTTTGTGCCCTAAATTTTGCAATATTTACATTTTGACCCCTAGAAAATTGTCAAAATTACATTTAGGTCCCTAAACTTTAGGAAATTACATTTTGACCCCTAGACTTTGCCAAAATTACATTTAGGTCCCTGAACTATCTGAAATTACATTTTGACCCCCAGATTTTGCCAAAATTACATTTCAGACCGCAGAACTTTCTGAAATTACATTTTGACCCCCAGATGCTGCCAAAATTACATTTCAGACCCCAAAACTTTCTGAAATTACATTTTGACCCACAGATTCTGCTAAAATTACATTTCAGACCCCCCCAAACTTTCTGAAATTGCATTTTGACCCCATATTTTTGCCCAAAAATTACATTGTTGCCCTAATTACTCAAATTTCCTATTTTACCCCTGACACAAATCCTTCCCCTACTCTTCTACCTTGTACCTAATAAACTGTGTACTCCAAGTCATAACCTGTTAGACAAACTGCAAAATGCCTCCAAGACGCAGAAACACACACGAGATTGAGATGGACGAGATGAGACGCCGGATACAGGAACTGGAAACCACTGTACAAACGCAGCAAGCCATGCTAGAATCTCGCAGTGAATATCCAGATGATTCAGATAATAATAGTTCGTCGTCTACTGACTATCGCCGCCGTCCTCAACAACAATCATTCCGCCTTAATGACATTAAGGTAGATATTCCTGAATTCAAGGGAAGACTCCAACCGGACGAATTCATTGACTGGCTACAAACAGTTGAACGAGTCTTTGAGTACAAAGAGGTTCCAGATGAGCAGAAAGTTAAAATTGTTGCCATCAAATTGAAGAAACATGCCTCCATATGGTGGGAGAATCTCAAAAGAAAGCGTGAAAGAGAGGGAAAGAGCAAGATACGAATGTGGGACAAGATGCGACGCGAGCTCTCACGTAAGTTTCTTCCAGAAAATTATTATCAAGATAATTTCCTTCAGTTACATAATCTCCGCCAAAAGGCTATGTCTGTAGAGGAATATACCAGGGAGTTTGAGAAACTTATGATGAAATGTGATATACAAGAAAGGGAGGAGCAAACAATAGCTCGTTATCTCGGAGGGTTAAATACAAACATCGCTCATCCATTACAACTCCAGCAATACTGGACTCTGGATGACGTCATCCGTTTAGCCATCCGCATTGAAAAGCAGATGCCCAGAAGGCCTCCATACCAACCGTCTCCCTCAACCAGAATTCCTTTTGATAGGAAAAAGTCACAAATACATCAACCTAGCTCTTCAAATGCGCCTCCACCAAAGGCTAATAGGGAATTCAACTCCAAAGCACCTAAGTGCTTCAAATGTCAAGGATTCGGTCACATCGCTTCTAACTGTCCTAACCGAAGAATTGTCACTATTATGGAAGGAGAAGCTTCTACAGTATTTGACGAAGAAAGGGAGCCTATGCCTGAAACGGAGCCAATATTTGATGAGGAGCCAATATTTGATGATGAAATTACTCCTGCAGATCACGGAGAATCACTTGTTATTAGGAAAAGTCTGCATACAACCACCGTGAAAGAAGAACCTTGGCTACGTCGCAACATTTTTCATACCCGCTGCACAACTCAGGGTAAAGTCTGTGACGTCATTATTGACAACGGAAGCTGTGAAAATGTAGTCTCCAACTACATGGTAGAAAAATTGCACCTACCAACTCATAATCATCCGGGCCCTTACAAGCTTCAATGGCTTAACCAGGACAGCGAGGTAAAAGTTTCGAAACGATGCCTTATTACTTTTTCTATCGGTAAAAGGTATCATGATGAAGTTTGGTGTGACGTTGTTCCAATAGACGCTTGTCATCTTCTTTTGGGGAGACCTTAGCAATATGATCAACATGTTCTGTATGACGGTCACGCAAACACGTATTCCTTCCAGAAGGATGGCGTGAAAATTCAACTTGCTCCTTTGCCACCTGATAAACACAATAAAGGCAAGAATGAATCCAAACCATTAGTGTCTTTAGTCGAGAATGTGACCAAAACAGACAGCCAAGTAATGGGTTTTCTTCTATTACTCGAGACAAATAACGGAACTGTCATTCCACCTGAAGTGCAGCCATTGTTAGAGGAGTTTCCTGATGTAATTCCAGATGAAATTCCGTCGGGATTACCACCCATGCGAGAAATTCAACCTGCTATGGATTTTATTCCAGGAGCAGTAATTCCTAACAGGCCAGCTTACAGAATGAGTCCTCAAGAACATGCTGAAGTTCAAGGCCAAATTGAAGAATTGCTTAAAAAAGGATTAATCCGTGAAAGTGTCAGCCCCTGTGCCGTACATGTACTCCTAGTTCCCAAGAAGGATGGAAACTGGAGAATGTGCATAGATTGCCGTGCAGTCAACAAGATCACAATTGAGTATCGGTTTCCGATACCCAGGCTTGATGACATGCTCGACCAGTTATATGGCTCTACCATCTTCTCTAAGATTGACCTTCGAAGTGGATATCATCAAATCCGAATTCGTCCCGGAGATGAATGGAAGACCGCCTTCAAAACCAGAGATGGGTTGTACGAATGGAATGTGATGCCATTTGGGTTGTCAAATGCTCCTAGCACGTTTATGTGCCTAATGAACCAAGTCCTTCGTCCTTTCATTAGCAAGTTTGTTGTTGTCTATTTTGACGACATTCTTATCTACAGCAAGAGCATAATAGATCATTTAGAGCACTTACGTCAAGTATTGCAAGCTCTTCGTGAACAAAAACTTTATGCCAACTTGAAGAAATGCACCTTCTTGACAAATGAAGTCATTTTTCTGGGTTACATTATCACTGCAGAAGGTGTACGAGTGGATCCAAGCAAAATTGAAGCCATTAATAGCTGGCCAACTCCGCAATCTATCCAAGAAGTTCGGAGCTTCCATGGATTAGCTTCCTTCTATAGGAGGTTCATTCGAAATTTTAGTTCCGTTGCTGCACCCCTTACAGATTGCATCAAGGGAGACAAGTTCCAATGGACAGAAAAGGCTCAAATAAGTTTTGAAGAACTAAAGAAACGCTTGACAGAAACTCCTGTGCTAGCTCTTCCTAATTTTGACCAAGTGTTTGAGGTCAGTTGTGATGCCTCTAACACTGGGATTGGTGCTGTTTTGAGTCAAGAAGGCCACCCAATTGCTTTCTTCAGCGAGAAACTTAATGATGCTAAGCTCAAATACTCTACCTATGATAAAGAGTTCTATGCTGTTGTTCGAGCTTTGCAACATTGGAGCCACTACCTGTTGCATAAAGAGTTTATTCTCTATTCTGACCACGAATCACTCAAGCATTTGAATTCTCAACAGAAGATCAATTGAAGGCATGCCGCTTGGAGTGAAATGTTACAGACCTATCCATTTTTACTCAAACATAAGGCTGGGATCCTAAATTCAGTAGCTGATGCGCTTAGTCGTCGCCATACTTTGATAACGACTATGCAAACCAAAGTAGTGGGTTTTGAAACTATAAAAGAGTTGTATCAAGATGATCCTGATTTCCAGGGTACCTGGAGTGCTACTGAATCTCAACCATTTCAGCAATATTACAGGGTAGGAGGATTTTTATTCAAAGGAAAAACTCTTTGCATTCCTTGTTGCTCACTTCGAGAAGTTATAATTTGGGAAGCACATAATGGAGGATTAGCTGGTCATTTTGGTAGAGATAAAACTGTAGCCTTAGTAAAGGAGAACTTCTATTGGCCAAGACTTGAACGAGATATCAACAAGCATATCCAAAGATGCAGAACATGCCACCTGGCTAAATCCAAAAGCCAAAATACTGGTTTATACATGCCATTGCCAGTACCCAACGCACCTTGGGAGGATGTGAGTATGGATTTTGTCCTCGGGTTACCTCGGACCCAAAGACAAAAGGACTCTATAATGGTGGTTGTTGACCGTTTTTCAAAAATGGCTCACTTCATTCCTTGTCAGAAGACTAATGATGCGGTTCAAATTGCAGATTTGTATTTCAAGGAGATTGTTCGACTCCATGGAATTCCAAAAACCGTCACCTTTGATAGAGACATCAAGTTCGTAAGCCATTTTTGGAGGACTTTATGGAAAAAGATGGGAACAAAACTTCAGTTTAGCAGTGCTAGCCATCCACAAACTGATGGACAAACCGAAGCTGTTAACAGAATTCTTGGAAATCTTTTACGAAGTTTTGTTGGAACGAACTTGAAGCTGTGGGATTTTATTCTTGCTCAAGTTGAATTTGCTTACAACAACTCAGTCAATCAAGCAACTGGAAAGTGTCCATTTGAAGTTGTTTATGGCACCCGTCCTCTTAGCCCACTTGATTTGACACCATCTTCTGATAAGCAACAATATAGTGCCAATGCAGACCAGCGGGCCAAGGAAATTAAGAAATTACATGAGCAGGTATGTAATAAGATTCAGAAGCAGAATTTGAAACTCAAGGCACAACGAGACAAGCACCGGAAACATCAAGTCTTTAATGTGGGGGATTTGGTCTGGATACATTTAAGGAAGGAACGTTTTCCTAAACAACCAAACGCCAAGTTATCTCCGCGAGCTGATGGACCATTCAAGATCGTACAGAAAATTAATAATAATGCTTACAAAGTGGAATTGCCTGGTGCTTACGGTGTTTCCGCCACTTTCAACGTTGCGGATCTATCTCCATATATTGATGATGTTGATTCTGACTCGAGGACGAGTCCTGTCCAACCCCGGGGGAATGAAACAGAACAGAGAATGTGAACGATGAAACAGAACAGAGAACACATTGCAGCCAACGTTGACCTTGCTATGATGTAAGCACTGACGTTGTGAACAGGGAGGGGGTTGGTGTGTGGTTGCCGGATCTGACTTTCTCATTATTTTAAGAATTTATAAGGTTTTTGTTTTAGTATAAATAGGGGGTTGTATTTCATTGTAAATCATCAAGAATCTGAATAAACACATTAGAGTTTGGTTTCTATACCAGGAGGGAATTAAAGAAGATGACTAGGGTATTTTAAAAAATATATATTATGTTAACTAACTTAACTAACTTCCTTAATCTAATCAAACTAGATAAACATGTCTTATGTTAAGGATAGAAGGGAGAAAAAAAAGTAGATAAAGACCCATGTTAGACTCAAATAATCAAATTATATCTGTATTGGGGTTGGGCCCACCATAAAGAAGAATGAATGAGAGGGAGGGTTACCGTAATAAACAGCACCAAAGCCTCCATCTCCAAGTTCAGTGGAAGGGTCAAAATTGTTGGTGGCTGCTTCAAGCTGGGCGTAGGAGAAAACAGGGATTCCAAAGTATACATTGCTACCCTCCATGATGGAATGACCACCGTTTCTGCTTATTGAATCTGAATCTCCATATTTTCTTCTCCTCCACCACCACACAATCATCCCCATTGTTATCATCCATGGCACTCCAATCCCTAAACCTGTATTGTATCAATACACCTACCTCCCATCAAACTTGTATTCGTGTCATTTGACCACTCTGACTCTTCCATTTTCTTCATACCAAACTTGACCTTAAAGTAATCGAAAGGAAATTACAAGTTAGGAAGTGAAGGAACATTACCTAATCCCAGTCCCAGTTTCAAAGCCCGTTTGCCTGCACATGAAGTTAAATGAAGCCATTAAAATGGACTGTTCATAAATCAAAAACATCAGCCACCCTATATATATTATTCTTATGCCTACAACCTATATATTATTCTTGAATGCTATTTTAAAATAATTTATGTTAAAAGTTTAATGTGTTTATTTTTAAAGTTTTTATCACATTTTAATTTTTTTAGTTTTGTAAACATATTAGTAATTTTAAATATTTTAACACAATTTTAATCAATAAAATTAAATATTTTAGAATCTTTAACAGAATATTCTTAACGATGTTGAAAAATATATTAAAAATGTAGGTTTTAAAAACAGAGTAGTTCTTCATAATTTCGAGTAACATAAAGGAAGTTCATCGTATTTTATTTTAAAAATACATGGATTTTATGCACATGCCTACCAATGGTTTTTTATTATTTTGGAAGAATCAACAATTGAACAATGGCATATTCTCTGAGAAAATCAACAATTGACTGCTCTTTATTTGGTTTGAAAGGGTCAAAAGATCAAACCAGCATGTATTTTAGTTAATTATCCAATTGATTATACAAATATATAACACACATCTTTTGTTGTCACAACGTCAAGATATAACTGTTTAAATATTGACAATGTACACTTGTTCAAATAACAATACGAGTAAATTGATAATTATAAGTAGGATTTGAAAGATCACGCACAAGACGTCACCTAACAACTAAACACGAGTGGGAGTATCATTAAAATAATTTACACTAATATTATTCCAATAGTCAATCATTGATCTAAATCTAAACAATTTGGCACATTTCAAATCTTGCGCTCTTAAATGTTAATGCAAGACAAGTTTATCACAAATATTTACAGAGTAAATTCCATGTCAATCTTTTCGTGTCCTAGCTTTTTTCATCGATTGAAAACTCAAAAATTAAGGCTGCGTTTAAAAACTAATGCAGGTCAAACCATTCAATTTTCAAACAATTCAAGCACGCAAGAATTTCTCACCACCGTCACCGTGCTTGACTGGCACAATGAATATTTTTCAATTGCATGCATGTTTCTTACACATAACTGATGTTTAAAAACCAAAAATATATATATATATATATATATATAATAATTTTAAAAAAAAAAACAACCATTTCATCATTATCGTCATTAGCCAACATCATAATGAAAGTGGTAATATTAACAGTGGATCCTTTCCATTTGTAATATCACGCTAAGTCCCTATTATAAGTCACTTTTCAGAAAGAATATCAAATGTGTGGTCCTTATTTTAAGTCACCAAATGGCAAGTGGGGTATTAATTACATTTTTTCAAAATTTCCTGATTTAAACTTTGATGCAACTTTCATTTTTCCTTCTCAAGATGTAATTCAGGCTCTTAAATAATGGTAAATTATAATCACCAATTCGACCAGTCCAACTGACTTTGAAGCAGAGTTCAACCAATTCTCCCTTATGCCCAGACTAAACCCTGAACTGATTTCAGGTTCAACAAGTCGAACCAACTGTCAAGTCTAGAAGATTTTAAAATAAATCCCATTTCCCATTTAATCATTGTCATATCAGTGATGGGCTAAATAAAGGCCTTAAGCTATGTGGCCTAATGGCACCAAGTTTCTTTGCTTGTGGGAGGTCCTAATGTTAATTGCACTCTGTTCAACTTGCCTGTTACTGTTAATAGCCTTGTAGCCTAGAGACAGAAACATGAAATTCTCTCTATAAGTAAATGGTCACAAGTTTAATCCTATTTGTAATCTCATACCATTAGTGCCTGCCCCCTAATTCAAAAAAAAAAAAAAAAAAAAAGGTTGAGGTACTTAAATAACTTTCAACTTTTCTCAAAAGTGCAAAAGTAACCATGAACTATTTTTTGGAGCAAAAGTAACCATGAAAACTAGAAAAGAGTGCAAAACTGTTACCACTGTTAAACCAATGAGACGTCCGTTAATTGTTTGGGTTGCTTGGTATACCTCATCATCTCTTTCATCTCTTCAACACCGTCCAACAATCCGATCCTAACCCTTGCACAAAAGCATGGAAGAAGGAGATGGAGGGGAAACCATTCAGTCTTTCCTCTCGCACAAGTCGCGAGCGATCAAAATCTCATGTCTGCAAAACATATCCATCTCTAGCGAGCTTGAAGCTCTATTTCTAAGCTTCTTTCTTTCTCCACTAATCGATCTTCATTGTTAAGCAAGGATGCATCGACAGCAAGGGTAGCAGAGACGTGATCAACATTGTCGTCTCTGCCACTAAACCCACCACCATATATGTGAATCCACCACTGCCCACTTGCTTTTTCTTGCTGCTACTATAATTTGAAGCAAAAATATCTAATTTTGGGTGGAAGATTTTACCCCTTATTATAGAGCTGTCAAAACGGGCCAGCCCGCGGGTTGCGGGCTGGCCCGCACCAACCCGCGGGCCACGCGGGTCGGGCCCGTGCGGCCCGCACTTCTACGGGTTGGCATTTTGCCAACCCTAACCCGCAGTGTGCGGGTTGCAGGCCAGCCCGCGGGCCGACATATTTTTTTCAAAAAAAAATCATATTTTTTAAAGGTAGTCGAAAATATGAGACACACATATATGAATTATTAAATTTATTTTTCTAGCATCAATCATTCCTCTTATAAAAATTTAAAAACATAATTCACAATTTAAGAGATAAAGTTATTAAATTTGTCAAAGTTTATAAGCAAAATATAAACTCATCCTCAAACAACCAAAATATAATAATTTTGTTTAAAAAAGAAGGGAAGAGGCTAAGATTTTTTCTCTTTGAATTGGGAAGTATCATGATAGGAGTGGACAACTTATAAATATTATGAAATTATTATATGTAAAAAAAAAAATTGCAGGCCAACCTGCCAACCCGCGGGCTGGCCCACATCAACCCGCGGGTCGGGCCCGTGCAGCCTGCACTTTCACGGGTTGGCATTTTGCCAACCCTAACCCTGTCCCAACCCGCGAGCCCGCGGGTTGGACCCGTTTTGACGGCTCTACCCCTTAATTTCTATTTTTCCAGAAATTTTTTCTAATTTTGGTATCACTTTTGCCGATGATGATGTTGAATGCGATTGTTCATCAGCTATTATACTTAGCTTGCTTTGCCTTCCGTTGCCCTGCCTCTGGTTTCCTCAAAAAGCAAAAAAATGTCACGAATGTGGTGCAATGAGTGGAGGAAGGTACTCCTTCAATTTAGGGCGTGTTTAGTCTGAAGGGCCGGGAGGGGAGCCAAAATTTTGGCTTTAATTCCCTTCCCTTCCTTTAAACAAAACATACCCTCCGCTCCCTCCCCTCCGTTCGAACAATCCAAACAAGATAACATACCCTCCCCTCCCCTCAAATCAAACACACCCTTAGGTTTCAAAAATGAGGGTGTTGATATTAGATGAATAATAATAAGAGTTCCTTTTTTAAAATAATATATTCCCTTTTCAATACAATACATTCCTTTTTTCCCCTTTTTTATTTCCAAGTAATCTGTCATTAGTGAAGGGTGCCACATAGACTACACTAACACAGGTCAACATTCATGTAACCGTTCATGTCACCAGATTTTATCAAACCTTGCCTCACAAACGGTCAATGTTCATTGATTTAACGGTGTTAACGGTTTTGCACTCTTTTTAGCGTTCATGGTTACTTTTACTTTAAAAAATAGTTCACGATTACTTTTGCATTTTTGAGAAAAGTTGAAGGTTATTTAAGCCAAAAAAAAAAAAATCTCTATCTTTGGATTGTTGGTGTTTGGTTGAATTCCAACATCCATTGGGAAAAGAAGGCATAATGCTTTTTCATCACAGTAGTAGTTCAAGAGTGAATCTCTATGTTATGTTATGATTGAGCAAAGAAATTTTGTTTAAAACCACCTTTTAATGTAATGTTAAAAACAGAACCTTTTAAATTGAAATCTTCCATGCAGAATCATCTAGCGGCAGGAGTGATAATCGAAAACAACACGCAGAATCATCTAGCGACAGGACTGATAATCGAAAACAACACTACATCTTGTGAGGTTAAAGGCTATTCATCAACTAAATGCAGCATTGAGCATTGAAGACACAGAAATGGCAGTGAAGGAAGACACAGAGAAAGAAAGAGACAAACCAGAATGACAACTCCCAGTATGGATGCGGTCGCGGCAAAAGCACCTGAAGCCAAGTCCATCAGTGTGGAGGAAACCACACCTTCCTCCACTTCTCTGGCATCTGTGGCACTCACTCGCCGTCCAATTAGCTGGCTTCAACAAGAATCCTCTTACCAAAGCCTCTCTAATCCCTCCTTCCAAATTCTCCACCACCGTCGTCATCAGCCCACCACCGCAATTATCATTCGCATACTTCAACTTCTTCGCTTCATCGTTCACCGCCATACCCAACACCCACTTCGTTCGGTTCCCTTCATAACACCCCCATACGTTCTCTTCAATCTCCTCCGGCAACGACGGTAACTCACAATCGAAGAACAGTCGCACATCCTTCTGGTTCGGAGCTAAAGTATACCGGTAATCAAGAGTGAGGTTGCTGGAGGGAGAGAGACAATTGGGGGAATTGGATATCGGAAAGTTAGGGTTGGAGACTCGAAGAGATTGATTTTCGTAGAAAATTTCATCGACGATGTATAAAGTATTGGAGAGATTCAGCAGTGGGGAGCCATTAGAAGAACAGACAAGGCCGCAAAAAGGGAATCCGCAGGAGGGGTCTTGCTTATCTTGGATATAGAAGGGATAGGTTATGATTGGGCCGTTTCCACAGGTTTTGGGCTCGCAAGCTTGGAAGCTCGGATTCACGTCACAGAGGGTAGCTCTGATGAGAACCCACAAGACGAGGACGAAGAAGGGGGTGACTGGGTTCATTTGGGAATTGGGGGTTTTGAGAGAGAAGAAAGGAGGCAAATAAGAAGAAGAGGAAGAGAGATGAGTAGGGAATGATAAAGAAGAATGGCGATTGGGGGGCATGGATATGGTGGCGGGAGGTTTGACCTGGGAATGGTCTGGGGGCCCTGACATCACAACTTCGTGAGCAAAAGGGTTTGTGATGGTTCGTCTTTACTGCCCCATAAGTTTCACCTTATGAAAATAAACAAGAATCTGAAATGTTATTTAAAAAAGGTTAAGATTTACCTGAAAATTGTTAAAAAATCTCAATTTTGCTCTCATAATTTTTTTTTTTGGAAGTGATTTTGTTCCAAAATTTTTCAAGCCATAGCAACTTCACCGCGGCCCTTATCTAAGTTAAATTTAACAGTTAATTGATCATATATGATGAGAAGGCAGTCGACCTGGCATCCACATCATATTTGTTTTGGGTTTAAGTCTCAAGTTGCTTCAAAAGTTTTTACTTAAGGGATGTGTTGCCCCAGAAGTTTCTAAATTGTAGTAATTTCACCTTAACTGTTATCCAAATTAAGTTTACCTTTTAGTTAACCAAATATGTTTGTTTGACAAGTTCATACATCAACCGCTTCATTTTTTCTCCAAAATTTAAATTAATAAATAAGGAGTTTTTTTGAAAAAATGCACACCATCCATCTAAAGGATTGGAGAAAATCAAAGAAGCGAAAGCATGTTGTGTGATGAAGAGAAAATTAAAGAATTACATGTTTATCTCAAAGTCACTAAGGTACGACGATGGACGGTTACCAGTGGGCTTGTTCTTGGTTGTCTTGCTTAGTATGTCTTGAATCTGATAATTGAATCTTTTTTTTTTTCATTACTCTCGAGCGAAGATAAGCTCCTCCTCCATTTGCGGCTTCTTCTTCAATGTCATTCACGCCACCAACTTAGTATTTTTTTTATTAATTAATAATTAAACTTAACATTTATAATGATCTCGACCAATTGGTACCTTCGAGTGCATATGTGCCATTGCCTTAGGTTCACTCAGCACGGTTGCAAATCCCCAATTGCTAGCCTCAATCGAGATCATCATTTCAATAGGGAGGAAAGAGATACATTGCTTCGATCTATTCTTTACCTACAGGAGCCATGGGGGAACCCATCAGAGGTCCTCATCGAAGGGCTTCACAGAGGATTGAGGCCTAAATGCCTTGTTGCATCCCTCCTCTCTTCTTCCCCGTTTACCGTCGTCACTGGTCTCACTCTGAACCAATACCTCCACCGGCCGCTCCATAGAAGCTACTCAAGAGCTCCCCAAAAAATAGAGACACGGCCTTACAAAGAGAGACGAGATCTATCCCCTAACAGAGTCGTGTTACAGCTAGAGGAGATCGACGCCCTCTCAAAGGAAAATCGCACTAATAGCGAAAACCCTAACAAAGGGAAATAAAATCGCACTAACGGCAAACTCGGTTAGTATTGATGTATCAATTATTTGTATTTTTTGTTTGTATTAAGAAAATAGTTACAAGAAGCAGGTTGGCAAGCAGACAGTAGAAAAAATATGCATGGATCATTCCACACGTTGGCAAAACCCCACCCCCACTACACTTTTTCCTTCTTTTCCTTTTGGGTCAAAATATTTCCTTTCTTTTTTCCGTTAACTTTCCTTTTTGAACAAATTAAAAAATTTTCCCCCCTTCAATTGCTTTTAAGCTTTCCATGGACAAAATTCAAACCGCCCAAAAAAAGAGTTCTCCGCGTTTTTTCCTTCACAAGTGGATGATTTAGTGAAAAAAAAAAAAGACTATTTAAAAATGTGTTCGTAGATGAATACGATGGAGGCAGAAATATATAAAGAAAAAAAAATTACTAAAAAAATAAAATTCACAAATTAATTATGAAGAACAACCTCAAATAAAATAACGCAGCAAAATTTACAACTAAAAAATATTTAACATTTTATCATTTAAAATCTATAAACTTATAGGGGAAATAACAATTTATAAATTTAGATTGAATAAATATAATTATGGGAGAATATCATTTGACACGTGGATAACTTCAGAAGTTGGCATATTGCGAATGTAGGGTCTGTTTAGGTTAGTGGTGACAGAAGTTACTTTTTTAAAATCTAACTTTTATAAAAGTTAGATAGGATAAAAGTGAAATTATAAATGTGATTTGTATTTAGATTGACGGTGACAGAACTGATTTTTTTTTTTTTTGTTGAAAAACTAGACTTTTGAGCTTTCTCTCAAAAATCTATTTTTGAACAAAAATAGAATAAATTTTTTTATTTAGTGCAATCAATAGTGACAAAAAAAAGTTAAAAAAAAATGCATTTATTATCCTGAAATTAAACTTATACAAAGAACCAATTTTTTTTTTGTCAAAATAGATTTATAAATAGGACCAGAATGGTATCATATATCAAAAGCACTCTCACTCTCCCAACTCTCATTTGCGAGCCCATTTTCTTCCATAATCATTATTTTTTCTCTCCACAGTTATTATAAAAGCACCAAATTTAAGCTTATAAGTTAACGTAACTTTTTTATAAAAGCACAATCATACCTACTGTGAACCCAAACGCCCAAAATTCCTTGAAGTGCTTTTTTTCACTGTTATCGTGCATCTATGCATGCCGCTATGCCAAACATGCATGTGGTCAATGGCGATGACAATTGAATGGTACAAAGTAAATTACGTGAATGAGGTAACGCTAACAGGGGATTTGATTATTTGGTTCTGTAATATGGGGGTTCAGAGGTTGTCACTGTACTCTATGTGAGAAAATGAGTGTTTGAAAAACTACGAAACTGCTCATAATAGTATTGAGTATTTTGTCATCTTTGATCAACCACCACCTGTTTTGTCAGCAGGCATTGGTTGATGAAGGTTTGGTTGTTTTGCCTCTCGTGAGGTGTCGTTTATACTAATCTTATAATAGATTAATGAAATCCAGTTTTTAGTCAAAAAACAAAAAAAAGAAAACTACGAAACTGTAGTTTCAGAAAGCTTTTTTTATAAGCCGAAACAAAACTCTTCTCACATACTTATCTCATAAATAGTAAAAACTATTATCTAAAAGCAAATCTAAACGCACAAAAACAAAAAGTTGGAAATAAATTTTGACACCAAATTATTTTTAAACCCAACCATAACTAACTTCTAATCAAAATTTTAACAACTTTCCTCAAGTCCTTGTTGTCCCACATGTAATGTTGACTTTGGCTTTACGGTCACATTTACAATGAAGGTGTTACTGGGTCTTTAATATAAGTATTATCTATATACCTAATTTAGTTGGATTAAAATAGTTAGTTAAATTAGTTAATATAACATATATTTTCTAATACATTATAATCATTTTTTTTAATTTCATCCATCTCAGCTTTACTTTATTATTTTTAAGGAAGTATCAATCAGGAAAAATTATGAAAAGATTGACAAATATAAGGAATATGTCTTACATTTAAAATTAAGATTAATTATATAGGTCTTATATTAAGGATATCAGAAGTATAATTTTAAATTTGATCATTGTTTGTTTGAGAGGTTTTTTCAACTATTACTTAATATTTTTAAAGTTTATTATGATTCTTTTAACTTTTAAAACGTGGTGAAAACTTCTTAATCTTATAACGGTTAAACAAGAAGATGAAAAATAATTTTTAAGATATCGAAGCCACCGTTAACTTTTTGTATTACCCATGTTTAATTTCTTTTTCAGCATTCATCTTTTTTTAAATTCTTTTAGTATTTAGCATTAAATTTTATTTATTTTTAAAACTTTTTTCAAGTACTAAATTGTGAATTTGTAAAATGAAAGGATGAATAATAAAGAATAAAAAAAATAATTCAAAATACTTTGCAGATCAGAACTCATAATGTCCACACCCATGATTTGACAAAGAGAAAATTTCAACCCCATGTCACAAGTAAAGAAAAACCACATGGAACCGAAATAATGTGATAATTGTATTGACTACTCGTAACCACACAAGTCTAATCTTTGGTTGGATGATGACGAGCTTATTGGATACGATTTAGCCTGTGTTTGGTATCACTTATTTTTGGAAAATAAGTCTTTATTATGTAAGCCGAGATAAAACTCCTCTCACATATTTACCTCGTATACTGTGAATCACGATTTATAAGTATTTATTATCTAAAAATAAACTATTCTAAATAAACACTTAGTTTCAAATGAGGCAGACGATATTGCAGACTCTATGATAGTTACATGCATCATCACTCAATTGTTAGGGTGGGGTGAGCGAACAAGAAAATATACAGAGTCAAACATAAAACTATTCAATGAAAACGATATCGTCAAACATAAAACTAGTCAATGAAAACGATATCATGAAGCTCAACTCTCCAATTCCCTCTTAATACGCACAGTAATAATAAAGTCTTATCTCACTGTATATTGTCGGCAACATTATGGATTGTATATAGTTATTGTGTTCTATCAAAAATCATACCTTTAAATAAATTATTAACTAAAAGATCTCACTCTATAACATTATTGGCTCTTCGTTTCGGTCTTCCTTTTCTTCTTTTTGAGGACTACATATTATTTGATGATTGATTCTCTTACCGGCATATCCAATAGTCTTCTTTGAATGCATACAAACAATATCAAGCAATTTTTTTACCATTTTTCTCTTTTAATAACTGTCACTTCAACTTGTTCGTTTATATGATCTTATTATGAATCTTTTTTTTTAATGTGCCCACACATTTATCTCAATATTCTCATCTAAATATACTAACTTTATATTCCTTTTTTTTTTTTTTTTTGCCATCGCCAACTTTATATTCATATTCCCTTTAAACCAAATATTTATTACCATATTTAACATTGAAAGTTGAAACCTTCCTTTTGCCATATCAAGTATTTTCCCTTTGAATACGTTAGATTGTTAAAGTGGACAAAGTCACACAGCAAGACTATCAAATCACCCAACACTTCAAAGTCAAACACTTCGCTCTCAACTTGCCCCTCCATTATTAATTTATTATGGACAACGTCTCTCTCTCCTTCATCCTTCCTAATATGAAATTTACAGCAAATTATTATGAAACATCGTGATTTAATTTAGGTCTTGCTTGATTCCTTATTCCAAAACATTTTTTCTTGTTTTTTAAAACAAAAAAATTATTTAATGATTAGTTTTTACTTTTTAATCGAGTGTTATGCAATACCGGGAAAAAAAAAACAGCAATGTGTTCTTAAAAAAAATCAGAATAAATTTTACTTACTTTCTCTGTAAAATTTGGGAGAAAACGGAGAATAGGTGCCTTAATTTCAATTTTGGTAAACAATTGTACATGGATGGTGTGTTTATTTAAGTATACATAAATACTTTTCCAGTGAGATATATATATATATATATATATTTTTGGGCAATTTTATAAGTTGAACACTGCATGTCCTTGTCAACATCCTCCCACATAAAAAAATTAAGTATATTTTATATATATCATTCATATTCTAATCTTCCCTAAACTTGTTTCAAGAAAATTTATAGAATTATTCTAACAATATAAAATTAAAAACAAAATCAAACTATTCCTTTTTTCTATTTATATGAAATGCATGAAAGTTTACCTTGTTGACCAATATCCTTGGCCAAACTAGAATGTACGAATACATGTTTTGTGCGTTTGTCTTCCAAGTATTGATTTTTAAGAAAAAGGTTTTGTTTGAGCTAAGCATCTTTATTTCCTTAAACAACTATAAATTCCTATTACACTTAGTGCAGAATACAATATTTTCGCAACTACATACAAGATATAAGATGCAACCGCTTTTAAAATTAGAGGAGTATATATTCATCCCCGTATAAAAATTTCAGCTTTCATTAATAAGTTATTGGTTTAGATGATAGAGGCTCATCCTCATGAAACAATACGAGTTTAAATTTTAAGAAACACAATTATTAAGAGAAGTAAAAATCTTTTAATGCGTTCTAAATTTCAAAAATAATTAGTCTCAAATCTAAAATGACCTAACGACAACTCACCAAAAAATTTCAGTTTTGAGCTGTACTTTCTCAACGTTGAGATGTTTGAATTGGGCCTAGTCTTTGGCTTGGACCTAAGCCGCCATTGAGCCCACAAATATTTGGGGATCCATCATCACAGCCCAGTTTTCACGCCACCCTCGCTGGAGGCTCCCGCGAGCGCCATTTCACGTTTCGGCACGTGCAGCTTCGCTCCGATCACCCCTTTTTGGTTCCGGCGACTGTGAAATCGGAGCATTACGACGTTTTGCTTGTAAAAGGTATGTGATATCATTCTTTCCTAGTCTCCGAGCTAATTCTTTCCCCTGAAGATCGGTTTGGGTGAGTAGGGTTGGGTATTTGTAAGAACAGTTCCTTGACAATGCGGAGTCCAAGTGAGTTGGTACAGCGTTACAAGAACATGTATTGTCCTATGGATAGTATGAGTTTTCGTTGTGAGCACTTATATAACTTGGTTCTGTCCCTTATTATGTAATTGTTGTTTTCTGGGTTGTCAACCCTGTGGTCACGGGGTTGGGTCATGTTAGCACAGTCTTTTGAAATAAAAATGGTAGGGTAAAGCTGCTTACAACGGATCCAAAGAGGGCCATATATAGTGAGAGCTTTGTGCACTGTGTTGTCTCTAGTTATTAGCTATTTAGAATCAGTTCCGAGTTTCAATTGGGTTTCAGAGGCCAGTTCTGTCTTGAAGCAGTCTGATCTAGATTAAATTGTGCCAAATCTGTTGTGACTTTGCAGAGTCTAGCTGGTTTGTATATAAAAATTATTACCAATCTTGTTCTTTGAGAGACTCAGAACTTACTCAAGAAGGGTTATGATAATGAGTGGTGGCCTTTTAATGTTCAGAATGTGACCCTCCTAAACCTTTGCTACTTGCTGGGTTGAATGGACTTGGGGGAGTTCCTTTCTATGACATGGTGATGAATCCTAATTGCCCTATACTCATTTGACATATAATTATATGTTTCTAGTTAAAAGACCAAGATGTTTTATCCTTGAATTCAATAGAAGTTATATGCAAGTATATCTTGTTGGAACAATTTTGAATTCAGTTGTCTATTGGTATTTGCATTGTCATGTTGATTCATCCATCTTAAATATACTTGGTAACTTGCACGCAATTGTTCCCTTTTTTGGAGTGAACATTTGACCTGGTTTATTTCTTAGGTTACTTAAATGCTATTGCTTTATGCATGCCACTGGGACAGTTGCAAGGGATGAGTAGGTGATGGATTCCAAAATCCTCAAAATATTATGATACATGAATGTTTTCGGGCTTGTTTGATCATGTGGTAGAATGGTCATAAATTTTTTGGCTTGTTAGTTAACAAGAATCTAAAATGACCTTAATCTATTCATTTCACATGTCTCATTCACTCTTAAACATCAAGCAGGATGCCTCCATTTCTGTTGCAATTCATCAATAGAAAAACCATGGCAAAACAGAAGAAAAGAAGATGCAAAAAAAGAATACTGAAAGGGAAATACGACGTGGACTGGTCAAGTCTCCCTCAAGGTATCATTGAGATGATTGTGGACAAACTGCCTTTAATTGATCGCGTATCCCTCAGTAAAGTTTGCAGAAGCTGGAATGATGTTCTTGTTAAAGACCTTCCTTGTTGGCAAAGCCATGGACTTCCTTGGCTTCTAGTGTCAGGTGAGCAATCTAAAGAAAATAGAACTTGCATCAGCATACTAGATAATCGAGTTTGGGAGTTGAAGCTGTCAGAGGCATATGGAAGGTATTGCTGGGGATCATTTCAGGAGTGGCTAATTATGGTAAAAGATATGAACAATTTCATTCTTGAAATTAAGTTGTTGAATCCTTTTACAAGAAGCCAAGTTACTCTACCCCCAATATGGAACCTTTACCACAAGATAGTGCTCTCTGGGCGTCCCTTTGAGAATGACTTTGTGTGTATACTTCTGCATAGTCAGCACAAGGAGCTGGCTTTTTATATGCCTGGTGTACAATCATGGCTTAAACACAAATTGACGGGTGAACCATTTGAAGATGCTGTGTTTTGTAAAGGAAGTTTTTATCTCTTAGATAAAAGTTCTAATATATGGCAAATTGATGCTAAATGTATCTGCTCCAGCACTAGTAAAGGTGATGTTCAATTTGGAACGATGTTTGAACCAGAAATACATTTTCATGAGATAAAAATGCCAGATTTGCCGCAGTTGAATGAAGTGCGAATATTAGGGAGGCATGATGAGAATCACATTTTAAGATATCTTGTGGAAGCTTGTGGAGAGGTTTTGCTTGTTTGTAGATATTTTCACCCGAAACAAGATCTAGTGCTTGATACACAAAAATTAGAAGTATATTCGTTAGATCTTTGTCAATTATCTTGGATAAAGGTTGAGGATTTGAAGGATCGAATGCTTTTCTTAGGAAAATGCTGTTCATCATCATTCTCCACTGAGGAACTTGGAGTTGGAATTAGCAACAGCATTTATTTTACCAACGATCAGGCCACTCCTTGGTGGAATGAGTGGGATTCAGACCATTTGAAATATATATCGACTCGTCTCGGCTTGGTCAAGAATGTTGGTAGAGACTGGGGCAATTTCAAGCTTGGAAATGATGATGGTGAGCCTTTCAGCTTCCGTGGCAATATAGAGAAATGGCCGTACACTTGGCTTACTGCACCCATATGGTGGTACTGCAAGTATGTTCCTCCTATCCAAAGAGTTTAAGGGCCACTATCTTTAAAATTAAGGAAAAAGGTGATTTTAGTTAAGCTTACTGCTTTGAGTTGTTGGGAGAAATCAAGGTCATCATGAAGGTTTTGTTGGAAAAAATAGCTTCTTCCAACGCATCCCTAATGTGTTTAGCTTAATTTTTCCCAGCAATTCTCATACTCCCAACAGCTTTCTCATGTTTAGCTTAACTGAAATTACTTTTTGTATAAATCTTCAACAAACTAGCCCTTAGTCAAGTCACCATTGTTAATATAGATAGTTAAAGTTGGCTTGCATTTTTGAAGCACCTTTCTAGAACTAGCAGGGGCCTGTCTGTTTTGGTAAGGCTAATGTTTTTTTCCTGGCTAGTGGGCAGGCCAACATGCATATATATAAATATCCCCTACAGCCAACATGGTTGATGATATGTATGTAGGTTGTGACTGCTTGTTTTCCTTGTGCGTTTATCGTTTGGTTTGCATGTTAAAGTGGATCTTATATCGAGGATTGGAGGTAAGGACCGGCGGTAGTAGCATGGTTTTTTTGGTGCTTGAATATTATCTTAATTTTCCTTTACTTCAAATTTACCAGAGAAATTTGTTTAAGATACTGCCCCTCAGATTTATTCGTTAGATCAACAATAGAACCATATTGTTTAAACTTGAATAATCTTTTACTTATGATTATTTGGCAAAAAGAAACGATAATTGAAGATATTGTGGCAAATCTAGACGCTTATGTATCTTTTTTTAACCATTATTTCAGATAAGTTATCTTAATAAAGATTTAGTTGGTAGAATTGCTTTAATTAACACTAAACTACTGAAGGTACTTAATTACTAATTAGAAAAATTTCAGGGAAAGTTTACCACCATAAACAAAGTGGAAGTAAGTTGGTTCTTTGATTAGAGTAACAACCAAGGTTTTTAAGACCGCCCCGTTAGCTCATCACAAAAGTGGCTAGGACTTTGTTTTTAGGCCGTTTCAACTGTTAGACAGCTTTGGATTATTATATATTTATCATTGAGCCAGAAGCTGCTATGGAGCGGGTTCTAGAGCGGTTTTATAAAAATCGGACAGGCCAGTATAAAAGGATTAGAAAATTTAAAAAAAAAAAAACACACACACACACACACAAACATGTATAAAAATATTTTAGCTGTGTTTTTTGACTCAATTTTCACTCTTATAATTTTATTATAAATAAGTTAATCTCCCACCACATGTTTTGAAATGCAAAATATTTTAACAGTATTTATTTTTTATATTGCATAAGTCATAATATAATTATAATTTTAACAATTATAATTTTGTTTAATTTCAATAGTGTCAACTACTATAATTCAAAATGTATTTTTGGTATTTAAATTTTATTCATAACAAGTGATATGTAATTAAAACATAATTTTTTATTTCATCCTGTTAGATATATGTTGTGACTTTGTTAATTTTTTGTTATTAAATTGGATTAAGACCCCTTATTTGCTTAATAATGTGGTTAATTTTTCTTTCTGTTCTGCTATAAATAGTACTTTGTAATATTTCTATTTTATTATTAATATCTTTTTGCCTCATAATCAAAAAATATTAAATTGGATTAAATATTAATTATATTTTAATCATTATATATTTATATAATATTATTTTAATTTAATTATTATGTCATTGATTCGACCTGATGGTCCAATCGATCAGACCGTTTGAACCACGACCCGTTGATCTTTCCAGTTTGATGCCTGGTCCTGCTTTTAAAATATTGATAACAATTATTTGAACCTCAAGAAACGAATTAAATCTTTTTTCGAGTGAAAGAATATTTTGGCGCTTTCAGAAATAATGTATGATAAAAACTTTATTTTTTAGAAAAAGTCACATATAGATAGACTTATCTTTCTTTGGGGAATTCTGCCAATAATAGATAGGTGAGGGAATCGCATCCGGGACATGAGGGGTTATGGATGAAGAATAGATTTCAGATTGATGCTAAGTATCAACCAATCCTTTTATGATTTGAATATGCCAAATCATAATTCAATTCCACACCCCTAAACCTAAAACAAAATAAAATAAAATGAAATAAATAAATAAATAAGCTTCATTTTCAGGGCATCGCCACTCGCCCTTCCATTTTCTTCCACTTTTTCTCGCCCGCTCAATATAATGAAATATTGTGATTGATTTGCCCTCAAGTTTTTTTAGTGATCACGTCAAAAAAAAAAAAAAATCTGTATTTTATATTTCTTTTTAAAAAGCTTTAGTTTCATATTAATTTAGTCCACTTAAAATATTGATATCAAATTTAGAATAAAATATAATGTAAATGTACTATTTTCTACTTTAATAAATTTGTTATTATATACACTCACATTTCACAACTTATACAAAAATATATCATTTTTTAAAAATTATTAATCGCTGAATAAATTAAGATTTAAATTTTTTGCTACTATATTAATTTAATTTTTATATAATTAAAAAAAAATTCTAGATCGATCGTTCATTGTAAAATAACTAAAACACCTATTTTTTAAATTATCAACGGAGCCTAACTTCTTCAATGAATTTGATTTGTAATAATATTTAATTTGTAGTCGGGTTGAATTGTAATGCGCTATCATGATTCTGCCAAGCATGAAGGTTCTCTTCTGTTCGAAAAAATAAAAGCAAAAAAAAAAAAAAAAAAAGTATGAAGGTTCTCTGCTTTTTCTGTGGGCACTCACTAGTATATTCACTAATTGACAATTTTGTTTATTGTTACAAATATTCCAATATTTAGTGTAATGTCCATAACCAATGTTTTAAAAGCCGAATCAGACATTAAATCGGAGAGGTTATTGGATCATGGGTCGCATGGTCGGACCGGTCGGATCGATAATATAATAATTAAATAAAATAATATTATATGTATATATAATTATATAAATATAATAAAAATTTGAGATTTTAACATTACTTAAAAATAAACACATACAAAAGCTTACATGTATTATTTTTCCTAAATTCTAAGTTCTAATACATTGAAATCATTAAAAATAACACATAACATGTCAATAATATCATTAAACGGTTTTCGGTTCAACCACTCCGGTTCCCGGCCCAACAATCGGTCTGAAGCAGCCTGAAACGGTCCAAATGGTGAAACAGTTGAATCATGCTCAACGAGCCGAAAACCCTCCCGGGCACCGGTCCAACCGTCCGGTCCGGTCCGATTTTCACAACATTGTCCATAACCTTCTAATACAAGTTTTTTTAGAGTTTTACACTCAAACCTATATAACCACCATATGAATGGTTTTTTAGAAGTTTTTCATGATTAATACATATAACTTCTAAATGTTACATATTGCACAATTATGTAGGTTTAATATTTGTCGTAAGTTTTAGATAGAATTTAAGGACTTATGTTATATAAATAGTGACCTTGTATCTGATTGGATTGGAGGTATCCCAATAAATAAGGTATTACTTTTCTCTCTCTCCAATTCTCTTTTGTCTCTTTTGATCCCTATCTCTTACATTTTTTGATGTCATAACATATTATTAAATTTAAAAAGGGAATAAAATTGGACAAAGAGTTGGGTGCCCACAATTTAATGATAATTATTTATTATTGATTGAGTGAAGTGACTAATTAAGTATTGTGGTCCAGAGAACTGGGTGAATTGACCATTAATCAGTGATTCTATAAAGATTTTTATTTTTAAGATTCTCCTTCTGCTAAATAATTGTCAATTTTTCAGACCAAAACAAAAAATATAAGTGTCAATTTTTTTTTTCCCAAACTCAATGAAGGGTCACTTAATTTTGATTTGTCTTACAAGAAATATTGTTATATCTAATTTAGATTCTATGCAATAAGCCAATAATTTAATTTTTTTATACTTCAAGCATTTTCAGTCAAGGCTTTCAACATTTTGTCATTTGTATAGCTATCGCCTATAAAAAAAAAAACATTTTGTATAGTTATAATTATAATGTATTTGATTTATTTTCTGACATTTTTTTAGAGATGTAAACTCGCGTAGGTGTAGCGAACACACATGTCACATATCGATAGTTAAATTATACTTGAATGATCTAGACTTTTTTCAAAGTGAAAAAAGATAAAAGAAAACTAATAAATATATTATCTAAACTTTTAAAATTTAATTTAGCCAGTTTAGGTTCGATATGTATTTAATACTTATCACTAACCTACGGGGAATCTAATGTATAGCACCAAGAATTGTTCATACGTGATTATGAGGCAACTTTGTTGACTTGGTTTTGGCTGCACCATAAACACATGCCTGGTCAAACAAAAATAATTCAAGTGAAATATATTAAATATTAATTTTAAGTATTTGTTGTTATTTTTTTGTTGATTAACAAATTTGATTAAAAATAATCAAACAATTTGACTAGGGAATGGGTAAATTTATTATTGTTTAAGTAGATGGATATTTCAAAAATGATCTACAAAGAACTAGTCAAACACTAAATGAAACCAAATCAACTGAAACTAATGGAACAAGCAAACTTTGACCAACTTTAGTGTTGAATTTATATTTATTTTTCACTTTTGGTCCAAATTAGAGTTTTAAACTTTAATATTTTATAATGGAGATATGTAACACTATAGAAACTCTAATAAACTTATAAACTTATTTCACATAAATTTTTTGTCATGTACAAATTCTTTCCTTTTTTCAACTTATTGGATATTCCTATATATCTATTCTAAATAATTAATAATTATGGTATGTTGTATTTCAAACATTAAGATAGCTCCATCCTAAATTTTCTAATTTACCCCTATTAATACTCCCTCAACAATAATTAAAAAGAAGAGGGAATGATGTAATTAAGGAAGATATTTAGGGTGTTTTAAAAAATACATGTTATATTCACTGACTTAACCAACTTTTTTAATATAATTAAATTAGGTAAATATGTCTTATATTAAAAACCAGAGGAGTATCATTCAATATGACACATCAAGCATTTCCCTTAAGGTAAATATTTTTAAATGTAAGGTTGTGAGTTTGAACTCACTACCAAGAGTGTAATAGATATGTGAGTTATGACAAATATACACACAACGTGAGTGATCATTAAAGTAAATTCTCATGCTGTTGTTTTTAATAAAGAATGTAATAGGAAATACTTTAAAATTATCTTGATTAATCAACATATGAAAGAATGCATTTTAACCTACCGCTTTCCTGAGTTTATATAACGTCTTTATAACAAAACAAAATGTTATTTTTCTTTTTGGGTTGAAACTTAATGAATTTAATAAAATGATAAAGATAATATTGTGTGAATGAAGATACAACTATATAATGTCGAGCCTAAACTCCCTTAAAATCTGACATAAATATTAAAGTGGCCTCAGCTAAACTAGGGGCATAGAGTGGGGTGGTAAGTACTTCTCACTCCCTTAATCAGGTTGAGGGTTCGATCCCTACTGGGTATGGAAAAATGCCATTGGCCAGCTATTCCACCCATCGAGATGACTATTAATTGGTGATCCGGATTAGTTTGGGGCCGTTGTAGTGCCTGAAAGATGACCTACCCTGGGATACCGGAGAAGAGATTCAAAAAAAAAAAACCTCAGCTAATTACATTCTTTTAAGTATTTGATCAAAATAATTGTTAGAAGGAGGAATTAATTTAGTTAAGATGATTAGCATTAATCATCTAGTTATTAGATGACCTTAAAACTCTATATAAAAGATCTTAATCCATAAATTAAAAGAGTGAAAGGATATTGATCCCGCAAGATCAAGAAAGGGAATATTAATCCTGCCAATTAATGTAAAAGAAGAGAGCAAGTAACTTAGGTCTCTCCCTTAATAGAGAAGTTTATTTCAAATACTTCCTCAAGTGGGATTGATTCATCGCCTCAAGTGCGGATGATCATTATTAAATCCAAATGGATTGATTTGTTTCTTTTAAACAATTATTATTATCAATGAATATTATTTTTGATTTGTTTAACAACAATGAAATGCAACCTACAAACGTTGATCTTAGTAAAAGGAAGTGACAACTTACGTACAAGATTTTGGCCACCGGTGACTCTTCATGGAAATGTAACAGGTAGAGAAACTCTAAAGTAAGTCATTATTTAAATCTTCATTTTTTATTACTCCAAAGTCCATACCAATCCTATATAACTATTACCGTTATTTTTGTCACTTTTTTTATTGGATTTTGTTACGTATAAAAATTATAAATTTGCAAACTGCTACCCATTGTTATTTTTACTCCTTGTTGATTCTAATAATAAAATTTACATATACAATTTTATAAAAATCCATTCATTATTTTGCATACTTTCAAGGGAAAATGACACTAAAGTTCCCTGAAAATATAAAAAAGCAATCAGGATCCTGAATTTCAGTATTCCCTAATCAATCCAATTATCTTGATTTGAAATTTGAAATGTTGCGAAAAGACATCAATGCTCTCATCCTTTTTTTTTTTTCCCTTAAGTGCCTGTTTTGTTTAAAGGGAGGGGATGGAATGGGAAGGGATAGAGGGGAAAGGCAAATGATTACCTTGTTTGGTTTAGTTGGAGGGAAAGGAAGGGGAGGGATGTTTAATGATCCTTTGTTTGGTTCAAGAGGGGATGTGAAGGTAGATAAAAACTAATTTACCATTTTACCCTTATATGTTGGATTATTTTATAAAGAAAGATGATAAATAATGTATTATTTATGGAGGAGCCACATGCTCATATAAGATTTCACTATCCTAACACACTAAACCACTCCACAATACTCTTATTTATAGAGCCTAATTAGGTGATTAACCCAACTAATTAACCACCTTTTTTTTATAGAAAAAGAGAAGGCATAGCCCTACAAACTCTACTCTACTAACTCAGTACAAATGTATTGGTTCTTGACGTCTTCCATCAGCAAACGTGTAACTTCAGCAGGTTCTCTGTCAACTGCAAGAAAATCTACTGTCATATCCCATGCAATTTTTGCCAAGTGATCCGCAACTCTGTTCATATCCCTGCAACAATGTAGAATCTGTACATCCCACTCACGTTGCAACATCGATTGAATTTCTAAGATTAAAGTAGCGTCTTGATGTTCATTAGGCACAATTCCTTGAATAAGATCCAATACTTCGCTACAGTCATTCTCAACAATAATATGCCTAAATCCTCCTTCCCAGGCTAATTGCATACCCCACAAAATTCCCCAGGCTTCTGCTGTGATAACCGATCCTCGTCCAATTCTGAACATAAATCCTTGAATAAAATTGCCTTTTTCATCCCTTATCACCCCACCACAAGTACAGCACCCCGACGTTTCATTCCTGGATCCATCTGTATTAACTTTAACCATCCCAGGAGGTGGAGGTCTCCAACCCATACTAGGTATGATATAAGACTTCGGTTTTATGTGGGTTGACATACCCCAAGACAACACCGAACAAGTACGTGCCAATAGCTTCTGTTTACTCCATTGTTTATTGTTGAAAATACGGTCATTCCTTGCCAACCAAATGTGCCTACATAGAACCGTAAACCAATGTCGAAACTCATAGCCATACACATGATCACGACGGCGTAAACACCATGTTAACCAAGTATTTCTATCTGTTGATCCAAAGAAATGCCGATGCCATGGACTAGGTAGAATCTCACTCCATATCTCTTTAATCCTCGTACACTCTCGAAGTACATGCATAATTGATTCATTTTTATCTTGACAAAAAGGGTACATCACATTCGTGTGGATTCCCCGTTGAACTCGTTCCAAGTTAGTCAATAAACGACCATGAGCGCATAACCACAAAAACATTCTGTAACGTTGAGGGACTTTCAGCTTCCATATAAGACTCCATCCAAACAAAGAATGGTTTTCACCATGCCCAGCTAACTTCTTGTACGCAGCTCTTAGTGCAAATTTACCATCAGATGTCCATTTCCAAATAGGAATATCACCACTAGTATTGCGGTTAATATTCACTCTTTGGATTGCTAACACAACATGTTTTGGTAATAAATGCCCAAACTCAGCCAGATTCCATTGACCCGACGGAGTAATACAGTCGGCCACCTTCCATTCCTTCATCTCATTTGTTAATGGTTGAAATGTCAAACTCTCCAATCTGTCAAAATGGGGAACCCAAAGATCATACCAAAAAGACACCGTAGTTCCATCTGTAATCTTCCAGGCAATACTCTCAGTTACACTTCCCCAACTTTGTCTAATCCCCTTCCAAGTGCTAGATTCTGTCCGTCGTTTTTCCACTTTTCGCACCAAATCACTGCCCGTCTTATACTTCTCACGAAGAAAATGAACCCATAATGCATCCCGTTTGTGTATCAAGTTCCATCCCAATTTCATTATGTAAGTCTGATTCTGAAGCCTTGCTTGTCTTAAGCCTAGTCCACCATCATTCTTCCGAGAACACACACGACCCCAAGCTACCAAATGTGGCTTACGACTCGTGGATGTACTCTCCCAAAGAAATTGCCTGCACTTTTTGTCTATCTCATCACAAGTACCCAGAGGGCGGGGTATAGTTTGCATTGCATAGGATGGTATAGCCGAAACGATTGATGATACCAGAGTATGTCTTGCCGCCATGGATAACATGTTTGGTTTCCAGCTTGCTAGATGAACATTCATCTTATCAAGAATAAATCTGTACGAGGACTTAGTACTTCTCTCATGCAAGATCGACATTCCTAAATATTTCCCCAGATTTGAAGATAGGGGAAAATTCAAGAACTCACTAATGTCCTTTCTTCTCGTATGACCTACGTTCTTGGAGAAGTAAATGTGCGATTTTGCAGTATTAACTTTCTGCCCAGATATTTCACAAAAATCATCTAGTATGGCTTTCACCACCCCAGCTTGATCCATATTTGCTTCAGCAAACAGAATGAGATCATCAGCAAAAAAGACATGAGAAATAGCCGTACCTTGCCTCGACAACTTAAAAGGTTTCCAATCTCCATCATGTACTGCAGTCTGGATTAAATGCCCCAACCTTTCCATCATAATAACAAAGAGATACGGTGAGATAGGATCCCCTTGACGAACTCCTCTGGAAGGGTAAAAGCCTTTTGCAGCACACCCATTCCAAAGTAGCTGCATTTACGGAGTAGATACACAAGCTTTAATGACGTCACAGAGGTAGTCAGGAATCCTTAGTTCATTCAGGCATTCGAAAAGAAAACTCCATCTAACTCGGTCATATGCTTTCTCCAAGTCAATCTTGATTGCCATAAATCCCTGCTTCTTCTTTATACTCCGTATAGAATGAATGATTTCCTGCACTAGAATAATATTGTCAGTACTTTGGCGCTCCTTCACAAAACTACATTGGTTCGGGGCCACAACCAATGGCATAATAGATTTAAATCTATTTGAAATAATTTTTGTAACAATCTTATACACAACATTACAGAGGCTTATTGGCCGAAAATCACGAAAAGTTTGTGGATGATCGATTTTTGGAATAAGCACAATTTGAGTATCATTAATATGATAAACCCATTTCGGATCAGAAAATACCCTTTTAACCAACGATGTAACCGAAAGACCAACCGTATCCCATTGACTCTGATAAAACAGAGGATTTAAACCATCAGGACCTGGAGCTTTTAGAGAACCCATATCGAACAAAGCTCTTTTAATTTCTATTTCATCAACCTGTCTTCCCAAAGCACATATATAATTTTCATCAATATCAGGATATGTGCACCCAAACACCAAGGACCCCTGGTATGTGCTCGTATCTGTATAAAGTTCTTCAAAAAAATTACTGCCAAATTCACGTATTTCTTGCTCATCGTAAGACCATTCTTGAGAATCAAGTTTAAGAGCTAAGATCCGATTCTGTCTTCTTTGACCATTCGCCTTTGAATGAAAATATCTTGTGTTTCGGTCACCCTGAATATACCAAGTAGCACGAGAGTATTGGAGCCACATAATTTCCTCCTGGGCCAAAATTTGCTCAAGTTCCTTCCATAATTCACATTGCAATTTCTCTAATCTCACTGATGTCCCAACTCTAGCAATTGTGGTATTAATCCCATCCAGACGTCTATAGAGCTTATTCTTCATATAATTTAAATTCCTAAAAACCTCTTTATTCCAAATTTTTAGATGCTCAGTAAAATCCTCTAAAGATCCACACCAATCTTCTTTAACATTCCATTTACCCTTAACAAACTCTGAGAATTCATCATGCATCACCCAAGGGGCGAAAAAACGGAAAGGCCTTTGTTTATATTCACCATGCTCCACCTTGTCAGTATTAACCAAAATGGGGCAATGATCTGATTTATACTTTGGTAGATGAAACACCGATGCATTAGGAAACTGCTCATGCCATCTGCCATCCACCAATGCTCTATCAATCCTGCTCTGACTAAACGGAGTCCCCCATGTAAATCGAGGACCACTAAAGCCAATATCAATTAATCCAGTATCATTAATCCACTCCCTGAAAAATCTATCAACTCCACTGGTTTCCCGTATTTTCATGCTCCATCTATCCTCAGGACACGAAACAGTATTGAAGTCCCCAACGACCAACCAACCCCCACAAACAACCTGGCTAATGTCTCTTAATGAAGACCATAGAAGGCGCCTCGGGTACATATTAGGATGTCCGTAAACAATTGTAAGAGACCATTCATTATCATTACCTGCATTCACCATTCCATGGACAAATTGTTCACCTGCCGAAACAATCGAAAAGTTACAACTTGAGTCCCAAAATAACCAAATACCCCCACTAAATCCTCGCGCTTCAACCACATGCATATTAGGCCATCCAAGCTTCCGAGCCATTAACTTTGCCTTTATGCCCGCTTGTCTATGTTCCAATAAAGCAAAGAAATTAACCCTTTGTTTCTCTATAATGTCACTGATTAAACGACGAGATGAGGCACCACCGGCACCCCGAGTATTCCATGTCATAACTATCATTAAAAACAAATAATAAAAGATAAGGTTTCCAACAATCAGGAACACGCTACTGGGACGTAGGTCCATATGCTCCTTCACCTGACTCCTTCATAACAACATCACCCTCCTCACTTGGGAGATTTATACTAGTTGAATAGTTAATCTTTCTACCTGCACCTGGATCAATAGCTTCAGAAGCACTATTCATGGTAGATTTTGATGTTTGAATTTTTACACCTTCAGATTTTAAAGACGTACCCGAATAGGCCTTCATTGGTTGAAATTTGGAGGATCCTGCAACACCCTTCCTTCCTTCATTAATACCTTTCTCCAAGCTCCTAGCACTATGCACTTTACCACTTTCTGAGTTGAAACTAGAATTACCTTGGTCTACCATTTTATTCTTCACTTGTTGATAATGTTCCATTGGATTAACCAAATCCGTCTTACGTTCCACCACATTTTCTTTGATCCCTGAATTAATCACCACTGGCTTCGTCTTACTAGGCAAGGACCCACATGATTTAGTAATTCTGACTTTTGAAGATTCTTGATTTGTAGTATCATTTGCCGAATTATTGGTTGCCAATAAAGTAATTTCATTTCCCTTCTCTTCCTTATTTTCATCAATCAGTGCTGCGAATCTTGATCCTCCAACATTATTATTTCTACGCAGCTCACGTACCCCTCCTCGTCTCACATTTGATTCTCCTCCGGTGCCACGCTGCATCCTGCGACGCCTGGGTGCTACCATCCATTCTCCATAGGTTATGGCTTCTGGGTCATGGTTAATAGACGTCGAATCCGCTGTCCTCCCTTCATACTCAGTCTCCGAACTTTGTACGCCCGAAGGTCCAAATTCTTTCTTTTGTGAACAATGTTCGGACCCATGCCCATACCTCCCACATGAAAAGCATATCAAGTGTAGTCCCTCATAAACTATTTTTTTTCCTTACCATTAATCATAAATGATGGGAGCAACGGGGAATTCAGATCTATCTCAACACATAATCGAGCAAAGCGACCTTTTGTTTGTTTCAAAGTATTATTATCTACCTTAAGCACCCTTCCAATCTGACTACCCACTACGTATAAAATGCCTTTATCATAAAAATCAACTGGAAATTTTGGAATACGTACCCAAGCAGCAATCTTCGGAACCTCCCCAGCATCAGGATCGAATTCAGGTTTCCATGGCTGTACAGCTAGGTAATGTTCCATGTATAACCATGGGCCACCAGTCAAAGCAAACTCATAATCCTCCTCGCTTGTTAGACGAACCAAGAAATATCCAGAACCAATTTCTATAGTAGTTACCTCACCCCTTCGACCCCATAGTTGTTGCAACTTTCTGCCAAGTTGTTCTTCACGAACCATGCGTCCTAGAAGCCTCACAATCAGAGAAGTACTTCATTTCTTTACTAACTTTTGACGGAATTCCGGTGATACGACAATATTTGGACCTTTCTGAGTGATCTCAACCTCAATTCTAGATTTCCATCCATCACCACGCCACCATTCTTCCTCATCATCAGACATGTCTCCCGCCTTTGGTATATCGACGCAAGCTTCCTTGTAGGATTTCTTCGGTTGTGTAGGAGCCTCCTCGACTACCTCTTCATCAGTCATCCAATCCTCCACCCTTGGTACAAGGGATTGGTGTTTAGAGAACTCATCCTCCCCATTTCTAACTTTCTTTCGGCTCCGTGCCATAGCATCTTGTTCTTCCGACGTTGGCATCGGAGGTACTCTTTCACAACTTATATCCCGTTCACGCATATTGCTTCCCATTCTTTTCTAGGACTTCTCAATTTATACACAGATCACCAACAACTTTGCCAAGCCAGAAACCAGGTTCATTGGTCAGATTACCAATGACTGCACCAAGATAGGATCCCAGTTCAACGCTTTGCAAAGGTGAAGAAGATTGACGACGATGATGGCTAAAACCGAGACAGAAACTTCCCAACGAAAACCACCTGTTGCAAGAAGGACAGAGACCTACTCGGTTGCAATATCCTCCGGACGCTCAAACAGCGAATCTCAGATCCGATGAAGATCACGCACGCCGAAAACAGAGTATTTGCAGAAAAGAAACAGAGCTTGAAAAACGTAGCTGATAGAACCACCGCTCCAAACACTAGTCGACAGTTTACTTATCTTCCCACCGGCGCAGTACAAGATCAGCTCCCCACGGTGAAGATCCAGCGGAGATCTTCAACGTTGAAGTGACCGTTGCTCAGCCAACGGAAAAAAAAAACCCCACGATAGAGACGGAGTCACTATTCACTTCATCCTCAATGATAGTCGACGGTGTGCTTATCCTCTCACCGGCGCAGGAAACAAAGATCAGCTCCGACGGTGAAGACCCAACATGATCTTCCTCGTTGAAGTTGACACCTTTAATTCACTCTTATTATAGAGCCTAATTAGGTGTTCAACTTGCTAACACATTCTACAGAGGAGAAAAAAATTGAATTAAACTAAACCATTTCAATTTACAAAATAAACATTAAAATGTTTTCATAGCACTCTCAACAAGAACTAGAGCAGCAACTTCCAATTGCACAGTGACCAAAATTTGCTTCCAAGGTCTCATCCCCCCCTTTTTTTCGTTGAATGTTCAATGCAGTACCCAATTCCAGAAGCCTTCCGTACCTTGGACTGCAACAACTTCTTTTCCTCTTGAAGATCATTAATGGTTGATCGCAGATCAATTGATTAACATCTTCATACAGTGTAGAATCTAGTTTTATCCTGAGCCAATAACAATTTCAAAGCCACAAATATCTATGATTGAACGTGGGAGTGCTTCTTCAGCATCAAAACTGTCTCCTCTTGTTCAATGCAACAGCTCTTGTGCAATAATCACCTGAGATAAGAATCCACATCTCTTTCTCTTTCTCTCCCAGTCGTTCTCTCTCCTCTCTCCAAATTCGATGAACAAGAGGAGGATGCAGTTGAAGAAAGCTTTATCACTTGAAATTGAAATCGAAGCCTGGATAAGAAAACAAATGATGAAGGCAGACGATGAAAAAAATGACGAGCAGTGATCCATCCAGACGGCAACAATGGAAGAAAAGAGACGATAAAACAAATATCAAGTGACCAAAAACAAGGGCGATGAGCGGCGACATCGAGGACCAACGCAAGCTCAGATCGGTGAGAACAGCGTGGACTGGCGAGGCGAAAGTTCTGCATTTGTGAGTGAAGTAGAGTCTCTTTTGATTTTTTGAATAGGGCAGAGATGGAATATGTAAAATAGAGAGGGGACAAATTGGTCACAAAATTTAGATCCCCTCCAAAAAACCCCAATTTGGAGGGGGCCAAGATAAGGGGAAGGAAGAGGTGAGAGAAGCAAATTTTAGCTTCCCTCCCCTTCAAAATTGCAAACCAAACAAGGGGAGGGGCTCATTTTTCCTCTCCTCCCATCCCCTCCTCTCCAACCAAACAGGCCCTAAAAAACTTAAAGAAGAAGTGCCTTAGCATCCCTTGACGATTGGTTAGTGGTTAACGAAACTCCGATGACTGGAGAAACCAAATTAGTAAATAAGGAAGCAAGAGTATTAGATAATGAGACAAAAGTAATAAATAACAAAAATACTTATAGTCGATTATTTTAAAATAATTACTTTGATTTTGCCATTAACTATTCTCATTGTATTTATTACCACACCGGTGCCAGAGCTTTGGCACCGGTAACCCTACTAGCAGTCAAACACTCAAACTTTGACAACTAGTAAAACCAAAGTACTCAATAAATAGCGAAATAAAAGTAGTAAAGCCACCAACTATTTTCTAATAACTATTATGATTTATCTACTTACTACTTTGGTTTTGCTACATACCACTCTTATTTTGTTATTTACTACTAGAGGTGTTCTCAGGATAGGACGAAATAGGGAAATCTCATTTCTGACCCGGATCGGAAATTTCTAGAAAAGGTTCCCTCTTTTTTTTTTAAAAAAAAAATTCCCTGTATTGAATTTTTTTCCTGTGTTTCCTTCAGTCTAGTACAAATATATAACTTATCCAATATCACATTATATCATATTAGTCCAATATAAATGTATAATTAGTCCAATATAAATATTTAAAGTGAATTAAAATTACAAATTCATCAAAAATTCAATATTCCCAATCTTTCAATGTTTTGCTCCCTTTAACATAGACCATAGATGCACTTATGACTACCATTTTGTATGCCTACTTGCACCATAATTTAGGCTTTGTTTGGTTCAATGGAGGTTAGGTTAAGTGAGGTTTATTTAAGTTAGGTTAGGGTAGGTTATAATCTTGTTTGGTTCAAGAAGAGTTTAGGTGAGGTTTGATATCTTGTTTGGTTCAGGAGATTAGGTTAGGTGAATTAATTATAAGTGGATAAAAATGCCCTTCTACATATTTTTCTTTTTTTATAATGTATTTATTAATAATATTTATTTGTAAAATTATTATTTATAAAATAATTATTCTAACAATTATATACACTTCTTTCACATATTCTTCTCTTCTTATAATAAATAAAAAGATGAGTTATAATAAAAAATTGGAGTCAAATTAATTGGAGAAAGGACTGTGAGATTTTTGAAGGCATTACTCGATGGAGCCCTTGAGTAATGATCCTGCATTACTCGAGGGATCACTCGAGTAACATGTGAGGATGAAATTACTCAAGGCATCACTCGAGTAATCTGCAAAATTATTTGAAACATTACTCAAGGGATCACTTGAGTAATGCCTCAAATTCTCTTTCATTACTCGAGTGATCCCTCGAGTAAAGCAAGCTAAATTTTGGCCAAGAGTAACTTCTCCTGTGCTTACCTGATTACTCGAGGGATCACTCGAGTAATGTTTCAAATAACTTTACAAATTACTTGAGTGATTCCTCGAGTAATGCCATTCACACATGTTACTCGAGTGATCACTTGAGTAATGTTTCAAATAATTTTACAGATTACTCGAGTGATCCCTCAAGTAATTCCATCCTCACACGTTGCTCGAGTGATCCCTCGAGTAATGCTGCACCATTACTCGAGGACTCCTTCGAGTAATGCCTTCTAAAATCTCACAATGCTCCTTTCTCCAATTAATTTGACTCCAATTTTTTTTATTATAACTCATCTTTTTATAGACAGGTAGAATAATCAACTCTGGAACATTCTTACCTAATCCTTTCATTCTCTCATAAAGAGATTGGCAAGCAAAATCAACTTACATTGAAGCAAACTTAGATATGTTGCACATCAACTTTACATCATTACATAAAGATATGAACCTTTCATATGGTTCGCAAGCTACACAATCCTATATTGCTAATTGTTTCAAAATATACATATGGTGAACAAGTGATTATCAAAACTCATTGCTCAATGAGTAAGATATTGTAGCATCAAAGTCTTCAAAAGGTTATCAAACTACATTGCTAACATCAAAAGTCTACAAAAGGTTATCAAACTTAGCAAACTATATCACTTTAAGTCCTTCACAATATCCAAAAGTAAGTCCTTGCGAGCAAGAAGGGGGCATTCAACAAATGTCCTCAGTAGGTCACCATCACCCATAAGAACTCTATAAATCTTGGTTATAGTGGTTGTTGAGAAGCCACAATCTTGAATCAGTTTCCAGATTTCTTCTCCTGACAATTGAGGAAGCTTTCTTGATGTTTCTCTAGCTATTTGCATTCTTTCTCTAGCTATTTCATTCGCTTCTTTCATTATTTCATTTCCAGCAATTGCCACGCCCTTATCACATTTTAACCTTTTTCAGAGTATTTGCGGAAAACGATATGCGGTTTGGTGGGCAACACATGAATAACATGAATATATTGATAATAAGTGCATGATTACCAAGGTATTAAAACCGGACCGGGTACTGAACCGGTCGGGGTACTGGGTTAAGGGTCAGTGGGTCAGACCGGGGCCAAACCGGAGCTAAACCGGGACCAAACTGGTGAGAAATTGGAAATTTTAGGCTTATTGGTATGAAATTCTAAAGAAAAAAGTAAAAAAAAAAAAATTTTAAAAATGGAAACCGGACCGGCCAACCGGCCGATTCGCCGGTTACCGGGCCGGACCGGCCGGTCCGGTCCTGTTTCCAGAACCATGATGATTACATAAATTCCCCGTAGAGGTTCGCACATAATAATTACAAACCTTGTAGCTGCACAGGGATACTTGAGTGTCTAAACTCATCCCAGTGAAACAGAGACATCTTCTCATCTTCGTTCCACCACTGCAATCCCCTCATATGGCTCTTTGCATTATTTTCAGCATATCTTCTGTCTTCTCATGTCTAAATTGTTGGTAGGGGAGGGTGAGATTCGAGAGAATCTCAGTAAGAAACAGATATCATAATACATGCATGATAGATGCTATGTGTATGATATGTTAGCTTTAACTAGATGTATAACCCATAATGACATTTTTGCATGCTCAATGTTTCATGTAACAAAACTATGGCTACAGCAAAACAGAAACAGAGCTTCATTGATTCAAATATGCTATACACAATCAAGTAAAACAATCACCTACATTACTACACAAGCAAATATATCAAATACATGCAAGTAAGGTAAGTCCCCAACCTCTAGCTTTTCTCCTTGATTTGCGTGCCAGCAACTCGGGCTCTCAGCTCGGTCCTACAATTTCAAATATACCATTTTGACACTTCCATAGTGTTTCTGGGGGTTATATGAGTTTATATTGAAAAATTACTAAATTGCCCCTGGGGACCCGGCCCGGCCTCGTCGTACCCGATACGGCTGTACTTTTCTCGAAATTCTAACCTGGGCTATCCTGACATATTTTCACCCAAGGAATCCATTTCCGAACTCAAAATTACCAAATTCATTGCCAAAAGATGAAATTGCCCTTGGCAACCCTTATTTCAGTGTTTTAGGGGCATTTTCATAAGTATGCTTTCTTGGCCTTTTCCGAAAAAGTGCCTAACTATAACCCCACCTAATTTTTCCTCCTAAACTCAATGGAATCATCAAATCATTGAAAATCCAACTCTAAGACCCATTTCTAGAGCTCGCTGAAACTTATAAGAACTCTGGGGAAAATCGGGGATTTTCGGTTTCGGCTCCCTAAACACATTTCTTTCTCCTAACCACTTTATTGACTATTTCATTAGGTTACAACTACCATTTAGTACCAATTTAGGCAATATAACCCTTAGGAAAACCCATTTTCCATTTTTACAACCAAGGACAATCCGGCGAAATTGATATAGCTGAACCCTAGGTGCTCAACATTCAAATTTGAGCTTCCAAACCTTAAATCATATGAAAAGGAAGCTTAGGAACGGAGTTATACATATTAAGAACCGATTTACCGAAGAAATCACTTACCTTTACAAGCTTTTTCCTCTCCTTCTCTCTCTAAAAATCTCAACTCTTCTCTCTCTCTAAAACTAAAAATGGTGTTAGTTATGACTACTGGAAGGAGGAGGAAATTTTTTATATCATATATTATATGATATGGAATTATTTATTCAATTTCCAAAATTTTTGGGTTAATTAGAAATTCTGGCAGATTTTCTGCCCAAACTTTGAAAAATCATAACTAATTTTAGAAAAATCGAATTGGAGTGATTCCAAAGCCTATAGAACCCTTATTGAGTCTAGTTTTATGAAAAAATATAGAATTTTGCTAGATGGAATCAAAAAGTTTCCAGAATTTTAATCTTTGCCTGCTGTTCCAGAAACTTCATAGTTTTTCTGTGCTGACTTCAAAAATTCATATCTTTTTGTATATAGCTCTAATTGAGTCATATGACCTATCAAATTAATAGGATGTCTACTTTCATCCTATAAAATTTTATAATTTTTGCTTATCATTTGGTCATTAAAAATCACATGACAAGATCACTACCTCAGGCGATTTTACCATAAGCATAATAACTTTCTTCAAAATTAACCATTTTATTTTCTTCAATACCCCAAAGATATAAGAAATATTAAAGAATATATTTGGGACACCTGCTAAACAGGGGCTTAGCAGTCGGCTTAATTTAGGCTTATTTTCAAGCCTCTAATCTCAAAATTCGGGGTATTACAGCAATCATGGCTTGATTTCCAACATGAATGACTTGTGCAAATTCATACATGAGATCCTTAATCTCAGCCAAGTTAGAATCTTTCTCTTTATTGGAATTCACTCTTTGCTTCTTTCTTGAGGAGGAACTACTTGCAATACCAGGGAGTTCTCTTGAGTGGTGCTATTATCAAGAGCTTCAAAAGTGTCTACATTGATATCATGCAGGGAACCACTTGCAACAAAGTATGCCTCATTGAGTGTGTGACGTCTCTTTCGCATCTCACCAAGTGTACGGGTGCCCTCCCCTAAAGCTCTGTCATTACCATATAACATAATCATTTTGTCATAGTTTGGATAAGGAACATTTCTCCAATTCGCAGCTTGTGGCTTGGACTATAAAAGGCAAAAGAAACTAGATATAAAAATGCAATAATAAAGTAATCACAACTATAACCAAATTAATGAGTATGTGCTTAATAGAAAGTACTAACCTCTATAAGTTGGTCCCAAACTTCATCCTTAGCCTCCCACATTTGTGTTGATGCATTCCAACCAAACCCACTCAATCCATTCTTAAAAATATCAAAAACTACAGAGAATTTTTTTTTTCAAAATTTTCCACATGTTCTTAATTTTGTCTTTATTCATTTCAATTTCAAGCAAGGCACTCATCTCTTTCACAATATTATCATATGCTGTGCACATGAATTGTCCATTAACCTTGTTGCCACAGTTATATTATTCCCAGAAAGCATTAACAAGGTAGTCATCTATAGCTTTTGTCCAATTCAAGCATTGCTTTTGGTTGGTTGATTTTGGAGGCATACTATTACAAAAGTATTAAAAATAAAGATCCAAACTTCAATAAATAATTAATAAAGATACAAACTTGAAATAACAATACATAAAGATCCAGTCTTGCAATAACAATACATAAAGATCCATACTTGACATAACAATATATAAAGATCCAAACTTCAAACTTATTTCACTCCATGGCACACTAAAACACATGAGCACTTAATGTTAGGAAATAAACTTGGAACAAGATCATCATATCATAAACTTCAAACAAATTAAGGCACATCACCACCATGTCTCATTATCCTATTTTGATAATCATCTACATCTCATTTGTTATAGTCTCCCTAATTAATTGTCCCCTAGCAGCCTTGTCATTGTCACCACGTCAATCACGACTATTATCAGCAGACTCAGATTCAGTTGCAAGTTTACGATCTACTTCTTCTATGAGATCCTTGTTAGGGTCAATACCCATCAAGTAGTTATCAAGAATGCAACATGCTCCAATGATAAATGTTTGAGGTTTTACTCCATACATCGGCTCAGATGAATTGGCTAAAATCTCAAATCTTTTTTTCAGAACACCAAAAGTTCTTTCAATTGCATTATATAGCAATGAATGCCTCAAATTGAACAATTCTTTATAGTTTTGGGGGGGATTTCTTTCTAAATATTATTTCAAGTAATAACAAACTCCTCTATAAGGTGTAATCAATCCACTAGTTAGCATGAAGCCAGCATCCACAAGGTAATATTTACCTTTAGGAATTTTGAGCTTATCTTCTCTTGCCAGTGCATTTTTAATAATCCTTGAATCAGATGCCGTGCCTTCCCATCCAGTAAGTACATAAGTGAATTTTAAATAAAACGAGCAAGCTGCTAACACATTTTGTGTGGAGAAGTCTTTCCTACCACGATATCGAAGAGCATCCTTACCAGATACTTCACACGTATATATGTTCCATCAATGGCACCAACACAATCCTTAAAAAAGGGGTAAAACCTATCATTTGCACAAATTTCAGGGGCGACTGTTGTCCTATTAGGTTGTATAACAAACATATCTCCTACTTCAATGATAGCTCTTAACACATTATGAAGATGACAACTAATTGTCTCACCAGATCGTCGAAAGAACAAATTTACCACACGATTTTTTGCTCTATAGGATAATATGTAAAGAGTTTTTGCCACTTGTTCTTTCACAGTAAACCATCTTGTGGCTTTTAATCCCCCCTCCCTTTCTAGTAAGGCACATAATGTTAGGAAAGCTCTAAGACTCATACAAATAATATTGCGGCTCCTTTCATTAATACTTATTTGACTCATTATTTCTTCACGCACCATTTCCTTTTCTGAACTTTTGCTATAAGTTATTCTTCTTTTATGACTCCTCCGAATAACTAGGTAGACAAAGACACATGTGAGTAGTGCTATAGCTTTTTAACACAAATCCAGCCATCGACGACGCAAGACTAAATTGTTTTGAACTGTTAACTCCATCTAACACACCAAGGCAACATGCACCCAATTAATACTAGACCACTTGAGATATATCAAACAGCTCCAATAAGTTAAAGTTCAGCAACAACTATGACTTATAATATGTTAGTTTTTTATTATGGAATTGCAGAATATAAAAATCACAAATTGGAAAATAAAAGTAATATATACAAATCTATTCATTTCAAATTTAGTAGACAAAGAAAATTGTTCATTTAAAAAACTATCAAAAGACACAGTATTCTGTCTCATCAAAAGTCAAATGAGTTGTTTAGAAATTTTCAGGAATTTCGAGTGCCACCAAGATCAGGACTTTTCAGCTGGCGCTAATGGCATTGTCATATTAAGCCATTTCTTACAATGACATTGAGAAACAAGGAAGAATGAAACAGGGATCACAGCTATCTGAATCAACAATCTTTCTTCTTATGCAACCTATGTATCAAGCATATCAGCTAGAACGAACCAAGAAAGAACGATACAGGGATCACAGAATATAGTAGAAGCCAGATTATACAAGGAATCATAGTAAAACACAGCACATTCCAGAAAAACTAGATCAAAATAGGGAAGAGCAAAATCCTTGATCCACCCCAACAAACGACCACCCAGCAGAAAAAAAAATCACAGAAAATAATCTTACCTGAACGAACGAGCTGAATCTACAGGACCCGAGACGACGTTGGAGGAGCAGCGTGGCGAAGGACTCGACTCGATCTACAGGACAAATGGACTGGTAGCTACCTTCTACGATCAACGATGGTGGCAGCAGAGGCAGTGGGCGGCGACGGTGGCTGGAGGATCGGCCGGCTAGAAGAATGCAACTGCAGAATGCGCAAACAAGAAGAGAGAAAATGGGATTTTGCGCGGGAGAGGGAATGAAAGAAAATGAACTGCGGACAAGACATATTTTGCTGGGAGGGCAGTGCTAGAATTTTCAAAAATTGCCGTGGGCAACTTAGTTATAATTGGACACAAAATTTCTCTCATCTAGAAAAAACCGCAATTTTGAAGGTTTTCTAAAGTGGGGAGGGGACCACTAGAAGACAAAAAATCAAACCTCACCTAACCTAATCTCCTTCCAACCAAACACGTATTTCAACTCTCCAACCCTCCCCCAATCTAACCTAACCTAATATAACCTCCAACCAAACACAGCCTTAAAGCTGGCAACAAGAGCATTAAGGTCATTGCAAGATTGAATGATAATCCCTAAGATTAAATTAAGGGTTAATATAAACTTTAGTCCCTGAAGTTTGGCTGAGTTTGGGTTTTGGTCCCTGAGGTTTCAAAGTTTGGGTTTTGGTCCCTGTAGTTTGGACCGTTTAGGCCGTTGGTCCCTGAAGATTTAAAAGGACTTGCTCATGGTTTAAACACCGTTAAATTGTCCTACGTGGCTCTAACACCGTCAAAAGAGCTTATGTGTCATGCCTAGTAGACAGGTGATGTGGCAATTATAATATATTGTTTTATAAAAAAAACACAGCAGCCCCCCAAAGCAAAACAAACCAAAACGAAACGCAGCATCCAACTGAAACACAAAACTCAACACGGTGAAAGGAGAAATCGAGAAAGGAAAGGGGGAAAGGCTAGGGCAAGCTTCCAAGAGGCCGGTTGTTTGTTGTGAGACCAAAGAAAAGGGGGAACGGGTTGGGCGAAGTTGGAGGAAGTTGAAAGAAGGTGGTCGTCTGTTGCGGTGCGATGGGGTGTGCGATTGTGTGTGGCAGTAATGCCTTCTTCTAGTCGGTTGACTGGTTCAAAAAGGAAGGGAAGAACAGTGGGTGAAACGTGCAGATGTGGGGATGAAGTTGTGGTTCTCACTTCATGGACAGAGCAAAACTATGGTAGGAGGTTTGTTAAGTGTCCAAATTTTAAGGTTAGTGGATGAGGTGTAAACTCCTAATTCGAATCTACAGTCAAAAAAGCAGCAATCTTTTAATAAAATTTGATATATTCTGCCAAAGTCAAAATGCTGATGCTTAATTGTAATTATTCGGATATTTCATTGAACACCGAGTGCTTGAAATGTTTGATCGTGTATAAAAATCAATATGTTAGACCTCTCTATATTTATTTCTCATACTTATTATGAGTACTTTTTCTTTAAAAAATTTGATTACCAAAGTTGATATATCTTACATTGAAATGATTGTTGTCATCTGACCCATTTACCATAGGGAGGGCATAATCTGGTGAAAGGATTGTAAGAAGTTCGTCAACAAGTATTCAACTTATAGATTTTCCTTGTTTCCAAAAAATGGCCATGATTATGCCCTTGGCTTTTGGCTTGTTTTGGTGCCTGCTGTCATTTACCTTGTAAAAAGTTCTGATATTCTGATGCTTTTGGCTTCTTTTGATGCTTGCTTTCATTTACCTTATAGGAAGTTCTGATATTCTGGTGCTTTTGGCTTGTTTTCGTGCCTGCTGTCATTTACCTTGTAAGAAGTTCTGATATTCTGGTGCTTTTGGCTTGTTTTCGTGCTTACTATCATTTACCTTGTAAGAAGTTCTGATATTCTGGTGCTTTTGGATGGTTTTTGTGCCTGCTGTCATTTACCAGCACAACAGCACAACTCTGTTAAATTTACTTTGTATTTGAATGGTTTTCTAAGAAAACATGGTGATGCATCTTGATCATAGGATATGAAGATATCATCATGCATTAAGTTTTTTTGTCTCAAGTGATAATGGCAACTTTGTTTATTTCATATGCTTTCACAATGGTCATTGCAAGTTTTCAATTGTTAGATGAGGCACACTAATATTCGCTGATGAGCATGATGGCATTTAGTATAGTATTAAATATTCCAGTAAATCATGTTTGGTTCTTAAGTTTGCAATGACACAGTCTATGAATTTATTATGAGTCCTCTAATTTTTTTGTGGTTCACAGACACGTTGGGGATGCAACTACTTTGATTGGATTGATGGACCAATCCAGAATCCAATTGTAGAGGAGCTAAAGAAGATGAAGAAAGACAATATTGAATTGAGAAGGAGGTTGAAGTTTGTGAAAGGGATCTTATTTGTAGTGGCCTTTGTGAATGTTTGTTTGATATGGAAAGTTATAATTTTCAATGTATGAAGTTTGTTTATGTAATGGCCTTTGTAGAAGACCACTTCTTTTTACTGATTGGCTGAAGGCTATGTAATGGCTAAGTTATGTTTGACATTGTAAACCTTAATGACAGCTAATCAATATTTTCACCTCTAATATTCTGCACATCTATCAGAGGGCTAATCGTGACTTCTGTGCAGACTGCAATAATGTGGTGCCTTCCTTTTGCTGTAATGTTGAACTGTAATATTGCAAATTGCAGCGATTAATTCAAGGAATTACACCGAAGGATTTTACTCCTTAGCTCAAAAGAATAGATAATTGTTAAGGTCCTTAAGTGAGTGTAACTAAATGTAGAATCTCCAATTGCTTTTGATCCTATGAGGTTATTTAGATGTGTGTTGCATATTTTCGGTTGCTTGCAAAAATGCCTTACACTTTACATATAGTTAAAAATAGACTACATATAATTGAACAAGAGTTGCATTTGTTGTGAATATATGTAATATCTGAATCCTTAAACATATTTTGGGTATCTTTTGATTAATAAATATTTTCAATCTGGTATTTTGTCAGTCATTTTTTTAAAAAAAACATGTTTAAGATGAAAATCCCTAAAGAAACATGTTTAAGATTAATAAATTATAGAAACCTTTTTTGACAAAATATAGTACTGCATATAAGCTTAAATTGTAAATCATGAATAATGTATTTCTAAATTAGGAAATTCAATTGTAAATCATGGATAATGTATTTCTAAATTGGGAAATTTAATTGTAAATCATATGCAATTCACTTGTAAATTATGAAAAGGTAGTAATTTTTTTTTTTTTTGTCCATGAGCTTGAACTTAACCTTAAAGCCACAATTTTACCATGGTAACAACATCAAAAGCAATTGCATATACAGAGATCATTACAAGCCACAATTTTCATAGGTGCTGTGGTACTCCAAACAAAAGTTGCAAATTATACCAAAAGCTTTTGCTCTTACAAATGCAAGTAATAATTATACCAAATGCTTATACAGAGATCATTACAAGCAGAAGTTTGAGTCATGAACAAAATGTCAACTTTGACTAAACCATTACAACAAACATTTTGTCACCAAAACCAACAGTCATTTTGTTACTAAGTAACCATAAATGTCAAATTTGACTGCCTCCCGGAGGAGTTGCATTGATTGACTCTTGTGTGGAAGAATGTTGAATGACTTGTTGTCCCGGACGTCTTTTGTTCACCTTTAGTTGCTTGCTTGAAGTAGCATTACTAGTCATTGGTTCCTTGCAAGACCTTCGGTTGTGTCCTTGCTTATGACAGTTGGAACATGTGACAAGTGTATTTGCTCTTTTCTCCTTCAAAGTTCCCTTTATGTCCCCATCTACTCCTCTTTTCCTTTTCTTTTGCGGTCGACCTGGATGTTTGTGAAATGCTGGAGGATCAAGTGCTTGACCATCAGCTTTCTCCCACATCTTCTCTCCATTGATAGGCTCAATTACCGGGGAGTAAGAAGCCCCAAAAGATTGCAAAGTTAAGTACTTGTCAACATACTCATGTGGATCCTCCCTCTTAAGATATATGCAAGCAAATGCATATCTTTAACATAAAATATAAAAAAAAACAGTCAGCATAATAAGCTAACTAAATGTAATGCACATAAACAGCAGATGTCTTTAACAAAAAATTTAAAAAAAAGAACAGTCAACGAACAAAGTAGGATAAAACAAGGTAACTAAATGTAATGCACATAAACAGCAACAATCACAGCTGATTCACATATGCATTAACTACACAGCAATTATTTTTAAGCGAAATTAAAACAACCAAAAACACAATTGATATGACTCTGGCTTATTTACACAAGCAAGCAACAATTGAACTAGAGGAATGCAATGCAACAATTCCTAGACACCTACAGCTGAAGAAATACAGATCAACAACAACTACACTTTGAAGTAGCTACCTGCATGGGATACCATTCAGTTGCCACCAAAAGCATGAGCACCTTCTAGCGGTAAGATCAACTTGAAACTTATGCATATGAAGTGAAACCTCATAACGATTATCACCCGCGTATCTTACTTCCCACTTTCGACATTCTTGAATTTCTTTTTCTAATCTTTTATGAGGCCGTGGGCACACGATCCCCTTGTCACGGTACTTCTCTGCCTTCACGCGATTTTTAGCAAATCTCGTCATTAGATACGTTCAAATCCAATCAAGCATACTCACAATGGGAAGCTCTCTTGCCTCTAACAGTCTTCTATTGAATGACTCTGTAATGTTATTGGTCACCATGTCGCATTTGGAAGTCTCATAGAAGTGTGACTTTGTCCAACATGTCGGAGGAATTGCTAATAAATACTCATATGCTCCGGTTGAAACAGCCTTCAACTCATTCATCCATTCTTTCCATTCACTCTTAACGGTTGCCTTTGCAGTATGAAGAATTAAGCCAAGAACCACAACTCCTCCTCCAAATTTGGTTTTGATATTTGCATATAAATGCCGAATGCAAAATCTATGTTCGGCACCTTCAAGTAGCTCTTCAAATTTAGGAACAAGACCCTACATGTAATGAAACACATGCTACTGATTAAAATTATTTTTTATGCATACAATGGGAGAATAAATTATATAGAGAGCATTAAATGGTGAATGACAATGGTTATATTAAATGCATTAAACAATATTGCTCCTACTGTCATTGCATGAAACAAGATTGCATTAAATGGCGAATAATTATATTAAATGCATTAAACAATATTGCTCCTACTGTCATTGCTGTCAGTGGCCTGCTGATATTTCAAATACTATTTCATATGCATTAAACGTCGACAATGGTCATTGCTGTTAGCAGGACAAAATTTTGCTATCATTATTACAATTGCGATACATCTTGTCTCAAATACTGAACAAAGACCAGAAAAATTGAGTTAAATGGATAAAAACTGAAAGTGACATGAAATTTCCCTTCAAATTGAACCTTAAAACTGAAAGTAACAGTGATTGTGCCAATGTCAGTAAATAAATTTAGCAAAAACTGAACCTCAAAAAATATTATATTATACCTTTTTCCGGTCAAATATAAACACCCATCTTCTTTCTCTCATTGTGCCAATGTCAGTAAATAAATTTAGTAAAAACCATGTCCAAGAGTATCTGTTCTCTCCCTCAACAACAGCCCAAGTTAATGGAAAGTACTGGTCATTATCATCACGGCCCACTGCCACCAGTAGTATTCCCCCATATGGCCCCTTCAAAAAACACCCATCCAACCCAATAATAGGTCTGCATCCAGCTAAGAAACCTCGCTTCACAGCACCAATACACTCATAGAGTCTTCTAAATATAAGAGGACGATCTATATATGGTTGATCAGTAACCAATATAAAGCTGGTGTCAGGGTTACACTTTCTCACTTCATTGCAATAATCTCTTAACTTATGATATTGCTCCTTATAATCACCCTCAATCATTGCCTTCGCCCTTTTCCTTGCCTTGTATGCCTTCTACACAGAGACATCAACCATGTAGTGCTCCCTTACTGCTGCAATTACATCTGCCAACTTCAAGTTCTTGTTGATCCTCATAATGTTAACTATTTTCTCTGAAATCCACTTGTACAAAGCATTCTTCCCCTTTATCGACACCCCACATGTGTGTTTTAAGTGAAGTGTCTTCAATCTATATGTTAGATCACCACCGCTTCCTTTACTTACAAATGCTAACTATTTGCATTCCTTATGTGCACACTGTACTCTGCATCTAACCTTATCATTCTTTATGAACTTTATTTCATACCCATTTAGCAATGCATGCTCTCTGACTGCACATTTAAATTGTTGAAGTGAAGTAAACTCCATCCCTAATTCAAATTCAAACTCTTTGCACATCTCTGAGGGGTTATATCTAGGGTGTTTTTCTGCAACTACTATCTCATCCTCATCATCACACATTCCGTCAACTTCCTCAATCTCCTCAGATTCATAATCAGACAACAAAGCTAACATATCCTCCTCTCTCACCTCAACCATCGCTCTTTGCTCTTCTTCCTCAGGCTGCACTCTTATTGATTGTAAACTACCAACAACTTCATCTAAAATATCACCTACACCAACATCAATATACTGCCTAAAATTGTCGTCATCTACATTTTCTTCATCACTATCCTTAAACTCTGATAGCCAATCCACTGAGCCTTTATCACTCTCATCCACCGCACTACTATCACTACTATCTTTTTGTAAATCCATAGTTCACCTATAAAAAACATAAAAACTTATAAAAGTAATGAAAAACAGAGCAAACAAAAAACAGAGCACACATTTTGCAGGAAAAAACTACTATACTAATATATATCAGCAGAAGTATAAATGTTCCTCCCTCCCATTAGTGAATAAATCAAACCAAACGACCAAATACTTCAAACCAAAGGATAAATCATACAAAAATTTCTCCTTCCCATTCATCTATTTCACCACTCGACTGCTTACTATCAGAGCAACTTGGGTTTTGCAACGCCATCGGTACCAAGAACAAGAAGCTCCTTACCTTTCAAACACGAGAATGACGACGACACTCAAGCTGTGCCCTTGACTCCACCGTCGACGACAGCGATCACCCGTCTGGCGATGGCCACGTTGGACTTCGCCGGTTGTGGGTCCGCTTTAACATAAAGCTTCCCCTTTTCGTTGACAGTTGAGCAACTCGATTCAGTTGGATGCTACATTTCGTTTCGGTTTGTTTTGCTTTGGGGGGCTGCTGTGTTTTTTTTTATAAAACAATATATTATAATTGCCACATCACCTGTCTACTAGGCATGACACATCGGCTCTTTTGAGGGTGTTAGAGCCACGTAGGACGATTTAACGGTGTTTAAACCATGAGCAAGTCCTTTTAAATCTTCAGGGACCAACGGCCTAAACGGTCCAAACTACAGGGACAAAAACCCAAACTTTGAAACCTCAGGGACCAAAACCCAAACTCAGCCAAACTTCAGGGACTAAAGTTTATATTAACCCTTAAATTAAAATAAATGAAAGAACAAGAAAAGTATTCAGAGGATACACTGTATATGAATGAATAAGTTGGTATTAACACACACAAAAAATTGTGAGAGATTACAAAAGAAGTTAATCTTCTTTTTTATTGGGGGGATCACACAAGACAAAAGTAGCTAAAAAAAATTATGGAAATCTAGTGAGAAACGGGGCCAAAGGTTGATTCTTTAACAAAGGTAGTTCATTTCAAAAAGAGGCTCGCAAATGGAGAAGAAGGTAATAACTGTTTATGAAGATTGGAAGCAACAAAAGCTCATGCTAGGAAAAGAAAGAAATAAAAAACAATCATTTGTGTAACAGCTTGAAATTGGTCTTCCCTTTACACCATAGAGATGCCAAAATCTGTTATTAAAATTTGTCTCAATATCTGACAAAAACTTGATTAAATAGTGGCTTCTTTTGATTAAAAAGGACAATTTAATTAAAAAAATTCAAACAAACTAAACATTGTTCTTATTTTAGAGGTGCTTCACTTCATTTAGGCGTTTTAGAGAAAAAATATAAATATATATACTCGGGATTGAGAAAAAATCAGGATCGAGAAATTCCATTTCCAATCACAATCTCGATCTCAAATATAATTTTCCCTATTCTAAATTTTTCCATCTTGAAATTTTCAGGATGAGATTTTTCTATCCCCGATTTATTCAGGATTGAGAAAACATTTACTACTTTGTTGTTGCCAATCATCGGTCAGAGACCGATCGCTAGTAAGTGATGTTGCGGTGCCTTTTTTAATTGAAGTTTGAGGTCGGTGATGTCTTTCTGCAACATTTCCTCATTTCAAATTGTTACAAACAGAATGATTTGGGATTATTAAAATTTGGGAGAATTGTTAAAAAAAAATTTCATTGACAACTTATTTGTTAAATGAGACCTGAGAAAATATCTTGCACATAGAGAGAAGATTTCTGCACACGTAGGGAAGATTTTTGCACATGTATAGGGAAGAATTTTACACACAAGGAAGATCATCTGCACATAAGAAAAGATATTCTGCACACGAATGTCCCATTTAACAAATAAGTTGGTAATGAAGGATTTTTTCACAATTTCCCATAAAATTTTGCACCCAATTTGTCTTTTTGATATTTTAAGGGTATTTTATTGTCATTTTTTCTAATTAAGTTAAAACTAAACATTGAATTAAAATCTCATTAATTAAAGGGGCAATTACAATGAAATTCCATACAAGAGAAAAAAATGAAGAAATGATCCCTGAAGTTGTCAGTGTAAGCTTCTCGACTTGTTAATGGACGCTCCTCGACTTGTCATTAACAACTTCAGGGACCATTTTTTCATTTTTTCTCTTGTGTGGGACTTCATTGTAATTGTCCCTTAATTAAATTATACCAAAAAAAATTATCCAAAATAAAATTATGCAGATACCTAGGGGTGAGCATGGTGCCCAGGAGCCCGGTATGCCCACCCGAGCCCGGTCAAAAATTGCCCTGCCCAACCCAAAAAAAGTGATCCGATAAAAATTTGGGCATCTTTGGGCAGGGCGAACTATCGGGCAAGGCCGAGCATCGGGCAGGGGATACTGCCCTACCCTAAAAATTATATACAGTTTATTTAAAATATATATTATTTTATATAAAAGAAATAGTGTTTTATACATATTATTTTATTTAATATGTGTATATATTATTTCATGTTTATGAAATATTTTATATTATTATTTAATATCCATCCACCATAGTTTACATATAACTCATTACTTTTTTGATTTGGATAGATGATACAAAGCATTAAAAAGTTGAAATTTAAGACAAAAAATTTAGTTTCTTTGAAGTCTCTATTGCAATTGCACCTATTCATATCAATCAATATTCATATACAAACACATATTACTTCATAATTTATCATGTAATTAGTAAGACGTGTTAGTTTTTTTTTTTTTAATTTCAACACATAAGTTATAGATTTATTTTGAGATATCTCAATGTGTGAAATTATGGAATGTATTTGAAGTTTTTAATAGTATTTATTAAGTGTAATTGAAGGTTTTGTACAGTAGTATTGGTTAGAAAGTTACCACTTGGGCAGGGAAGCCCACCCTTACCCTACCCGAAATAGTTAGGGTTTCTATCGGACAGAGTCAAACATCAGACTGTAAAATGTAACCCGTTCATCTTTTAGACTAGGCATCGGGTAGGGTCTCGCCCTGCCTAGCCCTACCATGCCCACCCCTACAGATACCGTTGCTTTGAAAACTTTATCCAAATGCCAAATTGACCTGTCTAAGAATGAACTCTTCGACAAAAACAAAAATTAATGAACTGCTAATTAACAAGCGATCTAGCAAATTTAAATTCTTTCTCTCGTTTTTAGAGGAATCGTTTTCTAATTTCTTCTTCGTTGCCCATTCATTTAGTCAGAGCCTGCTTTTTGCCCATCACATTCTTCTTCCTATTCTCTCAATTGCTTCATATTCTGTGCAATTTGCATCGATCGCTACCGCTTTCTGAAATATTTACTCTCTTGCCCTTCGTCGGACCCACCAGCGCTCCCTGCACTCTCCAACCAGATCCATTTTCTGCTTCCATCCACGTTGGTGTATTTATTTAATTCAATTCCCATCACGTTTTCATGTGCTCTCGGATTCACAGAACCTTCAAACCCTTCGTCAAAAGCCCCTCATTTTCTCCTTCATTTGCGTTATTCCTCCGATTAATAGCCATTTATGCGAACTTCTCAATCTCGAAGAAGATTGTCGTAATATCATTGACTGTACATATACTTTGGGGTCGTCGGATCCCAGAAAAGAGAACTTTTGTTTTTCTTTTTTCTGGGTCCTTGTCAGAGTTGCATTTTTGTGCTACTTTTTTTTTTTGACTGAGTGCACAAATGTTGGGTGCCGGATTACAATTTGGTCTCTCCCGCGGAGAAGATCGGTTTTATAATCCGGTGAAGGCACGTCGGTCTGCTCTGGAGAATGATAGACTACGTAGAGCTCACAGCGATTTGACAGCTAGTCGTTTAGAATCTGATGAAGCCAAAAAGTCAGTTTGTGTACCTGTGGTGAAACCATTGAGTAATTTAGAACGGTTCCTGCAGGCGATCACACCATCTGTGTTTGCTCAGTACCCCTCTAAGGTTACAATTCTTACTAGCACTCAGTTTGATTTTTTTAGGTTGGGTGGGTTTTATTTATTTATTTATTTTTTCCTCTTGTTCTTTCATTGGTTGGTCGCTAGAAGGAAGTTAGCATAGGCGAGTGATGAAATTGCTTTTCATTTATTTCTCATACTCTGATTAGGTATTTGTAACATACCAATCTATGTGAAATGAGAAAAAAGAAAAAAGAAAAGAAACAAGGCTTTATGTAGTTTTGAATGAACTGAAGGAATGAGGAGCAAACTTTAGTGATATACTCCCTCCGGTCCTAAATATAGGACACAGTTTGTATTGCAATTTGCACTACAAACTATGTCCTATATTGAAGAGCGGAGGTAGTATTTTAGGAGGAATCAATTTTCTGGTAATTTGTTAGTTGCTGCCTCACTTGTGGATGGTTGTCTGGCACCATCTGCTTTTTATCTACTGTGTTTGTTGATATCTATTTGTACTGTTTTCTGAATATTGCAGAGGACCATGAAAAGTTTCAAGGCATGTGATGGAGAGTTTCTACCTTATTTTGTTCTTAGTGATTTGTGGGAATCTTTCAGGGAGTGGAGTGCATATGGTGCAGGAGTGCCCCTTGTACTTAATGAAAATGATAGTGTTGTTCAGTATTATGTTCCCTATCTTTCTGGAATTCAAATTTATGTGGATTCTGTGAAACCATCTCCAAAGTCAAGGTAACTGTAAACCCTGTTCTAATGACGTGTATACTTTTTATTTTTCTTTGTAAAGTTTTTATGTAAAGTTAGAGTGCGATATTGAATGCTTGGTTGTCATTTGTCTATCATTCTTCAAAATTTTATTTTTCATTCAAAGTGTTGATATATGATGTTCTCTTTTATATTGTGATGGCAGTGCCAATGACATGATAATTACCCATATTGGATGTCTTAAACAACATTTTGTATTTTTTCCTTTAGTTGCCTCCTATTTCATTGCCTTCCCTTCACACACTTTATGCTTATTTATGTTATTGTCATTTTATTATTTCTCCCTCGTAGATGTACTACCAGCTTGTTTCTACTTATTCTCTTTAAAATGGAAATGGAATTCTTTATTATGGTATTCTATGTGAGTAGAGTATGCGAAACAGTGTGAATGCACATGGACCTCAGGGAAACTCTGTAAATATGGTGCCAAGTTTGATAGCAAATTGGCCATTGATTGTGTATGTGAATTAATCAAATACACCTTTAAATGTTGATTGTTGCTGTATCAAATGCGTTTGATCATATCATAGAAATCAACCAAATTGGCCAATGTTGAAAGCTCACTTTCTGACTTTTTGTCTCTCTGTCTTTCTCTTCTGCGTTCTTACTATTAATTTGGTTCACTGGCTCTAATTTTTCAATACTATTGAATTGTCCCCACAGCTAAAATTTTTTCACTTTTATTGTATAGAACAATAATGTGTGTGTTTCACTTTTTGACAGGCGACTGGGTGAGGATAGTGACACTGATTTCAGGGACTCAAGTAGTGATGGTAGCAGTGATGGTGAACCTGAAAGAGGATTGAAATTTTTGAGGGACCAAAGAAATCTTCATCCTTCAGAGGAGTTATCTCATCAGACGGACAGATTATCCTTGGGAGACCACCATAATACCCCTCAGGATGGCTTTTCTAGTGATGAAGGTGAGGCAGTCAATTCTCAAGGCTACTTAATTTTTGAGTACCTTGAACGGGACCCTCCTTATAGCCGTGAACCTTTGGCTGACAAGGTGTGTTAACTCTTGATCTTGGCTTTCTACTTAGTCATTTACTCTAAAATCAAGTTGTCATTCATTATCATTAGCTCCCTTTCATTCAGTTTTTTGATTATATTATCTGTTTGTGGCTTGGGACAGATATTGGATCTTGCTTTTCGTCTCCCTGAGCTGTCCAGCCTTAGAAGTTGTGATATACTACCTTCCAGTTGGATTTCTGTAGCATGGTCCTATTTCTTACCACTTTACTTTTTTGACGAGGTTATAGATGTGCGAGCAACTCAATTTTCTTTTCTACTTGTAGGTATCCTATTTACAGAATACCGACCGGACCAACACTGAAGGATCTTGATGCTTGCTTTTTGACATTTCATTCTCTTCATACACCTATGGGAGGTAGGATGTGATTCTTCATTTCTGTTGCGCTGAATTTGTGCTCTGTAATGAAATCTTAGAAAAATAATTAAGGACCATGAGATTGCTGGAGGTTAATGAATGAACAGCTTTATTAATATCCATGACAAACAAATTGTCCCCCCCCCCCCCAATCACTTGCATTTATGAGATTAAACACACATTTTTCAGGTTCACAAGGAGGCCAGGCCCCAATAATGACATGTACTAGTGAGATGGATGGCATCCCCAAAATGTCTTTACCTGTTTTTGGTCTTGCTTCTTACAAGTTCAGAGCATCTATGTGGACTCCAAATGGTGGATATGATCGCCAACTAGCTAGTGCTCTCTTGCAGGCTGCTCATGATCGGTTAAGAGAGCTTCAGGTCAATCACCCAGATTTTCTGTTTTTCTGCCGGTGATGCCGTGAACTTGGATCTTACTTTGGCTGTTAAGTAGCAGTCCTAGCTTGGCCCCTTTTTCAAATGCTAGATTCAAATGAAATCCAGAGTTTCTCACTAAATTTGATGGGAAGAAAAAGGCATAAAAAGAAAATGGTAAACTATTTCCCTTGTGATTTCCCTGCTTTGATTGTAAAAGCAGTGAAGCTTTGGACAACCATATCTATAAAGGCTCCTCTGGGGATGTGTTTATGGTGTATGTGCAGAGTTTGAGAAGCTTTACAAGTGCTGGGTTATATATATGGTCCATCAATTGTTACTGGGTCTTTTGGAACTATATTTATGATTAAGTTAAGAGAAGAGGGTGGTTTTAATCCTTATTTCCGGATCAACAGCAGGGTCTAGCTTTAATTTATGGGGGAATTTTGACAGAAAAAGCATGTTAGATCTGCTTGAATTGCCCTAGATATGTTGTTGAATTATATGTAAAACTTGTTTTAGACTAGTTTTGGTACTAATAAAATTGTTGTTAGTAGGATAAAATGTTGGGCGTAATGTGTGAAATGATTTTCATGATTATGTTATGGTTGATTTTAAGATAATGGAGATTTTCATCCTTGGGAAATCTTGAATCAACTCTCATTAGTAACATCATCTTGATAGCAAAAGCCTGCCTCAACAAAAGGCCATTCTAAATGACTTTCTGCTCTCTCAACAATATTTTAATTTCATGAGTAAATTAACCTACAGTTTGTTTGTGGAGGAGGGGAAATATCAAAATCTTGAATTTGTGTCTCAGGCTCGCAGCTGATTCTCCATTTTCTTTATGGTTGCTGTTTTATGCCAGCAAGTTTTTTGTTTTTCTAAAAAAAAATATTTTATGTCACCCTTTATGAATAATGTTTTGTATAATTATGTGTTGCATTGTTGCTTGAAACTAAGACACCAAAATGCCCTAAACACTATTATGTCAATGAAATGGTCTTTACCAGCCGTTCACCAATTGCTTTATAATTGATCCGTTCTTACTAAATTTTATCTATTTTATGTTCAATTTAGAGTTATTTGACCAATTTTGTCATGTCAACGGGATTTTTAAGTCAATAGATGTTTAATTTTAAAATAAAAATTTATAAAATTTAAATTTAAATTGCTTCTTAAAATTAAATGTAATATTAAATTAAGTTATAAGGTTGCCTTTTTTCCCTTACAATTTCTGATCTCTAGTGGGTCTCAATAAGATTCAAATCATGATGAAATTTTGACCATCTTTCAAAGTAAACAAGACAAATGGATTTCACAGTATTCAAAACAAATTCTTCGATTTCTTCCAAAAGTAGATGAAATCATTTGCTTCTCACAATTTGGTCAATAGTTGGGACGCAATTTGGTGAAAAATATTAATAAATATAGGAAATAAGTATTACATTTTAAGACCGAAATAAAACTCCCCAATTAAGTTCCATAGGCTTGTTTGAACAAATGAATGTGTAGAAACCAATCCAAATTATTGGCAAAAAAGAACAAAAGAAACCAATCCAAATTGGATGAAATGAATGAACTGCAAGGAAATCAAGTTCTCCTTTCTCTCAAAATTAACATAAGCAGCAAACTATCACTATGAAATAGACAGTTGAAGAACTTATCTACTTAACACTTGAACAAACATTTTAAGATACTACACCATACTTATAACACCTCAGAACATCTAATAGCTACATTGAACAAACATTTTAAGACAGACAAAAACACAATACAACCTGCTAGACCTCAATCAAAAAACAGAACCCAGAAACTATGTAAAGCCATTAAAATTCATGTGTGGATTTGACCCTATTTCTTTTGAAGAAGAAAGGTTTCAACAAGTGGGAAATGGTGAAGCACAAGCATCAGCAACCTTTCTAGCATTAGGAGAATTAACAAGCTTCTGGAGATTAGGGTTCTTCATGTAACCACAAAGGCAAGGCCTTTGTTCTCTGAGTTTTGTGCAGCACAGAGATGTTGGAGGTGTTGAGGAAGTGATGGCACTCGCACATGCACTGAGCTGAAGGGCATTGCAGGTCACTGCCATTGAAACCTCTGTTTCTGCACAAAACAGAGCAAGCACCACCCAGAGAACAGAGCAACCATATGGGAACTTCATTTTCTGAGAATTAATAAGAACAAGACTTTAGTTTCAGAGTTGAATGAATGTGAGACTCTCTGATGGATTGATGAAATGAAAATGTGTTGGTGATGAAAGGTTAGGTGGGTTTCTTCACTATTTATAGAGAAAAATTTGGAATCGTGGGGATGTTGCTGTAGCAGAGCAGGCATGCTTGTCAATAGATAGTCTCTTTACTAAGAAATCTCTGGATAGACAAAAGGATGAACAAACAAAATTTATTATACATATATAGATAAAGATGTGAGAATTAATTTACTTTAAAGGAAAAACATATTTCATATCAACATTTTAATTGTCCGTTATGATATGTTATATGTTGGTCATATTATGTCATTTGATTCATATTTTAGAACATTATCATTTCACTTAACGCAGCAAATGATATAGAAAGATGGTAGAAATGAGATTCAAATAAAAAATAAGAAAAGAGATTTTTCTAATAAGATTAGACTAAAATTTCCAAGACCATATGGAGAATGACATTTAAATGCTAAAAGATCAAATTAATGACATTTTGGTCTTTTAAAAAACAATCTGAAAAAAATGAATTATGTTGTAAATATTATATGATGTGGATGTCCATAAACAATCCAATTCTTGGCCTTTCATATACCCTTCACTCCATAACCTCTCACTCTTAGAATTCCATGTGTTCAATGCTATAACCTTATAACTTCCTTCAATGAATGGCTTATGGGAGTTTCTTATGATTAATACCATTATGCCCATCTGTATTTCCTTGTAACCATATGTATAGAATTCAATGGTTAGAGGCCTATAAATAGAGGCCATGTATAATATATTGGTGCCAACAACAATGAAGTGAATAAGAGCTCCTCCATGTTTCTCCTTCAACTTTCTCTCAATATTCTCTATCTCCCTCATGTCAATCTCTTGTATTTTTATAACGCGTTATCAATACAAATTCACTCAAAATATAAGCGTGAGTTAATATTGAAAAGTTCTAGTCATATACTTCCTCACAAAACCTATTGATTTCCCAAAAATGGATATCATATTGATATTTCATATCAATACTTATGGAAATTGAAAAGTTTGTTGTTGGTTAAGCAACATGTTACAATAAACCAGCAATTTACTAATCCAAACAAATTTATTATTGGCATGACTTGTTTGATTCATTTTTGTCATCTATAAAAGATTACGTGTGACATCCATTGAAGAACTAGAAAATTCTTCATGAATAGCCAACATATTATATAATTCAAGAATTATCATGTGCTGCTTATTCTCAAAGAAATTTGATTATGAGAGTATCACAAGTTATAATTTAGAATAGATCTCTATATTTTTGAAAATATATCAAACTCATATATGGGCCCATTCAAATAGCATGTAAATCATATAAATATTCAATAATTTTAATAGATGCATCTATAAGATGGTTACATATGATATTACTATTAGTTTGGAACCTGAAGTTTGCAAGAATGTTTGAATAAATTATTATGTTAAGCGCAATTTTCATATTTACGATTAATTCATTGAAGCCTCCATAAATAGCTAGATTAATACTTATGAGAACAAAATTGATATTTTAGTGTTAGCATATTTGATCTTACATATTGCAGCACTTATATTAGCCAACCAAATTCTCCCGATATAATTGGCTTTTGGTCAGGAGCTGAGTATATTCCATCTTAAAAAGTTTGAATGTGCATTCCTATTGATTCACCGCAATGCACATTGTAATGTCCCAAATTTTAATTAAGGACTAATGATAATTATTGAGGATAATTATTGAATTAAAGTTAGAATTATTTTGTGTTTTGTAGCAATTTAAACTGATATGCCAAAATTAAGGACAAATTGAAAGAATGGAATTATTGGCCATAAGTTGGTAATTAATGGGGAAATTAATTACTAACTAAGAGGAAATGAGAAGTGTGATTAAATGGCTAATAAAGGGATTAGATAAACTAAGTGGGTGATTATTTTATGAGAACCAATGACCATGGGACAAGTAGCAAGCTTATAAGTAGAGAGGAAGTAAGGAAAAGTCAAATGCATTTTTAAAGGAATTTTGGAGGTTGGAAGATCAAAAGGCTTCTTTGAGAAAGTTGTTAAGGTTAATAAAAGAAACATTTCCATCTATGTTCCATGCTATTTGATTAACTTGAAAATTCTGGAATTTATTGCCTCTTTTCTAAAATAGTGGTCATTGGGATGTTTGGCATGTTATTAGTATGTTTGGAATGTATGTGGATAGATAGAAAGGGATTTGGGATTGAATGATTAAGTTTGATTATTTTGAAATTTTAGTATTAGTGTTGCCCAAAACCAAAGCATGATAATGGAATTGAATTTTGATTGTTTTGATGGTTTTATTGGATTCCTTGAGTGATTTTGTGTGGGGATAGCTTTGGTTAAGGTTTCGGGTCCACTGGAGTCAATTAGGTAACCTTTGGGAAATGCTGTCAAAGTTTCTGCGTTTTCTGGTTTCTAATGTATATCACTCGAGTGAGGCGGGTATCACTCGAGTGAGTCAATAAAATTCCCCATTATCCCTTCAGTTTCTGCGTTGCACTTCTGTGAAGGAGGTAAGAGTGTTGCCTCACTTGCGAGTGTGGTGGGTTCTCACTCGAGTGAGCTTCCTCTCACTCGAGTGCTGGTATATTTGACACCCAAAATTTGCCTCTCGGGTTGCCACTTGCGGTTAAAGTGTAAAAGTGTGTTTTAGCACTCACGGGTATTTAGCCTTCACTTGAGTACAAAGATCCGTGCTCGAGTGCTCCTCTTCCTTGAAAATTCAATTTGCTCTTGGGTAAACACTTCCTTCATCTTATTTCCTGGTACTCGAGTGAGCATTTGGTATCACTCAAGTGTTGCATTATGTGCTTGAGTGTCCTCATTCTTTGAAAGTTTCTTACGCTCTCGGGTATGCACTCGCTGTCCTTCACTCTCTTGTACCCGAGTGTAGACCATACCATCACTCGAGTAAGGCTGTCTTCACTCAAGTGAATCAGTGAAAGATGACAGTTTTGTGCTTCCAAAAAAGGGATCGTTGGGTTTGTTCTCCCAACCTTTTTATGTTTTTGTTAGAGGTATATATGGGTATTTAAGAGACAGTAATGATAAACAATTTAGGTACTGTGAAGTTATTTGAGAATTGGAATAAGCAATAACACGCCGTCCTTAATTATGACTTTAGGATTTGATATTTTCCCGGAGCGTAGAAGGCCCGTGCCTGCTTAAGAGCGGAAAGATCAAGGTAGTGACATTTTATCCTATATCATGTGTAATGCATTGCTTGTTAGTATTAGTCATTGAATATAGATACAGTTGAGGGGACGTGGGGAAAGTCCAGCCTTGAATACAGATACAATTGAGAGGACGTGGCAAAAGCCCGGCCTTGAATACAGATACAGTTGAGGGGACGTGGCAGTGTGCCCGGCCTTGAATATTGATTGATGCATTGTGATATATGCTTACATGCTTTGTTTAATTATGTATCATATACGTAAACTATTGCTACTAGGATTCTTTAGAATCTCATTCCTTCCAAATAACATTTTTAGAGAGGGCAAGTGGATCAAGAAGCAAACAAGTGAGCAAGGACGACTAGGACTGCCGGCGGTAGTCTTAGCTAAATACTTTTGATTTTTGATTGGTTATCATTTTGGACGAATGTATATATTGAGTAGATCATAGAATTTTAGTTTTGTGTAATCCCTGGTATGGGAACTGAGAATACCAACTCTTGGATTAATGTTACTATCCCGGGTGAATGACGGGAATTTTGCTGATACTCTGATATTGTACATGTGATAAACTAAACAGACCTATTAATTTTATGAATGATTGAATGGAGATCTATTTGTACAGATTTCGGTGAAAAGTTTTTAATTATCTTTGATCTCTTATTCAATTTTTAAACGTGTTTAAGCGCTCATCTTGGCCTCGATAGTTTAAGGGGTTACACACATAGATGGATATTTAAAAGAAATTGAGATAAATGTTGAGTAAGAACCTTATTCTTCTTGTTTGTCTCTAAATGAAACAAAAGGACATTTATAATGGAAACAAATGGTTTTATAAGACTTATACTGCATGATTAGTCAATTGTTATTTGATAAAGTTTTCCTAACATGAGGGGGAGAAATTAAATAGCTGGAAAAGAAAACAAAAGGAATGCATTATTACTATCAAATATAGATTTTCGAATATAATAATATGAACTAGAAGTTCATTTGGTTTTGCATTATTTATTAAATATTGCATAAAATCTGCCAGATGTAATTACTGATCTAAATGGGAATTACTAAATCTCATATTCCAGCTATAAATGCTCTAATCAGTATAAATGAAGGTAAGCCATGCCGAAAGTATGAGAGAATAATCAATTCCAAAAGAAAGAAAAATAAGCAAATAATCAAGATGATCATATTAAGAAGGCAGACACTCCAAAAGAGATCAATACATAACTACTTGTAAAACTCTCAAAAGAGGTTCAGGTACCTGAAAGTAATAAAAAGATCTCAATGAATTATGTCACAACAAGAAAAATGGAAATGAAAAGATAAAGTTGCCGACAACAGTTTTAGTAATAATATCACGTGATTAAATGAAAATCTTATACATAAATATGTTGGTAGAAGAAAAAAAAGGTGATTGACCAACTGAAAAAGAGGATAAGGCGCGATAAAATATGTTCTTTCAATATATAAAATTTATGGACCTTTAGTCCAAAACATTTAAAATATAAAGTTATTTGTGATATATGAATATTCATGTGAAAATAAAGATTTTCACAAGGTTTAATAATGATTATGATGAGGTACAACATTTGGTGGTGGATACAATAATTGCATATATTATTAGTTTGGTAGTATATGCAAACGAAATAATACGTCTATTAGATATCATTATATATAGCATATGCATATGGATAGTGAATATTACATGAGAATTCTTGAAGGATCCAAAATGTTGAAAGCATGTATAAGAAAAGTATTCAGTATATAAAATGTCACATGGATTAAAATGATTTGAATATATATATAATTTATTGAAAGATATATTGAAAAATAAATAATTTTACATATCAAGTTATTGTAAACCTTAATGATTTCAAAATCATATATTTTTGTTATGATGATTATTTACAAAAATTTATTGAATTTAATGGTCTATAAGTATCACATATTTATGAATATTTACATCAAGTTAATATTATAGTTATTATGTTCTTTTTAGTAAAATCAAGATGCTACAGGTACACTATGGATACTATGAAACTGAGATTTAGTGTAGTAGTTTTATGAAACTATTCTGTAAGTATATTTTGTTTATAACAAATTGAACATGTGGATAGAAGATATATCATGGTGATTTTCAGGATAATTTTCTTTTATTATTTCCGTATTGCATAGAGACAAGTGGAGAATATAATATTTAACATATCTAGAAGATATGGTAGATAATTATATTTCAGCATATGATTTGATGACAATGCATTATACATAGTTTAGATAAAAAGCACATCAATTTCTTGGAAAAATCATTGATGATAGTTACAATTGAGAAATCAATATATTGTCTTGAAATATGACAATCTAGTCAAAATGAGTGATGTTGCTATCAGGGGGAAAAAAGATCATACTATACTCTTTTCCTTAATGTTATCTGACCCGGACCGGACCGGCCGAACCGGCCTGGAAACTGGTGACCCAGGCACTTAACCAGTCCGGTTTGGTGACCCGGTTCGGGTCAAAATTTTTTATTTTTCCTTTAGAATTTCATACTATAAGCCTAAAATATTCCATTTCTCACCGGTTTGGTCCCGGTTTAGCTCCGGTTTGACTCTAGTCTGACCCACTGACCCTTGACCCAATACCTCGACCGGTTCACTGACCGGTCTGGGTTTAATTACCTTGCTTTCCTTAGCCAAGGTTTTATCCCACTGGATTTTCTTGGTAAGGTTTTTAATGATGCAACTTCAATATGTATTATGTACTCTTTTTCCTTTACTGGGTTTTTGTCCCATTGAGTTTTTCCTAGTAAGGTTTTAATGAGGCACAATATTTGTTCATGGACATTCAAGAGGAAGTGTTGTAAATATTATATGATGTGGATGTCCATAAACAATTCAACTCTTGGCCTTTCATATGCCCTTCACTCTATAACCTCTCACTCTTAAAATTCCATGTGTTCAATGCTAGAACCTTATAACTTCCCTCAATGAATGGCTTATGAGAGTTTATTATGATTAATACCATTATGCCCATCTATATTTCCTTATAACCATATGTATAGAATTCAATAGTTAGAGGTCTATAAATAGAGGTCTTGTATAATATATTGATACCAATAACAATAAAGTGAATAAGAGCTACTCCATGTTTCTTCTCCAACTTTCTCTCAATATTCTCTATCTCCCTCATATCAATCTCTTATATTTTTCATACTTTTATAATAAATTACAAATAACTGTTCGGACAATTGCAAACAGGAATCCCAGTCGCTAATTGAGAATTATATTCAAAACTTAGATTTATAATTCAGATTTTTTAATTTACAATTTTTCGAATCAATAAGTACACTACTCATTGTTTTAAAAAAATTTATTAAAAACCTATATGTTATTAATTCAAGGGAAAATGATAAAAAAATACCATTTGAACTTTAAAATTCTGCTGACAAAAAAGGTAATGAGGTTGACAAGAATAATAATGGGATATTAATTTGAGATTTTGAAGTTCAAATGGTATTTTTCTATTATTCTCCCTTAATTCAATCTAAGAGTTTATTGTCATTCTCGGAAAGCAATATTAACTCCATAGGCTGTAAAAAATTACTGTCAACTCTTTTTTATAAACAACTCTCTCATGTTTGGGGTTGATCCATTTATAATCAACTTTCTCTCTCCTGAAGTTAATCCTTTTTTATAAACAACTTTCTCTTTATATCTCAAGATTTAAACTATTTTTTTACCCCTATTAAATATATATCTTTATATTAATTGTCCCCCATTTACCACTAATTCTTTTTCATTTAATCATTTATTACACATACTCTCTCATATTTATTACTCATTCTCTCTCTTATGTTCATTTCATAAATAGGTATATATTTAAAGAAAATATTATATTTTTGATATATTTATTATTTTTAATTAATTTTAATTATTATTACATTTTTCACAATAAAAATAAAAGTTGCCAAGCAGGAGTAGAGACGGCGTCGCATGTTTCTGGGGAGCACTATGTTCCTTTTTTTAATTACATAGGGCACGGGATCGAACCCATGAAGTGGGGGAGGGGGAGTGGCCTAAGGCCACTTGGGTGGCCACTGCACCTAATGTATAGAATTCAATAGTTAGAGGTCTATAAATAGAGGTCTTGTATAATATATTGATACCAATAACAATAAAGTGAATAAGAGCTACTCCATGTTTCTTCTCCAACTTTCTCTCAATATTCTCTATCTCCCTCATATCAATCTCTTATATTTTTCATACTTTTATAATAAATTACAAATAACTGTTCGGACAATTGCAAACAGGAATCCCAGTCGCTAATTGAGAATTATATTCAAAACTTAGATTTATAATTCAGATTTTTTAATTTACAATTTTTCGAATCAATAAGTACACTACTCATTGTTTTAAAAAAATTTATTAAAAACCTATATGTTATTAATTCAAGGGAAAATGATAAAAAAATACCATTTGAACTTTAAAATTCTGCTGACAAAAAAGATAATGAGGTTGACAAGAATAATAATGGGATATTAATTTGAGATTTTGAAGTTCAAATGGTATTTTTCTATTATTCTCCCTTAATTCAATCTAAGAGTTTATTGTCATTCTCGGAAAGCAATATTAACTCCATAGGCTGTAAAAAATTACTGTCAACTCTTTTTTATAAACAACTCTCTCATGTTTGGGGTTGATCCATTTATAATCAACTTTCTCTCTCCTGAAGTTAATCCTTTTTTATAAACAACTTTCTCTTTATATCTCAAGATTTAAACTATTTTTTTACCCCTATTAAATATATATCTTTATATTAATTGTCCCCCATTTACCACTAATTCTTTTTCATTTAATCATTTATTACACATACTCTCTCATATTTATTACTCATTCTCTCTCTTATGTTCATTTCATAAATAGGTATATATTTAAAGAAAATATTATATTTTTGATATATTTATTATTTTTAATTAATTTTAATTATTATTACATTTTTCACAATAAAAATAAAAGTTGCCAAGCAGGAGTAGAGACGGCGTCGCATGTTTCTGGGGAGCACTATGTTCCTTTTTTTAATTACATAGGGCACGGGATCGAACCCATGAAGTGGGGGAGGGGGAGTGGCCTAAGGCCACTTGGGTGGCCACTGCACCTAATGTATAGAATTCAATAGTTAGAGGTCTATAAATAGAGGTCTTGTATAATATATTGATACCAATAACAATAAAGTGAATAAGAGCTACTCCATGTTTCTTCTCCAACTTTCTCTCAATATTCTCTATCTCCCTCATATCAATCTCTTATATTTTTCATACTTTTATAATAAATTACAAATAACTGTTCGGACAATTGCAAACAGGAATCCCAGTCGCTAATTGAGAATTATATTCAAAACTTAGATTTATAATTCAGATTTTTTAATTTACAATTTTTCGAATCAATAAGTACACTACTCATTGTTTTAAAAAAATTTATTAAAAACCTATATGTTATTAATTCAAGGGAAAATGATAAAAAAATACCATTTGAACTTTAAAATTCTGCTGACAAAAAAGGTAATGAGGTTGACAAGAATAATAATGGGATATTAATTTGAGATTTTGAAGTTCAAATGGTATTTTTCTATTATTCTCCCTTAATTCAATCTAAGAGTTTATTGTCATTCTCGGAAAGCAATATTAACTCCATAGGCTGTAAAAAATTACTGTCAACTCTTTTTTATAAACAACTCTCTCATGTTTGGGGTTGATCCATTTATAATCAACTTTCTCTCTCCTGAAGTTAATCCTTTTTTATAAACAACTTTCTCTTTATATCTCAAGATTTAAACTATTTTTTTACCCCTATTAAATATATATCTTTATATTAATTGTCCCCCATTTACCACTAATTCTTTTTCATTTAATCATTTATTACACATACTCTCTCATATTTATTACTCATTCTCTCTCTTATGTTCATTTCATAAATAGGTATATATTTAAAGAAAATATTATATTTTTGATATATTTATTATTTTTAATTAATTTTAATTATTATTACATTTTTCACAATAAAAATAAAAGTTGCCAAGCAGGAGTAGAGACGGCGTCGCATGTTTCTGGGGAGCACTATGTTCCTTTTTTTAATTACATAGGGCACGGGATCGAACCCATGAAGTGGGGGAGGGGGAGTGGCCTAAGGCCACTTGGGTGGCCACTGCACCTAATGGTGCTGGTCAGCACTGTGTTCCTTCTTTTTTTTTTTTTTGATAATAAAAAGTTTCCCCTACCAAGGCCAGGGCACGGCCCCAGGACTCTTCGAGCTTTTACAAGGGACTTACGAGATCGCCTACCAATGAGGTCTCCCCATCGGTTAGAGGGTTCAAACACTCCCTTATGATCGGGGTGGCAAGACCTTAACCAACTGTGCCAAACCTGATTGATAGCACTGTGTTCCTTTAATTGCCTATTTGAGCTGCTTTTATTAGACTAGGGTCGCCTTGCTATTTGCTGTTGCCTCCATCATTTCACTAATATGTTAAAATCAATATAATAAAAACCAATATTAATTTTTATGTATTTTTCTATTGGAAAATGACCACCAATGCAACAGAGATTATCAAAATATTATGTATATGAAATATGAATGGGCCATTTGAACAAAAAAAAAAACATATGAATGGGCCATTCAAGGCATCATCATGTGAATCTACAATTTTTTTCCATTATGTTTTAAAAATATTACTCCCTCCTCTCATTGATATCAATCACATTTGAGGAGTTGATTTTGATTCTAAATATAAGATATAATTTTTATATTTATCATTTGTTCTCTAATTTATCCCTATTGATGCTCTCTTAACAATAATCAATGAGAGGGGGAAAGAAAGAATTAGAGAAGATACCTAAGATGTTTTAGAAAATACATATTATATTAACTAAATTAACTAACTTTCTTAATCTAATATATCGAGCCGGAGGAGTAAGCCTCAAGTCAGAATCTTGAATATAGAAATGGGGGAAAAATTTAATGGAAAGTTTCTGTAGCATGTCACGCTTAATTACTCCTAATTAGCCACTTTCGGCGATGGAAAATGTGTAATTAATTAAGATTCATTGGGTTTCGTTTCGTTTTACCTTTGGTCAAATTCATGAGCCCTTCCTAATTCCTATCATGATGACCTTCACTGTTTTGCCCAAACTCATCAAAGTCATTATCATAAACTTTAGGAAAAATCACATTTAAGACTCAAAACAACGAGTTATTAATCGCAGTCAGATCTCTGTTTTTTTTTTTTTTTTTGAAAAAAAATGAAATGTAAGTATCAAGTTAAACGATTACAAATATGAATTTCAATTGCAAAGTAAGAGTTATATTTAAAACAAAAATGTATTACCTGCAATTGAGATTTTTAAATTTACAATTTCTTGGATCAATATTTGCTACTCATTTCAAACAAGTAGTCAAACCATATCTAAGTGTGGCAGATAGTGCTGCAACTGGAATAAGTGAATAACTAGCTCATGACAATAATATTTTGAATTTGGGAAAAAAAACGGTAACAGTATTTGGAATAATTCAACTATTCACAGAGACTGTCCTCAAGACATAAGCAAAGGAATCAATCAATTTATTATTTAAATAAACTATTACATGTATTTGGCCATTCACATAATGGATCAATTTAAAGCAGATCCTCCATTTTTAAAGTGTCCAATTTACTGCCTGATTATATTGTTTCCTCTTCTATATGATTAAGATTGATACTTATACATATAAAATAAAGTTATTGGATAATAGTTCTTCCCTTATCAACTTAGTGATGTAATATAATCATATAATTATATATCATATACATGAAAAAGTAATTAATTACACAATATAATGGGGATCATGAATTACAACGATATATTAGTATCATAATATAAATTGGAAATTGGAAGAATGAATGTATTAATAAGTGATAATGTGGTCAAAAAATTGTACTAAATGATATTGTATGTAATGATGTAATCTTCAACAAAATCAATATCATTATTATCCAAGAATTTCAACTTTGAAATTTGAATTTTTTTTAACCTTAGCGTAAGTTTGCCCCTAATAAGAAATTGACTCCAAAAATTTGAAAAGCTTATTCTGCACTTAACTGAGTCTAACATGATTCATCATGTGTTAATATTGTTTATTTGATCTTAATTTATGTGAAAAGCCAACAGGTTGAGCTAAGCGGATTATAGACTAACTAGTCTCTCATAACATAACGAATCAAGATTCGAATACATACGTATAGAGATGTTAGCATTTAATGCGCAATAAAGCCTCCAATGGAATGATATCGTAAGTACATTAACACAATTTAAAAATTTAATTAAGGAGAGTAAATGCATGTCAATTTTTAGAGTATGTGAAAAAAGGTTATATGCATATGGGGAATAATTTAATTGAATTATAAACATTCAGTTCTTTTTAATTACCAACTCGTAATAAAAGAAGAAGAAGGAGAAGGAGAGAGGATAGAGGATAGGTTTTAGGTGCGTGAGAAGGAGGGAATATTGTAAAAAGCTTGAAGTGCATGCAAAAGGCATACCTTTCCTCAATGAATCTATCTCTATGAAATGAATTACATTAATATCTTCGTTTCCAAGTTTAGAACAACCCTTCCCTACCGATTAATTAGTATTACAATCCCTCTTGGACTTGTAATATATATGTAGCCTTCATGGATCATATAAAGCAACAACAGATCCAAGAGAAGAGAATATTAATCTAATACATCAAGTTTGTTCTCTCTCAGAATAGTCACAACACCATGCGAAGCCGTTCTTCTTATGAATCTTCAAAACAGCCCAAGTTTTTTGGCAGATCGCTGCACGCCACACTTGATGGCGGAAAGTGTAAGACACTTTCTTTTTTTTTTTTTTTTTAAATTATCGTGGGAGTAGGAAATTTTGAATTTCTGTAACGTAGGAAGCATGTTTTGATTGCATCCTCACCTTTTTTTTTCATGGTATGAAAACTCTGTTTGTTTGGTCAAGAGTTTTAGATAAGATGATGTTCAGGTTAGATTACAGTATTACACACATATATATGACATTGTTGAGTTTTTAAAAACTAGAAGTTCTTCATATTTATGCTTTAGTCATCCTATTTTGTAGGATTATATGTGGTTTATACATGAATATTCTATTTACTTGTGGATTAATGCCTTTCAAATATTATTAATTTGAAAGTTGTATATAAATATTTTTCATATATTTTAATTAAGTTATATGATTTTAATCATAGCTAGTCTGATCTCAAGTTGACACTAGTTTAAATCATTAACCCTTAAACTATTGTCTCGGCCAATTCATTGAGTGGCCCAAAATTTTTTAAGAACCTTACCTATTTTTTCATGTTGTTTAAGATTCCAAACCTCACGTACAAGATATTTAATTCATACTTTAACCAAATAATCTATCATTTTAAATAACGTCACATTTTACAAATACACTTGAAGGCAACACAACATGAACAAATTAAATAAAAGATATTATATATAGCTCCTAACTCGTATGAATAATTAACCACTTGCACAAAAGAATTTTGCCACCAAAGAAGCAGATTAATGAACAAGAAGTACGCATGAATATGAATTTGCAGTGGCAGATATAATGCTTTGGAAGGACAAGACGAAGACAGGTGCACTAGTTGGAGTTTTTACTTTCATTTGGTTCCTTTTTGAAGGCTGGGAATATCCTTTTGTTACCCTTCTCTGTCACCTCCTCATGGCCTCCATGCTCCTCCTCTTCCTCTGGTACAACGCCGGAGGACTCATCACTTGGTATGCAAGCTAAGCAAATTCATATATATATATATATGGTCATTTAAACCGACAATGCTTAAATCTAACTCAGTTATTTATCTATTATCAGATAACTAGTCATTTCCTTCTTTCTTCTTTATTTATCAATGGCGATTGGCTCGAATGAATTAATTACTCTATACCCTTTTAAATAAAGTCATAGATTTAACCTTAAAAGCCGACAATACTCGAATCTATATATTACCATGTAGTCATAAAAAAAAATTTAATATTTGACGATGTTCTTCTTAATTGGCAGGGGTCCCCCCAGTGTTCATGATCTTCAAATCTCAGAATCCACGGTCTGGCACTTGTGTGAAAGACTCAACTGGTTCTTGAGGAAATTCTATGAGATCTCCGTTGGCAAAGATCTCTCTCTCTTCTTTGGGGTACTACTCGTAATTAAATTAAAATTCAAGTTTTGATTATATACTTTGATTAATCCTCAAATATTCTTATTAATTAATTTTGAGTGTTTGTTATTGTTCAGACGATCGCTGGTCTGTGGATCTTGTCAGCCATTGGGGACTATTTCACCACTTTGAATCTGATTTACTTCTGTAAGATTTGAAACTGAGGATCTATATCTATATATATATATATATATATATGCGTCGTAATTAATTAAGCAACTTTATTACTCAGCGCTATTAATTAATTAATTAATTAATGATTACTATTGTTTTTGTGTAATATTGAAGTGTTTCTGTGCATGGTGAGCTTACCTGTGATGTACGAGAGATATGCATATGAGGTGGATTATCTTGCAAGCAAAGGCAACCAAGACTTGACAAGATTGATGAACACACTCGATTCTAAAGTTCTCAACAAGATTCCAAGAGGACCTGTCAAACAAAAGAAATATAAATAAATTAAAAGAGAAGATAATATAATATTGTATTGAAAATTTTCATTTTGTGTGTTTAATTTCCCATTTCTTTACTTCTGTCAAATGTGCTTCAAGTTCATGTATTAGCTCGATTTGTAAATGTCTCAAACAAGGCCTTGAAATTATGGTTGATTGAATCTTTGCATGTGTTCGTGTAGAAAGAATAGTAACGTGAAATGGGAGTAATATTCACGGTTCATACACATATAGATTACAATATTTCAAAAGTTTTCATTTCTTTTGAATATGTTTTTGGTTCAAGCTCTGAATTATTCTTATGGGCTATATATGCGACGTTTGAGACTTTAATATTTCTTTTTTTCCCATGTGACTTTAATATTTCATAGAAATCATTCCATCATTCATATAGTATTCATACATACATACAAGAATATTCTATTGGCCAATGAAAAAAAAAAAAAAACCCCCCGTGTGGCAGTTTTAATTTGCACTGTTGATATTTAATTTAAAAAAAAATCATTTTTATGTGTACAGAATATAAAAGAAAGAAAATAATTTAGCTGAAATATTGAATAAGGTTAAAGTAAAATGTTAAGTGCTTGTTTGGATTAGCGGTGGAGAATGAGCTTTTTTTTTTTTTTTTTTGCAGATGGGCTTTTGGAAAAGTCAGATTGTAGATGTGATTTGTGTTTGGATTGGTGGTAGCTGAACTGAATTTTTTTTTTCTAACTTTAAACATGTTTGGATTAATGTTTGAAAAACCCGATTAAATGGGAAATGATTGAAAAGGATATGAATTTTATTGAATACTATATATATATATATATATATTAGTTATATATATTGTGGTAATTGAAGTAAAAAAATACTAAAAAAATTTGACAAAATAAAAAGGTGAAATTATTATTGAAAAGAAAGAAAGAAAAATACATGAAAGTACTTAATTAAAAAAGGATAAAAATTAAACTTGTCAAAGTTGGATATATGAAAAGAATTTTTGCTTGCTTACAAAAATAAAAATCGAATTAAATATTGAATTGGTTATCACATATTTCAATTCAAGCTAATAATAGCAACTTTTTTAAATAACAACAACAACAACAATATATTTTGTGTCAGTAAAAATTAAAAGTAACATCATGTATCTTTTAATGGGCAAAAGCCGAAATTTATTGGCCATTGTTGACCAGTGATGGTGATTTATGATGGCCAACGACTTTTCTGGATGACTCAAAGCAGCTTCTCAACGCCGAAAACGCACCTCAGATGAACTTCTATTAGAAGCTTCTTTTTTTGTTGAAGCCCAGTGCCACTGGACGTTTTCCCAAACAGAGATATACAAGTCAAATGGGCTTTTGGGTGCTCACTGAGTTGTTTTTTTGAGCTACCATATTCCCAAACAGGCCTTACAAACACTACAGTAATCCAGTAATGACGGGAAGAAAAAAGGGACAAGTAAGACAGATTAATTGCAATAAATGTGGGCAGCAACAATGAAAGGAAGATATACGAGTAAAAGGAAGAGTTCATTCAAATCTCGGGGCCACCTATTTATTGGGATAAGGATAGTTTTGGACCACTTTTCATACCCACCAAACATCTGTATTTCCTAAAATCTGCATCAAGCTAATTAAACCCAGGCCGGTCAGTAAATTAGTCGGAGTATTAGGTTAAGGATCAGTGAGTCAGACTGAAGTTAAACCGAAATTAAACCGGAACCAAACCGATGAGAAATAAAATATTTTAGGCTTATAGTATGAAATTCTAAAGAAAAAAATTAAAAAAAATATTTTAAAAAAAATTAAAAAAATTTGACCTGGACCAGTTTAGTGCCCGGGTCGCCGATTTTCTGTCCGGTTCGGCCAGTCCGGGTCAAATAACCAGGATCTACATTAATTAAAACCCCTACCTTAATATTATATATATTTATATATATATATATATAACCAAAAAAAGAATGTGGCTGTTAATCCATTATTTATTATATATATATATATATATATATATATATATATAAGGGTCCATGAAAGTTATCATAGGAAAAAAGTGTACATAATTGGGGGGAATTGGTTTATCATCATATAGAAGAGGAAGGACTTGTCACTACAAAAAAAACTGACTTTCAGTGACCATTTTCAACTGCGACATTTTGTGTCACCGTTAGGGGTGTTCATTAATTTCCCGTCCCAGTCTTCCCGTCCCGATCCCGAGCAAATCGGGACAGGAAAATCCCGTTCCGAAAATTTCAGGATCAGGAATGTGATTTCGGGATCAGGAAAAAGTCGGGATCGGGAATAAGCGATCCTGAATATATATATATATATATATACACACACACATATACATTTTTAAAAAAATATTTAAGAAAATAAGACCAAATGTAAAATAAAATGTGAAAATCCCTAACACCCTTAAAGTAATATCTATTCTTTTAGTTTATTTAGTTATTTTTGTTTATTATTTATTAAATAATTCTAATTTTTTATTCTTGTCTTTATTTTTATTTTTTTTTGCAGCTGAATCAACAACTTTAAGTATGTATCAGACTAATTATATATTTGTATTAGACTTATTTGATACAATATGATATGAGATAAATTATATATTTATACTAGATTAAAGGAAACACAACAAAAAATTTAATATAGAGATTTTTTAAAAAAAAAAAAAGGAAATCCTGAATCGGGAAACTCCCGATCTCGATCCCGAAAATTTCCCGATTTTTGGGATCGGGAATGAAAATCATTCCCAAACCCTTCCCGAGATCGGGATCACGAATGGTATTTCTTGATCCCGTCCCGATCCCGAACACCCCTAGTCGCCGCTGAAAATGGCACTTTCAGCTGCGACAATTAAAGTGAGTTTCAGCTGCGACAATTAAGTCTTGTCACCGCTGAAAGATCCATTTTCAACGACAACTATCAAAAGTCGCCGTTGAAACTCACACTTTTAGCGGTGACAATTTAGTCGCTGTTGAAAGTTCTAGTTTTAGTTGCGCCAAAAAAATGTCGCCGCTGAAAGTTAATTTCAGTTTTTTTTAATTATTTTTTTAAAAAATAATATTTATAAAATTAAAATATTAATTATTAAATAATTCTATTTGACCTTAATTATTAAAATTATATTATTATTTATTAATATTATATTTAATATTTTCAACTAAAATAATATTTATGATATTATTATTATAGTAGTTATTATTTTATTTTATTTAAAAATAATATATATGTTATTGATATTATATTTATAACTTTATATTAAAAATAATATTTATAATATTAAATTATTATTTATTAAGTAATTTTGATTAAAAAATTTTAATTTAAATAAATAAATATTTTTTTATTAAGTTTTTCATTATTTTTAATAATATTATATATAATTAATAATTATATGTATGTATGTTTATATATATGATAATATTATATATATATATAATAATATGTAATAATATGACATAGGTTCATTTAGTTGTAACTGGCAAAGACTCACGCACGAAGGTGACGGCTCCCTGAGGTAGCGGGTTCGAACGGGAGGAGTCACTTGGGGGAATTATGAGGTGCTGACAAGTGACAGCACGAGGAGGCAACACGTGATAGCCATGGGAAGGGGTCACATGGTGCTACGAGGAACAAACACGTGGCATTTATAAATTAATTTTTTTAAAATTCGATTTTTTTAAAAAAAATATTTTTCAAATTTTTTTTTAAATAAATTTACACTTTGTCGCCTCTAAAAGTATTGAGTCATCACCGAAAACCACATTCAACAGCAACAAAAAGTTGCCGCTGAAAGTCACCGCGACACAAAAATCACCACTGAAAGTCACCTTCTTTTTGTTCACACTCTCACTTCTCTCCGCTCTCATCTTCTTCTGTTCAGATGGTGCCTCCGGCAACGACGCTGCCAGAACCGCCGCAAGGAAGCGTGATCACAGGTCCTCCTCCACCGCTGCTTGCGGCACTACTTGTGGTAGTTGATCTGCTTTCACCACCAACCATATCACAGGTTTGTTTCATATCAAATTGATGACAATGTAATACTGCATTATTTTGAATCCTATGATCTATCAACGAGCTGGGTCAAAAAGAATTTAATTTTATTATTTTGACTTCTCTCATAAGTTTCTGTTTCAACCCTTAATAATAATATAAGCACCTCATATTTTGGCTCCTGCATCAGGGCTAATTAACAAAACTGAAATTTTAATTTCTCCCTCCGGTCCTAATTATAAGATAAAGTTGATTTTTTTGGAAAAATTAAGGAAGCCGATTAAATTATTTTAGAGTGTTTATATTTTTAGTATCCTTAGATTATATATTAGTTTATTAGTCAAATTAATTAGTTTGAAGAAAAAAATAAAAATATAAATACTCTAAAATAATTTAATCGGGTTCCTTAATTTCTCCAAAAAAGTTAACTTTGTCTTATAATTAGAACCGGAGGGAGTATATTATAATTACCAAGCAATTAAATCAATATTTTCCAGAGTTCTCATAACAATAACATTGAATAAACTAACTAACTGCTTCATAAAAATACGTGGGGTGGCATTACTTTATTGTATTATTGATTTTTTTTCCCAATAGTAATTAGTACTAATAAGCTGCACATCAAATATACTTCTCCAATAAAAGTATTTGGGGGAACAGAAAAAAATATTTACAAAGAAATAATTATATCAAACCCCATCAACCAGCAAGCTGGAATAGCTCAGTTGGTTAGAGCGTGTGGCTGTTAACCACAAGGTCGGAGGTTCAAGCCCTCCTTCTAGCGATGTTCTTTAATTTTTTTTCCACCCATGAAATGGGCCTGGGAAAATGTATAAACAACGCCACTCTAGGTGTTATTACGCTTTGGGCCTGTGGGCCTTAAAAATAGGTCAACAACGTCATTTCTGCTCATTATCTTACTGGGCCTCTTTTCTTTAAGTTTGGGCCGAAACACACATCCATTAGGTTGACCTAATGAAGCATTCATACACTCAAGTCTTTCACATGGAGTCCCCCTCCTTAAATTTGGTCCTATCAACCATAAAAGATTCCTTTTCTTGATTGGGGACAATAGTCTTAGGGCATGTTTGTTTGGGCGTTACGATTGCTTATAAGTTACTTTTTACGTAAATCGAGACACAACTCCTCTCACATACTTACTTCGTATACCGTAAATCACTATTAAAAAGTAACTTATAAGCAATTAAATCGCTAAAACAAACATGTCCTTAATACACCAAGACGGTTGAGTAATGATTCATATAACTCAACCATCTACCTTTCTTTTCAAATTGTTTATTCTTCAGGTTCATACTTAATCATAACTTAAATGAGTGTTTGTGAAATGATAATTTTATCGTGAGACCCAGATGGCTGGTTGAGTTATGATTCCACTATCAACGAGGATAGGCTTCTGCTGTGGAATTGGAAATGATTTAAACCTGTTAGATAGGTGATAAGATGAATATTTTTCATAAAATTATGTTATAAATTTCAGTAAGATAGATCAAAAGTCAAAACTCTAACCTTTTCTTAATATAAATCAATATTTCATTGTTAAAACTTAAAAAATCGCTTCTTCTTTTTCGCTGGCTAGTGCAACAAGTCGTTGAAATTTTGAATGAAACTGGCGTTAATGATTTTGCAGCGAGGAGTGATAGATTTTGTTGGGACATGTGCCTTTTCTATTGGAGTGAGTTGAATCGGATTTGTATGAATTTGAAGCCCTGTTAATAGGAAAACCTCTCTCACAGACACGAGAGAAGTCCAAATCATATCAGAAGCTCACATATAAGGGGATGGAAATTGGAGAAACTAACAGATATCAGTGAGTGAGGAACAAATGAAAAGATCCAGATAAAACAATTCAAAACTAAGTAAGATGCAGCAATAGTAGGATTTGTATGAATGAATATAAATATACCTGAAAGCGTAAAGAAGAAGAAGAAGAAGAAGAAGAGGGAAGTTGAAGGGGAAAGTCAAGGGTATGGGAGGCATAGGAAAGAGAAGCTGTCCTGTCCAGAACGAATAAGGAAGGACATGGATATATGGATTCTCTTTCCTAGCTTCCCACACCAGTGGCTTTTCCCATTATTCATCACCAGCCATTTCTTCCTTATCTTTCCTTCCCCCGCCCGTCTATCATCTCCTTTTATATGCCCCCACTTAACCCTAATTCAGGGTCATTTTTGTATTTTCACTTCCACCCCCCAACTCTCCTTTATTATTTATTATTTCTTTGCCGCATTATCTCCTGCCTTCTTTTCTTTCCTCATGGCTGCCATCACCGTTCCGGGTAAATATCTCTATCAACAACGGAATTGGATTCTCTCGTTTGCCATTTCGCTCTGCTCTCATCCTTAAGCCCAAAAACTACGTCGTTTTGGGATGAAAAGAGAAAGGGTAGCTTTTTATTTTTTTGATAAAAAGACATCAATCACTTTGTAATATTTTTTCGTTAGTAGTATGTAAGTATCTTAAAATATTTTTTTTTAGTAAACTCAATACCCTAAAATAATTTTTAGTCCAATATCTAGCACCAAGCAACCAAAACTATTTTTTCTAATAATATTCAGTATCATAAAATAATTTTTAGTGCGTTTTTTAGCACCTGGTCTTAGGTGTTACTAAAAAAAATATTTTTGGGTGCTGAGTGCTTAATACTAAGTGACACTGAAAAAATATTTTACGGCGCTAAACATACTAAAAATTAATTTAGATACTAAATGCTGATGAAAAAATATTTCTGTCTTTTTTTTTTTCCCAAAAAACAAACTTCACCCACCTTTTCTTGTTCACCCAAAACTATGTATTTTTAGGCTAAGAATGGGAGCGGACCAGAATTGGCATAAGAGAGAGTCCTCATCCAACAACAAAACCACCAACCATATTATTTATGCAAATATTATGCCCGCCCATTTGTTAAGTAGCCAATTATTATACTCTTCTTTGTATTATTTAAAAAGCACTTCCAACATTTTTTTTGCATAAATTAAAAAAAATATTTAAATTTTATTAATCCTATTATAAAATTCAACAAATTTTTAATTTTATCCTTATTTAATATGTATTATACCTCATAAAAAAATTAACACAATAATAAATGAAGAATAAAATTAAACATTTATATCTGTCCGCTTTATATTCTATCTCTATATATAGGACAAGATCATGTTTTATATTTGATTTTTCCAAATCTTCATAGCTGAGTTTGAACAAAAAAAAAATCTTCATGGCTGCGGAATATTGATTGGGATGAGTTGAGTGAGGACAAGTGTAAATTCTCTCAACGGCTACAACTCGCATCGCACTTAACATTTACATGCTTCCGCAACATCAGAAAGGCAAAGCTCCTCAGAAAAAAAAAAGAAGAAGAAAAGAAACAAAGAAGCTTTGCATGGGCGGAAGTTTGAACGCTAATTCACTTTCAATTGGGCTTGTTGTAATACAACGACTCATTTTCTTATTATTTTCTTTAATTCTATTTATAAATATTTTTTTATTATGTAAAATAAATTGATAGTTAAAAATAATAAATATATAAAAAATATCATATATCTTTTCATATATACCCCTATTTATGAAAAAAGTATATGAGAGAATAGATAAAAAGTATGAGAGATAATAAGTATTGTCTCCGATCTTAAATATAAGATAAAGTTGACTTTTTTTGGAGAGATTAAGGAAGTTAATTAAATTACTTTAGAGTATTTATATTTATTTTTTTCTCCAAACTAATTAGTTTGACTAATATATAATTTAAGAATATACAACATATGATATGATTAAATAATTTATTTAACTTCCTTAATTTTTCAAAAAAAAAAGGTAACTTTGTCTTATATTTAAGACTAGAGAGAGTATAAGATATGAAAGAAAATGAATATTTAATAAAGATAAAATAGAAAAAAGAAACTTATATTTTCAGATAAAAAATAAAAATTATTTTTAAATATAACCGGAGGAAATATAAATATTCTACAAGCTTTTTTCAAAAATATAGTAAATAGTAATTCCGTAACAAAATATAAGAGTTAATTAATTTTTTTAAGAGATTAAAAAAATTAAATATATTATTTAATTATTGAATATATTATGTATCGTTAAATTAAATATGAATAGAAAACTTAGTTTTGAGGGGAAAAAATAAATATAAATATTATAATATATTTAGTTTTCGAAAAGAGTCACGGATGCTTGGGTGATGGGTCGTTGTGGTAAGTCTAAGTTTGGAAATTTATTAGTGGTGGGTACCACAGGACAAAAGCAAAAGTAAAAGTAAAAGGAATCACATGCCGTGGCGCGCAATTCCCGACGTACACAGAATTCTGACAAGTGACCGACAGCCCACGTGGGCCACGCCTCTTCCCTTTAATTTTCTCAAACCTATCAATTACGTTAGCTCTGCGTTGTTCGGCGTTTTTTTTAAAAAAAAATCTTTATTACATCAATATAAAATTTTTCTTATATACTTATCTCATATACTGTAAATCACGATTTATAAATAAATATTACTTAAAAATAAACTATTTCAAATCAACAATTATCCTTCCAGATCTATTTATTTCCGCATCCCTGCGCATAAGATTTTTTTTAATGGATTTATCCTAAATATAATATTTTTATGAGTTTTGAATTTATCTCAATAATAAATTTTTTTTATTTTAATCCCAATTAATTATTATATTATATACATTCTATTTATCATTTTCTTATGATTATTCTCTCTCACTTATTTATAAAGAGGGGCATTTTCAAAAAAAGTTAAATTTTCTATATAATTATTACATTTAACTATTTTTTTTACTAAGTTTTAGAATTTCATGATTCGATTAAAAGGTTCTTATATATAAGACGGAAGGAATATTAGAGTCCAATAATCGAAATACTTAATTTAAGAAAGCGGTTAAAATTAATTAAAAATCATAAATATGTTTGAAATAAAATTTTCTTTTCAAGTATGAGATCTTGTTTATAAAATGGCAAGTAAAAGAGAGAAATAGAATAAATGTATATATCATCAAACTTGTAATTAATGTAAGGTATATAGCTAATAAGGGATAATAATGGGAAAAAAACTTATTTAATATTCAGACAACTCTTAACGGATTCTCATAAAAAGAAATAAGGTAAGTCAATTGTTGGTGTAATACTCTGAATCTTAGGATTAGAGGCTAAAGAATAAGCCTAAATTAAATAGACTTCTAAGTCCTGGTTTAGCTAATGTCCCAAATCTATTTCCTAATATTTCTTATATCTTTAAGGTAATCAAGGGAATAAAATGGTGATTTTGGAGAATGTGATTATGCTTCCAGTGAAAATTCCTGTGAGACAGTGAGTTTGTCATATGGTTTTGGATAACCAAATGATGAGCAAATATTATGAAATTCTATAGAGTGAAAGTAGACATCTTAAGCTTTAATTTGATAAATCATATGAATCATTTAAAGCTAAATCCAAAAAGTTATGTCAAAATTTCGGAAAAAAAACAGCTAGATCGAGTATGCAGGAGCCAGGCTGGGTGCTTGGGGGCATTTCGGTAAATTTCACCAAAGAAAATATAACCACAATACACCCTATAGAAGTGCCTAAAATGATACATGAATGAATTTTAACATAATTCTTGTACATTTACAATTTTAGAATCAAGTTAAGAGCCACTCGTTGACAAGTTTTGTGAGGCGTATGTTTTGAAAGAAGAAAGTGTTAAGGTAGGGAATTTACCTCTCCTGCGTATATTTGATATATGTGCTAGTATATTGATGCATATTATTGCTTTACTTGATTATGTGAAACATATATGAATGATTGAAACTCTATTTCTATTTATGCTATGACCATAAGTATAATGTTTGAAATATTGAGCACGCAGATATGTCATTAGATTAGCATAAGTTTATGTAATGCAAGCATATTATGCATTAAGCACTTATCCTGCATACATATTGGTACAATTTCCTGCTAAGATTCTCTTGATCTCAGTCTCGCCTACCAACAATTTAAATAGGTGAATACTGAAAGTACGCAGAGATCAAAGAAGAAAACTACACGAGAGGATTGTAATGATGGAACAAAGACGGGATGATGTCTCCGTTTTATTGGGATGGATTTAGACACTCAAGTAACAGTGTGTGACTACATTGATAGAAATTATCTTGTACGAATCCTTATGGGGAATTTATGTAATCATGCACATATTATCAATACAATTATGCTATTCATGTGTTGCCCATCAAATCTTGAATTAATATTCCGCTACAAGTCAAAATAAGTAAGGGTGTGACATTTTGGTATCAAAGCTCAAAGCGGTTCTAACAACAGGAAAGTATACTGATAAGATCTTGATTATATGGTAAAAAGGAGATACGCACAGAATGTGGGTACTGAAGAAGTGAATTACCCCTCTTCTGTGAATCAGCCCCGGAAAATTAGGAAATACTCGAGGGCAGTAAGTTGTGCAATACCTAATTGAGGATGATCCAAGGATATTGTGAAACCTGGGGAATCGGGTATGTTCAAGGCCAGTGTGCAGTTCACACACAGTATTTTGTCAGTCGGAGACAATATACATGACTCTATGAGATAAGCACAGTCACGGGGTACAGGTGGTCGGAACTAGTTGAAGCTAGTATCTGCGTTTTCGTATGAGTGCACGAAAGTTAAGTGTGTGCTCAACCCGAAGAAATCTTAGGATGGGTGACCCCCGGGAGGTTAAGTTGGCAAGGTCATGGAGACTTGAAGAATAGTAATTGTCTTAAAATTTCTGCATGACTAATGATCATTTGCGTTAAATAATTTAACGAGTACCTGTAATTATTGATTTTAAATCGGGACATTTCTGTCGTGATGAATACTACTCAAAAAGGTCCATTTGATAGGGTTATAGAAGATTTAAAGCGTTGTAAATATTTCGAGATTTCTCCGTACTAAGTAATGATTCTTAAAAGTAAGTTTCAAGAAAAACAATAAATATAAATAAATATTATTAATTTAACTTCTTTAATTTCTTTAAGAAAAAATCCAATGCCTTTTACTTTGAGAAACGAAAAAAGTACTTTTTAAAAAGAAAAAAATCAACAGACAAATAATTAAAAACAAAGGCAATATGGCCCATTGAAAATTTTTATAATTAATTAGGTAATATAATCTTTGAACCGTCCATCTTATGCTCATTTCAGTCGCCCAAAACATAAAATGGTAAAGGTATTTATTAAATTATATTGTGAAGACAACAGATTATATTCAGAAATTTGCTGGTGATTGTCCATCGTCCAAGAGGGTGTTTGTTTTGACGTTTTTTTGGATAAAATGGACATGAACAGTGGATAAAACGGACTTAAACAGTGTTTTGATTAAAATAGATGTTTGGTTGAGTGATTGGATTTATGGTAAAAAAAGATAAAAGTTGGAAAAAGTTATAAACCTTAAAATAGAACTTATTGGAGCTTATGTGCATGTGTATGTAAAATAATATTGATAGGAGTATTTTCATATTTTTGGAGATCAAATGAGGTACTCAAAATCACTTCTAATCACAAAACTTCTTTTATGAAAAATATTTTAAATAATTTTCTTTTTCTTCATATAGCAATCTTCTAATTAGAGAATACTTTGAATAAGAGTTTAAGCAAATTTTGAGTTTTATTAACATATGACTGTAGAAATGTAGAGAATAATTAATAATTAATTTTAATCAGTTTAGATTTATTATTCAGTTGTTTTATGATTTTATAATCAAATTTTTTTTATAAACATGTCATAAATTAGTTTCTATATAGTGTTTTTACCCATTAAATTTAGTTTAAATAATTTATTTGGATTATTAGATGTATTATTGAGGTTTTAATTGGTTTATTTTGTTAGATTTTGAGCTATGTGAAAATATGAGTTAGGATTTAATATTTAAATTAGACTTTGATATAATTTATAAAATTTAAACTTAAGGTGCACAATAGAAAAGACTTTTGGAATGCACCCATTTAAATTAGAGTTTGATATAATTTTATTTAAAATTGTACCATTGTTAAATTTTTAAAGTTAATTTTTGAGAAAATTGTGAAAAAATCCCTCCGTGTGTAGATATCTTCCCAGATTTTATTTGGCAATTAAGTTGCCAATGAAATCTTTTTTCACAATTATCCCTCCATTTTTTCATTTTTCATAATTTTTACAATATTTTCTCTTAAATAATACAAAAACCACGTATACAAAGGACAAACTAAACATCATTCAATTTTACATAAGTTACTTATCCAATCGTCAATCCAAACATTCATCATTTTACCCCATCTAATTTTTTTCTAATTTTAAAATTCCATAAATTTAAATAAAAATAAATCAATTATTCAGTCACCAACCCAAACACAACCTAAATCATCGAAGCACCGGTGATTTATTGTTAGCGTTGGAAGTCTGACAGTCAGCCACTATCAAAAGACGTTAGTTGGCAATTGGCAAGCGCATTATATTTAAAAACAATGACAGTGAGGGGCAATTATGTCTTTCGCTTAACATTTGACCAAAAACTGAGTAAATTTCAGAAAAATATAATTAAAAAAAGAAAGATAGATTGGTGCTACGATTTATCAAATCCTAAATTAAAATTGATGTAAGAATTCCCTTGGTGGGTTGTTGAAAAGATTGAAAGAGTTCCCCTCCATCTCAACCGGGCGAGGATACATTTTGGTGGAGGAAATCATCCGATGGAAATTTCAGCGTCAAATCTGCTTATACAATGATCTACTCGTCGCTTGAGGAATCTTCCGATCCTTTCTGGCAACGTATCTGGAAATGGCCTATTCCGGAGAAAGTAAAATTTTTTATGTGGCAACTATTTCAGGAGAGAGTTCCTACGAATTCTATTCGAGCTAAGAGGGATGTTAGGATAAGCTTCGAGTGTCCTTTTGAGTGCAACTGTGAGGAAACAGCGATTCATGCTTTGAGAGATTGCGAATTTGCAAATTCAGTGTGGCTTTCTTGTATTAACCCCATTTATTACTCTGCATTTTTTTCTGGTAATTTGCAGGTGTGGATCAACTGGAATACACAACACTCGCCAGGAAATCATAAGATGTCTCAATGGCCCTGGCTTAGGGTCTTTGGTTCTATATGCTGGCTTATTTGGAAAAACAGATGTAGAAGAGCTTTTGAAGGAACTAGTGACATGCCACAGCAACTTCTTCACAAAGGTATACACTTTCTTCATGAAGGCATAGAAGATGGGCGGCTAAGGCACAAGATATTCAGAGTGCCAGACAGAGACACAGCCAGATGGATTGCTCCACCGATGGGATTCGCTCGAGTAGATGTCGATGCCGCAGTTGATGAGCACAGAAACTCTACAATTGGAGGGGTGATTCGAGATAGTTCAGGAGCTTGGATTTGTGGGTTTCAACAGAACCTAGGATTCACATTTGGTTCGACAGCTTCTGAGGTTCAAGCAATTAGAGTAGGACTTCTGACCTGCCAATCTATGAATCTCAGAAAGATCAAGTTATATACAGACTCTTCGGAAGCCATTCGATTACTGCTTCAGTCCGGGGGACAACATCATCCACTGCGGAATGAGCTAGAGGAAGTAAGGCAATTAATCTACAAGGATTGGGATTTGGAGATTTCTCATAGTCACCGAGAAGCCATTATGTGTGCTGATATTTTGGCAAAGAGTGCCCTTGATTTGAACAATGATTTGTCACTTTTAGATCATCCGCTAGATTTTTGTTTGGTCCAAACGTTGGCTGACCTCAGCTAACCATTGGATCAATTTGCTTATCTATGTTGTAACTAAGATCCTGTAATGGCCGCTATGGCCTCAAGAGTCTATTCTCTTGTCATCTCAATTCAAAAAAAAAAAAATTGATGTAAGAATGAGATAGTCAATTCTCACCAAATAACTAAAACGTCCTGAATTGAATCAATAATATTTATATCTATATTAGTATTATATTTTATATTAATGATTATACTTTCATATTTCATAATTTCATATCTCAAAAGTCAAGAATAATTCTTCTGAAAACATAATTTTCAGGAGTCAATATCAACAATTATATCTCTATTCACATCATATCTTTATTTTATATTAACGACTTCACCTTTATATTTTACAACTTAACTTGTGTGAAAATCTCATATTCTTACTTTAATTCTTATTTAGGATTTGATAAATTCATACCACCAATTTCTTTTTTCTCATTTTTAATTATATTTTTATGGAACTTTCCCTTTATAAATTCCAAAATCTGTTTTTTTCCTGAAACAACTGAAATTGGTATTTTTGGTTCCCATAAACATCTAACAAAGATAGTTTTTTAAAAAAATATTCTCATTTAATAATTAATTAGTAATAATTTTCAATAACTTGTTTCAGAAAAAAAGGAAGTATTATTAATATTTTCCTGAAATGCTTCATTATTTATTATAAATAACATTATAACTTGTAAGAACGATAATAAAGACATAATAATAAAGAATGATCAATTTATTGTCATCACCTTTAATTGATTAGAGATGACCATAAAAAATATGCAATTTAATTGGAGGGAATCAGTACTGTACAATTGATCCTACTGGGTTGGTTGAGGATTGGTTCGTTTGAACAACTTCTGGTAATTTTTTAAAAGTAATCGTATTTTACTTTACTTTTTTTAAAACGGAAACTGGAACATATTCGAGAAAGAGCAAGTGGGGGCACCAATTCTAGGAAAAATAACAGTAAGTCGCCTCAAATAAAAAAAAATGAAAAAATAGTCAATTTCAGATTTTAAAATAAAAAAAGTCTTTAGAACTTTTCAATAACACTTTTAAACTCGTGAATGACCCATGTATAGAATTATCAATAAAATCTTTTTTTTATTTTAAAAAGGGAAAGTTCCAAACAAACAGACCCTTAATGTCATGTGTACTGTTAAACCAAAAGCACCCTTGGATTTTTTTAAGTTAAATTCTAACTCATACAAATTTTAACTCATAAAAATTTTTCCTCATCTCCCTTCCCCTTTAAATTCCTCACACCAAACAAACCCTTAATGTCATGTGTACTGTTGAGCCACCAGTCTTGTAATTAAAGAGGACGCAGTAGAATCATCCAAATAATAGCCCTTTCCATACCTGTTTATGTTTATCATTCACAACAAAGACTTTCTTGGGTTATATATATAAAGCAACAGATAACAGTATTTACAACAACCGAAAGTAAATTAGAAACACAAACAATCCGATTATTACAAAACCTCATAAAACCCATCGAAAAACATATATTAACTACAGATCCTTAAAACTCCGAACAACAGAGTTACGTTGTATGCTACAAAAAGACAGATCGATCACACAACTCAGAACTGAGGATGATCCGATACGATCGAGTTTATAATATACACGCACGCACACGCACGCACCTTGAGATGAAGAAGAAGATGTTGCTGATCTGATGTGAAGGGGAAGATCAAGGGTATGGGAGGCATTGGAAAAAAACAGACCAAAATTCAGTCCAAGAACACAGATGAATATTAATCTATTTATTTCCAAAGCTCCCACACCTGTGACTCTTCCCTTTGAAGAAGACGAAGAAGGAATTAATTAAGGAGAAAATCAAGGGCATGGGAGGCATTGGAAAGAAAATTCATGAGAACAAAATTATTTCTTTCATTTATTTTCTTTCCAAGTCTCCCACACCCATGACTTCTCCTCTCTCTCTCTCTCCCTCTCTGTGGCTATCTCAAGATCACTCTCAACTCAAACCTATCGTTTACTATATATAGTATATAAAAGCTCCACAAAACCCTAGCACGGGGTTACAAATGCCTTTTCACCTCCCTTCTACTTTTCTAGTTTGTTTGTTTATTACTTTATTTAATATTTTATTTGGTCTTGATTTTGGGCCGTGCTTGTTGGTTTTGTGGTCCCGGGTGACTGGAATCTTTCTCCGTCAAGTAAAGCATGGATTCTTTCTTGTTTTTTTTTTGGGGCAACATGAGTGAGTGGAATTTCTATGTTTGTGCGTGTCATCCTTGCGCAAGGCCAGGGTAATCTTTTTTATTAAAAAATTGGAATTCATTAATCTAATACTCCCTCCGGTCCTAATTATAGGACATATTTACCTAACTTTGGAGAAATTAAGAATAGTAGTTAAATTAGTTAATCTTATTTATTTTCCTAAAATGCCCTTATTTAATACATACAAGAAATCATGTTCTATTGATATTGATCACTTGCCTTGAAGTATCAATTGGGGTATTTTGGGAAGAAATTGACAAAAATTAAAATTTTGTCCTATAATTAGGACCAAAATCAACTCCCAAATATTGTCCTATAATTAGGACCAGAGGGAGTATAAGATTAGTACAACGTCAACTCAAAAGAGGCACATCTATCGATCCTTAATCAACCAATACATGATGAAAGAACATGTGGTGTCAGGATAATCTTCTATGTATCATTCCCATTTTCTTTTTATTCCACATAAATTTAGGTAAATTAGAAAAAATATTAAGATAGAAGTCATGGTTAAACACTTCAAATTTCAAAAAAAGTCTTATAAAACTATTCCTTCTTATTCTTTTTATAATTAACTTTCTCCTTGTCTCTCAAAATTTAAATTGTTTTTTCTTTTTCTATCCCAACTTTGTTTTATTTACTCATTTATTACACATTTTCTCTCATACTTTATACTTATATTCTCTCATATTTATTATTCCATCTCTCTCCTATACCTTTTTCATAAATAATGGCATATTTAGAAGAAACACGATATTTTTTACACATTTATTGTTTTTAACTAATCTTAACTGCCATTTTATTTTGCACAATAAGGATAAAACTTACTTATAAAAAGGACTGGAAGGAATATCTATCAATTACTTGGGCCTTGTTTAATTATATTCTTTGTCTTTTTTATTCTCTTTTTTAAACAAGTTTTGAAAAAAAACGAGGAATGACAGAAAAATATCATTTGAACTTCAAAATCCACTGACAAGAAAAGTAATGAGATTGTCAACGTAAATCTTTGCCAAATGACTAATTTGGGATTTTGAAGTTCAAATGATATTTTTCTGTTATTCTCAAAAAAAAAAAACGGGCACTTTCAATTTTTATCAAAAATGTAAAAGTAACTACAAACTTTCAAAATTGGGGTAAAACTGTTAAACACAACTATCTTACATCTATTACAAATAAAATTAATCTTTTGACCCTTAAAATTATGACTCACTTATAACTGAGTCTCTAGACTTTTGATTCACATGCAACTCAGTCTCTGATGTTTTTAAGTCACCCTATGTGGCAAAAAAATGTTAAAATATAGTTAAAAATTGCTTAAGTAGATTTTAAATTCTCCCCATTGTAATAGATAGAAATTAGTTGGGTTTAACAGTTTTGCCCAATTTAAAAATTGATAATTATTTTTATTCTAAAAAATAGTTTATAATTACTTTTTCATATTTAATAAAAATTGAATATTATTTTAGTACCTTGACCTAACAAAAAAAAATATAAAAAAAATGTGTTTGCACAGTTGTTTAAAAAAATTTGTTTTTGTAATGATTTGGCGGCAGCGGTGATTGGTAGTTGTCATCGACAGTGTAACGCATACAATGAATAAGCGGTGGTCTTAAAAAACGGAAAAAAAAGCATAATTTAAAAATATTTTTTTTAATTTTTAAAAGTAACTTTTTTTTAAAAACAACTTATATATAAAAGTTTTCTAAACAAATTTTTTTATTTTTAAAAATAAAAAAAATTCAACAGAAAATTAAACAAACCCTTAGAATTCCCTCCAAATTCTAAAATCTCAAAAGTAGCAATTCGGTGATTTCGTGAAGGACGGGAGGAGTTTGGGATAGTTTATTGATTTGATAATAGATTGTTATTATGAAAGTCGAGATAAAATTTCTCTTACATACTTAACTCGTATATCATAAATAATAATTTATAAGTATTTATAAGTAAAAAATAGACTATCTCAGACAAATACACAAATACTTACTGGATTGTTAATATAATATGTCATTATAATAACAGGAGTAGTTGAGGGGTCCCTTGTCAGAAGTCACTATTCATTCGTTAAAAAGTTGGGAAAATAACATTTAGGTTTTAAACAACACAAAAAATATCAAACAAATCTCTTTAAAAAGTCAATGGTCAAAAAAGTCCCGAGGGACTTTTCTGACATGAATTCCCAATGTCCATCTACAAAAATAACCAACAAACAATTTAACCACTGTCATTATTTACAACATGTTATGCTATGTTTATAACATCGTAAGTCATATTAACAACATAGTCAATTACATTTATAACATGTATATAAAATGCGTGATTGTATCGCGTTTACAACCTCTTCAATTATGTTTACAACTCATTAAATATAGCATAACATGTTGTAAACGTAACTGGCTATATTGTTAATATGACTTACGATGTTGTAAAAATAGCATAATATGTTATAAACAATGACAATGGTTAAATTGTTTGGAGGTTATTTTTATAAATGCGAATTTATTGCACAAACTTTTATGACTATTGACTTTTTAAAGAAATTTTTTTAACATTTTTTCGGTTGTTTAGGATCTCTGTGTCATTTATCCTAAAAAGTTACTGTAGGGAAGGAAGCCAAGCAGCCCGCAACAATTAAAGCCTGTTTGAGAGGTGGTTCTAGTTTCATGTAAGTGGATAAAAAATTATTCTCATAGGTTTATTTTATTCCTTATATCAGAAATTACGTTAAAAAAATTGTTCTTACCGTTAATTCAAATAAACATTAAGAGGTTGAGGATGTTTTATTTTAAAAAAATTAAAAATAGTTTAACAATTTCTCAAATTTTATAATATTTTAAAATTTTAAATCAATCTTTTATAAAATTATTAAAATTCAATATGTTTATTTATCTTTTATTAATTTTGATGATTTTTTTTCTATTTATTTTTTCCACAGTTTAATGAATACTGACATCTGATATCGATCAAAAAAAGAATACTGACATCTGAGAATGGACGCGTCAACTACTCCTGCTATTATAATGACAACTCACTAAGTACTTCAAGAAATTGCCAACAAAATGATGTCACCCAGTTTCCACACATTTTTTTTAATATCTAGAAAAATGGAAAGAAAATGCTTGAAATGAAAAAAAAATTACATTTCGTAATGAAAGACCATTAATATTTAAAAATGTCTCTTTTCTTTGTCTCCTTAAAGATGTCTATTTCTTAATATAAATTTTTTCATTATATTTATTGTCTAAATGCCTGATTTTATCCTTAATTTATTATTCTTTGAACTGTTATTTTCTTATACATCACAATGATTAAATAGTAGTTGAGTTAAAAATATTAATTTGAAAAATCACAAGATTTCTTTAGTTCTGACAAAACATATTGAAAGTAGCTTATAAATTAGTAAATTAGGTTAATGAGCATGTACTCGTTTGGATGAACGATTGGAATGCTTAAAAACAGCTTTTCAATCGTAATTTATGGTATACGAGATAAGTATGTGAGAGGAGTTGTGTCTCGATCTACGTGAAAAACAACTTATAAACAATCTGATCGTTAAAACAAGCATGCCTCATATATCCCTCACTCACAAGCAAATATGATAGAGAAAGACCTGTGAGAGAACTCTAAATTGAGGAAGAGTTGGTTTGAGACATTGCTATGACATTTGGAGAGAAATGAAGGCGAAAATCAAGGTTAAAGGGCGTGTGAGTCCCTCACATATGTCTATAGCTGGGAATACAGGCCAGCCTGCGGGTTGCGAGATGGCCCACATCAACCAGCAGCCCGCGCGGTGCTGGCCGTGCAGTCCGCACTTCTATAGGTTGGCAAAATGCCAACCCTAACCCGCAGTATGCGGGTTGCGAGCCTGCCCGCGGGCCCGCATTTTTTTTTTGAATTTTTTTTTTATATTTTTTAAATAGGATTGAAAATATCAATATGAGACACATATAAATGAGTAATTAAATTTACTTTTCTAGTATCAATTATTTCTTTTATAAAAATTTAAAAACATAATCTAAAATTTAAGAGATAAAGTTATCAAATTTGTTAAAATTTATAAACAAAACATAAACTCATCCTCAAGCAACTAAGATATAATAATTTTGTTTAAAGAATAACGGAAGAAGCTAAGATTTTTTTCTCTTTGGATTGAGAGGTACCAAGATAAGAGTGAAAAATTTATAAGTTTTATAAAATTATTATATGTAGATAAAAAATAAATAATTTTGCGGGCCAACCCGCGGGTTATACGATGCGGGTCTGTGCGGTCCGCATTTTTACGGGTTGGGATTTTTCCAACCCTAAATCGTCAAAACCCGCGGACTCACGGGTTGAGCCCATGTTTCCGGCTCTACATATGTCCTTCTTTGTTTTTTTTTCCTGCTTTTGATGCTTAAGTATTTTCTTATTGAAGGCGTTGTCGGGTACTTAGGGAGTGTTTGTTTCGACTTTTATCAGGTGCTTAACTTAAATAAGTCACACTTTGACTTAAAGAAAAAAGTTTTCATGTTTGGTTGAGCGATGGATGAATGGTATTTTGGTTGCTTTTAAGCAACTTTTAAATAAGCCTAGTATTGTTGCTTTTTTTTGACTTGTAAGTGAAGAGTGTGTAAATAACTGTTATCTAGATGGATTAGCAGCACCAAACTTTTGAGTATGTGCCTTGTGGTAACACTGTTGCCATTGGATGGTTTGGATCAATTTATCACCAAGAATGTCACTTTAACAAATGTAACTTCCCATGTCCCATTTGGTAATTAAGTTGTCAATGAATTCATTTTCCATAGTTATTCCTTCATTTTTTCATTTTTCATACTTTTTCCAAAAAAAATTTCTTAAATCAAACAAAAATACTTATGCAAAAGCCAAACCAAACATCTTTCACTTTTACATAAGTTATTTTAAGTTACTTATCCAATCGCTCAACCAAACACTCATCATTCTACCCAATTTTACTTTTTTCCAATTTTCAGATTCCACAAGTCTAAGCAAAAATAAGTCACTTATCTAATCGCTCAACCAAACATACCCTTAAATTTTACACTTCTCCTAATAAAGATTCAAGTATTGACTTATCACGTTGGTTGTAAGAGATATTAACTCATTTCGATATACCTAACCCCGTTGGTCTCGCTACATTATTATGTGCTTAGCCCAATAAGAGGAGAGATCAGGCCCAACATAATTTTAGTAGGGGTCAAATGTGAGCCATTAGGTAGATCCAATAAACATAGAGAAATGTGAGGATTTGTTTGTCATTACATCCTTTTTCTCATGAAATTGTATTATGACAAGTGGGCCCACAACCAGTCCTTTTATATCTCAATTAGTGCTTCAGGAAATTTCCTCGAATCTTCGCCCCACCATCCCCCACTTTTATATTTAAAAATAAATTGCATTCTTATTTATCTATGTCAATAAATAAAATATTATCTAAAGTCTAAACCATGAAAATTAATAGGGATAATTATAATGAAATCCCATATAAGAGAAAAAATAAAAAAATGGTCCTTGAAGTTGTCAGCTCCTCGACTTGTCAATGAACGCTCCTCAACTTGTTATTAACAACTTTAGGGATCATTTTTTCATTTTTTCTCTTGTGTGGGACTTCATTGTAATTATTCCAAATTAATACGTTTATATCAACTATGTATATCATTAACATTCAATATTTATACGCCACTTATCATTCACATAACACAAATTTATAACTAAATAGTTCCTGCATCATTTACTATTTACTTTATTTTTTTAACAAAATTTACTATTTACTATTTAAATAATACAAATTTACAAGTAAAATTTAGACCCAAGCATATTCTTCAAAGGTACTGGAGCACATGGAGAGATTCCAAAATTTATTACCATGCCTGCTTTTTTATCCCTTTTTTTTTTTGTACAACTTTTTATACCCCTGTTAATGTGACATTTTGATTGTTGGGTACTATTACTTTCTTTTTGTCTCCTGTAATCGAAGAATCACGGGAAAAATCTAATTGAAGAAGAATTAATGTTGAAAATAGATATATTTCACGTCCACTATAATAAACAAACTACCGTAATTTTAAATGATAACTCTGAATTTGTGGGCAAAAAATAAATGATAACTCTGAAAAAGGAACTCCACAAGTTTGTTTTGTGCAACAAATACGGACATTAAAATGGAGTAATATGATAATCCTCCCTTGTTATTATCAATTTCTTTATTTTTAGGCTAAATATGAGCAAATTTATTTATAAAATATTTTGTCAAGGACACCATATACCATGAATTTTCTTTAAATACAAAAGTACACATAAAATTTTTAAATTGATACAAAGATTTCACCTTTATTATGTCAACTAATGTTGACAGTTTAACAAACCTGTCAATTAAAAAAATGACATAAAATATACAAATACTTTTAAAATATTACAAAAATACACATGAAACTTTCATATATATATATTTACTAAATAGTCAACGTTGTTTTTCAAATAGAAGCAGCAACTCTGTTTTGTCCAGCATGCATAAGCAGTAATTTGACCATATCTCTCAAATCACAACTCTGCATGAGATAAAACTAGTGATATATGAAATTAGACTCCCAATGCGTCATTTTGACATCAAGATCAAGTAAAAAGAAATTGAGATAAAAGAGATATGAATTTTACAAAATACCACTCAAATCATCGTCATATTCCAAAACATGTTTGGTATTTTGGATATAACTCTCAAAATACATATCGGATTAAAGATGAAACTAATGTCATATGAAACTAGATTTAAATACCTTTCGTTTGATAGGTCTTATATCATATTTAAAGTTATATTCAAAGAGATATGCTTTCTTAAATTTGGTACTCAAAATCAAGTTCTGTTCTAAATCAGTTGATACACATTGGATCATAACTTTTGGAATATAAAATATTTGTAATTGATTCTTTTTTTTTTTTTGGTAACAACAGGCAGATAGGGCCTTCGGCCCCCAAACCCGGATTCCCCCCGGTATCCGGCGCCTTTTCCTGAGTCCCTGGCCTTCTAACACTGGACCAGGTAACCCGGGGCAACCGACTAATCCGGAGCGGGGGACATTGTAAGCACATCCCTATAAGGTGCTTTGCACCAAGGATGGGTTCCCCCTCCCAACAAGTGCTTCTCCCAGGTTCGAACTCGCGTCCGCCTGGGGGATATTTGTAATTAATTCTAGTTGTTGTGCAAAGTAAACTTATAAAAGTTTTTTGAGATAGGTCATTAATTTAGAGTTATATCAAAGAGTTAGGCATGTTAGAATCAGAAATTTATTCGAATAAACAGCTCCATCAGAGAAGCAATATTCAAATACAAGTGATTGTATTCAAATAATCACTTATTTTACATGAGAGGCTACTTAAATAAGGGACCAACTATTTGAATAATATCACCTATCTTCTGAAGAAGCCTATTTAATAAAGGACTGACTATTCAAATACAATTTAAATTTTGCTACAAGCCACACAAAACAGACGTTAAGCTCATTTTAATAGGATTGTGCTACTTGACCCAATTTAAATTGCTGATTTATACTTTTACCTTCTTAAAAATTTATTTGTGCTTGATTCTCCTATTATAAAATTTTATTGACCAATCTGCACCTTTAGCCACCTTTACCCATTTTTATTTTGTATGGTGGGGTCAATTTTACAAAAAAATAAAAGCCTCAAAAGGAAACAAGATAAAAAATTAGCGGCTGACGATTTCTGCAACCACATTTACTTCGGCAACCCCACTATCGATATGACCACACAAAGAGCAACTTTATTGGTCAGCCTGTTTGGAGAAATGCAAAAAGTAAAGCCATTTAATTTTTTTAAAAAAAAACCATCTAAATATGTCAGCTTACATTTTAGAATTCGAATTTTGAAGCTTCATTTTTACATCTGAAAACACATTCTCTCACTTCTTCCTCCTTAGAAGCCGCTGAGCCCGGAACCTTCAAATTTTTTCAGATCAATGCGAAATGGCTGAAATCAAAAGGGCATGGAAGAAGAAATGAAAGTCTTTGTTTATGTGTTTCTCATATAAGATTTTCGTTATTTCTTTGTAAATCAATTTAATTTATGATTAAATATTGGGTTTGATTTAATTTTCTCTTCTTCCTCTCTCCACTTCTCCCTCCCCTGAGATTCTTTGGTTGCTTTTCCTTGTTCTTTCAACCGATTAGTACTAAATTTAATTGAAGCGCGAATCTAATCTAACATTAACCCTATGCTTTATTTATTTTTGGGATAGAGAGAAAATTGGGGAGAAAGAATAAGCGATAGCCGATAGGAAATCCCCCAAAATTAATAAATTTCTTACTAATCTTTGTCATATATTTTTATTTTCTTCGTCCCTATCTATCCTTCAGGGTCTGTTAGGTATTTCAAACTTCAAAGGTTTTTCGGCCGCCCAGTACGGTAATGACTATTACAATAAGGAATGGATCCGACCAGTTTCAGAGATTTATGGTTAAAACCGTTGGGTCCCAGTCCTTCTCCGGCACGAAAAGCAGTTTTCCGGTGCAAACCGAGCCGAGTCCAGTGGAAGGTACAAGTAAAGGATTCGACCGATTTCATAGATTTGTGGTTAAAAAACAAAGCATGGAGATTATAATCAGATGACAATCTATGAAGAGTATAAAACACAAACAGAGAAACAAGAGGAAGTGGTTTACCTCTTTCGGAAGAGATCTGAAATGAGAGGAGAGAGAGAGATAAGAGGAAAGAGAGAGGAACAAGAGGGAATGATAGGAATGGGTGGAATCGGAAAAAAAAACCAACAGAAGAAGGGATTCTTCTGTGTCTACGTTTTCGTTTTCCCGACCCTCCCATCCCTACAACCCCCTCCCGCTTTCTCGCTTTCCATTCTCTCTGTTTTTGTGAATGAGGCGAGCACACCCAGAGCGGTAGCCTCCCCTCAATTATTATAGGGGTCAAGTGAGAGCCGTGTTCTAGGGTTTCAGTCAGTTGCCGCGAAGCTCCTGTTTAGCTGTAGTTCCTAAAACAACCCTCTTGTTTCTGCGAAAAAGGAAGAGGCTAGCAAAACGACAACAGGGGTATACACGGGAATCCATTGTTCCTTGCTTCCCACGAAAGTAAACGCATCTCCAAGCACTATTTAGGGGACCCTTACCTTGGATTTTTGCCCAACTCCTGTCACCTTCAAAATCTTCATTCTCATTTTCTAGTTTTTTTCTCATTTTATTTTTTTTAACAACTATTAAATTGATTTCATCTAAATTCTAAAAGACAAAGTATAAAATGTCACTGTTTCTTTTTAAAGTGAGAAAAAAAGTCAAGCGTGACGTGAAGAAGAAAATTTCAATTATGATACTCTTAAAAATACATACAGTCAATTACGTGGGTCTTCATTGGCCAAAAATAAAAAATAAAAAATAAAAAATTACGTGGGTCTTCGGGCGCGAGAGATTTAACTACCTGTATTGGGCTAATGGGCTCGTCATTCTTTTTGGGGTGAATGTTACAGCCTTTGTTCCTATACGGTAACAACTTCTTCATTTCGGATCAAATAGGTTAGTGACTAAAGGTAGGTTTAGATTAATTATTGGATAAGTTATTTATTTTTATTTTGACTTATGAAATCTTAAGATTGAAAACAAGTAATATTGGATAAGTGACTTATGTAAAAACACCGTATAGAAACTAATTTATGACATGTTTATAAAAGAAATTGATTATAAAATCATAAAACAACTAAATAATAAATCTAAACTGATTAAAATTAATTATTAATTATTCTCTACATTTCTACAGTCATATATTGATAAAACTCAAAACTTGCCTAAACTTTTATTCCAAAATATTCTCTAATTAGTAGAAGATTACTATATAAAGAAAGAGAAAATTATTTAGAACATTTTTCATAAAAGAAGTTTTATGATTAGAAGTGATTCTGAGTACCTTATTGATCCCCAAAGATATAAAAATACTCCTCAAAACAGAAACCAACGCTGAGGGCTCATTCATAAGCTCCAATTCCTAACTTATATCCATTGGAGCTTTTCTAGCTTTTTTATATAAGTCTATCATCCAACCAAACACCCTCTTTGAGATAAATTACAGTTTAAGGCCGATTTGGCCGCTCAAACGTCCGATTGACTGTCAAATTGCTCAAACAAACACCCTCTAAAACAACCCTCAAACTTGTAACCAAAAATTGCACCCAAAAAAAAAAAAAAGCCAACTTGATTATCTCTAAAAGAAAATAAACAAATACATTCAAAACTTCTTACAAGTTAAATTAGGGCAAATTTTAAGTACTTGCTAATATTGTCATGTGATCACATAAAACTATGGTATATGAATAACTTTTACATTTCTCCATCCCATTATTGTTACTACATTTTAAAACATTACTTATTTTATAATTTTATTTAAAAACATTATAGTATTAAGCTCTTTCTACCATGTTGACATTACTCGTTCAAATCATACCGACATTAGGTCCTAAATTTGCAACTCAAAATCGAGGGTATGCAGGTCCCTTACAGGTATAATCAACAACCACGGCAAAAATAAATTCAGAACGAAAAAAAAAGTGCAGACTAGTTCGTAAAGGCTCCTATTGTAGGAGACAAAAATAAACAGGATTTATTCATAAAACTAAATGCCAGAGTTTGTAACATCAAACAAGTACTCTATAAAAGAATGGGTAAAGGCCGATCCAAAGATAACTGACTCCAAGTATAAATTGCTCACTTTGAAAGGTATCAATCAACACCATTACAACGAATCATCACTTTTTCATTTTTTCCCAGCCAAATAGTTTCAATTGCCCGCATGGGCTTGGGATAACCAAAACACTGAAAGTGCGTGGAATTCACAAACTTCATACTCTGAGGAATAAACAGACAGACAGAGATACAATGAACGACCACATCCTCTCCAAAAATCCTGCTCAAGGGGTTCAGAAAGCCTATTTTTTCGTCCTCTACTTAAGGAAAGTATATATGGAACTAATTATTCTTATCTTATAATTTTTGTCCATGTATATATGTAATTACACAATCAAGAATATCATTATGTACCACATTCTGAATTTTCAGTCATATAACACTTTCTCACCATGGTTATCAGCAGTTGAATTGGCGTTATTTTATCTGTGCAGGTTCATTGACCTGCAGGGCTTAGGCTGTGCTATGGCTTTCTCTTGTTCAGTGAGTGCATGGCGGAAATGGCATCTGTGGCCATATGGGCATGCAACACCAGCAAGGACCATCCTGCAGACCTCAGTTTTGTAGCGTGGATGGCGTATGACTGGGCGTAGTTCACCAATACCATGAGCGAATTGGCACTGATCCTTATAGGGGCATGTCCCTGTCTCCTGCCATTTGTTGCAGAGCTCCGTCTTGAACATGCCTTGGTTATACACCACCATTTCCAGAGGCTCTTCCTCCTTCTTCCCTCCACGCACATATACCTTTTGCTGTATCAAAATTTAAACAGCAATTACCAAACATTATTTTCCAACAAATAAGGACATAGTGAACCCCCTCCTTATGGAAAGAAAACTCAATTTATATCCAATTCACTTGTTCTCATTAGACTTTAGATGCTGTTATATATGCTTTATATTTTGAGTCCTTCCCTTTGTTTGGGCCTCTGTTATATTTTGGGTCTTCAACTATATGTTTATATTGTTGTCTTCATTGGACAAATGATTTCTAAAGACCCGATGAAAACTGGATTTCTTCTGTTTCTGCATTTTCGGTTATATCATATGCTTTTCAGAAAACGCATTCACAAATTTGGCCAGAGACAAGTATGTATCTTAGGTCCTCTTATGTATATGCAACCACACCCCATCTAAAAAGGTCCCCACAATATTTTTCACAATTAAGTTGCTTTTGTTAGGCAACTAAATAATTAAACCAAAGGGTTAATTTACAATCCCAAAAAAATTGAAGCTTACCCAGGAAGCAAGCAAACGAAATGTCACGTACATGTGAAGAAGGAAAGATTAAACCCAAAAGAATATATAGAAGAGGCAACAACCAAACTACTCTGTCGTTGCAGCTACCAGCTAATGACTAATGACGTAGACAAGCAAGCAATGTTTTCTTCATTTTGAAGAAAAACGGGTAACAACTATACACCAAGCAAGCAAATCTGTTCGGTAAATAACGATAAAGCAATAATCAAAGGAAAGAGAAAATAATAATATAAGATAAAAAGATAAGTCAAATATGGGATTTTCTTACAACGACTTCAGTTGGAGTCAAAGATGTGCGAGGCCGAGTAGCGCCCTTGGTGCGACTTCCATTGCTGGCACCACCGGTTGCAGCCTGAGCAACCTTCAAGTACCCATTTGACCTCACAGATATACTCTTGGGCAGCGAGAACCTTTCCACTTCGACAGTGTTCTCAATCACGCTTGTTGGGCTCTCGTTCAAAGGCTCTTGATCCTTATTCCAATTCTCACAGTTCTCTTTCCCATCCCCGAAATTGTCCTCAATTCGTAAGCCACGAAATCCATTTATAACGTCAAACGCTTCTGTTTGACCCGAGGACCCATCCAATTGATTCTGGACCGAAACCTGAATGAGGAGGCTCAATTGGTTGTTCAGCTCCCTGTTCGCAGCCCGAAGTTGGCTGTTCTGCTGCCGCAGAGCCTCGATCTCCTTTGAGGTTTCGGCCATGCGATTTAGCCACATGCTTTGGCGGTTCACCATATCTTGATGATTCTGTACGGCACAGGAGTCGTACAGGGGACTCTGAATCATCGAGTCACTGTACTTCAAGGGAGCGTTTCCTTCGTACGAGTGAAGCGAGAGATCGACATTGTCTGTCGCAGACAGGGATGGCTGGTCAGAAAACAGAGTGGAGTAGAGGGCACTATAAATGGCGCTATTCGACTGCATTTGACCAGAAGTAGCGATGCTTGTCCCGGCTCCACCATTTGGAGAAGAGCAACCGTCCTTATTATGCATTTTCGCTATACAAGATTCACCTAGCGACAAAAACAAGAAAATTTCAGAAACGCGAAAATTAATCAAGCAATCGAATCTTGAAACAACTCTAGCGTACTAGTTACTTTCCATTTTACTGAAACCTAAGAACTCGTTCGAATTAAACGCATAAACCATTTCAAAGATCCTAGCTAATCACATTCCCGGAATTCAAGAAATATCATATTCGGATTCGAAATGCATCGAGAAAATCGAATCGGAGAAATGAAGTAAGAGAACGAATAAACAGTGAGGGCGAAAAAGAAAACGAAGGAACCATTACCTTGCGAGTCAAGAAGAGAGAGTGAAGCTGGTCCTGTGTTATTTAGAGAGAGAAACGAATATGAGAGAGAGAGAGGAGGGGGAGGGAGATTTTATAGGGAGCATGGTTAGGAGGGAAAAAGAAAGTGTTTGGTGAGAGACGGAAACTCACAGAAAACGAAAAACAAACCGTCTTCAACACACCTTCTAACAGAATACAAAATACAGTATTCGTAGCTCGGTGCAAAATTCCAGGTTGGAATTTTTCTTTTCCGTAATTGCCCCAATGAAAAACTTAAAATACCGGTGTTCCCATATTCTGACGATCACCTCCCAGGGTCGTTTAGTAGTTTGATCTCGCATGAAAAATTGCCCGGGGTTTGAGCGCGAAGTTTGTCTGGCGAATCCCAAAACTGCCCTGGGTTTGAAATTAATCTACAATTATGCCATTGTTAGAAGTAATTACATTGCTTCACTTACATTTTTAATATAATTTTTTGAATTTAAAAATGAAGGAAATTTGGAATCTACAAACTACAATCTGGCAAATAGAATTTCAAATAGGTTATATGAGAAAATTTATAATTCTCCACAGTAATAGATGGATAAAAAGAGTTTTGTAAGGGAGAAGAGTGAAAGCTGAATCTATATATTCAACAAGAAATGTGCTTGATCAATGTAAAATTAAATAAAAATTAAAAAAAATGAGTACAAAGACAATTTATTTTTTATATCACTATTTCTTAATTACATATGCATAAAATCCGCAATAGAAAGAAGAAGAAAAAAAAAATCTCTTTTTGACTCAATTTTGATGTATGCATTAATGCATATGCAGCTCAACTATAAGACAAAAAAACAAAAAACAAAAAACAAAAGAAGAGGTATATTGGTAAATTCTTTGAGAAAATAATTTTTTAATTTTATTGATATAATGATATGGATGCTAATATATTGATATATATGGAAGAATAAAAACAGCAGTAATGTAAATGTGAAATTTGTATAGGTAAGTTTATCTACGTTGCATTGCTCATGTGGATTGAGCAATTTTATAGAGTTTATATGTTTTCCAGCAGCTTTTTTTTTAGTGTTTTTACGTTATACAGAAATATATATTACTCCCTCCGATCCTAAATATAGGACATAGTTTGTAGTGCAATCCGGTCCTAAATATAGGACATAGTTTGTAGTGCAATTTACACTACAAACTATGTCCTATATTTATGACCGGAGGTAGTACCTTATTTAAATTTGAATTCAACTAAACAAATCTTACTTCCTTCCCTTTAAATACAAGACTTTTTTCCAAAAGAATTATATTTCAATATATATATATATAGTAAGACATTTTACAAAATACCAAGAATTAATTATTTGTTTTTAATGGGAGGAAAGTAATTTTGATATATTTCTATTGAAATTTTAGGTGAAAAAAATAAATTGCCTTTCAGATTTCATAAAATGTCGTACATATAGAAATATAGGAATTTTTTTTAAAAAAAATATTATAATTACAACATAGTACTTAGATTTAAATCGAGAATACTGGTTGTATTTTGGAGTGACCCGTGAGAGAAAAAAAAAATTACTGTATCATTTATGGGAAGATATCAGTAAGCTAAATATAAAGATCATCTTTTGATTTTAAAAGTTATATTCAACAGGAACATGTCTAATTGATTTTTTTTTTTTTTGGCCAGATGTCTAATGTAGTATATATTGAAGATGTTTTTCATAAGTTTTAATCTATCAATTTACTAATTGTCGAATACTCGCATCACCTCATTTGATGTACTTCCTCTGTTACTTCAGTACTAATTATAAGATTAAGTTGATTTTTTTGAAAATATTAAAGAAGTCAATTAAATTATTTTAGAGTGTTTATATTTTTAATATCCTTATATTATATATTATTTTATTAATTAAATTAATTAGTTTGGAGAAAAAAATAAAAATATAAACACTTTAAAGTAATTTAATTGATTTCTTTAATTTTTTTAAAAAATTAACTTTATTTTATAATTAGTACCGGTGAGAATACTAAATAAATGAAACAACCTTTATTTTAAAGCTTGAATCGTACAGTATGACATAGCAGGTTAACACAAAAAAACAGATTGCAAACAGGAAAAATGACAAAAAAAAAAAAACATCTTGTAAAATCTTAAATAAGTATTTTTTCTAAAATGAGTTATGAATTACTTATCAAATATAGTCATTACCTTATTAATTTTGGACAACAAATCTAATTTGGGATTTTTCAACTTTTATATTCTTTTTCTGTTATTTTTCCTAACAAAAACCTTATATGGACATTAAATATCTATATTTTGTTGTATGAACTCTAAACTTGTTGATAGATACTCCCTCCGGTCCTAAATATAGGACAAAGTTTGTAGTGCAATTTACATTACAAATTTTGTCCTATATTTAAGACCGGAGGTAGTAATTTATAAGTATCTTTTTAAGTATTTCCTTCATCTCTAATTATAATATCTTAATTTTTGGTTTTGTTTATCCTCTTTATAAGATCCATTATGAGTTTTTTTAAATGTTAAATATACTTTTACCTATTTTAACCTTTATCAGTATACCCTCTTTCACTATTTTTAATTTTACTATATACTCTCTCTCATATTATTTCTCACTTTCACCTACGCACTTATAAATAAGAGCATTTTTTTTTAAAGATATATTTCTTATATATTTATTATTTTTAAGAATTTTTTTGAACCAAACAATTAACTTATTAGAAACTTATAATAAGGGATGAATGGAGTACCATTTAAGCTTTGAGGTATGTTTTACCCCCAACCATTGACTAGTCGGAATCCATTTTGGTGCCTATCCACCTAGAGCTCGTCATCTGGACGATTTAAATTTGATTTTTTTAAAAAATTGGTTTTTTAAATAAAAAAATCATTTTTTAAAAAATATTAGTTAAAAGATTATCTTTATTTTAGATTTTGTATCCATTAAAATAATTTTTTTAAAAAATAAAAAAAATTAAATCTGACCGATCCAGATGAGAGAAATTCTCCCTGCTCATCCTTGCTCGTTTCCTCCCTCACTAGCCCAACTTTTTGTGCACCAAGAGAGGCAAAATCAACATGTTAACAAAGTAATTGTCTTGATGATGAGGCAGTAGTAATTAGATTATTGTGTGCAAGGTGAAGAGAAGTTAACCATTGTTACGCTGATTCCTTGGCTTACCATGATATTATAATGGATGTTTATACTGTCTTCATGAATATATTTTAAATGTAATACAGAGTCATTCCCTTTAAAAAAAATTTCAATCTTTAACTACCAGTGGTTAGCTAGCCTCTACCCTTTGTCTTTTTTTTTTTTTTTTTTTATACTGTCTTCATGAATATATTTTAAATGTAATACAGAGTCATTCCCTTTAAAAAAAATTTCAATCTTTAACTACCAGTGGTTAGCTAGCCTCTACCCTTTGTCTTTTTTTTTTTTGTTGGAAAAAAAGACAGTTTATTTAACAAAACGATAAAAAAAGACACAGAAAGCCATCAATTGATCCTGAGACATGATTAGATTGAGGGCTCAAAGTTTAAAAACATAAACATGTTACAATATACTAACATAACCACAAACATAACAACATCTAAGACAAATATAAGGGCGTGTTTGATTTGAGGGGAGGGGAGGGTAGGAAAGGGGAGGGAAATTAAATTACCTTTTTGAGTTGAAGTTATTTAAATTTTGGATGGGAACCCAAAATTTAAAAGAAATGAGAGGGTAAATTTTGGACGAAAACCCAAAATTTAAAAGAATAAGAAGTAAATTTTGGATTTCTCTTATCCAAAAATGTAATTTACCCACCATCTCCTTCCTTACCTCCCCTCAAACCAAACACACCCTAAGAGACACGGGAAGACGGCACCCTAGACCACTCAGTCCACTCTGCTCCTTGTTTTAAAATGAATAAATACAGTAATAAAGTATCACATTTAAAGTAAAAAATCTAAGCATAAATATGTGAATCCATGAATAGGGTCCCACCAATGGAAAGCAAAGGAAGAAACAGCAGGAGTTAGAGAAATGGAAGCAATTGAAGAAGGAGAAATGCTTGAAACCGAAGATAAAGGGAGGGAGGGGAGGTGGGTTCTCCTGCTGGTAAGATTACCATTTCTCAAGTAATGAATTTGATTAGGACATTGGTCGTGTAGGAAGATAGAACAAATCATTATTTGTATATTAATTTTTTTAATATTAATAGGGCTTTGCTTCTTTATCACATTTACAACAACTTCTTCGTCTCCTTGCTTCTCCATCAATTTCTTGTATCAACTTGTTTGGTGACTCAAATAACATCCCCATCATCCACATTCTCTCCTAGTCACCAAAAATTAAATCAAGATTACAAAAAAAAAAAAATCCCAAGTGTTTGTTGTTAGAACAAATAAAAGTACATTTGTTTGGTTGATGAATAGAGTAAAGATGAGGTAATGTCACTGTAAATACTCCTTCCGGTCCTAATTATAGGACATATTTACATAACTTTGGAGAAATTAATGATGATGGTTAAATTAGTTAATCATATTTATTTTTCTAAAATACCCTTATTTAATTTAAAATGACATCCAATTACGTTAATTCTCTGTTTTTTCTTGCTCTCCTGCCTCACACACGACTTCTCCAAGCTCTCACACAATCCGGCGTTGTCAATCTCCCTCAACAACTTCCGATCTACTCTTATTAAATTATTATTGTGTTTAATTATTATTGAGAAAGTATCAAAAGTGGGTATTTTGGGAAGAAATTAATAAAAATTAGAATTTTGTCCTATAATTAAGACCAAGATCAACTCTCAAATGTTGTCCTATAATTAAGAATAGAGGGAGTAATATTTATTCCCATGGTATAATTTGACAAAGAATTAAACTTTCCACCAAAGATTTGTGTCCTATTTTCCATCATTTAATTTCCATAGACGATCTTTTGATTCACATATTCTTTGACTAGCTATTTCAGGTGAACATGATTAAATGCTAAAAAGAGAGAAAATGTTGTTATATATAAATTAAAAACACAAGAAAATATTTAAATTAAAAGTAAAAAAATTAATTGTTAATATTTTTTTATTATCTATTATTATTCTCTGTTTAGAAAAATACTTCAAGGGATACTTTTTAAATATTTATTACTATTAAGTTACTTCAAAGTATATAAAATTTAATTATCTTTTGTTGCTTAATTAACGATGCATATCTAGCTTTTAATTACTACCTCCAGCCTCTTTTATAAGTTAGTTCCGATAATTTTTTACCGAACCATGTAGAAAAAAAATTTAAAAAATTTCTACCTTATCCATTTTAAATAAATATTTAAATTTTTTTCATAATTTCCTATATCGACATTCAATAGAGATTAAGAAAGTTGAAAAAAATAGTCAATATGGTACTACCTTAAAATGTTTCATCACACGATTCAGTACTGTTTTGTGAATTACGTGACTTCTTATAACTTTAATACATTTATTAATTATTAATGATTGGTTATTGATAACAAACATGAAAAGAACTTTTCAAATGTTGTTGTCATTAAGTTTTCCATAATGTAACAAACTACTTTATACCATATTAAACAATCTCATAATATGTGTGTATATATATTTTAAAAAACTTGAGTCAAATCAAATCTGATCTGTAGCAAAATTAAGTTGTTTTTATTTTTTATTTTTTACTTGGAGGGGCTTTGTTGTTTAGTGTGAGGCGGTTGTTAAGTTAGGGAGACAATTCTTCTCAAGGAAGAACCTTTCATGAAACAAACATTGATGGTAGTGCTGAGAGATTAGCTTTCACTTTCATTACAGCTAATTAGGGTTTTTATTATAACTAATCTGATCTCATGGATATATTCACTGGCTAGTCAAGACATTGCTCATTATCATCGGTATTACGTTAATATTTATTCATTATTATTATGTTTGAAGACAAGATTTGAACTCCATATTAGTCAAACTTTCATTCTAGTCAATTATATATTCGCTTGATTTTTTTTCGTTTTCATTTCTTAATTATGCAATCTAACCTCTCTTTATTGATTTTATTATATCTTTAATAAATTCAAGGGAAAATTTCACTACGCCTCCTTTATAGCAAATTATTCTCAAACAGCCCTAAAATCTTTTAGAACTTCACTGCACCCTCAAGAGTTAAACTGAAATTAAGTGTTTTTTTTTTGCTGAAAAAACATTTATGCATTTATCTTGTACATAGACGAGACGATATTATAAATTCTCACATGTCTTAAAAATACACGTATCTGACTTATAAATTTTCACACGTATCTTAATTATAAACAGTATGTATTATTGTGAATATGTTCATTGTCTTGTAAATGGCCGAAATGGACTTGTAATTTCATTTATTTGTCTTATAAATAAACATATTTAACTTGTAAATTCTCACATGTGTCTTGTATATAATCATATTTGACTTTTAAAGTAAGGGCACAATTATCTTTTCATCCACAAATTTTATTTTCAATTTAACCCTAAGGGTGCATTGAAGTTTCAGGAAGTTTTGGGAGATGTTTGAGAATAATTTGCTATAGAGGGGGTGCAGTGAAATTTTCCCTAAATTCAAAATAGCAAGGAAAATTTAAAAATTGGTGTTTGAGTTTTTTTTTTTTTTTAAATTCCCTTTTGTTTACTTGTTATATATAATCCAGATTTATCTAAGGGTACAAAAATGAAGTTGTTGATTAGGTTGGCACATAACTACATATTTGGATTGTTCAATGTCACTTTTGAGTAAAAATATGATGAATTTGAAAAAAGAAATAACACATGACAAGCAAAACAGTAATGTGAAATCTATCAAGTCCATTAACCAACTTCTTTATGATTTTTTTGGCCAAAAATTTTTTATGATTTTTTTTATCAAAAAAATGTTTTATGATTTTAATCGGAGTTACTTCTTTTTCAATATGTTTAATAAAATTTATAATAAATGACACTATTTATAAATTATGAATATGAATCTTGTAGTGCTCCTAAGCTCATCAACTTATTTTTTCCCATAGTTCTAAATTTATACATATTAAATTATTTATGTGTTCTGTGTATATTTGCTATTGGCAAGAGCAGCTTCCACCAAAATTATGATTTTGGTACTTTAAAACATGTGCGAGTGAATCTTAGCTTGCTTTTAAAAAAAAAAAAAAATTGAATTGTTTCACAATTTATTAAAAGAAAGAGCGGTTTTTATTTAAATAAAGTTGCCTGTTTAATAAATCTATACAATTCAGCCTATTAAAAATAATTTCAAAATAAAAATAAATTACAGTTATTTATATCAATTGATTGACTTAATTGACTCAAATTAAGTCAAAATAAGAGAATTTGGATTTGTTTTAGGAAATTACCGATCCTAATATGCATTTTTTAATATAAAATATATTTCAGGGAAAAACTAAATTATGTGTAAAAAAAAATCAAGGAAAAATTCTAAATAAATACCATTTGAATTTATGAAATCTCAAAAAGTCTATTAACACTTGTAAATGATAAAGATGTGACAGAGATCAAATTGAGATTTTAAAGTATTGATGATTTTACTATAATGCCTCTCAATTTTTTAAATTAAAAAAAGAGAGAGAAAAGAGCACTATTGAATTTAATTAATGCCATTATGCTTCTAGTTCATGACATTGCTTATTTAGTCAATATCATAATGAATTTAGCTATTTTCCTTACTGATTTAATCAATATCATTATACTTTTATTTGTACTATACATATATTTACTATACAAATGACCATCATGCCTCTTTGGAACTAAGGTGGAGTGGGTTCAAATTCCACCCTCACCACCTTAGCACCACATTTTTTTTTTCAAAAACAAAACAAAAAAATTAAAACCTCGCCACAAAAAAAAAGCCACAGACGCTCTGGAGGGTATCATTACGAATTTAGTCAATTTTCTTACTGATTTAATCAATACCATTACACTTTTTTTTTGTACTATATATATATATATATATTTACTTAAACATATATATTTACTATGCAAAAGCCTCTTTGGAACCAGGTGTGTTCAAATCCCACCTTCACCACCTTGGCACCACATTTTTTTTCAGAAAAAAAAAAAAAAACCCATCACAAAAGAAAGCTATCGACGTCGGAGGGTGCCAGTCGGTTGGCAGTGGTGCTCTTTTCTTTCTCTCTTTTTAATTTAAAAAATGGAGGGGCATTATGATTAAATCATCAACACTTTACAAATCCCAATTTGATCCCTATCACCTCTTTATCATTTACAAGTATTAACAAAGTTTTTAGGGTTTTATAAATTGAAATGATATTTATTTAAATTTTTCCCAAAAATCAATAACACGCTTAATTGTGAAATATTTAAATGTAATGAATAAAAAGTAAGAAGTAAGGATGAAGTTGAAAATAGCAAAGTTGTGGAACCCGGACCGAACCGGCTGGTTCGGGTTCCAATTTTTTAAATTTTTTTTAAAATTTTTCCTTTAGAATTTCATACTATAAGCCTAAAATCTTCAATTTCTCACCAGTTTGATCCCGATTTAGCTTCGGTTTGGTACCGGTCTGACCCACTGACCCTTAACATAGTATCTCGACCGGTTCAATACCCGGTCCAGATTTTAATACCTTGGAAAATAGAACTTGGGTTAGCAGAAAGGATCATGCAGCTTGAGATGCAATGCCAACAAAGCCTTCTCAAGTTCTCATCATTTATGTTTTGTTCACGGGCTGGAACAAGAATTAAGATTCAGTCATTTAAATTATTATGTTACATTTTTTAGGCCAGATATTATTTTTCTCAGTTTGGATAGTTTTTCTTCCCCGTTTTGAAGTTCTGCTCTGATCATCTTTCAAGATTTGCAGGGCCTATGTGGTCGTTTGAAGTGGTTTGCTAGTGGTCTCTTTCTCTCTCACTAGTCTCACACATACACTTACATATTTCTTTATAAAAGTGGGTCTCACTAAATTCTTACCAAAGAAAATAAACTTCAATAGTTATGTGTGGGGGAAAATGTACCATTTGAATCCCTTGCAACCATTAGGCTATGTTTGAATAGAGAGAAAAGTAGTGGAAAAGTAGGAGGAGAGAATAATTTCAAAAATAGTAAAAAAAATTTTTTTTAAACTTTTTGGAGTTTTTCATCCTAATGTTCTTTCCCCTCTAATTTTTCTCCATCCAAATATAGGCTAAATATTGATACTCATATGGTCTTAAATATAAGATCTATGTTGTAATTCAGAGAGTAATATAAGGTATTTAGAGAAAAATAAAGACAAACAAGCCTAATGAGAATAAATTATGATGTAAACCTACATACAATTATCTATTTATCATATTTTCATTGTATGAATATGTATATACTCCCCTGGTCCTAAATATAAGACAAAATTAACTTTTTTGAAAATATTAAGAAAATTAATTAAATTACTTTAAAGTACTTATATTTATCGTTTTTTCCCTAAACTATTTTGCCTAACTTATAAATTGATATATAATCTAATAATATAAAATATATGATATCGTTAAGTAATTTGTTTATCTTCCTTGATTTTTCTCAAAAAAGTTAACTATATTTTATATTTAAGACCGGAGGAGAGAGTAATAAATTTCATTTTCTTAAACAAATTTAAAGTCTCTCTCTCTCTCTCTCAATATATAAAAGAGATGCATTTAAGAGTGTGTTTGGATTAATTTTTTGGAGAATATCTTCTGGAGAAAAAGTGGAGAATAACTTTTGGAGAATAGATTATGGGAAAAAAGTGATTTTGATAAAATGAGAGTGTTTGGTGTGTGTTTGGCAACATCACAGACCATGGTTTGCATAACCCGAGACAAAACTCCTCTCACACACTTACCTCGTAAGTCGTAAAAGCTATTAAAAAAAGCTAATGCAAACACACACTTATCAGAATAGCTTTTTTCATGGTCAAATTACTAAAAAGGAGATTAAATTTTGTGATAATTACATGTAAAGAATAAGATTATATTTTATGTGTTATTTAAGGGTTAAGGTCCAAATTTAACAGCTAAGTTTTTTCTGAAGAGCGTCTGGTATAAATAAGTTCTGGAAGACGCAAAAATAATAATGAACAATTAAAAAGAATATAAATTTAATAAAACCATTAAATTTGACCTAATAATGATAAATTATAAGAGAAGAAAACCCCTAACGGCATTAAAAATGATGCATCTTAGCCCATTATTTAACATTAAATTTCATAATTAATACCAAAAATGAAATAATTTTTTTTATATGTAATGTTAATTAACTTAACTAATTTTTTTTTAATATTATCAAATTAGATAAATAAGTTTTATATTAAGGGCATAAGGGAGCATTAAAATTTTTAAAAAAAAAGACAAGAGAGAACAGAGAGAATATTGAAATTAAAAAAAAAAACAGATGTGAGAGAGAGTGGCATGGGGCCCACAACAGAAAAAAAGAGAAAAAAAACAGATTATGCCATAACCATGGTTTTGACCCCAAAACTATGATTTTGGATAAAAAAGGGATTATGACATTTTGTAGGGTGTTTGGATAAAATTTTTTAAAACCTTGGTTTTGATTTAAAAACGTTTTTTTTCCCTACCCAAACACATACTAATATAAATCTAGTGTGAACCTACATTGTAGAGAAGGATGATTAAAAACCAGTAAAAGAAAGAAGTGTGGTATATAGAAGGTTGGTTAAGTTCATAGTTGAATCCATTGAAAAATAACTGCATCTAAATTTCCTTTACCTTTTTGAACCGTTTCATTTTGAATAATTTGGAACTTTTTATTTGGTTTCCTTATGTGGCGCCAAACTTGATGACGTGGCCCAACGCAACCGAAAACTTGATGAGGACCTTACGCCCTTCAAATTAAAATCTTTTTTCTCACACACACACACACACAAAATTCTCAAGAGGCCTTTCTTGTTTATTACTTTGATAATGGAAGGCGGGAAAGTGTCACTATTGAATTGTGTTCCTAGCTTTGCACAAGGCACTGACATTTTAGTTGTTCATAGTGACACTTCGTGTCTTAGCCATCTTTCTTCACTGCTTCGCCAATGCTCATTTAAAGGTATTTCTATAACTTAGTCTCTATAGTATATACCTTCTTCTTTGATAACTTTTTGACCCATGGACTTGGCCTAGTATCTTCATATCTACGTGAGTATGATAATCCATATTTTTTCTTGCCTCTCTCTTTAACTTATCTGTGAGTATTTTGAGATTCTCTTAATTGACATAGCGTGTGTTTGGGAGGAATTCATCCCCCAAAACCATACCACATTTTGGTAGAAGCAATATGCTTTAGCCAAAACATGGTTTTAGGGGAGGAGAGAAACGACACTCCAACCATGTCATACTTTTTTTTTTATAAGTGGGAGGTTATGCGTTTGATTTCACTTATAACGTCAGGCAGTTAATGTCTACCTTTTTATTTTTTTTTGAAAAAAAATCACATCATGACTTTTTTTTTAAAAAAAATGCCACACACGTTATGATTAAATGATTGGGTCATAATAAATTCAAATTTGGATCATTAAATTAAATACTCCCTCCCAGCTTTAATATAAAACATATTTACCTAATTTGATTAAATTAAGAAAGTTAATTAATATGATATGTATTTTCTAAAATACCTTAATCATCTTCCTCAAGTCCTCTCTTCAATGATTATTGTTGAGAGAGCATTAATAAGAGTAAATTAGGAAAAAATTGTCAAATATGAAAACTGTGTCTTATATTTAGGACCAATATAAACTCTCAAAATATGCCTTATATTTAGAACCGGAGGGAGTAGTTATGTCCATTATATCTGCCATCTCTAATCTACAGTAACATATCTGAATAAATCTGTAACTGATAAATGAAGAAATGAGAAACAACAATGTTAAGGTAACATTCTGCAAAAGCTGATGTATCAATGGTAGTTTCTGCATTAAAATACCAAAACTAGATTAACATAGATATATGTAACAAGTAATTATAATTTGTTTTGTTATTATGTAGTTACTGCTACAAATCAAGCATCAGCAGCAATTGACATGGTTTGTCAACAAGAAGGAAGGTTCAAACTTGTGATGTCTAAAGCCAACATGCCTGACATGAGCACCATTTCTTTTCTCAATACACTTCTTCTCAAGCATATCACTGTCATCTGTAAGTTCTCCAATTTTCTTAAAGTTCATTTGATTAATCTCAAAGACTATTGATCACTCACAAAAAAAAAAAAAAAAACTATTTCTTTCAATGACTACTTCAATTCAAAAGCTTATTCTTTTACATGTTAAGCTTTTAAGCAAAATCTCATAAAAGATGCTTTATATTATAGTCTTAACACTTACCATATATCTTAATGATGGTCAGTTATACGCTCTGGACAAAATGATGCTGGAGCAAAGGAAGCTTTTGATAGAGGATATTGTTATCTCCTACAGGAACCAATCCAATCAGAGCATCTCATATCTTTGTGGCAACAAGTCTATAACTCAAATAATATCGACTTAGCACAAGAGATTCACTCTGCAAAATCTAAACAAAAGGTAAATATATTTCACAAAGTAGTTTTAGCAGATTAAGATTAGATATGCATGTACTACCCTCCGGTCCCTAATATAAGAGCTACTTAACTAATTTGGGTAAATTAAGAAAATTAGTTAAGTTAGTTATTTATAACAAATGCGAGTTAGTTTCCCTAAAATATCCTTTTTTATCATGTGTATTGAAACTATCTATTGATGAAAAACCCTTAACATATGCAATCATATAGGATTACTTTGGGGAAAAATTATAAATCTGGGAGACAAAATGAATTGAGGTCTTATATTTAGACTAAAGTAAACCTCCTATCTAACTCTTATATTTAGGATCGTAGGGAGTATCTTGTTTGGATGTGAAACTGAATTTAAGTTGCACAGTATTATCAGTAGTCAATATAGAAGTTTGAAAATCAGTTTCATTGACTCTCTTATCAGAAGAACCAGATCCTTGAATATGACAACCTATGTAAAACAAAAGGGCAGATTAAGTTGACTGTTCTGGTTGAGGAAATCAAGGGAAAATACAAAATAATTAGTGTTGATTGACTTATTATTGCCAGGTGCATGAATCAAGTGAAGAACTAGGCACTACTCATAATGACGTGAGAGTCAAGAAAAAAGGGAAGAGAGCACATAACTCAAACCAGGTGAAATTAGACAACAACAATAATGATCATGCTGCAGAAATGGAGGGAGACGAAACAAGAGAACATAACGACAATTATCGGTTCCCTCAGAAAAAGCCACGTATTTCTTGGACTTCGGATCTGCATCATAAGTTTGTACAGGCCATAAGTGTTCTGGGGGAGAACAGTAATATTACCTTCAAAATTCATTCCATTTTTTTTACATTGCTCAGTACTAATTGTGATCATTTACGAAACTAACTTAATGCCGGTGTCTGGTTTTAATTTTGCTTCTAGATATTCGTCCAAAATTGATACAAGAGATCATGAATGTTCCTTACCTGACATGTCGCCATATTGCTAGCCATCTACAGGTACTTTTCTATCACATAAGTTTTCCTTAAATTTTGCACATTTCATCACTCTCTCTAATCCTTAATGTAGGACTTAATTGTGGAGTTGATCTTGGTCTAATACCTATTTCCCATATTTATCAATCTTTTCCCAATTTACCTCTATTGATACTCCCACAACCATAAAGTAAGAGAGAGATGGAGGGAATTAAGGAAAATAATTAGGACGTTTTAAAAAATATATGTCATATTAACCAACTTCCTTAATCTAATCAATTGGGTAAACGGGTTTTAGACCGGAGGGAGTAGTATATAATCCACAATTAGTGGCTTCATCAATCTGCTGTTCCTTTGTTCTCTCTGTCCAATATTCTTCTTGACGCTTTGCTTCCATAATTTGAATATGAATTCCTTTACAGAAATTCAAATCTGATGTAAGGCGTCTTCGGGATAAGTGCAATATCCATTTAATTCCAGGGTGTAAATCATCAAACTTCTTGGATGGAACCAAGTCATCCTCGTCAATACAGAGCCAGTGTCACCCAGGTGAGTTGGAATTTGAAGGATTCTGCTTATAAACAAGGACAAAAAAGTAATGTTAAATACTGAGACTCAATCATCAAAGCAGAAAAACAAATATTTCCAAGGGAAAAAAGTACAGTTAAATATGACTGACTATATTGTTAGCTTATCTGTGTATTTTCTGTGAAGACAGTGTATTTATCATATGTACATCATGTGAATTTTCTCAGGTTACCCCACATTAGATGCTTTCCAAAATGAGAACCAGAGTCAAAACCATATTCCAGTGAGCTTTTCCGGAACCGAAGATCTAGAAGCTGTAGTGAGAGGAGCTGTGGCAGATGCTTTCATGAATAAAAACCAGTATGATAACTATGGAAATGGATTCACTGAAGATGATAGTTCCCAAAACTCTGAGATACAAACTAATTCTATCTTTGGAAACAGTTCTAGTCCACAAAAGTCTAATAGCAGCAAAACCCTTACAGAATCTAAGAATATATTAAGAATTCTTGGAGGAGATAGTGAAGGATATGACTGTTTTAGAATGGGTCCAGATCATATTACCCAAAATTCTGAGATACTAAGTAGTTATATCTATGGGTACAATACCTCTGATAGTTCTGCAAGTCTTTTGAAGGCTAAGCCATCTGCAATTGTGGGAGGAGGACATGAATTAATTGATCAAAACAAAACCCTAGAACATGACAGTGTCTTGAGATTTCTTGGAGAAGGATATGATTGTTTTGGTAAGGGACCATGTTCACAAAACTCTGAGATGCTAAGAAATTCAGTCCTTGGTTACAACTTTGGTCAACAGTAGTCTGATAACTACACCCCTAGTTGTGATAGACTTTTGAAGTCCAAGATTGATGCTTTGAAGAATCAGAATCAAACTTCAACAGAATATAATAATAACTCCAGATTTCTTGAAGAGGACTGTGATAATAATTCTAGTTCGCTGCAGTCTGATGCATATAGCTGTTTTGGAAATGCATCCAGTTCTGATGATATTGTGATGCTCATGTATGCTTTATTTGGTGAATGTTCATTTGCTCTTATATTTTTATTTGACACCTCTGATCATCATCATCACTATCCTATAAGTGTTCTGGTTTCATGTGCATGTAGGTCTCTGACAGGAGCTTCATGGCAGAACTGTCCTTGGATGGCTTCTGGAGTTTATGGTGACCTTTGAAGCAAGTCGGTTCATAGCCACTTAGATATCGCTAATGATAGAAGTTAGACTCAAATATCATAGGAAACTAGAGATTAAGGTTTCATTTTTTGTGTTGCGATGTGGAAGCATGTATTTATCGGATGTCCCCGAAGGGACGGAAGCCTGTATTTATGAATACCTTTATGCATACAACAAACTCAAAAAACTTCAGGATTAGATTGGACTAAGTCAAAGTTCTGAATTATAACCGAGTCAAAATTATAGGGACTAAGTTGTATCGAGTCAAAATATAGAGACTGAGTTACAACCCAGTCAAAACTATAGGGATCAAAAGATTAATTGTGCCGTTGTGTGTGTATATATAGCGTTATTTGAAATATATATATATATATATATATATATATATATTACACATAAGATCAGCTTATATGACTCATTATTTTATTGTGTAGCACAACAGATAATCATTTCACTCGTTTTTTTTTAAATCGTTTTTTCTAAATTTTTTTCATACATTTCATCCAATATAGAGGATTTTTTAAATATTATTTTAAAAAAACAATTATACAACAAGCATTTATAGCTACTGGACTAAATTACCAGAAAATAAAATATATGACCTAAATTAAAACTTGATGAAATTATAGTGCCAAAGCAATAATTTTACTTCATTTTCTTTAATGAAAATATAATTCAACTTCATTACTATTTTGTTTAACTTCAAATATCTCATGTACTTATGCTCATTTATATTTTTATGGTCATAAATTGGAGTCTTTATCCTGGCTCGTTAATAAGGATTAACAGAAAATTGATGATTTTAAGGTGCAGGGCGCTCTTTAGAGATTAATGGAGTAACCAAAAGGGATGATTTATAATTAACCAATAATTTATTCTTTAAACTCATGTTTGTATAAATGTATCTGATGAGTCAACATATTCTTTAGTGAACCAAAACAATGGGATCATAAGGAATGTGATTAAATTAAATAATTATAGTTTATATTAGGATTAAAAATTGAATATTGCAAAGTCATGTCGTTCTAAAGAAGAGATGATCATTTTTGGTACAAAACACTCCTCACATGTGTAGTTTTCTAACATCAGGTTTAGAAAATTGAAGTTCGAATGGCTGAAAAATAATCTAATATGTTTGATTAAAAAGTGGAAATTAGTCACCGCTTCTGACGGTAGACCCTGGGCCTATAAAAAAAAAGAGAGGTTCATATGGAATCAATAAGACCATCTGTAGAAACTAGAAACAGCATTTAATAGAAATTCAACTGTAGAAACTAGAAACACTTATATATCAATATATTGTACAAAATGTATAGAAAACTATACTTTTTATAAACTATCAATAATATAACTTGCTTCAAACTCTCTGAAATTTGAGGCCCATATTCTCAATATCACCATTGCACTGATCACTAAGTACCACTGACTAATGACATTGTGTTACCATTCAGCACTCTAATTCATTCAACTTTAGTTTTCAGAACAAAACTATAGTTTCTAATTTGAAACATAGCTTCTTGATATGGTTATCTGTCGAACATTGTCGGAGCCAATTAGAGGTAACTCTCTTAAAGGCATTTTCTGCATTCACAAGGACGCAAACTCAAAACCTTGTACTTAGACGGTCAATGCCCCTTCTACTAGCTAGGACCAACACCTATTGATTAATTCGAAACACAACTAGGCATTGCATCTAAATATCTATTTTGCCTGTTTAGAATGCTATGTAAAATGAAAAAGAATTGGTTTAATAAATTGCTAACATACTGAACAAATTTTATTACCAAAGAAATATCTCTACGTCTACAAAACTTCACTTGTTTATATTGGTTATAGGGCCTTTAAACCAATGCCTACCCCAGAGTATCCAGTAAGAAACTACAACAACCAGCAAACATCCAACAGCAACTGGGGTGTAGTTGAGTGTCTCAACGGTTATTGGGTAAGAAACAGGCAATGAGAAGAGGACAGAGATGGTGGCCACCCAAAGAACCGCAACCCAGCCGACAATGACCCCGTACCGACCCAAGTTGAACGGCCCAGGGATGAAGGACTTCTGTGCCAAAGTCACCCTAAAGAATATAGGAAGAGCATAGGCAATATAGAGGCCAATCGTCGCTATGGACACCATAGCATCAAATGCCACAGTGCTTCCAAGAGACTGCAGTGCAAGTAGAATTTAGTAAGAGAATAGTGCAATGAAAAGAAAATGGTTAATACAGTGTTTGATCCTTATAGTTTGCCCTTATTTTGATTTTGGATTTTATAATTTCAAACCATAGGTTCTGGTCCCTCAAGAAGCAAAATATTGCAGGTTTTTATTAATATATAAGGACTAATGTTTTAGACAAAAAGAAACTCAAGGGACCAAAAACTATTGAAATTATAGGGATCAAACCAAAATGAGGGCAAACTCTAAGGATCAAACATTATATTGACCAAAAGAAAAAAGAAGCTGATGTTGTAAAGAACTACAGAACAGATGGAACATCGTTTCCAGCCTTCTTATGGTTATCCCATAAATTAGCATTTGTTTGTATTAGATGATATATAAATTTTTATAGGTTGCAGTAGAATAAAGAACCTATTAAAATTTGTTTGAAAAGATGTGAAAGCCATTCCAAGGGTTTTTCTTATACTTTTAAATTATGCAGACTGATAAAGTGATTTGGAATTCTCATTTTCAAATTAAGGAATTTGTCACTTGTCAGTTTGTATTTTGCCCATATTTCAATCCTGTCTGGCTTCATCCCTTGCTGAACACCAACTTTTAAGCCAAGAGGTTCAATGGCAAAATAAGAAGAGATTTAAAAGGAAAAATCTTGTATCCTTTTGTTTGCCACCAGTAACAAGACAAATCCAAATAAAGGATGGAAACTGATTATTATCATTAAGAAAAAAAATTCACCAACTCATATGAAAAACAGATCATCATCATCATCATAATGATATTTTTACATACCGTTAATGCCATGCAAAATGATATAAATACAGATAGCCAAACTGCATTTATGGGGACATCCTGCTTATTCACTTTATGCCATAATGATGAAAATGGCATGGCTCCATCTCTAGAGAAAGCATAAGCCATCCTGTTCAAATAGTGAAGCATCGAAGTCATAAGAGAGATTGAATTCCTCACAAATGAAAAATCACAACTGGAAACTACTGTGTTTACCTTGAGTTGCTAGTAACTGAACTCATACCACAGAAAAATATGGCAACAGCAACTACTCCAAGGCAAATAATGCCCCCAACTCCACTTCCATACCTTCTCTTGAATGCTTGATAAAATATTTCAGCAATGGCATACCCACCGGCATCGTTATTTTCATCCAAAAGGTGAGAGATATCAGTAACAGCAAAGGTAATGCCAAGTATATAGCCCCATCCAACAATAATAGATATCCCAATAGCACTGATGATTCCTTTGGGTCCATTTCTATCAGCATCCTTGGTTTCCTCTGTCTAAAAGTAGGAGTCAAATAAAGAGGAGGTTTAGTCCAAATCATCTAGAAATTTTAATCCATCAGAGGAAATGAAAGCATAAAAGTTAAAACATGTAAAAACAAAAAGTTCAAAATGCCCTGCCAGTTTTTAGCTTTAAGCTGACTACAAGAACTCATTTGAACATAATATTGCCATGATTTTTCTGGGATTCAATCCAAAGGTAACAATAAGTGTATAGTCTCAGAGAACAGCTATTGAAGGAATTTTAATTCTATAAAAGGAAAGAAAAATATAAAAAAGATTTACCATGTGAGCAGATGCATCATATCCAGTCAGAGTGTACTGACTCATTAGAAGTCCCAGGAGAAATATGTATACTCTGCTACGGATTCCTTCTCCATTATCAGTATTAAAATGAGTGAAAACAAACTTGGCACTAGCTCTTTCCGTTGCAACAGATGGAATGAGAATCATAAGCAAGAAGACACCTAAAAATTGGTCATTCCATGATAAGTAAATAAAGGCTTTCCCCAAACACTAAAAGGAAAGACAAAAATTATAAAACTGGAAATTTGTTCTTCACACCTGCAACATTCCAGATAGCAGCTAACTGCCCAAAGAATGATAATATTGAGATAGGAAGGCTGTTTAGTATAGCATGCAGGAGCAAAATTCCCCCATGGAAACCGATAACTACATACTTGGATGCCTCATATCCGCCGCCATTTTTCCCTCCTGTACTAAGGAGAATGATAACCTGAATCAGTTGTGCCAGTGAATAATCTACACTTGTTGTCACAGCCCACTGAAAATTAAAAAGAGATCCACAGTTAGAGCTTTAAATGTTACAACAGAAAATCTCCAGACCCCACACAAAGTTTGACCTCTCCAGGAGCAGTAAAGAATGTTGAAAATCAAGTTTTTACATCTCAAGAATACCTGACCAACAATATTGAACCTGCAAGAAAATAAAAATCATTCAATGTCCATTGGAGAAATAATTGCGGAAAGGCAAAAATGACATTGTCTTTTATGATTGGACGTGTGTCTCTTATTAAGCAGTCAAATTCAATTTTAGGCTCAATGGCATAACCATTGTGCTGCAGGCTAACCACATAAGAACATGTTGTATAAAAGAGCCAGAGAAACATGAAGTTGAATTAAGTTCTAAGCAAAGCCTAACCATTGTACTGTAGGCTAGCTCAGTTTCAGTAGTGGAGCTTAATGTTTGACGTAGGAGATTAGTTTTCACTTCACTTGTCCGTATTTGGAAATTAAAGGTTGTAGTATTCGTATTCTCAATGCATCGAGACAAGTACTCCCCATATTTCAATGTCGTTTGGGCATTCAGCATAGTGATTAATATTTCCCAGGGACCTAATATAATTTCGTGTGATATACAAGAAATAGGTAAATACATAAAATAGTAAATACTTAGTTATGTGTATCACAGATCTGAATCTGTGGAAATGAGAATCGAACTCTCGAGAGGAAGAGAGAGAGAGAGAGAGGAAATGAAGACAGAAAGGAACGAGGAAATGTAAAGCTAACTTGAGCTATGTACAGCTGGCAAAGTATTTAACACTAACTAAATTAGGTAAGAACTAACTAGTATTTACACATAACGTCTTTCAATGTGATTAGATGAGAGTGTTCAATGCCCATGTGAGTGAGACTCCCCGCGGAAACAAAGAACCAAAAAGAAGTTTCTCAGTAAAATCCAGGACAGTGTTGACCTATTTAATAGGGTCATAAATGAAAAGCAAGGGCTTAAATCCAAAAGTGAAGTCATGGAATGAATGTCATGATAACTGAAGCAGGAAGAGTAGGCTGGATCTAAGTCAAGATCAAAGGTTCAACTAAATAACAACCATAAGATACTTGTCTTGCATAAGCCTCTATGTTCTAATGATTTCTCCTTCCCATTAAGAACAAGGTCAAAGAATCATATGTTAAATGCTATATTATCAAATGAAACATGTGGCAAGCGAAATAAAAGAAGATGAAATATTACCAGCCAGTAATCCAGGAGGCAAAAGGTGCCCATCCCGGGCCAGCAAGCTTGGCACTCCAGTAGTATAACCCACCAGAAGTTGGGTAAGATGAGCAAATTTCAGCCATTGACAACCCAACTAACATGGTGAAACCACTAGCTACAAACCAACCATACACGATAGACACAGGGCCACCATAGTTTAACCCATTGTTGTAGAGAGTTGTGATACCAGTAAGGACTGATATAATAGAAAACGAAAACGCAAAATTTGAAAGGACCCTGAAATTGGAAGAAAGGAAGGGGGAAAAAACAGAACATAATCCATAACAAGCCCTTTGAATTGGAAGTCAACGTTAACAGAGAGAGAGAGGAAAGTAGGGAACTTTACGATAGATCACGCTTGAGCTCTTGTTTGTAGCCAAGCTCATGAAGACGGGCATGGCCAGAATCAAGTGAAGCACCGCCATGTTCAACTTCATGATGAGATGGGAGTACCATCTTCTTGACCTCGCCTTCTTTAGAAGCGAGGAAACTGAGAAAGAGGCTCTAGTCTTTTTGGCTTGTTTCAGAGTAAAACGATGAAATGGAAACTCTGAAATCCAAATGATTTGAGGAGGGTATGAGAGGGGACCAACTAGTTTGGATCAACCTGCTAGAGTATTTATTTTATTGTCAACAAAGATGGCATTTTTTTTTTTATTTTGTTCCATTTTTCTTTTTGTCAAAGATTCTAGCTCGCGGCCGCATCGAGCTGACAGGTGAAAGCTGATGCTCTTACCAATAGGAAGACGCGAGCAGCTTATAATATACCGCCTACTCAGGAAGCGAACTCGTATGAACATTGAACATGTCAAAGATTTGGTTTCTTTTCTTGTGAAAAATAGAAGGAAAAAATAGATAAATTAGAGATATTTAAACTTTTTCTGTTATTTTCTTTTCTTTAAAAATATTTTATCATTTACACCCTCCTTCCTGTCTCCAGCCTACAATGACCTTGAAAACAACAGGTTTATATTTAGAGATAGCCAGACTTAATACTATTGAATAACCGTGCATTGGAACTATTTGAGCCGTTGAATTTGAATTCTTTATTAAGTTAGGATGTGATAATGTGATGCAACGGGCTTTTTTTTAAAAAAAAAAAAAAAAATTCACTCACACACTATTGACCTTTCTCATGGGAAACCTCTCGCACATTTTTCACTATTGATAAAGCTTGCTTAGTTCAAACTAGGAACTTATCTCATTTAAAGATGCTTTACCCCTAGATCTTAATATTAGATACTACCTCTTGTCTTTAATAGTACCTTTGGTCCTAATTATAAGATAAAGTTGATTTTTTTTTGGAGAAATTGAGAAGGCTAAATAAGTAACTTAATCATATCATATGTTATGTATCGTTATATTATATATTAATTTATTAGATAAACTAATTAGTTTGAAGAAAAAAATAAAAATACTTTAAAGTAATTTAATTAGCTTCCTTAATTTCTCCAAAAAAATCAATTTTGTCTTATAATTAGGATCGAATGGAGTATTAAGAATGGGAGATAGTTCATAACTTTTTTTCAAACTAATTTACCTGATTTATAAACTGATTTAATATAATATAACGATACATAAAAGTATTTCTAAGAAATTATATAACATATGTTATAATTAAATAATTTTTTAATTTTTTTAATCTTTCTAAATTAGTGAATCAGATCTCATATTTAAAATGAAATATAGTAAATTTGAAGTTACTCTCTATTGGGATTGCATCTTCTTTAAATTGACATGATCGGTGGTAGTAATTGCATTTCTGCATGAACATGTCTGGCCTACAACTGAAGTACCCAATTCAATTTGAAAATTTTTTTAAAAGAAAATAAGATTGGTGAACCAAACGACATCTAGGTAGCTGTCTCTCTCGTGCAAAGAATCTCCATTGTCGGTGCCTCATACTATTGACTGTCAGATGTGAAAACGGACGGTGCGGATCTTCGTTGAACTCAGATTTTTATTTAAAACAAGGGTTAATATAACTTTTGGTCCCTGAAGTTTGATCCAATTTTAGTTTTGGTCCCTCAAGTTTGAAATAAGTGGTTTTAGTCCCTGAAGTTTCACCCAATTTTGGTTTTGGTCTTTTAAGTTTGAAATCGGTGGTTTTGATTCCTGAAGTTTCACCCGATTTTGGTTTTAGTCCCTCAAGTTTGAAAAGGACTTTGTTTTTTTTTTGGGTCGGGTTTCAAAAATGGGTCGTCAAGTCCTTTTCAAACTTGAGGGACTAAAACCAAAATCGGGTGAAACTTCAGGAATTAAAACCACCGATTTCAAACTTGAGGAACTAAAACCAAAATTGGGTGAAACTTTAGAGACCTAAACCACCGATTTCAAACTTGAAGGATCAAAATCAAAATTGAATCAAACTTCAAAGACCGAAAGTTATATTAACCCTTAAAACAATTATATATTTCATCTAATAATTCAGATCGAATTATCAAAGTGGACATTATTGAAATCTTTTATATCTCAAAGCATGGTGTGAGTCAATATAATTTTTGAAGTACATCATTGAACGTAGATTTATAGAATGATTAATTTATTTCATCTAACGGCTATTCTCCATTCTTTTCCGGAAAATATCTTTATGACTTCAACCCCAAACATATTTTACCAATATATATAAGTGAATCATGTGCGCTTTTTATGGACCTTGAAGAAAGGATCACAAGTTGAACAAAAAGATCGACTTTTTTTTATTGGGAAAATCACACTAAGACTTAATTAAAGAAAACAATTATATTAATCATATGATAATAATGTTATGCTATTATGACAACGTGTTTTGTGAGTTAGGCGAAGGGATAGAAGAATAGAAGTGGACAACGTGTTTTCCTTTTTGGTTTATTACGACAATTTCCAAACCATGCCCCACGTGGAGCTGGGACGGGAACTTTGATGAAAATAATTTTTTTATTTATCGTATATATAATATGAAATATATGGCCTAATCAAATTTTTATTATTCATTAATTTATTTCACAATATGAGTATTATTTAGGGGAGATTTCATAAAAATGCTCTGGGAACGTTAAAATTGTATATCAGTTTTGTTTGTTAAGCAAATGACAATACGTTTTAATAGGAATCCTTGTTTTGACATTTTCAAATATTAAAGGTATTTAATTACAATTTTTCCTTTTATTTTCATTAAACAATTATTGGTTTCATCCTGTAATATTTTATTTTACGTACCAACTCACTAAATAGTTTTTTTTTTTGCAAGTAATGCCCCCACTAGTCTGAAAAAAAAAATATAACAAGCAAGTCCAAACTAGGTCTAATAATATTAAATAAACTAAAATAAAATATCCAACATTCAATTTAGTAGAATTATCTCAAAAATCAATAAATTTAGTAAAATTTATAATTTTTTAAAACGAAACTATTCAAATCAAATTGAGTGAATTTATATATAATTTATAATTCTATACATCTATTTTTGAAATTTTTTCTTCAGTATATGAATTATGAAGGTCATGCGAATCTAAGTGTGAAAATTAGCTTTAAGTTGATTATAATTTAATCTAATTGGAACTTTAGAAAATAAAAATATGATAAATCCAACCAGACCAGTTTGTATGATTAAGATTGAGATTTAACCCAGAGAAATTATGAACACGTACTCCTAACTGCATAAGGCAGTTTTTAGTACAAGGCATTTTTTTTTTTCATTCCTTTGCATCCTTCAAAGCCTTGAACATGTTTTGTGTAGGGCTCACATTTTGGGTCTTCCTCATTTCCAACTCCAATCCAAAGCCTTAAACACATTGCCATGCCTTGCATGTTTTTGTTAAAAGTTATTATCAAGATGGCTAATTAATTAAGACTTAGGCTTGATTAATAGAACTAATATGGTCCATAATATCTACTCCCTCATGTCCTTACTTATGATAATTATCCTTATAGTAATAAAGACTTCTCACATCTTTCATAATATAACATGTTTTGTTTAATATAATAATTTTTGGGTTAATGTCCCTCCATCATCCTTAAAGTATTTTCATACTGTGACGCATTTTTCATGTACATGTAATACCCTAAATTATTTTTTATGAGTTGGATGCACAAAAAAATATTTTAAGGCACTAAACCCATCTAAAAAAATACAAGGTGTTCAATGTTTTAAAAATACTTTACGGTACCGGATGCAATTGAAAATAATACTTTTGGAGGTTGGAGATGCACTACAAAATATGTTAGAATACTAAATGCACCTTAAAAAATACGGATAGTAGATGCATCTCAACCCATAATTTTCCCCCCTACTATCTCTAATTAATTATAAAACATATAGCACTGAAATAGTCGTGATGATAGTAGAAAGCGAGTAACACTAACAATACTCTTTCGGTCTTTAATATAAGATATATTTATCTAATTTTATTATATTAAGAAAGTTAGTTAAATTAGTTAATATGATATATATTTTCTAAAACACCTTAATTATTTTCCTTAATTCACTCCTTTCATTTCTTTCTTCATTATTATTGAAGAAGCATTGAAAGGGGGTAAGTTACAAAGAGGCTGACAAATATAAAAACTATTTCTTATATTTAGGATCAAGATCAACTCTCTAAATATGTTTTATATTAAGAACAGGAGAAGTAATAGCTACAGCCTAGATTTATAAAAGGAAAAACATCCAAACACACGTATTTCACCAAAAGGTGGCAGATCGAATTCCGTTGTAAAAAAATCTTACGTGGGAGTTCATTTTTTCTTATACGTGAGGATAATTAGATTCTACCTCACTCTCCCAGTTTATACTTTAGTTTTTTCGTTAAAACAGATCTTCCATTAAAAATAGGAGAGTGAGTATTTTTTTTTTAAAAAAACATAATTACAGAATGACCTTCACTCTCATAATTACAGATGAGGGGTTGACTAAAGTAAATCTCGATGGAGTATTTGTAAGGCACACGGGTGTTGGGTGCGGAGGAGTTATTCGAGAGGCTAATAAAAAATTTATCATGGCCTTCATGCATAAATTGGAATTTGGGAATCATGTTACTGCTGAACTATGGGATATTCTTCTGGGTTTGAAGACAACTTGGGATCAAGGGAATCGTAGAGTGGTATTAGAATCGGATGCACAAGAAGTCTTTAATTTGATAAATAGTGGGAACTGCCAAAATCATCCAGACGCTACTATCATAGAAGAAATTCGTTTGGTGGTGCAACGTGAATGGAGAATAGAATTGCAATTCGTTCCTAGAAATGCAAATCGGGTAGCCGACTATCTTGCAAAAAAGACGTTATCAACTGTGACGGGATTTCACCCAATTTTATATTCAATATCGGAGTTAATAGCTGTTTTGGAGCTGGATCAACGTACTTCTATTGATGTAGATTGAGTTTTGAGAAATTTCTCCTTTATCTATTAAAAAAAGAAATGACCTTCACTCTTCAGCGTTGCATTTCTCTTATAGCTTTTGCATGTTTGGAGGATGTTTATCCGTCTTTTTTCCTCACATATATATGTTTTGTATTTAAAATATTAAAAATGATAAATGTGTGACTATGAACGTGGAAGAGAACTAACCAGCCGGTGAGCCAAGAAGCAAGCGGGCCCCAACGGCGTCCACACAGCGTCGCGCTCCAGAAATAGAGGCCTCCAGAAGTCGGAAACGCAGAACAAATCTCAGCCATCGATACACCCACCGCCATCGTCATCGCTCCCACAATCAACCATCCGTACACCAGCGTCGCCGGACCTCCATACCTCAGTGCCATACCGTACAACGTCGTCAGCCCCGTGAGTACCGAAATTACCGAAAACGCCATCGAGAAATTCGCCACCGCCCTGCATTTCGCTCAATCCATCACCGTGCCGTTTTCTCGGATAGAAATGAGAGAGAAGAGAGAATCGCGAGTTTCACTTACGATAGATTGCGATTAAGCTCTTGCTTGTAACCGAGCTGCCTGAGTCGTAGGTCATCGGGATTGCTCACGTCGGCGTCGGCGAGAGGAAAGTACGAACCTCCTCCATCTTCTGATATTTGAATTGTTCCCTCCATTTGGTTGCAGTTAGCGATTCCTTTTGGATTGCATTTTGAAGGTTTTTTATATGGGAAAGGAATGCAAAGAATGGATCAAAAAAGGATACTTTTTAAAAAATTATATTCATAACATATTTATTTATTCAACTAACTTTAACGACACATTTTTTAAATTTTTTTTAAATTAAAAGTGACAAGAGGGGAAGACCTCTTGAGGCCACAGCGGCCAAAAGTACAGGAAACCGAACAAAAAAAACCAAGAGCAAGAAACTACAAAAACCAAAGATCAGCTAAGATCAGCTAACAGTTGGGCCGAACAAAAATCTGGTGGAAAATACAGTAGATGCAAATCGTTGTTTAAATCCAGAGTCCTTTTTACCAAAGTATCGGCACTTTTTTAAATTTTAGAGAATTAGTTATCCACTTTTATAAAAGAGATGAAAGGGGGTACTTATCAAGAATAATCGAGTCAACAATCAAAAGTAATTGGAAAAAAAACCTCTAAAAAGAAAGAAACAAAGAGTAATATAATAATTAGAGTGAATCTATTTTTCATTTTTAATATCAACGTTACTTTCTCAATTTCTAATTCTAAAAGGTTTATAAATTTAATTGGAGCAGGCGATATCTTAATTACAACAATAAGTCAGATCAATAATTGATACTCCAACTGAAGATGCTTTGGTTGCTTCAAGAAACTAGCATTAATTAGTTTGGTGCGCATATTATTATGTGGTATTAAGAGGAGTAAATTTGGCCAGCTAACCCAAAAAAAAACAGAGTTGATAAGAAAATAAAGGACTATACTTACATCAAGTTTCTTACATTCATTACATCAAATTCTCCAATCACATACAACCATGTGTTCTATTTTTTGCATTTTGTTTTATAGTTAATTGATAATAATGCAAAAATATGACACATGGTCACATGTAATTGGAGAACTTGACGAAATGGATATAAGGAACTTGACCTAAGTATTTTCTGAAAATAAATGCTAATGGTACGGATTTTAATGTCATTATTAAATAATAATAAAAATCATAATTTGTATAAAAATGATTTTCAATAATATTCTATCAGTTAAAATAATTGTTATTTGAATTTAAAGTTGTGCAAACAAATTTAAAACTTTATTAAATAGCATAGATTATAATAAAAGCTAACATTATTTCATTAAAATACCTAATATTAAAATATTATAGCAACTTGATGCTTGATTAAAATTTTGAAACAACAATTATTTCAAAATAAAATTAAAATGCGAATTCCACAACTATTTTGAGGTAGAAAGAATATTTATTACCCTTCTCTTTTCTCCCTTGTTTAGTTACATGGCCCCCAACCAAGCCGTCATTAATAACTCACCACCAAATTTCTTTCCCTAAATAATAAGTAACAAGTCTTTTAATTTTTAAACATACAAGGTGGTTGTGGTATATAACTTTTGGCTCCAACTAGAATCAATACTCTCTGTTTCTTTTCTTTTTTTTTCTCGAACGGCCAGCAAGGCGCTACTTTCATTATGAATAAGCAAACGTACAGCCCAAGTTTAGAATACCAAAAGCAAACAAGCGACATAACAGAAATCAAATGCAAAAACAAGAATAAAAACAGCCAACATAAAGCATAAAACGCAAAGGAAATCAGCCAGCTCCCTTAGTAAATCTGCATTACTTCCAACTGGAGAGGATGATTTTGACCCTATAGCATCAGTAGCCAGGATGGTAGATAAAGAGGGTAAGGGTGTAAATTAAACACCCACCGAATGGGGCACACCCCCCTTACAAGCATCTGCTGTTAGTTGATCCGCTGCACAGTTTTCTTGTCGGGGAGTAAAAGAGAGAGAGAACCCAGCTTGTGATGACAGGAGATACAAAATATCCTCAAGAATGTTTCTGCAACGCCATTCACCAAGGTTGAGTTGACCTTTCAATAGACATGATACAAGCATTTGGCAATCAGATTCAAATATGATGTTTGCATTTCCAATATCATAGACTATCATTAATGCTCGCTTAAGGGCTAGTGCTTCTATCATGAGAGCTGAAACTGATTTAACTTTATCAATGAAACCCCATTAAAATTCCCCATCAAAGTTTCGACATATAATTCCTATAGCAGCTGCTTTCCTCCTTTCATTGAAGGCTCCGTCAATATTAATTTTCAGTACATGTTCGGGGGGGGGGGACCAAGTGTGTTGGAGATTATGGATTTGATCATTCTCAGCAACTGTTTTAAAGAGCTTGCTAATTTCTCAGTACTCATAAGAGAATTTCCAGGCTTGCTCAATAATCCTTCGTGGGTCAGGATCTATAGCACTAAAAGCATTGTCATTTCTACCCTTCCAAATGAGCCACAAAAGCTAGCTAAACATTGTGATGTCAAGATCAGATAGGGGGTTCTGAGGATTAAGAATACTCTCCTACCAGATAGCAAAATAAGTAATCAAGTTAATATTAATCTTCAAAGAAAGTCCACTCCCAAACCAGGCACAGGGAGCCTAATGACAATAGAAGAACATGTGTTCAATTGCTTCAGCATTGCAATTACAAATGGGGCATATATTTGATTGTCCACACCGCTACTTGAGCAGCAAAGCTTTGGTTATTGCATTAAAGAGTATTCTCCAGATGAAATTAACTATTCTTGGTGCAGACTTAATCTTCTAGGTTCTTCTCTATACATCAGTAGTAATATGGTTAGACGAGGCTGCTCTGGCATTATTTATAGGGGCTGAGCAAATCAAATAATTATGCCCTCTCTTCACTGCCAACCCAAGCTACCCCCTACGACATTCGATCTTCACGTTCTACCATAGCTAGAGGGATCTTGCTGATAATATTAATAGTATCTGCATCCACAATCCCATTCAACAGTGATAGCTCCCATTACCTGCTATGAGCCTTTACAAGTACAGAGACTTCTTCATCTGAATTTTGTAAATCCTCTCTGTCTAAAGTCAAACGATGCGTGGGAGTATGGGGAATCCACTTATCCTTCCATAGTCTTATTGTTCCAATTTGCCAGCAAAGTTCATTCTTAATGATTTCCTTGCCATCCACAATGATGGACCAACACCAAGAAGCTTTATGCCCTTTCACTGCATCAAGAAAATTACCATCTGGAAAATAGATTCCTTTGAGGACTTGTGCCCACAGTTTCTCTGGCTATTTAAAGAGTCTCCACGCTATTTTTGTAGGTAAAGTGTTATTCAATTGAATAAAGTCTCGAAAGCCCATGCCACCCTCAATCTTAGGCCTAGTGAGAAAGCCCCAAGCAACCCAACACATTTTGTTACTATTGTTACTTCCTTCCCACCAAAATTTTGACACAAGACTATTCAACTCTTTGCTTGTCTTAGCAGTAAACTTAAAAGGTATAAAAAACTGGACCGAACATTGAATCGGTTAAGGGTGTGCTTTAAGGGTTAATGGGTTAGATCAGGGTCAACCCGAGATCAAACCGGTAATGATAAAATAATTTAATTTAATTAAAATGTGTAATAATATTTAATCATATTTAAGAAAAACAAAGACAATGCTTAGTTTAACTTTAAGAAGACACTTTTATTTTTGCTATGTGACAAAATTCTCTCATATAATTTATATAATACAGTATAAAATTATTTTTCAAAGCTAATTTTAACACTACTTTTAAATTACTCTCTCTTTCTATTCTTTTTTTCTTTATCTAATTCCCTCTCTCTGCCTTGTTATGCATTTTTCTCTTTCTATTGTTTTTCTTAACTCTCATGCTCTCTCTCCCTCCCTCTGTCTTGGGAGACGCTTCTTCATTTATTACTTGTCATATCATCATTTTATCACATGCCCCCATGAGTTCCCTCTCTTCATTTCCAACTAGTCCTTCTCTTTAGCTTTTCATTTTCTCCTTCAAACTTCTAGTGAACAGCTTCCATTTTCATATTCAATTTCTTCTTAAACCACACTCTCCATCCAAAATCAAGTCCTCATTAAAATATGGATGGACACGAATAGAAAAAAATGAAAAAGTTTTGAAGATACTCAGCCATTTGTCTTATCTATTCTTTTCTACTTTCTTTTGTCAGTTTGACTTTCTTCATCCATTGATCTTTGACTCTTTTCCATTTTTCTCCAAGGGATTCAAAGTTTTTCTGGGTACAAAAGCTAACCTAGTTAATTAACTCGCTCAACTCAGCGGTTTGTCCCAGTTCAGGCCGAGTTTCCCCGGTTTATGGCGGGATGCGCTGGATTAAGTTTTTCCCAGTCTATGACCTAAACCAGATCGAACTCTTGGCCGGTTCACCGGGTTCCTGTCTAAACCAACCGGTGCAGTCCAATTTGGTTTTTTGAACATTGCTTAAAACATGTCATTGGGAAGATAGGGATAGAAATAATCACTACTTTTATCATAACCTCTCTTTTTGCAAAGGATAGGTGCCAACTACTCCACCTGTAAATCTTCTTACTCATTCTTTCTCTAACGTATGCAAGAGCTTGGTGCTTTGTTTTTCCCCACACACTTGGGATACCTAGATATTTTCTAGGATCTGAACCTTCTTCAATGCCAAGAATATTACAAACAGTCACTTTCACATGATTGGGTGTATTCTGGGAGAAGAAAATGCTGAACTTATCAAGATTGGCTAGATGCATTACAATAATCTCGCAAAATTCCAGCCAAACTTTCACAACTCTTTTGCTCTGCATTCATGAATAGAAGAGCATCATCCGCAAAAAAGTATGAAATATCTCAGGGCAATGAGTACTAAGTTTAATCCCTTTTAAATTGCCCATCTCTTGGTTTTTCTTAATCATGGATGAAAGACATTCAGAAACCAAGATAAATAAATATGATGACAAAGGATCTCCTTGGTGGAGTTCCCTCCCTAGGCTAATAGAGGCTATCTTCTCTCCTGAGATGCAAAGATTAAGGTGAACAATCTCCACACAATTCATAACCAAATTAACCCATCTCACCGACAAACCAAATTTCAGAAGCACTTGCTTTAGAAAATTCCATTCAACTCTATCGTACGCCTTATTCATATTCATTTTAAGGGCAAATTCGTACTTTTTACAGGACTTTTTCCTTCAAAGATAATGATACACCTCATGAGCAATTACAATGTTATCATGAATAAGTCCACCAGGCACAAAAGCGCCCTGACTCTGAGATACTCAATTATTAAGGAATACCTTCATCCGATTAGAAATAATTTTGGAGATAACTTTGTAAGAGAAATTATACAAACCATTTGGCCTAAAATGAGTTACCCTATCAGGCTTATCAACATTGGGAATAAGAGTTATATAAGTGCCATTAATTTTGTTTAGGCCTAGAGCTTTCATTCCACCAAGGTCTATTTCAAAGAACTATTTGACCATAGCAAATGGACTCTCACCCACCTCATCCCAAGAAGTTTGGTAGAATTTACCTGAAAAACCATCTGGGCCTAGAGCTTTCATTCTACCAAGGTTGAAAGTTGCCACTTGAACTTCTTCCTTGGTAATAGGCATGAGTAATTGCTCATTTGCACTATCATCAATTTTAGTATCAATAAAATCCAGCACTACTTCCATTGATCTAGATCCAGATTTTGTGAATAGAGTTGTAAAATGATCGATAAAGGCTGCATGAATTTGTTTCTCCAGATTCTTTGTTTCTTTTCATAGGATATCTTTCAAAAGATTTTAGTATTTTTATTTATAATAATTTTTTTAAAACCTAAGTAGTAATTAATTTTTTTTTTTCAAAAATACTCTCAAATTGGTGTTTTGGATTAATTAAAAGATAAGAGGACCTAATAAAGAGTATTCGTGAAAAAGTATGAAATGATGTTAAAACTTAAAAAGCGTCAATTGTTTTTGAAACTTGAATAAAATAGATAAATTTGTTAAATAAAAGAAAACAAATTAAATATAAAAGGACAAGTCGCCTTAGGGCATGTTTGTTTTAGCAATCAGATTACTTATAAGTTGTTTTTCACGTAGATCGAGACACAACTCCTCTCACATACTTACCTCGTATACCGTAAATTACGATTGAAAAGCTACTTTTAAGCATTCCAATCGCTCATTCAAACGAACACTTAATTATTTTAAAAGCCAAGTTAAAATGTGAAAAAAAAAATGCGATGGACTTTTCTGCTTAGGCCTTAAAGAAGATGACGTATGTTTTTGGGTCGCACAGGCTTTTATTTTTATCTTGTTTTTGGCTTGGGTAAAGGTGTATCTAACACTTTTATCTAATTTTTAAGGTGTAATCATCATTTTTAAGTATTTAAGGGTATGATTAGTACCTTAAAATATTCTTAGAAATGTAATCAGTATCTTAATATATTTAAAATTGAACAATTATACCCTTTCACTAACAGAATGCTAACTCTATTTGCTGAAACATTCTCTCTTTTCATCTTTCATCAATCTTCAACATGTTCATCTCTTCTTTTAGTATTTAAGGGTACAATTGTGCCCCTAATGTATTAAAAATGGAGCAATTGCACTCCTTCATTGACAGAATATTAACTCAAAGTTTGAGGTTTATCTTTCCCATCGTATTTCCCCTATCATTATGATGAAAGTATTTGGCTTTAGTTTTGTTGAATCTCGAGACCTAAATAAAAGAATAAGCCAAGTCGAAATCAGAGGGGACTTTTATTCATAGTAAATTATCATTTTCAATAACAGATGCATGAATATATTATATCGTATTAAATTTCTCAAGTGAAGGAGTGTAATTGCTCTATTTTTAATACATTAGGATACTGATTGTACCTCCAAAAATAGTTGAGGGTGCTGATTGTATCCTTAAATACTGGGTGATGATTGCACCTTCAAAAATAGTTTAAAGTGTTGATTGCACCCTTAAATACTTTAAGGTGCTGATTGCATCTCCAAGAATAGATCGAGGTGTTAGATGCACCTTTACCCTTTGAGCTTTTATTTAGATGGGGATTGGGTTTAGCCTTAAATATAAAATTTTAATCCATTTTATTTTTCATATTTATTATTATTTTAGACTAATATATTTAATTTCTAAATTAATATATAATCTAACATTATAATGGGAATTTTGAAGAGATCTAATCACATTCATTTTAATTACCTAATTTATGTCATTTCTTTAATCTACCCAAATCAATCAAATAATATTATATTCAAGTAAAATTAATTTGGCTAAAGTATATGTTTAGTCTTTTATATTTGCATTAAGTCTCATTTTAACCCCTTAAGTTTCAAAAAGAGCATTTTTATTCATTTAACTCTAACACCGTTTGTCTCACTTAATGGAAAATGTTAACTCACCAAACTTAAGTAACAACTGTATAATTAAATGCTGACAGAACATAGTTACATTTTAATATTTTTCATTAAGAAGGGGAAAAAAAAAGAAAGTAATAGAGAAATAGAAAAGGGAGGAATTCTCGGTGCAAGCTGAAATCTAAAGGAGACATTTTGACTGTCTCGTCCTAAATTTTTCGAATCCATTTTCTGAAGATGCATAAGAATTGGTCTATCTCCTTATCTTGGGTAGTCATTATTCCTTCTCTCTAATTTGATGGATGTCCCGTGCAGGGATGAGATGCTCGTGGCAGGATGAATCACAAGAATGAAACCTAGATAGAATTCCTCAAGATACCTTTGTTTTCATTTTCAATCTTTTTTAATTTACTATATTTAAAATATAAAATGTTATATTAAAAGAATATTAAAATGTAAACATGCTTTCTCAGCACAGTCATGACTTAAGTTTGATGAGTGAGCATTTTTCATACCGTTAGGTGGGACTAACGGTATTAGGATTGAGAGACTAAAAATACTCTTTTTAAAACTTAAGGGACTAAAATAAAACTTAATACAAATATAAATGACTAAACGTATACTTTAGTTAAATTAACTTCTACCGGAACAAAAAGAGATAAGCTACAGCCTAATTTTATATTTTTTTATAGTAAATATTTAGCTAAATATATAATGAATGGGATCTTGGGCCAAATTTAAAAGTAAACAAAAAGTTTGTTTTAAAGTAAAGAAAAAAAAAAATTTTAAGGGCGTTAGTCTCCATTTTTTTTAAAAAAAAAATGTTGTGACAACTTAGGTATCAGATAAGACTAATAGAGTATTTCTAAATACTGTAATCGAAAAAAAGGAAAAAGAGTATTTCTAAATCAACAAAGTCATCTCAATCAGAATTAAACCTACACACCATATGAATGACAACAGCCAATGATCCCAGAAGTCAGCAGCTTATCTGATTTCAGCAAAATGAGGGGCAATGGTTGGTGTAAATTCTGGGAAACAAAGTTCAAAGCCACATACATATCTATCTGCACTTGAGATTCAAAAATAGCCCAAACTCCAAGAGATTATGGACATTTAGTATTTTCCATTTCTCTTTACTGAACTCTGAATGTGGAGTCAGATATTGGCTTGTTGAGTTTGCGATCATACTACAATGTGGGGGTACATATACACAATCTGAGGCTCATCATCAACTTCAAGTGCTTAAGCATGTGCCCTTAATTAAAGACTGTCATTGTTGATAGCATAGGACTGAAGTCCATTTCGAGATTCGGCCAACATCTGGAAATATGCATGAGGTCCCCAGCCTACATAATTCAAGCTAGATAAGTCAAATTAAGCTCCATTTTGACTAATTATTCTTCTTCTTTTTCCCCCTATCTGATAATTTACAGTGAATTATTAGTATCTTAAGAAGAGAAAGAACTGAAGTATGAATGTGTCGAAATGACTTGCATATCAGCTGATGCAGATTTCCTATTAATTAAAAACTCATTGCATAGTTGGTGAAAAAAGCAATAAATAAATAGAATCGTATTGGATTATTTCATTAATCTGTCCTAAAAATTCTGTGCTATGGGTTCTTAGAGCGACATCTCATGACAGCCGCAAGGAGCATAGACATGTATTCATGAATGAGGATATATTTCTTTGGCACACTTCTTTTCAGTTGCTAATAGTTAAAACAACCAGTCATATTGCTGATGCAGAACACATAATAAAAGAAAGAAAACAGGACAAAAGGAAAAGTAGAGAACAATTTTATTAATTGAAGTCTAAAAAATTACTATAAAAGAACATTTCATGGACATACCATCTATGTCGTACGGAGGTGGAAAGAATTGCAAGTAACAAAAGGATGCTACTACTATCCCTGCATAAAAAAGATACTCAAATAAAAAACTTGACAGAATAAAAGAGATGAAAAAAACGAGCATGTTTGATTTTGTTATAACAGACTGCAGGCAACAAAATAGTACCTATAAGACCTCCAGCAAATACATCTTCCCAATGATGCCAATAATCATCAACTCGAGAGACTCCAACCAGAGCTGCCACGAGTATTGGCAAGAAAACAATACAGAGCTTGGCAATGTGACCCCTACGATCAAATGCCCTAACTTTTCCAGATAGATACCAAGCAAGAAAGCCAAGACCAGCAAAAGACCCTGCATACAATAAGTGAGTTTTTACAAGATTATATTGTCGAATTCTATGAAGCCTGTGATAAACTCTTAAGTCTTAATCTAGAACAGAAAATTGAAATCTATCCCCAAGATAGACCAACAAAACCAAAAATTCGAAATTTCCCTTACATAATAGTTGAACCATGCAACCATAAAACTTGAGCCTTATAATAGACCTTTTAGAGTAGTATGATGATATATGGAAGTTCAGAGTCTTGGTGCATTATTTTTCGTTGAAGCTAGCTTGTCCATGACTTCTTATCTTGGGATGTTACTTTCATCAGAAACAACTTATGCTTTGACTTAAACCATCAATCATTTAAACTAATTAAGCATGTAATCAGTAGGATAGATGACAGTACATACAAGAGGTATGCCCACTGGGAAAGCTTTTGTATCCCTCCTTGACAACACTCAGAAGTCCAGTACACTGAACAGCTCTTGTTAATGGCTCGAATGCCTAATCATATCACACACCAATTCACCAATGCCAATCTTAGTGAGCACATATTAAGTAAAAGCAATATGCATCACATGGAAATGATGTGAATTATTTAATCTGACTGGTTTAAAATTTACAGCATGGAGAACCCACCCCTTTGCCATCAGGAAAACAACGCCAGAAGAAATCTGGACGTGGCCGTCCAACCCCATCTTTAATAGCATCAGTTATAACCGCAGTAATGAGTACAGAATATAGAAGACCTGAACACACATTTGGCAATACGTAATAAGATTATGGTGAAACCAGAGTGACGCCGGAAAGTTTCAAAAAGTTTTAAACGTACCCAATATAGCCTGGTGGAAGTCATAAACATCCTTGCGAATGATGTAGTAAACAAGAATGACAATAAATGGCACCAGTATTGCTATCAACTGCCCAGAGTATAATGAAAATCAAGAGTTTATCTTTTGATGTGATCTTGCTAATCATCAACATCACATGCAATATCAACATGATATAAATTTCTTTTTAATGAAATTGATCCAAGGAAGAAAAACTTACTGGAACAGCCCAAAATGGAATTGTATTGTCTTGCAATGGGAATCTCAGGTCTGTCATCATCCACTCTCCAACAAAGCGATGAAATGGATTTATCACATTCAAAATGACATCAATCACAGCAAGAAGCATGAGAATCAACCAGTCATGCAAATGTCTTCTTGCCACCTTAGCTCCATGTGATTGGATGGTGTGCACACCCAAATGGATTTCAGGCATTTCTTGTTGGGAGGAAAAAGAGTAGCAAAAGTCATGTTAGAAACTAAAGAACCGGAAATCAACGGAAAGAAAGTGAGAGCAAAGACAGAATGGAGTACATAACGAAGAAATGTCAGAGACAGACATTTGCTGTTATAAAGTGACATGAAGAAAATAGAGCAAAGCAATAGTCATCTAGCAAACCAAAACAGAGCAGCGCAGAAAATAATATGATTTTCAGTTGGTTCATGGAGAATGAACCTAAATTTACAAACAAATGTTCATTTTTTAGTGTTCAAGGAATCAGTGATGCACCTACAAATGTAATTATGTACCATTATCATCAACATTAAACTCGGTAACTCTTCTATCTTACCACTAGTTATTTACCCTTTCTAATATTTTATTTCATATTTTGCCAATTTGTAGCTTTTTCCTCTCTTTTTTCCTGGTAAGAGCTTTTTCGTCTCCTACAAGTAAACGTATATTAAAAGGCATTTTCACTGGAGGTAGGAACATAATCCTCGATTTAATCCTTACGACCCCTAATGTGATTGTAATTACAATCACAAACATTAACATCCTTATGGACAAAAACAGTTGCTCTGCCCTTTTCATATTCCAAAGCTACTTCGGTTTCTATCTTTTTCCAAAACTGATTTGTCACCCAAGCAAGAGTTCATTCAAGGCTCGTCGAGGAGCCCCAAAGAAATGAACAATAAACTCTCCAACGGACAATTATTTGAACATCATATGGTTCTGATAATATATAATAGTAATTATTTTGTTTTATTATTGTCGGTTTAACCAAACTTCTCGTCCATCAATGGAAGAAAGAAAACCTAAGTCTGAGTCAATATGACAAGTTTTGGCTCTTGGTTTTGAATGTCACAGTTCTGCAGAAAATAACACGAGTGAAACCAAAAAGAATACTTCCTCGAGTAATTTGTAGTTTCAATTTTACATGCATAAAGTTGCATAACTGGAAAGAATTTCACTCCAATTTGCAGGAACCGCTAGCGAGAATCATCAGTAAATTATACATAGAAGAGGATGACAGAAGATTATAAAAGCTAACTAAAATCTCCAGTCAGTCATGTCAGATGGAATAACTAAACTGGCAGATAAAGAATGAAAAAGGCCAGGATTTCTAATTCAAATTTAAACTCACTGTAATACTCGTAATTAACAACAGAATGAAAGAAAAGAGGCATGATAGGAACTGAAGAAAGAAAACAAACACTCATTACAGCTTAACTTCTGAGAAAAGAAAACAACACTCAAAAAACCGTAAATCAAACACGTGAAGAAGCAAAGAGAAGCGCAATGCAGAATTGATAAGAGAAAAATTGAGGAAGCAAGGGGTAGTTACCTGCACGAAAATTGAAGCGAGCGAAGAAGGAAATATGGGAATTGAGGAAGAAGAAGGAGGAAGGCGCGTGGGAGGAACGTGGAATGTGAAGGAAATGAGGGAATTGTAATGCGAAGGAATGTGGAAAAGCCTCTAATGGCTGATTTGTTGATAAGTGACTTTTTTTTGTGTAATATGCGCTCCGCAATGTTGAGAAAAGCCGGGAAATGAAGAAGACCGGTGGGCCTGATAGCGACAAAAAAAAAGGAAAACTGAAAAAAGAAGATATGCCAAATTTCAAATTGGGTCAGGGATAAATCTATCAATGATGTTTTAAGAAAAGAGTATCTGACATAATTATCTTTTAGAAGGGGTAAAAATATCAATGAACAATTAAAAAGGGGCATCCACAACAAAAACTGTTAAATCCGTACTAACGGCGGTAAATCATAAGAGAAGAAAACCCCTAACGACATTAGTACGGATTAACGGTTTTTGTGGTGAATGCCCCCTTTTTTAATTGTTCATTGGTATTTTTCCCCTTCTAAAAGATAATTGTGCGGGATGCTCTTTTCTTAAAACATCATTGGTAGATTTGCCCCTTAACCCCTTCAAATTTAAAAGTGTATTATTTTTCTAAATATTGTTTATTTTTTAAAATTATAATTTTAATTTATATCTCTACATGAATTTAGTGTGGTTAATAAAGAAAATACTAAAAATAATTTAAATTTTAGGATAAAATTAAATACATTTAATTCTTTTTATTTATGTGTGTGAATTAATTTAAAACAATTTATGTATGATAAGGACAAGAGGGAGTAATTTTTTTTCTCAAACTTAACTATTCATATCAATTACACATATTAAAGGATTTCATGAAGGAATAAATTTAAGACAAATTATTTTAAAAACATTTAAATAAAGCTAACAAACTTTTTTTTTTTTTTACAAATAACTACATTAACAAATCTTTTTAAGCTTTGTAAATTTATTATCTATCTCATGAGGGTGTAATGTGTGTACATTTGTGTATGCATATATGTGTTGGGGAAAAAAAGTACGCATATATGTATCTTTCTAACTGTGATGATATTTCAACTAGTTTACGTGGCTAATTATTTCTGCATGTTTAGTGCTTCTCTCTTAAAACCCATATTGCATCTTTTTTTTTTTTTTTTGGGCAAGACATATGAGTTAAGCTATAACTATATTTAATGCTAATCAAACTTCTGGTGCCCCAAAAATGAATTCCAATTAATAAAGAAATATTGAGCATTTGAGCCAATGTCTTAAAAGCCAGACCAGACGTTGAGCCGGAAATATCAATGGGTCATGCTCCGAATGGTTAGATTGGCTGGGCCGTCCGGTCTAGCTGGTGACTTAATAATTAAATTAAAATAATATTATATAAATATATGATGATTGAAATATAATTAATCCTTAATCCAATTTAATATTTTTTAATTATAAGGAAAAAAGATATTAATAATAAAATATAAATATTACAAAGTACTAATTATAGTATAATAAAAAGAAAAATTAACCATATCATTAAGCAGATAGGGGGCCTTAATCCAATTTAATAAAAAAAATTAACAAAGTTACAACATATATTTAACAAGATGAAATAAAAAATATATTTTAATTACATGTCACTTATTATGAATAAAATTTAAATACCAAAAATATATTTTGAATTATATTAGTTGACACTATTGAAATTAAACAAAATTAAAATTGTTAAAACTATAATTATATTATGACACATGCAATATAAAAAATGAGTGTTGGAAAAAAAATATAAAAAATGAGTACTGTTAAAATATTTTGCTTTTCAAAACATATGGCGGGAGATTAACTTATTTATAATAAAATTATAAGAGTGAAAATTGAGTCAAAAAACACAGCTAAAATATTATATATATATATATATATATATATTTTCTAATCCTTTTATATTTGCTCGTTTGGTTTTTATAAAACCGTTCTGGGTCCCAGCTCAATAGCCGCTTCCGGCTCAATGACAAGTAAATAACAGCCTTTGGTTTTTATAAAACCGTTCTGGGTCCCAGCTCAATAGCGGCTTCCGGCTCAATGACAAGTAAATAACGGCCTAAAACGATCTAAATACTGAAACGACCTAAAGACAAAATCCAAACCGCAATTATGATCGGGTGGGGGTTCGACCAGTCGAACCATCCAATCCGATCCGACTATGAAAACCTTGATTTGAGCATCAAAGAAATTGGGTTTCACTCTACCAAGTTCAAACTTTGTTCCCAACTAAATTCTATATATATATATATATATATATATATATTATAATTCACGTTTAGTAAATAATAACAATTAGAGATCTTAGAGTGGGTGTGTAACACCCCAAATTTTATTCACAAAAAATATATTGTAATTATTTGAATAATTCAATAAAATGGTGAATATTCATGAATTTGGATTTTGTGAATTTTGAAATATTCATATTCATAAGGAAATGGGCAAATTAATTCAAAAATTGAATTAAATTACAAAGGGGATAGCAAAATCATAATTTTGCCAATTTAGCCAAAGATTAATTATTTTCCAATTAATTGGAGTTAATTTCAATTAATCAAGGAAAATAAAGAAAAATGTATAAATTGAATATTCTTAGTGAAATAAATTAAGATTTATGGAATAAGGAAATAGGATGGGAAAATAATTATTTGGCTCATTAACATGCCAAGTGGCATCATCTAATGCCAAACAAATAAATAAGAATTACTAAGATATGAGCACATGTGTTATTAGTAATAAAATAATAATTAGTTACACAATTGACCAAGGCAATTACATGAAGCCCAATTTGGTGTGAAAGGACCCTAAGTGGCGTTTTGCATGGGCCAAAGAAGGGAAAAGAGAATGGTTCAATCTCAATTAAATCATATGACATAAGTTGTGGAGAGATAAGGCCAAGTACACAAATGATAACAAGGGATGGCATAAAGTGGAGGGAGTATGGCATAAAGCAAGACATCATAGTGGGAGGTATGGTGTACATGAAAGGTGTAGAAATCCTAACATTTGGTTAGATCAAAGGCTAGGATGAAACATGAAGAGAAGATGTGAGATAATTTATGAAGCCGCCTCCTTTATCTTTCTTGCCCATTTTCGTTCAAGCCAAAGAAAGGAGAGAGAGAGAGTTTGAGAAAGCTTTATGCTCTAAGAAAGAAGGAAGAAGAGAAAGACTAAGGTAAGTTATGATTTCTTAAGGTTTCTTCTTCTAATCTTCCATAAATTTCTTCTCTAATCTCTTCCTTTCCATAAAATTTATGGTTTAGCAAGCAAATCTTGAGCCCAAAGAGAAAGAGAGAGGAGGACTTCTAGAGAAAGGAAAAGAACTCAAGAAGGTAACTTTATAAATCCTAAGATTATGTTAGATGTGGTTGTTGTTGATGATTATGGTTGGATTTGGTTATTTTGTTAAGTTTGTAAATTTGGAAAGTCCTAATCCTAAGGGTTATGCTGCCAAAATTTCTTTAAATCATGATTATGAAGTATTTAAATGAGTTAACTAAGGATTAGAAATAGGAAAGTACAAGTTTTGGAAGTTAAAACATAAAGCTCCATTTTCTATTTTTCTCTCAATATTTCGGCCAGACCAGATCTGGTAGTAGGAGTTGGATTTTCATGAAATAAATGGTTCCATTGGACTCAGTGGGAAAAAATAGGTGGGGTTACAGTTGGACACTTTTTCGGTAGAGGCTGAAAAAGCATAATTACGAAAACGCCACTGAAATCCCTAAATAGGGGCTGTCAAGGGTATTTTCGTAATTTGACAGTGAATTTGGTGATTTCGAGCCTGGAAATGGATTCCTTGGGCGAAAATAAGTCAGAATAGCCTTAGTCAAAATTTTGGGAAAACGTGCCATCGGGCCGGGTCGGGTTCTTAGGGGCATTTTTGTAAATTTTTACCATAGACTAATTAAACCACAATAAACACTATGGAATAGTCTAAAATGATACTTGGATAGGTTATGACCTATTTCTGGTACATTTAATATTTTAGGACCGATTTGGAGGCCGGATACGACACGTTCTTCGAGGCACATTTAGAAAGGGGATATTAAAGCTTTGAGGTAGGGACATTATCCTTCATACACTATGCCATAAGTTATGTGATTGTGTGGATGTCATTGTTTTGTAAATGCACTTTATTAATCAACATGATTTGCCTAGAGAGGGGCAGTTAGTGCCATAGATGCACTTACACTGGGAGTTGGTAGAAGTCCAACTGATGTAGATTGTGGGGCTGGGCCCTACTCATGTATACATGACGATGATGTGTTTATATTGTTCATTAATTTGTGCATACCTTGGCGCATGTCATATTTACTTTTCGCATTTTCTATGAACGATATTATGTCTCTACGGGGATTCTTCGGAATTTCACCTTATTTTTAAATAAACACCTCAGCGGGTACCAGTGGACCAAAGGGAAAAGATGTAGATGCCGGTAAGTGAGCGGCACGTGTCTCGAGGCGCAGACAAGATCGTGGTCATAATTAGTCTATTTTGTGATATTTTGGTGAAATTGGTAAATATTAAAAATTCCGCTGTATTTTCCGTTTCTGTCGACGAACAATAACAAATTGTAAATGAACGACGTTGGGATTGTAAACGAATATTTTTATCAGTATAATTGTACTTTTCTGTATACCCATTGAATTTTGTCTTTATTACTCTTCGATTATCAAAATGGAAACGGGTGTTGACAGGGTAAACCATACATTATAAGGGCTTATTTGGGTCAGCGGTGATAGAAGTAACTTTTTTTTAATCTAACTTTTATAAAAATCGGATAGAATAAAAATCAGATTATAAATGTAATTTATATTTGGATTGACGATGACAGAAATGACTTTTTTTAAAAAAGACAGACTTTTGAGCTTCTTCTCAAAAGCTACTTTTAGAAAAGAAGCTCAGTTGCCAAAACGCCAACCCAAATACCATAATTTTCAAAAAACCAGAAACTACCGTGATTTTTTTTAAAAAATAAACCCATTTAGATGGCAAAACACCATCTGAAACAGGCACTAAATGCAATAAAAGTATCCCATTTAATCTATTTATTTTGAATAAGTTATCAACTTCAATCTATTTCATTGAGTAAGGTCAACAACTCGGCTCACTCCAACTCCCCAAAATTTTTACAACAATTTCACTTTTTTAAAAAATAAATAAATAAAGGAGTAATTAATTAATTCTAACGATAAGATTCATGTAGAATTCAATCAATTAGTCCAAACAATTAATTAAATCCAGGTACTTTAAAACTTAAGCACTCAATGACAAAAATGCTCCTTCAGACTTCAACAATCTCATAAAATAATTACTCATTCTTATCTTTAATATAAGACATATTTATCTAATTTGATTAGATTAAAGAAGTTAATTAAATTAGTTGATATAACATGTATTTTCTAAAGCACCTCAATCATCTTCTTTAATTCCCTCCTTCCTTCTCCTCATTGAATGCTATTAAGGGAACATTAATAGGGGTAAATTAGGAAAAGATTGACAAATATGAAAATTATGTCTTATTATTTAGTATTAAGATCAACTCTCAAAATATATCCTATATTAAAGACTGGAGGGTGTATTTAGTCAATTGAGATCTCATCAAAACCACATGTTCTTTTAGAAATATCAACATATCATCTATAAAATTATTAGAACTGATTAAGAGATCGCTAATTATATAGGTTGGCCTTGATAGTGGGTTATATGTAAATTAAGCAAACATATTTCAAACCAACCATATATATATTTATATGAATGTATGTATATCAATATAAAAACAAAATCACTTTTCATTTAAATTTACCATTCACTCACTATTCATAAGAAATAAATGTCGTTCTTCCGTGTTTAAATTGAATTTTAAAATGCCCTTACACCCATTAGCACCAAAAAAAAAAAAATTCTATTGGAAAATCAAATCATATGACTTAGCATGAATAAACTAAATGATGTGATAGCATATAAATCACACTAATAATGATTAATTGTCCGTGAAAATTGGATGACATAACAGGACAAATATACTCCGTATTAGTTTATTTATTGGGCTTGTTTTACGTAATAACTTTTTTGAAATTAACTTTTTATGGGATAATCTAAGTATCCTCACCGAAATTAATAGTCATTATCTTAATTGTTGTCCTTATTTAATAATTTAAATTGTTACTTATTAAATTTGTATTATTATTAGAAATTTCGTCAAAATTAATTGTTAATGCCTTAGTTATTGTTATTTATTAAGTTAAAATTGTTACACATGTTAAACTATTGTTTGTTATTTCCTTTTTTTTTTTCATATTAAGAACATTGGTGAAATTCTTATATAAACCGGGTGCATCACGTCATTTGTACACTATCCAAAAAAATCACATCACATCAATCTCATTAAATCCTACATGAGAGAAAGAGGGGAGATTAGATACAAGAAATTTGTGTATGAACCTGATTTGCCATATCATTTGTGGGTTAACCAATTAAAATACAATAATTCATGAGTTGATTTGACACCTCCTATATATTAGTTGGCATATTAATTTTTCACAAAGTTCACTTTTTCATTACTTATAAAATCTTAATTAAGGGATTCATTTTTTTAAGAAAAATAAAAAATATGAAAAGCATGAGATTGGTTAGACCACAAGCCCACGGAGTTCAATATGCCTTCTATTCTATTTCAACGTGCATGGATTCAATTCAAAGGGCATTTGAATTACGTCCAAAACCTTAATCTGTGGAAATACCCTTTAAGCTCTACTCCTGAACGCATAACATTGGAATACAAGTATTTCCCTCTTTATTAAAATACATTACACTAAAGAGTCTATCTCTTAAAGTCACAGGCCGCTGCCTATATATAATGCCTTAACCTCTAACTAACCAAAATAGAATAATGCCGTATATAGCCTTACAACACATTCCAACAATAACATAATTAATTATCTACAAATGACAACATTCTTTACAATATTTAGTTACAATACTTAATTAAACTATTTCTCACACTCCCCCTCAAATTGGACAGTACAAATCAACAGTGTCCAATTTGCTAAGAAGTCTTCTTTGTGTGAACCCTCCAATAGCCTTTGTTAGTAGGTCTGCCTCTTGATTAGCTGACTTCACATGTTTCAAGTCAATTTGCTTTAGCTGCCACTTTTCTCTAATGAAGTGACAATCTATTTCTATGTGCTTGATTCTTTCATGAAAAACTAGATTGGCTGCTATATGTATTGCAGTTTTGTTATCACAATACACATTCACTGGGCTGTTGTGAATGACTTTCAAATCTTTCAGCAACCCTAATGTCCAGACAACTTCTGAAATTGCCATGCTGAGTGCCTTATATTCTACCTCAGCTGATGATTTCGACACAGTGCTTTGCTTCTTTGTCTTTCACATCATCAACGAGCCTCCAAGTTTTAGCAAATAGCTAGTCACTGATCTCCTCGTTATGCCATATGAGGCACAGTCAGCATCACAGTAACATTCTAATTGTAAATTCCCTTGTGAGCTAATGAATATCCCCTTTCCCGGAGTTCCTTTTAGATATATGACAACCCCCATTGCCGCTGCCATGTGTGTTTTAGTTGGATTCTGCATGAATTGGCTCAAAGTCTGCACAGAAAATGAGATGTCAGACCTAGTCATAGTTAAATAAATTAACTTACGAATCAATTTTCTGTATCTTTTGGATTGCGCAGCAGTTCTGTTTCTTTGTTCCTCTTGCTGTCAAATGGCAAAAGCTTCAAAGTTAAAGCCATAGGAACTGCACGTGGATTACATCCACTTAATCCTGTATCAGAAAGTAAATCTAAGGTATATTTTCTTTGAGATAATGTTATTCCCTTTTCAGACTTAGCCACTTCAATTCCCAGAAAATACTTCATTATTCCAAGGTCTTTTATTTTAAAGTTACTATGCAGAAACTGTTTAGCATGTTCAATTCCCTTTTCAGAACTTCCTGTCACTAGCAAATCATCTACATAAACTAATATCAATACCAAACCATCTTCATATTCTTTAATAAACAGGGAATAGTCATTTAAACTTTGTCTAAAACCTCCTCGGAGTAAGGTTGATGACAATTTCTTATTCCATTGCCTAGAGGCTTGTTTCAAGCCATATAGTGATTTCTTTAATTTGCACACTAAGTGCCCCCCTTTTTATCAAATCCTTGTGGGATTTTCATATAGATCTCTTCATGAAGATCTCCCTCCAGAAAGTCATTATGTACATCCATATGATATAAATTCCATTTATATGATGCAGCTAACTTTAATACAATGCGGATGGTGAGGATTTTAACAACCGGAGAGAAAGTGTCATGGTAATCTATCCCTTCCCTTTGATTGTATCCTTTTGCTACTAACCTAGCTTTATATTTATCTATGCTATCATCGAAGTTGTACTTAACTTTATAGACCCACTTGCATCCTATAGCTTTCTTTCCTTTAGGTAAAGAAACTAAATCCCATGTTTTATTGTTTTCAAGAGCTTGCATTTCTGCCCTTATTGCCTTAATCCATTCATCATTTTTAATAGCTTCTTCATAATTATTGGGCTCAGTCACTGAATCAATAGCACAAAGGATGTAACCCTCATCACGATCAAGGCTGGGATTAGCGTTTAAATGCGTTTCATAATTGAATAAGAGATCCGAAATAATAAAAAAACTTTTTACAACACTTGTACAAATAGATCTCCATTCATTAATTTATAAAATCAATAGGCCTGTTCAGTTTGTCACATATACAATATCAGAGTATCAGCAAAATTCCCGACATTCACCCGGGATAATAACATTAATCCAAGAGTTTGTACAATGTAACACCCCAAATTTTGATTAAAGGCTAATAGGGATTATTGAGATTGTAATGATGGATTAATGTTGAATTAATGTGTATTTGTGACATTATTATTTAATATGTCATAATTGATGGAAAATTGATACAATGGAAATATTGGTCTTAAGTTGGTGATTAATAGGAAAATTAATTGCTAACTAAGAGAAAATGAGAAGTGTAATTAAAATGACTAATGGAGGGATTAGATAAGCTAATTGGGTGCTTATTATGTGAGAGCCAATGAGAAGAAGACATGTGGCAAGTTGGCTTGTGTGTGTGTGAGAGAGAAAAGTCAAAGGTTTTTTTAAGCATTTCTCTCTCCTCTCTTTCCCTCTTTTTTGCTGAAAAACTGAAATGGAAAGGGAGTATGATTATTTCCCTTCTTCATCACTCTTCCCTCTCATCTCTCTTGTTCTTTCTCTTCTCCCTCTCTTCGTCAGCCATTGAAGACCAAGGGAAGGAAGAAAAGTTGGAAAAGGTAAGGGAAAATGATCTCTAATGCCAAAACTTCATTCATTAATGTTGTTCCTTGCATTAAGAGCTTTTATTTGATGGTCATAGTTTGGCATTTGGGGCTAGATTGAGTTCTAGAGAAATTATGAAAGTTGGAGAATCAAAGAGTCTCTTTGAGAAAATTGTTAAGGTAAGTGAAAGGAACCTATCTATCTAAGTTTTGTACCATTTGGAATTGTTTTGAATTTCTGGAATTTATTGGTCATTTTCAAAAAATGATGATCATTGGTCATGTGGTATGTTATTGGTATGGAAATGGTATATTTGGAATGTATATGGATAGATAGGATTGATTGTAGAATGAATAGTTGGGTTTGGAAAAGTTGGTAATTTAGTGTTTATTGGTGCCAAAACCAAAGCATGATAAAGGAGTATGATTTTGGTCATTTTGAGATTGCCATTGTGTTCCTTGTGGAAAATTGTGTGGGAGAAGTGTTGAATATGAATTTTGAACCATTGGGAACTTAGTTTTAAAAGTGGCAAGTTTTGGTTAGTAAGAAACTCTGTTCTGGCAGTGATCTTGCATGGACGTTTTAAAATAGCAAATGATGTTAGAAAATTATGAAACTTTCCAGTCTTAAATTTCACTTGCCAAGCTTCAAAATGGACATATATGTCGTGTCATTTTGATTTTTGGGCTAGGAGTTATGACTATCCAAAGTCTGATGTTAAATCTGGGATCAATTCTGAAGCAAGGTGGACTTTTCTTGAAATCTGTATTTTTGTGATGATTTTCAGTAATTTCCCATATCTTTCCTATGATGAGGACTTCAATACCTTTCATTTGGCTTTAGAATCACCTCATTTCAATTTTTGTAGAATTAGTTATGATTTTTCGAAGTTCAGCCAAGAAACAGAATTTTCCTGGCCGCAGCCATAAAATTATTGGCTGCAGCCAGAAACTTTCTGTGCTGCTTTTGGCCGCAGCCAGAAACTTTTTGTGCTGTTTCTGGCCACAGCCAAAGGTTTTTTTTGGCTACAGCCAGCCCCTGTTTTCAGCACCTTGTGATTTTGAAAAGTGGTTTCCAACCCGATGTTTCCCAATCCTTTAGGGCTTTTATTAGAGCCAATTGTAACTACTTAAAGGACATAAATGATAACTAAATCTAAGTATTGTGAAGTTAATTGAGTATTGGAATAGAGAATAACTCTTCGTCTCTAATTATAATTATAGGATACGATATTTGCCCTCCTCGGGAGAGACCTGCGACAAAGCACGCACAGAACGAACCAGGTAGTGACTTTTCTCTCATGTTGTGTATGATGTTTTGGTATGCATAACTTATTATTGAACTGTGAACTGCATGTACCATGGTCCATTGGTTTCCAACCCGATGTTTCCCAATCCTTTAGGGCTTTTATTAGAGCCAATTATAACTACTTAAAGGACATAAATGATAACTAAATCTAAGTATTGTGAAGTTAATTGAGTATTGGAATAGAGAATAACTCTTCGTCCCTAATTATAATTATAGGATACGATATTTTCCCTCCTTGGGAGAGACCTGCGACAGAGCACGCATGGAATGAACCAGGTAGTGACTTTTCTCTCATGTTGTGTATGATGTTTTGGTATGCATAACTTATCATTGAACTGTGAACTGCATGTACCATGGTCCATTACAGCGCGAGCAGGTCAGCGTGAGCCATGTAGGGATTGACGCTGGTCATCTCTAGGTCAGCCGTTGAACTGCAGTTGTAATCGACATGGAACTTTGGGAATCTGACCCGTGGGGCTGCATTTGTAAATCCAGCCGTGGGCTGAGAGTTTTGAATCTTTCCTGTATGGCTTGTGTGATGAAATGCTTTATATGAATCCCAGTTATGGATATATTATGTGGATTGTCTTGTGCAATGCAGCGTGAGTAATTGTAAGGGATGACATGTGTCATACTAATCATTGCCGTTGTAGTTGCTTTGTGTGGATAATGATTTGATTTCATGCCTTATTGTTATGTATATTATGAGTGATTTGACACTACGGGGATTCCTTAGAATCTCACTCTCCTAAAATTAAACATTTTAGACAGGGCAGAAGGATCGAAGGGGAAGTGGGTGACGAAGAGCGGGTAGAGCTCATTGCTAGGAGTCTATTTTAGAAAAAAATTTGTTATCATTTTGTAAATCATTTGGATATATTTTGTTGGGAATTACATGTATATATTGGATAGTAGTTATGTAATCCCCTTGTATGGGAAACTACTTGGGCTTTGTGCCTTGTATAGACCCTGAATTAGTAATTGAACCCCGAGTGTGTCGAGAATTTACTGTGTACTCTGATATTTATAAATGGAATCAAATTGTTCAGGCCATTTGTGCATTGAAATGTGAATAGGAGACCATTGTTGACAGGTTTTAGAAAGGGTTTTATAAAAGCATGTTTTGAGCAAAACTTGTTGTATTAAGTCCCAAATCATTTACGGTCTCTAATTCCACATTAATTACATGTTTATGAACTTAATCTCGGCCTAAGCGTGAAGGGGGTTACATACAGGGCATCATTGCCCATCTCAGATCCCAAACCGGGGATTACACAAAACTATAATTCTATAATCTATTCGATACATACATTCGACCAAATGATAACCAATCAAAAACCAAAAGTATTTATCTAAGACTACCACCGGCAGTCCTAGTCACCCTTATACGCTTGCTTGCTTCTTGATCCACTTGCCCTGTCTAAAAATGTTATTTGAAAAGAATGAGATCCTAAAGAATCCCAGTAGCAACAGTTTATGTATATGATGCATATTAAACAAAGCAAGTAAGCATACATCACAATGCTACAATCAATATTCGAGGCCGGGCACAATGCCACGTCCCTTTCACTGTATACAAGGTCGGGCTTTCACCACATCCCTTCACTGTATCTGTATTCAAGGCCGGCTTTCGTCATGTCCCCTCACTGTATCTATATTCAATGACTAATGCAAACAAGTAATACAATATATATGATATAGGATAAAGTGTCACTACCTTGGTCTTTCCACTCTTGAGCAGGCATGGGCCTTCTACGCTCCGGGCAAATATCAAATCCTAAAGTCATAATTAAGGACGATGCGTTATCACTTAGTCCAATACTTAATATCTTCACAATACTTAAATTGGTTATCATTATTGTCTCTTAAGTACTCATATATGCCTTTAATAAAAGCACTAAAGGGTTGGGAGAACTACCCCAGGGATCCCCTTTTGGAAGCACAACATTGATATTTTTCACTGTTTCACTTGAGTGGAGATGGCCTCACTCAGTGATGAGGCACTGACACTCGAGTGAAGATGGCCTCACTCAAGTGATGGTACGGTCTGCACTCAGGTATCTGAAAGTGAAGGCTAGCTGTGAGTACCCGAGAGCACAGGAACTTTTTCAGAGACAGGGACACTCAAGCACACAAGACCTCACTCGAGTGAAAGCCAAATGCTTCACTCAAGCACTAAAGAGTGAAGCCCAGGAAGTGAGAACCCGAGAGCAATGGGAGTTTTCAGAGGGAAGAAGCACTTGAGCATGAGACTTTTCACTCGGGTGGAGACTGAATTCTTGTGTGTGCCAGAACACACTCTTGCTCATTAACCACGAGTGTTAACCTGAGAGGCAAGTTCTGGGTGTCAAATACACCAACACTCGAGTGAGAACCTACCGCACTCGCAAGTGAGGCAACACTCTTGCTTTTTTCACAAAAGTGCAATGCAGAAACCGAAGGAAAACTGAAGAATTTCATTGACTCACTCGAGTAAGACCCAACCTCACCCCGAGTGATATTCATCCCTCACTCGAGTAAACCCCAGATCACTCGAGTGACCTTATCAGAACCCAGAAAACGCAGAAACACTATCAGCAATTTCCAAGATTTTCCCAAGAGTTTCCAATGGACCTAAAACCTCAACCAAAGCTATCCCCACACAAAATCACTCAAGGAATCCAATTAAACCATTAAAACAACCAAATTCCGACTCCATTATCATGCTTTAGTCTTGGACAACATTAAACACTAAATTTCCAAAATCACTAAATTCAATCATTCAATCCCCAATCAATCCTATCTATCCATATACATTCCAAACATACCATTTCCATGCCAATAACATACCAAACTTCCTATTAACCTTCATTTTCGAAAATAGGCAATAATTTCCAGAAATCCAAAGTTAATCCATTTGGCATAAACTTAGATAGATAGGTCTCTTAAACTCACCTTATAACTTCTTCAAAGAAGCTTTTTGATTCTCTACCTTTCACAATTCCTTGGAGCCACAAATCAATACCAATGGACACACTACACCCATCAAAATAAAGCTCATCACTCAAGGAACAATTTTAAAGAAATGAGTTTGAGCATTTAAGGTCATTTCCCTTACCTTTTTGAAGCTTTTCTTACTTCCCTTTCCTTTAACAATGGCTGACGGTTTTGGACAGAGAAGAGAGAGATGAGTGCTTGAGGAAGAAGAGAAAATGATCACTTTCTCTTGCCCATGCTCTGCCACAGTAAAAAATGAGGGAGGGAGAGAGGAGAGAGAAAATATTTAAAATTCCTTATTTGACTTTTCAATCTACTCCCCCATCATCTCTCTTTGACACATGTCACAAAGTCATTGGTCTTCATAAAGTAAACACCCACTTAGCTTATCTAATCCCTCCATTAGCCACTTAATCATACTTCTCATTTCCTTTTAGTTAGTAATTAATTTCTCCACTAATCACTAACTATTTGCTTAATAATTCCATTCTTTTAATATCTCCTTAATTTTTGGCACATTAATTAAAATTGTCACAAAACACATTATAATCCACTCTAATTCACAATTACATTCTCAATAATCAACATTAGCTCTTAATCAAAATTTGGGGCGTTATAGCTGCCACAACCGAAAATGAGGGGGAGAGAGGAGAGAGAAAATATTTAAAATTCCTTATTTGACTTTTCCATCTACTCCCCCATCATCTCTCTTTGACACATGTCACAAAGTCATTAGTCTACATAAAGTAAACACCCATTTAGCTTATCTAGTCCCTTCATTAGCCACTTAATCATACTTCCCATTTCCTCTTAATTAGTAATTAATTTCTCCACTAATCACTAACTATTTGCCCAATAATTACATTCTTTTAATTTCTCCTTAATTTTGGCACATTAATTAAAATTGCCCCAAAACACATAATAATCCACTCTAATTCACAATTACATTCTCAATAAACAACATTAGCCCTTAATTAAAATTTGGGGCGTTACAAAGGAAGCTTAACTAATATGATGAAACATCATCATATGCAATATAATCTTGAATAGGATATGCAAGCATACCTTGCTGTTTTTGGAGTGTTTCAAGGGATAAAAGAGATCATACATAGTTATTGGACCAGATTGGAGGCCTCCTTTCCCTTGTTGGCCGTGAAGAGGAGAAGGAGCAGGAGTACCAAAAACTTACAAGGTGTCTGGCAAAAGATAGTCACCTTGTGTGTGTTGAGTCCTGATGGCAGTGAGATACTCGTTGGAGTAAGCAAGAACGGTGGTGCAAAATCATCGGTGTAGCCAATAACAGAATTGTGAATCGTTCTTGTCGAAGCGTCACTGTAACAGATTCTTGCTGAATGAAACTATGATGTTTCAAAAAAAAAAGGCAAGATCCAATGCTTTGACACGGAAGATTTGTTAAAGAAGGTAGATCGGTGGTGGGAAACAGACTGTGAAAATGACAAGATGGACAATAAATCAGTTATCCTGCCGCTGAGCAAGCTAGAGAGATGGAAAACTGGCGAAACATGCCGTGGAAGATGCAGATCTGTCACCGAATCTTGTGCGCCTTCGAAGAATTAAGAAGACTGGCAAATTGTAACATCTCAAATTTTTATTCACCAAAAATATATTGTAACTAATTGAGAAATTCAATAAAAATGGTGAATATGCATGTAATTGGATCTTATGAATTTTGAAAGATTCATATTCATGAGAAAATTGGTAAATTAATTCGAGAAAGGAGTTAAATGACAAAGGTGATAGAAAAATCATAATTTTGCCAATTTAGCCCAAGATTAATTATTTTTCAATTAATTGAAGTTAGTTTCAATTAATCAAGGAAAATAAAGAAAAATGTACAATTGGAGTATTCTTGATGGAATAAATCAAGAATTGTGAAATTAGGGGAAATTATACATAATTCATTTATATGAATTATGAAATTGTTGAAATCATTTTTTCCCCTTTCCTTCCCTCTTGAAATTTCGGACAATACATAAAATTAAGGGGAATAAATTAATTTCATGAGCACATGTCCAAAATGTTACAAGAAAAGAATAATGATGACAATGGTAAGGTGGGTATGACATGAAGTATGGACATGAAGATCATGATGGATGATGATAAGGGAGCAAGTAAGTCAAATGATGAAGGAAGTATGGCATAAAGTGAAGAGGTATGGTGAAAGTATGGAGGGAAGCATGGTGGAAGACATGTGTTACTATGTCAACCCTTGATGAGATCAATGGTCAAGAGGCAAGAAGACTTAAATTAATAAAACACAACCTCTCCCTTTCCATGTGCTCATTCGGCCAAACCAAAGAAAGAGAGGAAGAGAGAGAACTTGGAGAAACCTTGAAGATTTAGAGAAAATGAGGAAGAAGATTAAGGTAAAGTAGTTGTGATTTAGTGATCTGGCTTCCTATTCGTGTGTAACACTTCCTCTAAGGTTCTTTTCTTCATGAATACATGTGTTTAGCAAGTGAAGTCTCTAAGGAAGAGAAGGAGTTAAGGTGCTAAGATTGGAAGCAAGAGGGTAACTGCATGAACTTGTTCTCTTGTGGTTGTTGTGTTGTTTCTTGAAATCTTTTCAAGTTTTATGGTTGGTTTGTGAGTTTGAAAAGCCATAACCTTAAGGATTTATGCTGCCCAAATTTCCTTGAATCATGGTTAAGAAGTGTTTAAATGAATTAACAAAGGATTAGAAGTGGAAAAGTACAAGTTTTGGAAACTAAAACACAAAACTCCATTTTCCTATTTTTGTGAAACTTGCGGCTAGAACCAGAACAGGGGTTAGAATTTGGATTTTCATGAAATAATTGATTCCATTGGATTCAGTGGGCAAAATAGGTGGGGTTACAGTTGGTCACTTTTTCAGTAGAGGCCGAAAAAGCATAATTACGAAAACGCCATTGAAACTTGAAATAGGCTCTGTCAAGGGTATTTTCGTAATTTGACATTGAATTTGGTAATTTCGAGCCTGGACATGGATTTCTTGGGCGAAAATAAGTCAAGATAACCCTAGTCAAAATATTGGTAAACGTGCCATCGGGCCGGATACAGTGGGGTCGGGCCGGGGTCCTGGGGACATTTTGGTAAATTTTCACCATAGACTAATATAACCACAAAAATAATATGGAAGAGTTTAAAATGATACTTAGATAGGTTATGACCTATTTCTTGTACATTTAATATTTTAGGATCGAATCGGATGCCGGACACGACACGTTTTACAAGAGACACTTAAACAGAGATTTATAAAGCTTTAAGGTAGGGACATTATCCTTCATACATCATGTCATAGTTAATGATTGTGTGGATGCCATTTTTGTAAATGTACTTTATCAATCAATATGTTTTTCCCAGAGAGGGGCCAGTAGTGCCAGAGGCTGTTACACTGGAGTTGGTGAGAACCCAATCGGTGCAGATAGTGGGGCTAGGCCCTACTCATGTATATATACAGATGATATGTTTATATTGTTCATTAATTGGTGCATACATGGCGCATATCATATTTACTTTTCGCATTTTTTATGAACGATAGCATGTCTCTACTGGGATTCTTTGGAATCTCACCCTATTTTAAAATAAACATCTCAGCGGTTGCTAGTGGATTGAAAGGTAAAGGCGTAGATGCCGACAAGTAATTGGCTCATGTCTCGAGGCGAGGACAAGATAGTGGTTATAATTAGTTTATGCCTTAGATATTTTGGAGTTATCCTGTATATATTAAAACTTCCACTATATTTTTTTGTTTTTCGTTGATGAACTACGTTGGGATTGTAAACGAATATTTTTATCAGTATAATCATACTTTTCTATATGCCCATGGAATTCCGTCTTTATTACTCTTTGAATATCGAAATGGAAACGAGTGTTGACACAAACCTTGCGACTTGTGCCTGAGGCTTCACAGTAGATTCGGTGGATTGGCTTATCATGGTGGCAATTGTGTGAAATCAAGCGGTTAGGATGGGTACCAAGCAGAAACAATGAAAGAAAGAAAACACGATTAGGGCTTTTTCCATAGGAGCTGAACAACGGAGTGGGCTAGGTTCTGTATCTTGGGCTTTGTTGGCTCTAATGGATTGGACCATTGGCTCTGATACCTTGAAAATAACCCTTAAACTCTACACCTGAACGCATAACATTAGAAAACAAGTATTTCCCTCTTTATTGATAAAACTGGAAATACATTACACTAAAGAGTCTATCTCTTAAAGTCACAGGCCACTGCCTATATATAATGCCTTAACCTCTAACTAACCCAAATAGAATAATGCCGTATATAGCCTTACATCACATTCCAACAATTACATAATTAATTATCTACAAATAACAGCATTCTTTGCAATATTTAATTACAATGCTTAATTAAACTCTTTCTTACAATATGCTATGATAACATAGGTAGTTCAGAAAGAAGAGCATTACGAAGTCCAACATCAGCTAGCTAGGATAATGTTAGCTGAGTTGTTATATTTTAATTGGTTAGACCATAAATGACTTGACAAACCATGTTCACATAAAAAATTTCTCTATTGAAGAGACAATTTCAAATGACATACTTGAGGAAAAAGAAGAGAAATTAAACACTTAGGATTTAATGAGATTGATGTGGTATGATTTTATTGAGTAGTGCATAGATGGCATGGTGCACCTGATTCATGCAAGAACTTCTCAGAACATTGAGATGATTTCATAAAAAAATAATCTTACACCAATTCTTAAGAACTTCACACTAGTTAGACCATTTCAAGATACTAATAACATAAGATTCACATATTTAAGAGGGGTTTTTCTACCCTTCTTCCTTTTGACAACAACTTTTCAATCTTAACTAAAGTTTAGTGTGGTCAAGAGTTGCTTATGATTGATTATTATTAATTTCATGTTCATATGGTTAAAACCCTCCTTCTTTAGATTCCTCAACTTATCTCAATTTACTTAAATTATTATTATTATTATTATTATTATTATTATAAGTTAATAACTTCAGGATCAATTCAATAACATTTTTGGAATAATTTCTTTTCGGCCTTTTTAAGAGGAGTAAGAGCGATTGTGGATTTCCTCAATCCTTGCCCTTTGGTTTATACTTAAAGCCTACCAACAATTCATTGGCAAAAGAATTCAGGTTCTTGGTATCGTACTGTAAAAATCAATTAAAAAAAATGTATACAATTACTTTCCTTTTTTTTAATAAATGACTACGTCACTGCGTGATTTCAAGATTCGATTTACAATCAGCGTGAGAATAATTTTTTTCTAAAAAAAAAAGTTATAGGGGATTGAAAAAAACGTTTATAACTTTTTTTTCCTTAAAAAAACGTTTATAACCTGCTGCTGTGGCCTAATTAGGTTATGTTATGGTATTTAATTATTTTTGAAGTAGTATTAATAGGAGTAATTTGAAAAAAAATGAAAAATATGATATATATGTCTTACATTTAAGACCAAAGTCATTATTTTAATTAGATATTAGGTTAGGGACTCAACGAGTATAATAATAACAACTTAATTTAGAAGATGATATATATACATAGGGATCACATAAAAAATTAAATTAGGACAGATAAATATATACACATTTTGTTCTCTCTCTTTTGTAGTAAATCCTCTTAAAAGGGGAATGCATATGGAAATAATAGAGAAAGAATAAGGAAAATTTGCTTATAAATCTCTATTTAAAAATTTATTTGTGAAATGGAACCTGAGACGATGTAAAGGTGTAAGGTTCTTGAGTGTGAATAATTAAGATAAGAGAAAGACAAAATTGCCTTTAAATAAAACATTCCCTTTATGCAATCTCTCTTTAGGAACGAACCATTCATTATAAAACAATTCTTCTTCGACAATCAATTTTTTATTTCTCAATTATTGAAATTGTTTACTATTTGATGCTAGTTGATTACAACTACGTTATAAACATTTCAAAAAATGATGGAAAATCAAATGAACTTAGATCATATAACTATGTTAATGATCAAAATTTATGTCTACTTATTATAATTTGACTAACTTAAGTTATAATTCATGGTGGTGGGTCGAGTGAGAAACGTTTAATCTTAACTTGATCAAATGACAGTAGATCCCATTGGTGTTAGAGGGCTTGGTTTTTTTTGTGTAGGTAGAGGTTGCAGTGTTGGAGACATTGTTTATGGTTATTATTTCCTTCTAGTTATGCTTTTTATGTACTTTAAGGTCTTAGGTCAAGTGAACTATTATTCTCATTATTCATGGTGATAAGAAGATGAACCAAGTCACATTCTGAAAGGATCAACAAATTCAATTGTTGAATTGATGAATAAAGATGTTAGTTTAAACTTTACATGTTTCCAAAATTTATGAAGTAGAAAATCATGACAACTAAATACCAAAAAGAAAACCATGATTCTCTCTCCTTAGTGAGAGCCATTTTCTCTCCCTGGGAGAGTTCCGGTGAGGTCCTGTGAGTGGCCTTTACTATTCCTGTTATTTGAACGACGATATTTTCTATTTTCTCAATTTCTCTATCCTTGTTCTTTTCTTTCCCTGTTATTATTAATCCTTTCAGTGAGAGGAGCGAGTTCTTCTCGTGTGAGAGTGCGTGTGGAGCTGGGTGTGTGCGTTCTCAGTTTTAGTTTCTGTGTGCTGTTCTAGTGATACTTGGTGGGTAGGCATGGAGGTAAGTTTGGAGGGTAGGAAGAAGAATGTCAACACCCGTTTCCATTTCGATAATCAAAGAGTAATAAAGACGGAAATCAATAGGCATACAGAAAAGTACAATTATATTGATAAAAATATTGGTTTATAATTCCGATGTTGTTCATCGACAGAAATAGAAAATACAGCGGAAGTTTTAATATTTACAATTTCACCAAAATATCACAAAATAGACTAATTATGCCCACATCTTATCCTCGCCTTGAGACACGTGCTGTTCACTTTCTGGTGTCTACGTCTTTCCCCTTTGCCCCACTGGTACCCGCTGAGGTATTGGTTTTAAAAATAGGGTGAGATTCTGAAGAATCCCCGTAAAGACATAATATCGTTCATAGAAAATGCGAAAAGTAAATATGTCATGCTCCAAGGTATGCACAAATTAATGAACAATATAATCACATCATCGTCATGTATACATGAGTAGGGCCCAGCCCCACAATCTACACCGGTTGGACTTCTACCAACTCCCAGTGTAAGTGCACCTCTGACACTAACTGCCTCTTTCTAGGCAAATAATGTTGATTAATAAAGTGCATTTACAAAACAATGGCATCCACACAATCACAAAAATTATGGCATAGTGTATGAAGGATAATGTCCCTACCTCAAAGCTTTATAATCCTCTATTTAATAGTGTCTCGTAAAGCGTGCTGTCCCGGTGTCTGGCTCGGTCCTAAAATATTAAATGTACTAGAAACAGGTCATAACCTATCCAAGTATCATTTTATACTCTTCCATAGTGTTTATTGTGGTTATATTAGTCTATGGTGAAAATTTACAAAAATGCCCCGAGAACCCGGGCCAGCCCTGCCGTACCTGGCCCGATGACACGTTTTCCCAAAATTTTGACCAACGCTATTTTGACTAATTTTTGCCCAAGGAATCCATTTCCGTGCTCGATATCACCAAATTCAATGTCAAATTACGAAAATACCCTTGACAGCCCCTATTTAGGGATTTCAGTTGCGTTTTCGTAATTATGCTTTTTCGGCCTCTACCGAAAAAGTGCCCAACTGTAATCCCACTTATTTTTACCCACTGAGTCCAATAGAACCATTTATTTCATGAAAATCCAACTCCTACTACCAATTCTAGTCTGGCCGAAAATATGAAGAAAAAATAGAAAAATGGAGCTTTGTGTTTTAGCTTCCAAAACTTATAATTTTCCACTTCTAATCCTTGATTAACTCACTTAAACACTTCTTAATCATGATTTAAAGGATTTTGGGTAGCATAACCCCTTAGGGTTAGGACTTTCCAAATTTACAAACTCAACAAAATAACCAAATCCAACCATAATCATCAACAACAACCACATACTAGCAAAATTTTAGGATTTGTGAAGTTACCTTCTTGGGTTCTTTTCCTTTCTCTAGGAGTCCTCCTATCTCTTTCTCTTTGGGCTCGAGATTTGCTTGCTAAACCATGGAGTTTATGGAAAGGAAGAGATTATAGAAGAGATTTATGGAAGATTAGAAGAAGAAACCTTAAGAAATCATAACTTACCATAGTCTTTCTCTTCTTCCTTCTCTCTTGAGCATGAAGCTTCTCAAGCTCTCTCTCTCTCTCTTCTTTTCTTGGGTTAAAACGAAAATGGGACAAGAAAGATGAAGCCAAGCTTTATAAAATATCTTGCCATTTTCCCCTTAATTAATAAATGGTGGCAAATTAGGCTTATGACATCATTTGTGTACTTGGCCTTATCTCTCCACAACTTGTGTCATATGATTTAATTGAGATTGAACCATTCTCTTTTCCCTTCCTTGGCCCATGCAAGACACCACTTAGGGTCCTTTCACACCAAATTGGGCTTCATGTAATTGCCTTGGTCAATTGTGTAACTAATTATTATTTTATTGCTAATAACACATGTGCTCATATCTTAGTAATTCTTATTTAATTGTTTGGCATTAGATGATGCCACTTGGCATGTTTATGAGCCAAATAATTATTTTCCCATCCTATTTCCTTATTCCACAAGTCTTAATTATTCCACTAAGAATATTCAATTTATACATTTTTCATTATTTTCCTTGATTAATTGAAATTAACTCCAATTAATTGGAAAATAATTAGTCTTGGGCTAAATTGGCAAAATTATGATTTTGCTATCACCTTTGTAATTTAATTCAATTCTTGAATTAATTTTCCCATTTACTTATGAATATGAATATTTCAAAATCCACAAGATTCAAAATTCATGAATATTCACCATTTTATTGAATTATTCAAATAATTATAATATATTTTTGGTGAATAAAATTTGGGATGTTACAAAGAAAGCCAAGGAGGTAGTTCTCAACCTTGATAAGAATAAGAAGATTACAGGTGAAGCATTGGTTGGTAAGATCATGACAAGGAAACACCTAAATCAGCCAACTATCATATCTATGATTAAGTAGGGTTGGCAAATGGGAGAGCGGGTGGAGATTTATGACCTGGATAAGTATAACTCCATTTTCTTATTTCAGTTCGAATGGAAGGAGGATTACATGCAAGTTCTTCAAGGTTGACCATGGTCAATACAAGGTCACTTACTAAATTTCCAACCATGGGAGAAGTCCATATTTCTAAAGGATATGGAGTTCCACACATCGCCTTTCTGGATCTAGTTTCACGGGCTTCCTTTGGCAGCCTTTGATATAGAAAATGCGGTTACACTTGGTAGTGCTACTAGTAAAGTGATGATGTTGGAGAATCCCGAAGTCAAAGGTAAACTTACTAGAAGCTTCATTCGGGCCCGTGTATTGGTAGATCTCATGGAACTTTTGGTACCAAGCTTTTGGGTTTCTCGTGTAGGAAAAGTTTCGGTGTGGATATCTATTCTATATGAAAGACTTCAAAGTTTCTACTATCGGTGTGCTCGTATTGGTCACGATAGTAAAACATGTATAGAGCCTGCGGAAGAACATGACAAGGATGAGGCTAATCATGGATACGGGAACTGGATGAGTACTCCCAATGTTAAAACTATGGAAGAGGTAGTGGAAGTCTGTGAAACTGATTGGGTAGAAATAACAACAAAAATGAAAGCTACTCCGGCTGGCGATAGTGAGTAACGGAGATTAAAGGAGGCGGAGGTTAATAATAATTCTCGAAATCTTAAACCACAGCTGTTATTGAAGTCCAATTCCGTGATTAAAGGCAAGGAGATAATTATCCATAACAACTTTATGGAAATTATAGGGCACGTGAATGGGCAAGATTGTAGGGGCCACTATCAATCTAAGTTGAATAGTACAGAATCAAAAGAGGAAGTATTGGTATACAATTTGAGTCCAGAATTAGACGGATAATCTAATGATGGCATGGAAAAAAATTCCTCCTGCATGATGAGCACTCGGTTCAGGTGCTACTTGAGGAATACTAATGTTGACTTAGCTCAAGTTTTTAACCGATACCAGCAATTATTGGTTGGAAAATTGGAGCTGGACCCCACATACTCACCCCACAAAGCACTGAATTCATACAGGGTGGAATTACCCAATGACGATGACCTGAATCCTAAAGCTCTAATCCCCATCAATGGACTTTCACATGTATCTGTAGTAGCTGTTGGACTTGGAAGCATCAATCTCAAGAGGCCTGGGGAAGATGAAGCAGCCTCAAATGATCTGAAGAGAAGGAATAAGCTAGCCTTTGATGAAAATCTTGTGCAACCACAATTACTTTCCTCTGCTGGAAAGGGTAAAATAGGTCGAAGATCTGTTCGAGCCATTAAACAGAAGATTCGCAGCCATAAGAAACTACCAAAACATGTTTTGACTGACTCTGCCTAGGGATAGCATACATTCCACCTTCCCTCTAGGTGGCCTCCATCTGATGTTACTAATGGCAATCTTCCTTACTTGACAAGTTCTCAAAATGCCGGTGGTTGGATGGGACCAACCACCGATTCACAATGAATCTTCTAGTCTCGAATTGTTAAGGTTTAGGGTCACCCTTGACATACAAAAATTTAAAAGATGAATGCCGAAAGAAAAAAACCCTATCTTGTGTTTTTAATAGAAATAAAACAACAGCACAAGTTTGTGTTAGATTCCAAGTTTTGATAATAATAAAAGATTATGGTGTGTTATGATAAGAAACTTATGTTTTGTAAGTTAAGACAATGGTTGAAAATATTAACAAATGCATATCACTAAGTTTAGAGGTCATTGTTGTGTTTTTAGCTGATGCACTCGAGTGATGGCTCTAGCACTCGAGCAATGAGCACTTTTGCACTCGAGCACAAGCAAGTGTTGAACCAAAAGTGTTTGACAGAAGCAAACTCTAGCTGAAAATACCAGGACAACTCGAGTGATGGTCACAATACTTGAGTGATGATAAGATTTATACCTGAGCATGGTGGCACACTCATGCAAGTGTTTGACAGAGAGAAATATCAGAGAGAGGATATCATCACTTCACTCGAGCACAAACTCTCTACTAGAGTGATAGCCTCAAGTGCACCCGAGTCCTACCAAGTGTGGTACAAGAAGTGCTGACCCGAGAGCAAGCAAACTGAATATACAAAGTTCACTTGAGCACTCAGTGTGGCACACGAGTGCTAATCAGAAGTACACCCGAGTCCAAACGAGTGAAGCATAGAAAGTGCATGCCCGAGAGTCAGCTAGCATGGAAGAGCAAGTACACCCGATCAAAGAGCATTTACACCTGAGTGATAGCTCAGCACCCGCGAATGGGAAATCCAACTCTTTCCATTCCTGATGCAAGTATTGAAGCAAAAGAGTATCTTATACAAGAATATACTATTCACTCGAGTGAGGATCATTGTACTCGAGTGAGGCTCCACATCACCTGCGAGTGAGAAATCATACTCTTGTAAAAATCAATGAGTGAGTTATCCAGAGATGAGAGTTTATAGTGCAAGATATATGTGTACTCGAGTGAGACTAGATGCATTCCAGTGGGGACCCACATCATTCGCAAGTGTGAAAATTCACTATCTCAAAAACACGTGGAAGTGCAACACAAAAACAAAAGCAAGAAAGGAAATATGAAGATGCACTCGAGTAATACTATGTTAGAAGCCAAAAACACAACAAACTTATAACGATCAATCCGAACATGGTTTAATATTATCTATTCATTCTATTTTCACTTGTTATCATTATTTAACATCATTTAACATATATTACAAGTGTGAAATAGGAGTTTGATCTTTTGAATTAGAAAGGTATAAAGGAAGTCAAACAACGACAGACAGAATCATTATGACCAACCAAGCACGTACCTACCATGATATCTCATTTAAAAATTTCAAACATACGCATGCTGGTCCATGTAACCCCCTTCATGATCAAGGCCGAGATTAAGTTCAAAAAAATGTGATTATATGGAATTAGAGACCATAACACGATTTGGGACTTAATGAAAGTAAATTTTCCAAAATCAGGGTTTTCAGAAACTTTTCTAAACCTTGATTACAATAGTCTCATATCCACAATTCAAACATCACAAATGGCCTGTACAGAACAATTCCATTCATAAATATTAGAGTACAATGTAAATTCCCGACACACTTATGCTCTGTTAATCAATAAAGTGTTAATACAAATGCCTATAGTCTACTTCCCTTAACTTGGGGATTACACAAAACTACACCATACATCCATTATACACAATTGTTTCCCAATGAAAAACCCAAAATACCAATTACAAGTATGATAACTGTAACCACCGTTGTCATCAAGGCCGAGATTAGTGTTTAAAGACATTTTATAATCGAACAAGAGATCCAAAACAATTTCAAACTTTTTAAAACACTTGTACAATTAGATCTCTATTCATTCTTTTATAAAATCAATAGGCCTATTCGGTTTGTCATATGTATAATATCATAGTATAAGCACAATTCCCGACGTTCACCTGGGATAATAACATTAATCCAAAAGTTTTCACAGGGCATCATTGCCCATCTCAGTATCTATACCGGGGATTACACAAAACTATAATACAATGATCTATTCCATATATATACATTTGTCCAAAATGATAACCAGTTCAATATAAAACTGAAATATCTAACTAAGACTACCGCCGACAGTCCTAATAGCCTTTATTCACTTGCTTGCCTCTTGATCCACTTACCCTGTCTAAAAATGTTATTTGGAAAGAGTGAGATTCAAAGAATCCCAGTAGCAACAGTTTACATATATGATGCATAATTAAACAAAGCAAGTAAGCATACATCACAATGCAGCAATCAATATTCGAGGTCAGGCACACTGCCACGTCCCGTTCATGTATACAAGGTCAGGCTTTCACCACATCCTCTCACTGTATCTGTATTCAATGACTAATGCAAACAAGCAATGTAATATACATAATATAGGATAAAGTGTTACTACATTGGTCTTTCCGTTCTTGAGCAGGCACAAGCATTCTATGCTCCAAGAAAATATCAAATCCTAAAGTCATAATTAAGAATGAAACGTTATTCTCTATTCCAATACTTAATTGACTTCTTAACACTTAGATTTGGTTATCAATAATGACCCTTAAGAAGCTACAATGCCTCTAATAAAAGCCCTAAAGGGTTGGGAAATATTAGGTTGAAAACTACTTTTCAGAAGGGAAAAATACTAATTTTTGGGGTTGATCGCGGCCCAAAAATCCACTGGCCGCGGCCAATAAAAATCCTGCTTCTTGGCTGAACTTCTAAAAATCATAACTAATTCTAGAAAAATCAAAATGATTTGATTCCAAAGCCAAATGAAAGTTATTTAAGTCCTCTTCATAGGAAAAATATGGGCCATTACCAGAAATCACCACACAAATACAAAATTACCCAAAACTCAATACTGCTCCAAAACAGAGTCCAGTTTCCATCCCAAACTTTGGACAATCATACTTCCCAGTTCACAAAACGAAATGACATATATCCATTTTGAACCTTGGGATGTGAACTTTAAGACTGGAAAGTTTCATAAGTTTTAGACACCCTTTGGTTATTCCAAACTTTCATGCAAACTGACTGTCTAGAATAGAGTTCACACTTGATAGTATTCCAATTTTTTACTAAAATGTCCATTGGCTCCAAAATCAACAATCAAACTTATTCCCACATAAATTTTCACAAGGAATCCATTAGAAACATCAAATCAACCAATTTCACAACTTATCAACATGTTATGTTTTGACCAATACATAAAACCAAACACAAATTGCCAAACTCAACCTTCAATGATTCAAACCAATCCATTTGTCCAAAAGACATCATAATATACCATTTCCATGATCACAACATGCCAAACTCACTAAGACCCTAATTTTCAAAAATAGGGCAAAAAATTCCTTAAAAATCAATGCTCAACCAACAACCACAACATATATATCAAAAGGGAGCTAACACTCACCTCTTTCACTTTCTCAAACTTGTTTCTTGATTCTTCAATCTCCAACTTTTCTCAAACACAAAAACACCTCCTCTTGAGAATCTAAAACCAAAGGATGAAAGCTCTTATCAAGAGGAATAACTTTAAAGAAGGAGATTTTGGCATTTGAGGTCAAAATCTTACCTAAATATTGAGCTTTCCTTTTATCTTTCTTCCTTCAACAATGGTGAAAATGGAGGGAGCTTGGAGAGAGAAAATGTTTTTGAGATGATAATGAAGGATGGGATCTGATTTTTTCCTCCCAAGCCTATGCCTAGACGAAAATGAGAGAGGGAAAGGGAAGCTCATAGGCAATTTCACCAAAAACATAATTACTTTCTCCAAAATTCACCATTTTACTTTCTTTAATACCCTAAAGATATAAGAATCATTAAGGAATAATTTGGGCTCCTGCCAAACTAGGGCTTAGCAGTCCACTTATTTCAGGCTTATTCTCTGGCCTCAAATCTCAAAATTAGGGGTATTACACATCAAATCTGAATGCTTCAAAAACAAAGACAAGAAGAAGCAGAATAAGAAGGCATACATATCATCTATATAGGGTGATAGCTCGTCGAATGAAGAAAGCAGCAACGACGAAGTTGAAAATCTATGCTTGGTAGCCAAAGAAGAAGAATCGGATTCTGAGTTATGTCTCAAAGTATCACAAGAAAACAAGTGGTATATTGATAGTAGATGCTCGAGACACATGACTGGTGACAAAAATAAGTTCACCATGCTAGAAACCAAAGAAGGAGGAAAGGTAACTTTTGGAGGTAACCAATCTGGACGTATTGCTGGAATTGGTGAACTGGGAAAATTTGATGGTCTTTAAATCATTGATGTATATTACGTTGAAAGATTATGCCACAACCTCCTGAGTGTGAGTCAAAGCACTGACAAAGATAACTGTGTGATCTTTAATTCAGAAGAATGCTTAATAGTAAATAAGAAGGATCTACCGCTTAACAAAGAATCCATCAAGGCAAAGATCCGAGCTCAAAGGGACAGTAACTGTTATACTATTAATTTAAATTCAAATTCTTCTGAAAATTATTTTTTTAGCAAATCAGAGGAGAATTGGTTATGGCATAAGCGTCTGGCTCATGTTAATATGAACCAACTCGATAAAATATTAGAAAAGATTTAGTTGTTGGTCTTCCTAAACTTAAATTCAAAGATGACATGATTTGTGAGGCATGTCAAAAAGGCAAACAAACTAAATCTTCATTCAAAATAAAGTATGAGATTTTCACTTCCAAGCCTTTACAATTACTTCATATGGATTTGGTAGGTCTAGCAAGAGTAAAAAGTTTTGGAGGAAATCTGTATACTTTAGTATTTATCGATGATTTTACAAGATTTACATGGACTATATTTATTACTTCAAAAGATGAAACGTTTGTCAAATTTATTATGTTTGCTAAGAATGTTCAAAATGATAAAGGTATTTCTATTATCTCTATCAGGACAGACCATGGAGGAGAATTTGATAATCAACTCTTTGAAGATTTTTGCAACAAAGAGGGAATAGATCACAACTTCTCTGAACCTAAAATGCCTCAGCAGAATGGACTAATAGAAAGGAAGAACAGAGTCCTCACTGAAATGGCAAGGGCAATACTCAATGAAAAAGAAATGTCACAAGTGTTATGGGCGGATGCTATGAGTACTGCATGCTATATTTCAAATCGAGCATATATTTGCAAGTCACTTGGAAAGACACCATATGAACTCTACAAAGGGAGAAAGCCAAATCTTGGTCATCTACACATCTTCGGATGCAAGTGCTTCATTCACAACAACGGTAAAGAAAACTTGGGTAAATTTGATTCAAAGTCTGATGAAGGTTTATTTCTAGGATATTCTGATAGAAGTAAAGCATATAGAGTTTTTAATAAAAGAACATGTACTGTTGAACAATCCATTCATGTTGTGTTTGATGAACTTGATTCTCAGATAAAGCATTTTGATGAAGAAGAAATGGATTTGATAAAGAAAAATAAAACTTTTTCAAATCAGAATGATCTTGAAACAAATGATTTTCAAAATAAAGAAGATGTCGATAATCATGCTCAAGGAAAAGCATGAAGACATATTAAAGATCATCCAACTGATCAAGTAATTGGAGATATTCATGAAGGTGTCAAAACCAAAAATAGAATTCTTAATGAGGTAAATTTTTCTGCTTTTATTTCTTAGATTGAACCTTCTAATATTGAAGAAGCTTTATCTAACTATGATTGGGTGATTGCTATGCAAGAAGAATTAAATCAATTATGAAGAAATCAAGTTTGGGATTTGGTACCTTGACCTAAATATCACTCGGTTACAGGAACCAAATGGGTTTTCAAAGATGAATCAGCAATCATTGTGAGAAATAAAGCAAGATTGGTTGCCAAAGGCTATAATCAAGAAGAAGGTATTGATTATGAGGAAACATATGTTCCAGTGGCAAGATTGGAAGCAATACGAGTACTCTTAGCCTTTGCTTGCATTAAAGGTTTTACACTTTATCAAATGGATGTGAAAAGTGCTTTTCTAAATAGTTATATTATGGAGGATGTATATGTAGAACAACCTCTTAGTTTTGAAGATGAAACAAAACCTGATCATGTTTTCAAACTTAAGAAAGCTTTGTATGGTTTAAAACAAGCACCCAGACCTTGGTATGAAAGGCTAAGCAAGTTTCTTCTTGATCAAACTTTTTCATAGGAAAAGTAGATACACTCTTTTTATCAAACATAACAAAAATGATCTTCTAATTGTTCAAATTTATATTGATGATATTATTTTCGGTGCTACTAACGAATCTCTTTGTCAAGAATTTTCCAAGATTATGCAGTGAGAGTTTGAAATGTCCATGATGGAAGAATTAAACTTCTTTCTTGGACTTCAAATCAAGCAAAGGAAGAATGGGATATTTATATCTCAAAAAAAATATTTGAAAGAGCTGTTGAAGAAGTATGAAATGGACAATGCTAATGGAGCTGATACTCCAATGAGTTCTACAACTTTATTGGATGCTGACGTAAAAGGTCCTGACTTCAACATCATTAAATATAGAAGAATGATCGGTTCATTACTTTATCTAACAGCAAGAAGGTTGGGTATACAATTTAGTGTTGGAATGTGTGCAAGGTATCAATATGCTCTTAAGGTATCACATACAGAGACTGTAAAAAGAATCTTCAAATACCTATGAGACATTCAGAACTTGGCCTATGGTATCCAAAAAGAGGAAACGAATATTTGATGGCCTATTCAGATTCAGATCATAGAGGATATAAGACTGACAGAAAAAGTACTAGTGAACAATGTCAATTCCTTGGAGGCTCTCTAGTTTCATGGTTCAACAAGAAGCAGAACACAGTGTCATTATCTTCCACTGAAGCTGAATATATAGCTGCAGCAAGCTGTTGTTCTCAAGTACTATAGTTGAAGCAACAACTTTAGGATTTGGAGATATACTTAAAGGAGATACCAATTTACTGTGACAACACTAGCACTATTAGTTTGACCAAGAATCCTATGCAACATTCAAGAACCAAACACATAGATATCCGACATCACTTCATTCGAGATCACACACAAAAGAAAGATGTCAAAATAGAATTCATACCAACGCATCTTCAACTTGCTGACATATTCACAAAGCCGATAGCTAAATATCAATTCTTATATATACGAAGAGAATTGGGAATGGTTAATCCCAATGAGTTGTAAGTTTTTCTTATTAATTACTATGTTTAATATAAGTTTTGATGATAATCATATTGACTTAGGCATCGGAGTATATAGAAAATATTTTTACAGGATTGTCACTTGAGTGCTGGTAGGCTCACTAGAGTGCAAGGCATCTTATCACTTGAGTCAGAGATGGATTCTCGAGTGTGGAACTATATCATATTTTGCTTCTAGCTATGTATAGCAGGGATTAACAGAGTATGTAAGAACTCTTAGAACTCACTTGAGCATACCAAAGGTGTCAGACCTCACTCGAGTGAAGGGAGAACATCACTCGAGCATGGTATGAATACACCTGAAGTGAAACAAGAGCACTCGAGCAGAAGAGAAAGATATATGCAAATACTAGTCCAAAGTATGGTTACTCAAATGATCATGGAGGATTTGAGTATAAAGATAAAAAATATAACAAGATACACTTAAATTAGGTACGCTTTTACATGCTTTATGAGTTTTCTTTATTTGTCACTCGAGTACCAAATTATGTCACTCGAGCATTAGGGTTGTCACTCGAGTGTTGCGACTTATATCAGATACGCGATAGCTTAGACCGTCACACTTCCTCTTCTCACTCGAAGCGTCTCTTCACTCGGCAATCGTACCTCTTCACCTCCAATCGTTACCCACCGATTAAACGCCTCAGATCGCTTCAAATTTATGTTACAACTCTTCAATCATCTTTATAAGGTCAGATTTGTCATTCTAAATTCTCATTTCTTGCCCTAACCAAAGAGATTTTCTGAAAATCTTTCTTCAAGCCTTTATCAGCATTTTGATTCTCAATTCGGTTCTGAATCATTCAAGATGGTTCAAACTAAGATTCCTCAAGTTTCCCAAAAATCCCCAACTCCTTCACCTACTCATTCCATTACCAGTGCTTCAAATTCTCTATCGGTAACATATTCATCTCCAACTCCAACACCTCCTCCAAAACCCAAAACCACCAAGAAAAGGACTCTGGCTAAGAAGCTTCATCCTAAGCTTAAGATAGCTAAGAAGGATCAACTTCCACCAAAGAAACTGAATGGAGTTGTCTTCAAAGAGCCGGTGGTCACTCGTTCCCAATTGAAAGAAGTGAAGGGAAGAAGAAAGAAGAAGGACATAGAGCAACCACAACAATCTTCCTCCTCTGATGACTCATTTAATATGCAACTCCGAGAAGTAATGAAAAAGTCCAAACTCGATGCCTTGGTTGGCAAGATTGCCTCCCAAGCCGGTGCCTCAGGCTCTCATCATGTTGGCCAGACCAGTGCAGCTACTTCAAGAATACCTCTACCCCACAGGCTCCAGAGGAAGAACATGTCACAAATCCTCTAGAAAGCTTCAATGTTAAGGAACTGAAGCCACTGGAATAGAAGGAATATGATTCTGAATATGCTCATAGAAACTTCTGCCTTATAATTTATATGGACTTAGATTATCTGAAGAAAAGTTGTAGTTTGGATTTTCATCATTTCCTTGGATTTTATGATCCCTGGCTGAATGTGCATCTCCCTTATTCACCTATTATTGTGAGAACATTTTACTGCAACATGAAAGTCCATAACATATATTCTAAGGCTGGAGAGTTGATAGAGGAAGCAGTGGCTACCAATGTTAGAGGTCAACATATTATGGTATATGCTACTATCATAAATGATATCCTTGGTTATGTTGCACCCCTTTCCGATCCTCCCACACTTTCTGCTAATGAAGCCTTCCAGCATTTAAGGCTAAATGATCCTATAGGCCTTTTAACTTTAAGCCTATTGACATGCCTAACTCTATTCGTGCCCTTCATTACATTTACACCCGTAGCATTGTCAATAAATCCGAAAACTACACCCATTTTGCTCAGAAAGACTACTATCTATTGGCCTCATTCCTAGTTAGTCAACAAAGAAATGTGGGGGAGCTTATCTTTGGTGAGATGAGAAGACTTAGATTTTCTTCATCGAGATCCACCACAATTCCATATCTATAACTTGTGTCTCTTATCCTAAAGCATAACAAAGTATGGTATTTAGAGGGAACTGAGAGGGTAACCATTCCGAGGTTTGGTAAGACTCATTTAACATATATAAGGATTACTCTTCTATTAAGTCAAACCAAGGCCACATCTCAGCGAGAAGTCACTCCATCGAGAGGTGATGAGGCTCAGTCTTCTGCACAAGGTCCAACTCCACCTCCATCTTTCCTAAATACAGTATTACTAAGCTATCTAGTTGAAGTGATCAATCAAGCAGTGGCAGGCATAAAAAGGGAACTGGTAAGTGAGTATGAGAAATTGGTGAACATGATGGAAACATAAGTCTTAAAGTTGGTGGATAAGACAAATACCAACTTTGACCTAATGTTCAAGACTCAAGAAGATCTGTCGAGAAGAATCACTGACATGGAAATTTACTTGCATACTCATCTTCCGACTACTTCTTCTGGGGTGCCTCCAGAGTTTACTCCTACTACGGCCTTACCTTCCCAGCCTCAGACACATGTACTTTTCACTGACCCTTATTCAAACATTGATGTCACCTATGATTTCCCATTATCCTCAACACCTGTAGCCACCACTCCTCAACCATCCTCTCCACCATTTGTACTTGAGTCATCATCTCCACCATTTGATCCTTTCACTGCCATGATGATATATACCCCACCATCTGATCTTACTTTCCCTCAACCCCCTTCTGCTGCTAATAAAATAGGGGAGAAGGATATGTGATGGTTTCGAGCTACTTTGGTATGATATGGGAATGTTTTGGTTTAAGAGGGAGTATTAGGTAGAATTTCTGTATTAGGGTAGGCTTTTCTGTATTTAAACTTTTTTGTTTGGATGTACTTGGGTTTCATGGGTAGATGTTAGTTTACAATTGTACTTTACAAGTTTATTACTCTATATATGATCATTTTCAATTTTTTGTTCAAACATTATAGTACTATGACTTATCTTAGCTTTAAGTGTCCATTGGAAGTATTGCAAGAAACTTGAAGAAGTTAAATGCAAAAATCTGAAAAATGACTCAAAACTTTAGTAAATATGCATTTGGAATTCTTGAAAGTGTTTTAAAAAATTTTCACATTTTTTAAATTCCATCACAAAGATTTTGTCATCATCAAAAATGGAGAGAATGTTAGATTTCAAGTTTTGATGATAACAAAAGATTATGGTGTGTTATGATAAGAAACTTATGTTTTGCAAGTTAAGACAATGGTTGGAAATATTACCAAATACATATCACTAAGTTCAGAGGTCATTGTTGTGTTTTTAACTGATACACTCGAGTGATGGCTCCAGCACTCGAGCAATGAGCACTTTTGCGCTTGAGCACAAGCAAGTATTGAGCCAAAAGTGTTTGACAGAAGCAGACTCTAGCTGAAAATACCAAGACAACTCGAGTGATAGTCACAACACTCGAGTGATGATAAGATTTATACCCGAGCATGGTGGCACAATTATGCAAGTGTTTGACAGAGAGCAATATCAAAGAGAGGACATCATTACTTCACTCGAGCACAGACTCTCTACTCGAGTGATAGCCACAAGTGCACCCGAGTCTTACCAAGTGTGGTACAAGAAGTGCTTACCCGAGAGCAAGCAAACTGCATATACAAAGTTCACTCGAGCACTCAATGTGGCACCCGAGTGCTAATCAAAAGCGTACCCGAGTCCAAACGAGTGAAGCACAAAAAGTGTGTAATACCCCAAAATTTAGATTAAGGATTAATGACTTTAAAAGTGGATGTGATTATTGATAAATAAACACTTTTGGAGAATACGATGTGAAATGTGATTCGAATGTGTTATGAGTAGTGCCTAAACCCTGTATCTAAGTTCAATTGTGAATTAATATCTAAATTGACTTAAAATAGAGGGAGGGCGTATAATATGGTAAATGGAATGATAAGATGAGTTTGGTGGTGATTCAGAATGAATTAACATAATCAGGGGCAAAACGGTAAAATTACTGACCAATTGATCAGTTGCCGAACAGGAAGCTCATTGGTAACTTAAAGATCAATGGTTGTGATTGATTGTTAAGAGATTAAAAGGGGTAGAATCCCATGTGTTGATACTCATGTGAGCTCATGGTAGAGGGAACAAGATTGTGACAAGTATTACAATGTGTACCATAGGATCTTGGTCAAAGGTTCAAACTCTTTCCTCTATCCTCTCCTCCCTTAAGGTCGGCTATATGCATTTGGAGAGCCAAAAATTTGATGTTCTATGTTCATTTCATCTCTCTCCTTCATTCTCCATTTTCGTTGAGCTTAAGGAGGAAAGAGAAAGAAAGGAGCTCATGGTAAGAGTCCTATGTGACCTTAAATGCTCTAATCATCTTCTATAATGTTGTTCATAGTGATGAGAGCTTCATCTCTATGGTTTTAGATTTTTGAAAAAAGGTGTTTGAGAACTTAAAGAAATTGGGAAGTTGATGAATCAAAGAATTGGCTTTGGAAAGAGGAAGTAGGTATTTGATGCATTTTGACCTAAGTTTTGTGGTTATTGATTGATTTTTGTGGATTGTGGTATTTGCCCTGATTTTGGTATATTTGTGAATTGGAAGAATTGGTTAGTGAATTGTGGTTAAATTGATGCCATAGTATGTTTTGGTATCATTGGAAGTGGTTTTGAATTTGAAATGGAAAGAGTTGTAATATTGAGGTTTGTATTGTGAATTGTGGTGACACGTTGAGATTGTGGTGCAACATGTCAAAATAATGTGAATTTGGTTGATTTGTTGTTTCCAATGGATTCCTTGTGAAAATTTGTGTGGGAATGGTGTTTGATGTGAAAATGGGAACCATTGGAAGTAATTGTGAAAATTTGAAATTCTGTCCAATGTGAATTCTTTTCTGAGCAGTTTGTTTGTATTGACTTTTGGAATCATCAAATGATGTCTTAAAATTCTGAAACTTTCTAGTCTTGAAGTTCACATCCCAAGCTTCAAAATGGACATATAATTCATGTCATTTCGTTTTGCGTGTTGGGAGTTATGGTTGTCCAAAGTTTGGGATTAAAACTGGAATATGTTTTGAAGCAGTGTTAGATTTTCTACAATTATGTATTTGTGTAGTGATTTTTGGTAATGGTCCATAATTTTTCAGTAAAGAGGACTTAAATAGCTTTCATTTGGCTTTGGAATCACCTCATTTCGATTTTTCTAGAATTAGTTATAATTTTTGGAAGTTCAGCCAAGAAACAGGATTTTCTTGGCCGTGGCCCAAATGTTTCTGACCTATTTTTTGCCTCGGCTAATGGATTTGTGGGCCGTGGCCAAACCCCAAAATCAGTATTTTTTCACTTCTGAAAGGCGATTTTTGGTATAGTTATTTCTAACCTTTTAGACATATGTTTAGGCTTCCAGTAGCCACCTAAAGGCCTCAAATGATAACAAACTGTAAGTGTGTTAAAATCGAGAACTTGGAATAGAGATTAACCTATCGTCCTTGATTATGTGTATATGATTTGGTATTCGCCCTGTCTGAGAGCAGCCTGTACCGAAACACGCCCGGAAAGAACAAGGTATTGATGCTTTCTCTTATACTATATGTAATACGTTGTTGTATGTTTATCATTGATTGGTGAGGATTTCGAATGCTGAGCAGGCTTTATGTATGCCGATGAGGCAATATGTGTTGTGATGATTGCTGTGATACTGCTTGGTGATTTACTTGCATGCTATGTGATTATATGTTGTATGAGAGATTTGTTACTACTGGGATTCTCTTGAATCTCATTCTTTCTATTGACTAACCTACAGATAGGGCAAGTGGATCGAAGGGGAAGCAAACCACTAAGGGCGGCTAGGATTTCCTAAGAATGTGTTTTTGGTAGTTGGTTGTCAATTTTGGGTTGGGATTACTGTATATATTATGGATGTAAAGTTTGTTCGGTGTTATGTAATCCCCTAGTTGGAAAGTTGTTGGGGCGATAATGCCCATGAACCCTTTAGTTATTATATGGAAACCTGGGGTTTCTAGGACTTGTGATTTACACTCTGATTTGTATGAATGTGACTTAACCATGCAGGTTAATTATATTCGAAATATAAATGTGAGACCAAGTTAATCGATTTCGAAAGAAATTTTGAAAACCCTATCAGGCGAATGCGATTTTGAATAAGTTTTAACACTATTACAAAAATAGAGATTAGTGGCGCACCTTTTGTGGCACTTCTTTAAAGAAGTGCCACAGCTTCTTTCTAGATTTTTTAAATTTTTATTTTTTTTAAAAAAAATACTTTAGGTGGCGCTTCATTGGAAGCGCCACAGCTGCTTGGTGACATTAGGTGGCACTTCCTTGAAGAAGTGCCACCTAAGGTATTTTTTAAAAAAAAGAAGAAGAAGAAGTAGCAGCTGTGGCACTTGCTTAAGGAAGTGCCACAGCTGCTATGTATTTTGTGTGGCACTTGCCTTAGGAAGCGCCACACAAAGTAATTTTTTTTAATTTTTTTTAAAATTATTCTCTCTCCTGCAATCTAGTTCTATCACATTTATCCTTTAATCTCCACTCCCCATCTAACACGTGCCATAGCTCTTTATCCTCCTAGTCCCCATATTTTTTCCTTCTCTTCTTTTTGTCATTCATCATCGTCTCTACTTCGATCGCTACTTCCTCCTTATTCCTTTGTCACTCATCACCTTTGTGAGAATTTTCTTTTGAAAAATTTGTTGTCTTGCAAATTTTTACATCTATAAATAATATATCTTCAATCGCTTTCCCTTCCCTGGATCTTATGAAGATGGTGACACTTCCTTCCTTCACACATGCACACTCTCTCTCTTTTCACTTGTTTCTTCTTCCATTATTTTTATATTAAGCTTCGAATTTTAGATCTGAGTCGTCCAACTTAGCATTAACCACGAAGTAGCAAGTTTATTTGGTCTAATTGCTATTTTAGCTGCATTATATCACATCTATAGCTTACCAGTTTATTTTGAATAATAGTTTCTTACTATTATGTTGCATATGTTTCTACAGGAGAAGAAATCTTTGTTTTTTATGACGGAGGGAATGCTGTTTGTATTGTTTTATCAATTGCTATGTTGGTAAAGAACGTTCATATTTACTTTCAAATTTCCTACTTTTAATTGTTTTAATTTTTCATGATGAAGAATGCTTCTGAAATTTCTTTTCTCATTTTATTCCTGAAAAAATTATTCTCATTTTTATATGCTAAAAAATAAATGAGATAAAATTAAATGTTATTATATATAAGTTGTATTTATTTAGTAGTTATAATTATTAATATTGATGATTTGCATGAGTAAAATAATTATTTATTTTAACACTTATATTTTACTTAGTAGTGATTTTGTTAATTATTTATTTGGTAATTTTTTTAATTTTGTTGTGGATATGAAAATGCGTTTAAAGTGTGTTATCAACTATAATTATGAGGTTCTTTTGATAAAAAAATAATTATAGGGTTTTAAAAGAAAAATATGAAAATAATTTTTTTAAAAAAAAAATACCTAGGGTGGCGCTTGCTTGAACTTGTTCAAGCAAGCGCCACCCTAGGTATTTTTTTTAAAAAATAAAACAGAAAATACCTAGAGTGGCGCTTGCTTGAACAAGTGCCACAGGAAGTCACTTCCTGTGGCACTTGTTCAAGCAAGCGCCACCCTAGGTATTTTTCTAAAAAAATAATTATTGACTTCATGTGGCACTTTTTTAAGGAAGTGCCACAGGAAGTTTTTTTTTTTAAAAAAATATTTATACTGTGGCGCTTCCAAGCACCACAGCTTTTTTTAGTGGCGTCTTGATATGTAGCACTTACTAAGCGCCACAGCTAATTCAAATATAAGCGCCACAGCTTTGTTTTTTTGTAGTGTAAATTAATCAAGGGTCTCTAATCGATCTTAACTATGCATTTTTGAATCATAATTACGATTTATAAGGCATGAGTTTACAAAGTACATACCCGAGAGTCAGCTAGCTTGGAAGAACAAGTGCACCCGAACAAAGAGCATTTGCACCCGAGTGATAGCTCAGCACCCGCAAGTGGGAAATCCAACTCTCTCTATTCCTGATACAAGTACTAAAGCCAAAGAGTATCTTATACAAGAATATACTATTCACTTGAGTGAGGATCATTGTACTCGAGTGAGGCCCCACATCACCTGTGAGTGAGAAATCACACTCTTGTTAAAATCAGTGCGAGTGTTATCGAGAGACGAGAGTTTATAATCCAAGATACATGTGTACTCGAGTGACACTAGATGTACTCGAGTGGGGACCCATATCACTCGCAAGTGTAAAAATGCACTCTCTAAAAAACACGTGGAAGTGCAACACAAAACAGAAGCAGGAGAGGAAATATGAAGATGCACTCGAGTGAGACCAAAGTGCACTCTAGTGATACTCTTTCAGAAGCAAAAAACGCAACAAACTTACAGCGATCAATCCGAACATGGTTTAATATTATCTATTCATTCTATTTTCAGTTGTTATCATTATTTAACATATATTATAAGTATGAAACAGGAGTTTGATCGTTTGAATTAGAAAGGCATAGAGGAAGTCAAACAATGGCAAACAGAATCAGTATGACCAACCAAGCACTTACCTACCATGATATCTCGTTCAAAGATTTCAAACATACGCATGCTGGTCCACAGTAAAATGCTCCACTCCACAATGATTATTATTCAACGGGAAAAAACAACTGACTATAAATGCAGAGCTTGAGAGACCATTATTCAACAACTAAGAACAAGAATTCACACAAGAAAATTCTCGAGTCTCTGTTATTCACATTTTCTTTGTATTCATATTGTACTTCAGTATTTATCATATTTGCTCTGTGAGAGAGTATGTATACACTTCAAATTCTATTGTCATTTAATCTCAAGGTACAGGAACCTTGAGAGGGTAGATATCCTTACGAGAGAAGCAGTTGAGAGAATTCCTAGTAGGACTTTCTGCTCATAAGACTTACAAGGTACAAGCAGTATATAACATTATTGCTCGTAAGACTTAGAGTAGTGTAAGTAGGAGAGAACATTACTGCTCATAAGACTTGTATACATAAGTAAGACAGAAAGGTCATAGGTTTGTTTTTCTGCACGTAAGACTTGTCATAAGGGGGAGAGAAATTTCTAAGTGTTAGAATATTTCTGCTCGTAGTCCATTTAAGGACGATTGTTGTTTTACGGCATTCTGAGAGCCCATTGAATCTTGAAAGTATAATGAAAATCTCAGCAGGTCTTGATGTTTGAGGACTGGACGTAGGCCTGGGTTTTGGGCTGAACCAGTATAACTCTTTGTGTGCTAATATTCTCAACTCTACTCTATCTACAGTTATTGTCATATCACCGCATCAACCAAAAATTTATCATATCACCCAATTCACCCCCTCTTGGGTGAAGCTTGCCTCTTTTAGTTTGTTCGGAAAGCAATGAGGAGATGTGGCTTTACAGAAGATTGGTTAGCCAACCTAGTAGGAAGGAACAGTGGTCTTAGGTTATGGTGGAAGGATGATGTAATGGTTAATATTCTATTTTCCTTACAAAATATAATCCATACTAGTATCTCAGGGTCTTCTTTTGAAACACCAGCATATATTTCCTTTGTTTATGGTCCTCCAAATGAGCAGCAGCGTCTCTTGTGCTGGAAGGAAATAAAGCGACTTGCATGCAATATTAATAAATCTTGGCTCTGTGTTGGTGATTTCAACGATATTGCATATTTGAATGAAAAATGTGGTGGCAGACCCAAAGCAATGCTTAAAATCCTCATTTTTCAGAATTTTATTTCTGATTGTGAGTTTCTAAACTTGGGTTTTAATGGATCTAGATACACTTGGTGCAATAATTGTGAGGGTGAGGAGACCATTAGAGAGAGAATCGATAGAGCTTTGGGTAATGCATATCTTTGGGAGGCGTTCCCTCGATTGGAATTTTTCCATTTAGATCCACTAGGATCTGACCACCACCTAATTCTGATCAACTTCTGCTTCAAGAGACAGTGCAAGAAGAGATATTTTAAATTTCATTCATACTGGACTGAGCATCCTAATTATTCTTCTACTGTACAGAGGGGTTGGCGACATTCAACTGTAAGTGATACCTCTCCTATTAATTGTTTTATTACTCACCTAAATGCATGCAGAAAGGAACTAGTTCATTGGAGTGGTCGTGTGTTTCATAATAATAAGAGGCTATTGGACTCATTGAGGCTGCAGCTTGTTAAATGTTTTCAACGACCTATATCCTATCAAAGCAAGCAGGAGGCAAACAGAATTAGTAGTTCTATTGAACTTGCTCTTGCTCGTGAAGAGCAGTATTGGTGGCAACAGTCTAGGATTTCATGGCTACAAGCGAAGGATAGAAATTCTAGATTCTTCCACTTATCAACTATTAAGAGGAGGTGGTGCAATAGCATTCTTACACTTAAAGATGACAATGGTTGTAGGCTAACTGAACAATCTGATATTTCGGCTAATATATCCTCCTTTTTTCAGAATTTATTCACCTCATCAAGACACAGGGCAATGGATGAAGTTTTAAACTATGTGAAGCCTAAAATTTCTGATCAAGCCAATTCTCAGCTCATGGTACCTGTATCAAAGGAAGAAATTTGTTCAACTGCTTTTAGTTTGGGAAGCACTAAAGCTCCTGGACTAGATGGATTTTCAGGTAACTTTTACCAATCCTCATGGTCCAATATTGGCAATGATGTAAGCTCTATGGTCTTAGAATTTTTTGGGGGACAATCTTCTCTTCATAGGATTAATGAAACTAATCTAATTTTAATTCCTAAGATTGAGAAGCCGGAACATGTATCTCAATTTCGCCCCATTGGACTGTGCAACTTCTCATACAAGATTATTTCTAAAATCTTGGCTAATAGAATGCGACCATGGCTTACTAAGTGTGTCTCCCATAATCAGAGTGCTTTTATTCCGGGTCGTCAAATTCAATACAATATTATTATTTCCCATGAAGTTTACCACTGCCTTCGCAAGAAGAAAACGGGCAAGAAATATGAATTGCAGTTAAAATGGATATGAGCAAGGCCTATGACCATGTAGAATGGGACTTTCTAAAACTCATTTTGCTGAAACTGGGTTTTTGTATGGAATAGGTCAAGCTTATTATGAACTGTGTGGAATCTATTAACCTCAATTTGTGTCGTTCAGGTTAAAAGATTGGCTCCATTAAACCAGCACGAGGGCTTCGTTAGGGAGATCCATTATCCCCTTATCTATTTATTCTGATGGTTGAGGCTCTCTCTGTGATGATTAATAAGTGTCAAGATAGAGGTGAGCTCAGAGGTATTAAACTAAGCCTCTGATGCCCAATGCTTTCTCACAGTTTTTTTGCTAATGATGCACTCTTTTTCATGAATGCAGGAGAAAAGAATTGTGAAAAATTAGCTTAGCTTCTTAATCTTTATTGTACAGCCTCTGGTCAAGAGGCAAACTTGGACAAGTCTAGTCTCTTTTTCTCTGCTAATACCCCGAAACCAGTTCAGAAGAGAGTATGTGATATTCTGGGTATTACTTCAATGCTTGACCCAGGTAAATGCCTAGGGATTCCAAGTATTTGGGGGAAGACAAAGCATCAAGCCCTATCCTATATAAGAGAGCGTGTTAAGTCAAAGATGCAAGGATGGAGCAGATCTACCTTATCTCAAAGATCCCCTTTGTCCCCATATACTCAATGAATTGTTTTAAATTTCTTGTTCAGACATGCAAAGAACTTAATAGCTTAATTGCCAACTTCTGGTTGAAAGGTCACTGGGATGGGAATAAAACTCATTGGAAGAATTGGAACTATATGACCGAGTCTAAAGCTAATGGAGGTATGGGTTTAAAATATTTTTTGATCATGAATGATGCCCTTTTAGCCAAAATAGCTTGGTGGATTCTTAATAATCCCAATGATCTATGGGTTCATGTTTTAAAAAGTATATACTTCCCAAGAGATGTATTTGTTGATGCCCAAAAAGGTCCTAAAGCTTCTTGGTGCTGGTCTAGTATCTTATATGGTAGAGAATTTCTAAAAAATGATCTACTTTAGGATGTTGGTAATGGCTCCTCTATTAGAATTTGGGGTGATACTTGGATCCCTAATAAACTGTTGCCTATTCCTACTAATGAGAACAATACATTTCTGGTGAAGCATGGCCGTGTAAGTGATCTTATTCATCATGGTGCTTGAAACCTCTCAGAAATTCGCCACCTCCTGACCGAAGATGATATTATGGCTATTAATGCCATTCCTATTGCCACTAACATGGTGGATGATAAATTGTATTGGACAGGTGCAAACAATGGGGACTATACTATTAAATATGGTTATTTAAATGCAAAAAAATCAACCGCTTTATCCCATGCAAAGGCTAGCACATCGATATCAATACCTGCAACAGTTTAGAGGAATATTTGGAGGCTTCAAACAGTACCCAGAGTCCAACAGTTTCTCTGGAGAGTCCTGTATAGGGCATTAGCCACGAATGATGCACTTTTCAAATGGCACAGATCCCCCACCAAATATTGCCCAATATACGAGCAGGAAGAACAAACAATTGAGCATCTTTTCTTTTCTTGTTCTTGGACCCGCTACATATGGTTTGGATGCACCTTTGGGTTAAGGATGGTGAACCATGCTCCAGACAACTTTATGGTTTGGTGGCTTAGTATTACCAGTAGATGTGAGGTTTTGGCTAAACATGAGCTCTCTTTAATATGCCTAATATTATGGAATATTTGGAAGCAGTGAAATAATCTAGTTTTCTCCATAATCACCCCGTGCCCTACCAATGTGATTAACCTGGCTAATGCTGCCAATAATGAATTCTGGACGGTATGTAATAAAACCAAAATAAAGGTATCCCCAGAGTACATTTCTAAGAAGATTACCTCTTGGCAATTCCCTCCTATAGGATGGTTGAAAGTTAACTGTGATGCTACCTTTAAACAGGATGATTCATATGCTGCTTTGGGAATTGTTTGGAGGAATGAACATGGTGACTTTATATGGGGTTTTGTTGATAAGATCAAATATCTCTCTGCATTCATGGCTAAAGCCCTAGCTCTAAAAAGTGCCCTATTGCTCTCTCATGATTTAGGGCATGATAAGGTTGTGTTTGAAGTCGATTGTAAGTTTTTGTTGAAAAGTGTGGAGGCCAAACAACCCAATTTGTATGATTGGTAATGTAGAGGTATTCTTCAAGACATCATTGACCTCCTAGTAACTAGAGTTGGATATTCCTTATCTTTCACTCCTCGTCAAGGGAATGAAACAGCTGATCATCTTACAGCTAATGCTATTAAAGGGGTGAGCCCGGTGGGGTGGGTGTCAGAACCATCACTCTCTTTGAAATCTTTCCTGACCTCAGATACTAAGAAGGCTCAAATTGTTTCAGAGAATGCCATGGATTTAGAATCATGAATGGGCGCTTGATAATGTTGTTTTTGTTGTTTTCTGTTGGCTTGCTTCTGTTTTCTTTTTTCTTATTTCTTTCCTTTGCTGTTGCTAGTCTTATTTCATTAAGTCATGAGTGTGTATTCTGGTATTTGAATTAATAGAAGCTTTTGCCAATAAAAAAAGTAGAAAATCATGAATTTTTTTTTACTATAGCCCAATCAAACTATTACAAAATATAACCAATCATTATTGAACAAATTTTCAACAAATTTTTGTGCCTGCCATAACAATAAAGGCATGCCAATAACATTTTAACCCCATGACTTTCAACTTTTGCTTTATTATTTAATTATGTGACCACACAAATTTTACTTAAGGCCTATTTGGTTGGAGGGGAGGGGATGAGAGGGGATGAAAAATGAGTCATTCCCCTTGTTTGATATGAAAAATTTGAGGGGGAGGAGCCCCAAAGAAGGGGTTTCAAATCCCTCTCATCCCCTCATTTTTGTTCCATCCAAATTGGGGGGTTTTGGAGGGGATGGAAAATGAGTCTCTCCCATTCCATCCCCTCCCTTTAAACTAAACAGACCCTTAAACAATTTGGTTATTTCTAATATATACTTATAGATAAGCCCATGATATTTTTGTGAATATATTCTAAAGCTTGAGAGATGACCATCGTAATATTTTGACGTGTCTTCGTATAACTTGTATAAGTAGTTAATCACCACTTCCATATTTAATGACGGATAAAATAGAGTGATAATGTGATCGCATGGGCCACAAACCTATACTCACTCTTCCGATCCTAAATATAAGATAGATTTGACTTTTTTTGGAGAGATTAAGGAAACTAAATAAATTATTTAATCATGTCATATGTTGTGTATTCTTAGATTATATATTAGTTTATTAGTCAAACTAATTAGTTTGGAAAAAAAATAAAAATAAAACTACTCTAAAGTAATTTAATTATTTTCCTTAATCTCTTTAAAAAAATCAACTTTGTCTTATATTTAGGACCGGAGGAAATAAAATTTTGAAAATGATTGGATTTAATGGATGTAGATACACGGAGATACACATACATATTATAAAATATAAAACATTTTTTGTGAATAATAAAAATTTTTTAAAGTTATAGCTTAATAAATTATTGAAAAAATTGCTCATAAATCCCTATTTGAAAATTTATTTGTGAAATGGGATCTAAGACCATGTAAAAGTGAGAAATTCTTGAGTGTGAATAACTATGATAAGAAAAAGACAAAATTGCCCTTAAGAAAACATTCCCTTTATGCAATCTCTCTCTAAGAACCAAACATTTATTATAAAAGAAATCTCCTCTGACAGTGCTGATTTCATTAGAGAATCCTCAACGAGGTTTAACTTGAAGAACTATGAAAGCAAATCATCATCCTTAAATACAACATAATTCAATTTAGAAACAATCAATCTCAATAATATCAAACCCTTATTATCAATTAAACTAAAAACAAAAAATCATATCTTGAATCTATCAAAAACCCATAACAACAAAAGCCACTCTCGAGCTAAAGGCCCTATTCTTAAGATCTGTAAGAAGATCTACAGAATAAGTCACCATTAAGCAAAGCCATCATCTTGCTTCAAAAATACGATGAGGAGTAGGGAGATAATGAAGAAAATTAAAGAGGACCCAGATTTGTGAAGGTGTAGGTGCAAGTGTCAACAAGAACCTGATCTCGAGGTGGGGGTGGAGAAGATGGAAGAAGTGAAGGTCTCTCAGTGAAGAAGATGGAGGTGGTCATCGATGATGGCGACAGCATTACGAATTATTAGGGAGGTTGATGGTAGCAACGACGTCGATAAGTGTGGTGGTTGATGATGGTCGCATGTTTGCTGTAATATCCCAAATTTTGATTAAGGGCTAATGACTTCAAAAGTGGATGTGATTATTTATAAATAACCACTTTTGGAGAATGTGATATGCTTTGTGATTTGAATGTGTTGTGAGCAGCGTTGAAACCCTGTATTTAAGCTTGATTATGGATTAATATCTAAATTGACTTAAAATATAGGGAGGACGCATATTGTGGCTAAAAGATTGAGAAAATGTGTTTGGTGGTGATTCAAGAGGAATTGCCATAATCAGGGGTAACATAGTAAAGTTACCAACCAATTAGTCAATTGCCAAAAAGGAAACTCATTGGTAACTTGAAGATCAATGGCTAGGATTGACTTATGCAATAAATCAAGGGGTGGAATCATGTTTGTGTGTGCCTATGTGAGCTCATGGAAGATGGAGCAAGATGGTGACACTTGGCACAATGTGGACCATTGGATCATGGTCAACTTTTCAACTCTTCCCTCTCTCCTCTCTCCTCTCTTAGGTCGATTTAGGGGCATTGAAGAGCACAAAATCTGATTCTTTCTTCATGCTCCCCTCTCTCTTTGTCTTGTCCTCTATTTTCGTTGAGCTTGGGAGGAGAGAGAAAGGAAAAATGTGAGATATGGCTTAGTAAATGATCTCTTTAGCTCAAACACTCTTCTATAATGTTGTTCATAATGATGAGAGCTTCGTTGCTATGGTTTTAGATTTGTGAAAGAAGGTGTTTGAGAGCTTGAGGAAATTAGAAAGATGAAGAATCAAGGAACAAGCTTGGGAAAGAGGAAGAAGTGAGTATTTGTTACCTCTTGATCTAAGTTTTGTGACTTTTGGTTGAGCTTTGAGAATTGTGGATTTTGCCCTGATTTTGTGTGACATGTAATTGTATGGATTGCATGTTGTATTGTGGTTAAAATGGTGTCATGGTGTGTTTTGATGCCATTAGGATTGGTTTGGATAATTGGAAGCAAAGTTAGTAAAATTGGGTAAAGTGTGCAATAAGTGTGACTAAGGGGGAAAATTGTCATTGTGATGTGAATTTGGGTGTTTTGAGGTTTCCAATGTGTTCCTTGTGTAAAATTGTGTGGGAGTAACTTTGTGTTAGAGTTTTGAGACCATTGGAAACATATGTTGGAAGTTAGGGAAAATTCTAATATCTGCTGCGTTCTAGCTTTGATAGAGCCTCACTTGAGTGAACAGGGGTCTCACTCAAGTGCAGCATCATATTTTTCCTTTCCCCTTCTGTTTTGGTTGCACTTGCAAGTGCAAAAAGCAAGAGTGCACTTCCTCATCTGCAAGTGATGTGGGTTATCACTCGAGTGATGGTGGTCTCACTCGAGTAATCATGTGCTTCTGCACTATGAGCCCGCTTCTCGGGTTGTCACTCGCAGTTGATTTGTCAAGAGTGTGTGTTAGCAATCGCGAGTTTTATGCCATCACTCGAGTGCCAGAGCTAGAGCTCGAGTGTACTTCTGGCTCTAGGTTTTTTGTTGCTCTCAGATGGTCACTTCATGTGCCACACTTTGAAGAACTCGGGTGAGTATGGGGGTATCACTCGAGTGTTGATCCTAGTGCTCGAGTGCAGTGAGTATTTCTGGTTTTTGTCTGTGCTTTTGGCTAAGCACTTGCATGAGTGAGTCGTCCTCACTTGGGTATGAGTCGTCCATCACTCGTGTGCGTCATCCATCACTCGAGTGATGCAGTCAAAAATGGGGTTTCGAGGGTTCGAAAGATGGTCTTTGGTTAAGTTTCTTCCAACCCTTTGGGCATGTGTTTAAGCTTTGAGTAGCCACCTAAAGGTCTAAAATGATAACCATCTTAAGTGTTTGAAAGTTAAGGAATTGGAAAAGGGATTAACCCTATGTCCTTGCTTTGGTTATAGGGTTTGATGTTTGCCCTGATCGGGAGTTGCTAGTGCTGGAGCATACGTGGAAAAGACCAATGTAGGGAACTTACCTTTCCTGCATGTATTTGATATTTGTTCTGGTGTATTGATGCATGTCTTTGCTTTGCTTGATTAAGTGAAACATGTATGAATGACTTGAAGCTATGTTTCAATTTATACTATGGCCATAAGTATGTTGTTCGAAGCATTGAGCTTACAGATTTGTCATTGTATGTGAGTATGAGTTATGCAAGCATGTTATACATTAAACATCTATCTTGCATGCATATTGGTAATATTTTCCTACTGAGATTCTCTAGAATCTCACCCTCCCCTACTAACCTTTCAAATAGGGTAGTAGATCGAGAACGGAGCTGGCACCCAAGGCGGTGAGGTCTCCTTCGGAATGAGATTTTGGTAGTTGGTTTTCATAGTTGGGATGTGTGTATGTGGATGAATATTCGATTATGTATTTGAGATAGATTTATGTAATCCCCTATAAGGGAATTTGTGTACCCTTTTGTAAAGGTATGAACCTGGGGTTGTCGGGATTATTATGTTGTGCACTCTGATATTTATATGAATGTGATTTATCTTCATGTGGTAATTGTATTTGAAATGTGAATATGAGACTAGGTTATTTGGATTTTGAAAAGCTTTTTGTGAAAATCCTGTCTGGTAGATGGGTTTGAAATTGTATTTGTTTATTATTAGTCTCTATTTCACTTTAATCACGTATTTCGGATATAATTACAAAGGGGATTACATCTGCTGTGAGTTATGAAAGTAGAAGGACCACAAGATTGAAGAAGAGGAGGGGCAAAAATAAATTATAGGTCAAGGAATTGAAAATTTTGGATTTTTAATGGAAGATGAATTACATATAAGCGTTATGAATTGCATAAAGGGAAGATGGATTGCACATAAGAAAAGATTGATTGTACAAAGGGAAAATGGTTTGCATATAAGAAGATAGATTGAATATAAGGAAAATCGTTTGCACATAAGGAAGATGGTTTGCATAAAATGAAGATCACTTGCATATAAGGAAAGATCGTTTGCATTAAAGGAAGATCGTTTGCACATAACATAATTTGCACATCGAACTAATTTTGCAACACAAGGGAAGATGAATTACACATAAGAAAGATAAATTGTATACAAAGGAAAATGGATTGACATAAAGGAAAGATATATTGCATAAAAGAATGTTTTCATTAAGGGTAATTTTGTCTTTCTCATATCACAATCATATACATTCAAGGATCCCACACCAATACAAGATTTTAGATCCCAATTAACAAATAAATTTTTAAATAGAGATTTATGAGCCATTTTCCCAAAGAATGATGGACGATGTTGGGAATTACTAGTGTCTAGTAGTAAATTAAAATAGGCCAACCCAAAATAATTCAGAGCTAGGCCTTCGTATCAGTTGGGAGTAAATCTTCCAAAAAACTAATATTTTTTTCGTAATACCTCTTTTTGTTCCTTGTTGGGCTTTATGCATTAGTTTCATACTTCGATTCCATTCTTAGCACTTCTTGTCAAAATAGAGACGTCTTTGCTTTCATGGGCCTGCAATAACAAAGCCGAATTTGTATTACTATTGTTTTTATACTTGAATTAGTGGATTATTTTAATTCACTGCCAATTATATTAAGTTTAGAGGAATGGATGAGTTCCTTATAACGTAGCAAATTAAAATTCAAATTTCTATTAAGAGATGTACTCATATTTAGTTTATAATAGTGCTTCGAACATAATTATCTCTAATAAAATAATACTTATATTTAATAGAAAAAAATTCACTATATTCTACATAGGAACTCTTCCTATCCTACTCTTTAGAGTTGGTTTGAAGGTTCACCGTTGTCTTAAATATATTATCCAATATGTTTTATTTTGAGTATTTATAATTTTTTTTAAAACTAATTTACCTAACGTATATGATATACTTGTACAATATAATGTTATACAATAATATTTTAAAGGATTCATATCACATTTGTCATCATTAAGTATTTTATCTAAATTTCTTAATCTACCCAAAACTAATTAAGTTGCTATCATATTACTATTAATCAAGTTATTCTAGTATTCTATAATTTATCTCGAAGTTTTCACTGAGTTCATTCCTTGCCACAATATTTGTCGTGAACACTACTCATATTCCACCTTATCTTATTCACCCCAGTTGAAACGACAGATATTTAGATATGCGAACAATTACGAAATAAGGTCCAATTTTAATTCAAAAACCCAATGAGTGATAACTCTGTTAACTCAATGAGACTAAATTATCCGGCAAAAAAAAAAAAAAAAACCAGAGACTAAATTAAAATTCAAGCAAAATTATAAGTATGTGAAATTGTGAATAACAAACAGTATGTGGCGAAAAACTGAAATTTAACATAAATTAAATAATATCTAAATAAATATAATTTATTAATTCGCTGGCACGCGGCACGCCGGTCATTTCAACAGTCAACAACAATAATTTATTAGATGATAAGAAGGGCTTAGCTTAAGGAAAATAAATGTGTACTGTTTTATAAATTTATGATGGGAGTGTTATCCTGAATGGATGATGCTGCATAATAAAATATTGAAATGTAATAATTCACCAAAAAATATAAATTAAAATGTAATAATGAGAGGAATAATATTGTTTATTTATTTTAAATAAAGGAGGAATCGTTGAAATCAGGAACCTTCCAAGGAAAGATAGTAACCAGCATTATTATTACAAACATATACTAATATGGATAACCAAAAGGGATGATGTGCATTATCCTAAAACATTTTGAGGTATTTTCAACATTCTAAAGAATTTTTTTTTACACCTAATACATTAAAGTATTTTTTGTATCTTGATACTGGATACACAAAAAAATATTTTAGAGGCTAGTGAACCTAAAAAAATATTTCAACATGCTAGATACATATTAATATAATACTTCATAATATTATATATATCAACAAATACTTTAGCATATGCTAGATATATTTAGAAAAATATTTCCAGTTGTTGAATGTACTTTAACCCATAAATAAATCACACTATTAGTGTAGGCAAAAAAAAATCACACTATTAGTGTCTTAAAAATAAGGGTTAAGGTGCAAAAATGCACATGAGGTTTTATCAAAAGTGCAACCATCACCAAATGCTTTTTTTAGGTGCAAAAGTAACTATGAGGTTATAAATAAGGTGCAAAAGTCACAGTAGGTGTTAGATGGGAAACTCTGACCGTTAAAGGCAACTTATCTGGCTAACTTTGCTAACGTGGCTGCTGACTGAGATGCTGACTGGGATTAATGAAGCTATGATTAAAAAACGCAGTGGAAATGATTTGGGGAAAACGCATAACATGGGTTACTTGAAAGAAATCAGAAACATTTGATCAAAAAAAGAAAGAAATCAGAAACAGAGCGAAGGGACGAAGCTCCTGTCATCGCTGATCCAATTTATAATCTACACGCGTTTTTCCAAAACCAATTTCACATTCAATATCTTTACAATTTAATTCCATACTTCTAGAATGGAAAAAAAAAAACCAGAAAGTCCTCCACGATTGTGGTATTATTATCCATCACAAATTAAACCCAAAATCTTTCCATGATTGTGCTTCCTTTCCTTTTATGCATTTATGTATCACAATGCTTTTGTTGTTTTGTTCTTGTTTTTGGTTAAATCTTGTTGCAGCAAATTAAATACTAAAATAAAATAAATAAGAGAGAAAATGTGTCGCGTATTCTAAGCAGTAAGAAATGAAGAATGAAATGAGACCATCTTTAAGTATTACCCATTCGCATCCCAATTTCTGTCAGTTTTTGACGCCTGAACTATTATCCCTTTCACTTCAGATTGAAGCCCTAAACTCGCCTCCGATCTTGCTGTCGTCGCTGATCCAACTCGGTCGTCGTGTATGCCGAGGCTTTCTTTAATGGGAAGCCTCTCCCTCCGATTCGTTCACGGTTGTTGCTCGGGCTTGGTATTTTGGCACCGTTGGAGATTTTCGCCCCAGGTGTGCTTCACAATTCTTCACCCCAGATTCCTTTAATCAGAACCCTCTCACTTCGTGGTCGACAGGAGCATATTCGAAGTCCAGGATGCTGCCATTCCGTCGCCGTCGGAACAGATTTCAGAAGCCTCTCCCTCCGATTCGTTCACGATTGTAGCTTGCCCTTGGATTTTTGATTTCGTCGACAGGTGCTTCGTCCCTTCACTCTGTTTCTGATTTCTTTCTTTTTTTGATCAAATGTTTCTGATTTCTTTCAAGTAACCCATGTTATGCGTTTTCCCCAAATCATTTCCACTGCGTTTTTTAATCATAGCTTCATTAATCCCAGTCAGCAGCCACGTCAACAAAGTTAGCCAGATAAGTTGCCTTTAACGGTCAGAGTTTCCCATCTAACACCTATTGTGACTTTTGCACCTTATTTATAACCTCATAGTTACTTTTGCACCTAAAAAAAGTATTTGGTGATGGTTACACTTTTGATAAAACCTCATGTGCATTTTTGCACCTTAACCCTAAAAATAATATAATTACTGCATTTTATGCACACGTATTCACACACACATTTTGCCAACCATATATATATATATGGGAAAATGGCATAAAAAAATTTTAAGATTCTGAATTTCAAATTAGATTTTTTATTAAAAATTGAGAAAAAAAATGATGAGACTTGATAAGTAATTTATAACTCATTTTTTAAAAATTTTTTATTTAAAATTTAACAATTTCAAAATTGTTGTTTTTCTTCTATATATATATTGAAATATAAATTAAAATTATAATATATTTTTTTGGCAACCAACTGAAAAATAATTTTTTTTTATATGCATATGCAGTAGGCACATCATAATTATTATAGTAAGATTCTAGCCTGGAACCCGAGGTAGATGTGAACATTTGGCATAGCATTAGATTAGGGAGAATATAGGGTAGAGTGATCAAATGAATTGATGAACTAGGCAACATGGGACCACCAATTAGTGGGGACCATCCACCAGGCATGCTAATAGGCGGCGTCACAACTTGGGGGTCGTGGGGCCCAATTCTCCTATTTTGATGACTTTGTTTGGAGGAAGCACATAGTCGTATTTTTCAAAGGTGAATATTTAATTTCTGATAGACTTATAAGCCCACTTTTTGATTACGAATCCAAAATTCCCTCAAGTTTCTTAACCGACCCACCTTCAATACCCTCACTATACAATCATTTCACACTTGACTTCTTCTCTCCCTTCATGATGCTTCTTCTATTTTTTATCTGTGTGCCCTTTGAAGATTCCATCCTACCAAAATTTTATAATTATTTTGAAATTTATATCTAATATTGAATTTAATATTATTAATGGGTATAATCATTTTTAAATCAGGTCCGGTAATTTTTTTTTTTTTGAACTGGATTATTGTAGTTTGATTAATGATATGCATTCTGTGGAGGCAAGACCCACATCGTCCCACATCGGGAATTTTGTGAAGGGGGCCTTATGCTATAAAAGGGAAGCTCCCCTTTCTATCTTTATCCTCATCCCATAATTGCCTTCTCATTTTTTAAGATATTTTGTATTTCCTCCTCTTTTATATTTTTTATTTATAATTATTTGAAGTGAAAGTAAATTATGATATTTCTTTTATTATTGTTTAATTCATTAGCTGTTATTAGATATAGTAGTTGTGATTTATTATATTATTAAATTACGTCTAGAAACTTTATTTTCTAGTATTTTTTAGTATAATCGGCTACGCTCTATATATTCCGCTTCTGCAACAATTGATATCACAGCCAAGGTTCCGTCTAAGCATACTCTGTGATTGCAGCATAGTCTGAACTTCCACATCAGAAAAGAATTACTTTAGGCTTTTGCATTGACAACTATTAAATAATATATGGAGAAGAAATGATAGACAAAAAGATTGGCAACTATTGGTAGAAAGACACTGTTTGAACAATGGTATAGAAAACTTGCTACAGACGATGATTCTTGGCATGTGTTTGGATCAACTACATATTATCATGTGAAAGAGTCAAAATTGGATCCGAAAGCAAAGAAAGCTATCTTTTTAGGGATCACCTTTGGAGTCAAAGGATATTATTTTTGGTGTCCGGAGACAAAGAAGATTATATTCAGCAGGGATTTTACTTTTGATAAATATGCTATAGTGTAAAAGATAGCAGTTGAAGATACCAAAAAAATTGATGGTGTTTCAAAGGAGGTGGAGTTTAAAGGAAATGTGATTTTCCCAATACAAGGAACAAGTGGGGAGACAAAAGAAGAATTTCTTGTGGAAGAAGAAGAGCCAGTTGAGGGGGAGGTTCCAACTCATGAACTTCAACAGCAACATGAATCAATAACAATCAGCAAGCCAAAAAGAACAATAAGAAAGCCTACTTGTTTCATGGATATGGTGGCTTGTATAACCTCAATTGTAGTTGATGATATTCCTTCAGCTTATAAAAGGGCTATCCAGAGTTCAGAAAAAGACAAGTAAAGGAATGCCATGAATGAAGAAATGAAGTCCCTTCATTAGAGTGGTACGTGAAAATTGGCCAAACTCCCGAAGGATAAGAAAGCAATTGGTTGCAAATGGGTGCATACATGGAAAGAAGGATTTCCTAACCAAGGTGATGTGCGCTACAAAGCAAAATTGGTAGCTAAAGGCTATGCTCAAAAGGAGAGAATTGATTATAATGAGGTATTTTTTCCAGTTGTGAAACATTCCTCCATTAGATTTTTGCCGGCTTTGGTAGTATAGTTAGATTTTAAACTAGTTCAGATGGATGTTAAAACTGTATTTTTAAATAGAGACTTGGAAAAGAAAATCTACATGACTCAGCTAGAAGAATTCAAAGTTGCTATAAAGGAGAATATGGTGTGCAAACTTGAAAATAGTCTTCGAGACAATGGTATAAACAATTTGACAAATTTATGTTATGGCATAAGTACAAAAGAAGCAAATACGATTATTGTTTCTATTTGCGGAAGCTTGAAGATTGATCCTTTATATATCTCCTTTTATATGTTAATGATATGTTGATAGCTTCGAAAAATTAAGCAGAAACTGAGAAGCTAAAGGTTCAACTAAAAAAGGAGTTTGAGATGAAGGATTTAGGTAAGGCAAAGAAAATTCTTGGCATGGAGATAACAAAAGATAGACAATCAAATAAACTCCTTTTATCTCAAAAAGAGTATTTGAAGAGGGTACTAGATCGATTTGGTATTAAAGACAAAAAAAAGTCAGTTAGCATTTCACTTGGCCCTCATTTTAAGCTTAGTTCTGATCTGTCGCTAAAAGATGAAGATGAACGAGAATATATGTCAAGTGTACCATATGCAAATGTTGTTGGTAGCCTGATGTATGCAATAGTTTGTACAAGACCTGATATTTCACAAGCAGTTGGAGTTGTAAGTAGGTATATGCATGATCTAGGAAAGGAACATTAGCAAGCTGTAATTCTACGATATATTTGTAATATTGTAGATGTTGGATTGGTCTTTGAGTAAGAAGATTATCAATATTTAGTTGGGTATGGTGACTCAGATTTTGCAAGTGATTTGGACAAACGAAGATCAACTACTGGCTATGTGTTTACTCTTGTAAATGCACCAGTTAGTTGGAAATCTACTTTGCAGTCAACAGTTGCTTTGTCTAACACGGAGGCAGAGTACATGGCAATTACAAAGGCTATGAAAGAGGCAATTTGGGTTAAAGGATTGCTTGGAGAGCTTGGTATTAGTCAAGAAAGCATCCCAGTATTTTGTGATAGCCAAAGCGTTATTCAATTAGCAAAAGTTTATCATGTAAGGACAAAGCATATTGATGCTCAATATCACTTTATACGAGAAATTTTAGAAGAAAGTGGAGTCATGATATTGAAAATACTAACAAATGAAAATCCTGCGGATATGCTGATAAAAGTAGTGACTTCTGTCAAATTTCAATATTGTTTGGATCTGATCAATATTGTTGAACATTGAATTTGAATTGAAAATACAACCAGAATTTGTAATAAGGAGAAACTGAGAATGTGGAATCTTGCCAAGGTGGAGATTTGATGATTGTGGCAAGACCTACAAGTCCCACATCGGGAATTTTGTGAAGGAGGGGGGGCTTATGCTATAAAGGGAAAGCCCCCTCCTACCTTTATCCTCAACCCACAATTGCCTTCTCATTATTTAAGGCATTTTGTATTTCCTCTTCTCTTGTATTATTTTACTTGTAATTATTTGAAGTGAAATTAAATTTTGGTATTCCTTTTATTGTTATCTTATTTTTTTAGCTATTATGAGATATAGTATTTGTGATTTATTATATTATTAAATTACGTCTAAAAATTTTGTTTTCTAGTATTGTAATTTTTTAGTATAACTTGTTATGCTTTATATATTCCGCTTCTGCAACACATTCATTTTCAAGTGTAAAACCTATTAATTTAATTTATTTAAATTTTAAGGACTTCATAAAATTTCTTTTGTTTCATTCACCACTATTTCAACACCCATATATTTTTATAAATGAAATTTTATAAAGTTTATAGATTAAAATTATGGAATCAAACCATAATAGTTCTAGTGGAGGGGGTTTGTTTGCTCAAGCACGATGTCTCAAATTTAAGTTTACATGGTGTGCGTTTGGAATGGCTTATTTTTGTCCAAAACGTGCTTATAATTTGTGATTCACGATATACGAGGTAAGTATGTGAGAGGAGTTTTTTCTCGGCTTGCGTAATAAGTGCGTTTTTCCTGTACAAAACGCTGAAACAAACACAGCTATTCGTGATTCACGGTATAGGGTTTGTTTGAGTTATCGTTCAAAAGCATGTTCACGTAAGTCGAGACAAACTCCTTTCACATACCTCGTACACCGTAAATCACGTTAAAAAACATTTTTTGCTGCTAATCCAAACAGGAACTACAAAAACACATTTACAATAGCTACCTCAATCTGGTTGAGAGCGAGTAAAACAGGCTCAACTCGTGGGCTCAACCTGTAGCCCGCTGGTTATGACAGGGTTGGGGTTAGGGTTTTTGGGGCCCAAAAAAATGCAGGCACCCACGAGCTGGCCCGCAAAATTTTTTTTTTAATAAATGTTGAGGTGAACTTGTGAAGTGGTCTCTCATCTATTGCGTTGAAACCTATTAGCCCAAAGTGTAAAGAAACCCTAGCCCATTTCACTATTTCACTTTCACTATGTTCTGTTTGGTAAATTTTAGGACTTTTTGTAACCAACCATGATGGCTTATATATAAGATAAAGTATATGCGTTAGAATATAGTATACAAGGCAGTTCCAGCGTAGCAGAAAAAATAGGGGAAAAAAGTTTTTTTTTTAAAAAAATTATGTGGGCTGGCCCATGAACCAGCACATGTTGGCTAGGCTTGGCGATTTCCCAGCCAGCGAAAGTGCAACCACATCGCACAGCTTGTGGGCTGGCCCGTCTTCCCGACTCTAATCTAGTTTGACAATGTTCAAATTTGATCCAATCCGATAGTCATGCAAATAAAATTATTGAATCCAAACAAACACTTAATCTGTATTTTGAATTTGTATTATTTATGTTTTACCGTCTATTATAATGACACGTCATTTGTTCAAACTTGGTTTATTTTTAATTATTATTCTCACGACATCAGGATCAATTATATTTATGGCTTGTTTAAGTTGGTGTTTAAAAATCACATTCACGCAATTCGAGACAAAACTCTTCTCACATACTTATCTCGCATATTGTAAATCACGTCGGAAAAGTAGCTTTTACCACTAATCCAAATAGGCATTTAGTTTAACTCACTCACCAATCTTTTTTACTAGTCACAATGTAATGCCCCAAATTTTGATTAAGGGTTAAGGACGATTATTGAGAATGAATTTGTGAAACTCAAGTTGATTTGTGACTCGAATTAATTATTGAAAATGCCCAACATCCTGTATTTTAACATAATTATGTGATAAGTAATTTTTAGAGCTAAAATAGGGGTAAATGATGCATGGAAGAAGGAAAAGAATTTAATTATATGTTATGTGGCAATTTAAGTTAATATTCCATAATTAGTGGAGGAATTGAAAGAATGGAAATTATCGGCGAATTAGTCAGTGATTAATGAATAAATTAATTACTAACTAGAAGAAATGAGATTTATGACTAAATGGATAATGGGGTAGTTAGTGTAACCATGTGGTTACTTATTTGATGAAAAACAAGGAGATTTGGACACATGTGCAAGCTAATATGATGAGGAGTTGGTGGAAAAGTCAAATACCACATGTTAAATGATTTTCCTTCCTTCTCTTTTCCTACACTTCAGCTGCGTGAGTATGGGCTAGGAAGACGAATCATTTCTCCTTCTTCTTCACTCTTCATCCTTCTCATTCTCTCTCATTTCTTTCTCCCTCCATTTTTTATGTTCATTGCTGTAGAAAAAAGAGGAAGAACCAAGGTAAGTTCTTGCCATTTTGATCCTCTTAATTACCTCTAATGGAAAAACTCTCTTCTACAATGTTGTTCCTTGTGTTGAGAGCTTCAATTTCATGGATTTAGATTTGTCATTTGGTGGTATTTGAGCTCTCAAGGAATTTTGGAGTTTGGTGAATCAAGGAACTCCTTTAGAAAAGTTGTAGATGTGAATAAGACAAACCTTACCATATAGGTTTTGTAGCCATTAGTTGAGTTTGGATTTTTTTGGAAATTTTGCCTAATTTTTGAAAATTAGGATCTTGTGGTGTTTGAGTTTTTGTTGTCATGGATATGGTGTTTTGAGATGTATCTTGGATAGATAGAAGTTGATTGAAAACTTAGGTTGAAAAGTTGCAAGTTTGGTCAGTGAAAAACTCTGTGCTGGTAGTGGTCTTGCATGGACGTTTTAAAATAGCAAATGGTGTTGTAAAATTCTGAAACTTTCCAATCTTAAAGTTCACATACCAAGATTCAAAATAGACATATAATTTATGTCATTTCGATTTGTGAACTAGGAGTTATGACTGTCCAAAATTTGATGTTAAATCTGGGACCAATTCTGGAGCAGTGTGGACATTTCTTGAATTTTGTATTTGTGTGGTGATTTTTGGTAATGATCCATATTTTTCGAGTAAAGAGGACTTAAATATATTTCAATGGGCTTTGGGATCACCTCATTTTAATTTTTCTATAATTAGTTATAATATTTGGAAGCTAAGGCACAAAAGTCTAATTTTTCCAATTTTTGCCTAAGCTTTCGGCCAGCACTGTTTTGAGGGGTAAGATCTGGATTTTAATGAAATATATGGTTCCATTGAATTCAATGGGCAAAAATAGGTGGGGTTACAGTTAGGCACTTTTTCGGTAGAGGCCGAAAAAGCATAATTACGGAAACGCCACTGAAATCCCTAAATAGGGGCTGTTAAGGGTATTTTCATAATTTGACAGTGAATTTGATGATTTCGAGCCCGGAAATGGATTTCTTGGGAGAAAATACATTAGAATAGCCTTGGTCAAAATTTTGAGAAAACGTGCCATCAGGCCGGGTACGGCGGGGCTGGGTCAGGGTCCCGGGGGCATTTTGATAAATTTTCACCATAGGCTAATATAACCACAAGAAACACTATGGAAGAGTCTAAAATAATATTTGAATAGGTTATGACATATTTCTTGTACATTTAATATTTTAGGACCGAGTCGGAAGCCGAAACGGCATGTTTTACGAGGCACACTAAAAAGGGTGGTCTTTGAGATAGTACTTCCCAACCCTTTTGGCATTTGTTTGGGCTTCTAGTAGTCACCTAAGGGACTTTAATGATAACCAAAACTAAATGTTTTGAAGTCATTTGAGTATTGGATTAAGTGATAACGCGTCGTCCTTAATTATGATTATAAGATTCGATATTTGTCCGGAACATAGAAGGCCTGCGCTTGATCAAGGACGGAAAGAACAAGGTAGTAACACTTTATCCTATATCATATTTAATGCATTGCTTGTATGTATTTATCATTGAATGAGCGAGGGGACGAGGCAGTAAGCCTGACCTTGAATAGGGGACGTGGCGTGAGCCCAACCTTGAATATTGTTGAGGAGACGTGGTGTGAGCCCGGCCTTGAATATTGATTGAGGGGACGTGGCGGTTAGCTCGGCCTTGAATATTGTTATGCTGCATTGTGATATATGCTTACTTGCTTTGTTTAATTATACATCATATACGTAAACTATTGCTATTGGGATTCTTTTGAATCTCACTCTTTCTAAATAACATTTTTAGCAAGGGCAAGTGGATCTCAAGACAAGCAAGTGAACAAGAACGACTAGGATTGCCGGTGGTAGTCTTAGTTTCTTTTTTGTTTTTTTGGCTATTATTTGGACAACTGTATGTATATATTGGATTGACTATAGGTTTGTAGTTATTGTGTAATCCCCGGTATGGGAAATTGAGATGGGTGGTGATGCCCTATAAAACTCTTGGATTAATGATATTATCCCGGGTAAATGTCGGGAATTTTGTTAATACTCTGATTTGTATATGTGACAAATTGAACAGGCCAATTGTTTTTATTTAAAAAATGAATGGAGATCATATTGTACAAGTGTGGAAAAATGTTTTTAATTATCTCGGATCTCTTATTCATTGTAAAACGTATTTAAACACTAATCATGACCTTGATGACGGCGGGGTTACACACAACATATGTGGGACCCAGAAAAAGTGCGTTAGACTCTATGTAAACCCTTTTTTAGGTCTTAACATAAAAATAAAAGTAAAAAAAATAAAGAAACTCCTGCCAAAATGTTTATAGTAGGAGGTAGGGGTGTTTAAAGTATCCCTATCCTGGTCCCAGTCGTCTTGGCCCCCCTGACATTTTAATCCCTAGAATTTCCCATTTTGGCCGGGATTGGGACGGGAACCAGGATTACCCTTGAGAACCCGGTCTCGATCCTGGTTTTGTTTAGTTTTTTTTTTTTACCTTATAAATTAAGTTATCCTTTTATTTTTGTATTTTTTTACCCTATAAATTAAGTTATCATTTGATAAGATGTGTATCACATCTTTAGTTGGAGTTAAACCGTATACATCGTGATATTAATCCTAACTATATAATTTATAAAGATAATAACGAAGAAGAAGAAGATGATGATAAAACGTTATTCTTCAATTCTAGATCAATTTGTGTAATTATTATGGCATTGTTAGTTGTTAAATAATCACTTTAAACAATTGAATATGGAGAATTTAACTAGTATAATGATATGTTTTAAATTTACTTTTTGTTAAAAAAAGCTGGGATTTCCTGGTCCCGGTCTTGGGACTACCAGCACTGGGAACCTGGATTGGGGTATCCCAATCCTGTCCCTGGTTTTGAACAACCCTAATGGGAGGGCCTAATATGGGTGTTGATGAAAATAAAAAACAATATGTATCTGTACTAATATTTTTTAATTAATTTTTTAGGAAGAAGTAAGTGCTAGGCTCCTTATAATTAAGTTTTCCCCCCATAAACAAGGATATAAAATTGAATATGTCAACACCCGTTTCCATTTCGAAAATCGAAGAGTAATAAAGACACAATTTCATAGGTATACAGAAAAATATAATTATACTGATAAAAGCATTCGTTTACAATCTCAACGTCGTTCATCAACGAATACAAAATACACCGAAAACTTCAATATATATAGGTTATCCCAAAATATCTAAAACATAAACTAATTATAACTACCGTCTTCAACCTTGTCTCGAGACACGTGCCAATCACTTCCTGGCGTCTACGCCTTTGCCTTTAGTCCCACTAGCACCCGATGAGATGTTTGTTTAGAAAAATGGGTGAGATTCTAAGGAATCCTAGTAGAAACATGTTATCGTTCATGGAAAATACGAAAAGTACATATGATATGCACCAGATATGCACCAATTAATGAACATTATAAACACATTATCTACATGTATACATGTGTAGGGTTCAGCCCCACATTCTACACTAGTTGGATTCTCACTAACTTCCAGTGTAAGTGCCCCTGGCACTATATGCCCTTCTCTAGGCAAAACATGTTGATTAATAAAGCACATTTACAAGCATGACATTCACATAAGCATATAACTATGACATGATGTATGAAGGATAATGTCCATACCTCAAAGTTCTTTAAATCCCTTTCTTTTAATGTACCTCGTAAAACGCGTCGCTTCCGGTTTCCAACTTGGTCTTAAAATATTAAATGTACAAGAAATATGTCATAACCTATCCAAATATCATTTTAAACTCTTCCATAGTGTTTCTTGTGGTTATATTAGTCTATGGTGAAAATTTATCAAAATGGCCACCGGGACCTCGTACTGGCCCGATGGCACGTTTTCCTAAAATTTTGACTAGGGCTATTCTAATGTATTTTAGCCCAAGGAATCCATTTTCAGGCTTGAAATTACCAAATTCAGTGTCAAATTATGAAAATACCCCTGACAGCCCCGATTTAAGGTTTTGGGGGTGTTTTCGTAATTATGTTTTTTCGGCCTTTTCCGAAAAAGTGACCAACTGTAACCCCACCTATTTTTCCCTCCTGAATCCAATGGAACCATAAAAAACATGAAAATCCATTTCCTTCCCTCATTTCTGGGTAGACCAGAAACTTTAAAGAAAAAGAAAAATAGTTTTTTGAAATCCAACTTTTAAATATCTCTCCTTTTTACTCCAAATCACTTGTTTAACTCTTTAAACACTTATGACTTATGATTTAATGAAATTTAGGCAACATAACCCCTTAGGATTCATGCTTTCCAAGTTCACAAACCAACCATGAAACTTGAAAAAAATCAAGAAACATCAACAACAACCACAAGAGAGCAAGTTCATGAAGTTACCCTCTTGCTTTCAATCTTGACACCTTAACTCCTTCTCTTCCTTGGAGACTTAACTTGCTAAACACATGTATACATGAAAAAGAGAACCTTAGAGGAAGTGTTGCACAAGAATAGGAAGCAAAACCATTAAATCAACACTTATTTATCTTAGTTTTTTTCTTTTGAACTTCCTCTTGCTTGTAATACCCCGAAATTTAGGATTTGAGGCTTGGGAATAAGCCTAAATTAAGTGGACTGCTAAGCCCCAATTTAGCAGGAGCCCAAATTTATCCCCTAATGATTCTAATATCTTTGGGGTATTAAGAAAGTAAAATGATGAATTTTGGAGAAAGTAATTATGTTTTTGGTGAAATCGCTTATAAGTTCGTAATCTTGTAATGTTCATTTGAATGACCAAATGATAATAAAAAATTATGAGATTTTACAGGATGAAATTAGACATCCTAAGCTTTAATTTGATAGGTCATATGAATCAATTAGAGCTATACACAAAAAGATATGAATTTTTGAAGTCAGCACAGAAAAACTGTGAAATTTCTGGAACAATATGCAAAGATTGAAATTCTGGGAATTTTGTGATTCCAGAAAGCAAAAGTCTATATTTTTCCTTGAAACGAGACTCAATAAGGGTTCTATAGGCTTTGGAATCACCTCATTTCTATATTTCTAGAATTAGTTATGATTTTTCAAAGTTTGGGCAGAAATCTGCCAGAATTTTGTAAAAAATCCGAAATTGAGAAAATGAATTAATTAAATTGATATATATTATAAATCATCTCCTCCTTCCTCCAAGCCTCATTTCTGACGTGAAGTTCAGTATTTGGAGAGAGAGAAAGTTGAGATTTTAGAGAGAGAAGAAGAGGAGAAATCTCACAAAATAGGTCGATTTCTTCGGTGAATTCGTACCTAACGTGTATACTCCTTCTCCTAAGCTTATCTTCTATGTTGTTTGAGGTGTTTGAGGCAAGATTTTTGGAGTTGGGAAGGTTAGGGTTTTCAGCCAAGAAGAGGAAAAGCCAGTGGGAGCTTGAGGTAACTTCCAAACTCTTGTATATTGACTATTCTAGCTGCTGTGGGCAATTTAATCGGTGAAATTTCGCCGGATTGTTATTGGTTTCAAAAATGGAAAATGGGTATGTGGGGCTGTTATACTGCCCAAATTGATACTAAATGGTAGTTTTAACCTAATGGAATAGTCAATAAAGTGGTTAGGAGTAGAAAGGAACACGTTTACGGAGCCGAAAACCGAAAAACCCCAATTTTCCCTAAATTCCCATATATTTCGGCCAGCACTATAAATGGGCCTTAGAGTTGGATTTTCAATGATTTGATGGTTCCATTGGATTCAGGAGGGAAAATTAGGTGGGGTTACAGTTGGGCACTTTTTCCGAAAAGGCCGAGAAAGCATAATTACGGAAACGCCCCTAAAACCCTAAAAGTAGGGCTGCCAAGGGCAATTTCGTAATTTGACATTGAATTTGATAATTCTGAGTCCGGAAATGGATTCCTTGGGCGAAAATATGTCAGGATAGCCCAGGTTAGAATTTCGAGAAAAGTACAGCCGGACCGGGTATGATGGGGCCGGGTCCCCGGGGGTATTTTAGTAATTTTTCAAGATAGACTCATATAACCCCCAGAAACACTATGAAAGTGTCTAAATAGTACATTTGGCATTGTAGGATCGAATATGGAGCCCTGAGCTGATTGCACGTAGATCAAGGCACGCGTTTCGAGACCGAAAAGGGTTAAGGTAGGGGGCTTACCTTACATGCATGTATTTGATATCTTTGCTTGTGTAATGATGTATGTGATTGCTTTACTTGATGTGTAGAGCATATTTGAATAGATGAAGCTTTGTTTCTGTTTTCGCTGTGGCCATAGTCTTATTGTATGAAACATTGAGCATGCAGAAATGTCATTTTGGGGCATACATCTAGATAAAGCTAACATGTCATACACATAGCATCAATCATGCATGCATTATGGTATCTGTTTCCTACTGAGATTCTCTCGAATCTCACCCTCCCCTACCAACAATTTAGACAGGAGACGACAAAAGATATGCAAACAACAATGCAGAGTATCGTACGAGGGGATTACAGTAGTGGAATGAAGACGAGAAGAAGTCTCCGTCTCACTGGGATGAGTTTAGACACCCAAGTAGCCCTGTGAGGCTACACTAATTGTAATTATCAGGTACGAATCCCTGAGGGGAATTTCCGTAATCATGTACTTATTATCAGTATATTCATGTTATTCCTGTGTTGCCCACCGAACCGCATATCGTCTTCCGCGAATACTCTTAAAAAGGTTGAAATTGAGATAAGGGCGTGACATTGCTCTTCCTTGCTTTGTTAACTCTCAAGCTCTCTTTTCTCCCTTGTTTTCCTATGACTTGGATGTGCAATGGCTGATGAAGGGAGTATGAAAGCTTTATCAAATGTCTCTTGCTTCATTTATTGTGTGCAATGACCTTTATGCCCTTTTGTCCTTTTAGTTTCTCCCTAACTATGACTTGAACTTGGGCATTATATTTGAACCAATTCCTTCCTCGTTTCTGCCCCCCCCCCCCCCCCACACACACACACCCATTTAACCAAGTTTGCTTCATCCTTTTACTCAAGTCAATTGCTATAAGAGTTGGCTACCTAACCTTATGACATAAGTAAGGATTTATGACACAACAATTATCTCCATCATCTTTCATGTGGTGTTGACACTTGGTCTCATTGGATTTTGACACTTGTCTCCTCCTCCTTCATCCCTTAATTTCTAAAATAATTAAGAGAAAAAGGAAGATTAATTTATTTCTTCAATTTTCGCACAAATAGAAAATCTGGGCAGAATTTTCACCAATCTTTAAAAATTCATAACTAATTATGTAGATGTCCAATTGGTATGATTTCAAAGCCTATGTAACCATACTTAAGTCTATTTTCAAAGAAAAATATCACCTTTAGCCAATTGGAACCCAATATTTCCCAGAATTTTGATCTTTGGGCATTGCTATAGAAAAACGATAGAATTTCTGGTCTTACTTCAAAAATTCATAATAAATTGTACAGAGTTCCAAATAATTCCCATGACCCATCAAATTAAAGTTTGATAAGTCTACTTTGTGCCTGTAAAATTTCATAGACATTGGACATCGTTTAGCTATTTAAAAGTGTCATACAATTAGGGTTGTTACACAAGAGAATTTATTGGTAACTATTCCAATGATTTAATTTATGTCCTGACCATATTCTTATTATGTGTGACCACTATTCACCTTGTTTTATCCCTTATTTCCCCTTAATTAATTGGGATTGAATTTAATCAAGGTAATTAAACCCGGACCGGTCAGTGAACTGGTCGGGGTACTGGGTTAAGGGTCAGTGGGTCAAACCGGAGCTAAACCGGGACCAAACCAGTGAGAAATGAAATATTTTAGACTTATAGTATGAAATTCTAAAGGAAAAATGTTTTAAAATTTTTTTTTAAAAAAATAAACAATCTGACCCGGACCGGACCGGTTTAGAGGCCGGGTCGCCGGTTTCCGGTCCTGTTCGGCCGGGCCGGTCCGGGTTAGATAACCCTGAATTTAATCGATTGGAAAATACTTAATTTTGTATTTTATTGTCAAATCACGATTTTGCCACTACGTTTTTGAATTAAATTCAATTCCATCATTTTTTTTGTCAAAATTTACCATTTTATTTTCTTGAATATTTCCAATAATTATAAGACATTTTGGTGAATAAAAATTGGGGTGTTAAAGAATACTTGGTCACTTGTTAAAAAGTTGAAAGTCCCTTTTCACACCCACATGAGTTGATTAATTTTTTTAATTAAAAGCAAACAAGTTTTTCTAATTAATTTAATTTTGAAAGAAAAATAAAATTTAAATTTAGATAATTTATAATAAAATAAATTAATTTAAATTATCCAACTCAACAATTAATCAAACTTCTTTTAGTTGAGATTATTTATGTCTTCCCTATAATATATGATCTAGGATAAGCTAAGCTAAGTGTAATACACACACACCCAACGAGGACATTTTCTTTAAAAAAATATATAGTGGTTATTGTTTAGTTAAAATAAAATGACGTACAATCCTTGTAATACGTATAATTGTTGGCTGTATCCACCATCCGTATTAAGGCTTGCATCTCGCCCCTTAACCAACTGGTGGGGGTTCGATCCTTGGGATCAACTCTGTTTCGCCTTTGGGAATGGAAACCTGCCCGTGGCCAGCTGTTTACCCTTAATTGACCGACCCGCAGCGAAGGGATTAGTCATCGTCCATTGGGCGGTGGATACCCTGCTCACGCAAAAAAAAGATCCAAAGAGAAATTGAAGTTAGTGAAGCATTTTCTGTCGGGTGCTCTCCGTCGAATACGGCACTGACCTGAATCAATAAATAAGGGGAAAAAGTGTGGGGATCATTGAAAATTTATGCGGAATTAAAATGACGTTTAAATTATTTTTTTAGAATTTTCAGAAAACTTATTGTGAAGTCCAAAGGACAAAAAATGGAACAAGTAAATAATATGGAGATGTTGCTATTTTCAATATTAAAGTCTAATCTTATTTATTGTGAGACATTTTGATGATTATATAGATTTTCCATGATTTTCTAAGAGGATAAAAATTTGGATTTTGTTTTGGCCTTGTGGGATATTTTTTAATTTCATTTTCAACAAGCGTACGCATGCATGGTTCCTTTCAAATCACATATTCCAGCTGTTCTGAATATAAGGTATAATTGATTTTTTAAAAAAAATTAAGAAATTTAAATAAATTATTTTAAAATATTGATATTTATCTTTTTTATACTAAATTAATCTGTTTGATTTATGAACTGATATATAATCAAATGATACACAACATATGCTATGATTAACTTACTTACTCAACTTCCTTATCTTTTTAAAAAAAGTCAATTATGTCTTATATTAAGGACTGGAGGAGTATTATATTATCATATTTGATTTTTTTTCATATTATTAATATATAACATAATTTTTTTTATTCATAAAGTTCAAATTATTCATATCTTAATTAAAATAAATTAAGTTATTTTCCACTTGAATTATTTATCATGGGCTTGAAAAGGATGCCTTCTATTATACTCTAACAAGTATATTTTTTCCCTAAAGATAAAATAAGGAATAGATTCCTTTTATATTGTCAAGTATATTAGCAGGTCCCTTTTTGTAAAAGAAAAAAAAAATATCATAAAGTATTTTTTTTATATAAAATGTAGAGGATGCACAAAAAATTACATTAAACATTCCAAATTTATGACAAATAATAGCTTTTGGCAGCAGGAGGAATGCTAAAAAATTGCATCAATGCTTAATCTGGCATTACTTGTATGAACTTGGTTTAATAACAGAGGCATTTTACTAATTGAACAATAAAATTTAATTTCAATTAGCCACTTAATTATGCAAAGTAATTTCATATTTTGCTGGACTTCTTTGATACACAATTACTTATATGTGAAGCTTTAACGTGATTCACCAATTAAAATGGTTCTTGAGAATGAACACTAGGTTCAAGTCCATAGTCCATAAAGAAACACCAATATCTCTTAAGCGCTTCAGAATTTATATAAACTTATAAAATAACCAATTTACTTAATAATATTTAATTTTAAAAAATAATACTATAAGTCAAAATTAGGGCTTGGACTAAGCTCAAGAAAAAAAATGGATATTAAGTTCCACTGTTTTAGGCATGGTTAATGATAATAGTCCTTTTATCAACAAGCTGTTGTTTGAGATGGTAAGCGGTTTTATCCTGTAAGAAGGAGAGTACCTGTTTAAATTAAGGGAAATGTAATTGTTAAGAGGGTTTTAATCTTAATGCTCTCAACCTAATAAAGACTAAGCAGAAATCCAAAGTAACTTAAAAATACTCTGGATTCACACCAAAAATAATAATAATATTAAGAGTAAAATATTCTAATCTCCCTTGCGTTTTGCCTTCATTACACGGACCTCCCTTTTATTTTGAAAATATACACTTCAATCCAAACTATTAACTCCGTTAAGCATTTTTATTTTTTAATTAAAATATATATTAAAATAAATTTTATTTACTAATTCATCCTTCATCGTTACTAATTTCCTAATTTTGACTAAAATTGTTTAAATAATTTAAGAGTTTTTTTTTTCTTTTTCTTAACTTATTTTTTACTTTTGTAAATAGTTATATGTTAATTTTTTTTCATATTAAGATAAATACTAAATTAATTTAATTAATATCGACATAAAAAACTCAATTAAAAATATGATTAATCATGTTGATAGATGCATACTAAAATAAACATGTTTATAAATGTTTGTATAAAAAATGTATTTAAGAAATTAAAATTTAAAATTAATATAAATCATATTATTAAATGTTAAAAAAGTAACTAACCTCGTATATATTAACATATGGATGGTTTAAAAAATAAATCTTTATTACGCAAGCCGAAATAAAACTCCTCTCATATACTTACCTCGTATATTGTGAATCACGATTTATAAACACTTATTGCCCAAAAATAAGCTATTTCAAACGAGCACGAGTCATCAGTTACTTCGTTTTGTCTCCAAAGGACACAGAACCACGGCTACAAAATTATATTGTATTAATGATCAGTATAAAAAATTATAGTAGTAATAATTATCAACACGACCACACATAAAAAATTATAAGAATCAATGTAACAAATGTATATTAATCATATTAAGTCAAGAACATACTACAAACACAAACGAAGACACACAACTAACTTCACTGAGCTGTCCACCCTTCGCAAATATGAAATAACAAAGCACGGAAAATCTTAATAATTTTTTTTTTAATGTAGGAGGATGAACATGATTATACTGTAATATACTCCATCACGTTCCTAATATAATTGCCATGCCCGTTTGGACTAGTAATGAAAAATTAATTTTGTACTACGTTATGAATTAAATATATGAAAATAATTTTATTTCTTAAAGCGTAAAATTAATTAATTTAAGAGAAATCAAACATGAACTTAATATATATATATATATATATATTTATTTATAAAAGTAGTTTGTATCATGAAAAGTAAACGATAAGGACGAACTTAATTACCTTGAATTCATGTCTTACGTAACTTCTCTTTACAATATAATTAATAAAGATATTTGTGAAAAAAGGAATTTAAGATTATTAACCTTTTACAAAGTGTTATATATTTAAGACATAGAACCCTTATTTAAGCCATCTTAAGGCCTGCTTGATTCAAAGGGGAGGGGAGGGGAGGGGAGGGGAGGGGAGGGGAGAAAGGGGTAAAATGTTATTTTGTTTGGTTTGGTTAGGGTCCTTTTGGTACCGGGGAAGATTTGAGAAGGAAAAGGAAGGGAAAGGAAAATTTTGAGGGATGAGGGAAGATAGGTCGTTTGGTAAGAAGAAAATAAAGGGGTGGCAGTTAGAAAAGAATAAGAGAATACCTATTTTACCCTCAAAAGTAACTAATTCAAAAAGAAAAGGAAAAATGTAATTTTTTAAATAAATCGAAGATGAATGTCTTGGCTTTTAATCCCAGTAGCGAAATTGATTGATTCCAGCCTTGAAGAAGATTAAAAAAATATATAACAATATATTGTTAAACATTAAAAAATTAAATGAAGAAAAAAATTAAATTTAAATAAACAAATATAAATATTCAAAATAGATATAAAAATCATGATAGATTTAGATATTTGATAGATTACCGATAGTTATAGGATAACGGATAATATCGAGAGTTAGAGAAATATTAGGAATACATATTTATTTAAATTGTTTTAGACATTTCATATTTGGGCGAAAGTATAATTCTACCCATAAATATTCCACGAAAGAGCTATCGGTACCGTAAACATTTTTTTAGTGTAAAAGTACCCATGAACATTAAAAAGTAACCTAATAAGGCCATTCCCGTTAAGTGGAGGGACATTGACCGTGAAAATGTAACCTTTGCCCAGATGTGCTGACATGTATGGTGAGCTGGCGAATAAAGTTTGAAAATTTTGACCCAAGTCATGCTGACGTGTGCATTGGAAACTGAAAAGGTATTTGACCCAAAAAAAAATCAAAAAATCTCACCTCCCCACCAAAATGAAAACCAGCAAATCTTATGTAGGAGCACAAGCAAAAATCATGGTTCTTCGATCAAGCTTCAGCCAAATGTAATACGCAATTTGATTGAAAATAGGAGAATTTCATTAATTGAAAGAATTCTGTACAATGTGTCGCATACATATACACAAAATAAAGACCCTAACTTGACAACTAATCAAATACAAGTTAGTTACAACAAACTAACTATTTAAAACAAACAAACTACATTAAGTAAAACCTGTTAAGTAATTAACTCTATTACCCCCTTAAGCTGTGGCATAGATGTCAGGCATGCTAAGCTTGGACAAAAAAATGTGATAAGGTTGTGGATCTAAATGCTTAGTTAAGATATCAGCTAGTTGATGTACACTCCGAACTGGTAGAAGGCGAATGATTCCAGCCTATACCTTTTCACAAACAAAATGACAATCCAATTCAAGATGTTTAGTTCTCTTATGAAACGTAGGATTGGAAGTAATGTGGATAGCAAATTAATTATCAAAATAAAGTGTGGTAAGAAAAAGAGTGAGAAATCTGCAAATCTACTAAAACATAAAGTAGCCATTGTATTTCACAAGCAACATAGCCCATAGCTTTGTATTCGGCCTCTAAAGAAGAAAGGGAAACTGTGGTATGCTACTTGGAACGCCATGAAATTAAAGAATCACCCAAAAAGATACAATAACAAAAAAGAGAGCAACGTGTATCAAGGCATCCACCCCAATCAGAATCACTAAAAGCATTCAAGTGGAGAGAAGAGGAGGCTGGAAAGAAACTACCTTTGCCTGGACAGCTCTTAAGGTAGTGCAGAACCTTCAAAGCTGCTTGATAGTGGACTGTGGTGGGATTTTGGGTGAACTGACAGAGTTGTTGAACAACATAGGAGAGATCTGGCCGAGTTGATGTAAGATAAAGGAGACAGCCAACCAATCATCTATAAGGAGCAATATAAGATAAAGGAGTGCCAGTGTCATGAGACAAACAAGTATGCCTAGCCATAGGAGTGGATAATGGCTTGCAACCCAAATAGCCAGCAACACTTAGGATATCAAGAGCAAATTTATGCTAATTCAAAGATATACCAGCAGATGATCGAGCGACCTCTAGACCAAAGAAGAATTCGAGTTTTCTAAGATCTTTGATCTTGAATTGAGTATCAAGCTGAGACTTAATGCGTGTAATTTATGTAAAGTCATTGCCTATAAGGATAATATCATCCACGTAGACTAATAGAATAGTGAAAGAAGAACCAAGCTGTCTAGTAAACATAGAGTAATCAGACTTGGATTGATGATATCCATATGAGAATAAAGCAGAGGAGATTTTAGCAAACCATTGTCGAGAAGCCTATTTTAAACTATATAAAGATTTTTGCAACTTGCAAACCAAATAAGGATTAGTGGTTTCAAAACCAGGAGGAAGAGACATGTAAATATCTTCTTCAAGATCACCATGTAAAAATGCGTTATTGACATCAAGTTGTTCAAGATGCCAATTGGAAGAAGCAACAACTGCAAGTAATAACCTCACTGTGGTCATTTTAGCAACAGGTGAAAAAGTGTCAAAGTAGTTAACCCCTTTAGTTTGTGCATAGCTCTTTGCCACTAACCGGGCTTTATACCTCTCTAAAGTACCATTGGCATGGAATTTTGTCCTAAAAACCCACTTACAACCAATAGGAATCTTGTCCTTAGGTAATTCAGTCAAAATCCATGTGTTATTTTGCTCTAATGCTGCAATTTCAGCTGCTATAGCCTGTTGCCACTCAAGAAACTTAATGGCCTCTCGGTAGGTTTCTAGGTTTATAAGGGATGTAAATAGAACAAATAAAATGCTTGTATGAGGAAGAAAGAGCATTATATGAAAGAATAGAAGAGAGTTGATACCTACAAGAAGAAGACATGGAGTCCAATTGTGCCGAAGTTAAAAAGGAACAATGATAGTCACTTAGATAGGTAGGTTGCTTGTGCACCCTGTTGGACCTGCATAAAGAAGAAAGAGAAGTGGCATTTAGGGGAATATGGGAACTATTATTGGCAGGAAGATCAGTAAAGGGAGCAGGAGGAAAAGGAATATGAGTTATAAGAGAAGGAGAATGAGTAGTAACAGAGGGTATTGGACAAGAAGGAAGGGGAGTGTGAAAAGAAGAATGGGAAATAGAAGCTGGAGCAATGGCAATAGAAGGAGAAGTAGAATCATTATAATCAAGAAAATCAAATGATCGAGGCAAAGGTAAAAAAGAGGCAGTTTGAGGATAGTTAACATAAAGGAAAATAGATTCATAAAAGATAACATGTCTAGACATAAAAATTTGGTGAGTATGAAGATCAAGGAGTACATAGCCTTTGGTATCAGTTTTACATCAAAGAAAAACACACTTCAGAGCTCTTGTATCAAACTTGGTGTGACGAGCAAAAGAAGTGCATGCAAAACAAAGAGATCCAAAAACCAAAAAAAAAAGTGTAATCAGGTGCTAGATCATGCAAGGACTGAAATGGTGTGTTGTTTTTCAAAACAGGTGTAGGCAATTATAAAATATTTATATAAACTGCTTGGGAGATAGCATAACACTAATATGCTAAAGACATATTAGATTGAAACATTAATGCCCTAGCTACATTGAAAATGTGTTGATGTTTTCTCTCAACAATACTATTTTATTCAGGGGTTTCTACACAAGAGGTTTGATGAAGGATACCTTTTGAAGAATAGAAAGAATCCATTTGAAACTCAACCCCATTATCAGTTCGAACAATCTTTACTTTATGATCAAATTGAGTTTCAAGAAAACAAATGAGAGATTGTAGTGATGATTTAGCTTCAAATTTTGTTTTTAAAAGACAAACCCATGTAAATCATGTAAAATCATCAACTACTGTTAAAAAATAACGATGGCCATGTATTGAAGAAACCTTATAAGGTCCCCAATGTCAGCATGTAACATTTGAAGACAATAACTTATTTTGGATGTGCTAAGAAAAAATGGGATCTTTCTTTGTTTTGCAAAATGGTATACATCACAAGCACCAAAGGAATTACAAGAAATAAAAGGAAATTGATGTTTCAGAACATCTAAAACATGAGAAGATAAGTGCCCTAGGCGAAAATGCCATAAATAAAAGGAAATTGGTTTACACTTGGCAGCTGAAACAAAGGAAGAAGGGGAATTACATAAGGCAAATACAAGGGAAACAATAGGATCACAAGCAGCAACCTAAGGTAAGTGACTATGCAGTATGTATAGTCCTTGATAGAGATAAGCTATACCAATTGTTTTTCATGTCTTTAATTCCTGTATATGACATTGAGAGGAAGAAAAAAGAAGACAATAAGGAAGCTCATTAGTCATTTAAGGTAGAGAAATAAAATTGAAATGAAAATAAGGAATATAAAGAGCGTTGGTAAGAGTAATTTGGGAATTAACTTGGACAGTACGAGAAATATTGGCAATGATAGCTGAATTTGTGGGTAAAGTAACTTTAATAGGTGTAATAGGAGAATAAGTAGTGAATAAGGCTAATGAATAACAAACATGAGTAGTGGCTCCACTATCTATAATCCAAGAATTAGAAGAATCAAAAGCCAGTGTTGTGGATATACCTTGTGTACTAGCATTAGGCAACAAAGTAAGTGTTGAAAACTGATTGACACAAGCATTAGAATCAGGTTTAATCAAAGAAGCAGAAGCATTCGAATCATGAGTAACAGAAGCCTTAAGTTGCAGCAGAACAAGTATTTAATTATATTGTTCTAGACTGATAGATTGATTAGTAGAAGAAGGTTTTGAAAACAAAATACCAGCTGAAGGATTAGGAGCGGATGTTACCACATTGTTGACCGAAGATCTGTTCCGAGTCTTATAGCCAGGAGGACACCCATGCTTCTTATAGCATGTCTCAACTGTGTGCTGCGCTTTACCATAGAAGTTACACATTTTATTGTTGACATTAGAGGCATTAAAAGTAGACTAATACACAGGCTTTTAATTAGAATTAGTACGAGTAAAACACACAATTGAGTCATGAGATCTTGTAAGCTTTCGTTCTTGTTGAACTATCAACCAAAAGGCCTTATTAATAGAAGGAAGAGGATCTATTAGCATGATTTGAGATCGCACAGTAGAAAATCATCATTAAGTCCTTTCAAAAATCAGATAATATAGTCTTGCCAAAAATACTCTCGAGGAATATGAGCAATCAGAAACAGGACAAAAATTAAGCAATTCATCCCAAATTATCTTAATTCGAGTAAAATAGTCTGAAACAGAAAGGTCACCTTAACCGATCTGAAACAACTCATCCTGTAATTCGGCAACAGAAAAGGCATCACTCTGGTTGAAACACTCCTTCAAATCATTCCAGACATCAACGGCATGATTGAGCCAAATCACGCTCTGACCAATGGAGGGAGAGATCGAACATGTAAGCCAAGTCAACACCATAGTGTTGCATCGTTGCCACGTCGAAGATAGAGGGTCATCCTTTGCTAGAACTTATAAAGAACCATTGACAAACTAATGTTTGTTCTTACTTATAAGAGCAATCATCATTGCCCGAGCCTAATATGATAGTTGGAGCCAATTAACAGCGGAGAGACAAGCATAAGAGCTGGATTCTCATTTGGATGAAGGTAGTAGCAACTCAAAGGATCTTGAACCAAAAGTGTCGGAGAAGCTCCTAAAGATGAGTCTGTAGCAATCGACATCTTAAAATGAAGAAAATCACAAGAAGAAATTGACTGTAATTCGAGATGATGAAGAAGAAGAACCAAGAAGCTTGAAGAAATGAAGCTTCGAAGAATACTAAAGGAGACAGGCGTGAAGGCTGAAGTGAGGTGAAACGAATCTGAGAAGAAAAGGGAAAGTGGACACAAAAGCTAGTAAGAGAAAATGAGATCAAAGTTGAGAGGTATTGATTGCTCTGATACCATAATACGCAATCTGACTGAGAATAGGAGAATTCATTAATTGAAAGAATTCTGTACAGTGTGTCACATATATATACACAAAATAAACACCCTACCTTGACAACTAATTGGATATAAGTTAGTTACAACAGATTAACTATTTACAACAAACTAACTATATTAAGTAAAACTTGTTAAGTAATTAACTCTATTAAAATGCAACAAAAATCATGGTTCTTTTCAAATGTAAGAAAAATTGAGGAATCCATGGGTGTTTTAGACCTTAGCAAATGAGACCCATGTTTTTAAAATCAGAGCTCAAGTACATAGATTGGAGAGAGATATCTTGGAGAGAGAAGGAGGAGTAGCGAAAGAAAGAAGAAGGCAAAGTCACGATTATTCTCAGATCGCGAGTCATTGTCGAGAGGGTTTCAGCGAAGTTGCAATTATTCTCAAACTGATATAAAGAAATGAAAGGAGAAGTTAGTGATGACGAAGTCCAATTTCACAGGCTCGTATAGTGGGATCGCTCTGTTTCGGACGTATAACCCCAAAATGCATTTGGGGATCTTCCCGGTGACGAGGAGAGTGAGCTTGAGGGGCTGTTCTAGCACCGCTAAATTAACAGAATGATTTTTTGATTACCAGACAAAATACATGTAGCACGCATATTTATTGATAAAAATCGGGGAAATAAAAAAAACACAAACTGTTAAATGAGGAAATTTCACACAAGAGTGGAATTAGATATAGCGAGTGGTAGACCTTTTTTTTTCAACTTTAATGCTGTAGGTTGTCATTTGATTGAATCTTTGCCTTTTACTTCCAAATCTAATTTATAGATTTTCTTGATAAGCAGCTGTAGATCTTAAAAAGTCAGAGAAAGTTCAAGCTATAATTGGTCTATTCAAAGCAATGGAAGCCATATTTTTTATCTATCTGGGAGATAAAGCTCATGTTCCCATCATAACCTTTTCAGCAACAAGTCCTCCTTTGGCTTCCCTTCCAAGTTCATATATTTTTTGAATTGCACAGATTGATGCAACTCAAGTGAACACCATTGGAGCAATCATAAAAGCTTTTTGGGTGGAAAGAAGCAATACCCATTTATGCATAAAGGAACAAAGGTGGCTAGCTGCGAAAATGCGCTGCAAGGTTTTGAGTCAAAGAAGAAGTCCACAGGCCACGTCATACTCTCTGACTGGGAATGGTAATGTACGTGTAACGCCCCAAATTTTGATTAAGGACTAATGACAATTATTGAGAATGATTTGTGGATTAAATCTGAATTATTATGTGTTTTGTGGCAATTTTGGTTAATGTGCCATAATCAAGAAAATTGATAGAATGGAAATTGTCGGTAAATTAGTCAGTGATTAATGAGAAAATTAATTACTAACTAATGAGAAATGGGATATGTGACTAAATGGCTAATGGAGTGGTTAGAGTAACTAATTAAGTTAATTACTTTATGAGAACTAATTGGAGAGGGACATGTGGCAAGTGAGTGTGAAAGGAGAGTGGTTAAGAAAAGTCAAATATGGGATAAAATATGATTTTCTCTCTCCTCTCTTCCCTCCCTTTTCGCTGGACATGTATGGCTAGAGGGAGTGTAATGATTTCATCTTCTTCCTCCACACTCATCTCTCTCTTCTCTCTCTCTCTCTCTCTCTCTATTTCTGCGCCATTGTTGCCCAAGAAAGAGAAAGAAAAAGCTTGTGATTGAGGTAAGTTAATGACCTCTAATGCCAAAACTCTCTTCCTTAAGTTTGTTCCTTGAATTGAGAGCTTTATTTCTATGGTGGTAGATTTGCCATTGGTGTTGATTTGAGCTATCAAGGAATTTTGAAGCTTGGAGAATCAAGAAACCTCTTTGGCAAAGTTGTAAAGGTAAGTGAAAAAAACTTTTCTATATAAGTTTTGTGACCTTTGAATTAGTTTGGGAATTTCTGGAATTATTGGTATAATTTTGAAAATGATGGTTATTGGGAGATTAATATGTTATTGGTATGGAAATGAGTGTTTTGGTATGTGTTTTAGATAGATAGATTGATATGAGATTGAAATGGTATGTTTAGTGATTTTGGGAATTTGGTGATTAATATTGCCCAAAACCAAAGCATGATAATGGAATAGGAAGTTGGTAATTCTGATGGTTCCAATGGATTCCTTGGGTGTTTTTATGTGGGAGTAGCCTTGGTCGAGAGTTTGGGACCATTGGAATCAATTGGGCAAAAGTGGGGAAGTGATGTCATACCTTCTACATTTTCTGGTTTCTGATAGCATCACTCGAGTGATCTAAGGTCCACTCGAGTGCGGGATGAACATCACTCGAGTAAGGATAGGTTCCATTAGAGTGTTATAGTGTATTTTCCCTTTATGTTTCCAGTTTCATGTTGTACTTCCGTGTGTTGAGGCAAGAGTGTTGTCTCACTTGTGAGTGTTGTGGGTTCTCACTCGAGTGAGCCTTCTCTCACTTGAGTGTAGGTGTATTTGACACCATGAACTCATGTCTTGGGTTGTCACTCACATCTAAGATTCAAGAGTGCGCCTTAACCCTTACGAGTGTTAAGCTATCACTCGAGCGCTCCTTTTCCTTGGAAGTTCATGTGCTCTCAGGTTCTGACTTTCTGTGCTTCACTTCCTAGTACTCGATCACGAGCATTTAGCTTTCACTCAAGTGTTGCTTTCTAGGCTCGAGTGTAGTGAGTATTTCTGATTTATGTTTTTCTCTCTGCCAAGCACTTGCACTAGTGTACTGTCCTGCTCGGGTACACATCAGGGCATCACTCGAGTGAGGTCTTCTTCACTCGAGTGTTCGTACATTATCACTCGAGTGAGGCCATCTTCACTCGAGTGCCTTAGTGCAAAAATCAGTTTCTGTGCTTCCAAAAGGGGATTTTTGGGATAGTTCTTCAAACCCTTTAAGGCTTTTGTTAGGGGTATTTAAGGACTCTTAAAGAGCAATAATGATAACCAATCTAAGTGTAAAGAAGTCATTAAGTATTGGATATAGAATAATACTTTGTCACTCATTATAAATTATAGGATGCGACATTTTCCCTATTCAGGAGAGACCGGTGCCAAAGCACGCCCGGAAGGATCAAGATAGTGACTCTTCTCTCATATTGTGTATGATGTTTTGGTATGCATGAATGATCATGGTTTTGTGAAATGTGATTGGAAAATGTGCCATGGTCCATTATAGCCTGAGCACTTCAGCGCGAGCCGTTTAGGGATTGACGTTGGTCATCTTTACCTCGGCCATTGAACTGTCGTTGTAATCAACATGGATTATTGTGAAACTGCTTTGTAAATCTGACCCGTGGGGCAGAGTGTTGTAAATCCAGCTATGGGCTGTGTGTTATAAATATTGCCGGTATGGCTTGTGTTGTGAATCTTGCCAGTGTGGCTTGCATTATAAAATGCTTTATATGAATCACAGCTGTGGTGAAATATATTGTTGTGAACTGCGTTGTGGTGCAATACATCATGAGCATTTCAACGTGAGCAAACGTAAAGGTGACACGAGTCATACATGCCCTTGCCGCTGTAACTGCCGTTGTAGTTGCAATGTGTGTGTGATGATTTGCTTTTATGCCTTATTGTTGTGCATACTATGAGTGACTTGACACTACGGGGATTCTTTAGAATCTCACTCTCCCAAAACAATTTTAGATAGGGCTGAAGGATCAAAAGGGAAGCGGGTGACGAAGAGTGGATAACACTCTGGGCTAAGAGCTTACTTTGGACATTGGTTATCGTTTTGTAAATTATTGGATATTTTGTTGGGATTTACATGTATATAATGATGATATTGGATAGTTTTGTGTAATCCCCTAGTAAAGGGAAGAGATTATGGGCATTATGCCTAATAGAACCCTTTATTGATTAATGTAACCCGAGTGTGTTGGGAATTTACCTTATACTCTGATATTTATAAATGAAATCGTACTGTACAGGCCATTTTTTATATTTGAATTGTGGATATGAGACCATTGTGAAAAGGTTTGGGAAAGTTTTTGTAAACCCTAATTTTAGGAAGTTTAATTTTAAATAAGTCTCAAATCATCTTATGGTCTCTTCTTCTTTTTTTGATAAAGAATGAATCAAAACAACAACCTCAAGGGCTCTACCCTAATCATTACAAAAATTATGATTAACAACATCTTCTATAAGCAAATGTTTAGCTTCAGTGGACTCTGTGTGAACTATAAGGAAATCAACCGCCATATTCCATGCTCTCCTAGCGAAACAATCTGCCACCCTATTCGCCTCCCGACAACAATGAAGCATCTCCACTTCCCACTCACGTTCCAGCATCGATTGAATATCCAAAATTAACGTAACATCAGGATGTACATCAGAGACCGCTCCTTGTATAAGCTCCAATACCTCGGTGCAATCACTTTCAACAATAATATTTCTAAATCCTCCTTCCCAAGCCAGCTTTATACCCCACAAGATTCCCCAGGCTTCTGCTGTGATCACAGACCCACTTCCAATTTGAAACATAAAACCCTGAACAAATCGGCCCTGATCATCCCGTATCACTCCACCACATGTACAGCTTCCCGATGCTTCATTCCTAGACCCATCTGTATTAACCTTAACCATCCCAGCGGGTGGAGGGCGCCAAGCCATAGTTGATGTGATACAGGCCTTCGGTTGTATGGAACTAGAGAAACCCCAAGACAACACTGAACTAGTACGAACTAGTAAATTCTGTTTACACCATTGAATATTGTTGAAAATACGGTCATTCCTCGCCAACCAGATGTGTCGACATAAAATAGTAAACCAAATGTGAAACTCGTATCCATATACTTTATCCCAACGCCTTAAGCACCATGTTAACCAAATGTTTCTATCGGTTGAGTCAAAAAATTGATGATACCATTGACTAGGCAGCAACTCACTCCATAGTTCTTTAACCACAGCACAATCTCTAATAGCATGTAGAATTGATTCTGTCTTATCTTCACAAAAAGGGCACATCTCATTTGTGTGGATTCTCCGTTTAGTCCTTTCCAAATTTGTCATTAAACGGCCGTGGGCGCATAACCACATGAACATTCTATATCGTTGAGGAACTTTTAGCTTCCATATGAGCCTCCATCGGAACAAAGTTTGATTATCTCCGTGACCCGCTAATCTGTTGTACACCTCTTTTAAAGCAAATTTACCATCAGCTGCCCAACGCCAACTCGGAATATCACTACAAGCATTGCGGTTAATATTCACTTTTTGGATTGCTAACACAACCTGAATTGGTAATAAATGGCCAAACTTATTAAGATCCCATTGACCTGATGGAGTAATACAATCTGCTACCTTCCAATCTCGGATATCATTAGATAATGGGTGAGTCATCAAGCTCTCCAATCTATCCAGATGGGGAACCCATATATCATGCCAAAAGGATACCAAAGCTCCATCTGTAATCCTCCAGAGAATACTCTCACTTACACTTTCCCAATTTTGTCTAATTCCCTTCCATATGCTCGATTCATTACGTCTTTTTTCCACTTTCGGCACCACATCACTACCTGTCTTGTACTTTTCTCGAAGGAAACGAACCCACAATGCATCTCGTTTATGAATCAAGTTCCATCCCAGTTTATTCATGTAAGCCTGGTTCTGAATCCTTGCCTTCCTTAATCCCAATCCGCCATCCTTTTTTGAGGAACAAACCAAACCCCAAGCCACCATATGAGTTTTACGATTTGTGGATGTACTTCCCCAGAGAAAATTCCTGCACTTCCTGTCTATCTCATCACAGGTACCTAGAGGAAGAGGCACAGACTGCATGGCATAGGATGGCATGGCTGACACCACGGACGATACAAGGGTGTGTCTTGCCGCCATAGATAACATGTTAGGCTTCCAGCTTGCTAATCTAGCATCAATCTTGTCAAGAATAAACCTGTATGAAGACTTGGTGCTTCGTTCACATAAGACTGGCATTCCTAAATATTTTCCTAAATTGGAAGACTGGGAATAATTTAAGAACTCACTAATCTCTTGGCTTCTCGTGCGTCCCACATTCTTTGAGAAATAAATCCGTGATTTTGCCGCGTTTATTTTCTGGCTGGATATCTCACAAAAATCATCCAGTACAGCTTTCACCACTCCAGCTTGATCCATATCTGCTTCTGTAAACAAAATAAGATTATCAGCGAAAAAGATATGTGAGATAGGCGTACCTTGTCTCGACAATCTAAATGGTTTCCAATCTCTGTCTTCTACAGCAGTCTGAATTAAGTGTCCCAATCTCTCCATCATAATGACAAAGAGATACGGTGAGATAGGATCGCCCTGACGAACTCCTCTAGAAGGGTGGAAAACATTTGCAGTACACCCATTCCAAAGTAGTTCCATTTGCGGTGTAGATACACAAGCCTCGATCACATCACAAAGATACTTAGGAATTTTAAGCTCATTCAAGCATTCAAATAGAAAACTCCATCCGACTCGATCATATGCTTTCTCCAAGTCAATCTTTATTGCCATAAATCCCTTCTTCTTTTTCATGTTCCACATAGAGTGGATTATTTCCTGCACTAGAATAACATTATCAGTACTTTGGCGCCCCTTCACAAAACTACATTGGTTCGGGGCCACAACCAATGGCATAATAGATTTAAGCCTGAAAGAAATAATCTTTGTAACAATCTTATACACTACATTACAGAGACTTATTGGGCGAAAATCTCGGAAAGATTGAGGATGATCAATTTTTGGAATAAGCACAATTAAAGTACCATTAATATGCTGAACCGATTGAGGATAAGAGAATACCCGTTTAACCAAAGATATCACCGAAAGACCAACCGTATCCCATTGGCTTTGATAAAAAAGAGGATTGAATCCGTCCGGTCCCGGAGCTTTGAGTGATCCCATATCGAATAAAGCTCGTTTAATCTCCATGTCATCAACCTGTCTTCCCAAATTGCTTCTATTCGTTGCATCAATCTCAGGGTAGGTGCACCCAAAAACCAAATTCCCCTGATGCTTGCTAGTATCCGTATATAATTCTTCAAAATATTTACTGCCAATATCCCGTATTTCCTTTTCATCATACAGCCATTCCCCCGAATCTCGTTTAATAGCTAAAATTCGATTCCGTCTTCTTCGAGCATTTGCCTTTGAGTGAAAATACCTGGTATTACGGTCACCCTGGACATACCAAGTAGACCGAGAGTATTGTAGCCACATAATTTCCTCCTGTGACAGGATTTTTTCAAGATCCTTCCACAAATCACGTTGCAAATTCTCCAAAGCCACCGATGGTCCAGCTATAGCAATTTTGTTGTTAATTCCATCAAGACGTCTGTAGATCTTATTTTTCATGAACTTCAAATTCCCGAACACCCTTTTGTTCCAATTTCTCAGTTGCTCAGTAAAAACCTCTAAAGATCCACACCAATCTTCCTTCACATTCCATTGATCCTTAACAAAACCTGAGAAATTATCATGCATAACCCAGGGAGCGAAGAATCGAAAAGGCCTCTGTTTGTTCTCAACATGCGACAACTTATCAGTATTGACCAAAATAGGACAATGATCTTATTTGTATTTTGGTAAATGAATCACCGATGCATTAGGAAACTGTACATGCCACCTGGCATCCACCAAAGCTCTATCATTCCTGCTCTGACTAGACGAATTCCCCCAAGTAAACTTAGGGCCACTGAACCCGATATCAAGCAAATCAGTATCAGCAATCCATTCCTTAAAAAATTTGTCTACTCCATTTCTTTCCCGAACTTTCAAACTCCATCTATCCTCAGGACATGAAACAGCATTGAAATCACCAACCATCAACCAACCCCCCCGAACAAGCTGACGAATGTCTCTTAAGGAAGACCACAGCAATCGTCTCGAGTTTATATTTGGATGTCCATAAACCACAGTGATAGACCATTCATTATCATTTCCTACATTAAAAATTCCGTGCACAAATTGTTCACCAGCAGAGATTACTGAAAAATTACAACCAGAGTCCCAAAAAAGCCAAATACCACCACTGAATCCTCTTGCTTCAACAACGTACATATTAGGCCATCCAAGCTTCCGAGCCAATAATGAAGCCTTTGTGCCAATCTGTCTAGGTTCCAACAGTGGAAAGAAATTTACTCCTTGTTTCTCTACAATGTCACAGATTAAACGTCGAGATGAGGCACCACCGGCACCCCTAGTATTCCATGTCATAACTATCATAAAGATAAAATAAGGGTTAAAGATTCCTAAACATGGGCAAAACTACTGGGACATAGTCCCATATTCATCTTCACCTGACTCCTTCATAACGACATTACCTTCCTCTCCCAAAGGACTTATACATGTTGAAAATTTAATCTCCCGACGCGCACCTGGATCTATAGGGTTAGAAGCACTGTTTTGAATAGATTTTGGGAGTTGTGTTTTCTCGCCTGTAGATTTTGAAGACGTACACAAACTCCCCTTTATTGGCTGAAATTTCGAGGAACCCGCCACAACGTTTCCTCCTTTATGAATCCCCTGTGACAAATCCCTCGCATTCTGCACTTGACCACATTCTTTGTTCGAGCTAGAATTGCCCTGGTCAACCATTTTATTTTTAACTTGTTGATAATGATCCATTGGGCTCACCAAATCAATCTTACGACCCACCACAATTGCTGCATTCCCAGATTTAATCTCCACTTGCTTCTTCTTACTAATTAAATGCCCGCGTGATTTATTTGTATTGGTCATTGAAGATTCCTGCTTTGTAGTATCAAGAGCCGAATTATAAGGCACCATCAAAGGGATTTCATTCCTCTTTTTTTCCCTATTCTCGTCTGACAATACCGCAAATCTTGATCCTCCAGCATTATGTTGACTACGCAAATGTCGCCCTCCTTCCCGACTACTATTCAATTCTCCTCCAGGACCTCGTTGAACCCGACGCCTCCTTGGTGCTACCATCCATTCACCATATGTTGTTTTTACTGGGTTGTGACTAGTTTGTGTTGGATCCACTGTTTGTTCTTCACACTCATTATCTGGCATTTGAACACCTGAAGCCCCAGACTCTTTCTTGTGTGGACAGTGTTCTGACCCATGCCCATATCTCCCACATGAGAAACATATCAAATGTAAACCCTCGTAGACTATTTGTTTTTCCTTGCCATTAATCATTAATGATGGAAGCAAAGGAGAATTCAGATCTACCTCAACACATATTTGAGCGAAGCGACCCTTGGTTTGTTTCAATGTATTATTATCCACCTTAAGAACCTTTCCTACTTGACTACCGACCACATATAAGATACCCTTATCATAAAAGTCAACAGGGAATTTAGGAATACGTACCCATGCAGCGATCTTCGGTACTTCTCCAGCATCAGGATCAAACTCCGGTTTCCATGGTTGCACAGCTAAGTAATGTTCCATAAATAACCATGGTCCACCAGTTAAAGCAAACGCATAATCCACTTCGTTAGTTAGCCGAACCAAGAAATATCCAGAGCCGATTTCTATCGTAGTTACCTCGCCTCTCCGACCCCATAGTTGCTGCAACTTTCTACCAAGTTGTTCCTCACGAACCATGCGCCCTAGGAGCCTTACAATCAGGGAAGTACTCTATTTCTTTGCTAATTTTTGACGGAACTCTGGTGAAACTATTATATTTGGACCCCTCGGAGTAGACTCAACTTCAATTCTAGATTTCCATCCATCTCCACTCCACCAATCGTCCTCCTCATCAGACAAATCTTCATGCATTGGCATATCTACACATGCTTCCTTATATGATTTCTTCTGTTGTGAAGAAGCCTCTTTTCCCTCCTCTTCATTGGTCATCCAATCTTCCACCCTCGGTACCAGCGATTGGTGTCCAGAAAACTTATCCCCCTCTTCTCTAACTTTCTTACGACTCCGTAGCAAAGCATCCTGTTCCTCCGAGGTCGGCGCCGGAGGCACTCTCTCACGGCTTCTATCCCGTTCCCTCACCATCATCTTATCCATCAGTTTATCAGCAAAAAAACCAATAGACAGAATAAACCAAGACAGAAAAACCGATCAAAACGAATAAAACAAAGCACCACGTTCTAACACCTTCGAATTTGCAATGAAAAGCAATGAATAAAAAAGAAGACAGGCACCACGTTGAAACTGGACCAGATCACCCGTCGGATAGGATGAATGAAGCACCACCCAGATCCATCGAAGCAAAACGGTCTCAGGTTCACAGTAACACACCTTCAGAATCAGAATAAAACCAGAACCCACCGTCGAACTAAGATCGCCTAAAACGATGGGAGACACTCGACGGTCGACGCAACACTCAGATCCGTAAATATCATAAACAAATGCAGCGTCCCCAAACTTCACCGTAACACCGTCAGAATCAGAGAAAAAACAGAGCTCACCGTCGAAACTAAGTCCGTCGACGATGAAAATGAAGCACAACCAGTTCTCAGATCCGTCTCCACCGTCGTACTGACCGTTTAAGACCGAACTGACCACTACCAGAGATCAGCTCTGTCGCTCGTCGCAGATTCCGTCGCCCGTTCAGATGGCCATTGCAGGAACAACGGTCAAAAAAAATAGAGAGAGTTTCGAACGTTCACTGTTCATAGCTTTTGTAATCATTAAAAACTCTTTATGGTCTCTAATTCCACATAATCACATATTTATGAACTTAATCTCGGCCTAGGTAAGATGGGGATTATAGTACATATGTCAGAAAAATGGTCAAAGGTTACATTTTCATGGTCAACGTCCCCCACTTAACGGAATTGACATTATTAGTCTATTTTTAAATGTTTGTGGGTACTTTTGTACCAAAACAATATTTACTATGCTGGTAGCTTTTTCAGAAAATATTTATGGGCAGAATTGTACCTTTGCCCTTTATATTTTATTTAAATCTTTAAAGCTCAAATTTTTTTAGCTTTGTTTACTAATTTGATCCCAACTTTAAAATTATAAAAAAAATTTTTGAATGGGTCTTATTTCATTAGAAACTTGATTCAAAAAGCTTTATAATAATAGGTTATGTATTGAATTTGGATTTAAATTAACAAATTTATATTTATATTTTAATATAATAAGGAAAAGAACAAGAAAATTAAATTCTTATTTAATACGAATTTGCTTGCATCAAATTCAAATTTTATGACGAAGCATTTGTTTCGCAACAAAAAAAATCCCTTGTTTTCAATGGAAAACTAGGGGATAGAAGATCACTCTTGTTGCCCTCTATGATTTTCGTCATCCATAGAAATAGCGACGACCCCTTTGCCACATATCGATGAAGATGAAAACGAAAAGTGCACTGCGCCTCCCTCTTCTCGAATGCTCAGCAGATCGCTAAAGAACAAGAAGGACATGGAAACTTGACGCTAGTTCAGTGAAGCAGAAACCAATTGCATGGTGGTTGTCTTTTCTCTTGAACCCAATGAACCAATGGTTGCTCTAACCAGTCGTGTTCTTCAGATCCCTCCTTTCTCTGTTCTCTCTGGTGATGAAATCCATCGGAGAAGAAAATAGCTTCCTTTGGTTCAACTCTGATCACCCCCTCTGATTTCTTATGGTCGAATGATGATGAAGAAGAAATGTGATATTCAGCAATGTGTAGATAGTGAAGTGGCAAATTTGTCCAAATCAGCAAGGGAACTTGAGATCCCACCAATTTTGGAGGGATCACATCTTCCCACCTTTAAAAGAAAGATTGGTGGACCTAAGAAGTTGAGTTCCCAGGAAGATTGGATACCAAACAAGGGAACTTGTTCATCTTCTCTTCCCTTCCCACCTCTTCCGCATACCAAATGAACTCTTAGGCTTTGTTTAGTTCAACGAAGGTTAAGTTAAGTGAGGTTTACTTAAGTTAGGTTAGAAGAGGTTATAATGTTGTTTGGTTCAACGAAGGTTAGGTTAAGTAAGGTTTATTTAAGTTAAGTTAGGTTAGAGGAGGTTAAAATGCCCTTCTACATATTTTCCTTCTTCTTTTATGATGTATTTATTAATAATAATTATTTATATAAAATTATTATTTATAAAATAATTATTCGTGTAAGCATATAAATAATTATTTATAAAATTATTATTATTTGGAAAGTTCGTTGAATCAGGAGGTCAAGTTAGGGCAGTGTTGGAATTTTAAAAATTGTCATGGGCAATTTAGTCACAATTGAAGACAAATATTCTCTCACCTAGGAAAAACCCCAATTTTGGAGGTTTCAGAACCTAGGTTAGGTTACTACTAGAAGACAAAAAAACATCCAACACCTAACCTAAACTCCTTCCAACCAAACACCACTTTTTTACCCCCAACCTACCCCAACCTAACCTAACCTCCAACCAAACAAAATCAACCCCACCCCAACCTAACCTAACCTCCAACCAAACAAAGCCTTAGTGGGAGATAAGGTAAGGGGCTTTTAATGATTTCTTATGTAGTTTAAGATGGGATGAGAGGTTTCGACCAAAAAAAAAAGATGGGATGAGAGGGGAAGAATGATAGCAATTTACCATTCTACCCTCACATATTTGATTATATTTTTTATTTATATGTTATATAAATTAATTTACATCTTATCTAATTGAGATAGTAACATTTTTATTTATAATTAATATATATATATATATTGTTTTAAGTTAATTTTATTATAATATATTTTTTTAACTAAAATAGTATTTTTTTTAATTTATAATAACATATTTTCATTTTAAATTAATTTCATTATAATATATTTTAACATAAAATAATATTTTTTTAAAACTTTATTATTTTAAATTTAATAAAAATAATATAATTTTCATTATAACAATATTTTTATTTGAAATTATATTAACATATGTTATAATTATAATATATTTTTATTTATGAATTTTTTTATTTAAAATAAAATTTATAATAATATTTTTTATCTATAAAAATGTAATTGTTTAAAGTTTATTTCATAATAATATTTTTTAATGATAAAAATATATTTTTATTCAAATTAATTTAATGATAATATTTTTTTATTTAAATTTGTATGAGCATATGTTATAATTATAATAAATTTTTATTTATAAATATGTAATTTTTATATTAAATTATTTTTTAATAATATATTTTTAATTATAATAATTTTTGTATAATAATATATTTTTATTTTATAACAAAATATTTTAGTGATGATAATATTTTAATAATATAATTAAGAATTCCTGGGGGTTCTGTGTAAGAATTTTTTTTTATTTACATTATTTTTGCGTATAACTAATGTAAATATTAATTTTTTAATTTAATAAATGACCGTTTAAATTAAATGATAATAGGGTAAAGGGGCAAAAATACACATGTAATTTGTCCCAAAGTACACCCAACAACAAAAGCTTTTTTTAGGTGCAAAAGTAACAACGTGGTTACATAACTGGTGCAAAAGTCACATTCTCAGTTAAAAGGATAACAGTCAACGGTTAAATAGAAATCTGTTGACCAGAGATGCTGACTGGATGCTGACTTGGCAAATCATCCCAGATAATTCTCTTATCGGTTTGATCCAAACTCTTGGTGGCTGAATGTAGTATGATTTTTATAGTAGGCTATTCTCATATCAGAGATTGCTTTTAATTATCTAATTTAAAAAGTCCCCAGAATGCAGAACTCAGTTTTTCATAAAAAAAACACTAACTGGAAAGCTCAGGTTAGGATTTTCGATCTTTTGAACAAGGAAGAATAGATCCAGACCCGGTCACCGCTTTGTGACTTTTCAGGAGGGGAAAGGAAAGGAAAGGAAAGCTGATAACTCACAGAACATGATCGGGATTCTGGTCTTAAGCAGGCCGTCGAAGATCTCACTGATAGCCAACCATCTCCGACATTAGGTGAAACTCAATTTCTCACACTCTGATCAGCCATGGCGGCCCTCTTCTATTACTTGTTCTTCTCCTCTGCATTGATCTCACTTGGTCTCTACAACCTCATCGCCTCCACTTACTGCTATCTCAAAGCCCCTCATTCCTACTCCGCCAAACCCTTCCACCCTTTCCCTCCTTCCTCCTCCAATAATCAGGACCACAGCCTCCGTCACCTCCCTCTCTATCTCCTCTCCTTTTGCCTTCTCATCGCCTTCGTCCATCAGCTCGTCATTTCCTCCGATTCCGATCCTCTCCTCAAAGGCCACACCCCTGTTCACCGTTTCACCTCCCTCCAATCTGCCACCGTCCTCTTCCTCATCCTCTCCCTTTCGCTCTTCCTTTCTGATTCCTCCACCCTTCTTCCCCTCCCCAATGATCTCATTTTTTCCCTCGCTTCTGCCCTTTTCTTCTTGCAATACTCCATCTCTACCTCCTCTGCTTCTGTCCAGACCTTCGATCTCGAGGCGAAATGTGACTCCATTTCTGCTCGCATTTCAGCTACCGCTGCCCTTTTGTGTTTAGTTATTGCTTGTAATCCTAGGCTCTTCATCGCGGATGTTGGTTTGGGAGCTTCTATAATCTTGCAGGGTCTCTGGGTTTTGCAGACCGGACTGTCCCTGTACGTTGACGCACTTATTCCTGAAGACGAATGAGATGGTCCAGCGAAAGCAGCTTCTTGGTAGCCATTTGTTCTTCAAGTTTTCCAGATATACAGCCATGTCATCACAATTATTCAACAAACGGCTATTTCACAGTCAACATTTCCCTTTTAACAGATAGTGTGACTTTTGCATCTATTATGTAACCACATGGTTACTTTTGCACCTAAAAAAAGCATTTGTTGTTGGGTGCACTTTAAGAAAAATTATATGTGTATTTTTGCACCTTAACCCATGATAATATTGTACTCCCTCATGTCCTTAGCGAGGTGAAATAAATAGCTGAAGAAAAGAACAAAACGAAACGAATTTTTTTGTTTGTCAGTAAAAATAGGAGAAACATTGAATCGTAATCCCGCTTAATACTCCTCTTTGATTTATAGCACTATCAAGGTTAGTTTATTTTTAACTTATAAGTACTTATAAATCATGATTTACGTAATATGAGGTAAGTATATAAGAGGAGTTTTTTCTTAACTTACGTAATAAGAATTTATTATTCAAAAATAGATAATGTCAAACACAGGCTATATAAGTTTGGTTTAATCGCTTTATGCGGGTTAAAGTCATTTCAGAAAAAAAAAAATCGATACAAATCGTGTTAAGAAATCTATTTAAAACTTAAAAGACCTTATATATTTTTATGAAAAAAATATCAATATTCTGCTGGTTTTAATCAGGAAATTTAAAATAGGACTGGACTGACCGGTTCAGCCCGTGAACCGGCGGTCCAATCGGTTCGGTCCGAGGGTGAATCATACGGACTGGTTCACCCATTTTTTATTATTATTTTTTAAAAAAATTCATTTTTTATTACTTTTACACAGAATTTCATATAAATAAGTCTGAAATATTTACTTTCTCACTGGTTTAGCCTCGGTTTAGCTCCGGTTTGACTACCTAACTGACCCACTGACCCTTAACCCAATACCCTGACCGGTTCAGTGATCGGTCCGGTTTTCAGTACTTTGGTTTTAATATAGAGAAACACTGATACTACATTTTTAAATAAATACTTTTCACCTATTTACCAAGTATTTATTAAAATTAGTTATAATATTAAATATATAAAAAATTTATAATTTTTTAAAAATTAATTTACAAAAATTAATTTTACATTAGTTATAATAAATTATTTATTTATAAAATTTAATTGTATACAAAGATAGAATAAAGAAATAAATATTAAGTACTTTAAATATATTAAAGGGTAAAGGTGCATCCAGCACCCTGAACTATTTTTGGAGGTGCAATCAGCACCCTAAAGTATTTAAGGGTGCAATCAGCACCCTAAACTATTTTTTGGGTGCAATCAGCACCCTAAACTATTTTTTGGGGTGCAATCAGCACCATAGAGTATTTAAGTGTGTAATCAGCACCCTAAATTATTTTTGGAGATGCAATCAGTACCCTAATGTATTATAAATGGAACAATTACACCCTTTCACTAATAGAATATTTACTCCGTTTGCTAACACACTATTTTCTTTCAGTATTTAAGGCTACAATTTTGCCTCTAATGTAGTAAAAATAAAGCAATTGCACCTCCAAAAATTTAAACTTTAGCAAACGGAGTTAGTATTCTGTTAGTGAAAGGGTGTAATAATTTGAACTTTAGTAAACGGAGTTAGTATTCTGTTAGTGAAAGGGTGTAATTGTTCCATATTTTATACATTAGGGTACTGATTGCATCTCTAAAAATAGTTTAGGGTGCTGATTGCACCCTTAAATACTTTAGGGTGCTGATTGCACCCCAAAAAATAGTTTAGGGTGCTGGATGCACCCTTAAATACTTTAGGGTGCTGATTGCACCTCCAAAAATAGTTCAGGGTGCTGGATGCACCTTTACCCTATATTAAATTGAACTTATATTTAAAATTAATTAAAAAAGATTATATCGTAGACAAAGAGAATATTTCAGGGCCTCGGATATTTATTGTCTAGCCAAGAATCTCGAGATTTTTCTCCGCGGCATCAAATCACGAAATTAATCATCTCCTTCCGTCAGAAGTATCAAGATCTGCGCTTTGAACACCATCGCTTTCACGACTAAAACCCTATTTGGATTTGTGGTAAAAAAAAATCTGTTTAGATTAGTCATGGAGAAGTAATTTTTTTTAATCTGACTTTTTTCTAAAAGTGAGATTAAAAAAAAATCAGATTGTAAATGTGATTTGTATTTAGATTTGCGGTGGCAGAAGTGACTTTTTTACTAACCTTAAACCTGTTTAGATGAGCATTTGAAAAGGCCTAGGGAAAATGATTGAAGAGGACATGAACCTTATTAAATACTACATACATATATTGTTTGTATATATTATGATAATTGATGTGAAAAAATTTAAATAAAATTTTATAAAATAAAAAAAAGTTAAGAAGTAGTAAAGAATTAGAAAGGCAATAAATACCCCCAACAGTCGGAAGTCGCTCAGAAGCAGTAAAGAAACACCTGGAGGCAGCTTATTGTAGAAGCTGCTTTTTTCTTTAAAGCCCAATAAATAATGACGCGTTCTCAAATGGTACATTATAAGTTAACTGGGCTTCTCATGTCCAACTGAGTTTTTTTCCCTTCTGTACAGTGTTCCCAAACAGACCCTAATACTTATATAGTATAAGGGTATCATATCGTCATTTGAACTCTATATAATAAAAATATAATAATTTAGACCATTTTAAATTTAGTTGATTGGTTGCTCATATAAAAAATTTAAATTTTGTTTTTGTTTTTAAGAATAATATTAGTTAATAATTTTGTTTTATTTTTTTTGGAATTGATATGTTTATTATTCTTTACAACAAAATAAAATTTGAATTTTTTATATAAATTATTATTCAATTAGAATTAAAATGATATTGTTGGCAAAAAAAAAAAGAATTAAAATGATATTAGTTGTTATATTTTTATTAAATAAAATTTAAATAATGTGACACTCATATAGGTATTTCACTGCTTTAAGATAAGGGACATTTTATTTATTTTTTCGGGTTGTACAGGAGCTAAAATTTCACCATACTAAATGAAAAATACTCCCTCGATCTTTACACAATATATTAATATTAATATTAATATATTCTAAAGATTTATTTTACTTTTTCTTCAAAAATAAATTTTTATTTTAATAGTAGACTAAAATAAAAATGATATTGTTCAAAATTAGTAATAGAAGTTTATTTGTTTTATCAAATATAAAATATAATCCGTACTATTATTATTTTTTTGATAATCCGTACTATCATATTGTTAGTATGGATCGAATGGAAAACTCAAATTTAGGTCTATTGGTTTATATCGTCCGTTCTAATTATCCAATCAATTATTATCATAGATAATGCTTATTATTAATAATACTATAATAGAATTTTTAAATTTTATTTATTTGAATTTTTATTATTAAAAATTTATATAATGAGTTTTTTAGGAATTTTTTTATAATAAAAATTCATTGCTGGTAGGGAAAGAGGAATAGCTGAAGTCCAAGGAGAAATGAGGAAGATCAAGGCATTCTTGAGGGAATAGATTATTTTATTCAAATTATATTTTTATTTAAAAAAATAATATAAATTAAGAAATGTTATATAAGATTAAAATTATGTGATGCACTGAGCTCTGATAATTAGCATTTAATTACCCATTCATAAAATATATTTCAAGTGTGTCCATCTTCTTAAAATTTTTTGCTTACGATAAGTATTTTGAAGTAGTGTTTTTACCTTAAATATTCTAAAATATTTTTCCATAAAAAATATTTCGGAGTGCGTGTCAGAAAATATTCAAGGCACACCTGAAAAAAATGTAGGATCCACCTTACCAAAAAAAAAAAAAGAAAAAAGAAAAACAGCTGGGGCAGAACCAGGTGTGGAGTAACTATAAGAGCATCCAGCTTCCACTCTCGTTTTTCTTCCCACTGTCCTTTTCTTCTCTCTCTCCTCCAAAGGAGGCGGTGCCAGCGAGGAAAATCCTCCATAACCACCCATGGAGGCGCCTCCTCCTCCTCCGCTCACTGCTCCACCTCTCTCCGCCATCGTTACGCCGACGATGCCACCCTCTCATCTCAACTACCCTGACTCTGTTGATTCTTCTCCTCGTTCCCGCAACGCCGACTCCTGGGATGACCCTTTCCCTCCGGCCGCTGCCTCCTCCAAGCTCCGCCTCATGTGCAGCTACGGCGGTCACATCGTTCCTCGCCCTCACGACAAGTCTCTATGTTACGTCGGTGGCGATACCCGTATCGTTGTCGTTGACCGGAACACCTCTCTCTGCGACTTGTCTTCGCGCCTCTCTAAAACCTTCCTTAATGGCTGTCCCTTCACTCTCAAATACCAGCTTCCTAGTGAAGACCTCGATTCCTTAATTTCTGTCACTACTGATGAAGATTTTGATAATATGATCGATGAGTATGATCGAACTGCTTCGAATTCGTCGGTTAAGCCCTCCAGAATCCGCCTCTTCTTGTTCCCGACGATGCCTGAATCGTCGCAGTCGATTGGGCCTATACTTGATAATTCGGCTAAATCGGATGACTGGTTCCTGAACGCGCTAAACGGCACAGGAGTGCTCAACAGAGGGTTTTCTGAGTCCGGTTCTGTAAATTGCTTGCTGGGTCTCGATGATGAGGCTGGTGGGAATAACCTAGACTCGGTTTCTAGGGAACATGAAGTTCCTCAACAATCTGGATCTTTCGGTAATGGCAAGAATATGACGAAGCAAGGCCAGGATGTTCATTCTGTGCCTGATTCCCCTATGCTGGAAACTACCTCGTCTTTTGGGTCTACTTCTTCGTCACCTTCGCTGGCGAATTTGCCGCCGATTCGGGTTCATGTGGTGGATGATAGTAGTGTTAGGGTGCAAGATCAGAAGGCAGTCGGAATTGAGGATCAGTTTGCTCAAATGGGTGTTGGTGGTGGACAGAGGCAAGACGAGGGGTTTCTCGTTCTGTCTTCTCCTCCTCCGATGCCGGCGAGCATCACAGCCCCGGTGGTTGTGCCGATTAGCTCCGCCGTTGTTTCTGCCGGGGATTACCAGAATCGGGTTTTCGCCGACGATGAGAGATCAGACCACGGAGTGCCTATGGGTTACAGAAAACCGTCGACACAGCAGCCACAACCACAGTCTCAGGCTCCGCCTCAGAATCTGCCTCCTCAATTTCAACAGAAGTCAGCCGGCGTTGTTGATTTGCCTTCCCCAGATTCAGTGTCTAGGTATCTTCAAACTCCTCTAATTTTAGATTTTCGACGGTGCTTATTTAGATTATATAGTATTGTTTTCTATATCGTTTGATTCTGTATACACAAGTGTGGGATTCCATACCAGTTAGCTTACCTTGTATACTTAATTAAGTGCTTGGTATTTGTTATAATTCTGCAGTGATGGTAGTGTTTCAAATCCATTGTCACGCCCAAAGCCTGTAATCTATCAAGAACAAGTTCAAATTCCCACTGTGACTACAAGGTTTCCTAGTAATCCTGCTGATCCAGTAAAGCTTAATATGTCTGATCCTCACGCCCAGATCCAGATACAGCAGCAGGTGCTGGACCCTGGATATGTATTGCAACCACAATTTGATCCGCAGCAACAACCTCAACAGCAGCAGAAGCAGCAATACATACCAAATTCCCATTTCATTCACCATACTCCTGCCGGAGCCATGCAGATCCCAGCATATTATCATGTATATCCTTCCCAGCAACAATCTCATCCTCAGCATCACCCTCAGCTTGATCAGCAATACCCAGTTTACTACATGCCGGCAAGACAGGCACAGCCTTACAACTTATCGATGCAGCAGCAGCAGCAGCAGCAGCACCAGCACCAGCAGCAGCAGCAACCTAATATTGGTGAAACCAACATGGCCATTCCTTCCAGCCGATCCCAACCTCAGCCAAATCCGACAATGGCTCCATCATCTGCAGCTTACAATCCTGCAAGAAATGTTCCCATTCCGAAGGCTGAAATGGCTGCTGGCGCATACAGAACAAGTGCAGGCATCCCCCAATTAGTTCAAGTCCCTTCTAGCCAGCCTCAGCATCAGCAGCAATTTGTTGCTTACTCTCAAATTCATCATCCCCCTCAGACTGCTGCCCCTAATTCTGCTGCCCCGGCAAATTATGCAGCTTATGACTATGCCGATCCGTCTCATGCTCAGATATACTACACCCAACCTTTGGCTCCTACCATGCCTTCACAGTACCTGCCAGAAGTTTCTTCTCAGCTTCCTTCTGATAGCATTAAGCAGCAGATAAGAACCTCACAGCCAATATAATAGGGTTCTTAACTAAAGAATCAAGTTTGAAGAAACGGGTTTGGTTTCTCCCTTTAATTTTTATACACTACTTGATGTCTTGCTATGGTACCTGTTCTGTTTGTGGTCTGGAATTGTGATTATAGAATAAGAAGAAACTCGTTTCCAACTTGTAATATTACTTGTAAGTCATAATTTACTGGAGATTAAAAGTGTTCCAAGAGTTTATACTGTAAAAGTTCAAGAATCCACCGTACTTGGAATTTTATACTATCAATTATCGAATGATTGACACAAATTAGAGGGGCATTCTCTTATGGCATGGATCTCTCATTGATGCTTTTTGTGAAATTGCTGACACTATTTTGTGCCCCGTAATGTAATTTTCTGCCGCTGGTCCCGTCTGAGGTTTTGACCTTGAAGGACCACTGGGAAATAAAATGTTTTTCTCGGTTTTATTGGACCATTTCTTCTGAGAAATTGTTGGTATCTCGCAGGTGATGTGGTTTTGCTGCACATTACATTACCTAACAAAAACATTAAAATGTTTGGTGAGTCTGAATTGGATTGTTCTTTGACTTGTTTGCATTTTCAAATTCGGTTTGCTCATTAATGCCAGCCTATTCATCTCACATGTTACTTCGTAATTTTGTGAACCCTATGCATGTCGGCTTCGACATCGCAGAAAATACTCGGAGTACCATGACTGATATACAGTGGTTTGACACTTCTGTAAATATTTATGTTTTTTCGGTCGGACTTGCATCACAACCTAGTCATCATTAGTCAATTTTTGTTTTAATTTTTTAACATATGCTCGTTCTTTTAAATAATTTCATAATAACCAAAAAAACACCTTTAAATTTATTTCTTTAGAAGCATATATGCACAATACAAAATAGAAGTTTAATAAATATTTGAAATTTTTATTTTATTTAAAATAATAATTCGTGGGACAAAATATCAAGTTTTAGGTTCATGTAATATTTGACTATACAAATGATTGTATTTCGTCCAAACAAAAATATTTGTGATTATGAATTGACTAGTTGGGTGCCTTATATTTCATGTTATATATATGCATGACATGGATATATAATGGTTCAAATGACTTGCCTTTCTTTTTAAGTATTGAGTTTAAATATCAATGCAAAACAACTTTAATTTTAAATAACTCGCACTTATTATAACATCTTCATAGGGTTTGAACTCAACCTCAGGTTTAAGGTTTAAGAAAATGTTATAAGAGCAGAGGTATTTGGTGCTAGTTGGGCCACAAGTCCCCAACATGTATACAAAACTATTCAATAGGAGTAAGTTTTATATGTATGTGATACAATACACCTTAATTGGTTCAATAGGAGTAAGTTTTATATGTATGTGATACAATACACCTTAATTTCACCAATGGGAGTTGGTCCAAGTGATAAGCCGCTCGATTCCGCTTAAGCAAGGTCTTGGGTTTGAGCCTTGTGTATGCAGAAAATTCCCATTGGAAGAATCTCCCACCATAGCCAGGTGCGCGACGCGGGTCGGATCCGGATGTAGTCGGAGCAAAGCTCCGGTGAACCGGGTGGGCAACCAAAAAAAAAAACACCTTAATTTCAATTAGTCAAGGTCCACCACTCCACGCGCACACACAAATTAATTTGAATTAAATATGTTGAATATACAAACAAAAGTTAATTACTGAACTACCCATCCACATATTATTGTGATCTGATTCTTCCAATATTGTTCATGATGACTTAAGAGTCGTATTCATTATGAGAAAGCGGAATAGCATAATCAAGAGTCATCTTGGAAGGCAAGAAAGAGAGTTGATAAATTTTGACATATGGTAAAGGCTCTAATGATGCTTTAAGCCGACTTCACAGGTACAGTACTTTAGGGCCTGTTTGATATTGTTTTTAAAAACTGTTTTTTTGTTTTTAAAAACAAAAAAACAAAAAAACCTGTTTGATAATTTATTTTCACTCCATTGTTCTAAAAAACAAAAAAACAGAAATTTGTTTTTAAAAACAAAAAACAGAAAACAACTTTAATATGTTTTCTGTTTTTTGTTTTTTTATTTCCTAATCTAAAAACTCTCAGGTCTCACAAGCCTCGACTCGAACTCCACAGACCACAATGCGACTCCGATTAGAAATAACCATCCAATTAGATTTTTTTAAAAAAAAAATTATTCAAATAGTTTTTTTTTTCAAAACTTGTTTTCAAAAACAATTATCCAAACGAGTTTTTTTGTTTTCTTGTTTTTGAAACTTGTTTTCAAAAACAATTATCCAAATGAGGTTTTTTGTTTTTTTGTTTTCAAAACTTATTTTCAAAAACAATTTTATAAAACTATTTTAGAGAACAAAAAATAGAAAATAGAATCAAACAGGCCCTTAGATTCGGTGTTTTATTTTCTGTGTCTATAATCATGAAAAATGTTAGTTTAGTGGTTAACTCTTGCTTAATCTTACAACATTAACTTCTAAATTCAAGGTTTAAGGAGGGAACATTGAGCCGCTCATGAATCAGCAATTTGTGTTTTTATTTGCCCAAGTCTAAAACTCCAATTGTTGTCATCATCCTCACTTAGACTTAATTTGTCTCTTTCCCTCAATCACTTGCTACTTTTAAGAAATTATCTATCTTATCACCTTATTGGAGATTCCACACACTTAATTACCATGAGTTTACTTTTGACTCTCCGTACCTTGTAGGATGTTGTTGTTGTTGTTTTTTTTTTTTTTAAACATGATGTTGGATGTTGTTAATTCATATACATTCTTTAATTAATTATTTTTACTTATTTTTCTTTAATTACATACTTCATTCAGTTCTAAATATAGGATATTGTTAAGGACTTTAGTTTGGTCTTTAATATAAGAACTCATCTATTACTCCCGCTTCATTTTTATAAAAAACAATTAACTGAATCACGTTATTTAAAAGCTGGTTAAAATTAGTTTGAGACGATATAAATGTTAAAAATGTAACTTCTTTTCATTAACAATACCATAGTTCATATGAAAAAAGAGAATGTGTGGAAATTAAATACAATGATATAGGTAATATGAGTAATTAAATGGGGATAAAATGAGAATATGCCATACCCATAAATTGTCTCTTATAAAAAAAAAGGAAGGAAGAGAGAATCTGTCTATCACATTAATTATTATTTTTTCTATAATATTCTTATTTAATGCATCAATTGTTTATATTTAAATGGAATGAATTACTCGATGGTCCAATAAGTGAGAAGGATATTTCAGGAAAATTATTACTATAAAATGTTGACATATCAATTACCAAAAAATAAAAAATAACTCAACCTTTTTCCTTAGGCTTGTTTGATTCAGGGATTGTGAAGGGTGGGGAGGGGAAGGAAAATTTTTGAGTTAGATTTTAGAAAAGTTGAAGAGGTGGAGTTATAAAATTTTAATTAGTGGTATTTAAAGTGTCCCGATCTCGGTCATCTTGACCCAGTCCTGGACATTTTAATCCAGAAATTTTTTGCCCTATCTGGGACTAAGACCACTTGAGACTAAGACTAGAACCTGGATCACTCTTGAGATCTTGGTTCCTTTTTTTTTTCTAATCTCATTAGTTAAATTATCCTTTTACTTTTATATTTTCTACCCCATAAATTAAATTATTCTTTGATAAGATGTATATCACATTTTAGTTGGAATTAAACCACATATATGGTGATACTAATCCTAACTATATATTGTATAAATATAATAATGAATATAACAACAACAACAACAATAAAATGATATTCTTTAACTCTATATCAATTTATGTAATTATTAAGGCTTTATTAGCTATTAAACCACATTTTAGTTGGAATTAAACCACATATATGGTGATACTAATCCTAACTATATATTGTATAAATATAATAATGAATACAACAACAACAACAACAATAAAATGATATTCTTTAACTCTATATCAATTTATGTAATTATTAAGGCTTTATTAACTATTAAACGATCACTTTAAACAACAAAATATGAAGAATTTAAATAATATAATGATATTTTTTAAGTTTATTAATTTTTTTTTAAAAAATAAACCGGGATTTCCCGGTCTTGTCCCTCTACTACCGGTGTCAAAAGGCGGAACCGGGAATTGGGATGTGGGTATCCCAATCTCATCTCGGGTTTGAACACCCCTAATGTTAATATAGAGAATATATAATATAAAAGAGTAAGCAAATTAAGGAAGGGCTAAGGTGCAAATTTACCCCAGAAATTTTCACTAAGGAACAATGTTGCAATGAAAGTTTTTTTAGGTTTAATATTACCCTGGAAGTTTTAAAATGTAGCAATGTTGCCACCCTATACCATTAAAAAACTAACATTGATCGTTAAAAAAAATTGACGTTGGCCCTCAACTTTTTAATGGAAAAGAGCAACATTACTCCATTTTAACACTTCTAGGGTCATCTTGAATCTAAAAGAACTTTTAGGGTAACATTGCTTTTTAGCAAAAACTTTCGAGATAAATTTGTACCTTAACCCAAAAATTAAGTAAATGCTTTTAATTTCACTTTTATAATTTTTTAAAATCCAGATTAAAAAAATTTTTCCTCCCCTCCTTGTTGCTCCCCACCTCATACCAAACAGCTCCATATTAATTAAGTAAAAAGATCTTATGTATGGGATAAAAAATAATTATACTAATGATTTCAAATAATTTGATTTTAATGAGTCCATATATAGAAAGAAGAAAAGAGTTTATGAATCAGCCACTTACCTTGTTTTTCTTATATGGATTCAATTTAATGTGAACTAGTGGGTTATGGTGATTAATTTTAAGTATTATGCATTACCTACATCTCTTAAGATTAACTTTACTATTCATCTTTAATTTGTAATTTAGAATTTGGTCTTCAGATCCACAGTTGAAAAGGACCAACTCATGTGAAGAGGTAAAACTAATAACTAAATCACTATTAAAAAATATGCTTCTTATATTAAAATAAAAAATATGTACAGGCTACAACCTCCTTAAAATTTGAAAAAAAAAAATTTACATTAAAAAAAAAAGAATACATTCAAAAACAATTTTGAAGAAAGTTTGAGTGTGCTATTTAAAATAAAAATCTGTTCAAAAAACATAAAATGAAACTTGCCTTTAGTCTTTCTTGTGGGGCCAAATGATAAAATTTTGGTAATCTATATGAAGTGATAGGAACATGCGAAAATTCTAAGTGTTGGAGGTAAAGTCTCACTTTTTCGGGGGAAGCATAAATTCTGGACATTTGCAATGCTTATCAAGTTTCAAAGACAAAGACAGCCACAAATGAGGCATGTTTATTCTATTCTCCTTTTTATGTTATTATATCAATTTTATAGAATAATGTTTTGAATAAGTTTTGGAAACAAAAAGTTAAAATAATTTATTCAAATCATTATTTTAAAAAACATATATATAATAAGAAAGTGAATGGTAAAAGAATAGTTTGCTTTATTAGTATAATTGTATTTAATAAAAATATAATTTTCTCACCTTTTTCTTTAATATTGTATAATAAAAAGTAACGAAATGTTAGAAAAATGTTCAATTTTGTAAATCACATTTTCAAAGATTTAGATTCCTTCGACTGAACTCTCTCAATTGATTTTCAATCAAGAGATATTATCCGTTGAATTATGATATTCTTTAGCAAAACTTTGGATTATGATCTAATGATGTTGAAATACAAAACCTTTGCATTTTTTTTTTTTTTAAAATAAACTTGCACTGCCACATGGTAACTTTTATTTCTTTGTTTTGTTTTTTGAAAAAAATATTTTATCTTATTAAAATTTGGTTTGCTAACTTGTTTTAATGAGAGAGGAGTTCAATCCAACAATTACTTGATGCATTACGAAGGTTTGGAGCAACAACCAAATCGAGTCAAACTAATCAATTAGACAAAATTATGAGCCTATTTAGTTTGTGGTGAGGTTTAGTGTGATTCAATTGGGATTAGTTAGAGTTATTCTAAAACATTTTTTTTCAGAAAAATATTGTAATTATTAATAAATTAAATTTAGCGTTATACTCTTTTTTTTTTTTTTTGAAATAGTACTTGTCTACTTGATATTCACATAATCATAAATTTTAATAAAAAAATAATTTCAATATTAAAAAACCAATTACCCTTACCCAAGACATAAACTAATTAGATTAAAAAATGTAGGAGCATTTTTTTTTGGTACAGTAAGAGTATTCTTTTTTTTAAACAATATCAAGAAAAATATGAAAGGCATAAACTGGCCCAACAGAAAAGCCCAATGCTACTTGGCAAAAAACATAAGACAAAGAAAAGCCCAATGCTAATAATGGCATTGGATGATATGCATAGTGAACAGAATTAAGGTATTTTGAGAAAAAAAGAACAAATTGGATAATATATAGAATAGAGGCCGCTAAAATATGGGAAACCGTTACACAGTGCACTACCAACTCCTTGCTATATTCAATGCCAGCATCTTGATACTCTCTAGTGTTTATTACAACCCCGCTCTTTAATATAAAATATATTTGATGAGTTGATCTTGATTCTAAATATAAGACATAATTTTAATATTTAATGAAGTTTTCTTAATTTACCTTTATTGATACTTCCTCAACCATAATCAAAGAGAGAAAAGGAGAAAACTAAAAATGACTTGGGTATTTTAAAAAATACATGTCAAATTAACTAACTTAACCAACTTCATTGATTTAATCAAATTAGGTAAATATATTTTATATTAAAGACGGGAGGAAGTACAAGTTACTTTCAACTAATTCATATGGATATAGTTAATTCATTAAATTAAAAATAATAAAATTTTTCAACTTTACCCCTGAGATGTAAACATCTAAACATGAAGTCCAGAGATAAAACTGACAAATACACATTAATGACCTTCCAAATGACTTAAATATTAAGGACCAAAGAATGTTTCTAGAAGGCATTCTATAATAATAATAATGACTGGAGGGAATAGTTCGTCTTCTTGCCCTGGCTGACTCATCTCACCTTCTATCTGAGCCAGGTTTAGAGTCATGCATCTGCACAATTTCGAAATGCAAATAAAAGCTTAGTACTAAATGACATAACGTAAACAAAATTGGCAAAAAAAATTAAAAGCTTTTCAAGAGAAAGTACCAAGCGCTAAGTTTAGCTAATAGGAAGTTTGTGTTGGTTTACCCAGCAGTCTTGAAGAATGCTTCTTAATATGTTGAACAAAAAGGATGTTGTTGTGATGCTGTAGCAAAATTTTGAAATAAAAAAAAAATGCTATCACTAAGTCTTCATATATTATAATTATGGAGAGATGAAAATAGTAGTAGAAAAAAGCATGGATGAATAAAGAAAACAATTTTCAGATAACTTTGCCAGAGAATTCATGATCAGCAAAACGCTTATTAAATACAAACTAATCTAGCGTCAGGCACAACTAAAAAAAAGGATTCACAATCAGCAATCTCAAAATATTCAATATATTCACGATGGGCAGACCCAAAATTTTATGTTCAAAGGCGCTCTTTCACAATGCCTAGAAAACCAGAGAAGGACAACGGAGATTGAGATGCTGCAAGGATGGAGGGAGGGGTGCAGAGACATACTGACACAGAAGAAAACACTGAGGAAGATAAGTGAGAGAGTGGGAATGAGATTGAAGACAGAGATCTGGGATGAAAGTGGGATGGGGAAGTTGAATGAAGAAAAGAAGCAGTTGAGGAAAAAAGCGAAGGGGTTGGAAAGAGAAAGAAAGAAGAAATTAAAAGGAAGCAGGCAGACAGTTTAAATATAGATGAGAAAATAAAGAAATGTATGGAACAGGGAAAATGAAGTGAAAAAAGTTTCAATAAAACCCAGCCTAGGAAAATAGGACTTGTGAAACATTGCGAGAGGAGCTATGGCTTAAGCCAGATTTTAAAAATGGCTTCCAACTAAAGTATTAATACACACAATGAGAGATGAGACGAGGATAACATTACAACAGGAGAAAAGTTTCACTTCATTGAGTTGAAACACATCATTTCACAATTGAAATAGCTTCCTCCTCAATATTGCTTTCCTAATCTCAACCTGCCTTCATCCCACAAGTTAAGAACAGGACCATGCCTCGCAGGGTCCCATCATGACTGTTTATATCATCAAGTCCTTTCACTTCTATGTGAGACATGTAAATAGCAACATCTACTTGGCATCCAAATATCCTAGCTTAAATTGTTTTTAGTTTGGCAGCAAATACGAAGCTATCTTCCCATCCCCTTCAGCCAATATAAGTCTATCTAAGGAGTATAAGGTTGGGGCAAAAACCTTAATCAGTATTTTTGAACGCCATCAGTGTAAATTTATTCTCCTCTCAATGTAAGTTCACAGGTTCATCAACTAGCCCCCGATCTATAAGAAATGCGTGTAAGCCATCTGCAGCTTGGATAAGTGAGATTAGTTCCTGCAGATGAAGAAACGAAAAGTCACAAACAATGAGGCGTGTATAACAACAAAAGGAAGAAACAAAACCCCTTGGTTCATTTGTTAAACTGGTAATAAGCCAAAAGCAAATTAGCTGAATAATGAAACATCTATGTTGCAATTGGAGTTATATATGAATCACATTTATCAATTTGACATCTTACCAATTTCACCATGGCTAACAAATTCGACCGAGTTGACACCAGGCAGCAGCATTTTCCGAAAGAATAGACAAATAGTAAGGTTGATCATTACTGCAAGACTACACACAGAAGAAACTCCTTGACGGCATTGTCAGCTGGTGAAGAAGCAGTACAGCATAGAGCAGCACCCCTGATGGAACTGGCATGCTCATCAATCGAGAGTCTTCTCATGGAATTATTATGTTTCAGGTATCTCCAAGACTTTCTGCAAGTATGTTGCTAACAGAATCTTGCAAGGAGTTGTTAAACATCAACGTTTCCTGACTCTTTTCTTCGCTGACATCAGATCCAATCAACAATTTATGAGTGATAGCATCTGGAACCCAACCCTTTTCTAACATCAAATCCAAAAATCGATGAGCCTCATGTTTCTTGTCCTCTTTCCAAAGTCCATTTATCAGTAAGTTATACATTGCTGAATTCAGAATTTCACCATCTAAAAGTTTATCAATTGCACCAGAAATCATACATAACTGAGAATGATTAGCAATAAATTCCAGTTGATCATATAATCTATCTGGATCAGGGAATAGACCTTCATTAACCATCATGTTAAAAAGTAAAACATATTGGTTTGCTCGATTTTGCTGACTCATACTTTGAAGAAGGATGCAATAAGCTTCCATATCAAGGTTGCAGCCCTCTATCAGCAATCTTGAGAGGGTTACAAATAGATATTTTTCCTTCCCTGATTTAGACAACTCATGCATCATAGTAGTGTGGACATCAATCAGACAAGATATGCCAGAATAATAAGCTAGCTGCCATAGCCTTATGGCCTCATTGACCTTTCCTACACTACAAACATTCTTAATCAACTTGTAGAAGGAAAGGGGATCAAGTGAGCATCTCTTTAAAGCCATGTAATTAAAGACTTCAGTGGCCTCTTCAGTTTTGTTAATGTCGCATAAGCCTCCAACTAGTTCAGAATAAGATGTAAAATCCAAAGGCCAGCATCTGGCACAAACTTGGCCAAACAATTCCATTGCATTTTCATACCTTTTGAATCTACAGTTGCCAATTACAAGAGCAGAATATGTGATATGGTCAAGTGCAATTGAAGATGTGATCATTCTTGTGAGAAGTTCGTATGCTTTTCTAGTCTCTCTATTCTCGCAATGCCATCTGACAATAATATTCCAAGAATAACAATCAGCTATATTTTTCTCAGACATTGTTCGCAGCAAAGCATTAGCTACCTTAATTTTACCAGCGTTGCAGCAACCTTCAAGCAATGCATTGTAAGGAGGAGTTTCAACAACTTGTTTATCATCCAAGAACATTAAAGCCTCATCGAATTTCCCTAACTCACAAAAGCAGTTCACCGTATCAACAAATACATTAAGAGCTAGAGGGGTACCACTTTCTATCATCTCGTTTATGAGGGATACAGCAGAATCCAACTGAAGATTCTTGCATAAACACTGTACAAGAGACTCGTAAATGAAAGAATCAGGTGTAAAATCAGAAACTTTCATCATCTCAAACAACTTTACTGCCTCCTGTAGTTTATTCTCCTGGCAAAAGACAGGTATGGAACATCTATAAAAACTTAAATCTGGCACAAACCTGAGTTCAAGCATTTGTTCTAACACTGAAGTAGCTTCATCCACTCGACTGTTTGCAAAAAGACCCTTTACAAGAATCTCATAGGTCTTACTATTCGGACTGCATCCTTTTTTGTGCATCCTTCTAAATTGATCCAAAGCCAAATCAATTCGATTGGCCGCAAACAATACCTCCAACAAATAATTTAAGGTTTCGATTGTGGGTAAGATTCCTGCTTTGACCATCTCTTTGTAAACAAACAATGCGTTTTGAAAATCTCCATTTTCTTTTGCAAGAGCACCCAATAGAACATTAAACACATGTGCTGGGGGCTTATAACGGCCAAAATCCATGTTCATAAAAACTGTCATCGCTTCGTTAAGCCTAAAATGCCCAACAAATGTGTGAATTAACGCTACAAGGGCTTCTTCAGCTCCCGGGCATCTATCCTTCACCATATTTTGACAGATAGCCCCCATCTCCTGAACATTTCCAGCCATACCTAGTTTCAAAATCATTTGATAATATGTATTGGCGGTGTGTCGGAAACTCTTCTGAAGAGCAGCCCAATTGAATATCTTCACTGCTGAATTCAAATCGCTTGTCCAGTTCAAAACCTGGATTAAGTTCTCCGGTACAAGTTTGCTCGTCAAAAAGTTAATATTTTGCTCGAATTGAGATGACTCCTCTGGATTTTGAATCCTTTCCGGTACATCTTCAATATGACTAGCGCAGGAACTTGAAGAAATGCAGGCACTGGGATATAACCATTTATGGATTCGACAAGCATATGCCACATGTGCGAGCTTTACAATCATCAAGCAATGCATAGATTAGCCAAACGATTGTAGTTTCGAAAAAGGAATTGAAAAAAGAGAAAATCAGAGGGAGAAGTAAAAACAGAGAAAAATCAAAATCTGACCTTAGACCTTAAAAGCATGAGATCAATAAGGGTGAATTAAACAAGATAGATATTAATATCCCTGCATTGCGGCAGATACAGAATGATTTCCAACTCTGTGTCAATGCGAACTCGCGATGGCACCTGCCTTTGTATAGTCTCCAAAGACGTATTATAAATAAAAGGTGTTTTTTGGAGGCATAAAAATATCTATAAATTCTTAAAATAGGCGAAAAAAAATATGACCATTAAATCTAACATAACACTACTATTTTTTTATAGTGTGTCCCACTGCTTTTATAAAAATACTAAAATGCCCCTAATTCAAAAAAAAAAAAAACACAGAACACCCCTGCCCCTTCCAAGCTCGATATGAGTTCTCTCCCTCCCAACCTCGACTTGAGATGCCAACAAAGGAAACCAGACTGGGGTCGAAGGTTCAGCTAATGTACTGTGTTTGCCATTGTAGTTAGTTTCTATCTCTGTGTTATATCAGTCCCTACTAATTAATCATATTGAAAGAAAACATGAACAGTATTGGCAGAAGCAATTGTAAAACCAAACACTTTGGTCAATAATAGCCTATCATTTTGGATATACCAAAATAATAGGACAATCGATCAAATGGGTTTAAACTTTGTTTTCATGCTATAAAGAATTGAATCTGTGGGGAGAAAAAAAATCACTATCCCAGGAATTTATACTTTTACATCAAAACTATGCGACTTTACACATTCCCCCACCAAAGCCGAAGAAAATCCTTGCTCACTATCCCAGATCGGAAATTATACTTTTACATCAAAACTATGGTCAAGGTCTTCAGGGGCAATTCTCATATTTGCAAACCATTTCGGCGTCACTGTTGCACGTTGGAGAGGTAGAGTTTGTGAAGAAAATATTCTGAAGGGAAAAATGAATTACTTCTTATTATTGATAAACTAGTGTTTATATATACAATGTGTACACATAACACAATACATAACATATTAGATATATAATTGAATATAAAACTAACTAATTACAATCTTTATTTTACACTTGTCACCCACCCCACACGTGCGCAAGCTGGAGCATGAATGTTCTCCATTCCTAGCTTGGAGAATGTGAATATAAAAAACCTTGGCTTGAAGTTTTTCCTTTAGTAGGTGACAATTAGGGGTGGAAACAGGCCAGGCGGCCTGTCAAGGACCTGTAGCCTGGCCTGTGATTGGCCTGTTCAGGCCTGGCCTGTCAGGCTAAAAGGCCAGGCCAAGGCCAAAACAAAAGCTTATTTTACTTAATAGGCCAGGGCAAGGCCTGTTAGGCCTGTCAGGCCGGCCTGAGCCTGTAAAAATATTTTTTAAAAAAATCATATAAGGGTTAAAGAATAATTTCGTCTGAGCCTGTAAGTTTTAGCCTGTTTTCGGCCTGTTTAAGGAGGCTTGTTGGCCTATTCTGCAATGTGGCCTGTAGGCTTGTCGATTTGCTTAAAAAATTTTAAAAATTCAGGCCTCCTTAACAGGCTTCAGGCCAGGCCAGGCCCAGGCCTAAAAATTGGCCTTCAACAGGCTACAGGTCAGGCTCAGGCCAGTTTGTGCCTTAACAGACCAGGCCTGTTAAGGCAAAAGCTTGGCCTGGCCTGGCCTGTTTCCACCCCTAGTGACAATCAAGTTCTATGTACTTGATTCTTTCATGAAAAGTGGGATTTGTAGCAATTTGAATTGCTGATTGATTATCATAACAGAGGAGAGTAGGGTTAATGTGAGAGAGATGGAAATTATTCAAAAGATATATGAGCCATTGTAACTCACATATAGTAGAGGCTAAAGTTCAATATTCAGCATCGGAAGAAGATTTAGAAACTGTGGCCTATTTCTTGGCTTTCCAAGAGATTAAAGATGAACCAAGAAAAATAGCAAAACCAGTCACTGACTTGCGTGTGTCCAAACAACCTACTCAATTAGAGTCACTAAAATTGCATAACTTCAAATCAGAGGCAGAAGAAAAGACAATTCCAACACTAGGAGAGGATTTAATGTAATGAAGAACACAATAGGCAGCCACTAAATGGATGTCCCGAGGGTTAAACATGAATTGACTCAGTTGTTGAGTAACAAAACTTAAATCTGGTCGAGTAGTTGTAAGGTATTGTAATCATCTAATAAGCTTGCAATAAGGTTGAGGATCAAGTAAATGCTTACCACGATCCTTAGAAAGTTTTAAATGAGGATCCATAGGACTGGTAGCTAATTTACAAGCCAAATATCCAGTATCTTCAAACAACTCTAAAAGCAAATTTTTGTTGAGAATAAATATACCATATTTAGATCTAGCAAGTTCCAACCAAGAAAGTTCCCAAGCTCACCAATGTATTTGATTGTAAAAGCTGTATCCAATTGCTGTTTAACCAAGTTACTTTTAGCCAAATCATTTCCAGCAAGGACCATATCATCAACATAAACAAGGATGACAGTAAAAGAAGTGGAAGATGCCTAAAATAAGAGAGAATGATTAGAAGCAAACTGAGTATAGCCATAGGATAATAAAGTAGAAGAAAGTTTGGAATACAATTGGCGACTAGCTTGCTTAAGCCCATAAAGTGACTTGTGTTAGATCTTATGTTTTGATGATAACAAAAGAATGGTTTGAAAAGGAAATATTTAATAAACAAGTTTGAACAAAGTAATAACAAGAACAAGCATCACTTGAAGTAAGCATTGGAGTAATGAAGAAAGACCAAGAGAAAATGCTGAGGAACTTGATCAGAAGCATATTTTCTAAGGCATTACTCGAGGAGCTACTCGAGTAATGAGACAAAACTTGAAGTAACCAGAGACAACTTCCAGTAACCTACCAACGTTACTCGAGTAAGACTCGAGTAATAGTGTAAGTATTTTCAAGGTGCTCTCGGCCTACCAATGTTACTCAAGGAGCTACTCGAGTAACCAAGTAAAAACTTGGAGTTGCTCTCGGCCTGCCAATGTTACTCGAGGCGCTACTCGAGTAACCATGTGAAAAACTTCCAGTTGCCTTCAAGTTTCCAATGATACTCGAGGAGCTACTCGAGTAACTCTGTTTCTGAAATATGGAGCTCTCGGCACTTTGTACTACTGCCAATGTTACTCGAGGAGCTACTCGAGTAACGACCTGAGGTAAGTGAAAACTTGAAGGTGATACCCAATTAACTTGATTTCTTTTTATCTCATTTTCCTCGAGTCCTTACTCTAGTATGCATGTATTTAATGTTCTATTTGAAGTAGATTCCTCGAGTAAGTACCTGAGTATGCAGAAATATTTCCAGGGTAAACTTCAAGTCATTACCCGGGTAAGTCATGCACAGAAATCTCATTTACTCGAGATTGTACCCGAGTAACCTATGCAAAAATGAGTGCATTACTCGAGTCCATACCCGAGTAACAAGGTAAGTGCTCTCGGCCTTGAAATCCTGCCAACATTACTGGAGTAGAGCATCGGGTAACCAAAAGTTTATTTGAAGGTTTACTCGAGTTGGTACCCGAGTAACTCATAAAGTTGTGAGTGCATTACTCGAGTAGGTACCCGAGTAAATAACTATTCCCAAAGGATTGAAATTTAGTTTACTCCATGCACTACCCGAGTAATCCTATACTTGTTCATTGACTTGCAGTTAATCAAAGATTTCCCGATGATACTCGAGTAGGTACTCGAGTAATCTTCAAGCAATACTCGAGTAGCTACTCGAGTAAGCTTACCCAGAAATTTAGAAATCATTCAAACGTTCATTAAATTGTTTCCTATATGATTAACCTTTCATTGTATTAGTATTTCTAGCATATTTACAGATAAACAATGAAGGAATCATATCAAGAAAGGGAAGTCAGATCAAACGTTCAAATGCCAACCACCGCCAACGGATATTTTTCAAAAACTTGAAAAGTCAATAGTGGCTGCGCACTCTCCAACGGACGAAAGAAAATGTTCCAACGGTCATCACCAACATATCTATATATATGGGAACATCCAAACAGAGAAGAACAACCAAGCACACATACGAACGTATCATCAAGTTCATTACTCTGTTTTATATCATATTTGTATTTCTATGCTTCAGTGATTCTTATTCACTCTTTGAGAGAGATATTTCATTCAAACTCAATAGTTGTTATTGAGATAACTTAAGGTTGTGGAACCTTGAGTTGGGATTGGATTACAACTTGTAAGGGGGAGCGAGTGTCCAGGTGAAGGAACTTGCTTGTACTGTGGTGCCAAGAACCCACTGAATCTTGGAAGTTATAGTGAAATTCTCAGAGAAGCTCTAAGGACTGGACGTAGGTCAAAGTGGTTGTGACCGAACCAGTATAACTCCCGGTGTACACTTCGGTGATATTTCTCCTTACTCTTTATTACTTTATATTCACCGTAAAGGTTTTATATTTGAAACGAATTTTTAGTATCACCCAATTCACCCCCCTCTTGGGTGAAACACTTGCTCTAACATTTGGTATCAGAGCGTAGGTCTTCTTGTTAAGGTTTAACAGCCTAAGAAGGATCCAATGGCAAGCATGGGTGAAGGAATTCTTCCCGACGGAGCATCCATCACTAGACCTCCCGGTTTCAATGGAGAACACTTTTCTTTCTGGAAAGCAAAATTCAGAGTGTTCGTGATGGCTACTGAATATGGGCTATGGGATGTAATTGAGAGTGGAAATTATCAACCTACAAAGACTGTAGATTCTCAGAAAATTCCAAAGACGCCAGCGGAATATGATGAGAATGACAAGAAACTTATCACTCTCAACAGCAAGGCAATTCTGATGTTACAAAGCTCTTTGAGTCAAAATGAATACTTCAGAATTTGCACACTTCCAACAGCAAAGGAAATGTGGGAAGCTCTGGAAATAGCTCATGAAGGAACTTCGGGAATAAAGGAGAATCGAATCAACACCTTGATCACTGAATTCGATCTACTTCGAATGAAATCAGGTGAGTCAATTTCTGAATTCGAACTTAGATATACTCATCTTGTTAATCAACTTGCAGCACTTGGTAAAGTCTATGATCAAAATACCCAAGTACGAAAGATTTTGAATATTCTTTCTAAAGAGTGGGAGGCCAAAGTCACTGCGATAGAAGAGGCAAAAGGAGAATCAATGAGATCAGTTGCTTCTCTATTTGGAAGCCTTTCTGAATATGAAAGCAAATTAAAGTTCAAACGGGAACTAGACGACATCAGTGACAAAAGAAAGAAAGGTCTAGCATTAAAAGCGAAAGAAGAAAATCAAGATGAAGATGAGGAGTTTGATGATGATGAAATGGGCTTAATCATAAAATGATTCAGAAAGTTCTACAAGAAAGGTCAAGGCTTCAAACACTTTCAAAAAGGAGGAACTAGCAACAAAGACCATATCATTTGCTACGAATGTGGAAAACCAGGACATATCAAATCAGAATGTCCAGAACTCAATCAAAAGAGCAAAGAAAAGAGAAAAGGCAAATTCTTTAACAAAAAGAAGGCCTTTGTATCTGCTATATAGGGAGATAGTTCCTCTGACGAAGAAAGTGATGAAGAAGAAGTAGCCAATATATGTCTTGTTGCTCAAGAAGAAACAGAAGAAGAGGTAAATGATTCTGACCCTACCTATGATGAATTACTCTCTGAATATAATGCTTTACATTCTGAATTCATCAAAGTAGTTAAAGAATTAATTGTTTTCAAAAATAAAAATAAAGCTCTTGAAATTGAACTTCAAGAAAGTTCAGAAAAGAATTGTGAAAATTGTTCTTCGTTGAAAAAGAAAAACACTGATCTCACAAAAACTCTTGAAAAGTTTACCAAAGGAAGTGAGATGCTAAGTGTGATTTTAAAAGAACAACGATTTGTAAATGACCGATCTGGTATTGGATATGATCCAAAATCAGATAAAAGGAAAGGTAGAAAGAAAGCAGGAGGTAAGTCATATTTGAATTATTTCCAGCATTCTGTGCATATATCAAATCCTTTTGCATTTTGTAATTACTGTAATAGAAAAGGTCATTATACCTCTTCATGCATTCATAAGAAGAAAGGAAACATAGGAACCTACAAATGGGTATCTAAAGGCTCATATGTTCAGAAAATCATTTATACTAACCCAAAAGGACCCAAAAAGAAGTGGGTACCTAAGACTTAGTTATTTGATTGCAGGTATGTCTTAAAGCATCCAAAAATAACAAGTGGTACATAGACAGTGGATGCTCTAGACATATGACCGGAGATTTCGAAAGTTTTACCACATTGCAACCTAAGGAAGGTGGAAAGGTAAAATTTGGAGGAAATCAATCTGGAAGGATAGCAGGAATTGGTGAAATCAAAAATGACAAAGGAATACAAGTCAAAGATGTATATTACGTTGAAGGCCTGTGTCATAATTTGTTGAGTGTAAGTCAAAGTGCAGACAAAGACAACTGGATAATATTTGATTCAGAGGAATGTCTGATTGTTAACAAGGAAGACTTACAACTTGATAAGAAAAATATCAAGGCAAAACTCAGAGCAAAAAGGGAAGGTAATTGCTATACTCTAGATATTAGTAGAAATGAATCTGAAAATTGTTTTCTGAGTAATGCCGATGAAAGTTGGCTATGGCATAAGAGATTGGCTCATGTCAACATGCATCAACTAGGCAAACTACTCAAAAAGGATTTAGTTCTTGGATTACCCAAAGTAAATTTCAAAAATGACTTGATTTGTGATGCATGTCAAAAGGGTAAACAAACTAAATCATCTTTCAAATTGAAAAATGAGATTTCAACAAATAGACCACTTCAATTATTACATATGGATTTGGTTGGTCCAGCAAGAGTAAAAAGTCTTGGTGGTAACTTATATTCATTGGTTATTGTTGATGATTTCTCTAGATTTACATGGGTTATTTTTCTATCATCAAAGGATGAGACCTTTGAAGAATTTATTGTTTTTGCCAAGAAAGTGCAAAATGAGAAAGGTATGTCGATTGCAGGTATTAGGACCGATCATGGTGGAGAATTTGAAAATCAAGCCTTTGAAGAATATTGTGATACTAATGGCATTGATCACAATTTCTCTGCTCCAAGGACACCTCAACAAAATGGAGTCGTGGAACGCAAGAACAGAGTGCTCACTGAAATGGCTAGAGCAATGTTGAATGAAAAGAACGTGTCTCAAGTATTTTGGGCTGATGCTATGAGTACAGCGTGTTATATCTCAAATAGAGCCTATGTTAGAACAAAACTTGGAAAGACACCATACGAGCTATACAAAGAAAGGAAGCCAAACATTGCTCATCTACACATCTTCGGTTGTAAGTGTTTCATTCATAATAATGGTAAAGATAACTTAGGAAAATTTGATTCTAAAACTGATGAAGGAATTTTTCTAGGATATTCTAACCGAAGTAAAGTATATAGAGTTTTCAATAAAAGAACTTGTGTTGTTGAAGAATCAATTCATATTGTATTTGATGAATTTGAATCCTCTGACAAAACCATTGATGAAGAACAGGAAGTTGTTTTAAATCAAGAAAATGGTCAATCTATTTCTACGTCTCTTATTCCAGAAGTTGGTGAAACTAAGGAAGAAGAGCAATCTCTAGGTCAACCTAAAGCCTGGAAATACAATAGAAGTCATCCCTTAGATCAAGTCATAGGAGATGTGAATGAAGGGATCAAAACTAGAAATAGAGTTTTCAATGAAGTAAGTTTTTCTGCATTCATTTCTGAGATTGAACCTTCTAACATTGATGAAGCCCTGTCCGACAATGATTGGGTTATAGCAATGCAAGAAGAACTAAATCAATTTGAGAGAAATCAAGTTTGGGATTTGGTACCCCGACCCAAGGATCATCCAATCATTGGAACTAAATGGGTATTCAAGAACAAACCGATGAATCCGCAATTATTGTCAGAAACAAGGCAAGGTTGGTGGCCAAAGGCTATAATCAGGAAGAAGGGATTGATTATGAGAAAACGTATGCTCCAGTGGCTAGATTGGAAGCTATACGTGTACTCTTAGCCTTTGCATGCATCAAAGGATTCAAACTCTATCAAATGGATGTAAAGAGTGCATTTCTAAATGGTTACATCATGGAAGAAGTGTATGTAGAACAACCTCCAGGTTTTGAGGATGTTACTAAACCTGACCATGTTTTCAAACTCAAAAAGGCTTTATATGGTTTAAAACAAGCTCCTAGAGCCTGGTATGAAAGGCTCAGCAAGTTTCTTATCGATCAAGGTTTTGTACGAGGAAAAGTTGATACAACACTATTTATAAAACGAAAACATGATGATATTTTAACTGTTCAAATATATGTTGATGATATTGTTTTCGGTGCTACTAATGAATCTCTGTGTAAGGAATTTTCTGAGATAATGCAGGGAGAGTTTGAGATGTCAATGATGGGAGAATTGAATTTCTTTCTTGGTTTGCAAATCAAACAAAGAAAGAATGGAATCTTCATATCTCAAACAAAGTACTTAAAAGAGCTATTGAATAAGTATGGAATGGATGAAGCAAATGGCTCGGACACACCTATGAGCTCAACAACATTGCTTGATGCTGATGTCAAAGGGAAAGACTACAATATCACAAAATATAGAGGAATGATTGGATCATTACTCTATCTCACGGCAAGCAGACCAGACATCCAATTTAGTGTTGGCATATGTGCAAGATATCAATCGGCACCAAAGGAATCACATGCTGAAACGGTCAAACGAATCTTTAGATACCTTGCTGACACACCAGAATTGGGTCTGTGGTATCCCAAAGGAAGAAGTGAATATCTAGTTGCATATTCAGATTCTGATCATGGAGGATACAAGACAGACAGAAAGAGCACCAGTGGACAAGGACAATTTCTTGGAGGATCTCTTGTCTCGTGGTTCAGCAAGAAACAAAATACAGTGTCTCTTTCGTCAACGGAAGCCGAATATGTTGCAGTCTCAAGTTGTTGTGCACAAGTGATATGGTTAAAACAACAACTACAAGACCTTGGTATTTATCTCAAAGAAATACCAATCTATTGTGACAATACCAGTACGATAAGCTTGGCAAAAAATCCAGTTCAACACTCTAGAACCAAGCATATCGATGTCAGACATCACTTCATCAGAGATCATGTCCAAAAGAAAGATGTAAAAAAATGTGTTTTGCAGGAAGAAAGAAACTCTGTTTTGGGAAACAAAAACAGAGATTATCAGAGGATACAATTACTGGAGTACCAACTTGAAGTTGTCACTAACAGAGAAGCATTACCCAAGGAACAACTTGAAGTAAAGAAGCACTTTACTCGAGTATGTACTCGAGTAATGGACCCTAAAACTGGAAGTAACGGATCAAGTTACTTGAAATTTAAATCTAACGGTTCAGTTTTCAAAGAAATGAAGAGTCAGAAGTTGAAAAGCAGGTTACCCGAGGCGAGACTCGAGTAAACTTGCAGCTTACTCGAGTAAGGCCTCGAGTAATGTTGGAGTTCAGATTCTCAAATTGATGAACAATGACTCAAATCTGATCAAAATGGGTTATAAATGATCGAGGGAACATCCATGGATAATTACTATATTATTCATACCAGGTACGCAATTTAAATGAATTATTTTAAAATTTTTCTGTATGAACACCCGAGGAAGGCCTCGAGTAAACTTGAACATTACTCGAGTAAGGCCTCGAGTAAAGTCGTGTTTTAGGTCTTTATCTTGCGCAAACTCGGTCATTTCCACAAAATCTCCTCGAGTAAATCACTATACACCCTCACAAAAACTTTTCTCAATCGATTCCTTGCCTCATTTCCGTCAAAACCCAACCATTTTCATTCCTAGAAACTTCCTATTTTGCTCAAAATCCCTGTGCCCTAATTCGCGTCAGTTTCTTCTTTTTCTGAAAAATCTTAGTTTTTCAATCTTTCAGAAAGATGAGAACTAAGAACCTTACTCCCATAGATTCCTCTGAATCCCAACAACACACTGATCCTCTTTCTTCTACTCCCAGAAAGAGAAGAAAATTAACTCCAAGACCAAAAGCTAAAATTCCTCTTCAACCTCAATCTCAACCGAAACCCAAAGGAGTGGTGATCAAAGAGCCTATAGTGACAAGGGCTCAATCTAAAAAGAGTACCTCAACCAGAAGAGGGAAGAGTGCCAAATCTCCCTCACCTCCTCCCTCTGATTCCTCTACCCCCTCTTTCACACCTAGGCCTATCAAAAAGCCAAAGTATGACAAGAATGTGGCTAAAGCTATGGCTGGGATCATTGATCAAATGGAGAAAGGATAATCTTCCAAGAAGTCCAAAGTGTCAGAAGAAGAGATCACCAACCCACCAAAGGGATTCAATGTTAGCAAATTGGTGGAGTCTCTGAAGTACTCGTCTTAATTCTCCAGAAGGAAGGTGTGCAAGACACACTATGTGGATCTCAGGCTACTTCAGGAGGTATTGAAGCACGACCTTAGTCCATATCTAGATCCTTTTATGCCTTGGTTATCCATTAGATTGCCTTTTTGCACAAAGGTAATCACTCATTTTTATTGTAACTTAGAGATCATAGATGAGCCTAACCGAACCTCAGTTGAGGAAGAGATGACCGCCACTGTGAGAGGTCAAAAGATACTTATATCTCCCTCTAGGATTAATTTGTGGTTGGGAATTGAGAACCCTCCAGATGATATCTACTCCCAGCTTGAGCCAAATCAAATTTTTACTATTCTTAAACCCGGAGAGTTAGTTGGCCCACTAAATTTTAAACCGAGTGATATGTGTGATCATCACAGGGTCCTATGGTACATCTACTCTAGGTCCCTAGTGAACAAAGCCAACAACTATACCCACTTCTCCGATAGAGACTTTAGATGGTTTGCTTCACTTCTCCTGAAGGAACAGAAGGATCTGGGAGAGTATATTTTCTCGGAGATGAAGAGATATAAGGTGGATGGGAAGGCTACTACACCAATGCCATATCCACAGATTGTGTCACTGATCTTGAAAGAAAACAAGATATGGTGCTTGGATAGTAAGGAGCCAGTTGAGAGGATGACCCCAGTGGGGAGAAACCAAATTGGAAAGTTGAATATTGACATCCCTCTCAAAGGCCCTCTGGAGTCTGGATCCAAGAAGAAGAGGAAGACCACTGAGACAGAGACCAGCAAGTTGGATGACACTTAGTCATCGGCTCCAGCTGCTACCACATCATCACCATCCTTCCTCAATGCCACTCTCCAGCACTTCATGGAGAACATGCTCAGAGGTTTTCATGTGGACATCGCCAACACAAATGCAGAACTGATAACCCACATGAATACCAAGATGGGAGAATTAGTTGAGAGAATGGACAAGGGCATGAGGAGTTGCTAGCAGAGCAACGTGCCCAGGGAGAGACCTTGAGATTGATTCTGGCACGACTGGACTCTTTGGGTCCAGGACCTTCAGCCGGTCCCTCCTCTTCTGCACCACCACCACCACCTCCAGTGAACCCTCCTTCAGACACTCCTATTCCTGAGGCTGAACCATCTACCCCTCTGGTCTCTGATCCACTTGAGCCCCAAGGCAAAGATATTCTATTCACAGTGGACGATCCTGAAACTCATGAGACCACACATATCATCATTGATGATTCACCTCCCAAACCTCAGCCAAAAATAGCTCCTAAACCTATTCCCTCTCCTACCAAAACAGAGGAAATATCTCCCTCTTCCTCCCCTGAGCATCATACTCCTGAGGTTGAGACTACTCCTGAGATACAGACCACTTCAGAAGGAGAAACCTCTACTATGGTTGTCTTCCAACCTTCTTCTCCCGGCGATGACATCCATATCCCACCAGTCCATTTGCCTGACCCAGTGCCCTCTAGTTAATTTGACTCTTTGGATTCAGATGATTCTATGGTCTTTCCAGTGACACCCATTTCCATGGTCAAGCCTCCTAGTCCTCCACTTGATTGATGAAGCCAAAAAGGGGGAGAAGAGCTTGAGAGTGATTTTGTGGATGTGTCCTAGTTTACTTTGGGTATTTGGTTGTACATGGGTTTTTAGGGAGCATTTTCAATTTGTTTGAACTTTATTTTGTATTTTGAAAATTTTAAAGTTCAATGCAAGAGTGTTCATGTTATGCATTTTAAGTTTATTTAAGTTTTGAATTGTGATACATGTTTGGACTAATAAAGTTGTTGTGTATGCAAGGTGTATGCTATAAATTCAAACTTAATAAGCCATATGTAATTAAGAATCCAATTTGAGAAACATGTTCAAAATCACCAAGTTTTATCATCATCAAAAAGGGGGAGAATGTTAGATCTCATGTTTTGATGATAACAAAAGAATGGTTTGAAAAGGAAATATTTAATAAACAAGTTTGAACAAAGTAATGACAGGAACAAGCATCACTTGAAGTAAGCATTGGAGTAATGAAGAAAGACCAAGAGAAAATGCTGAGGAACTTGATCAGAAGCAAATTTTCTAAGGCATTACTCGAGGAGCTACTCGAGTAATGAGACAAAACTTGAAGTAACCAGAGACAACTTCCAGTAACCTGCCAACGTTACTCGAGTAAGTACTCGAGTAATAGTGTAAGTATTTTCAAGGTGCTCTCGGCCTGCCAATGTTACTCGAGGAGCTACTCGAGTAACCAAGTAAAAACTTGGAGTTGCTCTTGGCCTGCCAATGTTACTCGAGGCGATACTCGAGTAACCATGTGAAAAACTTCCAGTTGCCTTCAAGTTTCCAATGATACTCGAGGAGCTACTCGAGTAACTCTGTTTCTGAAATATGGAGCTCTCGGCACTTTGTACTACTGCCAATGTTACTCGAGGAGCTACTCGAGTAACGACCTGAGGTAAGTGAAAACTTGAAGGTGATACCCAATTAACTTGATTTCTTTTTATCTCATTTTCCTCGAGTCCTTACTCTAGTATGCATGTATTTAATGTTCTATTTGAAGTAGATTCCCCGAGTAAGTACCCGAGTATGCAGAAATATTTCCAGGGTAAACTTCAAGTCATTACCCGGGTAAGTCATGCACAGAAATCTCATTTACTCGAGATTGTACCCGAGTAACCTATGCAAAAATGAGTGCATTACTCGAGTCCATACCCGAGTAACAAGGTAAGTGCTCTCGGCCTTGAAATCCTGCCAACATTACTGGAGTAGAGCATCGGGTAACCAAAAGTTTATTTGAAGGTTTACTCGAGTTGGTACCCGAGTAACTCATAAAGTTGTGAGTGCATTACTCGAGTAGGTACCCGAGTAAATAACTATTCCCAAAGGATTGAAATTTAGTTTACTCCATGCACTACCCGAGTAATCCTATACTTGTTCATTGACTTGCAGTTAATCAAAGATTTCCCGATGATACTCGAGTAGGTACTCGAGTAATCTTCAAGCAATACTCGAGTAGCTACTCGAGTAAGCTTACCCAGAAATTTAGAAATCATTCAAACGTTCATTAAATTGTTTCCTATATGATTAACCTTTCATTGTATTAGTATTTCTAGCATATTTACAGATAAACAATGAAGGAATCATATCAAGAAAGGGAAGTCAGATCAAACGTTCAAATGCCAACCACCGCCAACGGATATTTTTCAAAAACTTGAAAAGTCAATAGTGGCTGCGCACTCTCCAACGGACGAAAGAAAATGTTCCAACGGTCATCACCAACATATCTATATATATGGGAACATCCAAACAGAGAAGAACAACCAAGCACACATACGAACGTATCATCAAGTTCATTACTCTGTTTTATATCATATTTGTATTTCTATGCTTCAGTGATTCTTATTCACTCTTTGAGAGAGATATTTCATTCAAACTCAATAGTTGTTATTGAGATAACTTAAGGTTGTGGAACCTTGAGTTGGGATTGGATTACAACTTGTAAGGGGGAGCGAGTGTCCAGGTGAAGGAACTTGCTTGTACTGTGGTGCCAAGAACCCACTGAATCTTGGAAGTTATAGTGAAATTCTCAGAGAAGCTCTAAGGACTGGACGTAGGTCAAAGTGGTTGTGACCGAACCAGTATAACTCCCGGTGTACACTTCGGTGATATTTCTCCTTACTCTTTATTACTTTATATTCACCGTAAAGGTTTTATATTTGAAACGAATTTTTAGTATCACCCAATTCACCCCCCTCTTGGGTGAAACACTTGCTCTAACATTTGGTATCAGAGCGTAGGTCTTCTTGTTAAGGTTTAACAGCCTAAGAAGGATCCAATGGCAAGCATGGGTGAAGGAATTCTTCCCGACGGAGCATCCATCACTAGACCTCCCGGTTTCAATGGAGAACACTTTTCTTTCTGGAAAGCAAAATTCAGAGTGTTCGTGATGGCTACTGAATATGGGCTATGGGATGTAATTGAGAGTGGAAATTATCAACCTACAAAGACTGTAGATTCTCAGAAAATTCCAAAGACGCCAGCGGAATATGATGAGAATGACAAGAAACTTATCACTCTCAACAGCAAGGCAATTCTGATGTTACAAAGCTCTTTGAGTCAAAATGAATACTTCAGAATTTGCACACTTCCAACAGCAAAGGAAATGTGGGAAGCTCTGGAAATAGCTCATGAAGGAACTTCGGGAATAAAGGAGAATCGAATCAACACCTTGATCACTGAATTCGATCTATTTCGAATGAAATCAGGTGAGTCAATTTCTGAATTCGAACTTAGATATACTCATCTTGTTAATCAACTTGCAGCACTTGGTAAAGTCTATGATCAAAATACCCAAGTAAGAAAGATTTTGAATATTCTTTCTAAAGAGTGGGAGGCCAAAGTCACTGCGATAGAAGAGGCGAAAGGAGAATCAATGAGATCAGTTGCTTCTCTATTTGGAAGCCTTTCTGAATATGAAAGCAAATTAAAGTTCAAACGGGAACTAGACGACATCAGTGACAAAAGAAAGAAAGGTCTAGCACTAAAAGCGAAATTCTCAGAGAAGCTCTGAGGACTGGACGTAAGTCAAAGTAGTTGTGATCGAACCAGTATAACTCCCAGTGTACACTTCGGTGATATTTCTCCTTACTCTTTATTACTTTATATTCACCGTAAAGGTTTTATATTTGAAACGAATTTTTAGTATCACCCAATTCACCCCCCCTCTTGGGTGAAACACTTGCTCTAACAACTTGTGCAACTTATAGACTTGATTTGGTTGAGAAGGTGTAAAACCTGAAGGAAGCTCCATATAGACTTCTTCATGCAAATTCTTATAGAGGAAGGCATTATTTACATCTAATTGATGTAAATGCCATTTTTTGGCAGCATAATGGAAATTAATAATTGAAGAGTTGTCATCTTAGCTATAGGCGAAAAAGTGTTAAAATAATCAATGCCCTTAGTTTGAGTATACCCTTTAGCTACAAGCCTAGCTTTATGCCTTTCTATGTCACCATTTTCTTTAAACTTGGTTCGAAAAACCCATTTGCAACCAATAGTCCTCTTACCCGATGGTAATTGAGTAAGAACCCAGGCCTAGTTTTGTTCAAGTGCATTGATTTTTGCATGCATAGCTTCTCTCCATACAGAATGTTTCACAGCTTGCTTATAAGTTTTAGGATCAGGAGAGGAAGTAACAACATTAACGAAATTTTTGTAAGAGGGAGAAAGAGTGGAAAAAGAAAGAACAGAGGATAAGGGATACCGTGGACTACCTTTACTTGATGATTGGTTAGTAGAAGATGAGAGCACAATGATAATCCTGCAAATATGAGGGGAGACAATGAGGCCCAATAGAACAGCGAAAGGGAGGAGGTAAAGAAGGAGAAGAGGGAGAATTAATAGGTAGAGGAATTTGAGGCAGGGTGGAAAGAAGGAATAGGGGAATCATCTAACAAAGGAGGACAAGATTGTGGTTCAGGCTAAGGAGAGGAAAGTGAAATAATGCTGCTAGTTTTAAAGGGAAACAAATATTCATGAAAAATAACATCACGAGAAAGAAAAATTTGGTTGGTAGATATGTCTAGTAAAGTGAAAGCTTTTGAACCTGGTGGAATGCCTAAGAAAACACATTTTCTTGCTTTAGGATCAAACTTGGAAAGAATATTAGATATAGTGGATGCAAAACAAAGTGAACCAGAAACTTTGAAATTGGAATAGAAAGGAGGAAAACCATGTAAACATTCAAATGGTGTACAATTTTGAATAATAGGAGAAGGTAAACAATTGATTATGTAGGAGGCATGCAGAACTAAAAAGGACCAATAGGAAATGGGAATATGAGGTTGGAAAAGAAGTGTTGTACAACATTTAAAATGAGTTGGTGTTTACATCCAATCAAACCATTTTGTTGAGGAATATCAACACAAGATCTGATGACTAACACCTTTAGAAGCATAAAATTAGGGCATATTAAACTCAGCACCATTATCCGAATGTAAAACCTTTATGGAAGTGGAAACTTGTGTTTCAACAAGAGCGAAAAAAATTTTAATGTAAGTTCTTGCATCAAATTTATGCTGCATTAAAAAGAGCCATGTATACCTAGAAAAATCATCTACAATTGTGAGAAAATAATGATGACCCTGAATAGAAGGAACCAAAAAAAGGCCCCAAATATCAATATGGATCAAATCAAAAATTTTATTGCATGAACTTGTGCTTACAAGAAAAGATAAACATTTTTGTTTAGCAAAATGGCAAGCATCACATGTAAAGGATTGAGAAATACAAGGGATATCAGGAACTTTTGTATGTAAAAGAGAAAGAGTAGAGGTAGAGGGATGACCTAGGCGAAGATGCTAGAGAGTAGAGTGTGAGGCATGAGAGGTGTTGGCGAAAAGAATCTAAGATAAATTGTCCAGAGAAGGTATATCTGCAGGTAGAATGTATAGCCCTTCAAAACGTCTAGTTGAACCAATCATCAGCGAAGGTTGAATTAGGTGTATATGACAAGAATGAGAAGAGAAAGTTAAGAAACAATTAAGAGAAGAGGTTAATTGAGACATAGACAGAATATTGAAAGAAAATTGAGGAAGGTAAGGAACATTATGCAAGACTAATGAGGCAGAAATATGAACTATTCCTAAGAAGCAAACAACAACCTGAGAACTTGTGGGGGGGGCTCATAGAAATCGGAGAAATAGAAGTATAAGTGGAAAACAATGCCAAAGAGCAACAAACATGATATGTTGCACCAGAATCAATGATCTAGGATGCAGAAGTATATAAAGAAAGGGAAGAACATATACCTACAATAGGGACAGAGGTGGATGTGGACAAATGATTGACCAACAGCTATGAAGGTAAAGAAGAATTTAGAAGAGTGAGGAGGTGATTATACTGATCAGCAGACAATTAAGGGAGAACAACAACCTGTGAAAAAGAAATCGGAGAAGAAGCTATAGTAGTAAAAGGAGTTTGAACATTGCCAAATGCTTGAGTTGAGAAGTTATTCATTGTGGTAGTAGAACCAGAAGAGCGAAATTTGTAGCCGGGTGGAAAGCCATGCTTACGGTAGCAAGTATCTTTGGGATGGCTAGGTTTGGCGCAATAAGAACACTATTTTACCTTAGAGCCTGAAGAAACATAGTATGGTGGTTTGGCAAGAAGAACTTTGGATTCAGAAGGAATGTGAAGTTCCCTTTCTTTTTGAAGAACTAGAGAAAAAACGCGATTAATCGGAAACATAGGATCAAAGAGCATTGCCACGCTCTTATTTTAATTGCACCTTTACTAGAGTATTCTCAAAAAATGATATGCGGTTCGGTGTGCAACACATGAATAATACAAATATATTGATAATATGTATATAATTACATAATTTTCCCTAGGGGTTCGTACCTAATAATTTCAAATAATGTAGCCATACATGGCTACTAGGGTATCTAAATCGATCCCAATGAAACAAAGACATCTTCCTGTTTTGGTTCCACCACTGCAATCCCCTCTGATGTAGTTCTCGTCTATGATCTCTGCATACCTTCTAAATTCACCTATCTGAATTATTGGCAAGGGAGGGTGAGATTCGAGAAAATCTTAGAAGGAAACAGATACTATAATGCATGAATGATAGATACTATATGTATGACATGTTAGCTTTATCTAGATGCATGCCCCATAATAACATTTCTGCATGCTCAATGTTTCATGTAACAAGACTATGGCCACAGCGTAAACAGAAACAGAGCTTCATTTATTCAAATATGCTCTACACAATCAAGTAAAGCAATCACATACATCACTACAGCAAAGATATCAAATACATGCAATTAAGGTAAGTTCCCTACCTTATGTCCTTTTTGCTAAATAGAAATAGTTTCTTGATCTACGTGTAAACAACTCGAGCTCTATATTTGATCCTACAATGCCAAATATACCGTTTAGACACTTTCATAGTATTTCTGGGGGTTATATAAGTCTATATTGAAAAGTTACTAAAATGCCCCCAAAGACCTAACCCGGCACCACAGTATCTGGTCCGACTGTACTTTTTTCAAAATTCTAACTCGGTCTATCCTAACATATTTCTGCCTAAATAATCCATTTCTGGACTCAGAATTACCAAATACACTGCCAAAAGATGAAATTGCCCTTGGTAGCCCTTATTTCAGTGTTTCAGAGGCGTTTTCGTAATTATGCTTTTTCGGGTTTTTCCAAAAAAGTGACCAATTGTAACCCCACCTAATTTTCCCCTCCTGAACTCAATGGAACCATCAAATTATTGAAAATTCAACTCTAAGACTCATTTCTAGAGCTGGCTAAAACTTATAGGAACTCCAGGGAAAATTGGGGTTTTTGAAATCCGAATCCGCAGACGTATTCCTTTCTACTCCTAACTACTTTATTAACTATTTAATTAAATTATAACTACCATTTAAACCCAATTTTGGAAGAATAACATTTCAAACACGCATTTTCCAATTTTCAAAAACAAAGACAATCCGGCAAAATTTCACCAATTAAATTGTCCACAGCAGCCAAAATAAACAATATACGAAGGTTTGGAGGTTACCTCAAGCTCCCACTAGCTTTTCCTTGACTTAGCTGAAACCCTAAGTGTTCCACAATAGATTTTGAGTTTCACAACCTTAAAGAACATAGAGGAGTAGCTTAGGAACAGAGTTATACGCGTTAGGAGTTAAATCGTTAGAGGAATCGGCTTAACTTGTGATTTCTCTTCTCCTTTCTCTCTCTACAGTTCCAAACGTTCTCTCTCTATTTCAGCTGCATATTGCGTCAATTTGGAGGAAGGAAGATGAAGAAAAGGTGTTTTCATATATATTATGCTTATGTCATGGTGTGTCTTGCTTACGTCATAATTTCTCAAAATTCCAAAACTTGAACTTCTTATGTACATAAAATTGTGTGCATATAATATCATACAACTAATATTTCACTTTTCATGTTACATGTAATGGCATCCTAGGGTCCTTCCTTTAGGTCCCAAATGGCTTTTCCATTCATCTCATAATTTTAAAAATTGCCATCACATTTTTTTCCATTTTCAGATTTAATGAAAATTATGGTAAATTTTCTGCCCAAACTTTAAAAAATCATAACTAAATTTATAGACATCATTTCGGAGCAATTCTAAAGGCTATAGAACCTTTATTGAGTCTAGTTTCAAAGAAAAATATACCCTTGTGTTAGCTGGAAGCACAAAATTCCCAGATTTTCAATCTTTGCATGCTGCTTCAGAAAATAATCAATTTCGATGGGTAAACTTCAAAAATTCATAAATTTTTGTATATAGCTCTAATTAAGTCATATGACCAATCAAATTAAATCTTAGGATGTCTACTTTCACCCTGTAAAATTTCATTATTTATGGATATCATTTGATCATTCAAAATCACATGACAATTTCACTACCTCGTGGAAAATTTCATCGGAAGTATAATCACTTTCTCCAAAGTTCACCATTTTACTTTCTTTAATACCCCCCAAAGATATAAGAATCATTAGGAAATAAATTTGGGGCTCCTGCTAAATCGGGGCTTAGCAGTCCACTTATTTCAAGCTAATTCTCTAGCCTCCAATCCCAAATTCGGGGTATTACAAGCATGATCTAAGATTTGATGGATGTGTACTGCTTATTGAGGCCTTTCAAGAAGCGGATGACATGATCTTCATCACGGTGGTGAAGAGCAACACTAACGGAGTCATACTCACACGGTTTCAGAGGACGAATATTCGACAATTTGTCCCAAAGAATCTTTAACCGAGTGTAATACTCACTAATATTAAGATTGCCTTGACGGAGATTGTAAATTTCCTCCTGAAGATTGGCGATGCAAAAGATATCAGATTGAGAATAACGTGAGCGGAGATCATTCCAAATGTTGAAGGCAGAATTGAACCAGAGAATACTCTTTGCAATAGTTGGTGAAAGAGATTTCGTGAGCCAACCCTGGATAAGATTATTGCATCACTCCTGTAATGACCAAAAAATGGGATTGAGGGCTAAAACTTGAAAAGTGGATGTAATTATTGTTGAATAAACACTTTTGGAGAATGTGTGATGGGAATTTGGTTGTTTTAGTAATTCCAATGGTTTCCTTGTAAAAAAATTGTGTGGGAATATGTTTGATTGTTGATTTTGGAGCCATTGGACACATTGGTTGAAAATTGGAAAAAAACTGTCAAGTGTAATTCTGTGTAGGGCATTCGGTTTGTATGGACATTTTGAATGGGAAAATGGTGTCTAAAAATTCTAAATCTTTCAAGTCTTAAAGCTCACATGTCAAGCTTCAAAATGGACATATAATTCATGTAATTTCGTTTTGTGAGCTGAGAGTTATGAATTTTTGAAGTTTGCCTAGTAAAATTGATTATTTTTTGGAACAACAGGCAAAGATTAAAATTATGGGAATTTTTTTATTCCAGCTAGCAAAATTCTATATTTTTTCTTGAAATTAGACTCAATAAGGGTTCTATAGGCTTTGGAATCACTTCATTTCAATTTTTCTAGAATTAGTTATGATTTTTCAAAGTTTGGGCAAAAAATCTGCCAGAATTGACACAAATCCAAAAATGAATAAAAATGTGATTAAAACATTGTAATTATGAAGTAGATGGAGACTTGTTCGGTCTCTTTAGCAGCCCATATACGTCACTTTGGGAGAGAGGAGGAAAAAAATGATTAATTCGGCATTGATATTTATTTGGAGCACTTTTTGGGAGAGGTGGCCAAAGGAAAGAAAAAGAAAGAAGACAAGAGGTCAAAGTTTGCAACTCATGTAAATGTTTGTGGAGGAGAATAAATGTGTTGATTCAAAATATCATATTACTCCCTTCCCATATGTATTTTCGGCCAAGTATTATGAAGAAGGAAAAGATGATGATCAAGTAAAAAAAATCATGTGTTTTAAAAGCAATAAAATACAATGAACAAAAAGGATGAGGAGAGTATTTTAAAAGAAGCTTTTATCTTTCTTTTGACTTCATTTTCGGTCAGCTGAAACCAAAAAGAGAGAGAGAGTTGTTCGAAAGTTGAGAGCAAGAACATAGAAGGAGAGAGTGAGCTCAAGCAAAAATCCAAAGTAAGTGGTTGAAATCTTGGTGTTTAAGCCTTCTAGTTCTTGTAATACCTTCTCTAACCTCTATATTTTCATGAATACCATATGTAGCAAGCAAGATCAAGAAGTAAGGAGGAGAGGGAACCATGGTTTAGAGAGAGAAAATTAAGGAAAATCAAAGTGAGCACAAGAACTTGTTATCACTTGGTGCTTGTTACTTGTTGTTGGTGGTTGATTGGATTTGTGGCTTTGTTTTCATGATTTTGTAAATTTGGGGAAGGGAAACCCTAAGGGGTTATGCTGCCCAAATCTAGTCTAATAATGTTTAGAATGGAATTAAGTAATTCAATAAGTGATTAGAGGTTTAAAGAAGGTGGTTTATGGTTTGAAATCAAGAAAACATGATTTTTCCTTAATTTTTTAGATTAGGGCAGGGGCAATTTCGTTCAGAAAGAGTTGTAATTTCATGAAATTAATGATTCCATTGTGTTTAGAAGGGAAAATTAGATGGGGTTACAGTTGGTCACTTTTTCGGAAAAGGCTAAAAAAGCATAATTACGAAAACACCCCTAAAACCCTTAAAGTGAGACTGCCGAGGGTAATTTTGTAATTTGACACTGAATTTGATAATTTCGAGTCCGAAAATGGATTTTTTGGGCAAAAATATGTCAGAATAGCCCATGTCAAAATTTCGGGAAAAATATAGTCAGACCGGGTACGGCGGGGCCGGGCCAGGTCCCTGGGGGTATTTTAGTAATTTTTCAATATAGACTCATATAACCCCGAGAAACACCATGGAAGTGTCTAAATGGTGCATTTGGAATTGTAGGGTTCGGCATTTGCCCTGATCGCGAGTAGCCTGAGCCAGCGCAAGTTAGAAAAGAACAAGGTAGTAACTCTTCCCTTATATTATGTGTAAATGCAGTGTATGTATATGTGATTTAATTTTATGATGAGTTGTGATATTGCTGCCTATACATCTGGTGATAGCTGTCATTATACAATGAAAGTTGTCGTTATACAGCGTAAGCTGGTGACTTGATTATCTGATGACTTGATTATACATCGTAAGCTGGTGACTTGATTATACAGCGTGAGTTATTGTATTGTGTATACAGACGTGAGTGCTGTCGTTTATGGTGAAAGTCATGTATCATTGTGTCGCTGCTGATTGTGATTTACTTACATGCTATGTGTTTATATACTGTATAAGTAATTAGTTACTATTGGGATTCTCTTAAATCTCATTCTTTCCGTTGACTAATCTTTCAGATAGGGCAAGTAGCTCCAAAGGGAAGGAGACAACCAAGGGCGGTTAGGACATGTTAGGGATATTTGACTTGGTTGTTGGTTATCTATATTTTAGTTGAGATTACTGTTTATATATCTGGGATGTAAATATTAGAATGATTTTGTGTAATCCCCTATTGGAAAAATTATAAACCATTAGCTAAGATATAGATAAACCCGGGGTTCGCCAGGATTTATGTTATACACTCTGATATGTATGAATGTGATTGAACTGCGCAGAGTAATTAGATTCGGAAGATGAATCTAAGACTATGTTGAACGAATTTTAGAAAAGAAATTTGAGAAAAAAGTATCTGTCGGTCTCTAATTCATTTAAATTACGTATTTTCGAATTTTAATTATGGCTATCAAGGAAGGGGGTTACAGCTCTCACACCAGAAAGAAGGAATCGGTCAACGGCGGTGGAAGGATCGAACTATCGCCAAACTTGAGTTTGTTCTTTGAAAGTAAAGCCATCCGTATAGCCCTGGCCCAACTATGGTAGTTTGAGCCATCTAGTGTTGGTGCAACAAGGACAAGAGCGGGGTTTTCATTGGGGTGAATGTAGTAATGGCTAGCCAGATCTATGATCAAGTCAGAAGCCATGGAAATCGAGCGGAGAGGTTGAGGAAGAGGGAAGGGTAGAGAAGGAAGAGAGAATAGGATTTGAGGGGTAAAGAGGGAAATAGAAAAAAAAAATTATGAAGCTTTGGATATCATGTGACGAAAATATTCTCAAGGGAAAAATGAATTATTTCTTATTATTGATAGACTAGTGTTTATATATATAATGTGTACACATAACATAATATATAATTAGATTAGATACATAACTGAATATGAAACTAACTAATTACAATCTTTATTTTACACTTGTCAGAGTTTGCAAAGGTCATGGCTTGCCGTCTCAGATCTTACCGCCATTGACATTGTGTTTTGCAGTTAAAGCAATCGCAACATCCACCCTCATTGCTCAATCACAATCGATCTCCTCTCACCTATCGATTAGTAAAGGCAAGGAGGAAGAAGTCAAGTGTTCATTGTGCTTGATTTGCCATCGTCGTTAGTCTCTTGTCTTTCTTTGCCGGCATCTTAGATTGGGGTTGGGAGGGAGAGATATTAGAACTAGAGCCGGGAAAACGGGCCGAGCCCGTCGGGCCGGCCTTTTTAGGCCCTGGCCCTTCAAGGGCCGGGCTTGTAAATTGGAGCCTCAAAAGGAAGTCGGGCCTAAAAGGGCCGGCCCTGTAGGGCCTCGGGCTTAAGAGGGCCGGCCCTGGAGGGCCTCGGGCTGGCCCTTTAGGCCCATTTATTTTTTATTTTTTTTACTTGGAAAGGAACCATGTTACATTTTTGAATTATCTTATTGAATCTATATGTCATTCTATCCTCATATTGTATAGAGTATGATTTTTGAGTATATTGTTTTGTCTAATTGAATCATATTGTGATTTTCGAGTATGATTTTTGAGTATATTGTTCTGCCTATTTAGACTAAAATCATATTATATACTATTCTGCTTGATAGAGTATGATTTTTGATGGAGGTTGTAATTATTTGACTACTTGAACCTACTGCTCAAAGTAAAACACAATCAAATGTCCTTGAAATTGATGATAGTGGCGAAGGTGAAAATGATAGTCGTCATACTCATGTTGTTTAGAGATTAGAGTATTTAGCTTCTTGCCTTCTTATACTTTGGCGTTTGTGTGAGTTATTTATGGACATGATTTTACCTTTGATTATACATTAGTAATTGTGTTTGTTTGTTGCAAGAGATGTGTTATTTAAACCTTAATGTTGACAATATTTATATATTAAATTAGAACTTTAATCGTTGTTATTTACTAATTATATCTCTTTGGGGAAAATACGCAGGAAAAATAGTTAAATATTGTGAAAAGGATTTTCTGACCCTGCGGGCCGGCTCTGGCCCTGATGCTCTCGGGCCGGGCCTTGAAAAACTGCAATTTTCCTGACCCCGAGCCCTTTAGGGCCGGCCCTGTTAGGCCCTGGCCCGTCAAGGGCCGGCCCTATAGGGCCGGGCCAGCCCTGATTCCCAGCTCTAATTAGAACACATATTGAGCTTGGGAAGGGCTTTTTTTTCTTTTCTTTTGAATTAGAGGCATTTTGGTGTTTCCATGAAAATAGTGTGGGACCCACCACAAAAAGTAATGATATTAGGTTGAATTTAAATGTCATGGTATTTTTCTTCTGATTTTTTGAGAATTTATGTGTATTTTTACACTTCCCAAAAATATTTGATGTTAGGTACACTTTAAATAAAAATTTATGAGTATTTTTACCCCCCATCAAAATGTCTTTACCTGGAAATAAGCCAATGTTCTACTAGTACGAAATAAAATATTGCAATAAAGGTGCTGCCAGCTTTGATTAATTTGATCATATGCTGGAGGAGAGGATTATGGGTAATAAGCCTGAAGCTATCCCAGTCCAACGCATAACCCACGCCTGTCACGACCTTTATCGAAATGGCAACTATCCAATTTGACATGTTCTCCTCCGGCCTCCACAGAGTCTCTTCCTCCTTCCGCTCCTTCGCTTCAATTCGTTCACTCCCACGGGCCACCGATCGCCGTCTTCTGTTCCCGCCGCCACCGACCTCCTTCCTCCCTCTCAACGCCTTCTCCACCGACTCCAGCGAGGCCATCGTTAAGCTACCCGATAAGCCTTCCGTTTGTACCGCCGACGAGCTCCATTATGTTTCCGTCTCTAATTCCGATTGGAGGATCGCTCTCTGGCGCTATCATCCTTCTCCAACGGTATATTTTCACGCCTTTTGGTTTGATCATTTTCGTTATTCGAATTGCTTCAGTTTCTTCGTTTCCCCCTGAAAAAAGAAATTCTGTGTGGGATGTGTTTAAATGTATTATAGGCGCCTCCTAGGAATCACCCGCTGTTGCTATTGTCGGGAGTGGGGACCAATGCAATTGGATATGATCTTTGCTCCTCTGAGGTAATAATTTTTTTCCTTCCATTTGTATTAATCAGATCAGTTTCAAAATTTCTCTTGTTTGATGATTGTGAATCGGACTGCTTCTATACCACTCTCAATCGGAATTACTTGAGTAATATGTCTACACATGTGCCAGTCATAATTTCTATATCACTCTCCTTATATTTGTATTAATCAGATCAGTTTCAAAATTTCTCTCGTCTGATGATTGTGAATCGGACTGCTTCTATATCACTCTCCTTCGGAATTACTTGAGTAATACGTCTACACATGTGCCAGTCATAATTAACAGTGTATCAAACTTTTGAGTTGATGTGATACTGATGAATATTATCCAATGCACCTATGCTTTAGTCCCATACAGTTTATTGCCCTTGTGTTTATCCATGTTTTTGCTATCCTAATAATGTTATTTAGCATCTTTATCTTATTATTAGTCATGCAATGTAGCTAATTAGTAAGAATCAGAGGCTTTTGATACTAATACATCATTTTGAATAATTGTGTGACACCAATGTCTATGAGCAAATTAATAGGAATCAAAAGGCTTTACTATCACATCTGTTTTTCATTATCATTGTGTTGATTGTTTATCTTGTATTTCCTGCTAACAAGTGATATCTCTGCAGTCATCATTTGCCCGTTACATGTCTGGTCAGGGATTTGAAACATGGATTCTTGAAGTGAGAGGTGCTGGGTTGAGTGTACAGGGCTCTAATTCCAAAGATATTGAGCAGAGAGCCTTTGAAAAGTCTGAGAAAATGGAAACTGCTTCAGAAAGTGCAACCAATGGGGCCATGCCTTCAGAACAGAAATTGAATAATATTTCCCGTGCATTGCCTGAATCTGACAAATCTGCTGCTGAAAGAAAAGAACTTGAGAAATTGCCTGTTGATGAAGACCTAACTGGGTTAGCTACTGTTTGGGATGAATCAAAACTGGTAACAAGGTTGACAGAAACATTTATGCAATTGTCAGAAAGAGTTTCTGGCTTTCTCAGTGAAAATCAATCCAAGGTCATGTCTGCAAAATTACTTGATCAAATTTCAAAACTCTTGGTAGATTCTCCATTTTTTGAACAATTCAATGAGATCAGGGGGAAGCTTTCAACTTTGTTGGCAGCAAGGCAAAACTCTAGTGTCACTGGCCAAATATCTGATTTGAGTGAAAAGTTAGTAAACATTATTGAAGAAGGTCAACGATCTCTTTCACCTCGATTTTTAAATCTACAAGAGCGCTTTACTTCAACATTAGAAGATTTTCAGAAGCAACTCGACTTGATTGTGAAGTATGATTGGGACTTTGATAATTATTTGGAAGAAGATGTTCCTGCTGCGGTGAGGTGACATCTTATGTTGCTAAAGAGCTATATATTTTGACTGCTCATACCTCATAATGATGATATTTTTACTGTAATTATTAAACAACCCATTTGCGTACCCTTTCTTTTATAAAAAATTTAAAGAAAACTTTCCCTGGTTTAATATTCCTGATGTGATTGTTACTTTTACCAATGCAGATGGATTACATATTGAAGGAAAGTAAGCCAAAAGATGGAAAACTGCTTGCAATTGGGCACTCCATGGGTGGCATCCTGCTTTATGCAATGCTCTCACGGTTTGGTTAGAGTTTCTCTATAACCATTGTCTTTTCACAGATATAGTTTGACCACATATTGACTTTCCTTGATCGGAAAATATGTACAACCTGTTGGGGGATTGAGTTCTCAATTTTACTTATTGACAGCAGGATATTTAGCTGCAGCGAGACTCTTTTTTACATATAGATGCTATGCGCAAACTTTTTCTGGTATATATACAAAAAATAGAATGGCATTCATAAATAGCAACCATAGAGTTGCAGATTCCAGAATTGGTCAAAAACTGAAAGGAGAACATTTGACATTACCATTTTATCAACTCAGATGGACAATTATGCCTATTCATAAGTTACTTATTTTTACTTTTTTCCCTTTTAGGTTTTGAAGGAAAAGAACCTAGATTGGCTGCAATTGTTACATTGGCATCCTCTCTGGATTACACATCATCTAAATCAACCCTAAAGTTGCTATTACCCCTAGTAAGTTTGCTGATTATCTCTGTTTGGTTGCTTCCTACATGCATTAGGTGGTTAACTTAACAGGGTCGCGGGGGAACTAAAATTGGGTCACTTGTCAAACAGGCAGATCCTGCACAAGCTCTGAGCGTCCCTATTGTTCCATTGGGAGCAATGTTGGCTGCAGCTTATCCTCTTACATATCGTCCACCATATGTATTGTCATGGCTAAACTCTTTGATTTCCGCTGAGGACATGATGGAGCCTGAACTTTTGAAGAAGCTGATCTTGAGCAACTTTTGTGAGTATTTCTGGCAATCTGTGATGAAAGAGAATGTGTGAGTTGTGAAGTAAGAGACACACTTATTGCTTACAAGGGATATCCCTTCTTTTAGAAAAAATTCAAACTGAGTTTGTTTATAATTTCTGAAAATAATAGAGTAAAAATAGTAAAATACCCATCATGTATGAAAATGTAAGAACTACTGTGATTAATTATTAATCAACAAATTGACTGTCAAGAGATCTAGGAGATGTTTGCTTTACATCATTCACCTTTCTTGTCTAAACTTCTTAATCTTTTGGTAGTCTCCCCATCAAGTTAATTTATGGACAACGTAGTTTTTACATTTTTTGTTAGAAACCAAAAGGACTTTGTTTTGATGGGCAAAAAATGCGAAAATGATATCTATCGCTGACTTTCCAGCATGCTTTCCATGGCTGTCATATTGATCTAGCAGCGCCCTTCTTTTCTTCCTTTTTTTTGTCCACTTTTATTAAAGGCAATGTTTTAGGCGCACTGTGATGAGTAAACACCAAATTGACTCTTGTATAACATCTTCTTGGCTTGTAAAACCTTTGAATACACTTCAGCGTAGACTTTGGCATCATAGTTAAATTTCAATTGTCAACTACAGAAATAAGGCGCTAAGGATTGGGGACAGGGTTTTCTTTAGGCCAAGGTTGAGTGGCCAGCTCTAGTTTTCAGCTCCCATCTCCATCCCCGCCCCAAAAACGAAAAAATAAAAAATAAGCCTCAGAGACACACAGGCACACTGACACAGACATTGATCCCCCCAAAAACAAAGATTGGCGAATCGTATGTGAGATGAATTTTATGGACTTAACAGATATTTCAGCATGGCATGTTGGTAATTGATTAATATGCATTCCTTGATACCATGTGGAATTAACAACTGGTGCCAAATGTGGTGAGCAAGGGCTGGTGGTTTTTAGTAAATTTAGAATGATTAATCATAATGGATCTGAAATGCTGTGGTACTCTTGAATGTACATGCTGGCTGTTTATTTTGTTTTCCCCCAAATATGAATTGAAAATTGATTATTGTAGAAGAAGATAGAAAGTACAGTGTTCTTTGGCTTTATTCTTGTGTTGAACAAATTATATGTTGACTGGTCAAGAACTTGGGGTTGGATGAACTCATTCAAGTATGCTTTATTTATGCTCTCTGTTGTTGAGACTCTGATTCGTGAATGGCTTTATGTAACTGACCTTCATTTGGCGCTGTCTCCATTGGCAGGTACCATACCTGCTAAGCTTATCTTGCAGCTCGCAACAGCATTCCGAGACCATGGATTATGTAACAGGGATGGGAAATTTTTCTACAAAGATCATCTACACAAAAGCAACGTCCCTGTCTTAGCTATTGCTGGAGACCAGGATCTTATTTGCCCACCTGAAGCTGTGGAAGGTATTTTGAAATTCTATAACGTTTACATACCATACTGTTTTCAAGAAGTTAATCAAGACTTTTTTGTGGCCCAGAAACCGTTAAGCTGATTCCTCAGCACCTGGTCACCTATAAAGTATTTGGTGAAGCTGGTGGTCCACACTATGCTCATTATGATTTGGTTGGAGGGAGACTGGTATGAAGCGTTTCCTAGTTGATTATAATTGGCATTTTTATGTTTAAACATGGAAAACTATTGCTGAGAAATTGGCTGTGGATTTACAACATGTGAAAACTATTTCAATTGTCATCTGTTCCATTTGCCTGGTGGAAGTGTGGGTGAGGTTTGGAGGTGGGTGATATAAGCCTTTGAGACCACGTTGGGAGTATATAGTAAAGAACAAACATTACAGGAGAGAGTTCTCCATTGAAAATTTTTTATGTTAGAAGAACCTGAATTAGAATACTGGTATTCTGTGTGTGGAACATTGTAGAGTACCGGTGCTTTTTATATATAAAAATTTATCAAGCCCTTCTCACCTATAAAAATTTTCAATGAAGGAATTTTTCCCAATTTTTCCTTCTTGTTTTAACCTACAAGACTTATTTTCTCTTTGTAATACCTATAAATAGAGTAACTCTTTTCATCTTTGCGTAATCAAAACTCTCCTAATATTTTAAGATCTTTTAACAGTTCCCATGCATCATTCAACAGTTCAAGTATCAAATACTGTTTATTTGTTTTTATATATACTTGCTGATTTCCTTGGGATTCCTTTACTATGCATTTCTGGGTGCAGGCAGTGAAGCAAGTTTATCCCTGTATAATCGAATTTCTAAGTAGTCATGACCAGTGATATACACAATCAACTTCATGGAGTGTACAGATCATGCTTGGTTTCCAATTCCAACGGCCATGAGGTTCCCTTCTCTTGTTTTTGTACATGAAGGATGATATGTAAGATGAATATAGTGATGAGAATATAAATGAAGAGCATGTAGTGGAAAAACAAAAAAAATTCTCTCACCTTTGATTCAGAAGTTACTGTTCGATTTTGTACTTAATTTACTTTACCTGTTAATTATTCAGAAGTCCCAAGCAAAACGACCGATCCTTTTGGAGTGTCGTGGATAATGTTCTTCTTGAACAGTTCCGCATGAATATGCCTACTGAAATCAGGAAAAGAAGTGGAATGTGGTGGCAAAAAAGAAGGGGAATGTGGACTTACTAAATTTTTGTAAAAATATAGAAATACAGATCTATTTGTTTTTTCATGTAAAAATATTTTGTTTTTATTACAAGAGATGTCCATACTATCCCTATACAAACAGCTTTCCAGTAGATATATATTTTTTAAATTATTTTTTGCTAAGCATAGGTAGGCAATCCTATTCGAGGCATTGTCGGGCACTAAATGTGGGCACCTCTTCTCAACGGGGATTTGAATTTTGGTTCATTACATTGTGAGAGACTAACCCCTTCTATTAAACCCAACCAGATTGGTTTCAATAGATTTAATTGTTACAAATACATATTATAACTTAGACATTAAATAAACCTGTTATGCAGACTTTTTGGTTTGCTCCAATCTCTAAACATCATCAAAACTAGGGGTGAGCAAAACACCTGTAACCCGTTTATCCGCCCACGCCCCATAGTTTTTTGGCTACTTTGAGCCCGCCCAGATTGGGCCTGTAACGGGTACGGGTTGCTCATACCCATATATGTTAAATGGGACGGCTAACGGGTACACCCCCTTACCCTGTATGTTTTTTAAATACTTTTTTATATATAAAATATTAGATATAAGATTTTAATTCCTCCTTACTATCACAATCATAGCTCTTGGTCTCACGGAGGAAGAGTTGCTTTAATAGCAACCGGTCCTTTCTTTGATCCCCTATGCCCCACACCTTAAGGGTGTGTTTGGTTTGAGAGGAGGGGAGGGGAGTGGATGGAAATTATAATTTTAGGTTTAAGAAACCCAAAATTTACCCTCTCATTTTTTTAAATTTTGAATTCCCACCCAAAATTTAAATACCTTCAACCCAAAAAGGTAATTTAACATTCCTCTCATTCTCTCCCCTCCTTCCCCTCCCCTCAAACCAAACACACCCTTAGCTTATCTTTTTATCAATTTTCATATAAAATCTTAAATTTTAAAACACCAAAATTATCAAGTAACCCCTTTGCCCCCTTCATCTACACGACTTCACCATCGTCCATCAACATCAACGGTTTCCTTTTTTTCTCTCTTTATGCCGCCTCCTTCTTCTCCAGTTCTCATCCTTGTGTTTCTCTCTCATTTATCTCCCTTCTCACATTGTGTAGCCATGGTCATCTCCTCATCCGCTATTGCTACTGTGACGATGACCAGTCGACTGCGTGCTTCATCTTCTCAGATTTGCTTCCTCCCTCATTGACTTTTTCAGATCTTGCCGTCGCATTTTTCAGATCTCGCTCTGGAGCATATGGATTTCTCTCTTCATTTTATTATTCTTCTTCTTCTTCTTCTTTGTTCATATTGCGCAGCAATTGGTGTGAGGGGGACCGACCAACCGAGTTTCTCATTGGTTTTTTTTTTCCGAAGTGGTCATATCTAAACGAGTACCCTGTAACCTGTTGGAACTGCCCCGTTTTTGCCCACACCCATTTATCCCTAATTAAACGGGTTATGCCTACCTGTGTATTATAAACGGGCGGGACATGGGTTAGGTCACGGGCCAGCCTCGCCCGCTCGTTGCACAGCCTTAATCAAAAACCCATGTTTTGAAACCCGAATCGGCTGGTCCAGCCTGGGAACCAGCGAACCGGGCATGAAACGAACCGGACAGATTCAGTATTTTTTTTTTTTAAAAAAAAAAATTGATTTTTTTTTTAATTTTTCTTTAGAATTTTATATTAATAAGCCTAAAATATTCATTTTCTCACTGGTTTAACCCTGAGTTAGCTCCGATTTGACTTTGGTCTGACTCACTAACCCTTGATCTAGTATCTCGACCGGTCCTGTAACCAGTCCAGGTTTCAGAACCTTGATCAAAACCAACCATGTAGATTATTACTCCTAACTTTCAGATGCCACTGAGATTATTATGCCTAACAAAGATAATTTTGTCCGGTCTAAAATGTAGAAGCTAGTTAAGGAATTTGCTTCAATCTAAAATGTAATACTCCCTCCAATTCTTAATGTAAAATTTTCCTAATTTAATTAGATCAAGGAAATTAATTAACTTAGTTAATAAGTATATATTTTTTAAAACATTCTAGTTTTCTTCCTTAATTCTCTCATTCAATCTCCTCATTGATTATTGTTGAGGGAGTATCAGTAGGGTAAATTAGAAAAAGATTGACAAATATGAAAAATATATTTTAAATTTAGGACCAAAATCAATTCCCCAAATATATCTTATATTAAAGACCAGAGGGAATATCTCAATTTATTTTGTCTCCTACAATTGTACTTTCCCCCCTAAATTATGCCCATTTATGGAATATATTAAAGGGGAATTTTCATCAATGAGGATGATTTCAATACAAAAAGTGAAAAGCCAACATATATTTTGTTTTCAAATAACTAACTTAATTAACTTTTGTAATTTCTGTAAATTAATTATCTACCTTTTACATTTAGAACTCTTTGTCTTGCATTGACACCATTTTTTATAATCCCTTCAATCTCTAATATAACACATATTTTATGACTTGATCTTGATCCTAAAGATAAAGTGTAGTTTTCATATTCGTTAATTTTTTTTTCTAATTTACCTCTATTGATACTCTCTCAACAATAATCAAGGAGGGGGAATGCAAGAATTAAAAAAGATGATTAGAGTATTTTAGTAAATACACATCATTAACTTTCTTAATATAATCAAATTAGGTAAATATATCCTATATTAAGGATAAGGACATGAAGGAGTATTTTAGGTGTATCATACTTTAATATTTTTATCCATTTTTATTTCCTTTTCTACTTATATATTTTTTTAAATATACATGCATTCTTATACACCATCACCACCATTATTACAACCTACCTATCTAGTCTTATTTATAAATTCTTTTTAACAAAAAAGTTTGGCTCTATTTATAAGTCCAATTTCAAAGTAGTAAATGTGTTTTATACTTTTTTTACTCCTATTAATTGCAATAAATAAAAGAATTTATTTATGTTGACTTTTAGAATCAATCATATATAAGAAAAAAATTAAAAATTTAACCCATAATTAATAAATTAATTAATTTTTTTAAATATATAAGAATTAATTAAAAAAACTTATAAATAGGACCGATATAATAATACTAAAACGTGCTACTCGTTATAAGAGCCTGCTAAGAGACCCATCACCCATAATCTCCAAACTTTTTACCGGGGCAAACGCCCAAAGACAATATAAAAAGAAATAAGACCAAAAAAAAAAAAAACTAAAAACAAAACAAGTAAGCGCCGGGATTAAAATTAAAAAAACAAAACAAAAAACTAAGCATTGTTTGATGGCGGGAACGTATTTTCCCGCGTTTAAGATTTCAGATCGGAAACCCTATAGAACCCATTCTTCCACTGCACCTCGTCTTCCCTCCACATCTCTTTGCTCCACCGTCACATTCTCATCTCTCTATCTCGCTTCCTCTCGATCACCACCGTGAGGCCACCCTCCACGTCTAGAGCCTTCTTGACTTCCCAGTATCGTGGTAGCTTCCTTCTCCGATCTCCTTCAATGGTGCCACCCACTTCTACCATCGATCTCTGAGATTAAGAGTTCTTATCACCCGTATTCACCAGCATCACAAGGTACCCTTCGTTTTGGATCTGTATGGTTGATTTCACTTTTTGATGGTCCGTGTGTGCTTGGTACCATAGGAGATCCAATTATGATGTGGTCTGCTTTAATTGTAGTTTGAGAAGGTTTCGGTGTTGTTTCTAAGTGATACAATCTGTCTGATCACATTTGTTGACTGGATTTCTTCAACCGTAATGCTGCAGGCTGTCATTTGATTGAATCTTTGTCTTTTACTTCCAAATCTGATTTTGTTTCTGGAGACTCTTGAATTTCGTTGACTTCAACGCTGCAGGCGGTCTTTACCGTTGCATCGTTATCTTTTACTTAGAAATCTGAGTTCGTTTCTAGAGACTTTCAATTCTGTGCTCGAATATCTCTGACTTTGAAAATGCAAGTAGAAAGAAAGGTCCGGATGTCATGAAAGTACTTCAATCTCCAAGCTGTATAAAGGAGAATTGATGCAATAATTTGAGCCATTGATAGTTGAGAGTGAATGTTTTGGGGGCACAAAGACTAGATTCCAATTATTAAGTTCCATTTTAAGGAAACTCCACATTTGGATTACTTATTATGGGGTCTTGTTTTGATCTTTCTTACTGATAAATGAATTTGATTCTCTGAATCTGCATACTTTTTCAACTTAACATGAGCAAGATTCTCCCTTTCTGGTTGACCAGTTTGTATTTATTCCGCTTTTGAACGCTTCACTTTGAAACGAATGTTTTCTCATGTCTACCTTTTTAATCCATGCTTGATAATACAGGTCATGATCCTCCCTTATTTTTTCTCTTCTTTATGTTCTAATTTTACAACTTGATGTTGGCTTGTATTTTCTAGTTGATTGTTTGAACGAATTTGGTTTGTGCATGTCCGTGCAGGGTAAGGATTTCTTCTCCGGTATATTGAAGTAGTGCAAGAATCGTAAGTAGCATCCATATGGAGTTGCGAAGTTGCGGTAATCTGCACTACATCCAGGCTATTCAAGGCGCTTCAACAGTGAAAATCCTTAATGTTACTCGTGGCAGGCCGCAACTTAAATTTAAAGAAGTCATAGATATATATGGCAGTTCCAAGTTTGACAATAATGCAAAGGTTGAAAGGTCTTGCATTTCTGAATTGGAAAGAACGGTAAAATATGAATCTGACGCTGATGCATGCAGCGCCAATGATGGCGATGAGGACAACATCTTGGAAGATTGTAATTTTGGCAACCTTACTCTAAAGCAAATCCAAGAGAGGTGCAAATCGCAGAAGAGAAAACATTCGCAAGGTCTTGGCTCATCCAAAAGAAAAATAAAAACTGAAGCTTCCTCATCTGAAGAACACTGCATTGAGAATCATATAGCATCATATGATTCGGAATTCATGGAGACTCTCAGTAGCTGGAGATCTAAGTTATCAAAGAATAAGAAGGCCAAGAAGAGGAAGTGCATAAAAGACCAAGTGTCTACTGTTACACAAGAGGTCACATCTGTTGTAAAATCTAAAGTGATCCAAAATAGTCAAGAGTCCTTATCATCCAGTGAGAATTCAACTGCACTTGTTGAAGTGAAGGTTGAGGTTCCTGAAAGTGATTGGTTTGATCCCTGGAGAATGTTATGCAATACTAGTAATAGTTTTCAAGCTTGTTGCTGGTCTGAGGACTCTCTTGGAATAGTAGCCATAGAAGAGCCTGAGCCAACCAGAGAATGTGTATTGGGTTATGAATTAGATTACGAGTGGAAAGAGCATGCTGATGTTACCCCACTTCAAATTGTATGGAACTCTAACACTGATGTCTTGACTAGTGATTCAAAGGTGATCAATGATCAATCTCAAAACTTGCCTGCAGTAGAATTTGAAAATGAAGAAAGTGAAGAATGTATCATGCAATCAGATCTCGATTCAATCTCCTCGCAAACAAACAATTTGGATGAATATCAAAACATCGATATCTATTCTAATCAACCTGACAGTCACATCATAGTCACACCACTCATTGCAAATGAAGATATTCACTGTGTGGATCTAAATAATGGAGGTAACGATGCTTTCTTCAGTGACTGCAGTAAAGCTGAATATACATTGGTCAGTGAACATGGCTGTAATCCTGATGGATCCTGGGATTGTGGCTCAGATGGTGATGATTCGCGGGATGAATCCCAGGATTGTAGCTCAGATGATTCACCTGTATCAGAGGAGAAGCAATTGCTTACTTCTGCAAGTTTTAATGAGGAGAGACATGCCAGTGAAACTACTGATGAGCCTACGTCTTGGGAGAGTCATCAAAGCAGTTCAAAGATGCATCGTCCTCAAAGGCTGTTATCAGGCAGAAAGGTGAAATACTTGATTCCAAATATCGTTTTGTCTTGGCTTATGTTGCTGTTGCTTCTCATTTGTTTGGTTCTTTTCAGATCATTTCGCCGTCTTCACAAATTAAGCTCTGCAAAGCCATGCAGTCAATTGATTTACATGACAAAGAATATACAAGTAAGTGCCTAAAATTCAGCTTGTGCGCGTATATTTTGCTTCAGTCTCACTGTTAGAAACTATAAACTCCAAATACATGGAAAGAAATACAAGTCGCTAGAGGCTAAATATCATGTTAAAAAAAGACACATGGTGGTCTTTATAGTAAGTGGGCTACGTACGATGAGTATCTTGATGAGAGAAAGCCGAACCATTTGGTTGGTGGTGCCAGAAACAATATTTGTTTTTGTTACCTTATATAACTGAAATAGCTTTTGTTGAGATGTCAAGGAAATAAAATATGTATTTTCTGAGTTAAATTTTCGTTTTCTGGGATCTCAAACGAAATAATTGCACGGTCAAATATAACTTTATTTTCTACTTGTTGTTTTGCCTGTGTGGTCATGAATGCTATAATGCGAAGTTGGAATTCAGTTACATACACAATTCTTTTCCTACATTTATTGTTCACTTCTATTGCGTGATTATTGTTTCAGCATGTAAAGGGAAACTACTCTTTGGCGGGCAGATTGATGACGAGAAGAAAGACACTACTGAAGAACTTGATGTAATTGAGGGAGCTCGATTTACTAAACATTGTAACAAGATCCGTAAGATACCAAAGCCTGTTAAAAGAGTTTCCCTTCCTCAAGGCGTTCAAAAGAGTTCTCTTCCTTCGCGTTCAGCTTCTCGCCTCAGCACTGGGCTCACATCCATGCAGAATTGCGCAAGGAGTGCGATTTTATTTTCCCAGAGGCAGATGCACGATGCCGAATGCCTTGCTATGAAACTAACAAATGAATTGAAGTCAATGAAGGACATTATGGCTACCATGTTACGCTCTGAATTATGTCTGACCACACCTTTGAGATATAAAGTAAACGAGGTATGATAATATTTATAGCATCTTTATTCGCTAGGTACTGATACTGAGGTCTGTGGTGAAGTTGGAAAGGATGAATATATCATTGAAGCTTGTTGTATAGTCTACAAGTTTAAAATAAAGTAAAAAATGTGGAAGGTTAATTTAGTTTAAATCTAATATTGGAAACCTTTAAGATGAGTACTGGAGAATCAGCCTTGTGTTCAACTTCCCATGATAGATGCTCACAAACTCTGCTAAAGTCTAAATTCTTGTCCTCTTTAGGTCCATATATAATCCTCCTAACAACCTAAATATTTTTTTTGTCATCTGTATAAGCAAATCATGCTGCTTGTGACTTTTGATCTTCATAATTTGAACTTCTAAATTTTACCAGTTTCTTGCAACCTAAACATTTCTTTTTTCCAAGCTGATTCATTTTGTGTCTATTTCTGAAAATTGTTCACATTTCTAGGCAAGAATGGCCGTCAAGAAGGCAACAAGAGCTGAAGAAACTGCAAAACGGTCCCTGACCCTTATGGCTAGGGATTGTAACCGTTTCTGTAAGCTAATGGTCCGTACTACTATCATAATCCTCATCTTGAACATCTTACTTTTCACACTTTTGGTTAATTACTAATTATTATTGTTGGCCCTAATTGATTGCAGCAACTAGCTGATGAAGGCTCCTCTGCTTCTCAAGGTGAAGTGCGCAATAATAATAAGAGTAACAAAAAGATAGCTTTCGCTGATGAAGCTGGAGGAAGGCTGTGCCAGGTCAGATTTTATGAGAACGAGGAGGGATCATTGGTAGAAAGTGTCAAAAAGGACATAATTCTTTGAAAATTCTATATATATATATATATATAGCCCTGTCCTATGTGTATATTCGTTTCATACTGCAATCTTTCTAATAACCCAACAAATCATATCTTAGTGGCTCAATGGATTACCTGTTAGTGTAAGAAATTCCAGATTCTTAAGCATCTTGTACCTCTAGGCCCTAGGTGTCCAGTTTTGCCCCCAACATAATAAAATTATGTAATTAATTATGAACGTGTTAAAAAAAACTGGCGGCCAAAAAGAATAAACATATAAAATAACCTTTATGTTGTAGTTTAAAAAAACAGCAAAGATTATAAAAATGTCTGAATTATAACAATTATTCATATATAAAAAAATATCAAACAAACTTTTGTTCGCGCTGCAACTTTGCTGTTTTGTAAGATTGTTATTGTTAGCTACTTTCATAATATTAAAGAAATAAGTTAAAATTAGTTAAATATCAATTTTTTCAAATTATCTTAAACTTGACTGGTACGATGCAAGGGCGTTTTGATAACAAATTAACAATCGGCAAAGTTACCCTAATTGTGCCGTTATTTATAATTCGGTTCTCACAGTAATATGATAGAAGGTAATACTGCTAATTTATTAGCCAGCGTCGTTGAACAAAAAAAATTTATTAACCAGCGAACTAATTCCTATTTTAGTTCTTCTCTTAAATATAGTAGATAGATAACTAATTTATAAAAACGAAAATAGCTAAATTAGTTATTTAAAAAAAATGTGTCGAATTTCCTAAATATCTTTAAATCATTTGCATTAGAAAAATTATTCTCTTAATGAAAATTCCTTAATAAGTGCAATCAACAACAATAATTTAGAGAAAAGATTATTAATTTAAAAGATAAAATGGATTGGGTTTTATATTTTTTACTTTTTTATGATAGGGTTTTATATTAAAACCAAAGAAAACCTCTCAATTTTCTATTAACTCTTATGCTTGGAATTGAAGCAAGTATTCTTTGGTCCTTTTATTTTATACATGGTTTCAGTTGTTTAATCCTAACATTGTTATTTCATTAAAAGAATATTGACATTAAAATTTTAAAAGGTGACAAATTGACATATAAAATTTAATTTTTTAAGATAATATTGATAGAAAAAATCAATATTTGGCACTATTAGTATTAAGACTAGAGGACTGAATAAATATTTTATAAAATTAAGGGGAAAATTAGAGAAAATTGTTAATAAATCCCCATTTGAAAAGCTTTTGTGCTTGGAAGGATGTAAGTTTATTTTAAGGACCTAGGTTCTTTAGGGCATATATAAATGAGAATGAAATGACTAAAATGCATTACCACACTACCATATCGCTTAGATGCTCTCACTCTCTTCCCTTACATCATCGCTCACTCTCCATCTTTTACAAATCACCAATCACCGATTGCTGTTTTCCGTCCTCTTTCACATAACTAGTTGCCTCTCACTCATCCTCTTACTAATGTGCTTATCTTTTCTGTTCTTGGAACTGATGTGGAAGTTCGTTTGCACAAGTTTAGGTAATTTGCACTTGGGAAGTTCATTTGCATAATAGGGGAAGATAGTTAATACATAGGGGAATGTAACACCCTTATCTTATTTTCGACTTGCAGTGGAATATTATTGCGTGGTTCGGTGGGCAACAAAGGAATAGCATAAATATACTGATATTATGTATATGATTATAGAAATTCCCCATAGGGGTTCGTACATGATAATTACCACTAATGTAGCAGCACAGGGCTACTTGGGTGTCTAAACTCGTTTCAGTAAAACGGAGGCATCTTCCCGTCTTCATTCTACCACTATAATCCTCTCGTGTAGTTCTCATCTCTGATCTCTGCATACCCTCTGTATTCACCTGTCTAAATTGCTGGTAGGGGAGGGTGATATTCGAGAGAATCTCAGTAGGTAATAGTACCAATATGTATGTAGGATAAGTGCTTAATGTATGACATGCTTGCATTACGAAAACTCATGCTAATACAATGATATATATGCGTGCTCAATGTTTCATGCAATAGAACTATGGCTAGAGTATACACAGAAACAGAGCTTCAATCATACATATATGTTTCACATAATCAAGCAAAGTAATAACATGCATCATACACCAGCACAAATATCAAATACATGTAGGAGAGGTAAGTTCCCTACCTTGTGTCCCTTTTGCTAGATAGAAATAGTTTCTCGATCTACGTGCAACCAGCTCTGGCTCCAAATTCGATCCTAAAATTCCAAATGTACAATTTAGACACTTCTATAGTGTTTCTAGTAGTTATATTAGTCTATAGTGAACATTTACCAAAATGTCCTTGAGACCCCGACTCTACCCAATGATGTTCAACAATTATGAAATTTTACAGGGCGAAAGTAGACATCCTAAGCTTTAATTTGATAGGTCATATGAATAATTTAAAGCTATATACAAAAAGTTGTGAATTTTTGAAGTTAGCCCGGAAAAACTATGATTTTTTGGAACAACATTCAAAGAAATTAAATCTAGGAATGATGTGATTCAAATTGGCAAAAGTATATATTTTTCCTTGAAATTAGACTCAATAAGGATTCTATAGCCTTTGGAATCACTTCGAAACAATGTTTGCAAATTCAGTTATGACTTTCCAAAGTTTGGGTAGAAAATCTGTCAGAATTTCTAATAAATCTGAAAATGAAAATAAATGTGATGACAAGTGTTGTAATTATAAGATAAATTGTGATCAGCTTATTTTGGGCTGATGGAAGGGCTCTAGGCATGATTTCATGGACCAAGAAGAGGGAGGGAATTAGTTGCATGTGAATTGGGCTTTATATATAAAAAAACAAAGTCTAAGTTTAGAGTTTTGGTTAATTAAACAATTAAAGATGATAAAGGCAAATGTTATAAAAACATTTTCTCTTCCCTCCCAAACTTCAAAACCATGCAGCCTGGGTGTTCCAAGAGAGAGAAAGATTTTTGAGTTCTAGAGAGAGAAGGAGAAAGAAAATTCACAAGGTAGGTCGATTTCTTCGGTGAATTCATACCTAACGTGTATAATCCTTCTCCTAAGCTCCACTTTTATGTTGTTTAAGGTTTTTGAAACACAAATCCGTGTGTTGTAAGGAGTTAGGGTTCAACCACATTAGAAAAAGCTAGAGGGAGCTTGAGATAATTTTCAAAACTTCAAACTTTGATTGTTCTGGCTGCTATGGACAATTTAATCAATGAAATTTTACCGGATTATTTTTTGTTTTAAATTTTTGAAATGAAGTGGTTTAGACGTTATATTGCCAAAATTGAGTCTAAATGGTAGTTATAATGTAGTCAAATAGTTAATAAAATAATTAGGAGTAGAAAGGAACACGTCTACGGAGTTAGAATTGGAAAACCCCAATTTTTTCTGGATAATCTTAGATTTTGGCCAGAGCTAGAAATGGGGCTTAGAGTTGGATTTTCAATGATTTGATAATTCCATTGAGTTCAGAAGGGAAAATTAGATGGGGTTACAGTTGGTCACTTTTTCGGAAAAGCCCGAAAAAACATAATTATGAAAACGTCCCTGAAACCCTGAAATAGGGGCTGCCAAGGGCAATTTTGTCATTTGGTAATATTGATTTCAAAAATGGATTTCTTGGGCGAAATTATGTTAGAATAGCCTATGTTAAAATTTCAAAAAAAGTACTGCAGGGTCGGATACGGCAGGGCCAGGTCGGGGTCCTGGAGATATTTTGGTAAATTTTCGCCATACGCTAATATAACTACTAGAAACACCATGGAAGTGTCTAAATTGTACATTTAGAATTTTAGGATCAAATTTGGAGCCGAGCTGATTGCATGTAAATCGAGGAATTATTTCTATCTAGCAAAAGGGACACAAGGTAGGGAACTTACCTCTCTTGCGTATATTTGATTTTTGTGCTGGTGTATTGATACATATTATTGCTTTGCTCGATTATGTGAAACAAATATGAATTATTGAAGCTCTGTTTCTATTTATATTGTGGTCATAGTTCTATTGGATGAAACATTGAGCACGTATATATGTCATTGTGTTAGCATGGGTTTTTGTAATGCAAGCATGCCATACATTAAGCATTTATCCTGTATGCATATTGGTATTGTTACCTACTGAGATTCTCTCGAATCTCACCCTTTCATACCAACAATTTAGACAAGTGAATACAAAGGGCATGCAGAGATCAGAGACGAGAACTACATGAGAGAATTGCAATGGTGGAACAAAGACGGGAAGACACCTTTGTTTCACTGGAACGAGTTTAGACATCTAAATAGCCCTGTGCAGCTACATTAGTGGTAATTGTCATATACGAACCCTATGGGAAATTTCTATAATCATGCACATAATATCAGTATATTTATGTTATTCCTTTATTGCCCACCGAACCATGCAATAATATTTTGCTACAAGTCGAAAATAAGATAAGGGTGCTACATGGAAGATCATTTGCATAAATGGAAGATAGTTTGCATTCTCATAACTTTGGCTTAATTTTTTGGCACATGGGAAGTCATTTGCATAAAAAAAGATAGGCTGCATATAACGTAAGTTAAGTTGTAAATAAGGAAGATGAATTGCATGTAGGAATAAGATATATTGCACACAGAGAAGATTGTTTAAACACAAGGAAAGATTGTTTGCACCAATGAAAGATTATTTGCACAAAGCATAATATGCACATTATGGTTTAATTTTGGGACACAAGGAAATTTACACACGAGGAAGATAGATTGCATATAATGAAAGTTGTACATAGAAAAGATATATTGTACATAGAAATGATTATTTGCACACAAGAGAAAATCGTTTACATGAATCATAATTTGCACATTTTGGCTCTAGAACACAAGGGAAGACATTTGTATATGGAGAAGATGGATTACATATAACGGAAGTTAAGTTGCACATAAGAAAATGTATTGCATAAGGGAAAGTGAATGATCAAGATAGAATTTATCCCTCACATTAGTAGAAAGATATTACTGGGCCCCTTGATGAGTGAGTTTGAAAAATGTATGGCTATATACGATGGAAAGGAGTTTCCATTTCTATAGTCAGACTATTTAGGGATCGAGAAAGTAATGGTCAGGAATAGGAGGATGACATTCTTCATGCCTCATCCTTGACCAAAATATCATATGACAAAATGGACGTGATATGGTTGTATGACAAATTGCATCGGTTTATTGATCCTTATATGAATTAGGTAGTCATAATATCTTGCTAGAAGCCGCTTACAACTAGTGGGTTAGCATAGTCATTAACTCACTGCCAACTTCATATGGGCCTATAGGATCGCATACAAAAATAGCCCAACACAAGCTATAATATCCAGATTCATTGAATCTAAGATATATTTAGATTTAATGAATGTAATGGTTAATCTAGGGTAGACGAGAATATATATATATATATATATAATTAATAATATTATATATACATATACGTATTTTTGATACATACATACATACATACATACATACATACATACATACATACATTATATGATAATATTATTATATTGTGTTAGTTTTAAATTTAATTTTATCTGATAAATTAAATTTAATAACTAACATGATAAAGATATAATATCTCAGATTTAATTTATAAAGATAAATTAAATCATTTCCATTGACTCTTTATTTTGATTAAATAAATAAGTTAAACAAAATTGTTGGACAGATTTAATTAAACCATATTTATTTAATTTACTTATCAAAAGACAATTAAGTGTTCATTGATATGATATGGATTTCAAAATTAATTAATATTAATTTTAAAAACCCAATATCCATTATAAAAATAGAAAGCCTTGACTAGTTATTTAAAGGGTGAGCTAGGGTTTTCTATGAATAATAAAAGATAGATAGAGAGCTGTGAGAAAAGAAAACTCTAGAGAGGAACGTTGGTGGCGCTAGCACGCTGTTAGTGTTGGATTCCTATTTGTGTGGATACCGGTAGAGGGAGCTAATTCGAGTTGTTAGCTCTTTGATATCAAAAGAAAGACTGAACACATAAGAAATGTATGTTTTTCTATAACTCAATTTAAACACCGTTGACAGATCTGCAGTAGGGATTGGAAAACTTTTGAATTTTTAATTTTCCGCTGTGCCTACCAACCCTAACATTAGTATTGTGGGGAAAGTTGTGGATGATAGCTGATGCCAAAAATCAAGTTGGAACAAGGGCGTCGAATTTGCAGTCATTACATGAACTTATGGATTCCTTATCTAATCTTGTGAATAGCCTGAGAGAGTAAATGAATTTTTTACTTAAATGAAAGTTACAAATTCCTTATCTAAACTCGGGAATTTTTTATCTGAACTTGTGAATCGCCTGAGAAAGTAAGTGAACTTTTTACTTAAACGAAAGTTACGAATTCTTTGTCTGAACTTGTGAATGAGCTTGGGTTAAAGATTAAAGGTTAATGTATATAATTTTATTTTCATTATTTAGATTGATTGGCATTAGTGGCCCAATGGTCACCATAATTTTGTGCAAACGCACCCCACCACTCTAAGAATATTTATTCCCAAGGGAAATATTCCTTCTGGAGCTCCGATGTAACATCCTAAATTTTATTCACCAAGAGTATATTGTGATTATTCTATATATTCAATGAAATGGTGATTTCAAAGGAATTAAATATTGAAAATTGAAAGTTGAATAATGATTTTAGTGAAATCGCCTGCGAGACAGTAAATTTGTTATGTGATTTTGGAAGACCAAATGATGAGCAAAAATTATGAAATTTTATAGGGTGAAATTAGACATCTAAGCTTTGAGATTGATAGGTAATATGAATCAATTGAAGCTATGTACAAAGAGTTATGAATTTTTGAAGTTGGTCCAGAAAATCAAGAAAGTTTCTAGAGCAATGGTCAAAGATTGAAAATCTGGGAATGATATGATCCCAGCTAGTAAAATTTCATATTTTTTCTTGAAACTAGACTCAATAAAGGTTCCATAGCCTTGGGAATCACTCCGAAATGATGCCTACAAAATTAGTTATAATTTTTTCAAAGTTAGGGTAGAAAATATACCAGAATTAGCATTATTCTAAAAATTGAAAATAAAATGTGCTAGAAATTGATTAATGGAATTAAACATGTCAAGTGTCATGATCATATGTGGAGGGGATTAAATTATAATGGATTTGTATGAGCACATGTCAAATTGTATTAAAATAATGTTACATGGACAAATAATGATGAAGTGGTATACTACATATATGTAAGGTTGAGTGTACACTACATGAAGGCATGGTTGTGTGCATGATGGGAGTGAGATGGAGTGAACACAATTCACTAATTGAGTGCAAGTTTGGACTTATTTGGAGAAAAGAAATTGGTTTAGTTGGAACATAAGAGGGGGACTTTTTTTTGGCCAACCAAGGGAGAAGAAAATTGGTTCAATGCTAATGAGAAGCCAAATGGAGTAATTATGTCATAAATAGGAAGGAGGTATGGGAGAAAGTATGGGTTGAAACAAGTGTCACAATATAGTCCCTTGATTAAATCACATGGTGAAGGATGAATGGAGTTGAATTAATAAACACTCTTTCTCCTTCTTCATGTGCACATTTCGGCCAAGTTAGGGAAAAAGAGGAGAGAGAGAGAGAGAGAGCGCGCTTGGAAGAACAAAGAGTTTTAGAGAGAAGGAGGAAGAAATCTAAGGTAAGAAGTTGGTTTCTCAAGCTTTTCTTGTGATCTTTGCATGAAAAACCTTCTCTAAACTCCTTTTCTTCATGAATCCATGGTGGTGAAGGCACACTTTGAGATCAAAGAGAGAGGGAGAAGGCACATAGAGTGAGAGGATTCAAGAAGTTTAAGAGGTAACTATACACTTTGGGTTGAGTTGTAAATTTGGGAAAGCCCTAATGCTGCCCAAATTTCTTTGAATCATGGTTAAGATGTATTTAAATGAGTTAATAAAGGATTAGAAGTGGAAAAGTACAAGTGTTGGAAGTTAAAACACAAAACTCCATTTTTCCATTTTTTGGCAAAGTTTCGGCCAAGGTCAGAATAGGAAGTAGGAGCTGGATTTTCATGAAATAGATGGTTCCATTGGATTCAGTGGGCCAAAATAGGTGGGGTTACAGTTGGTCACTTTTTTTGAAAAATGCCAAAAAAGCATAATTACAAAAACGCCCATAAAATCCCTAAACCAGGGCTCAAGGGTATTTTCATAATTTGACACTAAATTTGGTAATTTCCTGCCTGGAAATGGATTTCTTGAGTGAAAATAAGTCAAGATAGCCCTAGTCAAAATTTTGGGAAAACGTGTCAGTAGGCCGGGTACTGCGGGGCCGGGTGGGGTCTCGGGGGCATTTTGGTAAAATTTTATCATAGACTAATATAACCACAAGAAACACTATGAAAGAGTCTAGAATGATACTTGAATAGGTTATGAACTTTTTCTTGTATATTTAAGATTTTAGGACCAACTCGGAAGCTGAAAGCGACATATTTTACGAGGCACACTAAAAAGGGATTGATAAGACTTTGAGGTAGGGAACTTACCTCTGTTGTATATACTTGATATTTGTGCTAGTATATTGATGCATGTTATTGCTTTGCCTGATTATGTGAAACATATATGAATGATTAAAGCTCTGTTTTTGTTTATGCTATGATCATAAGTATGTTGATTAAAACATTGAGCACGCAGATATGTCATTATGTGAATATGAGTTATATAATGCAACCATGTCATGTATTAAGCACTTATCTTGCATGCATATTGGTACTGTTTTCCACTTTTCCTACTGAAATTCTCTTGAATCTTATCCTCCTCTACCAACAATTTAGACAGAAGAAGACAGAAGATATACTGATAACAATGAAAAAGAACCATACAAAGGGGATCGCAGTGGTGGAACGAAGACGAGAAGATATCTTTATTTTATTAGGATAAGTTTAGACACTCAAGTAGCCCTACGCGGCTACATGAATGGTAATTATCAAGTATGAATTCTTATAGGAAATTTTTATAATTATGCACTTATTATTAGTATATTTAGGCTATTTGTAACACCCCAAATTTTATATTCACAAAAAATATATTGTAATTATTTGAGTAATTCAATAAAATGGTGAATATTCATGGAAATTAAATCTTATGAATTTTGAAATATTCATATTCATAAGGAAATTGGCAAATTAATTCAAGAAAAGGATTAAATTACAAAGGTGATAGCAAAATCATAATTTTTCCAATGTAGCCCAAGATTAATTATTTTCTAATTAATTGAATTTAATTTCAATTAATTAAGAAAAATAAAGGAAAATGCACAATTGGATTATTCTTAATGGAATAAATCAATAATTGTGAGATTAGGGGGAATTATACATAATACAATTATATGAATTATGGAATTTGTGAAAAACATTTTTCTTCTCTTCTCCTCCCTAAATTTTGGCCAACACATCGAAATGAGAGGGAAAATTTAATTCCAAGAAGCACAAGTCAAATGCTACATGAACATTTCAATAATGACAAAGGTGGAGTGTACACCAAGTGAAGACATGTCTATGGTGGTCATGATAAGTGAAGGTATGGCATAAAGTAGAAGGCATAGTTGGAGGTATGGGAGGAGAAATGGTGCAAGAACAAGTGGTGAAATCTCAACCCTTGATGAGATCAAAAGCTAGGAGGAAAGAAAACTTGAATTAATAAACACATTCTCTTCCCTTTCTCATGCAACATTTCGGTCAATCAAGGGGACATGAGAGAGAGAGAGAGAGAGAGAGAGAGAGAGAGAGAGAGAGAGTGAGCTTGTGAGTTCTTTGAAGATTTTGAGAGCAAGAGGAAGCAAAATCTAAGGTAAGGACTTGTGTTTCAAGTGATTAAGCTTCCTATTTTGTGTAATTTATCCTCTAATCTCTTATTCTTTATGGAAATCATGGTTTACCAAGCTAATATTTAAGGTTGAGGAGAGAGAGCGAGGACACCTTAGAGAGAGAAACACCAAGAATCAAGAGGTAGCCTCAAAAACCTCAAATTATTAGTGTATTGATGTTGTTGATGTGATTCTTGGGTTGTTTGGTAGTTTGTTGTTGGTTTTGTAAAATTGGAAAGAGGTAACTCTAAGTGGTTATACTGCCCAAATTTCCTTGAATCATGGTTAAGAAGTGTTTAAATAAGTTAATAAAGGATTAGAAGCAGAAAAGTATAAGTTTTGGAAGCTACAATATAAAATTACATTTTTTCCATTTTCTTCCAAAATTTTGGCCAGAACCAGAACTGGTGTTAGGAGCTAGATTTTTATGAAATAAATGGTTCCATTGGATTCAGTGGGCAAAAATAGGTGTGGTTACATTTAGGCACTTTATCGGTAGAGGCCGAAAAAGCACAATTACGAAAACGCCACTGAAATCCCTAAATAAGGGCCCTCAAGGGTATTTTCGTAATTTGACACTGAATTTGGTATTTTTTTAGCCCAGAAATGGATTTCTTAGGCAAAAATAAATTAGAATTGCCTTAGTCAAAATTTTGGGAAAATGTGCCATTGGGCCGGGTACGACGAGGCCAGGCCGGGGTCCTAGGGGCATTTTGGTAAATTTTCACCATAGACTAATATAACCATAAGAAACAATATGAAAGAGTCTAAAATGATATTTGGATATGTTATGACCAATTTCTTGTACATTTAATATTTTAGGACCAAGTCGAAGGCCGAACACGACACGTATTTCGAGACACATATAAATAGGGGTTTATAAAGCTTCGAGGTAGGGACATCATCCTTCATGCATTATGTCATAGTTATATGATTGTGTGAATGCCAATGTTTATAAATGCATTTTATTAATCAATATGTTTTGCCCTGAGAAGAGCCAGTAGTGCTAGAGACACTTACATTAGAGTTGGTGAGAATCCAATAGGTGTAGATTAGTGGGGCTGAGCCCTACTCATGTATACAAGCAGATGATATGTTTATATTATTCATTAATTGGTGCATACATAATATATATCATATTTACTTTTCACATTTTCTATAAACGATAGCATGTTTCTACTGGGATTTTTAGGAATCTCATCCTATTTTTAAATAAACATCTTAGTAAGTGCTAGTGGTTTGAAAGGTAAGGGCGTAGACGTCGGGAAATAATTAGCACGTGTTTCAAGGCGAGGACAAGATAGTGGATTCTAATTAGTTTATATTTAGATATTTTGGAGAAATTTGTAAATATTAAGTTTCGGCTATATTTTCTGTATTCCGTCTACGAACGATATCGGTATTGTAAACGAATATTTTTATCAGTATAATTATACTTTTATGTATGCTCATTGAATTTCGTTTCTATTACTCTTCGAATATCGAAATGGAAACAGGTATTGACACTATTCCTATGTTGCCCATCGAACTGTGTATTGTTTCCCGCAAATACTCTGAAATAAGTGAAAATAAAATGAGGGTGTGACATTTCACGGCTGGTGGGGTAGTTTCTCTTTAAATAAAAAAAAAAAGTAAATTGGTCTATTTATTTTAATTTAAAAAAAAAAATTGAACCTAACATCCTTTTAAGATTATGAATATTCGAAATACTTTTTTATCTTTTTTATAATTTTAAAATTTTATTTTAAGGATTTTTCCGAAGTAAATAAATATCCACATTTAATTTAAAATTAATTTATTCCTTCTTTTTATATAAATAAATTAATCTTTTCCCCTGATTATAAATGGTCTGAATGGTGAAAGGTTGAGTCAATTCTATAGATTCGGATGACTTGATTCGTCCAAAGTCCGAAATACTCCCTCCGGTCCTAATTATAAGATAAAGTTGACTTTTTTGAAGAAAATTAAGGAAGCTAATTAAATTACTTTAGAGTATTTATATTTTTATTTTTTTCTCCAAACTAATTAATTTGACTAATAAATTAATATATAATCTAAAGATACTAAAAATATAAATACTCTAAAGTAATTTAATTGATTTTTTTAATTTCTCTAAAAAAGTCAATTTTATCTTATAATTAAGACCAGGGAATAACTAGATATGGTCTAAATGATGGCGGAAAAAGAAGAAGAAGAAGAAGAAGCTAGATATGGTCTAAAACTTAGGCCAACTTACTTCTGCATCCATATTGATTATAGCTTGTCCTATCCTAACTCGAAAGTTATTTCACTTTACCTGTTCATATTTTGACCTCTGAAGAGAAAGTACACGTTTCTTTCCGCTGATATCCAATGGCCATTTCTTATACTTCAATTCTTAAAATTATATTATTTCTCATCTTTTAAAGAAACACCTAACTAAAAATTATATAGTAATACCCAAGCATGCAAAAAGGCAATCACTTTAAAGAACAATGCTAGCTAACTTTTTTATATTAATATCGCATTAATAAAAATTGATTATAGGGAAAATTTCAGAAAAAGAAATCTGAAATAGGGAAATCTCTAATTAGTGCTACAAATTCCAAAATTCCGGATCAGTCCGCTGTCAGTATGGATGAACAGTGCAGGGGCGTCAAAAGACGATTTTGCCCTTCAGTTCTCATTCTCGTCACTTCAGAATAACAACACGCTCCTCTTGATTAACAACTTTGTATTCTTGATTAATAACTCTAGTTTCATCTTTTTATTTTCACAATAACAACACCGGTCATGTTATTAACAACCTTGGATTCCTGATTAACAACTTCGCTTTATTCTTCTACATATTCATATCGCAAAAATATAGTATTGTTAATGTAAAATACAGTGTTGTTAATAAAGAAAAAGGTGTTATTATTGACTCTAAAACTTAAATTACGAAGTTGTGAAACAAGAAATGGGAGTTGTTAATGTAGAATATGGTGTTGTTAATAACAAGACCGGTGTTGTTATTGTGAAAGTAAAAAGATGAAATTGGAGTTGTTAATCAAGAATACGGAGTTATTAATTAAGAATCCAAAGTTGTTAACTAAGAGTCGTGTGTTGTTAATAAAGAAAGAGGTGTTGTTATTGGCCCAAAACTTAAATTACGAAATTGTAAAACAAGAAATGGGAGTTGTTAATCAAGAATTCGGAGTAGTTAATTAAGAGCAGTGTGTTGTTATCCTGAAGTTGCGAGAATGAGGCTAAAGGGCAAAATCGTCTTTTGGTGCCCCGCACTGTTCATCAATACTGACAGCGTACTGATCCGGAATTTTGAAATTCACAGCACTGATTAGGAATTTCCCTATTTCGAATGTATTTTTCTGGAATTTTCCCTTGATTATATGACAATAAACATTGAAAGATGGTTTGATTTATATAGTACTCCCTCTTATATTTAACATAAAATATATTTATCTAATTTAATTAAATAAAGGAAGTCAGTTAAGTTAGTTAATATGATATGTATTTTTTAAAACACTCTAATCATATTTCGTAATTCTCTCACCCTTTCTCCTTTTTAATTATTGTTAAGAAAATATCAATAGAGTCAAATTAAAAAAAGATTAAAAAATATGAAAAATATGCCTTAATTTAAGATCAAGTTCACCCCTCAAATATGCCTTATATTAAAGATTGGAGAGGGCATATTGCTATTTTATCCTTCTTTGAATATACTTAGAGTTTTGTAACTTTGACCTCAAACACTTCGTTGCATCCTTATCGGCTGAGTTAGTAGATGATTACTATTTCATCTTTTTTAATTTTTTTTATCTTTTTCTGAAAAAAATAAAAAAAATTATGAGACTTATTGAAATTTTTATAAATAAATTCAAAAGGTAGTATTCATTTTAAAATTTTATAAATTAATGATAATATTATTATACTTAATTTTGTCAAATATTTATTAACTTATAGCTTTTTAAATATTATTATTTATGAAATCTTAAATGAGAAATATTTACATACTTTAGGAATGCCACATCATCTAAACTTTATCCAATAAAAATATAACAATTCATATTATTTTAATCATAGTTGGCATGTGAATCTTCTGAAAAAAAAAATCACTTTTTTGTTTGTTAAGAAAAATATGAGTTTATTATTTAGTTTTAGTTTTTTTTAAATAATATGTGTATTTTTCTTGAAAACAAATAAAAAAGTGAATTTTTCATACGAATCACCTGCCAACTGGGATTAAAATAGTCTAAGTCATGATATTTTTATTGGACAGAATTTAGATGACATGGTATTCCTGAAATATGTAAGTATTTATCATCTTAAATGAGAACGATGCAGAGGACCAAAATATACTGAAAGGTCATAAATTTAAGTAGTAATAAAGAAGTATGAAGGCTAAAGAATATTAAACTGAAGGAATAAAAAAACAAGAATACCCTCCTATAGCCTATAGCATAGTTAAGTTGTAATTTGTAAATTTTAGAAAATATAGCGGGAACTTAATATATACAGGATTTTCTAAAATATCTAAATATAAACTAATCATAACAACAATCTTTTCCTTGCTTCGAGACACATGCCAATTATTTCCTGGCGTCTACGCCCTTGCCTTTCGAACCACTAGCATCCACTGAGATGTTTATTTAAAATAGGGTGAGATTCTAAAAAATCCCAGTAAAAACATGCTATCATTTATAGAAAATGAGAAAAGTAAATATGATATATGTCATGTATGCGCCAATTAATGAACAATATAAACATATCATCTGCATGTATACATAAGTAGGGCCTAGCCCCACTAATTTGCACCGGTTGGGTTCTCACCAACTCAGTGTAAGTGTCTCTAGCACTATTGGCCCCTCTTTGGACAAACCATGTTAATTAATAAAGTAAATTTACAACAATGACATCCACACAATTATATAACTATGGCATGATGTATGAAGGATAATATTTCTACCTCAAAGTTTTATAGATTCCTTTTTAAATGTGTCTCGTAAAAAGTGTCGTATCTGGGCTCCGACTTGGTCCTAAAATATTAAATGTACAAGAAATAGATCATAACCTATTCGAGTATCATTTTAGACTCTTCCATAGAGTTTCTCATGGTTATATTAGTCTATAGTAAAAATTTATCAAAATGCCCCCAGCCCGTACCCTGCTTGATGGCACGTTTTCCAAAATTTTGACTAGAGCTATTTTGATATATTTTTGCTCAAAGAATCCATTTATGGGCTCGAAATCACCAAATTCGATGTCAAATTACAAAAATACCCTTGACAGCCCCAATTTAGGGATTTCAGTGGCGTTTTCGTAATTATGCTTTTTTGGCCTCTATCGAAAAAGTGTCCAACTGTAACCCCACATATTTTTGCCCATTGAATCCAATAGAACTATTTATTTCATGAAAATCCAACTCCTACCCCTTGAAACAGTGCGGGCCGAAATATTTCAAGAAAAATGGAAAAATGTAGTTTTGTGTTTTAGCTTCCAAAACTTGTACTTTTCCACTTCTAATCCCTTATTAATTCATTTAAACACTTCTTAACCATGATTTAAAGAAATTTTGACACTATGACCCCTTAGGGTTATAGCTTTTCCACTTTTTCAAATCAACTAAAAATCACTAAATTAACAACAAACTTCAAAATCAATACAAGTATATATTTGAATTTGGTATATTTACCTCTTAGGCTTCTTGGTTTCTCTCTCTATATGCGCCCTCTCTCTCTTCTCTTTGAGCTAAGAATGAGTCTTCAAGATCATAAATTCATGAAGAAACAAGGTTTAGAGAAGGATTTAGGGAAATGTTATAAGAAAAGCTTAAAAATCAACTCTTACCTTAAGATTTTTTCTTCCTCTTTTCTCTAACTTTTCAAAGTTTCTCCAAACACACACACTCTCTCTCTCTCTCTCTCTCTCTCTCTCTCTCTCTCTCTCTCTCTCTCTCTCTCTCTCTCTCTCTCTCTCTCTCTCTCTATGTTGAACGAAAATGCATGAAGGGAAGGGAAGAGAAAGCCTTCATAAAAATGCTCACTTGATTCCAAACCATTGATCTCATCTAAGGTTGATATAACAATACTTGTCTTGCACCATACCTCCCTCCATGCTTTCACCCATGCCTTCCACTTTATGCCATACCTCCTCATCATTTGGCTTCAATTGGAATTGGACTAGATCTCCTTCTCTTGGTTAGCTTGAAAAAACGTGCTCCCTCTCTTCTCCAACCAACCAAGTGTTTTTCCAACTAAATCCAACTTCCTACTCCACCAAGCAATCATGTTCACCCATTCCTTCACCCTAGCTTACCATCATGCACTTCACCATACCGTCATGTAATGTTCACCTTACCATTGTTATCATTACTCTCTTCATGACACTTGCCTTTTTAATTCCATTAATCAATTTCTAATATTTTCAATTTTCAGAATAATGCAAATTCTGGCAGATTTTCTGTCCTAACTTTAAAAAATCATAACTAATTTTGTAGATATCGTTTTGGAGTGATTCTAAAGAATATAGAACCCTTATTAAGTCTTATTTCAAAGAAAAATATGGAATTTTACTAGCTGGGATCATATTATTCCCATTTTTTCAATCTTTGACAACTGCTCTAGAAATTTTTCAGATTTTTGGGCTAACTTCAAAAATTCATATCTTTTTATACATAGTTTTAATTGATTTATATGACCTATCAAATTAAAGCTTAGGATGTTTACTTTCATTATGTAAAATTTCATAATTTTTGCTCATCATTTGGTCTTTTAAAATCATATAACAAATTCACTGCCTTACAGACGATTTCAATGAAAACACTATTCAACTTTCAATTTTCAATATTTAATTTCTTTGGCTTTAAATATTCATCATTTCATTGAATTTCTTAATTAATTACATTATATTTTAGATGAATATAAAATTTGGGATGTTATATCCATCACTGTAAACTTTTTTTTTGTGTAAAAGTAACCATTAACTTTCAAAAGAGGGGGCAAAAGTGACACTTTCACTAAACTAACTAACGGCCGTTAACTTCTGTACAAAATTACCAAAATACCTATATCTAAAACAAATATTATGGTGGTGGACACACTTTTAAAAAAATTTTATGGGTATTTTTGCCCTTTAACCCTTTGTTTAGATAGTGGTATTTTGGAAATTTTGCACAGGAGTTAACAGCCGTTAGTTAGCTTTAACAGAAGTATTACTTTTACCTCCTTTTTAAAAGTTCATGTTACTTTTGCGCCAAAAAAAAAGCTTATGTTGGTGAATGCATTTTTAAGAAAAGTTTATAGATATTTTTATTTCTTAACCCCTTAATAAATATTGATTCTTTCTTATTTATCATATTTATGATTTATGATCTTTCTATGTGTGTGTGTATATATATATATATAGTGTGTGTGTGTTTCGGGGGCGTTTGACCCCCAATTGAGCGTTTGAGCTAATAAGCTCAATGGCTCAACTGGAAAAAAAAATTGCAGTGTTTGGTTTCAGCGGTGAGCAATCGAGCTTAATTCTATCTTAATAGCTTTTGCCATAAGCTCCATTTCTTAGCTTTTACTGATTTAGCTTTTGGGGAGAGTGAGAATGGTTAAAATATTTTTTCAGTTGTGTCCAGTGTACTATTATACTTATTGCAATTTTACCCTTAATGTACTTTTTTTGCTACAAAAATTAATTTCAACTATTATTTGGTGCTTTTAACCCTTAAAATATTTTTTCAACTGTACCCAATATGTTATCAGACTGATTGCAATTTTATCTTTAATGTATTTTCAGTTCCAAAAATTATTTTAAACTATTTTTTGGTATTTTTAACCCTTTAAAATATTTTTCCACCCATTTTCTCTTACTATTATTACAAAAGTCACTTGTGCTTAAGTCAATCCAAACAAGTTTTATTTTTACAAAATTCATTTATACAATCGCTATTCCAAACATAAATCACATTACACAATCGAGCTTTTACCAAAACTAAAATGACTAAACGTTAAATTGAAAAACTCTATTTTTCCCATAGTTCTTCCAAGCATACTCATATATATATATATATATATATATATTCCTTCAGTTGGCGCTTGAGTATATCATTCTCCCCACTTGTACTTAGTTTTTATTTATTTATTATTTATTGTGAAGCATCAAAATCAAAATGATGCCTTGTCCCATTGCATTACTTTAATAACCGCTTTTATCTTCACCCTATTCTTCTTTTCTGGGGTCTCATCTTTACCTAATTCTATTTCACAATTATTGCTCTATTAGGTATTACGCATCTATTAATTATGTTTCTAGACTCTCTCTACCCGTCAAACTGCTACTTAAGGATAAAAAAAAAACCCCAGAAAAAATTGTTCCACGAAATGATTACTACTTGCACAAGGCAGTTAATGTTTTTTAGCCAAAGTTGGCTTCTTGCTAGTTTTGTTCCAGACAAGTACATGTCCAAGACGGATGGAATTTCCTTTGCTGAGAACACAATATAATTTATGATCCACTTTGGAGCAACAGGTATTACTATTTTGCAGAAGAAAAGAGCATTAATAGACGTTTCCTTTGATGTGGTGTTTGAATTTTTTTTTAATATTACAAGAATGATTATTTTATTCATCTTAAAAAAGTGTCAATTAATAAAAATTAAAATTTTAGATTATTTTTTTTCTCGTAAGGAACTGCACATGCTTCATAATTTCGTCACTTTGCTAACATAAAGCCTATAATTTACAGCAGCTCAAAAAAAACCCTGTGATATCACAACCAGGGTCCTTCAAAAAAACCACAAATACCCAAAAAAACAAACTAATAAACATAATTAAATCATAAAAAAACGAAAAAGGCAAAACTGCCCCTAATAGAACAACCGCAGATTAAAAAAAACGTGAATAAAATTCCAAGCCACCGTCACCGACCCCAATCAACAATCATGCAACAAAACGACGTCACTTCACCGCAAAGAGAACCAGGAAACAAGCTCCGGGCCGACGCGCCGCTCCGCAATCGCCACGCGCTCGTCGGGCACCAGCGGTGCCCGACAGAGGGGGCAGTTGAAATTAAGGTGGTCCAACCAGCCATCGAAGCAGCATCGGTGAAAAACATGGCGGCACGGAAGCCGTCGAACTTGGTCGCCGTCTTCGAACGTGCTCTGGCACACCACACACTTAGGAGATCCAATCACACCGGCGGGACCATCATCGCCACCACCTACGACGGAGTATCTGTAGGAGACACAGCGATTAAGATTGAGCTGCTCGGAGAGGACGATTAAGCTGGCAAGGCCCGATCCGACGGCGGTGAAAAATCCATCGTCAACAACGACCGGGTTCGGGTCGAATCTGGAGAGTCCGAGCGAGTGGAGGAGAGTGATAAGGAAGGAGCGAAGCTGGTTGAGGCAATCGGCGACGAGAGCCAAGAAAAGTAGAGGAATCGAATCTGAAGCGACGTCGTTTAGCTGGCTCTGCAATCCCATCTCTCTCTTCTCTCTCTCCTTCTCTGTATAGAGATATAAATATATGAACTTAGCTTTTCTGGTTGGAGGATTGTGGTGAATGGAATTGCAGAGAGGAAGGAAGAGCCGGATGTGAGGATTGAGAGGAGAGAGAGATGCTCGGTCCCTATAAAAAGGACTAAAGGAGGTGCGTGAGAGATGAGAGAGAAGGCTAGTAAAACATTAAAATAATAATAAGGGTTAATATAACTTTTAGTCCCCAAAATTTAATCCAATTTTGATTTTGGTCCCTCAAATTTGAAATTGGTGGTTTAGGTCCATGAAATTTTACCCAATTTTGATTTTAGTCTATCAAGTTTGAAATCGGTGGTTTTGATCCCTGAAGTTTCGCCCGATCTTGATTTTCGTCCCTCAAATTTAAAAAGGACTTGGCGACCTGTTTTTGAAACTCGACTCGACCCGGAAAAAAAAACCAAGTTCTTTTCAAATTTGAGGGATCAAAATCAAAACAGGTGAAACTTCAGGGACCGAAACTGCCGATTTCAATTTTAAGGGATCAAAACTAAAATCGAGTGAAACTTCAGGAACCAAAATCATTGATTTCAAACTTAAGGGACTAAAACCAAAATTGGATCAAACTTAAGGGATCAAAAGTTATATTAACCTTAAAAATAATTATAATAGTTAAATAAAATATAAAATAATAAGAACAAAAATTGACAAAAAGCATCTCTGAATTCTGATGGCCCGCGAGTCTTCTGTAGAGAAACCGAGAAAGTAAAAAGACACTGCAAAAACGGGGTTTACAATTTTTTTTATATCTTAAATTTTAAAAAATATAAATACCAAATATACAAAAATTTTATTTAAATATTATTATATTATTTTATGATGTCCTCAAATAGATCAACAATGAATTTGAATCACTTTCTTAAGTGAGTCCTAATATTTTCTCTTCCCCACAATCATGCTCAGTTATGATTGTAGATTGTTGATGTAATGTAACACCCTAAAATTTTATATTCATCAAAATATATTATAAATATTTGATAAATTTAATAAAATGATGAATATTCATGAATTTGGAATTAATGAATTTATAAATGTTCAATTTCATGAGAAATTGGGCAAAAATAATTAAGGAATTAATTTGGATAATTTAAAAAGCCCAATATTAAGATCCAAAAATAAAGGAATATTAGAGAAAATATTTGGTCCAAAAATATATGGAAATTGGCCAAAGAAGAATAAGAGAAGAAATTGGATTAGAAAGATAATGACGAAATCATAATTTTGCCAAATTATCACAAAATTAATTATTTTCTAATTAATTGAAGTTAATTTAAATTAATTAATGAAAATAAAGGTAAAAATATATTTATAATATTTTTCTCAATTTAATATGAATTTATGGAAAATTTGAGAAAAAAAATGCAATTTTGACCAAAATTGAAACTTTACGTGTATACGTAACCGGAACAAGTTGTGAAGCCAATTGATACCATAAAGAGGAACCCCTAGGTGTCTATTACATGTTGCAAGAGAAAGGAAATATTGGTTGTGCTTAATGAGTTTGGTTACATGTACATAGGATTTATGTACATAAAATTGATTTTGGAATTTTTGGAAATTCCATAAATCATTAAAAAAATCATATAATATAATAAAAACACTTTACCATCATCTTCCTCAACTCATTTTTGTGCCCTAACAGATCTGAACTAGTGAGAGAGAGTGTGAAATTCTAGAGAGAGAAAGAGAAGAAAAACTTGCAAAAGTAAGTGATTTCTTCGTTGAATCGATTCCTAACACGTATAATTCTGTTCCTAAGCTACTCTTCTATATGATTAAGGTTTGGGAAGCTCATCTTTGGGTGTTCAAGGACCTAGGGTTTCAGCCAAGAAGAGGAAAAGCTAGTGGGAGTTTGAGGTAACTTTCAAACTTTCGTATATTAACTATTTTGGTTGCTGTGGGCAATTTGATCTGTGAAATTTCTTCGGATTACCATTAGTTTTAAATTTTGGAAAAGTGTGTGCCTAAGGGTTATGTTGCCCAATTTTAGTTCAAATGGTTGTTATAACTCAATTAGATGGTTAATAAAGTGGTTAGGAATAGAAAGGAACGCGTTTACGAAGCTGAAATCGTAAAACCCCGATTTTTCCTAGAGAACACCATAATTTCAGCCAGGGATGTTTGAGGGCCTTAGAGTTGGATTTTCAATGATTTGATAGTTCTATTGGATTCAGGAGGGAAAATTAGTTGGGGTTATAGTTGGGCACTTTTTCGGAAAAGGCCGAGAAAGCATAATTACGGAAACGCCCCTAAAACCCTAAAAGCATGGCTGCCAAGGGCAATTTCATAATTTGACACTGAATTTGGTAATTTTAAGCCCGGAAATGGATTCCTTAGGCGAAAATATGTCAGAATAGCCCTATCCATAATTTTGGAAAAACGTGTCATCAGGCTGGGTACGGCGGGGCCGGACTGGGGTCCTGGGGGCATTTTGGTAAATTTTCACCATAGGCTAATATAACCACAATAAACACTATGGAAGTGTCTAAAATGATACATGGATAGGTTATAACCTATTTCTTGTACATTTTATATTTTAAGACTAAGTTTAGAGTCTGGAGTTGGCATGTTCCATGAGGCGAGCATCTCGAGGTTAAAAAGAGTTGAGGTAGGGACTATTATCTCTCATATACTATGTGATTAATTGTATATTATATGTTACTGTATTTCGTGATATGAATACGTGCTAGAGGCATAGTACCTAGTTGTGGTTCGTTGCCCAACCAAGGTATATCGAAAATCCTAGCTATGGTCGGTAACTCAGCTGAGGTACATGTAGGGGTTCTAACTCGATGTTTGGTCCTGAAATGTGTGTATAAATATGAATCGAATTGAACTTTCATTTTGTCTAATATGGTGTATTGCATATTTAATTTTCACATTTTATATGTCGATAGTATGTTTCTACTGGGATTCTTCGGAATCTCACCCCTTTTTTCTAAACAAAATATCTCAATGGGTGCCAGTGGAGCAAAAGGCAAGGATGTGGACCAATGGAAGTGACTGGCATGTGTCTCGAGGCAAATACAAAGTTCGTGGTTATAGATAGTCTATGTCTAAAATACTTTTAGATATTTTGTAATAGTTGTATATATTGTCGCATTCTGTATGGTTGACTTTGGACTGTAAAAAAATACTTTTATCAGTATATATGTACTCTTTTATATGCCTGTGGAACTTAGACTCTATTACTCTGTGTATATCGAAATGGAAACGGGTGTTGACATTTAATATCATTTTATCCTTTCTTGTTCTTAATGATAATTGCATTTTTCCCAAAAAAAATCAACAATGAATTTGAATGACTTTCTTGTTGTTTACATTGACGTTTTTGTTTTTTGAAGTCATAAAATGAAGTTTTCAAAAGAGAAAAATAAGTTTGGCCAAAAAAAAAAAAGAGAGAAAAATAAAAAATATAAAAAAAAGGAGACAAATAAATAAAAGCGGTAATTAAAAATTCGGAAAATTGCAACCAAGTCTTAATTAACTAAGTTAATGACAATTAGGTTCTTTGAAAATCATCAAATTGCAGTGAAGTCTTAAAGGACCTGGTGCTATTAATTCTAGACGTAAAAGTACAATTTTGCCCCTCTTTTCTGTCACCCTGTGAGGCAAAGTTGTTACTAACTATAATACCCCAAACTTTGATACTTGAGGCTAGAGAATAAGCCTGAGATTAGTGAACTGCTAAGCCCTGGTTTAACAAGATCCCAAATTGTGATTAAGGGTTAATGACTCCAAAAGTAGAGGTGATTATTGATAGATAAACCCTTTTGGAGAGTATGATGTGATTTGACACTCGAATGTGATTCGTATGTGTTATAAGCAGCGCTGAAACCCTGTATTTAAGTTCAATTATGGATTAACATCTAAATTGACTTAAAATAGAGGGAGGGCGCATAAGGTGGTTAAATGAAAAGATAAGATGAGTTTTGTGGTGATTCAAGAAGAATTGTCATAATCAGGGGAAAAACGGTAAAGTTACCGACCAATTGGTCAGTTATCGAAGAGGAAACTCATTGGTAACTTGAAGATCAATGGTTGAGATTGATTTGTGTAATAGATCAAGGGGCAGAATCATGTGTGTATGTGTCTATGTGAGCTCATGGATGGTGTGGTCAGATGTTGACATGTGGCAATTTGTGGACCCTTGGATCTTGGTCAAAGATTTCAACTCATTCCTCTCTCCTCTCTTTTTCTAGTCGGCCAACAATTGGGGCAAGGGAAAAAACTGCATTCACTTCATCATTTTCATCTCATCTTCACTCTCTCTCTCTTATGCTCTATTGACGCCAAGCTTGAAGGAGGAAAGAGAAAAGGAAAGGTGAGGTTTTAGCCTTGTAGATGTCTTTTAATGCTTAAACACCATTTTATAATGTTGTTCATAGTGATGAGAGCTTCATTTCTATGGTTTTAAATTCTTGATTGGAGATTTTTGGGAGCTTGAGAAAAATGAGAAAGATGAAGAATCAAGGAATTGGTTTGGGAAAGAGGAAGAGGTGGGTATTTGCTACCTTTTAATCTAAGTTTTGTGATTTGTGGTTGAGTTTTGATAATTTTAGAATTTTTCCCTGATTTTTGTGGTATTTTCATGTGGCATGCAAGTGGGATAATTGCATGTTGATTTGTGTGGAAATTGGTGATTAGTTGTGTAATTTGGTCATTAGAATTGGTTTGGTATTGGAAATGGAAAAGTTTGCAATGTTAGATTTTGAAATGTGAATTGTGTTGACATGTTGAGATTGTTGTGAAAACATGTCAATGTGATGTGAACTTGATTGATTTGGTGTTTCTAATGAATTTCTTGTGAAAATTTGTGTGGGAATAATTTTTGGTATGAAAGTGGGACCATTGGAAGTAAAGATGCAAAATCTGTAATTCTGTCTTTTGAAACTCTATTCTGGACAGTCTGTTTATGTGGACGTTTTGAATGAGCAAATGATGTCTAAAACTTCTGAAACTTTTCAGTCTTAAAGTTCACATCTTAAGTTTCAAAATAGACACATAATTTGTGTTATTTCGTTTTATGAACTGGGATTTATGTTTGCCCAAAGTTTGATGTCGAAACTGGACTTCATTCTGGAGCAGTGTGGGATATTTGTGTAATTCTGTATTTCTGTGGTTATGGACAGCCTTGGTCATATTTTTCCTATGAAGAGGACTTAAATAAATTTCATTTGGTTTTGGGATCACCTCATTTTGATTTTTTTAGAATTAATTATGAATTTTTGAAATTATCTTGGCTGCAGCAGAAAATCTTGGCTGCAGTGTAAAAGTTTCTGTGCACGTTTTGGCTGCAGCCAACCCCCATTTTTAGTATTTTGTGATTTTGGAAGGTGATTTCCAACCTAGTACTTCCTAATCCTTTAGGTTTTCGTTGAGTTTATTATAGCCACTCAAATTGTGTGAATAATAACCAACCTTAAGTATTGTGGAAGTAAGGATTTAGAATTGAGATTGACCCTATGTCCTTGATTTGGTTATAGGGTTTGATATTCGCTCGGATTGCGAGTAGCCGATGCTGGAGCTTACGTGGAAAGAATAAGTGTGGGGAACTTACCTCTTCTGTATGTATTTGATAATTGTGTTGATATATTGATGCATGTATTGCTTTTTTTGATTATGTGAAACATATATGAATGATTGTAGCTCTGTTTCTATTTATGCTATGGCCATGAGTATGTTGTTGAAATATTGAGCACGCAGATATGTCATTGTGTGAGCATGAGTTATGTATTGTAAGCATGTCATGCATTAAACACTTATCTTGCATGCATATTGGTATTTGTTTCCTACTGGGATTCTCTTGAATCTCACCCTCCCTACCAACATTTTAGATAGGTTAGGTGGAATCGAGGAAGAAGCAAGCATCCATAGGTGGCGATGACTCCTTCGGGTTGTAGCTTGTGATAGTTGATTGTCAATGCATGTTTGAGATTAAGTATATTTGGATATATGATTGTATAGGTTGGAATGTATATTCGAGTATGTATTTAATATGAGAATTTGTGTAATCCCCTATTTGAAAAATTGTAAAGGGTGAATGTGCCCTGTAAAATTTGGATTAATGAAAGAAATCTGAAATTGCTAGAAATTTATCTTGTGCACTCTGATGTTTATAATAAATGTAATTTATCTTCGCAGAGTAGTTATATTCGATATGTGAATATGAGACCAAGTCAATTAGATTTTAAAAAGTATTTGTAAGAACTCTATCTTAAGGATGAGATTGTGAATGATTTTTAATAATTATGTCTCTATTTCACTTTAATCGAGTATTTTGTATATAATTACGGAAGGGGGTTACACTGACAACTAAATGAGCAATATTAACAACTTTAATTGGATAACGCTTTGTTGTTGTATGTTATTTCTTTTGCTAGCATTTGTAAATCTTTTTCAATAGAATATGAAATAATAACAGCAAAATGTAAAGAAATCATTTCCTCTGGTATTTAATGTAAGATCTATTTATCTAATTTGATTAAATTAAAGAAGCTAGTTAAATTAATTAATATAACATATATTTTCTAAAATACTCTAATTATCTTCCTTAATTCCCTCATTCACTGATCTCCTCTTTAATTATTGTTGAGGTAATATCAACAGGAGTAAAATTGAAAAGATTAACAAATACTCCCTCCAGTCCTAATTATAGGACATATATATTTACCTAATTTTGGAGAAATTAAGGATAGTGGTTAAATTAGTTAATCATATTTATTTTCCTAAAATACCCTCATTTAAAATTTAAAATGGCATCCAATTATGTTGATTCTCTGTTTTTTCTTGTACCTCTCCTGCCTCACACACGACTTCTCCAAGCTCTCACACAATCCGACATCGTCAATCTCCCTCAATAACTTTCGATCTACTCTTATTAAATTATTAATGTATTTAATTATTATTGAGAAAGTATCAATAGGGGGTATTTTGGAGAGAAATTGACAAAAATTATAACTTTGTCCTATAATTAGGACCAAGATCAACTCTCAAATATTGTCCTATAATTAAGACCGGAGGAAGTATAAAAGTATGTCTTATATTGAAGACCGAGATTAACTCCCTAAATATGTCATATATTAAGATCTGGAGTGAGTATTACATTCTTTGAACCTTATATTACTGCTTATAATAAAAATTTAGATTGATGTTGTAACATCCCAAATTTTATATTCACCAAAAATATATTGTAATTATTTGAGTAATTCAATAGAATGGTGAATATTCATGGAAATTAGATCTTGTGAATTTTGAAATATTCATATTTATAAGGAAATGGGCAAATAAATTCAAGAATTTAATATTCTTGGAGGAATAAATTGAGATTTGTGGAATAAAGTAAAAGCCCATATTTTTCTTTTATTGGTGGATATTTAGTAGAAGGGAAATATTTACTTAGAAGATAAATATGCCAAGTGGCATCATTTAAAGCCAAGAGATTAAATTATAATGGCTAAAGTTGGAGCACATGTTTAAATTGCAATAAAATATATTATGTTGACCAAAGGAATGAGATAATTGTAGAAAACCCAATTGTTAATTGAAGGGAATTGGTTCAATTACAATGAGACTTATGACACAAGTTTGAAGTAAATAAGAACAAGTTGGAAGTGGATAAGGCCAAGTACACTCATGATCACAAAGGATGGCATAAAGTGGAGGGAGTATGGCCTAAAGCAAGTCTTCATGAAGGGAGGTAAGGTGTTCATGAAAGGTGGAAAGATCTCAACCATTGATGAGATCAAGGGCTAAGATGAAATATTAAGAGAAATTAGGTGAGATATTTATGAAGCAAGGCTTCATCTTTCTCTTACCTTCATTTTCATCACTTGCAACAAAGATAGAGAGAGAGGGAGAGCTTGGGAAAATCTAGAGAGAAGGAGGAGAAATCTTAAGGAAAGATCTTGTGGATTCAAGTTTTAAGGCTTCCAATTTGTATAATCTCCTCTCTAATCTCTTCTTCTCCATGAAACACTATGTTTAGCAAGCAAATCTTGAGCTCAAGGAGAGAGAGAGGAGGACTCCTAGAGAGAGAAATTTCAAGAACTCAAGAAGGTAACTTCACAAATCCTAAGATTATGTTAGATGCGGTTGTTGTTGATGATTATGGTTGGATTTGGTTATTTTGTTAAGTTTGTAAATTTGGAAAGCCCTAATCCTAAGGGGTTATGCTGCCCAAATTTCTTTAAATCATGATTAAGAAGTGTTTAAATAAGTTAATCAAGGATTAGAAATGGAAAAAGTACAAGTTTTGGGAGCTAAAACACAAAACCCCATTTTTTCTATTTTTCCTTCAATATTTCGGCCAAGACAAGATCTGGTAGTAGGAGTTGGATTTTCATGAAATAAATGGTTCCATTGGACTCAGTGGGCAAAAATAGGTGGGGTTACAGTTGAGCACTTTTTCGGTAGAGGTCGAAAAAACATAATTACGAAAACGCCACTGAAATCCCTAAATAGGGGCTGTCAAGGGTATTTTCGTAATTTGACTGTGAATTTGGTAATTTCGAGCCCGGAAATGGATTCCTTGGGCGAAAATAAGTCAGAATAGCCTTAGTCAAAATTTTGGGAAAACATGCCATCGGGCCGTGTACGGCGGGGCCGGGCCGGGTTCCCGGGGGCATTTTTGTAAATTTTCACCATAGACTAATATAACCACAATAAACACTATGGAATAGTCTAAAATGATACTTGGATAGGTTATGACCTATTTCTGGTACATTTAATATTTTAGGACCGAGTCGGACGTCGAGACAGCACGCTTTTCAAGACACGATTAAATAGGGGATATCAAAGCTTTGAGGTAGGGACATTATCCTTCATACACTATGCCATAAGTTATGTGATTGTGTGGATGCCATTGTTTTGTAAATGCACTTTATTAATAACATGATTTGCTTAGAGAGAGGCTGTTAGTGCCAGAAGTGCACTTACACTGGGAGTTGGCAGAAGTCCAACCGGTGTATATTGTGGGGCTGGGCCCTACTCATGTATACATGACGATGATGTGTTTATATTGTTCATTAATTTGTGCATACCTTGGCGCATGACATATTTACTTTTCGCATTTTCTATGAACGATATTATGTCTCTACGGGGATTCTTCGGAATCTCACCCTATTTTTAAACAAATACCTCAGCGAGTACCAGTGGGCCAAAGGGCAAAGATGTTGACGCCGGACAGTAAGCGGCACGTGTCTTGAGGCAAGGATATGAACGTGGTTATGCCTTAGTCTATGCCTTAATATTTTGGATAATTTGTAAATATTAAAACTTCCGCTGTATTTTCTGTTTCCGTCGACGAGAAATATCGGAATTGTAAACAAACGACGTTTGATTGTAAACGAATATTTTTATCAGTATAATTGTACTTTTTTGTATGCCCATTGAATTCCGTCTTTATTACTCTTTGATTATCGAAATGGAAACGTGTGTTGACAGATGTTAGAAGGAAGATAACGAAATGTTTTGATAGAAAAAGAGATTATATATATTTACTAAACATAGAAAATTTTATCATAATTCATGTTCATATAAATATTTACAGGAACGTGTCTAAATTATTTAAAGAAATAAGCGGTAGGTTCCTGAAAATCTGCCCGTATGGTTTGTTTTTTGGCAGTTGCATTTTTGCAATGGCATGTATTAGGTTGGCCTCCCTCAAGAATCATTTCTCTCTTTTAGTGGAGCCCTCCTTTCTCCCTATTCTTATTCTTATTCTTATCCCAACACTATTTTATTCCTTAGGCCACATTTGTTTTCTTGCATAAATATGTAAAATAAAATTTTTTTTTAACAAAATAAAATTATGCGGTTCCTTAGGCCACATTTTTTAACTTTTACTTCAATTTCAGTTTACAAAAATGGACTAAGTTTTGCAGACGTTAATACAATATAGATATTAGGAAGAGTTGGAGATTTTTCCTTTCTTTGTAGTATTTTTTACAAACTACAAATTATCATATTCATAGCTTGTAGATATTATGCTTTATTTGTCATATTTCTTACCGTATGTAAGGCATATACTTGTTGAATAAAATTTAAAAATCAAATCATAATATTCATAATTTCGTTGTTATACAACTGATATTCATAATTTCTAAATTATGTGAAATTTAAAGGATAAATTGTACTCTTATTCAAAATTCATAAATAGTACTACCTCCAATACTAAATGTAGAATCTAGTGTGTAATGTTATTTGTACATTAAATTAGATCATACATTTAGGATTGTAGGAGTATAATTTATTACAAATTTTACATTCTTATTGACTATATTTATTTTAAATGTAACAAATTTTTCATATGTCATACATCATTCACAAATTTTATATAATTAAGTAATTTACCATATAATTTATAATTTATATTCAACATGATGAAACCTATTAAAAACCTAGAAACTTCTGGTAATACCTCGAATTTTGAGATTGGAGGCTTTAAAATAAGCCTAAATTGAGTGGACTATTAAGCCCCGATTTAGTAAATGTCCCGAATCTATTCTCTAATATTCCTTATATCTTTGGGTGCATTAAAGAAAATAAAATGGTTAATTTTGAAGAAAGTGATTATGCTTATGGTGAAATCGCCTATGAGGCAGTGAGTTTGTCATATGATTTTGTATGACCGACTGATGAGAAAAAATTATGAAATTGTATAGGGTGAAAGTAGATATCCTAAGCTTTAATTTGATAGGTCATAGGACTCAATTAGAGCTATATACAAAAAGATATGAATTTTTGAAGTTAGCCCAGGAAAACTGGAAATTTTATGGAACAACATCCAAAGATTGAAATTTTGGGAATTTTGTGATTCTATCTAGCAAAATTCTATATTTTTTATTGAAACTAGACTCAATAAGGGTTCTATAGGCTTTGGAATCACTTCAATTCGATTTTTCTATAATTAGTTATGAGTTTTCAAAGTTTGGGCAGAAATCTGCCAAAACTTTGTAAAAATCCTAATTTTGGAAAATTGACAAATGAATAAAGTAATATTATATAATATAAGATATAACATCATCATCTTTCTCCCAAGCTCATTTCTGGCGTGTTTCAGCAGCCAATAGAGAGAGAAAGCTTGAGAGGTTTTAGAGAGAGAAAGAGAAGAGAACTTGCAAGGTAGGTCAATTTCTTTGGTGAATTCGTGCCTAATGCGTATAACCTTGTTCATAAGATTTTCTTTCATGTTTTTTAAGGTTGTTGAAGCTGAATTTTCCTTGTTAAGAAGGGCTAGGGTTCAGCCATATCAAGAGAGAGCCAGTGGGAGCTTGAGGTAACTTCCAAACTCTTGTATATTGACTATTCTGGCTGTTGTGAGCAATTTAATCGGTGAAATTTTGTCAGATTGCCGTTGGTTTTAAAGTTTGGAAATTGAGTTGCCTAGGGGTTATGCTGCCAAAATTGATACTAAATGGTAGTTCTAAACTAATGTAATGGTTAATAAAGTGATTAGGAGTAGAAAGGAACACGTTTACAAAGCCGAAATCGCAAAACCCCGATTTCCCCCAGAAAACCCATATATTTCGGTCAGGGCTGTAAATGGGCCTTCGAGTTAGATTTTCAATGATTTGATGATTCCATTGAGTTCAGGAGGGAAAATTAGGTGGGTTACAGTTGGTCACTTTTTCGGAAAAGGCCAAAAAAACATAATTACAAAAACGCCCCTGAAACCCTTAAAATAGGGCTGCCAAGAGTATTTTTGTAATTTGACATTGAATTTAATAATTCCGAGTCCAGAAATGGATTCCTTGGGTGAAAATATGTAAGAATAGCCCATATCAAAATTTTAGGAAAAGTACAGCCGGATCGAGTACAGCGGGGCCGGGCCGGGTCCTAGGGGGTATTTTAGTAATTTTTCAAGATAGACTCATATAACCTCTAGAAACACTATGGAAGTTTCTAAATAGTACATTTGACATTGTTGGATCGAATAGGGAGCCCCGAGCTGTTTGCACGTAGATCGAGGCACACGTTTAGAGGCAGGAAAGAGTTAAGGTAGGGGACTTACCTTACTTGCATGTATTCGATATCTTTACTTGTGTAGTGATGTATGTAATTGCTTTACTTGATTGTGTAGAGCATATTTGAATAAACGAAGCTCTGTTTCTGTTTTGCTGTGGCCATAGTTTTGTTACATAAAACATTGAGCATGCAGAAATGTCATTATGGGGCAAACATCTAGTTAAAGCTAACATGTCATACACATAACATCTATCATGCATGTATTATGGTATCTGTTTTCTACTGAGATTCTCTCGAATCTCATTCACCCCTACCAACAATTTAAATAGGAGAAGACATAAGATATGCTAAAAACAATGCAGAGAGTCATATGAGGGGATTGCAGTGGTGGAATGAAGACGAGAAAATGTCTCCGTTTTACTGGGATGAGTTTAGATACCCTAATAGCCTTGTGCGGCTACATTATTTGAATTTATCAGGTACGAACCCCTCGAGGGAAATTATATAATTATGTACATATTATCAGTATATTTATGCTAATCCTATGTTGCCCACCAAACTGCATATCATTTTCCGCCAATACTTTAAAAAAAAAGGTTAAAACAAGATACGGGCGTGACACTTCTTCAACTTGTTGAAAATGAATTTAAAGCCCATTGTCTCTAAGGAAAAATAAAACATAATTCGAATCCATGTTTTTAGGTAAAGACAGACCACAAGGTATATTCATTTTTTTTAACTCATTTTAAAATATTTTGAAATTTTTATAAAGGTTAGACTTTTGGTCTCTATATTGAGTTAAATAAAAATTTTACATATAATTATTTTATATAAAATCTAATAACAACAATATAAACAGTTTAATTAAGTCAAATTCTTTATTAAATTATCAGGATAACTAAAAACAATTTAAATTTCTTATTAATAATACATGAGTTTAAGTTTTATGCTTCACACACATATATGATATATTCTAGATGACACTTACTCAAAAAAAAAAATTTTGAAAAAAAGCTTTAGTCTGGTGATCTCCTTTTCCCAGATATTTTTCTTTCTAAATTAGTTTATGAAGAGTATGGCTCACCATTCATAATAAATAAACAGAACAATCCATTATGAATTTTACACTGTATATCGATGACATTTAATTTAATAACATCATTATTAATATTTGTTTTTTGCCATCAATATCAGTATTTGATTGATTATTTTAAATAAAATTTAAGATAAGTGTCAATTCAATTATTAGCCGTTTGGCAAGTTGATGTAATCAGATAACTTCCACTTGTATGAATTAAATGCAACCTAATCTTATACTATAGTCATCACAAAAACAAAAACAAATTAATGAAAGGCTTAATTAGTCAGATCAATATATTGTTGCCAAAAAATTAGTCAGATCAATATATTGTTCACTGTTGACAATTACAATGAGAGGACTAAATCGAAAGTTTATAATTAACATATTCACGCCATTAAATAAATTATTATGATTCATTAAATATGTTGAGTATAGGTTGTGCTTAATGCTTAAATTAATATGGAATTTTAAAAGTCATGTTTTTTAAAGGGAAAATCCCTATAAAATGCACTCGAAATCGCTAAATCCCGTTTCAGTGCAGCGAATTCCAAAAACCTGAATCAATTATGTGTCAGTACGGAATGAACCGTGCAGGGGTGCCAAAAGACGATTTTACCCTTCAGCCATCATTCTCGCCACTTTCAGAATGAGGGCTGAAGGGCAAAATCGTCTTTTGGCACCCATGCACTGTTCATTTCGTACTGACACATGATTGATTCGGGTTTTTGAAATTCACTGCACTGAAACGGAATTTAGCGATTTCGAACGCATTTTATAGGGATTTTCCCTTTTTTAAAAGGAAAACAAAGAAGAATTGACTCAAAACGCAATATTTAATCTAAATTTTTTTTTTCTTGCTATCGAATATTTTATCTAAATTCGCACCATGTTTGTTCTGTGTTCACCGATGAAAAGCCAATTTAATAACCTTTCGACTTTATTTCATAACATACATTGAACATGTTTCGCTTTTGAATTAAGAATATCAAATGTAGATCTTCTTGAGAGTGACAATACTTTTTTTCTTTAGTTTAAGTTTTGTTTGAAAAAAAAATAAAAATAAAAGAAGTGATTGTGGCAAACACGTTTCAAAGAAAAAAAAAATTATATTCTAATTGATAACTTTTAAGATTGTAAAATAATGTATATTTTGAATACAATTTAATAGAATGAAATCATTCCTGTTTTTGAAATATTTTTCAGCTAAAGAAGAAAACTTGTATACTTAGCTTTATATACCTAAGGTGCTTGTTTCCAGTCAAACCAAGATGTGTTTGGATTTCTTATATATTATTTATTCTATAATAAGTTCTTGTTATTAATATTATTAATATTTTAAAGTTTTTATTTGATTGGACAAAAATATATTAAATATATAAGGTAGGTCTTCTCCCAATTTAAATTGATGAACCAATCAAAATTAATTAAAATATCTCGTTTTCCCTTTTTTTTTTTTTACATTGAAAATAAAGAATTGAAACTAAAAACGGGTCAATAAAAATGTACAATAAGAATTTCAGTCAACCAAGTGAATAAATAGAACTTTAGAATTATAAGATTCTTATGTTTATTATTTTACCTCAACCACGCGATGATCACATTGCGTGATCCAATTCTTTAATAAAGCAGATTTTTTGCTATAACATGTCTGGTAAGAAAAATCATTATATAAAAGATTATTTGCTTATAAAAAAGAACTAAATTTTCTTGTACCAGTATGAATGAAAAGCCTAGTCAATTGCATTTGGACTCATTTCATTGATACATTGAACACGTTTTGCTTTTTAAACAAGAAAAATGGATGAACATCTTCAATAAGTACAATAGTTTTTTTTCCCAAGTGTGTCTTTTATATAATCAAGTGAAATCAAAGTGGGTTGTGGCCTGTGGGAAATTCACCTTTCAAACCAAGCAAATTAATTCAACCTTTTTCATTTTGTAGAAATGAAAATAATTCCCAACCTTTTTTAATACATTATTTATATCCAGTACTATGATACACATTCGAGCATTGTGCAGCCCAATACAGGAACAGTTTTCATCTTAACTACAGTATTTTATTAGTTTATTACTCCCTCCGGTCCTAATTATAAGATAAAGTTGACTTTTTTGGAGAAATTAAAGAAGCCAATTAAATTACTTTAGAGTGTTTATATTTTTAGTATCCTTAGATTATATATTAGTTTATTAGTCAAATTAATTAGTTTAGAGAAAAAAATAAAAATAAAAATACTCTAGAGTAATTTAATTGGCTTCCTTAATTTCTCCAAAAAAATCAACTTTGTCTTATAATTAGGACCGGAGGGAGCATTATTTGACTCTGCTAAAAATAAGAATAATTATTTATATTTAATTGAAAATATATAATAGGTGTTGTTTATAGTGAAAAGGGCTTTGACCATTTTAATAAGAGGTCTCAAGTTTAAATCCGTATGAACGCAGAAAACGCTTTGAAAGATCTACCCTCAACTGGATGTAACAATACTTGAATATGACTCATTCAAATAGCTATATAAAAAAAGAAATTATATACCACTAAATTGATCAAACTACTAAAATTTATTCAAATTAAATAATTCTACCCCTTAAAATGTTAGTACGTATATTTCATAAAGGAAAATATTTAGGTTAAATTCCTTATATCCATTTTGTTAAGTTCTTTAATTATATGTTACCATATGTTTTATTTTTGAATTATTATCATCTAATTACAAACTCGTGAAAAAAAAAAGGAATATATAATCATGTATGATTGGAGAACTTGATATAATTGATATAAAGAACTTGATGCAAGTATCATCCTTTGATAAATATAAAATTTTTAATAAGATGTACTATATTCACAAGCTATATACAATGCATCTCATTTTTTAAACTCCATATAATTAAGATAAATAACTCTCTCTTACTTAGATTCATTTTCCCGGGAAAAAATACTTAAAAATTTATTTTAATCTATAATTTATATTCTTTTCTGTTTTATTCAATTCTTAATTGGAACAGATTACTTCTTAATTAAGTAGTCCTCCAATCATGATAGGGAGGTTCACACTTGCAGGCTTATGCCTTAAATAATTTTAGGGTAAGAGTTGACCAATCGCATAAACTAAATGATGATTTGAATCTGCACAATGAGTTATCGCAATTACTACTATAATTAAACATATATTTTTTGAGGTTATGTAATTAAACATATATTTGTTATACAACATGGAGATAAAGTAATAAACTTATACAAGACATTAATAAAACAACCTTTTGGTATAAGGTATCATAATATTTAAACTCACTGTGTTGATTTGATAATTAAAACTTTTTTGTGGGATGTATGAGTTGCTGACTAATCAATCTTAATGAACTGATTAAAGTAACCAAAATTCCTTAATTGAAAAGTAGAAAAGAGCTTGAGGCACACAACATCACTTGCTAAGTTATATAACGAACTAAAATTGGAGACAAACTGTTTTATAGGTGGGCATGATTAAAAATATATAAACTAGAACATGGAGGATGATGAAGAAACCTAATCCACTCTTATGTGTATGTTGTTTCTGTTCTGAATTAATGGATTTTAGTCGTCAGTCAAAAAAATTAGAAAAAAAAAAATCTTTTAGTCCTTCAAGTTGTTCATTTGTAACTCAGTCCCTCAACCATGATTTGGTGCAATAGTCTCTAAACTTTTTATTCACTTAAAAAATTTTAAAATAATATAAATAAGATGGGTAATTATTTTTGTCAAACTCACCAAGTTTATTGTTTTTGTGTTTATAACTTACAAAATTGTGTTAAATTGCTCTTAAACTCATGCTAGCCACAAACTCGATTGAACTCTCGAGTTCGCACACCGAATTTACTGCTTTTGCGCCTATCTTACAAAATAATGTCAACATGCACTTATTGTAACACCCCAAATTTTATATTCACCAAAAATATATTGTAATTATTTGAGTAATTCAATAAAATGGTGAATATTCATGAATTTGGATATTGTGAATTTTGAAATATTCATATTCATAAGAAATGGGAAAATTAATTCAAAAATTGAATTAAATTACAAAGGGGATAGCAAAATCATAATTTTGCCAATTTAGCCCAAGATTAATTATTATCCAATTAATTGGAGTTAATTTCAATTAATCAAGGAAAATAAAGGAAAATGCATAAAGAGATTATTCTTGGTGGAATAAATCAAGAATTGAGAAATTAAGGGGGATTATACATAATTCAATTAAGTGAATTATGGGACTAATGAAATGCAAAATTTCCTCCTACTCTTCTCTTCTAATTTCGTCCATGCATGAAAGAAAAAGGGAAAAATATTAAATACATGATCACATGCCACAAGAAGAAGGAAATGATGACTATGGTTGAGTGAGTTGGTAGATTAATTGTTGAGTGTAAGAATGGGAGGAGAAGCTTGAGTGAAGGAGTGAAACACTTGAATGCTTGGAAGAGGAAACACATGATTGCGTGGAAGAGTATGAACATAGAGAAAGAAGCATGGGCTAGTGGGAGAAAAGAAAGGGAGAGGGACAGAAATTTGAAGAGCAAGAAAGGAAAAGACCAATGATTTAATTAGTGCAAGTCAATGAAGAAATTATGAGGAAGAAGGGAATTGTGACAAGTGTCGCATTATGAGCCATTGATTAAATCAAGGGCTAAGAGGCAACAAGAGACAAAATAATAAAACACTTACTCCCTCCTCTTCCAAGCATCATTTCGGCCAACCACAAGCAAAAAGAGAGAGAGTGAGTTTGTGAGTTCTTGGGAGAGTTAGAGATCAAGAGGAAGCAAGAAACTAATGTAAGTATGGTTTCTTTGATTATTCTTATGGCATTTCTTTAGAATCCTTCTCTAAACTCTTGTTTCTCATGAATCTATGGTGGTGAAGATACACTTTGAGATCAAGAAGAGAGGGAGGAGAAGCCTAGAGTAAGAAGAAACCAAGAAACCAAATAGGGTAACTTTATGAACTTGCCTTCTTGAGTTGTTGTTGGTAATTGTTGTTTGGTTTTTATGATTTTTGGGTTGAGTTGTAAAATTAGAAAAGCCATAACCCTAAGGGGTTATGCTGCCCAAAATCCTTTAAATCATGATTAATAAAGTGTTTAAGTGAGTTAATCAACGATTAGAAGTGGAAAAATACAAGTTTTAGGAGCTAAAACACAAAACCTCATTTTTCCCTAATATTTTCGGCCAGCACCAGAACTGGTAGTAGGAGTTGGATTTTCATAAAATGAATGGTTCCATTGGATTCAATGTTCAAAACTAGGTGGGGTTACAGTTAGGCAGTTTTTCGGTAGAGACCAAAAAGCATAATTACGAAAACGCCACTGAAATCCCTAAATAGGGGCTGTCAAGGGTATTTTCGTAATTTTGATAGTGAACTTGGTGATTTCGAGCCCGGAAATGGATTCTTTGGGCAAAAATAAGTAAGAATAGCCTTAGTCAAAATTTTGGAAAAACGTGTCATCAAGCCAGGGTCTTGGGACTATTTTAATAAATTTTCACTATAGACTAATAACCACAAGAAACACTATGGAAGAGTCTAAAATGATACTTTGATAGGTTATGACCTATTTCCTGTACATTTAATATTTTAGAACCGAGTCGAGAGCCGGAACAACATGCTTTTCGAGACACAGTTAAACAGAGGATTATAAAGCGTTGAGGTAGGAATATTATCCTTTATATATTATGCCATAGTTATATGATTGTGTGGATGCCAATGTTTGTAAATACGCTTTATTAATCAACACGATTTGCCTAGAGAGGGGCCAGAAGTGTCAGAGGCACTTACACAGGAGTTGGTGAAAACCCAACCTGTGCAGAACAGTGGGGCCGGGCCCTACTCATGTATACATGTAGATGATATGTTTATAATATTCATTAATTGGTGCATACATGGCATATATCATATCTACTTTTCGCATTCTCTATGAACGATAGCATGTCTCTACGGGGATTCTTCGGAATCTCACTCTATTTTTAAATAAACACCTCATCGGGTACCAATGGGGCAAAGACGTTGATGTCAAAAGTGAGCAGCACGTGTCTCGAGGTGAGGTCAAAACGTGGTTACAATTTAGCATATGTTTTGTCATTTTGAGGAAATTGTAAATATTAAGTTTCCGCTGTATTTTCTGTTTCTGTCAATGAATGATATCAGAATTGTAAACGAATATTTTTATCAATATAATTATATTTTTCTGCATGCCTATTGAATTCCGTCTTTACTACTCTTCGATTATCGGAATGGAAACATAAAGTCTCATGATTGTCATGTCTTAATGCAATAATTACTCCCGGTAGTTATTAGAGGCATTGCCGAATATGATCTTCAACATATTTTGACTAAATTTTGTTTCTTCTTCAATGCTATTTGTAGTAAAGTCATTGAGACCGAAAGATTGGATGAACTGAAAAATGAAGGATATACGATCTTGTGCTAGCTTAAGAAGATTTTTCTTCCTTCTTCTTACATCATGGTACATCTAATTGTTTATCTTGTAAGGGAGATAAAGTTGTGTGACCCTATCTATTTACGGTGGATGTACCCAATTGAAAGAACTATGAAAATTCTAAAAGGGTATGTGAAGAATGCAAATCGGCCTGAAGCATCTATTGTTCAGAAATATGTTTTTGAAGAAGCCATGAAATTTTGTCAAGATTACCTGTCAAATGTAAGACATATTGGGCATTCAGAACGTCATGATGAAGAAGGGGGTAGACGTAGGGCCACAGTAAAGAGTGTTAATCCTGATGAATTGCAATAAGTCCACTTGTACATCTTGAATAATGTTGATGAAGTTCAAGATTACATTAATGCTCATAAAGAAATTGTCCAGAAAGAAAATAGTCGAATAACCGAACAAAGGTTAATTAGGGAGCATAACAAAAATTTTGCACCTTGGTTCAAACAAAAGGTTGACGGAGAAGAATGTGTTTCTGATACAATTAAATGGTTAACACGTGGTCCTGAGGTTGATGTCATAACTTGGACTTCATATGTGATCAATGGTTATACGTTTTACACGAAGTCCCTTGATTATAGGAGTACCGTCCAGAACAGTAGGGTTACGTTAGTGGCTGAATCTATGCACTTCTCTAGTTCGAAATATAAGAACCCTAGATTGGCAGTAATACCTTATTATGGGGTTATTGAAGAGATTTGGGTGGTTGATTATGTTAAAATTAAATTTCCCATTTTCAAATGCAAGTAGGTTGATGTCAACAATAGTGTGATGATTGATCAGTTTGGATTTACATTGGTTGATTTGATTAGTAGAAGTTTTGGAGATGAACCTTTTATTATGGCATATTAAGCGAAACAAGTGTTCTATATTACCGATGAGGTAAATAAAATGTGGTCTGTAGCTCTCCAAAGAAAAAAAGTCGTTGACATTAATCAAGAAAGTTGTTTAATTAATGATCTTCTTGAGACTCCTTCTTTTTCTAGGGGTCTACCAGAATTGAACGAAGAAGATGAAGCAGACAATGAACACGGCACAAGAAACGATCATCAGAAGGGATATGGGAGGATATCCCTTTATAAAAATACTTTGAAGATTAGTTGGCTAAAATAATTATCATGAACTATATTTAAATTATGTTTATTGTTATTGGTATATATAAATTAAAACTACTTTTTTTGATGTTGGCATAGGAAAATGAAGCAATGAGGTGTCTAGTGTAGATGCTCCAAAGCCAGCTAGTGATCATCAGCCTGAGAAGAGTGTGTATAAAGTACTTTGGCCATAATGAATAAGTGTTGATGATGATGATGAATTTTGTTTCCATTTCAATTAGTTTGGGTTGCTTGAGAAGATAGTGTATGAAGTATTTAATTTTGGCCATAATTTTATGATTCTGCCTGTAATTGTGAGTTTATTCTATCTGTGATTCTATCTATGTCGTTGAAATGGCTGCTTACTAAGTGAAATGTTTTAATAGGGGAAATAACTGACTTACTGGTTGGGTAATTTTTTTTAAACGAAGCAATTCTTTATTTTAAAAAAATCTTTTTAGACCGATTCTTTCCAAAACCGGTCTAAAAAGTACATTTTAGACTGGTTTTGTAAAGAACCGGCCTTAAAAGTATTACTTTAAGACCGATTTTTTATAAAACCAATCTTAAAAGTATTACTTTAAGACCGGTTTTTGTAAAACCGGTGTCTAAAAAGTTCAAATTTTTAGACTGGTTTCTTCGATAACCGGTCTAAAATTAATAATTTTTAGACCGGTTTTATAAATAACCGGTCTTAAAACATTTTTTTAAGACCGGTTCTTTAACCAATTTTAAAAGTAGGAGACTTTTAACGATCTTAAAAATAGCAGACTTTAAGACCGGCTATATCAAGACCGCATCCAGAACCAGTCTAAAATGTCATTTTTAATAGATCTTAAAAGTGATTTTTCTACTAGTATCATATTATATGTTGTATATCCTTAAATTATATATCAATTTATAAATTAGACAAAAATAATTTGGAGAAAAAATGACAAATATAAATACTTTAAAGTAATTTAATTATCTTTCTTAATATCTCTAAAAAAAATCAACATGGTCTTAAATTTAGGACCAGATGGGATATTTAATTTCATACCTTCATCTTTTGATTACAATTATTGAGCCGACAAACATGATAATTCACTGGTGTAAACATAGTTATACAATATATATACACAATTTTTAAAATAATGAACTCTATAGTGTTAAAAATTACAAAAACTTAAGCTTAATTATGACCTATATCTTTTAAAGGAGAATTCCTTTATTTTTCTTTAAAAAACAATTAACTTTCACGGTTGTCTACCATATACATATGTATATACTCCCTCCAGTCTTTTTTATAAGAATCTAAAATTTGAATTGTTTTAGTCTTTTTTATAAGAGCCCAACAAGAGTTGTTCGAAAATTTAATGAATTTTTTTTTTCATTTTTACCCCTAATTAATTATATATATTGCATTAATTAAAAGTTTGATGATACTTATATTTACTCCATTTCTCTCTCTTACTTGTCCTAAGAGCATACTTAAAAACCAAAGTTTATTTTAAACATATTTATTATTTTTAACTAATTTTAACCGTTTTCTTAAACTACATAATTAAATTACTGAGTTTTTATAAATAAAACGAGAGTATATCATTAGATTTAGGTAGCCATTTCAAAAATACACAAAAAGTGAGATTCCCAAGGAGAATAGTTTAATTAACATATAATTAAGGGATTATTTAATACTCTTTCTAGACTTCCAATCCCAAAAATATGAATTACTCCTCTAATCCTATATATAAGACAGAGAGAGAAGAAAAATTGTGATCCTATTTATAGGCAAAGAGATAATTTTCATATAAATGTACAAGTTTACCCCTCATTTATTTTTGTATTGACTTTGTTTTCATGAGATATAAGTAATATTAAATAAAGGTAAAGTTGGAAGATTATTGAATTTTATGGGACAATTAATAAAGTTTAAGGTTTTTTTTATCTATGTGAAATATGTTAGAAATGCCTTATATATAGAACCAGATGAGTAAAGATTAAAAAAATTAGTTAAGTCAGTTATTTATATAAAAAAAAGTATGTGCTTATTCCCCAAAAATATTTTATAAATCATTTGCATTTGTACTCTACCTTAATAAAGTGAATTAAATCCTTATATTTAGAGATAGATAAACCTTTAACTAGCTTCTACATTTAAGATCGAATTAAGTAGTAATAATAATAATAATAAAATATGTGTTAATTCAGTTAGTAAGTAGTTTACAAATAAGTCATAACTTCTCATGTCGTGAGTTCAATTATTAGTGTTAATGCGAAGATCTTATTGGTGATCAATCTGTAAAAACCTCTATAAACAATCTTTAAACCTAGATGCATTTCCTAATCTTAATAAACCATGAACCCAACTCAGCTAATTTTTTTTAATGAGATATTTAAAAAAAAATAGCATGTGGTGCACATATATCACATGAATTAGGGGGCAAAGGAGAAATGTCACGGGGATTTCCAACAGGACACAGACATGGGGTTCAAAAAAAACGACACGGGCACGTTTGTGCGCTGGAATTCTTTGCAAACAGTCAAATATACCGCGATATTTCCATATTCTCGCGAGATCTCCGCTGCTCGGGGTGACTCGTGTTCACACCTCTAATCTTAATCCCCTTGATTAGCAACGCTAAACTCAATTATTACCAAATGATCAAAACATTTATGAGCATCTCAATTAATGAGGCACACACATAAAGTAGATTCCCGAGCGATCGTATCTTCACCGTCCAACTAGATCCGCGTATCTGCCGACCACATTATTTGTGCCCTTAAACAAAGTCTTAATAATTATTTTATTGGATTAAAAAAACTAAATTGTTATTTGTTAATTAATCCACCAATGGCATCGAATTAAGATAGTGGGGTCCACCATTTTTTGTCCTTTTAACGTAAATCACTAAAGCCATTTCGCTTTTGATGTTCCAACTGATTCGTTTGAAATTTAGGGTGTGTTTGGTTTGAGGGGAGGGGAGAGGTGAGAGGGAATGGAATTATGGGTAAATTATCTTTTTGGGTTGAAAAAATTTAAATTTTGAGAGGGAATCCAAAATTTAAAAAAAAATGAGAAAGTAAATTTTGGGCGGGAACCCAAAATTTGAAAAAAAAAAATGAGAGAGTAAATTTTAATTTCTTTTATCCAAAATTATAATTTCTCCACCCTCCCCTCAAACCAAACACACCTTAGTGAAATCAAGAGCTCAGATTAGACAGAAATTTTTATACTCCAGATGTGGAGGGAAAGGAAGGAGACTAATCTTTACAAAAAAAACAAAAAAGGAAGGAGATTAATGGAATCCTGGCCCCAAGGCTTTTAAATTAACTTTAGTTTTATGTAAATTTTATACTATACGTATGCTCTTCAATTTCAGCCATTCTCATAATTAAATATTTAGTTTGCACGTAATGTAAATTTTTTATCTGTGATGTTTGTATTATTTGTGACTTTGTTTAAAAAAGTAAAATTTACAAAATGTATTACAGCTGTTAATATAGATTGAGCTCACTCAATGTCTGTTCGGATGTGATCAAGAGAAAGACTCCATGAATTTATTGTGGTCCTATTTTTAGGCAAAGAGAAAATTTTCATATAAATATATAAGTTTACCCTTTATTTATTTTTGTATTAACTTTTTTTCATGAGGTATAAGTAATATTAAATAAAGGTAAAGTTCTTGGGAAAAAAAAGATAAAGTTGGAAAATTGTTGAATTTTATGAGATAGTTAATAAAGTTTAAGGTTTTTCTTGGTCTATATGAAATATGCTGGAAATGCCTTATATCTAGAACTAGAGGAGTACAAATCAAAAAAATTAGTTAAGTTAGTTATTTATAAAAAACAATATGTGCTTATTCCCCAAAAATATTTTATAAATCATTTGCATTTACACTCTACATTAATAAAGTGAATTGAATCCTCATATTTAGAAATAGTATAAACCCTTAACTAACTTCTACATATTTAAGATCGAATTAAGTAGTAATAATAATAAAATATGTGTTAATTCAGTTGGTAAGTAGTTTACAAATAACTGAAATAAGTCATAACCTCCCAGATCATGAATTCAATTATCAGTGTTAATGCAAAGATCTTGTTAGTGATCGATCTATAAATACCTTTATACACAATCTTTAAACCTAGAGGCATGTCCTCATCTTAATAAGCTATGAACCCAACTCACCTAATTTTTTTTTAATGTGATATTAAAAAAAAAAAAGTGGCCTGTGGTGCACATATATCACATGAATTAGGGGGGCAAAGGATGGGATTTCCAACAGGAGACAGACATAAGACATGTGGGGTTCAAACGACCCGGGCACGTTTGTGCGCTGGAATTCTTTGCAAACAGTCAAACATACCGCGATATTTCCATATTCTCGCGAGATCTCCGCTGCTCGGGGTGACTCGTGTTCACACCTCTAATCTTAATCTCCCTGATTAGCAACAACGCTAAACTCAATTATCACCAAATTATCAAAACATTTATAAGCATCTCAATTAATGAGGCACACACATAAAGTAGATTCATCGTCCAACCAGATCTGCGCATCTGCCGACCACATTATTTGTGCCCTTAAACAAAGTCTTAATAATTATTTTATTGGATTAAAAAAACTAAATTGCTATTTGTTAATTAATCCACCAATAGCAACGAATTAAGATAGTGGGGTCCACCATTTTTTGTCCTTTTAATGCAAATCACTAAAGCCATTTCGCTTTTGATGTTCCAACTGATTCGTTTGAAATTTAGTGAAATCAATAGCTCTTATTAGAGAGAAATTTTTATACTCCAGATGTGGAGGGAAAGGAAGGAGACTAATCTTTTCAAAAAAAACAAAAAAGGAAAGAGATTAATGGAATCCTGGCCCCAAGGCTTTTAAATTAATTTTAGTATGTAAATATTTTACATTTCTTATTCTTCAAAATTTATGTAAATTTCAGGGTTAATGAATCCGGACCGGACCGACCGGTCCTGCCCAGAAACAGGCTAACCGGCCAGTAGACAGGTCCGGTTTCCGGTCTAGTCTAGGTTCCTATTTTAAAAAATTGTTTTAAAAATTTTCTTTAGAATTTCATATTTATAAATCAAAAATCTTCACTTTCTCATTGGTTTGGCCCCGGTTTAGCACCGATCTGACCCTCTGACCGTTAACCCAGTATCCCGACCGGTTCAGTAACTGGTTTGGCCCCGGTTTAGCACCGATCTGACCCTCTGACCGTTAACCCAGTATCCCGACCGGTTCAGTAACTGGTTCGGATTTTAATACCTTGATAAATTTTATACCATACGTATGCTCTTCAATTTCAGCCATTCTCATAATTAAATATTTAGTTTGCACGTAATGTAAATTTTTTATCTGTGATGTTTGTATTATTTGTGACTTTGTTTAAAAAACCAAAATTTACACAATGTATTACAGCTGTTAATATAGATTGAGCTCACTCAATGTCTGTTCGGATGTGATCAGGAGGAAGACTCCATGAATCTATTGTGAGACTACACTCGTGTTAGGGTGAGATGGTCTACTGTGGTTAATTCCTCTTTCTAAAACCAATTCAATACTAAATAAGGTGCAGATTGGATTCTTTGGAATTTAAAGCACGAAGCAAGAAAAGATTTTACATAGAAAATTAATTGGTCCAGCCTCTTTAGTTGCATATGCTGGGACATCTGGATTGCCAGATGAAATAGGTTGTTTGGAAATGAGAATCGCACTGTACTAAATAATGCTCACTCTAGTTTGTTCAGAGCGTGTTGGGGTATATACATGCAAATTTTACAATGGAAAATTCTTCAAAATGCATGAGGAAGATTTCATCAAACTAGAAGTGGATGGTTTAGTTATGAGTAACAAAAATAGAAGTTGCGGTGGTGTAATGTGCGGACTGGGGAACATGTGGGTAAATGGATTCATATGTAAGCTCGTGACAGTGCCCCAGCCATTGTAGAAGTGTTAGGAATCTTACATGTCATGAACTTGTGCTGAAATAAAGGTTACTAGAAGGTGGAATTAATATCAGATTGTATTGAAGCTATCAACTTTCTCATTAGAGGATGTGACGCACAACACCCTTGCAGGGAGATTATAGAAGAGGCTAGATTAATGTTTTATAAATATTCGCAGACTATTCTTAATTATGTACTTAGGGCAGAGAACAACATGGCTGATTATTTAGCTCTCATACCTTGGTTGGAAACTTTGTATCTTTCATCAACCACCATCTGATTATCAAAGGGTTATGTATAATATCCTGAATTTTGGGATTGGAGGCTTGGAAATAAGCATGAATTAAGTGGACTACTAAGCTCTGGTTTAGCAGGTATCTCAAACCTATTCCCTAACATTTCTTATATCTTTGCGGTATTAAAGGGAATAAAATGGTGAATTTTGGAAAGATGAACTATGTTTCTAGTGAGATTTCCTGTGAGACAGTGAGATTATCATGTGATTTTATATGATCAAATGATGAGCAAAAATTATGATATTTTATAGGGTGAAAGTAGACATCATAAGCTTTAATTGAATAGTTTACATGACTCAATTAGAGCTAAATACAAAAATTTATGTATTTTTGAATGCAGCCCAGAAAAACTGTGAATTTTTTGAAACAACATGTAAAGATTGAAAATCTGGGAATTTTGTGCTTCCATTTGGCTAAATGCTATATTTTTCTTGGAACTAGACTCAATAAGGGTTCTATAGCCTTTGGAATCATTCCAATTTGATTTTTCTAGAATTAGTTATGATTTTTTAAAGTTTGGACAGAAAATTTACCAGAATTTTGTAAAAATCCGAAATTTGGGAAATTGAAGTCATGACATAAGCATGATAATATGATGACATAAGCCAAGATATTAAAAAGCAATTCTTATCATCTTCACTACCATTTCCATTGTGCAAGGTAAAAGAAGAGAGAGAGAGAAAGCTTATGTTCATCTAGAGAGAGAAAGAGAAGAGAACTCACAAGGTAGGTCGATTTCTTCGGTGAATTCGTACCTAATGAGTATAACCTTATTCCTAAGCTTCTCTTTCATGTTCTTTAAGGTGTTGGAAGCTCAATTTTCAGTGGCAAGAAAGGTTAGGGTTCGGCCATACAATAAAAAAGCTAAAGGGGGCTTGAGGTAACATCTAAACCTTTGTATATTGACTATTATGACTACTATAGACAATTTAATCGGTGAAATTTCGCCGGATTGTTTTTTATTTGAAATTTGGAAATTGAATTGGCCTAGGGGTTATGCTGCCAAAATTTGGTTCAAATGGTATTTTTAACCTAATTAAATAGTTAATAAAGTGATTAGGAGTAGAAAGGAACATGTCTGCAGTGTCGAAATCGAAAAACCCCAATTTTCCCCGGAGTATTGAGGATTTTGGCCAGAGCAAGAAATAGGGCTTATAGTTGGATTTTTAATGATTTGATGATTCCATTAAGTTCAGAAGGAAAAATCAGGTGGGGTTACAGTTGGTCACTTTTTCAGAAAAGGCTGAAAAAGCATAATTACGAAAACGCCGCTGAAACACTAAAATAAGGGCTATCAAGGACATTCTAGTCTTTTGATAGTGAATTAGGTAATTTTGAATCCGGAAATGAATTTCTTGAGCAAAAATATGTTAGAATAGCCCATGTCGAAATTTCAGGAAAAGTACAACCGAACTGAGTACGACAGGGCCGGGCCGGGTACCTGGGGGCGTTTTGGTAAATTTTCATAATAGGCTCACATACCATCAGAAAAACTATGAAAGTGTCTAAATGGTACCTTTGGAATTGTAGGATTGAGTTGAGAGCCGAGCTGCGACACATTTTACGAGGCACATAATTCGAGGTGGAAAAATGTTTAAGGTAGGGAACTTACCTTATTTGCATGTATTTGATATCTTTGCTTGTGTAGTGATATATGTGATTGCATTACTTGATTGTGTAGAGCATATTTGAATAATGAAGCTCTATTTCTGTTTATATTGTGGCCATAGTTATGTTGCATGAAACATTGAGCACGCAAAAATGTCATTATGGGGCATGCATCTAGTTAAAGCTAACATGTCATACACATAGTATCTATCATGCATGCATTATGGTATCTGTTTCCTACTGAGATTTTCTCGAATCTCACCCTCCCCTACCAACAATTTAGACAGGTGAATACGGAAGGTATGCAAAGATCATAGAAGGGAACTATACGAGAGGATTGCAGTGGTGGAACGAAGACAAGAAGATGTTTTCATTTCACTGGGACGGGTTTAGACACTCTAGTAGCCTTGTGCGACGACCTTGATGGTAATTGTTATGTACGAACCCTTACGGAGAATTCCTGTAATCATGCACTTTTTATTAGTATTTTTATGTTATTCCTGTATTGCCCACCAAAGGACGAATCATTTTTCGCAAATACTCTGAAAAAGCTGAAAATAAGATAAGGGTATGACATTTTGGTATCAAAGCCCAAGCGGTTCTGGAGGAGCCCAAATCGATTCTGGTAACAGGATAGTATACTGATAAGATCTTCATTTTATGGTAAAAGGAGATATGCACAGTAGGAGGTATAAGAGTAGTGAATTTTCCTCTTTTTCTATGAACCAACCCCGGAGAAATGGCGAACACCCAAGGGCAGCCAATGTTACCATGCCAGCCTAAGGGTGGTATAAGGATGTCACGGACTTCGAGGGAGCGGATACGAATGACAACTTAAAGGAGTTTAGGAAGCATATCATATGGTACATGTTCAAGTATATGTAACGGCGCTGATATACCATCCAGACATAGTATTTAGTCAACCGAAGGCAGCTGGAATGGGGTTTCAGACAAGAGTAGTCTCAGGGTACCAATGGTGCATGAAAGTTAAGCGTGCTCAACCCAAGGAAATCTTAGGATGGGTGACCCCCTGAGAAGTTATGTTGGTAAGGTCATGGAGACTCGAGGAATAGTAATTGTCTTAAAGTTTTTCTATGACTACTAATCATTTAAGTTAGATGATTTAAATGGTGCTTAGACCATAGAGATATTGATGATATTAACATTGATTTTAAATCGGGACGGTTCTGTTGCGGTGAATACAGCCCAGAAAGGTCCATTTGATGGGGTTATGGCAATTTGAGGCATAGTAAATATTTTTAGGTTTCTCCATGCTAAGTAATGATCCTTAGTAACACTTTGGGGTTAAAGGGATGTACATACGATATACGGTGCTATATAAGGAGTGGTGATCATACTATATACTGATCCTAGAGAATTCGATCTAATGATACTGAAGGTTGATGATAGGCCTAAATCATATCTAAGCTGAAATAGTGCTTGGGTCAAAATTTGAATTGGTTGCACTATAGTTCTAATGCATATAGAAGCTCAAACCATGTGAACCTGATGGATAGTATTGAACCTTCAGTAATGTTTTGAGATTATTACCCAAAGACCGTGAATGTTAGAATGGGCGCTATTGATCTTGATTCTTAGCGAAACCGGTATAATTGAAGAAAATGATTTTCAATGCATGTGCTGTTAAGGTTCTGGATTCTATGATAAACCTAAAGGTTGGGTTAGAGACCTTAGGCTATATAATATTACATACCAGTGGTGTTATAGTAGATCTATGTGTCCAAAGGCCTTAAGACCTAGGGGACCAGTGTGCTCTTATGCTGGCAAATATACTTGGATTTGTGTTAGCTTAGTGATGATCCATGGAAATGAGGAAAGTGATTTCCCAGCTCAGCTAATGTTGAGGTTCTAAGAGTTGAATTGTGATCTAAGGATCAAACTCAATAGTTGAACTGATTCTTAGGAATTTGATTTAACCTAAAGGGTCCGAGGTACTAGAACATGGTACTAAATTGAATCGATATATGTATGAGGTTTCTCGATATTACTAGTTGCTAATCTAGAATAAGGAAAGATCTTGATAATAGAATATTCCCTTATTAAATAAGAATAGTTCTTGATAGAACAAAGTGTGGCTATGAAAATGTTCTCACAGTTGAGACAGAAAATCAAATGTACGAGTGGCTTTCAAATTCCCTGTATAATGTGGGTAGAATACCCCGATAAGAGAAGTAGAGTTTGTGAATATGCCTAGAGCTGGACTGATAGTGGAAGTCCATATGAAATAGCCCAGAATGATTCGAGTTGAAACAGACCAAGAGTGGGCACAGAGGAACATAGATTGTGGGTGTCATCAGGTGTCATGGGAGGTTCCTGTGGGACTCCTATTAAATCATCCTGACATTAGTAAAGCTCATATGAGAAGATAGACCTTGGAGTGGGTAGCAAAAGCATAATAAATGTATGTGGGCACCAATGATTTGTTTTGGGTGGTTAGTCTCGATACGTATTTAGCAAAGATGATGACCTATATGTGCTTAAGTCCTAAGACCTGATGGACTAGCAAGTCCTTAAGCCGGCAGAATGTGACATGTTTGAAAATGGTGACAAGCCAAGGCTCGAGGTGGCAAGACCTGAAGTGCAAGTTTGCATAGGGCGGTGTTCCTAGGCTGTAAGACCTGTGTGTCTAGCGTTGTGGTTGATGCTTAGCACGATGACATTGGACCAGTATGTCCAAGGTAATGTTTTGAGGTTGACAAAATATTCAGACTGTACCCAGTTGTAGTCGAGGCAGTAAGGCCAGTGTGACAAAGCGTTTTGATGTCCAATGGTACCAAATCTCACATGAAGTGCATAATTGTGACTGCAGGGTCACATCTTCGAGACTTAGGAAAGGCGAAAGAAAGGTGTGTAGGAGGAGACCACTAATAGCTCTTATGAGTCCACCAACATCTCCCTTCCGCCTGTACCACCCTTCCTGAGTGATGTGGGGTGGGGTGTGACAATAACAAAAGGGTGCAAATATCTTGCCTTGGGCCTGGTGGTTACAGCTTACCGACAAGGCCAAAACCATATCCCTTGGGACTAGATTTGGGCTTACCGACAAGGGGTGGACCGTTACATAAAAAGGTGATTGTGTAAATCCGAGTAGAGTCCCGAAGAGGCTGTGAGACCTAAGAAACCAAGCACTGTGGGAAATGACCAGTGAGTCCTGTGTTTTATTACACACTACATACTGTGTATGGAATAGATGATGAATGTTGAATACTATTTAAGATTTGTGATGAGAATGTGGTGATTGTATTGTATGCTCGATGAGTTTGCAAATGAAAGAGATAGATTGAAAATAATTATGGTGTTGCATGGCTTGTGAGCTTGCACGTGAAAATAGAATGAGTTACATCGTGAGATAGAATTAATCCCCAAGTTGTAGACGTTCAAATCTCAAGGACAAAATTTATTGAACGGGGGGGAAATATAATATCCTGAATTTTAGGATTGGAAGCTTGGGAATAAGCCTGAATTAAATGGACTGCTAAGCTCTAGTTTAGCAGGTGTCTCAAACCTATTCCCTAACATTCTTATATCTTTGAGGTATTAAAGGAAATAAAATGGTGAATTTTGGAAAGATGAACAATGTTTTCAGTGAGATTTCCTGTGAGGCGGTGAGAGATTGCCATGTGATTTTGTATGATCAAATGATGAGAAAAAATTATGAGATTTTACAATGTGAAAGTAGACATCCTAAGCTTTAATTGGATAGGTGTATAACTCAATTAGATCTATATACAAAAAATTACGTATTTTTGAAGGTAGCCCAGAAAAACTATGAATTTTTTGAAACAACATGTAAAGACTGAAAATGTAGGAATTTTGTGCTTCCATTTGGCTAATGCTATATTTTTCCTTGCAACTAGACTCAATAAGGGTTAATAGCCTTTGGAATCACTCTAATTCGATTTTTCTAGAATTATTTATGATTTTTCAAAGTTTAGCCAGAAAATTTGCTAGAATTTTGTAAAAATCCAAAATTTGGGAAATTGAAGTCATGACATAAGCATAATAATATGATGACATAAGCCAAGATATTAAAAAGCAATTCTTATCATCTTCCCTACCATTTCTGTTGTGCAAGGTAAAAGAAGAGAGAAAGAAAGCTTATGTTCATCTAGAGAGAGAAAGAGAAGAGAACTCACAAGGTAGGTCGATTTCTTCGGTGAATTCATACTTAATGCGTATAACCTTGTTCCTAAGCTTCTCTTTCATGTTCTTTAAGGTGTTGGAAGCTCAATTTTCCGTGGTAAGAAGGGTTAGGGTTCGGCCATACAAGGAAAAAGCTAAAGGGAGCTTGAGGTAACATCTAAACCTTTATATATTGATTATTCTGGCCGTTGTGGACAATTTAATTGTTGAAATTTCGCTAGATTGTCTTTGATTAGGTAGGTAACTAGCCTGAAAGTGGATCTCTTCCACCCATACTTGTCACGAGTTAGCCTACCGATCCACAAGTTAGTCTTCTTTTCTTTTTCCTTTTTTAAAAGATAACAATTTAATTTTATTCTATAATTTGTTACCTTGTACTAAAATTTGTAGTTATATTACAGGTTCCACTGCACATTTTTATAATAGGTCTTGTAGTTACTAACTATTTTTTTACTGTGAGTTTCATACCTACCATTTTTTTGTTTGTTAGATGTGGGAAAAGTCCCACATCGCATATATTGGTAGGGAGGGGCGGAACTTTGAGTATAAAAGGAAGGCCCCCTCCCTCATTTCTTCATCCCAGCAATTATCTCTTAAGGCATTTGTATCTTCTCCTCTCTTGTAGTATTGCACTTGTAAATTACTTAAAGTAAAATTTAGATTCTGGTATTTTTCTTGTTGTTGTCCTATTTATTATTTATTAGCTTCTATTTGATATAGTAGTTGTGATTTATTATATTATTAAATTACACCTAGAGACTTGATTTCTAGTTTGTGATTTTTTTGTATAATCGATTACACTCTATATATTATGCTTCCACAACAATTGGTTTCAGAGCCTGGTTCTGTTTGAGTATGCTCTGTAGTTGCAGTGTAATCTGAAATTCCACATCAGAAAAGAATTACTTTGGGCTTTTGTATTTACAGCTATTAAATAGTATTTGAAGTAGAAATGGCGGACAAGAAAATTGAAGAATCCACATCAAATGTCAACAATTCGTCATTGGCATCTTCACTTATGACAATAATTGTGTCTAATGCGAAGGTTGCAGTTGAAATATTTGACAGATCTGGACATTTTGGGACGTAGCAGAGCGAGATTTTTGATGTCCTTTTGCAACAAGGACTAGACTTTGCTATTGAAGAAAGAAAACCAGATAGATTGGGGGAGAAAGATTAAAGGAGGATCAATCATGTTATTTGTGATATCATTCTGTCATTCCTTTCAAGAGAACATAAGTATCCACACGCAAAAGAAACTTCTTGATATAGACTGTGGAAGGCACTGGAAGACAAATTTTTGAAGAAAAGTTGTCAGAATAAACTTCATATGCAAAAAAGACTGTTTCGCCTCACCTATGTTCCTGGTACCACAATGAATGATCATATTACCACCTTCAATAAGTTGGTAACAGATTTACAGAATCTGGACGTGACCTTCGAAGATGAAGATCTAGCCTTGATGTTGTTAGGATCACTTTCTGATGAGTACGAGCACCTGGAGACTACTCTACTTCACGACAAAAAGGAAGTATCTCTTAGAGAAGTTTGTTTGGCACTATACATCTATGAATAAAGAAAGAAAGAGAAACAAAAAGGCGGAGAAGCAGAGGAACTAGTCACAAGAGGACGTACTGAAAATCAGTCGAGATTGAGGAAAGAGAGATCCAAATCGAGGTCCAAACCTAGTAAAGATGAATGCGCCTTTTATAAAAAAAAGGCTACTGGAAGAAGGATTGTCCAAAATTGAAGAACAAGTTCAAACACAACAATAGGAAGGCTGCTATGGATTCAAATGTAGCTAATTGTGATGATGAAAATTTGGATTTTTCACTATCTACAATGACGTCATTGAAATCATCAGGCGTATGGTTGTTAAACTCAGCTTACAGCCATCATATATGTCCTAACTGAGACTAGTTCACTGATTTTCAAGAAGGAGGATGTAGAGTTGTCCACACAGCAGATAACACCTCTCTTACCGCATATGTAATTGGTTCAATTCGATTAAGGAACCATGATGGATTGATTAGAATATTGACAGACATTCGATATGTACCGGATTTAAAGGAAAATCTCATTTATGTGGGAACTCTAGACTCAAAGGGGTTCAAAATCACCATAGAAAGTAGAGTAATGAAGATACTTTCTGGTGCATTGGTGGTAATAAAGGATATACGAAAGAACAATAACACGTACTACTATCAAGGTAGAATGGTTATTGCGCTAACAGCAATGACATCCAGTGATGGCAAGGAGGTTGAAGCGAACAGGTTGTGGCACATGCGCTTGGGACATGCTGGAGGTAAATCCTTAAAAATTCTATCAAATCAAGGGTTGTTAAAAGAATTAAAACATTATAGTTTGGATTTTTGTGAGCATTATGTAAAGGGGAAGCAGACAAACATTAAGTTTGGAACAGCTATCCATAATACAAAAGGTACTTTGAATTATATTCACTCTGATGTTTGGGGTCCTTCCAAAACACAGTCATTGGGAAGAAAACATTATTTTGTAACCTTTGTTGATGATTTCTCCTGAAAGAGTTTGGGTGTAATGATGAAGACCAAGGATGAAGTGTTGGGAATTTTTCTCAAATGGAAGGCGATGATTGAAACACAAATAGGTTGGAGGATCAAATGTCTTCATACAGATAATAGAGGAGAATACAGGAATGATTTAGCTACCAGTCTTGCTTTGTAGCGCACATCACCTTGGTTAGGAAATCATTCTTTCTTTGCACATACCCAGTTGCAACCAATTGCCTTCTTACCCTTAGGGAGTTTAGCCAATTTCCATATACCGTTCTAATAAAGGGATTGCATTTCTTCATTCATGGCATTTCTCCACTTATCCTTCTCTGAGCTCTGGATAGCCCGCTTGTAAGTTGAAGGAATATCATCAACTGTAATTGAGGTTGCACAAGCCACCAAATCTTCGAAACGAGTAGGCTTTCTTATTATTCGTTTTGGCTTGCTGGTTGATATTGATTCACGTTGCTGTTGAGGTTCCTAAGTTGAAACCTCCCTTTCAACTGGCTCTTCATCTACTACAGGAAAGTCTTTTGTTTCCCTGTCTGCTTCTTGTACTGGGAAAATCATCTTTCCTTCAAACTCCACTTGCTTTAAAACACCATCACTTTGCTTGGTATCTTCAGCTGCTACCTTTCTTACCATGACAAATTCATCAAAGGTAACATCCCTGCTGAATACAATTTTCTTTGTCTCTGGACACCATAAACGATATCCTTTAACTCCAGAAGTAATTCCCAAAAAGATGGTTTTTTTTGCTCTCTGATCCAATTTTGACTCTTTCACATGGTAATATGCAGCTGAGCTGAATACATGCAAAGAATCATAATCTGTAGCAGGTTATTCATGTAATGCCCCAAATTTTGATTAAGGGCTAATGATGATTAATGAGAATAATTTGTGAATTTAAATTGAAATTATTATGGGTTTTGTGGCAATATTAATTAATATGTCATGATTAGTGGAAAATTGAAAGAATGGAATTATTGGGCCAGTAGTTAGTGATTAAGGGAGAAATTAATTACTAACTAAGGGGAAATAAGATGTGTGACCAAATGGCTAATGGAGTGGTTAGAGTAACTAATTGGTTACTTACTTTATGAGAGCCAATGAAATGGTGACACTTGGCAAGATGGGATGATGTTTGAGTGTTGGAGAAAGTCAAATGTGCATTTTAATATCATTTCTCTCTCCCTCCCTCCCTCTCTCTTTGTGCGTTTAGGCATGGGAAAAAGGGGGGAAATCAGACTTTATCCTCCATACTTCATCATCATCACTCTCATCTCTCTCATTCCTCTCTCTATTCGGCTGCCATGTCTGCAAAAAAAGGAGGAAGAAGCTTTGTGAAATAGGTAAGTTTTTGACCCTCTAAATGGCTTCTAATGGAAAAATGCTCTTCTATAAAGTTGTTCCTTATGTTGAGAGTTTCAATTTCATGGTTTTAGATGTTTCAATTGGTGTTGTTTGAGCTCTCACGAAATTTTGGACTTGGGTGAACCAAGGAATTTCTTTGGGAAAGTTGTTGAGGTAAGTGAAAGCTTCATTTTCATATAAGTTTTGTGGCCATTGATTGGGCTTTGAATTTCTAGAAATTTTGCCCTAATTTTCGTGATTTAGGGTCATGGGGGAGTATGGTATGTTATTGTTATGGAAATGGTGCCTTGTTTAGTGTTTTGAAGTGATAGAATTGCATTGAAGCTTAAATGTGAGTTTGGCCACTTTGTGTTGGTTTTTGTGCATTGGCCAAAATAGGGCATGTCAATGGGTTGTGATTTTGGTCATTTAGAGGTTACTATTGTGTTCCTTGTGAAAAATTGTATGGGAATAGCTTTGATTAATGATTTTGGAGTCATTGGACACTTTGGTAGAAAAGTTGGAAATCTGTCTTGTGTGAACTCTGTTCTGGGCAGTCAGTTTGCACGAAATTTTTAAATGACCAAATGGTATTGGAAAATTCTGAAACTTTCCAATCTTAAATTTCACATCCCAAGCTTCAAAATGGACATATAATTTGAGTCATTTCGTTTTGTGAACTGAGAGTTATGCTTTGCCAAAGTTTGGGATCAAAACTGAACTCTGTTTTGGGGCATTGTTGAGTTTTGTGTAATTCTAGAATTTTGTGGTGATTTCTAGTAATGGTCCATATTTTTCCAATAAATAGGACTTAAATAGATTTTATTTGGCTTTGGAATCACCTCATTTCTATTTTTCTAGAATTAGTTATGATTTTTGGAAGTTCAGCCAAGAAATAGAATTTTTCTTAGCCGCAGCCAGCGGATTCTAGGTTGCGGCCCAAATGCTTCGGACCTATTTTTGGCCACGGCCAATGGATTGGTGGGCCGCGGCCAAACCCCAAAAATGACATTTTGGACTTCCAAAGATCGTCTTCAGTCAAGTGTTTTCCCAAGCCCTTAGGCATGTGTTTAGGCTTTAATTAGCCACCTAAAGGTCATGAATGATAACCAACGATAAGTGTTATTCAAGTAAGGATTTGGAATAGTGAATAACCCTATGTCCTTGTTTTGGTTTATAGGGTTCGATATTCACCCTGATCATGGTTTGATGTTCGTCTGATCGTGAGTAAGCTGTGTTGGAGCACACGTGGAAGAATAAGTGTGAGAAACTTACCTCTCCTGCATGTATTGATATTTGTGTTTGTGTATTGATGCATGTTATTGTTTTGCTTGATTATGTGAAACATATATGAATGATTGAAGCTCTGTTTCTATTTATGCTATGGGCATGAGTATGTTGTTGAAACATTGAGCATGCGTATATATCATTATGTGAGAACGAGTTATTGTGATGCAAGCATGTCATGCATATTAAATACTTATCTTGCATGCATATTGATATCTTCCTACTGGGATTCTCTAAAATCTCACCCTCCCCTACCAACATTTTAGATAGGGAAGGTCGAACGAGGATGGAGCAAGCATCCAAGGGCGATGAGGACTCCTTCGGGTTGTCATTTTGGTAGTTGGTTATCATGGTAGTTAGGATTATGTATAATTGGATATTGGATATATATGTGCTTGGATGTATATTAGGTTATTTGGTTATGTATTGGAGATGGATTTGTATAATCCCCGTTGAGGAATTGTAATGGGCAATTATGCCCTACGTATCTTTAGTGAAGGTATGAACCCGGAATTGCCGGTATTATTATTGTGCACACTGATATTTATATAAATGTGATTTATCTTCACGAGGTAATTGTATTCGAAATATGAATGAGACCAGGTTAAAATGTTTGTAAAATGTATTTGTGAAAACCCTATCTTAAGGATGGGAATGTAAATGAGTTTTAATTACTATTGGTCTCTATTTTATTTTAATCATATATTTTGGATAATAATTACGATGGGGGTTACAATTCATACCACTATTCCAACAGTGTCTTACTACCAATAGCAGAAGATGGTAGATGATTTATGAGGTGGCTCGCATATGTAACTGCCTCAGCCCAAAATTCTTTGCCCAAGCCAGCATTGGACAACATACACTAAACCTTCTCTAGCAAAGTCCGGTTCATGCGTTCTGTCACTCTATTCTATTGTGGTGCATGCCTAACTGTGAAGTGTCTAACGATGCCACCATCCTCACAAACCTTCTAAAGCCAGAGGAAAAGAAGGTTGTGAAAAGTAAAGTACAAATTAAAGTCGACAACTAATGTCCACAACTAATGAAGGACAATTATCCAGTTTTAAATATAAGAAACAGTTGATTTTTTTTTTTAGAAATTAAAGAAACTAATTAAGTTACATTAAAGTATTTATATTGATCATTTTTTACTAAACTAGTTTACATGACTTATAAACTGATATATAATATAATAATATATAACATATGTTATAATTAAGTGGTTAATTTAACTTCCCTAAACTCTTAAAAAAAATATCAACTATTTTTATATTAAGAACTTGAAGGTGTAGTGTTATAAGATGCTTGTGGTGGTGGTGTTGTCGTTTGGACAGGTCTATGTCTGCCATTATGTTTATCCTAACATCTTGATAGAGGAAGAGCTATTATCATTAAAAAAAAGATAGAGGAAGAGCTTGGCGTCTTATGAGGCCCATATAATTTTAGCAATAAACAATCTTTCCACTAAGATTTTAGTATTATTTTTATAAGATAATTTCATGTATGCCCTAACAACTCTTTCTTTTTCTAATGTAATAAAAGAATATAACATAGGGAAAATTTCAAGAAAATACCACTTGAACTTCAAAATCCCAAATCAATTATTGGACAAAAATCTGAGTTGTCAATCCCATTACTCTTTTTATCAATCTCATTACTCTTTTTATCAACAAAACCAATTTGAGATTTTGAAGTTCAAGTGGTATTTTTTTATGATTGTTACTTAAGTCACATCCCTTTACTCTCTTCATCTTCTTCATGCTTCTGTGTGTTTCTTCTACACACACAAACTTTAGCCACCAAGAGAAAGAAAGATTTGAATGAAGGTTGGCTTGGCTCCATCTTGGTTTACACCAAAAAAGGAATCTTATTTTAATGTGTGAAAAAAAAAGATACTATATGATATTTATTATATTTCAGTCCATATCAATTAACACCAACTATTTTGATTATTAATTATATTCAAGGGAAATACAACATATTTATTTGAAGAGCTTTTTTAAAAGGAAAAAAAGCTTAAATCGAACTGAAAAATGTGGACGATCATGATCATTTCAAAAATTAAATGACTCATAAACAATGGAATACTATGTTTTTAGCATTGTATTAAAACCCAACCCAAGTGACCGATTCAGTCAAGAGTTTTGGATAGGTCAATCAAGTTAGATTTTATATATTTTTTCCCTTTCTCTACTGAGCCTAAAACGACATTATTTAAAGTTTAGAAAGATAAAATTCATATTTACGCTTCAATAACTATGTTTTGTTTGATTATATATGATTTATATATGAATGTTCTATATACTGAACCAATAATGTTTATTTATCTAAATATAATTTTAATTATGAGTATGACTGGTCTGATTTCGAGTTGACCTCAGTTTAAACCATTGGCTCTTAACTATTGTCTTGATCAATTTATTGAGCAGTCTAATTTTCAATAATTCAGTTTTTAATAGGCATTAGACATGCTAAGCAAAAACTTATGGTATACATTTAAAATTGGAAAAGGAAGGGGGAGCACGTGGGTTGTTTGAAGTAGTGAATAGAAGGGTCCAGAATTGATGGCACATTGAAGTGATGATCAATTGATCATCAAAAACTGGTCAATCACTATGACAGCCACAAAACATATTGCTTTCCAAGGTCACTATCCCCACAAGCATTTATTATTATTACTAGTAAAGAGAGGTTATGTAATTAAGAAATTAAAAGTAATTAAATATATTAATTTTTATTGGAGGTAATCTTGGAAGATAATTGCTTTTTACCCCTTTTTTTAGTGGAAAAGGATTTTATTCAACTAATATTGACACCAATACAAAGTTAGTGGATACAAAGCAGCAAAGAAATTCGTTTGGCTAGCCAAGTTGGATATGATGATGCTGCTCATTAGTAGACATTATGTTTTCTGCTAATGAGATTGCCTCATGTACCAAACAGTGACTGTTCGTGCTTTCATTACTAAATAATTTCATGTTCCTAGCTGACCAAAACTTCCAGCACAGAATTCCAATAGTGGTGCACTAGAGTGGGTTGCTGTCGATAGTGCGGAGGTTGATTAATAGCCAATTCTTAAAAGGAATTCTAGTAAAGGCCCTCATTTGACTATCAGGAACCACAAGGGGCCAGCAGGAGGAGGCAATATCACATCGTCTGAGAATGTGGTCAAGATTTTCCAGTTCCTTGGTGCAGATAGAGCATGTGCTCTTAGAGGTCATATGCCTACGAACCCGTTCGCAATTTGTTAGCAGCCTATCACAAATGGTTAACTAGAGGAAGGTTCTGATCCTCTGTGGTCCCGGCCATTGCCAAACCAGGTCCCATTGGCTATCTACAATATTCCATTAGTCTTGCATGTTAAGGTTGTATGCCGACCAAATAGTGAATTGATTGGAGGCTTCAAGATTCCATTGTATGCTATCAGGTGAAGCATCAAGCCTGAGGACTTGGATTTTGTCAATCTCCTGGAGTGAATCTATCGGAAGAAGATATCTGAATTCATTCCAATTCCATTGACAATTAGCTGTTACAAATTCATGAAGAGTTCGTTGGAGTTCTTGCTCTGTTATCGGGGAATATGAGAGGCGGCAGAGAGGCCCCAGCTGTCCCACCCAGTTATCCACCCAAAACCTAATGCTTGTGCCATTGCCAACAGTCCATTTATGTCCAAGGTCAACGAAGTCCTAGATTACCGACAAGCTCTTTGTTACAAGGGTAAATGGTATATTAGAAAGATTGGCCAAAAAAAAAATGGTATATTAGAAAGTACAAGTGTACACTGTCATAAATAAGTAATACAGAAGTGAGTAGAGTATCATTCCCACGAGGATTGATCACAAGTACCAAAATGGGTAATTTTAACTCTATTTAGTCGATTGATTAGTTGATGATTGAGAGTACAAAATAAAAGATGATTAAATATGAATATAAATGATATGAAACAACTATGAGAAAAAGTCCTAGGGGTCAGATTTCACTTAACAAATTTCTGATTGAATCACTTATCTATACTAACCCAATTTATTCCATATGATTGATAGCCAAGGTTCCCTAATTTAATTACTAGCATCTTCCAAAGTCAAGCAATTCTATAATTAATTGCTAATTCAATATATTCCTATATAAATTTAAGCAATTAATTATGAATTAAGATTTATGGAACTCAGAAATACTACACAACTCATATGAATATATTTCTATTTTATATGCAAGTCATGGTTTTAATTATAGGATCTATACACATGTATCTCCTTCCGGTCTCAGCATACATATTGAAATCATTCAAAAGATAGTCAGTCAATCAAAAGCATTAAGAATAATAATCAAAACTCAATCATGAAGGAGAAATTCAAAATAGATTTAATAAGTTAAGATTCAATCCGTAATTAGTAAGCTATGTCATCACCCTAAGAAAATGGAAATTTAGCTCATGATGAAATTAAAAACAAAAATAAAATAAATTGAAAACTTCATAAATATTGCAGTACACTTAATTATTCAATAAAAATACAACCACAAGATGCATGAAAATAGAAAAATCTAGCCTTCCATGTAGGAGGTAAAACCTTTCATGTAGGAGGTATGCAAGAAACAATACAATGCATGAAATTAATTCTCAGATGATGGTATGTAAGTGGAGAAGAGAGGAAAGTAATGGATATGAAATGGTTGTGTGTTAAATGTGAAGGAGAGGATGGCTATATACAAGGAAGAATGGAGTAGGGTAGATGAAATGTTGTAGATGAAAAAGAAGATGAAGTGGCAGAAAGAATGTGATAGATGAAGTAGTTAGTAAAAAAGGAAGATGAAGTGGTAGATGAAATGTGGTAGATAGAACGGTTGGTGAAATGGTGATGATTCTCGCTCTCAACTTCTAAACAAAATTCGAAACCCTTGGAGATAGAACTAGGTTTTGGTCTCAACATAAAAGTTATAGAGCTCTTTCTTAGCTTTTTATTCATATAAAGAACGTCTCAATCCGACATTTAAAGCTCTAGATATTTCCTGAAAACTAAAAGAGGGTCTAATTTAGTATATTTCAAGAAATTCTATTTTATGCCAAAATTGTTATTATTTATTAATTACACCCAAATTCATTAAATTGAGCTCAAATATCATCTACAAAATCATTATATAATTGAAAATAAATATGCAAATATTTTACTTATCACTCTTCCACATATGAGATGCTTTTAGCATTTGCGTGTCATGTTGAGCTCCTTCTTGCCATTTATGCTTGGCTCTTAGGACCTGCGCCCACAGAGTATGGGGCTATGTTTTGATAGCATAGATCAATTTCAATAAAAAGGCCAAGTTTTGACCATTGAGATCCTAGAAACCACACCCACCTTTATCCTTTGGTTGACACATCATGTCCCACTTGATGAGGGGAATTGCTTTACGATCCGAGGTTGACCCCCAAACAAATTGCTTAATGATTCACTGGAGCTGACCCTTGTAGACATAGGAAGCCTTAAGGTCTGCATGGCATACAGAGGAATTGTTGCTAAGACAAACTATGCAAGCGTAATTCTACCAACCAATGATAAGCTTCATGCTTTCCATCCCGATAGCTTGGAGTTGATTTTCTCTTCTAGATACCTATAAGTATCCTTATTTACCCTCCTATGCAGTATGGGTACTCCTAGATACCTACCAAGATTCTCAGTTCATTGGAATCCCAAGTTACTACAGATAGAGTTAGCTACTTGACGAGGAACATTTTTGGAGAAATGAATACTGGTTTTTGCTTTGCTTACTCTATACCCCAATGAACTGCATAACTCTTCTAGCATGTTGTTTATCAATTCAACTTGAGAAGCTGTAGTGGTGCTAAATAGTATGAGGTCGTCTGCAAAGAAGAGATGCGAGAGAGATAGACCCTTACGTCCCAATTGAATGGATTGCCATGCTTTATTATTGACTTCCTTTTTTATTGCTTGGGATAACCTCTCCATACAAAGTACAAAAATGTATGGTGACAACAGGTCTCCTTGCCTTACTCCACAGGAAGGTTGAAATATCACTAAAGGTTTTCATTCCATAGCACTTGCATTGAAGATGTGGTAATACATTTCATGATTACTCTTATGAGGCTTAATGGAATCTTTGCATCTTCTAAGGTTTTTTCAATGAACTCCCAGCTAAGTCGGTCAAAAGCCTTCTCAAGATCTACTTTGATGGTCATCAATCCTACTTTGCATGTCTTGCTCCTCATTAAATGTATTACCTCTTGCGCAATAATGATGTTGTCTGTGATGCTTCTGCCCTTGATGAAATTGGATTAATAAGGAAGGGTGAGCAATGTCATTACTGGCTTAAGTCTATTTGCTACAATTTTTGTTATGAGTTTGTACACTATAGTACACAAACTGATTGGTCTGAGCTCTTTTAGAGTTTGAGGGTTATCCACCTTTGGAATTAGCGCAATTAAGGTACTGATAAAGGTGGCCACAACCTCTCCTCCTTCAAATACTTTCCTAACTTTTCAATATAGGGACTCCCCAACTACTTCCCACTATGATTGGAAAAACAGAGCATGGAGTCCATCTACTCTAGGCGATTTAAGGGGGTGCATATCAAAGAGTGGTTGTTTTGTTTCTTCTTTTGTAACTGGGTGTTCAAGGGTAACAGCAAGGGCCTCTGGGATTTCTGAGAACTGATCTGAATACTTATATTGGCTTGAGGGATAAGAATCAACTGTATATGATTTTCAACCAAGGCTGAGATTAAGTTCATAAATATGTGATTATGTGGAATTAGAGGCCATAAGATGATTTGGGACTTAGTAAAATTCCTTTTGCCCAAAACATGATTTTCAAAAACTTTTACAAAACATGTTCAACAAGGGTCTCATATTCACATTTCAATTACATAAATAGCATGTACAGTATGATTTCATTTATAAATATCATAATACAATGTAAATTTTTGACACACTCGAGTTCCATTAATCAATAAAGGGTTTATAGGACACAAATGCCCATAATCAGTTTCCCACTCTAGGGGATTACACAAATACTATCCAATATCTCCAAAATATACATGTAATTCCCAACAAAATATCCAATGATTTACAAAATGATAACTAGTTATCCAAAATAGTTAACTCCAAGCCCGGAGCTCTATCCGCCCCTCATTACCTATTTTTCTTTGGAACCACCAGCCCTGTTCGAAATTTGTTTAGGAGAGTGAGATTATAAGGAATCCCCGTAGTGTCAAATTACTCATAGTATTCATAACCACAAAGCATGAAAGCAAATCATAACACAACACATAGCTACTACAACGGCAATTACAGCGGCAAAGGCAAGTATGACGTGCGTCACCCTTATGTTTGCTCACACTGAAGTGCTCACGCTGTTTTTCACCACATTATATATTTCACCATTGCTAGGTTTCATATAAAACATTTCACAACACATCAAAGCCACACTAGCATTCTCAAACAGGAATCCACAATTCCACAACGCAGCCTCGGCAATTACAACGGCAGGAGTAGGTGTGATAACCATCACCCCCTACGACTGCTCATACTTTAATGCCTTACGGCCGATAACACATTCATAAGATCACAATGGCCTCATGCCAAAGATTTTCACAATAAAACAATGATAAGTCATGCATACCAAGCATCATACACAACATGAGAGAAAAGTTACTACCTTGGTCTTTCCGTGCATGCTCTGGCACTGGTCTCTCCCGAGTAGGGCAAATATCAAATCCTATAATTCATAATTTGGGACGAAGTGTTATTCTCTATTCCAATACTTAAATGACTTCACAACACTTAGATTGGTTATCATTAATGTTCTTTAGGAAGCTACAAGTGCCTCTAACAAAAGCCCTAAAGGGTTGGAAGAACTATACCAAATATCCCCTTTTTGGAAGAACAAATGCTAATTTTTCACTATTTCACTCGAGTGAAGAAGGCCTCACTCTTTTGAGCAAAAAAAAAAGAAGGCCTCACTCGAGTGATGATGGACTTACACTTGAGTCCTTAAAAGCACACTCATGCGAATGCTTGACAGCATACACAGACAAAAACAAGAAATGCCGCAGCACTCAAGCATAAAGGTCAATACTAGAGTGATAGCCAAATGCTCACCCGAGTTCCACAAATTGATTTTTAGGAAGTGTTCACCCGAGAGCATAAGAAACTTTCAAAAGAGAACATCACTCGAGCAGGGACCTTGGCACTTTAGTGATGGCTTAATACTTACGAGTGTTAAGACACTCTTGAAACTTAACCGTAAATGACAACCCGAGACGCGAGTTCATAGTGTCAAATACACCCACAATCGAGTGATAACCCGCAATACAGTGAGACAACACTCTTAGCTTTTTGCAAGGAAGTGCACCCAAAAACTCGAAGGGAAAAAAGAATATGCACGGCTTCACTCGAGTGAGACCCATATCACTAGAGTGATGCATATCAAAAGCCAAAAACGCAGCAGAGTTGACAACACTTTCCAAACTTTACCCAAGTGTTTCCAACGATCCCAAATTCTCAACCAAGACTACTCCCACATAAAATTGCACAAGGAATCCAATGGAATCATCAAAACTACCAAATTCCTATTCCATTATTATGCTTTGGCTTTAGGCAATGTTCAACACAAAATTCCCAAAATCTTCAAACTTGACATGTCAAATCCAAACCAATTCTATCTATTCCAAACACACTATAAAATACCATTTCCATAACCATATCATGCCATACTCTTTAAGACCCTAATTTTCGAAAATAAGGCCCAAAATCCCAAAAATTTCAAACTTAATCATATGGCACAAAACATAGATAGAAAGGTTCATTTCACTTACCTCAACAACTTTCTCAAAGAGGTTCCTTGATTCACCTATCCTTAGATTTCCTTGAGTGCTCAAATCAACTCCAATGAACAATCTAGAACCATCAAAATAAAGCCCTCCATTCAAGGAACAAGATTAAGAAAGAGAGTTTTGGCATTTGAGGTCATTAGCTTACCTTAAAATCAAGATTTTCTTCCTCTCACTTAAACAATAATGGCCACCAAAATAGGAGAGAGAAATGAGAAATGAGAGCTTAAAGGTGAAGATGGAATGATAGTGCTTCTCTTCCTCATACCATTTTAGCAAAAAAAGAGGGAAGGAGAGAGAGAGAGAGAAAATATGATTAAAAACACCTATTTGACTTTTCTCCCTTCTCTCTCATGATATAAGCTTGCCAAGTGTCTCAATCTCATTGGCTCTTATAAAATAAGTAACTAATTAGTTACTCTAACCACTCCATTAGCAATTTAGTCACACATCTCATTTCTTCTTAGTTAGTAATTAATTTCTCCATTAATCACTAACTAATTAACTGACAATTTTCCGTTCTTTCTAATTTCCCACTGATTTTGGCACATTTACCGAAATTGCCACAAAACACATAATAATTAAATCTTTGATTCACAAGTTATTCTCAGTAATTATCATTAGTCCTTAATCAAAATTTGGGACATTACATATAGCATTTTGAAGAATTCTATGGCCATCTCACTCATTTTCGCTTGATCTCCTTCCCATTCACCTTCATCTGTTTTTAGCATCATTGCTTTTTACCCTTTAATGATATAAATTAGGGGACCTTTTTTAATCCTTGTGAAGTACCTCCTCCCGCCCTTTTTATAAGGAATTACCTTAATCCTTTTTATAAGAGCCCAACAAGAGTTATCTAAACATTTACTGAATTTTTTTTCATTTGCATCCCTCATTAATTATATATATTGCATTAATTAAAATGTTGTTGATACTCATATTTACTTTAGTTCTTTCTCTTACTTGCTCCCTTATAAAGAATGGCATATTTGGAAAACAAAGTTTATTTCATACATAATTATTATTTGTAACTAACTTTAACCACTTTCTTAAATCACATAATTCAGTTATTGAATTTTTATAAATAATACCAAGAGATAGTTATAAGTACCTTGTTTTAAGAATGGGAATGGTAGATCCTTGGAATTATTCTAAATTGAAAATATATGTCACCATACTAAAGTCTTTAAAATTCAAACCTTTTGCAAGAAAAATGATGCCCCATTCAACTCATACCATTGAAATCAAAGTTTTATGATTTAATTTTGACTTAAGGGACAATTTTCTCTAGGAAGTTTTTACCGATGGGCAATTTTGACCCAGAAGTTTCTAAAGGGGGCAATTTTGTCCTCGCCGTTATTCCAATTAATTAGACCATTAATTGACCAAATATGCTGAGTTGGTGGTCCACATGTCATCCACATCATTTTTGTTAAGGTGTAAATTTGCCTCAAAAATTTTAAACCTAACTTTAAAAAAAATGAAGTAAATGACATATGAACTTTCAGAGCAGATTTTCACCTTAACAAAAATGATGTGGATAACATGTGGACCGCCAGCTCAGGATATTTATTCAACTAACAAACAAAATTAACTAGAATAATAGTCAAGGCAAAATTGCCCCCCAAAAAACTTCTGGGGCAAAATTACCCCTCGATGAAAACTTCCAAGACACAAAATTGTCTCTTGTCCCTTTTAATTTTTTTTAAAAATCCATTCATGACAGAACTTTTGTACATGCTTTCGGGGCTTGTTTGGCATGAGGAATGGGAAGTAAAGTGAGCGAATGGAAAATTTTAAGAGATAGATTTTAAAAAAATCAAAGCAATGAGGTTAAAAGTTTTTCATTAATTTTTCTTAATCTTTTATCTGATCTCTTCTTTTTATTAAAATCAAAGCATCGAGGGGCAAAATTACCCCTCGATGAAAACTTCCAAGACACAAAATTGTCTCTTGTCCCTTTTAATTTTTTTTAAAAATCCATTCATGACAGAACTTTTGTACATGCTTTCGGGGCTTGTTTGGCATGAGGAATGGGAAGTAAAGTGAGCGAATGGAAAATTTTAAGAGATAGATTTTAAAAAAATCAAAGCAATGAGGTTAAAAGTTTTTCATTAATTTTTCTTAATCTTTTATCTGATCTCTTCTTTTTATTAAAATTTTATAACCTCATTTCTCCAATTTTTTTAAATTCAACTCAGAAAAATTTTTCCTCCCTCTCCAAATCCCTCATACCAAAAAATAAGAGTATGAGCATTATTTTTAATCATTTGTTTGCAATTATAAAATTGTAGCTTAGTGGTATTAGAACTTCTTTTTAAATAAAAGGTCACAGGTTCAATTCTGCATGTAACCTCATACATCTTTAGTTAAAAAAATTGTTCTGGTCAAAGTCAACGAGAAGGAATTGGACTCAATGCCCTCACTCAGATAGAAAGACACAAAAAGGTGCGAATGTACAGAGATAGGTCCCACTTCCTAGATTGGCGAAAGCAATGTTAATAATCTTCTATAAAGGACAATTTGATAATAATAATATAATAATATTTTCTTTTTTTTTTTGCCAATAATATAATAATATTTTCATAGGAAGGGTCAAGAAGAAAACCCATTTATTTTTTTTTCGATACATATGAAATAGAAAACTAAATATGCAAAGACGGAAATGAAAGAAAAGAAAGAAGAGAAAAAATAGAGCTTAATGTTCGGCCTCTACCTCAGCCGGCAAGCCTACGTCAGTCCGACAAGAACAAGGGTGAAAACCTGGCAACACGTTAAGGGCCCTCTTGGCAAGGTAGTCTGCTTCTAGATTCAGATCACGCGGGATATGCCTCACCTCTACTTCCCAGGAACAACCTAGCATGTTTTGAATCTCCACAATCTCATATCGGTACCGATGCCCCTCACTGCATCCATCGTTAATGCACGTACACGCCTCTAGACAATCACTCAGTAGTAGCAAAGTCCGAATCCCAAGATCCCAAGCTTTCTTCAAGCCCATCAGACATGCCATAACTCCGCCATAAGAGCATCCCCATCCTCCAACCGCATAAGAAAAGCTTCCCGGAAATTCCCTGTGTCATCATATAATACCCCTCCATATCCTGTTGCACTTGTGGCTCTGCTAAATGCGCCATCTACAAACATCTTCGCCCAACCTAGAGGTGAAGGGATCGGTAGGGCCCTTGGTACCGCATGCTTAGGGGTGAGCATCAGTTTTTCGGTTCGGTTTTCAGTAAAAACCGAACTACCGAACTAAAGGAAATTATGAAACCGAACCGAAACCGAATAATCGAAATAACCGAACCGAAATAACCGAAATTATTCGGTTCGGTTTCGGTTTTGTAAGAAAAAACCGAAATTTTTTTAGCCTTTATTTTTTACTTCAAATATCTGAATTTTCAACTAGCAAAAATTAATACAAATTATAAAATTGAATAACCTCATCAAGATCTAAAGAAAAATGATATAAAACAAAGTATAAACAACATATTATATATATAATCAATGTAGTTTGGAGTACCCAATATTCCAATAATGGAACCAAAAATAGGAAGGTTTTTTATAGATGCAGAATAATTGTATTCAATATTACTTAATCTAAAGAAAGCATAACAAAAATTCAAAAAGATGAATATCCAATGATATATCATTCTTTGTCTTGCATCCGGTTTTTCAATTGTGGTATACTATTTTAATAATTTCGGTTTTTCGGTTTAAACCGAAATTTTAAAAAAAAAACCGAACCGAACCGAAAAACCGAAGAAAACCGAACAACAAAACCGAACATGCACCGAAAACCGAAAAAACCGAACCGAAAAGACCGAAATTGATTCGATTCGATTCGGTCTTCGGTTTCGGTTCGGTTTTGCTCACCCCTACGCATGCTCCTTCTTAGAATTCAACCGGTTGAGAGAATCAACTTTCAGTTTACAAGTCCTCAGGATAGCACAGACTCGAATGCCTAGATTCTGAGTTTGAGGAATAATACCCTGAAAAACCCTTTCATTCCGGCCTTTCCACAACAACCAGCAAGTGACTGCGAAAAAATCAGCCCAAGCTTCATCTTCCACCTTCCCCACATTCTCGAGCAGGTTCAGTTTACACCAATCCCATAAACTCAGGTTGAAGAACTTGTCTCTGTATCTTGGAAAAGTACTGGAGAGCCAAAATTCCTTGACCTTCGGACAATCTCACAAGACATGTAAGGTATCCTCATACGGACCCCCACACCCTGAACAACTGGTATTCAATCCTATGCCACGGTGGACTCTCGACACATTCGTCAATAGGCGATCATGTAGAACCATCCACAGACAAGTCCTACATCTTTGTGGAGTACGGGGCTTCCACACCTTGCCCCAAACTGGGTCTTCAGGGGTTTCATCCGGACAAAGAAGGCCATATCCAGATTTGACCGAGTACACTCCACTCGTTTCAAGCTTCCACCTTACTATGTCCCTGCTGCCACTTGATTGAACCCTTTCCAAACCCTTCTCAAGAGTATCCCAATTTCTTTTAATTCCATTCCATAAACGTGACCCTGGGCGAGATTTCTCAATAACTGGGATGATATCCGAACCACACTTATATTTACTTCGCACGACTCGAGCCCACAGTTCATCCTTCTTACTTATCAGTCCCCACCCAGCTTTCAAGATAAGAGCTTGGTTTTGGGAGCTCATATGGCGGATCCCCAGTCCCCCTCTTTTCTTTTCCTTACAGACCTCCCCCCATGACACCAAATGCACCCTTCTCTTCTCATCCGTAGATCCCCAGAGGAACCGCCGGACTTTCTTCTCAACTTCCTCACAAGTAGATATAGGAAGTAACGCAGTTTGCATTGGATAAATAGGTAAGGTTGCCACCACAGATGACACCAACGTCTGTCTTCCAGCAAAGGAGATATGATTTGCCTTCCAATTACTCAGTCGGATTTTCACCTTATCCACCACATATTGATAGGTAGCTTTACTAACTCTCTTGTGTTGAAAAGGGACTCCCAAGTACTTACCAAGGTCCATGGTAGAGGTAAATCCCAATAACTCACTTAGTTGCCTGGAACGGTTATGAGTAACATTAGCTGAGTAGAATATGCGCGTTTTAGATTGACTCACCTTCTGTCCCGACGCATTACAAAATTTGGCCAAGCAACGCTCTACTACCTCCACTTGGTCTACTGTCGCTTCAGATAAAAGAATGAGATCATCCGTAAAAAATAAATGAGATAACGGTGGACCATTCTTATTGAGCCGGATCGGTCTCCAGTTACCTTTGTCAACCTCTTCCTGAATCAGATGAGCAAGTTTCTCAATACAAATAACAAATAAGTAGGGTGAGAGAGGATCCCCCTGTCTAATACCCCTGGAAGGGAAAAATTCAGATGTCTGGCTACCCTCCCATAAGATTTGCATTTTGGGCGAGGAAATACAAGCTCTTATAAGACTGATGATATGGAGGGGAAATTTCAACTCCTGCATACATGAGACGACAAAATCCCAACTTAACCGGTCATACGCCTTTTCCAAATCAACCTTAATTGCCATAAAGCCCTTCTTGCCCTTCATATTCTTCATAGTATGGATGATCTCTTAGGCTATGATAATATTATCAGAACTAACCCTCCGCGGAACAAAACTACATTGATTGGGAGCTATAATTTCAGGAAGGAAGTTCTTAATTCTAAACGATAATATTTTTGTAAGAATTTTATATACCACATTGCAAAGGTTAATTGGTCTAAAATCCTTCAAGGTCTCCGGGTTATCCTGTTTTGGAATAAGTACAAGCAACGTACCATTCACTTCCTTGATGCGTTCCGGATTTTCAAATAATTTTGATAAAAGTTCTGCAACTGACTTACCTACCAATGGCCACTGGCTTTGAAAAAACAGAGCATTAAGACCATCCGGGCCTGAAGATTTTAATGCCCCCATGGACGAAATAGCATTCTTAATCTCCTCGACACCCAAAGGGCGCCCCCAACAACTCAATATACCCACTATGGATCTCAGGGTAGGACAATTGGCATCCCGTCAATTGAACAGCAGGGACTTCCTCCGTAAACAATGCTTGGAAGTACTGTATAGCAAGTTTTTTTATGTCTTCCATTTCATATGTCCAGTTCCCATTGCCATCCTTTATTGCTTCAATTTTTTTTCTCTTTCTTCTCCCATTTGCCTTCGCATGAAAATACGTTGTATTTCGTCGCCCATTAAAGACCACTCACACTTGGCTTTCTGGGCCCATAGAAGATTTTCTTGAAGCAAAAGTTCCTCCAATTCCTCCCATAGCTTCCTTTGGAGTCGTTCTTGCTCCGGCCAATTACGACAATAATCGGACATTCTGACTAAGCCATCTAGTCGATTAAATAGATTTCTTTTCTGCCTCCCTAGATGTCCAAAAACATCCACTTTCCACTTCTGAATGGCCCCAGTAAAACGTTCCACGTTCTCAAACCAGTTACAATCCCTCCCCCAAGTAGCTTTCATGAAATTCTCAAAGTCATTATGGAGAACCCAAGAAGCAATAAACCTAAAAGGTCTATTTGGGACCATTAGCCTCGGTGTTGTATCTTGTAGTTTTAACAGGATGGGCTGATGATCCGACTTGTAAAATGGGAGATGCAGAAGTTCCGCATCTGGGAAACTAGACATGAAGAGATCATTCACCATTACCCTATCAATTCTACTCTCGCTGCTGCCCCGCTTCCACGTGAAATAAGGGCCTCGACATTGCAAATCAGACACCTCAACCTCCTCCACCCATTTACACAAATCATTATCGGCATGAATATTTTGTCGTAACGTTGATCTTCTATCATGTATAAATAGAGTACTGTTAAAGTCCCCACCAATACACCAAGCACCATTTATAGAACCACGCACACGTTTCAAATCAACCCATAAGGTCCGTCTTAATGAAGGATTCGGACTTGCATAGATAATCATGATATAACTGTGCCTAGTGTCATGAGTAACCAGAAGGTGGATAAACTGATGCTGGGACTCGAGAACTTCCAAGTTTACTTCCTCCCCCTTCCACAGCACCCACAACCCACCACTAAAACCTCTGGCATCCACAATATGACAGTGGTTAAATCCTAACAAAGCAGCACTTCTTTGTGCCCTCACACCCTGCGACCGGGTTTCCAAAATAGCTACCATATTTACATTGTGACGTTTAACTAGTTCCCTCACCAGCTGTGTGAAAGATTTATAGCCGGTGCCTCTTGTATTCCAGAAGAGACAAATCATTGGTCACTTTGGTTAGTTGGGAGGGCTGTAGAGCCTGGAGAGACATCAGTAAGCATCTGACAAGTATCTTGTTGTTCCAATGGAGCATCGCTAGGAGTGTTTCGGCTCGCCTCAATAATAACATCATCCTCGTCTTGCTGTGTATTGGCCTTTTCCCCATGAGAACATGAGCCCAGATGTCCCAAAACGTCATCCGTAGTGCGAGGATCCTGCTCCAGGATAGTAAACGGGTTGGCACAATTAAGAGGATTAGTCACTTGAATCAGACTAACCTGTTTGACGGGACGCCTGGGAATAGGTTCGTGGACTCGATTTTCCTTACCCATAGATCTGGAAGGGCCCAGTGAATTCTTCTTGCGTGATACTCTAACCCACTTCAAATTATTTCCTACTTCTTTACCAAACTTGCGGCCATCATGTTCCCACTCTCCCTTATTGCCAAGTGGGGCCCTCCCCCCATATGTTGACTTTTCCCTTTTTCCTTCCACAACCCCTTGAATACGTGTTGCTATATTACTCTCCCTTTCTCCATTAACTTTAAATTTGGCATTATTCCCTTTGTGATTATGAGGGTAGCCCACCAAATCCCCTTTTCTTCTATCATGTGATTCTTGTCCTTCCTTATTGGGATAGTTTCCCATTTTTTGCTTCTCAGACCACGCCGCAAATTGCGACCTTACTCCTTTATTGTCGGCAGAAAATCCGCTCCTCCATGATTGCCGCTTCACCAACATCTGCGGACCGAACAGATTCTCCGGCAACTGAGATGTTACTATTACTGGAGGATTTTTCCCCTCCTCTGAGCTCACCTCCCTTGCTCTCTTATGGGTGTCTATCTCTGGGGACTGCCTTACCGTCGAAGAAGAACCTTTAGAAGTCGAACTCGAGGACTTTTCCCCTCCTTGATCAGTTGGTGGCTCAGCCTCTGCAGTCTCCTGTTCAAGCCGAGGACAACAGTCCCTGTGATGTCCAAACACACCACAATGAAAACAGACAAGGTGCAAACCTTCATATTCTAACAGGAGGGTCCTTCCAAACAATTCAATCGTAGGAAGCAGCTGAAGTTTCAAATCTAACTCGACACATACCAGAGCAAAATGGCCACGAGACCCCATTGAGGTTGCCAAATCCACTTTGAGCGTTCTACCAATCATAGCTCCCATTCTCCAAAGGGATTCGTAGTTGTAGAATTCTACAGGTACAGATCGTATCCTGACCCATGCTGCAATCTTGCGTTGGGAGTCCGCCATCCAAGGGTTGAAATTAGGTCGCCATCGTTGAACCAGAACATAGTGGTCGGCCACCATCCAAGGACCTTCCAACAGCACATACTCCAAATCCGCCTGTGTATCAAACGAAGAAATGAAATAACCATTTTCTAAGTCCAGCAGTCTGAACGGTGATGCAGTCTTCCAAAGTTTCTCCAACCTTGGGCGAAGTTTATAAATTGATATCTTCATCCCCAATAGCTTAATGATAATTGATTTCCTCCATGGGGCACACCAGGCTTCATATTCCTCTCTCGTCACCTTCATAGAGGGGCACAGATTCATACATCGGCCCTCAATATAATCTGCATCAGGGGTGTTGTCTTCCGAAACAGGTGTCGAAAAGAAACCATCCAGGCCATCGATATATTCTTTCCAAGCGTTTTCCATGGCAATAGTCCCTCGGTCCGTCGCTTGTTTGCAGAGATTTTCTAGGTTTAACAGTTTGTCCCGATAGGAGCCAACATCTTAATTACCACCGAGTTCATGAACCCCATTAGTTCCCTCCTCATCGCCTACCCTGCCCTTCTTCCTTGTCCTAGCCCTCAAGTCAGCCTCCTCCGCCGAGCTCCGCCCTTCCGCTCCCTCACACTCCATTAAGAAAAAAAAAACCCATTTATAAAATATGAGAAACGGAAGTGGTAGAGTCCAGAACATGCTTTGGAAATTAGGTCAACTTTTTTTTTCTTTATTTTTGCCAGCGGAAATTTGGTAACCATCCTTTGTAAAAGCATCATTATTCACTGAACTAGCAGGTAACAAGAACTACTAACAATGACAAAAAAAATAAACAAATAATTAAGGTCTAACATGGAACAGAAACTTCTACCTAAAAATGTCACTAAACGTTAATTAACCTTAATATTAAGATGCTTGAGGATTGAGTAAAAGTGATATGGACATATTTGGATCCTAAAAAAACAAAAAATCTATAAAAGATGTGGTTGGTTTTGAATTTACAATGGGCTCACTCTAATTGTTTTCTGGTTCTTTTATGGATTTTGTTGCTGGGGCCCAGAGGGCACATTGGGTTTTGTTGATGTGTTAAACCCAACTAGTTAACATGCATATATTCTAAGGACTGGGTTTATGTTATATGCATCTCATTTAATCAGAATTATTAAATCAGATTTAGAAAGTTTTGAAAATATTTAAATTCAATATGAACATAGCAGAAAACTATAAATTATGCACAAATTTTAAAAACTAAATTACAGATCCCATGCTTTGTAAAAAGTCTGAGGTAAACCTCATTATTGATGGCTTATAACAATACAGCTTCCAATATTAGATTATATATCACGGTATGACACCGTGTCTTGTATGAGGAGATGAAAGGGAAGGACAATACGCATATTGAAACTGTTTATGTTTGAGAACACTTATTTTTTAAATATAAGTGTTTATTACGCAAACCAAAATAAAACTCCTCTCACGTACTTACCTCATATACCGTGAATCACGATTTATAAACACTTATTACCTCATATACCGTGAATCACGATTTATAAACACTTATTGCATAAAAATAAGCTATTCCAAACGAGCACATATACAAGTGCAAAAGCCCATTCACTGTGACCACAAGTGAAAATGACTGAACCTCCAAAATGGTCACAATTTTGAAATGGTTGTTTCACATATAACTAGCTTTAGTTTCCATTAATAATGACTCCATCCAAAATGCTACATACAAAGTCTAGAACTAGCTTTCAGCTGCAAATACCATTCAGACAGTATTGTCAGGTCAAGTTCCTTAGATATTGCTACTACCTACTGACCCATGAGTCCAGGCACTAACCTCTGGACTTCCAGAACCTGATGTGCTCCCGTGGTTCATCCGCTGTGAAGTTCGCATGCTAATGGGATTAAGTCGCTGAGTGCTCAATTGAGGCAAATTATTATGCAGTGAGGGAACTAGAGGTAGAGATGAAACCACCTGATCAGCTAACCTAGGCGTCGCCATTTTCGGCCCAAGTATTGCCATTGACCTAATATCCTGCTGCAGCACTGTATGCAATCGCTGGCTAGTCTCGGCCCAGGGCTCCCTTTGATTGTTGAACATGTTTCTCATGTTAGTAGCATCGGTATTGGCAATTGAGAGCATGCTTGCATTTCTCAGACCTGGCAATCCATGGATGAAACCCTGACCTTGGCTAGTGTTCAGATTTTGTAGAGCCGCAAATCTGCCTTCTGAAAGTGCGCCAAAAAGCTGCTCATAATTCAAACCCGGTATATGATAATTCTGGGGATTGCTAGAGGTGCTCAAACTGTTCAGCTGGTGCATCAGTCCCTCAGGAAATATAGGTCCAGAACCAGTGATGCCCATGATATGACTACAAGAGCTAGATTCTATGTTTCTAATGATCCTTTGGCCACCATTTAATGGTACTGTATCATGGCTGTTTGCAGCAGCACCCAGATAAACACTGGATTCTGTCATTGGAATAAGTTCCTGTTCTTGCAAATGCTTTAGCAGCTGCATTTGATACTGCAACCATAAAAATTTATTTGCACTCTGTTGCCACAATTGCTGGATGGACCTCATTTGTTGTTGAAGATTGTCAATTTGAAGATTAAATGAACTGTTGTGGGTCAGCTGTGGTGATGAGAGACTGTTTCCACCTGCAGTGACGTTAACTCCAGTAAGAATGTTGGGCTGTGGTGATTGCATGGCAACATCAACTTGGAATGGCATCCTACTGCGTGAATTTTGCAAGGGAGGTGAAGACAACCCAGCAGTGCAAGTTGCAGGAGGTTCTACTGTTCTATATGTCAACACGGAATTACTGACAGTTGGCTGCTTTTTGATGCCTAATTCAACCTTTTCGTTACATGGTAAGGACCCGACTTGATCACTAATTATGCGATACCCTTCATGGATCATCTATATCCAAGAAAACCATTATATCAAGTATATATAAGAAAGAAGAGACGATGAAGAAAATTTTCATAGCAAACATCTTATGCAACTCACCAATGAAGTGAACTGACAAGCAAACTGGTTCACAGAACGCAGCTGTATAAAGTGCAAACACAATCAGATTAATCAGATTCATTAAATATTTTGATTTTGGGTTACAGTAGTTGGAGACAATATCAATCCCAATGAGAAAATGCTATTAGACAGCCAAATCATGGGGAAGAAAAATGTAAGGAATTATTGCAAAATGAGCGGGAAAGCATATATAGATTTGAAACATGAACCACTAGGTAATGCATAATAGAATGACTAATTTAGAATCATGAATATAGCATCTGTTGATTGAATTCAAAAAGAAAACCACATTTATCAGGAGAAAATAGAATGATCATGACATCCATCTTCAAGGGTTAGAAGGTGGCAAGGTCAATCAGGGCAAAGATGCATTATTTGTCAGTCAATCAGCATAACTAATCAACCCTTAGGCTGACAAAGTCATTATTCTATCGGCCCAGTTTCTCCAATTGACATTTGAAAAATAATAACAACGAGCTACAAGCGTTTGGACTCACAGAACCAGAAAAAGTAGGCAAGAGAGATAAGGAAACAGGATGATCTCCATCACATCCATAGCATACATGCGCTTCAACTGTTCCCATATCTAGGTTTTCCAACATGACCAGTTTAACCAGAGCTGCATCATCAACCACCAGACAGTCACTTCCTGGGATAAGGGATTAAAAGTGATTTAGCCGCACTCAAGGAGTTGAGTTATTAAAAACTGATAAAATATGGATATCTTTACTTTGAATGACATGATATTCATGGGAAAATATCAACATCCTAGTCTTCCGGGTACTGGAAAAATTGGATGACGAAATTTTATATCCCACAGAACCTTCTAACACTCCCCCGTCCTCAAAATTTGCAAGGTGAACACCAACCAGAGGAGGAATCTGGCAGAAGGATGTCTTCTTTCGAACAATGTGGTCCAATTTGAGCTTCCTGTTAATCAATTTATACCTGAATACAAATACTATCAGGACACAAAAAACATTCCAACATCAGTTTAACAATTCACATGAACGGATTGAACATTTCACCTTTCACACACTTCAAGAATTTTTAAAAATCTGTCACTGGAATTTTTAACTTCAATTGATTGCTGTGGTGTACACAGGGTTTTCACAGTCAGGCTTTTTGCACCAGCCGGATTCCTGTTGCTCATGCTGATGACTGAATCAGCCATTTCAGCTTTCAAACCTCTAGAATGAGAGTTTTTATGTTCTGCTGTCACAGAAGCCTTCCTTTGCAAGGGATTGCTATTTGGAGTAGTTAACAGACTTCCATCTGCAGCTGTAGCCCGCAAATTCTGAGAAATTTTCCTCTTCGGAGCAGCATTTCCATTTTTCAAATATTTGTCATAAGACTGATCCATGTGATTGAAGGAGTGGATGGAAGCACTATTAACTGTCAATGGCTTCAATAAGAACTGCTGTTTTGAATTATACAAATTAGATGGACTAATGCTACTATTCGTGCAAAAAACATCAGTATGGCAGCCACTTGTTTCAGCAGGCTCCTGTTTCACAGAGGGAGCTCTGATCTGATGGTTTTGAATTCCTTTAAGCATCATTGGGTCATCATGAGTTGATTGAGGGAAATGAAATTTTCTCTTTCTGCTTTCACATAGAATTTTGTCAACATTAAATTGCTCTTGCAGTCCATTGTCCACCCCCCGTAGTTCAGGACCTTGAGGTGCAATGTTAACTTGGCTTCCTACAAGCTGGAGTTTCAGCAGGTCCAATGGCTCTTGTTTTGGTTTCTTGTAAGGGATCCCTTTGGTAGATTGTTTGTTGCAAATGCTGTTCTCAAGAGGAACTATGGAATTTCCCATAGTCAGGCCATTATTAGCATTATCAGGTGGTTGATTGGGCACATCAACAAAATTAGGTGTCTTGGGAACCATTAAGGCATATGAGGGTGATGAGTAATCAAGAGCCGAATTTATTCCCTGTGGACTACAATAACAGCTGGAGACATTTTCCTGCATGTTTGAAGTGCTTTTTTCTTTTTCCAGAGGACCACATTGAGGTTTGTACATTAGGGTGAGATAATCACGACTAGCATGGTTTACAAGGTTGGGGTTTCTGATTGGCAAACCTTGCATTGGTTCATCACTTAGCTTTCTTTTCTTCCAACTCCATGCAATACCCAAATCAAGCTGCCATGCATGCTAAGAATTAATCAATATGGTAGTGAAAGATTATTCATGCCTTGTAAATTTCGAGTTCAAGCTAAGACTTTAAATTTGGCAAGTGTTACAATATAATCCACTCAAAGTTATATTCATTAACCTTACTGGAAGAAAAGATCTTTCAGAAGTTACAAGAATAATATAGCCATTAATACCTTCTTTCTTCGAGGTTTATCAAAAAGTGCACCCCCTAAAGGTTCTGGGTTCAAATGAAGATCTGGTTGCAAAGCCTTGATGATGCATGACTCAATTTCCTGATAATATAACATGAAACTAACGTAGGGCTAATGATATGCAACGCATAAGATGAAATGTACAAAGCTTAAATTGATCAATTTATACTCTACCAGAAGATCTTTGTACGTCCAAGAGTCATTTGAGACTGACAAGATGTCCTTGACAACAGTTTCCATGCACAATTGCAGGGTCAACTTGTGCACAACTGGAACATTTGCGGTTGATAAAGTGTGACCCTCTTTATATGGAAAAATATGGCGATAATCTCGAATCTGCAAAATATTAACTTTACTTGTTAACAGGGATAACAAGATTAACTTCAATGTTTGAACTCTTTAATCCCCTAAGATTATATGAGATTCCTCAAGAGGTAATTGAACATTTCTCAAAAGAGAAGTTTGATGACATTACACAAAGTGATAAACAAATCATTTCCACTGATGTATTTGTATGGCAATCAGAAATCAAAGACCTGAAATTATAGAGAATCTGTGAAGTGCTAATTTCTATAAGTAATCTGTGCTTTGAAAATATACGGTGATATACAAGTACTCTGCACTCCACATATGCAAAATGATATAGTATCTATAGTTTTGTGTTTTACCTCACCTCACACATAAGGGCTCCATTGACATACTTGCAGGGAATATCATCAAGCATATCTCCAGGTAACCAGCCGTACTCAATTGCCTGATGTGTGAAAGAAACATGGAAGAGGAAGAAGAAGAAATGGGAAAAAAAATAAACCATGGGATGTAAACATTATAAATGTAAAGCACTTTTTTTCAAACAAAAGAGTATAAATTTCATTTTTTATTTACTTGTTATCATTTCAAATGTCAACTATTGTGTGATTTAGTACTTCAAATGGTTAAGGTTATGTTTATTTTAGCTCATACAGTGTAGTAGGAATTTCCCTAGATAAAATTTCGTGTAAAATAATGTTGCTTAGATAGAGAAAGAGAAGTGATGAATTATATAAGCACAATATATGGAATAGGGCCTCATAAGTATGAATATCAATGTACAGAAACCTATAAATGGGCACTGGGTAAGTAATTATTGAGGATTTAGATATCTATGTTGGTGAACATTATTTCATAATTACAAAGTTAAAGCATCATTTGGCTTAGAAGTAATCAGGAAAAAGAAAATAGGATCTATTTAACCATTTTGCTAAGAGGAAATATAGTATAGCATACAAGGATAAAATAAATATATATTCTGGTCAATCAAGTTCAAGGCAAATATATCTTTTGATGCTTACAGAGAAAAGTGTTTCTGATGCCTTGTCATATGGAAGCAACTGCTTAGATACATCACTGGGGAACTGCAGGGGCAGAAATCAACAATAAGGATTAAAGTTCAGTAGTAGCAAGAATCAATATAAATGCCTAACATACAAAACTCTTAAGTTTTAACTCTTGTGATACTGACCTCGTTACCTTTTCCAAAAGAAAATCCATCTTTGAATAAATTCAGTGAGAAGGACACCTCAAGTTCTGCATTATAGCAAACCATGAAAATGAACGCTTTTGTAATAGATTGCTGTGCAATGTAAGTGTTAACATTACCTTCTGACGCTGAGTGCAATACATTCTTGTGCTTCTTATTTGAGTCATCAACAAATTCAGCTCCTATCTGAGATAAGTTTCCCCATATCAAAATGTCCGATTATGTACTCTCATATAAAGTATGATTTATTGCAAACCCATGAATTATTTTTTGAGTATAATATTTTAAGATAATGACGCGTTTAGTACAAGTATATTGATTCCCAATCTATGAAGCAGGGAACATGAAAAAGGAGCTGAATCTATTGATGACACTTATCATGCACTGCATCAAACAGGATGAGAAAAGAAATTCTAGAATAATAAGTCACAGATCTCTTAGCTTAAAATTTTCCTTGTAATGCTGACAGAAAATTAATTGAAACACATCAAACAGTTAGAATAACTCGGTATTTTGAGGCGTACAAAGAGGACATGCCTTCACCAACATAGACAAATTATTTTCTTTTAGGTAGGAAGTGTGAACTTCAATTTGAAAAGGTGAGAGAATGACTTTTAGAGGGAGTTCTTTAAAATTTCTGGAGATATTCGTAAATACGCGGTCCTAAATGACTAGACAATGTTGTTGATAGGTTAAGTCATAGAGAACCCCGATATAAATGAATACAAGTTCAATATCCATAGTGTTGAGGGGTAGACATGTGGAATTTTTCTTTCCATATGTTTTAAGTAGGGTGACTGGTGACATATTTTCCTTGAAGAACCGAAACATGCACATTCATCAAAATAAGCCACATGCAACTCAAACGGGCTAAGAAGAAAGAAAAATGATATATTGCTTCCTACCTCTTAGATTTCAATAATTATATATCCCTTTTCACTAATATCCCCATCCCTTTGACAATTTTGATCTCCAGTGCTTGGGTACCCAGCAATTATAATATCTTACATTTCCATTTAAACAAATTTAGTCCCCAGAGTTACTAACTTCTAAAAAAATATTATTTGAATGGAAAAAGATTCTGTCAAAAATTTCCCTGCTAGGATGATGAATTTCATGTTCATCTACAAAAGAAAGCCCCACATTCATCCTTATGTAAATTAATCAGAAAATTAAAGAGAATAAAACAATATAAATGATTAAAAAAACAGCAATAAAATAATGAATAAAGTGGGGCCAACAAATTGGTAAAGAAATTGTCGAGGTACCTGACCATTTCGCCTCCAAACGATGGAGGACCAAAATAGCCAAAACCCTCAACCTTCCCTGTAAGTCTCATCAACGAAAACTTAATGGGCCATACACCCAAAAGAACTGTACAGTGATTCTCTCTTTCTTGTTTTATAACTTTATTTTTAGGCAATAAGTGCTTATAAATCGTGATTCACGATATTCGAGATAAGTATGTGAGAGGAGCTTTATCTCGGCTTGCATAATAAGGGCTTCTTGCCCAAAAATAAGTGATTCCCAACACACAGGCTTAAAACGCTCGACTTTTCAAGAATATCAGGCAAAAGTTGCCACTTGCAACCAGCATCATTGAAATAAATTTAATATTTGAGAGGATACTACAAAAAGGTAAACCATGAGACTGGCCAATATTATAACTATGTTACCGCATGTGATTTTTTTATTAACTAACTAAAGAAGAATGAAGTCGTGAACTCTCATGGCACCATTATCAAACCAATCGAAGAGCATGATCAGGTGAAAACATCAAGCCCCACCCTCTCAGGCCCTCGGATTGCATCAAATCAACCGTTTCACCTCTCAAACTGATATTCACTGTTCACGCAACCACGCTCACACTCAATAACCAAAAGCAATAGCCCCATGACCAAGAGTCCAGAGCTACTGAAATGCCATTCAAACTTAAAAAATCACAAAAACAAAAACAAAATACGAACCGAAAATAAGAAATAATCAAACAATGAAAACATGCCTCGACGATCCTGGGCTGAGAATCATTTGCGGAAGGAGGTTCTTCGGCTTTGTCGTCTATTGGAAGCAGCTTAGGCTTGTACCTGGTGCCCACTCTTGCGACCTCGAAAGACACACCCATGGGTGTAGTGTTGCAGCCGAATCGGAGGGCGAAGAAGAGAAATGGGTGGTGAGAGGTGGAAATTGGAGGGAGGAGAAGAAAAGAGGCACAGCCTCCAAGGCTTTCTTACAGAGAATGTACTGTGTGAAGTGGTGATTTGTGAGGGAGGGAGGCGAGGGTGGCGTTGTTCCTGTTTTATATTGCCAACTCTGCCATGAAGGGCAACACGTAGAAAGAGGTGTGACTCAGTGTGACTCATTTCTCTCTCTCCCTCATTCTCTCTCTTCGTATTATTTTTTTACTTTTTTTTTTTTTAGTATACACTATCTCTTCTATTTTCTCGGTAACTAGATGACTAATCACCCCCAATTCGTAGCTTGTGTTTAGATTAGTTTTTTTTAATAGCTTTTACGACTTATGAGATAAGTGTGTGAGAAGAATTTTGTTTCGAGTTGCGCAAACCATGGTTTGAAACCATGATTTGGAATATTGTCAAACACACACTAAAGTGCTCGTTTAGAATAGTTTATTTTTTGGTAATAAATGCTTATAAATCGTGATTCACAGTATACGAGGAAAGTATGTGAGAGGAGTTTTATCTCGTATGTGAGAGGAGTTTTATCTCGGCTTGCATAATAAGTGACTTATTATCTAAAGTTAAGTGATATCAAACATACATTTAATCTTCTCAAAGGCATTTTAATAATGACTATGAGACTATTTTCATACACAAGCATTGAACTTCTAACCTGATATTTAAAGAATCCAGTTAAGTGTCAACCGTTAAGCCTCATGATTATCTCTTTTTTTTTTTTTTTACCTTTTAATACTATCTCTTCTTAATTCATATTAGTAATTCATTTTTTTTATTACTCAAAAAGATGCAGACATAAGAGTATTACTTAGGAGGTAAGAAAGACAAAATGGAGGGATAAATCTCTGAACCGGACATAGACGAAATTCTCAGCGGCCTCATCGGGGTTGAATCTGATCATCATCCACCAGATCAATGTAAAAACCCACGTTGTGCCACATCATCCTGCTATTAAAAACTTAAAATAGATCTAAACTATTTTTTAACAATTTATTAATTTCGTGTGTGTATCACTCTATACCACAATACAAATGAAGATTTATTTTTGGGTTAAAGGGTAATTTTAGTTCGAAAGTTTTCATTAAGGGGCAATTTTATCTCGAAAATTTTTTGAAGGTCAATTTTCCCCCGGAGGTGTAAAAAAATGTAGCAATTTTGTCATGACCGTTAACCCAATTAATTTTAATTGTTAATTGATTAAATATGCTGAGTTGACAGCCCACGAGTCATCCGCGTCATTTTTGTCCCAAAAATTTTAAATCTAACTTTGAAAAAAATTAAAGTAGATAACACATAGACTTTCGGGACAAATTTTCACCTCAACAAAAATAACGTGGATAACATGCGGATTGTCAACTCAACATATTTAATCATCTAACTGTCAAAATTAACTGGAAGAATGATTAAGACAAAATTTCTCACTTTGTTACACTTTCAGAGCAAAATTGACCTCTAAAAAACTTTTGGAACAAAATTGCCACTCGGTAAAAATTTTCAAAGCAAAATAAATGCTTAACCCTTTATTTTGTTGACTGAATGAAGATTTATTTTGTTTGGGGACCTACCTCACTTCAACTAGAGGACTTGTCGAGTTCCAAATTAAACCAGACTCCTTAGAGATGGCGGGTTCATTTAGATTCAAACTCTCGATTTTTTTTTTTTTTTTTTTTGAAAAAATGATCAAATCCATTAAAATAAAAAGATTGTTCATCATGATTCTACACAATTAAAGATATTGCAATGAATTTTTTCCACCCTAATGAAATGCTTTGAAGAAAAGAAATTTAGAAGGGAGGATATATCAATATACAAAATGTTTGATGAGGATGATTTTTAAGCCATCCTTTGAAAGAAATTGTTTCTTGATAGAAATCATTTGAAGAACTTCTTCGATGAATGGAACAGATAGCAATTTAGTATCCATTGAAGGGAAGCTCTCAGACAATTCAATGTAAGAAATACTTGTCCCTGAGATTTCACAAATGCATAAGAAACGATCAAGTGATCCAAGATTTCTAAAACTGGGGCAACTAAAGGGCAGCTACTATTAACATTAAGATGATGCTTTATCAAAGTTTTCACAGCCGGGAGTGCTTCATTGACCCTCTATCAATCTTCCAGTTTAAGTGAGATGTCCAAGAAAGTGCATGCTCCAAACAAAATTAAAGAATTGTTTAAAGATTGTTCATATTTTTAAAAAAAATATTTTTAATAGCATGATGATATAGCGAACTGTGAATTTTTTTGACTGATTTGGATTAGATAAAATTTAACACCATTGATGTACACTGAGAATTACGCTTATGAGAGGATCCGGATCTAAAAAATCTCATAGCTAGCACGTCAAATTTAAAATTCTTAATTTTGATCAAAATTGTGCATATTTTAAATAATTTTATGGATTTAGATTTATCTAGATTCTAGCCAATTTTTTATTACAATTTTTTTATATTTTTAAATATTTAATTCTAAATATTTCAAATCTCAACCATCTTTTTTAAAATACTATCGGGTGAGTGACACAAGTAGGACAGCTCATTCTTGTATAAATTCCATACCATTCAAACAAAAAATTTTAAGTACATAAATTTTAAATGTAAGAATTTAAATCAAAATCCAAATTCATCTATTCAAACACCATAAAGGACTAATATATGTTTTGTTGGGAAAAAATGGTGACTAATGTTGAGTTAGAGCTACTTAGTTAAGTAAGGGTAAAATGGATACAATAGTCAAAAGTTCGTATTCCTTTAATGTAATAAAAAAGATAATGTTTTGATTTTCAAAATTCAAAAACTATTTTTCAGAATTTATGAATTGTGGAAATTATTTTTTAGCATGAATTAATTCACCTTTTATTAAAATGCACTCTGCTTTTATGACATTTAAATTACTTGAAATAACAATCTAAGCTTGATAAACCATGGTTTCAAATTATGGTTTGCGAAACCGAGATAAATTTTTTCTCACACACTTACCTCGTAAGTCGTAAATGTGAGAACTATTTTAACATGGTCCATAAATCAGAGTCTTGGTTTTGACTATAACAGAGGAAATGGTATACAGGGAGAAGTTCAAGAGCGATGGCACAGGCATAGAGAGCTGAGAGGGACCGAAGGTATCATTTCAATGGTTCAGTGATGAAACCTCGAATGAATGGAACAACTCGGTAGGGTTTTTCAATATCAAAAAGATTGATGGTATGTGGGATGTGTTGGGTGCAAAGTATCATATGGAGCTAATAGAATAAGGGTATGTTTGGGATAGTGATGGCAGAAGTTTTTTTTTTAATCTGACTTTTATAAAAATCATATTAAAAATGTGATCTATGTTTGGATTCACGGGGGTAGAAGTGAATTTTTTTAGAAAAGCTAGACTTTTGAGTTTCCTCTCAAAAAGCTGTTTTTGAAGAAAAATAAAATAAATTTTTTTATTTATTGCAATCAATACAGGCAAAAAAGTAAAGAATGCAATTATTATCCTAAAATTAGATTTATAATAAGAACTAAATTTTTTTTTGTCAAAATAGACTTATAAAAAGGATTAGAGTGATACCATGTATCAAGAGCACTCCTACTTTCCCAGCTCTCATTTGCCAAAGAGCCCCTTTTCTTTCATAATCACTGCTTTCTCTCTTCACGGTTATCATAAAAGCATCAAATTTAAGCTTATAAGTTATCGTAGCTTTTTTGTAAAAACAAGATAATTCCTGTCGTGATCCCAAACAACCAAAATTCGTTAAAGTACTTTTTTCCATTGTTAACGTGCGTTTATGTGCATTATCACTTTGGCAAACATGCCCTAAGTTCTTTTGGCAATCTTCCGAACTTGATGAGGAGTGGCAAGTTGTTCATCATGAGGGAATTGATGTTCAGCGGTGGTGAAAAAAGTGGTGATGGGTAGAGACATCTGGCTGATGAGGCTATAAACTCGAAGCTTGGCTTTTATCATTTTAAGAGTGTGCGAAAACATTCTTATACAAAAGCAGACAGGAAGGAGGCCATAAACTCCAAGCCTGGCTTTTGTCGCTTTAAGAGTGTGCGAAAACACTCTTGTACAAAAGCATACAGGAAGGAGGCCATAGACTCCAAACTTCGCTTTTATCGCTTTAAGATTATGCAAAAACACTCTTGTATAAAAGCATATAGGAAGGAGGCCATGGACTTCAAGCCTGGCTTTTCCTGCTTTAAGAGTGTGTTCGGATATCTTATAAAAAAACGCTTTTAGCACAAAACCATCCAAACACTCAAAAAAAAGAAATAATTCCTTTTTTACCAAAACCATGATTTTGGGGAGAAGCTATTTTTTTTTTTTTTGAAGATGTGGGCCCCACCCTCTTTTTCTTATTGGTCCTTTGCATGATGTGGGCCCCATGCTACTATCTCTCTCATCTTTTTTTTTTTTATTTTGACGTTCTCTCTGCATTTATCTATTAATTTTTTTTTTAGAATTTTAAAATTTTAATGTTTCCTCCTATCTTTAATATAAAACTTATTTATTTAATTTGATTATATTAGAAAAATTAGTTAAGTTAATTAATATTACATATAGATAAATTTATTTTATTTTTGGTATTAATTATGATCTTTAATGTTAAATAATGGGTTAAGATGCATCCTTTTTAATGCCGCTAAGAGTTTTCTTCTTATATAATTTAACGTCATTAGGTCAAATTTAACGGTTTTGTTAAATTTACATCATTTTTAATTGTTCGTTGTTTTTTTTGCATTTTCTAGAACTTATTTGTATCAGATGCCCGTCAAGAAAAACTTGACTGTTAAATTTGGACCTTAACCCTTAAATAATACATAAAATATAAGATTATTCTTTATATGTAATTATCATAAATTTTAATGTCCTTTTTAGTAATTTGACCATGAAAAAAGCTATTCTGATCAAAACATTCAAACACTCTCATTTTATCAAAATCACTTTTTCTCATAATATATTCTCTTCATAATCTATTCTCCAAAAGCTATTCTTCATTTTTTCTCCAGAAGCTATTCTCTAAAAGTTAATAAGAACACACCCTAAGAATGTGCAAAAACATTTTTGTATAAAAGCAAACAACAAGGAGGTCTTAGACTCCAAGCCTGACTTTTGTCACTTAAGATAAACAAACTCTATTATGATTTATGTATTTATAAATATTATAGAAATGTATATTATTTATAAGTTAAAATTATCAATAATATGATTTATCTTATGTAAATACTTTAATTAGATGAGACTGAAATATAATATTGTAAAGTTGCTGGAAAAAAAAGAAAGAAATATAATATTGTAAAGTGACTTAGTGTGTGTTTGGCAAACCTCCAAACCATGGTTTGCGAAACCCGAGATAAAACTTATCTCACATACTTACCTCGTAAGTCGTAAAAATTATTAAAAAAAACTAATCCAAATACACACTTAGTTTAATCTAGGGAATAAGTGGGGCACAGGGGCCCATGAGGACCATGGTCCTAGTATCAAGGAAATGCATGGTTACCCATAAGCATGTATTGTTTTACTATTATATATATTCTTTAATTACTTTTTTTTATTAACGAATAGAAATTTATATTTATTACTTTTATATTATATAATTCAATTTTAAATTTCAAGGTATATTTTCATTAAATTATGGAGACAATCATATGTATGTATGTATGCATGCATGCATGTATAAATTAGTCAATCATTCCTTGCGCATTGCAAATCATTATAATTAAGCTTAGTCAGATTTGTGTGTTCCATTTTATTTGAGAAAATCATTGAAGAAATAAAGGAGATTATGTCCTAAAATAATGCACTAGTGTAATGTATGGTATATAGGAGCATATAAAAAAATTAGTATCAAGAAGAAAATGAGAAATGCATCTATCACTTTTTTTTTCTCTAAATGTATGGTATTTTTATTTTCTTTTTTCTAAAAACCATCTGAGTACGTATGGGGAGTATCATTTTATGATTTTAATGTTGGTAAAAAAAAAAACTGCTCTAACTCCTTTTTATAAGCAACTTTTATTTTTATTGCGTAAAATTAACTGACAATTAATATTAGTTAAAAACAGATGTGTCAAAAATATCATTTTTTTTTCAAATATGCCCCTATTTATGAAAAGAGCACAGGAGAGAAAATGAGTAACAAATATGAAAAAGTATGAATATAAAAGTTAAGAAAGAATGTGTAAAAAATGAGTAAATGAAAGAGAATTATGATTGAGTGAGGGATAACTAATATAAAGATATATATTTAATAAGGGAAGAAAAGAAAAAAAAATAGTTTAAATTTTGAGATACAAAGAGAATATTGTTTATAAAAAAAATTAATCCTAAGAGAGAGAAGGTTGATTATAAAAAATATTGGGAGTATTATATTTATATAATTTCAATGGACGATTTAAATAATATTTCTTGTCAACTTCACTCTTAAGTTTTAACAAGTAATTAATGTGATTTATATCCTCACTTAATTCTCAGAAAGAGTACTTAGGCCCCCAACTATAGTATTGTTTGTCATTGGCTAATTGGCTTTGCATTGAAGTGGCATTAATTGTTTGTTTTAAGCACAACCATTTTCACGTTTCACGAAGCCATTTGCAGCTGCATTTATATCTTAATTTAAAGCACTCAACTCAATTTGATTGCAGCCACGGTTTAACAGTAAAGGCTTGGTTGGTTCTCAATAGTTTTTTTTTTTTTTTTTAACAACGTAGTCCAAAGTTTGTAAGGAAACAGCTTTCCAAAATTCCAATCCAAGTCTTCATCGAGAGAGTGCTGCATGCAAATTACTTGGGGCCTGTTTGGTTAGAAAAGTACGTTCGTGTAAGTCGAAGTAAAATTCTTATCACATACTTACTTCGTATACCGTAAATCACATTAGAAAAGCAGCTTCTACCGCTAACCCAAACAAAAACTTAATGTGGTTTAACGTTTATTAAGGTATATTTTCATTAAATTAATTGGGATTTATAACTTATGTGGTTTCTAAAGTATATTTTTATGTCAAAAATAACAATATTGTGACTCATTCATATATTAACAAAATATCAAAAATTATTAAGTCAAATGCATGGTTTGGGATTTCTAAATTAAAATATTATAAGAATTAAGAAGATATTTGACAGATTTTTTTTTTTTTTTTTTAAGAAAATCAATCAGCGTCTTGGCTGTACTACTGTTTTGTGTTGGGACTTCAGGCATTGGGTTGGCTTGATGGGTCTGCTTATTGCTTCTTCTTTTTTTCTGGTTTTTATTGTTTATGTTGGAGATTGTGCCCTTAGCTAATCAATTGGATGTAAACGTTATATTTAATTTAATAAAAAATTATTAAATGTTAGTTTATTGTATTGTCTTGCATGTTTTCTTTATAATAAGGTTCAATGAATAAATAAAGAATTATGGTAAAAAAAAAGAATAAATAAAGAATTATTCTAAATATCTTGTTGTTGGAATAGTAATTCATCAAGTATGATTTTGATTGATGATCATGTCTAAAAATGAAAATCAAATTTCTAGACACCTGTTAGAGACCAAGGCGTTGGACCAACTCGCATGAGATAGTTTCATAGGTTTAGTCATAATAGTGTCTCATCGTAGCTATATCAATGATCCATCAGATCCAACATTATCATAAATTCCGATACGAGGAATGTCGAGCTTTGACATGATCAAATATCACTTATAGATGAGGGAGATAAAACTCCTCTTATATATTTATCTTATAAATTATAAAAACATTTTTAAAAAATAAAAACAAACAGACACTAAAAAGGTTATGACTGAACATAGTGGGATTCATGTGGAAGAAAATGAGTGGTCAGGATGAGATTTATTCCTTTATAACAAGAGAGATATATATATGGTCCTCTGGTTGAGTGAAATTGAGAAACACATGGCTGTATTCAAATGAAGTGAGTTTCAGCTGTCTTATCAGTATACTCTGAATTTGAGAAAGTATGGTTGAGCCATATGAGAGTGACCTCTCCATGTGTTTCATACTCGATATGTATATCGTGTGACGAAAGTAACTTGATGGAAATCTAATCCCAGAACAATTGAGAGAAAAAATTATTTTATTGAAAGAGGTATCTTACAATCCATACTAGGGATCAAAGTATGATCCCTATTTATACACAGTACCTATTCAACAATCCTAACAACTAATCACACTATATTGGGCCCAACTCACTTATTGGGCCTATTCTAACACTCCCCCTCAAGTTGAGGAGTGTAGATATCTACAGTATTCAACTTGCCTAATAATCGTTTCAATACAATTTTACTAACTGGCTTTGTCAGAAAATCAGCCTCCTGATTACAAGACTTTACATGACATAAATCTATAACTTTCTCTTGTAGTTTCTCACGTACAAAGTGGCAATCTATTTCAATGTGCTTTGTACGTTCGTGAAAAACAGGATTATTAGCTATGTGTATTGCTGCCCTACTGTCACAATATACTGGAACTGGACATACAGTGGGATGATGTTGTTCTTTTAATAAGCCAGCCATCCACATGATCTCTAAGACAGCTGAAGCTAGTGCCCGATATTCCGCTTCTGCTGATGATCGTGAAACAGTGCTCAGCTTCTTGGTTTTCCAATGAATCAGAGAGTCCCCTAATTTTAACAAAAAACCAGTAACCGAACGCCTAGTACTTCCACATGCGCCCCAATCTGAGTCACAGAAGCAGCTAAGCGCCAAATCTTTATGGGAACTTATAAGAATTCCTCGTCCCGGGCTTTGTTTTAAGTATCGAACTACATTAAGAGCCGCTGCCATGTGTGTCTTTGTTGGAGTTTGCATGAACTGACTTAGTGTCTGCACAGGAAAAGAGATATCAGGCCGAGTATTGGTTAAGTAAATAAGACGACCTATTAGTCTTCTATATTTTTCAGGATCTTCCAAAAGATCAGATTCTTGATCCCTTCCTTGTTCATAGGCTAGGAGCCTCAAATTTTCAGCCATTGGCATACCAAGTGGCCTACAACCACTCATGCCCATATCTGCAAGTAAATCAAGCACATATTTACGTTGTGACAATACAATACCCTTCTTAGATCTAGCCATTTCAATCCCAAGAAAATACTTCATAGTCCCAAAGTCCTTGATTTTGAAATGACTATGTAAAAATTCCTTTACTTCCTGAATCTTTTTATTGGAGCTGCCAGTAATAAGTAGATCATCAACATAAACAAGTATAAGAACAACACCATCTTTAAATTTTTTACAAAAAAGAGAGTAATCATGTTTACTCTGGGAGAATCCTCCTTGAATCAGAGCTTGTGAAAGCTTATGATTCTATTGTCTTGAAGCCTGTTTGAGGCCATATAATGATTTGTTCAATTTACATACTTGACCCTTCCCCTTGGCCTCAACACCTAGGGGGATTGTCATATAAACATCCTCATGTAAGTCTCCCTGCAAAAAAGCATTGTGAACATCCATATGAAACAAGGACCAATTATGGACAGCAGCAATTTTAAGGATGGTTCGAATTGTGATCATCTTAACAACAGGGGAAAAAGTTTCGTGGTAGTCAATCCCCTCCCTCTGAGTATACCCTTTTGCTACGAGGCGAGCTTTATACTTATCAACCTCTCCATTTGCCTTATATTTAATTTTGTATACCCATTTACAACCTATGGGCTTCTTACCCTTAGGGAGTGGGACTATATCCCAGGTTTTGTTTGCTGCAAGGGCCTCAAGTTCTGCCCTCATTGCTGTGACCCATACACTATTTTTTATGGCCTGATGGTAGTTACTAGGTTCAGATTCAGAATCCAAATGACATAAGAAACACATAAAGGCAGGGGAAATATGTTCATATGACATATAAGCATGAATAGGATATAGACATGTAGAAGCAGAATTAGAAAGAGATGCAAAATCATGTGTGGAAAGCAAACTGCAGACATAATCTTGTGCCCAAATAGGAGGTCTCCTATCCCTGGTTGGTCTAACAGAAGGCGCTGTGGGTGCTGCATCATGACTGGGCAGATTGATGGCATGATCAGAGGGTGTCTGTGCTGCACTCATATCAGCAGAATGAGCCGTGCCTGTGGGCCCTGCACTGCTGGAAATACTAGAGGGAATTGTATCATCAAAGAAAAACATGTCTTTAATGGGTTGATTAAATCCCCCTTGATTAAAACCAGATTTTTCTCTAAAGGGAAACCTGTGTTCTTGAAACGTGACATGCCTAGACACCATAAGACTATTTTTCTTTAGATCTAGTAGTAAAAATCCCTTTTGGTGATTGGGAAAACCTAGAAACACACAAGGGACAGTTCTGGGTTGAAGTTTGTCTGGTTCATTAAGGTTGGTTGCATAAGTTAAACACCCAAAAACTCGTAAAGAACTATAATCTGGATGTTGCCTATATACACGCTCATAAGGGGTTGTATATGATAGCACTTTAGATGGAATCCTATTGATTAAATGTGCTGCCATTTTGACACACTCACCCCAATATCGAATTGGCACCCCGGATTGAATTAAAAGGCTCCTAGATACTTGCATTAAGGTTCTGTATTTCCGTTCGACTATCCCATTTTGTTCTGGTGTATAGGGGCATGTGGTCTCATGGATAATACCCTTTTCCCAAAGATACCTTCGTAAATCAGTATTGACAAATTACAGGCCATTATCACTTCTTAACTTCTTTACATGAACCGAAAATTGAGTAAGGATATGAGCAATAAAATTTTTAATGTAATCAACGGTTTCAGATTTGTATTTCATAAGAAAGATCCATGTGGCACGAGAAAAATCGTCAACAATGGTTAGAAAATAACGGTGCCCTTGATGGGTGGGTATCCGATAGGGTCCCCAAACATCAAGGTGTAGTAATTCAAAACAAGCTTGAGATTTAATACAACTAGGTGAAAAGGGAAGCTTTGTTTGCTTAAATTGAATACAAACATCACATATGTCTTTGAGGGATACATTGGAAGATTCAACAGAACTCAAATGTTTTAAAACTGACATGGGCGCATGCCCTAATCTTTTATGCAACAAATCTAAATCAGCAGATTTAAGAGGCACATCATGAACAGAATTCAAAACAGCAGAATGTCTATTCAAGTCCAGCATGTATAATCCTTCATATAGGCTACCAATCACCTTCTTCTTCCCATTCTGAAGGCCCTGCACTATGCATTTGTCAGGAAAAAAGGCAACCATGCAATGTTGTTCTTTAGTGAGTTTAGGAACAGAAATTAAATTAAATTTTAATTCACGAGCATACAACACATCATGCAAAATAATGTCATCAGTAAGTTTTACTGTCCCTATATGAGTTACTGTGACACGGTCTCCATTAGGGATCTTGATAGTTTTAATTACATCATCATTAATTCTATATGTATCTAAAAGTGTAAGATCTCCTATCATGTGTGTTGTTGCACCAGAATCAATAACCCATTTATTAAAGCCATGAATAGAAGGAGAGTATCCCAAACCTGAACTAGTACCAGTAAGGGCATGCACATTGGCTTCTGAATCTTTTCTGAGCAGCTCAAGTAGGCGTTCATACTGCTCCATGGTGAAGGAGGGTGAAGTCACACTACTCTTCAGGGGAATAGGTTCACGGCCAAGTGGCTGATCAGTCCCTAACTGATTCGTAGTTGCTTCAGCAGGTTGTTTCGTTTTCTTTCCTTTGAAATCAGTGGGATATCCCACTAATTCCCAACAAACGTCCCTGGTATGCCCCTTTTTGAGGCAATGGGAACACTCTGGAATGGGACCACCTCATCCTCTTCCTCGACCCCTTCCTCTTCCTTTGGCAATCATAGCCACACCCTCTATAGGTGTGCTCTTTACTGCATTTGCAATGGATTTTTGAGCCTCATCTTCGACTATCATTGCATATGCTTGATTAACACTAGGTAGGGGGTCATCAATAGTATTTGACCTCTGGCAGCCGAAAAACAATCATTCAAGCCCATGAGGAATTGAAGTAACTTCTGCCTCTGGATCATTTCAGCATAAACTTGAGACGTATTGCATTTACAAGAGGGTATGGGAAATATGGAAGATTCTTCCTCCCACAACTCTTTAAGTCTACAGTAGTAGTTTGACACAGAGGAAGCATCTTGACGCAGAGAATTAATTTCTCTATGTAATGTAAAAATACGTGAGCCAGAAGTCTTATCAAAACGTTCCTTCAGTTCTAGCCACACCTGAGACGCATCTTGGTAAAAAATGAGGCTATTCCCCAGGTCTTTGGAGATTGAATTGAGGATCCAGGACAGTACAACTGCATTGCATCTCTCCCACTGCTCTTGAAGACCTTCCTGTTGCGATTCTCGTTTGCAGGACCCATCGATAAATCCTAACTTGCGTTTTCCCCGGAGAGCGATTCGCATGGCTTTGCTCCAGAGCAAATAATTTTCAGAACCAGTTAGGGTGTGTTGAATGATGGTTGTGCCCTGAGTCTCAGAAGGATGAAGATACAGCGGTGATTAAAACTGAGATTGTCGACTGTAGATTCACCTGAACTGCTGGAATTTTTCTCACCTGACATCTTGTAAATATGGTGACGTGGCTGGGAGTTCAGATCAACGACGAATAGCGTGGGATGCCTCCGAAGATGAACAAGTACGACTGAGGTGCGGCGAACGACAGTGGGAAAGATCCGGTGATTCTTCGAAAGGACCAAAATCGTCGGCGACACGAAATCAGAGAGATGATGGCTTCGCTCGAAAAGACCAAAATCGTCCCACTGTATGTCCAGTTCCAGTATATTGTGACAGCAGGGCAGCAATACACATAGCTAATAATCCTGTTTTTCACGAACGTACAAAGCACATTGAAATAGATTGCCACTTTGAAATAAGTGAGCTGGGCCCAATATAGTGTGATTAGTTGTTAGGATTGTTGAATAGGTACTGTGTATAAATAGGGATCATACTTTGATCCCTAGTATGGATTGTAAGATACCTCTTTCAATAAAATAATTTTTTCTCTCAATTGTTCTGGGATTAGATTTCCATCATGGCATCAGAGCATAGGTTCTTTCAACAATCCTAACAACTAATCACACTATATTGGGCCCAACTCACTTATTGGGCCTATTCTAACATAACTTGTCATGGTTATAAGATGAGTTTTATTAGATCATTGATCTTCATATAATTTGGATAGTTATAATATCTTGCCCTAGATTACTTTTGACTTATGGGCCAATAGATACTTTGGATCCAATGCCAACATTATGTAAGCTTATAGGGTCACTCATAAGAATGGGCAACACAAACTGAAATGTCCTCATTTAGATTTAGAGCTTGTTGGGTATGGGGAATTTGGAGGGAAGGGGAAGAGGAAGGAGAAGAAAAATTTTCATGATTTAGATTTAAAAAATTTAGAAAAGTGAAGTTATAAAATTTTAGATGTATCTGATAAAAAAAAATAGAGAGAGAAGATATAGGATAAAAGAATAATAAATATTAATTAAAAACTTTTAATCTCCATTTTTTTAATTTTGTTTTTAAGTCTGACCCTAAAAAATCTTCACTCCGTTCACTTTTAAGTCTGACCCTAAAAAATGTTCACATACGAACATCCCCTTAGAGTGTGTTCGGCAAACCAAAAAAAAAGTGATTATTAGCCCAAACCATGGTTTTGTCTTTTGGCCTACCGAACACCCAAAAAAAATTGACAATCCCCTTTTTTTTCCAAACTGAGGTTTTGAGTAAAAAAAGCTATTATCTCCATAAGCTATTTTGAACCACTTTTGAGCCAGAAAATTCAGACTGTGGGTCTCACGCCACTGACACTCTCTATTTTTTTTTATTTTCTTGCTATGTGGGCCCCACTGACTCTTTCTTATTGGCTCATTTTCACTGTGGGTCCCACGCACAGACACTCTCTCCCTCCTTTTTTTTTTCCGTTTTCCTCTCTGTTACTTTGTTTTTTTAAAAAGATTTTAAAATTTTAATACTCCCTCTTATCTTTAATATAAGATCTATTTATCTAATTTAATTATATTAGAAAAAATAATAAAGTTAATTAACATTACATATAAACAAATTTATTTCATTTTTGGTATTAATTATAAAATTTACTGTTAAATAATGGGTTAAGATGCATCATTTTTAATGCCGTTAGGGATTTTCTTCTTTTATAATTTAACGTCGTTAGATAAAATTTAACGGTTTTGTTAAATTTACATCCTTTTTAATTGTTCATTATTATTTTTCATATTCCAAAACTTATTTGTATCAGACACCCCTCAGGAAAAACTTGGCTGTTAAATTTGGACCTTAACCCCTTAAATAATACATAAAATATAATCTTATCCTTTATATGTAATTATCATAAAAGTTAATGTCCTTTTTAGTTATTTGACTATGAAAAAAAGCTATTCTGATCAAATCATCCAAACACTCTCATTTTATCAAAATCACTTTTTTCCATAATCTATTATCTTCATAATTTATTATCCAAAAGCTATTCTCTCCAGAATCTATTCTCCAAAAGCTAATAAGAACACACCCTTAATCTAGAAAGTTGGATCCCAATAAAAAGGAAAAAAAAAAAAAAGCGATGAGACTTTTTCATTAAAAAAAATGACAATGAGATCGGACGCATGGGTGGGTAGCCGGGTAGGTGGTCTGGTCAATTGATAATACTCATAATAGGGCTCGTCGGTGGGACCGAGTGATCCGTCTACCTACTCAGTATTCACACCAGAAATATCTACGTGGACGAAAATACCCCTCCTTCTCCTCAATTGTTAATTTATTATTGTGCCTTTTTAAAAAAAAAATTTACATGGATTTCCCCTATTAAAGAGTGTTCAAGATCAGTTCAAAATAATTGCACTGAACTAACATGAACAACAACGGCCAAAGAAGAAGAAAAAAAACTAAACTAACATGGACAAATCACAATCTAATTCCCGGATTTGGACCCTAAAAGTTTGTCCAATTTTTTTTGGCGGAAACAAGTTTGTCTAATTACTCTTGTTATGTCATTCATTCATATTTATCTTTAAATCCAACTGTTTTCACATTGCTCCCTATTTATAACCAATTGGCAATCTGATCAACATAATTAAGGATATAATATGTGGCTGAAAAAGAGAGGATTATTTATTTAGAAAAGAAAAAGATTTTTATGGAATTTAAAGATATTGAAAAAGGGTACTTTATTTTTTTTTATGTGAAAAGGGTATTTTAGTGTTTCGAAATTTGGCTTCTGCTGTATTTTACAGGAGCTATTCTATTTTTCTCTTTTCCTTCTTATCACAATACACAACATGAAAAACTGTGTTTTATTGTTATAAAAAAAAACTGTGTTTTATTTAATTAAAAACATTTTAAAAAGTGATCACTAAATGCTAAAAAAATCAAATAAACAATTTTTAGTGGTAACTACTTATTTTGAGAAAATATAAATAAGTGATACAATAATAATTAACACATTTTTAAATTAGTGTAAGAAAATGGTATATAATTTTAAATGTTCAAAACTAATAAAAAGAACTTATAAATCTTTATAAGAGCTTTATTGTTTGTTTGCTGTAAGACAGTCACTAATTTACGTTTCTTTGTTTTTTTTCTTCTTTTTTTTGACAAAATATTTAAGTTAAATTTCTTATATTCATTTCATCAAATTTTTTAATTATAGATGATCATATGTCTTTATTTTTGTATTATCAGCGTTTTATTATAAATCCATTTAAAAATAAATGTGACACTGATTATATTATGTGTGATTGAAGGATTTGATGCTATAAATATAAAGAATTTGACGCAAGTATAGTTTTTTTTTTCCTTGACAGTGAATTTGCGTTTCTGCATGGTGGTTGAAACTTGAGAGTTGAGAGGTGAAAAAGACGGGAGGATGAAAAAAAAGACAAAACTGAGAAAGGACAAAACGGTCATTTTCATTCTAAAGCACTGTTTGTTGTTTGGTATTGCCTCATACCTTATTTTCATTCTTCGTCTGCGGGGAGCCCGAGGATCCAAACAAACCCGGAAGTTTAGTATAGGCCTCTGATTACACATTCGCTCCTCCTCCTCCTCCTTCCTCTACGCTATGGCTTCCGCCACTTTCACTAACCTCCACTCTCTCTCCTCACAGTGGATCGGCCAGCCCTCATCCTTCTCTTACCGCCCGGGATCCTCCATTCGCTTGGCTGCTCGTCGTGTCTCCGTCCCGATCCGCGCCTCCTACGCTGACGAACTCATCCAGACCGCTGTTGGTTCCCTCTTCCCCTTTCTTCTACTTCTTTTGCTTTTGGGTTATTTAATTAAGCTTTGCGATTTTTGTGATATTTGATATGTTTGTTGTTGTTGTTGTTGTTGTTGTTGATGATGATGATGATCTTGCCCACGTTGTTTCGGGGACTGTCCTTTTTCTCGTGTTCTGATCAAATTTTGCCGATGAATTCAACGTGTTCGGATCAGCTTTTAAGATGTTTTTCGTTGCCTCTTCAATTTAAGAAGAGAAAGATTGATGTCTTCTAGATCTTTTGTTTAGTTTTTTTCTTTCCTTCATTTTAAATTGAAACTGTTGTCTAATGCTTTTCGCATCCCTGAATACTGGAACCTTTGTTTTCCAATTATTGGTTCTTGTTCACGTTTTCTCATTTTGGGCGTGTAACTGTTTGCTATGTGTTCTTTTGACTAGTTGGATGTTTAACCATGCCAACTCAATGTTGTTGGAGAGACCGAGAGTTTGTCTGCGACGTTAGGGATGGACCTACTTGATTTAAATCTTCGGCTAACCTCATTGACCAGTTTTTATTTTGTTCAAAACCTATTAATTATATTCTTAGCATGTTATTATATTGGATCGGGGGTAATGTGTGATAGATGCTTATGCTTTTGTGTAAAACTAGATTTTAGTCTAGTTATTAGAACCGGAATTGCAAAGCTTGATCAATGACCATGACTTTGTTTTCTTTCTTGATTGTATAGAAATCTATTGCATCACCTGGCCGTGGAATCCTGGCTATTGATGAGTCAAATGCAACTTGTGGTAAGAGGTTAGCATCTATTGGATTGGACAATACTGAAACCAATCGCCAAGCCTACAGACAACTTTTGTTGACCACTCCTGGCCTTGGTGAATACATTTCTGGTGCTATTTTATTTGAAGAGACCCTTTACCAGTCAACTATAGATGGAAAGAAGTTTGTGGATTGTCTGCGTGAGGAGAATATTGTACCTGGCATCAAGGTTGACAAGGTATGGTATTTACGTTATCCTTCAGTAATTATTTGATTCTAATGTCTACAATGTGAACTTTACTTCGGTTGATTACTCTTTTGGTAATCATATTTTTGTCTTGTGCATTTCAGGGTTTGGTCCCACTACCAGGGTCTAACAATGAATCTTGGTGCCAAGGTTTAGATGGATTGGCTTCAAGATCTGCTGAATACTATAAGCAAGGTGCTCGATTTGCAAAGTGGTAAGTCATTCACTACACTTTTTAAAAATTTTCAACATTCTTAATTTTCAGTTATGGTTATGAAATTTTACTGGAGGTAGTCCTACCAAATTTGAGTTCACATGATGGTTTCTTTTGGTGTATACAGGCGAACAGTTGTTAGCATTCCGAGCGGTCCTTCTGCATTAGCTGTTAAAGAAGCTGCATGGGGACTTGCACGATATGCTTCCATCTCTCAGGTATTTATTGACATAAGAACCAGTTTTGGTTGGGATTAACTTTTTCTTGATTTGCATCTGCATTTTCTTGGCTCATCTATTTGTATCCAGTCTCTCTATTGGGAGGTTGTTTCAATTGAAGGGGCTGAATTGAAGGCCATTTTTGGGCTCGTTTTTAACTATGTCACTATGCAATGAAAAGGATGAGATTTTGTCCTAAGCACAAGTTCTTTCATCAATGGGTTGTTTCAAAATTGCTTTATTCATTGTGATGGAAGTTATTGTTTTTCATACATGTTGCTTAGAGATTGCCCTGATTGTGTGCAACTTTTAATTTCTAAGATTTTGGGGTTTCTTTCATTCTTGATAGTTCTAAATTAAATTTTCTGGTTTGTTGCTTGAGTTTTGTATATATGCACCATTCTTCTTTAGTGTTTTTCCCTAGCCGCAGGGTGCCTTGTCCCCTATTGTATCACCTTATTTGGATGTTCTGCAATTCAATATGCTGTAGCCAGTGATGACCATATATCATATTATTATTGTCAATTTGTTTGATGTCTTTTTTGATTACTCGTATGAATCATATGAATGATGTGTTTTATTTTATTGCCATGCAGGACAATGGTCTTGTTCCAATTGTAGAGCCTGAAATCCTTCTTGATGGGGACCACCCAATTGAAAGGACATTGGAAGTAGCAGAGAAGGTTTGGGCAGAAGTATTCTTCTACTTGGCTGAAAACAATGTTGTGTTTGAGGGGATATTGCTCAAACCCAGCATGGTGACACCTGGAGCTGAACACAAGGAAAAAGCTTCCCCGGAAACCATTGCTAAATATACACTCACAATGCTCAAAAGAAGAGTTCCACCTGCAGTTCCAGGAATCATGGTACGGCTTTTAAACCTTCTCTTGTCTTTTGGAAAGAAAAGACAAGATCAAAATGTTATCTTCCTTCCTCATAAAACTCTTCGTAGGGTTACTAAAATTCAGAGTCCAAAGGATCAATGACTTATTACAAATGTATGCATTCTATTCTTGATTCTAGCTAGCTATAATGGTTATAAGTGTAGGGATATCTATTGTGGCAAGCACAGTATGATGATACTAGCTTCAGAGTCAGGATTCTCCCCATTTTTGGTCGGAAAATCACTTCAATCTGAATAGTCTACATTTCCTCTTTCATTAAGGATAAAGAAATTCTCTGAAGATGTGGATTACTCATACCAATAATCGGAATTTATTTTGAATGATTGTCATTTTTTTGTCGTTAGAGTATTTAAGATTTGAAATAGATAATACTTTAACAAAACCATGTGAATATGTTTTGATTTTCTTTTCAGTTTTTGTCTGGTGGGCAATCTGAAGTGCAGGCAACACTAAATCTTAATGCAATGAACCAAAGTCCCAACCCATGGCATGTTTCCTTCTCATATGCACGTGCTCTTCAGAACACGGTGCTTAAGACATGGCAAGGGCAACCGGAGAACGTAGAAGCTGCACAGAAGGCTCTTTTGGTGCGTGCAAAAGCAAATTCCCTTGCTCAACTTGGAAGATACTCTGCTGAGGGTGAAAGTGAGGAAGCCAAAAAGGGAATGTTTGTGAAGGGTTATACCTACTAAAAGTTGAGGCGTTCTATGCCCTTCAGCTATGTGCTTGCAGTGAATATTGATGAGACTTAATTTTATTGTGTTATTATTTTGCTTCTTCCTTCTGGCTAATGAGTTTGAATAAAGCCGACGAGAAAGAAAGGTTTTGGCATTGTCAAGGTTGGGGATTAGTGAAACCCACTAGGTACAAGGAAAACATGCGAAAGAAAATGTGTATTAGTCTGTTTTTCTTTTTCGAGCTACATAACTTGTAGCTTTTACTTTCAGCTCTTGAATGGTGTTGGTGGATTGCATATTAGCAAATTTAGGGCATATTTGATTTTGTATTAGAAACTATCAAAATCACATTTTGGTGGAAGCGGTCTTTTTGTGTAGTCCTTCTGCTTTCTTTCCTCTTAAAGTTATAGGCATTAAGTGTTTGTTTGTTTTAGCTTTTTGGAGGTATTTTTAAGATTTACGAAGTACATATGTGAGCGGAGTTTTATTTTGAACTATAAGTTGAGAGTTTCCCAAACAGATACAAATTATACTCCTAAATGCTTTGTTTTGTGACTGGCATAATTGGGGAATATGCTATTTTTCCTTTTTGGCAAGCGGGAATATGCTCTTCATCTAACACAAATTCATTTTTCCTTTTTCTGGTCAAATTATCGCACAAATTCATATACACATGAACTTAACCTCCCTCCCTCCACTCACCTAAACTTCGCTTCTCTTGAAACATAGAGAAAGAGGGATGAGATGAGGGGCATTCATATGGGACTCACGTAGTAACGTGACTCGTACTTTTCTCTTCCAAATACGAAGATACTTTTTGTTAGACAATATTTTTCTATCGTATAAAAATCAAAACATGTAACCCAGGTTCTCTAATCTGGACCGGACCGGCCGAACCGACCCGGAAACCGGCGACCCGGGCACTAAACCGGTCCGGTGACCTGATCCGGGTCAACTTTTTTATTTATTTTTTGAAGTTTTATTTTTTTTAAAAAAAAAATTCCTTTAGAATTTCATACTATAAGCCTAAAATATTCTATTTCTCACCGGTTTAGCTCCGGTCTGATCCACTGACCCTTGACCCAGTACCCCGACCGGTTCACTGACCGGTCCGGGTTTAATTACCTTGCATGTAACTCTTTTTATGATTTTAGCTTTTTTTTTTTCAAAATGATTTTTAATGTTAATGTTAAGTAGTAATTATATTTTCTACCTTTTATTTAAAAGAATAAAAGAAAATCAGAAGATAATTTTTATGTTATTTCATTTTGGATGGGTGAGCCTTTGAAGTCAAAACAACGGATTAGGCTATGGTAGTATGGTCCTTTACTCTTATTGTTTTCTTCCTCTCATTTTTCTTTCCACTACTTATGTTAACCTTTAGATTGAAATTTAAGTGGTTCAGATTTAATGTTTTACAAAAATATTTTTAAAAATTATTTCTATTGCAGTTTCAAATTATCATAACTAAAATTCAGCAGTTTTTGAATTTATTTATTTTTTAATGATTTGATATTTTATTAATATTCTTACAAAATATTAAATCCGAACCACTCAAAATTCAATCTAAAAGTTGAGATGCGTAGTAGAGGGGAAGAAGAGAGGAAGAGAACAGTAAAAGCAAAAGACCATAGCCAAGTTCAAAAAAGCATTAATGTTGTTATCATGCGACTTAAAGGTTTTGGATTTATATTCTAGAAATAATATCCCTCCTCAAAGACATAAAACTGCCTACATCTAACATTTCTCAAACCTCAATTGATAGGAGTCTTGTACACTAAATCCCCTTAACATATAAAACATGTTAATAAACCATACTTTTCACAAATTGTGACAATGTAAATTATTTCTTAGATTACACGAAATATATGGGATCCTTGCTCGTTCGGAGAAATTTCAAATGGTCCTGATTCATATAAACACCTCACAAATGAGACTCCCTCCATGAACTCTCACTGGTTAGACTCAAGGCACCCCATATGAAAATTAATTTATATTTCTGTATCTGTATATAACACATATTTCTAACAAACTATATTATTTATAAGTCTTAAATAATGCAACTCAATTTTTTAGACCTAGCATACACAGGACTTCCATCAGTTAATGTTCAGGGAAAAAACAATAAGCTGCTCAGAACCTAGAACCCATTGTTTTTGGGCCTCGCATTCCACTAATAGCGGTTTTGTTTTTTATTGGGCCTAAATCATGTCATCCTGGATTTTATATTTGGCATTCTTCTCTTATAATAATATAAGTAATTTTACCAACAGGAGCTTGATCTAGCGGAAGGACTTAATCCCTCACAACGTGATAAACTAAGATTCAAATTTTCACTGAGAGAGGTGCCCACATTTAGTACCCAACAGTACTTTGAATAAAGTTGCCTCCAATAAGAGGATACCTATGCTTAGCAAAAAAAAAAAAAAACAGAGACAGAGTAATTTGACATGTCATTTCCTTTTTTAATTTTCCTTTTTCTAAAATTAATCCTGCATGTTTCATAGAAGAGAGAAGGTGCCAAAAGCATTTGGTTTGAATATTCTGATGCTTGTTCACCTTAAAAAAAGTCTTAAATTTAAATATTACAATGGAGACAATTGTTTTTGGAAGAATATTACAACTCAACTTGATTTGAATTGTTCCAAAACGCAAAGTGGCTTTCAGTAAGGATTGACATATATATCAAGATATTGATGGCAAAAAAGAAAAAGAAAAAGAAATATATATCAAGATATCAAAGGCAAAAAAACACAAGCAAAAGCAAAACAATGCCTCTCAATAGCTTAAAGCTCGCACCGCCCAAAGTGTCATGACCAATAAACAAAAAAAGTAAAAAAAGAATTCCATAATATTCTCATATGTGAAATTTACTATTTAATCCATGTTTCAAAGTCAACCCAACTAGTAGAATATATTGAAGGGAAATTTAAAAAAAAAAAAAAAGGGTTCAATTTAACGGTATCCATCACCATCTCTCCTCTTGTTTGTACTTTTTTTTTTAAAAAAAAAATTTTGAATGCAAAGAGCTTGATTTAAGGCCTTACCGAAGATAAAAGGACAAATAACCCTAGCTGTATTGTTATTGCATGTGAATGTAACATTTAATTTTGCAGTGAAACAGCTAAGAAGGTTCATTGACCCTTATATTTAATGCATTTATATTCCCAAGATAAATTTTTTTAATATCGTTAGAAACTAATAAAAGTTAAATAATTAATTTCCCAAATCAAGTCTATCTTTAGAAAAATGAAATCTTTTGTTTTTCTCCCCCTTTAATCTCTACACCCTAGCTAACAGCAATTGGAGATGTCGGATCAGAATCTAATGTTTAAAATAAATTTTTGCATCGAATATTTTTTTTTAAAAAAAGAAAAAAGAAAAAATTGCCACCACTATTGAAGTGAGACATGGATTTTCTTGTCGGAGAACCGTACTTTCAGATTAGATAAATAATTTTGAAAACAATGGAATCTGACTCATTTGATGAGTTGTGAGACAGCCTGGGTAAGGCCATTCATGCTTTGTCTTCTTAGGAAAACATTTGGACACCATCAAATTTAAAAATTAATTAAAAATAATATTATAACAATAAAAATAATAATTATAATACTAATAATTCCTGTTTTTGCTGCGTTTAAGGGAGGAACTTTGTTATTGTCCTTTGTATTTGCTGTGTGATGATGTTTGACTCATTGTCTAGACTTAAACTTTAGTACCTCATGCAATTTTAATTAATTTTCATTGGCTTTGTATCAACTAGACATGCACACAAGTGAAGTGAAAATGACATTAGATGCTCCAAATCATGTGTCAATGTGTCTTGGTCGTCACATTGTAGGGCTATTGGGGTTGCCGGACCACGCCGGACCGCCACCGGGGCCAGAAGTAGTGGCCGTGGATGAAAGCAACCATTTATAGATCTCAAAGGAGCAAGATGATGAGGAACTGAAAATGGGACAATTTTAAAGGAATTCTTCTTTTTTGGTTAAAGGTGTTTAAGTGCTTTTAATGGGAAAAAAATGTAAATTAGAATTTTGTTTAATATCAAGACAACATAATAAATAGTTGGTGGTCATGTTTGTTGGAATTGAAGGGATAAGAATATATGTTGATGTTGATTACGTTACTTTGTGAATTAAATTGCCAATTATTGGAGACAAAAGAACAAAGTTGGGACTGTTTTGTTTGAAGTTTGTAACCATGAGAGGCACATATTATAGTTTTTGAAAGTTGGCTTTTTTGGGGGATAACACAGTCTCATAAAGTGCTATAATACTATTTTCTTTTAAACTTAAATGATTGCTTAAATTATTCTACAAAATTATATATATATATATATAAACAAGCCCCTACCACAATTATTTGTTTTGTATAATAATTAAAAGTATGACTATAAAAAAATGTAGTAAAAGAGATGACAAAAAATTCATCTAAATATTTGCTCAATTACTAATTAATCTTCTCACAATTTTATTTATGTACTCATAAATTTTTTATCTTTAAAATTTGGCCATAATTTTTTAATTTTTAAAATTTCAAAAATAAATTACGTTCATTGGTTTTTAGTTTTTACTTTTTACTAACAAAACGTGATGGGTGTGAGAGAAATTAATTCAAAACTTAAGAAAGTATGTGCAATTTAGCATTGAATATGAGACATTTATATCATAATATTCTTACAAAAATGTATATAAATTAAATATATAGAGATGTTTAAATAATATACAATTTCCTTAAAAAAAATAAATAAAAGTGGGATGGAGACTAGGCCCAAGTTAGAAGCTAAGCTTAAGAATATGACCCTTCCAAAAAAAGAAAGATAAGAAGATGAGATGATAGGTATGTGAAGTGCACAAGACATAAATAATGTTGGAGATCTCAACATTCAAATTAATAGATGACTGTTTAAATGTTGTTAAGTTTGATATAGATATATATTCTACTCATCTAATCCTATTTATAAGATAGATAGAAGATTTTTCTTGATCATATTTATAATTCTCATAATTATTTTTTAATATGATTATACGATTTTATCCTTCATTTATATTGTTGTGCAGATTTTGAATTCATGAAGTATGGTGGATATATTGGATATGGATAAAATTAAAAAATTATTAAATTTTAAGACATAATTAATGAGATTTAAGTTTTTCTTTAGTCCTAGTGAAATTTATTGGAAATGACTATTAAATAAGACCAAAAGAGTATATCATCCTTATTTTAAATTTATTGTGGATGAAATTTTTTATCCTCAGTATAAGCCCACTAAGAGGGTTATTTACATGGTTCTAAATACCGGATAGAATCGGCTGGTCTGAGCAGGAAACCGGTCAATCGGTGGTCCCATCGGTTCGGAAATTGACCCTAGTTTGACCGATTATTTTTTTTAATTTTTTTAATATTTTATTCAAAACTTCATAAAAATAATTTTAAAATCTTTCCTTCCTCACCGGTTTGACTATGATATGATCCACTAATCGTTAACCCAGTATCCAACTGGTTCAATGGCCTGTCTGAATTTCAAAACATTGGTTATTTATGATTGTTTTCTAAGTTTATTCTAATTTAATTCTTGCTGGAAAAAAGAAAAAGAGGTGAGAATGATTTGTTAATTAAGATGAAAGATAAGAGATGTGAAAATGCTTCCGTAGGAAAGCATTATGCCTTTTAGAGGGAAGGACGCCTGGTTGGGAGGTTATAGAAGCAAAAGCCATTTGGAATATTTTATAGTGCGTGTTTGGAAGAGCTTATTTTTGGACAATAAGTGCTTATAATTCGTGATTCACGGTATACGAGGTAAGTATGTGAGAGGAGTTTTTTCTCGGCTTGCGTAATATGGGCTTATTTCCTGTACAAAAAGCTCAGCCAAACATGCACATACATTGGAAAAATCCAGAAAGAGGGGGTGTTTAACGAGGGATAACTTAAAAAAATTTATCAATTTAAAACATATTAGTAACTTCAATGTCATTCTTTGATATATGAGAATCAATTAAAATAATGTTATAATAAGAAACAGAGTGGTAAACACACAGCCACACGTACAAAACTACTGCCTACAATCATCATTATAAGCCCCATCTACTATCTCATTAAAATTAAGGAGGGGAGTTAAGTAATTAATTTTATCTGAAAATAAAAAATTCAAATTTACTTAATATCAAGAATCACATTCAAAATATTATTGAAGTTGCAATTTATGAGATTTTAAATAGGGACAATTCAACATAAAAAAAAGGGGAGAATGACAAAAAAATATCACTTAAACTTCAAAATCCCTAATTAGTCCTTTAACAAAGATTTACGTTGTCAATCCCATTACTATTCTTGTCAATTCTATTACCATTCTTGTCAGCGAAATTTTAAAGTTCAAATGGTATTTTTCTGTCATTCTCCCTAAAAAAAGGGACAAGTAAAAAACAATATGCTATTGATTCCCTGTTTAGTGACTTTTAATAATAGCTATTCCCTCTTGCCTTTAATAAAAGACATATAAATATTTAACTAATTTGATTAGATTAAATAAGTTAGTTAAGATAACTAATATGATATGTATTTTCTAAAACATCATTATTATGTTTCTTAATTCTTTCATTTCCTCTCCTACTTGATTATTGTTGAGGGAGCATCAATAGGGATAAATTGAGAAAAGATTAATAAATATAAAAATTATATCTTATATTTAATATTAAAATTAATTTACTAAATATATTTTATATTAAACATCGGAAAAATAATGTCCATCAATTTCTCTTTTCTCTTAGGGGTAAAGTTGAGTGAGTGCAAATTAAAGGAGAAGAAGCCTGAGTGGAGCCAGAAATATTGATGATTCCTCAGATTTTGATGGGCAACAACTCATAAAGATATTCCTCCCACTTTAATAATATTCTTCCTACTGTGCTTCATTTTATCCACATATTCTCTCTTTATTCCTTTTTTCCCCCAAGCAAATACTCAGAATTTCAGGTCATAACCTCATATTAATATGTAGATAACGTTATTTTTTTTTGATGAATGCATTGGACCGTCTAAGCCTTCGGTGCACCCAACATCCAGGTATCCGGCGTTAACCTGAAGGCCAACGCCGGATTTACCAGCATGGGCCCCCGACAACCGACTAGTCCTGGCGCCCCCAATCGAATAGGCCCGACAGGTCACGCCACCTTTGGTGGTGCCCCAGGGAAGAGAGCTACCGACGAGGATTTTTTAAATCCGCCGTTCCAGGGATCGAACCCAAGAACGGCGAGATTTGGCGCAGATGCCTATCCATCTGCGCCAACCCCCGTTGGTAGTAGATAACGTTATTACCTTTAAAATATAATACTAACAATTTTGTTTGGAATTTTCAATTTTTATAAATAACTCCTCTATCACCTAACTAATTCTTTGTTTTGACAGAAAATTAAAATGTAGTTATGTAGTTAATCACTTTTAAATTCTAAATTACATATAAAAAGTTTTTCACATTTCAGGATTTATTAGGCAAATAATTAATTAACAATAAAAATGTGTGTGTGTGTGTGTCTTAATTATTACAAATTGATAATAAATTTTACTATTAATGCTTTAGCAATTACAAAATTATGTACATATAATTCAAAGTTTAAATAAAATTATATGTAAACCGAAAGTTTGCAATAAAAATAAGGCCCACACACATATTTTTTTATTATATTTTTGCGGCCTTAAAGGCTGGCTATTTATTTGCAAATTTGGTACGGGTATGCTTTGTATTTTTGTGCCCCTCTTTGCTCCCCACTCTTTTTCTCTTTTTATTAAACAAAACAAGAAAAAGAATGAAATAAAAACATGCTGAAAAAATGAAAAGGTGTGAATAATAATACGACTGTTTGTTTTCAAAAAATTCATCATAACATTAAATCTAAGCTCGTGTACTTCATCCACATGCACGTGTGATTGTCTTTGTAAGTTTTCCTAAATAAATTATTAGTCTTGAACTTGTCACCAAATTTCCAAAAAAAAAAAAGGCATATAAAAGATATTTTTGGTCATTGCGAACCGTTCAAAAAAGCACTATGAAAGCATTATTTTGTAATTTAAGGTTCAAGAATAACTATGTGATTTATAAGAATTTTTTTTTTGGATAAATTTATAATGGAATTTTTTGTTACAGTGGAAGGTTTTGAACCCTCTTTATTTTTTGGTCAACAGGGTTTTAAAAAAGTCATAACTATTTAGGGCCAAAAAAAGTCATAAATTAATCCCAAGAAGAGACATGGCTACATACAAAATACATTATGTCTAAGTGAACAAGAAGAGTAGAATACATTAACCCTGTAAGGAGATATACTCACATTTAATGCCTGATAATAATTCAAACAGAATTACAGCTCATAGAAGAATATCTAACAATAATGTTTTTGTTAGAGTAAACCCGAGTAATGTTTATGGTTTTTTTTAATTCTCTTCTTGGCCAAAAGAAGAATGTGTGAAAAATTCTTTATGTGGGGAAGGAGTGTGTGCGTTTATGATAATAAAAAATATAGACACATTATGGCTTTTTAAAAAATATAGATACATCATACATCATATACGTTTATAAATATAGTCGATGTACAAAATATTTAATATTGTCGTGAATGAGAAACAGTCTCTTTCATGTCTCCCATCTAAAAATTCTCTGTATTAGATAAGAAATACTTATATATTTTAGGAGTGCCATGTAATGTAAACTTTATCCAATGAAAATACAATAACTTGGTTCTTTTTAATCTTGGTTGGTTGAAAAAAATTCAAATCTTATCTTGTTTTCTAAAACAATATTGTTGACCATTTTGTTTTAGTTTTTTTTTTTTCAAATTAAGATTTTTTTTCTTAAACACAAATTAAAATGTGATTTTTTTAATATAAGTCATCAGCTAACTAAGATTAAAATGATATAAGTTTTTGTGTTTTTATTGGTCAAAGTTTAAATGACGTGACATTCTTTGAGTATATACATATTTCTTGTATTAAATTCGTTGTATTTTTATTAGTTTTGTTATAAATCACATAATAAATTAATAATGCTCAATGTTAATGAGAGAGAATTTTTTACCATAAAACAAGCTACTTTCCATTAATTGAGATTCAGATTACCTATTAAGATTCAAATTAACCAATTATATTTGAATTATTTTATTTAATATTATTAATGGAAAATGCTTAGAAATTAAAAAGCACAAGGGTATTGTAAATAGAGCCGGAAAAACGGGGCTTGTAAATTGTAGCCTCAAAAGGAAGTCAGGCCTAAAAGGGTTGGCCCTGTAGGGCCGGCCCTTTAAGCCCCTTTATTTTTTTATTTTTTTTGTTTGGACAGGAACTATGTTACATTTTTGAATTGCCTTATAGAATCTATATGTCACTCTATCCTCATATTGTATAGAGTATGATTTTTGAGTATATTGTTTTGTCTAATTGAATCATATTGTGATTTTTGAGTATATTGTTATGCCTATTTAGAATAAAATCATATTATATACTATTCTTCCTGATAGAGTATGATTTTTGATGGAGGTTATGATTATTTAACTACTTGAATCTACGGCTCAAAGTGAAACACAATCAAATGTCCTTGAAATTGATGATAGTAGCAAAGATGGTGAAAATAATAGTCGCCATACTCATGTTGTTTAGAGGTTAAAGTATTGGGCTTCTTGCCTTCTTATACTTTGGCCTTTGTGTGAGTTATTTATAGACATGATTTTACCTTTGATTATACATTAGTAACTGTGTTTGTTTGTTGCAAGAGACGTGTTATTTAAACCTTAATGTTGACTGTCACACCCTTATCTTTATTTCACCTTTACCAGAGTATTAGCGGAAAACGACATGCGGTTCGGTAGGCATCACAGGAATAGCATAACTATACTGATAATATGTGCATGATTACATAAATTCCACATAGGGGTTTGTACATGATACTTACCATCAATGTAGCCACACAGGGCTACTGGGGCATCTAAACCCGTCCCAGTGAAACGGAGACATCTTCTCATCACCATTGCAATCCTCTCATATGGTTCTCTGCATTGTTGTTTGCATAACTTCTGTCGTCTCCTGTCTAAATTGTTGGTAGGGGAGGGTGAGATTCGAGAGAATCTCAGTAGGAAACAGATACCATAATGCATGCATGATTGATGCTATGTGTATGACATGTTAGCTTTATCTAGATGTATGCTCCATAATGACATTTCTGCATGCTCAATGTTTCATACAACAAGACTATGGCCACAGCGAAAACAGAAACAGAGCTTCATTTATTCAAATATGCTCTACACAATCAAGTAAAGCGATCACATACATCATTACACAAGCAAATATATCAAATACATGCAAGTAAGGTAAGTCCCCTACCTCCAATCTTTCTCCTCGATTTGCGTGCCAACAGCTCGGGACTCCATATTCGATCCTACAATGTCAAATGTACTATTTAGACACTTCCATAGTGTTTCTGGGGGTTATATGAGTCTATCTTGAAAAATTACTAAAATACCCCCGGGGACCCGGCCCCATCGTACCCGGCCCGGCTGTACTTTTCTTGAAATTCTAACCTGGGCTATCCTGGCATATTTTCGCCCAAGGAATCCATTTCCAAACTTGGAATTATCAAATTTAATGTAAAATTACGAAATTGCCCTTGACAGCCCTACTTTTAGGGTTTTAGGGGCGTTTCCGTAATTATGCTTTCTCGGCCTTTTCCGAAAAAGTGCCCAACTGTAACCCCACCTATTTTCGCCCACTGAATCCAATGGAATCATAAAATCATTGAAAATCCAACTCTAAGACCCATTTACCATGCTGGCCGAAATATATGGGTTTTAAGGGGAAAATCGGGGTTTTTCGGTTTCGGCTCCGTAAACACGTTCCTTTCTACTCCTAACCACTTTATTGACTATTCCATTAGGTTACAACTACCATTTAGTATCAATTTGGGCAGCATAACAGCCCCACATACCCATTTCCAAAAATTAAAACCAATGGCAATCCGGCGAAATTTCACCGATTAAATTGCCCACAGCAGCTAGAATAGTCAATATACGAAGGTTTGGAAGTTACCTCAAGCTCCAACAAGATTTTCCCAAAAATGGCAGAAAACCCTAACTTTGAAAACACCAAATTTGAGCTTTCCAAACCTTAAAGAACAAAGAGGAGTAGTTTAGGATCGGAGTTATACGCGTTAGGAGCGAAATCGTCGGAGAAATCGGCTTACCTTGCGATTTTTCTTCTCCTTTCTCTCTCTACAATTCCACACCTTCTCTCTCTATATGCAGCTTGCTGAACGTCAGAAATGAGCTAGGGAGGAAGATGATGACTTTTTATTTTAATATCTAATATTATATTTTATTTATTTGATAATTTCTCAATTTTCGGATTTTTACAAAATTCTGGCAGATTTCTGCCCAAACTTTGAAAAATCATAACTAATTCTAGAAAAATCGAAATGAGGTGATTCCAAAGCCTATAGAACCCTTATTGAGTCTAGTTTCAAGGAAAAATATATACTTTTGCTTAATGGAATCAAAAAATTCCCAGAATTTCAATCTTTGCATATTGTTCCAGAAATTTCACAGTTTTTCTGTGCTGAATTCCAAAATTCATATCTTTTTGTGTATAGCTTTAATTGCGTCATATGACCTATCAAATTAAAGCTTAGGATGTCTACTTTCATCCTGTAAAGTTTCATAATTTTTGACCATCATTTGTTCATTTAAATGAACATGACAAGCTTACTACCTCATAGGCGATTTCACCAAAAACATAATTACTTTCTCCAATTTTCATCTATTTTTGGACCAAATATTTTCTCTAATATTCATTCACTTTTGGACCTTAATATTGGGCTTTTTAAATTACCCAAATTAATTCCATAATTATTTTTGCCCAATTTCCCATGAAATTGAACATTTATAAATTCATAAATTCCAAATTCATGAATATTCACCATTTTATTGAATTTCCCAAATAATTACAATATATTTGGTGAATATAAAATTTGGGGTGTTACATTGACAATATTTATGTATTAAATTAGAACTTTAATCGTTGTTATTTATTAATTATATCTCTCTAGGGAAAATATGTAGGAAAATAATTAAATATTGTGAAAAGGACTTCTGTCAACACCCGTTTCCATTTTGATATGCGCAGGGCAATAATGAACAAGTTCCATAGGCAAACAGAAAAGTACAGTTATACTGATAATAAGTATTTGTTTACAGACAGACATTAACAGAGCAAAATTCACTAATAATTACAAATATATACAGAATATCCCAAAATATTCCAAGTACAGGCTAAATGTAACCACCAACTGTGTCTCGAGAAACATGCCCGTCAGTTTCCCGGAACTATGTTCTTGCCTTTTGAACCGCTGGCACCCGCTGAGACATTTGGTTTAGAAAAAGGGGTAAGATTCCAAGGAATCTCAGTAGAAACATACGATCAACATATAAAATGCGAAAATTAAATATACAATGCACCGTATCAAGTAAAATGAAAATTCATATCATCCGTGTGTGTACACAAAATTCAGGGCCAACTAACCCGTTGAAACCCCTGCATGTACCTCAGCCGAGTCCTTGACTACAGCTAGGTAAGACCAGTGTACCTCAGCTAGGTCCTAGACCATAGCTAGGTAATGTGCCTCCAGCACGTATTCAGATCACAAAATACAGTAACACGCATCATATAAATAGTCACATAGTATATGAGAGATAGTAGTCCCTACCTTAACCTCTTTCTTGTCTCAAAGGGTTCGCCTCGTAAGACGTGTCAACTATAGGCGTCCAACTCGGTCCTAAAACATCAAATGTACAAGAAATAGGTCATAACCTATCCAAGTATCATTTTAGACACTTCCATAGTGTTTCTTGTGGTTATATTAACCTATGGTGAAAATTTACCAAAATGCCCCCAGGACCTCGGCCCCGCCGTACCCGGCCCGATGGCACGTTTTTCTAAATTTTTGACTAGGGCTATCCTGACGTATTTCCATCCAAGGAATCCATTTCCGGACTCAAAATTACCAAATTCAATTTCAAATTACGAAATTGCCCTTGGCAGCCCTACTTTTAGGCATAGTTCTGGAAACCGGACCGGCCGGTCCGGCCCGGTAACCGGCGAACCGGCCGGTTGGCCGGTCTGGTTTCCATTTTTTAAAATTTTTTTTTACTATTTACTTTAGAATTTCATACCAATAAGCTTAAAATTTCCAATTTATCACTGGTTTGGTCCCAGTTTAACTCCGGTCTGGCCCCGGTCTGACCCACTGACCCTTAACCCAGTACCCCGACCGGTTCAGTACCCGGGTTTTAGGGGCGTTTCCGTAATTATGCTTTCTCAGCCTTTTCTGAAAAAGTGCCCAACTGTAACCCCACCTATTTTCGCCCACTGAATCCAATGGAATCATCAAATCATTGAAAATCCAACTCTAAGACCCATTTACAATGCTGACCGAAATATATAGGTTTTAAGGGGAAATTGGGGTTTTTCGGTTTCGGCTCCGTAAACACGTTCATTTCTACTCCTAACCACTTTATTGACTATTCCATTAGGTTACAACTACCATTTAGTACCAATTTGGGCAGCATAACAGCCCCACATACCCATTTCCAAAAATTAAAACCAATGGCAATCCGGCGAAATTTCACCGATTAAATTGCCCACAGCAGCTAGAATAGTCAATACACAAGAGTTTGGAAGTTACCTCAAGCTCCCACTAGCTTTTCTCAAAGATGGCTGAAAACCCTAACTTTCAAAACACCAAATTTGAGCTTTCCAAACCTTAAAGAACAAAGAGGAGTAGTTTAGAGTCAGAGTTATACGCGTTAGGAGCGAAATCGTCGGAGAAATCGGCTTACCTTGTGATTTTTCTTCTATTTCTCTCTCTAAACTCTCTCAACCTTCTCTCTCTATGGTTCAGGTCTGCTGTGCGTGAATGAGCAACTGAATGAGAAAGATGAACTTATATTCTAATATTTCATAATATTATAATAATTTGTTTAATTTTCCAAAATTGCTAAAATCCAATTTTATGTACATAACTTCCTGCATTCATGTAACCATGCCATCATGTCCAACCAATATTTTCTTCTTTATGCCACATGTAGGAGACACCTAGGGGTCCCTCCCTATGGTCTCAATTGGCTTCACAACTTGTTTCGGTTACGTATACACGTAAAGTCTCAATTTTGGTCAAAATTGCATTTTTTGCTCAAATTTTTCATAAATTCATATTAAATTGACCAAAATATTATAAATATATTTTTAACCTTTATTTTCCTTAATTAATTGAAATTAACTTCAATTAATTGGAAAATAATTTATTTTGTGCTATTTTGGCAAAATTACGATTTTGTCATTACCTTTCTAATCCAATTTCTTCTTTTATTTTTTCTTTCACCAATTTTCATCTATTTTTGGACCAAATATTTTCTCTAATATTCCTTCATTTTTGGAGCTTAATATTGGGCTTTTTAAATTACCCAAATTAATTCCATAATTATTTTTTGCCGAATTTCCCATGAAATTGAACATTTATAAATTCATAAATTCCAAATTCATGAATATTCACCATTTTATTGAATTTCCCAAATAATTACAATATATTTGGTGAATATAAAATTTGGGGTGTTACAACTTCCCAGCCCTGCGGCCCTGGCCCTGATGATCTCGGGCCGGGTTTTAAAAAACTGTAATTTTCCTGACCCCGAGCCATTTAGAGCCGACCCTATAGGACCGGACCGATCCTGATTCCCAACTCTAATTGTAACTATAATCAAACCCACAATAAATTTTATAACTTGTAAAGCATGATTCACACACACCCACACATATATACCGGTGAAAAAATGATTCATATATATATATATATATATATTATATATGCGCTTCCGCATCTTAAAGATTAAAAAGCGAAAAACGAAAAAAACGAAAAAAGAAAATCCTTTAATGTAAATGTGAATGTAATAACGGAAAAGAGGTATGATGATTTTCCTTTTGTTTGGTTTGAGGGGAGGGGAGGTAAATTATAATTCTGGATTGAAAAAATTTAAATTTTATTCTCTCATTTTTTTTAAATTTTAGGTTACAGTTTAAAATTTAAATACTTTTAATCCAAAAAGGTAATTTAACCCCTCCCTAACAAATCAAACACACGTCTCAAACTTTGCGCTTTTTTTTATCTTATAAAAGTCTACACTTAAATAATGTTGTAAAGTTATACTTTTATATGTTAAACAAAGCTGTTGGCAAAAAAAAAAAAAAGTTAAACAAAGCAACTTTTTAGAAAAAATTCATTCAATAATAAAGTAATAACTCTATAGCTCATCCATTCACTATTTAATAGGAGTACTGTTTTTTTTATTAGATTCAAAATTGACATGAAATAATTACTAGCTAGTATCTGTTATCATAAGCTAGTGAGATTATTTTAGAATGAAGTACTAGGAAGGGTACTTTTATGATTTTATCACACTTATAAAAATAACATGCGCTTTTCAAAGTACATGAAATATATATAATAATTAAAAAAAAGTACATAAAAATGTTGAATTGAGAGTCCCAAGACATCAAGAATTGAAATCATTGTGCGTCTAAGTGGTCCTTTGGCATGCCATAATGAGTTTCTAATTATTATTTATGATGATAATTCGAGATTACTAAGTCCAACAAGGAACAGGAAGGTGGCATGCACACTGTTTTGTAATTAATTAATTAATTAATTAATTTCTTTATAACTCTGCAATGCAAATTACGTTAAGCAAACGCTGTTTCGTTTGGTATCTTGTTTGCTTGGACAACCGAACCTTCATATCATTTTATATACTCCCTCTGCAATATAACATAGGGCACCTCAATTAATTCATGAGAAACAAGAAATGACAGTTAACTCAATAAATATGTTATAAGTTAAAATCAATAAATATGTTATAACTTAAATTTTTTTCCCCATTTTTACATTTATTAGAAAATGTGTTTGAAAATTTAATAAGTGGGCAAATTGAAAATTAGCATTAATTACAGGAATAAAACCGATAAAAGCATTAATTATCTTATAAATGAATTATATTATGGAACAAACTATTTTTCTAGAAGCGTCTTATATTATGGGTCAGAGATAGTATTTTTTTTTTAAAGATATAGGCAAATTTTTCTTGTCTTTTTCATATTGTTTTCGTTGGGCAATAATAAAGATTAGTCGTACTTATGCCTTTTTTTTCTTTTTTTTTTGCGGACACGTCCTTATGCTAATTTGGATCTTACTGCCAAGATTTCATTTATAAATAGTCTGTAAATTAAATACTAATAAATCTTTAGGCTTATTGTAATCTTGATGAACTCTATATATATATATAATTACCTGATATCTAGTATAAATATCTTTGTAAGTACTACTATTTAATACATACGTATATATAATTATTTGATATTTAATATATATATCTCAGTAAGTGTTATTTGAATCTTGCGACTTATATTTCTTTAGGCTTATCGTGACCTCAATGAACTCTGAGATCAAATTAATAACCTAAACTTTATATATAAATAATTATCTAAGAAAAACTTTAAACTTCATTAATTATGCTTCAAAATTCAACAACTTTCTAATTTTATTCCTATTTAATATATGTTATACCCATTAAGAGATAAGGTTAACATAATAATAAATGAAGGGTAAAATTATATATTCATATAAAAATTTCTCTCTTTACCCTATTTATTGGACCAAAAATCTTCTTTTTTCTCTGTACTCTATAAATAAAACTATAAGAGCATATATCCCAATTGATGATAGCCCCTCTAAATATATATATATATATATATATATATATATTGCATTCATGTGAATTTAAACCCCGCAATTTTGTGCTCAAGCTTTTTTAAACAAAAGAAAATGGGTGTGTATATGAAATTTTAACAACATTTAAAGAAGATTGGTATAGTTCATTCATTATTTTAAAGAGAAGTTATATGGATTTTTTAAAAAGAAAATAAAAGATAAGGAATCTTGAATTGTTAATTAATTAGAGAGTTTGGATGAATCCTTGTAAGTTATTTTTGGGAAAATCACACTAAAGTTCCAAAAAAAAAAATAATATTAGAAAAGTCTCACAGCTTACCAATGATATGTGAGAGAACAACCATTAACAAGTTATAAGACTTTTATGATATTTCTTAATTGAGACATTGGTGTGATTTTCCCATAGGGGTTGTATAAATTTTGTAAAATAAAAAAGTTTCACCTAATCAAAAGAAGACCGGATTTAAAAAGTAATTTGGTGATAAATAAACAAATGAAGCTATCGTCTTCATGATATTGCTTTTTGATATTGTGTCTTGTGGTGCTCTTTAAAAGATAGTGATAAGTGACATTGATTAATGAATCTTCCATATCTGATGCCAAAGGTGTGGCTCTTGCTAATGCTATTTAGCATCAGATTCCACTTTTTAATATGGACTATTTTAAAAAATTATAGTATAAATTAAACATTCAGAATTTTTTTCACAATTTAAAAATCCCAAACCTACAAAAAAAATCATATTTTATTGTCAAAATTTGAACAAAAACATATTCACAACCATGGGTTTTAGAGATCGCGCCGTGCATTTTGTTGATTTCGTAGGATTAGATTAGATTTGAGCAAAAGTTAAAAAGAAAAATCCCCGCTCTTGCTAATATTTAATTAAAAATTAAAAACATTGAAACAAAGAGTTTGAATATTTAATACTTTAAATTGTAATATAATAAGATTTATCATGTGAACGCATGGGGAAAAAAATCAAGTAGATACTAGATAGAGCTACCTTTGAGTAGAGGTGGTAATATGGGTTGGGACCGTGGGCCGAGCCCGCCCAACCCGACAAAATAGGCGGTTTAAGTTCTATAGAACTGGGACCATATTGATATGGTTCTTTTGGACCCAAACCCATATGGTCCCAACCCGTGACGGGTTGGACCACCGGGTTGGTGGGTTAGCCCATTTTTTTTTAAAAAAAAAACTAAGAGGGAAGAGCCATTAGCCTAGGCCCAACCCCCAACAATCCAAGACTGTCACTCCAAAGTCCAGCCTATTACTCCCACTCTTCAGTCCTTACTCCTCATCCTGGTCAACTCTCTTTTATTTTTGTTAAAACAGTTTCTCACTCCCTGTCTTTCTTACGTCTCACGCTCTTAGTCTCAAAAATCAGAAATCAGTCTCAACTCTCTTTAATTTGCAATGTATTTTTAATTTTTTTATTTTTAGGTGTGTAGAAAAAAATAATCTCATTGTATATATATAAAAAAAACAATCTTAGTATATTGTTAAAAAAAATAAAATAAAATATGAGTTGGCCCGCCCAACCCGCCAACCCAGTGGTTATTGTCAACCCATATTGATGCGGTCCTTTTGGGCCCGAACCCACCAGGCCGAACCATATTACCACCTATACCTTTGGGTATTCGATACGTAAATTTGTTTAGTACGAAAATACCTAACCCCATATAAAAAAGCCTAAGATATAATAATAATTGCCCATTGATGAAGATACATATAAAGAAACTATAAACTTAAAATAGTAATTAGGTCATGGGTAGGTCATGCGACGTCATTTCTTAATTTAAAAAGGAACAAGCAAAGACCAAACAAAGCCACATTAATGCATGAACACCCACACGTTAAAGTTTAAGGGGGTCACCATTTCTTTCAAATAAAAAAACAACAACAAATTATGTTTTAATCAGCAAAAAGATAAAAAGGAAGATTAGGACAAACCAGTAAGAAACACACACATACAACAAACTCCATTAAATTCTTGGCGTAATTCAATAGTACGTGTCAACCAATCATGCATTGTTGTTTATCTTAAACCAGGTTTTCCAGATGTTTCCAGTAGTACATGAAGATTTTTTAAGAAAAAAAATAAATCAAATTCTTATCTCCATGAAGTATTGAGTTGTGCCGACAGCAAATGACCACATTTTATTCTAATACAAGCTGTTAAAAGATAAACTAGAGATTTAATATGATGAGAGATAAATTAGTAAATAAGATTTATTAATGATCTAGTGCTCGTTTTCAATTTAAAAGTATAATCTTATAATCATTTTAAAATAATTTCTAGAAATGTTTCTGAGTTTGGATTTAAATGTATGCGTGTTTTTAAAATAGTGAGAACGTGTGTAATTAAAGTCATGAAACATAAAGTTGGTTAGGATATTTTACTTTAAAAAATAACTGCCCTATGGTCTTTAATTTTGATTATATCATGTGTTATTTTCTTCTATTGATTTTCATTAATTTCAGTTTGATCATTTTATTTTATTTTAAATTTCATTTTTTTTAATAATTTTAAAGATTAAAAAGATTGACTACTTATTAAAAGTGCACTATTTTACGTTTAAAAAACTCAAATTAGTTATGAAATATGTTTTCTTTTCAATAGAATTATTATGTGTTATATTGCTTTTATAAAGAAATAAATTATACTACATCCGGTCCTTAATATAAGAGCCAATTGAGATTTTTTGGAGAAATTAAGAATATGAAATAAGTTATTTAATCATATCATAGGTTATGTGTTATTACATGATATATTAGTTTATAAATCAGGCAAATAATTTGAAAAAAAAATTATAAATATAAATACTTTTATCTAACTTATTTAATTTCTTAATCTCTAAAAACAATTAACTGAATTTTATATTAAAATAGAAGGTATTCCCTTCGGTCTTAAATATAAGACAAAACTGACTTTTTTTTAGAGATTAAGTAAGCTAATTAAATTACTTTAGAGTATTTATGTTTTTATTTTTTTCTCCAAACTAATTAGTTTAACTAATAAATTGATATATAATCTAAGAATATATAACCTATGATAAGATTAAATAATTTCTTTAGTTTCTTTAATCTCTAAAAAAAAAATAACTCTATCTTATATTTATGACCGAAAAAGAATAATAATATTTAAAAATGCATAGGAGAGGCGTGAGTTGTGAGGCCTAGCCTCAAAGCACGTGAACCTTTCAACCCTAGCTTTATAACTGGAAAAGTATATGATGCATCTCACCTCAATTGGCCAATTGGCAGAGGATTATATCAATTTAATTCTAGTCTAAAATTTGAATCCAATAAATGTAGTAGCGTTAAATACCTTTTTTTTTTTGCCCGAATTAGTGTTAAATAGCTGATAATAGAATTTTGGGAAAATGACCCAAAAAGAACTTTGAAAATACTAAAAGATCAAAAGGTGTTAGAAGATTTGGAAATCCCTCAGAAGTGCTAGCACTTATTAGGGATTTAGAATTTCAGGGAAAAATTACCATTTTACCCTTACTTATATTTTTATTAAAATAATAAAAAATCGTCCGCCGGCCGGCCTCGGCGGCAGGCGGGCGCCGCCGGCAGGGGCCACGGAATATTCCCCCAAGCTTTGGGGGAAAAAATCCTAAAGCTTGGTGGGGTGGGGTGGGGTGGGGGGTTCGGTGGGTTAAGGAAGCCCATCAGTATTTTCAGTGCAAAACAAATATATATAGTAAACTTTTATTTTTAACTAAATCAACTAACAAGTTCAGATAAGGAATTGGCAGATTGATAAAAGAAATTAACAACTTCATATAAGAATTTCACACTTTTCGTTTTTTAACAACTTTATAAAAGAATTTCACTAGTTTAGATAAGGAATTCCCAATTTGTTAATTCGTCATATGAACTTAGGAATTCCTTATCTAAACTAGTGAATGGTTTGAGAGAGTAGGTGGATTTTTTGCTTAAAAAACGAAAATTGTGAAATTCTTATATGAAGTTATTAATTTCTTTTATCAATCTGCCAATTCCTTATCTGAACTTGTTAATTGGTTTAGTTAAAAATAAAAGTTTACTATATATATTTGTTCTGCACTAAAAATACTGATGGACTTCCTTAGCCCAATAGTCATGCACCTTGGTGCATGACCACAGGTGGGGGGTTCGAACCTCCCACCCCGACCAAGCTTTGGGATTTTCTTCCCAAAGCTTGGGGGAATATTCCGTCCCAACGGAATATTCCCTGGCCGGGCCCCTGCCGTCGAGGCCGGGCGGCGGACGATTTTTTATTATTTTAATAAAAATATAGGTAAGGGTAAAATAGTAATTTTCCCCTGAAATTCTAAATCCCTAATAAATGCTAGCACCTCTGAGGGATTTCCAAATCTTCTAACACTTTTTAGTCTTTTAGTATTTTTAAAGTTCTTTTTGGATCATTTTCCCTAGAATTTTACCATCCTTTGTGTTTAACTCTATTCAAATCAGTTTGGACTCCAATAAGATTAATACAAGGTAAGACTCCAATAAAATTAGTTTGGACATGTAAAAGTGCTTGAGGTTTTTTCGTTTTATTGTAAATTTCGACAACTTCCTAGTTGGTCAGTTGTTATTTTTCATAAATTATTTAGGGCTCACTTTTATCATTCTAGGCTTCTAGCCTCAATTGTCCTCCCCCACTTTCTAGCATTTTCAAGAATTAATTTTATTTATTCTATGACCTTGAAATTGGGCCACAAATAATTGTTATTATGACGTCCTATGTTGTTTTTCAATATTTTAGTATTGTGAGATCAAATGATTTTTTTGTGTGTCAAATTTAATTAAGGATAACTCTTAGGTTGTGTTTGGTTTGAGGGGAGGGGAGGGGATCGGAGGAAGTCGTTTTTTATCATTTGGTTTGAATTTTGATGGGGGAGGGAAGCTAAAATTTTTGGGTGGATGCCCTTCCCTCCATTGCTTTTGGGATGCCTCAAATTGGTTGTTTTTGGAGGGAAAATGAAATTATTTATAATTTAATATTTTGAGATTCCAATAATACCCCCTACTAAAAAGATAAAATAAGTCCTTCATTCATTACTTTCCTTCTCCTCCACTGACTCTGGTAGCTCTCGGTCTTGCAGCGTTGTGTGGAGCTTCTATTGCTCTGCTCTGTGGTCGACGTTTCTAGGTCGGCAAGTTCGATCCTTTCCTGTGACCATTTGTTCCAGTGCTTGGGCCGGCGTTTGTGGTACGTGGTGGGTATTTGCGGTATGTTCAAGGCGGCGAGTTGTTATAGTTCCTGGCGCACCATTTCTGGTCCGCCGAAGCCATTTCCTGTCTGTTTGCGACATTGGTTTATTGCATTTTTGGGCTAGGCACACCATCACCATCCAACCTTCCTATTCGTCGGCCTTCCATCATCCATGGGATTAAAAGTGATGAATTTATGTCAAAACTCTTGAATGGCTTAAACGATTCCAGGTTCGAAGAACTCTCTTTTTTTTGGGCATTTGCTTATTGCACTTGCATGTTGATTCTATGCTTGGATGTCTCTCACTAAATCCTGATTTCCCAAGGTCGCATTTCAGTCTAATTTCTTGTTCGTTGTACCAGCTCATTTGTTTTACTTCATGAAAAGGAACTTCAAAAGAAATGAACTCAATTCATTTACTCCATGATAGGTGTAGTTGCTTGCGGCTGTTGTGCAATCTGCAACACATTAACAAGAAAAGCAACTATTTGCTTTATTGTTGCTGCTAAAAGACTTCAATTAAAAACTCTTTCAAATTGGTTACCATTAATTAATTGGCATAGGACTTAGCTTTATAGCGTAGGAGTTAATCTATAATTAGTTGTAACTAGCTCGACTAATTGTATTGAGAAGCACCTATCGGGCCAGTAGCACGTGCAGCCCCACTCAAAATTCTTCTGTTCTGCTCTCAATAGTTAGTAGTTAACCTTTTTGTAATTTATTTTCTAAATTTTGGTTCGGTTTTGGCCAGAGTTTAACCGTTTTCTAAATAGGGTATTGTAATAGTATGCATATTCTATTGCATTCTTATCTCTCAAATCTAACAACCTACATGCATTTGTCATAAAATAGAGTACATATTCTAATTCAATCTTTTCTCTCAAATTTAACAAGCCTCACGTTTCAATACCCTATTTAGGAAAAACAAAGTGCATGATGCTTTTGGCTTGATGATAATTGTGGCCAAACAAATCAGGAATAAGTTTACCCATACTCCTCTATTATAATCATTGCATAATGCTTTTGGCTTGATGAAAACTGTGGCCAAACCAAGATACATTGGGCTGTGCAATTGTTATTTAGTACCAAATTAATTCCTTCTAATGTGAATTGGTATCTTTTGCTGTTTTACATGCTTGTTTTCAATATGGCTACTTATCTCTGTTCTCACAAATGCCTTTGTACAGGACGAAGAGATTAAATTGAAGCCTGTGATTGCATTCAAGTGTGGTAAAATTTCTGATGACATTTTTCTTAATGCTAGTTGCTTCCTTATGCTTGAACTTATGTGATTTTGGTACTGTTGTTCTGGATATCAATTCATTCATGGAAATAGCTCATAAAAGTTCCATATTATAGAGGACTTTGGGTGAAGAGTGAATGGTGGTAGGTATATAGGATTATAAAATATTGAATGGTGGCTGATTCATGTGGTGACTCAAGTTACTTAGCTTTAGTTTGAGGCAATTGTTGCATTTTGAGAATTTAAGATACTTGATTTTGCTATAATACCTATCTTCAATGATTATTTTATCTAGTTAGAAGTTAGAACCTACATAAATGGATTGTGCAGCTTTGTCCATTTTGTCACATCAAGTTTTGATTTTTTGTTAATATTGACCAGGTTGTTGTGTGATTCTGTTCTCTTGCATTCTTTATCTTTTCAACTGGAGCAGGTGAAACAGGCTATTTCTTTCTATTTTTGTTTTTGTCGTTGTTTTAAATGATGTTAGACAAAATTTAGAAATCAACATGCAACACTTCCATCTACATGCTGCATGTTCACTAACTAAATAAAAAATAATAATAGTTCGAAAATTTTCCCAAATGCAAACAATTTTAAAAGTTCTTCACTCTTGCTTTGTTACATCCAAACTTCATTGTTCAAGCTGAACACTTCACGTGCTTGTTGTATGCTGGTCGTGGAAAGTTTTTGGGTTATTTCTTTAAATGAATTTTCCAATGTATATAGGTTCTTGACTATAATTTTGCTATTTCGCTTTGTTAGATATACCATGAACTTGAATACATGTTATTGGTGTGGTGGTCGGTTGAATTGTGCCAAAGAGCAGTAGCTCTGATAGTATGTGTTGTTCCCGAACTATATGTCAATGAGGTTTGCCATAAAAAAATAAGTTATAGTTTGAGTGGCAAAAGAGAGAAGGTGTGTGATGAAATAATGAGTATAATAAGTCGTTGCCCATCTAATCAAAATATCATTAGAATGACTCCTAGAGCTTTATTAGAATTGTGTGGTATGTTATAAAGAGAAGGTGGTTTGTAAACCACATGATTTTCAACAGTGGAAGAACTCTTTATATATTAACACATAGTGTGGAAAGTCGTGAAGTAAATTTTTGGTTTAGACGCTCCGGTGAGACTATTAGTTGTCATTTTCATAAAGTTCTGATAGCTATCATTGAGTTAGAAGAAAAATTTGTTAAACAACCTGATGGGTCAAGAGTCGCTCCTGAAATTCAAAATAAGAATAAGTTCTTCCCATATTTTAAGGATTGTGTTGGTGCTATAGATGGAACACATATACGTGTCAAGGTGTCTTCTGTAGATACTCCTCGATATCGTGGTAGGAAGGACTACCCGACACATAATGTGTTAGCAGCATACACATTGACCTAAAGTTCAGTTATGTGCTCCCTGGATGGGAAGGAACTACATCTGACTTAAGGATCATAAAAATGCATTAATAAGGGAATATAGTCTTAAAATCCCTGAAGGGAAATATTTCCCTAAATTTTATAAAGTTTACGTTCATTAGAGATTGTAAACCCATTATAGTAATTATCTTCACATTTTTTATAGGTAAATATTACCTTGTGGATGTTGGATTCATATTAACTGGAGGTCTTATAACACCTTATCGGGGAGTTCGATGTCATTTGAAAGAGTATTCTAGGAGAAATCCACCCATAAATTATAAGGAGTTATTTAACCTGTGACATGCAAAGTTGCGTAATGCAATTGAACGAGCTTTTGGTGTTCTGAAGAAAAGATTTGCCATTATATCCAATGCAATTAAACCTACATATGGAATCAAAGTTCAAAAAATGATAATCTATGCATGTATCATTCTTCATAACTTCCTCATGAGTGTTGACGGTGATGAAGATCTTATAAGAGAGGTGGATATGGACCTTCATCGACAAAGTGGATCAAATGACAATAATCGTGCTCCAAGTAGTAACAATATTGAGGCCGCTCGTGGTGAACTTGTTAGAGACAATATCACCACTCAAATATGGATAGATTACCAGAATAATCATGAGCATACTCTTGACAATGATGTTGAGGATGAGGTTGAGGGCTGAAGTTTGATTTATCATTTGTATACTTAGTTTGTTGTGTTCTTTGTTGAATTTAGACTTGAATGACTTATTTTTTAGACATGCAATTTGTGGTATTTTATGTTTAACTTCAGTTGAATTTCAATTTCAGACATTATGTTTAATTTATTACTTGTTCAACTTTATTTTCATGTAAAACTTCAAGTTCTTACAAATTGTATTATATGATCATAGTCTAATTTTATAGGATGGCACCCCACCTTAGTAAGAAAGCATTTTATTGGACAAAAAGTATGGATGATGCCCTTGTTGATGCTTTTATGGCTGCATATAATGAGGGCCGCAAAGTTAATGACAGTTTTACTTGCAAGGGTTACGAAAATATAGTGGTAGAATTAAATGGTTTATTTGGCCAACAAATTGACAAAGATAAGGTGAAGAGCCGATGGAAGACTTTGAAGAAAAACTTCTTAAAAGTGTCTGACATATTTAAAAGTCTGAGTGGATTTGCTTGGAATCCAACAACAAAATTGTGGGAGGCTGAGCCTGAGGTTTGGGCTGCATTGATTGAGGTAAACATGTTTCCTTTTTCTATTATATTGCACAATAATTTGGTAAACAATTCACTTGTTTATGACATAAGCATGCATGTTTCTATACAATGAAGACTGTTATTGCTAGTTGCAATTTTCATTAGTTTTTGCAATGGTTCCTTCTTTTGTTATGGTTCAGTTTTTATTTATCATGCATATTATAATGGTCAAACTTGTACTGATGTAATCTCTGGTACATTTGGTAAACAATTGAAGAGCTTTATGACATAAGCATGCATTTTTCTACACAATGAAGACTATTATTGCAAACTGTAATTTTCATTGGTTGTTGCAATTGTTCCTTCTTCTATTATGGTTCAATTTTTATTTATCACGCATAATGCAATGGTCAAAACTTGTACCACTGTAATCTTTGGTAAATCTGGATGTTGACATTGTGGAATAGATGATATCACTATCAGAAGCAAGATTCGTAGGAACAAATTTGCTCACAATGCTTACTACTATGTGTTTATAGTATTGTGGGTTCATTAAATCTAAAACTTTATTTCTTCATTTGGGAACACATTCTGTTTTTTTCCTATGTCTAAGATTGTCATCATTTTGGAACAAATCCTTTATTTTTTGCAGGTTAAACCTAAAACAACACTATGGAGAACAAATCCTTTTCCAAATTATGAAAAGATGATGATATTATATGGAGTAGATAAAGCTACTAGAGAGGATGGCGAAACAATGCATGAGTTTAGAAAGAGACGCCGTTCTCAAGAAGAGCTGACCGAGACTTTCAATGACATCGACAACCTTGTTTCACAAGGTGAAATGATATCAAACAATGTTGATCCTTTTGTTGAAGTTGATGTGCAAGGTAATTTACATGGACAAAGCCAATCTCCCGAAGAAGATAATTCTTGTAGTGCTCATAGTTCTTGTAGCAAGAGGGCAAAGAGAGCAACTAGAGAGCAAGACAATCGTATGAAGGATTTAACAGGGGTTATATCAGTAGTGGCTGATTCAATTAATAGAGGAACCGATGCATTAATTCAAGGAAATTTGGTTTTACAAAAAGCCTCCACCACAAGGATGCAAGTGCCACAATTATCAGGTGAAGAGCTTTGGAAAATTCTTGAAGAATGTGGATGTGATAGTGAAAGAATACCTGACATTTATTGCTTACTTATGGGTGATGTAGACAAGCTTAGGACAACAATTGAGTGTCCACCTTCAGCTAGGAAACAAGTGATCATGAAGATTTTCTATAACTCACTTTAGTTAGGTAGTGATGCCTTGTATGTATTTTGATTGATGCTCAAAAAATATAGCTTTTGAGTATTAGTTATCACTTTTGAATATTTTGTGACATGCTTAAAATAGATATTTGAGCATGTAGTGATAACTTGGTTGTATGTACACTTTTAAATATTTTGTTACATGCTTAACATAGGCATTTGAGCATGTTGTAATTCACTTTAGTTAGGTAGTGATGCCTTGTATGTATTTTGGTTGATGCTCAAAAAATATAGCTTTTGAGTATTAGTTATCACTTTTGAATATTTTGTTACATGCTTAAACTAGATATTTGAGCATGTAGTGTAACACCCCAAATTTTATTCACCAAAAAATATATTGTAATTATTTGAATAATTCAATAAAATGGTGAATATTCATAAATTTGGATCTTGTAAATTTTGGAATATTCATATTCATAAGGAAATGGGCAAACTAATTCAAAAATTGAATTAAATTACAAAGGGGATAGCAAAATCATAATTTTGCCAATTTAGCCCAAGATTAATTATTTTCCAATTAATTGGAGTTAATTTCAATTAATCAAGGAAAATAGAGGAAAATGCATAAAAGGGATTATTCTCGGTGGAATAAAATCAAGAATTTGGGGAGTTAGGGGGAATTATACATAGTTCAATTAGATAAATTGTGGAATATATGAAAAACATTTTTCTCTTCTACCTTCCCTCAAATTCGTTTAACACATGGAAAGAAGAGGGAAATTGTAAATCCAAGAAGCAAGATGAAGGTGATGTTGACAAAACTACATGCACAACTCAATGATGGCAAAGTTGGAGTGCACACAAAAGGGAAGTATGGTGAATGCATGAAGAGAAGCTTGAGTGTAGGAGTGGAATACTTGAGTGATGGGAAGAGGACACTTGATTACATGTAAGAAGCTAGCTTGTCTTGTAAGAGAGGATGAGAGGGACGGATTTTTAGGAGGAAGAAAAGAAAGCAATTGAATTAAATTAATGGCAAGACAATGGAGAAATTATGAGGAAGAGAAGAGCGTGACAAGTGTCACATTAGAAGCCCTTGATCAAATCAATGGATAGGAAGATGGAAGATCAAAATAATAAAACATACTCCTTCCTCTTTTCAAGTCACCATTCGGCCAAGACATAGACAAAAAGAGAGAAGAGAGAGCTTGAGAAATAGAGAGAAGAGGAGAGCTCAAAGAAGGAGAAGCTAAGGTAAGTGTTGTCTTTTAAGCATTTTCCTTGTGATCTTCCATGAAATCCTTCTCTAAATTCTTATTTCTCATGAATCTATGGTGGTGAAGAGACACTTTGAGATCAAGAAGAAAGGGAGGAGGATCCTAGATTAAGAGGAAACCAAGAAGCCAAAGAGGGTAACTTCATGAACTTGCCTTCTTGAGTTGTTGTTGATAATTATTGTTTGGTTTTTATGATTTTTGAGTTGAGTTGTAAAATTAGAAAAGCCATAACCCTAAGGGGTTATGCTGCCCAAAATCCTTTAAATCATGTTTAAGAAGTGTTTAAATAAGTTAATCAAGGATTAGAAATAGAAAAGTACAAGTTTTGGGAGCTAAAGCACAAAAACCTCATTTTTCCATTTCCCCCCTAATATTTCGGCCAGAACCAAAACTGGTACAAGGAGTTGGATTTTCATGAAATAAATGGTTCCATTGGACTCAGTGGGAAAAAATAGGTGGGGTTACACTTGGGCATTTTTTCGATAGAGGCCGAAAAAGCATAATTACGAAAACGCCACTGAAATCACTAAATAAGGATTGTTAAGGGTACTTTCGTAATTTGACAGTGAATTTGGTAATTTCGAGCCCGGAAATGGATTCCTTGGGCGAAAATAAGTTAGACTAGCCTTAATCAAAATTTTGGAAAAACGTGCCATCAGGCCGGGTACGGCGGGGCCGGGCCGGGTTCCCGGGGGCATTTTTGTAAATTTTCATCATAGACTAATATAACCACAATAAACACTATGGAAGAGTCTAAAATGATACTTGGATAGGTTATGACCTATTTCTGGTACATTTAATATTCTAGGACCGATTTGGAGGCCGGATACGACACGTTCTTCGAGACACATTTAGAAAGGGGATATTAAAGTTTTGAGGTAGGGACATTATCCTTCATACACTATGCCATAAGTTATGTGATTGTGTGGATGCCATTGTTTTGTAAATGTACTTTATTAATCAACATGATTTACTTAGAGAGGGGCTGTTAGTGTCAGAGGTGCACTTACACTGGGAGTTGGCAGAAGTCCAACCGGTGTAGATTGTGGGGCTGCGCCCTACTCATGTATACATGACGATGATGTGTTTATATTGTTCATTAATTTGTGCATACCTTGGCGCATGTCATATTTACTTTTCGCATTTTCTATGAACGATATTATGTCTCTACGGGGATTCTTCAGAATCTCACCCTATTTTTAAATAAACACCTCAGCGGGTACCAGTGGGCCAAAGGGAAAAGATGTAGGCTCCGGTAAGTGAGCGGCACGTGTCTCGAGGGCGCAGACAAGATCGTGGTCATAATTAGTCTATTTTGTGATATTTTGGTGAAATTTGTAAATATTAAAACTTCCGCTGTATTTTCCGTTTCCGTTGGCAAACAATATCGGAATTGTAAACGAACGACGTTGGGATCGTAAACGAATATTGTTATAAGTATAATTGTACTTTTCTGTATGCCCATTGAATTTTGTCTTTATGACTCTTCGATTATCAAAATAGAAACGGGTGTTGACATGTAGTGATAACTTGGTTGTATGTACACTTTTAAATATTTTGTTACATGCTTAACATAGGCATTTGAGCATGTTGTAATCACTTGTTCATATGTAGAGTATTAAATATTTTGTCATCACGTTATAAAAAAAAATAGCTTTTTAGATTGGAATATGAAATCTAGATGAAATCATGAGTTAAGGATGAGTAGATGCAAAATTAGGATAAATAAAGTTTAAACAATCAAATGTTTTCTTTAATAAATCTGTGATTGATGAATCATATAAAAAAATGAGAAAGAAAAAATTTGTTAATTTAATATTTTTAAAATATTTATTAAAGAAAAAATTTGTTAATTTAATATTTTTAAAATATTTATTATATTAGCTATTGATAAAAATAGCATTTTTATACACATATTACAATATTAATGTAATAATTTAATTTAAATCTAAATATAAATTAATTTAAATAATATATAACTATAAAAGTATAAAATAACATACAAGGGTAAAATGATTAATTAGTTATTACCTCTCCTTCCTTCTTCTCTTAAACCAAATAAAAGATCTTCTCCCCTCCAATCTAACAAACCAAGATAATATATCTTCCCTTCCCTCAAACCAAACACACCCTTACAAACACTCTCTCTTCGTTCTGCCAGGTAGCCACTTGACATCATGAATTTTTTTAATAAAATAAGTTATTTCCCACTGACTTTACCGTTAGTGGTCCCATTATGCCTTTCCTATGTCTATAATATCGTCATCCAACATTTATTAGGGATGTTATTCTATTTCTGTTTTTATTGTTATCATTATGGCCAGAATATTCCATGACTTCATTCCTAATTATGATATGAAATATTGATAAATAGAAATTTTTTTCTAGCAACAAATAGAAAATATTACAAGTATACCTAACAAATTCATGTATAACATTACTAATTAACAATTACAATCATCAACCAATCAACTTTAATCTTAAAAACTTGTAACACCTAGTTCATAAAAAAAAAATAGTCGATTTTAATCCATTAATCAATAAATACAATTTATTATTGATTATTTCATCTTTTCTTTTTTTATATTTCTTCATAATTCACTGATTAGATACTAGGTGATCATATTTCCTTTCAGCTACATATCCCTCAATTTTAAGAGACGTCTTTTATTTCTACCTTTGACAACATTACTTTCTTTATGTGATTTTTGTTTGGATAGTGGGAGAGTTACAAAATATTCTTCAAATTTTACTATTAATAAATTATATTCATCTCATACAACCTACGAAGAGAAACACTTGTTTGCTTATGTATATATTAGTACTATCTCAATTTCTAAATGTATGACCGATCTATGTTATAGTGTAAAATAGGTCCTACATGTAAAATCAAGGAGTATAAATTTTACATTTCTAATTATTATACCATCTCTTGTCCTTCACATAAAACCTAGTCGGCCGATAGAAAGAAATTAAGAAAGTTAAATGAATTATTTAATTATAGTGTTTGTTACATAATTTTTGAAATACTTATATATATATATATATATATATATCATTATATTATATATCGGTTTATAAGTGAGAAAAAATAATTTAAAAAATGATAAATATAAATGCTTTAAAATAATTTATTTAATATTTTTAAATTAACTATGTTTTATATTAAGTACGGGAGGTAATAAAAGTAAATATATTTTGTGAATAGGGTTAAGGGGTATTTTTGCTCCGAAAGTTTTTACTGAGGGGCAATTTTTCCCTAGAAGCGTAAAAAATGGAGAAATTTTGCTCTATCCATTATTCCAGTTAATTTGACCATTAGTTGGTCAGTTGAACTGGCAATCCATATGTCATTTATGTCATTTTTGTTTATGTGTAAATTTAACTCGAAAGTTTTAAATCTAACTATGAAAAAAGATGAAGTAAATAACATATGGATTTCTGACGCAAATTTACACCATAACAAAAATTCATTGATAACATGTGAACTTTTAGCTCAGCATATTTAGTTAACTAATAATTAAAATTAACTAAGATAACGACCATAAAAAAAATTACTCCTTTTTTTACCCTTCCTAAAAAAACTTTTAAAAAAAATTTTCAAGATAAAATTATCCCTTATCGCTTGTAATTATAATAAAAGTATGAATATAGTAGAGGAAGAATATGCTGTATAAGTCGCATTCGAGAGAGACAGAGAACAGAAGGGTGTACGTACAAATATGCTTTTGACTCTAAGCCTTCCTTTTTTATTTTTCGTACGACTTATCAACCCCCACCTGGCCTCAGACTTCGTGTGCCGTGCTCTTAATTATCTCTTTCACTTCTATATTCTTAATTTCTTCGTATTTATTTATATTAACTCAAAATATAAAACAGTCTCTTGAAATATTCAGTTTAGTGTATATTTAATTTATGGGTTAATATAATTTTGGGTCCCTGAAGTTTGATCCAATTTTGGTTTTGGTCCCTTAAGTTTGAAATCGGTGGTTTTAGTCCCTGAAGTTTCACCCGATTTTGGTTTTGGTCCCTCAAATTTGAAAATGACTTGGTTTTTTTTCGGGGTCGGGTAGGGTTTCATAATTAGATCGCCAAGTCCTTTTCAAAATTGAGGGACCAAAACCAAAATTAGATCAAACTTCAGGGACCAAAACTATCGATTTCAAACTTGAGGAACTAAAACCAAAATCAGGTGAAACTTGAGAGACCAAAACCACCAATTTCAAACTTGATGGACCAAAATCAAAATTGGATCAAATTTCAGGGACTAAAAGTTATATTAACCCTTAATTTATTAAAATAAAATACTCTTAACTTAAAAAATCCTTTCTCCATGTTCCCGACCAGGTAAATATTGACAAAAGAGTTATGGTAGCACTGATCAACCTTGAATCTCTTACTTTTAAAAAAAAAATTACCACCATTGAACCATTTAATCTACTTGATTATATATTGCAAATTATATATATGTATATATATATATAATAAACTTCCGAATTTGTTTTTAAAAAATACTCTATGAACTTGGTATATTCAAGTTGTTAATTCTAGTTGAATAGCTATTACTAGAGTTGTTAACATAAATAATAATGTTGTCAAAATCGTTAGTGATATGGTGGTGAACTTGCTTACATTGAAGTTGTCAATTCTTATAGGGTATTGTTTAGTTGACAATTACTTTATCCAAATTAGTTTTCAATTAACTATAAAAAAATTGTTAATTTTGATGGGAAAGTTATTATTAACAGAGATTTTCATGTAAAATTCCAAGATAACTAGTAAATTTTATATAAAGTGTTCACAACATCTATTCATTAACCAAAATGTGAGGCTGCTGGATACAGCAATATAATTAGCTTATTATTTATAGCTTATAAATAATTCTCCCTCTGGTACTTAATATAAGACATATTTACCTAATTTGATTAAATTAAGGGAGTTAGTTGAGTTCGTTAATAAGACATGTATTTTCTAAAATACCTTAGTCATCTTCCTTAATTCCCTTATTTCCTCTCTTCCTTGATTATTGTTGATGGAACATTAATAAGATTAAATTAGTAAAATATTGACAAATATAAAATTTTATTCCTTCATTCCCAAATATATCTTATATTATATAAGAACTCAAGGAATATGTAAATATTAGGGTTATGGAAACTGGACCGGACCAGCCCAGAAACCGGCAAACCGGGCGGTAGACCGGTCCGATTTCCAATTTTTTTAAAAAAATTATATTTTCTTTAGAATTTCATACCAATAAGCCTAAAATCTTCAATTTCTCACCGATTTGGTCTCGGTCTAAGCCACTGACCCTTAACCTAGTACCCCGACCGATTCAATACCCGGTCCGGGTTTTAATACAGAGTATATATTAATGATTTAAAATGACAACACTATATATATATATATATATATATTAAAATATACACATATATTTAATCTTTTTCTCAAAGACTCCTATTCTCACTATATCTTCCATTTTTCCCATCACCCAAAATTTCATTATCATGTATCAGTTGTCTAATTAACAAAAATGATCCACACATAATGATGTTCAATCAATTCAGATTTTGTGATCCATAATGCAAGCTCAAAAACGTGTTCGTCATTGATTACTAATTAATTTCCATTATTGTCATGAATAAGTAGCCCTAATAATTAAGATTTCCACATCAGCAAAATATTACTTTTTTTTTTGTCAGAGAATCCAAAAAAAAAAATCAATTGTCCATAAATTCTTATAATTATTATTTCATCCAGGATTCCAGGCATCTTTGATACCCTTAAGTACGTAACTTCTATATTTGTGTTCAGGTTAAAAAAAAAAAAATTATATGTGTGTGTGTAGTGTTGATCATAGCTTCAATAGATGGATCGTGGATGCACAAGAAATATTTGGAATACCGTTTTAATAAAAATAAATAAATTAAAAGAAGGGGAAATTACTGACAAATCCCTCCTTTCAAGTTTTATTATCCTAAGCCCTTAAGCCGGTGTAGCACATACTATTTAATTGTGTGCAAATACTTTTCATTTTACAATTATTTAAATATATGTTGCATATAACTGAAGAAAATTTAATTTTACTTTGTTGAAGATAGGTTGCATGTGAGTGATTAAACAAATTTCAAGTACTTTTGGATAATAAGTTTTGCAAGGAAGATTTTTTTAAGAATTTTTCCACCAAAGAATTACACTGTAAAAAAAAATTAAAAGTAAAAAAATTAGAATAATGATAATAATTGAACGACAAAATTAAATTAGTGAGATGAGGGGACGTGCATACCTACCAATTAATGGCATTATTATAAAAAAGTGAGTCAGAAACAAAAGAGAGAGGGCCTTTAAAATGAGGGCATGCATCCCCACGTGATTAGCCTAAAGGGAAACCACTGAGTGGAAGGGTGAAAATTGGGAATATAAATTTAAGCACAAGAAGACACCAATCCATTTCACTCAATTCACAGAAAAGTAATTAGTTGACAAACTCATTAGTTTAATAAAGTGATGTAAACTTAAATTATAAATTTATAAAATTTTATTTTTATTATTAAATAGATATTAAAATAATTAAAATTAAGTTCATCGACATTTATAATTTGTTATATTTAATAAAGAAATTTTTATAAAATTCGTATATAAAGTCATTGAGCACGATCAAATCGAAAAAATTAACACGAGTTTAAAAGTAAATTAATGAGGTTTTATAAGTTAAAAACGTAAAAACAGTAAACTTAATGCGTAAACTCATGAATTTAACCGAGTTTACAACTGACATGAATTTATCTACAACTTAACTTAATTTAATAAAATAAAAACATAAAAATGATAAACTTAAAGAGTTAAATCTCAGAACAACACATAAAAGTCCATGAATCACATATTATTCACTCTATTAAGTGGATCGCAGGCTCTGCTTCAGCCACTCACCATCATTGCTCTCAAAAACTTTGAAGTTTTTTTATAACCCTTTATGCCACCCTATCCTGCACTCTTTCTGAATCATATCATTACATATTTAAGATATTAATTAATATTTCTTCCGATATTAATGTAAGACTTAATTGACTTAGATAATGCGTTGGAACAAAACCAAGTCAAATTCTATTTATAAGTGGCGAACACATAATGAACAAGTTGGAATAGTCATATGAATAAGAAAAAATAATTTCTTAACAAGAGCGCATCAGAGCATAATCAAGTCAAATTTCATTTGTAAGTAACGAACATATTATGAATAAGTGGAATATTATTATGAACAATTTTAGGATTGTACTTGGTGAAAAAGTGAGTTATTCATAAGACTATTTCACTCATTCATGATGTGTTCGCCACTTACAAATTATGTTGTTTATCCTTTGTTTCTGAAAAGATTATTTTTTCACAAATTAATTTCACTTCAACCCACCGGACCGCAATGAAATTTCATATTTCTTTAGGGCTAATGGGAAATAACTTGCTACAGTGGTCCTTATCTAAATTTAATAAAATTTTATAATTTTTATCTATGTTATATTGATATAATGATATGAAATAAATTTAAATATTTATGTCTTGTGAAAAATATGTAGACGACCACATCTTATATTTTGTATTAAATTAAGGCACCGGGTAAAAATGAATGAGCGAGGATGGTGGTAAATCTATAAGTGCAATCATGAACATTTTTTTTTTTTTGGAATTATAGACCCTCTCCTAACACTAGTAAAGGATAATGGCTGTGTTTGGAAACACTTATTTTTGGATAATAAGTCCTTATTACGCAAGCCGAGATAAAACTTCTCTCACATACTTACTTCGTATACCGTAAATAACGATTTATAAGTATTTATTATCCAAAAATAAGTTATTCCAAATGAGCACAATATGGTTTTAAAATGGAAATTAAATAAGGTATTTCTTCCCATTAAATATAATTAATTCATAATTTTTTAAAAAAAGTCAATTTTTTTTGGCCTTACCCTTCCATCCCATGCAATAAATGACTAGAATAACAAGAGGATAATACAATGCAGAAATCAAGAGAAACATCATGAAAATTTCAAATTTTCAAACCAGTTTTGTTTGCTATTCTTCATTAATTATGTACTAAACTTGATGATAACGGATATTTTGTAAAGTAGGTAAGATATTTAGGAATTACCATACACATTTTGAATGAGAATGAAAAAAAACCCAAAAGGAGTGTGAAATGAAGAGCGATGACAAGATGGTTTTTTACTTTTTTTTGGGGGGGGGGGGGGGGGGGGCCCGGGGAAGAAGGCAAGAGAGAGAAACCAAAACGAAGGGTGGAAGTCACATGGGGGGACGTGCGGAGAGCACGTGAAAGGCACAACTTTCACGACTCAAAGTCCCTTCTTTATGATTTGCCCTCCTTAACTTTGGAAAGTCAATGCTTTCCCCTCTCCACTTCCCATCACTTCCCTCTAATCCTTCCTTTGTTATGTCTAATCACAACTTCAACCACTTTCCTAAACCCCTCACTTCATCATTCTCATCTTCATTTCGCTCTCTCATGCCCCTCCTCGTTGAAATATTAACCTCATTTGTCATTAGCTAACTAGTACTACTTGTATTAAGCATAATATACTTTGTGTTTGGTTGGGCTTATTTTAGATAATAAGTTATTATTACGTAAGTCGAGATAAAACTCCTCTCACATACTTACCTCGTATACCGTGAATCACGATTTATAAACACTTTTGTCCAAAAATAAGCTATTCCAAACGAATACTTAACCTAATGAATAAATAGGCAGAGTTTCATTTAGAGGTGGGAAGAGCCTACAATCTTGCCTATATTATACCTAATCTAGCCTGTTTAGTAAATAGGACAGGTTATGACTCAAGTATATTATCAGGCTTATTTAGATAAATAAGTCATATTTATTTTCATGACCAATGGCCTACAAGCCTAAAAGTCTAACATATTTAACTTTTTTTAAAAAAATTGCTTTATGTATAATTATATATAATTCAATCCAAATTAGTTATATAGATTATTTAGAAAATACTAGTCTTAATCCTAAGTTTCATATCCCAACATCATTGTTTGGCAAAAAAAAAACCTCATCATCGTTTACCTATGAGCTCAACCCTTTCATTCATTAGTCGATCACATCTGCTCTCTTCTCTTCAATCGCTCAAGATGGTAATGCTAGCTTACTCCCTCTCCCTTAATTTGTGTTGTTCACTGAAGCATAATAATTGTAGCAAGTTTATTTTAGTGTTGGTAAAATGAAATATAATAATCCTAATAGGAACTGTTTGTCCTAGTTTATGCGAGAAAAGTAAAAAAGGTAAAATATAATTTTACATGCCAATTGTTATACTTGGTTGATTTTAGAAAGGGCTAAGATGTATTTAGCACTCTGAAGTATTTTTTTTCAGGCTCATTTAGTGCCCTAAAGTACTTTGTTATGCACCCAATACCCTGAAATATTTTTTTCCCTAGTGCACTCAGCGCCCTGCAATATTTTTTCAAGTGTGTCCAATAACCTAGACTATTTTTTGGTGCACCCAACACCCTAAAATATTTTTTTAGGTGTATCCAACACCCTAAATTTTCTAAATTGTTAAGTGTAAATTTGCATAAAAAAAGTTCTTCAAGGTACTTGGTGCACTAGAAAAATTATTTCAGGATGTTGAGTGCACCCCAAAATATTTTAAGGCACTGAATGCACATGAAAAATATTTCAGGCCTCAGGATGTTGAATGCTCCTTAACCTTTTTAGAAAACTATCTTCTTAGTTAATAAATGATTAATTTTTCTTATTTCTACTTGCTCGGACAATAGTTACACTAATTTCAAAAATGGATTCTAAATTTTTAAGATATAATGTATGCTTTTAAATAGAATTAGGGATTATATATAAACTTAGATGAATGGATTTTAAGCTTATTTAAAGGCTTACATTTCAAGTAGGCATTTAAAAAGGTTTCAGGCCTTGTCAGGCTTTTTGAAGGCTCAGGCCTAAGCCTAATTAAATAAAAGCCTATCTATAGGCTCATGGTTTAGATCTCCATTATAGGTCGATGCCTATTTAGTTAATGCCTAACCTAACCTATTTTCACTCCTAGTTTCACTCAAAATATTTTGAAATTAAATAAAGTGAAAATATGTTTTGGGGTAAATGACCAAAATGCCCTTTCTTCATTGGATACTTGTTATTTTACTATTGATAATTGTTAAAATGCTTATGTCAATTATAAATTCACTCATGAGCAATTTAAATTTTTGTATCAAATGTTGAAAATTTTTCCATATTTACATTTGTAAATTTTGCTGTTATTAGTTATTAAAATATGTACGTTCATTATTGTGTACCAATAAAAAAATAAACGAAGGGTATTTTGATTATTTACCATCAAAACAAAAATTTCAATTTCGTTCTCGATATTGCAGTATAATTTCAAAATCTCTTAGCCCTTAACTAAAATCACATAAGTGGGAGTTGAGTGGAATTCTCCCAATTTAAAATGTAGAACTAAATGTACTCGTGTCCAGAATATTTTTGAAGACACTATGAGCACATTAAAAAACTTGTGAAATATTCCCTTGGCCCATTTTATGAATAACTTTTAACATATATTGTAGAAATTTTAAAAAAAAAATTATTAACTATATTTTAAAATTTAATAACTTTTTTAACTCTATTCTTATTTAGCAACTGGGAAGTGCAAGAACGCTTTGAGCCAGGAGTAAGGGCTAGAGAGACTTCTATTTCTTATAGGATGTATTTGGTTTAGCTTATTTTTGGATAATAAGTCCTTATTATGCAAGCCGAGATAAAACTCCTTTTACATACTTACCTCGTATACCGTGAATCACGATTTATAAGCACTTATTAACCAAAAATAAGCTATTCCAAACAAACTAATACATATCTAGAAATAGGTAAGAGATGTTAATGTCTAAACTGATCTTCCGGGAGAAAAAGGACTAAACTGATCAATTTTGGATTAGTTTTTTTTAATAGTTTTTACGACTTACGAGATAAGTTTGTGCGAGGAGTTTTATCTCGGGTTGCGCAAACCATGGTTTGAAACGATGGTTTAGAAAGCTTCCAAACACACACTAAATTGATCTGTTAGATTATATGAATTTCTTTGCTGGCCAAAAAAAAAGAAAGATAACATCAATATTTGTATGTTTTACTTATTTCTTAAATTTTCTTTTCAGAAAGAGAAGACAATGAAAGCTACATCCATTTACAAAGGATAATAATATGACATTGACGTACTGTTATAAGTTATAACCATTTTAAAGATCCAGTGATTTATTTATAGATTAATATAATATTTGGTCTCTTAAATTTATTATTATTTTGATTTTATTTTTTCAAATTTTAAATTATAGGTTTTTGTCTCTTAAATTTCATTTCGCTTAAAATATTTATCCTGCATATACAAAATAATTTGTAATGATGGAAAAAGACTTGTCTTAGGCAGGAAGAGAGACCATAAAAATTACTATTAATATAAAAAACAAACCTCGAAAGTGTATTAATTCAATGACGGAGTCTCAGTCTTAAAAAGATGGACCTATATCCTAACTAAAATCCCTAAATTAAGAAAACACGCCCACGTAAATATATCCCAACCCATGAAACCATGAAAGACCAACATTAAGCGGAAATTAAGATCCTCGTTATTTGAACTACAAATTAAACGGAAGCAATTATTGCTGTTGTTACTCTTTCGATATTATTATTATTATTGTGTCTGATGGTTAATACAAGAACTACATCACAAATTTGTGAATATTAAGAAAACGCAAAAGTACATATTTAGTATTTAATTTTGGTTAAATTATATAAAATCCTTTAAATTTTGGGTTAGTTGCATATAACTCCTAGCATTTTAAAGTTTAAATTTAACCTTCCAATTTTTTATTTTTTTTATTATTAACACCCTGTAGTTAATTAACCGTTATTTTTTTAATAGAAATTGTTATGTCAAATTAACATATGACCTCGTGATATCCTATATAAATTATTAATTTCATAAAATTCTCTGAACTTTAACCAGTTATAAATAACCCCCTAAATTGTCATTAGTTACAAATAACTCCTTAATATTTCAAAATTTAAATTTGACTCCCTTGAAATTTTGATTTAAAATGTTAAAGCCATTGTCATTATTTTTATCATTTTAAATTTATTAATAATTTTATTATGATTTGTCAATTAAAATAGATTTTTTTTATGGAAAAAACTAGAAAAATAATACTTAAAAAATATAAAAATAAAATGTCATCATTTGTATAAAATTTACTTATTATCATTTGTGTTAAATATAATCTTGGGATAATTGACCATTAATAGTTTAAATATTATATTTTTTTAGAGGACATTTTTCCCTCTTTAATTCTTTATTAGTAATGCATATCTTTTCTTGAATCATAGGTTTAATGTTTTTCTATATTTTTTAAAAAAATTATTTTTCTAGTTTTTGTCATACAAAAAATCTATTTTAATTGACAAATGATAGTAAAAATCTCACTAAATTTATTAAAATGATAAAAGTAATGACATGAGATTTAATATTACAAATCAAAATTTGAAGGGAGTTAAATTGAAAATTTGAAATGTTAGAGGTTTATTTAAAACTGATTCAAGTTTAAGAGGATTATTTGTAACTAGTTAAAGTTTAAGGGGATTTTATGAAATTAATACTTTAAATAAGATGCCACGTGTAATTTAATTAATCTGATATGACAAGTTCTGTTAAAAAGATAACAGTCCGTTAATAGGTAATGGTGTTAATGATATAAAAAAATCAAAAGTCAAGGGGTTAAATTTAAGCTTTGAAATGTCAATACAACTAACACAAAGTTCAATGGGGTTTTGTATAATTTAGCCTTAATTTTATACAAAGTTTTAGTTTAAACCCTTAATTTTAAAATTTCAGTTATTAATTTAACCCTAACACTATTAATCTCGAATGGTAATTTTTTGTAACAGTCATTGGTATTCTGAATATTAAACCTAATAAGTTAATATTTGAAAAGAATTTTTTAACATTTAAAATTTCAATATTAGTATTTTTTTTTTGGTCGCTAATGGCGTTAGGGTTAAACAACTATAAAGACACTTTATTAAGTTAAGTGACTAAAATGAAACTTTGTGTGAAGTTAAATGACTAAATGTGTTTGTCCAAAAAAAAAAAAAGAAGACTAAATGTGTGCTTTCGTGGTAAAAAAATAATTTAGTTATTTGTAATAACTGGATGTTCATTTCACTAAAATATTCTTTTGACAAATGAATGTTAATTTGGGAGACATTATTAGTGGATTGAGATTTGAACCAAGTTAACTAAACTCCTTGTTTATCTCTTATATTAGTATTCGATGGGAGTATTATCTTTTAAAAATAATGAAATGTCCCATTAAGTTACTAGGCATATGTAAAATATGCAATGCTTAAATCAAATTTCTTATATTCATCATGTTAAGTTCTCCAATTACACATAACCATATATATTATTTTTGAAATATCATTTCACTTAAAATTCACGGATGATTAGAGGACATAATAGATATAAGAATCTAAAGTAAATGTTCTGCACCATTCTTACTTATTGAAATATCGTCATATTGCAAGGAATCTATCATATTACCAAAATAAAATTATCAAAATGGTTTTACAGTTTAAAAGAATATTTTAATTCATAAAAAATAAAGTAAAAACCTACATGCCAACGACCGTGGATTATAGTAGAAGGGGTTTAAGGTACTTAAGTCGTGTGATTCAGAAAATGTATTTGTTCTAACAATGCTTAAATTTGACTCAATCAAAATTTATTAGCGACCATGATTCTCATTCTCTCATAGGAGGGGGAAAACGCAGACAAACATGTCACTTTACATAAAAATTGTGTACAAAAAACCAGACCAACCGGTTCAATAGGAAAACCCGTGAATCGGGCACTGGTTTAGTCCAGATCACCTCATGAACCGGAAAACATTCGAACTGGCAAAAACCGGATAAATTCGGCATGAACGGGTGCCAACTGGTGTAAATCGTTGGGTTGCATAAGTTACCCGGTTTGTGTTTAAAAAAAAAGAAAAAGAAAAAAGACTTTCATAAGCCAAAAATGGAACCAGAGATGGAAGGTTTGTGTCACTATGGAAGAAGAAGAGGTAAATGATGATAGATGAAAAGGGAGATGGAGGCAAAGATCACGTTGGAGATAAGGTTGATGATGGGTAGAGATGAGGTCACATGTCACGCCCTTACCTTGTTTTAACTTTTTTTCAGAGTGTTCGTGGAAAACGATATGTGGTTTGGTAGGCAACATAGGAATAACATAATTATACTGATAATATATGCATGATTGCATAAATTCCCCATAGGGGTTCGTACATGATCATTATCATCAATGTAGCCACACAGGGAAACTTGGGTATCTAAACCCATTCCAGTGAAACAGAGACATCTTCTCGTCTTCGTTCCACCACTGCAATCCCCTCATATGGTTTTCTACACTGTTCTTAGTATATCTTATGTCTTCTCTTGTCTAAATTGTTCGTAGGGGAGGGTGAGATTCGAGTTGTTCTTAGTATATCTTCTGTCTTCTCCTGTCTAAATTGTTCGTAGGGGAGGGTGAGATTCGGGAGAATCTCAGTAGGAGAATAATATCAATATGCATGTACGATAAATGTTTAATGCATGGTATGCTTGCATCACATAACTCATGCACACACAATGACAAATCTGTAAGCTCAATGCTTCGAACAATATACTTATGGCCATAGCATAAATTGAAACATAATTTCAAATCATTTATACATGTTTTACATAATCAAGCAAATCAATAACATGCATCAACACACTAACACAAATGTCAAATACATGTAGGAGATGTAAGTTTCCTACCTTAACTCTTTTTCGCCTCGAGACATGTGCCTCGTAAGGCGTGCCAACAACTGGGCTCACAACTTGGTCCTTCAATTCCAAAAATATAATTTACACACTTCCATAGTGTTTCTGGGGGTTATATGAGTTTATTATGAAAATTTACTAAAATGCCCCCGGGGACTCAGCCCGACCCCGCCTCATCCGGTCCGATTGTACTTTTCTCAAAATTTTGACATGGGCTATTTTGACATATTTTCGCCCAAGGAATCCATTTCCATATTCCGAATTATCAAATTCAATGTCAAATTACAAAATTACACTTGATAGCCCCACTTGAAGGGTTTTAGGGGCGTTTTCGTAATTATGCTTTTGCGGCCTTTTCCGAAAAAGTGACCAACTGTAACCCCACCTAATTTCCCCTCCTGAACTTCATGGAACCATCAAATCATTGAAAATCTAACTCTAAGGCCCATTAACAGCCCTGGCCGAAATTACACAACTCTTCGGGGGAAAATTGGAGCTTTTCGATTCCGGCTCTGTAGACATGTTTCTTTATACTCCTAATCACTTTATTAACCATTACATTAGGTTATAACTAACATTAAGACCCAATTTCAGCAGCATAACCCCTAGGCAACTCAATTTCCAAACTTTAAAACCAATGGCAATCCAGTGAAATTTCACTGATTAAATTGCCCACAGCAACTAGAATAAGCAATATATGAAAGTTTGGAAGTTACCTCAAGCTCCTTCTGGCTTTTCCCAAATATGGCTGAAAATCCTAACTCCTCCACTCCAAAATATGAGCTTTACAATCTTCAAGAATACCGAAAAGAAGTTTAGGAGTAGGGTTATACATGTTAGGTAAGGATTTACCAGAGAAATTGGCTTACCTTACGAGTTCTCTTCTCTTTCTCTCTCTAAACTCTCTCAACTATCTCTCTCTCTCCGGCTTGCTGAAACATGACAGAAATGGCTGCTGGAAGGAGGATATATCATATATTATATGATATTGAATTATTTATTCAATTTCCAAAATTTTCGGATTCTTCAGAAATTCTGGCAGATTTTCTGTCATAACTTTGAAAAATCATAAATAATTCTAGAAAAATTGAATTGAAATGATTCTAAAGCCTATAGAACCCTTATTGAGTATAGTTTCAAGGAAAAATATAGATATTTTCTAGATGGAATTACAATATTCCCAGAATTTCAATCTTTGCATACTATTCCAGAAATTTCACAGTTTTTTTGAGCTGACTTCAAAAATTCATAAATTTTTGTATATAGCTCTAATTGAGTCATATGACCCATCAAATTAAAGCTTAGGATGTCTACTTTCATCCTGTAAAATTTCATAATTTTTGATCATCATTTGATCATACAAAATCATAAAATAAGCTCACTACCTTATAAGCAATTTCACCAAAAACATGATTACTTTCTCCAAAACTTACCATTTTACTTTCTTTAATACCCAAAAGATATAAGAATCATTAGGGAATAAATTTGGGCTTTGCTAAACTGGGGCTTAGCAGTCTACTTATTTCAGGCTTATTTTCTGGCCTCAAATATCAAAATTCGAGATATTACATCACATGTGAAGGAAAGAGTAATGTGATGGGAGGAGAGTAAGTGATTAGGGTTCTGATTTGCCTTATCATGAGCCTGGGTATCATTAATTTAAGAAAGCTTAATAACAAATCTTTAATTTCATAATTCCTATTTACACAACTCTACTAAGGAGGGAAAAAAATAAAATTAATTCCTTTAAACCCAATTATTTTCCATCATTAATGCTTAATTAAAATCTAAAAATATGCTTAAAATAAAATAATATCAAGTTTTGACCAATTAATTGTCATAAAATATAAGATAGCTAATGATATAAAATATAATATACATTAAATTTAATTTTTGTGAATTAAATTCTATTATTTTCTTATGGCTGGTCTGACTTCGAGTCGACTCCAGTTTGATCCTCTAACTCTTTAACTGCCTTGATTAGTTCAATGCCTGATCTGGTTTTTTTGTTCCTGGTATAAAATAAAAAAATCAATTATTTTGTCCTTATAATATTGTTTATCTCTCTCTCTCTCTCTCTCTCTTTTTTGCCCAGTTATAATATCGTTTATCTGAAATAAATCAAAATATAAGATAATATTGAATAATGGAATGAAACAGACATGTTAAATTACCAAAAAAAAAAACAGACATGTTAGATATATGTATCTTTTAAAAATGTGCCTAAAATGTGAGAGCATTAGAACTTTAAAAGAAAAAAGGGAAAATTGTGGAAAAATCCCTCTTTAGCAACTTATTTACCAAATGGGACCTTTGTGTGCAAATTATCTTCCACGTGTGCAGAATATCTTTCCTGGTGTGCAGATGATCTTTCCTGTGTGTAAAATTCTTCCCTATACGTGTGCAAAAATCTTCCCTACGTGTGCAGAAATCTTCCTTCCGTGTGCAGATATCTTCCCTCCATGTACAAGATATCTTCTTAGGTCCCATTTAACAAATAAATTATTCATAACGTCTTTTTTAACCATTCTCAAAAAAAAAAAAAAAGGTTAGAGAAAGAGTTGCATCAATAGCCAAAATACATTACTCATAAGTACTGTTTGAGATGACAAATAACAACCTTTTGCGTCCTCGGCGTCCTGTTGAGAACCGATGCTTTTGTCATATGTCTTCTCAAAACAACCATCCTCATCATTTCAACAATACCAAATTCTCATAACAATTAACTAATGCCCTAGTATTAATAAATACGTAACTCAAGTTTCAATATTCCACAAAATGCGATAATTTATGTTTATTACTAGGTTTATGAAAAAGCTCAAAACTCTTGAGTTGCTTTAATTTGCTTGGGAAAGTGGTTGCCAACGAGTTGTTTTGGCTAGTGCCTTGGAGGCAGCCATAAATTAATTAATATGATTAGAAAGGAGAATGTTTCTGCACGTTTGATTTTTGAAGAATTTGATGGGGAAAAATAAATTAGAAAATCTATTGCAAAACATTGAAACGTCATCGTTCCTCTTTATATTTGTCATGCATGAGGAGAATGAATGTACTAATTCACTTGTTAAAGAAACTCATATGTTGATTTTATACTTATAGAGTATACAAAACTCCCTTTTGAATTCTAAATTATGTACAAATAACTCTCTCAACATTATATTTAAAAAAAACTCTCTTAACACTTTAAAATAATAATGAATTACTCTAAGCTTTTAAATTTGCGGGCATGACCTCTAACTATCAATTATATACTCCATTGAACTTTATTTTTTATTTGATTGAGGGTATAATCCTTCATAAGCTCATTAAAACTTTATATACTCCTATTGGGTATGTTTGGTTGAGCGATTGGATAAGTGACTTATTTTTGCTTAGACTTATGGAATCTGAAAATTGGAAAAAAGTAAGATTGGGTAAAATGATGAGTGTTTGGTTGAGCGATTGGATAAGTAACTTAAAGTAACTTATGTAAAAGTGAAAGATGTTTGGTTTGACTTTTGCATAAATAGCTTTTGTTTGATTTAAGAGAAAAATTTTGGAAAAAGTATGAAAAATGAAAAAATGAAGGAATAACTATGGAAAATGAATTCATTGACAACTTAATTATCAAATGGGATATGGGAAGTTGCATTTGTTAAAGTGACATTCTTGGTGATAAATTGATCCAAACCATCCAATGGCGACAGTGTTACCACAAGGCACATACTCAAAAGTTTGGTGCTGCTAATCCATCTAGATAACAGTTATTTACACACTCTTCACTTACAAGTAAAAAAAAAGCAACAATACTAGGCTTATTTAAAAGTTGCTTAAAAGCAACCAAAATACCATTCATCCATCGCTCAACCAAACATGAAAACTTTTTTCTTTAAGTCAAAGTGTGACTTATTTAAGTTAAGCACCTCATAAAAGTCGAAACAAACACTCCCATAAAATGTGAAAGTTTCACATCAGCTGGGAAGAAAAACGAAAGACGCATAATAACTGCTTGGATGCCTCCACTTCATGATTTTGTTTTAAAACTATGAGAGGTGATAAAAACTTTAAAGCAGACAATATCAATAGCAAGACGTTGAAATTTAGACCCTCTCTTTTATCTTTAATGTAGAATCTAATTAGAGAGTTGATATTAATACTAAATGTAAGACATATTTTACATTTTTATCTATTTTCTCTAAATTAATCTTATTGATATTCCCTAAATAATAATCAAGTAGCAGAGGGAACAAGGGAATTAAGAAATGTAATTAGGTTGTTTTAAAAAAAATATATCATATTAATTAAATCAACTAACATATTCTTAATCTACTCAAATTAGTTAATTAGGGATCATATCAAGAATATTTATTTGTTTCTAAATGCTACAAATATGAAATAGGGGATTGATTTTGACAAGTATTTAATGTAGAATGTTTTCTTATTGGACTCTTTGTATGGTTTAATTCAATCCACACGAGTGGGGAAAAAAAAAATTCAATCCTTATGACTCATTCTTGAGGGTATGATGGTAATTTGAGATGGTGGGAAGAGGAAGAGGAATCAAGGACAGGGAGGAGTAATATGCTGCAATTAAAGAAGAATGAGAGGGGTACTTTTGGCACAAACATTAATTCCTCCGTCCCGTCCTTGGCCTTTAAATCACAACCCCCACCTCTCAACATTTTCTGTTTTCTTTCATCGTGCGTATCCAATACCACCTCCAAATTTCTCTCTCTATCTCTCTCTTTGACCATCGTACTCTCTCCCCCCTCCCCCTCTCTCTCTGTGTCCTTTTTAATTTCCCTCATCATCATCATCACTCTTTGCCTTTTCGCCGCTGTTGCAGCAGACTCTGCCGCGAACGACACCAAAAACACACACACCCACTCCCACAAACAGAGAGAGAGAGAGCCATCACACAATAAAACTCTCTCTCTCTCTATCATACGCATAGACCCAACATTACAAATCTCTCTCTGCAACACAGATTAGTGGTTTTTTTGTATTGCTGTTAATTATCAGTGGCGAGAGAATTAAACAGAAACACTTCTTTGATTAAATATCATTACGCTTTTGCTGCTTCTTCTTCTTCCTGATTCTGCTGCCGCCTCTCTTCTCTTCTCTCCCTCCCACTTTGATCTGACGGCTTCGATCTTCTCGCTCTCCCAATCGTACGGCCAGGAGTCCTTTCTCTGCTGGCCTCTCCACGCTCCTCTACGTAAGTATTCCGTCTCTGAAAACAAAACAGCATCAAAACTATTACATGACTTTTAAACCCACTTTTTTCCTTCAAATAAATAAATCATTTCCGTATAATCATAATACCATTAGCTTTCGCCTGCACTTACACTCACTCTCTCTTTCGTGTCTGCATTTTCTTTTTTGGATTGGGCTTCGTTTCAGTTTTTTCGATTCTTCTCCTCACATTCAGTGTACGTGTTTTTTTTTTCACATTTTTCCTGTTCTCGTTTAATCCCGTTTCTTTACTTACTAATTATTCTCCTATTCAATTTAAGACAAGTCCCCCCTCAAACATTTTTTTTGGCTCTTTTTTTATGGGATTTATTGTTCAGTAAATTTTTGTTACATCCAGTGGTTTTAGTGTTGAATTGTGATGGGTTTTCTGTTGTTGGTGATGTGGATGTGGGATTAGATTCGATCATGACGTCGAAACCATCATTGGACAACTGGCTTGATCAGAGTTTTTTTTTTTTTTTTTTTGCAATCTGCTGATCGAGAAAGGCTTTTTAAAAATTGTTCCTGTTGTGAGTTCTTTTTGTATTTATCCATCTGTTAAGTGCTTAACCAAAGCTTAGTCAAAGGGATGGCTCATTTGTTCAGTCTGCTATTCTTTTTAATGTCCATCTGTGGGTGTTATCTGTTTTATATTATTGTGTAAATAGAATTTATTATGTGCTGATGGTTTGTTATATTAGCTTGGTCTTTACCCGTTAGATTTAAGGTGGTTTAATTTCCTGAAGGATAATTGTTACTTTTTTGTTGCACCGTATGTTTTTACAATAAATAAAATTTGTGCAAAACAAAAATTAGTATAATGCTTAAATAAAATTTGGTAAGAACCTTGCCTACTAGTGTTTATGTTGTATGCTTAAATGAATGTTTGCTCATTTGCTGTGCTTTCATTTGATGTTTATTACTGGTAAATATGATGGTTTATGTTTTGCTAATAGAGAATTTTTCTCACTATTTTTTCTTCATTGTAATTTCCAGGAATGGCTTCTTCATGATCATATCTTTGTCATATCATCAGGACATAATCTTATTTTTGCGATTTCAGGAACTGTGGGAATTCTTTTCTGGACACCAAATGATGGAGTGCAGCAGTCAGAAAAGGGCTAAGAGAAATGATTATCTTGAAAAAGAAAATGGCAATTCCCGTGATCTGTCAAATGTTGATGAAGAATTTGATCCATGGACTGCATGGGCATACAAGCCTCGGACTATTTCATTGTTAATGATTGGCGCTTGTTTTCTAATGTGAGTGCTCCGCTAGATAGATTGATGCCAAATAAGTCCTCTGGTGCACCCTGACCATTTGAAGTATGTTTTCTCAAGTAAAGTTATTAAGCTTGTCTTCTTTTTTAATTTCTAGTTTTGATGTATATGATGCTAGATGGGCAAGTGGTGCACTCGATCCAGAAAGAGATGCATCTGGTGATCTTGTTACCTCTGTTAAAAGGTTTTGTCCTTTTAGCTATAATATTTCTCAGATGCTCATTACTTATATTCCTTATCATGTTGATCATTGCACTGTTTGTCCAGTATGATAAATACCCAATTAATTTTTTATGTAGGGGTGTATGGGCAATGATTGCTGTTTTTCTTGCTTACTGCCTGCTGCAAGCTCCCTCCACGTGAGTAATTGAGGCAACTTTGTTGTATCCAGTTTGCATCTTTCATTTCTGTAGGTAGATCTTTATTGTTTGATTGTGTTCTTACTCTTCTTGTATGTTATTCAAGTGATAATCCTGGATTGGTAAGTTGTGAGGTGGCTCTTAACTACATATTTGGGAGAGAAGTGTGAAATTGTGGTAGTAAGTCGACTATAAAGAAAATTTACTGGAAAAATCTGTTGTTTTTTGGAAGGGGGGCTACAGGTGGAGCTGGAATTTTTATACGGAAGTGCGCCTTTTGGTTCACTATTGCTTGATGGGCTTATATTGTTCAAACTTTATTTTCTGTAATATAATCACATTCGAAGTTGTTCTGTTAGGTTAAGCAGCTTAGATGAAAATAGTATGGTTTTTCTACTGGGTCTTGCGTGGAGTAGGAATGATGATTGAGGAGTAATACTTCGAGTAATTTTTTGGACCATCTTAAGTTTTGTGGTAGAATTATTTTCTGAGAGCCTGTGACCACCATGCCTAACATTCATTATTATCTGTTTTCATTCAGGATTCTTATTAGACCGCACCCTGCACTTTGGCGACTGGTCCATGGCATGGCTGTTGTTTACCTTGTGGCCCTCACATTTTTGCTTTTCCAGGTCTATTGTTGTCTCTTGATATATCCGTATTTTCTGTTTAAGTTGTGTGTGTAGAAAGTGCAATACATGTATGCAGAGTTTAAAGGGTATTCATTAATACTATTTAAAGAGACAATTTTACATAGATTGCATCACATTGCATCTTTGCTCTTTAATTTTGTGTAATTTGTTAAGTTTGTGTCTGTTGGCTCCTCCCCACTCTTTCTATGTTTGTCTCTTGCACAATATATGGATAATAAACATATAGGTTTCAATTATCTGTTGTTCTCTTACCTGTAACTGAATGATTATTTTGCCCCCCAGAAACGTGATGATGCTCGACAGTTTATGAAATTTCTTCATCCTGATCTTGGTGTTGGTAATTAATCTGCTTCTTTTCCTTTAAGTTTTGAATTGGATAGGAAGTAGTTAGTTGATTGTTAAATTTTGTTTCATTTTCTTTTAAAAGATCTGTTTATTGGATTGGATCATTGTTAGAATATTCATAATTATTTTCCCTAACTTTATGCAGAACTTCCTGAAAGGTCTTATGGTGCTGATTGTCGCATTTATGTGCCAGAAAACCCTACGAGCAGGTTTAAGAATCTTTATGTATGATTTCTTCTTTCACAAACTTTTGTTGTCACCTGCAAGTGTTGCCTTGTTCTAAACTTGGTCATATCCCATATGAGTTTCTTAAGCACCTGATATTTTGTTCTCTGTTTTCTAGGATACACTTTTTGATGAATTTGTTCTTGCTCATATAATTGGCTGGTGGGGCAAGGCTATATTGATCCGTAATCAGCCTCTTCTTTGGGTGTTATCAATTGGCTTTGAATTGATGGAGGTTAGCCCTTTATCTGATCTGATCATGAATTTCTTAATCTCACTTACTCTATACATTTTCTTGGGAAGGAAGGGCTGGATTGGGATTTTTAAAGCATGTTGCTTTCTAAATTATACTTTATTGTTTGTTTAAGACTTTATGTTTGCTTGACCAGTTTACTTTTCGCCACATGCTACCAAACTTCAATGAATGCTGGTGGGACAGCATTATTCTGGACATTTTGATCTGTAATTGGTTTGGTAAGAATTCTGAACCTTTTCTGTTTGTTGGTTAGGTGGTATATACCATGTAAAATAAATTTAAGCATGGACCTTTTTTTTGGGCTAAAACATGCACCTACATATGGACTATGACCCTACCAAAGATCACACATATTCAAAGTCACTAATACATTCTTAATATTTTTTAAATTTATTTTTTGATTAGCCCCTTGTGCGAAGAATTATTATTGGAGTTTTTGAGGCAGTTAAATTTTCAGAACTATGGTTTATTATCTATTTTTATCTTGTGCTTTCTTGAACTCCGACTTTCTGGTGAATATCAAAATTGATGCTAATTTCATGTAAACTCTTAACTCTAAACCTAATTTCATGTGCCTTCTATGACACTACGTCTTGATTTTAGTTCCTCTAACTGTATTTGTTTTGTCTTTTCAAGATCCAAGGTTTGAAATTAGTAGTTGCACTTGCCAGGATTACACAGCTGTATATTTATTTAACTGTTTATTTGCATATTTTCCTGGGACAATTACAATTGCACCTTTGATTTTTGGGTTTAGGAACATGATTTATTTACAATTGCAGCTCTAGTTTCTTTTTTTTTGGGTGATGTCCAATGGGCCCTTAGAGTCATTACTCAATAGCTTCTATTCATATTCAATACTTTTTTAAAGTAGAGATATGATGGTCATTTTCTTATCTTCAAAATCATTTGTTTTTTCAGATGCCTTTTTGCTGGTCACTAATTAGCCATTTATTGGAATATTCATTTACTTGGTTTATATCATGCAGGTATATGGGCAGGAATGCATACTGTTAGGTATTTTGATGGGAAAACGTACAAGTGGGTTGGCCTGAGCCGTCAACCTAATATTATGGGCAAAGTACGTTTGAGATTATGGTCAATCAAATCAACATGCAAGTATTCGAGTAAATTAACAATTTGAACCTTGCATTTCCAAACTTAAATGTCCTAATTAACTTTAGTCTTAAAAGTTAATGAGTGCAAAGACTAGTCTTTGATAATAACACACTTGTTGCAACTTACTACGCCTCCCGTCTTTAATATAAGAAATAGTTTGAAGTGTAATTAATTAAATCTTATATTACTACAAACTAATTGTATATTAAGGACCGGAGCTAGTAAGTTTTTGGTCAAGTGACTCAAGGATTCTCTAGGAGTGAAGGACCCTTTTGTAAGAGATGAACTTGTATATTTACTAATTTCAAGGACTAAAAATGTCATAATAGCTAGTGCATGCTTCGTTTCTCATTGGGGAAATAATGTTTTTTTTTTCATATAGCTAAAGAGACTGAATTTGATTCTATTGCTCCATTGTTGTCAGGTAAAACGAACATTAGGACAATTTACTCCAGCACATTGGGACAAAGATGAGTGGCATCCATTGCTTGGTCCTTGGCGTTTTATTCAAGTGACTAGTCTTTGTATTGTCTTTTTGACCGTAGAGCTGAACACATTCTTTCTCAAGTTTTGTCTCTGGATACCACCTCGAAATCCGGTCATCATTTATCGGTTAATTTTGTGGTGGTTGATTGCAATTCCAACAATTCGTGAGTACAATTCCTACCTTCAAGACAGGTACATTCTCTTTGTTTCTTTAAATAAATATAGGTTTTCTCACAATCTCTTTTATTGTCGTCCTAAATTGCAATATCATTGATTAGTTGTTTCATCCCTTTGCGATCATTGTGAATTTTTCAGGAAACCGGTAAAAAAGGTTGGAGCTTTTTGTTGGCTTTCTCTGGCAATTTGCATTGTTGAACTACTAATTTGTATCAAGTTTGGACATGGTAGGTGTAACTGTAAAATTGGTCACTTGTGTATTATTCATTCACAGTTTATTCACATAAATTTAATTTGTTCCTGTATTTCCCCCAGGTTTATATCCTAAACCAATGCCTTCATGGCTGGTAATGTTCTGGTCATCTGTTGGATTGGTCCTTGTATCATGCCTGCTTATATGGTCGTGGCACTTGCACCAAACTCTCGGCCAAAAAAAGAGGCGATAAATTTATGAAAATTCCGGTGGCCGGCATTATTCTTTGATTGATTCCTTCCCTAATTCTTATGGTTATTAATGTGCATGCATTTCCCATTAATTATCATCCATTTTGTAAATACTATCAGCTTATTCATAATTGTAGATGATGATTCTCCTAGTTATAGGGTAGTTGATCTCAGCATTAGCATATGATGATATGAGTGAGTGGGAAATTGTTAGAGTTACAGCTGGTAGAGGAAGAAAGGTCTTTCAATTGGGGATGCCTTATTAGAATGAATCATTTTGAAACAATATTTACTTGTAGTTTTAGTTGGTTTTGATTGATATTACAGAGCTTGAGTTTGTTTATGCCATTAATCAACAAATAGTTGAAATGGAGCAAAGTGTACAAAAGTCAAAATGTAATATATATGTGGATATGTTTTGAAGTAGTATAGCCAAGTTTTCTTAAAAAATGAAATCTACCTGTTATTTAGGTATTGGATTTGGATCATGCATTACATTATTTATTACTGGTATATATATATATAGGGAGAAAACTTACATCCAATATCTGTATCTTTTAAATATGTCATTGTTATCTTTTAAATATATTTTAAAATATATTACCATCATTAATGGTGTAATTCACTATTTTTCTCATTCCTCTTCAACATTTTCGTCCAAACTCCAAATTATATCCTTTATCCACTTGCCAATCTTTGATTTTTGTTAATTTGTTAGGCGGCAAGATGTCTTTTCTCCTAGGTTAGTTTGTTTTGATCTCTTCGGTTGTTTTTTTCAAGTGGGTAAGGAGGGCAAGTGAAGCTTGGACAAGATTTGTAGAAATCAAATACAAGCAAATGGATAAAAGATACAATCTGGAGTCAGGAAGAAGATGTTGAAGAGGAAAGAAAGAAAGAATAAGTTATTACTATTAACGATGATATATTTAAAAGATACCAATGACAATAATCTAATGACAATAATCTACTGTGAATTTGATATCTATCGTAATATCAAGGGCTAGATGCAAGTTTTCTCATATATATATATATAGTGTGTATAAAAATGATTCTTGCATATTTTTTATATCTAGAAGTTTTGGCCTTGAACGAAGTCTACCTATAACCTTATTTTGATATATGCGAGGCAGTACTACGCCATGAAGTGATCAGATGAAATGAACTGTACGAGTACTAATTGTGATATGCACTTTGAAGTCGTTAATGATGAAGCTTATGAAAAAAAACAGATATGTTAATGATGAGCTGACATGATAAAAGATATATTGTACGATACCTCAAGACAGCCATCTCATTATATATCAGCTGACATGTAATTTACGTCCAAATCACTCCTGCTGGGCTGCAAATAAAAAAGGTCAGGTTATGAGATCAGTGAAGTGATATATTAGGCATGGTGTAGTCCGTCCTTGCGTACGTATGGTGTTAGAATGAATGAATAGATATGGATGGCAAAAAAAAAAAAAAAAAAAACCAAAAAGGAAGAATGAATGGGATTAATATAAAATCCAGTTCCGAGTGTAGTAATCTTCAATTAAGAACCACAAGTAGTATAATAGAAAAACCCTTGAGGGCACTGTTAATGTGTTGTTTGTTTGGGGAGTCAGATAATCATTTATTATTTTGATTAATTTTATGTTGTACCAAATAAATATGTTGTTAATCCTATGAATTTCATAGCATTTCAACATATTTGCCAATAGTTTTTTCACACATTTTGGAAATTCATATATATTTTATGATATAAATGATTAGAAAATGTGTTTGGGCTAAAATTATGGATTTTTGAGTTGATAGTGAATATTTTGCTCTATTTCATTAACTTTGGCATTTATAGATCCTCTTGTTTTGTAATGCTGTTGAAGCATGCCATTTGGGCTACATATGAAGACATACAAAGCTAAAATCAATGCATAAGAAATTGTAAAGGAGAGTAAAAACTCAAGACACCATGGAAAGATAAGAAGAGATTAACTAAGAAACAAAATACTTTTTGACCTTAGCCAACACCATTTTTGGCATCAGCCAAAGACAATACAGAGAGTTGTTGGCCTCAACCAAAGATACATGCAAAAAGCTTTTGGCCGCATTCAGAGATGAGGCAAAGAGCTTTTGGCCACATCTAACGAAAGTCTTGACTGCAACTAATGGTGATTAATGAACTTGTGTGTTTTGGTGACATAACTAATTTTATGGCTTTATAACTGTCACGCCCTTATTTTAATTTCACATTTACCAGAGTATTAGCGGAAAACGATATGCGGTTCGGTAGGCAACATAGGAATAGCATAACTATACTGATAATATGTGCATGATTACATATATTCCACTCAGGGATTTGTACCTGATAATTACAATTAATGTAGCCGCACAGGGCTACTTAGGTGTCTAAACTTGTCCCAGTGAAAAGGAGACATATTCCTGACTTCGTTCTGCCATTGCAATCCTCTCGTACGGTTCTCTTCTTTGCTCTTAACATATCTTTTGTCTTCTCCTGTCTAAATTATTGGTAGGGGAGGGTGAGATTCGAGAGAATCTCAGTAGGAAACAGATACCATAATGCATGCATGATTGATGCTATGTGTATGACATGTTAGCTTTATCTAGATGTATGCTCCATAATGACATTTCTGCATGCTCAATGTTTCATACAACAAGACTATGGCCACAGTGAAAACAGAAACAGAGCTTCATTTATTCAAATATGCTCTACACAATCAAGTAAAGCAATCACATACATCATTACACGAGCAAAGATATCAAATACATGCAAGTAAGGTAAGTCCCCTACCTTAACCCGTTTCCGCCTCGAAACGCGTGCCTCGATCTACGTGCAAATAGCTCGGGGCTCCATATTCGATCCTACAATGTCAAATGTACTATTTAGACACTTCCATAATGTTTCTGGGGGTTATATGAGTCTATCTTGAAAAATTACTAAAATACCCCCGGGGACCCGGCCCCATCATACCCGGTCCGGCTGTACTTTTCTCGAAATTCTAACCTGGGCTATCCTGACATATTTTATCCCAAGGAATCCATTTCCGGACTCGGAATTATCAAATTCAATGTCAAATTACGAAATTGCCCTTGGCAGCCCTACTTTTAGGGTTTTAGGGGCGTTTCCGTAATTATGCTTTCTCGGCCTTTTCTGAAAAAGTGCCCAACTGTAACCCCACCTAATTTTCGCTCCTTAACTCAATGGAACCATCAAATAATTGAAAATCCAACTCTAAGACCCATTTAGACCCCTGACCGAAATATATGGGTTTTCCAGGGAAAATCGGGGTTTTTCGGTTTCGGCTCCGTAAACACGTTCCTTTCTACTCCTAACCGCTTTATTGACTATTCCATTAGGTTACAACTACCATTTAGTATCAATTTGGGCAGCATAACCCCTAGGGAAACCCATTTTCCATTTTTACAACCAATGGCAATCCGGCGAAATTTCACCGATTAAATTGCCCACAGCAGCTAGAATAGTCAATATGCAAGAGTTTGGAAGTTACTTCAAGCTCCCACTAGCTTTTCCTTCTTGTGGCTGAAAACCCTAACTTCAAAACACCATGAATCTTGCTTCAAATGCCTCAAACAATATAGAAGAAAAGCTTAGGAGAATGATTATACACGTTAGGTACGAATTCACCGAAGAAATCGACCTATCTTGTGAGTTTTCTCCTCTCCTTCTCTCTCTAAAACTCTCAAACTTTCTCTCTCTCCTTGGCTGCAGCTCACGTCTGGAATGGTCTCAAGAGGAAGAGGATGATGATATATTATTATATCATATTTTACTTTAATTTTCCAAAAATTTCGGATTTTACAAAATTCTGGCAGATTTCTGCCCAAACTTTGAAAAATCATAACTAATTTTAGAAAAATCGAAATGAGGTGATTCCAAAGCCTATAGAACCTTTATTAAGTCTAGTTTCAAGGAAAAATATATAATTTTGCTTTATAGAATCACAAAATTCCCAGAATTTCAATCTTTGCATATTGTTCCAGAAATTTCACAGTTTTTCTGTGCTGACTTCAAAAATTCACATCTTTTTGTATATAGCTCTAATTGATTCATATGACCTATCAAATTAAAGCTTAGGATGTCTAATTTTATCCTGTAAAATATCATAATTTTTGCTCATCATTTGATCATTCAAAATCACATGACAAGATTACTACCTCATAGGCGATTTCACCGAAAACGTAATTATATTCTCCAAAATTCACCATTTTACTTTCTTAATATCCCAAAGATATAAAAATCATTAGGGGATAAATTTGGGCTCCTGCTAAATTAGGGCTTAGCAGTCCGCTTAATTTAGGCTTATTCCCAAGCCTCAAATCCCAAAATTCGGGGTATTACAATAACCTCCCAAACTAGCGCAACAAAGCCATTTTGGAATTGGGGGCAATTTTGGGCTCCCTCTACTAGGGTTTGATTCTTAAGGTGGGGATTGTGCTAGAAGTTGAATATTTAAAGAGATTTAAGCTTCTTCTCTTGATTTTTCCTCTCCATCCTCTATTCCTTCCTCATGTTCTGTTATTTTGTTGGTTTCTATGCATTTTCTCATCAATTTTATGAATATGTGTAGCAAGAGCTTTGATACTAGGATTATGTTGGACTCTTGTATGGATTTAGTACTCATATCCCCTTTATATTTGTGATTAATGATATGATTATGCTAATTTTACTTTTTTCTTAATGCTTCTTGTTGATTAGCCTCCGACGAGATTATTGGGTTCACTTGATTAATGCTTGAGAGATCGAGGTTGAGTGTAGAAATTGAGTTTAATCATGTTAGAACTTAAAATTTGTGAGTTGAATGGATGTGTTTGTCAATGAGATAGAGATAAACTAATTATCCTCAAATAGTCATATAGGATTTGTAATGAAAATTTGGGGGTTTAATCAATTAATTAAGAGATTAAGGAATCAATTTAATTAAGCACCTATTTAAACTCTTGAGAGAGCATTTATAGGTAATTTAGTATCCTCATTTTGCATAATCTCGCATTAAGAAGCAAATATAGTAGGGATTTGAATTGGTATTTTTGAAATGTAATGGTGATAAATAATCTCAGGTTCCATTTTATTGTTGAAGTCTATGAATCACTTGTAATTATTTGTTTTCTAATTTTAAAGATAATTTCCCTCCATTCTTGATATTTGTATCACTCAAATTAAGCGAAAGTGTGATAATCAATACTTGACTGAGTTTTGAAACTAAATTTTTGTAGGAACGACACTTTATTTATCACCTTATTTCTTGGTACAACTCGTGTACTTGCTGTACGAACATATGTTAAATGAGTTTATCTTATAAAACACAAAAAATTCTTTTTTTTTAAAAAAAAGCTTATCCGAACAGCTTACCATCATCCATGATCACTCACCTCCTTTTCTTTTCTTTTTTTTTTTCATTTAAACATTTCATTAGTTTATCTCCCTATCCAAACCCATGAACCAGTAATACTTGCTCAGACTCGTTTTACTAGGTTTCAAATATATGGTATTTATATCTAACATCCTTCTTACTTATGTGTCTAGGGAGATTAATAATCTTGCCGATTATTTGGCGGGGTTGGCTCGTAGTAATAATGAGAATTTTGTTATCCTTAATTATCTACCGCCTTCTTTTCTGGAGGTGGTTGTTGATCATGGATGAGTCTATTTTAGCATTCCTCTTATGAATGTGTTTTGTTGTAACCTTTTCATAGGTTAATGTATTTTCAGTTTTCATTCAAAAAAAAAAAAAAAATCTAACATCAATCTTATGGTCAAAAAGAAAAATCTAACGTCAATTAAAAGATAGCCGTGTGAAGCTTCTAATTAACTTTGGAGACTTGACATCCAATTTAATTTTAATTTACAAATTGTACAACGAAAAACACTTCTTCTACATGATCTAAATACAAAATCAATGTAATAAAAAGGCAGTTAATTATCAGTTTTTTAATAAATTAAATATTATTAAAAATTGTTGATTAAAAATATTAGTGATCAACCATTAAGTTATTGGTTGAGAGGTAGTGGGTACTTTTAATGGTATTTTTGCATTCAACAACTTAGAATTACATTTACTGAACTTATTTTATCATAAGAAATTGGACATCTGATGAAGCTTTCAGTTCTTAATGCATTTGATTTTTATCAAAAAATTGAGCAAATAATAAGGATTGAATATAAAAAAACATAGGCAGCTGATAAAATTTTTTTGATGAAACTATTGGGACCGAGAAATTAATGTTTCTGTTATAAAAGTATATGTGATAAGAAAGAAGATTGATAGGATTCAGAGAAAATTGATAGAATTTCTAGAGAGAAGTTCTCATTCAGTTCATCTGAAACAATCGATTATAGGCCTTTATATAGAGTCAGAAATCTAACCCTGGTTACATGACCATGGTTATATTTAACCCTGATTACATGACCATGGTTATTTTATATCTTCTTTATGTCATTGTCTTCTTTTGCTGTTGCTTTGTGTCAAGTCTTATTTTCCTCTTTATGTCAAGTTGACTGGAAGAGTAATATGAGTCAATGGATATCCACATATTTAATATTCATAACACTCCCATTTGGATGTCAATTATGAATGTGCCTCATTAAAAACTTTAATTAGGAAAAACCCAGTGGGATAAAAACCTAGCCAAAGAAAAAAGTACATCATTCATTGATACACCGTCGAGTGCTGCCTCATTAAAAACCTTTCTAGGAAAACCCAGTGGGATAAAACCTAGATAAGGAAAAAAGAGTACAGCGTGTATCGACTCCCCCACCTGACAATATCAGTTGAAATCTTTGAATCTCCGAAGACCAATATCATGAACAAGTTTTGCAAAGATTGTACTTAGGAGTGACTTGGTGAATAAATCTGCTAGATTTTCAATTGAACTGGTTTGCTGGATATCTATTTCACCATCCTTTTGAAGGTCACAAGTGAAGAAGAATTTTGGTGAAATATGCTTCGTTCTATCGCCCTTGATATATCCTTCTTTAAGTTGAGCGATACATCCAGCATTATCCTCATATAGGATTGTTGGGATCATTTTGCCGGAAGATAAATGACAAGTTGTATATATATGATGTATCACTGACCTCAACTACACACATTCTTGACTTGCTTCATGTATTGCTAGAATTTCTGCATAGTTAAATGATGTAGCTGATATAGTCTGTTTCATAGATTGCCATGAAATAGCTGCTCCTCCACATGTAAATAGATAGCTCGTTTGTGATTTACCATCATGTGGATCAGACAAAAATCCAGCATCTGCATAACCAACTAGTTCATGCTTGGATACATTTGAATAGTATAACCCCATGTCTGTAATACCTCTGAGATAACGAAGAATGTGCTTTATTCCATTTCAATGCCTTCGTGTTGGTGAAGAACTATATCTTGCTAATAAATTAACAGCAAATGATATATCAAGACGTGTGTGATTAACAAGATACATTAGTGCTTCAATAACACTAAGATATGGTACTTCTGGACCAAGTAGTTCTTCATCACCTTCATTAATTTTTCAGGGTCGGAATGAGTCTTTATCCACCTTCAAAGATCTTACAACCATTGGGGTACATAATGGATGAGATTTATCTATGTAAAATCACTCTAGGACCTTCTTTGTATAAGTTTCTTGATATACAAAGATCCCTTTCTTGAAGTACTCGATCTGTAATCGAAGACAGAATTTTGTTCTTCCCAAGTCCTTTATTTCAAATTCTTTCTTCAAACAATTAATTGCCTTTTGAAGCTCTTCAGGAGTTCCAATGATGTTGATATCATCAACATAAATAGCAATTATAGCAAACTTACTATTAGATCTTTTCATAAAGATGCATGGGCATATCGGATCATTTTTGTATCTTTTTTTTAACAAATATTCATTAAGATGATTATACCACATGCGCCCTGATTGCTTTAGGCCATACAGGGACTTATTTAACTTAACTGAATATTATTCTTGAGAACTTGAATTGGATGCTTCTGGCATCTTAAGTCCTTCAGGGACTTTCATATAAATATCATTGTCAAGTGATCCATATAAATAGGCAGTCACAACATCCATTAGATGTAAATCAAGTCCTACATCTATTGTAAGACTAATTAAATAACGAAAAATAGTCGCATCTACTACTGGTGAATACGTTTCTTCAAAATCAATGCCAGGTCTTTGTGTAAAACCTTGGGCTACAAGACGTGCCTTATATCTAATTATTTTGCCCTTTTCATTTCTTTTTCGTACAAAAACCCATTTGCATCCAGCTGGTTTTGCATCTTCAGGTGTAAGGACTACAAGTCTAAATACTTTTCGTTTTGCCAATGATTTTAATTCTGCATTAATAGCATCTTTCCATAGGGGCCAATCTTTTCTTTGTTGGATCTCACTAATGGATTTTGGCTCATGATCCTCATTATCATTCATTATATCATATGCTATATGATAAGCAAAAATGTCGTCAACGTTGACTTCATTTCGATCCCATCGGATTCCATTCATAACATAATTTATTGAGATCTCATTATTTTCACATATGTCAGGTACCTGGGTCTCTTCTAGGACTATAACATTTTCTTCTGGAGATAATATCTCTTCAGGAGATGGCTCTTCTGGAACTACTAATTTTTCTTTATTATCCTCGACTTAACCATTTATATTCTTTGCTTCTTTTCTTTTTTAAGGATTTTTGTCTTTGGAACCAATGGGCCTATCACGCTTCAGGCGTGTTTTAGATTCATTCATAGCATATTGTCCTTCAGGGACATCAATTTTAATAGAAACATTAGCAGCTGGAACATGTGATTTTGTCACTTTCTTTGGGTCAGTAAATGCTTCTGGTATTTGATTAGCTAAATTTTATAAATGAATTATCTTTTGAACTTCCAGTTCACACTGTTTTGTACGAGGATCAAAATGAGTCAATGATAATTCATTCCAACTAATTTCTTTACCCAGCTGTTTGTTTTCTCCTCCTAATGTTGTGAAAAGTGATTCATCAAAATGACAATCGGCAAATCGTGCCGTAAATAAATCTCCTGTGGATGGTTCTAAACATTTTATAATTGATGAAGATTCATACCCAACATATATTCCCATCCTTCTTTGAGGACCCATTTTGGTGCGTTGTGATAGTGCTATAGGCACATATACCGCACATCTAAAAGTTCTTATATGGGAAATATTAGGTTTCTGACCAAAAACCATTTATAAGGGGGAAACCTTTAGATAACTTGTTGGCCCAATGCGAATTAACATTGCTGCATGCAAAATGGCATGGCCCCAAGCAGAAATTGGGAGATTAGATTTCATAAGTAAAAGTCTTGCAATTAGTTGCAACCTTTTAACCAATGATTTGCAAGTCCATTTTGCGTATGAACATAAGCTACAGGATGTTCAACATCAATTCCAAGGGACATACAATATTCATTAAAAGCTTGTGATGTAAATTCACCAGCATTATCAAGACGTATTTTCTTGATAGGATAATCAGGGTAATATGATCTTAATCTAATCAATTGAGCAAATAATCTCGCAAACACCAGGTTGCGAGAAGATAATAAGCAAACATGTGACCATTTAGTTGATGCATCAATTAAAACCATATAGTACCTAAATGGTCTACATGATGGGTGTATTGGCCCACAAATATCTCCCTGTATCCGTTCTAGAAATGTGAGAGACTCACTTTCTACTTTGCTTGGTGAGGGACGAATAATTAACTTTCCCTTGGAACATGCAGCACATGAGAAATCATGGGATTGTGGTATTTGTTTACACTTTAGGGTATGTCTACATGAATTCTCAATTATTTGTCGCATCATGATTGAACCGGGATGGCCTAACCGGTCATGCCAAACAATAAATTCATTAGTAAACTTCTGGTTTACATTATCAAACTGCTGGTTTGAATTGGCAAACTTCTGGTCTGTATTAGTGAACTTCTGGTTCTCAATAGCATGTGTTTCAATTGTGCTTATACATGTGTAATACAAACCAGAAGAAAAAATAGGAAAACTTTCTAATATGCATTTTCTACCAGCAACTATATTTGTAATGACAAGATATTCCTGATTATTTTTAGTTGTTGTTTCTAAATGATATCCATTTCTGTGGATATCTTTGACACTCAATAAGTTTCTTTTAGACTTGGTAGAATAAAATACCATGGTGCAAAAAACCGGACCGGACCGGCCGGTCCGACCGGAAAACCGGTGAACCGGTCCTCAGTCCGGTCCGGTTTGCTGTTTCTGAGGGGGAGAGGGTTGAACCGGTGGAAACCGGTCGAACCGGTCCAAAACCGGTCAAACCGGCCAAAACCGGTGGGTCACTGGTTCAACCGGTTTGCTCTTTTTTTTCTTTTTTTTTTTGAAAAATGAGATATCCGGTTCAAAAAAAATCTGAAAAATAAAGAAAATCATAGATTTAGACCGATATACATACAATCTATAATATTTTATTAAATTATAAGAACAAATTTTAATTTCAAAGCTACAAAAATTTTAAAAATAAAAAGAATAAAAGAATAAATATTATATATTATATACATATAATATATAATATTTTAGTCAAATAATTTTATATGATTCAAGTAATCAAATCTAATATAATCAATTGATTTTATCTATAGAAGTTTAAGAATATATTAATATATATTTTTACTAATAAATTGTAATATTTTAATATGACCGGTTCAACCACCGGTTTGATCACCGGTTCGACCCCGGTTGAACCATTAACCCTTGAACCTGTTCCGTGACCGGTTCATTGACCGGTCCGGTTTTTTGTTCCTTGTAAAATACATTATCAATGCATAATTTTGTTCCTTCAGGTAATAAAATATTAGCTCTTCCGGAGCCTTCAATTAAATTTATACTGTCAGATATAGTCTGAACATTGGCTTCTCGTATTACTAAGGAAGAAAAATATTTATCCTGTCTGAGTATGGTGTGGGTTGTTGCACTATCAACAAGACATAAATCTTCAGGATTGATGCCAATAGAATTCATTCTTCATAAAAACATAATTAAAATTAATACATATGATAGAAACAACTTTAAATAAAATATAACATTTCAAATTATATTAAGAAATCTGCAACATCCAAATAGTTATTATCTATATCACCATACCCAAAATTCTCGCCTTGATCAACATGATTAACTTCAACATTTGATCTTTTACCATTATTTTTAATTGATTCTTGGTAAAGATCAACTAGATGCCTTGGTGTATGATAGGTACGAGACCAATAACCCTTACCACCACATCGATAACATGGATTATCAGCATATTTATTATACCTACTGCTTTCCACTTTTTGGTTCTTATCAGTCTTTTCCCACTTCTGGTAGGAATTTGAACCACCATGATATCGACCACGACCACAGCCACGCCCACGGATGTAGCCACGGCCACGTCCACGGCCACGGCCACAATTAAATTCATTTGTTACTACATTCACTTCAGGGAATGGAGTTGAGCCTGTTGGACAGGATTCATGATTTTTTAATAAAATCTCATTATTTTGTTTAGCCACAAGGAGACAAGAAATTAACTCAGCATATTTTTTGAAACCTTTTTCACGATATTGCTGTTGCAGGAGCAAATTGGATGCATGAAATGCGGAGAATGTCTTTTCTAACATATCATGCTCAGTAACATTTTCTCCATATAATTTCAATTTAGAAGTAATTCTGAACATAGCTGAGTTATATTCGCTTATAGATTTAAAATCTTGTAGGCACAAATGTATCCAGTCAACATGAGTTTTTGGAAGAATGACCATCTTCTGGTGATCATACCTTCAAATTGTTCCAAAGAACAAGTGGGTCCATAACTGTCAAATATTCAATTTTTAAATCCTCATGTAAATGGTGGTGAAGAAAAATCATGGATTTGACTTTGTCTTGGTTGGATACCTTATTCCCTTATTTAATTGTGTCTTCCAGACTTTTAGCATTCAGGTGAATTTCCGCATCCTACTTCCAAGATAAATAATTTTTTCCAGTAATATTAAGAGCCACAATTTCAATTTTTGCTAGGTTTGCCATGGTTCAAACTAATTAAAGAAATAAATGAAAATAATTAAAATATGAAATGTAAATATGCAATATAATAACTGTAAATTCATAAAGACAATAAATAATTCATAAGGTAAGATAAGAAAATTAAAATATGTATGGCTTCAGGCCATTTAATCTCATGGCTTCAGGCCAATTAATGTCAAGATGAGAAATTAAACTATTATCTTCAGGATAAAAATTGTACATGACTTCTGGCTGTATAATAAGATAAAAGATGAAAAATATATATAGCTTCAGGCCATATAATAGGAAAAGAGATATAGCTTCTGGCCGTATCATATCATAAGAGATTAAAACAATATGACTTCTGGTCATATAATTTCAGGAATCATATATGTATGGCTTCTGACCATAAAATAATAATATAAAAGGGCTTGTAAATGATATATAAAAACAATAACGATCTCCAATCTTAGCCATGGAACCTGATGTTATATAACAATCGGTAAAAGTATTTCTCTAATTCCATATAGTGGCTCAGATTATCCCAGATCTATTAAATAAAACAAGGTATATATAATCACTGAAGAAACCATAAGAAGATCATACCTTCGTTTAGAGCTTCGTGTTGATAACGTGTTATAAAAGTATACGTGATAAGAAAGAAGATTGATAGGATTCAGAGAAAATTGATAGAATTTCTAGAGAGAAGTTAGAAAGAAGTTCTCATTCAGTTCATCTGAAACAATCGATTACATGCCTTTATATAGAGTCAGAAATCTAACCCTGGTTGTATGACCATGGTTATATTTAACCCAGGTTACATGACCAGGGTTACTTTATATCTTCTTTATATCCTTGTCTTTTTTTGCTTTTGCTCTGTGTCAAGTCTTCTTTTCTTCTTTATGTCAAGTTGATTGGAAGAGTAATATGAGTCAATGGACATCCACATATTTAATATTCATAACAGTTTCCTAAATCTTTTTGTGATGGATTTTTTAGCAATTTTTTGATAATTTTTGACAAAATTGAGCCTTTTAATAAGGAAAAATTTCAATTAAATACCTTCAGAATTTAAAAATCTTAAATCAATAATTCCTATTAAAACATTTTGTTATTTTATTTTCTCATGAAAACTAGTAAATAACTAACAAAAAAAATGTAGTGTAGTGTAGTGTATAAAACTGATTTAGGATTTTAAAATTTTCAGGGTATTTTCCTGAAATTCTCCCTTTTAATTTAATAATGGACGGAAAAAAAATCTTGTGATTGGCATGAACCGGACGAGGAGGCTGGAGCCGCAAATCGTATCTAATAACAGCCAACCGTTTGAACAATCAAAGAGGAAAGCCATCGCCACCGGCGCCATGGGATGCAACAGCTTTGCTCCAAATATCATTCCTCATTTGGAGCTCCACAGTTGCTGTTTCAGGTCACTTGGCCCGATCCGGACCCGCTTTACTGCTCCGCGTCTCTGCAACTCATCGAAGAGTCCGAGTTTGAGGGTCGGTGTCTCACGGACGAGTAAGGGATTTGGAAGACTCGTCTGTTTTGCTGTCGATGATGAGTTGAGAGAGAATCTGCAGGAGTTGAGTGGGAGTGGGAGTGGGATTGGGTCCGCCATTGAAGATAGGCCGGGTAAGAGCGAAATTGAATTATCAAATTCAATTATCTTCATTTTTTTTATAGAATATTTAAGAATTTTTGCTAAATGATTCAAAGAGATTGTGGACTTTTATGAATCAGCTCCTTGTTCGGTTTGGGTGCATTTCCAAATGCGGGGAAAAAAAAAAAACCATGGGAAGTGATTGAAGTATAACAAAGACTACTTAAATATTTATATTCAATCATTGAAGTATTATCTTATCTTTTCCAGTTGTCTGATATTTTTCAAACTCAAAAGCATTGATACAAGTATAGAAATCGGCACTTTGCAGGCAGTACAGCACAATGAATTATAGTATATAGCTATAATTACTATAATTAAAAATATTGTATGGCATTTAAGTGTCGGATTTGCATATAAGATGAACATGCCTGACTATGTGTATAATTATTTAGTTAGGTTTCTCGAGGGAGAGATGTGCATGTTTTGTTTTCTCTCTTTCCTGTAAATAAAAAAATGGCAACTTGCCGTGCCAGTATATCAGTTAAAACATATTTAGTCAATTAAAAATCGAAGACGATACTAATCTTGCCATATGTTTTTTGTCTACATTATTAATTTAATTTGATTGATTATTCTGAATTTCTTTGGGATGCTATGAACCATGGAACCTGGACATGTTAAGTAGTCTGTTTGGATATTCTTTGCTCTTCATTTTGACCTCTTCTTCTCTGCTGCACATGCCATTTGTTCTGGTTCTTATGTTTTTTGTATCCTCTAAATCTATGAGCCTCTAGTATCCAGGGCTTGTCTCCATATTCCCAATCTATTTGAACCTTGGTTAATCAACCAGCCATGATCTTCTGCAGAAAAGAGTGATGTGGGATGTGAAAATGTATGATGTTTCAACTATACTGTGTGACATATCCTTTATAACGATTGTATTTAATTTAGAATAAGCTCAAATTGCTTCTTTTTCAAAACTGCATAGATAACTCTCCAAATATCTTCAAAAGCTGCTTTAAATATACTAAAATTGGAGAGTTATCAATGGTGTTCTTTTGATGATGCCAACTTATGATGCAATTCGTTTCAAATCCAGTCTGAGCATTGTGCAGATCAGAGCTGCAAGTGCAGTAAATAAAGTTAAGACCCTGAATTTACTGAAGGGGAAGAAAAAAGTTAGGTCCCTGACATCAATTTTTTGTTACACAAAACAGAACTGGTTGATAATACAAGAGAAGAAACTCTGGAAAATTCTAGACAAGATGGTGAAGGAAACTCTGTACATGATTTTCTTTACCCTAGTAAGGAACTTCTTCCTGATGATAAAGAAATGAGCATATTTGATCATCTTGAAGAGCTGCGACAGAGAATCTTTGTATCTGTTCTAGCAGTTGGGGCCGCCATGTTAGGATGTTTTGCATTTTCAAAAGAACTGATCATAATTCTTGAAGATCCTGTTAAAACACAGGGTGTGAGGTTTCTTCAGCTAGCTCCGGGGGAGTTTTTCTTCACTACTTTAAAGGTATAATTGTTTAATAACACATCTATCTGTCTGTTCATGCTCAATCTGCTGTGTCATGCTTTGTCAGAACTGTATGAAGCAGTCTTTGTGCTTTAGTGTGCCTTTTATCTGGTTCTGTTGTCAAGTTTATGGCTTAGGAATTAAATTGCGACTGTAGTACTTGTAATACAAGTAAAAGAAAACCAATAGCCTGAGTAAGCAAAAAAGGGAAGGAACAGGAGAAAAATTTCTGTGGTAAGAACAAAGGGTCCAACTCCCTTCGTTTGTCTATATACAACCTGTTAATGATCTTCTATGAATGTTGAAGATCACTTGCAGTCATATCTGTCATGATGAATTGCAAATGAAATGTCTGCTATGACCTAGCTTCCAAGATTTAAAAATGTTGTTTGGCCCCCAAAAAACAAGATTTAGAAATGCTGACTATCATGTATTACTGTCCATGAGTCTCTGTAGTCTTCATGCTTGTTCTCAAACTCCATCAAATAGTGATTCTGTGGAATCATTTTTCTTTTTGGGTACTGCAGGTGTCTGGATACTGCGGCCTCCTCTTGGGAAGTCCGGTCATTCTCTATGAAATCATAGCCTTTGTGCTTCCAGGTCTAACAAGATCTGAGAGAAGGTTTCTGGGGCCTATTGTTTTGGGCTCATCAGTTCTTTTCTATGCCGGAATAATCTTCTCCTACCTAGTTCTGACACCTGCAGCATTAAATTTCTTTGTTAATTATGCTGAAGGGGCTGTTGAATCATTGTGGTCCATTGATCAATACTTTGAGTTTGTACTAGTGCTGATGTTCAGTACCGGCTTGTCTTTCCAGGTAAATATTCTTTTGCTGGTTTCGTTCCTCCTATGATTGATAATAGTATTGCACCGTTTCTCTGAACCTCAACATACCTGGAGGCCATGACCTTATGGCATCTGGCCCCCTCAAGTGTCAACACAAATACAGAAGGATAAAATTGTGTATAACAAATACAGAAAAGTATCAATACACTCACCCCATCAGCCTCTGGTTATTTATATGCATGTCCCTCAACTTGAAAAACCATACTAGTTACGCCCATATTGGGGAATTTCGTTCCATGTGACCCTTATTTGCCTTGAAACAATGGGGGCATGCCATTTTTGAGAAGATGTGTAAAATGGCATCACCATAGGTCCATAACAGTAAACTGACTTAGGTTTCACATGCCCAAGTGTACAAGTCCAGGGGATTAATTTTCAATTTTCAGTATGGAAGGGGTTCTTCATAAGCATGCCTTCTTATTTCTCTAATGATTAGTGTATAGTACTTAGTGGAATCTGAGATATTCTAGGTAGACCCTCTCTACAAAACTAAAGATACTTTGCCTTTATGTGAGAACAATTTCATGCAGTACAGTTACAGGTTGTTATTCATATCTGATCTTGTGTAAGCATGTTTTTAAATGCCTGGTTTGGCTTATCCATCTCTGACCTAGCAAATCTAACAAAAGTTTCTTCTGATGCAATCCACTATCAAGATGCTCACATATCTATTGATAATTGGATTAAACTATAAATTCTAATACGGAAGCACATATTGAAGGTACCCGTTATACAATTGCTGTTGGGACAAGTTGGGCTTGTGACTGGAGATCAAATGCTCTCAATTTGGAGGTATGTTGTGGTTGGTGCAGTGGTGGCAGCTGCTGTGCTTACTCCTTCCACTGATCCACTCACTCAAGTTCTTCTAGCCGGTCCACTGTTAGGTCTCTACATTGGTGGGGCATGGATGGTCAAGCTCATTGGAAGGTGACTTTAGCTTTCCACATCTTAATAAGAGCTCTAATTCTTGTAGACTGAATGTATATTCTTCACAATGTAATCTGCTTGTTGTTGATTAGTACCATAGATGTAGGGAAACATTACCTATGCTTGTATACTAAGTTTTGAAATATAGGTATACCTTATTTTCTCCAAGTGTCGTCAAAAGCTTCCTCCAGTGGGACATCTAATAGATATGACATCTCATAATTTCTAAACGCTCATAATATCAAGAGATGAATCGTGCATGTTTGTTTAAGCTTTTTGCACAGTAAATAAGCCCTTATTACGCAAGCCGAGAAAAAACTCCTCTCACATACTTACCTCGTATACTGTGAATCACGAATTATAAGCACTTATTGCCCAAAAATAAGCTATTCCAAACGCACACGATGTGTGTGTTATGGCATCTCACGATCTGTAAAAGCTCATTATAGTATAGAGATATGTGTATCTGTGAATAGTTAGTCAGATCGGGCTAACGGCTAATTGACATGATTTTAATCTTGGAAATGAGTTTTTTTAATTAAAAAATGAGATGCCTAATTATTTTTGGCATTGTTATTTAATCAGTTTCCATTATTTTTAATTTTTTTTCAAGGGCACATGGCAATATTTTTTATCTAACTTCTTGCAAGGTTTTAGTTTAATTCCTTAATTTTATAAAATAACTGATATTGCAATTTTAAACGTTGATATTTGAAGTTAAATTTGAAAGAAAAACAAAAGTGATTGGATTAAAAGGTGATCACTCCACTGCAAAATCATGGGCACTTGTTTGTCTTTTAAAGACTCGAAAAACTCAACCTATTAAAAGATCATTAAACAAAATACCATCTAATCAATTTATCAACTGTAAATTTTCAAACAATTGACCTGATAACTACATCCCGTTATCAAATCAATATCAGAATCAGTTTCCAGACAGAGATCCCTGAACAGAATGGTATGGATTCATTCTATATATGCAGAACTCACATGTTGAATTGTGGAACCTAAATTTGTGCCAACTCAAAATCAAAAGTATCCAAGTCAAAAAACTGCTAACTATGCCACGTCAAAATCAAAAGCATAATATCGACACGTCACTGCCAAACATACAGGAAGGTCTTCTTAATTGCTTAATGTGATGTTTTCCACTTTGGCTTCTAGATCAGCAGTATCAGAACTACTTAATTCAGAAGCAAGCTGTTTCAGTGAACTCCTTAAAATATTGCATGCCTCCAGGAATGTGTCTGATGCTCCTCTGATTCCTCCTAATATTCCTTGCATATCATCAATAACAGTCTGGATTTTCACAATAGCTGCTTCTATGGTGGGGACCTCTTGAGGGGGATAGAGGCAAGCTCCAATTTCATCAATCTGTAAGCTAAGTTCCTGACACAACTTCAACAGCTTCTCCAGTGAATCTACGAAATCGCCATTGTCACCCGGCTTTTCCAGCTTAAGCAAGCCTGAGATGCAGCGGATGAGCTCCTTTACGACTGAAATTATATCCGATACAACTACGATTGCTGCTTGGGCGACTTTCATTTCTTCAGGTGAGAGGTCATTCCCCAGTTCACCATCACTGTCGGAAACTTCATCAGTCGATTCTGGCCTCAGTTCTTTCAGCTCACGAAGAACATCCTTCATCGAAACAGCAACCTGTGTCATTCCTCGCCCAATTGCTGTAATATTTGTTGATGGAGTCTTTTTTAAAGCAGAACATGCTTCCCATACCACACCAACTAATTGAGAAATTGATAGGTGCTGATCTTTCCCTTGAGATCCTGTCAATGTTCAATTATAGAGATAAACATTAAGCAAGTTATTGAAAGACACCCAGACATTTGAATGTGATACATAATTCAGTATCCTGTCTTCAGGCTAAATACGGCTTCTCATTCCAACGGCAGCCTAAGTGTGCCAATGTAATTTAACGTCCACATGGAAAAGGATTAGAAACAGTCAAGATCAAATAATATTGCAAGAACATAATGGGAAAATCCTAAACCCAATAAGTTATCCTATAATTTAAACAATACATCTACAAAACCTCTACAAAGTTTTAAGATCAATTTGACATTTTGTAATCCCTTTTTGTTCTTAAGAAACGTTCAACGCCAAACCATAGAACATTTTATAAGAACAACATTGTTATCAGAGAGACCGGAAGTGTGAAACTCACGAAGGACCTATGAACTATTAGTATATGACAAAGAGAAGGGGAAGAACGGAAGAAGACCTAGCAAGTGAGCAGTGTAAAACTCTGCTCAAGCAAGTGGACCACAACCTCAAACTTGTGTAATAGGAGACTATTGATTGACTAGTAGCAATTCAAAGGGAGCTTTAACGGTGGCATGTTTCTTAAATTATTTTAAAAAACAATGTCACTGGCAAAAAAAAAAAAAAAAATTTAAAACACCCAATCATGCGAATCAACTGCAAAACAAACCACCAGCCGTGTTTTTATTGGACAAATTTTTAGCAAACACATAAAAATTATGACCAAGTTTCCCATTTAAAGGAGTTGTTGACCACAAATATGGTAATTCTGATATTACAAGACTCACACCCATACACGATTATTTTTGCTCAAGGTACTTAAAATTTTGGAAGATTATTGCTATATTTTTCATTGGAAGGAGTTCAATGAAAAAGGGATTAAATATCAAACAACAACAATAGATTTGAGTATGAACACACATCTGCACAAACATTCGTCCAAATCCACCAGACCCCGCCCTCTGGGTCTTTTTTTTTCACCTGACTCCTACTTTAGAGTATTACTAGTACACTGCATGTTTGTGATATCGAATATTTGTCATAAGCTACTGTAGCAATGCTGAAGTTACTGGTTAACAGGTCATTAATTAATAAAAACAAGGTAACCAGACAACATGAATACTACTCTGGACCAGAGTTTAAAGATCAAGGATGAGAACTTGAGATATATCAGTGCTAAAGAAAGTTGAATAAATTATCCGTCGACCAGTATATCATTAAGAAATGCTCTAGAGAGAGAGGGAGCTCTGGGGATTACCATATAAAGACACAAATTCCTTCATCAGCTTAAAACTGGAATCAACAACTTGCTTCACAGAAGCATGAATACAGGAAGACAGTGTAGGCCCCGCACTCACTGTACTCCCATGGGAAAGCAAGAGGAAACCTTGTAACGTGTTGAAGTATGATGACATAGTTTCCTCTATTGCTTTTGCCTCTGGGTTTTGTCCAGTCCAAAGCATTCCAGCTACAAAGCAGATAGAAGACATTTAATTACATGAACTCAAACCTGCACATATCTATCAACTACAAAGCAAATGGAAATTTTGGGCTAAGAGTATTACTACAACGCAGCACACCAGTTAATGCAAGATGCAACAAATCCTGAAACTATGCCCCAATTTCCCTCTTCTTGCAAATACAATGAAATTGGAGAATCATCTTTATGCCTTATCAACAGATTTTTTTTTGTATGATCATCCTCGGAATAAGAAAAAGATTACAGTTGGCCAATTTTTTTTAAAGCTCTTTGAAAAATAAAGACTGAAACTAGGAACCGCTTGCTATTCTGAAATAAGGGACAATTTTGTTGAAAGTCATGCATCGCTTTTACCAACACCCTTTGGTCAATCCAGTGATAAAATCTTGACGCAAAATGAATGCGGAATGAGAGAAGGGAAAAAACACTACTGAATATGCGCAGAGTGACAAAGAAAGAAACTTGATAGTGCCCAATCTAAAATCACAAATAAAATAAAATAAAATTCCCAAGACATGAGAGAGCAAAAGATTCGTCAAGCCAAAAAAGAAGAGACTTGTAACCTATGGTAGCCTGTTTTGAGACTTGGTCGCCCATCTTTATTATTTCCTCCCAGTTCACTTTGTCCAAAGAAGAAGGAGTTTGATCCAAAACCTACAAGAGCACGCAAAGCTCAAGTCCTAAGACACTTCATGGTAGTTCAGAGACAATAACAAATAGATAGCGTTGAATTGCATAGAATAACTAGAATTAGTAGTACCTGAAGAGTCTCATGGATAGTGCAGAGGTGGGAACCGAGGGTTTCATTTAGGCGCTTCTTCTCTGCTTTTTGCGACATGTTCTTTTGCCCGGTACAATTCCAGCTACAGAGTACTCCTCCTCCTCCTCCAACGGCCGCACTGAATAAAATCGATGAGATTCAGTGACGGCGTTCAAGTGCTCCCAATGTAAAGAAAAATAAGGCGCATAAACCCACAAAGGAAATTCGAAGCTGGAAAAATATATAACAATACAGTAAATGAAGGGTTAAGGTGTAAAAATAAACATATGATTGTTCTCGAAGTGCGTTCAACACCAAATACTTTTTTTAGGTGTAAAAGTGACTATGTGGTTACAAAATAGGTGCAAAAATACCCTTTGACCGTTAGTTTGACTTTTTGACCTTGAAAGTGATGACGTGTACGATGACATAGATGCTAGAGTGACATTTTGGGAAAAAAACTTGCTGGCTAGTAAAGCTTTGCAATTAATATTACCCACATTTCACTATTTTAGTACCACCTTCGCTGAAGTAGATTCAAATCTGAGTGTAGAATGCTTAACTCACTCAGAAGAGCTGCTGCCCTAAAAAACATATTATTACTCAATTTTTTTCCAACCCTAGATTCCCAATATTATTAAATTAAAATCATTATAATACATATATTATATTACTAATTTTTATTAAATTATATGATTTATTAGGAAAATTTGATTTTCAGCAAGTTTTTTTTTTTCAGAATGTCACTCCAGCGTCCATATCATCGTACACGTCATCACTTTCAGGATAAAAAAGTCAAACTAAAGTCAAACAGTCAAACTAACGGTCAAAGGGTATTTTTGCACCTATTTTGTAACCACATAGTCACTTTTACACCTAAAAAAAGCATTTGGTGTTGGGCGCACTTCGAGGACAATCACATGTGTATTTTTGCACCTTAACCCATAAATGAATAAATAAATGGGAAAAAGACAATAAAGTACTACTTTTAAACTAAATTATTATAATTTAGTTTTTTAAAAAGGTAAATATTATTTTTTCTAAAAAATAAATATTGTTATCAATTTTTAAAATACAGGGGGCCTACCTTTGGAATTATTTTTATTTTGCTAACTTACCTTTTGAATATGAATCTGCTGGTAAAAAAAAAAAAGAATATGAATCCTCTCAATTTTAATTTTCTCTAGTTATCTTTTTTTTTTTTTGAGATACAGTGATAGTTGATACACTCAACTCAAGTAGATTCTACCTCAACCTCCTGTTATAAATTTATAAGCTTCTCGAGTTGAATTTTGAAAGAAATGAGAGATATGATTTTATTTATTAATTAAAATCACAACCTCAGCTAAATGGAAAATAGTAAATAATTAATTCGAATTAGCGATTATGCCGGCATGATAATAAACGCTCCTCCTCACCTCTTCTCCGTCTTCTTTTCTGGGCTTTCCTCATTATTGCACCTATGGGGACACGCCTCTTTCTTGTGACCATAATGGTCACAGTGGAAGCAAATAAGTTCCAAACCTTCGTATTCAACAGAGAAAACAACGTTTCGAATAATAAACCTCCGTTTAAGCTTTCTACGCACATCGATTTCAACACTCACTCGATTAAGTGCTTGTTTGAAAGGGCTTATTTTTGGGCAATAAGTGCTTATAATTCGAGATTTACGGTATACGAGGTAAGTATGTGAGAGGAGTTTTTTCTCGGCTTGCGTAAATTGAGCTTATTTTCTCAAAATAAGCTCTCCCAAACATGCCTTCCCCTTTCAGCTTTAGATTTCTCTCCTTGACCTCGAACCGAATTGTTCATATCCACCCTCAGTGACGTTCCAATCTTGTTCCCCAATCTCCATAGGAAGAGCTTGTTGTTACATTTTTTCGGTAAATGCATGACTCTTACCCAGACTATCATTTTCATCGGAATGTTCCTGAAGGAATAACTGAAATAGATATTGAGTAGAAACACGTATCGGGTCGAGTCGGATCCGGGTTTGAGAAACCACGCAAGTATTAGACTACAAGAGTCTAATATAGAATTGCACAGCAGTGCACCAGAATAAGAATATGGTAGATAAGAGGGGATTGCCAGAAAGCTCAATGGTAGGGGTGATTTGCAATGGTAGAGGCACACCCTATTTATAGTGATCAGAGTGACCACTAATTAGCAAGTGTGTGCACCCTTTCTTGCTCCTCATGACGGCAATTGAATTTGATTGATTCTCAATCAATTTCTTAATCATGGCGATTTGTTCCTTAATTCACAATCCCGCAATTGATTACCGATTTATTTACCAAATCACAATTAATGCTAATTGATTCATTATTTGATAAGGCCACTTATGTCTTTAATCAAATAGTTCAGCCCATCAAGGGCGGACTTGGACCCAAAGTCCAACATCTCCCACTCTCACTTGATGGGCCATGCATCGTGCGACTACATCTTTTTCTTGTTTCATACTTGGTGTTTGCCGTGACCTCATGGGCACAACATCTTCAGAACCTTTGGTGCTTGTGATACTAAAAATCCTTGATATCGGATCAGCATCCAAGGACACCCTTTGTGAACCTGTATATTGTTGTCTCATATGCCCTAGGTCTGTCCATATACTCAACTTATGGCATATCTGATCCCTCTCGAGTCATAGTTTCTCTTGTTTTTAATCTTGACCCAGATTGCCTATTATGTGGGTGGTATCCACACTTACTGGTTTTTCTTATAACCTGTAAGGGACATGTCACAGATACCACCGCAAAAAGTTTACTTCAAGATAGACCTTCCTTTTTGACTACAAACATCTATCTTTCTTGACTTGGTCGCTTTCCTAGCTTTTAGCTGTCTGATCGAATCGTGTGTGATCATGAAGCTTCTGTTAAAGTAGCTAGCCCCAAGTCAGGCTTTCAGGATGTCTGCCTAAGTCCTGAGGGCATCGTGGAGGGATTTTTCCTTCCTGGGACTCACGCCGTAGTGAACCAGGGATCTTTCACCTACATCCCATATTGCAGTCATTCTCTTAAGCACATGCAGTATGAATTGCATGCTACGGTGATTTTGCAATGGTGTACGTCGATTTTATCTTTATCTTTCACCGTACAGATTTTAGTTCAAAAGCACTAAGCATTGGAACTAGAACTTCTTTTTTACAATCATTCCCTTTTGGAACCTCATTTGTAAAAAAGAGTCCTTTGCCTGGCTGCAAGTTTGATGATACATCCTTTGTAATCATGCCTCGATCCATGACATATGTATATACATGCGGATCTCATCTTAGTTCAACTGAGGTGACTCAAGCGCAAAGATCTTCCTTACCTATCTTATAGTGATCATTTGCTCGTCTTATCATCCCACGCCCCTGTAAATCGTAGGAAGACGATCGTTCGTGTGAGTGAACCAACCTTCCTGACCTGTACGACATACATAATTGTATACCTCGTGCTTATGCATTAATATATACACAATATATTTGGAAAAACCGAAAATGCATCATTTTATTGCTTTGAAAACAACATTCAATACATTACATTCTACGCATGCCCAAAGCATTCACATGCTTAACAAAAGGGTTTTTGGCAATGGGCTTCGTAAGGGGATCAGCTAACATCTTATGAGTGGAAAGGTATTGAACGGTCACTTGTTTCTTAGTGATCATGTCTCTTACAAAATGATATTTAATGTCTATGTGCTTTGTCCTATCGTGGTCCTTAGTATAGGCTATTATGTCTTGACTATCGCAATGTATTAAAATAGGACCCTCCTTTCTGCCTTTCATTCCTAGACATTCTAGAAATCTCTTAAGCCATACAGCTTCTTGAATAGCGGCAGAACAAGCTATGTATTCAGATTCCATGGATGATAGAGCCACACAAGTTTGTTTCTTACTGCTCCAGGAAATTGCTCCATTGTTTAGGAGGTACGCGTACCTTGAGGTGGAGTGTCGTTAATCTATATCTCCCGTCCAGTCGGTTTCAGAGTATCCTACTAGATGCATATCTCTACCTTGGTAACATAGCTCATAATCCATGGTTCCCTTTAGGTACCTCATGATTCTCTTCACAGCTTCCCAATGCTTGATTCTAGGGTTGGATTGAAAACGGCTCACAAGTTCGACTGCGAAGCATATGTCTGGTCTAGTACAGAGCATAGCGTACATCAAGCTTCCAACTGCACTCGAGTATGAGACTCTTTTAATGCGCTTTATTTCGGATTCTTCCATGGGACACATGTCCGTGCTGAGGTGGTGTCCTTTAACTACAGGGGTATCCATAGGCTTACAGTCTCTCATATTGAATCGTTCTAAGATCTTTGCTATGTATGTCTTTTGTGACAAGGATAGCAATCTTTTTAAACAATTCCTCTTTATCTTGACTCCCAAGATATATTCTGCTTTGCCCATGTCTTTCATTTCAAAGTTCAAGGATAGCCAATCCTTGATTGTTTTGATTATCTTAAGACTCGTTCCAGCTAGAAGTATATCATCTACATAAAGAGACAATATCACAAAATCATCTCCAAACTGCTTTATATAGACACAGTGGTCTTCTTCAAGCATCTCGAAGTTGAATGAGGTCACTGCCTCTTGAAATCTTAGATACCACTATCTAGATGATTGTTTCAGTCTGTAGATGGACCTTAGGAGTTTGCAAACCTTTTGTTCACTTCCCTTTTATATGAAGCCCTCAGGCTGCTCCATATATATCTCTTCATCTAGTTTTCCATTAAGGAATGCGGTTTTTACATCCATTTGATGTAACTCCAAGTCTATGCTTGCCACTATGGCGAGTATGAGTCTTATTGAGTTAAAACGCACCAGTGGTGAGAAGGTATCTTCATAATCTATCCCTTCTCGCTGGGTGTACCCCTTAGCCACCAAGCGTGCTTTGGGTTTGTCAATTGATCCATCTTCCTTTCATTTATATTTGAGAACTTACTTGTTCCTAATTGCCTTTTGGCCTAGTGGCAGGTCAACCAATTCCTAAACTTGGTTAGCTTTCATGGAATTCATTTCCTCTTCTAGGGCCTTTTGCCATTTTTCCTTAGTAGGTCCGGTTAGCGCTTCTTTAATGCTTTTCGGATCTTCCTCATTATCTTCTGGATTGACAATGAGTACTTTCCCTTCAATAGAGAAGCGTCTTCTGGGGATTCTATCCCTTTGGCTTCTTCGGGGTGGGAGCTCTTCAAGATTCTCTTCCTGTAAATGATCATCATTTCCATTTTGTGAAAATGACTCATTTCTCCCACTCAGGTTAGTGATATGAGGAGTACCTTCAACTTCCTCACTCTCATATAGAATTTCAGTTTGGTTAAGGCTTCCTCTGCTAGGAAAATCTGATTCTAGGAACACTGCATCTTTTGACTTTACCTAAGTCATTGAGTTGTCCTCATTTTCACCAATGAAAACATATCCTTTTGATTGCTCGGAGTATCTTATAAAGATACATTTCTTGCCTCTAGGTCCCAACTTTCCATGTTTATGAGATGAGTTGTGTATATAGGCCGCCGATCCCCATGGTCGTAAGACACTTAAATCTGGCTTACGGCCTGTCCATTGTTCATAAGGCCTAGAAGTGACTGATTTAGAAGGCACTCTGTTAAGTATGAATGTCGCAGTCAACAATGCGTTGCCCCAATATGAAATTGGTAGTTCAGCTTGTGACATCATTCATTTTGTTGAGGATTTCCAGGGATGGTCAGCTGTCTGACAATTCCTTTTTCATCACAGAGCATTTTGAACTGTTCTGAGAGATACTCTCAACCTCTATCAGTTCTTAAGGCTTTAACCTTACAGTTTAGTTGATTTTCAACTAGATTAAGGTACTTCCTAAAGCATTCTAAAGCTTTAGACTTGTGAGAGATCAAGTATACATATCCATATCGCAAAAAATCATCGATAAATGTAGTGAAGTACCACGCTCCATGTCGTGCCCTCACACTTATAGGTCCACTGATATCCGAGTGTATCAGTTTAAGAGGATGTTCTGCTCTAGTTGCCTTTCCAAAGGGTTTCTTTGTGCTTTTTCCAGTAAGGCAATGCTCATATAGAGACATTTCCTTTTTCGACACTTCTCCTAGAAATCCTTCATTTGCTAGTTTGGTCATACGTTCTTGACCAATGTGTCCTAATTTAGCGTGCCATGTATCGTAATTATCAATAGATGAAATTGCATAGCATTGACTAGAATTAAAATCATAATTCATTAAAACAAAGAAACCATCCGAAATACAACCAAATCTGAAATAATTGGTCCCATTTGAAATGTCAACAACTTGAACATGAAAGTTAACATTAAAACTGAATTTAACTAAAGAAATAATAGACACTAGGTTTCGTCGGATCGCCGGAGTGTAGAGAACATCTTGCAAAATTAGGGTTCGCCCGCCTTGTAAAGTCAATTTATAGGTGCCGGTCCTTTTGACTTCTACCATCGCATTGTTCCCAACGTAAAGCCATATGCTTCTAGCTGGTAGCCTACGAAACTCCGTGAAGTTCCCAAGATCTCTGCTCACATGGTCTGTGGCCCCTGAGTCTACAACCCACACAAGATTAGCCTCAGCTATAAAGGCAGTACTAGAAACAAAAGAAAAATGAGAAGGGTTATCACATAGTACCTTATTTTTCTCAGGGCAATCTTTTGCAAAATGACCTTTCTTTTCGCAAGAGTAGCACTTGACCTTGGAAAGGTCTCGCTTCTTTGCAAGTTTCTTGTTCTTCTTGAAGGCATTCTTATCCTTCTTTGCCCCTGGGTTCCCCTTCTTCTTTTGGGGTCCCTTGCCTTTATTGGGCTTCCTCTTCTGGGATGAAGCTCATTTTTCTTCAGTTAAGAGTGCTTGACCATTGGTCTTTGCACCGTACATACGGTCATCCTCCAATTGGATGTGATGAGCAACGTTAGCAAAAGTCTTGATGGTGTTGTTGTGAGTTATGGTGTGCTTCATGTGATCCCAGCTTGTAGGGAGTGAACTCACAATAGCTTGCACTTGCTGTGCTTCAGAAAGGGTTCCTCCTGCGTCGATAAGTTCCCTTATCATATTCTGTATTTTCCTCAAATGCTGCCTTATGGTAGTGTTTGGACCCAGCTTATAATTGTCAAGCTTGACGGTGATTCTCCTGAGTCTCGCATTAGAAGTACCATCAAACTCTTCTTTTAGCGCTGTCCACATGGCAGAGGCAGTGACATGTCCTTCAAATTGACATATCACATCGTCGGTCATTGCTGCAAGCATTGTGATCTGAGCAATGGTATCCTTTCTTTTCCGAGTTGTAAAAGCGTCCTATTCCCTTCGTGATGCATTAGCATCAGGTTGCTGAAGCACATTGGTCAAGACGTCCATGACATCTTGTTCCTCCAAAACATACGAGATCTTATGGCGCCACATGCCGAAGTTCTCACCATATAGCTTGTCTCCTCTAACGAGATCAGCAACAAAAGTCTTGCTTGTCATTTGAGCCATTTTTCTGTCACATAGACATGCATTTTCATTAGGTATGCAATTTCATTTTGAGATACTATCTCTTTGTTTAAGTAAGAGTAGAAATTAATAAAATGAGTTTGCTAGCTTCGTGTTCAGGAATCAACTAGGTTGACCTTCATCCTACTCATTCTAGTTTATTGCTCATTTTTCTTAATTTATATTCTTATTCAAACATATCCCCATAATTATTTTTTTTCAAGAAAACACAATTCCAGAAAAAAAATATGCTCCTACTCAAATAAAGCATCATAAGCAAGCAGAATAAATCCAGAAAACAATTTATTCATTAAGCAATAATCCATGAAAGGTTCATATAAGTTGCAATGAAAAACAAAACCAAAAACAACAAACTATAACATGGATAACCAAGTTTTAATAATGGGGTACATCAATGCCAAAATCTAGAAAGGTTCTCCTAGCCTTAGCTCTATAAGCTCCTTCATCTATATTGTTTATGTCTCTCTTGAAAACGTCTTTCCAAAATCCTAGGCTATGGAGATGACCTCTCTTTGTCACTTGCTCACGGTATTCCACCATAGCTCTTACATAGAACTCAGTGTCACTGGCATTAGTGACTTGTCTACCATATCCACAAATGACCCCATAGACGCTCTTGATTTGAACATATTTATCAGCATCTTTTTCAACAAGAGATTTGATTAGAGCACTAGTTCTTGGTCTATCGACCTCTTCCTCTTCTAACTCATCGAATATAAACTTTGCTTTCTCTTCTTGCTTCACCTCGTCAGGTGTGTTGGAGTCTTGTAGTGACAAAGGGATACCCTTCTTGTTAGTGCTACCAACTCCACTTGAGGTCTTTACCTCTTGTTCATCATCAGAAGCCGGAGAATATTCAGGGGGAGCCTATCAAAGGATTAGTCAGTCTGTATACTTGACATATCTAACCAATAATTGTTCATCACAAAGAAAAACAATTTTTAGAACTTATTTTAAATAGTTTAGGGTCAAAAACACTAAAAAACGTACATAAAATGTTCTGAATAGTTTCCAAAAATAGACAAACAACATACCAATTTGAAGATAATGAATTTACAAATTTTTAGGGCAAAAAAAATTCCAAAAATGCCCCCCACGCGCTACCTGAAGGGTTCTGGTTGAAAAAATTCATTTAAAAATAGGAAATTGGGAAGTTCCACTCTCGGGTGATGGGGCGTGTCTCTCACGCGCCACCTTAGGGACCCTATTTTGACACGGTGTCAATACCAGTAGATTTGTCTCGATGCACTGAGTCTGATGATGTCCTTGATTGGCCCATATGGCTTGGGGGTGGGTCCCACGCGCCATAGAGGCGCGTTGCCTCAAAAAAAAAAATTTTAAAAAATGAATTATATAAAAAAAAGTTTTTTTTTGGAAATCAAGTTGGCCAGTTTGGGTTGGTTGAACCGGCCTACTATCCTTTGAATCGGGTTTCAGGTCGCCTGACCCGAAACGCTGCGTTTCAATTGGTTGAAACGCAGTGCCCCCCATGTCATTTCGGCTAGTGCCTAAACGTCGTCGTTTCACTTAGTGAAACGGCGCGTTTTGGGGGTTCTGGCCAAAGCGACGCCGTTTTAGCCCCCGGGTCATCTTCTTCCTCTGGCCGGGTCTCGTGACCCGCCCGGCTTCGACCCCTTATATCTTCCTCGTCCGACCTCCGTTTCAAGTGATTCTAGTGCCGTTGGAACCGTCTCCTTGAGTACTTTATGTTCATCACCTCTTTTCACACAGAGGCTCACGTTTTTGAAGACCCAATTCTTGAAGCTCCTCGGTGACCGTCAGATTCACACAAAAAGCATGGTCATTCTCTTTCTTCTTACATTTTATGATCTCATGCACTTAGTTATATGTTCAAGTTGCTGTTTTTTAGATGCACACAGATTCCAGAACCATAACAACATAGACAAAGACAATGAGAAGAGAGAGAAAGCATATTGCAATTTTGATCTTTGAAAAAAATAAGAAGGAGACATGCTTCAAGGAAATGGTCATTAAACATAAACGAAAAACGCAATATGAGATTGTGTGAGTACATGTGAATGAACAAAAACAAATTTTTTTACAGAGGAGAGAAAGAGAGAGAGAGAGAGAGAGGCACAAGTTCATATTGCATGCTTCATGGATTAGTACAGAGGACATGCAGATACACAGAGTAGCAGCGGAAGAACAATAAAAATCATATGAACATGTGCAAATAGAAAAATGTATATATACGCAGGCGTGATTATTTTCTGACATATATACATGTATAAAAAAATGGCAAAACACATATCATATACAACCACAAGATCAGGCAGGCTCTGATACTAATGAAGGAATAATTGAAATAGATATTGAGTAGAAACACGTACCGGGTTGAGTCGGATTCGGGTTTGAGAAACCACGTAAGTATTAGACTACAAGAGTCAAATATGGAATTGCACAGCAGTGCACCAGAACAAGCAAGAAGGTAGATAATGATTAGAGTGACCACTAATTAGCAAGTGTGTGCACCCTTTCTTGCTCCTCAAGACAGCAATTGAATTTGATTGATTCTCAATCAATTTCTTAATCATGGCGATTTGTTCCTTAATTCACAATCCCACAATTGATTACTGATTTATTTACCAAATCACAATTAATGCTAATTAATTCATTATTTGATAAGGCCACTTATGTCCTTAATCAAATAGTTCGGCCCATCAAGGGTGGATTTGGACTCAAAGTCCAACAGTCCCAAATCCGAGGGGTGAAATTAGGGATCCACCGCCTCATCGCCAGATAATGATCGATGATGAACCAGGGACCCTCCATTAATACCTTGTTACGGTAATTATCTGCTTGAATCTAATGATGTAAAAATCATTTGGAATTCCAAAAAAACTCGAATTCCATATCGTACCAGAGTTGAGTTACGTTGTGCCTCATTTTCCTGAATCTCAACGTCATCTCCGGCAAAGTTAGTATCAGAGCTTTCCTCCACGGCCGACACCACTCTTTGTACTCTTCAGCTGAAAATTGTAGAACCGGAATGTTCAACTCTATCGAATTTTCGGACTCCTCATACACTTCACTAGTAGCTTCCTTTTCGTCGTCTAGCATTTGATCTTCTTCTTCTTCTTCTTCTTCCTCCATTTCATCATCTACAGCATCAAAACCAAGGAGAAGTAGAGCGTCCTTGTAAGATATGAGAGTGGTTGCATTAACAGAATAAGCTAATTTGGGAATCTGACTAACCACATTTGCATAAACGTCCATAGTGCCTCCATCACTCTCCGTCATCACGGTGAGATTTTTTATCCTCCGTTCAGGCTTGGTGGTGAAGAGTACATAAATAAGTATCAGTAATGGCAAAAAAAATGAATGAAGTTAAAATGTTAAAATTACAAAATTATTCAAATTTATAATATAATAAAAAGTAATAAATTTTGGTAAAATTTTGAAATATATGACTATATGTAATAGAATTATTTTTTGGTTCTATGAAAGAAATCATTCCACTGGCAAAAAAAAGAAGAAGAAGAAGAAGAATCATTTTTTTGACAAATATCAGTGTTTAAATAATTAATTTTTATATTAAATAAGAATGTTTTGGCAAAAAACTTAATAGTTTGAAATATAGAAAAGAATTTGTGTATCATGTTTTTATAGAGCAAAATACTCTTACCTCCATTGTGTTTTACCTCAATTACACATATCTCTTCTTTATTTTGAAAACATAAACTTAAGTCCAAATAGTTAAGATTTTTATTTTTTAATTAAAATTTATATTAAAATAAATTTTAGTTACTAATTTATCCTTCATCGTTACTAATTTCCTAATTCTGACTAAAATTATTTAAGTAATTTAAGAGTTTGTTTTTTCTTTTTCTTAACTTATTTTTTTACTTTTGTAAATAGTTATATGTTAATTTTTTTTCATATTAAGATAAATACTTAATTAATTTAATTAATGTAGACATATAAAAATTAATTAAAAATATAATTAATCCTGTTAATAGATGCATACTAAAATGAACATGTTTATAAATGTTGTGCAACAAATGTATTTAAAAAAGTAAAATTTAAAATTAATATAAGTCATATGATATTATTAATAACATATTGTGAATAAAACATATTTCTTTCTTTTGAAAGGCATATTTTTTAGTCATTTAAAAGAATACTAAATAAATAAGTTTCAATAAATATGATAAAAATTTAAAATTTAAAATTTTTTATAATATAATAAAAAAAAATTATAATATATTGGAAATTTTGAACATACATATATTAGAACTATTTTTTTATACAAAAATTTATTTTAAGAAAATATAAATGTTTATTCATTTGTTGAAAAAAGGGTATTTTTGTCAAAATAAATGTTTAATAGTCAAACTTAACAGTCAACTAATGGTTGGATGGATGAAAATGGAATATCAAATATGTAAGGGAGGTTTCTTTAACATGTATTTTAATTTCAAGGGGTTATATGTACATTTTCAAAATAAAAGAAAGGTTTATGTAATTTAAATAAAACAGAGGAGTAGTTTTACTCATTTTTTTTATTTTAGGGAATATTTATATTGGTTTTTTCAAAATAGAAGAAAGGATCCTTATAATTATGACAAAATAAAAGAGTTGATTGTGTATTTTATTTTAAAAATAAAATCTTCAATTAACTCGTACCTTTAGGGTCTTTTTGGTATGAGGTATTTGGAGGGAAAATGGGAAGGAGGGAAAATTTTTATGAGTTAGATTTAAGAAAATTAGAGAAGTGGAATTATAAAATTTTAATATAGAGATCATATAAGATAAATGACTAAATGAGTAAGTTAAATCCAACTTAAAAAATTTTCCCCTCCCCTCCTCTCATACCAAACAAGCCCTTAAGTTTCTTTTTTTCTTGGACCTGACTAAATACCTTTATGTTTGAGGTAATAGTTTAATTTGATTTTGACTAAAATAAAGTTTTGGTCTTCCAATGTCTGCATCAAGTTTTATTGTTCTCTTTTAAGTTTATATTTTTTTAGTCTCTTTATGCGTTAGCCCCGTTAATCTTATTTAACTAAAAATGCTAACTCAACTATTAAATGATAAGAAAGCATACTTAAATTTTAAAATATAAAAATGATGATATTAAAGAATTAAGATTATTTAAACATATTTTTTTCAGCATTTAATTACAAAACTACCTTATAATTTGCTACGTTAGCATTTCTTGTTAATAAAAAAGTATGAATGCATACTTTAGCCATTTGGTTTTTTTATTGAAAATAGATGATGATATGTGCTTTTTGGCTAAAGCAATCAATTAATCAGGTCCTAATTAATTATACAGTTTAGGGTCAATCTAGGTTATTTTTTCAAGGAGGAAGCTATAAGTTTTCTTTAGAGTTGATTTTTAAGTGATAAAAGATGTAATGAAATGGACCTAAACTATAATGCAAGACACTACTATCTAAATGCAATTTATCACGCCCTCATTTTATTTTCACATATTTCAGAGTATTTGCGGAAACGATACGCAGTTCAATGGGCAATATAATAATAACATAGATATACTGATATTATGTACATGATTACGGAAATTCCCCATACTGGTTCGTACTTAATAATTACAATTAACGTAGCCTCACAACGCTACGTGGGTGTCTAAATACATCTCAGTGAACGGAGACATCTTCTCGTCTTCACTCCACCATCGCAATCCCCTTCGTACGGTTCTCTTTATTGTTCTCAGCATACGTTCTGTCTTTTCCTGTCTAAATTGTTGGTAGGGGAGGGTGAGATTCTGAGGAATCTCAGTAGGAAAGTAATACCAATATGTATGCAAGATAAGTGCTTAATGCATGACATATTTGCATTACATAACTCATGCTCACACAATGACATATCTGCGTGCTCAATGTTTCAATCAACATACGAATGGCCATAGCATAAACAGAAACAGAGCTTCAATTATTCATATATATTTCACATCATCAGGCAAAGCAATTACATGCATCAATACACTAGCACAAATATCAAATACATGCAGGAGAAGTAAGTTCCCTACCTTAATCGCCCTTCCCTGATCTTCGAATAACATGCCTCGATTTGCGTGCCAATTCCTCGGGCTCTCTACTCGGTCCTAGAACGTCAAATGTACAGTTTAGACACTTCCATAGTGTTTCTGGTGGTTATATTAGTCTATGGTGAAATTTTACCAAAATGCCCCGGGACCCCGGCCCCGCCGTACCCGGCCCGATGGCACGTTTTCCCAAAATTTTGACTAAGTGTGCGTTTGGAATAGCTTATTTTTGGGCAATAAGTGCTTATAATTCGTGATTCACAGTATACGAGGTAAGTATGTGAGAGGAGTTTTTTCTCGGCTTGCGTAATAAGGGCTTATTTACTGTGCAAAAAGCTTAAACAAACATGCACTAAGGCTATTCTAACTTATTTTCGCCCAAGGAATCCATTTCCGGGCTCGAAATCACCAAATTCAGTGTTAAATTAGGAAAATACCCTTGACATCCCCTATATAGGGATTTCAGTGGCGTTTTCGTAATTATGCTTTTCCGACCTCTACCGAAAAAGTGACCAACTGTAACCCCACCTATTTTTACCCACTGAATCCAATGGAACCATTTATTTTATGAAAATCCAAATCCTTCTCTCAGATCTGTGCTGGCCAAAATATTGGTCAAAAATTATAAAAATGGTGTTTTGTGTTTTAGCTTCTAAAACTTGTACTTTTCCACTTCTAATCCCTTATTAACTTATTTAATCACATTCTAATCATGATTTAAAGAAATTTGGGCAGCATAACCCCTTAGGATTAGGACTTTCAAAATTTACAAACTTGACAAAAATCACCAAAAGCGAACACAAACCTTAACAACAACACCATACTAGTTTAGATCTAAGGTTTGTGAGGTTACCTCTTGAGATCTTGAATCTTCTCTCTCTAGACATCTCCTCTTTTTCTTCTTGAGCTAAGAATGTGTCTTCAAATTCATGGATTCCATGAAGAAGAAGGGTTTAGAGAAAGTTTCTAAGCAAAATCACAAGAAAACTCTTAAGAAATCACACTTACCTTAAACTTCTTCTTCTTCCTTCTCTCTAGAACTTGAGAGCTCTCTGTCTTCTCTTCTTGTGTTGGATGAAAACGAGGAAGGAAAGGAAAGGGATGTGTTTTATGAAATCTCTCTTCTTTCATTCTAGCTCTTGATCTAATCAAGGGATGATATGGTGGCACTTGTCTTGCACCATACCTCCTCCCATGCCTCCTCCCATGCTTGCACTTTATGCCATACTTCCTCATAATTTATGCCATGCCTTCACATCATTTGGGTCTTCTTGCCTTTTAGCCCTTGATCTCATCAAGGGACCATAATGTGGCACTTGTCACAAGCATACATCCACCAAGAATATTCCAATTATACATTTTCCTTTATTTTCCTTGATTAATTGAAATTAAATCCAATTAATTGGAAAATAATTAATCTTGGGCTAAATTGGCAAAATTATGATTTTGCTATCACCTTTGTAATTTAATTTAATTCTTGAATTAATTTGCCTATTTCCTTATGAATATGAATATTTCAAAATTCATAAGTTCCAAATTTCATGAATATTTACCGTTTTATTGAATTTCTCAATTAATTATAATATATTTTTGGGGAATAAAATTTGGGATGTTACACAATTAAACTAACTAAATGCACTAATGCAATTGACTCTAAAACCTATATGAGAATGAGACTAATCTATATGAATTTAAATGCGATTTTTGGGGGTTTTTTATGAAAGAGAAATTAAAATCTTAAGCAAAAGATTGATTAGAAAGCAAAACAACAACAAAAATTTAATTCAGTTATGATGATGAAGGGAACAACTTAGGATTCACATGGAGTTAACTTTCTTAACCCAAATTAATTAATTAGACCAAAGGGAGGTTGATGAAAGATTGGAATTAATAAATTTGAGCACTTAATTGAGACATGAAAAACTCTCCAGCTCAATAACACTTACTCCGCTAGAAAAATTATAATGAAATAAGCAGTGGTTAATTAAATTCACTAAAAACCAATCACAATTAATTTCAGAATAATTTTGAAAATATTGTTTACAATTAGGGGTGGAAACAGGCCAGGTCAAGCCAGGTTTCACCGCTAACAGGCTAGGCCTGTTTTACAATAAGGTGGCCTAAGCCTGGCTTGTGGCCTGTTACAGGCGTTTTTTTTAGCTTGAGCCTGGCCTGGCCTGAGGCCTGTTAAGGAAGCCTGAATTATTTAAAACATTAAATTGCTTTTACTGTATAAACTTTAAAATAAGGTTAACATTACTCTAACAAGATCAAGCACTGATTTAATGAAAATATCTAGATCTACGGAATTTTTTTTCAAGCACAGAACAAACCATTGATTCAAGCATAGAATAAAAAGAATAAAGCTGTTCATATTAGCCAAAAACTAAGCACAAAACAAACTATTAAATACATTCAACAACATCTAATAAAAACAAAAAGCTTCAATCACAACGACAAAAAGGAAAACCCCATCGCAAAAAAGGAACAAAAAGGTTCACTTTGCACATATATTCAAGCTGATGATTTCAACTTATATATCTCCAGATTTTCATTAAGTCGAGTAAAATCGCACACATATCCCCAGATGAGAAAGAATCTGGATTGAATGATAGATTGAGCTTCTCCATTGCACAAAGTAGACAGATCTAAAGGGAAGAGAAAGACATACTTGCAAATTGCAATCCACCAACAGAAACTCGTTGACCAACGATTGAAAACCAGAAGCCTCCCCATCGTCGTTGGTGAGGGCAAAGCATGAGGTGCCGTTTACTCCCACGACCTTTTTGTTCTGGCCGTACCTGACCGGGTCACTCCTCCATTTCACACAAGATACTCTATAAAAGATCCCACTGTTCGATCTCTCTCTGGTACTTATCTTTAAACTTCGACAAAGTCTGCCTCTTGCACTCTCTCCGTTGCTGCGACGCTGCCAAGCGATCCACATCCGTAGTGGATGAAACCTGGGCCATCGCCGAGGGGTCAGGGTCCAATCGTCGCTTCTTGCGCTTGTGGATGAAGCCATCGTCGTTGCAGAGCTCCCAGTCATCGTGCCGTGGAATGAAGATGAGCAATGGGGGTTGGCCGGTTGGGACTCGGGAGATTGGAGTTTGGATAGTGATAGTAAGTGGCTTGAGAGGAATTGACGGTGATTGAGGGCTTGACAGTGGGAGTTGGGTTGGGCTTGGTGAATGAGGATGGGTGTTGGTCCGCTCCACATTTTTTTTTAAATACTAAAAGGCCGGCCTGTTAATAAGCCTAGGCCTCTTTGAAATAGGCTTGGGCCTGGCCTTTTATTTTGATAGGCCTAGTCTAATCAAGCTAGAAACACGCCAGGCCGCCTGGCCTGTTTCCACCCCTATTTACAATTGCCCAATTTAATAACTAGACAATTAACAAATCCAATTTAACAATTAAGAAGATAAACCCAGATTGACAATTAAATTAATTATAAAAACTCAATTAATAATTCAATTGACAACCAAAGGTTTGCAAACAAAAATTCCAGCAATTATCTCAAACACAAAACATTCTAAAATATTAATCCAATCTAAAAGAAATATATCTATAATTTAAAACTAGATTGTTCTTAATTAATACAACTTAAAATCATTTAAAATTAAATAATCTTAAATCTTGAATCAAAAAGATAAAAGAAAAGACATTCCTTTATAATCTTTAAATATAAGCTCTTACGTTCTAACTTTCTCCATGTTTCTCCAAAATTACCTCTTAAAAATAGCTTAAACTCCAATGAAAATCCTTCATCCAGACTCTGAGCAATACCTTACAGCCATCAAAAGAATTTATGTAGTATTTGCTGATGGTGATCAATAGCCGTGGGACCCGGCGAAATAATACTATTTGAATGAGACAAGAATTCCCATATAGTGGTGGGGTCCGCGTGTGAATGAGGGACGAATAAATGAAATTGGTGAATGGAGAAAACGTAGCTGCATTTCGAGCAGCAGCCTCGTTCCTCGTCCGTGCGTCTGTCCTCCCCTTTTGTTGTGGCGGCTACGTTAATTAAGAGGGAGGAAGAGAGAGTTTTACATACTTACTTGAATCCATTAAAATTAAAAAAATTTAATAAAATTTAATTATTAGATTCTTTTTTAATTTTTAAAAAAAATTTTATGCAGTAGGATTTTCTAATTTACTTTTTCTTATCATGTAAGAATTAAATAAAATTATGATCTATCATATATTTAAAAATATTATACAATCATAAGATAGCAATCAAAATATTAACAATTTAAGCTAAATGATCTCATAATTGATTCAGATTATATTATTTTCTAAAATTGGTTAATAATTCAAATATTATCTAATAAATTCAAATTAGCCTAAAATAATCACCAAAATAAATAAATAAGGTGGGATAAAATATATTAAATTTGATTTTTATCAGATGAAAACTAGCAAGCGTTAGGGAGGGTTATAAATTATGGTAATTAAGTATGAGCATAAGGTTAATTAGAGCATTTGACTCATCGGTGTATAAAAACTGTAAGAAACAATACAAGTGATGTAGGCACACATGAGACTAGAGCATCCGAATCGTCAACAAAAGTTTATTTAACTGGTAAAAGGGTTGACTCATAATAATAAACATTCACTACAAAAAAAACGTGATTTAGTAGCGGTTAAAAATGGGTATTCGTAGCGGTTCTAACCGCTACAAACTAGCTTAGTAGCGGTTACGAAAACCGCTACTAAATCGTACGTTGCAAGCGGTTTTGTAGCGGTTCTATAAAACCGCTACTCAATAAAAAATAACCGCTACAACCTTTGTAGCGGTTCATAGTAACCGCTACAACACCAAGAGATATTTGTAGCGGTTATATAACCGCTACAAATATAAAAAAATTTTATTAAAAAGAAATTTTTTTTTTGTAGCGGTTTAATAACCGCTACAAATATATCAAAATGAAAATTTGTTAAAAATGACATTTTTTATTTGTAGCGGTTAAGAAACCGCTACTAATTTTGAATTTCATGAAATTAGTAGCGGTTTTTAAAACCGCTACTAATTTCATAAAATTCAAATTTAGCGCCAAAAAATTTAAATAAAGGCGCGTTATTTAGTAGCGGTTTAATAACCGCTACAAATATTTAAAAAAATTTTAAAAAATATACGTTGATTTTTTCCTTTTTTTTCAATATTATATTAAATAGTTTAATTTGTTATTATTTTATCTATTTCAATTAGTTTATTATTTAATAGTTTAACTTATTAATAAATTAAAAAGAAAAATTGTAATTGAATATGATTAGTATAAAATTTATATTAATAAGATTATTAAGGATAGTTAGGTAATAAGGAATTATTATGTTTTATAATATAATGTAATTGTATATGAAAATAGATGAAAATGAGATAGAGTTATGATATATCTAAAAAAAAATGGTTAGAATAAATTTTATAGAAAGAAAAGAAGTATTCTAAAAGATATTGAAAATCTTGTTACCATATTTGATCGTATTATTCAGCTCCTCTACTCATACGAAAGAAGTTGTAAATGAGAGGAAATAAAAGAAGGGTAAGGTGAAAAGAAATTGGGGGGTGTTTGAAATGAGTTGTGATAAGGGTATTTATAGGGATTCACGTATAATTTGTAGCGGTTAATGTAGCGGTTACTAATTAGTAGCGGTTATTTATATTTTTGTAGCGGTTTAATTATTTGTAGCGGTTAATGTAGCGGTTTTTATTTAATAGCGGTTATTTATATTTTGTAGCGGTTTAATAACCGCTACAAATATTATATTAATTTTTTTTTTAAATTTTTTTTTACATTTTATTTTAACACAAATTTTTTGCATTTTTTGTAAAGAAAAATTTTTTACACTTGAATTCTACAAATATTATTTTAATTTTTTTTTAAAATTTTTTTTTACATTTTATTTTAACACAAATTTTTTGCATTTTTTGTAAATTTACACTTGAATTTGATCACTCATCGTCGCCATCCCTACAGAAATTTTGTAGAAAAATTATTGTTATTGATGTATTATTAAATTTAAAAAATTTAATTGAAATGACGTGGACTTAAAAAAACTCACCGCAGTAGAGGTAAATTGGCATCGCCTTCAGGGAAGTAGTTTTCAAAATCAGCTGGCTGAAATGGCTCACTCTCGTAGGCGATGTTATCGCCTTCACTTATGTCGTAAAGGTCTCTTGGCTTTAAATGAACGACCATGTGCCAATCCCTATGCCGCTCGTCCTCGACATAATAAACCTGATGTGCCTCTGAAGCTAGAATATACGGCTCATCATCTTGAGAAATACCAGTATGAATCGTGCGTGAGAAATTGACTGATGTGATCCCTAGGTCGTCAGTTGTCAGTCCCCGAGAAGTAGTGGTATTTGCCCACAAACACTTGAACAGCGTCACGGTGAAACGGCCTTGATAATTAAGCTCGACCACATCAAGAAGCTTGCCATAGTAAGGGACGCCTCCGAACTGCATGTTGGCGTCACTGCTGCTCGCATAACTCCTTGTCCCAATGTGCCATAAACACCCGAATTCTGTGTTTGCAATCCCTGATCCCGTGAAACCGTGCAAAACTTAAAACCATTGACATTGTATGCTGTAAACCGTTTTGCATGATCAAGAGGGCCGATTGCGAGAGCTCTGAAATCTGGTGAGTGTGGGTTGTGGTCATTTAGTATTCTGCGCGCAAACCAGCCCGGGAATTCTCTGTGGACCCTCCTATCAACTTCCGAGGATGTCTGTGTACGGATCCTGAGCTGACGCTTGACATGACTTCTGAATTCCCTGCAATTAATAATGGAAAGGCGTTAGTGAAATGAAAGTGAGAAATGTTACGAAAGATATAGATCGATTAACATACATGTGAGTGTACAATTCTTACCGTATGAAAGGCTCAACTTGAGTGCAATTAATCAAGACATGTCTATGTGCTTGGAACTTCTCAGTTGCCGTTAGTTTGAAGTTCTCAGTTGCTCCAACTGGTTTACCAACACGAGGGATAAATTCTCCTGATGTCGGCGCAGGTTCAGGACAATCGTCAACACGAGGGGGGCGGTTGAAAGCCGTCTCAAGATCATCAAAGTACCTTGAGCAAAAATAAAGCACCTCATCCCCTATATAGCCTTCAGCTATAGAACCTTCTGGCCACGCCTTATTCCTCACGTAAGATTTTAATTTCCCAAGGAACCTACGAAGTACATAAGAGAAAATTGATATAAAATGATGAAAAGGACGACTAGGAAACATTAAATACGGACAATAAATGAAAGCACATATTTAAAATGAGTACCTCTCAATCGGATACATCCAACGATATTGTACTGGTCCAGCGAGCTTTGTTTCATGAACGAGGTGGACCGTGAGGTGAACCATCACAGTGAAAAAGGACGGAGGAAAGATCATCTCCAAGTGACAAAGCGTAAGAATGATTTTCGACTGCAGCTGATCGAGCTCCTCAACGATCAAAACCTTAGAACACAACTTCCGAAAGAAAGAACAAAGTTCCACCAAAACGATGGAAACATCGGGAGGAAGTGTATTCTTTATAGCCAGAGGGAGTAACTGCTGCATAAGAACATGTGAGTCGTGACTCTTCAGGCCAGCAACCTTCCTAGCCTGCAAGTCGACACATCGAGAAATGTTGCTTGAATACCCATCAGGAACTTTTATTTTCTTCAACGTCGCGAGGAAGACATCCTTGTTCGATTTTGTGAGGGTAAACTTTGCCGGTGTAAATCTGTCATGCTCATCTGGCCAAGCTTCTTCACGAACTCCCATGTCGCGTAAATCTTTTCTAGCTTGAAGGTGATCTTTTGTCTTTCCGGGTTCGTTAAGCAGCGTATACAGCACATTGTCGCAAACATTCTTTTCAATGTGCATTACATCAAGACTGTGGCGAAGTAAATTAGATCTCCAATACGGAAGCGTGAAGAAGATACTTATCTTCTTCCACTGCTGAGGCGCCGAAGTCCTGCGCGTCTTTTGGCGAGTTTGTGCTGAATCGTCGCTTTTTCCAAACTCGACGTCAACATGCTCAAGCTGCTGTAAGATATCTGTATCGGACAAAGTCTGAGGTGGTCCTCTGTTCTCTGGTTTCCCATTGAAGCGATTCCGTTGCAATCTGAACTTATGTGTTCCATCGAGAAACCTCCGATGCCCCATAAAGCACCACTTTCGGCTGTGGGGAAGGCGCAGTGCGTCAGAGTCGAAATTACAAGCCGGACACGCCGACCCAGTGTGCACATTCCAACCAGATAATATGCCAAGGCCAGGAAAGTCACTGATCGTCCACATCAAGGCTGCACGCATGTTGAACAAAGTCTTGCTGTGAGCGTCATACGTCTCCAAGCCGACATTCCACAGGTCAAGCAATTCCGCAATAAGCGGTTGGAGATACACATCGATGTCATTGCCCGGTGCCTTTTTGCCTGGAATGATCATAGACATAATGAAAGAGCTTTGTTTCATACACATCCAGGGGGGTAAGTTGTAGGGAACTAAGACTACCGGCCAAATGCTGTAACTTGTGCTAAGATTCCCGAAAGGATTGAAACCGTCGGTCGCCAACGCAAGCCGGACATTTCTGGGGTCAGTCGCAAAATCTGGAAATTCGTTGTCAAACGTTTTCCAAGCAGCTGCATCCCGCGGATGTCTTAATTTACCGTCTTCGTTTTTATCAACGGCATGCCACCTCATGTGCTCAGCAGTTTTAGACGACATAAATAATCTTTGTAGACGAGGTTTCAAAGGGAAATACCTGAGAATCTTTGCGGGTTTCTTCTTCTGCTTTTTCCCCTTCCGAATTGTCTTGTACCTCGATGTGTGACATCTCTTGCACGTCTCCCTGCTGGAATCGTCTCCCCAATACAGCATACAATCATTTGGGCACGCATCAATCTTTTGATAATTCAACCCCAACCTGTTGATGATCTTCTTGGCCTCGTAGAAGGTTGTGGGAATCTCGGCGTCGGGGAATGCATCTTGTAATAAGTCGAGCAACATCGACATTCCCTTATCCGTGATCCCACACAAGCACTTGATATGATACAATTTGATCAAGAAAGATAATTTAGAATATTTGCGACAACCTTGATATAAAGGACGATCTGCCTCATCCATCAAGCTGAAAAAATCCCGAGCTGCTTCATTCCCCATAAAAGCCGGCTCAGAGCCGTGCACTTCTTCGTTGAAGTTGTCGCCTTGAAATCCAAACGCATCACGCACAACATCATTCACAGGATCATCTTCATCTACTTGAACGCCTACTTGAGAAATTCGAGGAAGAGCCTCGTCATATCTAACACCGGCCTTCTCACCATGAACTGCCCAGAACGTATAGTCCTCAGGGAAAGGCTTCACAAGCAAATGTTCCTTCACAACATTTCGTGGATGCCACTTCTTGAACTTGCATTTCCGACACGGACAGACGATCTTGCCGTTACAGCTGGCGTGAGTGAATGCGAAATCTAAGAAACTGTTTAATCCGTACAAATATTCAGGAGAATTGCGCGGCAACCTTATCCAAGATTTATCCATAGCTACAAGTGAGAGAGAAGAAAGTATAGAGAAGAAGATGAGTGAGAAGATAATGAAGAATGCCTAGAACCTTATATTCTGAAAATCCAACGTTTATAACTTTGTAGCGGTTATTAAACCGCTACACCAACCGCTACAGAAATTCCAACGTTTATAATTTTGTAGCGGTTATATATATACAACCGCTACAATTATAAAATATTAGTAGCGGTTACATATATAAAACCGCTACTAATATTCAAGCCGTTAATTGGTGGTACTTGTTGAGTATTAGTAGCGGTTTTATATATATAACCGCTACTAATGTTCAACGAATTAGTAGCGGTTTCATATATGAAACCGCTACTAATATTAAAGCCGTTGTACATTAAATATAAAAATAATTTTCTAATTTGTAGCGGTTATACATAAGATAACCGCTACAAATGTGCGGCAATTTCAAAATTCAAATGATTTGAGTGTTTGTAGCGGTTATTAGTAAATAACCGCTACAAAGATAGATATTTGTAGCGGTTTCTGAAGGGAAACCGCTACAAATATATAAGTAAATTTGTAGCGGTTATGAGTTAAAAACCGCTACAAATATTCAACTTTGTAGCGGTTATTTACTAATAACCGCTACAAATAGATACATTTGTAGCGGTTTTAACTTAAAACCGCTACAAATATAGATATAATTTTTTTTTTAAATTTAGATTTAAATCATTTATAAATTATTTCAATGCGATATAATAATATAAATATAATTATATAAAACACAATAAGAAAATTCTGAAATAAAATCTCATAAATATTTACAAATGTTTAAAAGAAAAGAAAATGTCCTAAACTAAGCAGCTGGGGGCTGATCCTCTGGTGCTCCCTCAGGTGGGGCTCCCTCAGATGCCGCTGGATCGGGCCGCTGCGCAGACTGAACCGCACCATCCTCATCAGCAGGAGGAGGAGCTGTAGGAGGCGGAGTAGTGCTCGGGACGACGTAGCGAGGGACAGGGGGGACCGCTGGATGCTGCTCGTCCGGGAACAGCCGACTCCATGCTCCCTCGAGCATATTGTTCGCGATCTCACGCCACTGCGTCTGCTGTGCGTACATAGTGTCTGCGTGGATCTGCAGCAGCTGCTGCTGCTGCACCTGCATCTGCTGCATCTGCTGCTGCTGCTGCGCCATCTGCTGCTGCTGCTGCGCCATCTGCTGCTGCGTCATCCCTCTGACGTCTGACCCCTCTAGAGCTGCCAGCCTCAGAGGCGGCGCTCCTGCCATAGATCATGCTGGGTCTGGCGCCTATCCCCATCCCCCGCACTCGTCCGGGGTGCTCAGGCTGAGCCAGACCCGCCTTCAGAGGAGCCGTCGGGTCCACTGACCCCTGTGACTCCTCAGGCTGGGTCTGTCGCAGCTCAGCCTGCGACTGCTGCATCCGCTCCTGCCATTTTATGAAACAATTAATAATTACTATTTTTCATTATTAACTTGGTTTTATAAAAAATATAATAATAAAATTACTTACAATGGCCGCCTCTGCCTGCTGAGAGGTCGCAGTCCCGTCACGGTGTCTGTGTGTGATGGCGTACAGCTTCGCATAGTCCGTCTGACGGTTCTCCTGCTGAGCCCTCGTCTCCTGAAACAATTACAAAACAATTAGTATTATGAAATAATCAACTAAAAGTAAGTGAAGCACTTGAAAAGTTACCAGCTCGCTGTAGGTCACAGCAAAGGTCTTCGATCCTGCTGTGTGGTGGATCGTCTGCTGCGCCCGGATCGCGGCGTTCCTCCGAGCAAGCTCCTGGAAAAAAAAATTAAATGTATAATAATTTAAAATTAAATACAAAATAAATTGATATTATAATTTAATATTTAACAATTAGAAAATTATATATCAAAAATATAATAAATACATTACCTGCGCCTCAGGGCTCCTCCTGAACTGGACGAAACGCGCCCAGTCGTTCGGTGGCACACCGTCCGGGACGCTCTCCTGCAGCTGCTCCAGAGGCATCGTCCCGTCCCCATCCACACTGTGGAAGAGACGGTTCCTCCTGTTCCTCCAGGCGTCGCCCATCTTCACGAGGGCGTACCTCTTCCGGTTGGCCCGGACGGCAAACCGCAGCTGAAAAAAATACATTTAAATATCAATAATACTAAAAATCATAATTTAAAAAAAAATAATTAAATAGAATTAATTACAAAAGATATTAATTAAATAGTTTTAATTACCTGAACCACCTCCTCCCAAGCCTGGTCCTTCGGCCCCTTCGAATGTGCCTCCACGTCGGGAAGTGAAGGGGGAACCGCATCCAATTCGATCCCAGGTCGCTCAGGAAGCGGTTGAGCAGGTGACCCCCATTGTGGATCGGCTGGTCAGTGCCCTCGTTCCACGGCACTACAACTCGCAGGGACCGGTCCATGCTGTTCAGACCGGCCACATCCAGCCTCCTCGTCGACACGTTCCCCTGCTCATCTGCACAGTTGACCGCACGTTAGATAAATTATAATTCAAAGTTAAAAAGTTAAAAAATTAAAAAATTAAATAATTTACCTTCGACCTGCACCTCAAACCCAGTGGACCGCGAAGACGACCCTCGTGGGTTGTTCTGCTCCCGAGCCTCTTCCTCATCGAGGAACTGCTCCATCTCCCTGAACCCACTAATCGGGATCTCGAACTCCTCCTCGTTGAGGAAGTCCTCAACGCTAATCTCTGGCACCTCCACCTCAGGCACCTCAGCTGTGGTCGTCGCCTGTGGGATCGTCTGCGGTTCCTGTGGAGGGATGGGCTGAGATGCCTCGGTAGCCCTGCCTGCGCGCTGCCCCCTCCCTCTGCCCCCTGCCCGGCTGCTGCCACCCCGTAAAGTCGGTCTGGGGAGCATAGGGGCCTTCCCCTTATCCTGTCCTGAAGCCATATCAACTGTACAAATTAAAAAAAAAAATTAGTCCATTATTATACAAAAATATAATAAAAATACAAATATAAACAAAAATACGTGTTATATACGTACCTCAAGTGTAAATACTGCGGAATACTGACCAAAAACTCCTATAGACTCGTCTGAACGCTCAAATATCGAATAAACCACTCAGAGAAACCTCAGGAAACAAAATGAGCAAAATGAGAAATGGAGGAGGCGAGGTGTTTAAATAGCCACATATTAGTAGCGGTTATTTTAAATAACCGCTACTATAACCGCTACAAATAATTAAATTTGTAGCGGTTCTACAATAACCGCTACAAATCTTCACAACGTTTGAAATTCTGTAGCGGTTATTGCCCAGAACCGCTACAAATTTGGAGTCTCTTGAAATTCTGTAGCGGTTTTCAGTAAAAACCGCTACAAAATTCTGACCTTTGGTATTTTGTAGCGGTTTATGTGCATTAACCGCTACAAAATAACCGCTACAAGTTTTGGCGGGAATTTCGCGCCAAATTTGTAGCGGTTTTTTGTAGGAAACCGCTACAAATACTATAATTTGTAGCGGTTTAATATAACCGCTACAAGTGCACCGCTACGAAATACCTTTTTTTTTGTAGTGATTCTTTGAGTCTAGAGGCATGTCCTAATCCTAATGAGCCTCAAGACTCAACTCACCTAAACTTTATGTTACCTTAAAAAAAAACTAACAGAGAGCATCCGACTCAATGCCATATGATGCACAGAGTTATCTTAATAATATTATCAATCTACCTAGTTTTACTTGTCCGATATGCATACCATTACTTTAATATATACTAATATTATAACAAGAAATGATCAATAATTGAGGTCACCATAGCACAGTGATATAGTGTTATATATATATTGTCCAAAGCAAACAACAAGCAAATTCAGACAAAACATAAATCTAGTGGTGGAGAGGTTGCCTGGTGCCGTGTTTGACGATGGAAACAGTAGGAGGAGATGAATCAAATCTGGAGACTCAACTTTTGTGTTCTCCGAATCAAGAAACAAGAGAACGAGGAAGAGGAAGAGGAAGAGGACGAGGTTGTGTGTGTTGGTTTAGATGTAGAGACGATGATGTTGTGGAAGAAGGAAAGAGACAGATATGGCTGGCAGGGCCATTGATAGGAGTGAGTCTGCTTCAATACAGCTTGCAGGTTATAGCCATCATGTTTGTTGGCCATCTTGGAAATCTTCCTCTTTCTGGTGCTTCCTTGGCCTCCTCCTTCGCCAACGTCACTGGTTTCAGTGTCTTGGTATGTCCCCCTTTTTCTTTATTTTCTACTCCTTTCCATCCTTACTATACGAGTTCGATAACTAATTGGAAGAATTACAATCTAGTCTCACATATACCATATATTCAATGAAAAGTCTCACAACAAGTGAGCGATATACATACATACGACGACAATAGATCACAACATATTGGCAACACAGGGAACTTTTTAGTTGTTAAATTGCTTTTGCCGACCGTATAGTTAAGTGTTTTGAGTCTTGTAATAGTATTTTGTCATGCAGATGAATTTTTATGCTTAAAACTATTTAGTGCACATTTTTTTTGTAACAATTTTGGAGCTAATTTGTTTAGTATATGCATTTTCATTGCTTTTAAGGAGATGTGGTTTGTTAGGAATCTTGTAACAGTATTTTGTCAAGTCAATAAAATTAGTTAAATTAGTTATTTTTTTTAAAGGTTTGGGTTGCTTTCCTAAAATACCTTCTTCAATTATCATTTCCGTTGAAACTACCGCAAATGGAATTTGTCTTACTATATGCAATCGATAGTGATAGTTTAAGGAAAAAATTATAAATTTAGGAAGTAAAGTGAATTGAGATCTTATATTTAGAATTAAAATAAACTCTCTAATAACTAGCTCATATATTTAATACCGGAGACAATATTACATAAATATGACCCACTGCAACTCAAAAATTCGGGTGGGAATTTCAAGTCCCTTTAAGTTCTTTATCTTATCATTATTTTATGCTTCTTGTGCATTTTTGTTAACACATGTAAATTTTCATGTTTAATGCGCTTAAAGCATAGTGTCAACTTTCTCAATACATCTATATAACTAATAAGAAGTCACACTATTTACAAGTCATAAATGATAATAGTTCATTGGACACACACTGGTATATAATCTACGAGTATATGTGATTAACGCATATGATTATTAGACTTTAGTGAAATAATACATAAACTTAATGTGTTATGCTTTTATTTCAAATGTGTGACAGTTAGGGATGGGGAGTGCATTAGAGACACTATGTGGCCAAGCCTATGGGGCCAAACAATACCATATGCTAGGAATCCACACACAAAGAGCAATGCTTGTCCTACTTTGCCTGTCCATTCCCTTATCTCTAATCTTGTACAACACCAGCATCATCCTCACCACCCTCGGCCAACACCGGGACATATCGGCCGAGGCCGGGACATTTAACCGGTGGATGATCCCGGGCGTGTTCGCGTACGGTATCCTTCAATGCCTCAACAGGTTCCTGCAGACTCAGAACAATGTGTTCCCAATTCTTGTGAGTTCTGGAGTCACAACTGTTGTGCATGTTGGGTTTTGTTGGGTTTTTGTGTTTGGATTTGGACTAGGAAGCAAAGGAACAGCTTTGGCAATATCAGTTTCATATTGGCTTAATGTGATTGTTTTGGTGGGATATATCAATGTGTCTCCAAGTTGTGCAAAGACTTGGCATGGCTTATCCAAACAGGCCTTCTTTAATCTTGTCAGTTTCATCAAGCTTGCAGTTCCTTCAGCTATTATGATATGGTTGGTAATTAACTACTACTAGTATATATAGATTAATTATGAATATTAACCATATTATTAAACTCAATTTAGTTTATATATTTGATACGTATTTTAAATGTTTGAGACAGCTTTGAGTATTGGTCATTCGAGATGGTTGTTCTGCTATCAGGTCTTCTGCCAAATCCACAACTAGAGACGTCTGTATTGTCAATCAGGTAATTAATTATTAATTAACCCTTCTATCCTGCTAATATTCATTTGCAATTGAAAGATCTACTTTTACAAGCAAAATAAGATAATAAATATTTTTTTGGTTAAGTAGCAAACAACACTCTAGAGTATTTGTTTTCAATAACACACAGCATTATGAACTAATTTTTGGTATATTCAACATCCTAAAGTATTTGTTTAGTAACACCCAATAGTAACTTTTCATGTGTACAACACTCTAAAGTAATTTAACAGGAACACTTAATATCTTATGTGTAAAGTACTCGTACTACTGAGAAAAATACTTTGAGAGAAAAATTGCACCAAAAGTAGTTACTTTAGGAATTTTGGGGGGAAAAGTTACTTTAGAAAAATGGGTGGAATTGAAAAAATATTTCAGGTCCTTAATGTGCCTAAAATTAGTTTAAAAATATTAAGTGATACTGAAAAAATACTTCAAAATGATGTATGCGCAACTTCATCCTATTTTTATGTAGATATCACAATGTATCTTTTGTAGACATGTAGGCCCCTATAGGCTATAGTATAGTAAATACTTGAAGAATTATATGAATTAATTAAGATTGTGTATGTACAATGTGCAGCCTCAATACTTGCTGGATGGTGTACATGATATCTGTTGGTCTTGGTGGAGCATTAAGGTCAGTGACATGTTAATACATATTTAATTACTACTTCCACCAACTAGTTAGTAAATGGTATTTGTAACCGGGAAAATCATTATGAGGCTTCATGGAAGAAATGTAATCACTGGAAAAAAAAAACAATGAGCAACATACAATGATAAGTTACGGAGCATGAAATGATAGCAGATCTGTATTACTCAATGGTTGTGAAACTTTTTTAAACTGATGTAAAACACCCACATACTTACTGATTCCCACACAAAACATATTTGAACTTGGTTAAAAAAAAGGGCTGAAACAGAGCGAGGGATAAGGGATTACATTTTTTCCTGGGACTTTATAGTGATTTTCCCAATATTAGTGATTGGTGATGAAAGACATACATATATGAATGGATGAACAGCACAAGGGTGGCAAATGAACTGGGGAGTGGGAACTCAAACGGCGCCGTATTGGCAGTGAGAGTAATGATGACAATGGTAATATGTGAGGGAAGCACAGTGGCAGTTTTGACAATTTTGGTAAGGAAAGTGTGGGGAAAGCTATATAGCAACGACCCTCAAGTGATCCATTATGTTGCCTCCATGATGCCCCTCCTTGCTCTCTCTGACTTCCTTGATGGTTTCCAATGCGTCCTTTCAGGTTCTTCCTTCTTCCTCAAATCTATTTCTTATTCATAATTTTAGTGCTTCACTTCCTTTTTAGGCACACACAAGACCTTCATTAACTAATATCAATAGAGTTGTGACCTGACTAATAATTATGGTTTTTGGCCTAATGATTGCACTTGATGTAACAACAGTGCCTCGCTGTTGATATTGTCCACTTTGAGGTCTATCACCCCTCACGTCTTTAAAACGATTCAAAAGAGGAGGTATTCAGACTATTTTGTTCCTCTCTCTAGCCGATGTGGAACATAACACTTGATAATGTAACTTACTTATATTCCTTGTCAAATTAGGCTAATAAATCAAGATTTTACTTATAAGATATCATGTATCTATTCATCACATCAAGTTTTTGTTTTTGTCGGTTATCAATCCCTTACCAATAATGGGTGTTCTATGTGTATATAAATAAATAGGAGCTGCGAGAGGGTGTGGGTGGCAAAATCTGTGCGCATTTATAAACCTTGGTGCTTACTATGTTGTGGGAATTCCTTCTGCCATCCTATTTGCCTTTTTCCTTCATATTGGAGGCATGGTATGGGTCTCTTCCTTCCTTTATTTATACATTTTAATTTTTAATCATTCATGTTATTACTCTATAATCCTTAATTATAGCCTTTTTGGTTCAATTGTTAGTCTCTAGGACACACTAAACTGATAAAATTGATTTGCAGGGGCTATGGATGGGAATTATTTGTGGACTCACTGTTCAGGGCATAGCACTTGTTACAGTGAACGCTCGGACTGATTGGACTCAAGAGGTAGACACGAAAGTATTTAAATTGCATTAAGTGTTTGTTTGACATCGCTTAATTTTAACTTATAAGTGTTTTTAAATCATGATTTACGATATACGATGTAAATATGTGAGAACAGTTTTATCTCGACTCATGTGAAAAGCACTTATAAGTAAAAAATAAGTTATACCAAACATAGGAATCTCTTCTCTCTTTTTTTAATTTAACTTGACACGAATATAAGTTAAGATGAAATCTAATTCTATACTGTTCCAAGAATGTCAAGTTTACACAAGTGTTCAAATTTGTTGAGATTTTTGTTGGTTAGTGATTTAAATTCTGAAAACTACTCATGCTCTACCATACCCTCATCCCTAGAATTTTTTTGAGAATTTTTTTTTAATACAATGTGAGAATTTTTTTATCTCCCATATTCTATTTTGAGAAATGATGCTATTATAAAAGTGAATGTAGTTGAAAATATTTTTGAAATTCTAATTTATACAAAATTAAATTTATTGAACTCTACAAAATTCAAGTATTATCTGAAATCATAAGAAAAATATCTGAAAATTATTATTCCAAATATTACTAAGTTCGTTGTATAATTTATTCCATCATTTTCAATTTGTTGCAGGCAAGAAAAGCAGTGGACTTAACTCAGAAAACTAGCACAGTTGTGGAGCCGTAAGACCTATTCCTTTTACACGACCACGTGACACAAAATGATGGCATATTTCTTCTTTTTTTAATTATTATTACACTAGGAATGTATATTATAATAAAAGGAATGCATATTAATTAGATTAAGTTCCTATTACATTAGTTTTTTTCATAGGAATCCAAGGTTTTCATCCTATGCTTCAAATAAAATCTTACTCTTGTATATGACATGCTGAAAATTCATTTTATATCAATTCACAATTCAATCTCCCCCTCCCTCCCTCAAGCCGAAAATTCATTTGATATCAACTCACTCACAATCTTGTTCTTGTTTTTTTTTTTTTTTTGGTAGAATTTACTCCAATGCAATACTCAAGGTTTTTCATATATCTATAATACTCTTCCCTCCTATCCTTTTTATAAGTAACTTTTATCCTTATTACATAAAACGAACTGACAGCTAAGATTAATTAAAAATAATAAATGTGTCAAAAATGTTATATTTCTTCCAAATATGCCCCTATTTATTAAAAGAGTATAGGAGAGAGCATGAGTAATAAATATGAGAGATTCTGGCAAAAAAAAAAAAAGTAGGAGAATATGTAATAAATGACTAAATAAAAGAGAATTAGTGGTGAGTGGGAGATAATTAATATAAAGATGTATATTTAATAAGAGTTGAAAAAAAAAAGTTTAAATTTTGAGACACAATGAGAAATTTGCTTATAAAAAAGATCAACCCTAAAAAAGATAAAGTTGCTTATAAAAAGGATCGGAAAGAGGTAGTATATATCTTATACAGCACTACTGATAATCTTACATGATTAAGAATGACCATCACTGTAGCATTATGCTGGGAAGTATCCAAAATTGTCGCAGTTGGCATTAAAAGTAAAAATCTTTATCTATCTCTTAGATTGTTAAAAATATCATTGGAAGGACAAGAAAGGAAGAGTGTATTTATCTTGATTCTATCAAAATTGTGGAATAAATAATGAACCTATTTCCTCCAGATGCTGCCAGCGCCATGTATCAGAAATGATCTTAGAGTTCTACAGATGATAAATTGCTCAGTCAGTATCACACCCACAGAAGTAGCTACAGTCTTTGCCCCTAATGTCTACTGAATACTGAAGGACCAAAACAGGATCAACTTGATCATCCAACAATTCTGAAGACACAGAGCCTACAGAGCAGGTTCAAAAGGGCTAAAGCTTGAACCATTTCCCAGCTGATCCAATGCAAGCATTTTAAGCGCTGCCCTTAACAGTTGAACAATCATTTACGTGATTTTTTCCCTTTAACCTTTATAGACGACGAGCATTCCTTTGTCCCATGGAGCACTTCACCAAGCATTTGTAACCATAGACTTTTGAAGTTCTTGTGAAAACTCAGCTGAAACCAATCCAAAACTTCTGTATAAAGTTCACTTGGATTTTCCTCCCACACCATTCTTAACATAGCAGAGCTATCAATCAACCTACTCTTTAACTTGCTCAAGAGATTTACCACCCTTTTCTGACAAAATGCTTCTTTCTTTAAAATGCTTTCAGGAGGGGCCGCCATATATTTTCTCACAGATTTTACACATGGACACACCTGACCAACAAGCAAAGCATAGGCAAATACTTGCATCCGAAGATCATCATCACTAATTGGCATCTGACACTTTGGAAGCTCCCAACGCCCGAAGGTTGGATTGACCCAACCTTTTACTAGGTCAGTCTGGCTGTCATAGAAAGGCCTGGGATCCATTAGGGGGCCAGAGAATCTACATGAAGACTCGGCATGCTCAACAAGCCAAGCTGGCTCCACACGCGTCACACCATGCATGTATGGTCTATTTGTATATAATAGTTCATTATAAACCAAAAACTCGGGGGCTGCAACAGAAACTGATGACCAACGATGAAGGAAGACACTTTCTTCATACGCGCATGATTGATACCTAACAGCAGGAACTCTTGTGCTGCCATCTGAAGTCCTAGAAGACCCTGTAATACGTTTGGCAACCCTGTCTACCCAACCAGCACAGATTGCCTCGCAGATGAGCCGTTCCTCATCCAGCAAAAGAGGATATTTTTCACAAGATACCTGCCAGGCATGTTCTGCATCCTCCAAAGTTCCATGAACCCATGAGTACTCCTGTTCAAAACCACCAACAGTACTCTGATAGAACACAAGTTTAAGTAGCTGTTGCCTAAGCTTGAACATCTCCTCCATGGTTTTGAAGTGCAATGCATTTTCATCACAGAATTCTATAGGTTTCTGTGAATGTTCAAAATGCTGCAAAGCATAAGCTATTGTCAGGGCATCACTAGAAATAACACGGAATTTTTCACGAGAAACTTTTGCATTCAATTTCTTTCTCCTTGATTTTTCTTCCTTGTCAATGACTTTCTCACTGTCCGCCATGCTAGATTTCTCATGCATCTCTGAGTCTCCTTTACCATCATTTCCTTCAAAGTGCATTATGAAAGGATTTGACAGGCTCAATGCTGCTGCAGCTGCAACAGCATATGCCAAAAGTAGATTTGGTCGTTTGCATTTATACTTGCTCCTTGTCAATCTAATAACTGTAAGGAGCATTCTGGAGTGACGAGGAGTCAAGGGATAAAGTGCCATGACTTTCCCCAATGGTGTGAGTTCCTTCTTGCCATCTAGTGCTTCAAGAGCACGTAAGCAATTCTCTGCTTCCGCCAGTGCAGCATGACTGGGAGGAGTAGGAAAACGGAACTGTTCAACCTGGATAGAAGTAATAAGTCAAAAATAAATAAATAAATAAATAACAAAAGGATCTCAAATTAAGATGCGTAAAACATATTTGACAGCAAGATAGATACATCGCACATACAATTGCCAGCAACCTGAAAAGTTATCTACGTTTTGCAGTAGGGTATAAAATTGGCAACCATAAGGTCACTGGTAGCAGTTAATCCCTTGAGTCAAATACAATCTTGTTATTAATTTATGTAGTGGAGACCCTCTGAATGAAAAGGATTTAATCTTTCATTTGGTCCCATATACAAAGCCAAGTTATTGCAATGGTAATGGAAAAGGACATAAAAATCATGAATTATTCTCATCACACTCAAGACTCTTGGTACTGATCATCTCGTCCCCAATTTTAATTAACAATGACCATTTCAGTTGATTCCAACAAAATAGATGCTACCAACAAGACCGAATCATACATTATCCTATATATATGTGCATTATTGGAGATACAAAACAACAGCAACAAAGTCTTATACCACTTGGTGATACAGAAACATAAAACAAACCCCATATAGAAAAGAAGATGGACTTGAAGAAACTTATGAAGAGGACAGAGCAGTGAGAGCACATCTTGAACCTACGTTCTTAATAAGCATAGATTTTAACAGAAGAACCACACCATGCATAGGTGCTTTAGAAACTTCAGCAAGAGAGAAGTCAGGGAGTATATTGTTAAAGACTGCAGAGGAATAAAGACGGTAACAATGGCCAGGTCCAGTTCTTCCAGCTCTTCCTGCACGCTGAGCAGCAGATGCCTTACTTATCCATTGTACTTCATATGTTTCCATGCCATTAACGGAGTTGTAATTCTTCACTTTTTCCCTTCCAGTATCCACCACGTACTTTATCCCTGGGATAGTTAAGGAGGTTTCAGCAACATTTGTGGCAACTACAATAAGACGCTCTCCCTCCTTGATTTCTTCAAAGACACGAAGCTGGGCGGCTGCAGGAAGCATAGCATAAAGTGGTAAAACAAAAAGTGAACCTGGAGAATCCTCACTAGCCCTCTTCTCCTTACAAGTTTTTGATCGATCTAAAGCCCCTTCCTTATTCACTGAAAGAGTCTGCCCCCCACCAGAATTGGTGTTTATCGGTGCTTTCCCAGACAATGCCTCAAAGGCAGCCTTCAACGAAGCAAGGGAAGAAGCAAGGTTCCCTTGGTCTCCTAACACATTCTTAAAATCATCACTGTTCTCTGAATGTTTAAGATTATCATCTGCATCGAACTCCAAATCACTATCAGTTTCAGAATTATATGAAAAATCAGATTCATCCACATATACATCTTGCTCATCCTCATCATAAGCACTAAACCTATCAGTTTGTTGGATGGCTGGACTCCCATGGATCTCATATGCTTCATTTATCTCCTTCATGTCTACTCCCTCAGCAGAATCTGTTTCAGGTACCACAGCGCCATGATTTTCTACAGATGCTTTCAAGATCAACTCCCTTGAAGCATTGCGTAGCTTCCTGCATAAGTACTCTACTTCCCTTTGCCCAGTGACAAAGACAAGTATGCCACCAGGTGGCAGTCTCTTGTGAATTGCCAAGACCTTTTTATATGCTTGCCCAATGTAATCAACAATCTCTGTCTTCTTTGAAAAGTGTACTGTTACAGGAAACTGTCTTGTAGGAACTTCTATAACAGGGGGTGGTGTACGGAATAACCTCTTGGAAGTGAAGTCTTCTACTTTCAAAGTGGCACTCATCAGCACAAGCTTCAATGGAAAAATCATAGCCTTAGGATTTATGCTTTTCCCTTGAAGTATCTGTCCTTGCTGTTTCACGTATTCCTGCCATGCAGCAAGAAAATTATATATAGAGCAAGAAGATAAAAGAGCAACCACAGACTTTCATTTGTAAACGAATTATCATACCCACCTGTTCTCGAGACCAGATAACACCTGACAGCATCCCAATCAAAATATCTGTGTTCAAGCTCCTCTCATGAGCCTCATCAAGTATTATGACAGAGTAACGACTCAACAAAAAATCATTCTGTAGCAGAAAAATTTTCCATTACGCTACATGTGGTCGGGTGGCATTAGAACATGGCAAATTCATAATGCATCTTATTTCATCAATTGTAAGCAGACTAATGACAACCAATGGAGTCACCAAAAAACTGTCCAGGCCATGGGATATGATATTGATCTTAATTTAAAATCAACCAAAGACGAAAGAGATAGCAGCAACTAGTAGTAACCATGGTAAGTGGAACTACAATAATCACCAGGATATGGAAATATGAATGATGAGAAGCTAAAACTATGAATTGTAAGGATCTCCATTCTAAAGTGCCATGACACACTTCATGATGATAACATGCACACGCTCATGATACCATCAAGTCGTTTCTTCACTCAGAAGGGCGGATTATGAGGTTTCCCATTGCCAGGAAGTATTAACTAACACCTAATGATCCTCACTATTAATAAACGTTATTATGAACTTACAATCACATTTCCCCAAAAGCTGTAAAGTTATTTTATAATTTTACAGAAAAATAATGCATCATAAGTAGAATATAAAGTTACAGGGAATACCAACAAAACAACCCCATAGCATGCATGTAAAAAATATTAATGAAAAAATTGAACAAAAAACAGAAATAATTATGTAAATAAAACCTGAACTTCGCGTAGTAAAATTCCATCAGTCATAAATTTGATAGAGCAATTATCTCCAATTTTCTTGTCATATCTAACTTGAAAGCCAACCTCCTTTCCAAGCTGAAGACCAAGCTCATATGCCACACGCTTTGATGTGGCAAGAACAGCAACTCGGCGTGGTTGAGTAACACCAATAATACCATTGTGAACTCTGGAGTTGCTTGAACCATAACCAGCTTCATAAAGAAACTGACATCATGAAAGAAACCAAAATACCTCATATTACGATGTTTTGTCAAAGATTAAGTTTCAAATCCTAAAAGACATCACTATAATATAGCATCAAGGGTGCTCACTTGAGGAACTTGAGTTGTTTTACCACATCCAGTTTCTCCACATATGATAACAGAAGAATGATATCTTATGGCTTCCATAATCTCTTGCTCCATCATGACTATTGGGAGATCCTTTCTTTTGTCTTGAACCTCAGCTGGTCTATATACATGCACAACAGTAGGGGTAGTTGAAGCAGAGGAGTCATTAAGGTTGCTCAGTTCACTGAGATTGGTTTTAGAGATATCACATGTCCCGTCCTGTTCCATTTCCCAAATACACCATTAAATTAACTTGCAGATAGACAAGCAAGTCATCTCACTTATACGGAAAACACTAAAACTAAATTGTAAACTTATAGACGTACTTCTGTGCAAAGCCATGCCCATATAAAAAGATGGATATCAGCAGATAATTTGGGCATATATGTGATAATTTCTTCCAACAAACAATAATTCAACTACCTATGCTGAAAGATAGATGATGCAGTTGATGAACGAATAAATATGAAATAAGATAGATGTTATGAGTATAGCCATCTATTCATCCAAATGCTCTGTCTACACATATCAACAATAAGCATACACCATACCTTGTTTTCCGCTCTTATACTCCCATCAACAAGTTTGGCTCTATCAGGACAATGAGTTATATCATCAAATAGTAATGAAGTTGCTTTCTTGTTGACAGGGACGCCACCAACAGAGGCAGCAAGAGATCCATTATTTTCAAAAGACTTATCACCACAGGCTGGTTCCAGAGAGGACACCAAAGGAGCACAAGGTTTGCATAAGAGTTCTCCATCAAATCCAGCTGGTTGGATTTGGTCATTCCCTGCAGTTTCCTGTGCCGTATGAATTTCTTCTGTCTCAGGTTGAATTCTATGAGGAACATTCAAAATACTGGACAGATCATGGCTATGCGCAGACTCCAACCCTTCTTTCAATAAGTGTACAGCTCTCCTCCGTCTCTCTAGCACAGTTTCAGTCTACACAGCACAAGAATATTAAGTAAATAAAGAGCCCAAACACCTTGTTTTTTTCCATATTTCCCCCGTTTGGGAATAAAATTATCATTGTTTTTTTGCCTTCAAAAATTATCATTGTTTTGATTATACTAACCCGATTAATATTACATGAAGACTGCAAAAGAGGATATGCATACTCTGGAATCTGGAATTTGCTGCAATAAATAATAAGGTTCTGAGTTTATCATTAACTTAGTGACATAAAAGACAATATCCTTTTTTTTCCTCCAACCAATAGTAATTTCTACTTCTTTCGAGTAAAATTTCATCATTTATTGAAAAAAATAAAGGCAAAAAAGGTTCACATACTTTAATGTCTCAATGCTTCTCTTAAGCAGAAGTTCTTTCTCCTTCTCCTCCTTCAAAAATGAAGCAAAACCAAGTCATTTCCAAAGCAGAAGAGAATAAAGAGCATTTCATCGTTTATTTTTTTTAAATTTATACACACACCTCTAACTTCTTCAGCTTCCTTTTCTGAGATTTGCTCACCTTTTGCTTTTTGATTGAATTGATTTCTCCATGTACCTATATACAAGAAATTTTCAAGCAAAACAACTCCGCTTTTACCTAGGATAAAAAGAAGAAGCAAAGTGCATACATAATCCTCTCGCTACCCACACCTGATTCGTGCCTTTCCTTTTGTTCCCCGTCTTAGCTGGCAATAGTAAGGCATTACTATCATCGCCGCCATCTCCCAAACTGCCAAAATATAAGGATGTTAAAAGGGTTGACCAAAAAAGGTTAATTCTTGACAACCGACTGATTTTGCTTGGTCTCTTGTTTTCACATAAAAAAAAAAGAATTTACTAAAGAAAAGAGAGTAACAAAGCATAAAACGAGGACAAGGCCTTCAAACCAAAGTAAAAAAAACGATAGAAGAATTCCCCCCACCTTGGAGATCCATTATCAGAATTAAACTCAGTACTGTCACCATTATTTTCTGCATGAGCTTCCATTATGCTTTACTCGGAAAATACAAGCCAATTTCGGATTCTGCTCCGCTCAGAATTGCAGACGGAACACTGACCCTCACGGCTGAAGCTGCAACTCGAAAGTTTACTATGATCAAGGTTCTTAACAAACAAGGCACGACCAAATATCTGGAGGGGCAGAGAAGCGCAAATCTAAGGTCACTGAAGGTTGCGGTATTTCGGCAGCGACAAAAAGATGGAGAGAACACACTCTGGTCGCTGCTGTTGGTGGACGCTCAGCCGAGTCGGGTAAATTCAAACGACTACAAGAGGGCGATGGCGAAGGTGGACGCCGGCGAGTCTCTGGCGGTGTCTCGGCAGATGGCGCTGGCGGGTTGAAGCGCGAAGGCCGTTGTTGCAGGAAGTCGATCCGAATGTTGCATGAGTGTTTTTAGGTATAGGAAAGGCTGAAAGGGTGGGCTTAATTAATACTCTTGATGCTATTTATAAATAATTTTTTTTATTATGTAAAATGAATTGGTAGTTAAAAATAATAATATGTTAAAAATGTCAATTTTTTTTTAATATATGTCCCTATTTATAAAAGAAGTATAGGAGAGAGAATAGATAAAATGTATGAGAGATAATGAGTATAAGATATGAAAGAGAATGAGTATTTAATAAGGGTAAATTAGGAAAAAGAAGTTTACATTTTTAGATAAAAAATGTAAGTTGCTTATAAAGAGACTAACCTTATTAAAAAGAAAATTATTTATAAATAGAATCGGAGAGAATATATGATTGTACGGGGAAAGTAATTATACCAAAGTAAGTGTGTATTTAGACGTGCAATACTGGGGTCAAATCGTGCGTTTTCGGCTTTTCGTTCGTTTGTATATCTTGATTAGAAAAATGAGTGTTTGGTTCAACGATACTAAATCTAGTCTTTTAGAAATTCGTATGATAGAACGCACGAATTTTATAAGCTCCATTTTGGAGCTTTTTAGTAGCTTTTTGGATGATATGCAGTAAAATATTTTTTTAGTTGTATCTAGTATGCTAGATTGATGATAATTTTACTTTTAATGTATTTTTTTAACTCCAAAAATTACTTTAAAATATTTTTTAGTGCTTTTAACCCTTAAAATATTTTTTCAGTTGTACCCAATGTGTTATCATATTGATTGCAATTTTACCCTTAATGTACTTTTTTAACTCCAAAAATTACTTTAAAATATTTTTTAGTGCTTTTAACCCTTAAAATATTTTTCAGTTATACCTAGTGTGCTATCAAACTTATTGCAATTTTACTCTTAATATACTTTTTCAGCTCCAAAAATTACTTTAAAATATTTTTTAGTGTTTTAACCCCTTAAAATATTTTTTTAGTTGTGCCTAATATTTTAAAGTAATTTTTAAATATTTACTTGATTTTTTAAATTTTTTTCCACCCACTCTCTTACCATTATCACAAAAGTCATTTATATTTAAGTCAATCCAAACATTCACTTACTTTTACAAAAGTCATTTATACAATTGCCAATACAAACATAAATGACATTACAAAATCTGAATTTTATAAAAAATAATATTACAAAAAGAATTAGTCCCTTTTTTTTAATCACTGTTTCAAACACACACTAATCAATTAGTCCCTCTGTGACAAAAAAAAAAAAAGAATTAGTCCCTCGTAATAACGTAGTGAATTAAGGTTAGAAACCTAATAGAGATATTCATATTTAGTACCTGATAGTACTTCAAATAGATTATTCCCTTTGGTCTTTATTATAAGGCTAAATTGGTGCGCTTAATTGGTCTTTTAGCCCAACCCAACCCCACCCCACCCAACTTTGCAGGATAGTGCTAGCATGAAGGAAAAAACTATTTTAAGGTCTAATGGAAGAAGTTAGTCTCTCATATTCCAATCCCTGTTAAGAAATGTGTACATATTTAATACCTACCAATTGACAATGCTTTAAATATAATTGTCTTTAATATGAGATACCTAGTAAAAAAATTGTAATTTGCTTAGCTAAGCTAAATGGGTCAACACTTGCAATGAGCACTTAATTTCTCATCATTAGGTGAGATCTCAACTATTTAAATTTAGTATAAATGGTCTAGATTTTAAAAATTTAATTTTTGATTTTTGAAATGATAAAATTTAACAAAAAGTGATAGTTATAATATTATCTTTATTTTGAATTTTACATATATTAAAATAACAATTATTTGAAATATAAAATTATATTAAATTAAATGCGAACTCTCCAAAATCAATATAATAGTATAGAGGGTGCTGCTCATCAAAGTGATGAGCATAAAATATACTCGCAAGCTAACACCCTCTTTACCAAACACACCATTAGGCTGTGTTTGGTTTAAAATGAGGGATAGTTAAGCAATGTTCATTAAAGTTAGGTGGGGTAAAAGATGGGAGGTTTTAAATTTTATTTGATTGAAGTAGAAGGGAGGGGAGTGGAGGTATAATTTCTTATTTGATTCAGAAGAGTAGGAAAGGGAAGCTAATTAAAAGTTGACAAATCTACCCTTATAACTTTATTTATATCAAAATTGCTATTTTCTAATTTTTAAATATAAAAACCTCTTATCTTGCCACGATAAAACAAGACTCTCCAAGCATTAGAAAATAAAAAATATGATACAAACAATATTATATAATAATTATAAGATATATATATATATAATAATGTATAGCTAGATATTTATAAATTTATGAAATAAATAAAAGATTAAGACCATCATCCTCCTTCCTCACCCACATGCCGGGAATGTAGCAAACACTTCCTTCAGCATGGAAAAGCAACCCATTGGCATGCATCTTCTCTACATAAGGGTGGAAACAGGCCAAACCGCCTAACAGGAGCCTGCGGCCTAGCTAGTTAGAGGCCTGTTCAGGCCTGGCCTATCAGGCTCAAGGGCTAGGCCAAGGCCTCTTTGAAAGCCTGTTTACCTTAACAGGCCAGGCCAAGGCCTATTGACAAGCCTGTGAGGCCTGTAAGGCCGGCTTGAGCCTGTTAAGGTTTTATAAAAAAAAATATAGAGGTAATGCAAAACTACAGTTGTGCCATTCCCCCCTTCCCTAATTCTCTAACCCTAATTCCTAAATTCTCAAAACAAATTTGTTCATTTGTGAAATTGAGCTGCGCGACTCCCTCCATTCTCCCGACTCCTGACTCTTGTAGCTCCACCTCCACTATGAGTGACCGGCTGCCACAAGTCTGCAACCCTCGTCGGCTATCAGTCCTCCGACCGCTGTCCAGTCGCAACCCTCCTCTCTTCGTCTTCTCCCAGTTTGACCGTCGTTTCTCACCCTCAGTTTGTCAAATCGGTGGTCCTTTCTCCGTCAGATTGGTCCTCTCTCCGTCGTCTCTCACCCTCAGTCCACCGTTGAAGACTCTCTCCGTCGTCGAAGATTCAATCTCAGTCTACCGAAGAACATTCGTTGTATTTCAGTTCAGCCATTAGGTAAGTATTGGTTATTTTATTTTGTTTGTTTATTTTTGAAATCTGCTCTGATTCAAGGCTTGAAATCGTTAAGCTTAAGCTGTGTACTGATTATCCTGTAGATATGAATATATGTATGTCGTGTGTTTCAGTTCGTCCCATGTTTTGAGTATTTTGTTTGTTTTTGGCATTTTTGGTCTTCACTCTCACATGCTCTGTTCATGGGAAAATGGTCTTGCATTTCACTAGAGCTAATTTCAAGATCAGATTGAATGCATTTGATTCATACAATGGCGTCCTCTATCCAAAAAAATGGTCTAGCATCTGATCCACAATGACTTTCTTGTAGGTGCTAGTTTTGATTTATACAAGGGCGTCCTCTATCCTAACAAAAAAAATGTAACTAGGCATGTTTTTGGCCTGTTTGTGTTGGCCTACTTTGGCCTGTTTAGGATGTCAGCCCGTTTGGGATCTTTTACAAATCCAGGCCTCCTTAACAGGACACATACCAGGCCAAGCCTGTGTACAGGCCAGACTTAAACCTAATAAAAAGCCTCCAACAGGCCATAAGCCAGACTCAGGCCGTCTGGTGCCTTAACAGGCCTAGCCTGTTAAGGTACAAGTATAATACCCCGAATTTTGAGATTGGAGGCTTGAGAATAAGCCTAAATTAAGTGGACTGCTAAGCCCCGATTTAGCAGGTGTCCCAAATATATTCTCTAATGTTTCTTATATTTTTGGAGTATTAAGAAAGTAAAATGGTGAATTTTGAAGAAAGTAATTATGTTTTTGGTGAAATCGCCTATGAGGTAGTGAGATTGTCATGTGATTTTGAATGATCAAATGATGAGCAAAAATTATGAAATTGTACAAGATGAAAGTAAACATCCTACGCTTTAATTTGATAGGTCATATGAATCAATTAGAGCTATATACAAAAAGATATGAATTTTTGAAGTCAACACAGAAAAACTGTGAAGTTTCTGGAACAGCAGACAAAGATTAAAATTCTGGGAATTTTGTTATTCAATTCAGCAAAATTCTATATTTTTCCTTGCAACTAGACTCAATAAGGGTTCTATAGGCTTTGGAATCACTCCAATTCGATTTTTCTAGAATTAGTTATGATTTTTCAAATTTAGGGCAGAAAATCTGCCAGAAATTGCTGAAATCCGAAAATGGAAATTATGACATCATCATAATTAAAGATGACATAAGCTAAATGTTATAAAATCATCATCCTCTTCCTCCATCAGCCAAAAACCGTGCAGCACCATGGAGAAAGAGAGAGAGGGAGTTTTAGAGAGAGAAGAGGAGAAAACTCACGAGATAGGTCGATTTCTTCGATGAATTCGTATCTAACGTGTATAATCCTTCTCCTAAGCTTCTCTTCTATGTGATATAAGGTATTTGAAGCACAAATCTTAGTGTTTTGAAGTTAGGGTTTTCAGCCACAAGAAGGAAAAGCTAGTGGGAGCTTGAGGTAACTTCTAAACTCTTGCATATTGAATATTCTGGCTGTTATAAACAATTTAATCGATGAAATTTCGCCGGATTGTCTTTGTGTGTAAAAATGGAAAATGGGTTGTGGGGGCTGTTATGCTGCTCAAATTGATACTAAATGGTAGTTTTAACCTAATGGAATAGTCAGTAAAGTGGTTAGGAGTATAAAGGAACGTGTTTACGGAGTCGAAACCGAAAAACCCCGATTTTCCCATGAAAACCCATATATTTCAGCTAGCACTTCAATGATTTTATGGTTCCATTGAGTTCAGGGGCGAAAATTAGGTGGGGTTACAGTTGGGCACTTTTTCGGAAAAGGCCGATAAAGCATAATTACAGAAACACCCATAAAACCCTAAAAGTATGGCTGCCAAGGGAAATTTCATAATTTTACATTGAATTTGATAATTCCGAGTCCGGAAATGGATTCCTTGGGTGAAAATATGTCAGGATAGCCCAGGTTAGAATTTCAAGAAAAATACAGCCGGACCGGGTATAATGGGGCCGGGTCCCCGGGGGTATTTTAGTAATTTTTCAAGATAGACTCATATAACCCCCAGAAACACTATGGAAGTGTCTAAATAGTATATTTGACATTGTAGGTTCGAATATGGAGCCCCGAGCTGTTTGCACTTAGATCGATGCACGCGTTTCGAGACGGAAAAAGGTTAAGGTAGGGGACTTACCTTACTTGCATGTATTTGATATCTTTGCTTGTGTAATGATGTATGTGATTGCTTTACTTGATTGTGTAGAGCATATTTGAGTAAATGAAGCTCTGTTTCTGTTTTCGCTGTGGCCATAGTCTTGTTGTATGAAACATTGAGCATGCAGAAATGTCATTATGGGGCATACATCTAGATAAAGCTAACATGTCATACACATAACATCAATCATGCATGCATTACGGTATCTGTTTCTTACTGAGATTCTCTCGAATCTCACCCTCCCCTACCAACAATTTAGACAGGAGACGACAGAAGATATGTAAACAACAATGCAGAGTATTGTACGAGGGGATTACAGTAGTGGAACGAAGACGGGAAGAAGTTTATGTTTCACTGGGATAAGTTTAGACACCCTAGTTGCCTTGTGCGGCTACCTTAATCGTAAGTATCATGTACAAACCCCTATGGGGAATTTATGTAATCATGCACATATTATCAGTATAGTTATACTATTCCTGTGTTACCTACCAAACCGCATATCATTTTCCGTAAATACTCTGATAAATGTAAAATTAAGATATGGGTGTGACAACAAATCTGGCCTGACCTGGCCTATTTCCACCCCTATTTCTACATAAGAACGACCCCTTAGCACCCATATTTTTATTCTAGATTCAAATAAACCGTAGAGGGACGAACGACTACCATGGAGCAGGTGGCAGCGGTGGTGATTGGTGAATGAAATAAAAAAGGTAATAAGACAACACTGGAATATTAAAAGAGTTCTATAGACAAATTTGTCAAAAGTTGAAGCAAAATTTCCGAAAAAACTCGATTCTAAAGGAATGAGAGGGGGAGGGGAGCAAGAAAAGACAAAACTTTCTCTCATCCCTTCTCTTCCCCTCCATTTTTTGAATCAAACAATCATGCCACCTCTTTTTACCGCACCTTCCATCCCCTCCCCTCAAAAAATCTCTAGCCAAAGAGAGCCTCAAGGTTATTCCCTGTGCATTGGGGACATTTGTCCTAATTGGGTTGGCTTACATTGCAGCTCAAAGTCAAAGGGATCCCACGGATACCCCCAGAAGTTATACGTTTGCTTTAATTCAAATCTTCTTTTCTCTTCACCACATCTCGTTGCTGACATTTTTTTGGGGAAAAATACGGCTAACTTAGCATGATTAACCTTAATATACAGGATTACAAGTGCTAGCTAGCATGTGGGATTGAAGCCTATAAAGTCATCAGCATATATTTTGACATTGAACAAAGTTTATCATAGTGTTGGTTTAAAAGAAAAAAGAAAAAAGCTTGAGATGTTTCACAATGATTACTAGGATCTTAATTATTTCATGAAATTAATATAGTACATTTAGAGTCATTACCCTTTTTTGGGAGAAAAAATTACCCTCACCCGAGTACAAAAGTTAAACATATAAATATGTCTCTCAAATTTCATTCGATGCAAATAAATTTCGAGATATTTGATATTTACAAGTCCAATTTATAAATGAAGTTCAACTTGTAGTTATGAAAATTTCACTTGTAAACATTAATTTGTAAATTTGACTAGTGAATGACGCAACTCAACTTCTAAATATTGATTTTTTCTGGAACTAGTCAGTATCAAATGAAATAATGGGGATATATTTATATTTAATTTTCTTATCTATAATCTATGGGTAATTCCCTTTTTCTCTTATGAAAAGGCTATAGGACAATTCATATAAATAGTAATATAGGAGATAAGAGAAATACAATATTGAGAATGAATATGCCTTTTATATTGATTATTCTTTGATTGGATGAAAATAATTCTTGAACGAAGATGTGTTAAACTCTAGCCTCTAGGGACAGATAAAAAAAATATTTTCTTCATAAAAAAACAAATCTTTATTAGTCCTAACTCTCTTCATGTCTCTGCTTGTTTTCAATAATTGGAACAGGCGAGTAAATTTTATTTCATTGAAATCTCTCCAGGCCCCCTTTTTTTACTAGATATTTTCTATTTTTTGTAGGAGTTAAAAAAAAAAAGGGATAATTCCATGAGTTTTAAACTTGAATCTCGAATGATAAAAGTTGGAATCCCACTGATGTAAACTTGATTTTGGTATTATTATTGCTAACAATGACTATTCAATCTTTGCAAGTGAAAATTTTAATTATCAACAATTATCACAATAAATATGTTATAAATATTTAGATTATGTGGACATCCATAAACTGTCCCAAGTTTTGCCCTTTCATACCCTATGCAACATTATTGGGAAGTGAAAATCCAACATATAAGTAGAAAGGTTGATTGTCATGGTGGATTTTCTCGCAAAAGGGCTATGAAAGAAGTTATTAGACTGCAAATTCTCAATATAGAGTTATTGATAGAGATTTTAGCTTATGGTGCTGATTCCTAATTTTAATGTACTTGGTTTTTGCCTTTATTTTCTGCGTATAAAAAACATTATGAGTTATAGGGAAAATCCCATAAAAATAGGGAAAAATCCTAAATAAATTTTGTTTTCTATAATATATTAGGTATTGACTACACTTGATTAGCAATTTACAATTTATTTTAGTAGAAAATTACTGATTTGGGATTTTTAAATTTTAAATATATATTTTTTTTTGAAATTTTCCTAAGTTATAAATAGATTCATTTAAAAAAGTAAAGCAAAAGAAGAAATTATGATATGGGAAAATTATATTCAGGTCCCAAACAAAAGAAAAAATAAAAAATTGGTCCTTTCAGATTTCAAAATTACTAATAAGTCCCATGAACTTGTTAATGACACCCTTAAACTTGTCAATGATGTGCACATGGAATTGTCAATGGAATTTATTGATAATTTTAAAATTTGAAGGGATATTTTTTGTTGTTTCTCTTATTTGGAACCTAAATGTAGTTTTTCCTTAAAGATATTCCTTTTAGGCCCAAGCGGCCCAAAGCTAATTCAAGTGATCCCTGTTCTGAAGAACCCTTGCAGGAATTTTCGCCCATTTCCGTGGAGGGGAGAGGAAGAAGCGTAGGAAGATTGGAGAGCGATGAGGCGCCAGGCAAGCCATTTATATTCGAAATTGTCGAGGTCAAAATCCTTAAACGACAATCTTAGCCTTCCCAACGACATCCCTCTCCTACGTTTAAATCAAAGCCCTAAAAATATTCAGATTAAAAGCTTAGTTCCAGCTTAAAGTAAGGGGGAAAATTTCACTTTTCTGTTTTTGGGCTATGTTGTTGTTTTACATCTAGTTTCACTCCTCCCACTAACTCTTGCTCCGCTAACCCTAGCCCTCTTTTCATCTTGCGCCCCGAAGCCTTCCCTAGATGGCTTCACGCAGACTCGTATCTTCTCTGATTCGATCTTCCCTTCGTCGATCTTCGACTCAATCTTCCATTACCAGCCCCAGACCAAGACTGTCTTCTTCCACAGTGTCGGGTCGTCCTTCTCCGTATGGCTACCTCCTCAACCGTATCACTGAGTATGCTACATCAGCTATGGCCACCTCCGCTCCTGCCCCTCCGGTTAAGAAGGATGCTGGAACTGGCGGTGGTAAGATCGTTGATGAGTTCACTGGCAAGGGTGCGATCGGTCAGGTGTGCCAGGTCATTGGTGCCGTCGTCGATGTTAGATTCGAGGAGGGATTGCCTCCGATCTTGACTGCCCTTGAGGTTATGGATCATTCGATTCGATTGGTGTTGGAGGTCGCTCAGCATTTGGGTGAAAACATGGTTAGGACTATTGCTATGGATGGAACTGAAGGGGTTGTTAGAGGACAGCGCGTGCTCAACACTGGATCCCCTATTACCGTGAGTTTCGAATCACATTATATTTCTTGATCGCATTACATTGATACTGGTTTTCAAGTTTTGCAATTTGATTTTGGTTTTTTAGGAGGGTTTGACTTTCCGGTGTCTCTCTGCACCTAACGATCTCAAGTTTAGTCAATTCCACCACAAACTCTTAGGCCTTTTGAATGTCTCAGATCTCAGTGTAGTTTTACTCCTTTGGAAATTGACCGAAAATGCGTGAGCCCTTTTGGTCGCGTTAAATTTCTGTTAATGTTATATATATATATATATTGGTCATTATCTTGAACAAGTCAGATGGATGATTTATCTGTTTTGCTGGAATATATTTGTTTTGTTAATTCTTCCTAATGGCATTTTCTATTATGATGTGGTTCTCATCTTTCTTACTCAGCATGTTGGAATTCCTTCTTGGCTCTACGTCTCTGTGATGCTTGTTGTTGAAGCTTATCGATTCTAGCTTTCTGAAGCTAATGTACATGCCAATATTGTTTTAGTTTTGCTGGTGTCTGGTTATAATTCTGTGATTTTGCTCACCTCGCATATCTCTTTTTATCCAGGCTCTGACACCCTATTGGACATGGATTTTGCTTCCCTGATTTTTTATATTTGTTTTTGTCATCTCTTTATTTCCTATTTTCTGATACAATTTATGCTTGCTCTTTAGGTTCCTGTGGGTAGGGCTACCCTTGGACGTATTATTAATGTCATTGGAGAGGCTATTGACGAGAAGGGTGATCTCAGTAAGAAATCATATATCAATTTATTTTTTCCAGTACTTGAGTATTTGTGCTGTCATTTTGGTGAGGTATTTTTGCTGATGATATTGTTTTGATTTCAATAGAAACTGAGCACTACTTGCCAATTCATCGAGAAGCTCCTGCTTTTGTTGAGCAGGCAACTGAACAACAGATCCTTGTTACAGGAATTAAGGTGTTTTTCTTCTGTCCGTTGCAGTAAATTTTGTTTTCTAGTTCACATCCATTTATTTTGATTGTTTGGGAATGTATGTGTTATAACTGGGTGCCATTTGGTTATTGCTCTTGCCCTCAGGTTGTGGATCTGCTTGCACCATACCAAAGAGGTGGAAAGATTGGATTGTTTGGTGGTGCTGGTGTGGGAAAAACTGTGCTTATCATGGAACTTATTAACAATGTTGCAAAGGCTCATGGTATATGCATAAGTGCACTTGGTTACTTGTTAAGATGTTCTAGCTCCTCTATATATATGAACGCTGAGTATTTTGTTGGGCAGGTGGTTTCTCCGTGTTTGCTGGTGTTGGAGAACGAACCCGCGAGGGTAATGACTTGTACAGAGAAATGATTGAGAGTGGTGTCATTAAGCTTGGTGACAAGCAGGTGAACTTAATGTTTTGAGATATTCAATGTATTCCTTATATTTCTTCTAGTGTGATGCTTATGTCAATTATTTTACAGAGTGAGAGTAAATGTGCTCTTGTATATGGTCAAATGAATGAGCCCCCTGGTGCTCGTGCCCGTGTTGGTCTGACTGGGCTTACAGTTGCTGAACACTTCCGTGATGCTGAAGGGCAAGATGTGCTTCTTTTCATTGATAACATTTTCCGCTTTACCCAAGTATGGATTCTTTCTACATTCTTGGCTAATTTTTGTCCTGTTCAGTGCATGTGGTCATTCTATTATTGTTTGATTTACATTGTGATTCATCATTTAGGCCAACTCGGAGGTGTCTGCTTTGCTTGGCCGTATCCCATCTGCTGTCGGTTACCAACCAACATTGGCTACTGATCTTGGAGGTCTTCAAGAGCGTATTACAACCACCAAGAAGGGTTCAATTACCTCTGTCCAAGCTATTTATGTGCCTGCTGATGACTTGACAGATCCTGCTCCTGCCACCACTTTTGCTCACTTGGATGCTACAACTGTGTTATCACGACAGGTTTGGTTGTGTCTTGTGAAGTGCCTGCTACACTGATGTTTCTGTTTTGTGGTTTAATGTACAATTTTGAAATCATTGAACAGATCTCTGAGCTGGGCATCTATCCAGCTGTCGATCCTCTAGATTCGACATCTCGTATGCTTTCACCCCTTGTATTGGGTCATGATCACTATAACACTGCTCGTGGTGTACAAGAAGTACTTCAGAACTACAAGAATCTTCAAGATATCATTGCCATTTTGGGAATGGATGAGCTTAGTGAAGATGATAAGTTGACTGTTGCTCGTGCACGTAAAATCCAACGTTTCTTGAGCCAGCCTTTCCATGTTGCTGAAGTCTTCACGGGTGCCCCTGGTAAATACGTAGACTTGAAGGAAAGCATAACCAGCTTCCAGGTATGTGTTTGTCTTATTGAGTAAATACTATTTTTGCCAATTCTATTTCTTTTAGATTTTAATGTCTAACCAATCATTAAATGGGAAATTTCATACTTTTCCATTAAGCATTTAAGCTGTACCAAAAAATGTACTATACTTTTTTGCCTACTATGTGCTGGTTTCTGCTTCCTTGCCCTTAGAAGATCGAATATGTCTGTCTTATGATGCTCTTAGACTTTTGGCTTTTATTTTTATCATGATTTGCCTTGATGTGCCTGATCGACTTATGAGTTGATGCACTTGTCTATCTGTAAAACCATGATTCCAGTATTCCAGTTGCTATTCATAACTATGAATCCAGTAGTTTTAAGTTTGTTTTAGGATTTCTTTGGCCTTCTTGTAAAGGTTAAAGCACCATTGTGAAAATAAACCCCCTTTCAAAGCAAAACAAAAAGGATATGTTAATTCTCACAACTCAGAATATCTTAATGTTTTTATCCTGTTTGTTTCAATTATTTTTGGATGGTAGATTTTTCTTTTGCTACTTTAATCAATATACCTCACCTTGGTTTTCCTTATGAACTGATGCACAATAAAAAATGATTATTTTGCTGTTCTATACTTGACAGGGTGTGTTGGATGGTAAATATGACGACCTTCCCGAGCAATCATTCTACATGGTCGGAGGTATTGATGAGGTTGTTGCTAAGGCAGACAAGATTTCTAAGGACTCTGCATCATAAGTTAATAACAACACAGCCTTGCCGCTATGTTGATCTGTTTTTTTTTGATAGATGCATAAATCAAATAATTTAGGATCTCTGGGCAATGCCAAATGACAGAATCTTTCAATTTTTTCTCTCTTTGGTACCCATTTGTGTCGGGATTTTCCATTTCCATTTCAAACCTTGTTGCCAATTGTGAAAGTGAAACGGAGCCTGTGGGCCTCATGCACCCCACGCCCCCCCTTTTTCAGTTGTGTTAATAAGGGGAAAAGGCAAGAGAACATGTACATTTTCTACTGTTCTGTTTCAGGAACATTGGTTGCATCAATGATGATGAAAACTTTGGCTGAGTTTTTCCTCACGCTGTCAGAGAAGCAAACCTGATTTTTCTTGTGAGGGTGTGTTTGGTTCAGCTTATTGGGCAGAAATAAGTGTTTGGGCAATAAGCCTAAGGCTGTGTTTGGAAACACTTATTTTTGGACTATAAGTTCTTATTACGCAAGTCGAGATAAAACTCCTCTCACATATTTACTTCGTATACCGTGAATACGATTTATAAGCATTTATTGTCTAAAAATAAGCTATTCCAAACGAGTGCTAAATAAAAATGTGTTGTGTTTTTGCAGTGTTTGGTTCAGCTTATTTTATTTTTTGCAGTGTTTGGTTCAGCTTATTTTAATTGCATCACTGGTAGAATAAGTTACTTATTAAATAAGCCTTTCACTACAGCTTTTCTATTAAGCTATTTGTTACGTAAGTCGAGATAAAATTTCTCTCACATACTTATCTCGTATACCGTAAATCACGATTTATAAACACTTATTGTCCAAAAATAAATCGCTTATTCAAACATAAATCACATTATAAAAACTGACCTTTTTATTAAGTCATTTTAAATAAGTCAGAATTATAATAAGTCATTTTTCCTACCACTATTCCAAACACACAGTGAGTGTTCTTCATTTCTTTTTCTTTCCCACCTATTTGCTATTTATAAGTATCTTGTTAATGGATTTGGATTGGATAAAACAGAGTAATGAAAAATCATTATGGTCATATTTACACAGGATTTCTTCTACGTTTTTGCAGGTTTTCTCTTCAAATTTTAATTGAACTTAATTCCAATTCATCAAATTGTATTGAAAGGTTTTTGTTAAAAATTTTTGCTGTCTGTTTCAACGTTTATGTAGCTTATGTAACTTATTATGTTTTTTGTTAGGTGAATGGTATAACATTTTTTGGCACTTGCAAGTCACGTGTATTATTGATTTCAATATACCCTTTCTGGTCCTTTATATAAGATGTTTCAGTTATTTTTCTTTATTCAAAAGAATCCTTATATTTCATTACAGTAAAACTTGCCAACATTTTGAGATCATGCAAGTGTCCCAGAAACAACGACGACTGTGGCGGGAAATGAGAATAATGTTGGTGAGGAAGGAGGAGAAGGAACAAAATGGTGAAGCTGATCAAACACAGTATGAAGATTAGGTTGATTGCATGATGTTATTGAATTGAAAAAATTGCTTAAAACTTAAAAGTGCTTGTTTGAAACTTAAAAAGGATCTGCTTCTTTATCTTATGAAAAAGAAGATCATGAGAAGAAAACTTCAGTGTATGTATAGTAAGTCGTCCGATTATCCATATCTTTAAATGATTAATTTAAAGAATAAGAAAATCGATCTTGAAAAAGAACTATCCAAAGCAAGAAAGTTAGAGATAATTAATCAAAGGTTGCCGATTAATTTAGAACCGATTAAAACCATTTGAAAGTTTTGAGACAAGAGTTAGAATTGGTAAGTGAACAGATTAAGATAGAATCTGAACTTACCTGAGAACAGATAAGCATAGAAACATCTAGTAGTAAAATAAAAACTACTTCGAAAGTAAAAGAATTATATCCTTTTTCTTCAGCAATACCAAATGCTATAGGTAAAGAAATAGAAGAATTAAAAATTCTTTTAGAAGAAAAAGAGAAAAGGAAATTAGAAAGAAAGAAAAGACGAGAGATGAAATTAAAATAAAAAGAAAATGAAGAAAAGAAAATAAAAATTTTAGAAGAATTAAAATTGAAAATCCAAGAAGAAAGTGATCATGATTCAGAAGGATCATATATTAGTCTGAGGAGAGTAGCAAGATATGTTCCTTATCTTCTTGATATAGACGAGATGTTAGAAGATGGTGGAGCTTGGACCTACCATGTGACAGAATCTGCAGTAGTCTACTGCAGGAAAAAGAATCCGATAAAGCAAGGAGTAATTAGCCAGTTCATTGCATTCAGAAGAAAGATAAGGTTGAATCAAATCAACGCAAACGACAAAGTCAAAAAGAATCTTTGTACGATAATGCGTAGAAAAGAAGAAAAGCAGCATAGCTGTCCATTTTGCCAACCATTGTCGGCAGAAACGACAGAGAAAGAAAAGCGAAAGCAGGCGACAAGTGTGTTGGCCACCTAAAAAGAAAGGAGCTTTTCCAGAAACCTTATCCGATAAAGACATGAGACCAGGTCAAATAATTAAAGCTGTCGGCCACAAGAATAAAAGACACCACCCGTGATTTACTTTTTGTAACTAGGGTTGTGTAAAGGAAACTATGGTTAAATTATAAAACCATGGTTACCTGCTAGTCAAGTTTCTATATAAACCGAATGGGGTTTTTTCACAGAGCACGAATTAGCACCTCACTCGCTAATGTACTTTGTTTTTCCCCAGCCTATGTACATGTTCTTGGAGTAAATAAAATCCAAGGAATCCTTATTCCTTGTTCTTATCATTATGCTTCTAAACTAATATTCGAGAGGAGAGAGGATGAGTTGAGGAAATTACAGGATAACCAGACGATAAAGATTCTGAAAAAGAGTTTCTTAATTCTCGAAGGTCTGCCAACGTTTGTGGTAAGCCCGTGAAGGCAAGAGGCCATTGAGGGCGTGATACCAACCGAAAGGTGCTGAGGTGGAGAAGTGAGAAAGAGGAAGCGACTTGCGGAAGACAAGTTGGACCTGGTAAATCCTAATCTCTCATCCTGTTATAATCCTGATTATTAGATAACTCGAAGCATGATAGGAACAAAATTAGGGATTCTTTGATTTTATAAACATGAAAAATTTAGTCTTAGAACTAATGTATATAGCCAAGGAATATCATAAGAAAGAAAATTACCATATCTAGATAATTACGTTATCTGGTTCTTTATTGGATTGATTATATTAAAAACAATCATTTTGTCTAATTATTTTCTTGAAATAAGGGCGATAGAAGGTAGAACCTTGTGAGTTTAAATTTTCAATGCATTATTAGAGCCGGGAAAACGGGCCGAGCCCGTCGGGCCGGCCCTTTTAGGCCCTGGCCCTTCAAAGGCCGGGCTTGCAAATTGTAGCTTCAAAAGGAAGTCGGGCCTAAAAGGGCCGGCCCTGTAGGGCATCGGGCTTAAAAGGGACAGCCCTGGAGGGCCTCGGGCCTGCCCTTTAAGCCCGTTTATTTTTTATTTTTTTTTCCTAGAAAGGAACCATGTTACATTTTTGAATTGCCTTATTAAATCTATATGTCACTCTGTCCTCATATTGTATAGAGTATGATTTTTGAGTATATTGTTTTGTCTAATTGAATCATATTGTGATTTTTGAGTATGATTTTTGAGTATATTATTCTGCCTATTTAGAATAAAATCATATTATATACTATTCTGCCTGATAGAGTATGAACTTTGATGGAGGTTGTGATTATTTGACTACTTAAACCTTCTGCTCAAAGTAAAACACAATCAAATGTCCTTAAAATTAATGATAATGGCAAAGAAGGTAAAAATGATAGTCGTCATACTCATGTTGTTTACATGTTAGAGTATTTAGCTTCTTGCCTTCTTATACTTTGGCTTTTATGTGAGTTATTTATGGACATGATTTTACCTTTGATTATACATTAGTAACTGTGTTTATTTGTTACAAGAGATGTGTTATTTAAACCTTAATGCTGATAACATTTATGTATTAAATTAGAACTTTAATCATTGTTATATACTAATTATATCTCTCTAGGGAAAATACACAGGAAAAATAGTTAAATATTGTGAAAATGACTTCCAGGCCCTGCGGGCCGGCCCTGACCCTGATGCTCTCGAGCCGGGTCTTAAAAAACTGTAATTTTCCTGACCCCGAGCCCTTTAGGGCCGGCCCTGATTCCCAGCTCTATGCATTATATAAGAATAAGAAGGAATTACGTTGACAATTTAGTATACGTGACTAAATTCTTGGGAAAATTGCACAGAAGTCCCAGTAAAAACAAAATGAGACCAAAATGTCCCTTAAAATCTCCGATTTGCAATGAAGTCTTGTGGGGGCATTTGGGTAATATATTCCAATCGTAAAAAGACCAAAATAACCTTATTAATTAAATAGAGAGAGAAAGAATTGGAATATATTTTGAGGTTATTTTAGTCTTTTCACAATTGAAATATATTACCCAAATGCCCCATGAGACTTCATTGTGGATTAGAGATTTCAAAGGACCTTTAGATCATATTTTGTTTTGCTTGGGACGTAATTGCAATTTCCCTAAATTCTTTTTTAATGTTCTTCATTTCTAGACAATTTTAAAAAAGGAAAAAAAGATGTCATTATTCAAGTGCCCGCCCACATCCAATGATCCAAATAACATCCATTATGTGTTAATCTCTTCTATTAGAAGGAAAAAAAAAAAGAGTAAAAAGAAATAGATAGAGCAAATTGAAATCCGTAATCACTAAAAATCTCTTATTTGCCCAATATGGGCAGTGTTCGAATTGCCCACCAAGACAAATTAGCTTAATAAAAATTATCTTATTCAATTCCACTATTCACGGTGCACAGAGCAGTTCTGAATCTAAGCTCCAATGATATGGTAAGATATGACAAATTTCATATTATTTACAATGAAATTGATTGAATCATATTACAAACATCTAAATAAATTAAGCTGCAAGTTAAAATTAAGGGAGAATTGCTAAAAAAAACTTCATGGACAACTTATTTGTTAAATAGAACCTGAGAAGATATCTTGCACACGGAGGGAAGATATCTGCACACGTATATGGAAGAATTTTGCATACAGGGAAGATCATCTGCACACCAGGGAAGATATTCTGCACACGTGAAAGATAATCTGCACACAAAGGTCCCATTCGACAAATAAGTTGTCAATAAGGGATTTTTTCACAATTTTCCCTAAAATTAACCTCACGTCTTTTTTTTTTCTCCTCCTAAATTTCTCATGTCACTCACTTATTATATATTTAAAAGAACCTCACTCACACACACATTTCACTCAAAACTTAACTATGTACAGAACTCTCACTGAGTTTTACAGACACCGTCAAAAGTGTATGAACAGCAGCAGAGCTCCTCAAAAGTAAACCTTAGAATAAATTTTGATGAGCATAATTTACTCCTTCCTTGAAATTTTTGTTTTAACGCCCCCTGGAAGTTTTAAAACAGAAAGAGAGAAGCTTCATAAATCCAATGAAGAGAGCAATCTCTATCCCAGAGAAAATAGGCTTGGGCAAAATAATTAATGACATTAATAATAATCACCCACACCCAGGGTTTACAGATCAAGAAAGAAATAAGGGGAAAAAAATATAGTTTGTTGCATACCTTCAACTTCTTCAAATATGATTTCCTTTGACAGGTTAGATGCGGCATGGTATTCAAAACTACAAATCAACCCAAAACATGCTTATAGTGATGGATAAGAATCTCAAGAAAGATTCAAGAAATAATGAAACAACAGGTGATATATAGTTTCATTACCAATTGGAGAAACCCAATTTGAGTTCATGATTAGAAGCATTCTTGGTGGCTTTAACTAACACAGTCATAATTTCTGTCTTTCGTGTACTAACCATGAGTAAATCATACTCTGTTGGGATTATTATTGCAAAAAAGTTATCACTTAGGACACTGAGATACATCTTCTCAACAGCTGCAAGGGTAATCCTTCTTTTGAGTGCATCAGACTCCGGATCAACGATGTGAATGGCAAACTCGGTAATTAGCAAGACACGGCGTTTCATCTTCCCTGAACTTGTTAACCTCAAAACTTTATCTGCAAAAAGAACTCGCATGTCTCCTGTGTTAAAAGGAAATGGAAAAGAATTCAGGATTTCATGGATTGTTACCTCAGATATTTACCTCTCCCAGCCCAATCCCTCATTTGATGATAACCACATGAAATTCAAAGCCTTTGTAAGTTTAAATTTGCCATAGTATAACAATAGTTATAGTTGGTTGTTCACATGATTAAAAATTAGCATCACCATCCCAAAAGCTAGCTTAATCATAAACTTCTCGTCATGGTTGAAAACTTATAACATGGTCCTTTTGCAATCAGTTGCAGCCAACAAAACTCTCGGGTTTTTAATGATTACATAACTTCAACAATGCAATACTCAATGGTGAGATCACATTTGTTCAGAAAATGGTGAGATTATAAAGAAGAATTACAAATATCTCAAGCATTAAACTATAGCATGAAAAGATATTCACATTGGGGAATATATTTGGGAGAATCACATTTCAATCACCTGTAATGGAATTGTTGATATTTTGGCTCTTTGATGTTGAAACTTACAACTACTCTATACTGTACTGACATTTTTTTTGTTTGGGACGTAAAATCACTCATCAGAAACATTTCTCATCAACTCAGTGTTAAAAGCAATAATCTGGAACAAAATGGGTAGACATTAGAGATCCATACGCCCTTTTTGGGGACTTGGGATTATGTGTTATGAACCGTTTGCAATAATAACCTGAGGATAATGAGCTTAATTACGTGTAGTAGTATGCTTCTTAAGCAACTCAAACCTTGTAAACCTCATAAGTCATTACGCTCAACCCATGGATGCAACTTTTTCCATTATATAAGGACTCAAACTACTAAAAGGAGCCTATAAAAAAATCTGCAAAAGAAAAGTTAACGTCCTCGCTACAGCATTCAGACAAGCTAAGGTCTAATCAGCCTTATTCTAAATTACTAACTCTCATCCTAAATATAAAACTTAGTTGACTTTTTTTTTAGAAACATTAAGAAAATTAAATAAGTTACTTGATCATATCATATGCTATGTATACTAAAATTATATATAAGTTTATAAGTAAAACAAATTAGTTTGAAGAAAAAATGATAAATATAAATACTTTTAAAAAAATTTAATTAGTTTCCTTTATGTTCTCAAAAAAAATTAACCGAGTCTTTTATTTATAACAGCAATATTAATAAGCTCATGGATATTCCTACTGCTCTGCCAGTCATCCTTCATCAGATGGCCCAAAGAAAAACAAAGTCACAAGTTGGCGAACCTAAGCCGTATATGTGCTCGTTTGGAATAGTTTATTTTTAGACAATAAGTGCTTATAAATCGTGATTCACGGTATACGAGGTAAGTATGTGAAAAGAGTTTTATCTCGACTTACGTAGTAAGTGACTTATTATCCAAAATTAAGTGATACCAGACACAGGCATAATATTGAGCGTGCATTGCATCTGAAAAAAATTTAATGCCATTTCTTTTTCAAGAAAAATAAAAGGAAAACACAGTGAAGTGAGCTTTAAACATATAAGACATAGACAAACCATTCTCCAAACCAAGTCTTCAGGATCCAATGGGCAAGATTTTGCTTATTTACTACATATACGACACATAAATTTAGAAACACCATATTCAAACATCTTATGAACAGATTCATATAACCATGAAGATTCTGGATTCTGCACAACCAACAAACATGAGTTCCAAATTACAGAAACGCAAGCAAGGAATAAGTAAATGCATTTAATTAGACCTAACCTTGTTTCTGCAAAATATTTAATAACAGCGGATGAGAAGGCATGCCAATGTAGTCCCCTTTATAATCTGAAACAGAGGAGGCCGCTCTTCGAAGCTTTAATCCCATGAACGGGTCTTCGTCGTCGGCGTAGACATGGCTATTGGTAGCTTCAAGTCGCGCGGTTGCTTCCTCTCGATCGTCGTCGCCGGGAATGTTGAGCTTAGGAGGGAATGGATCATCGGCGGGCAAAACGACGTCGTCGATTTTGGGATCGGGCTCCGATTTGAAATTTGAAATCGGAATCTGTCTCTTCAACCTGAAACGTTCCATCATCTTGATGCCTTTCCTCGGGGATGTCGCAGAAAGCAGCGAGTTTGGCGAATGCTATTGTGCATGCAGGCTGTAACGGACTTCTTTCTGAGATCGTCTTCAAATTCGCATGGCTTCTTCCCATTAATATTATTTTTTAAAAAAGGGGAAATTTAAAGAAATTAAAATATAGAGAAAATAATATTTATTATAAATGACAGTAAAAATTATAATTATTTAGAAAAAACAAATATTGAAACATAAATTTAAAAGTACTGAATCATGCTGGGTTATCCTTTTTATTTGGGAAAATTTAATGACTAGGGTAGCCAATTAATATCCAATGGATCCCAAGAAATTATGAAACTTCATTGTAGGATTATGGGGTAAAATGAAATTAAAATTTATGCTGAAAAGACATCACTACTCTTACTTTTTTTTAAAAAAAAAGGTTAACATTTTCCAACCAACATCTTTTTTTTTTTTTTTGAAAAAACTAACCTCTTACTCATTTACAAGTGGTTGGTATATCATGAATAAGTAAAATATTCCTATAAATAATGTAAATTAATTTATTAACAACTACTCATTTGCAAGTGTTTTATATATCATGAACAAGTAGAATAGTTATAAGAACAAATGAAATTTTTTATTAAGATAAATTCATTTTTTAACAAGATTAAATTTGTAAGTGTCCTATATATTATGAATAAGTTGAATAGTCCTATAAATAAGTGGAATAATTATATCCTATGCGAATAATTGTTTAAAACACTTATAAATGAGTAATTGTTAATAAAGTAGTTTATCTTGTTTATATGACCATTCGATTTGTTCATTATGTATAAGACACTTATATGGGTAGTGATGTCTTCTCCGCATAAAATTTAATTTCATTTTGCCCCATTGTTTGCAATGAAGTTTCAGAATTTCTTGAAGCTCAATTGGATATTAAATTGGCAACAATGGTCCTTGAGTGAAATTTTCCCTTTTTTATTTTTGGTTTTAGGCCTAGCACAGTCCTAAAAAAATAAATATAGAAACATGTTAGATGCATAATCTTTTAATTACATTTTAATTCACACTTTAAGAAATGAGTGAATATGTGATTATTGAAACATTTTTACTTTAAAAACATCGAGTTATTGAAATTTGATGGTAGTTTCTTGGATGAAATGGATATTAATTTTGTGCAAAAGATCCTTCTAATTAAGAAGGAGGTTAAATGTATACCACAAAGGAAGAGAGATAAGTGTCTTCTATATTCCAATAATTCAATTACTCCCTCTAATTCTCATTATAAGGCACTTTCTTGATAATTCTCATTATAATGCACTTTCTTGAGGGCACTTTTAGTACTTTATGAGCTGTTTGGTATGAGGGATTTGGAGAGGAAGGAAGGGGAAGGAAAATTTTTATGACTTGGATTTTAAAAAATTGGAGAAATGGAGTTAAAAGTTTTTTATTAATTTTCCCAACTCTTTTATTTTACATCTTATCTTCATTAAAATTCTGAAACCCCACTTCTCTAATTTTTTTAATTTGAGCATATAAGATTTTTTTCTTCCCTCCCCTCCCCTCCCCTCCAAAACCCTCATAGATTAATAAAGGATTCCCTTGTTTTAAGGAGAGAAAATAGTGAGAGAGAGTAGAAAATGAAATTCTATGATATTGGAACGGGTGATTCAAACCTCAACCATTGAAACAACCAGTTAAAGCTCAACCAAAATCTGGTAGAAATTGAAAAAATGGTAAAAAAGAATAGGGAAAATGACATAAAAAGAATTTTAAAATTGTAAAAACTCAAATCGGGTTTGTTATCAAAAGTTGATTAGAGAATTACGAAACTTGATAAGCAATTCACAGCTCATTTTTTGAGAAATCTCTAATTTAGAATTTTACGATTTTTTCTATCATTTTCTCAAAAGAATAGCTTAAAGTGTGTAGGAATAATAATTAATTAAAAACAGAGAAAGAAGACATAACCCAATTAATGAATGAAAACAATAATCAATGAAATTTTTATTTTATTTTTGTGCGTTAGAAAAAAAAAAAGTTCTTGAATATTAGAAAGAAAACGTAAGAAATGAGAACAAAATCTTCCGGGTGAGATAAATTTAAATATTATTCTCAGCCGAGAAGCAATCGAAATATAAGGATATTTACAACAAATATAAAAGACTGTCATATTTATAACAAATAATTAAGGAGAAGATGGAATGAGAGAATTAAGAAAGATGACTAGGATATTTTAGAACATATATGTTATACTAACTTATTCAGCTAACTTTCTTAATATAATCAAGTTAGGTAAATATATTTTATATTAAGGACCACAAAAGTATTAATTTTATGCAAAAGATCCTCCTAATTAAGAAGGAGGTTTTTTTACCGAAAAATTAAGGAGGAGGTTAAATGTCTCAAAAAGGAAGAGAAATGATTGTCTCGTGTATTCCAACATTTCAAGTACTTCCCTGAATTCTTATTACAAAGCACTTTCTTGAAGGTGATTTTGATCTTTTAAATAAATTTTCAATTCAAGTAAATGATATATATTTATTCTTAGCTGAGCAAGCTTTTTTTAATAAAAAAATAAAGACCTCCAACGGAAAACAAGCCAAAGGAAATAATTAAAATACATTAAAGCCTTAAGAGGATATTTTTAGAATCCATTTTCTTTTTTTGATTCTAGAATCTATATAAGGTTTTAAAAAGAAAAAGAAGAGAAAAATAAGAGCACCCAAACCCCATCCAAATTTAACCCCACAAACTCCTTATATATACTAACCTCCTCTCTATTTTTCAATTGTCATCAAGAGTTTCCAAGTATTATTGCCATCGAGAGTTCCTTGGTACGTACAGATTCGGTTTTCCTCTTCTGTAAAGGAGGGTCCGCTGTAGAATCTGGACCGTTGGATCAGATCTCAACAGTCCAGATTTAATATATTATTATAATATTGATCCAGTCTAGATTATACAGCGGACTCTTCTTTTCTTTTTTACAAAGGAGGAAAGCTGGATCCGGTACGTACACCTATTCTATGCTTCCTTTCTTTATTTTTCTTTCTTTCTTTAACCTACTACGATGCCATCATCTTCTACATCTCCTCGTGATTTGTTCACATGAGCAGCTAATTCTCCTTCTTCTTAAGGAGAGATGACGTGGCTTGAGTCTTGTTTGTTTTGGAATCCAATTAATTCTCATGGTCTTAAAAGGCGTTAAAAGGGGACGCATCTAAACCCCCTCCAACTCTAAATTATTCACTTTGGACCCATTATTTTTCATAGTTTTAAAACTCGTCAAAAGAAAAAACATTTATACCTATATAAGAGATTGTTTATATAACATTTTTGTACCCAATCCTCATATAAAATTGTTTTTACTTGTTAATTTTTTTAAAAAAAATAAATCTGTGAAGTCCTACCTTAATTATAGAGGAAACAAAAAACGCTTTATAAGAATTTAGATATATTGCCTTCTTACTTGTATATGATGTTGCTTCTAATTCTTACAAGGCAAAGTGCCCTTGCTGGGATAAGACCAGCGATAATAGGAAAGGAGGGCATTTTGGTTTTAAAAATCTCAATGCCATGACTAAATTCCCAATACCACCTTCTCATGGTATTGCCTAATACCATCTAGCAAGAGATCCCTCAAACCAAAAATTTTTTTATGGCTTTTCAATCTCAATCCTAATCCCTTCCTTTCAATGAAAATAAAAGAGGTCTTATAAAGGTCTAGACATCTTCCCTCTCAATACCCTTAAAACGGTGAGAGTTTCATTGCCTCACTGTAGGGAACTCACAAGTTGTGGGAATTCACAATTTTAATATTAATAATAAATAATTATGTGCAAAAATAAAAAAAAATTAAGGGGAAAAAAAGAAGAAGCAAACGTGCATGTGTGTTTAAATTTGTATGTTTTTATTTTTTATGTATTATAGCAATATGTGTATATATGAAAGAAATATGCTAATATAATTTATTTAAATTTTAGGACCCATTTGAATACTACACCAGAATGGATGAAAGTGCCTCACCATTAGCCCCTACAACAAATCTTCTACCTAATTCAGCCATACAGGTACTTATATTTAAGATCTTTTAAGATATGAAAATACAATAATTTGATTGTTTAAGTTTACTTCTTTTTTTCTTTTCTTCGTTGCGGGTATGTTTTTGGGTATCATTAGATCATTAGATGTAACATATTTTAATGAAATTGAATATGTCTGGCTTCCTTTTTTTGTTTTGGGTTGGGCAATGGAAGGAGGGTACTGTACAAAGAAAAGGAACACCACTCTTCATCGCATGAGTAGTATAGATGAATTGTTGAAATATTGCAATTTATTTTAATTTCAGGACCCAGTTGATGATCACAGTGGGGAAGTTTGGTTTCTAATGGGTGATGAAGATGTCTCACCATCATCAACCGACTTATGTGATATGATTGACTTTGAACTGGAAGGTTCTGAAAATCAAATTTTGAATTTGGAAGATCTCCTCAATGACACTACTTCTTAATCTTTAAAATTGGAAGTCACCTCAAGTGAGATACACAATGCGTCTCATGATTTGGAATTTGAGAATTTTCTAAATCATCATATTTTTCAGTCTCCGGAGTTGGACATTCCTCCAATATTCTCTTCTTCTAAATCCTTAGAATTGGAAGTTCATCCAAGCTATAATAATTCTCAATTTTTGCAATTTTCTCAATCTTTAGAATTGAAAGTCACCTCAAGTGAGATGCACAATGCATCTCAGGATTTGGAATTCGAGGATTTTCTAAATCATCATATTTTTCAGTCTCCGGAGTTAGACATTCCTCCAATATTCTCTTCTTCTCAATCTTTAGAATTGGAAGTTCATCCAAACTATGCTAATTCTCAATCTTGGCAATTTTCTCAATCTTTAGAATTGAAAGTCACCCCAAGTAAGATGCACAATACGTCTCAGGATTTGGAATTCGAGGATTTTCTAAATCATCATATTTTTCAATCTCCGGAGTTGGACATTCCTCCAATATTCTCTTCTTCTCAATCCTTAAAATTGGAAGTTCATCCAAACTATGTTAATTCTCAATCTTTGGAATTGGAAATTCATCCCAACATCTTTCGAATTGAAAGCTCATCCAAATCATCATAATTCTCAATCTTTAGAATAGGAAGTTTATCCAAGCTATACTAATTCTCAATCTTTGCAACCTTTTCAATCTTTAGAATTGGAAGTTCATCCAAACCATCCTAATTCTCAATCTTTAAAATCGAAAATTCTTCCAAATAACAATACTTCTCAATCTTTGAAATTGCAAGTTCTTCAGAATGCCTCTACTTCACAATCTTTCCCAAATGTTTCAAACCAGCAGCATCTTCATGCCCAACAATATCAAATTGCGCCAACTTCTCCTCACTATCACCAATTCATCCAATTACCGCCTCCCTCCAATAAAAGGTATGTTTCTTTAATCCATTCACTTGACAAACAAATTAATGGTTTATCTCTATTAAGCTTGAGTGAAATTTATGTGATTCAAAAAAAAAAAAAAACATGAACTCAAGGAATGGGTTGAATCATTAGTTTTACCCTATTTTGTATTATTTATTTTACTAGCTAGGGCGATCAAATGCTTAATTGTTTTTTATATTATTTTTATACCTCTTTTATAGGCAAAAGACATCAAGCACGCAATGCAAATTAGAATATGAAAAGACAATGATCATGAAGAAAAGGAACAACACCATATCTCATAATCCCTCTGCATTTGTAAGTTTTCAACTCGATGAGTTTGAATTAGACATGAAAATTATTACACATTACTTAGTTTCTTTGAACTTGTTATCTTAATGATTTCATTAATGTGCTCTCTACATATAGGACAAAATTAACAATCAAGGAAAACCTAGAATAAGTTGTCACTGCGCAAAGACAAAATGCTCAAATAGATATTACTCATGCTATAAGGTAATTCTTTATTAAGCTGTTGTTTTTAATTGGCCGCATGATTGAATCTTTTATTTAAAAAAGTTATTAAAAAATTTTAAAAAAAAATTCTATTAATATTTTTATTTTATTAATGAAGGCTGGAGTTGGATGTTCTGATCTCTGTCAATGTAAAGGATGTAGTAATAATTATGGCGCTAAAAATAGTGGTAAGAATCTTTTGAGCATCTTGAGTTGTTAGAAATTTTATTGCTAATATATATGTGTGTAGTCCTTTTGGTTTCTCCTTAAAACTTTATTTCGTATATATATATATATAGAGTATTAGTTAAGTATATTGTTTGTTCAGTAGGTGACTAATGGATGTCATTTCTGCACATACATAGGAACTTTATCAACTTCTAACTCAAGTTTTGCTCCAAGAGAGTGCGCCATCACCACCACCCCAAGCAACAGTAATTCTTTAACCAATGAGAGGCAATTGGTAAGTGTCTGCTATTTCATAAAATTGATTTTTGTTATGACTCTTAATGTCAAAAGTATACATGCAATTTTATGTCATTTTTTATATTCTTATTAATTATTCATTGATATTTTTGCCCCTTCTAAAAGATATCTGTGCCAGATGCTCCTCAAACAAAACTTCATTAACAAATTTGCACCTTAACCCTTTTTTATATATACGTGCATAAAATATTGTTCTAATATGGACCTAGCCAATATTACAGTATGAGATTGAAGTTAAACATAATAAATCTCTATATGCATTTATAAAATGATAGAAGTTATTAAACTCAATATGATTCAACAATAATAAACCAAATCGTAAAATTATATTCTCTCTGATCCTTAATATGTGATATATTTAAGAAGTTGATTTTGATCCTAGATATAAAACAAAATTTTTATATTTGACAATCTTTTCCTAGTTACCCCTATTGATGATCCCTCAACAATATTCAAGAGGGAAAAGGAATAAGGGGATTAAGGAAAGTGACTAAGGTATTTTAGAAAGTACATATCATATTAACTAATTTAACTAACTTTTTTATTTAACTAAAGTAGGTAAATATGTCTTATATTAAGGATCAGAAGGAATAGAATTTATTAAACTAAATTGGAAAATGAATTTCTTGGGTAGTTTTGGAAAATGCCTATTACATGGTCATGATTTATGATTCATAACTTTGGTATACTTTTTAAAATCCCGATGAGCAATATCATAATTTTAATTGTTTAGGTATAGATATCCCAATAACTACAATTTCATCTTGATTACATACTGTGTTTTTTTTTTCTATTTCAATTTACTTTATTATCTTATCTTTAAAATAGGATAACTCTATTTTTCTTTTGCTTTTTTTTTTTGTTGATTAATGATGCTCCCATGTGAAGCACTTTGGAGGGTGCGTGTAAAATTATAAAACATGTTTTTTTCTAGAAGAATAAATTGATAATGTGAAATTAATTGTTAATCATATATGAAATTAACAGTTAAGCCCAAATTTACTTACATTAATATAATTATTAATATAATTTATCGCATTAATAACTTAATAAATGGAGATTCTGAAATTTCTAGGCAATAAAAGATTATTAGAGATCCCTATAATAATAGAAGATGAAATTTTTGGGTATTTTTTGCCATTCCCATATGTGAATTTGTCTGGCTTTTGTAGCCTCCAAATGTCTATTCATTGACCATGATTAATAATTCATGATTTGATGACCATTTTCAAATTCAGTCAAATTTAATTCATGATATAAGAAAAAATTTTAAATAAATATCATTTGAACTTAGAAAACTTTAAAAAATTTATTAACATATGAAAATGAAAAATAGGTCTCAAGGGACTAATTTATAATTTTAAAATGTTGTGCTTTTACCAAAATGATAAAAAGCCGGCACCACCCCGCCAGCGGGACTCCAGTGACAACTTGAGTAATGAGATTGACTACTTAAGCTCCTTGAGCCCTGTCAAGCGTCGTTAACATGTTGCATAAAGGCAATGACAACTTTAGTGTAACCATTAATAACATCAAAAGCTAAAAGTGTCAATCGCTATACTTAAGTTGTCATTGTTTTTATTCAACTTGTTAACGATGCCGGATATGATTATGGAACTCAAGTAATCAATCCCTATACTAAAGTAGTCAATCCCATTAATCAAGTTGTCGTCGAAGCTCCGGCCGCAAGGGGTGGTGTTGGCCGCCGGAGCTTCAAAGCCAGCGAAGGTGTTTCTTTTTTTAAGAAAAAAAACTTGAGGGACATTTTGGTAAAAACATAACATTTCAAAATCTCAAACTAGTCCTTTAAGACCTATTTATCATTTTCATATGTTAACATATTTTTTGAGGTTTTCCAAATGGTATTTATTTGGAATTTTTCCAATTTTTTTAGTGTCAATTTTCAAATTCAACTTACTTTATTACCTTATCTTCAAACTACAATAACAAATACCGAGAATTAAATAAGAATAATATCTCAATAAATTTGAATAACTTGTAAATAAAATACATGATTTTAGCCTACAGTTGTGTTATTGAAGAGGTCAAACTTTATGCTATAAAGAGAAATTGTTTATATTAGAGATAATTTGTAATTGTATTTCAAAAAAGGAAATTAACTGAATGAGTGTAAATATAATTATGTATGGATTAATTTAATGATGTGGTTATCCGATTTATTTGTAGTTAAATGGTTTTTTAAATGGGTATTATAAGATTTCATATATAAAATTGATTGATTGATAACCGGTTGAGCGATCAGGAATGTTGGAGAGGTTGATGTTGGCTCAAGCACAAGAGTGCGTGTTTGAGAATACCATTGCAAAAGGCAGCACCCCGGGGGTTTGTTCGAAGACCTTTAAATCAGCAATTCAGCACTTTGACAAGTCTTGGTTAGCTCATGTACAGCTAAAGGCTGCTTTATTGTTTGGAGAAGCTTGCAACTATGAGAAAGAAGAGATAGCAGAGGAGATTGCAAGAGTGAAGAGCGGGGTTAAAGGGTGCCCCTGCACAAATCCTAGATGCAATTAGTAAGTTAGAAGCCAATCTGACCCGAAACCTTGAAAGGGCTGTTAAAGAGAATGATAGAGTTTAGCTCATGAGGGTTCCTTAGCACCTCTTGCTGCTTTTCCTATGGTGAAGCCAATGTCAATGAGTGAAGTGTTGGATGATGCAAGTAAAGAGAAAATGTTTGCAAGTCTTGTTCCTGGCAGCAGCGCAAAATCACTCTCCAGATACACTGAGATGGTTGATGAAATTATAAGATCCCAGGCTGAAAAACTAACCCGAATAAGGCTAAAGGAAATGGAGCTTCCTGATTCTATTCTTGCTTTGGAAGGAAATTTAACCCTACCTGCACATCTCAAAGAAGATGTGGAGGTCCTGCTGGTTTGGAAGCAGAGTTACAGCAACTTAAGGATCTAAGGAGGATGAATCAAGAAATGTTGGTGCAGACAGAGGAGCTGTTGCAGAAGGAGGCGGTGCGGTAAACCGGGATGACGATCACCTTATGGCCCTTTGTAATTTCCTTCTTAAATAAAAATTTACTTTTTCTTAAGGGAAAAAATAGAGTACCTAAAAGCCTGGTTGTTTGATGTACTCCTCCGGTTATAATTATAAAATATAGTTGATTTTTTTGGAGAAATTAAGGAAGTCAATTAAATTATTTTAGAGTATTTTTATTTTTATTTTTTTCTCCAAACTAATTAATTTAACTAATAAACTAATATATATTCTAAGAATACTAAAAATATAAACACTCTAAAGCAATTTCATTAGTTTCCTTAATTTTTCTAAAAAAATCAACTTTGTCTTATAATTAGGACCGGAAGGAGTATCTCTTATACTCTTCTTTGATCTAAAATAATAATAAAAAAAATTCTCATACTCTGTCTACTTCGTGTTCGTAGGTTAAAATTAAAATGAAAAGGGGAAAATTTAGGACTATTTATTAGTATTTATTATAGCCAAATCTTTTAATCAAATCTCAACCCTTTTGAATGATTTTTTTCATTAAAAATACAAAAAAAATAAATTTAAATCGTACAAAAAATTTACTAAACTAAAGAATAATTCAATTTATATGTTTCATGCATAAACTAAATATCAAGATAAATCTAATTTTCTTTATAATGAGTTTAATTTAATTAACTTTTTTCTTAATTGAAAAACAAACGACCCAACTCCAAAATGATAGGGTGTTTGGCCAATCATGAGCAACCAGATAACCTCAATGACACGTGGAAGTCTATTCAGCCACTCCAGCCAATACGCACCGCACTGGAGGCGCATTTTATATTTTTATCACACCTTGGACTTTCCGTTCTTCCGTCCTCCTTAGTCGGCGGCCAACCCTTCCCTGACCAGTCTCCTACAATTCATATAAGCTTTCTTACGGAAGTTAATGGCTATGTCACTCTCTCTCTCACCCTCTATTCCTTCTTCCTCTTCTTCTTGCCTCCACCTCCATGCTCACTTTAGCCCATCCCTTCCTCCCATGTCTATTCTACGCTGCCTATCCCATCGATTCGCCCGCCGCTTAAACCTCCGACGCCATCGCTTCGCTTCCGTCGCCGCTGCCGCCGTTAGGCAGGATACGACCGTCTGGACCCCTGCCCCACTTTCCGAGGTTGAACCAGCCGCCGAGTCCCTCTTTCACGTCACTGTCGACTTGTCTGACTCGCCTGATTTGGCAGCATCTCACACTCGGGCCGGGCAGTACCTCCAGTTGCGAGTTCCTGACGCCCCCAAGCCTTCCTTCCTTGCTATCGCGTCGCCTCCGAAGCTCGCTTTGGCGCATGGCGTGTTCGAGTTTCTTGTGAAGAGCGTACCGGGATCTACCGCTGAGATTCTATGCGGGTTGAAGAAAGGGACTGTGGTGGAACTGAGTCAGGTTATGGGGAATGGATTCGATACGAGTCGAATAGATCCACCTGAGAAATATGCGACGGTTTTTATTTTTGCAACTGGATCCGGAATTAGGTGAGTCTTTACGGAAGCTGCATTTTTTGTTTCAAAATGCGAATGCCCGAGATGATTTTCTTTATCAAATTAGAAACTTATTTGTAATAACAAATAGAACGCTGGAGTTGCATGGGTTTATATCTAATTAAATTTGATTGACATTGGTTGTGGATTTGAAAGCTGGATTACAATTTGTCAAATTCATCATTATAGGAGGCCTCTACTTCGTATTTCGGCTGAAACTTTAGATTATTGACTGGAAGTCGAGGCTTTCCTTGTTGGTTTGAAAATTTAGATAAAGGTATCGATAATGTGATAGCTTCTTCGGGATTTCATTCTCCTTGCCACTGGGCACCCAGGAATCTTATTTTAAAGCTGTTTGAAGTTGGAAATGTTTTTACTTATACCTCAATATGGGAACTTCTGATTTTCACTGGAGAATCCTTACCTTTTTTCTGAGAATGTGACATGGGGTTGGAAGGGTAATGAAGTGCTCGTTTGGAATAGCTTATTTTTAGACAATAAGTGCTTATAAATTGTGATTCACGGTATATGAGGTAAGTATGTGAGAGGAGTTTTATCTCGACTTGCGTAATAAGGACTTATTTTTTAAGAAAACGCTGAACCAAACAAGCCTGTAATGTTCCATGTGGGCATGTTTGTATTGGCGTTGAGATTGCTTATAAGCTGTTTTTCACGTAAAGTGAGATAAAACTCCTCTCACATACTTATCTCATATACTGTAAATCAAGATTGAAAAGCTGCTTTTAAGCATTCCTCTCCCATACTTACCTTGTATTAAATGGGTTGCTATAGATTTTACTGGTCGCTTTATATGCTTCTGTTATTATTTATGCACTCTATGCTGCGATGGTACTGTGCATCTGTTTGACAAACTAACATACAATCCAAGGCTCATCCTAGTATCGAACCATCTACTTCTCCTTTCACATCTTTAAAAAGTTCATCTTTTGATTTCATTTATTTTTTTAGCTGGGACCTGGACACTTGTTGGCCCTAATCGAAGAGGGTTTTGGTATTGGTATTTTGTTGTCCAAAATATAGTCTCCGTTGGAAAGTGGCAATGTTGTTTCCCTCTTGAGACATTTACCTTGTGGCATCAGGTTATGGAGTGCGATGTTTGTTCACTCTCAAATAGAGGAATATCTTAAACTGCTACGTACACTAAAGCATTCAAAGCCATCTCTTGGTTATCCCAGATGAGATAGGTTTCTGTTGTTTTGAATCTTGATAACTCCTGCCTATAAATCTATTGCAGATGGACTGCATGACAGTTGTTCATCTATTACCTAAATGTTATCACCAAGGAATTAAAAACTGGACCTGGCAATGAATCGGTCATGACACAGGTTCAAGGGTTAATGGGTCAACCGGGGTCTTAACCGGTGGTCGGATTGACCATATTAAAATATTACAATTTAATAGTGGCAATATATATATATTAATATATTTTTAAACTTTTATAGATAAAAATGAAGATCTTTAGAAAAAAATGCTTAAAATCTATTAATATTAGTTATGATGTTTATACTTATGCAATGATATCTCTTTTCCTATAATGATTATATCCTTTTAAATAATTTTTTTCATCATCTTTTTTTTTTTTTAGATTTGTTCTTTTTTTACCTACTTTTCTCTTCATCTTAGTCTTTAACCTTTCATTTTCCCCTCAAAAATAGTGCGAGATAATAGTTAGAAGAATAAAAAAATGAAACCGGTCCAACTAGTAAACCACCGGTTCACGGCTCAATAGTTGAACCAGACCAGACCACTGACAGGTTCACCGGTTGAATCGGCCGGTCCCGTTTTTTGTTCTATGGTTATCATCAATCCTGGTCCTGTTTTAACTTTCTTTAGTATTTTTGTTCAACTTGGCTCATGTGGTTCCTCCTTATGTACAGTCCAATTCGATCACTTGTTGAGTCTGGATTTAGTGCTGCTGAGAGATCTGATGTGAGGCTTTATTATGGGGCTAGAAACCTTCAAAGAATGGCTTATCAGGTGTGTTCCACTGATTTTTGGGCGTTGAGTTTGAAAATAAAATAATGAAACTTTACCCTTTTTTTCCAATGTGTATACTAATAAATATATTCCTTATCTTTATAGGATAGATTCAAAGACTGGGAATCTTATGGTGTTAAGATTGTGCCTGTCTTGTCTCAACCAGATGGTAGTTGGACAGGGGAAAGTGGCTATGTGCAGGTAATGTTGTGGTCTTGCTTGTAATCTTAGTAGTCTAATTAAAGCTGTAACTCTCAAAGATTAGTTTACATTTCTCTTGGATTGCCTTTACAGGCTGCTTTTACAAGAACCAAGCAAATTACTAATCCTTTGTCAACCGGTGCTGTACTTTGTGGGCAGAAACAGATGACTGAGGTGTGCTGCGATTGCTTTAAGCTTTGATTTCCCCCCCCCCCCCCCCCCAAAAAAAAGAAAAGAAAAGAAAAGAAAAAGTCTCTGCCTATATAAAGTATGAAGATGATGCTATTTTTTGTTTTGCTTGCCTGTCACACAACAGTTCGTTACTGTTATGAGCATAACCTTCAGGCCATTAAGCCAGTGGGACTATCTTATCGAACTTGCCAAATTATTTGCTTCCCTAGTTTTGGATGGAGAGCAGAACTAATATAACAATCTTAAATTGCTTAAGTGAGTCAAACTGGCCTGAAATCGGCTATGAGATGAGGAGATTTAACACAGCTATTTAGTTCCTTCTCTATTTCCTTCTTAAAGTGACTTCAATTACAGCCAACTATTATGAGCTGGGGTGATTCAGAATGACCAAAAGCAGATCGACAGTTGATCATTCAATGATGATCTTAGGATCTAATAGGTGACTATGTGCTCGTTTGGGATAACTTATTTTTTACTTATAAGTGCTTATAAATCGTGATTTATGGTATACGAGGTAAGTATATGAGAGAAATTTTATTTCCACTTACGTAATAAGCACTTATAACCCAAAAAAAAGTTATTCCAAACATATGATGCAAGAAAGAATTGGACGGAACATTATCATTAATGGAGATAAGAATAAGTTTATAGACCTAATATTTTTCTTTTCTATTTATCTTGAAGTTCTTATCTTATTAAAAAGCAATAAATTTATTTAATATTACATCTAAAAGTTCAACATAGTCCGTATAACAGAATATCTTCTTAAACTCGGGCAATATTCCTCAGTTAACTCTTGTAGAATATTTTAGCGGTGACCATAGTGAGAGTTTGCATGGTAGCAATGAAAATGGATGGAGTTGAGGTTAAGCGATGTTGGCAATACATATAGGCATGGTCATTTCCCACCCAAGGCACCTTAGTGACTCCATCACGTACTGCTTCACTACATCTTCCCATGTCATCATCTTATTTGCTAGAATTTTTTGTTCTAATATGACTACGGTCGAATGTGACTTTCTTGTGCACTGTATTCACTGTTAACCAAGTTGGTTATGATGCCCATGGTATTGTCATTTAACTTAATGTATTTAACATATAATTCACTTCCTCTAGTTCACAGTATAAGTCACTTCAACTAAGTCACCGGAACCACAAAATGATAGTTAACTTATTAAATTTGTCTTAAATTGAAAATATTTTACAACTTCATCCATATTAAATGAGGTTTTGCAGGAGAGAGTAAAATAAAAGGAGCCACATTTAAGCATTAGTTTCAGGGGCAAAATCAACAAATAAACATAAGTTATTCTCTAACTGACTTGTAGGCTAAAGAATTCTTTTAGATTGACTTATTTTGTGGACTGGAGGGAGTATTCATAAAATCTAATTCCAGATGAATCCTATCATCTGGCATTGAAGACAGTATATATGCTGATACCTAGACTGTTTATATGTTATGTCTCTGTATTGAGGACTCTGTTGCCCAAAAAACTATGCCTATCATCTGAAGTTAAAGATTTTAACTTAAAGTCATCCCTGTTTTGAAATTGTCTTTATCTTGTAGTATCGAAATATTATCATATAACTTTAATAACCTGGAACAATTTTCAAGTTCTTGCCTATTCTAGCTGTGCTGTCGTTGTTTGCAAAGAATTATGGTTAGCGTATGCCATATATGCAACACAATGGTGTAATGTAATTTATGTAGCCGAGCTGGGGAGTTCACATAATGGAATAAGGCTGCTTGTTATTGTTGTATGCTATATATGCAATGCCCTTGTTTGCATGTGCCTGACCTCATATAATCACTTTGTTGTTGCAGGAAGTTACATCTATTCTTACTGCTGATGGAGTCTCAAGTGATAAGATATTGAATAACTTCTGACAGCACGGTTGAATTTTTGCTATTGTTGTATAATTGTCATGCTATAGTAGATAATTATTTGTCCATTGCCAGTGCCGAGGATGATGTTGGCATGGAATGTACAATAAAATTAATATTGGGAAACAACGTTCCCATATTAGAATTAGAACAATTGCAGCAACTAAATAGGGGATCAAAATTTTGGGTTTCACATTGAAGTATCTATTTTTCTTCTACCATTCAAAGGCAGTCATGTGTTATTCTAAAAATGCATTTATGGCTAGCCAGCACGTTATGATTGGCATAATATCTAGGTTTGGCATAAGCTCAAGCTCCATAATTGCCTGCCTAGGATCTCTATTTTCACTCAAAACAATGCCCTTGGATCTGTAAGGACCTTAGACGGCTTAAAGATCTGCCGGCCAAGAAAATAAACAGAATCCGGCTATTGTTGTGCGTTGTGTCTCGTTCTTCGGAAAGTAAAGACAAGGTTCCATTTACTAATTTCGTTTAGGGTCGTTCAAGAAACTAGTTGCTCATAGGATTCTTTCACATGGTTGAGAAGGTAAAAGGATTAGTGTGCGATGAGTTCTTGAAGGACTACGTCATAATGTGCAACAAGCTTTTGGAAGTACTAAAGTCATGTATTTTTGCTTTTGGGAATATAATCTGGGTTAAATGAATAACAATTTTACAACTAAAATAACGGTTTACTCTTGAGGTGGTTTTAGGTGGAGCTAAAATAAAGCAAGAAATTTAGTGTTTTCTCCTTGTTCTTGCCAATTTTCAAAATTGAAAATAGGCTCATCCAGTGCGAAGGAATGAATTCATTTGGAGCATTCTACCCGATGGTTTGGTTAGGGCATAGGGAAGTGATCGATGGCTTGGTTGGGGCAAAGGAATTTTAATTTAGTTTATAAATTTGTTTTCATATTAAGGCAAAATAGTCTTTTTATTACATTTCCAAAACAATCAATACAACACAAACATACATGGACCATATCCATCTCTATTTTTATATTTATATTCATATTTATATCTATTTCCATCTCCTTCAAAATCGTATCAAATAAGCATAATATAAATAACCTTATATTTTTAGATCTACTTGAGCCAAGCTGACGTTTTACATAAAATCTAAAATAGCTACACTTCTGACTATTTCATAAGCTTTCATAAAATCTTGCTGCACTATCTGGCGGTGATGATTGATTTTCTTCCCTATTGGTCCCTTGTTTATTAAAAAAAAAAACCAGAACGATGAGAATACCTAAATGTTATCCAGGCTTCCAGCAGTCAAACTAACAGTGTTGCAACGGTCAAACGAACATTCCAGTTAGGAGTCAAGAACTCTAGGTTCATATTGTCAACAATGCAATTGAAGATGACAACAAAGCCAATAATTAAAGTTAAACTTGTTCGGCAAGTTTCAGAATGAACCCCGGATGGTCCCTTCAAATATTAATGAAGCACATGCAACAAATCGTTAAAACAGAACATCAGAGCTACTCAGAAATCACACAAATTCACCGCCACGAGCACCCTCATTGTTATCATCCACAGTTCTATCCGCATGATCTCCATCAGATCTCACAATCACATCTTTGCTTAATTCGTCACGCTTGCCATTCATTTCTGAAGAATGATGGTGAGGAGAGTGATTTTGATTTTTTTCCCCATTCAAGTGGTGTCGATGCTTGTGGTGGTGGTGGTGGTGGTTGTGGCCATGCCTTTTAGTTACTGATCCCCTATTATCTTTGCTGTTCTCATCTGATGACTTCCCTATAGATTGGCTTCTTCGCCCACGTCCATTATCATCCGAATCTGATGACCTCATATCCAAACTATGTGATCTTCTGTGATGCTTATGGTGCCTTCTCCGACTTTTCTTGTGGTGCACAGTGTCACTTTCATCATTTGACAAGTCTGATTCACTAGATTCAGATCTTCGGTGGCGCTTATGATGCTTTCCATGACTCTTTCTAGGAGCCCGATTCTCTTCATCACTAGAGAAGTCTGATTCACTGGATCGCGATACAGCTTGGCATTTGTGTTCTCTTGAATGTTTTTTCCTCTTGCTTACCTCATCAGCACTTGTGTCTGAATCACTGGAATCTGATCTTGAACCTCGATCTCTGTGCTTCTTGCTGTGTTTCCTCTTCCTTTTCCTCTCTTCCTCAGAGATGCTATCATACTCGTCGCTGCTAACATCACTAGCTACAAAGGACTGTTTCTTTGTCCTTCTCTTGGATTTCTTCTCTTTCCTTTTGTCATGGTCACCAAAGTCAGAGTAAGAATGCTTCTTATGCTTCCTGTGAGCTCTTCTACTGGACTTCTTATACTCATCATCACTGTCAGAATCTGAGTCACTATCAGAGCCAGATCGCTTTTTATATTTAGCAGCCTTCAACTTCCTCTCTTTCGCTTCAGCATCAGCCTTGGCCTTCGAAGCAGCTTCCAGCTTCTGCTCCCATTTCAAAGGAGCCTCCTTTCTGTCCATAATTCTCTTCTTCTTCTCCTCCACAAGCTGGAGAAATTTCTTGGTGTCCATTTGTATATAATAACCAACTCAAAAACTGCATTTTGGTAAAATGATGACCAGAAGGGCATCTCACAGAAGAGAAAAAACAAAGTTAGTTCGATAATCAAGTCATAAAATTGAATTGAGTCCAAGAAAGTCAAACAAAATTGAAGTATTAAATTATTTATTTTCTTCATTATATATGCAAAACATGAGACTTGCATTAGAAAATCTAAGTTGCCACTGACATGATGCAATAAAAGCGAAATATTACAATGGACAGTCAAGTGACATGAACATTGGTTCTATCACAATTGCAGGCTACACTTTCATTAGTTCAGAGGCTCAGAGCTAATTGAGGGCACACAAGTCTAGGTAACCAAGGAAAGCAAAGAACACAACCACACATTGATGACCACAATACAAGCAACAAGGATAAGGCTTTAATTGGTTAATATGGTGACTAAGACGGCATGGTACCCTAACCTACCAACTAACAACAAAGTTCCCCACAAACCAAACTGAAGCCATACCTGCTTTCATAATCCTCTCTCACTAAATAATTAACCACATCACACAAATATTGAAGCAAAGTGCACCCAGCATCAGTAACGCAGGTAAACATGGCCTTATTCTCTATTCTTCTCACTGTATTAAAATAAGTTCCGCCTTCAAATTATTAAACAGAAACTTCAGGTGAATAATGATCAAACGTGAGTCATGTATTTTAATGTCTTTCCCCAAAATTGTACCACAATGGAGAAAAAGACATGTCCCCATGAATCTAAGGTAGATGAGGAAAATGAACATCTTGAGATCACTTACACAATAACATAGATTCCCACCATTTAAGCCAGAAGAGAAACACAAGACAACAACACTAATTCTAAAATAACATTTCTTATTCTCAGTCTTCTATAAAACATTCAGCGTATCAAGCTTTACATGGCAAAAATCTTTAAACCCTTATCAATGTGACAAATCATCTGAAAGCAAACAATACCCCCGTGATTATAACAACTAAGATTTCGATATAGCAAATCCTAATCTCACAAGAATAGTTATGTAAATAAACATCTTTAAAGTCAACGTACAAAAGCAAATTTAACCTTCTATTCCTACCTTATATGTCAGAGCAAAAGCCTGTGGCAGCACTCTATACCGAATCAGGGGATTGTAGTCTCAAAAGAAACCTGAAGCAAATCAATCATGTATTGGATAATGTTATAATACACATCCAAGATCACACAAAAATCCGAAATATTTAAGTAACCACCAAAAAGAAATTTTCTAATATGACCACCCCACAAAGAAAAACAAACACTAGCGATACATGAACAACGCGCACCAAAAGACAGAATGGAACAAACCAAAAAAGAGGGTAAAAACAGTTCCACCACAAATGAAAGTACAGTTTGTCAATTCATAGGAAAGAGACCAGATCTTTATATCAAATACGAAACACAATTAAAGGCCTAGAGGAAAACCCTAATTCACAACGCCAAGTAAAAAGTAAACCCAAGATCGGCGAAAAAGTAATCAGACTGAACAAGGATAGAAGGCATACCAGAACGAAGAAGCAGAAAAGAGATTATGGGTCTCCTTCCTCTTCAAGAGTTGGCCGAAAGGATTTGACTTTACGAGCCCCCCGCGCCTCCGCCTCTCCAGAAACGTCTAAAGCAGAAGAAGCAGGATTTGCTGTGGCTTGGCGTGCGCTTATAGCACAAGATAGGCCGACATCACGCTTACATGGTAAATACGCTAAAATTAAAATCCCGTGTTCATTGAACCGGACCGGGCACCCGCGAACGCGATAATCGGGCCGTACGTAAACCCGGTTGATTATTGTATCGACATATTGACCAATTATAAAACTGTAGTTTCAAAAACCCTTTTCCTTGAATCTAAACAAAATTCTTCTTATATACCTACTGGCGTTGCTGTTTCTTTTATTAAAAAAAAAAACATGATTGGGCATAACTAGTGGGCATAAACTGTAATTAAATAAGGTATTGTGGACACAACAATGTTAAATACTTAATGGGAGAGTTTTATCATCTTTATGGTCATGTCTAGTCTGATTCGAATTAGTCTGAATAACCATAAATCCTTCAAATTAAAAGGAGGTAGGTCATGATACCAAATTCTCTATGCAAGAAAGAAGGTATTGTGGACAATTTGACAATCTTAACATACTTCATCATTGGCTTGTTATTTCTTAATTAACAAAAAGTGTAATTACTCCCATGTTGGTGTAAATATATAAGTTTTTTTAATGAGACAATTTGTTTAATTCTTTATTTAAATAATATTTATTAAAATTGTTTTAGTTCTTTATAAATTACATGATGCAAAAATATTAAGATATTTATTGGATTATAATCACTTTTCTATTAGGGTTTAGGATAATGGTATGGTTTGATATGGTTATGGTTATTTGAATTTAGTTTGACACTTTAATTTATTAATATTTATATTTTTAAGGGTTAAGGTGCTTAAATAACCATGAACTATTTTCAAAAGTATAAAAATAACCATGAACTATTTTTTGAAGCAAAAGTAACCGTGAACTATGTAAAATAGAGTAAAACCGTTAAAACCCTTAAAATAAGAAACGTTGATCGTTAATTATGATGTTGAAGTGTGTATTGACCGTTACTGGTATTAACGGTTTTGTTCTATTTTACATAGTTAATAGTTATTTTTGCTCCAAAAATTAGTTCATAGTTATTTTTACACTTTTGAAAATAGTTCATGTTATTTAAGCACCTTAACTCTCTTTTTAATTAGAGATTTTTTTATACCTTTTATTTTTCATCTATTTGAAAATAAATAAAAATGTTAAAGAGGGCCTAAAGCTTGGAGGTCAGCCTTTAGCGCGCGAGTTCAAGGTCAAACTTTAAGTTTGAGGGTTAAACTTAACCCTTTTAGGCTTTATTTTATCAAAGGCCGGCTCATTTTCCCATCTTTGCCATTCAAAAAATTTAATAAAATTTATAATTTTATGTCAATGATCTAATAACTTAACATGAGTAGCGTGAAAAGTGAAAACTTCCCCATACATGAAAGGTCGTGGGTTTGATATAACCTCTAATTTCAGCGTCCTTTGTACGATGCTGTAAGAAAAATATAAGAGTGTAATTCCATCTTGGTAAACTTATTTTTTTTATATAAAATGATTCACATATCTTATTTTTGAGTTTTTTTTATAAATAGATAAGAGTATAAGATGTTATCAAAAAAATAAAGATAAGATTACAAGACCACCTGGTTAAACTTATTTTTTATATAAAAAGATTCACATATTTTTTATATATTATATATTAATGAATCAATGAATAATAAAAATATCAAATTTTACATTGATATTCATAATATATGCGTGTGAGAAGGAGGCAATTTTTTTTTTTATAAAAAGACAAAGTAGTATTACCTTAAATGAAAAAGTTTACAAATTACAAAAACAAATGCAACAAACAAATTGACAAAAATAAGTAAAATAAGCATAGAGTGTGGAATAACATAAATATGTTGCATATGAAGATCCTTCATGAGAGCCAATATTTCATGCCATATGATGTTATTTGCTAAAGACTGTTCGCAAGAATACCTTGTTAACACTTATAATCAAATGATGACGGCCATGTGTTTCATGAAGTTAGGAGTTGGTTATTCAAAGACATGGTTCCCAGACCCGGACCGGAAACCGCCGAACCGGTCACTAAACCGGTCCGGTTCACGGTCCGGTCCGGTTCACGGTCCGGTCCGGGTCCCAAATTAAAAAAAAAAAAAAAATTTTAGCTTTTTCCTTTAGAATTTCATACTATAAGCCTAAAATTTTCAATTACTCACCGGTTTGGTCCCGGTTTAGCTCCGGTTTGGTCCCGATTTGACCCACTGACCCTTAACCCAGTACCCCGACCGGTTCAATACCCGGTCCGGTCTTTAATACCTTGTTCAAAGTAGAGATGCTCTCAAACATCAGGCATGAAACGAAGAACTTGGATTCTATGTATTCTTTCATAAGAATTGAATCGAAGTAGAATCTTGATGGCAGATATAACATTCATAAAAGTGACATTTCATTTTCTTAAAATGGTGCATAATGATCTTCCATTGAGTTAAAACAATAGCATTCATATGATTAATTGGAAAAGATGCTATTTTGATGATCACATTATTTAGTGGAACCTGTTCAGTCAGTTTTACCATAGACCGAAGACCGGTGACTTCATGAATAAGCATTTCTAGAGTTAGTGCTCGTTTGGAATAGCTTATTTTTGGGCAATAAGTGTTTATAAATCATGATTCACGGTATACGAGGTAAGTATGTGAGAGGAGTTTTATCTCGACTTGCGTAATAAGGGCTTATTTGCCCCCAAAACGTGTTTCCAAACACAGCCTTAGTCTTTTTCAACTATTAACATGCTATTTTATAATTTGTAAATGGTAGCCTATCAGTTTTTTTTTGACATCAAATTACAATAATTTGGATCTTTTCAATTATTTCTCTCAGTTAAGTTTCAATTAAAAGAAACTATGTTTGTTTGGAATAGCAATTAGAGCCTTCAAAAGCAGCTTTTCAATTGTAATTTACAGTATAAGAAGTAAGTATGTAAAAGGAGTTTTGTCTCAATTTACGTAAATAAACACTTTTAAAGACCTCAAATGTGATCCAAAACAAACCTACTTATTCTTTTCTTTTGGTTAAATAAAAGATACTGATCTATCTAATGACATTAAGCTAAAAAATTTTGTTTTTTGTTCGTTTTTTAAAAATTATAACTTATTTTTAATATCACTAGATCACAATATAATAATTATATATTTTAATTTAATTAAAGAGGCTGAATTGAATTGATGCCATGGAAACAAATTAGACCCCAAAACACACGAGTCTACGATGAAAAATTAAAAAAGAAAAAAGAAAAAAAAAATCAGAAAACAGAAAAACCGAAGGCGCGTCGACTTATGGTTAATGCTGTGAGATTGACTGATCCCGAGTAAACGAAAGATTGGGTTTTTTTTTTTTCTCCCTTCCCCTTCTCCTCCAATTGATTTGATCCTTCGCTTGTAAGTTTTCAATTCTCTGTGATCTCCAGTTCGTTTTTGTGATCCATTTTTTCTCACAACTATGGCTGCATCGTCGTCTACTGCGGCCTCCGCCAACATCATGCTTGCCATCTTTGAGAAGAAGACCAACTCAATCGATCTTTATCGGCCTCTTCGCAACTACGTCGCTTTCCACTACTCCGAACGCGAGGCTCAGCACATCGAAGATGACCTCCAAACCCTTAAGCAACTCCGTTCCGACCTCGAGCGCCACTCTGACCCTTCCCTTACCGCTCGCCGCGACCTTCTTCAATCCTACTACAGAGCTCTCTGCCTTGTGGAGACCCGTTTCCCCATATCTTCTGACCCAGATCACGTCAATACTCTCAGCTTCGTGTGGTTCGATGCTTTTAAACCCAAATTGAAGGCAACCCAGCAGAATATTCACCTTGAGAAAGCCGGGGTGTTGTTCAATTTGGGCGCAGTTTATAGTCAAATTGGGTTATCCTATGATCGGAATACTGTTGACGGCCGGAGGCAGGCCTCACATGCGTTTATTGCAGCTGCTGGGTCGTTTGCTTACTTGAGGGATAATGCGGCAATGAAGGCGTCAATTGGGGGTTCCACAACCGTGGATTTGTCTGTTGAGTGCTCAGGAATGTTGGAGAGGTTGATGTTGGCTCAAGCACAAGAGTGCGTGTTTGAGAATACCATTGCAAAGGGAAGCACCCCGGGGGTTTGTGCGAAGATCTCTAGGCAGGTCTGTGGATTTATTGGGCCCTCTCGTCAAGTAAAATTTGATTTAGGTTTAGCCATCTAATAATAGGAGCTGTGATTATGCAGTCAGATTGCTCTGAGTACATGTCGTAACAAATGGGTCTGTTGAACTTTTTGCGTTCCTGTTTGCATTTCGTTGGTGTTGATAGCTTTCCTCGGATTCATGGCTCTGATAGAATGAACTTTGTTTTGTGTGAGTGTTAAGGTATACACATTTGAACTCGAGGTGTGAGACATATTGTCGCGGCGATAACTTGTTTTGCTTCTGATTGGCACTGAATTTGTAAAATACGTCTTAAAGCTGATTAAACCTTGATTTCTTCAGCAATATAATTTTAATTTGGCCATTATCATTGATTTTGATTCGGTACAATTGATGAGATCTTGTTGCATGTCTGCCTCTGTGAACTACGGTATTATTTATATCAACAGTGCCACAAACTAGGATGCTGCTATGCTGGCTAAAAACTGTAAAATAATAGTTTGTGTGGCTTACTAGTATTAATTTTGATTTACAATGGAAATAATGCTCATGATTCATGCAAATGTTACTTTGAAATGTAGTTGTTTGGCAGCTTTGCCGGCTGCTTATGCTTTTTGTAAGTAGTATTTTATTGGGCCTAAGAACTAACAAATACATTTGATATTGTAGGTTGGGCTATACTATGAGGAAACTTTAGCTGCATTGAACGTTGCACCTCTAACTCAGCATTTTGACAAGTCTTGGTTAGCTCATGTACAGTTAAAGGCTGCTTTATTCTTTGGAGAAGCTAGCTATAGATATGGATTAGAGCTACATGAGAAAGAAGAGATAGCAGAGGAGATTGCAAGGCTGAAGAGCGGGGTTAATGCACTAACCGAAGCAAAGAAAAGCTCAAAGGGTGCCCCTGCACAAATCCTAGATGCAATTAGTAAGTTAGAAGCCAATCTGAACCGAAACCTTGAAAGGGCTGTTAAAGAGAATGATAGAGTTTACCTCATGAGGGTTCCTTCTCCCAGTTCCTTAGCACCTCTTCCTGCTTTTTCTATGGTGAAGCCAATGTCAATGAGTGAAGTGCTGGATGCAAGTAAAGAGAAAATGTTTGCAAGTGTTGTTCCTGACAGCAGCGCAAAATCACTCTCCAGATACACTGAGATGGTTGATGAAATTATAAGATCCCAGGCTGAAAAACTGCAACAAGCCAGCGAGTTAACCCGAATAAGGCTAAAGGAAATGGAGCTTCCTGATTCTATTCTTGCTTTGGAAGGAAATTTAACCCTACCTGCACATCTCAAAGAAGATGTGGAGGCCGTGCAGATCAGTGGAGGTCCCGCTGGTTTGGAAGCAGAGTTACAGCAACTTAAGGATCTAAGGAGGGTGAATCAAGAAATGTTGGTGCAGACAGAGGAGCTGTTGCAGAAGGAGGCAAGAGAAGATGCCCAGTTTAGAAGCCAATTTGGGACAAAGTGGACTAGGCCTCAATCAAGCACTTTAACAAAAAACTTGCAGGATAGATTAAATAGATTTGCAGGTAACTTGAAGCAAGCTGGAGAAAGTGATGGCCGGATTGAGCGCACAGTTAGAGAACATGCTGCACTTATGTCTATCCTTGACAGCCGTCCGGTAAATCATTGACCTTGTTCTGTTGTTATGTTGACTTTCTTGCATGTGTGTAGTTATTTTCTATGAAATTTATCTTCCAAAAACAAGTTAATTGTTACTTGAACATTATTTTAGCTGGAAATATTAGTGCATTTTAAAATACATGCATTCCATTTTATTTCATCAGAACTAGTCTTTTCCTAGAAATTACATTTATTTAGGTCTCTAGAGAAATGCGAGAAGGCAAAAGATGGGTGTATCTTTTAATTCATCTAGATAGAGTGTGATGAAAAGTGGCGGTTATATCATACCCCACTGATAACTACAGAACTTGTCTGTTTAATGTTTCTTCTTTATTTTTTGAGTATATATTGTGCTTATGCCAATTGATGACTACATGTAGTTTTGAGACTAGAACATGTTGATACAATAAATTATTACCAATATCAAACATCTCCAAATGCCCTTTATCTGTTCCAATGCAAAATTTATTGCATTAGCATGATTAGTTCTTGGTGTGCTCATATTTGTAAATATCTTTTGCTAGATTGAATCTGCACTCCCTTCCTTAGCAAGGCCGATAATGTCTCTAGATGCCAATGAAGATGCTATTGTAGGATCCCTCAAGCAGAGCTTGGTATGTTGTTTTTTTATTAATGCAGTAATGCTGTTAGTGCATGTGATGTTTTTGAAGGAATGAAGTCTATAAAGCATTTTTTGGTTTCTAATTTAAATTAATCTTTCGTTGCATTAAATTTTGTTAAAATTTTTGTTGGGATACTTTTATACAATAGTGGATTTTTTTGTTCTATTTGCAGTTTTTATGATTCTTTTCCTTTTTTACTTCTTAAAAATTCAGCATTTGCAATACTTTTCACTGAACTTCTTTCCTTAATTTACTGTCTAATTTTAGGATAACTAAAACAGCTGAGCACTGAACAGTTTTTTCCAACTCTCCTATATAAATTAAAAGGACTTTCATAGGCTGAGTGGTCACAACCAAGTTTGCAAAGTGTTTTTGACTTGAGAATTTAGGAGAGATAACATGTCAAGGCTTTTCAATTTACTCTCAAGATGTTTACGACATTACTTTTCTTTGCTTGACAGGGGACGTAAAATTAAGACTGACTTTAACTCTTCTCTTTTTAAAATGAGCATCTGTTGCATTTTAAGATTCTTGTTGAACTTGGGGGAAAAAAATGGAATTCTTGTTAAACTGTGGTGCTCACTGATGCAGAGGCAACTTGAAACTCTTGGAGCTCAGAGGGCTGGCCTTGAAGACATGCTTAAAGAAATGAGAAGAAAGGTTTGCCTAACTTGTATTTACTTTTCTTCTCTTCCCATAAAAGTCAGCACTTTTGTGCTTGTTCTACGGGCTTGGGTTTCTTGCTATCTAGATGTATTCTGTATACTTGAAAATCGAATTATTGAAAATGTTGGGTTTTGCCTTTTCATAACCTACAGTGACATCATATAATGACAAAGTTCACTCCTATTTCCATAAAATATCAATGCTTTCATTCCTACAGTGACATCATATAATGACTTAGTTCACTCTTGAAATGCTGTGATCTGAGGAACTGGAGTATACTTGAATAGAATAGAGAATCTATAATTTGGAGCAAGTTTGTAGTGTCGTTAAGAAAGGAGAAAGCAGATATTGGACAAGAAACTGAGATTAAAAAAAATAAGAAAGAACCTTTTAAATGATCTATTTTTAACTTTAGAATTTGAATTCCATGCCTTATCTCTTATTTTTTATGATGTCTTTTATTTGATTCAAGTTAAATAGGATTAGTTTTGTTCCATCCAAGTATCTCAAATCTCAGAAATCTAGTATTATAAATCCCGTGTTCCTCTTGTTTAAGAAGAATGAACTAGTAGGGATATGCGATGAACCCACTGGTGTTTTCATATTACAAAATGCTTCAATCTGTCTAGGCAGAAACCTCATTTTCTCTTAATGGAACCAGGGATTAATATACAAGAACATTATATAAAATTAACGATTTTATTAATAGCTGCTCTTTTACATGGAGGACAGATCTTGGGAGTGTCATAAGCATCTTTTCATAGATTGTTGTAAGAAAACTAAAGTTATGCTGAGGCTGCAGATATTTGAAGAAACTATTTAGTGTCTTGCATCCCCCCACCCAGGGTGCTGTTTCTGCATTCGTTCAGGGCAAAGATTTATTTATGTAATTTTGATCTTTGCTTCTTTATTATGAAGTTTCTATTTATGAGTTATATTTCCTTTTTATTCACACATAATGCATAAGTTCTTTCGATCTTATACTGAAAACAATTGGCTTTTTGATAATTATATTACAAGTATATTTTCCCCTCTTTTCATTATTGAACTTTTCTAGTCAATATTCTCCACTATAAATTATGTCCAAAATAGACAATATACTTAATGACTTGTCCTACTTTTATTATGCCAATACAGTTGGGTTTCATGCCGTGTACCCTCCATTTTGTGGATCCATTACACACTCTAGAAAAATTTTCTTGAGCTTATATTTCTATATTTATCAACAGGATGATATACTACCCAAGTTGATGACGTCAACTGGTTCTCATGAGGATCTTTTCAAGAAAGAGATAACAAAATATGACCATATATGTGAAGAAATAGCTCAAAACATCGATGCACAAGAGCAGTTGTTGCTGCAGATTCAGGTATCTCTCTATGCATCCAACTGTTGTAGAATAGATACATAGTCTCTTTATCTCTTGCTTTAGAGGATAAATATATCAAATAATTTGGTATATTTATTTGGCCCTTGATTCTTTCTACCCTAATTACAGTAAACAACTTTTTCCTGTATATTGGTTAGTCATGAGGCCATGCAATCGTTTGGTTAACAATCTATTCAAATATTTGGCTGTTGATAGAACATAATGGCGCTGTGCAGCCATGTAGCCAACCCCAACTAGTGGGATAAAGCTCGTTGTTGTTGTATGGGTTAGTTGTGAGGATACATTTTGACTACAACTAATATTGATGAATACAAGTTCACATTTAATGTATTTTACTTTGGAAAATTATGTCTTCCTCAAGGTTTGGATGAAGAAAAAATCTCCCTCATTATTTTCAATAGTATACTTAACTTCCTTGCGGTTTATTGTCTCATTGCAGAAACACCTAATGATTTAAAATTTTTAAATTAAAATGTTGATTCTTGTTGAAAATTATAGCTGTTTCAATGAATATATACTGATTTAATTTCACACACGCATGCTATTTATGACATTTAAGAAGTACAATATTTTTTCAAATGCAACTGATTGCTCTTAAATTTCTCTTCTATCTGATTGCGTATAGGTTAACTGGTATTACAATAATATTTATCTTTACGCCCCCCAGTAAGGCGCACTCACACTCACAGCTCAGTTATTTGCCCATTTTGGCAATTTATCTATTCTTCAGGGTATGTTCATTTAATCATGTTGAGGACAGTATAGTGATTTTAAGGACATTGCTATTAACCACCTGGGAGGTTTTGGTAATGCGTTAATGAACATTAGGGAGCCTGCCTAGCGCCTGCTGTAGTGTCTGAAACGGAGACAGAGAGGTCTCTAATTATAATGTGTACCTCAAGAGTTACAATTTTCCATTTCTACTTCTAGAGAGGTGAAGTTTTCTCTTTGAAGGAAGAGAATGACAGATTATCTATGTCAACTTAATTATGCTAAAGCTAAGTAGGCATGGACAAGTTTTCTTTCTGGTTCTGTTTGTGCATGGGTTTTTCCCCCTGGTATTTCCTTTTAATGGTGACCTCTTGGTTGTTGACTCACTTCTGATATTTATTATTCATTGACACAGGATCAAAATGATGCGTTCTCTGCTATCTTTAATCTTGAAGATTACAAAGGTAGGTCTTACCTGGTAGTTCTTGTATATCTGATTAAATCTTCTCTTAAAAGTTATCACCATGCAGACAGTTGAATTTGCTTTTCAGATTATGGTAATTAATGAGCAAACAAATGTGTCTTTACAGTTGGAGAAATTTGGGATGAGTGTAATTAGCATGTGCAAAATACAATCTAATGAACCATTAGTTTTGCAGCTAGCCTCCTTCAGGGATAAGTGTCTATCAAGATTAAAGTCAATTTTGGTCCTTAAGTCCCGGGATAGAGAAATTTCTCGTTCTTATAATACATTCTGTTCAACCTGTAATTTGATACACAGAAGATTGAAGTTTTTCCTCTTCAAAGGCTAATGCATGTTTTGCTGAGTCCTCCCTTCTTGTATGTCACTTGTTCATGGTTTTCTCTCATCTATTTCAGCTTCACGTGAAAAATGCTACAAGCAGATTGAAGCTGCCATAGCAAAGTATAGAGAAATTAAAGACAACATCAATGAAGGGTTGAAATTTTATGTTACGTTGCAGGTATGAGTTTTTCGGATACTGCTGTTTTAAATTGTAACAAGGAGTAACTTGATTTATTATTCCATTAAGTTGTTCTCCGCTGATGTTATCATCAATCTCATTGTTATTTTTTAAATCATTCATATTTTTTTGTTTCTGTTTCTGTATGCATTATTGCTAAGAAAAACAAATGTTCATAATGTAACAATTCAAAATTTGTGTGTTCGATAGGATGCGATCACAAATGTAAAGCAGCAGTGCAGTGACTTCATAATGACCAGGAACATCCAGTGCAGGGAAATGATTGAAGATGTCCAGAGACAAGTGGCTGGTCTCAGTTTCCAGGATAACAAAACCACTGCCCCCTCTAACAGTAGCTACCCTTCAATGGGACACCAGTCTCAAAGATCCTATCCACCAGATTCTCGCCCCCAAACCGGATATTATCAGCCACCGCCGCTGCCGGAACAGCCACCAGCAACTGGGTATGGTCAACCCCCTCCATATGGTGGTTCTGCACATCAGCCGCCTCCTCCGTACCACATGCCACACCCATCAGCCAGTCCATATCCTCAGCAGCAACCAGCAGGCCATGACTATGGCCAACCTGCATATCCTGGATGGCGTGGCCCGTACTATAATGCGCATTCTCAACAACCTTCCTCAGTTCCTCGGCCTCCTTATACTATTCCAGGTCCATACCCCCCTGGCTTCTATAAGCAACAATAGTGTACATCCTCTGGGTTGAAAAATAGTATTCTTTGTGGTTGATGAATAATTGGCAGTTAGATGTTCGGCATATAATCTTGAAACCTTAGCGTCATGAGTCTGTTTGGGCTTTTGGAGACCGTCATTGCACTCCTGTTCTTTTGGTTTGCTTCATTTTTACATAATGAAATGTATAACTAATATACAGGTATAAACTTATGTATAGTTTGTTGATTTGTATCTAGTTTCGAGGGCAGAGTTGTTTTTTTCCTTCTCACTTAAAAAATGGGGGATATTCCGTGTTTTTCAAGGACGACGAACGTACATATTCTTTTCGAAATGGTGAAACAATTTTTTAAGGTTAATCAAAAGTGAGACCAGTTGTCATTACCTTATTTTCTTTAGGAATTCCATCCAGCAGAAAAAAAGGCGCACACTTGGATATCCAGCCAAAAAGTATAATTAGCTGTAACTCGTGGTAAATGCAAGTTAGTGAAGCTGAGTTGGAATTATGTTGGAATTTATAGTTAGAGGGCGAATCACATGAAGAGGCACGAGAATTGCAACGAAACCAGCTCTGTATCCACGCTAACTGAACCCATCATATGCAAAGGTAAATCACAGATTGCATCTTGCAAAGAAGACAACTGATTAGCGACCAATTATCACTGCAACTGCGTTTCTGATCAGAGTTGGCCGCATTGAGAGTAATTTATTAAACTTTCTTAATTGTTTCAAAAGAATTAATTGAGTCTTATATGAAGGAATAGAGGGAGTAATATTTTTCAAATGACTAACCAATGTAATTTAAACCTATACCTTCCAGCCTTTAGGAATGGTGAAGCCCTCATAAGTGACATGTCACTTGTGACTTCTCTAAAGGTTCGTTGAAGAGGAGGCACGAGTCTCATCACTTCCATTAACACACTACATGAATATTTCATCCTCTGCACGTCGTTCATTGTAAGACTCTCTCCTGGTTTCTTAGACCTATTAACCTCCATTTGCTCTGTTTTCACACAACACAGAGAAACATAACTATCTATGTTAACATGTTACGCTTGACTAGATTCACACACACACACACACTCACATGCATGGGTATAATTTTAATAAGGAAGTTTTTTGCCACAGGCGTATAGCACCATTAAGTTTTGAAGTGGTATAAGTATGCACAATCTTTTAATTGGCTCAAAGGTTTGTATCTTTTTAAACGCGAGACTCACTTGTTCTCCCTCTAGATACACACTTTTGAGTTAATTTAATGGAATTGCTGAAATTGCTCAATCTTTAAAAGATTGTGTCTATTTTTTTCATCTTTCAAAACTTAATTGTGCGAGATGCTCAAGACGAAATGCTTTGTTATTAAAATTTTGACCTTTCAAATGTTTGTGTCAAGAGGTTCAAAGATATAAGAGTAACTTGTATCAATTGACCAATAAGTTGTATGGAGGTAGAAGTTAAAATTCTAATTCAATCATACAAATTAGATCTGCTTAACCAATTAGGGTGGGGAAAGGATTTGTGAGGAAGAGGATTCTGAGAGAATTAGATCCTTTTTGGGACATCAAATTTACTTAATTATTACAAAAATACTAAAGTTTTTATATTTAGGACTGGAGGTAGTATTTGTTCAGATGAATGATGATTCTCCTGTTAAGGATTTAATCTAATGGCATATATAAGTGGCAGGCATGCCCCCCTCATCGAGTTAAAGTTAATGTGGATGATACAATATGTCTTTATCTAAAAATAAATGAAGTTGTGGTGGTGTGATGATAAGGGACCACAATGGAACATGGATTGCTGGCGTTTCTCATGCACTTGGGCAATGTAGTGCTTTTGAAGCAGAAGAATTGAGTCTTGTTTTCAAATTAAAAGTCTTAAATTAGTTTGGGATCTTCGATTTAAGAAAGTCATCCTCAAAATCGGATTCCAACAATTTGGTTTATACTACTCATAGGGTAAATACGAAAACATATAGGATAGTAACTACTCCCTCTGATCCTTAATATAGAACCTATTTAGGGAGTTGATGTGTGTTCTAAAAGTAAAACCTATTTACAATATTGATCAATCTTTTCCTAATTTATCCCTATTGAAAAGAGGGAATTGAGGAATTGAGGAGATAATTAGAGTGCTTTAGAAAATATATGTCATATTAACTAACTTAACTAACTTCTTTAGTCTAATCAAATTAAGTAAATAGGTTCTATATTAAGCACTGAAGGAGTAAATTATAAATATGATGGAGTTCTTTAATTTCTTCTTCCCCCTCGATGAGTGATATATATATAGCAGGATGAAGTGTTGAAGCAGAATGCACAAAGTGAAGAGATTGATATATATTCTAGATTACAATAATTATATTATATATATGATGGTCAACCAAAGCAAAATAGAAACTAAAACCCCACTCAATTGAAAACCGCAACCAAATCCATATAACAACTTTTGAGGAACCTATATTGAATCAAGTTCCTTTCTTTGTTCTCCTTTTCAACTGATCATCAAACACAAAACTATATATATATATATATATATAGCTCACATCTTGCGTTTAAGAAGAACAAAAAGCAGGACTATTTTGAGCTTTCTAGGGTTCATGATATCTGGGAATTCTTGAACTTTCTGAGTGAAGCGATCAAAAAGCTCATCAACTATTGCACCCCCAAAGTGCTTCTTAATCAGATCTTCCATCACAACCCTATAAAGGTAAACAAATGTGTACACATTTGGGACTGAATAAAAGTTCTCAAGATTCAGTGCTTCCATTTTCTCAACACTGAAATACTCGTTTTCCTCAACAATCGCCTTCACACCCTTAACTGGTGAGTAAAATATTGGCAAATTGAATGAGTCAACTTTTTCTTCTTTCATAATTCCCTGCATGCATATATCATAATGTTTGCAATTCTCAAGGTCCAATTATGTCCTTTAATATAAGATCTAATTGAGGAGTTAGTCTTGTTTCTAAATAAAAAACTTATCTCTCATTTTTATCATTTTTCCAAATTTTCCTATCGATATTCTCTCAATAATAATTAAATACAACAATAATTTAATAATGCATCAATGTATCCCATAAAGTGATGAAGTAATGCTTGTTACCGGAGAGAAATTCTATTGTTTTTTTATAAATACTTTTAAGCATTTTTTTTTAAAAAAATACTTTCATGCAGATGGATACCCATTCAAAGTGATCTACTTTTTTTACTCTGAGAAGTTAGTCATGTAAAACATTAATCTCCTTGTTTTTTTGTTTTTTGTTTTTTTGCTGTGGTTAGAAAAACATAAGCGTCCCTTTGTATTATGCCCAATCAAATAGATGTTAATTGGATCAGATTTCTTGATTCTTACCACTCTAGCCATGTCCATGAGAGAAGATCCAAGAAGCTCAAAAACCCTAGCAGGATCTATTTCCTCATCATCAGCAACAATAACATCTGGAACAGTAGGTATCTGAATAGCCACAAGTCCATTTCCCACAACTTCTTCAGCTCTAGCATTCAAAAAATTCACAAGATCCTCTTTAAACTGAGCTTCATAAGCTTCTCCAACCTCCTTTGGAGCATCAGTGTGATGAATCCTTCCCTTGTTCCAAGCCTTGCAGTTACTTCTATCCTCAATGTCCTTAGGAACCCTAGAGAGCCACTGAAGTTTTGAAGCAGAATGCACAAAGTGAAGAGACTGTTTTGGGAATAAGCGTCCTCTGAAATTACCAGGAACCCCATAAGCAAAGTAGGATCGATTAGAAGGAATGTTGTTGAAGAGTGTGTTGAAGTCATTTGAGACTTGGTCGTTGAAGAACACTTGGAATTCTAGGGTTTCTTGATGATGAGGAGAAAGTGGATTGTGTGTGTGGTGGTAGTAATGGTTTTTGATTGCTTGTGTAATGATGTGTATTGCTATGAAGGTATTAGGACCGGTTGAGCAGCCTAAATCAGCAATAGTAATTAGGTTTTTAGACCCAGAAGTAGGGATCATTGTGTGATCGAAGTTATTGGCTATTGCCTCATCGATCAATCTCTTTTGAGCTTCAATTGCGCTTCTCTGCATAGAAAATAAAACAATCATTGGGTTTGAGGGGATATTTCATGGTGTGTACGTATTTGTATTTTAAGATGACCAAGTTCATATAAATTTTAAGATGGGAAAATTAATCTTTTTATCCCTATAATTTTGACTAAGTTGTAATTTAGTCCTTGCATTTTGACTCGGTGTAACTCAGTTTTTATAGTTTTTGCTCGGTTGTACGTATACTTGTATTCTAAAACACAAGGATTAAATAAGTGAGAGAGAGTAATAATAAGAAAAGGATGAAAAGAATGTTTGTAGTATAACAATTAACTGAGGGTAAATGGAAAAAAGTGCATTATTATTGAGATAAATTCAAAAAGAATCTTATATTTAAGGGCAAGTTCATTAAAAAAAATAGGGGCATTCTTTTAAGAAGAAGCTAAATTTCCTACATGATTATTACATTTAACTACTTTTAACCGTTTTTTCGATTTTCCCAATTGAATTGAAAGGTTCTTATATACAGACATAGAGGGAACAGATCATGATAAGGATGGAGTGAGGGAGTACCATCAATTAATTAGCACTATATATATATATATCACTGTCATCAATAGTTTTTAATTTGGCAAACTCAGGAGCAAATGAATATGACAAGACATACCTGAAAGGAAGAGTTTTGAGCTCTGCGAGGTCCCTCTCCTCCATTCATTGCAAAAGAACGATTCTCCAATATTGCGGGATGACGATGAGGAGGCTTAATTACCTCAATTAATAATAAATTAATAAAGAAGATAATTCACCACTTTATATTCAGTAGGAATATAATGAAGTTTCCTCAATGTGAAAGCAATGAGTTCGTAAAGAAAACCTGAGCTTTCTGGTTGATATGCTTGAAGGTAATATATAATAGAGTAATGTATGTGCGTGTGTGAGTGTAACTCTGTGTGTGTGTATATATAATAGTCAAAGATGACAAGCTTGTGGTTTGGAAAAGTGTAAAGTAGTTCTGCATTATTCTCTGCATGTTATGCTCATCACTGACGTCACACAATCTGGTTTCATCATCAATGACGACATCTTTCAATCTATCTATCCACATTTCTCTCATTTTAAACTGGTCGTTATATATGCGCAATTATATTTTGGGAAAATGACGGAGAAGGAACTTAGAAATTGTGAAATGACATATGGATTTTTTTTTATCAAAAGTTGATTAGAAAATGTCAAATATAATAAGAAATTCTCAAATTTTTTCTTGCAAAATGACTGATTTGTCATTTTTTAATTTTCAGGTTCCTTTTTCATCATTTTCCCTTATATTTTCCCAAATCATAAATTCTTCTGATTTTCACTTCAACCTCATCTGTTAAAAGTGTGTATTAATTTCATACATTGTTTAGTTTAAACTAAGATAAATGTAAGAATTTGGGGGCAAAATATGATTTGAATGGACAATGATATATATATATATATATATATATATTAAACAATTGTCTGAAATAATTAACGACTTCAAATTTTTATAATTTATTAAACTTGACTTCGCTCATTTAATTAATGTAGATAGCTGGGTTGTTAACTATAAAAAAATAAGACAATTCAAACAAGGATCAGGATCCATATTACTAGAAGGATGATGATAATGAAGTAGCATATCTAAGCGACGTGGTCGATGATCAAAGCCAGAAGAGATTAAAACTGAGAGTTTTATTTTTTATTTTTTAAAAAAAAGGGTAAAATATTGACAAAATTGAATTCACTAAACCAAGCTTTTGGGAGGTTAATAAGTGAGCTGATCAAGAGTTTTAAACAAGCTCATCGGGTTAGATTTTTTAGAATTTTTTCGTTCCTTGTAGAGCATGAAATAACATTCGAATTTGTGTTTTAGTAACTCTTTTTTAGGATTATATGTTATTTATACATGAATGTTTTATATACCTGTGGATTGATACTTTTTTATTTAAATACTACTGTTATTTTAGTTATGACCGGTTTAATCCTAAATTAATCCTGATTTTGGATTAACTTTTTTTAATAGCTTTTATGACTTACGAGGTAAGTGTGTGAGAGGAGTTTTGTCTCGGATTGCGCAAACCATGGTTTGAAATCATGGTTTTGGTGCTTGCCAAACACACATACCACTTTGGTCCTATTTATAAGTCCTCTTTGACCAAAAACTTTGGTCCTGTTTATAAATCCATTTTCAAGGTAGTAAATACATTTTGTACTTTTTTACCCCTATTAATTGCAATAAACAAAAGGAATTTATTCATATAGATTTTTGGAACCAATCATAGATAAGGGTAAAACTGAAAATTTAGCCCATAGTTAATGAATTAACTAACTCTCTTTGATATGTGAGAATTAGTTAAAAGAGACTTATAAATAGGATCAGAGTGGTAAATCACAACATATATTTCAAAATAGCTTCTGAAGATCCGTTAAATTTACATAAAAGGTTTACCCACAATACAAAGCATAAGCAAAAGCTACCCTCCAAGGACTATGTTCAGGTAATGGCCAAAATAAAATATCAAACTACTGAGCTAATCATTTACTGAACTGAATGGCCAAAGAAAGATGAAAATCAAAACCAAAACTAAAACAAAAGAATCCCCCTGTAAATACACCACCTTAATGCATTAACAAAAGAAATATACACCATTCCAAAATAATCACAAACAGCCAAAGAAGCAAAATAGCCCATCTCAACGAGTCTTCCCTCAAGGTTTGTGTTGTGCTTGTATTGACGAGTGAACAACTTCTTGAGGGGTCACAGCTTTTCCATTCACAAGTACTTGTTCAGGGAAGTCCACGCGTATAGACTTGAACTTATAATGCTAATTTTAAGATACACACACACAGAACACAAGGTGAATACTTTGTCAGAATGACTAGATTTAGTACATAATCGTTGGATTAATAAAACAACCAGAACATTACATTAGTAAGTTTAGAGTACCATGAAACAAGTTTTCCAAAAGAGAGCAAGCATGAATTGGATATACAAGCATACCTTCTCCTTCCATGAAAAATCAACCTGACGCAAATATGGATCAAGCAGCGTTAGCTGATCTCTTTCCTTGATCTGATAAAAGAAAGGACCCATTAATTCCACTATTGATGAAAAATATCAATAGGATATATGCTTATTTGTTTTTTCTTTCCTTGATTTGGGCTTTAGATGATGTTCACATTAATGGAGACAATTCTGACACTAAGGGTTCATTAGTAATCAGTTCCTGATCTTATAGATCATCTAATAGAATTCCAGCAGTTAGACACTACACTTTAAGAGAAAGAGTTGTGTTTGACACTAGTTGCACACTAACATTAGACATAACATAAGCAACACTTTGAATTATGATAAGCACTTCATATCTCTGTAGTGTCTGTGTCTGTCTGTCTGGCCACGCCAGTTAGGCTCTGAAGCTTGTGGCCTTGTGCACTCTAAAACAAGTATATCATGTAGATTCTCTTTCCTAAACAGAAGTTTAATTTTACATTATGCTTAAACTACGTGAGAAGAAAGAAAATAAGATAAAACTGCAGCAGCTGACTCTTACCACATCTATACGTAAGCCATAAACTGTAAGAACAAAGCAATTTTGGTTTGAATCACAAAGCAAGTAGTATCTGCAAAATAAACAGATAACAAAATAATATGAAATGAGAATTAGTATATAAATTTCTTGATTGTCTCTCAAACAAGTTTGAGTAATACCAAGGACCTAATATATCCAATATGGTGAGTCCATTAATTTAATAACCCCACTTTATAAATTTTAACTAAATAAAAAATATATATAAGTTAAAAAAAAAAAAAAACTAATTCAATAGTACTAGTCAGGATAGTTAAACTAAACCAAAGAAAAAAAGGAATGCCTCAAAGATTCTTCGGTATTGGAGGGAAAGCACAGCAACAATCATTTGCAAGAAAAAACGTACTTACAATCAAGTTATGCTGCTCCCCCCCCCCCCCCCCCCCAGTTTTTTTTTTCTGTTTTAAAATTAATTTGTATACTTTCATTAATATCAAAATTAATATATACACGTAAAAAAATTCTCTAGAAAGCTGCACTATACATAAAGGCATGAATTATACGCCTCACTTAAGACTCCAGATCTAGTTTATCATAAACTTGCAATTCTGTCTACTGGTGGTTGCCTTCTTTGAGAAAACCATTCTGAAATTTGAAACTCCTGATTTTCTATTCACTTTCCCTTCCCACCCCCACCTCCTTTCTCCAAAAAGAAAAAGAAAAAAATCTCTAGAAAACACAAAATGCCAGAATAGAAACAGCTTCTATATACAAAAAATAATAAAAATAAATCATTTCAATGAAGTCAATGCATAGACAAGTAATACAGCATGCAATCAAATTCAGACATAATCTTGCAATTAAATCACTTTAGACATTCAAACATGAAAGATAATCCTCAGGATCTGAGAACTTACAGGGGAGCAACAGTGTCATTCGTAACAAAGAATAATACCTTCCCGTCTACGGCTACTGCTCTGTTCAGACCCTCCAACATATGGTCTATAGTGGCTCTATTGTATGATGGATTCACTTTCAAAGGAGGGAAGACATGAATACAATGAGCATATTAAATATGGGACCAAATAATAAGGGGGAAAGAAAGCTCAACAAAATTTAACGGGAATATGAACTGAAACCATTAGTTCAGAAGGTAGCTTACAATTTACAGTAGCTAGAGATGAGGCCAAACTTGCCATTCGCTTAGCTTTTAAATGTCCTCCCTGCATATAAATCTTACATAAACAGGAGCACTCTGATATCTGATTAATTACTAAAATCAAACATTTTTTAACTTTCATAATTCACTATCTTCTTTCTTGTTTCATGATGGGGAGCGCAAGTGTGGATTGACTTGAATGTTTAGTGAAATTACCAGTTTCGAACTTTCTATCATTATATGAATCATACTGGGAAATCAAATAACCAAACAAGTCAGATAAATATAGCGTTCAAGAAACCACTAGCTTTATATTACACTACAGTATTTCATAGCCTACATCCAAGGAAAATTTTTGTTTACCCTCGTAAGATTGTCCAACTTGTCAAGAAGGCTGACTATCTTCTGAACCTCTGCAGCAGCATTTAGACTTGGATCCTTTAAAGCAGCAGCCTCGAACCCACTGAGGGCCCTCTCATAATTCTCCAGATATCTATTGACCTGTAACAAAATTATTCAGGATAACAATTAACAAGAAAACGCCAGAACTAAGTGCTGTTCATGTGAAATACTCCCTCCCTCCAGTCCTAATTATAAGACAAAGTTGACTTTTTTAAAAAAATTAAGGAAGTCAATTAAATCACTTTAGAATATTTTTATTTTTATTTTTTTCTTCAAGCTAATTAATTTGACTAATAAATTGATATATAATATAAGAATACTAAAAATATAAATACTCTAAAGTGATTTAATTGGTTTCCTTAATTTTTCCAAAAAAGTCAACTTTGTCTTATAATTAGGACCGGGGGGAGTATGTAAAGTAGCGGTACATATTATTTTGCCTAGTTATTTTCCAGCTCTATTATTTTGGGAGTTGGAATTTGTGGGGGGGCATTACCAAACTGGGATAGGCTCCTACTTATGTACATATTGAGAGTCTAGTGCACGTAATTAAAAGCCAGGCTAAAACATCTTTCCTTGAAGAAAGAACACTGATAAGCTGATGACCAGAATACTAAACATGCAAGGGGGGAAACCTTTTAGTAAAGAATTACACCAAAACTTCAGGCCATAAAAAGAATTACACAAAACTGTCTCCATAAATGATGATCTGAAGAATTATATGGAAAAAGTTATAGTATAATCTAGAAGCAAAAAGAAAGAAGAGAAAGGATCAAGTATAATGATCAGTTGAAAAACCAATTCGATTTGTACAGTTAAGCATTCTTTTCTGCTCTTTTCCCTCCATATAAGTCAAATCAAACAAGAGGATTGAGTCTCCCATATCTCCAAACCTGTACATTACGGAAATGATAGCATTTAATACATTTGATTGATGTCATTTATTATTTGAATAGTTGATAACTTGGGTTCGATCAACATCTATTTTTGGCAAATGTTACTATAACCTCTGATAAAGGGCAAAAGACCAAGCCAGATAAGCATTGCATGAAGTTGAGCTTTGCAGGAGTATATCTTCACTATTATAGAGGGAATATAAAAGTTTCAGAAACTGAGAATAGAGACATAGTGAATCATTTGAAATATGAAGGAAATCAAGAAAAAAGATTCACAAGAAAAGAAACTCAAAAAAAGGTGAAGCATTGAACTTACAATGGCACTGTTAAAATATAGATCTGGATTGGACTTCATTCTTTCATCTTTCTCCTGGCATATATTAACAAAACATCATGTTTCTGCCTTATTAAAAGGAAAGCCTATAGTCAACCAGTTCATTCACTTATACTCACAGCATTTTGATATGCTTTTACAGAATGTTGAAGTTTGCTATGATCCCAAGATCCAGAGACAAAAAAACTAGTAAGGCAAGCATTTCCAAGATTATCTGTCAAGAAAATCAAATGATGATAAAAGATATAAATTTTGCAGAATTATTTTCAGAACAGCCAAACATTTTTAGAGAGGATGTAAGGAGAAAGGAAAACCGACCACTTTGGTTTCTCGTATGTGCCTTATTCATTCAAAAAGGGGGGAAACTGAATTTGAAGGATAAGCAATGAATCTAGAAAATATATTAGTTTCTTAAGGAAAAATGCTTTTAGTTTCATAAGGACTTATTGGAGCCAGAAGAAAAAGGGAAGGAAAGAGGATTAGAGGCTAAAATATGAACTTCCTTTACTTTGTTTGGATGTCTAATATCATATATGTCACTCCTCAAAATTGATAAAACCAAAAGAGATGGGGGTTAAGGGTTTTGGACTGTTAATTTGACTTCAATTTCCCTCTTCTGTAGATTGTGTGCATGCGTGCGTGGTGTGTGGGGGAGTCCACCAGAGATGACAATGAAACCCTCCTTTCGCTCTCCTCTCCTCTTATTTCCCACCATCCACATCATTAGCATTCAAATAACGTCTTGTTACAATCATCAATGCCCATTTCAGGGAAGGAAATAAAAGCATTTTAAACACTTTATTGCTAAATTGTGTTCTGACCTCTGATGGCGGTATGCTGGTATGTATAGCCAAATTTACTACATCATCCATGACAATATATGTACTCATCGCATACCAGAGAGAAGAGAACTTATATGATGGTGCTCTAACAAAGACAAGATGACATGTACTTTAAATATCCAGGATGATTGTATCAATTTATGAACTGTGTTTGATAGCAAAGTCAGGCTTGTTCTTTGAATGCATGTTAGCAGTAAATACAGAATCTTACACCAAGAATACCCATCCTTGACATCCAAAGTGATAGCTTCCTTGGCGTGTTGAATGCTTTCCTCAACAAGTTCTGCCTGATTCTCAGCACCTGTGAAGGAACAGATTTTGTAGAAATCAAAATAATACATGAATTATAAAACAAACTAAAGTGTTGAAAAATTTAACAATTACCAAGGAAATTGGCTAAGTGAAAAAATGTAAGAGATATTTAACGATAAGAATTACAACTGAATCCCTTACCTTGTGACATTTTTCTTTTAAGCATCGATAACTGACAAAGAATATTCTTGTTAGGACCCTGAAAAAAGAACCAATATACATCATAAAGTCAATCAATTCAAACCTGAACAAAGTGCAGAGCAAAACTGACTAGAAAAGTTAAAGCCTCTATTTTCAATCTTGAAATTTCATCAGTCATTACAATAAATTTCTTCCCTGCAAGATAAATTCTCTACAGCTAATTCAATATTCCACAAAATCAAGAAGAAAATCTCTATTACATCAAGATTTCTCTCAATCAATTCACATTTCCCTTCCTCTTTTTATTGCCCACTTTTCACTGGAAAAGGCTTCAGTTTACCTTATTCATTCTGATAATTATAAGGAGAGGATAAGGAATACATAAGAAAAATAATAAAGATAAAACGTTCAACGATACAATAATCTTTTCCAATTTTTCTGCATGTCTTATAAACAGACCTGACCCCATTGAAAAACTCGTTCCACTGAATGCCAGAGAGAACCTTTATAAAGAACCGTATGTCATAAAAGATTTTACAACAAAGGTTTATCCAAGAAAGCCCATTCCATATCAACTAAAGACAGCATGGCGAAGCACATCAGGAAAACCTTAATTTTTGCTTACATACTCAAGCAACAATGAAGAATCCAATGTTGTCGAACCTGGACCGGACTGGCCGGTCCGGCCCGGAAACCGGTGAACCGGCTGGCAGACTGGTCCAAGTTCCTATTTTAAAAAAAAATTAATTTTCTTTAGAATTTCATATTTATAAGCCTAAAATCTTCAATTTTTCACCGGTTTGGCCCCGATCTGACCCACTGACCCTTAACCCAATACCCCGACTAGTTTAGTACCGATCCGGGTTTTAATACCTTGGAAGAATCTAATACACATCAGAAAACTCTTATCTTTCTCATTTCTTTGTTTATCTGTGTTCATATGTCCAGATTACGAATATTTTTACTCAGTTACAATTAATCAATATGAAGCCATTCAAAGCAAACAAATTCATTCCATAATATGAATCAGATTAGTCAGGGTAAGGCTCATGGTTGTTATTCAACAAATAGAGCCATCAAGAGGGGAAAAGAAGAAGAGAAATTCAGCACTAACCTTGCTTAATGCAAGACTAAGGCAGTTTTTAGCAGCAGATAGATCTCCTTTCTTCCAAATGCAGTTACCTAGACACAACCAAGCATCAGCAAGGGATGGATTTAGCTTAACCTGGTGCATAAAAATAGAAGTGTTAGTCTTCATGCCCTTAAACATCAATTGCAAGATATATACACTTAGGCATAGAAACTAAAACTTGATTGTGCTTACAGCTTTTGATAGATGATCCTCCGCTTCTTTGTTATAGTCAGGACAAACATCCAATATCTTCCCTCTCAAATACTCGAATGTTGCCCGTTGCATAGGTGACTTCCTTTCTTCTGGCAAAGAAGACAGTTTTATGAATTTTAGATGCTTGGTTGTTGGAACCCAAATCAAATCATATGTTACTTATGAAACAAAGATTTAATATCCTTGCCCACAGAAGAAAATGGACAATCGGATGATAAAAGAAGCAACATCTATGGCAAGCAAAGAAAATGATAATAGCAAGAAAGAAGTTATTCCTCTGGTATTTGATAGATCAGAGACTCTCCACGAAGCCAAATTTGTCCTTTCCTCTCACAGATCCCTCAGTCCACAACATATTCTCAGCTAACAGCCTCACTCTCCCCCCCAACCCTCACAATCCATTTGAGTTAGTTAAAACTATTATTTCCCTTTTTTTATCCCTCTGTCCAGCTCATGAGAAAATAACACAGTTTGTTTCACTTTTTCTTGCCTTCCTCTCACACGTAATCAATGCATAGGCCCAATAATTCAGGTCCATCATACATACAAAAGAAACAAAGTGTATTAAAGAGTCACGATGACTTCCAAGAGTTAATTATCTGGCACTAAATGAATTATTTTTAATTGTTGCAGATAAAGATCTAATAACTGGGACAGTGACAATGAAGAGAAATTTATGGAAACATCTCCTATATGTTACTGGCTCTTATTTTGATTTCAATATCTGAAACTCCTTTCTATGGTTGATCAGTCCCAAATTGGTTGAAGGCTTGATTGACCTTGCATTTTGCTATCTCTGAGATGGTATCATTAATTGGACAGTGTCCTTTCATGGAATATACCGATGCTTGTCTTTCAACGTTATCATGGTCCATATGGCTAATTGAAGCCAATTGTTTTCCAATGAAAAAATTAAAACTGAAACCCACACAATATTTCTCCATCTATTCATGAGTGCAAGGGTTAACTGGTCCCTAATAAGTCCCCATGCTCTTCTATTTTACTACAAAATTATATCTCTTCCCTTTCCCTTTCTTTTAAACTATAGTCAAGTGACTTTTACAACCTTTCCTGCAAAGTCAATATGAAAAAGTCATGACTTCTTTTTACAGTTTCTCATCCTTGTTGCGCATAAGAAAGTTTCACTTTTCAAGTTATTCTTATCGGTACTGCAGTATCCTATATCAAGTCTTCAAATGTACCCTACGGACATTTCAGTCATAAATGCAAAGCATTCGAGAACTGTTAAAAACAGAAATTTCCAGATCCTAAAAACAAAGTCAATAAAATAGTTCTCGCATTCATTGATGTTCTACCGTAGCTTCACTGGCTGTTCAATCAGAAACACATGGGAAAAAGCATTTTCAACCCAATATTTGAAGTTTGAACCAATAAAAGAGAAATGCAAACTACACCACAGAATCTCAGTCGTGAACTCTCATTTTATGTTCAGTTTTCGCAAATCCAATATACCTCGCAGGCTCAGTTTTCTGAAATACCGAACCGGGGAAGTAGCGTAAAACGAAACAAGTTTAAGCGGATAGGTAATTTACCAGGAGGAATAGAATCGAGGAATTTGAGAGCAAGATCGGATTGTTCTCGCAGTTTGGAGATCTTGTCATCTTGATTTTCTGGAAAAAAGTTGTCTCGGATGTGGTAAAGACCTTCAACTAATTTCGCAGCTTTCGCTAGCGAGTGTTCCTCCGCCGAGCTGCTCATCTTCTCAGTTACTCCGGCGAAGGACACTGCTGAAGAACTGTAGGAAAAGGAAAAGTGGAAAACACTAACGGAGACTAGTTTTCACTTAAAACCAGGATCCCCATAAAAGATCAAGCATCTTGCCACACCGATTCTTAGGATGATTATTACAAGAATATTTCAAGAAAATGTTGGTGAACTTGCAAAGGTTACAATTTGTCTGTTGGCTAAAAAAAAAAATATATATATATATGTTACAATTTATCAGTGTAAAATATAACATATATTTTAAAAATTCATCTTAGTTTTAAATATAAAAAATAATTTTTATATTTATTAATATTTTTTTAATTTATCCATATTGAGGCCTCCTCAACAATAAGTAAAGGGGGGAGAGAATAAAAAAATTAAAAAATATTAGTAGAATATTTTAAAAAAAGATATTATGTTAACTGATTTTTTTAATATAATTAAATTAAATAAATATGTCTTATATTAAAAATTGGGATAAGGACAAAAAAAATCATGAGCCCTCTAGTTCTAGCATATCCTCATTAGTAATTTATCAATATACAATTTTTTTTACATTTAGCATTAATTTTATTAAAGAAAAATCTAATGTTAGTCTAAATTAAGTAATTGTTCATTTATTCACACACATATATAAAATATATACTAATTTATTCTCTATCTTGAATCTAAATATAAGAACCTTTTGAACATTTTATTTTGATTTCTATATATAAAATCCCATCTATTTTGAACAATTAAATTAAATAAATATGTCTTATATTAAAAATTGGGATAAGGACAAAAAAAATCATGAGCCCTCTAGTTCTATCTAACATATCCTCATTAGTAATTTATCAATATACAATTTTTTTTACATTTAGCATTAATTTTATTAAAGAAAAATCTAATGTTAGTCTAAATTAAGTAATTGTTCATTTATTCACACACATATATAAAATATATACTAATTTATTCTCTATCTTGAATCTAAATATAAGAACCTTTTGAACATTTTATTTTGATTTCTATATATAAAATCCCATCTATTTTTTCCCATATATTAAATAATTTTTATTAAAATACTTCTAATTTATGCTAATTGTTTTCTAACAAAAGGTGATTTCGGGTTGAAATATCATGTTAAATAAGGATCATTGCGAAATGGAGTACAAATATTTGACACATTAATTATAAATTATTGTGAAAATAAGAGATTTCAGATTTGGGGTGAGAGATGAGCAAGACTAAGAGAATTTGAGAGAAGAATGGAGTGATATCAATTAATCTAAGTAATTGTCTTAATTTTAATTTTAATAAATTAGTTAATTACAAAAATCCTATATTTGGAATTTGCTAAAGAAGTATTTCTTTTTACTCCAAATTAATCCAATTTCGAGAATCATGGGGGATAGCTTTTTTTAAGGTAATTAATTTTGATCATGCATGCAAGATACAAACCTTATTAAGGCATATTTGATGTGAAGGAAATGAAAGGGAGGTCGGGGTGAAAAATTTTTAATGAGTTTGTTTTTAAAAAATTAGAAAAATTAGATTAAAAGCTTTTAATTAATTTATTTTACATTTTTTATTAAAATGATTTAATCACTTAAAAATCCTATAACAAACTAACAACATATAATAATAAGTTACGGACTTACAGCACAGAAAAACATGTTTTTTCTAATAAAATAACATGTTATGGCATATTGATAATTTAAGAGACATTTTAATAATTAAATTGCTTATAAGGACTACATTGTAATTCTCCAGTCTAATTTTATATTTCACAGTTCACACTAAAAAAAATTAGTGCATAATACATAAAGACTTTCATTACCGTATATATATAACCATTGTTTTTATGATAATTATTACTACATGAGATTTGAAACACACAATATATTCCGATTGCAAAAAGGATAATATGGATAAAATGTTTAAGAAAAGATGTTTAAGAAAAACAAAACACTTAGTTCTTTTTTTTTTTTTTGGCCAACCACTTAGTTCTTTCATAACGTGCTTCGAGGAAATTCTTTAACGAACTATTGCCTCGACGCAAAAATTACGTCTGTCTTCAACATGAAGCTGTCAGCATTTAATAATTTCTGCAAGCAAGACCGGTTCAGTCAATAACTTGGTTTAAATGGGCCACTTGCCCTGTTGCAATTAAATCCTAATATGGCGTATGGTTATAAATTACTTCTTGGGAGAATTACATTTAGGTCTCATACAAGAAAAAAAATGAAAAAATGGTCCCTATAGATTGCAAAATGAAAAAATGGTCCAATTAACAACTCCATGAGCCTGTATTGACAACTCATTAATAACTCCAGGAGTCTGTATTGACAACTCCATGGGACCAATTTTTCATTTTGCAATCTATAAGAATCATTTCTTCATTTCTCCTCTTCCTTAGGACCTCAATGTAATTCTCCCTTGATTCTTCCAATCCAAACACCCAAATAAAAGGGATAATCCCTTTTTGTTCCAAAATCATGGTTTTGGGGAGAAGCTTTTTTTTTTTGAAGATGTGGGCCCCATCCTCTGATTCTTATTGGTCCTTTGCATGATGTGGGCCCCATGCTATATCTCTCTCATCTTTTTTTTATTTTGATGTTTTCTCTGCATGTATTTATTAATTTTTTTTAGAATTTTAACATTTTAATGTTTCCTCATGTCTTTAATATAAGACTTATTTATCTAATTTAATTATATTAGAAAAATTAGTTAAGTTAATTAACATTATATATAGACAAATTTATTTCATTTTTTGTATTAATTATGATCTTTAATGTTAAATAATGGGTTAAGATGCATCCTTTTTAATGACGTTAGGAGTTTTCTTCTCTTATAATTTAATGCCTTTAGGTCAAATTTAACGGTTTTATTAAATTTACATCATTTTTAATTGTTCATTATTATTTTTGCATTTTCTAGAACTTATTTGTACCATATGCCCTTTAGAAAAAACTTGACTGTTAAATTTGGACCTTAACCCTTAAATAATGCATAAAATATAAGCTTATTCTTTATATGTAATTATCATAAAAGTTAATGTCCTTTTTAGTAATTTGACCATGAAAAAAACTATTCTGATCAAAATATACAAACACTCTCATTTTATCAAAATCACTTTTTCCCATAATCTATTCTCCTCATAATCTATTCTCCAAAAGCTATTCTCCATTTTTTCTCCAGAAGCTATTCTCCAAAAGCTAATAAGAACACGCCCGAAGCTGTCAGCATTTAATAATTTCTGCAAGCAAGACCGGTTCAGTCAATAACTTGGTTTAAATGGGCCACTTGCCCGGTTGCAATTAAATCCTAATATAGCGTATGGTTATAAATTACTTCTTCCAATCGATAACAGAAGACTTATTCAGTTATTTTAATGAAAAAAATTGAATTAGAGGATCTTATATTTAAGATCAAAAGTAGTATTCCCTCCGGTCCTAATTATAAGACAAATATTACTTTTTTGGAGAAATTGAAGAAGCCGATTAAATTACTTTAGAGTGTTTATATTTTTAGTATCCTTATATTATATATATTAGTTTAGTAGTCAAATTAATTAGTTTGGAGAAAAAAATAAAAATATAAAGATTCTAAAGTAATTTAGTTGGCTTCCTTAATTTCTCCAAAAAAATCAACTTTATCTTATAATTAGAACCGGAAGAAGTACTTTTTATTGACAGAAGGTGGTTATAAAATGCTTTTTTTGGCCAACAGTTATAAAATGCTTTAAACATAGTTGTTTAGAGGATTTTAATACATTGGTTACATCAACTATATATACAAGTTATTTGAATTTCATGAACTCGTTTTTTTTTATTGTGTAATAATAATACACGGCAAAACTGACCCAGCAATGTAATTAAGCATATATGTACACTTATATATACTCTCCCCAATTCTAAATATATCTACTTTGATATCATCTAACTAACTAAATAACCTTATATATATTCTGTGTTGTCAGTGGAGATCATTGTAGTCAAAAAATAGTAAAAGGAAAGGCATTAACTAATTTTAACAAAATTTATCAATATATGTAAAGTTACTAAACCTATTTCTAAGGTAAAGAGAGGGAACATTTTTCTCTTCCTTGATATAAGTCTTATCATTGAAATTATTCTATAAATGTATAATTTTACCTCTAATTTATTACCCTTACTCATTCCTTCATACTTTTTTTGGTTCTTAATATAAGAACTGGCTGAGGGTTGGATTTGGTCATAAATATAATACCTTCATCCATTTTATCTCCCATATTTATTATTATTATTTTTCTAAAACACCCTTATTAATTGTACATAATATAAGGTTTTTATCTAAGGGTAGTTACAATGAAAATTTATATTTTTGGAAAATCAAACTATATTTATTACAAGATATTGAAGTTATTAGTTAGTTGATTGATGACCCTACCTATATAAAAGGTCATAATTAATATATAAAAGGTCATAATTAATATGTTGAATATGTCAGGATAGTGAAATCTCACTTAAGAGACGCGGGGATAACTTGGGTTTCTCTATAGAGAGAAGTCTCTTTAAGCTGGGGGGATCTTACCTCCAAGACCCCAACCCAGTCCTTCCCTATGGGAAAGCAGGGAGGCTCAGGGTACTCACCCCACATACCCACTTTAGAACAAGATCCCACAATCACCTATTTCAAACTTGGAATTCAACTTGTCAATCCTCTTGATCATATTCTAGATCTCTAGGATAACTTCCCTATTCTCATGTGTTTCAGGGACCTCAGCTTGAGATAGACAGCCTCTATAGAATCACTCCTTAAAATTATGTCCCCATAACACCAGAGTCTCATGCCTTCGGTCCGCATTCCCCTAATTTTAGGGTGGGGACCATTTTTTTTTATTCTTTTAAATTTATTTATGTATTCTTATTTATTTGGATTAAATTGTTTGCTGCTCTTTGAAATATTTTTGTCATTCGGTATCTCAAATTAATTAATTTCTAATTTTACATTTAGAAATTTTTTTCCTGCAATACCAGTATCCTGAAATATTTTTCCAATAGCACACAATATCTGAAATATTTTTTAATACCCAATATCTTAAGCTAATTAATTTTTAATGTATGGAGTATTTTTTCAAAAAATAAAACCCTTTTATTTGGGAATGAGCAGGGAATGTGGAATCCTCATGCCCTCAAGTTAAAAGATCTTGACAAATACTACTCATGATCCTTAGTATAGAATTTTGTTCATAATTAATGCAATTTATTCTATAGAGATCCAATATTAAAAACAGGCTAGTAAACATTATAATAAAATATAGGAGAGGAGTTATTTTTTTCCTAAAAGTTTTAAAACCAGAGCAGAAGCAAAATTAAATTAAACCATAAATATACGAATTGTAATTACCATTGGCAGTATGATGGGTCGGACTCAAAAAACAAAAAAATCTCCGAGTATGTTATGAAGAATTTTCAACTTTGCCCGTTTACGAGGAAGGTTCAATTATATATAGACACGAGTGAGGTCCCAAGAAGCTTCAACGTCCCATCCCTCACAGTGTTTATTCGACTTTGACCACAAGCTTTACGCAGATTCCACGGTGGAGTCAACACATGTTTGATCGTCCCAACGTGTTGTCCGATTCTAAATTCCCTCAGTTCTCTCCCTCTCTTCGTTCCCCTTTATATATATCCCTAGAACTTCACATGCAGAGCAGTTCCAGATTCCACCCAAAAAATTCTATTCTTTTCTAAAAGTATCCATTAGTATTTCTTCTTCGTTTCCTCGAAAACCCTAATTTTTCTGGTAAATGGGCAATTACTTCTCATGCGCTTTCGTGCTCGTTCCGGTTTTGACGACGACGACGAAGAACACTCAAAAGGCTGCAAGAGTCATCTTCCCCACAGGTGAAGTGAAGCTGTTTAGAGAACCTGTGAGTGTAGCAGAGCTCATGCTTGAGTGTCCCAACCATTTTCTAGTAAACTCTCGCTCTCTTTGCATCGGTCATCGGTTTTCTCCTCTCGCAGCCGACGACGAATTGGAGCTCGGCAACGTCTATGTCTTATTCCACTTGAGAAGAGCCAACACGGTGGTCACAGCCGCCGACATGGCGGTGATCTTCGTGGCAGAAAGCCTCACGGTTAAGCGGTTGACTGCCGGCGGTGGTGGCCGTGCGCAGAAGGCCCAGGTCCTGGCGAAGAAATGTGGTGGCGGAGATCATGATCAGCCGCCACAAGAAGTGGTAGCGGAGGAGAAGACTCTTCCAAGGTTGAGTTTAGACGGAGTTGACTTAGGCTTACAGTATAGGGTCAATCGTTGTAGGTCAAGGAAGCCCATGTTAGAAACTATAAAGGAAGAACCGTTATTTTGTTCTAGATGAACTAATTGTTTAATTAGCTATACTAGACTTGGTGTAATGATAAATAGTTGTAATGAAGGTAGTTAGAGGAAATATATTGTTGGGTTTCAATCTTTGTTTTTCATGTACTATTAAAAAGGAGTACATTAAATTTATCTCTATTAAATTTTATTGAGAGTGTATAGATTTTTTATTTTTAAAATTAATAAAAATATTAATTTCATTAGTTATGCACTTTTCCTTCTATTTATTGAAAGTATAGATTTTTACTCTAAAACAAAGAAAACATTGCATATTAAACTTTCTCTGAATTTTATTAAATATATGCAATTTTTTTTTATTTTTGAATAATAGATACACAAATATTCTTTAAAAATAAAAATAGTCTATATATGATTCAAGTAAAATTTATAAGAGATTTGTTTTGTTTACTTTTTGAGAATGTGAGTAAGCTTTAAAAATAAATTATATCCATTATATTAGGTTTTTCAATCACACATAGCCATGTGTATTATTATTATTTTTCATATAGATTTATAGTTAGATGACAATGTTTCAAAACTAAAACACATATGTGATTACAGAACTTGAGATAATTGATATAAAGATATTGACCTAAATGTGATCCTATTTCTGTTATGTATAACCTTCTAGGTTTTGGGAATACAAAAAAAAAAATCGTGTATTTTCAAAGTAATTTTAGCAATATCAACGTATAATTTACTCAAAAAATTAATGAGAGCATTGTGAGTTGATCGTTGACTTATATTATTTATATATATATATATATATATATATTCTTAATGAAAAAGTATTATTACATTCCCTCATCAAAATTTTCTCAAAATCAAGAAGAATTATGAGTCAAAAGTGAAGGATGTGAAACTCAAGAGGCTCTCCTAGATTTTCCTTAAAAGAAATCCTAGAACGTCTATCCTTGTATGTCTCACTGCTGCTGAATTGTGCAAAGCAGCACTAGTTTGTTGTTTGTTTTTTTTTTTTGTGTGTTTGGTTTTAACTTACCGTATATTAACTGATTTTACACTGTACAAGATAATACATTAGAGGAATCTTGTCTCTCAAAATGCAAAAATATTATAAAGAGTGTTTCACTACCTTTTTTTTTTAATATTATTTGTTGAAGGTACTTTTTAAAGCACCTTGTAATCACTACTAAAACCACCCATAGTGGTAATAAAGAACTTAATAAACCCCGACAATAATCATTACTATCATAAGATAGAAAGTCTGAAAGAATATAGGCCAACATTTAGATAACATTTTCCCTTCACATAATCCTCTTCCCTCTTCAATTATTCCCTTTTTGTAATTATTAGATCAATATTTGAATATTTCATATTTATTTATATATATATATATATATATATTTTAAATTTTCTTTATTATAATATTAAATTATTCATATCAAAATTTAGCAATTTATATTTAATTAACTTTTTTTTGTTTGTTAACACGTAATCCAAGAGACACTGAAAGAACCTATTCAATACATACAACATATATCATCGCCATTATTGCATTGGGTTGGGGCACCATTGAGGCTCAGACATAAAGTGTAACCATAAACCCTCACTCAAATAATCTATTACAAGCATTCAATACCAATAATCACACTTTATAATTATAATCCATTTGTTTTTACATATTCAAAACGTAGTGTGGATATAGAACACTCAAATTCAAGTGCACTTGGCATCAAAATACAATCTCAATAATTTCAAAAGTATGAAATTGCCCTAGATCAATTATATTTTAAAAATCTCTTAAATTTTGTAAGATCTAAACCTGTATTAGTGTGTGTGTGTGTGTGTGTGTATTCTCACATCTACGTGTCCCTCTCTGTCTCGATTTTGTGACTGAATCTCAATCCTTAAATAAAGTGAAGTAATGGTGCTGTGTGTATTGAAGATCAATAGTACACTTGGGTTCCTCTTGAATTTTTGATCTTATTAAAATCCTTCATCAAAAGGCATCACAATAATATCATAGGCTTATGTGGGCTCTTTTGATTTCCTTGTTACATATTATAATCTTTAATCACATGATGTCTCATAAATTACTATTATTTCTTTCTTTCCACTTTTCTTATTTTTTTATTCTAGTGGTTGCAAAATCAAATCGAAATATGATCTGGGTATATTTATAATTATATTATATTTGGATCTGTAAATAATATAAAAACCATATTGTCAATTATAATGGAATTTATAATTATAAGAGTTTATTTTCCATCATATTATTAAATTATATTTAAACTACTTTATATGCAGATTACTGTAATAATACAGATTATTTATATTTAGCTAATGGACTTCAATCTGATACTTAGGCAAACTGCATTTTTATAAAAGACATATATTAAGTGATGAATCATAAAAATCATAGACACTGAAAATATATTTCTATGTTGGAATTAAGTTAATTTTATCTCTTGTTATTGTTGTTTAAAAATCATAATAATTTACTTTCAAAATTGCTATCTACATGTTTTTTTTCCTTATTTTACCTAATTTTTTTTGGATTAATTTACCGGTATCTAGCGCTACTAGCAGCCGACTAATCTGGTTCATAGGAATGTAGGCCCACAATTGAGGAATCTCACTACATCCAAGTAGTTATTGCGGCTGCATACTCAAGGGTCGAACACGAGACCACTAGTTAAGCAGGAACAACCCACAACCAGTTAATCTAAGTGCTTGGTAGTTATTTATTTCACATAATTTAAACAACTGCACACACACGGGATGCCAGAACGCTCTCACCACGACAACTTGCCATTGAATGATGTATACATATTTTTCAAATTGATTTAACGTACTTATTTCCTTTCTGTACATTCATAACAACTTTTCATAATTTCAAGGTGAGCGTGAGAATATAAATATATAGAAGCATCATCATGAGCAAGTCCATATATATATACCTTGGCTTTGCTTTCTTTCTGTCACCTTTCTGCAGGTTAATTTAAACCAAGCTTTTCGACTCACTGCATATAGGCTCTTCCACTACCCCAAAAATGAGAGCCAAAAAGTTCGGAGACAATGGTAAATAAACAATAATCTCAAACAAATATTATCAGATCTCATCGATCTTCAGTATTTGATGATTTGAGAGTTTGTTTCTGTTTAATTCTCTGTGTGTGCGTGTATTTTGCAGGTGAGCCTGCAAATAATAATATTGTTGATGCAAACATGAGGGTTTTAAGAGAGAGAATGGAGGAAGTGAAGAAGAAGGAGATGAAGATGAAGATGATGGTGATGAGTAGAAGAACAAGAGGGTGGGATTATAAGAGAAGCTATGAGAATAAGTACAAGAGAGAAGCTGTGATGTCAGAAATTGCAGAGACTATGGGATTAGCTTGTGGTGCAGTTGGACTTGTTTTTCTCAGTGGTTCTCTTTGCATCTGCCTTGTCTCTCTCCTATCTCATCATCATATCTAAGAGTTATTCATATGTATGTAAGTTTATACCAAACCTCGTATATTGTGTTGTTTCGATTTGAAGGATAATCAACTTTGAGATATATATATATATATGCTGGTAAAAAAAATCATCTTGAATATATATATATATATATATATATAAATGCTGAGATGCCTGAGTCTCAGTGTTTATAGGGGTTTGGAGTTTGAGCTTTGGATTGGTGTGTGAGTATTTAAATCATATATTTGAGGAGGCATCTCTTCAGAGTTGATTTCTCTAATTATATAAGGAAAATTTCCCTTTGATTAATTTGTTTTCAGTAAAATAAATACTTATTGATCCATGAGGGGGTTAAGAAAATTGAATACTGACTTCTGCTTATTTTTTATTCAAAAATTTTGAATGTCTAAATGTAGGGGTGATAATTTCAGCTGGACTGTATTGGTTTTGTCTCATGTTGGTTTAATTTGCAGAAGTATTCTGTAGGAGTCCTATATCATCTGAACTCTATCTAATAAAAATATAACAGAACAACTCATATCATTTTAATTTCTTAGTTGGCATATAACTTATTTGAAGCAACTCACATTTTATTTTATTCTTTTTAAAAGATAAACCTCTTAATTTGTAAAAGCAAAAACTCAAACTAGTAGTAAGAGGAATATTTTTCTTAAAAACAAAATAAAATGTGAATGGTTTCATATGAGTCATCAACCAACGATAGGATTATAATATAATGATTTGTACTACTTATGTGTTTTTATTAGACAGAGTTCATATGATATGGTACTTATTGACTATGTACTCCTCTGGTCTTCTTAATAAGGCAGAGAGAAAATTTTTTCATATGAATATGTAAAATTTTACTCTCAATTTATTATTAAATTAACTATATTCTAATGAAATATAATGTATATTAAATAGAGGTAAAGTTGAAAAGTTGTTGAATTTTAAAAAAAAAAGTTAATGAAGTTTAAAGTTTTTTTTAATTTGTATGAAACATATGTTAGAAATACCTTATAACTTATAAATAGGATGACCGAGTATTTGTCATTGGGTTGATTAAAAGTCAATTTAATAATGATTTACTATAATATAAGATAAGATCTAAAATAAACTCGATCAACATTATAATTCGTATTTAGGTATATGGGAAAGACAAGTTTGATAAGTGTTCTTTTGCCTCAACATTCAAACTTGTCTCGCTTTTCCATACAATATAAATATACATAATTATCAATATCAATTATATATAGGATTCAGTCATTCAGTCCTAAAATTGAAGAGATTAGCTTTAGAACTAAAGTATTTAGTTATAGAATCCCTTGATTCAATATTTACAATATATGGGCAAATATATATTTAGATTGATTTAAAAGAGGTTTTATCATTGGAAGGTAAACTTTATTTTCTTAATGAATCTTTTGTGAGAGAGAGAGAGAGAGAGAGAGAGAGAGAGAGAGAGAGAGAGAGAGAGAGAGAGAGAGAGAGAGAGAGAGAGAGAGAGAGAGAGAGAGAGAGAGAGAGAGAGAGAGAGAGAGAGAGAGAGAGAGAGAGAGAGAGGAGAGAGAGAGAGAGAGAGAGAGAGAGAGAGAGAGTGTGTGTGTGTGTGTGTGTGGCTATCTTACAACATAAATCCTCGTTTTGGCTTTATTTCTGACCAACTATATATATATATCCGAACATGATCAATTTTATGATTATATAAAGTCTTTGAATCGAAAAATTTACTTATTTTTAAACATTGAGAATAATTATGAGAATTTAGTGCTCGTTTGGAATAACTTATTTGTGGGTAATAAGTGTTTATAAATCGTGATTCATAGTATATGAGATAAGTATATGAGAGGAGTTTTATCTCGACTTACGTAATAAGGACTTATTTTTTAAAAAAAACGCTGAACCAAATAAGCCTTTATTCAACCGAATAATATACATAGTACATTATCTTAATGCATCAGAAAAGAAGTCCGTTTTGAAAATCACTTTTTGCCGTCACGTCTTGAAAATCATTTGAAGAAATGAATTACGAGTAGTTTCATTTCATTTGATCCTCAAATCATCATTATTAGAAAGGACATGCATTATGTTTTTTTTTTTTTTGGCCTGAACATGCATCATGTCTCTAGACACACCAAAAAGTTCCATAATAAACACTATTACTTATAGATTATGATTAATTAGTACAACTCATATCTAATATTTTATACACGATTTAAAAAACGTATTCACAAAGAGTAACTAATTATCTCGTATTATGTGCAATATTTTAATGTTCAGTAATACTATATGAGATGATAAAATTACTTCTCATTCATTTCTTTTTTACCATCTCGACTTTAAGTTGGCTTTATGCAAAGTAAATTCTCTTCATAATTTATATATAAGAAATCAATGAAAATTTTTCATTTGAAAATTATACTTGCCAGAAGACCTGAAATCAAGTAATTATTACAAAGTATTTATACTTTATATGTATAAAAACATATTAGAACCTTATAGGCAATAAAATTTTTAAACAGAACATTTTACTGATTTTACCTTTTATATATGTGAGTATTTTAATCTTGATCATATCACAAATGATTTTGTGGCGAAGCCATAGTGCCATACTTTTCTCTCCCCGATGTTACTGATTTTTAAAGATTTTAAAAAGTGTACTTATTATTAAAGACTAAGGTTACTAATCAAATTTCAATGTATTTATTGTAAGATTTTAAATAACTCATTATTAGTTGGTAAAAAAAAAACTCATTACTCCTTTTTCTCAAAATTATCATCAAATTACTTGAAAGTTAAAACTCTTTTAATTCAAGCGGCCAATGTAAGTATTTCTATGAATACTCTTTGACCACAGAACCATGTCGTGGTTGCTAGCTTTAGTAAGCACCAACATTTAACTCACACAAGCTTTTTTCTTATAAAAAAAGATACGTTATCGATAATAATAATTTCACCAAAGTTTAACAGTAAGCTTCAATAATAAATGATTTATTTTTAATAAAAAATATACACAAATATTCAAGACCCTTTAACTTAAATTTTTTGTTTTTAAAATAGTCTTCTCAAATGTGATTTGTCTCAAAAATTAATGATGTCAAGATCTCATATGGAAAGTTATATAAAAAAAAACCTCTTGTTAATTATAATTTTGATGACTCTCACAAGTAAAAATGACATGCACCTACATCTCACTACGAGGTGGTGGATTACAGGTGAGAACCAATCTCATTAGGCCAAAAAAAACCACATAACTCTACATATTTTGTGGGTATTTAATTAATTTAATTATTATTATATCATCAACATTTTCTATTTGTTAGGTTTTTTTTTTTTTTGAAAAAAGTGGTAGGGGCTGAGAGGACACTTATTTTTTTGATTGGCTTTTAAAGGCTCTTTACATATATTAGATACATTAATCATGCTTATTTACAATAAAGTGATCTGAAGCATATGTTAATATTTACATCAATTATAAAATCTTGCCAAGAAGCTAGGATGATTCTAAGTTTCATTAATCCCTACTTCGATTAGACTTAGGAAGATGCCAAGATGATTTAAGTCTACATATGACAACATTAAGATTCCTTGGGTGCAACTCAAATGGAGCAAAAATGTCGCTTGTCTGTTATGCAACCAGTGGAGGTTATTCTATGTTATATGTCTAGGCGTCAAGTGGATCCCACTATACTAGAAAATAACCAAACCGTAGTTTTAAAAGTCATTTTTTATAAGTTGAGACAAAACTCATCTAACATATTTATCTTATAAATTGTAAAAACAAACAGACACTAAAATAATGGACGTTAGATATAGGTAAGGATATATATGACATTTTTGCTTAATTTGAAAACGTCCATGTGAACTATTATGCACTGAAAAACTTGGATCCAGTTTTAGTTCTCATTGCAATAATGAGCATTGAGAGCTATTCACTATAGTGAGATTTACGTAGTTTAAATAAAATTCAACAATCTAGATTTAAGATTTCTAACTAATGATTTTTTAATCAAAAAATCATTTTTTTTTTGAAAAACTAACAGTTAAGAAATTATCTTTATTTTAGATTTTATACATGTTAACATAATTGTTTTTGAGAAAAAAAAGTAAAAGTAAAAAAAAAATTCAATCTAAACCATCCAAAATATATATGAACAATCTGTAATGATGAAAAGCTCTCAATGCTCATTATTATGATGAGCACTGAAACTGGTTTAAAAAAACTTTATGGTGTCAAATTTACAAGAAAGAATAAAAGAACACTTAGGAGTAGATTTGCAGTTTACCCCCTCGGTTGAAAAAGATATTATATGATTGCACTTAAACACTTTTACGGTAAAAAAAAAAAAAAGTAAAAATGGAATATGAGATGTCACAGATTGATTCATTTGGGAGCTTACAAGTGGAATATATATATTTATGATTACTCCCTCCGGTCCTAATTATAAGATGAGATTGATTTTTTAGGAGAAATTAAGGAAACCAATTAAATTACTTTAGAGTATTTTTATTTTTATTTTTTCTCCAAACTAATTAATTTTACTAATAAACTAATATATAATCTAAGGATACTAAAAATATAAACACTCTAAAGTAATTTAATTGACTTCCTTAATTTCTTCAAAAAAGTCAACTTTATCTTATAATTAGGACCGGAAGTAGTATTTCTTTTTAATTTGGAAATCTGGAATGCCTGCCATATAACCCATTTCATAGGAGCCTAGCTGGCAACAAATTTGTCGATGGCATCAAAATTTCTATTTATTGATATGCCCTTTTTGGAAAAATTATTAAAAAATGGTCAGAGTAAATCAAAGCCACACTAATTGTTCTTCTAAAGATCGTTCCGAATCTCATTAGGGGGCACATGTGTCACAAAACAAAGCATTCTCTGATCTCTCTCCATCACTAACAAATCCAACCCAAATCTTATCCTTAATTTGTTTATCATAATAATAATAATTAATTAATCATGATTCATGGTAACAAATAATTCTTCATCAAAAGAGACGCATCTCTCTCAATCATTGTGTAAAAGAGGTTATAATGATATGTATTGAATTATATAGACTTAATTAGATATTATAGATATACTTTTTTATTTCATCCACTTTAGTGTGCAAGTATATTGACACGTTTGCCATTCCTGGTACACTTTTTGTTGATGAAACGGAGGAAGCCAAGTAGATAAGTGGAGTTTTTTTTTTTTGGATTAATTCATCGGTATCCGGCACTACTAGCAACCAACTAGTCTGGTTCGCTGAAATGTAACCTATAATAAAGGGAACCTCGCTACCTCCAAATAATTATCGCCTACATATTGTTGGTTAAGCTGGAACAACCAACAGTCAATTGATCTAAGCACTTAGTGGGTTAAAGCAAAATTTTTTAAAAACAACTCCATCCGCTTTTTTAACGGTCACCTCTGGATTTTTTTTTATTTTGATTTATCTATATATTAATTTTAAAGTAATATTTTTTTTTTCATTAATTTTAGTTATAGAGTAAGAGAGATCATTATGAGCAGAGGACAAATATACTCTACTATTAGAAGTTGTAAAAGAGAAATTTTAACTTGGATGAAAAAGGAAAAATTTTAACATGCTTCACCCACCGGTCCTTATATTAAGGATATATAACGACCGGAGAGAGTAATTTCATTTATTAATTTGTGTGCTAAGAGAATAAAACAGAAATGTGTACCATCATCAAAGCGTATTATTGAATTGATTAAATACTCTCTCCTGTCCTTAGCAAAATGTATCCAATAACAACTTTTGCATAAATCAATGCAGTTTTTTTTTTTTTTATAAAAATCAATGCAATTAATTAAAAGGCCAAGGTCTACTTTTTTCCTACAAATTTGAAAATTTTTACATGGGGCAATGGACATCTAAAATTTTTTATCATATTAATATTACTCTGAAAGTATTAAAAAATTATCAATGTTGCCCCCTAGTGATTAAAAATGTTAATGGTTAACGTTACTTTTTAACGATTATGTCAACTATACTCATTTTTTTAACATTTTAAGGGTAATATTGATCTAACAACTACAACTCCTGTACCAAAACTTTTAGAATAAAATTGGACCATAACAAATTGCTGCTAATGTATATTTGTTTAGTTTGAATGGAGATGTATATTTTTTTTTGATACAATAAGGAGAGAAATCTCAAAAAAAAAAAAAAAGCAGCCTACATCAGTAGGAGTATTCCGATCCAGCTCCAATATAGCTGCTAACTCCGGTGGTGGGCATAATATTGGGTGAAACCCCAACACAACAGCTGGAGCCTCTTTCGCAAGATAGTCGGTGATACGATTTGCGTTTCTAAGAACGAACTAAAATTTTATACTCCAATCATGTTGCAACATCAAGCGGATTTCTTCCATAGTACTCACATCTGAATGATTCTGGCAGTCTCCACTCTTTATCAAATTTAGTACCTCTTTTGCATCAATTTCCAACACCAGCTTACGCCTCACATGATCCCAAGTTGTCTTTAACCCTAGTAATATACCTCACAGTTCAGCAGTAACATGATCACCAAATTCAAATCTATGCATAAAGGCCATAGTAAAATTCCCATTAGCCTCTCAAATAATTCCTCCGCATCTCGCACCTTCATAACTTGCAAAAGCTCCGTCCACATTAACTTTAGTCCACCTTTCATCTAGTAGCACCCATCTAGTCTCCCTATCCGTGACTACGGTACTTGTAAGTTGATTTCGTCTAGTCGTTTGTTCACCTTCTTAATATTGGATAAGACTGTATGAGCATGATTCTGCAGGCTCTCATTACTCTCATTCTTCTTTTCAAATAAACGTTCATTGTCAACACCTGTTTCCATTTCGATATACACAGAGTAATAGAGACCAAGTTCCACAGGCATACAGAAGAGTACATATATACTGATAAAATTATTTGTTTACAGTCCAAAGTCAACCCTACAGAATGCGACAATATACACCACTATTACAAAAATATCTAAAAGTATTTTAGATATAGACTATCTATAACCACGAACTTTGTATTTTTTTGAGGCACATGCCAGTCACTTCCCTTGGTCTACATTCTTGCCTTTTGATCCACTGGCGCCCGCTGAGATGTTTGGTTTAGAAAAAGGGATGAGATTATGAAGAATCCCAGTAGAAACATGCTATCGTTCATAGAAAATGCGAAAAGTAAATATGATATATGTCATGTATGCACCAATTAATGAACAATATAAACATATCATATGCATATATATATGAGTAGGGCCCAGCCCCACTAATCTGCACCGGTTGGTCTTCCGCCAACTCCAGTGTAAGTGCCTCTAGCACTACTGGCCCCTCTCTGGGCAAAACATGTTGATTAATAAAGCGCATTTACAAACATTGGCATTCACACAATCATATAACTATGGCATAATGTATGAAGGATAATGTCCCTACCTCGAAGTTCTATCGACCCCTTTCTATGTGCTTCGTAAATCGTGTCGACTTTCGGCTCCCGATTCGGTCCTAAAATATTAAATGTACAAGAAATAGGTTATAACCTATCCAAGTATCATTTTAAATTCTTCCATAGTGTTTCTTGTAGTTATATTAGCCTATGGTGAAAATTTACCAAAATGCCCCCGGGACCCCGACCCGGCCCGATGGCACGTTTTCCCAAAATTTTGACTAGGGCTATCCTGACGTATTTTCGTCCAAGGAATCCATTTCTGGACTCGGAATTACCAAATTCACTTCCAAAAGACGAAATTGCCTTTGGCAGCCCTTATTTCAGTGTTTTAGGGGCATTTTCGTAATTATGCTTTCTCGGCCTTTTCCGAAAAAGTGCCCAACTGTAACCCCACCTAATTTTTTCTCCTAAACTCAATGGAACCATCAAATCATTGAAAATCCAACTCTAAGACCCATTTACAATGCTGACCGAAATATATAGATTTTAAGGGAAAAATTAGGGTTTTTCGGTTTCAGCTCTATAAACACGTTCCTTTCTACTCCTAACCACTTTATTGACTATTCAATTAGGTTATAACTACCATTTAGTATCAATTTGGGCAGCATAACAGCCCCACATACCCATTTCCAAAAATTAAAACCAATGGCAATCCGGCGAAATTTCACCGATTAAATTGCCCACAGCAACCAGAATAGTTAATATACGAAGGTTTGGAAGTTACCTCAAGCTCCCACAAGTTTTTCCCAAATATTGCTGAAAACCCTAAGTCCTTGAACACCCAAATTTGAGCTCCACAAACCTTGAAGAACGTAGAAGGATAGCTTAGGAGCGGAGTTATACGCGTTAGGTAAGAATTTACCGAAGAAATTGCCTTACCTCACGAGTTCTCTTCTCTTTCTTTCTCCAAGTGCTCTCAACGTTTTCTCACCTTTGTTTCAGCTGAATACGTCGGTTTAGGGGCTGATATGAAGAGGATGATGTTACTTTATCATATATATTGTATGACATGTAATTATTTATTAATTTTCCAAAACTTCAAAAACTAATTTTTATGTACATAAACTTATGTACATGTAATCATACCCATTAAGCCCAACCAATATTTCCTTCTCCATGCCACATGTAGGAGACTCCTAGGGGTCCCTCCCTATGGTCTTAATTGGCTTCACAACTTGTTCCGGTTACGTTTATACGTAAAGTCTCAATTTTGGTTAAAATTGCACTTTTTGCTCAAATTTTCCATAAATTCATATTAAATTGACTAAAATATTCTAAATATATTTTTAAAATTTATTTTCCTTAATTAATTGAAATTAACTTCAATTAATTGAAAAAGAATTTATTTTGTACTATTTTGACAAAATTACGATTTTACCATCACCTTTCTAATCCAATTTCTTCTCTTATTTTTCCTTGGCCAATTTTCATCTATTTTTGGACCAAATATTTTCTCTAATATTCCTTCATTTTTGGACCTTAATATTGGGCTTTTTAAATTACCCAAATTAATTCTATAATTATTTTTGCCCAATTTCCATGAAATTGAACATTTATGAAATTCATAAATTCCAAATTCATGAATATTCACCATTTTATTGAATTTCTCAAATAATTACAATATATTTGGTGAATATAAAATTTGGGTTGTTACATTCATTCCTTGGATACGTAGTTCGACAATTAATTTTCTGCCTCCACCTTCCTCATCCATAAACAAAGAAGCAAAATAAGAAGTAGCCATCTCTTTAATTTTATTGGCATCATATACCCATTCTCCATCAATATTCTGAATGGCCCTCGCAAAATTCCTTTTTCTTCTTCTATTTGCTTAAGCGTGAAAAAATTTTGTATTTCTATCTCCATTCACAGACTAGTCACTACGAGCCTTCTGTGTCCATAATAGAGATTCCTATAATAAAACACTCTCCAGGTCACCCCACAAGGTAGTTTGTAGCTTTTGAATTTCGGGTGAGAGCCCATGATGTTGCTCGACTTTAGTAATTCCATTGAGACGTCGCATTAGCTCTCGTTTCCTCTTCTTCATATGACCAAATACATTCTTATTCCAACTACTGTATTCTTTTGCAAACAAAGTAATCGCCTCCTTCCTCTCGTCGGCCCTACTCCATTTTTGCTTGACAAAGTCATCAAACTCATCATGCAACACCCATGCTGCAATAAACCGGAATGATTTGTTATTCTAATTTTTCCTGTGCAGCCCTTCCAATCGCAATAATATAGGTCAATGATCTAATGTATACCATGGAAGGTAAGTGACACTTACATTCGGAAACATTCCCATCCATTCATTAGATCCAAGAACACGATCAATTCTGCTATGTGATTCCATTCTGTGCCATGTAAATATTAGTCCATTAAATCCAAGATCATTTAGAGCAGCTTCATCAACAAAGTTAACGAACTCTCTATCAGGGCCCCTATTCTCTCCCATAGAACTTCGTTCATCCACCGTCAAAGTAGCATTAAAATCTCCACCAAGAGCTCATGGATTATGTATTTGTTTGCTCAACTCCAACAGTGTCTGCCACAATTCACGTCTCTCACTATATTTGGTCTAGCATAAATAAGCGTTAGCTCCCACGTTCTATGATCATGTGCACAAATCCTTAAATGCATAAACTGTGGATGTTTCATTATTATATCAACTTTACCAATTTTTTCTGACCATAGGCACCAAATTCCCCCTTTAAAACCTTCTGCGTCAATAAGTTCCATAAACTGGAAACCCATCTTACTAGCAATTTGAACTGCTCTATTCTTGCTACACCTAGTTTCAAATATTGCCATAAAATCAACATTTTGGAATCATGATATTTCCCTAATTAGTGTAGCAAATAGGCTATCTCCTATGCCCCGTGTATTCCATAAGAGAAAATTCATTGAGACAGTTTAACATTTTTTTGGGATGGAAACCCCCATCAAAGCATCCTCATCCTCTCTAGCAATCCGATCTTCACCTCTTGATGTAAGCAGGCCGTCATCTTGATCCATAGTTGCTATAATTTGATCTGTGTTATATTCTTCTTTTTCCTCTTCATAATTTTGCAACGTTTCCCTTTGTTCCATGACAATATTTTAAAGTTTTATGTCATATATTAGGTATTTTTATAATTTTTTATTATTAATCTGTCATGGTTTACTAATATAAATATTTAGTGACATTTATATATATCATTAGGTCTATAAAGTTTTAAAATATCTACCATATACTCCCTCCAGCCTTTAATATAAGACATAATTGACTTTTTCGGATAGATTAAGGAAATTAAATAAATAAATAAATAAATCATAATACTTGCTGTGTATCAATAAATTCTATATGAATTTATAAGTCCGAAAAATAAGTTTGAAAAAAATGATAAATAAAAATATTTTAAAATAATTTATTTAATTTATTTAATCTTTTCAAAAAAGCCAATTGAATCTCATATTAAGGATAAGAGGAATACAGTCCTTTTTGTTATTAGTGAAAAAATTTCTTTTTTTCCTATACAATATTTGTGAAAAAATTTAATTTATCATATGGAAAATTAATCTTTTAGCCCTCAAACTTTTGATTAACTTATAACTCAAAACAATTCAGTCCCTAAACTTTTGATTTATCTGTGACTCAGATACTTAGTCCCTTAACTTTTCATTTTTTAATCGTCCTTTGTGGCAAAAATTTCTTACACCTCAGCTTCCATGTGGGTTGATGGCCCAAAGAAACAAATCAAGGTTCAGATAGAAAAATAACACGAGTAGTTTTTTTTCTTGGGCCAGAATCAAGAATGTTACAATGATCATTGCACCACCTCCCTTGGTCAGCTGATCGAAGGCCCAAAAATCTTTTTTTCAAATAAATAGCTCAAAGTTTTAAAACAAGCTTGTACCCAAAAAAAAAAAAAAAAAAAAATTAAAACAAGCTACTCCCTGCATCCTGATATGTAAAGTCTCTGTTTTTTTTAATAAGCTTGTCTCATGGGGTAAAAAAATTTGTCCCTTTTAATAAGATCCCATCTTTTAAATAAAATCTTAGAAAAATTTTAAAACACGTTATTCCCTCCATCCTTTTATGTAAAGTCCCATTTTTTTTAATAGCCTTGCTGCATGGCCAAAAAAAAAAAAAATTATTCCTTTTAATAAGGTTCCATTTGAATTGGTCTGAACAATCAATTAATTTCATACCTTACATTTATTAAAATATTGAATTATTCTCTTTTATTTTCTTTATTCTTTCACATCATATTTTCCCATATATTCTCTCTTATCATTTTTTCAGTATTATTATTTTTCACTCATTCATGCATTTTTTTAAAAATATAGTTTATATATATTTATTACTTTTAAATATTTTTAAACCCCTGCAATTCGGTTGAAAATACCTTATAATTATATATAGAGACGAATTGAAAAGACCTTATAATTATATAATTATAAGGAAGTTATACCATTAAAACATAAATATTCACGGCCAATTGAAATGACATGTCCCTTTCAGTATTTAATATTTTTTAAAGTCACCCTCATTACATTTAATACTCTATCACTTGATGAATATTTTAGAAAAGATTATGAATATTTTTATACGCAATAGTGACAAATCATAAAATTAACAATTTTTTTTTTGAATTAATTAACTTAATTTTATATTTAAGATAGGAGAGCAATAAATTTACTGGGGCCAAAATTAAAAAAAAAAATCTTGTTATAGCTTAAAAAATCTCTATTATAAAATTTATTCCTAAAAGAACCTGAAATTTATTTAAGAACCTAGGTGCAATTTATTTTAAACTTATACGACTTTCTTTTAGTTATATGTAATTTATCTTTAACCATATGTAAAATATAAGATAATTGTGTGTATGCAATAAAGATGAGTTGCACTTGTTAATCCTTACCTTCTTTTAGCAATGAATTTTGTGATTTTTCAGATTCCCTCAAAATTTTAAATTTTATGACTTTTTCTCGTGGAAAAAAAAGAAAGAGAAAGCGCATTCATATTATCAGAAATGTTAATTATTTTTTTTATAAAAATACAAAAAAATTAATGGAAAGACAAACACCACAAAGTCAAAGTCAACAAAGAGCAAAAAAAAAGAAAAATCTGAAAAAGATGCAGTAAAATAATCTTTGGTCTTTAATATAAAATATATTTAAAGAATTAATCTTGATATTAAATATAAGCCAAAGTTTTTATATTTATCAATTTTTTCCTAATTTATCCTTAATGATACTCTATCAATAATACTTAAGGAGAAGAGAGAATTAAAAAAAGGTGATTAAGGTGTTTTACAAAATACATGTCATATTAATTAATTTAACTAATTTTTTTAATTAAATTAAATAAAATAAATATATCTTATTATATTAATATTAATGATTGAAGAAGTACCACTCTGGTTCTATTTATAAGTTTTTTTGGACCAAAAATTTTGATCCTATTTATAAGTCTATTTTTAGGATAGTAAATACATTTTGTACTTTTTACCCCTATTAATTATAATAAATAAAATAAATTTATTCATGTTAATTTTTAAAACCAATCATAAATAAAGATAAAATTGAAAATTTACCTCATACTCCCTCCGATTCTAATTATAGGACAACATTTGGAAGTTGATTTTGGTCATAATTATAGGACAAAATTTTAATTTTTTTCAATTTGTTCCCAAAATACTCCCATTGCTTTAGATAATGGTTGGATTGCCTCATGGTAGACTCATGTAATATTCCTAAATCACCCCTATTAAATAAGGGCATTTTTGGAAAATCAATAAAATTAACTAATTTAACTACTATCCTTAATTTATCCAAAGTTAGGTAAATATGTCCTATAATTAAGACCAAAAGGAATAATAAATAAGTTAACTAACACTCTCTTTGATTTATAAATAGTACCATAGTGAAAATCTTCAACATAACATTTGTCCAAGGAAACAAGGGTAAGAAATAACGAATTTGGTCAATAATGGTGTGTCCAATCAGAAACGTTAATGAAGTTTTGTCCAAAAGAGGAGAAAAAAGGGGAGAGGAAGAAACATCGAAGAAATTTCAAAGTTCACCTGTGTTTGGTTTGATGGTATTCGAGTGCAAACTGGACCCTCTGCTTCTGCCATCTCGGAGAAGAAACGAAATTCGCACCCTTTTCTGATTCATCTTTCCCTTCCTATGACAAAAAGCTTCAAAAGCTACACGAAAAGTTGATAACTAACAGATACTCACAGTAATAGATCCGTTTCTCTCTCTTGAGCATTTTGAAATTTTCACTTTTCTTTCGAATTTTGAGAAGTTGACAACCTACTAAACCCTATTGCACCGAGATCGTTTGCCGCTAGCTTTAATCGTCCCTCGTTCTGGGTTCGTGGCTAATCATTTTCCATGTCTCGGATGTATGTATGTCTCGTTCTGGTTCTGAGCCTACTTTCTGAAACTGTGACTTCGACATCTTCCTCATTTGGATCAACTCGTTCGATCCTTCGGGACGTGAGCGATAATAGTAAAAATGATGATCCTCGAGATTATGCTGTTGACTTGAATGCGACGAGTTTCATTACAGTTTTGAAGGATACGCCGGCTGCTTTTGCCATTGTCGAATTCTTTGCCCATTGGTCAGTGATTATTTTCGAAACAAAGTTTCAATTTTATGCCTTTATATAGTTGGAATTCATTTGGTTTTTTGTTGGGCATTGAATTTTTTAAATGTTATCTTACATTTCTTCATGGATATGCTCTAAATGCTACGTGTGCTATTTCTTTGGGTAAATTGAAGAAAGGTGATAGAACATTTGTTTGGCAAAATAGGTCTGCAAGTAAAATAATGATATTAATTCGTGTGACAAATTTTGTATTTTTGAAGCCGCAATAAGAACAAGATGAAGTATTAGCGTGCATTTTTTGTTGTCCTCTAGCTAGCATGGCTTACAGTTTGAGGTAATAGTCATTGGACATGTGGCAAAATATTAAGAAGGGTTAAGGGTTTCTGGCTTTCTTTCACTGAATTTATTAACAGTAAGGTGAAATATTGGAGGAAAAAAGTGGTGAAATAAATCTAAACATCACGTGTGTCTCTGGAAAAACTGCATCTTTAAACCATTCACTTTATGTTATCTTCCTCTACTTTTTGCGTGTGGGCAAGGCTGATTTTGTGGATTATTTTACTGTTGAGGGATCAGATGCAATTGTGACCATCGAGTTCAACACATGATGAAGCTTGTAATTATCAGATTTTTATACCGTTATTGGATTTCATTGTCAATACTTAACTACTTTGTCTACTTTCAACATGCTTCTGAGATGCTGTTGGAATACAATCAGCATCTAGTAGATGTGCTTATAGGTGAATTTATTTGTAACAGGGTTTTAATTATGGTTTTAAATTTCCCTTTGCATGCTTCTCTCTTTTCTAACATAAGGACCTACTTTTGTAATCTTTCTGTTTTTGGTTTAATCCTTCTTTTTCACTTGATCCAACTCCTAGTTGATGCCTTCCTTTCTGTCTTTTCTATGAGTACCAGTTCTATATTCTTGCTTTAATCTGTGATACAATGTTGCCCAAGAAAAAGAAAGAAATAACTATTGTAATGATATAATTCTTGAATTTTCTGTGAGTTACATGCTCTATGTTTGTCCTAGTCCATATTTGCGTGTACTGTTAGTTCCTGATCACATGCTGTAATTCTTAGTCGTTATGTATCCAGGACATGATCAATGTATTTATATTATAGCTTATTCATCAAATATCAAAATGACATTGAACAATTAGGTTTCTGCGTGCTTTACTCTATTATCCATGAATGCGCTATATTTCATGAAAGAAGAGTTGACTTATTGAACCAAACTCAAAACAGGTGCTTGATTGTGTTTGTTTGACTCTATCCATCCTTCCCCAGCCCGGGGGACAAAACTGGAAAAAAATAATCTTTTTGGTGTGTGTATTAAAGCAAGAAAATATTGTTCTCAATACGAAAACATTTAATTTTTTCTGCAATCCAATTGAATTTTTTTTTTTAAGTTTTCAAGATCTTTTGTGCTGTGTAAGTGGATTTACTTATGACCTTTATTTGTGTGGTAGGTGCCCTGCTTGCAGGAATTATAAGGTATTAAATATTAATCGCTGAAAGATCTACTTTATTTTTTATGAAGTTGCTGTCCTTCATTCAACTCATCACTACCTGCCCTCTGAATATAAATTGCAGCCGCACTATGAAAAGGTTGCAAGGCTCTTTAACGGACCTGATGCAGTGCATCCAGGAATTGTATTGATGGCCAGGGTAGACTGTGCATTGAAGGTATGTGCATCACCTTCAATTCTGATTTATTCCCTGAAAATCTCATTCAATCGTCTTCAATTGTGAATACTTTTTGATTGATCAACCCTACTATTTTCTTCTTTTGACGTGATTTCTTAGTTCTCTAAACATCTGAAACTCTATGTTATATAGTGGCAAAACATGCTTTGGTGATTTGTCCTTCTTTTCACTTCTTTGGCAGCACAGATAAATACTAAACTCTGTGATAAGTTTTCTGTTGGTCATTATCCTATGCTTCTTTGGGGTCCTCCTTCTAAATTTGTTACTGGTAGTTGGGAACCTAAACAAGACAAGGTTGATATATGGAGGATTGATGATGGGCGTACAGCTGATAGGCTGCTTAATTGGATTAACAAGCAAATGGGCAGGTATGAGGTATACGTTATTGCCAATGTAAATCTGTTACCAGGCCTACCAGAGGCTTACACTAAAACGTATTCTAAAAGTTCCTCATTTCCTATTAACCTCTTAAGTGTGGCGAAAAGCGTATTTGACTAGAACGACTCACCACATAAGAATCAAGTGTTGGCTGTGCATCTCAGCATATTGGGAAGGCCATCTAGTTGGTGTCAATTGACTGCTGTTTATAGTAGATTTTTAGCAAAATCTAGCTATTTCCAAGATTTAGGGCTTCTTAAGCCATCAAATAATGAAGAATGCACCAGAGAGGCTTCAATTTTTTTTAATTTTTGTTTTTAATCAGGGTATGCAATGACATGGGCAGCAGGAAAAAAATTAGTCACAAAGAATTCAATGCCTGCGAACTATGGAGTATAAAATTACACTAAACTAGTTCAAGAGTCTAGAAGTTTGCGGAAACATTTCTTAGTGCATTTGATAGGACATATATTTAGTGTAATATATTTTTCTGAAAAATATGTGAAATTGATTTATACTAATTTTCTTGTCTTTAACTTTTAATGTTCTTCTTAATGTTGCAGTTCATTTGGCTTGGATGATCAGAAATTTGAGAATGAGAATCTTTCTTCCAATGTGTCAGACCCTGAACAGGTCCCTTGACAATTCAGACATAACCTTCATTGGATTTAGTTTAATTCTAATTTCCTTTTTATTTTTCTAAATATTTACATGTGTGCTATATATATGATGAAAGATTGCAAGAGCTGTCTATGATGTTGAAGAGGCAACTGCTATAGTTTTTGATATCATCTCAGAGCGCAAGGTGATGTTTTCCCCATGACTTTCTCCTTAATTGGTTATCTGTTTTGTTTTTCTACATGGATGGTAGAGCAAATACTCTCTGGTTTGCAGATGATAAAGCCTGAAACCCGTGCTTCACTCATAAAATTTCTTCAGCTTTTGGTGGCTCATCATCCTTCTAGAAGGTATTACGAACCACCTTTTATCATCCTCTGCACCTCCAGTTTTAGTATAAATTTTTTTTCTTCTATTTTGAATCACTTATTTCAGATGTCGGAAGGGTGCTGCTGAATCACTTGTGAGCTTTGATGACTTGTACCCAGCAGATTTGCAGTCAGTTCGTAGTCAGGAAGATGACAGTGGAAATGTTGTGGCAAGGAACTTTCAGATTTGTGGAAAAGATGTACCTCGTGGGTACTGGGTAGGATTAATAATTTCTTTTGTGTTCTGTTCATTGCTGAAGTATTGGTTTTTTGTTAATTGTGTGGCCCTGTGAGGGTGTATTTTTGTTTTTGGGTGAAATAAGCTTGTATGTTTTATTTACTTTTTGTGTTGCCTACTGTTGTCATAGTCATTTTAATAAATCTGATTCTTTAGACGTATAACTTATTAGGCAGGGTTGGATGAGAAGAGAAAATAAGTTATAATCTTAGTATATCATGTAATTATCATTTGGGATGGAGGGTTTGTAATTGGACAATACAATAACAAGCAGCCTTATCCCACTAAGTGGGGTTGGCTACATGGACCGTATGGTACTATTGTACTCTATCAACAACCAAATCTAAGGTTTGCAATTGGATTATTGGGATAGTTGAGACTAAGATAGTTGAGACTAAGATAGTTGAGACTAATTGTCATACTATTTGTTCAGGAGAGTATTATTATCAGTAAAGGTGTCTGAACTTATGGTTGTGTTATCTGATGTTACCATATTACTGAGATTTTATACTTGAGATTCCTTTGATATTTGCATTCCTTCTTAAGGTTTGCCCATGAATGTGCTTATCATCAGTCTTGAGAGATTACCTTGATTATTATGATATTTTTAGTTAAATTATTTGAGATGAGTTATTGTTTTACTTATTTTATGTTTAAATTCTGCATCAGTGGCGTACTATTTTCTGGGTTAAAATATATGCCTATGGGTAGAGTGCTATTGGTTACTGATACCAAGTGAGATCCATTTACCTGTGTTGAAGTATCTATATATCTGTATCCATTGATAGTATAAAAACTCCAACAAGTCCCACTATTCCTGAGCTATTTATGCTCCAATGCATGGAACTCTCTGGTTTGCTCTAAGAACAAGTGGGATCCATGCGCTCGTGTTGACGTATTTCCAGTGATAATGGTTTTTACCTGCCTACTGTTATTATTTCTACATATGGTGAAGATTTACTTGCTGTAGGTATTCCTGTACAAGTTTTGCTTGCCTTAGATATTTTTCAAAAAATCTAGCCTAGTTATATGCGAAACCAGAACTATCATATTCTTTAATCTTATGCTGATTGATATGTGAAATTGCTGCTCTTGTTTGTCTTAAAACTGCCTGACTTCCCAAGTTACCATCTTGATTAGTAAGCACTGGAGGACCTTGGATCTTATTTAGTCAATTTTTATTTTTGCTATGGTTTTCATCTTTCCATCAGTCATTTTTTATGTTTTTAATAATTTTGTGCTTATAAATTGAACTTTGACTTTGTATTGAGACTGAGATCATTCCTGATAACTTTGGTTTACTTCCATTGTTCTTCTGTAGATGTTCTGTCGCGGTAGCAAGAATGATACCAGGGGCTTTAGGTACTGATTTGCCTTCTATGTTCATATTTATGCCAATGATGACACTATTATGTGTGTTTCAAAATAATATGTATTGAGTGGCTTCGCTCCTCTCTTTAGTCTTGGACTCTTCATAGCATGACGAGTATATCAGAGCATCTTTGAACAGGGTGCCTTGTCTTATCATTCTTGTTTCCTCTTTCTCAGCTGCGGTTTATGGGTTCTCCTGCATTCACTTTCAGTGCGAATCGAGGATGGAGAAAGTCAGTTTACATTTAACGCGACATGTGATTTTGTTCACAACTTTTTCATCTGTGAGGAATGTCGGCAGCATTTTTACAAGATGTGTTTGAGGTAACATTGAATCGAGACTCCATTTTAGTGTCATCATTTAAACTCATAAATTTTCTTTTATCTTGAATAATGTTTAATTTTCAGCATGTCTCGTCCGATCAACGAAGCTCGTGACTTTGCTCTCTGGTTGTGGAGTGCCCATAATATGGTCAATGAAAGGCTGATGAAGGAAGAAGCATCTCTGGGAACTGGTGATCCCAAGTTTCCAAAGATGGCATGGCCTCCAAAGAAGCTGTGTCCTACTTGTTACCAAGACCTTAGCCGGAGGAACAACAGAATCGAATGGAACAAGGATGAGGTCTACAAGTTTTTGACTTTATACTATGGAGAAAAGCTTGCATCTTTGTATAAGAACAAGGGCATAGCTGGAAATGACGGAACTGAAGGAGCTGTTGAAGATTTAACAGCATCAAGTAGTGCACTTGTGGTGCCTTTGGGAGCTGCATTGGCAATTGCTATTGCTAGCTGTGGTTTTGGAGCACTTGCTTGCTACTGGCGTTCCCAACAAAAGAGTCGGAAGTATTTTCACCAACTACACTCTTTAAAGAACATATGATGATTAGGAGGGTAATGAATTCTTTCAAACTTTGTCAAGTCACAGTATTTTAATTTTTAAACTTTATATATTTAAGTCACTTGGAAAATATATTTTCATAATTTTTATTGAGGGTAAGCTTATGGGGACCAAATTCATGACTTCTTGGTTATAAAAGCTTTGATACCATACTAAACAACTTAATCATAAGGGGTTAATACCATTGTTGGTCCATATTGAATTTTGGTTTTGGTTTTTGTAGTTTTAAATCTTTGGCTTTTGTTCCTATAGTTTCATAAAAAATTGGCTTAAGTTTAATAAATAGTCACTATACTTTTAATGAATTTTGGTTTTGATTCTTATACTTAAACTCAAACTAAGTCTTTATAAAACTATAAGGATAAAAACTAATGATTTGAAATTACAGGTATAAAAACCAAAATTCGATCAAACTATAAGGAGACTAACAATAATATTTACCCTAATCATAATCATTAATGTTTTAGAATCATGTCAGTGATTTTAGGGGATGAGTTAAGTTTCTCATTAACGTTTTTCATGTTTCAGGCCAAGGAGAATTAGCTGAGAAGAATACCGAGAAGGCGAATATCGGATTTGCTCAATCCTAAATTATGGTCACTTGCTCCAGAGAGAATAGCCAAAGGTCCTTTTTGAGATTGTACAGGATATGATTCTTAGCTGCTTCCATTTGGACTAAGATTATTATTGATCTTGGATCTTGTTTTCACTAACTTTCCTTTGGGCAATGGTCACACCTAGTTCAGCTTAGAAACATTTGGTCAAGGTGTGGAATTTTTTGTTGGATTAGTTCTGATTTCCTTTTTTTTTTTTTTTTTCAAAAGCAACTTGTATGAGTTATGTACACCAAAAAAAGAAAAAAAGAAAAAGCAACTTGCTCAAATTAAGAGCAAGAGACTACATTCTTGATGTTTCATCATTTTATACCGAACAGTTTGAATGAATGAATGAACGAACATCAGCCTTGTTCTTGGTCTTGTTCATGTTCCTTTTTCATTTTGGTTACAAATATTTACTTCTTTCTTGAAAAGAAGCCTGCTCATCAAATGCATTCATAATTGTTATAATTAAGTGTGTGTTTGGATAACTCTCGAAATTATTCTTTTGTCTCCAAAACCATAGTTTCTAGAAAAACAATCCAAACACTCATATTTCTCATAATCAATTTTTTTGCCAGAACCATGGTTTTGTTATAAGCTAATCAAACACTCTAGTTTTCTTAGGAATCCATGAGTGTGTTTGGATTAGTTTTTAGAGAATAACATCTGGAGAAAAAGTAGTAAAAGTGATTTTTGAGAATAGATTATTAGCAGAATAAATTATATGAAAAAAAGTTATTTTAATAAAATGATAGTGTTTGGATAATTGTTATTAGAATAAATTTTTTTTTTTAGAAAAGATAGGCCCTATGTACCCCAATTAGAGCACAAATCAAGAAGCACGCTATGCGTTTAACTCCAGAAAACAGGTAAGAAAGCGCTGAAACTCTCTCTGTTTTTTTTACCGTTGTATCTGCAACGGTCATCCGACGGGCGACGAAATCTGCGACGAGCGACGGAGCTGCTCTCTGGTGGTGGTCAGTTCGGTCTTCAATGGTCAGTACGACGGTGGAGACGGATTTGACGACTGGTGGTGCTTTACTCCCATTGGCGACGGTCTTCGGTTAGAAGGTGTGCTCTGTTTTTTTTTCTTTGGTTCTGACGGTGGTTACAGTGTAGTTTCGGAACGCTGCCTTTGTATCTGATATTGAAGGATCAGAGTGTGGCTTCGACCGACGCATGTTTCCCATCGTTTAGGATATCTTATTTCGACGGTGGATTCTGGTTTTTCTTCTGATTCTGAAGGAGTGTGACAGAGAAGCTGAGACCACTTGCTTCGATGGATCTGGGTGGTGATTCATCCATCTTATCTGACGGGTGATCTGGTCCAGTTTCGACGTGGTGCCTGTCATTTTTTTTATTCACTGCTTTTCTTTGCAAATTCGAAGGTGTTGGAAGGTTGTGCTTTGGTTTTTCTGTTTTGATCGGCTTTCTGTCCTGGTTTATTCTGTATACTGGTCTCTTTTGCTGATAAATTGATGGATAAGATGATGGTGAGGGAACGGGATAGAAGCCGTGAGAGAGTGCCTCCGGCGCCGACTTCGGAGGAACAAGATGCTATGCTACGGAGTCGTAAGAAAGTTAGAGAAGAGGGGGATAAGTTCTCTGGACACCAATCGCTGGTACCGAGGGTGGAAGATTGGATGACCAATGAAGAGGATGGGAAAGAGGCTTCTACACAACAGAAGAAATCATACAAGGAAGCATGTGTAGATATGCCAATGGAGGAAGATTTGTCTGACGAGGAGGACGATTGGTGGAGTGGAGATGGATGGAAATCTAGAATTGAAGTTGAGTCTACTCCGAGGGGCCCAAATATCATTGTTTCACCGGAGTTCCGTAAAAAATTAGCAAAGAAATGAAGTACTTCCCTGATTGTAAGGCTCCTAAGGCTCATGGTTCGTGAGGAACAACTTGGTAGAAAGTTACAGCAACTATGGGGTCGGAGAGGCGAGGTAACTACGATAGAAATCGGCTCTGGATATTTCTTGGTTCGGCTAACTAACGAAGAGGATTATGCGTTTGCTTTGACTGGTGGACCATGGTTATTTATGGAACATTACTTAGCTGTGCAGCTATGGAAACCGGAGTTTGATCCTGATGCTGGAGAAGTGCCGAAGATCGCTGCATGGGTACGTATTCCTAAATTCCCTGTTGACTTTTATGATAAGGGTATCTTATATGTGGTCGGTAGTCAGGTCGGAAAGGTTCTTAAGGTGGATAATAATACATTGAAACAAACCAAGGGTCGTTTCGCTCGAATATGTGTTGAGGTAGATCTGAATTCTCCTTTGCTTCCATCATTAATGATTAATGGCAAGGAAAAACAAATAGTCTACGAGGGTCTACATTTGATATGTTTCTCATGTGGGAGATATGGGCATGGGTCAGAACACTGTTCACACAAGAAAGAGTCTGGGGCTTCAGGTGTTCAAATGTCAGATAATGAGTGTGAAGAACAAACGGTGGATCCGACACAAACTAATCACAACCCAGTAAAAACAACATATGGTGAATGGATGGTAGCACCAAGGAGGCGTCAGGTGTAACGAGGTGCTGGAGGAGAATTGAATAATAGTCGGGAAGGGGGGGCGACATTTGCGTAGTCAATATAATGTTAGAGGATCAAGATTTGCGGTATTGTCAGATGAGAATAGGGAAAAAAAGAGGAATGAAATCCCTTTGATGGTGCCTAATAATTCGGCTCTTGATACTACAAAGCAGGAATCTTCAATGACCAATACAATTAAATCACGTGGCCATTTAATTAGTAAGAAGAAGCAAGTGGAGATTAAATCTAGGAATGCAGCAAGTGTGGTGGGTCGTAAGATTGATTTTGTGAGCCCAATGGATCATTATCAACAAGTTAAAATAAAAATGGTTGACCAGGGCAATTCTAGTTCGAACAAAGAATGTGGTCAAGTGCAGAATGCGGGGGATTTGTCACAGGGAATCCATAAAGGAGGAAACGTTGTGGCGGGATCCTCGAAATTTCAGCCAATAAAGGGGAGTTTGTGTACGTCTTCAAAATCTACAGGTGAGAAAACACAACTCCCAAAATCTATTCATAACAGTGTTTCTGACCTTATCGATCCAGGTGCGCATCGGGAGGTTAAATTTTCAACACGTATAAGTCCTCTGGGAGAGGAAGGTAATGTCGTTATGAAGGAGTCAGGTGAAGATGAATATGGGACTATGTCCCAGTAGTTTGCCCATGTTTGGGAATCTTTAATCCTTATTATTTATCTTTATGATAGTTATGACATGGAATACTAGGGGTGCCGGTGGTTCCTCATCTCGACGTTTAATCTGTGACATTGTAGAGAAACAAAGAGTAAATTTCTTTGCACTGTTGGAGCCTAGACAGATTGGCACAAAGGCTTCATTATTGGATCGGAAGCTTGGATGGCCTAATATGTACGTTGTTGAAGCAAGAGGTTTCAGTGGTGGTATTTGGCTTTTTTGGAACTCTGGTTGTAATTTTTCAGTAGTCTCTGCTGGTGAACAATTTGTGTACGGAATTTTTAATGCAGGAAATGATAATGAATGGTCCATCACTGTGGTTTATGGACATCCTAATATAAAATCGAGATGTTTGCTGTGGTCTTCATTAAGAGACATTCGTCAGCTTGTTCGGGGGGGTTGGTTGATGGTTGGTGATTTCAATGCTGTTTCATGTCCTGAGGATAGATGGAGTTTGAAAGGTAGGGAAAGAAATGGAGTAGACAAATTTTTTAAGGAATGGATCGCTGATACTGATTTGATTGATATCGGGTTTAGTGGCCCTAAGTTTACTTGGGGGAATTCGTCTGGTCAGAGCAGGATTGATAGAGCTTTGGTGGATGCCAGTTGGCATGTACAGTTTCCTAGTGCATCGGTGATTCATTTACCCAAATACAAATCAAATCATTGTCCTATTTTGGTCAATACTGATAAGTTGTCGCATGTTGAGAACAAACAGAGGCCTTTTCGATTCTTCGCTCCCTGGGTTATGCATGATAATTTCTCAGGTTTTGTTAAGGATCAATGGAATGTGGAGGAAGATTGGTGTGGATCTTTAGAGGTTTTTACTGAGCAACTGAGAAATTGGAACAAAAGGGTGTTCGGGAATTTGAAGTATATGAAAAATAAAATCTACAGACGTCTTGATGGAATTAACAACAAAATTGCTATAGCTGGACCATCGGTGGCTTTGGAGAATTTGCAACGTGATTTGTGGAAGGATCTTGAAAAAATCCTGTCACAGGAGGAAATTATGTGGCTACAATACTCTTGAGCTACTTGATATGTCCAGGGTGACCGTAATACCAGGTATTTTCACTCAAAGGCAAATGCTCAAAGAAGACGGAATCGGATTTTAGCTATTAAACGAGATTTAGGGGAATGGTTGTATGATGAAAAGGAAATACGGGATATTGGCAGTAAATATTTTGAAGAAGTATATACGGATACTAGCATGCACCAGGGGAATTTGGTATTTGGGTGCACCTACCCTGAGATTGATGCAACGAACAGATGCAATTTGGGAAGACAGGTTGATGACATGGAGATTAAACGAGCTTTATTCGATATGGGATCACTCAAAGCTCCGGGACCGGACGGATTCAATCGTCTTTTTTATCAAAGCCAATGGGATACGGTTGGTCTTTCGGTGATATCTTTGGTTAAACGGGTATTCTCTTATCCTCAATCGGTCCAGCATATTAATGGTACTTTAATTGTGCTTATTCCAAAAATTGATCACCCTCAATCTTTCCGAGATTTTCGCCCAATAAGTCTCTATAATGTAGTGTATAAGATTGTTACAAAGATTATTTCTTTTAGGCTTAAATCTATTATGCCATTGGTTGTGGCCCCGAACCAATGTAGTTTTGTGAAGGGGCGCCAAAGTACTGATAATGTTATTCTAGTGCAGGAAATAATCCACTCTATGCGGAACATGAAGAAGAAGAAGGGATTTATGGCAATAACGATTGACTTGAAGAAAGCATATGATCGAGTCAGATGGAGTTTTCTATTTAAATGCTTGAATGAGCTTAAAATTCCTAAGTATCTTTGTGATGTGATCAAGGCTTGTGTATCTACACCGCAAATGGAACTACTTTGGAATGGGTGTACTGCAAATGCTTTCCACCCTTCTAGAGGAGTTCGTCAGGGCTATCCTATCTCACCGTATCTCTTTGTCATTATGATGTAGAGATTGGGTCACTTAATTCAGACTGCTGTAGAAGACGGAGATTGGAAACCATTTAGGTTGTTGATACAAGGTACGGCTATCTCACATGTCTTTTTCGCTGATGATCTTATTTTGTTTACAGAAGCAGATATGGATCAAGCTAGAGTGGTGAAAGCTGTACTGGATGATTTTTGTGAGATATCCGGCCAGAAAATAAACGCGGCAAAATCACGGATTTATTTCTCAAAGAATGTGGGACGCACGAGAAGCCAAGAGATTAGTGAGTTCTTAAATTTTTCCCAATCTTCCAATTTGGGAAAATATTTAGGAATGCCAGTCTTATGTGAACGAAGCACCAAGTCTTCATACAGGTTTATTCTTGACAAGATTGATGCTAGATTAGCAAGCTGGAAGCCTAACATGTTATCTATGGCGGCAAGACACACCCTTGTATCGTCCGTGGTGTCAGCCATGCCATCCTATGCCATGCAGTCTGTGCCTCTTCCTCTAGGTACCTGTGATGAGATAGACAGGAAGTGCAGGAATTTTCTTTGGGGAAGTACATCCACAAATCGTAAACCTCATATGGTGGCTTGGGGTTTGGTTTGTTCCTCAAAAAAGGATGGCGGATTGGGATTAAGGAAGGCAAGGATTCATAACCAGGCTTACATGAATAAACTGGGATGGAACTTGATTCATAAACGAGATGCATTGTGGGTTCGTTTCCTTCGAGAAAAGTACAAGACAGGTAGTGATGTGGTGCCGAAAGTGGAAAAAAGACGAAATGAATCGAGCATATGGAAGGGAATTAGACAAAATTGGGAAAGTGTAAGTGAGAGTATTCTCTGGAGGATTACAGATGGAGCTTTGGTGTCCTTTTGGCATGATATATGGGTTCCCCATCTGGATAGATTGGAGAGCTTGATGACTCACCTATTATCAAATGATATCCGAGATTGGAAGGTAGCAGATTGTATTACTCCATCAGGTCAATGGGATTTTAATAAGTTTGGCCATTTATTACCAAATCAGGTTGTGTTAGCAATCCAAAAAGTGAATATTAACCGCAATGCTTGTAGTGATATTCTGAGTTGGCATTGGGCAACTGATGGTAAATTTGCTTTAAAAGAGGCGTACAACAGATTAGCGGGTCACGGAGATAATCAAAATTGGTTCCGATGGAGGCTCATATAGAAGCTAAAAGTTCCTCAACGATATAGAATGTTCATGTGGTTATGCGCCCACGGCCGTTTAATGACAAATTTGGAAAGGACTAAACGGAGAATCCACACAAATAAGATGTGCCCCTTTTGTGAAGACGAGACCGAATCAATTCTACATGCCATTAGAGATTGTGCTGTGGTTAAAGAACTATGGAGTGAGTTGCTACCTAGTCAATGGTATTATCAATTTTTTGACTCAACCGATAGAAACATTTGGTTAACATGGTGCTTAAGTCGTCGGGATAAAGTGTATGGATACGAGTTTCGCATTTGGTTTACTGTTTTATGTCGACACATCTGGTTGGCGAGGAATGACCATATTTTCAACAATAATCAATGGTGTAAACAGCATTTACTAGTTCGTACTAGTTCAGTGTTGTCTTGGGGTTTCTCTAGTTCCATACAACCGAAGGCCTGTATCACATCAACTATGGTTTGGCGCCCTCCACCCGCTGGGATGGTTAAGGTTAATACAGATGGGTCCAGGAATGAAGCATCGGGAAGCTGTACATGTGGTGGAGTGATACGGGATGATCAGGGCCGATTTGTTCAGGGTTTTATGTTTCAAATTGGAAGTGGGTCTGTGATCACAGCAGAAGCTTGGGGAATCCTGTGGAGTATAAAGCTGGCTTGGGAAGGAGGATTTAGAAATGTTATTGTTGAAAGTGATTGCACCGAAGTATTGGAGCTTATACAAGGAGCGGTCTCTGATGAACATCCTGATGCTACGTTAATTTTGGAAATTCAATCGATGTTGGAACGTGAGTGGGTAGTGGAGATGCTACATTGTTGTCGGGAGGTGAATAGGGTGGCAGATTGCTTCGCTAGGAGAGCATGGAATATGGCGGTTGATTTCCTTATAGTTCACACAGAGCCTATTGAAGCTAAACATTTGCTTATAGAAGATGTTGTTAATCATAATTTTTGTAATGATTAGGGTAGAACCCTTGGGGTTGTTGTTTTGATTCAATCTTTATAAAAAAAAAAGAATAATTTTTTCATGTTCAAATTATCAAAAAGGACATTAGCTAATGTGATAATTGCATATAAATGATAAGATTCCATTTTAAAGATTTTTAACATCAAATTTTATAATAAATACCAAAATTTAAATAAATTTGTCTGCTAAATTAAAATTTATAACATCAGTCAGATTTATGCAACTGACTGATTGCGCGTGTGGAGAGGAGATCTAGGAATTGTGCTATGGTCAGGGAATTTCAGAAATGGATCTCTTGGCCATGGTTTCAACCCTCAAAGCCAATGAATTAAACATTGGACCGGGCAATGAATCGGTCACGGTATAGGTTCAAGGGTTAATGGGTCAACCGGGGTCTACCCGGTGGCCGAACCAGCCATATTAAAATATTATAATTTATTAGTGATAATATATATATTAATATATTTTTAAACTTCTATAGATAAAAATAAGATCTTGAGAAAAAAATGCTTAAAATCTATTAGTATTAGTTATGATGCCTATACTTATACAATGATATCTTCTTTCCTATAATTATTATATCATTTTAAATAATTTTTTTCATTATCTTTTCTTTTCTTTTTTTAGATTTGTTCTTTCTTCACCTACTTTTCTCTTCATCTTGATCTTCAACCTTTCATTTATTCTTTCTTTACCCACTTATGCAATGATATCTTCTTATCCTTGATACTGATCCTCGTGTTTTTTCCTCCAGCCAACACTCTTGTGGTCATATCTTACATTTGATATTATTTTGCCGACGCATTCTTGAAACATGTACCATTATTTTATTTTATAAAAGATGTTGGGAATCCAAAGCAAAACTATAGAGTAGTAGAGTACATACTTTATTTGCCTCTTTCATCCTCCATTTTTCTTTTTTCTCTTCTCCAAAATCATTTTCAGATCCTCCCTTTTTCTAATCTCTGCATTTTTTAAAAACATTTTAATTTAGCTGATAGTTTGATGATCTTCTTTCCGTGAGATCTCGCAACTAGCCACTTTTCTTGCTTGGGTTCACGAGATCTTTAGGAGCCAAATTCTGTCATCACCTTTTCTTCATCAACCTCCACAGTTTTGGCATCTCCCATCTCCTGCAGGTAGCGATATCGCTATTTACTTTGCTTCTTCTTCCCTTTTTCATGCTCCCTTGTTAGCTGGCAGCTTGCTCCCCGTCTTTGATCAACCTCCGCTGTCGTTTTGGGATTTCTTTTTTGAAAAAATATTGACTCGGGCAACCCACCCCACATTGCGAGTTGCCTGAGTCAAATCGGATATTCTCGATTTGATGCTTCCCCCAGTTCTTGTCGCAAACCAGACCGGACTAGCATCCGTTCACCAATTTTCTAGGCGAACTGGCCGGTCCGGTCTGGTTTTTCGTTCTTTGCTCAAAACCATCGTTTGGCATTAAAAGAAAGAAAATAGTGTAGGGTAAAATGGGGGAAGAAAGAGAGGGACAAATGATAAAAGAGGTTCTGGCAGAAAAAGATGAAAAAAGTGGTTATTTCCCAAACCACGGTTTCAACCCTTAAAACCATGGTTTGGCATTAAAAAGTGCTTTTGAAATTTTTTTCGGCTGTTTGGCTATCTTTTTATAAAACCATGGTTTTAAATAAAAAAATGTTTGTTTTTTTAAAAATAGCCAAACACACATATGTTTTTCTAAAAAAACATGGTTTTTCTCTGAGCTTTTTTTTAAAACATTTTCATAAGTTATTCTCTAAAATTACTTTTTTCACTTTTTCTCTAAAAACTATTCTTTAAAAACTAATCCAAACATACTCTTAAGGGAGAAAAAGCAGAAAAAATAGGATAGAAAGTACAAACTTCTCTGTTGTTGTTGGGCACTGTTGCTAGTAAAAAAAAGGTTACAATTCTCTGCATGATATAACTAATCTAACCCGTTTGTTTTAATATTTTAGAAATGTTTTTACGATTTATAAAGTACTAATGAGAAGAGTTTATGTTTTTACGATTTACAAAGTATGTGAGCGAAGTTTTATCTTGGCTTGCAGAAAATAACCTCTGTAACTATAGTTTAGGGGTTTCCCAAATATATATTAATAAAAATCCGTGCAAGCAATAACTGTCAAAGTTTCATCAAATGATAAAAATACAAAAGCCTTGGCAACTAATCATTGTCCAAATCCAAATGTGATTTACTAAAATTCAATGATGAATCATCAAGCTTACTTCCAATCTTTCAATCTTAAGTAGGGAAAGAGCACGTGTAATGTGTAACTGTTATTAATCATTTGGAGAATGATTGAAGTTGGGGAATTCAAGGCCTTACGTGCTTAATAGGAGGATACCTGTGACTGTGAGTAATTAAAATGGGGCTAGCTTCATTAATTAAAAAAATTAAAAAAGCCTCCTGGAGTAGTTTTTTATATATAACTCTCCATTTTTATTTCTAAATAACAAAATGGGTTTAATTAGTGTATCGTACTCATATTACAACTTGAGCGTCACCGTGTCATAAATATCAAGAGTGGGCAGGAAACAAATAATGATGTGACTAGCTGGGAATTAAGGGAGTGAATTACTCCGTAAAAACTCTCTCTGTTTTTTTTTTAAAAAAAAGAGATATGAGATAAGAAATAGAAGAGAGCAAAATGATGAGAGAAAATGATGAGAAAAAAAAAACAGAGTAATTTTCATTCACTCAAGTTTCTTATAATTACAATACTATGTATAAGGTCTCTATTTATAACTTTTAAGGATGTGTTTGGTTTGAGGGGAGGGGAGGATAGGGGAGTTAAATTATTTTTTTAGATTGAAGATATTTAAATTTTGGGCGGAAATCCAAAATTTAAAAGGAATGAGAGGGTAAATTTTGGGCAGGAATCCAAAATTTAAAATAATGAGAAGATAAATTTTGGGTTTTTCTTATCTAAAATGGTAATTTACCTACCCTCCCCTCTCCTCACAACAAACAAGCCCTTAGGGTGTGTTTGGTTTGAGGGGAGGGGAGGAAAAGTAGACGGAGAGAAAATTTTTTTGAGTTGAATTTAAAAAAATTAGAGAAATGGGTTAAAAATTTTTAATTAATTTTTCTTACTCTTTTATCTTATATACTCTATTTATTAAAATTTTATTACCTCACTTCTTTAATATTTTAAAATTCAACTCATAAAAATTTTCCCTCCTCTCCCCTCTCCTCTAAATCCCTCACACCAAACAGACTCTAAGAGTCACCACCAAGGGTCACAATTAATATATAATATATGGTACAATTAATACTGCATGAGCCTTCATATTATTAAATAACCTTTTAATTTCTCAACGTAATTATGAATACTGACTAGGATATAAATCCACATAATTAATTTTCATGACATTTTTTTTTCTTGCTAACTACTCCGTAAATATTCAATGAATACAAATCATATATACATTCTGAACTTAAGAACTACCCTATCATTAATAAAAAACAAAGAGGAACACGAAATCCAATAATGAAGTTCATAAATGAGTAATTAATTAATTAATTACTATGGAGTACCAAAAGTTTGGATGTTTTGAGTAGAGCCGGGAAAATGGGCTCGGGCCGGCTTTTTTAGGCCCTGGCCCTTTAAGGGCCGGACTTGCAAAGTGTAGCCTCAAAAGGAAGTCGGGCCTAAAAGGGTCGGCTCTGTAGGGCCTCGGGCTAGCCCTTTAAGCCTGTTTATTTTTTATTTTTTATTGTTTGGACAGGAACTATGTTACATTTTTGAACTGTCTTATTGAATCTATATGTCACTCTATCCTCATATTGTATAGAGTATGATTTTTGAGTATATTGTATTGTCTAATTGAATCATATTGTGATTTTTGAGTATATTGTTATGCCTATTTAAATCATATTATATACTATTCTACCTGATAGAGTATAATTTTTTATGGAGGTTATGATTATTTGATTACTTGAACCTACTCCTCAAAGTGAAACACAATTAAATGTCCTTGAAATTGATGATAGTGACGAAAAAGGTGAAAATGATAGTCGTCATACTCATGTTGTTTAGAGATTAGAGTATTGAGCTTCTTGCCTTCTTATACTTTGGTCTTTGCGTGAGTTATTTATGGACATGATTTTACCTTTGATTATACATTAATAACTGTATTTGTTTATTGCAAGAAACGTGTTATTTAAACTTTAATGTTGATAACATTTATATATTAAATTAGAATTTTAATCGTTGTTATTTATTACTTATATCTCTTTGGGGAAAATACGTAGGAAAAATAGTTAAATATTGTGAAAAGGACTTCCCGGCCTTGATGCTCTCGGGCCGGGCTTTGAAAAACTATAATTTTCCTAACCCTGAGTCATTTAGGGCCGGCCCTATTAGGCCCTGGCCCGTCAAGGGCCGGCCCACTTCTAGTTTTGAGAATAACCTCTATATTATTATAAATATCAGATGTACCAAATGGCATTTCAGAACGATCCCATAATTCTGAGGTCTCAAGTTTTCTTCATTACATACAAGGCGGTAAGAATAATGTATTGGTTGGTAAATCTGGCTGCAAAGGTGGCAACTGTGGCGACGGTGGTTGGAGCCGCCGTGAGTGTGGTAAATATGGTGCTGGAAGTGATGGAAACTGCTGACAAAGTGAAGCAACATATGGAGAAAAAGGCTGAAGCTGGCTAAAGTTTTTCATGGTCGTGTAATACATATTAGTTGTGTGGATCATTTATATTTTTCTTTACAGTTGTTGCCCAAACTTAGTCTCTAAGCAAACTTGCCCTTTAAGTTGGCCTATATATTTCTTATTAGCGGTGAAGTTCTATAAATAGAGATCTTGGGATAAGCATCGTAGAATTACTGTCTTCTTTCTCTCACACTGGCAGCAGCGGTGGCAACTGTGGCAGGGTGGTTGGAACCGCCGTGACTGCGATAACTGTGGTGCTGGAAGTGATGGAAGCTGCCAACAAAGTGAAGCAACAAATGGAGAAAAAGGCTAAAGCTGGCTAAAGTGTAAGAAATTATCAAATGTTAGTCGATCTAGGCTAAATTGATTGATGTAATATCACCTCTTTTGGTTTGTAGTGTCAATATGACACAACTCAAGAGTTAGCTCTTGTCCTACTAATTCAAAAAAAAAAAAAAAAATGTGTAAGAAATTAGTTGTGTGGATCTTTTATATTTTGTTTTTCAGTTATTGCCTAATATATATGTTATCACTCTGTACGTGGATTTTAAGATTTTAAGGTAATTAAATCTGAACCGGTGAGTGAATCGGCCTGAGTAGTGGGTTAAGAGTCAGTGGGTCAGATCGGAGTCAAACCGGAGTTAAAGGAAAAATTTTAAAAAAATATTAAAAACTTGACTTGAACCGGGTCACCGGACTGGACTGATCTACTGGTCAGTTGGCAGGTTTCTGATCCGATTTGGCAGGTCCGATTCGGGTCAGATAACACTTGGATTTTTACTTGCCTTTGTGCGTCTACTTAAGTTTTTATCTTAATATAAATATAAGATCCACTTTATTTTTTTAGAAAGATTAAAAAAACTAAATAAATTACTGTAAATTATTTATATTTATCATTTTTATATCAAATAAATTTGTCTAATTTATAAACTAATGTATAGTCTAATAATATATTATACATGGTATGATTTAATTATTTATTTAGTTTCTTTAATCCCTCCGAGATAATCAACTAGGTCTTATATTAAGAGAGGGGGGCACATTTTAAATTAGATTAGATGCTTTATCTCAATCCCCCTTTTTTTTTTTGGGGGTGACCGATGTTCTCTAAATATATACCTGAAACTGCTACGACATGCACATATAGAGCGAAATCCAATTAATTGATTGTAATTCGAATATTGAGGGAAAATTATTATAACCAATGCCATATATATATATATATATATATATATGTATGTATATATATGTCATAATTTGAATATATAACAGAAACTTGTAGAGGAGAACATTAGATTAATTAGAATTCGGTGAATCGATGAATCGAATATTCAGGGGCATATTTGTTTGATCTTCCTCCACTGAAGGAACTTAGGATCCCACCAATTTTGGTGGGATCTTGTCTTCCCATAAATAAGTGAACATTAGTGTGCTAGGGGTGGGCTCGGGAACTTGAGTTCTAGGGAAGATTGAGCCAAAATTATATACCAAACGATGAAACTTATACATATTCCTTTCCCTTTCCAGATCTTCTTATACCAAACAGGCCCTAAGATTCAAACATACACCCTCGCTTGAGCAGCTCTCGATCTTGATATTATTTGTTCTTATTTCTTTGAAATTTTATCATAAACCAATCAATACTTTAACAGCCCATTTGGTTTAACCTGCTGGAAAATATGTGATTTAAGGAATAAAACATTAATTGCAAATGAGAATAGAAGCTCAATGGATGTGTCATTAATGAGCATTTTGCATCACAGCTCATTGCTCAGTGGAAGCTGTAAAAAAGTTGCATAAGTGTGGAGAAGTAGCTTTTTTTGTTATCTGACTTTTGTAAAAATCAGATAAAAAAAAGTCATAGTGTAAATGTGATTTGTGTTTAGATTGACGATGGCAGAAGTGACTTTTTTTCTAACCTTAAACTTGTTTGAATTAATGTTTGAAAAATCCGTTTAAATAGAAAATGACTGAAAATGGCATGAATCTTATTGAATATTATATATATATATATATATATATTATTTGTATATATTGTGATAAGTGAAGTGAAAAAATATGAATAAAATTTTATAAAATAAAAAAGTTCAAATATTATTGAAAAAAAAGAATAATACACTATATGCTTAGCACGGGATTGAAGACAGGATTTCAGAAACCCACATCATTCTCTTAAAACCGAAAATTAATTTTATGAAAATTATCTCTTGTTAAAGCTTATTCCCCTTAAATCATAAGTTAAATAATATTCTAAAAACTTTAATGAAGCACATAACTTTGGTACATCACAAGCTTTGTTCTCATAACCAAAATAAAAAAAATAATATATGAAAATGACCTCTTGTTAAAGCGGATTCCCCTTACTTAGGAGTTAAATAATGCTCTATAAACTTTAATGAAAGCACATAACTTTAGCTAGGACCTTCTCTTGCCCCCAAAGTTGGCGGCAAATATATCAAGCACTAAAATAAATTCATGACGCAACAAAAGAATATGACATATTCAGCAACTTTTATATAGTGGCACAATTAACTGAATATAATTCCTTTTCAATCCAGACAAATTCTAACAACTCATCCCCCAATAATGGATCACATCATTAACTATATTATAAAATCAGTTCCGCGAAGCCGACGATGGGAATGGATTAAGTGTGGCTACGGACTCAGAATCCTGTTCATAAGCCATTCTACTTTATTAAACATTATTTATGACGTATTGGGCTGTGTTATTGGAGGCGAGGTCCTACTTGACAATTAAGTTGTTAATGAGGTCTTTTTTCATAATTATCCCTCTATTTTTTCTTTTTTCATAATTTTTACACTTTTTTTTCTTAAATAATACAAAAGCCACTTATGCAAAAGCCAAACCAAACATCATTCACTTTTACGTAAGTTACTTATCCAATTGCCAATCCAAACACTTATCATTTTACCCAATCTAACTTTTTTTTCTAATTTTAAGATTCTATAAGTCTAAGTAAAAATAAGTCACTTATCCAATCGCCAATTCAAACACACCCATAATATTTTAGTCCATCGTCTGAACTCGATGGCTCCTATTTTGAAACAAACAATGTGAATTAGTTTTATATAATGAGTACTTCTGGAATATCTATATAATATCGGAATTAAAAAATCATTATTTAATATTAATAATGTTAAAATTAATTGAATAATATTAATAAAACAAAAGGCCTTTAGAGGTTTTAAAGTTGACGTGAAGAATCCATGGTTTTTGGGTCTTTGGAGTTGTTCGTTGTATTAAACTTCTATTGGATCAATGAATTCCAGTTTTTCACTCAAAAAAAAAATTGTTGACGTGAAGATTTTGAAGGACTTGCTTTTATAAAAGAGAAGTGGCAGCCCACTTAGCAAGACCCAATTTTGAGAATCATTATTTGCTTGAAGTCACTTATCTTTTATTATGTTTTTATATTTTGGTCGATTCGCCTAAATTAATTTAATCAGTTTAGTTATTTATTCTTCCAACAAAAGTGATGCACAGTTCACTCATGAATTATCATTAAAGCTAAAGCTATCCTTAAATTCCTCCACTCATCTTTCCACTTTCTCCCTTCGTCAACTTTTCTGATTGTCTTGGTTGTTTACCGATATCCTTTCAGTGTTTTTTTCATATATAGTGCATGTGTAAATATTCATTTTAGTACTTTTAGCTGTCCTACCTTATCGATTCCCATTTTTTTTAAAGTTGTTTATATAATCTTAGCATTCACATCTTTCAAAGGGAATCTTTCATGCTTATCATCTGTAACATATAAAGTTTTTATTAAAAGAGAAATGTTTGTAATGCGGCGTGTTGAGCCCAATCTCTACTATTCATTAAATAGGTAGGGTAAGCAACCTACCTATTTATACATGAGAACATGACACGTATGTACTAAGCTGATGTACAAAAAAGTAATCTAGCATACACACTATTATTTATTGGACTCTAATAATAACAATTTGGGTGAGTGTCTATTAGGCTTGACAGTGGGCTTGCCTATATCTTTTGGGCTCATAGTTCTATTCTTAACATCCCCTCTCAAACTCGGGCCCAATGACACAATAAGCTGAAATGCCATAATTTTGAGTGAGAGAGTGCCTTGGTAAAGACATCGGCAATCTAATCAGAGGAAGGAATATATTGGATTGAAAGCTTATTGCCCAGAACTCGATCACACAAATAGTGAACATCAAGTTCTATATGTTTCGACCGAGCATCGAAGACTGCGTTGGAAGCTAACGCTGTAGCACTAAGATTATCACACCAAGCTACTGGAGGGTGCTTATATCGAACACCAAACTCACTAATCAAGGATCGGAGCCATTCAAGTTCAGTTGCAAGTTTAGACTGAGCTCAATATTCAAACTCTGTGCTGGAAAGAGCTACCACTTGCTGTTTCTTTGCTGACCACAAGATGAGCCCAGAAAAACACAGTAACCTCCAATTGATTTTTGATCATCAGGGCATATAGCCCAGTCGGCGTTAGAGAAGCCTTGTAAGGTAAGATGAGTGTTGGGTTTTACATGTAAAGCCATATTGCTTGTTCCTTTTAAGTAACGCAATATTCTCTTGAGTGCCTGCCAATGAACAGTTGTTAGGGAAGAGAGAAATTGACTTAATTTATTTACTGTAAAGGTAATATTTGGTTTGGTATTGTTTAAATATTGCAATACTCCAATTTCTTGTCGGTAAGCTGTTGGATTCTTGAGTAAAGAACCTTCATTTTTAGAAAAATGTTTATTGACTATCATTGGAGTTGGAGCAAAAGAGCAACTTTTCATGCCGAATCTATCTAAAATATCCCAGATATATTTCTCTTGTTTCAAATAAAGTCCAGTGTCATCTCTATAGGCTTCAACACCCAGAAAATGATGAAGATTTCCCAGATCTTTCAAGGTGAACTTAGAATTCACATGCTTGATGAATAACTCCCGAACCTCCGGTGAGTTGCCAGTGATAATTATGTCATCCACATAGATGAGAACAAAACTAACATGATCTTTTTGTTTTATAAAAAACAGAGATGTATCACATTTGGAATGTGCAAAGCCCCAACTTAATAATGTAGTTCTCAACTTATCAAACCAAGCTCTAGGTGCTTGTCTCAATCCATAGAGAGCTTTCTTTAGGAGACAAATATGATTAGGATATTTAGAAGAAACAAAGCCTTCTGGTTGTCTCATGAGAACAAATTCTTGTAGATCTCCATTTAAAAAGGCATTGTTAATGTCTAACTACCTAATTTGCTATCCAAGTGTTACATCAACAGTTATGATAAATCTTAGTGTAAGAGCCTTTAAAACTGGACTAAATGTCTCATTAAAGTCTATTCTTGTACTTTGTTGAAAACCTTTAGCAACAAGTGTAGCTTTAGGTTTGTAACTCAGTCCATCAGCACTAGTTTTGATCTTATAGACCCATTTGTAGTTGACCAAATTCCGCTGACCATGATAGGGAACAAGCACCCAAGTATTATTTTTAATCAATGCATTATACTCAGCTATCATGGCCTTCCTCCAATCATCTGACCGAAAGGCTTCTTTGACACAAGTAGGTTCTTTAGGAGCTGTTAGATCAATTGTAACAAGACCTACATAAGGTAATTTAGGTTTATGGGTACCAACTTTACTCCTAGTAATCATATGGTGTCCAGAAGGATCCACAGCAACATCTGTAGATGATGATGAGATAGGAGAGGTAGTAGAAGAACTAGAAGCTTCTCTGTCATCTCTTTGTTCTACATCTAGAGAAGGACAGCTTGTCTGACTAACATTTTATGGACTCCTTTCAATTAGATCCTCGTTAATTGACACCTCATTGGATGCAGGGCTCACATGAGTTGTAGGAGATGAGCTCAAAGGAGGAGATTCTGTAGAAACAAGACCGGGTTCAGAGGCTATAATTGGAGTAACAGTACAGACACTTGTGATAAGTGCAAATGAAGGCTTAAAGAATGCCTCAAGATGTACAGATTCTTCAGGTAGTCTTCTTTTATTTACAAACCTTGTTGCAAAAGGAAAATCATGTTCATTAAACACAACATGTCGTGAAATATAAATTTTTCGAGTAGAACTTAGGCACTTGTAGCCTTTATATGAGTTGCTATAGCCAAGAAATACACACTTGGTTGTTCGAAATTGAAGTTTATGATCATTATAAGGCCTGAGACAAGGATAACAAGCAGTACCAAATATCTTGAGAGACTCACAGTTAGGATATTTCCCAAATAATTTAAAAAACGAGGAAGTTCTTTCTAGGATAGAAGATGGTTGTTGATTAATTAACTTAGTAGCAGTATGAAAAGCCTCCCACCAATAGAATAGAGGAATCTTAGCTTGAGCCAATAAGGTCAAACCAAGCTCTACCACATGCGTATGCTTACATTCAGCTTTACCATTTTGGGTTGAAGTATGACGACATGAATGTCTGAACACAATACCAGATTCTTGTAGAACATAAGTGAAGCTTCTATATTCTCCTCCCCAATCACTTTGAATTATTTTTATATTACTATCAAACTGCTTTTCAGCAACGGCTTTAAACTGAGCAAAAGTTTTTAAGGCTTTATCCTTGGTTTTCAAAGAGTAAATCTAAGTGTATCGACTATAATAATATAGGAAGATAATATAGTAGCGAAAACCATTTAAAGAAATATTGGGTGAAGGCCCCCAAAGATCTGTGTGGATCAATTCAAGCGGCTTAAATGCATGTGATTTTGATGCTTTAAATGGCGATAAATGTGACTTTCCATATTTGCATGCTTCATAGAAAATAGGATCAACTTCATTTCTATGAATAACCTCAAGATTACATTCACTAATAATTTAGTTTAAAATCCTATCACTAGGATGGCCAAGTCTACAATGCCAGAAATTTTTACTAAGATAACTAAACTTAGGTCCTGAACTATTAGCTTCTTCTGCCACAAGAACCAGTGCTTCATTTCCACCTTCTTTTGTGTCACAAACCTGAAACATTTCACTACTAGTTGGTGTTCCGTACAACATTGTCTGCCCTGTTACCTGATCCTTCACACAAACACCACTAGAGTTAAATACCACATCTGCATTGTTATCACATGACATTTTGTAAACACTTAGCAGATTCTTCTTAATTCTAGGAGCATAGAGAATATTATTGAGCTTAACTTTCTTATGAGAAACATTTTGCACAGTAGAGAATCTAACCTTTTTAACTTGTAATTTATAACCATCACCAACAAATATATTTATCTTACCAGAAGGATTAGCTGATTTATCTAGCTTGTTCAAATCTTTAGTGACATGACTAGTAGCTCCATTGTCAAGGTACCATGCATCATCATTAACTATGTCAAGTGTGGCCCAAAAAGCAGCATCATAGTCATTGTAAGGCTGGTTCTATGATTGCTTCCACTATTTCTCTTACTAGGTCTCACAAATGTTTTGTCATATCGATAAAAACAGGTGTCAATTAAGTGTCCAACTTTTCATAGAGTTGACACTTAGGAGGAGCTTCGGCATTGTTGTTAAAGCTGTTATTGAAGTTACTACGTCCTCTTCCTCTGTAGCTGTGACCACCAACTCTTTTGCCATGATTTCCTCTACCTCCACGTCAGGTATTTCTAGGAGGAAAATTTGCTTTAGCTCTAGCATAGTTAACAAAATTATTGTTCAAGGACAATTATGAGAACTGATTCAATTGATCCATTCGACTTTCATAGGTGTATAAAGACGTTTGTAACTCTATCTAGGTCAGACTATTAGCTTGATGTGTGAGTTGAACCACAATGGGATTATACTCAATATCTAGACTAGCAAGGACCTGAATAATCAGGTCTGGCAGAGATACAGGACTTCTAGCAAGTACTAACTGATTTGCTAGTGACTTCATTTTAGCAAGATATTCATTCATCCTCAATGTACCCTTCCTGGTACGTTGGATTTCAGATCTGAGCATCCAAAGTCTGGATTTAGACAGAGATCCAACAATTTGTTTGGCTACATTCCAAAGACCTGTTGCAGTGGAAACAATGGTCATTTCAGAGGAAATTTTGAGATTCATTGTGTTGAGTAGCCAACCAAAAACAATCTGATCAACAGCCTCTTACTCTTCGTATGGTTCTCACGGATTCACAGTACTGTCCACTCCATCTTGTTACTATGATACCTTCAAAGTTTATAGTTCCTAATGCCAATAGACAATGTATGACTTTATATCTCTTTTGTCTAGAGGAAATGACATCAAGTGTGTGTTATTTGACCAATGTGCATCAGATGCCTACTCGACACAGATAGAGAACCTTGCAACCCCTGTAGTTGTTCTGTTAAACCTTGCTAAGATTGGGTGCACAGAAGATGGTATTATCTACATTTTCATTATCAATAGTTGAATAAATTCATCAATTTTTTTAAATTTGTGTATGAAATATCTAGATTTTTCAGGAGCACCATAACTAGGTAGTTCTTACCACTTTTGCTATTGATATTAACCGACACTTTTGCTGTTGACTTGATGTCCTTGCCTACATATTATGTTTCCATATCTATTTAACTTCATGCAAATGAATCGGGATTACTGTAATATTCAACCAAATGATAGTGGTGTTATCTGTTTGTCTATAATTCTGAAAACTCAATATCAATCATTTATGTTTTTGTTGTAGGAATTGTTACTTTAGTAACTTCGTTATTCATTATATACAGGAATGTTTATTTTTTCGTTCTGTTTTTTGTACTCCCTCTGCTCAGGCTGATACATGTAGTCATTGTAAGTAGTGCTCCTTGTGCAACGTACGGGGGAGCACAAGCTCGTTCCTATATAGATATTGTGATCAGAGATGGAAATGACATAGCACTATTCAGATTGTCCATGTGAACCTACAGAGCTTGTTCAGGGTTGTGTATCATTGTAATAAACACCCATATGCACGAGTAACTTACAGTCACTAGAAAAGATTAGATAATTTTCACTTTCAAGATCAAACGGCTCAATTCAAATTTACCTGCACACGTACAATTAAGAGACATGGCACATAAGTGTATGGCTAGATATGATTATGTAATTAGGACCACAAATTGCACATTTGCCTCCCTATCCTCAAAATGGCAGAATCAATTCCCTGACATAACATGTTAAAAGAGAATTGCATGTAGAATAAATAATGCAGAGAAAGCAACTATATTTGTTGCCTTTCATACCAGTTCATGTTCCTTTCTATTTTTGTCCTGTTCAACTCGTTCACAATCTCATTTATATGGATGCTTTTAAGTGAAGTTAGTTTGAAAGTTATGTTTGTTTTTCATTGACCAGGATTAAGACTTTCATCAAAGCCCTTGTTTCCTAGTCATTTTCCTCAGCCATGTATATAAAAGCTGAGGCAAACAAGATAGTACACGACAACTCTAAGTGAAAAGCCTGAAGTCTGGTATTTATCATGAAAGCAAACAAAATGCTAACATCCTACTCTAATCCTCGCCACCAGACAAAGAAGAGGAAAATAAGGGAAACAGATATTGCTATTCTTTCTTGTAAGTGAAAAGCAAGTTAGTGGTATTTATCATGAAATGAACTTAAATAAAGAAAGAAAAATGTCAACAGAGAGAACACGTAAGGTTGAGGGAGGAGTCTGTGAGAAAATGAGAAGAGATGAAGCATTATACAAGGATAGGTAGGGAATTCGAAATGCATTTATTGCTTCATAATAACGGATTTCTGCTATGCCGTTGTGAAAAAGCTGGAGCTGTGAGCTTTTTCTCTTAACCTACTTTTTATATAAAAGCTCAATAATATTAACTAGGGGTGGGCATGGGTAAGGCTGGGTAAGGCGAGACCCCGCCATATGCCCAGCCCAAAGGGTGAATGGGCTACATTTTGCAGCAAGATGCTCGGCCCTACTCGATAGAAGCCCTGACCATTTCAAGCAAGTAAGGGTGGGCTGGGCAGGGCGGGCTTCCCTGCCCAAGTGGTTACTCCCTAACCAATACCAAATGTGCAAAACCTCCAATTATATCTAATAAATACTATTAAAATCTTCAAATACATTCTATAGTTTCATACCTTGAGATATCTCAAAATAAATCTATAACTTGAGTCTAGAAATTAAAAAAACAAAAACTAACACATGTCTTAATAATTACATGACAAATTATGAAGTAATATGTGTTTGTGTATGAATATTGATTGATTTGAATAGATGCAATTGTGATAGAGGCTTTAAAGAAACTAAATTTTTTTCTTTGATCTCAACTTTTTAATACTTTGTATCATCCATCCAAATCAAAAAACCACGTCCATCCAAAAAACAATGAGTTATATGCCAGGTTCTCTAACCCGGACCGGACCGGTCGAACCGGCCCGGAAACCGGCGACCTGGGCACTAAACCGGTCCGGTCCGGGTCAACTTTTTTATTTTTTTTAAAATTTTATGTTTTTTTAAAAAAAATTTCTTTAGAGTTTCATAATATAAGCCTAAAATATTCTATTTCTCACCGGTTTGGTCCCGGTTTAGCTCCGGTTTGACCCACTGACCCTTGACCCAGTACCCCGACCGGTTCACTGACCGGTCCGGGTTTACTTACCTTGGTTATATGTAAACTGTGGTAAATGGATATTAAATAATAATATAAAATATTTCATAAAAATGAAATAATATATATACATAACAAATAAAATAATACGTACAAAATACTATTTATTTTATATAAAATAATATATATTTTAAATAAATTGCATATAATTTTCAGGGCAAGGCCAAATGGGCAAGGCAGTACCCCCTACTCGAGCCACTTTTTTTGGGCTGCGCAGGGCAATTTTTGATAGGGTTTCGATAGGCATACAGGGCTCCTGGGCACCATGCTCACCCCTTATATTAACGTGAACTCAAACAGGGTCAATTATGGTCACTGGGCTTTTTTCTCTATATCGCACATTTTACCCTCCTTATTGTAATGACCCAACTTGGGATTAAGGGCTAATGACTTTGAAATTAATTGTAATTAATGTAATTAAACACTTTTGGAGAAATATGATGTGAATTTGGTATAAATGTTCATAGTGATGATTTTAATAATCATAGTGAAACCAGGGGCAAAATGGTAAAATTGGAGGTTTATAGACTGATTGGTCAGTTACCAAAGAGGAAACTTATTGGTGATTAGAGATCAATGGTTGAGATTCATTGTCAATGGGTCGGAATCATGTGCTTTGAGATTGTGTGAGCTCATGGAGAAGTGAGCAAGATTATGCCAAGTGTCAATTTGAGGACCATAGGATGATGCCAAAAGTCAAAACTCACTTTTTCTCTCTCTTCTCTCTCCTATTCGGTTTTGTGTATGGGAAAAAGGGGAAGAGTTACACATCATCATCTTCTTCCTCATCTCTCATAATCTCTCTCCTTTCTCTCCATTTTTTGGTAATCAAGGTGGAAAGAGAAAGAGAAAGCTTGAATTTTGGGTGCGTAATAGTTCTCCTATACCCAAATCCTCTTCATTGAACTTGTTCATAGTGTTAAGAGCTCAATTCTGGTGATTTTAGAATTTTGAAGGGTGGTAGTTGGGTGTTGGAGCAAATTGGAAGTTTGAGAATCAAGATTTTGGATTTGGTAAGTTGAAGAGGTGAGGATTTGATGCTTTTTGATATATTTATTGTGATTTTTGGATAAGTTTGAGAAATACTGGAATTTTTTAGATATGATTAGTTTTGATGATGTCAAATATAGATATGAAATAATAAAAGCAAAAAGTTTATATAATGTATTTCTTTGACTAACTACTATATTTAATGTTACATATTTTGTAGATTAGTCAAGCAAAGAATGAAGAAGATTGAATTAATGAAAATGAACAAGAGCAAGAAGAAGGAAGAAATTGAAGATAGTCAAGGAGATGCTTACTTGGGTTATCGAGAATTATTATCAAGAGGAAAATCAAGAAGAAAGATATGGAAGAATGAAGAACTTGGAAGATCTATCAAAAATATCAAGATTCAAGTTGTTAGAAGTGATACTGGAGGTTTCTATGATGATACCGGAGGTTTCTATGATCAAATGATGGTTGGAATATGTTAATATGAAGCTAAGATGACTTATATATGAGTTTTGGCACTTTCAGAGGTGTTATGCTCGAGCACGAGGTGTTTCACTCGAGCACAGGAAGAACTCACTCGAGCACGGATGAATTCACTCGAGCACGGGGTGAAAACTCTGGTCTACTCTGTTTTACGTTCAGCCTGAGCAAGGTCTGGTATTTTGGTCATATCTCTCAAACCACATATTGGATTGACCCGAAACAGGTGGTATATGAAAGAGGACTCATAACACGTAAAATCTGCACCAGGATCACATTGAAATAAGATCAAATGAAGGAGATATGATTCATGGAACATGAAACGAAAATCACCGTCACTTTTCAAGACAGGTTTGGTATTTTGCACGTAACTTACAAACTACACATCAGATTGAGACGAGACCAGTGCCAAATGAAAGTAGACTCAAAGATATTTCCATGGATAGGTAATTGGCCTAATTTGAACGTATATTCTAGGAGTTATGCCTTCTGGAAGTTGATACTTGTGCAGTCTAGCCAAATATACACTCTTTTGATCATAACTTGCAGAATACAAGGAGTTTGGAGCTGATTCTTTTTGCATTGGAATGCATATGGCAAGAGCTTTCTTATGATACATCATTTGAATCAAATAAACAAAATTTTTCTAAAGTGGCCCCACATCACCCGCGAGTGTAAAAATTGACTCTCTGAAAAAGTTGTGCGAGTGATGTCCAGAAGCAGCTGAAACGTGAAAAAATTTGCATCACTCTAGCACTAGGATCCATGCTCGAGCATTGGATGATTTCTCACTCGAGCACATGCAAGTTTTGACATAGAAGTGATAACCCGAGAAGAAGCTTGTACGTGAAAGCATGAAACGCACTCGAGTATGACTAGTTGTGCTCAAGTGATTCGAGAATTCACTCGAGCAGATGCGAGTGAAGTGCAGCGAGTGCTTGCCCGAGAGGAAGTCAGAAAGTGAAAATATGAACTGCACTCGAGTGAGCCATAGTGCACTCGAAGTGAGAACTTGACAGAATGAAGAAACGAAACAGAGTCTCATAGCCATCAATCCAAACGTGGTTAAATGTTATACAATCATTATGTTTTCACTTGTTATTGTTCCTAAACATTAACTAACATATATTTCAAGTGTAAAACAGGAGATTAAATATTTGGATTGTATCTTCAAGAACAAATGTCACGGCGAATATCTTCACTCAACGTGATGAGTCACAGAAGACAGAAATTCAGTTTTTGACCAATGATCCAACATACCCATGACCAATACTTCATCATATTAGTGATTAAGTATTTTGCAGTGTGAAACAGGATATGAAATGTTCGGGTTACATATTCAAATAAAAGTCAATTACGGTGAACTTCATCATTACACACCGAATGGCGGCTACCAACCACGACAAGTAACTGACCCACCATGAGAGATTGTCTGAAACACAAAACACTCCACAATGTTACTACAGCTCAAAATGAATCCTCCTGCTGTTCAACAAAATGCTCCACTCTGCAACGGACAGTAGCTCGTTTTCAAATATGCTCAACGGTCAAAATGACTCCAACGGACGAATGCTCACAACGGTCATCATCTTCATCAACTATAAATGAGAAAGCATTCAACATCGATGGGTAACAAAAAAAGACAGAGAAAACAAAGCAACGACACCAGCATGTGAATAACATGAATCCTCTGCTTCTACCCATACACTCTGTTTTTCCAGTTTCTGTATTACTTATCATTGAGAGAGTGATTATTTGTATTGTACTTCAGTGAGTATTATATCCACTCTATGAGAGAGTATGTAAACACTTTCAACTAAATTTCTAAGTTGATCTCAAGGTAGAGGGACCTTGAGATGGTTGATTTCCTTACGGGAGAAGTTGTAGAGAGAATTGCCAGTAAGACATTCTGCTCGTAAGACTTACAAGGTGCAAGCAGTAGAGAACGTTGCTGCTCATAAGACTTACAGGGGTGTAAGCAGGAGAGAACGTTGCTGCTCGTAAGACTTGTATGAGTAAGCAGGAGAGGAAGATCTTCGGGATTGCTCTGCTCGTAAGACTTGTCGTAAGGGGGAGTATTTCAATAAGAGATTTGTAAAAGGTTTCACAAGTACCCGGCTAAACTTGTGGGATTGTAAAGGCTTTTCTTGTGCCCGGATTAAACAAGAAGATAGTGGATTTGAAAATCTTAGGAGGAGCCTGGGGATTGGACGTAGGCCATCACAGATTGGACCGAACCAGGATAAATCACAGTTTGCATATTCTCTTCCCTAAACTCTTATATTTCCAGCATATATTATTTAATCTAACTGTTGATTTATAAACCTTCATACTTACTGCTTTCGTTAAGATACGAAAAGATTTCTAAAGTTCTTAAGTTTTTATTATACACCCAATTCACCCCCCTCTTGGGTGATAGCCGGTTCTAACAGAATTTGCCCTGGCTTTGTGCCAATGTTTGAATGCATGAATTTCATAGTGGTGATGTTGGAATTAGTTCATTGGAAAGTGATTTAGTATTGGATATGGTTGTGAGTTTTGGAAGTGTGTTGATTGGAATTGGGTGTTGTGTGTGTCATAGAGACCCAAGAGTTAAATTGTGGTTATAATGAGATTTTGTGTGATTTGAGGTTACCAATGTGTTCCTTAGGCAATGTTATGTGGGTATGATCTTTGTGTGGAGTTTGGGAACCATTGGGATTAGTTTTGGCAAAGTTGGAATTTTCTGTCAGTTGCTGTGATCTGGCAATTTGATAGCATCACTCGAGTGAGGGAGGACATTACTCGAGTCCTGCAGTGTAATTTCCCTTTTTCCTTTATGTTTTGCCTGGGATTTCATGAAGGAAGCTTGAATACACTTCTTAAACCACGAGTGATGTTGGTGATCACTCTAGTGAGCATAGGATCACTCAAGTGATGGTGTGAGTTCATGGTTAGGGTTGCTCTCGGGTCGTCACTCTCTAGTCAATGTTCAAGAGTGTGTTCTGACACTCGCAAGTGTGGGCTCATCACCTGAGTGCCAAAGTTTGTGCTCGAGTGAGCTTTTTCCTTTGATGTTGCATGTGCTCTCGAGTTGTCACTTTCTGTGTTACACTTTCGGGTACTCGAGTAGATTTGGAGTCATCACCCAAGTGCAAAGCCTTAGGCTCGAGTGTGGTGAGAACTTTCTGGCCAAGGTAGTTGCTCACTATCACATACTCGCGAGTGAGAGCCATTCTCACTTGAGTGCAAGCCTCTCATCACTCGAGTGAGGTCATCTTCAATCGAGTGTGTTGAAAATCAGTGTTGTGCTTCCAAAAACGGGTCTTCAGGGTAGTTTCTTCCAACCTTTTTAGCATATGTTTAGGCCTCTAATAGCCACTTAAAGAGTCCTAAATGATAACCAACTTAGAGTATTATGGAAATATGTATTTGGAAAAGAGATTGATTGGTTGTCCCTAATTTGGTTATAGGATTTAACATTTGTCAGACTCGTGAGCCTACTGTGCCGAAGAACGTTAGGAAAGATACAGGTAGTGACTCATCTCTTATACTTTGTATAAATGTATTGTATGTATGCCTATCATGCATTATGTTGCTGCTGCTACTTTGTGATGCCTTGAGAAGCTTTGTGAAGCTTTGTGGTGCTTTGTGCTTTGAGATGCTACTACTTTGTGATGCTTTGTAACACCTTATGGAGCTTTGTGATGCTTTGTGCTTTGTGATGCTGCTGCATAGTGTTTACCACAAAAATGAGCATAGTGATTATGTAAGCTGGCATAGTGTTTACCGTGAAAGCGGGCATAGAGCATTGTGATACAGCCATGAGTGCTGTCAGTTGTGGCGTAAGCCATGACTCATAGTGTTGCTGTTGAACATGATGAACTTACATGCTTTGTGTTTATATATTGTATGAGTGATTTGTTACTACTGGGATTCTTTAGAATCTCATTCTTTCCAATGACTAACATTTCAGACAGGGCAAGTGGCTCAAAAGGAAAGCGGACGACCCAGAGTGGTTAGGATCTTTTAGGGACATTTTACTTTTGGATTGTTGGTTATTTGTTTTGGATTTAGGATTAGTGTATGTATATGGGGTGTATATATGATTTTTGGATATGTAATCCCCATTTTGGGAAACCTTAAACCTATTGTATATATATACATGTAGCCCGGGGTTGCCGGGATTTTAGTTACATACTCTGATATTTATTATGTGATATAACTACATAGGTAATTATATTTGAAAGTGAATGTGAGACCAGCTGAACTATATTTTGAACTGTTTTTCTAGATACCCCATCTTGAAGGTGAGGTATTTTAAATGTTGTTTTTGTCTTATTGGTCTCTATTTCACTTAAATTTCATAATCCGGATATAATTACAGTGAGGGGGTTACACTTACCGCTATGCCAAATAGACCCTAACTTGTTTGAATCTCAGAAAGTCATAACTACGATGGATATTTCTTGGTGCAAGTGAGCTTAGGGGTGGATATATAAAAATTTATAGTGATAGTGCCTACAAAATAATATGTGCCAAATTATTGATTAGGAAAAAATCAAGATAATTAAATCCGAACCGGCCGAGGTAGTGGGTTAAGAGTCAGTAGGTCAGACCGAAGTCAAACTGAAACAAACCTGAGGCCAAACCAGTGAGAAATTGAAGATTTTAGAGTTATTAATATGAAATTCTAAAGCAAAATTTAAAAAAAAAATTGATTTTTTTTAAAATAAAAATATCGGACCGGTTTACCTGTCGGTGTGCCAGTTTCCAATATGAGTTTAAGAATAATAGAAAAAACTAATTTTTTAGTCTCTCAAATTTTGACTTACTTATAACTCAATCTTTAGAGTTTAAGAACCAGAGGTAGTATTACTACACAGACTCAAATGGGATAAAAGAGAAGACATTGACTTCCCTATATTATGCCTAAATTAGTTATCTAGCTAGCTTTCTATTTTAAGGACCCAAGTTGGTAGTATTAAATAAAATGTAAGTTTTCCTATGTTTGTTGGTCCACATTACTTATTTCATCAAATTTTAAGACCAGGATTATGATTACACAGATTCATATATACCAAAAAAAATTTCAGATATTGGAAACAAAAAAGAATAAAAGAGTGCCTCACCTTTAAACTACCACAACACAAACGGGGCTTCTCCATTGTGGAAACTTCATCCTCTTTGTGGGATATCCTGAAACCCTCTGCCTTGAAATCCGCAATTATAATTCGAAAATGCTTAATTTAAATGAATCAGAGACCAATGGATAATTAAACTCATTTCAATCCCTTCCTGACGGCAGGGTTTTCACAAATTCTTTCAAAACTTCATCCCTTCCCTGATCTCAATTTTCAAATTTCGAATATAATTACCTGTGCAGTTAGTCACATTTAAATATATAAGAGTGTATAATAAAGTCCTGGCAACTCCCGAGGTTCATTCACTAAGGTTTTAAAGTTTCCCATATAGGGGATTACAATATCATTCCAAAATTATTATTTACATCCCCAAAAATAATATACAGAAATTCCAGATCCAAATGGATAACCAACAACCCAAAAGTAATTCCCCTACAAGGTCCTAGCCGCTCCTAGTCGTCCGTCTCTCCTTGGAGCCACTTGCCTTGTCTAAAGGTTAGTCAATGGAAAGAATGAGATTCAAGAGAATCCCAGTAGTAACAAATCACTCATACAATATATAAACACATAGCATGTAAGATCATGTTTAGCAGCAACATAATGATGCATGGCTCATGCCACACACAACAACACTCACGAATGTATACACAATGCTACAGCTTTTGCTGTAATCTCTATGCTCAATGCAACAGCTTACGCTGTAATGGCAGCAATATCTCAAAGCATCACAAAGCTTCTTAATGCATGACAACATACATATAATGTTCTATACACAGTACAAGAGAAAGAGTCACTACCTTGTTCTTTCCTGACGTTCCTCAGCACAGTGGGCTCACAAGCACGACAGATGTCAAACCCTGTAACCAAGATTAAGAACGGCAGATTAATCTCTTATTCCAAGCTCTTTTCTTTTATAACACTTAAAGTTGGTTATAACTTGAACTCTTTAGGTGACTGTTGAAGCCTAGACACATGCCTAAAGGGATGGGGAAAACTACCCTGAAGATCCCTTTTTGGAAGCTAAAGCATTGATTTTTGGCTGAGTCACTCAAGTGATGCCCCCACTTGCACTCGAGTCCCAGCAAGTGAGACGCAGAAAGTATGTACCCTAGAGTATCAGCACACCTTGGAGTGGCCAGTTTACTCGAGTACTATCCTTGGCACTCGAGTGATAACACATATTCACCCGAGTCATATCGAGTGATATGTGGGAAGTGACAACCCGAGAGTAACTAAAGAACCCCAGAGTGACCAGTGCACTCGAGCATTAGCCCTGGCACTCGAGTGACTACCCAACACTCATGAGTGCCCACGCGTACTCTTGACAATTTGCCTTCGAGTGCTAACCCGAGACGCACATCCATAGTGCTACATGTACTCGAGTGATACCCTATGCACTCGAGTGGAAACCCTTATCACTCTCAAGTGAAGAAGTGCACTGTTGGTTTCTACCTAAAAACTCTACTGATATGCTGAAGAGAGAGGGAAATATCATGCTGCACTCGAGTGAGACCCTACCTCACTCGAGTAAGGCTTATCAGAAGCCAAATCGCAGTAACTGATATAACTTTCCAGACTTGTCCAAACTGATCCCAATGGTTCAAAAACTCATACGAAAGCTTATTCCTATCTAAAATGCCATAAGGAACCTATTGGGAACACTAAGATAATCAAAATCTCACCACAATGACACATTCCACACTCCCAACCACATTGTCCACCAATATCACCTAATGGTCACAACTTCCTCCTCCCATTTCCAACCTAACTCTAGTAGCTCAAAGGCTTAATATGCCACCAATTTAACCATAATACACTAACCAATTCTCGTATTTCAATTTCACATGAAAATCAAGGCATAATTCCAAAAATATCAAAACTTAACCAAAAATCACAATAAATATACCAAAATACTACAAATGCTCACCTCTTCACTTCCAAAGACAAGCTTCTTGATTCTCTAGCTTCTAAACTTGTTCTAGCTTTAAAACACCTTCTTTCAAAAATCTAAAATCATCAAGATGAAGTTCTCATCAAGGTGAACAACATTAATAAAGAGGTCTAGAGCATGAGAGGCCAACAAAGATATCAAAATCTTACCCTTAATTTTCTCTTTCTTCTTGAAGCTCAACGAAAATGGAGTTTAGGAGAGAGAGATGAGAAAATGATGATGAGCACATAGATTTTCCCTTTTCCCATGCACATAAACCAACTTGGAGGAGGAGGGGAAAGAGAAAAATGAGTTGAATCTTTGACCCTCATCCCATGGTTCATATAGTGCCATGTGTCTCCATCTCATTCTCCCTACCATGGATTCACATAGACTCACACACGTAGGATTCCGCCTCTTGCTCTTTCAATCCTAGCCATTGATCTCAAGTTACCTATGAGTTTCCTCTTCGGTAACTGACCAGTTGGTCGTTAACATTACCATTTTACCCCTGATTGTCACAATGTTTATTACTAAACCATCTTCAAACATTTGTATATCACAATGCATATCATATTCTTCAAAAGTGTTTGTTCATTAATAATTATATTACTTTTAAAGTTATTAGACCTTAATTACAATTCAGGATATTACATATCTTGTACTGACCAAACTACTACATACCTACAATTCTAAATATAAGACTTAGTTGATTTTTTTTTTTTGGAAAGATTAAGAAAGCTAAATAAGTTACTTAATCATATCATATGTTTTATGTGATTAAATTATATATCAGTTTACAAGTAAGATAAATTAATTTAGAGAAAAAAATGATTAATATAAATATTTTAAAATAATTTAAATAGCTTCTTTAATCTCATACAACAATTCAACTGGGTCTTATATTTAGGATCAGAGGTAGTACAATTTAGTTTGTTAATATAGTTCATTAGACAGTTTTAACTTGAGTTTTAATATTAAAAAAAAACAATTGCATAAATAGGGATAGCCAGTTACCATATCACTCCGTACGTGTCTGGGGCACTCATGTAAAGTTTCGTTTGTTGTGAAGGCAAATTAAGTAGGGGTGTTTGGGATCGGGACGGGATCAGGAAATGCCATTCCCGATCCCGGATTTTCTTTTTTTAAAAAAAAAATCTCTATATTAAATTTTTTATTGTGTTTCCTTTAATCTAGTATACATATATAATTTATCTAATATTATATTGTACCAAATAAGTCTAATACAAATATATAATTAATCCAATACATGTTTAAAGTTGTCGATTCAGCTGCAAAAAGAACAAAGACAAGAACAAAAAATTAGAATTATTTAATAAATAATAAACGAAATTAACTAAAAGAATAGATATTACATTAAGGTGTTAGGGATTTTCACATTTTATTTTACATTTGGTTTTATTTTCTTAAATATTTTAAAAAAATGTACATGTATATATATATTTGGGATCGGGAAAAAGTCGGGATCGGGAAGCCCCATTCCCGATCCCGAAATCACATTCCCATCACGAAATTAAATCCCGTCCCGATTTGCTCGGGATCGGGACGGAAAGACCTGAACGAGAAATTGATGAACACCCGTAAAATTAAGTACCCCAAACACCCCCCCCCACAAAAAAAAAAAAAACCTCCTAGAGAATAGGGCTAGATTAATTTTAATATATATATATATATATATATAACTTGAGCGTCACTACTGTATCATTAATTATCAAGAAGAAGGAAACAAATAAAGATGTGACTACAGTGAATTAATGAAGGGAATGACGCCAAAGATAAGATCAGTGAAACCATACAAATCATACACTGAACATAGAACTATGGTATCATTAACACATATCTAGGCAAAAGATCAAAGAGGATATGAAGTCCGCACCATGAAAAGGTTGCAAGGCTCTTTAAAGGACCTGATGCAGTGCATCCAGGAATTGTATTGATGGCAAGGGTAGACTGTGCATTGAAGGTATGTGCATCACCATCAGTTCTGATTTATTCCCTGAAAATCTCATTCAGTCATCTTCAATTGTGAATACTTTTTGATTGATCAACTCTACCATTTTCTTCTTTTGAAGTAAATACTTAGTTCTCTAAACATCTGAAGCTCAATGATATATAGTGACAAAACATGCTTTGGTGATTTGTCCTTCTTTTCACTTCTTTGGCCGCACAGATAAATACTAAACTCTGTGATAAGTTTTCTGCTGGTCATTATCCTATGCTTCTTTGGGGTCCTCCTCCTAAATTTGTTGCTCGTAGTTGGGAACCTAAACAAGACAATGTTGATATATGGAGGATTGATGATGGGCGTACAGCTGATAGGCTGCTTAATTGGATCAACAAGCAAATGGGCAGGTATGAGTTATATTATTGCCAATGTAAATCTGTTACCAGGCCTACCAGAGGCTTACATCAAAAAGTATTCTAAAAGTTCCTCATTTCCTATTAACCTCTTAAGTGTGGCGAGAAGCGTATTTGACTAGAAAGACTCGCCACATGAGAATCAAGTGTTGGCTGTGCATCTCAACATATTGGGAAGGCCATCTAGTTGGTGTCAATCGACTGCTGTTTATAGTAGATTTTTAGCAAAATCTAGCTATTACCAAGATTTACGGCTTCTTAAGCCATCAAATAATGAAGAATGCACCAGAGAGGCTCAATTTGTTTTAATTTTTGTTTTTAATTAGGGTATGCAATGACATGGGCAGTAGGATAAAAATTAGTCACAGAGAATTCAAGGCCTGCGAACTATGGAGTATAAAATTAAACTAAACTAGTTCAAGAGTCTAGAAGTTTGCGGAAACATTTCTTAGTGCATTTGATGGGACATATATGTAGTGTAACATATTTTTCTGAAAAATATGTGAAATTGATTTATACTAATTTTCTTGTCTTCAACTTTTAATGTTCTTCTTAATGTTGCAGTTCATTTGGCTTGGATGATCAGAAATTTGAGAATGAGAATCTTTCATCCAATGTGTCAGACCCTGAACAGGTCCCTTGACAATTCAGACATAAACTTCATTGGATTTAGTTTAATTCTAATTTCCTTTTTATTTTTCTTAATATTTGCATGTGTGCTATATATATGATGAAAGATTGCAAGAGCTGTCTATGATGTTGAAGAGGCAACTGCCATAGCTTTTGATATCATCTCAGAGCACAAGGTGATGTTTTCCCCATGACTTTCTCCTTCATTGGTTATCTGTTTTGTTTTTCTACATGGATGTTAGAGCAAATACTCTCTGGTTTGCAGATGATAAAGCCTGAAACCCGTGCTTCACTCATAAAATTTCTTCAGCTTTTGGTGGCTCATCATCCTTCTAGAAGGTATTACGAACCACCTTTTATCATCCTCTGCATCTCCAGTTTTAGTATAAATTTCTTTTCTTCTATTTTGAATCACTTATTTCAGATGTCGGAAGGGTGCTGCTGAATCACTTGTGAGCTTTGATGACTTGTACCCAGCAGATTTGCAGTCAGTTCATAGTCAGGAAGATGACAGTGGAAATGTTGTGGCAAGGAACTTTCAGATTTGTGGAAAAGATGTACCTCGTGGGTACTGGGTAGGATTAATAATTTCTTTTGTGTTCTGTTCATTGCTGAAGTATTGGTTTTTTGTTAATTGTGTGGCCCTGTGAGGATGTATTTTTGTTTTTGGGTGAACTAAGCTTGTATGTTTTATTTACTTTTTGTGTTGCCTACTGTTGTCATAGTCATTTTAATAAATCTGATTCTTTAGACGTATAACTTATTAGGCAGGGTTGGCAGGGTTGGATGAGAAGAGAAAATTAGTTATAATCTTAGTATATCATGTAATTATCATTTGGGATGGAGGGTTTGTAATTGGACAATATAATAACAACAAGCCTTATCCCACTAGGTGGGGTTGGCTACAGGGACCGTACGGTACCATTGTACTCTATCAACAATCAAATCTAAGGTTTGCTATTGGATTATTGGGATAGTTGAGACTAAGATAGTTGGTACTAATTATCATACTATTTGTTCGGGAGAGTATTATTATCAGTAAAGGTGTTTGAACTTATGGTTGTGTTATGTGATGTTACCATATTACTGAGATTTTATACCTGAGATTCCTTTGATATTTGCATTCCATCTTAAGGTTTGCGCATGAATGTGCTTATCATCTTTCTTAAGAGATTACCTTGATTATTATGATATTTTTAGTTAAATTATTTGAGACAAGTTATTGTTTTACTTATTTTATGTTTAAATTCTGCGTCAGTGGCGTACTATTTTCTGGGTTAAAATATATGCCTATGAGTAGAGTGCTGTTGGTTACTGATACCAAGTGAGATCCATTTACCTGTGTTGAAGTATCTATATATCTGTATCTATTGATAGTATAAAAAATCCAACAAGTCCCACTATGCTCCAATGCATGGAACTCTCAGGTTTGCTTTAAGAACAAGTGGGATCCATGCGCTCGTGTTAACGTATTTCCAGTGATAATGGTTTTTACCCGCCTACTGCTATTATTTCAACATATGGTGAAGATTTACTTGCTGTAGGTATTCCTGTACAATGTTTGCTTGCCTTAGATATTTTTCAAAAAATCTAGCCGAGTTATATGCTAAACCAGAACTATCATATTCTTTAATCTTATGCTGATTGATATGTGAAATTGCTGCTCTTTTTTTTCTTAAACTGCCTGACTTCCCAAGTTACCATCTTGATTATTAAGAGCACTGGAGGACCTTGGATCTTATTTAGTCAATTTTTATTTTTGCTATGGCTTTCATCTTTCCATCAGTCATTTTTTATTTTTTTAATAATTTTGTGCTTATAAATTGAACTTTGACTTTGTATTGAGACTGAGATCATTCCTGATAACTTTGGTTTACTTCCATTGTTCTTCTGTAGATGTTCTGTCGCGGTAGCAAGATTGATACCAGGGGCTTTAGGTACTGATTTGCCTTCTATGTTCATATTTATGCCAATGATGACACTATTATGTGTGTTTCAAAATAATATGTATTGAGTGGCTTCGCCCCTCTCTTTAGTCTTGGACTCTTCATAGCATGACTAGTATATCAGAGCATCTTTGAACAGGGTGCCTTGTCTTATCATTCTTGTTTCCTCTTTCTCAGCTGCGGTTTATGGGTTCTCCTGCATTCGCTTTCAGTGAGAATCGAGGATGGAGAAAGTCAGTTTACATTTAACGCGACATGTGATTTTGTTCACAACTTTTTCATCTGTGAGGAATGTCGGCAGCATTTTTACAAGATGTGTTTGAGGTAACATTGAATCGAGACTCCATTTTAGTGTCATCATTTAAACTCATAAATTTTCTTTTATCTTGAATAATGTTAATTTTCAGCGTGTCTAGTTCGATCAACAAAGCTCTTGACTTTGCTCTCTGGTTGTGGAGTGCCCATAATATGGTCAATGAAAGGCTGATGAAGGAAGAAGCATCTCTGGGAACTGGTGATCCCAAGTTTCCAAAGATGGCATGGCCTCCAAAGAAGCTGTGTCCTACTTGTTACCAAGACCTTAGCCGGAGGAACAACAGAATCGAATGGAACAAGGATGAGGTCTACAAGTTTTTGACTTTATACTATGGAGAAAAGCTTGCATCTCTGTATAAGAACAAGGGCATAGCTGGAAATGACGGAACTGAAGGAGCTGTTGAAGATTTAACAGCATCAAGTAGTGCACTTGTGGTGCCTTTGGGAGCTGCATTGGCGATTGCTATTGCTAGCTGTGGTTTTGGAGCACTTGCTTGCTACTGGCGTTCCCAACAAAAGAGTCGGAAGTATTTTCACCAACTACACTCTTTAAAGAACATATGATGATTAGGAGGGTAATGAATTCTTTCAAACTTTGTCAAGTCACATTATTTTAAACTTTCTGTATTCAATTCACTGGGAAAATATATTTTCATAATTTTTATTGAGGTTAAGCTTATGGGGACCAAATTCATGACTTCTTGGTAGCTTTGATACCGTACTAAACTACTTAATCATAAGGGGTTAATATCATTATTGGTCCTTATTGAATTTTGGTTTTGGTTTTTGTAGTTTTAAATCTTTGGCTTTTGTTCCTATAGTTTCATAAAAAATTGGCTTGAGTTTAATAAATAGTCACTATACTTTTAATGAATTTTGGTTTTGATCCTTATACTTAAACTCAAACTAAGTCTTTATAAAATTATAAGGATCAAAACTAATGATTTAAAATTACAGGTACAAAAATCAAAATTCGATCAAACTATAAGGAGACTAACAATAATATGAACCCTAATCATAATCATTAATGTTTTAGAATCATGTCAGTGACTTTAGGGGATGAGTTAAGTTTCTCATTAACGTTTTTCATGTTTCAGGCCAAGGAGAATTAGCTGAGAAGAATACCGAGAAGGCGAATATCGGATTTGCTCAATCCTAAATTATGGTCAATTGCTCCAGAGAGAATAGCCAGAGGTCCTTTTTGAGATTGCACAGGATATGATTCTTAGCTGCTTCCATTTGGACTAAGATTATTATTGATCTTGGATCTTGTTTTCACTAACTTTCCTTTGGGCAATGGTCACACCTAGTTCAGCTTAGAAACATTTGGTCAAGGTGTGGAATTTTTTGTTGGATTAGTTCTGATTTCCTTTTTTTTTTTTATCAAAAGCAACTTGTATGAGTTATGTACACCAGGAAAAAAAAAAAAAAGCAACTTGCTCAACTTTAAGAGCAAGAGATTACATTCTTGATGTTTCATCATTTTATACCGAACAGTTTGAATGAATGAATGAACGAACATCAGCCTTGTTCTTGGTCTTGTTCATGTTCCTTTTTCATTTTGGTTACAAATATTATTTACTTCTTTCTTGAAAAGAAGCCTGCTCATCAAATGCATTCATAATTGTTATAATTAAGTGTGTGTTTAGATAACTCTCGAAATCATTCTTTTGTCTCCAAAACCATGGTTTCTAGAAAAACAATCCAAACACTCTCATATTTCTCATAATCAATTTTTTTGCCAAAACCATGGTTTTGTTATAAGCTAACCAAACACTCTAGTTTTCTCAGGAATCCATGAGTGTGTTTGGATTAGTTTTTGGAGAATAACATCTGGAGAAAAAGTAATAAAAGTGATTTTTGAGAATAGATTATTAGCAGAATAAATTATATGAAAAAAAGTTATTTTAATAAAATGATAGTGTTTGGATAATTGTTATTAGAATAATTTTTTCATGTTCAAATTATCAAAAAGGACATTAGCTAATGTGATAATTGCATATAAAGGATAAGATTACATTTTAAAGATTTTTAACATCAAATTTTATAATAAATACCAAAATTTAAATAAATTTGTCTGCCAAATTAAAATTTATAACATCAGTCAGATTTATGCAACTGACTGATTGTGCGTGTCGAGAGGAGATCAAGGAATTGTGCTATGGTAAGGGAATTTCAGAAATTGATCTCTTGGCCATGGTTTCAACCCTCAAAACCAATGAATTAAACATCGGATCGGGCAATGAATCGGTCACGGCATAGGTTCAAGGGTTAATGGGTCAACCGGGGTCTAACCGGTGGCCAAACCGGCCATATTAAAATATTATAATTTATTAGTAACAATATATATATATATATTAATATATTTTTAAACTTCTATAGATAAAAATAAGATCTTGAGAAAAAAAATGCTTAAAATCTATTAGTATGAGTTATGATGCCTATACTTATATAATGATATATTCTTTCCTATAATTATTATATCATTTTAAATAATTTTTTTCATTTTCTTTTCTTTTTTTTAGATTTGTTCTTTCTTCACCTACTTTTCTCTTCATCTTGATCTTCAACCTTTCATTTATTCTTTCTTTACCCACTTATGCAATGATATCTTCTTATCCTTGATACTGATCCTCGTGTTTTTTCCTCCAGCCAACACTCTTGTGGTCATATCTTACATTTGATATTATTTTGCCGACTCATTCTTGAAACATGTGCCATTATTTTGTTTTATAAAAGATGTTGGGAATCCAAAGCAAAACTATAGAGTAGTAGAGTACAGACTTTATTTGCCTCTTTCATCCTCCATTTTTCTTTTTTCTCTTCTCCGAAATCATTTTCAGATCCTCCCTTTTACTAATCTTTGCATTTTTTAAAAACATTTTAATTCAGCTGATAGTTTGATGATCTTCTTTTCGTGAGATCTCGCAACTAGCCACTTTTCTTGCTTGGGTTCACAAGATCTTTAGGAGCCAAATTCTGTCATCACTTTTTCTTCATCAACCTCCACTGTTTCGGCATCTCCCATCTCCTGCAGTTAGCGATATCGCTATTTACATTGCTTTTTCTTCCCTTCTTCATGCTCCCTTGTTAGTTGGCAGCTTGCTCCCCGTCTTCGATCAACCTCCGCCGTCGTGGGATTTCTTTTTTGAAAAAATATTGACTCGGGCAACCCACCCCACATTGCGAGTTGCTTGAGTCAACTCGGATATTCTTGATTTGATGCTTCCCCTAGTTCTTGTCGCAAACCAGATCGGATTAGCATCCGGTTCACCAATTTTCCAGTCGAACTAGCCGGTCCGGTTTTTCGTTCTTTGCTCAAAACCATCATTTGGCATTAAAAGGAAGAAAGTAGTGTTGGGTAAAATGGGGGAAGAAAGAGAGGGACAAATGATAAAAGAGGTTCCGGAGGAAAAAGGCGGAAAAAAGTGGTTTTTTCCCAAACCGTGGTTTCAACCCTCAAAATCATGGTTTGACATTAAAAAGTGCTTTTGAAATTTTTTTCGGCTGTTTGGCTATCTTTTTATGAAACCATGGTTTTAAATAAAAAAGTGTTTTTTTTTTTAATTAGCCAAACACACGTATGTTTTGCTAAAAAAACATGGTTTTCCTATGAGCTTTTTTTTTTTTTTTTTTTAAAAACATTTTCATAAGTTATTCTCTAAAAGTACTTTTTTCACTTTTTCTCTAAAAGCTATTCTTCAGAAGCTAATCCAAACATACTCTTAAGAGAGAGAAAACAGAAAAAATAGGATGGAAAGTACAAACTTCTCTGTTGTTGTTGGGCATTGTTGCTGGTGAAAAAAAGGTTACAGTTCTCAGCATGATATAACTAATCTAACCGTTTGTTTTAATTTTTTAGAAATGTTTTTACGATTTACAAGGTATATGAAAAGAGTTTATGTTTTTACTATTTATAAGGTATGTGAGAGAAGTTTTGTCTCGGCTTGCAGAAAATAACCTCTATAACTATAGTTTAGGGGTTTCCCAAACATATATTAACAAAAATCCGTGCAAGCAATAACTGTCAAATGATAAAAATACAAAAGTCTTGGCAACTGATCATTGTCCAAATCCAAATGTGATTTACTAAAATTCAATGGTGAATCATCAAGCTTACTTCCAATCTTTCAATCTTAAGTAGGGGAAGAGCACGTGTAATGTGTAACTGTTATTAATCATTTGGAGAATGATTGAAGTTGGGGAATTCAAGGCCTTATGTTCTTAATAGGAGGATACCTGTGACTGTGAGTAATTAAAATGGGGCTAGCTTCATTAATTAAAAAAATTAAAAAAGCCTCAAGGATTACTTTTTGATATAACTCTCCATTTTTATTTATAAATAACAAAATGGGTTTAATTAGTGTATCGTACTCATATTACAACTTGAGCGTCACTGTGTCATAAATATCAAGAGTGGGCAGGAAACAAATAATGATGTGACTAGCTGGGAATTAAGGGAGTGAATTACTCCGTAAATACTCTTTTTTTTTTTTTTGAAATAAAAGAGATATGGAATCAGAAATAGAAAAGAGCAAAATGATGAGAAAAAGAAATGGAGTAATTTTCATTCACTCGTATTTTTTATAATTACAATACTATATATAAGGTATGCTATATATAAGGTCTCTATTTATAGCTTCTAAGGTGTGTTTGGTTTGAGGAGAGGGTAGGGGAGGGAGGGGAGGTGAGGAAAGTTAAATTACTTTTTTAGGTTGAAGGTATTTAAATTTTGAGCGACACTCGTGTTTCTTATAATTACAATGTTTGGTTTGAGGTAAGGGTAGGGGAGGGAGGGGAGGAGAGGGGAGTTAAATTACTTTTTAGGTTGAAGGTATTTAAATTTTAGACCGGAATCCAAAATTTAAAAGAATGAGAAGGTAAATTTTGGGTTTCTCTTATCCAAAATGGTAATTTACCAATCCTCCCCTCTCCTCCCTCCCCTCAAACCAAACACACCCTAAGAGTCACCACCAAGGATCACAATTAATATACAATATATGATACAATTAATACTATATGAGCCTTCATATTATTAAATAGCCTTTTAATTTCTCACCAGTATTTATGAATACTGACTAAGATATAAGTCCACATAATTAATATTCATGACATTTTTTTTTCCTTGCTAACTACTCCGTAAATATTCAATGAATACAAATCATATATACACTCTGAACTTAAGAACTACACTATCATTAATAAAAAACAAAGAGGAACACGAAATCCAATAATGAAGTTCATAAATGAGTAATTAATTAATTACTATGGAGTACCAAAAGTTTGGATGCTTTGAGAATAGCCTCTATATTATTATAAATATCAGATGTACCAATTGGCATTTCAGAACGATCCCATAATTCTGAGGTCTCAAGTTTTCTTCATTACATACAAGACGGTAAGAATAATGTCTTGGATAGTAGAACTGGCTACAGCGGTGGCAACTGTGTCGGCGGTGGTTGGAGCCGCCGTGAGTACGGTAAATATGGTGCTGGAAGTGATTGAAGCTGCTGACAGAGTGAAGCAACATATGGAGAAAAAGGCTAAAGCTGGCTAAAGTTTTTCATGGTCGTGTAATAGTCCTATTTATAAACAACTTTTCTTTTGATTGCGTAAAATAAACTGGTAGTTAAAAATAATAAATGTGTCACAAATGTCATGTTTTTTCCATATATACCCCTATTTATGAAAAGAGTATATGAGATAGAATAGATAAAAAGTATGAGTGATAATGAGTATAAAATATGAGAGAGAATGAGTATTTAATACGGGTAAATTAAAAAAAAGAAGCTTAGATTTTCAGACAAAAAGTGAAAGTTATTTATAAAATGGACCAGCCCTATGAGAGAGAAAATTATTTATAAATAGGACCGGAGGGAGTAGTTGTGTGGATCTTTTATATTTTTCTTTACAGTTGTTGCCAAGCTTAGTCTCTACGCAAACTTGCCCTTTAAGTTGGCCTATATATTTCTTATTAGTGGTGAAGGTCTATAAACAGAGATCTTGGGATAAGCATCCGTAGAATTACTGTCTTCTTTCTCTCTTGAATAAGAATAATGGCTTGGATCGTAACACTGACAGCAGCGGTGGCAACTGCGGCGGGGGTGGTTGGAACCGCCGCGACTGTGATAGCTGTGGTGGTGGAAGTGATGAAAGCTGCCAACAAAGTGAAGGAACATATGGGGAAAAAGCCTAAAGCTGGCTAAAGTTTTTCATGGTATCGTGTAAGAAATTAGTTGTGTGGATCTTTTGTATTTTGCTTTTCAGTTATTGCCTAATATATATGTTATCACTCTGTACGTGGATTTTAAGGTAATTAAATCCGGACCGGTCTGTGAACTGATCGGGGTATTAGGTTAAGAGTCAGTGGCCGGGTTAGATCGGAGTCAAACGAGACCAAACAAGTAAAAAATGAAAAATTTTAAGCTTATGATATGAAATTCTAAAGAAATTTTTTTTTTAAAAAAAATAAAAACTGGACTTGGATCGGGTCACCGGACCGGACCGATCTACAGGCCGGTTTCCGATCCGATTTGGCCGATCTGATCCTGGTCAGATAACACTTGGATTTTTACTTGCTTGTGTGCGTCTACTTAAGTTTTTATCTTAATATAAATATAAGATCCACTTGACTTTTTTTTTTAGAAAGATTAAAAAAATTAAATAAATTACTGTAAATTATTTATATTTATCATTTTTATACCAAATAAATTTGTCTAATTTAAAAACTAATATATAATCTAATAATATATTATACATGGTATTATTTAATTATTTATTCAGCTTCTTTAATCCCTCCGAAAAAATCAACTGGGTCATATTAAGAACAGGAGGGAGCACATTTTAAATTAGATTAGATGCTTTATCTCAGTCCCTTTTTTTTTTTGGGGTGACTGACGTTCTCTAAATATATACCTGAAACTGCTACGACATGCACATATAGAGCGAAATCCAATTAATTGATTGTAATTCGAATATTGAGGGAAAATTATTATAACCAATGCCATATATATATATATATATATATGTATGTATATATATGTCATAATTTGAATATATAACAGAAACTTGTAGAGGAGAACATTAGATTAATTAGAATTCGATGAATCGATGAAAGAAAAAGCTGACGAACTTATTGAATTGTTATTTATGTAATCTTGTAGTTAACTCTATTGAGCCATACTTGTTCTTTCCTATTCCAAATTAAAACAACAATTAGCGAGTACCTACTTTATTAAATTATTCCCTTCAATCCTTTTTATAAGAAACATTTTTTCTCATAGGGGTGATCCTTTATATAAGGAACAAAATCCTTTTGTGTGAAATTTTAAACTAGTTTTTACATTTTTACCTCTATCAAGTATATGCTTCTCATTATCTCTTTACAATAAATTTTCACTCATTATCTCTCATGCACTTTCTTTATAAATAAAGGTATAATTGAAAAGAATAGTATATATTTCACACATTTATTACTTTTAACAAACATTTTGAACTATATGATTTTGGATTTGGTTTAGGTCCTTTTCCTCAAAAGAAAATGGGGCTCCTTTTCTTGATTTAGGCCATTGGATGAAGATCTCAATGGCCCAGATCAAGAAAAGGAGTCTCCTTTTCCTTAAGGAATAGAATCAAAACCAGATTCATGATTTTGATAGTTGTTTTTTATAAAAAGGATCGGAGAAACTTTTATGTGGATCCTTTCATTTTAACCCGTTTGTGTTTGTAATTTTGTAAAATAAAGGAAGAATGACAGAAAAATAGCATTTGAACTTCAAAATCTCGCTGACAAGAAGAATAATCGGATTGACAACGTAAATCTTTGTCAAATGACTAATTTAGGATTTAGAAGTTCAAGTGAGATTTTTCTGCAATTCTCCCTAAAATAAATATCAGGATATGTACAGTTCAATTATTTCATTCAAGTTAAAATTTGCAACTTCTACACCCTGGGAAAAAGAGAAGAAAAGAAAAGCAACTTGCATAAGTTAAAGAGCACGATATTACATTCTTGATTGTTCATCATTTAATACCAAACACTGCTTTGAATGAATGAACATCAGCCATGTTATTGGTATTATTCGTATTCCTTTTTTTTTTTTCGTTTTTGTTTAGGAGTATAATAATATACATTCAGCTATCAAATAATCTAATTAAATTCAAATATTTTGACATGCAAAATGGGGATAACTGATACTATTTGAATATGTTTTTTGCTACCAATAAGGGCCTGTTTGGTACAAAGAAAATTTGAGGAGGGAAAGGAACTTAGAGAAGGGAAAGGAAGATTGTAAAGGGTGATGGAAGATAGGTTGAGGAAAGATGAGTTGTTTGGTAGGAAGAAAATTGAGGGTGGAACTTGGGGAAAAAATGTCCATTTTACCCTCAATATAAATTAATAATTATATATAAATTAAATTTATATTTCAATTCATAAATTAAATAATTAGTAGTACAACAATTTAAAAATTAAATAAAATGAATAAAATATAAATTATGATTTAAATAAATAAATAAATAAATTATTTATTTATTTATTAATGAAATTAAAATTATTTTTTCTGTAGAAATTCGAATTTACAAGGCGGGAATTTTGAAAAGTTTGAATTTATTGATGAAATTCAAATTTTCAAGGTGGGAATCCTAAAAATTCGAATTTGATAGGCAAATTTTGTAGTAAATTCAAATTTTCCGCTTTTTAATTTAAATATTTCAGGGGCATATTTATCTTTTGGATCTTCCTCCACTAAAGAAACTTAGGATCCCACCAATTTTGGTGGGATCTCACCTTCCCATGAATGGGAACATTGGTGGGCTCGGGGTGGGCTCAAAAACTTAAGTTTCTGGGAAGATTGAGCCAAAATTGCATACCAAACGAGGGAACTTATACATATTCCCTTTCCTTCCCATATCTTCCTTATACCAAACAGGCCCTAAGATTCAAACATACACCCTCGCTTGAGCAGCTCTGATCGATCTTGATATTATTTGTTCTTATTTCTTTGAAATTTTATCATAAACCAATCAATACTTTAACAGCCCATTTGGTTTAACCTGCTGGAAAATATGTGATTTAAGGAATAAAACATTAATTGCAAATGAGAATAGAAGCTCAATGGATGTGTCATTAATGAGCATTTTGCATCACAGCTCATTGCTCAGTGGAAGCTGTAAAAAAGTTGCATAAGTGTGGAGAAGTAGCTTTTTTTGTTATCTGACTTTTGTAAAAATCAGATAAAAAAAAGTCATAGTGTAAATGTGATTTGTGTTTAGATTGACGATGGCAGAAGTAACTTTTTTTCTAACTTTAAACTTGTTTGAATTAATGTTTGAAAAATCCGTTTAAATAGAAAATGACTGAAAATGGCATGAATCTTATTGAATATTATATATATATATATATTATTTGTATATATTGTGATAAGTGAAGTGAAAAAATATGAATAAAATTTTATAAAATAAAAAAGTTCAAATATTATTGAAAAAAAAGAATAATACACTATATGCTTAGCACGGGATTGAAGACAGGATTTCAGAAACCCACATCATTCTCTTAAAACCGAAAATTAATTTTATGAAAATTATCTCTTGTTAAAGCTTATTCCCCTTAAATCATAAGTTAAATAATATTCTAAAAACTTTAATGAAGCACATAACTTTGGTACATCACAAGCTTTGTTCTCATAACCAAAATAAAAAAAATAATATATGAAAATGACCTCTTGTTAAAGCGGATTCCCCTTACTTAGGAGTTAAATAATGCTCTATAAACTTTAATGAAAGCACATAACTTTAGCTAGGACCTTCTCTTGCCCCCAAAGTTGGCGGCAAATATATCAAGCACTAAAATAAATTCATGACGCAACAAAAGAATATGACATATTCAGCAACTTTTATATAGTGGCACAATTAACTGAATATAATTCCTTTTCAATCCAGACAAATTCTAACAACTCATCCCCCAATAATGGATCACATCATTAACTATATTATAAAATCAGTTCCGCGAAGCCGACGATGGGAATGGATTAAGTGTGGCTACGGACTCAGAATCCTGTTCATAAGCCATTCTACTTTATTAAACATTATTTATGACGTATTGGGCTGTGTTATTGGAGGCGAGGTCCTACTTGACAATTAAGTTGTTAATGAGGTCTTTTTTTCATAATTATCCCTCTATTTTTTCTTTTTTCATAATTTTTACACTTTTTTTTCTTAAATAATACAAAAGCCACTTATACAAAAGCCAAACCAAACATCATTCACTTTTACGTAAGTTACTTATCCAATTGCCAATCCAAACACTTATCATTTTACCCAATCTAACTTTTTTTTCTAATTTTAAGATTCTATAAGTCTAAGTAAAAATAAGTCACTTATCCAATCGCCAATTCAAACACACCCATAATATTTTAGTCCATCGTCTGAACTCGATGGCTCCTATTTTGAAACAAACAATGTGAATTAGTTTTATATAATGAGTACTTCTGGAATATCTATATAATATCGGAATTAAAAAATCATTATTTAATATTAATAATGTTAAAATTAATTGAATAATATTAATAAAACAAAAGGCCTTTAGAGGTTTTAAAGTTGACGTGAAGAATCCATGGTTTTTGGGTCTTTGGAGTTGTTCGTTGTATTAAACTTCTATTGGATCAATGAATTCCAGTTTTTCACTCAAAAAAAAAATTGTTGACGTGAAGATTTGAAGGACTTGCTTTTATAAAAGAGAAGTGGCAGCCCACTTAGCAAGACCCAATTTTGAGAATCATTATTTGCTTGAAGTCACTTATCTTTTATTATGTTTTTATATTTTGGTCGATTCGCCTAAATTAATTTAATCAGTTTAGTTATTTATTCTTCCAACAAAAGTGATGCACAGTTCACTCATGAATTATCATTAAAGCTAAAGCTATCCTTAAATTCCTCCACTCATCTTTCCACTTTCTCCCTTCGTCAACTTTTCTGATTGTCTTGGTTGTTTACCGATATCCTTTCAGTGTTTTTTTCATATATAGTGCATGTGTAAATATTCATTTTAGTACTTTTAGCTGTCCTACCTTATCGATTCCCATTTTTTTTAAAGTTGTTTATATAATCTTAGCATTCACATCTTTCAAAGGGAATCTTTCATGCTTATCATCTGTAACATATAAAGTTTTTATTAAAAGAGAAATGTTTGTAATGCGGCGTGTTGAGCCCAATCTCTACTATTCATTAAATAGGTAGGGTAAGCAACCTACCTATTTATACATGAGAACATGACACGTATGTACTAAGCTGATGTACAAAAAAGTAATCTAGCATACACACTATTATTTATTGGACTCTAATAATAACAATTTGGGTGAGTGTCTATTAGGCTTGACAGTGGGCTTGCCTATATCTTTTGGGCTCATAGTTCTATTCTTAACATCCCCTCTCAAACTCGGGCCCAATGACACAATAAGCTGAAATGCCATAATTTTGAGTGAGAGAGTGCCTTGGTAAAGACATCGGCAATCTAATCAGAGGAAGGAATATATTGGATTGAAAGCTTATTGCCCAGAACTCGATCACACAAATAGTGAACATCAAGTTCTATATGTTTCGACCGAGCATCGAAGACTGCGTTGGAAGCTAACGCTGTAGCACTAAGATTATCACACCAAGCTACTGGAGGGTGCTTATATCGAACACCAAACTCACTAATCAAGGATCGGAGCCATTCAAGTTCAGTTGCAAGTTTAGACTGAGCTCAATATTCAAACTCTGTGCTGGAAAGAGCTACCACTTGCTGTTTCTTTGCTGACCACAAGATGAGCCCAGAAAAACACAGTAACCTCCAATTGATTTTTGATCATCAGGGCATATAGCCCAGTCGGCGTTAGAGAAGCCTTGTAAGGTAAGATGAGTGTTGGGTTTTACATGTAAAGCCATATTGCTTGTTCCTTTTAAGTAACGCAATATTCTCTTGAGTGCCTGCCAATGAACAGTTGTTAGGGAAGAGAGAAATTGACTTAATTTATTTACTGTAAAGGTAATATTTGGTTTGGTATTGTTTAAATATTGCAATACTCCAATTTCTTGTCGGTAAGCTGTTGGATTCTTGAGTAAAGAACCTTCATTTTTAGAAAAATGTTTATTGACTATCATTGGAGTTGGAGCAAAAGAGCAACTTTTCATGCCGAATCTATCTAAAATATCCCAGATATATTTCTCTTGTTTCAAATAAAGTCCAGTGTCATCTCTATAGGCTTCAACACCCAGAAAATGATGAAGATTTCCCAGATCTTTCAAGGTGAACTTAGAATTCACATGCTTGATGAATAACTCCCGAACCTCCGGTGAGTTGCCAGTGATAATTATGTCATCCACATAGATGAGAACAAAACTAACATGATCTTTTTGTTTTATAAAAAACAGAGATGTATCACATTTGGAATGTGCAAAGCCCCAACTTAATAATGTAGTTCTCAACTTATCAAACCAAGCTCTAGGTGCTTGTCTCAATCCATAGAGAGCTTTCTTTAGGAGACAAATATGATTAGGATATTTAGAAGAAACAAAGCCTTCTGGTTGTCTCATGAGAACAAATTCTTGTAGATCTCCATTTAAAAAGGCATTGTTAATGTCTAACTACCTAATTTGCTATCCAAGTGTTACATCAACAGTTATGATAAATCTTAGTGTAAGAGCCTTTAAAACTGGACTAAATGTCTCATTAAAGTCTATTCTTGTACTTTGTTGAAAACCTTTAGCAACAAGTGTAGCTTTAGGTTTGTAACTCAGTCCATCAGCACTAGTTTTGATCTTATAGACCCATTTGTAGTTGACCAAATTCCGCTGACCATGATAGGGAACAAGCACCCAAGTATTATTTTTAATCAATGCATTATACTCAGCTATCATGGCCTTCCTCCAATCATCTGACCGAAAGGCTTCTTCGACACAAGTAGGTTCTTTAGGAGCTGTTAGATCAATTGTAACAAGACCTACATAAGGTAATTTAGGTTTATGGGTACCAACTTTACTCCTAGTAATCATATGGTGTCCAGAAGGATCCACAGCAACATCTGTAGATGATGATGAGATAGGAGAGGTAGTAGAAGAACTAGAAGCTTCTCTGTCATCTCTTTGTTCTACATCTAGAGAAGGACAGCTTGTCTGACTAACATTTTATGGACTCCTTTCAATTAGATCCTCGTTAATTGACACCTCATTGGATGCAGGGCTCACATGAGTTGTAGGAGATGAGCTCAAAGGAGGAGATTCTGTAGAAACAAGACCGGGTTCAGAGGCTATAATTGGAGTAACAGTACAGACACTTGTGATAAGTGCAAATGAAGGCTTAAAGAATGCCTCAAGATGTACAGATTCTTCAGGTAGTCTTCTTTTATTTACAAACCTTGTTGCAAAAGGAAAATCATGTTCATTAAACACAACATGTCGTGAAATATAAATTTTCCGAGTAGAACTTAGGCACTTGTAGCCTTTATATGAGTTGCTATAGCCAAGAAATACACACTTGGTTGTTCGAAATTGAAGTTTATGATCATTATAAGGCCTGAGACAAGGATAGCAAGCAGTACCAAATATCTTGAGAGACTCACAGTTAGGATATTTCCCAAATAATTTGAAAAACGAGGAAGTTCTTTCTAGGATAGAAGATGGTTGTTGATTAATTAACTTAGTAGCAGTATGAAAAACCTCCCACCAATAGAATAGAGGAATCTTAGCTTGAGCCAATAAGGTCAAACCAAGCTCTACCACATGCGTATGCTTACATTCAGCTTTACCATTTTGGGTTGAAGTATGACGACATGAATGTCTGAACACAATACCAGATTCTTGTAGAACATAAGTGAAGCTTCTATATTCTCCTCCCCAATCACTTTGAATTATTTTTATATTACTATCAAACTGCTTTTCAGCAACGGCTTTAAACTGAGCAAAAGTTTTTAAGGCTTTATCCTTGGTTTTCAAAGAGTAAATCTAAGTGTATCTACTATAATAATATAGGAAGATAATATAGTAGCGAAAACCATTTAAAGAAATATTGGGTGAAGGCCCCCAAAGATCTGTGTGGATCAATTCAAACGGCTTAAATGCATGTGATTTTGATGCTTTAAATGGCGATAAATGTGACTTTCCATATTTGCATGCTTCATAGAAAATAGGATCAACTTCATTTCTATGAATAACCTCAAGATTACATTCACTAATAATTTAGTTTAAAATCCTATCACTAGGATGGCCAAGTCTACAATGCCAGAAATTTTTACTAAGATAACTAAACTTAGGTCCTGAACTATTAGCTTCTTCTGCCACAAGAACCAGTGCTTCATTTCCACCTTCTTTTGTGTCACAAACCTGAAACATTTCACTACTAGTTGGTGTTCCGTACAACATTGTCTGCCCTGTTACCTGATCCTTCACACAAACACCACTAGAGTTAAATACCACATCTGCATTGTTATCACATGACATTTTGTAAACACTTAGCAGATTCTTCTTAATTCTAGGAGCATAGAGAATATTATTGAGCTTAACTTTCTTATGAGAAACATTTTGCACAGTAGAGAATCTAACCTTTTTAACTTGTAATTTATAACCATCACCAACAAATATATTTATCTTACCAGAAGGATTAGCTGATTTATCTAGCTTGTTCAAATCTTTAGTGACATGACTAGTAGCTCCATTGTCAAGGTACCATGCATCATCATTAACTATGTCAAGTGTGGCCCAAAAAGCAGCATCATAGTCATTGTAAGGCTGGTTCTATGATTGCTTCCACTATTTCTCTTACTAGGTCTCACAAATGTTTTGTCATATCGATAAAAACAGGTGTCAATTAAGTGTCCAACTTTTCATAGAGTTGACACTTAGGAGGAGCTTCGGCATTGTTGTTAAAGCTGTTATTGAAGTTACTACGTCCTCTTCCTCTGTAGCTGTGACCACCAACTCTTTTGCCATGATTTCCTCTACCTCCACGTCAGGTATTTCTAGGAGGAAAATTTGCTTTAGCTCTAGCATAGTTAACAAAATTATTGTTCAAGGACAATTATGAGAACTGATTCAATTGATCCATTCGACTTTCATAGGTGTATAAAGACGTTTGCAACTCTATCTAGGTCAGACTATTAGCTTGATGTGTGAGTTGAACCACAATGGGATTATACTCAATATCTAGACTAGCAAGGACCTGAATAATCAGATCTGGCAGAGATACAGGACTTCTAGCAAGTACTAACTGATTTGCTAGTGACTTCATTTTAGCAAGATATTCATTCATCCTCAATGTACCCTTCCTGGTATGTTGGATTTCAGATCTGAGCATCCAAAGTCTGGATTTAGACAGAGATCCAACAATTTGTTTGGCTACATTCCAAAGACCTGTTGCAGTGGAAACAATGGTCATTTCAGAGGAAATTTTGAGATTCATTGTGTTGAGTAGCCAACCAAAAACAATCTGATCAACAGCCTCTTACTCTTCGTATGGTTCTCACGGATTCACAGTACTGTCCACTCCATCTTGTTACTATGATACCTTCAAAGTTTATAGTTCCTAATGCCAATAGACAATGTATGACTTTATATCTCTTTTGTCTAGAGGAAATGACATCAAGTGTGTGTTATTTGACCAATGTGCATCAGATGCCTACTCGGCACAGATAGAGAACCTTGCAACCCCTGTAGTTGTTCTGTTAAACCTTGCTAAGATTGGGTGCACAGAAGATGGTATTATCTACATTTTCATTATCAATAGTTGAATAAATTCATCAATTTTTTTAAATTTGTGTATGAAATATCTAGATTTTTCAGGAGCACCATAACTAGGTAGTTCTTACCACTTTTGCTATTGATATTAACCGACACTTTTGCTGTTGACTTGATGTCCTTGCCTACATATTATGTTTCCATATCTATTTAACTTCATGCAAATGAATCGGGATTACTGTAATATTCAACCAAATGATAGTGGTGTTATCTGTTTGTCTATAATTCTGAAAACTCAATATCAATCATTTATGTTTTTGTTGTAGGAATTGTTACTTTAGTAACTTCGTTATTCATTATATACAGGAATGTTTATTTTTTCGTTCTGTTTTTTGTACTCCCTCTGCTCAGGCTGATACATGTAGTCATTGTAAGTAGTGCTCCTTGTGCAACGTACGGGGGAGCACAAGCTCGTTCCTATATAGATATTGTGATCAGAGATGGAAATGACATAGCACTATTCAGATTGTCCATGTGAACCTACAGAGCTTGTTCAGGGTTGTGTATCATTGTAATAAACACCCATATGCACGAGTAACTTACAGTCATTAGAAAAGATTAGATAATTTTCACTTTGAAGATCAAACGGCTCAATTCAAATTTACCTGCACACGTACAATTAAGAGACATGGCACATAAGTGTATGGCTAGATATGATTATGTAATTAGGACCACAAATTGCACATTTGCCTCCCTATCCTCAAAATGGCAGAATCAATTCCCTGACATAACATGTTAAAAGAGAATTGCATGTAGAATAAATAATGCAGAGAAAGCAACTATATTTGTTGCCTTTCATACCAGTTCATGTTCCTTTCTATTTTTGTCCTGTTCAACTCGTTCACAATCTCATTTATATGGATGCTTTTAAGTGAAGTTAGTTTGAAAGTTATGTTTGTTTTTCATTGACCAGGATTAAGACTTTCATCAAAGCCCTTGTTTCCTAGTCATTTTCCTCAGCCATGTATATAAAAGCTGAGGCAAACAAGATAGTACACGACAACTCTAAGTGAAAAGCCTGAAGTCTGGTATTTATCATGAAAGCAAACAAAATGCTAACATCCTACTCTAATCCTCGCGACCAGACAAAGAAGAGGAAAATAAGGGAAACAGATATTGCTATTCTTTCTTGTAAGTGAAAAGCAAGTTAGTGGTATTTATCATGAAATGAACTTAAATAAAGAAAGAAAAATGTCAACAGAGAGAACACGTAAGGTTGAGGGAGGAGTCTGTGAGAAAATGAGAAGAGATGAAGCATTATACAAGGATAGGTAGGGAATTCGAAATGCATTTATTGCTTCATAATAACGGATTTCTGCTATGCCGTTGTGAAAAAGCTGGAGCTGTGAGCTTTTTCTCTTAACCTACTTTTTATATAAAAGCTCAATAATATTAACTAGGGGTGGGCATGGGTAAGGCTGGGTAAGGCGAGACCCCGCCATATGCCCAGCCCAAAGGGTGAATGGGCTACATTTTGCAGCAAGATGCTCGGCCCTACTCGATAGAAGCCCTGACCATTTCAAGCAAGTAAGGGTGGGCTGGGCAGGGCGGGCTTCCCTGCCCAAGTGGTTACTCCCTAACCAATACCAAATGTGCAAAACCTCCAATTATATCTAATAAATACTATTAAAATCTTCAAATACATTCTATAGTTTCATACCTTGAGATATCTCAAAATAAATCTATAACTTGAGTCTAGAAATTAAAAAAACAAAAACTAACACATGTCTTAATAATTACATGACAAATTATGAAGTAATATGTGTTTGTGTATGAATATTGATTGATTTGAATAGATGCAATTGTGATAGAGGCTTTAAAGAAACTAAATTTTTTTCTTTGATCTCAACTTTTTAATACTTTGTATCATCCATCCAAATCAAAAAACCACGTCCATCCAAAAAACAATGAGTTATATGCCAGGTTCTCTAACCCGGACCGGACCGGTCGAACCGGCCCGGAAACCGGCGACCTGGGCACTAAACCGGTCCGGTCCGGGTCAACTTTTTTATTTTTTTTAAAATTTTATGTTTTTTTAAAAAAAATTTCTTTAGAGTTTCATACTATAAGCCTAAAATATTCTATTTCTCACCGGTTTGGTCCCGGTTTAGCTCCGGTTTGACCCACTGACCCTTGACCCAGTACCCCGACCGGTTCACTGACCGGTCCGGGTTTACTTACCTTGGTTATATGTAAACTGTGGTAAATGGATATTAAATAATAATATAAAATATTTCATAAAAATGAAATAATATATATACATAACAAATAAAATAATACGTACAAAATACTATTTATTTTATATAAAATAATATATATTTTAAATAAATTGCATATAATTTTCAGGGCAAGGCCAAATGGGCAAGGCAGTACCCCCTACTCGAGCCACTTTTTTTGGGCTGCGCAGGGCAATTTTTGATAGGGTTTAGATAGGCATACAGGGCTCCTGGGCACCATGCTCACCCCTTATATTAACGTGAACTCAAACAGGGTCAATTATGGTCACTGGGCTTTTTTCTCTATATCGCACATTTTACCCTCCTTATTGTAATGACCCAACTTGGGATTAAGGGCTAATGACTTTGAAATTAATTGTAATTAATGTAATTAAACACTTTTGGAGAAATATGATGTGAATTTGGTATAAATGTTCATAGTGATGATTTTAATAATCATAGTGAAACCAGGGGCAAAATGGTAAAATTGGAGGTTTATAGACTGATTGGTCAGTTACCAAAGAGGAAACTTATTGGTGATTAGAGATCAATGGTTGAGATTCATTGTCAATGGGTCGGAATCATGTGCTTTGAGATTGTGTGAGCTCATGGAGAAGTGAGCAAGATTATGCCAAGTGTCAATTTGAGGACCATAGGATGATGCCAAAAGTCAAAACTCACTTTTTCTCTCTCTTCTCTCTCCTATTCGGTTTTGTGTATGGGAAAAAGGGGAAGAGTTACACATCATCATCTTCTTCCTCATCTCTCATAATCTCTCTCCTTTCTCTCCATTTTTTGGTAATCAAGGTGGAAAGAGAAAGAGAAAGCTTGAATTTTGGGTGCGTAATAGTTCTCCTATACCCAAATCCTCTTCATTGAACTTGTTCATAGTGTTAAGAGCTCAATTCTGGCAATTTTAGAATTTTGAAGGGTGGTAGTTGGGTGTTGGAGCAAATTGGAAGTTTGAGAATCAAGATTATGGATTTGGTAAGTTGAAGAGGTGAGGATTTGATGCTTTTTGATATATTTATTATGATTTTTGGATAAGTTTGAGAAATACTGGAATTTTTTAGATATGATTAGTTTTGATGATGTCAAATATAGATATGAAATAATAAAAGCAAAAAGTTTATATAATGTATTTCTTTGACTAACTACTATATTTAATGTTACATATTTTGTAGATTAGTCAAGCAAAGAATGAAGAAGATTGAATTAATGAAAATGAACAAGAGCAAGAAGAAGGAAGAAATTGAAGATAGTCAAGGAGATGCTTACTTGGGTTATCGAGAATTATTATCAAGAGGAAAATCAAGAAGAAAGATATGGAAGAATGAAGAACTTGGAAGATCTATCAAAAATATCAAGATTCAAGTTGTTAGAAGTGATACTGGAGGTTTCTATGATGATACCGGAGGTTTCTATGATCAAATAATGGTTGGAATATGTTAATATGAAGCTAAGATGACTTATATATGAGTTTTGGCACTTTCAGAGGTGTTATGCTCGAGCACGAGGTGTTTCACTCGAGCACAGGAAGAACTCACTCGAGCACGGATGAATTCACTCGAGCACGGGGTGAAAACTCTGGTCTACTCTGTTTTACGTTCAGCCTGAGCAAGGTCTGGTATTTTGGTCATATCTCTCAAACCACATATTGGATTGACCCGAAACAGGTGGTATATGAAAGAGGACTCATAACACGTAAAATCTGCACCAGGATCACATTGAAATAAGATCAAATGAAGGAGATATGATTCATGGAACATGAAACGAAAATCACCGTCACTTTTCAAGACAGGTTTGGTATTTTGCACGTAACTTACAAACTACACATCAGATTGAGACGAGACCAGTGCCAAATGAAAGTAGACTCAAAGATATTTCCATGGATAGGTAATTGGCCTAATTTGAACGTATATTCTAGGAGTTATGCCTTCTGGAAGTTGATACTTGTGCAGTCTAGCCAAATATACACTCTTTTGATCATAACTTGCAGAATACAAGGAGTTTGGAGCTATTCTTTTTGCATTGGAATGCATATGGCAAGAGCTTTCTTATGATACATCATTTGAATCAAATAAACAAAATTTTTCTAAAGTGGCCCCACATCACCCGCGAGTGTAAAAATTGACTCTCTGAAAAAGTTGTGCGAGTGATGTCCAGAAGCAGCTGAAACGTGAAAAAATTTGCATCACTCTAGCACTAGGATCCATGCTCGAGCATTGGATGATTTCTCACTCGAGCACATGCAAGTTTTGACATAGAAGTGATAACCCGAGAAGAAGCTTGTACGTGAAAGCATGAAACGCACTCGAGCATGACTAGTTGTGCTCAAGTGATTCGAGAATTCACTCGAGCAGATGCGAGTGAAGTGCAGCGAGTGCTTGCCCGAGAGGAAGTCAGAAAGTGAAAATATGAACTGCACTCGAGTGAGCCATATTGCACTCGAAGTGAGAACTTGACAGAATGAAGAAACGAAACAGAGTCTCATAGCCATCAATCCAAACGTGGTTAAATGTTATACAATCATTATGTTTTCACTTGTTATTGTTCCTAAACATTAACTAACATATATTTCAAGTGTAAAACAGGAGATTAAATATTTGGATTGTATCTTCAAGAACAGATGTCACGGCGAATATCTTCACTCAACGTGACGAGTCACAGAAGACAGAAATTCAGTTTTTGACCAATGATCCAACATACCCATGACCAATACTTCATCATATTAGTGATTAAGTATTTTGCAGTGTGAAACAGGATATTAAATGTTCGGGTTACAGATTCAAATAAAAGTCAATTACGGTGAACTTCATCATTACACACCGAATGGCGGCTACCAACCACGACAAGTAACTGACCCACCATGAGAGATTGTCTGAAACACAAAACACTCCACAATGTTACTACAGCTCAAAATGAATCCTCCTGCTGTTCAACAAAATGCTCCACTCTGCAACGGACAGTAGCTCGTTTTCAAATATGCTCAACGGTCAAAATGACTCCAACGGATGAATGCTCACAACGGTCATCATCTTCATCAACTATAAATGAGAAAGCATTCAACATCGATGGGTAATAAAAAAAGACAGAGAAAACAAAGCAACGACACCAGCATGTGAATAACATGAATCCTCTGCTTCTACCCATACACTCTGTTTTTCCAGTTTCTGTATTACTTATCATTGAGAGAGTGATTATTTGTATTGTACTTCAGTGAGTATTATATCCACTCTATGAGAGAGTATGTAAACACTTTCAACTAAATTTCTAAGTTGATCTCAAGGTAGAGGGACCTTGAGAGGGTTGATTTCCTTACGGGAGAAGTTGTAGAGAGAATTGCCAGTAAGACATTCTGCTCGTAAGACTTACAAGGTGCAAGCAGTAGAGAACGTTGCTGCTCATAAGACTTACAGGGGTGTAAGCAGGAGAGAACGTTGCTGCTCGTAAGACTTGTATGAGTAAGCAGGAGAGGAAGATCTTCGGGATTGCTCTGCTCGTAAGACTTGTCGTAAGGGGGAGTATTTCAATAAGAGATTTGTAAAAGGTTTCACAAGTACCCGGCTAAACTTGTGGGATTGTAAAGGCTTTTCTTGTGCCCGGATTAAACAAGAAGATAGTGGATTTGAAAATCTTAGGAGGAGCCTGGGGATTGGACGTAGGCCATCACAGATTGGACCGAACCAGGATAAATCACAGTTTGCATATTCTCTTCCCTAAACTCTTATATTTCCAGCATATATTATTTAATCTAACTGTTGATTTATAAACCTTCATACTTACTGCTTTCGTTAAGATACGAAAAGATTTCTAAAGTTCTTAAGTTTTTATTATACACCCAATTCACCCCCCTCTTGGGTGATAGCCGGTTCTAACAGAATTTGCCCTGGCTTTGTGCCAATGTTTGAATGCATGAATTTCATAGTGGTGATGTTGGAATTAGTTCATTGGAAAGTGATTTAGTATTGGATATGGTTGTGAGTTTTGGAAGTGTGTTGATTGGAATTGGGTGTTGTGTGTGTCATAGAGACCCAAGAGTTAAATTGTGGTTATAATGAGATTTTGTGTGATTTGAGGTTACCAATGTGTTCCTTAGGCAATGTTATGTGGGTATGATCTTTGTGTGGAGTTTGGGAACCATTGGGATTAGTTTTGGCAAAGTTGGAATTTTCTGTCAGTTGCTGTGATCTGGCAATTTGATAGCATCACTTGAGTGAGGGAGGACATTACTCGAGTCCTGCAGTGTAATTTCCCTTTTTCCTTTATGTTTTGCCTGGGATTTCATGAAGGAAGCTTGAATACACTTCTTAAACCACGAGTGATGTTGGTGATCACTCTAGTGAGCATAGGATCACTCAAGTGATGGTGTGAGTTCATGGTTAGGGTTGCTCTCGGGTCGTCACTCTCTAGTCAATGTTCAAGAGTGTGTTCTGACACTCGCAAGTGTGGGCTCATCACCTGAGTGCCAAAGTTTGTGCTCGAGTGAGCTTTTTCCTTTGATGTTGCATGTGCTCTCGAGTTGTCACTTTCTGTGTTACACTTTCGGGTACTCGAGTAGATTTGGAGTCATCACCCAAGTGCAAAGCCTTAGGCTCGAGTGTGGTGAGAACTTTCTGGCCAAGGTAGTTGCTCACTATCACATACTCGTGAGTGAGAGCCATTCTCACTTGAGTGCAAGCCTCTCATCACTCGAGTGAGGTCATCTTCAATCGAGTGTGTTGAAAATCAGTGTTGTGCTTCCAAAAACGGGTCTTCAGGGTAGTTTCTTCCAACCTTTTTAGCATATGTTTAGGCCTCTAATAGCCACTTAAAGAGTCCTAAATGATAACCAACTTAGAGTATTATGGAAATATGTATTTGGAAAAGAGATTGATTGGTTGTCCCTAATTTGGTTATAGGATTTAACATTTGTCAGACTCGTGAGCCTACTGTGCCGAAGAACGTTAGGAAAGATACAGGTAGTGACTCATCTCTTATACTTTGTATAAATGTATTGTATGTATGCCTATCATGCATTATGTTGCTGCTGCTACTTTGTGATGCCTTGAGAAGCTTTGTGAAGCTTTGTGGTGCTTTGTGCTTTGAGATGCTACTACTTTGTGATGCTTTGTAACACCTTATGGAGCTTTGTGATGCTTTGTGCTTTGTGATGCTGCTGCATAGTGTTTACCACAAAAATGAGCATAGTGATTATGTAAGCTGGCATAGTGTTTACCGTGAAAGCGGGCATAGAGCATTGTGATACAGCCATGAGTGCTGTCAGTTGTGGCGTAAGCCATGACTCATAGTGTTGCTGTTGAACATGATGAACTTACATGCTTTGTGTTTATATATTGTATGAGTGATTTGTTACTACTGGGATTCTTTAGAATCTCATTCTTTCCAATGACTAACATTTCAGACAGGGCAAGTGGCTCAAAAGGAAAGCGGACGACCCAGAGTGGTTAGGATCTTTTAGGGACATTTTACTTTTGGATTGTTGGTTATCTGTTTTGGATTTAGGATTAGTGTATGTATATGGGGTGTATATATGATTTTTGGATATGTAATCCCCATTTTGAGAAACCTTAAACCTATTGTATATATATACATGTAGCCCGGGGTTGCCGGGATTTTAGTTACATACTCTGATATTTATTATGTGATATAACTACATAGGTAATTATATTTGAAAGTGAATGTGAGACCAGCTGAACTATATTTTGAACTGTTTTTCTAGATACCCCATCTTGAAGGTGAGGTATTTTAAATGTTGTTTTTGTCTTATTGGTCTCTATTTCACTTAAATTTCATAATCCGGATATAATTACAGTGAGGGGGTTACACTTACCGCTATGCCAAATAGACCCTAACTTGTTTGAATCTCAGAAAGTCATAACTACGATGGATATTTCTTGGTGCAAGTGAGCTTAGGGGTGGATATATAAAAATTTATAGTGATAGTGCCTACAAAATAATATGTGCCAAATTATTGATTAGGAAAAAATCAAGATAATTAAATCCGAACCGGCCGAGGTAGTGGGTTAAGAGTCAGTAGGTCAGACCGAAGTCAAACTGAAACAAACCTGAGGCCAAACCAGTGAGAAATTGAAGATTTTAGAGTTATTAATATGAAATTCTAAAGCAAAATTTAAAAAAAAAATTGATTTTTTTTAAAATAAAAATATCGGACCGGTTTACCTGTCGGTGTGCCAGTTTCCAATATGAGTTTAAGAATAATAGAAAAAACTAATTTTTTAGTCTCTCAAATTTTGACTTACTTATAACTCAATCTTTAGAGTTTAAGAACCAGAGGTAGTATTACTACACAGACTCAAATGGGATAAAAGAGAAGACATTGACTTCCCTATATTATGCCTAAATTAGTTATCTAGCTAGCTTTCTATTTTAAGGACCCAAGTTGGTAGTATTAAATAAAATGTAAGTTTTCCTATGTTTGTTGGTCCACATTACTTATTTCATCAAATTTTAAGACCAGGATTATGATTACACAGATTCATATATACCAAAAAAAATTTCAGATATTGGAAACAAAAAAGAATAAAAGAGTGCCTCACCTTTAAACTACCACAACACAAACGGGGCTTCTCCATTGTGGAAACTTCATCCTCTTTGTGGGATATCCTGAAACCCTCTGCCTTGAAATCCGCAATTATAATTCGAAAATGCTTAATTTAAATGAATCAGAGACCAATGGATAATTAAACTCATTTCAATCCCTTCCTGACGGCAGGGTTTTCACAAATTCTTTCAAAACTTCATCCCTTCCCTGATCTCAATTTTCAAATTTCGAATATAATTACCTGTGCAGTTAGTCACATTTAAATATATAAGAGTGTATAATAAAGTCCCGGCAACTCCCGAGGTTCATTCACTAAGGTTTTAAAGTTTCCCATATAGGGGATTACAATATCATTCCAAAATTATTATTTACATCCCCAAAAATAATATACAGAAATTCCAGATCCAAATGGATAACCAACAACCCAAAAGTAATTCCCCTACAAGGTCCTAGCCGCTCCTAGTCGTCCGTCTCTCCTTGGAGCCACTTGCCTTGTCTAAAGGTTAGTCAATGGAAAGAATGAGATTCAAGAGAATCCCAGTAGTAACAAATCACTCATACAATATATAAACACATAGCATGTAAGATCATGTTTAGCAGCAACATAATGATGCATGGCTCATGCCACACACAACAACACTCACGAATGTATACACAATGCTACAGCTTTCGCTGTAATCTCTATGCTCAATGCAACAGCTTACGCTGTAATGGCAGCAATATCTCAAAGCATCACAAAGCATCTTAATGCATGACAACATACATATAATGTTCTATACACAGTACAAGAGAAAGAGTCACTACCTTGTTCTTTCCTGACGTTCCTCAGCACAGTGGGCTCACAAGCACGACAGATGTCAAACCCTGTAACCAAGATTAAGAACGGCAGATTAATCTCTTATTCCAAGCTCTTTTCTTTTATAACACTTAAAGTTGGTTATCACTTGAACTCTTTAGGTGACTGTTGAAGCCTAGACACATGCCTAAAGGGATGGGGAAAACTACCCTGAAGATCCCTTTTTGGAAGCTAAAGCATTGATTTTTGGCTGAGTCACTCAAGTGATGCCCCCACTTGCACTCGAGTCCCAGCAAGTGAGACGCAGAAAGTATGTACCCTAGAGTATCAGCACACCTTGGAGTGGCCAGTTTACTCGAGTACTATCCTTGGCACTCGAGTGATAACACATATTCACCCGAGTCATATCGAGTGATATGTGGGAAGTGACAACCCGAGAGCAACTAAAGAACCCCAGAGTGACCAGTGCACTCGAGCATTAGCCCTGGCACTCGAGTGACTACCCAACACTCATGAGTGCCCACGCGTACTCTTGACAATTTGCCTTCGAGTGCTAACCCGAGACGCACATCTATAGTGCTACATGTACTCGAGTGATACCCTATGCACTCGAGTGGAAACCCTTATCACTCTCAAGTGAAGAAGTGCACTGTTGGTTTCTACCTAAAAACTCTACTGATATGCTGAAGAGAGAGGGAAATATCATGCTGCACTCGAGTGAGACCCTACCTCACTCGAGTAAGGCTTATCAGAAGCCAAATCGCAGTAACTGATATAACTTTCCAGACTTGTCCAAACTGATCCCAATGGTTCAAAAACTCATACGAAAGCTTATTCCTATCTAAAATGCCATAAGGAACCTATTGGGAACACTAAGATAATCAAAATCTCACCACAATGACACATTCCACACTCCCAACCACATTGTCCACCAATATCACCTAATGGTCACAACTTCCTCCTCCCATTTCCAACCTAACTCTAGTAGCTCAAAGGCTTAATATGCCACCAATTTAACCATAATACACTAACCAATTCTCGTATTTCAATTTCACATGAAAATCAAGGCATAATTCCAAAAATATCAAAACTTAACCAAAAATCACAATAAATATACCAAAATACTACAAATGCTCACCTCTTCACTTCCAAAGACAAGCTTCTTGATTCTCTAGCTTCTAAACTTGTTCTAGCTTTAAAACACCTTCTTTCAAAAATCTAAAATCATCAAGATGAAGTTCTCATCAAGGTGAACAACATTAATAAAGAGGTCTAGAGCATGAGAGGCCAACAAAGATATCAAAATCTTACCCTTAATTTTCTCTTTCTTCTTGAAGCTCAACGAAAATGGAGTTTAGGAGAGAGAGATGAGAAAATGATGATGAGCACATAGATTTTCCCTTTTCCCATGCACATAAACCAACTTGGAGGAGGAGGGGAAAGAGAAAAATGAGTTGAATCTTTGACCCTCATCCCATGGTTCATATAGTGTCATGTGTCTCCATCTCATTCTCCCTACCATGGATTCACATAGACTCACACACGTAGGATTCCGCCTCTTGCTCTTTCAATCCTAGCCATTGATCTCAAGTTACCTATGAGTTTCCTCTTCGGTAACTGACCAGTTGGTCGTTAACATTACCATTTTACCCCTGATTGTCACAATGTTTATTACTAAACCATCTTCAAACATTTGTATATCACAATGCATATCATATTCTTCAAAAGTGTTTGTTCATTAATAATTATATTACTTTTAAAGTTATTAGACCTTAATTACAATTCAGGATATTACATATCTTGCACTGACCAAACTACTACATACCTACAGTTCTAAATATAAGACTTAGTTGATTTTTTTTTTTTGGAAAGATTAAGAAAGCTAAATAAGTTACTTAATCATATCATATGTTTTATGTGATTAAATTATATATCAGTTTACAAGTCAGATAAATTAATTTAGAGAAAAAAATGATTAATATAAATATTTTAAAATAATTTAAATAGCTTCTTTAATCTCATACAACAATTCAACTGGGTCTTATATTTAGGATCAGAGGTAGTACAATTTAGTTTGTTAATATAGTTCACTAGACAGTTTTAACTTGAGTTTTAATATTAAAAAAAAACAATTGCATAAATAGGGATAGCCAGTTACCATATCACTCCGTACGTGTCTGGGGCACTCATGTAAAGTTTCGTTTGTTGTGAAGGCAAATTAAGTAGGGGTGTTTGGGATCGGGACGGGATCAAGAAATGCCATTCCCGATCCCGGATTTTCTTTTTTTAAAAAAAAAATCTCTATATTAAATTTTTTATTGTATTTCCTTTAATCTAGTATACATATATAATTTATCTAATATTATATTGTACCAAATAAGTCTAATACAAATATATAATTAATCCAATACATGTTTAAAGTTGTCGATTCAGCTGCAAAAAGAACAAAGACAAGAACAAAAAATTAGAATTATTTAATAAATAATAAACGAAATTAACTAAAAGAATAGATATTACATTAAGGTGTTAGGGATTTTCACATTTTATTTTACATTTGGTTTTATTTTCTTAAATATTTTAAAAAAATGTACATGTATATATATATTTGGGATCGGGAAAAAGTCGGGATCGGGAAGTCCCATTCCCGATCCCGAAATCACATTCCCATCACGAAATTAAATCCCGTCCCGATTTGCTCGGGATCGGGACGGAAAGACCTGAACGAGAAATTGATGAACACCCGTAAAATTAAGTACCCCAAACACCCCCCCCCCCACAAAAAAAAAAAACCTCCTAGAGAATAGGGCTAGATTAATTTTAATATATATATATATATAACTTGAGCGTCACTACTGTATCATTAATTATCAAGAAGAAGGAAACAAATAAAGATGTGACTACAGTGAATTAATGAAGGGAATGACGCCAAAGATAAGATCAGTGAAACCATACAAATCATACACTGAACATAGAACTATGGTATCATTAACACATATCTAGGCAAAAGATCAAAGAGGATATGAAGTCCGCACCATGAAAAGGTTGCAAGGCTCTTTAAAGGACCTGATGCAGTGCATCCAGGAATTGTATTGATGGCAAGGGTAGACTGTGCATTGAAGGTATGTGCATCACCATCAGTTCTGATTTATTCCCTGAAAATCTCATTCAGTCATCTTCAATTGTGAATACTTTTTGATTGATCAACTCTACCATTTTCTTCTTTTGAAGTAAATACTTAGTTCTCTAAACATCTGAAGCTCAATGATATATAGTGACAAAACATGCTTTGGTGATTTGTCCTTCTTTTCACTTCTTTGGCCGCACAGATAAATACTAAACTCTGTGATAAGTTTTCTGCTGGTCATTATCCTATGCTTCTTTGGGGTCCTCCTCCTAAATTTGTTGCTCGTAGTTGGGAACCTAAACAAGACAATGTTGATATATGGAGGATTGATGATGGGCGTACAGCTGATAGGCTGCTTAATTGGATCAACAAGCAAATGGGCAGGTATGAGTTATATTATTGCCAATGTAAATCTGTTACCAGGCCTACCAGAGGCTTACATCAAAAAGTATTCTAAAAGTTCCTCATTTCCTATTAACCTCTTAAGTGTGGCGAGAAGCGTATTTGACTAGAAAGACTCGCCACATGAGAATCAAGTGTTGGCTGTGCATCTCAACATATTGGGAAGGCCATCTAGTTGGTGTCAATCGACTGCTGTTTATAGTAGATTTTTAGCAAAATCTAGCTATTACCAAGATTTACGGCTTCTTAAGCCATCAAATAATGAAGAATGCACCAGAGAGGCTCAATTTGTTTTAATTTTTGTTTTTAATTAGGGTATGCAATGACATGGGCAGTAGGATAAAAATTAGTCACAGAGAATTCAAGGCCTGCGAACTATGGAGTATAAAATTAAACTAAACTAGTTCAAGAGTCTAGAAGTTTGCGGAAACATTTCTTAGTGCATTTGATGGGACATATATGTAGTGTAACATATTTTTCTGAAAAATATGTGAAATTGATTTATACTAATTTTCTTGTCTTCAACTTTTAATGTTCTTCTTAATGTTGCAGTTCATTTGGCTTGGATGATCAGAAATTTGAGAATGAGAATCTTTCATCCAATGTGTCAGACCCTGAACAGGTCCCTTGACAATTCAGACATAAACTTCATTGGATTTAGTTTAATTCTAATTTCCTTTTTATTTTTCTTAATATTTGCATGTGTGCTATATATATGATGAAAGATTGCAAGAGCTGTCTATGATGTTGAAGAGGCAACTGCCATAGCTTTTGATATCATCTCAGAGCACAAGGTGATGTTTTCCCCATGACTTTCTCCTTCATTGGTTATCTGTTTTGTTTTTCTACATGGATGTTAGAGCAAATACTCTCTGGTTTGCAGATGATAAAGCCTGAAACCCGTGCTTCACTCATAAAATTTCTTCAGCTTTTGGTGGCTCATCATCCTTCTAGAAGGTATTACGAACCACCTTTTATCATCCTCTGCATCTCCAGTTTTAGTATAAATTTCTTTTCTTCTATTTTGAATCACTTATTTCAGATGTCGGAAGGGTGCTGCTGAATCACTTGTGAGCTTTGATGACTTGTACCCAGCAGATTTGCAGTCAGTTCATAGTCAGGAAGATGACAGTGGAAATGTTGTGGCAAGGAACTTTCAGATTTGTGGAAAAGATGTACCTCGTGGGTACTGGGTAGGATTAATAATTTCTTTTGTGTTCTGTTCATTGCTGAAGTATTGGTTTTTTGTTAATTGTGTGGCCCTGTGAGGATGTATTTTTGTTTTTGGGTGAACTAAGCTTGTATGTTTTATTTACTTTTTGTGTTGCCTACTGTTGTCATAGTCATTTTAATAAATCTGATTCTTTAGACGTATAACTTATTAGGCAGGGTTGGCAGGGTTGGATGAGAAGAGAAAATTAGTTATAATCTTAGTATATCATGTAATTATCATTTGGGATGGAGGGTTTGTAATTGGACAATACAATAACAACAAGCCTTATCCCACTAGGTGGGGTTGGCTACAGGGACCGTACGGTACCATTGTACTCTATCAACAATCAAATCTAAGGTTTGCTATTGGATTATTGGGATAGTTGAGACTAAGATAGTTGGTACTAATTATCATACTATTTGTTCGGGAGAGTATTATTATCAGTAAAGGTGTTTGAACTTATGGTTGTGTTATGTGATGTTACCATATTACTGAGATTTTATACCTGAGATTCCTTTGATATTTGCATTCCATCTTAAGGTTTGCGCATGAATGTGCTTATCATCTTTCTTAAGAGATTACCTTGATTATTATGATATTTTTAGTTAAATTATTTGAGACAAGTTATTGTTTTACTTATTTTATGTTTAAATTCTGCGTCAGTGGCGTACTATTTTCTGGGTTAAAATATATGCCTATGAGTAGAGTGCTGTTGGTTACTGATACCAAGTGAGATCCATTTACCTGTGTTGAAGTATCTATATATCTGTATCTATTGATAGTATAAAAAATCCAACAAGTCCCACTATGCTCCAATGCATGGAACTCTCAGGTTTGCTTTAAGAACAAGTGGGATCCATGCGCTCGTGTTAACGTATTTCCAGTGATAATGGTTTTTACCCGCCTACTGCTATTATTTCAACATATGGTGAAGATTTACTTGCTGTAGGTATTCCTGTACAATGTTTGCTTGCCTTAGATATTTTTCAAAAAATCTAGCCGAGTTATATGCTAAACCAGAACTATCATATTCTTTAATCTTATGCTGATTGATATGTGAAATTGCTGCTCTTTTTTTTCTTAAACTGCCTGACTTCCCAAGTTACCATCTTGATTATTAAGAGCACTGGAGGACCTTGGATCTTATTTAGTCAATTTTTATTTTTGCTATGGCTTTCATCTTTCCATCAGTCATTTTTTATTTTTTTAATAATTTTGTGCTTATAAATTGAACTTTGACTTTGTATTGAGACTGAGATCATTCCTGATAACTTTGGTTTACTTCCATTGTTCTTCTGTAGATGTTCTGTCGCGGTAGCAAGATTGATACCAGGGGCTTTAGGTACTGATTTGCCTTCTATGTTAATATTTATGCCAATGATGACACTATTATGTGTGTTTCAAAATAATATGTATTGAGTGGCTTCGCCCCTCTCTTTAGTCTTGGACTCTTCATAGCATGACTAGTATATCAGAGCATCTTTGAACAGGGTGCCTTGTCTTATCATTCTTGTTTCCTCTTTCTCAGCTGCGGTTTATGGGTTCTCCTGCATTCGCTTTCAGTGAGAATCGAGGATGGAGAAAGTCAGTTTACATTTAACGCGACATGTGATTTTGTTCACAACTTTTTCATCTGTGAGGAATGTCGGCAGCATTTTTACAAGATGTGTTTGAGGTAACATTGAATCGAGACTCCATTTTAGTGTCATCATTTAAACTCATAAATTTTCTTTTATCTTGAATAATGTTTAATTTTCAGCGTGTCTAGTCCGATCAACGAAGCTCGTGACTTTGCTCTCTGGTTGTGGAGTGCCCATAATATGGTCAATGAAAGGCTGATGAAGGAAGAAGCATCTCTGGGAACTGGTGATCCCAAGTTTCCAAAGATGGCATGGCCTCCAAAGAAGCTGTGTCCTACTTGTTACCAAGACCTTAGCCGGAGGAACAACAGAATCGAATGGAACAAGGATGAGGTCTACAAGTTTTTGACTTTATACTATGGAGAAAAGCTTGCATCTCTGTATAAGAACAAGGGCATAGCTGGAAATGACGGAACTGAAGGAGCTGTTGAAGATTTAACAGCATCAAGTAGTGCACTTGTGGTGCCTTTGGGAGCTGCATTGGCAATTGCTATTGCTAGCTGTGGTTTTGGAGCACTTGCTTGCTACTGGCGTTCCCAACAAAAGAGTCGGAAGTATTTTCACCAACTACACTCTTTAAAGAACATATGATGATTAGGAGGGTAATGAATTCTTTCAAACTTTGTCAAGTCACAGTATTTTAATTTTTAAACTTTATATATTTAAGTCACTTGGAAAATATATTTTCATAATTTTTATTGAGGGTAAGCTTATGGGGACCAAATTCATGACTTCTTGGTTATAAAAGCTTTGATACCATACTAAACTACTTAATCATAAGGGGTTAATACCATTGTTGGTCCATATTGAATTTTGGTTTTGGTTTTTGTAGTTTTAAATCTTTGGCTTTTGTTCCTATAGTTTCATAAAAAATTGGCTTAAGTTTAATAAATAGTCACTATACTTTTAATGAATTTTGGTTTTGATTCTTATACTTAAACTCAAACTAAGTCTTTATAAAACTATAAGGATAAAAACTAATGATTTGAAATTACAGGTATAAAAACCAAAATTCGATCAAACTATAAGGAGACTAACAATAATATTTACCCTAATCATAATCATTAATGTTTTAGAATCATGTCAGTGATTTTAGGGGATGAGTTAAGTTTATCATTAACGTTTTTCATGTTTCAGGCCAAGGAGAATTAGCTGAGAAGAATACCGAGAAGGCGAATATCGGATTTGCTCAATCCTAAATTATGGTCACTTGCTCCAGAGAGAATAGCCAAAGGTCCTTTTTGAGATTGTACAGGATATGATTCTTAGCTGCTTCCATTTGGACTAAGATTATTATTGATCTTGGATCTTGTTTTCACTAACTTTCCTTTGGGCAATGGTCACACCTAGTTCAGCTTAGAAACATTTGGTCAAGGTGTGGAATTTTTTGTTGGATTAGTTCTGATTTCCTTTTTTTTTTTTTTTCAAAAGCAACTTGTATGAGTTATGTACACCAAAAAAAGAAAAAAAGAAAAAGCAACTTGCTCAAATTAAGAGCAAGAGACTACATTCTTGATGTTTCATCATTTTATACCGAACAGTTTGAATGAATGAATGAACGAACATCAGCCTTGTTCTTGGTCTTGTTCATGTTCCTTTTTCATTTTGGTTACAAATATTATTTACTTCTTTCTTGAAAAGAAGCCTGCTCATCAAATGCATTCATAATTGTTATAATTAAGTGTGTGTTTGGATAACTCTCGAAATCATTCTTTTGTCTCCAAAACCATGGTTTCTAAAAAAACAATCCAAACACTCATATTTCTCATAATCAATTTTTTTGCCAGAACCATGGTTTTGTTATAAGGTAACCAAACACTTTAGTTTTCTTAGGAATCCATGAGTGTGTTTGGATTAGTTTTTAGAGAATAACATCTGGAGAAAAAATAGTAAAAGTGATTTTTGAGAATAGATTATTAGCAGAATAAATTATATGAAAAAAAGTTATTTTAATAAAATGATAGTGTTTGGATAATTGTTATTAGAATAATTTTTTCATGTTCAAATTATCAAAAAGGACATTAGTTAATGTGATAATTGCATATAAAGGATAAGATTCCATTTTAAAGATTTTTAACATCAAATTTTATAATAAATGCCAAAATTTAAATAAATTTGTCTGCTAAATTAAAATTTATAACATCAGTCAGATTTATGCAACTGACTGATTGTGCGTGGAGAGGAGATCAAGGAATTGTGCTATGGTCAGGGAATTTCAGAAATGGATCTCTTGGCCATGGTTTCAACCCTCAAAGCCAATGAGTTAAACATTGGACCGGGCAATGAATCGGTCACGGTATAGTTTCAAGGGTTAATGGGTCAACCGGGGTCTACCCGGTGGCCGAACCAGCCATATTAAAATATTATAATTTATTAGTAACAATATATATATTAATATATTTTTAAACTTCTATAGATAAAAATAAGATCTTGAGAAAAAAAATGCTTAAAATCTATTAGTATTAGTTATGATGCCTATACTTATACAATGATATCTTCTTTCCTAAAATTATTATATCATTTTAAATAATTTTTTTCATTATCTTTTCTTTTTTTTTTAGATTTGTTCTTTCTTCACCTACTTTTCTCTTCATCTTGATCTTCAACCTTTCATTTATTCTTTCTTTACCCACTTATGCAATGATATCTTCTTATCCTTGATACTGATCCTCGTGTTTTTTCCTCCAGCCAACACTCTTGTGGTCATATCTTACATTTGATATTATTTTGCCGACGCATTCTTGAAACATGTACCATTATTTTATTTTATAAAAGATGTTGGGAATCCAAAGCAAAACTATAGAGTAGTAGAGTACAGACTTTATTTGCCTCTTTCATCCTCCATTTTTCTTTTTTCTCTTCTCCGAAATCATTTTCAGATCCTCCCTTTTTCTAATCTCTGCATTTTTTAAAAACATTTTAATTTAGCTGATAGTTTGATGATCTTCTTTTCGTGAGATCTCGCAACTAGCCACTTTTCTTGCTTGGGTTCACGAGATCTTTAGGAGCCAAATTCTGTCATCACCTTTTCTTCATCAACCTCCACAGTTTTGGCATCTCCCATCTCCTGCAGGTAGCGATATCGCTATTTACATTGCTTATTCTTCCCTTTTTCATACTCCCTTGTTAGCTGGCAGCTTGCTCCCCGTCTTTGATCAACCTTCGCCGTCGTTTTGGGATTTCTTTTTTGAAAAAATATTGACTCGGGCAACCCACCCCACATTGCGAGTTGCCTGAGTCAACTCGGATATTCTCGATTTGATGCTTCCTCCAGTTCTTGTCGCAAACCAGACCGGACTAGCATCCGTTCACCACTTTTCCAGGCGAACCGGCCGGTCCGGTCTAGTTTTTCGTTCTTTGCTCAAAACCATCGTTTGGCATTAAAAGAAAGAAAGTAGTGTAGGGTAAAATGGGGGAAGAAAGAGAGGGACAAATGATAAAAGAGGTTCTGACAAAAAAAGATGAAAAAAGTGGTTTTTTCCCAAACCATGGTTTCAACCCTCAAAACCATGGTTTGGCATTAAAAAGTGCTTTTGAAATTTTTTTCGGCTGTTTGGCTATCTTTTTATGAAACTATGGTTTTAAATAAAAAAATGTTTGTTTTTTTAAAAATAGCCAAACACACATGTTTTTCTAAAAAAACATGGTTTTTCTATGAGCTTTTTTTTTTTAAAAACATTTTCATAAGTTATTCTCTAAAATTATTTTTTTCACTTTTTTTCTAAAAACTATTCTTTAAAAACTAATCCAAACAAACTCTTAAGGGAGAAAAAGCAGAAAAAATAGGATAGAAAGTACAAACTTCTCTGTTGTTGTTGGGCACTGTTGCTAGTGAAAAAATGGTTACAATTCTCTGCATGATATAACTAATCTAACCCGTTTGTTTTAATATTTTAGAAATGTTTTTACGATTTATAAGGTATATGAGAAGAGTTTATGTTTTTACGATTTACAAAGTATGTGAGCGGAGTTTTATCTCGGCTTGCAGAAAATAACCTCTGTAACTATAGTTTAGGGGTTTCCCAAATATATATTAATAAAAATCCGTGCAAGCAATAACTGTCAAAGTTTCATGAAATGATAAAACTACAAAAGCCTTGGCAACTAATCATTGTCCAAATCCAAATGTGATTTACTAAAATTCAATGATGAATCATCAAGCTTACTTCCAATCTTTCAATCTTAAGTAGGGAAAGAGCACGTGTAATGTGTAACTGTTATTAATCATTTGGAGAATGATTGAAGTTGGGGAATTCAAGGCCTTATGTGCTTAATAGGAGGATACCTGTGACTGTGAGTAATTAAAATGGGGCTAGCTTCATTAATTAAAAAAAATTAAAAAAGCCTCCTGGAGTAGTTTTTGATATAACTCTCCATTTTTATTTCTAAATAACAAAATGGGTTTAATTAGTGTATCGTACTCATATTACAACTTGAGCGTCACCGTGTCATAAATATCAAGAGAGGGCAGGAAACAAATAATGGTGTGACTAGCTGGGAATTAAGGGAGTGAATTACTCCGTAAAAACTCTATCTCTGTTTTTTTTTTAAAAAAAAGAGATATGAGATAAGAAATAGAAGAGAGCAAGATGATGAGAGAAAATGATGAGAAAAAAAAACAGAGTAATTTTCATTCACTCAAGTAATTTACCTACCCTACCCCCCTCCCCCCCTCCACTCACACCAAACAAGCCCTTAGGGTGTGTTTGGTTTGAGGGGAGGGGAGGAAAAGTAGATGGAGGGAAATTTTTTTTTAGTTTAATTTAAAAAAATTAGAGAAATGGGTTAAAAATTTTTAATTAATTTTTCTTACTCTTTTATCTTATATACTCTATTTATTAAAATTTTATTACCCCACTTCTTTAATATTTTAAAATTCAACTCATAAAAATTTTCTCTTCCCTCTAAATCCCTCACACCAAACAGACCCTAAAAGTCACCACCAAGGATTACAATTAATATACAATATATGGTACAATTAATACTGTATGAGCCTTCATATTATTAACTAGCCTTTTAATTTCTCAACGTAATTATGAATACCGACTAGGATATAAATCCACATAATTAATTTTCATGACATTTTTTTTTTCTTGCTAACTACTCCGTAAATATTCAATGAATACAAATCATATATACATTTGAACTTAAGAACTACCCTATCATTAATAAAAAACAAAGAGGAACACGAAATCCAATAATGAAGTTCATAAATGAGTAATTAATTAATTAATTAATTACTATGGAGTACCAAAAGTTTGGATGTTTTGAGTAGAGCTGGGAAAACGGACTGGCCCTTTTAGGCCCTGGCCCTTCAAAGGCCGGGCTTGCAAATTGTAGTCTCAAAAGGAAGTCGGACCTAAAAGGGCCGGCCCTGTAGGGCCTCGGGCTTAAAAGGGCAGGCCCTTTAAGCCTGTTTATTTTTTATTTTTTTTGTTTGGACAGGAACCATGTTACATTTTTGAACTGTCTTATTGAATCTATATGCCACTCTATCCTCATATTGTATAGAGTATGATTTTTGAGTATATTGTTTTGTCTAGTTGAATCATATTGTGATTTTTTAGTATATTGTTCTGCCTATTTAAATCATATTATATACTATTCTACCTGATAGAGTATAATTTTTTATGGAGGTTGTGATTATTTGATTACTTGAACCTACTCCTCAAAGTGAAACACAATCAAATGTCCTTGAAATTGATGATAGTGACGAAAAAGGTGAAAATGATAGTCGTCATACATCATGTTGTTTAGAGATCAGAGTATTGAGCTTCTTGCCTTCTTATACTTTGGTCTTTGCGTGAGTTATTTATGGACATGATTTTACCTTTGATTATACATTAGTAACTGTATTTGTTTGTTGCAAGAGACGTGTTATTTAAACTTTAATGTTAATAACATTTATATATTAAATTAGAACTTTAATCGTTGTTATTTATTAGTTATATCTCTTTGAGGAAAATACGTAGGAAAAATAGTTAAATATTGTGAAAAGGACTTTCTGGCCCTGATGCTCTCGGACCGGACTTTAAAAAACTGTAATTTTCTTTACCCTGAGCCCTTTAGGGCCGGCCCTGTTAGACCTGACCCGTCAAGGGCTGGTCCTGATCTAGTTTTGAGAATAACCTCTATATTATTATAAATATCAGATGTACCAAATGGCATTTCAGAACGATCCCATAATTCTGAGGTCTCAAGTTTTCTTCATTACATACAAGGCGGTAAGAATAATGTATTGGATGGTAAATCTGGCTGCAAAGGTGGCAACTGTGGCGACGGTGGTTGGAGCCGCCGTGAGTGTGGTACATATGGTGCTGGAAGTGATGGAAACTGCTGACAGAGTGAAGCAACATATGGAGAAAAAGGCTAAAGCTGGCTAAAGTTTTCATGATCGTGTAATACATATTAGTTGTGTGGATCTTTTATATTTTTCTTTACAGTTGTTGCCCAAACTTAGTCTCTAAGCAAACTTGCCCTTTAAGTTGGCCTATATATTTCTTATTAGTGGTGAAGGTCTATAAATAGAGATTTTGGGATAAGCATCGTAGAATTACTGTCTTCTTTCTCTCACACTGGCAGCAGCAGTGGCAACTGTGGCGGGGTGGTTGGAACCGCCGTGACTGCGATAACTGTGGTGCTGGAAGTGATGGAAGCTGCCAACAAAGTGAAGCAACATATGGAGAAAAAGGCTAAAGCTGGCTAAAGTTTTTCATGGTCGCGTGTAAGAAATTAGTTGTGTGCATCTTTTATATATTTTTTTTTTTGGGTGACCGACGTTCTCTAAATATATACCTGAAACTGCTACGACATGCACATATAGAGCGAAATCCAATTAATTGATTGTAATTCGAATATTGAGGGAAAATTATTATAACTAATGCCATGTGTGTGTGTGTGTGTGTCATAATTTGAATATATAACAGAAACTTGTAGAGGAGAACATTAGATTAATTAGAAGTCGATGAATCGATGAAAGAAAAAGCTGACGAACTTATTGAATTGTTACTTATGTAATCTTGTAGTTAACTCTATTGAGCCATCCTTGTTCTTTCCTATTCCAAATTAAAACAACAATTAGCGTGTGCCTACTTTATTAAATTATTCCCTTCAATTCTTTTTATAAGAAACATTTTTTTCTCATAGGGTGGTCCTTTACATAAGGAACAAATCCCTTTTGTGTGAAATTTTAAACTAGTTTTTACATTTTTACCTCTATTAAGTATATGCTACTCATTATCTCTTTACAATAAATTTTCACTCATTATCTCTCATGCACTCTCTTTATAAATAAGAGTATAATTGGAAAGAATAGTATATATTTCACATATTTATTACTTTTAATAAACATTTTGAACTATATGATTTTGGATCTGGCTTAGGTCCTTTACTTCAAAAGAAAATGAGGCTCCTTTTCTTGATTTGGGCTATTGGATGAAGATCTCAATGGCCCAGATCAAGAAAAGGAACCTCCTTTTCCTTAAGGAATATGATCAAAACTAGATCCATGATTTTGATAGTTGTTCTTTATACAAAGGACTAGAGAAACTTTTATATGGATCCTTTCATTTTAACCCGTTTGTGTTTGTAATTTTGTAAAATAAAAGAAGAATGACAGAAAAATACCATTTGAACTTTAAAATCCCGCTGATAAGAAGAATAATAGAATTGACAACGTAAATATTTGTTAAAGGATTAATTTAGGATTTAGAAGTTCAAATGGTATTTTTTTATCATTCTCCCTAAAATAAATATCAGGGATATGTAAAATTCAATTATTTCATGGGAGAATTGCTGATAAGTACCTTTTTGACAAATTAATTGTTGAATGCTACCATTGCACATAACGGAAGATGTTTTGCACATAACGGAAGATTGCTTGCACATTTATACAGAAGACTTTTGCACACACGGAAGATGATTTGCACAAAACGGAAGATCGCTTGCACACACGGAAGATCCCTTGCACGCTTGGTAGCAATCAGCAATTAATTTGCTTCCAAAGTATTTTTCAGCAATTCTCCCTTATTTCATTCAAGTTAAAATCTGCAACTTCTACACCCTGGGAAAAAGATAAGAAAAGAAAAGCAACTAGTTAAGGAGCAGGATATTACATTCTTGATTGTTCATCATTTAATACCAAACACTACTTTGAATGAATGAACATCAGCCATGTTATTGGTATTGTTCGTATTCCTTTTTTTTTTTTTTGGTTTAGGAGTATAATAATATACATTCAGCTATCAAATAATCTAATTAAATTCAAATATTTTGAGATGCAAAATGGGGATAACTGATATTTGAATATGTTTTTTTGCTACCAATAAGGGCCTGTTTGGTACAAGGAAAATTTGAGGAGGGAAAGGAACTTAGAGAAGAGAAAGGAAAATTGTAAAGGGTAATGAAAGATGGGTTGAGGAAAGATGGGTTGTTTGGTAGGAAGAAAATTGAGGATGGAACTTGAGGGGAAAAAAAAGAGAAATGTCCATTTTACCTTCAACATAAATTAATAATTATATATTAATTAAATTTATATTTCAATTCATAAATTAAATACTTAGTAGTACAATAATTTAAAAATAAAATAAAATGAATACAATATAAATAATGATTTAAATACATAAAAAATTATTTATTTATTAATGAACTTAAAATTGTTTTTTCTATAGAAATTCGAATTTGCAAGGCGGGAATTTTGAAAAGTTCGAATTTATTGATGAAATTCGAATTTTCAAGGCGGGAATCCTAAAAATTCGAATTTGATAGGCAAATTCTGCAGTAAATTCAAATTTTCTACTTTTTAATTTAAATATTTCAGGGGCATATTTGTCTTTCGGATTTTTCTCCACTGAAGGAACTTAGGATCCCACCAATTTTGATGAGATTTTGTCTTCCCATAAATAAGTGAACATTGGTGTGCCCGGGGTGGGCTCGGGAACATGAGTTCTAAAGAAGATTGAGCCAAAATTGCATACCAAACGATAGAACTTATACATATTCCCTTCCCTTCCCTGATCTTCCTTATACCAAATAGGCCCTAAGATTCAAACATACACCCTCGCTTGAGCAGCTCTCAATCTTGATATTATTTGTTCTTATTTCTTTGAAATTTTATCATAAACCAATCAATACTTTAACAGCCCATTTGGTTTAACATGCTGGAAAATATGTAAAAATTAGATAAAAAAAAGTCATATTGTAAATGTGATTTGTGTTTGGATTGACGATGGCAGAAGTGACTTTTTTTCTAACCTTAAACTTGTTTGAATTAGTGTTTGAAAAATCCATTTAAATAGAAAATGACTGAAAAGGGCATGAATCTTATTGAATATTATATATATATATATATATATACTATTTGTATATATTGTGATAAGTGAAGTGAAAAAATATAAATAAAATTTTATAAAATAAAAAAGTTCAAATATTATTGAAAAAAAAGAATAATACACTATATGCTTAGCACGGGATTGAAGACAGGATTTCAGAAACCCACACCATTCTCTTAAAACCGAAAATTAATTTTATGAAAATTATCTCTTGTTAAAGCCTATTCCCCTTAAATCAGAACTTAAATAATATTCTAAAAACTTTAATGAAGCACATGAGTTTGGTACATCACAAGCTTTGTTCTCATAACCAAAATAAAAAACTTAATATATGAAAATTACCTCTTGTTAAAGCAGATTCCCCTTAATCAGGAGATAAATAATACTCTATAAACTTTAATGAAAGCACATAACTTTAACTAGGACCCCCTCTTGCCCCCAAAGTTGGCGGCAAATATATCAACCACTAAAATAAATTCATGACGCAACAAAAGAATATGACATATTCAGCAACTTTTATATAGTGACACAATTAACTGAATATAATTCCTTTTCAATCCAGACAAATTCTAACAACTCATCCCCCAATAATGGATCACATCATTAACTATATTATAAAATCAGTTCCGCGAAGCCGACGATGGGAATGGATTAAGTGTGGCTACGGACTCAGAATCCTGTTCATAAGCCATTCTACTTTATTAAACATTATTTATGACGTATTGGGCTGTGTTATTGGAGCTGAGCTCCTACTGACAATTAAGTTGTTGATGGGGTCTTTTTTCACAATTATCCCTCCATTTTTTTCTTTTTTCATAATTTTTACAATTTTCTCTTTTAAATAATATAAAAGCCACTTATGCAAAAGCCAAATCAAACATCATTCACTTTTACGTAAGTTACTTATCCAATTGCTAATCCAAACACTTATCATTTTACCCAATCTAACTTTTTTTTCTTCTAATTTTAAGATTCTATAAGTTTAAGTAAAAATAAGTCACTTATCCAATCGTTTATCCAAACACACCCATAATATTTTAGTCCATCGTCTGAGCTCGATGGCTCCTGTTTTGAAACAAACAATGTGAATTAGTTTTATATAATGAGCACTTCTGGAATATCTATATAATGTCGGAATTAAAAAATCATTATTTAATATTAATAATGTTAAAATTAATTGAATAATATTAATAAAACAAAAGGCATTTAGAGGTTTTAAAGTTGACGTGAAGATTTGAAGGACTTGCTTTTATAAAAGAGAAGTGGCCGCCCACTTAGCAAGACCCAATTTTGAGAATCATTATTTGCTTGAAGTCACTTATATTTTATTATGTTTTTATATTTTGGTCAATTCGCCTAAATTAATTTAATCAGTTTAGTTATTTATTCTTCCAACTAAAGTGATGCACAGTTCACTCATGAATTATCATTAAAGTGAAAGCTATGGCTTTAGCCCATCCTTAAATTCCCCCACTCATCTCTCCACTTTCTCCCTTCGTCAACTTTTCTGATTGTCTTTGGTTGTTTACCGATTTCCTTTCAGTGTTTTTTTCATATATAGTGCATGTGTAAATATTCATTTTAGTGCTTTTAGCTGTCCTACCTTATCGATTCCCATTTTTTTTAAAGTTGTTTATATATTCTTAGCATTCACATCTTTCAAAGGGAATCTTTCATGCTTATCATCTGTAACAGATAAAGTTTTTATTAAAAGAGAAATGTTTGTAATGCGGCGTGTTGAGCCCAGTCTCTACTATTCATTAAATAGGTAGGGTAAGCAACCTACCTATTTATACATGAGAACATGACACGTATGTACTAAGCTGATGTACAAAAGAATAATCTAGAATACACACTATTATTTACTGGACTCTAATAATAACAGTTTGGGTGAATGTCTATTAGGCTTGACAGTGGGCTTGCCTATATCTTCTAGGCTCATAATTCTATTCTTAACATCCCCTATCAAACTTGGGCCCGGTGACACAATAAGGCTAAGTTTGTCTCTGAAATGCCATAATTTCGAGTGAGAGAGTGCCTTGGTAAAGACATCGGCAATCTAATCAGAGGAAGGAATATATCAGATTGAAAGCGTATTGCCCAGAACTCGATCACACAAATAGTGAAAATCAAGTTCTATATGTTTCGACCGAGCATGGAAGACTGGGTTGGAAGCTAATGCTGTAGCACTAAGATTATCACACCAAGCTACTAGAGGGTGCTTATATCGAACACCAAACTCACTAATCAAGGATTGAAGCCATCAAGTTCAGTTGCAAGTCTAGACAGAGCTCAATATTCAAACTCTGTGCTGGAAAGAGCTACCACTTGCTGTTTCTTTGCTGACCACAAGATGAGAGAATCGCCCAGAAAAACACAGTAACCTCCAATTGATCTTCGATCATCAGGGCACACAACCCAGTCGGCGTTAGAGAAGCCTTGTAAGGTAAGATAAGTGCTGGGTTTTACATGTAGAGCCATATTGCTTGTTCCTTTTAAGTAACGCAGTATTCTCTTGAGTGCCTGCCAATGAACAGTTGTTAGGGAAGAGAGAGATTGACTTAATTTATTTACTGTAAAGGTAATATCTTGTTTGGTATTGTTTAAATACTGCAACACTCCAATTGCTTGTCGGTAAGCTATTCGATTCTTGAGCAAAGAACCTTCATTTTTAGAAAAATGTTTATTGACTACCCTTGAAGTTGGAACAAAAGAGCAAATTTTCATGCCGAATATGTCTAAAATATCCCAGATATATTTCTCTTGTTTCAAATAAAGTCCAATGTCATCTCTATAGGCTTCAACACCCAGAAAATGATGAAGATTTCCCAGATCTTTCAAGGTGAACTTAGAATTCAGATGCTTGATGAATAACTCCAGAACCTCCGGTGAGTTGCCAGTGATAATTATGTCGTCCACATAGATGAGAACAAAACTAACATGATCTTTTTGTTTTATAAAAAACAGAGATGTATCACATTTGGAATATGCAAAGCCCCAACTTAATAATGTAGTTCTCAACTTATCAAACCAAGCTCTAGGTGCTTGTCTCAATCCATAGAGAGCTTTCTTTAGGAGGCAAATATGATTAGGATATTTAGAAGAAACAAAGCCTTTTGGTTGTCTTATGAGAACAAATTCTTGTAGATCTCCATTTAAAAAGGCATTGTTAATGTCTAACTACCTAATTTGCCATCCAAGTGTTATGGCAACAGTTACGATAAATCTTAGAGTAGGAGCCTTTAAAACTGGACTAAATGTCTCATTAAAGTCTATTCTTGTACTTTGTTGAAAACCTTTAGCAACAAGTGTAGCTTTAGGTTTGTAACTCAGTCTATCAGTACTAGTTTTGATCTTATAGACCCATTTGTAGTTGACCAAATTCCGCTGACTATGATAGGGAACAAGCACCCAAGTATTATTTTTAATCAATGTATTATACTCAGCTATCATGGCCTTCCTCCAATCATTTGACCGAAAGGCTTCTTTAACACAAGTAGGTTCTTTAGGAGTTGTTAGATCAGTTGTAACAAGACCTACATAAGGTAATTTAGGTTTATGGGTACCAACTTTACTCCTAGTAATCATATGGTGTCCAGAAGGAACCATATCAACATCTGTAGATGATAATGAGATAGGAGAGGCAATAGAAGAACTAGAAGCTTCTCTGTCATCTCTTTGTTCTACATCTAGAGAAAGACAACTTGTCTGACTAACATTTTGTGGACTCCTTTCAATTAGATCCTCATTAATTGACACGTCATTGGATGCAGGGCTCACATGAGTAGTAGGAGATGAGCTCAAAGGAGGAGATTCTGTAGAAACAAGATCGGGTTCAAAGGCTATAATTGGAGCAACAGTACAGACACTTGTGATAAGTGCAACTAAAGGCTTAAAGAATGCCTTAGGATGTACAGATTCTTCAGGTAGTCTTCTTTTATTCACAAACCTTGTTGCAAAAGGAAAATCATGTTCATTAAACACAACATGTCGTGAAATATAAATTTTCCTAGTAGAACTTAGGCACTTATAGCCTTTATATGAGTTGTTATAGCCAAGAAATACACACTTGGTTGTTCGAAATTGAAGTTTATGATCATTATAGGGCCTGAGACAAGGATAGCAAGCAGTATCAAATATCTTGAGAGACTCACAGTTAGGATATTTCCCAAATAATTTGAAAAATGAGGAAGTTCCTTCTAGGATAGAAGATGGTAGTTGATAATTAACTTAGTAGCAGTATGAAAAGCCTCCCACCAATAGAATAGAGGAATCTTAGCTTGACCAATAAGGTCAAACCAAGCTCTACCACATGCGTATGCTTATGTTCAGCATTACCATTTTGGGCTGAAGTATGAGGACATGAATGTCTGAACACAATACCAGATTCTTGTAGAACATAAGTGAAGCTTATATATTCTCCTTCCCAATCACTTTGAATTACTTTTATCTTACTATCAAACTGTTTTTCAGCAACGGCTTTAAACTGAGCAAAAGTTTTTAAGGCTTTATCCTTGGTTTTCAAAGGGTAAATCCAAGTGTATCGACTATAATAATTTAGGAAGATAATATAGTAGCGAAAACCATTTAAAGAAACAATGGGTGAAGGCCCCCAAAGATCTGTGTGGATCAATTCAAGCGGCTTAAATGCATGTGATTTTGATGCTTTAAATGGCAATAAATGTGACTTTCTATATTTGCATGCTTCACAGAAAATAGGATCAACTTCATTACTATGAATAACCTTAAGATTACATTTACTAATAATTTAGTTTAAAATCCTATAACTAGGATGGCCAAGTCTACAATGCTAGAAATTTTTACTAAGATACCTAAACTTAGGTGCTGAACTATCAACTTCTTCTGCCACAAGAACCAGTGCTTCATTTCCACCTTCTTTTATGTCACAAACCCGAAACATTTCACTACTAGTTGGTGTTCCCTACAACATTGTCTGCCCTGTTACCTGATCCTTCACACAAATACCACTAGAGTTAAATACCACATCTGCATTGTTATCACATGACATTTTATAAACACTTAGCAGATTCTTCTTAATTCTAGGAGCATAGGGAATATTATTGAGCTTAACTTTCTGATGAGAAACATTTTGCACAGTAGAGAATCCAACCTTTTTAACTTGTAATTTATAACCATCACCAACAATTATATTTATCTTACCAGAAGGATTAGCTGATTCATCTAGCTTGTTCAAATCTTTAGTGACATGACTAGTAGCTCCACTGTCAAGATACCATGCATCATCATTAACTGTGTTAGGTGTGGCCCGAAAAGCAGCATCATAGTCATTGTAAGAGCTAGTTCTACGATTGCTTCTACTATTTCTCTTACTAGGTCTCACAAATGTTTTGTCATATCAATAAAAACAGGTGTCAATTAAGTGTCCAACTTTTTTATAGAGTTGACACTTAGGAGGAGCTTCAGCATTGTTGTTAAAGCTGTTATTGAAGTTACTACGTCCTTTTCCTCTGTAGTTGTGACCACCAACTCTTTTGCCACGATTTCTTCTACCTCCACGTCAGGTATTTCTAGGAGGAAAATTTGCTTTAGCTCTAGCATAGTTAACAAAATTATTGTTCAAGGACAATTGTAAGAACTGATTCAATTGATCCATTCAACTTTCATAGGTGTGTAAAGACGTTTGCAACTCTATCCAGGTCAGACTATCAGCTTGATGTGTGAGTTGAACCACAATGGGATTATACTCAATATCTAGACTAGCAACGACCTGAATAATCAGATCTGGCAGAGATATAGGACTTCCAGCAAGTACTAACTGATCTGCTCGTGACTTCATTTTAGCAAGATATTCATTCATCCTCAACGTACCCTTCCTGGTACGTTGGATTTTAGATTCGAGCATCCAAAGTCTGGATTTATACTGAGATCCAATAATTTGTTTAGCTACATTCCAAAGACCTGTTGCAATGGAAACAATGGTCATTTCAGAGGAAATTTTGAGAGTCATTGTGTTGAGCAGCCAACCAAAAATAATCTGATCAACAACCTCCCACTCTTCAAATTCTGGGTTAAGTTTGGTGACATTCTGTTTGACAATGAATTGAGGAGGATAAACCTTTAAGCTATTAATAAAAGCCTTCCATCTTGAAGCCTTTAATAATGGGCATAACATGCATGGCCCAAATAGGGTAATTTGTTTTGTCTAACTTTACAGAACATGTCTGAGAAAGAGAGTTGTTCTTTTTAGACAACTTAGCAAGGAAAGAGGCAGAGACCGTAGAATGGTTATTAGAAGATGGCTGATTAGGGACTCCAGAGGATGAGTCATTTAGAGGAGTCTGAGAAGAGAAGGATTTATTGGGATTTGTCATAGCAGCAAGCCTAAAAGCTCTGATACCAAGATAAAGTTTTTACTAAAAAAGAAATATTTGTAATATGGCGTGTTGAGCCCAGTCTCTACTATTCATTAAATAGGTAAGGTAAGCAACCCTAGAATACATGAGAACATGACACGTATCTACTAAGCTAATGTACAAAAGAATAATCTAGAATACAACACTATTATTTACTGGACTCTAATAATAACAGTTTGCATGAATGTCTATTGGGCTTGACAGTGGGCTTGGCTATATCTTCTGTGGTCATAATTCTATTCTTGACAGTAACGATCACCCTTTATAATAAAATCTCAACACAAATAATAGCAAGATAAATGAAAAAAAAGACAACTGTATTTATGTATATTTGCGACAAGTCTTAGAGTTACAATACTAATGCCATGTTTGGTAGGAGGGAATTAAAGCAAGAGAAGTGGAAGTGGAAGTCAATTCAACATATTAAGTTGTTTGGTTGGAGGGAGTTGACTTCCTCATGGAAGTTACTTCTATCAATAATGATAGAAGTGAGTTCTTTGGGGTTAGCCAAGGAACTCATCTTACTTCCTTAGAAGTAAAAAATTGTGGACATTATTGTCCTAGGTTATCAAATATCTTGACTATTTTGTCCCTCATTCAATATAATCAAAAAACCCTATTGCCTCATTTGGAATTGCCACACGAACATCTGCACCTCTCATCTCTCACTCTCTGCTCGAAAAGAGAAGCGGACGTCGTGGCGGAGGTTCGAGCACGACTGCGCAAAGCACATCGGAGAGGAGAAGGATAGTTGAGAAAGGTAATTTTTGCTCACTCTATGCCCTATTTGTTTCCCTACATCTCGTACTCTCTCCCATTATCTCTCTTGTTCCCATCTGTTGTCTCTCCCTTTGATTTCTTGTTCGGTTTGTTTATTTCGGTCAGCATTTTTGAGGGAAAGCGAAGATCGTTGACAGGTTTTTGAAATCGCTGGTGATTGGCTTCCCATAAGTCACTGTAGCTGTTCCCTGGTCTTCTTTCGGTCGGTATTGTGTTCTGTTTTAGGCTGAGGTTGTAACATGTCTGTAAGTTAGAGATTTTGATTGGATTGAGTTAAAAGTTCTGCAACCCTTGAGTCTGACCGTGACTTAGTAGTTGATAAAAGTTCTTATCTTTTACGAGGATGTTGTTCCACTATGTGCTTTAATTGCTACAGAGTGCATTAATGTTAGAGCCAGCAATCTGTTTAAAGCATGAATAATATAGCATGCGGGCCCAAAGGTTTCATCGTTGTGCTTATATAGTTGTATGTTGTAGCTTGTTCCCTTTTGCTGTATGTTGCTATTTGGATTTGTGCTTATAGAGATCTTGGCCAACCTAATAAAGCAATTGAAGCTACTTTTATAGCCTATATTTAGTACTAAGGCCGCCACCTAAAGATCATAGGAGGAAATGTTTTAACAATTTTATTTTCTTTTTCAGATTTGGCTAGGACAATTAATGTTATAGATAATGTTGTTGGGCCAAAAAAAAAATGAAGCAGCCATGAGTTTCTTGATTATTTGAATCCACAATTTAGTTCATGGTTCAACTAGAACTTCTGCCACCAAAATTTTAGCTAAGTGAATTTTATGTTGCTCCAGCTTGATGAAATAATTTCTTTAAAATCAAGTTAGGAGTTGTTTGAAAACTTGGCAGTAGTTTTCCCATCCTGATCTACATATGGTGACAAATAATACAATACGATACAATTGACACTCAGTGCTAAAGAATATGATACAAATTGTGCTTCATCATGTGCTGCAATTCTATGAAAAGAAACTTTATGTATTCTTTTTTTTTTGTAACATCTCCTTGCTTATTCTAATTTAACATATTCTTATACAGCCATGGATTCAGAAACAAGCAAAATGATTGTGTATCTGTTAAGTTGGTGGTTGCAAGTTGTATTTGCTATGCACCAATGTTTTATGAGTGTCTGTATGGCTGTTAGCGTACGTAGACGACGTATTCCTCGTCATCCTTACAAAGTGGACTTTTATTCTAGGAGAGTTCACCTTCAAAATCTAGTGTATAATAGTGACACCACTTGTTTTAATCTAATTAGAATGAATAGGGCTACTTTTGACAAGTTATGTCTTATGCTTGATATAAGAGGTGGTTTAAAACCAACTAAACATATGTTGGTTGATGAGCAAGTTGCAATGTTTCTCCATATTCTTGCCCATCATGTCAAAAACAGAGTTGTACAGTTTTATTTTGGGAGGTCTGGTGAAACTCTAAGTCGATACTTTAATATAGTCTTGATGGCTATAATGCGATTGAGTGAGGAGCTATTTAAGAGACCAGAGCCAATTCGCGAGGATTCAATAGATGAGAAGTGGAAGTGGTTTAAGGTATATTGTCATTTATTATAAATAATTAACTGTATCATTTATTTTATTTCACTTACGCCACTATTCGTGTCATTTCAGAATTGTTTAGGTGCTCTTGACTGTACTCATGTTAAAGTGAAAGTCCCTGTTAAAGATAAAGCAAGGTATAGGAATTGAAAGGGAGAAATAACTACTAATGTGCTTGGTGTTTGCTCCTATGATGCACAATTTATATATGTCCTTGCTGGTTGGGAAGGGTCGGCTGATGATGGGAGAGTTTTGAGAGATGCAATTCATAGAAGAATTGGAAGCTTAAAAGTGCCTCAAGGTAAATATTATTTCTGTATACTAAATGTGATGCTTTTATTACACTGTCATGTCTTAAGCTTTGAAGCAACTGTTGGTAACTTATATTTTACATTATGTAGGACAATATTATTTAGTGGATGCTGGCTATACAAATTGTGACGGATTCTTTGCTCCTTATCGTGGTCAACGATACCATTTAAGTGAATGGAGAGTGGAAGACACCCTGTAAATGAGCGTGAATGCTTCAATTTGAGGCATGCATCAGAAAGAAATGTCATTGAGCGTTGCTTCGGGATGTTAAAATTACGCTGGGCTATCCTTAGGAGTCATGCGTTTTATCCTATTCGAACTCATAGCCAAATAGTCATAGCTTGTTGTCTCTTGCATAATTTGATTTGGCAACAAGGATCGGATCCTCTTGACATTGAATTTGAAGAAATGGACATGGACACATCTAACATAGATGCTCCATGTATTATGACAATTGAGCCAACTAATGCATGGAGCAACTTTCGTGAACAATTAGCCAATGAAATGTTTGCTGACTTCATGACTCGTAGGGATAGTAGATGAGAAGGATAAATGTAGTATGCTATAAATTTTATATATAAGTGAACTAGTAGTTGTGTTATGTTGTTGGTGTACTAATGCTTTTAATTTGTATTATATATTATAAGTGAATTAGTAGTTGTATTTTGTTGTTGGTGTACTAATGCCTTTTGTTTGTCTTATGTATTATAAGTGGACTGGTAGTTGTATGGTTGAATTAGTGCTATTAATGTATGTTATATCAACTAATAATAATGAAGATAATGGTAGCTTTATGCCTTAACTTAAATGATTGCTTTATTATTTTATTATGTAGATTATGGAAACAGATGAAACATCGAAAGGAAAGCAACGTCAATGGACTTCTGAAGAGGATGCTATGCTTGTTGATGCTTTGTTAACTCTTCATGAAGAAGGTTGTTTGGTTTCAGATAATGGTTTTAAGTCAGGAGTGCTTATTAAATTGGCAAAAATGTTGAATGATAAGGCTCCTGGATGTGGAATTAAAGCTGATCCACATATTAAATCTCGCCTGAAGACTTTGAAACAAAATTGGCAGGCTCTATATGACATGGTTACTGGGACTAATACATCTGGATTTGGATGGGATCCCGAAAGCCAATGTGTTACAGCTGAGAAGGATGTTTGGGACGAGTATATAAAGGTAACATTTATTATTAAGTTCATACGTCTTTTTATGATTTATACAACATGATAATTAATTATACATTGTTCTCTTTTACTAATTGTAGAGTCACAAAAAAGCTTCCCATCTTTGTGGAAAAGCTTTTCCCCATTTTAATGCACTTTGCACAATTTATGCGAAGGATAGAGCTAGTGGACATGGGTCTATAGCTGGACTTAAAGATCAGGTTGATGAAAGTGATGTTCCCCCACCTCTTGATGTTGAAGACAATGATAAGAATGCTGATTTAGAAGAAGATGGGGACCCTTTTGTTGCTGCCACAGCTGAAGAATCCAATACCGTCAAATCTGCAAGTAAGAAGAGAAAAAGAAACAGCGGTGATCGTGATGACCTTTTCTTGCAGGAGCTTGGGATAATGATGAATACCACTTGTCAAGGTATGCAAGAAGCTGCTGCAACTTTAGGATCTCAGATTGGAAAGCTTGCAAGGCCTGCCATGTTAGATACAAAGCGTGAGTCCCTTTATGAAGAGCTATGCAAGTTGGAGGAGCTAACTTTTCAAGAGCAACATGATGCTTTGTTTAAAATTGTTGCTAATGAGAACATTCTTGCTGTCTTCTCAAGCCTTCCATACGAGGCAAAATTGGAGATGGTTCGTAGGGTTCTTGCATAGTTGGAGATGATGACAATGGTTAAGGTGTAGGCATATTTTGGTGAATGTTGTTGGCCATGTATTTTGTATATTCTGTAAGTAAGAAAGCCCCTGCTATCGAGTTTTTGGTATATGCAGGAATATATTATGGCCATATGAATCATAGGATTAGCAGTAGGTCATATTTTGATTTAACGTTGTTGGCCATATATTTTATATCTTTTGTAAGTGAGCCCCTGCTATTTAGTTTATGATACATGTAGGATTATATTATGGCCATGTTTAACATATTTTGTTCAGTATATTTGCTGCAAAAGTTTAAGCAAAACACCTATAAAAGTAGCCTAGATTGTACCAACAACCTATGTCACCACGGTCACAATCATTCATCCACATCTTTTTTACTTGTTGCTAATTCATCTGCCTCCAGACTTGATACCTTCTAATTCACAGAACTCAATCACTTGATACCTTACAATCGTGTTCATATGGTTTTATTGCACTCAATGGAATATTTAGCACCAATCTCTATAAAAGACAAAATGTTAGCATTAGGAAGCTGATGCAGGCTTTGCTTTAACAATGGAATACCAGTTTCAAACAAAGGCAAAACCTCATCTCTATAAAAGATGAATATTTAGCACCAATCTGTGCTTCATGGAACATAACTCACATGCATTCTCATTTCGCGTACAAAGATATTTAACAAGTGCATGGTACCTAGGCACGGTTCAAATTACAAAAATGCTGCAGTGATACAAAAGTTGTCATTAATAACAGAAGCTAAGTAGAGGACTCTCAGAATCATGTTATTTTAACATCTCGGAACATCCTTGCAACCATTGAGCCATATCTCCTGGCTTCCCAGTCACTGAGTTTTGTGTTAGGCAGGATTGTCTCAACCTTTTCTTCTGCAACATTTTCCTCATTAATTTTCTCTTCTCCACTAGTTTCAATCTTTGTTGCCATAGTTTCATCAAGTCTCTTTGAAGAATTGCTTGGCATACCATATCCATCTTGCATATGTCTTAAAGCAAGATGGGTAGGAGGAGGAGTGAATATTGGAGCTGCATCTAGAGAACGCTTGGGAAACACTACACCAGATCTCTGCCATTCATATAATGCAACATAATATCATCTACTGGTCATTAAGAAATTGAAGTTACATGGCACATTAGTTACAACTGTGATATGTACTACTGTTGTAGTGGACAACACTGACTGATCATGAACATGCTTTTTTATCCATGTCCCCTACTTTCACATCCCTTGGTTTTCCAGAAATGAAAACAAAAAGATGAAGCATTCATTCACCTATTGCTGTTTGTGCACAGACACATTTATTAGAATATAGGTGCTGCTAACACATAAATGTTATTAGCAAAAAATGATCAAATTGTAGCATAAATTTATAAATGCTGGGCAAGGATGAGGCAGGCAAAAAGAAAAAAAGAAAAGAAAAGAAAACAAAAGATTTCTCAAAATGATCACAAATAAAATGTCAAAATTGTGGAACAAGACTAAAATGAAAAAACCATACCCCATAGCTTGGAGATGTAAGCCAGAGAAACGTAGATTAAAATCTGTGTAGCCATTAATTGGGGGTCTTAATTTAGTTTAAATGATGCAACAACCGGATGTTATAATGATTATAATATGAAGGGTGAGGCTAATCACTTCACATAATATCCAATACAATCCAAATTAATTTCAATGTTCTAATCAGGCATACCACTCTGGACAGACAATTAACAACTTCAGACACAGCTAAAGCATCACTGAGAAATCTTGTTGAGTAATCGGCCTTATAATTACCTTCAATTCCTCACATGCCCAAAAATAGTGAGGATGCTTTCCACCTGGCCCACCAAACGCCTCTTGCCATGAGTCTAGCAGCACCAAAACTTTATCCCTCACTTGCATGTCAGTCTGAAATACCACCACATATATTTCAGGTTGAATGAGATAAGCCAAAAAAGAAAGCTGTGAAGAAAATTTCAGTTGCCTCATAACAGTGACTAAACAACAATAATGCACAAGCAAAAGGCACCAACACTAAGAATATGTTGTGACTTGTGAAGGTAAATACCACCAATATATTGAGACTGTAAAAATATATTTTGCAATATTAAATCACAAGGGAATCAATACATTGATTTTAATTTGATATGTAATTGGGTACCACTCAAATATATTTAGCTTGAAATGATCTAATGATCAAGTAAACTATCATTGGGAAGAGATGTCACGCGACCCTAAGGTGCTTGGCAATTGAAATCAGGTATTTTAATGAAAAACTGTAATCTGCTCTAGGCGACAGTAGGTAAAACACTATACTGAGAAAGGATCACATACAGAGAAAATGAATCTAAAACAACAACAGCATCCTGCCATTAAACATACATTTATTATTCTAGAATTATTTATAAATCAATTAGTAGACTTTAGGCAACATAAAGGGGCAAAAAGTGCAAGACTTGTGTAGAGGAAAAAGGCAAAGTGATGAAAGAGAAATTTAATAGCAGTGTGAAAGTACGGGTGAAATTAATTAGATCACACATTACAATACCCAATCCATTTTAAAAATGGGCGACTTGCACATAAAAAAAAATCAAACTAGCAAACCTAAACAGGGGTTCTCCCCTAGAAACAATATAGATGTCAGCACGTAAGCAGCATAGATTTCAACTTGATTTGATTGTCACAAGGAAAACCCTCAAGAATGCAGTAGCAATTGATGCAAGAATAAAATGCGTAAATCTTGAATCCATATTCCATGTGACATCACCTTACCTTCTTCCTCACAATTTTTATCATCTCATCCAGTATATTCCTCTCAGCAATTTGAAAATGGATATAATCACCACAGTTCTTCACCATAGTCTCCAGAAGCTAGAAAGCAAACGTGCAGAAATTGTACATCAAAATCCATATAATTGAATATGAATGCAAGTATTGATGGGCGCATACACAAAGACTGTAACCCCCTGCCGTAATTATATCCGAAATACGCAATTAAAGTGAAATAGAGACCAATAAGAAACAAATAACATTTTACAAACCCATCTACCAGACGAGGTTTTCATAAATACCTTTCGAAATCATTCATAACTTGGTCTCACATTCACATTCCGAATACAATTACTACACGAAGATAAATCACATTCATATATCAGAGTACGCCATATAAATTCTCGGCAATCCTGGAATACATATCTTCGTTAACAATCATAGGGTACATTAGCCCATCAACTTCACAAATAGGGAATTACACAACAATTCTCAATACAAATAATCAAATCCTCATCCATCCGTATACTCATCCAAATAACCAAATACATTTATCCAAATCTATATATATTCCCAATTATGATAACCAACTACCGAATCTTCAATCCTGAAGAAGTCTTCATCGCCCTTAACTGCTCGCTATATCCTTGATCTACTACCCTGTCTGAAAGGTTAGTAGGGGAGGGTGAGATTCTAGAGAATCTCAGTAGGTAAACAATATCAATATGCAAGTACGATAAATGTTTAATGCATGACATGCTTGCATCACACAACACATGATAACACAATGTCAATTTGCAAGCTCAATGCTTCGAACAATATACCTATGGCCATAGCATAAATTGAAACATAGCTTCAAATTACACACAATTATGCAAAGCTAAGACATGCACCAACACACTAACATATATATCAAATACAAGCAGAAGAGATATGTTCCCTACACTCTTTCCATGTAAGCTCCAGCACCGCTTACTCACGACCAGGCGAATATCGAACCACGTTCAGGGTGAACATCAACCCTATAATCAAAGCAAGGACATAGGGTTAATCCCTTTTCCAATTCCTTAACTCTCAAACACTTAATGTTGGTTATCATTTAACACCTTTAGGTGGCTAATCAAAGCCTAAACATATGCCTAAAGGCTTGGGAAACGCTTGACCAAAGATCACCTTTTAAAAGTCCAAAATGCTGATTTTTGGGGGTGGGCCGCGGCCCAAAATCCATGGGCTGCGGCCCAAAACTGCCCAGAAACATTTGGGCTGCGGCCCAGAATCCACGGGCCACGGCCCAGGAAAATCCAGTTTCTGGCTGAACTTCCAAAAATCATAACTAATTCCACAAAAATCGAAATGAGGTGATCCCAAAGCCAAATGAAAGCTATTCAAGTACTCTACACAGGAAAAATATTAGCTTTTACTAGAAATCACCACACAAATACAGAATTCCCAAACATTCAAGACTGTCCCAAAACAGAACCCATTTTTGACCTCAAACTTTGGACAGTTCAAACTCCCAGCTCACCAAGCGAAATGACACAAAGTTTATGTCCATTTTGAAGCTTAGGAAGTAACTTCAAAACTGGAAAGTTTCATAATTTTCTAACTTCATTTGCCCAGTCAAAACGTCCACACAACAAAACTGCTCAGACAGAATTCACACTGGACAGAATTTCCAGTTTTGCAACCAATGATTCCAGTCCAATTCAAATCAATTCCAATGATTAAATACCACAACATTACACCATTTTCAACATAAAACACAACCCAATTCATCCAATCCAAAATCACAAGAAAATCAGGGCAAAATTCGAAATTTACAAAGCTTAACCAATGATCACAAAACTTAAGTCAAAATGCTTCAAATACTCACCTCTTCCTCTTTCCCAAACCAATTCCTTGATTCTTCATCTTTCCACTTTTGCCCAAGCTATCAAACACCTCCAATCAAGAATCTAAAACCATAGAGATGAAGCTCTCATCACTATGAACAACTTTATAGAAGATGAATTGAGCATTAGAGGCCAACAAACAAGCTAAATCTCACCTTATTCTTTTCTCTTCCTTCCCTTAGCTTTGGACGTTCATGGAGGACAAGAGAGAGATGAGAATGATTAGATGATGTAGCAAGTCAGTTTTTTGGCCACTAAAACCGACCTAAAAGGGAAGAGAGGAGAGAGGGAAGAGTTTGACATCTTGACCCAATCCAAAGGTCCACATTTTGCCACTTGTCTCAATCTTGTTCCATCAACCATGAGTTCACATGAGTACACCACATGAGATTCCACCCTTTGATCTATTGCACAAATCAATCTCAACCATTGATCTTGAAGTTACCAATGAGTTTCCTCTTCGGTAACCGATCAATCGGTCGGTAACTTTACCGTTTTGCCCCTGATTACGGTAATTCTCATTGAATCACCACTAACACTTCACATCTTTTCATTTAGCCACAATATGCGCCTTCCCTCTATTTTAAGTCAATTTAGATGTTAATCCATAATTGAACTTAAATACAGGGTTTCGGCGATGCTCACAACGCATACGAATCACATCGGGTGCCAACTCACACCATAATCTCCAAAAGGGTTTATTTATCACTAATCACTTCCGCTTTTGGAGTCATTATCTCTTAATCACAATTTGGGATCCTGCTAAACCAGGGCTTAGCAGTCTACTAATCCCAGGCTTATTCCCTAGCCTCAAGTCTCAAAATTCGGGGTATTACAAAGACACACATGCATATAAATATGAAAAACAAAGTCAATGTAGACAGATTACCGTCAGAGAGAGTAATTGAACTTTGGAGCTCTTATGCTGTAATCTCTTCTTCACGGCTTTGACTACATCTTTTGGCTGCCTGAGAAATTATGCATGTACTTGTCAAAAACCAGATAGAATCTTAACTGTTATTATCCCAAAAGACTATATATCAGACACCAAGGGACAAATTCATAACAGTACGAAAAATTAAAGGTTCTAGCAGTTTGCAGCCAACTAAATTATATGATGAAGAAGTTTCAGAAATAAATATATAATTACTGACAGGAGAATAACTGGTTGGTACTATATTCCAGCTATATATTTGCTTATCCAATAAAGGGAAAGGCTTTTTCCATCCAAAGAAAATCTACAAACAATAATTTGGTCGCTGTTAAGTCGCTGTTGATCACAAATTTTTCTCTCATAAAGAGTTGTTATGAAAGATGTGCATACAACATAACAGAAAATCATCTGCATGAAATATCACCATAAAAAAAAAGGAAATTATCCAAATAACAAACACTTCTGAATTCTGATTATGAAGAAGTATAAATATTGTGAGCTGATCAAAGTCAACCTAAAAAAAGAAAGAAATTGGAAGTCTCAATTCTTTTGTTCCTTAACAACATTACCAGCGATTGGAATTGACAGAATCACATATTTCGATATTCATGGTCCAATCAGGGCCCATGAGAAGATCGCTGGTCGCCTTCTCCACTGCTACAGTAGCTGAAGAAGAAGACATAGCTTCCCTGATTCTTTCTGTCTCTCTCTGTTTCCGAAGTTCCTAAGAGAAGGGAAATAACCGAAAGCTTTGAAAAAAACAAACAAATACACAGAGAAAACCCTAAAAGCTTATTCTCTCCGTAAAATCAAAGTTGAATTTTTTTTTCACTTACTGAGGGAGGCCGGAGTCAGGGATGAATACTTTCCCAGTCACGCCGTTCTATTGCTACAGTTCGCGCATATTATGCCTCGTTAATAAGAACGGTAACATGAATCGGGGAACCGAGAAATTTGAAATTGAGAAGTGTATTTCACATTTATCACCTCATGGTTGCCGTTGTCTCTACCGAACACAATCTTTGAATGAAGAAGATGATAAAAAGAGGTTCAATGATTACCTTCTTCAACTGATCGAGCCACCTAGATGCGAGATGAAAACCGACAACGATCAAAAATATCAACGGAGCTGCTACCAATCGTTGATGTTCTGGGGATCCTTCATCTCCCATCACTCTCCTCCCTAATTCGATTTCAACTCTCCAGGTAGGGTACATGCGAAAACGGATTTGGAAGCCAGAAGAATGCCTGACCATGAGGGAATCTGGGTAAGAAAGTTTTTTATTTTTTATTTATGTTTTTCTTGCTCCTGAGGGCAAAAAAGTCATTTTCATCTCCATTTTATTTCTTTTATCTATTTTTAAAATTAAAATATATATGAATTCCCTACTCATTTCTAATATACCAAACAAACTTTTTAAAGCCTAATTCTAGCCCATTTCAACTTCTACTTCTACTTCTATTTCCACTTCCACTTCTATCAAAAACACTTTCATGATACCAAACGAGGCATAAGAGATGAAGAAGACGCAAGGAAGAGAGTTACCAAAATCATCCATACCTTCTGTAACTAATTTGACTCTTATTATAATGCCTCCAATGCCAAGTCTCACTTGTTCATGTATTCGGCTTTCCATTGGGCCCCTATCTTGGCCCAAATCCCTAATGACTATTACATTGCTCCTTTCCTAGACAATGACCTTGTCCTCAAGGTCAAAATAGGGTCACATATAAGTTAAAGCAGTCAAAGTATGCCCTAGAGGTGGGTCCAAACCATTCTAAGGGATTAAAATACAGCGGATCCCAAAAACTCAATATGAAAAGCCCAAGTGTATTATAGCTTTGACAAGGCCAATAGGCAAAGAAACCATCAAATTGAAAACTTGTGGAATTTGATGTTGATGTTTTCCTGCAACAATACCATACAACTCAATATGGACAAACAAAAGAATGAAAATTTGATCCCAATCTAAATGAACGAAGTTGATAAACATAGGTGTAAGGTCCCTCTGCACTATGGATATGGAAAGGAATGACTTGCAGATTTCGATTCTAGCACAAAATACCTTCATGTTATAGATTCCAATATTTGAATCAGCTACTTCAAGCAAAATGAGCTGTCCATTGAACAGGATTGGCAGCCCATCAATGAGGGCAACATCATATATCAAAAAGCAATTAAGCTTTCCCATTATGAAGTCCTGAAGCTGGTACATATGCATTCCAAATAAACTCTGATAAACCATCATCTTTTAACAACCCAGCACATATATGAAAATTGATAAATATTCTTCACTTGATAAATATCATCATATTCATATATGAAACTATGAGTGAAACCATATTCTTCACTTGACACAAAGTCAAAATATATATGAAGGAAAATTAACTCACTTGTAGCTGCTATCTGAAAATTACTGGTAATATCATAACAATGTTTCTCAATCGTAGCTTTAAAAAAAGTGCAGTAACAAGCTAGTAGATGGAATTCAAGATAGATGCACCCATGAGACATACAAAATTCTTAATAACCTAGATGTCTTGATTGTAAGGAATTGAGAAATGAATGGCAATATAAAACCTATCTCATCCTTACAACTTCATTTGAAACAAGTAACATAACTAAACATTTGGAGATCTTAGCAACAAATTTCAAACACCAACTTTGACCATTAGCATAGTCAAATATAACCATAAGAAAAGAACAATAGGTGAGGATGCCATTATAGTCCAATTTTCTACCACTTATTGTTGCTTTCAATAAATATTTTCCCAATACAGAAGCAAGTCCTCCGATAACAAAAAATATGCGTGCAACCTTCACAAACTTGCCATATGCCCAACAAAACAACACATGATCTTGAACTTCTAAAGATAAGGTGGGCCATAGAAGTTTATCAACAAAAATTAGACACCAGTTTGCTGTAACAAGGTCAAAAAAGTGTTGCATAGTGGTATTTGCAATGGTAGTAATGTTACTTGGGACTAAGTAATGGAGGAAAAACCAAGCACCCTTGTCAATTCCTGGGTCATAAACATAAATAAATAATAAAATAGAGCACTTCATCAAACATTTACTAGGCATGTCAAGAAGTAAGCCTTTATAGGAAGGTTGTGCACTAGTAAAGGCCAAATCACAATTGCCGACATAAAGAATGGAATCAATGATGGAATCCATAGTCCAAACCTTAATATCATCCAAACCAAATTTGGGCTGCATATGTATGGCATTTAAATGATAAAATGCATTAATTAGACACAAACTCCAAACTCTATTGACCACACCTGGGTCAAACACCAAAATAAAAGGCACGAACAGAGTCAGCGGACTAGTCTATGAATCAAAATTGGTGAGGTGACGTTCTAACAAACACCTTGTGGGCAGAGTTAAAATCTGAATCTCAATAATATTTGTAATGCCAATGATGTCGAAGGAATCAATAGGAGTAAGTAAATTAGAATAGTAACTGATTTTGGACATTACAAGGTGATTGCACCCTGAAATTTGAGAAACCTCTATTTTAGTATTAACCAAAATCTCAAGAGATGTTGAGTCGAAACTCACTACTATAAACCCATTAAGAGGTAGCAATGTTAGAATCTATGGAATGCTTACTGTATTAGGGATGAATGATGCACCAGCTTGAAAACTTTCAATAGCCACCACTTAGTAAGGGTTGGGATCGAATTTGATACAGAGTCATCGTGGAGAAAGGGCGAGTTGCTAAATTTGACAGACGTAATTTCTCTAGCAGCGAATATTGGACACTCTCGAGATCCTTGGTCGATTTCCTTCTCCGACGTTGTTAACTGTGAGTGGTCGATGGAGCTCGCCAATCTAGGAAATGGATACAAGACGTCTATAACTCATGCCATATTTTCAATCTGTTATGTGAGGGTGCGAAAAGAGGCTTCTAATCGATAAAAACCGCCATTAGAAACTTCTCGCATCTGAGAAAATGATCATTTAATCTCAACTTCAAGCTTATTAAGTTCCACATAATCAAAATTGTAGGCCATTTGGGAAAGACTCTCAATGAAAGCACCAATTGTAACGATCACCCTTTATAATAAAAGCTCAATATAAATAATAGCAAGATAAATGAAAAACAAAGACAACTGTATTTATATATATCTGCAACAAGTCTTAGAGTTACAATACTAAGAGATGAAGAAGACTAGAAACATTAATAGATAAGAGGGAAACTACAGAATCAAAAGAAAGGAAGAAGGAGAAAATCCACAGTAATAACCATGGCCAGAGAGAAGAAGACGTAAGGGAGAGAGTTACCAAAATCATCCACACCTTCTGTAACTGATTTTACCCTTATTATAATGTCTCCAATGCCAAGTCTCACTTGTTCATGTATTCAACTTTCCATTGGGCCCCCATCTTGGCCCAAATCCTTAATGATTGTTACATCATCCTGCTAAAATTTAAATTGGAGGTGAAAAATTGGAAGTGCACTGATGTCATGTCTCGCCAAATCTTCATATCCACTTCCTTTTAAATAGAAGCACCAAACCATGTTATCTTTCATTGCTTCAAACTGTAAAGTTATATCTCTTTGTTGATTATATCTTTGACAATTATTAATATCAATTTTCCCTGTCAATCATGCCAAACCGTTCACTACTAGAGGAGTTGCATGATGGCACAGACATGTGGAAGATTGTTGCAAGGGTTTTTAGGAAGTAGAATGTATATAAAAAAAATGCTCCCAATGATCTATTTTATCTTTCAATGCTCCTAATAGATGCAGAGGTATTTATCATGTTTTGCATTGTACATTTTTTCCTCACCATGACAATTTAATTGACATAAATCTATCTGTACATGCAGGGTGTTAAGATTCAAGTGAGTGCCTTGAACAAGTCCCTACATAAGAGATTCCTCACAGAAATTAAAGAAGGCAATACTTATTTGATTGCAAACTTTGTTGTCTCCAATAATACAAGTCACTATAAAATAGCCAAGCATCCCTTTAAGATCACAATTACCACATTCACACTCATTGAGGACAAAAATGCATCTATACCACTATACTCATACTCATTCCTCAACATCATTGACATTTTGCATTATGATGAAGACAAGCATTGTGATTATTTGATTGGTATTTTTTACAAGATAACTAATTGTTATGATTGTCCTTCATTGAATAATTGATTTCCACATCAATAACAAATTCAAACAGTCATTATTTGTATGCATTTATTTCCTCTGCAATAAATGCGATGTAAACGTGCTTGCATTTGTTAGATTCATTGGTACATTAAAGGAACATGTTCGTGATGGTGAGGTAAAGATCACACTTCGTATGGTTCTCACGGATTCACAGTACTGTCCACTCCATCTTGTTACTATGATACCTTCAAAGTTCATAGTTCCTAATGCCAATGGAGAATGCATGACTTTATATCTCTTTTGTCTAGAGGAAATGACATCAAGTGTGTGTTATTTGACCAATGTGCATCAGATGCCTACTTGGCACAGATAGAGAACCTTGCAACCCCTGTAGTTGTTCTGTTAAACCTTGCTAAGATTGGGTGCACAGAAGATGGTATTATCTACATTTTCATTATCAATAGTTGAATAAATTCATCAATTTTTTTTAAATTCGTATATGAAATATCTAGATTTTTTAGGAGCACCACAACTAGGTAGTTCTTACCACTTTTGCTATTGGTATTAACTGATATTGACTGACACTTTTGCTATTGACTTGATGTCCTTACCTACATATTATGTTTCCATATCTATTTAACTTCATGCAAATGAACCAGGATTACTGTAATATTCAGCCAAATGATAGTGGTGTTATCTGTTTGTCCATAATTCTGAAGACTCAATATCAATCATTTATGTTTTTGTTGTAGGAATTGTTACTTTAGTAACTTCGTTATTCATTATATGCAGGAATGTTTATTCTTTCGTTCCATTTTTTGTACTCCCTTTGCTCAGGCTGATACTTATAGTCGTTGTAAGTAGTGCTTCCTGTGCAACGTACGGGGGAGCACAAGCTCATTCCTATATATATATTGTGACCGGAGATGGAAATGACATAGCACCATTCAGATTGTCCATGTGAACCTACAGAGCTTGTTCAGGGTTGTGTATCATTGTAATAAATACCCATATGCATGAGTAACTTACAGTTACTAGAAAAGATTAGATAATTTTCACTTTCAAGATCAAACGGCTTAATTCACATTTACTTGCACACGTACAATTAAGAGACATGGCACATAAGTGTATGGCTAGATATGATTATGTAATTAGGACCACAAATTGCACATTTTCCTCCCTATCCTCAAAATGGCATAATCAATTCCCCGACATAACGTGTTAAAAGAGAATTGCATGTAGAATAAATAATGCAGAGAAAGAAACTATATTTGTTGCCTTTCATACCAGTTCATGTTCCTTTCTATTTTTGTCGTGTTCAACTCATTCACAATCTCATTTATATGGATGCTTTTAAGTGAAGTTAGTTTGAAAGTTATGTTTTTTTTCATTGACCAGGATTAAGACTTTCATCAAAGCCCCTGTTTCCTAGTCATTTTCCTCAGCCATGTATATAAAAGCCAAGGCAAACAAGACAGTACACGAAAACTCTAAGTGAAAAGCTTGAAGTTTGGTATCTATCATGAAAGGGAACAAAATGCTAACATCATACTCTAATCCTCGCCACCAGACAAAGAAGAAGAAAAGAAGGGAAACAGAGATTGCTATTCTTTTTGGTAAGTGAAAAGCAAGTTGGTGGTATTTATCATGAAAGGAACTTAAGTAAAGAAAGAAAAATGTCAACAGAGAGCACCCATACATATAGATATATATATATACACATCCCTTTCTTCCAAAAACCATGCCACCACATCACAAAGCTCAAATTCATTAATTTAACACAAAGATGAAGAAACTATAGACTTCACCTTAAAGGGAGACATAGAGACATAAATGGCAGCAAACCAACAGTAAGTACTGAAGCTGGCTACTTATAAGGCTACAAACTGTGAACCCAAATTAGGAAAAGTGAAAGGTTACTCACATCCAGCAACTACAAAACATAGGGAAAAAGCTCAAGAAAAGTAAAACCTATCAAACTAGAGAAGCTCCGATGACCACAGGACGTCTGTTGACCTCAGATTGCAACACCCACCAACGGATCTGGCCAACAAATGGCAAGGAGAAGATGTAGATCACAACACTCAATACCACACAAAACTGAACAAGGGACAGATCAGAGAAAGATCACCGGCCAATTGTGAACCAGTGATAGACGGTGATGAGCTTCATAGCCTCCGACCATACCGACACCAATCGACGACTACACTACCACAAGCACGAAGGACACCAAGATCAGGGAGAACACGTATGGTTGAGGGAGGAGTCTGTGAGAAAATGAGAAGAGATGAAGCATTATGCAAGGACAGGTAGGGAATTCGAAATGCATTTATTGCTCCATAATAACGGATTTCTGCTATGCTGCTTTGAAAAAGCTGGAGCTGTGAGCTTTTGCTCTTAACCCACTTTTTATATAAAAGCTCAATAATATTAACTAGGGGTGGGCATAGGCAAGGCCGGGCAAGTCGAGACCCCTGCCATATGCCCAACCCAAAGGGTGAATGGGCTACATTTTACAGTCAGATGCCCGGCCCTGCTTGATAGAAGCCCTGACCATTTCAAGCAAGTAAGGGTGGGCTGGGCAGGGCGGGCTTCCCCGCCCAAGTGGTAACTCCCTAACCAATACCATATATGCAAAACCTCCAATTATATCTAATAAATACTATTAAAAACTTCAAATACATTTCATAATTTCACAACTTGAGATATCTCAAAATAAATCTATAACTTGATTCTAGAAATTAAAAAAACCAAAACTAACACATGTGTTAATAATTAAGTAATATGCGTTTGTGTATGAATATTGATTAATATGAATAGGTGCCATTGCGATAGATGCTTCAAAGAAACTAAATTTTTTTCTTTGATCTCAACTTTTTAATGCTTTGTATCATCCATCCAAATCAAAAAACCACGTCCATCCAAAAAATAATGAGTTATATGTAAACTGTGGTGAATAGATATTAAATAATAATATAAAATGTTTCATAAAAATGAAATAATATATACACATAACAAATAAAATAATACATACAAAATACTATTCATTTTATATGAAATAATATATATATTAAATAAATTGCATATAATTTTTAGGGTAGGGCAGTACCCTCTACCCGATGCCTAGCCCTACTTGATAGTTTGCAAAGCAATTTTTTTTATCTAGCTACTTTTTTTGGGTTGTACAGGACAATTTTTGATAGGGTTTCAGTAGGCATATAGGGCTCTTGGGCACCATGCTCACCCCTAATATTAACGTGAACCCAAACAGGGTCAATTATGGTCACTGGGCTTTTTTCTCTGTACCGCACATTTTACCCTCCTTACTGTAATGACCCAATTTGGGATTAAAGGCTAATGACTTTGAAATTGATTGTAATTAGTGTAATTAAACACTTTTGGAGAAATATGATGTGAATTTGGTATAAATGTTCATAGTGATGATTTTAATAATCATAGTGAAATCAGGAGCAAAATGGTAAAATTAGAGATTTACCGACCAATTGGTCAGTTATCAAAGAGGAAACTCATTGGTGATTAGAGATCAATGGTTGAGATTCATTGTGAATGGGTCGGGATCATGTGCTTTGAGATTGTGTGAGCTCATGGAGAAGTGAGCAAGATTATGCCAAGTGTTAATTTGAGGACTATAGGATGATGCCAAAAGTCAAAACTCACTTTCCCTCTCTCTTCTCTCTCCTATTTGGTTTTGTGCATGGGAAAAATGGGAAAAGTTACACTTCATCATCTTCTTCCTCATCTTTCATAATCTCTCTTCTTTTTCTCCATTTTTCGGTAATCAAGGTGGAAAGAGAAAGAGAAAGCTTGAATTTTGGGTGAGTAATAGTTCTCCTATGCCCAAATCCTCTTCATTGAACTTGTTCATAGTGTGAAGAGCTCCATTTTGGTGATTTTAGAATTTTGAAAGGTGGTAGTTGGGTGTTGGAGCAAATTGGAAGTTTGAGAATCAAGATTCTGGATTTGGCAAGTTGAAGAGGTGAGGATTTGATGCTTTTTGATATATTTATTATGATTTTTGGATAAGTTTGAGAAATTCTGGAATTTGCCCTGGTTTTGTGCCAATGTTTGAATGCATGAATTTCATAGTGGATGATGTTGGAATTAGTTCATTGGAAAGTGATTTAGTGTTGGATGTGGTTGTGAGTTTTAGAAGTATGTTGATTGGAATTGGGTGTTGTGTGTGTCATAGAGACCCAAGAGTTAAATTATGGTTAGAATAAGATTTTGTGTGATTTGAGGTTACCAATGTGTTCCTTAGGCAATGTTATGTGGGTATGAGCTTTGTGTGGATTTTGGGAACCATTAGGATTAGTTTTGGCAAAGTTGGAATTTTTTGTCAATTGCTGCGATCTGGCAATCTGATAGCATCACTCGAGTGAGGGAGGAAATCACTCGAGTGCTGCAGTGTAATTTCCCTTTTTACTTTGTGTTTTGCTTGGGTTTTCATGAAGGAAGTTCGAGTGCACTTCTTAAACTGCGAGTGATGTTGGTGATCACTCAAGTGAGCATAGGATCACTCAAGTGATGGTGAGTTCATGGTTGGGTTGCTCTCGGGTCATCACTCGCTAGTCAATGTTCAAGAGTGTGTTCTGACACTCGCAAGTGTGGGCTCCTCACCCGAGTGCCAAAGTTTGTGCTCGAGTAAGCTTTTTCCTTTGATGTTGCATGTGCTCTCAGGTTGTCACTTTCTGTGTTGCACTTTTGGGGACTCGAGTGGATTTGGAGTCATCACTCGAGTGCAAAGCCTTATGCTCGAGTGTGGTGAGTAATTTCTGGCCGAGATAGTTGCTCACTGTCACACACTCGCGAGTGAGAGCCATTCTCACTCGAGTGCAAGCCTCTCATCACTCGAGTGAGGTCATCTTCACTTGAGTGAGCCAGTTGAAAATTAGTGTTGTGCTTCCAAAAAGGGGTCTTCAGGGTAGTTTCTCCCAACCCTTTTAGCTTATGTTTAGGCCTCTAATAGCTACCTAAAGAGTCCTAAATGATAACCAACTTAGAGTATTATGGAAATATGTATTTGGAAAAGAGATTGATTGGTTGTCCCTAATTTGGTTATAGGATTTGACATTTGTCAGACTCGTGAGCCTACTATGCCGAAGATCGTCAGGAAAGATACAGGTAGTGACTCATCTCTTATACTTTGTGTAAATGTATTATATGTATGCCTATCATGCATTGTGTTGTTGTTGCTGCTTTGTGATGCCTTGAGACGCTTTGTGAAGCTTTATAGTGCTTTGTGCTTTGTGATGCTTTATGACGCCTTATGGAGCTTTGTGATCCTTTGAGCTTTGTGATGCTGCTGCATAGTATTTACCGTGAAAGTGGGCATAGTGATTACAGTGTAAGCTGGTATAGTGTTTATCTCGAAAGCGGGCATAGAGCATTATGATACAGCCGTGAGTGCTGTTAGTTATGGCGCAAGCCATGACTCATAGTGTTGCTGCTGAACATGATGAACTTACATGCTTCGTGTTTATATATTGTATGAGTGATTTGTTACTACTGGGATTCTTTAGAATCTCATTCTTTCCAATGACTAACATTTCAGACAGGGCAAGTAGCTCAAAAAGGAAGCGGACGACCCGGAGTAGTTAGAATCTTTTAGGGACATTTTACTTTTGGATTGTTGGTTATCTGTTTTGGATTTGGGATTACTGTATGTATATGGGGTGTATATATGATTTTTGGATATGTAATCCCCATTCTGGGAAACCTTAAACCCATTGTGTATATATACATGTAGCCCGGGGTTGCCGGGATTTTAGTTACGTACTCTGATATTTATTATGTGATATAACTGCACAGGTAATTATATTCGAAAGTGAATGTGAGACCAGATGAACTATGTTTTGAACTGTTTTTCTAGACACCCCATCTTGAAGGTGAGGGATTTTAAATGTTGTTTTTGTCTTATTGGTCTCTATTTCACTTAAATTTCATAATCTGGATATAATTACAGTGAGGGGGTTACAATTACCGCTATGCCAAATAGACCCTAACTTGTTTGAATCTCAGAAAGTCATAAATACGATGGATATTTCTTGGTGCAAGCGAGCTTAGGGGTGTATATATAAAAATTTATAGTGATGGTGCCTACAAAATAATATGTGCCAAATTATTGATTAGAAAAAAATCAAGATAATTAAATCCGAACCCGCCGAGGTAGTGGGTTAAGAGTCAGTAGGTCAAACCGAAGTCAAACCGGAACAAACCCGAGGCCAAACCAGTGAGAAATTGAAGATTTTAGAGTTATTAATATGAAATTCTAAAGAAAAATTTTAAAAAAATTGATTTTTTTTAAATAAAAATAATGGACATGTTTACCTGTCGGTTTGCTAGTTTCCAGTCTGAGTTTAAGAACAATGGAAAAAACTAATTTTTTAGTCTCTCAAATTTTGACTTACTTATAACTCAATCTTTAGAGTTTAAAAACTAGAGGTAGTATTACTGCACAAACTCAAATGGGATAAAAGAGAAGACATTGACTTCCCTGTATTATGCCTAAATTAGTTATCTAGCTAGCTTTCTATTTTAAGGACCCAAGTAGGCAGTATTAAATAAAGTGTAAGTTTTCCTATGTTTGTTGGTCCACATTACTTATTTCATCAAATTTTAAGACCAGGATTATGATTACATAGATTCATATATACCAAAAAAATTTTCAGATATTGGAAACAAAAAAGAATAAAAGAGTGCCTCACCTTCAAACTACCACAACACAAACGGGGCGTCTCCATTGTGGAAACTTCATCCTCTTGTGGGATATCCTAAAACCCTTTACCTTGAAATCCGTAATTATAATTCGAAAATGCTTAATTTAAACGAATAAGAGACCAATAGATAATTAAACTCATTTCAGTCCCTTCCTGACGGCAGGGTTTTCACAAATTCTTTCAAAACTTCATCCCTTCCCTGGTCTCAATTTTCAAATTTTGAATATAATTACCTGCGCAGTTAGTCGTATTCAAATATATAAGAGTGTATAATAAAGTCCCGGCAACTCCCAGGGTTCATTCACTAAGGGTTTAAAGTTTCCCATATAGGGGATTACAATACCATTCCAAAATTATTATTTACATCCCCAAAAATAATATATAGAAATCCCAGATCCAAATGGATAGCCAACAACCTAAAAGTAATTCCCCTATATGGTCCTAGCCGGTTCTAGTCGTCCGTTTCTCCTTGGAGCCACTTGCCATGTCTGAAGGTTAGTCAATGGAAAGAATGAGATTCAAGAAAATCCCAGTAGTAACAAATCACTCATACAATATATAAACACATAGCATGAAGATCATGTTTAGCAGCAACACAATGATGCATGGCTCATGCCATACACGACAGCACTTACAGCTGTATACACAATGCGACAGCTTTCGCTGTAATCTCTATGCTCAATACAACAGCTTACGCTGTAATGGCAGCAATATCTCAAAGCATCACAAAGCATCTCAATGCATGACAACATACAACAATGTTCTATACACAGTACAAGAGAAAGAGTCACTAGCTTGTTCTTTCCTGACGTTCCTCAGCACAGTGGGCTCACGAGTATGGCAGATGTCAAACCCTATAACCAAGATTAAGAACGGCTGATTAATCTCTTATTCCAAGCTCTTTTCTTTTATAACACTTAAAGTTGGCTATCACTTGAACTCTTTAGGTGACTTTTGAAGCCTAGACACATGCCTAAATGGTTGGGGAAAACTACCCTGAAGATCCCTTTTTGGAAGCTAAATCACTGATTTTTGGCTGAGTCACTCGAGTGATGCCCCCACTTACACTCGAGTCCCAGCAAGTGAGACGCAGAAAGTGTGTACCCGAGAGCATCAACACCTCTTGGAGTAGCCAGTTCACTCGGGTACTATCCTTGGCACTTGAGTGATAACACATATTTACCCGAGTCCTATCAAGTGATATGTGGGAAGTGACAACTTGAGAGCAACTAAAGAACCCCAAAGTGACCAGTGCACTCGAGCACTAGCCCTAGCACTCGAGTGACTACCCAACACCCACAAGTGCCCACGCGTACTCTTGACAATTTGCTTGCGAGTGCTAACCCGAGACGCACATCCATAGTGCTACATGCACATGTACTCGAGTGATACCCTATGCACTCGAGTAGAAACCCTTATCACTCTCAAGTGAAGAAGTGCACTCTTGGTTTCTACCTGATAACTCTACTGATACACTGAAGAGAGAGGGAAATATCATTCTGCACTCAAGTGAGACCCTACCTTACTTGAGTGAGGCTTATCAGAAGCCAAATCGCAGCAACTGATATAACTTTCCAGACTTGCCTAAACTGATCCCAATGGTTCAAAAACTCATACCAAAGCTCATTCCCATCTAAAATACCATAAGGAACCTATTGGGAACACTAAGATAATCAAAATCTCACCACAATGACACATTCCACACTCACAACCACATTGTCCACCAAAATCACCTAATGGTCACAACTTCCTCCTCCCATTTCCAACCTAACTCTAATAGCTCAAAGGCTCAATATGCCACCAATTTAACCATAATACACTAACCAATTCTCTCATTTCAATTTCACAAGAAAATCAGGGCATAATTCTAAACATATCAAAACTTAACCAAAAATCACAACAAATATATCAAAGTACTACAAATGCTCACCTCCTTCACTTCCAAAGACAAGCTTCTTGATTCTCTAGCTTCCAAACTTGTTCTAGCTTTAAAACACCTTCTTTCAAAAATCTAAAATCATCAAGATGAAGCTCTCATCAAGGTGAACAACATTAATGAAAAGGTCTAGAGCATGAGAGGCCAACAAAGATATCAAAATCTTACCCTTAATTTTCTCTTTCCTCTTGAAGCTCAACGAAAATAGAGTATAGGAGAGAGAGATGAGAAAATGATGATGAGCACACAGATTTTCCCTTTTCCTTTTCATTCTCCCTACCATGGATTCACATAGACTCACACACGTAGGATTCCGCCTCTTGCTCTTTCAATCCTAGCCATTGATCTCAAGTTACTTATGAATTTCCTCTTCGGTAACTGACTAGTTGGTTGGTAACATTACGATTTTGCCCCTGATTGTCACAATGATTATTACTAAACCATCTTCAAACATTTTTATATCACAATGCACATCATATTCTTCAAAAGTGTTTATTCATTAATAATTATATTACTTTTGAAGTCATTAGCCCTTAATTACAATTCAGGATATTACATATCCTGCACTGAATGAACTACTACATACCTACGGTTCTAAATATAAGACTTAGTTGATTTTTTTTAGAGAAATTAAGAAAGCTAAATAAGTTACTTAATCATATCATATGTTTTATATGATTAAATTATATATCAATTTACAAGTCAGATAAATTAATTTAGAGAAAAAATGATTAATATAAATATTTTAAAATAATTAATTAGCTTCTTTAATCTCATACAACAATTTAACTGGGTCTTATATTTAGGATCAGAGATAGTACAATTTAGTTTGTTAATATAGTTCATTAGACAGTTTTAATATTAAAAAAAACAATTGCATAAATAGGGATAGCCAGTTACCATATCACTCCGTACGTGTCTGGGGCGATCATGTAAAGTTTCGTTTGTTGTGAAGGCAAATTAAGTAGGAGTGTTAGGGATCGGGAAATGCCATTCCCGATCTCGATTCTGAGAAGGGTTCAGGAATGATTTTCATTCCGGATCTCAGATTTTCTTTTTTTTTAAAAAAAAAATCTCTATATTAAATTTTTTGTTGTATTTCCTTTAATCTAGTATACATATATAATTTATCTAATATTATATTGTACCAAATAAATCTAATAAAAATATATAATTAATCCAATACATGCTTAAAGTTGTCGATTCAGCTGCAAAAAGAACAAAGACAAGAACAAAAAATTAGAATTATTTAATAAATAATGAACAAAATTAACTAAAAGAATAGATATTAAATTAAGGGTGTTAGGGATTTTCACATTTTATTTTACACTTGATCTTATTTTCTTAAATATTTTTAAAAAATGTACATGTATATATATATTCGGGATCGGGAAGTTCCATTCCTAATCTCGACTTTTTCCCGATCCTGAAATCACATTCCTGATCCCGAAATTAAATCCTGTCCCGATTTGCTCGGGATCGAAACGGAAAGATCATGACAAGAAATTGATGAACACCCGTAAATTTAAGTACCCAAACAAAAAAAACCTCCTAGAGAATAGGGCTAGATTCATTTTAAAAAATATATATATATATATATATATAACTTGAGCGTCACTACCGTATCATTAATTATCAAGAAGAGGGAAACAAATAAAGATGTGACTACAGTGAATTAATGAAGGGAATGACGCCAAAGATAAGATCAGTGAAACCATAAATCATACACTGAACATAGAACTATGGTATCATTAACACATATCCAGGGATAAGATCAAAGAGGATATGAAGTCCGCACTATGAAAAGGTTGCAAGGCTCTTTAACGGACCTGATGCAGTGCATCCAGGAATTGTATTGATGGCAAGGGTAGACTGTGCATTGAAGGTATGTGCATCACCTTCAGTTCTGATTTATTCCCTGAAAATCTCATTCAGTCATCTTCAATTGTGAATACTTTTTGATTGATCAACTCTACCATTTTCTTCTTTTGAAGTAAATACTTAGTTCTCTAAACATCTGAAGCTCAATGTTATATAGTGGCAAAACATGCTTTGGTGATTTGTCCTTCTTTTCACTTCTTTGGCAGCACAGATAAATACTAAACTCTGTGATAAGTTTTCTGCTGGTCATTATCCTATGCTTCTTTGGGGACCTCCTCCTAAATTTGTTGCTGGTAGTTGGGAACCTAAACAAGACAAGGTTGATATATGGAGGATTGATGACAGCTGATAGGCTGCTTAATTGGATCAACAAGCAAATGGGCAGATATGAGTTATATTATTGCCAATGTAAATCTGTTACCAGGCCTACCAGAGGCTTACATCAAAAAGTATTCTAAAAGTTCCTCATTTCCTATTAACCTCTTAAGTGTGGCGAGAAGCGTATTTGACTAGAAAGACTCGCCACATGAGAATCAAGTGTTGGCTGTGCATCTCAACATATTGGGAAGGCCATCTAGTTGGTGTCAATTGACTGTTGTTTATAGTAGATTTTTAGCAAAATCTAGCTATTACCAAGATTTAGGGCTTCTTAAGCCATCAAATAATGAAGAATGCACCAGAGAGGCTCAATTTGTTTTAATTTTTGTTTTTAATTAGGGTATGCAATGACATGGGCAGTAGGATAAAAATTAGTCACAGAATTCAAGGCCTGCGAACTATGGAGTATAAAATTAAACTAAACTAGTTCAAGAGTCTAGAAGTTTGCGGAAACATTTCTTAGTGCATTTGATGGGACATATATTTAGTGTAATATATTTTTCTGAAAAATATGTGAAATTGATTTATACTAATTTTCTTGTCTTTAACTTTTAATGTTCTTCTTAATGTTGCAGTTCATTTGGCTTGGATGATCAGAAATTTGAGAATGAGAATCTTTCATCCAATGTGTCAGACCCTGAACAGGTCCCTTGACAATTCAGACATAAACTTCATTGGATTTAGTTTAATTCTAATTTCCTTTTTATTTTTCTAAATATTTACATGTATGCTATATATATTATGGAAGATTGCAAGGGCTGTCTATGAAGTTGAAGAGACAACAGCCATAGCTTTCTCCTTAATTGGTTGTCTGTTTTGTTTTTCTACATGGATGGAAGAGCAAATACTCTCTGGTTTGCAGATGATAAAGCCTGAAACCCGTGCTTCACTCATAAAATTTCTTCAGCTTTTGGTGGCTCATCATCCTTCTAGAAGGTATTACGAACCACCTTTTATCATCCTCTGCATCTCCAATTTTTGTGTAAATTTATTTTCTTCTATTTTGAATCACTTATTTCAGATGTCGGAAGGGTGCTGCTGAATCACTTGTGAGCTTTGATGACTTGTACCCAGCAGATTTGCAATCAGTTCATAGTCATGAAGATGACAGTGGAAATGTTGTGGCAAGGAACTTTCAGATTTGTGGAAAAGATGTACCTCGTGGGTACTGGGTAGGATTAATAATTTCTTTTCAAAAAATCTAGCCTAGTTATATGCTAAACCAGAACTATCATATTCTTTAATCTTATGCTGATTGATATGTGAAATTGCTGCTCTTTTTTTTCTTAAAACTGCCTGACTTCCCAAGTTACCATCTTGATTATTAAGCACTGGAGGACCTTGGATCTTATTTAGTCAATTTTTATTTTTGCTATGGCTTTCATCTTTCCATCAGTCATTTTTTATTTTTTTAATAATTTTGTGCTTATAAATTGAACTTTGACTTTGTATTGAGACTGAGATCATTCCTGATAACTTTGGTTTACTTCCATTGTTCTTCTGTAGATGTTCTGTCGCGGTAGCAAGAATGATACCAGGGGCTTTAGGTACTGATTTGCCTTCTATGTTCATATTTATGCCAATGATCACACTATTATGTGTGTTTCAAAATAATATTTATTGAGTGGCTTCGCCCCTCTCTTTAGTCTTGAACTCTTCATTGCATGACTAGTATATCAGAGCATCTTTGAACAGGGTGCCTTGTCTTATCATTCTTGTTTCCTCTTTCTCAGCTGCGGTTTATGGGTTCTCCTGCATTCGCTTTCAGTGAGAATCGAGGATGGAGAAAGTCAGTTTACATTTAACGCGACATGTGATTTTGATCACAACTTTTTCATCTGTGAGGAATGTCGGCAGCATTTTTACAATATGTGTTGGTAACATTGAATCGAGACTACATTTTAGTGTCATCATTTGAACTCATAAATTTTCTTTTATCTTGAATAATGTTTAATTTTCAGCGTGTCTAGTCCGATCAACAAAGCTCGTGACTTTGCTCTCTGGTTGTGGAGTGCCCATAATATGGTCAATGAAAGGCTGATGAAGGAAGAAGCATCTCTGGGAACTGGTGATCCCAAGTTTCCAAAGATGGCATGGCCTCCAAAGAAGCTGTGTCCTACTTGTTACCAAGACCTTAGCCGGAGGACCAACAGAATCGAATGGAATAAGGATGAGGTCTACGAGTTTTTGACTCTATACTTTGGAGAAAAGCTTGCATCTTTGTATAAGAACAAGGGCATAGCTGGAAATGACGGAACCGAAGGAGCCGTTGAAGATTTAACAGCATCAAGTAGTGCACTTGTGGTGCCTTTGGGAGCTGCATTGGCAATTGCTATTGCTAGCTGTGGTTTTGGAGCACTTGCTTGCTACTGGCGTTCCCAACAAAAGAGTCGGAAGTATTTTCACCAACTACACTCTTTAAAGAACATATGATGATTAGGAGGGTAATGAATTCTTTCAAACTTCGTCAAGTCACAGTATTTTAATTTTTAAACTTTATATATCCAAGTCACTGGGAAAATATATTTTCATAATTTTTATTGAGGGTAAGCTTATGGGGACCAAATTCATGACTTCTTGGTTATAAAAGCTTTGATACCATACTAAACTGCTTAATTATAAGGGGTTAATACTATTGTTGGTCCTTATTGAATTTTGGTTGTGGTTTTTGTAGTTTTAAATCTTTGGCTTTTGTTCCTATAATTTCATAAAAAATTGGCTTGAGTTTAATAAATTGTTACTATATTTTTAATGAATTTTGGTTTTGATCCTTATAATTAAACTCAAACCAAGTCTTTATAAAACTATAAGGATCAAAACGAATGATTTGAAATTACAGGTACAAAAACCAAAATTCGATCAAACTATAAGAGGACTAATAATAATATTAACCCTAATCATAATCATTAATGTTTTAGAATCATGTCAGTGACTTTAGGGGATGAGTTAAGTTTCTCATTAACGTTTTTCATATTTCAGGCCAAGGAGAATTAGCTGAGAAGAATACTGAGAAGGCGAATATCGATTTTGCTCAATCCTAAATTATGGTCACTTGCTTCAGAGAGAACAGCCAAAGGTCCTTTTTGAGATTGTACAGGATATGATTCTTAGCTGCTTCCGTTTGGACTAAGATTATTATTGATCTTGGATCTTGCTTTCACTAACTTTCCTTTGGGCAATGGTCACACCTAGTTCCGCTTAGAAACATTTGGTCAAGGTGTGGAATTTTTTGTTGGATTAGTTCTGATTTCCTTTTTTTTTTATCAAAAGCAACTTGTATGAGTTATGTACGCCAAAAAAAAAAACTCAAGTTAAGAGCAAGAGATTACATTCTTGATGTTTCATCATTTTATACCGAACAGTTTGAATGAATGAAAGAGATTACATTCTTGATGTTTCATCATTTTATACCGAACAGTTTGAATGAACGAACGAACGAACGAACATCAGCCTTGTTCTTGGTATTGTTCATGTTCCTTTTTCATTTTGGTTACAAGTACTTCCCCTGTCCTAATTATAGGACAATATTTGAGAGTTGATTTTGATCCTAATTATAGGACAAAGTTTTAATTTTTATCAATTTCTTCCCAAAATACCCCCCATTGATACTTTCTCAATAATAATGAAACACAATAATAATTTTATAATACACCTATATATTCTATAAAGTGAGTAATACTTTGCAACTCATTTTGGTTACAAATATTATTTACTTCCTTCTTGAAAAGAAGCCTGCTTATCAAATGCATTCATAATTGTCATAATTAAGTGTGTTTGGATAACTCTCGAAACCATTCTTTTGTCTCCAAAATCATGGTTTTTAGAAAAACAATCCAAACACTCATATTTCTCATAATAATGTTTTTTGCCAAAACCATGGTTTTGTTATCAGCTAACCAAACACTCTAGTTTTCTTAGGAATCCATGAGTGTGTTTGGATTAGTTTTTGGAGAATAACATCTGGAGAAAAAGTAATAAAAGTGATTTTTGATAATAGATTATTAGAAGAATAAATTATAGGAAAAAAAGTGATTTTAATAAAATGATAGTGTTTGGATAACTATTATTAGAATAACTTTTTCATGTTCAAATTATCAAAAATGACATTAGCTAATGTGATAATTGCATATAATGGATAATATTCCATTTTAAAGATTTTTAATATCAAATTTTATAATAAATACCAAAATTTAAATAACTTTGTCTGCTAAATTAAAATTTATAACATTAGTCAGATTTATGCAACTAACCAATTGCGCGTGCGGAGAGGAGATCAAGGAATTGTGCTGTAGTCGGGGAATTTCAGAAATGGATCTCTTGGCCATGGTTTCAACCCTCGAAACCAAGGAATAAAAAATCGGACTGGGTAATGAACCGGTTACGGCATAGGTTTAACGGTTAATGGGTCAATCGGGGTCTAACCGGTGGCTGGACCGGCCATATTAAAATATTATAATTTATTAGTAACAATATATATATTAATATATTTTTAAACTTCGATAGATAAAAATAAGATTTTTAGAAAAAAATGTTTAAAATCTATTAGTATTAGTTATAATGCCTATACTTATACAATGATATCTTCTTTCCTATAATTATTATATCCTTTTAAATAATTTTTTTCATTATCTTTTTCTTTTTTTTAGATTTGTTCTTTCTTTACCTACTTTTTTCTTCATCTTGATTTTCAACCTTTCATTTATTCTTTCTTTACCCACTTATGCAATGATATCTTCTTATCCTTGATCCTGATCCTGATCCTCGTGTTCTTTCCTCCAACCAACACTCTTGTGGTCATATCTTACATTTGATATTATTTTGCCGGCTCATTCTTGATACATGTGCCATTATTTTATTTTATAAATGATGTTGGGAATCCAAAGCAAAACTATAGAGTAGTAGAGCACATACTTTATTTGCCTCTTTCATCCTCCATTTTTCTTTTTTCTCTTCTCCGAAATCATTTTCAGATCCTCCCTTTTCTATTTTCTGCATTTTTTAAAAAAATTTTAATTCGGCTGATAGTTTGATGATCTTCTTTTCGTGAGATCCCGCAACTAGCCACTTTCCTTGCTTGGTTCCACGTGATCTCTAGCAGCCAAATTCTGTCATAACCTTTTCTTCATCAACCTCCACAGTCTCAGCATCTCGCATCTCCTGCAAGTAGCGGTATCGCTATTTACATTGCTTCTCCTTCCCTTCTTCATGCTCCATTGTCAACTGGCAGCTTGCTCCCCATCTTCGATCAACCTCCACCGTTGTTTTGGGATTTCTTTAAAATTACTTTAAAAACATTTTCATAAGCTATTCTTTAAAATTACTTTTTTTACTTTTTCTCTAAAAGCTATTCTTCAGAAGCTAATCCAAACATACTCTTAAGAGAGAGAAAACAGAAAAAATAGGATGGAAAGTACAAACTTCTCTGTTGTTGTTGGGCACTGTTGCTGGTGAAAAAAAGGTTACAGTTCTCAGCATGATATAACTAATCTAACCGTTTGTTTTAATTTTTTAGAAATGTTTTTACGATTTATAAGATATATGAGAAGAGTTTATGTTTTTACGATTTACAAGGTATGTGAGAGGAGTTTTGTCTCGGCTTGCAGAAAATAACCTCTATAACTATAGTTTAGGGGTTTCCCAAACATATATTAACAAAAATCCGTGCAAGCAATAACTGTCAAATGATAAAAATACAAAAGTCTTGGCAACTGATCATTGTCCAAATCCAAATGTGATTTACTAAAATTCAATGGTGAATCATCAAGCTTACTTCCAATCTTTCAATCTTAAGTAGGGGAAGAGCACGTGTAATGTGTAACTGTTATTAATCATTTGGAGAATGATTGAAGTTGGGGAATTCAAGGCCTTATATGCTTAATAGGAGGATACCTGTGACTGTGAGTAATTAAAATGGGGCTAGCTTCATTAATTAAAAAATTAAAAAAGCCTCCAGGATTAGTTTTTGATATAACTCTCCATTTTTATTTATAAATAACAAAATGGGTTTAATTAGTGTATCGTACTCATATTACAACTTGAGCGCCACTGTGTCATAAATATCTAGAGTGGGCAGGAAACAAATAATGATGTGACTAGCTGGGAATTAAGGGAGTGAATTACTCCGTAAATACTCTTTTTTTTTTTTTTGAAAATAAAAGAGATATGGAAACAGAAATATAAAAGAGCAAAATGATGAGAAAAAGAAATGGAGTAATTTTCATTCACTCTTATTTTTTATAATTACAATGCTATGTATAAGATCTCTATTTATGGCTTCTAAGGTGTGTTTGATTTGAGGAGAGGGTAGGGGAGGGAGAGGAGGAGAGGGAAGTTAAATTACTTTTTTAGGTTGAAGGTATTTAAATTTCGAGCGTCACTCGTGTTTCTTATAATTACAATGTTTGGTTTGAGGTAAGTGTAGGGGAGGGAGGGGAGGAGAGGGGAGTTAAATTACTTTTTAGGTTGAAGGTATTTAAATTTTAGATCAGAACCCAAAATTTAAAAGAATGATAAGGTAAATTTTGGATTTCTCTTATCCAAAATGGTAATTTACCAATCCTCCCCTCTCCTCTATCCCCTCAAACCAAACACACCCTAAGAGTCATCACCAAAGATCACAATTAATATACAATATATGGTACAATTAATACTATATGAGCCTTCATATTATTAAATAGCCTTTTAATTTCTCCCCAATATTTATGAATACTAACTAAGATATAAGTCCGCATAATTAATATTCATGACATTTTTTTTCCTTGCTAACTACTCCGTAAATATTCAATGAATACAAATCATATATACACTCTGAACTTAAGAACTACACTATCATTAATAAAAAACAAAGAGGAACACGAAATCCAATAATGAAGCTCATAAATGAGTAATTAATTAATTACTATGGAGTACCAAAAGTTTGGATGCTTTTAGAATAGCCTCTATATTATTATAAATATCAGATGTACCAATTGGCATTTCAGAACGATCCCATAATTCTGAGGTCTCAAGTTTTCTTCATTACATACAGGACGGTAAGAATAATGTCTTGGATAGTAGAACTGGCTACAGCGGTGGCAACTGTGGCGGCGGTGGTTGGAGCCGCCGTGAGTACTGTAAATATGGTGCTGGAAGTGATTGAAGCTGCTGACAGAGTGAAGCAACATATGGAGAAAAAGGCTAAAGCTGGCTAAAGTTTTTCATGGTCGTGTAATAGATTACTCCCTCCGGTACTATTTATAAACGACTTTCCTCTTAATTGCGTAAAACAAACTGATAGTTAAAAATAATAAATATGTCATAAATGTCATTTTTTTTTTTTCATATATGCCCCTATTTATGAAAAGAGTATATGAGAGAGAATAGATAAAAAGTATGAGTGATAATGAGTATAAAATATGAGAGAGAATGAGTATTTAATAGGGGTAAATTAGGAAAAAGAAGCTTAGATTTTCAGACAAAAAGTGAAAGTTGTTTATAAAAAGGACCAACCCTATGAAAGAGAAAATTGTTTATAAATAGGATTGGAGGGAGTAGTTGTGTGGATCTTTTATATTTTTCTTTACAGTTGTTGCCAAGCTTAGTCTCTACGCAAACTTGCCCTTTAAGTTGGCCTATATATTTCTTATTAGTGGTGAAGATCTATAAACAGAGATCTTGGGATAAGCATCGTAGAATTACTGTCTTCTTTCTCTCTTGAATAAGAATAATGTCTTGGATCGTAACACTGGCAGCAGCGGGGGCAGCGCTGGCAACTGTGGCGGGGGTGGTTGGAACCGTCGCGACTGCGATAACTGTGGTGGTGGAAGTGATGGAAGTTGTCAACAAAGCGAAGCAACATATGGACAAAAAGGCTAAAGCTGGCTAAAGTTTTTCATGGTATCGTGTAAGAAATTAGTTGTGTCGATCTTTTGTATTTTGCTTTTCAGTTATTGCCTAATATATATGTTATCACTCGGTATGTGGATTTTAAGATAATTAAATCTGGACCGGTCAGTGAACTGATCGGGGTATTGGATTAAGAGTCAGTGGCCGGGTTAGATCGGAGTCAAACTAGACTAAACAGGTAAAAAATGGAAAATTTTAAGCTTATGATATGAAATTCTAAAGAAATTTTTTTTTTAAAAAAAATAAAAACTGGACTTGGACCGGGTCACCGAACCGACCGATCTACTGGCCAGTTTCCGATCCGATTCTGATCAGATAACACTTGGATTTTTACTTGTTTGTGTACGTCTACTTAAGTTTTTATCTTAATATAAATATAAGATCCACTTGACTTTTTTTTTTTGGAAAGATTAAAAAAAATTAAATAAATTACTGTAAATTATTTATATTTATCATTTTTATACCAAATAAATTTGTCTAATTTAAAAACTAATATATAGTGTAATAATATATTATACATGGTATGATTTAATTATTTATTCAGCTTCTTTAATCCCTCCGAAAAAATCAACTGAGTCATATTAAGAACAGGAGGGAGCACATTTTAAATTAGATTAGATGCTTTATCTCAGTCCCTTTTTTTTTGGGGTGACCGACGTTCTCTAAATATATACCTGAAACTGCTACGACATGCACATATAGAGCGAAATCCAATTAATTGATTGTAATTCGAATATTGAGGGAAAATTATTATAACCAATGCCATATATATATATATATATATATATATGTATGTATATATATGTCATAATTTGAATATATAACAGAAACTTGTAGAGGAGAACATTAGATTAATTAGAATTCGATGAATCGATGAAAGAAAAAGCTGACGAACTTATTGAATTGTTATTTATGTAATCTTGTAGTTAACTCTATTGAGCCATACTTGTTCTTTCCTATTCCAAATTAAAACAACAATTAGCGTGTACCTACTTTATTAAATTATTCCCTTCAATCCTTTTTATAAGAAACATTTTTTCTCATAGGGTGGTCCTTTACATAAGGAACAAATCCCTTTTGTGTGAAATTTTAAACTAGTTTTTACATTTTTACCTCTATTAAGTATATGCTACTCATTATCTCTTTACAATAAATTTTCACTCATTATCTCTCATGCACTCTCTTTATAAATAAGAGTATAATTGGAAAGAATAGTATATATTTTCACACATTTATTACTTTTAATAAACATTTTGAACTATATGATTTTGGATCTGGCTTAGGTCCTTTACCTCAAAAGAAAATGAGGCTCCTTTTCTTGATTTGGGCTATTGGATGAAGATCTTAACGGCCCAGATCAAGAAAAGGAACCTCCTTTTTCTTAAGGAATATGACCAAAACCAGATCCATGATTTTGATAGTTGTTCTTTATAAAAAGGATCAGAGAAACTTTTATATGGATCCTTTCATTTTAACCCGTTTGTGTTTGTAATTTTGTAAAATAAAAGAAGAATGACAGAAAAATATCATTTGAACTTCAAAATCTTGCTGACAAGAAGAATAATGGGATTGACAACGCAAATCTTTGTTAAAGGACTAATTTAGAATTTAGAAGTTCAAATGGTATTTTTTTGTCATTCTCCCTAAAATAAATATCGGGGATATGTAAAATTCAATTATTTCATTCAAGTTAAAATTTGCAACTTTTACACCCTGGGAAAAAGATAAGAAAAGAAAAGCAACTGCATAAGTTAAGGAGCCGGATATTACATTATTGATTGTTCATCATTTAATACCAAACACTACTTTGAATGAATGAACATCAGCCATGTTATTGGTATTGTTCGTATTCCTTTTTTTTTTTTTTGTTTAGGAGTATAATAATATACATTCAGCTATCAAATAATCTAATTAAATTCAAATATTTTGAGATGCAAAATGGGGATAACTGATATTTGAATATGTTTTTTTTGCTACCAATAAGGGCCTGTTTGGTACAAGGAAAATTTGAGGAGGGAAATGAACTTAGAGAAGAGAAAGGAAGATTGTAAAAGGTGATGAAAGATGGGTTGAGGAAAGATGGGTTGTTTGGTAGGAAGAAAATTAAGGGTGGAACTTGAGGGAAAAAAAAGAGAAATGTCCATTTTACCCTCAACATAAATTAATAATTATATATTAATTAAATTTATATTTCAATTCATAAATTAAATACTTAGTAGTACAATAATTTAAAAATAAAATAAAATGAATACAATATAAATAATGATTTAAATACATAAAAAATTATTTATTTATTAATGAACTTAAAATTGTTTTTTCTATAGAAATTCGAATTTGCAAGGCGGGAATTTTGAAAAGTTCGAATTTATTGATGAAATTTGAATTTTCAAGGCGGGAATCCTAAAAATTTGAATTTGATAAGCAAATTCTGCAGTAAATTCGAATTTTCTACTTTTTAATTTAAATATTTCAGGGGCATATTTGTCTTTCGGATCTTCCTCCACTGAAAGAACTTAGGATCCCATCAATTTTGGTGAGATCTTGTCTTCCCATAAATAAGTGAACATTGGTGTGTCTGGGGTGGGCTCGGAAACCTGAGTTCTAAGGAAGAATGAGCCAAAATTGCATACTAAACGATAGAACTTATACATATTCCCTTCCCTTCCCTTCCCTTCCCTTCCCTTCCCTGATCTTCCTTATACCAAACAGGCCCTAAGATTCAAACATACACCCTCGCTTGAGCAGCTCTCGATCTTGATATTATTTGTTCTTATTTCTTTGAAATGTTATCATAAACCAATCAATACTTTAACAGCCCATTTGGTTTAACATGCTGGAAAATATGTGATTTAAGGAACAAAACATCAATTGCAAATGAGAATAGAAGCTCAATGGATGTGTCCTTAATGAGCATTTTGCATCACAGCTCATTGCTCAGTGGAAGCTGTAAAAAAGTTGCATAAGTGTGGAGAAGTAGCTTTTTTTTGTTATCTGACTTTTGTAAAAATCAGATAAAAAAAAGTCATATTGTAAATGTGATTTGTGTTTGGATTGACGATGACGGAAGTGACTTTTTTTCTAACCTTAAACTTGTTTGGATTAGTATTTGAAAAATCCGTTTAAATAGAAAATGACTGAAAATGGCATGAATCTTATTGAATATTATATATATATATATATATTATTTATATATATTGTGATAAGTGAAGTGAAAAAATATGAATAAAATTTTATAAAATAAAAAAGTTCAAATATTATTGAAAAAAAAGAATAATACACTATATGCTTAGCACGGGATTGAAGACAGGATTTCAGAAACCCACATCATTCTCTTAAAACCGAAAATTAATTTTATGAAAATTATCTCTTGTTAAAGCCTATTCTCCTTAAATCATAAGTTAAATAATATTCTAAAAACTTTAATGAAGCACGTAAGTTTGGTACATCACAAGCTTTGTTCTCATAACCAAAATAAAAAAAAATAATATATGAAAATGACCTCTTATTAAAGCGGATTCCCCTTACTTAGGAGTTAAATAATACTCTATAAACTTTAATGAAAGCACATAACTTTAACTAGACCCCCTCTTGCCCCCAAAGTTGGCGGCAAATATATCAAGCACTAAAATAAATTCATGACGCAACAAAAGAATAGGACATATTCAACAACTTTTATATAGTGGCACAATTAACTGAATATGATTCCTTTTCAATCCAGACAAATTCTAACAACTCATCCCCCAACAATGGATCACATCATTAACTATATTATAAAATCAGTTCCGCGAAGCCGACAATGGGAATGGATTAAGGCTGTGTTTGGAAACACGGGATAAATAAGTCTTTATTACGTAAGTCGAGATAAAACTACTCTCACATACTTACCTCGTATACTGTGAATCACGATTTATAAGCACTTATTACCCAAAAATAAGCTATTCCAAACGAACACTAAGTGTGGCTACGGACTCAGAATCCTGTTCATAAGCCATTCTACTTTATTAAACATTATTTATGACGTATTGGGTTGTGTTATTGGAGCTGAGGTCCTACTTAGCAATTAAGTTGTCAATGAGGTCTTTTTTCACAATTATCCCTCCATTTTTTCATTTTTCATAATTTTTACAATTTTTTCTTTTAAATAATACAAAAGCCACTTATGCGAAAGCCAAACCAAACATCATTCACTTTTACGTAAGTTACTTATCCAATTGCTAATCCAAACACTTATCATTTTACCCAATTTAACTTTTTTTTTCTTTTCTAATTTTAAGATTCTATAAGTCTAAGTAAAAATAAGTCACTTATTCAATCACCAATCCAAACACACCCATAATATTTTAGTCCATCGTCTGAACTCGATGGCTCCTGTTTTGAAACAAACAATGTGAATTAGTTTTATATAATGAGCACTTCTGGAATATCTATATAATATCGGAATTAAAAAATCATTATTTAATATTAATAATGTTAAAATTAATTGAATAATATTAATAAAACAAAAGGCATTTAGAGGTTTTAAAGTTGACGTGAAGATTTGAAGGACTTGCTTTTATAAAAGAGAAGTGGCCGGCTGGCTGCCTCGTGCCTTTGTGGTTTAGAGCCATGCTCTTAAACCATTAGGTACGGGTTCAAGACTGGCATTCCCCAAAAAGAACAAAAAAAAGAGAAGTGGCCGCCCACTTAGCAAGACCCAATTTTGAGAATCATTATTTGCTTGAAGTCACTTATATTTTATTATGTTTTTATATTTTGGTCAATTCGCCTAAATTAATTTAATCAGTTTAGTTATTTATTCTTCCAACAAAAGTGATGCACAGTTCACTCATGAATTATCATTAAAGTGAAAGCTATGGCTTTAGCCCATCCTTAAATTCCCCCACTCATCTCTCCACTTTCTCCCTTCGTCAACTTTTCTGATTGTCTTGGTTGTTTACCGATTTCCTTTCAGTGTTTTTTTTCATATATAGTGCATGTGTAAATGTTCAATATTAGGCGGACAACTAGCTAGCATGGCAAATTGTGAGACCCCATTTTCATTTCTAATTATGCGCCCCTCTCTTTCTATCATCCAAGATCAACATATAAGCAACAAAGTTACCCTGAAAAAAGTAAGTAATATAATGTACTCTTTCCGGTCCTAAATATAAGACATAATTAATTTTTTTTTAGATATTAAAGAAGCTAAATAAGTTACAGTACTTAATTATATCATATGTTGTACTCCCTCCGGTCCTAATTATAAGACAAAGTTGACTTTTTTGGAGAAATTAAGGAAGCCAATTAAATTACTTTAGAGTGTTTATATTTTTAGTATCCTTAGATTATATATTAGTTTATTAGTCAAATTAATTAGTTTGAAGGAAAAAATAAAAATAAAAATATTCTAAAGTAATTTAATTCGCTTCCTTAATTACTCCAAAAAAGTTAACTTTATCTTATAATTAGGACCGGAGGGAGTATATCCTTAGATTATATTTTAGTTTATTAGTCAAACTAATTAGTTTTGAGGGAAAAAAATATAAATATTCTAAAGTAATTTAATTAACTTTCTTAATCTCTCCAAAAAAAACCAACTTTATCTTATATATTTAGGACATGAGGAAGTGATATTTATTTTTGACTGTCAAAGTGTTGGTATATGTGTAATGGTGATTGCTTCTATATAATGAGCACTTGTGGTAAATCTATATAATATCGGAATTAAAAAATCATTATTTAATATTAATAATGTTAAAATTAATTGAATAATATTAATAAAACAAAAGGCATTTAGAGGTTTTAAAGTTTACGTGAAGATTTGAAGGACTTGCTTTTATAAAAGAGAAGTGCCCGCCCTCTCAGCAAGACCCAGTTTTGAGAATCATTATTATTTGCTTTAAGTCACTTATATTTCATTATGTTTTTGTCCGGATATCATAGTGATTATATTTTGGTCAATTCTCCTAAATTAATTTAATCAGTTTAGTTATTTCTTTTGAGGGCAAAAAAAAAAAAAAGTTTAGTTATTTCTTTTTTTCGATGAATCAGTTTAGTTATTTATTTTTTCGATTCTCCTAAATTAATGTAAGGAAGAATAACAGAAAAATACCATTTGAACTTCAAAATCCCGTTGATAAAAAAAGTAATGGGATTGACAAGAATAATAATAGGATTGACAACATAAATCTTTATTAATAAATTAATTTAAGATTTTAAAATTCAAGCGTATTTTTCTGTTATCCTCCCTAATGATGTAATGATTTTAGTTATTTATTCTTCCAGCAAAAGTGATGCACTCATGAATTATCATTAAAGTAAAAGCTATGGCTTTAGCCCATCATTTTGACTACATCACCCCTTAAATTACGCCATTCATCTCCACTTTCCCTCTTTCGTCAACTTTTCTGATTGTCTTGGTTGTTTATAATGCTGTTCCAGTTCACTGATTTCCTTTCACTGTTTTTTTCATATATAGTGCATGTGTAAATATTCATTTTAGTGCTTTTAGCTGTCCTACGCTACCTTATCGATTCCCATTTTTTTTAAAGTTGCTTATATATTCTTAGCATTCACATCTTTCAAAGGGAATCTTTCATGCTTATCATCGGTAAAAGATAAAGTTTTTATTAAAAGAGAAATGTTTGTAATGTGTTGAGCGCAGTCTCTACTATTCATTAAATAGGTAGGGTAAGCAACCTACCTATTTATATACGTGAGAACATGATATGTATGTACTAAGCTGATGTACAAAAGAATAATCTAGAATACACATTATTATTTATTGGACTAGTGGACTCTGATAATCAAGGTAATTAAACCCGGACTGGTCAGTGAACCGGTCGGAGTATTGGGTCAAGGGTCAGTGGGTCAGACTAGAGTCAAACCGAAGCTAAACCGGCACCAAACAGGTGGGAAATGAAATATTTTAGGCTTATAGTATGAAATTCTAAAGGAAAAATTTAAAAAAAAAATAAGATTTAAAAAAAAAATAAAAAAAGTTGACCCGGACCGGGTCACCGAACCGGACCGGTTTAGTGCCCGAGTTACCGGTTTCCGGGCCGGTTCGGCCGGTCTGGTCCGGGTTAGAGAACCTGGCTAATAATAACAGCTTGGGTGAATGTCTATTAGGCTTGACAGTGGGCTTGCCTATATCTTCTGGGCTCATAATTCTATTCTTAACATCCCCTCTCAAACTCGGGCCCGGTGACATAATAAGGCTGAGTTTGTCTCTGAAATGCCATAATTTCGAGTGAGAGAGTGCTTTGGTAAAGACATCGGCAATCTAATCAGAGGAAGGAATATATCGGATTGAAAGCTTATTGCCCAGAACTCGATCACACAAATAGTGAACATCAAGTTCTATATGTTTCGATCGAGCATGGAAGACTAGGTTGGAAGCTAACGCTGTAGCACTAACCGTCCAACCGTGAACCAGTGACGGATGGTGATGAGCTTCACAGCCTTCGACCACACCGACACCAATCAGCGACTACACTACCACAAGCATGAAGGACACCAAGATCAGGGAGAACACATACAGTTAAGGGAGGAGTCTGTGAGAAAATGAGAAGAGATGAAGCATTATGCAAGGACAGGTAGGGAATTCAAAATGAATTTATTGCTCCATAATAATGGATTTCTACTATGCCGCTGTGAAAAAACTGGAGCTGTAAGCTTTTGCTCTTAACCCACTTTTTATATAAAAGCTCAATAATATTAACTAGGGGTGAGCATGGGCAAGGATGGGCAAGGTGAGACCCCTGCCATATGCCCAGCCTAAAGGGTGAATGGGCTACATTTTGCAGCTAGATGCCCGGCTCTGCTCGATAGAAGCCCTGACCATTTCAAGCAAGTAAGGGTGGGCTGGGCAGGGTGGACTTCCCTGGCCAAGTGGTAACTCCCTAACCAATACCATATGTGCAAAACCTCCAATTACATCTAATAAATACTATTAAAAACTTCAAATACATTCTATAATTTTACACCTTGAGATATCTCAAAATAAATCTATAACTTGAGTCTAGAAATTAAAAAAACAAAAAATAACACATGTCTTAATAATTACATGACAAATTATGAAGTAATATGCGTTTGTGTATGAATATTGATTGATTTGAATACGTGCAATTGCGATAGAGGCTTCAAAGAAACTAAATTTTTTTCTTTAATCTCAACTTTTTAATGCTTTGTATCATCCATCCAAATCAAAAAACCACGTCCATCCAAAAAACAACGAGTTATATGTAAACTGTGGTGAATGGATATTAAATAATAATATAAAATGTTTCATAAAAATGAAATAATATATATACATAACAAAGAAAATAATACGTACAAAATACTATTTATTTTATATAAAATAATATATATTTTAAATAAATTGCATATAATTTTCAGGGCAGGGCCAAATGGGCAGGGCAATACCCCCTACCCGATGCCCAGCCCTACTTGATAGTTCGCAGAGCAATTTTTTTTATCAGGCCACTTTTTTTGGGCTGCGCAGGGCAATTTTTGACAGGGTTTCGGTAGGCATACATGGTTCCTGGGTACCATGCTCACCCCTAATATTAACGTGAACCCAAACAGGGTCAATTATGGTCACTGGGCTTTTTTCTCTGTACCGCACATTTTACCCTTCTTACTGTAATGACCCAATTTGGGATTAAGGGCTAATGACTTTGAAATTAATTGTAATTAGTGTAATTAAACACTTTTGGAGAAATATTATGTGAATTTGGTATAAATGTTCATAGTGATGATTTTAATAATCATAGTGAAACCAGAGGCAAAATGATAAAATTAGAGATTTACCGACCGATTGGTCAATTATCAAAGAGGAAACTCATTGGTGATTAGAGATCAATGGTTGAGATCCATTGTCAATGGGTCGGAATCATGTGCTTTGAGATTGTGTGAGCTCATGGAGAAGTGAGCAAGATTATGCCAATTTCAATTTGAGGACCATAGGATGATGCCAAAATTCAAAACTCATTTTCTCTCTCTCTCTCTCTCTCTTCTCTCTCCTATTCGATTTTGTGTATGGGAAAAAGGGGAAAAGTTACACATCATCATCTTCTTCCTCATCTCTCATAATCTCTCTCCTTTTTCTCCATTTTTCGGTAATCAAGGTGGAAAGAGAAAGAGAAAGCTTGAATTTTGGGTGAGTAATAGTTCTCCTATGCCCAAATCCTCTTCATTGAACTTGTTCATAGTGTTAAGAGCTCCATTTTGGTGATTTTAGAATTTTAAAAGGTGGTAGTTGGGTGTTGGAACAAATTGGAAGTTTGAGAATCAAGATTCTGGATTTGGCAAGTTGAAGAGGTGAGGATTTGATGCTTTTTGATATATTTATTGTGATTTTTGGATAAGTTTGAGAAATTCTAGAATTTGCCCTGGTTTTGTACCAATGTTTGAATGCATGAATTTCATAGTGGATGATGTTGGAATTAGTTCATTGGAGAGTGATTTAGTGTTGGATGTGGTTATGAGTTTTGGAAGTGTGTTGATTGGAATTGGGTGTTGTGTGTCATAGAGACCCAAGAGTTAAATTGTGGTTAGAATGAGGTTTTTGTGTGATTTGAGGTTACCAATGTGTTCCTTAGGTAATGTTATGTGAGTATGAGCTTTGTGTGGAGTTTGGGAACCATTGGGATTAGTTTTGGCAAAGTTGGAATTTTTTGTCAGTTGCTGTGATCTGGCAATCTAATAGCATCACTCAATTGAGGGAGGACATCACTCGAGTGCTGCAGTGTAATTTCCCTTTTTCCTTTGTGTTTTGCCTGGGTGTTCATGAAGAAAGCTCGAGTGTACTTCTTAAACCGTGAGTGATATTGGTGATCACTCGAGTGAGCATAGGATCACTCAAGTGATGGTGTGAGTTCATGGTTAGGGTTGCTCGCAGGTCGTTACTCGATAGTCAATGTTCAAGAGTGTGTTCTGACACTCATAAGTGTGGGCTCCTCACCCGAATGCCAAATTTTGTGCTCAAGTGAGCCTTTTCCTTTGATGTTGCATGTGCTCTCGAGTTGTCACTTTCTGTGTTGCACTTTCGGGGACTCGAGTGGATTTGAAGTCATCACCCGAGTGCAAAGCCTTATGCTCGAGTGTGGTGAGCACTTTCTGGCCGAGGTAGTTGATCACTGTCACACACTCGCGAGTGAGAGCCATTCTCACTTGAGTGCAAGCCTCTCATCACTCGAGTGAGGTCATCTTCACTCAAGTAAGCTAGTTGAAAATCAGTGTTATGCTTCCAAAAAGGGGTCTTCAGGGTAATTTCTTCCAACCCTTTTAGCATATGTTTAGGCCTCTAATAGCCACCTAAAGAGTCCTAAATGATAACCAACTTAGAGTATTATGGAAATATGTATTTGGAAAAGAGATTGATTGGTTGTCCCTAATTTGGTTATAGGATTTGACATTTGTCAGACTCGTGAGCCTACTATGCTGAAGAACGTCAGGAAAGATACAGGTAGTGACTCCTCTCTTATACTTTGTGTAAATGTATTGTATGTATGCCTATCATGCATTGTGTTGCTGTTGCTGCTTTGTGATGCCTTGAGATGCTTTGTGAAGCTTTGTGGTGCTTTGTGCTTTGAGATGCTGCTGCTTTGTGATGCTTTGTGCTTTGTGATGCTGCTGCATAGTATTTACCGCGAAAGCAGGCATAGTGATTACAGCGTAAGCTGGCATAGTGTTTACCGCGAAAGCGGGCATAGAGCATTGTGATACAACCGTGAGTGCTGTCAGTTGTGGCGCAAGCCATGACTCATAGTGTTGCTGCTGAACATGATGAACTTATATGCTTTGTGTTTATATATTGTATGAGTGATTTGTTACTAGTGGGATTCTTTAAAATCTCATTCTTTCCAATAACTAACATTTCAGACAGGGCAAGTGGCTCAAAAGGGAAGCGGACGACCCAGAATGGTTAGGATCTTTTAGGGACATTTTACTTTTGGATTGTTGGTTATCTATTTTGGATTTGGGATTACTGTATGTATATGGGGTGTATATATGATTTTTGGATATGTAATCCCCATTTTAGGAAACCTTAAACCCATTGTATATATATATATGTAGCCCAGGGTTGCCGGGATTTTAGTTACGTACTTTGATATTTATTATGTGATATAACTGCACAAGTAATTATATTCAAAAGTGAATGTGAGACCAAATGAACTATGTTTTGAATTATTTTTCTAGACACCCCATCTTGAAGGTGAGGGATTTTAAATGTTGTTTTTTGTCTTATTGATCCCTATTTCACTTAAATTTCATAATCCAGATATAATTATAGTAAGGGGGTTACAATTACCGCTATGCCAAATAGACCTTAACTTGTTTGAATCTCAGAAAGTCATAACTACGATGGATATTTCTTGGTGCAAGCGAGCTTAGGGGTAGATATATAAAACTTTATAGTGATGGTGCTTGCAAAATAATATGTGCCAAATTATTGATTAGGAAAAAATCAAGATAATTAAATCCGAACCAGCCGAGATAGTGGGTTAAGAGTCATTAGGTCAGACCGAAGTCAAACCGGAACAAACCCGAGGCTAAACTAGTGAGAAATTGAAGATTTTAGAGTTATTAATATGAAATTCTAAAGCAAAATTTTTTAAAAAAAATTGATTTTTTTTAAAATAAAAATACCGGACCGGTTTACAAGTCGGTTTGCCAGTTTCCAATATGAGTTTAAGAACAATGGAAAAAACTAATTTTTTAGTCTCTCAAATTTTGACTTCCTTATAACTCAATGTTTAGAGTTTAAGAACCAAAGGTAGTATTACTACATAGACTCAAATGGGATAAAAGAGAAGACATTGACTTCCCTATATTATGCCTAAATTAGTTATCTAGCTAGCTTTCTATTTTAAGGACCCAAGTAGGTAGTATTAAATAAAGTGTAAGTTTTCCTATGTTTGTTGGTCCACATTACTTATTTCATCTTATTTTAAGACCAGGATCATGATTACATAGATTCATATATACCAAAAAAAATTTCAGATATTGGAAACAAAAAAGAATAAAAGAGTGTCTCACCTTCAAACTACCACAACACAAACGGGGCGTCTCCATTGTGGAAACTTCATCCTCTTTGTGGGATATCCTAAAACCCTCTGCCTTAAAATCCGTAATTATAATTCAAAAATGCTTAATTTAAAGAAATCAGAGACCAATGGATAATTAAACTTGTTTCAATCCCTTCCTGACGGTAGGGTTTTCACAAATTCTTTCAAAACTTCATCCCTTCCCTGGTCTCAATTTTCAAATTTTGAATATAATTACCTGTGCAGTTAGTCGCATTCAAATATATAAGAGTGTATAATAAAGTCCTGGCAACTCCCGGGGTTCATTCACTAAGGGTTTAAAGTTTCCCATATAGGGGATTACAATACCATTCCAAAATTATTATTTACATCCCCAAAAATAATATATAGAAATCCCAGATCCAAATGGATAACCAACAACCCAAAAGTAATTCCCCTACAAGGTCCTAGCCGCTCCTAGTCGTCTGTTTCTCCTTAGAGCCACTTGCCTCGTCTGAAGGTTAGTCAATGGAAAGAATGAGATTCAAGAGAATCCCAATAGTAACAAATCATCCATACAATATATAAACACATAACATGTAATATCATGTTTAGCAGCAACACAATGATGCATGGCTCATGCCACACACGACAACACTCACGGCTGTATACATAATGCGACATCTTTCGCTGTAATCTCTATGCTCAATGTAACAGCTTACTCTGTAATGGCAGCAGTATCTCAAAGCATCTCAATGCATTACAACATACATATAATGTTCTATACACAGTACAAGAGAAAGAGTCACTACCTTATTCTTTCTTGACTTTCCTCAGCACAGTAGGCTCACGAGTATGGCAGATGTCAAACCCTATAACCAAGATTAAGAACGACGGATTAATCTCTTATTCCAAGCTCTTTTCTTTTATAACACTTAAAGTTGGCTATCACTTGAACTCTTCAGGTGACTGTTAAAGCCTAGATACATGCCTAAAGGGTTAGGGAAAACTACCCTGAAGATCCCTTTTTGGAAGCTAAAGCACTTATTTTTGGCTAAGTTACTCGAGTGAAGAAAGCCTCACTCGAGTGATGCCCCCACTTGCACTCAAGTCCCAACAAGTGAGATGCAGAAAGTGTGTACCCGAAAGCATCAACACACCTTGGAGTGGCCAGTTCACTCGAGTACTATCCTTGGCACTCAAGTGATAACACATATTCACCCGAGTCCTATCGAGTGATATGTGGGAAGTGACAACCCGAGAGCAACTAAAGAACCCCAGAGTGACCAGTGCACTCGAGTACTAGCCCTAGCACTCGAGTAACTACCCAACACCCGCGAGTGCCCACGCGTACTCTTGACAATTTGCTTGCGAGTGCTAACTCGAGACGCACATCCATAGTGCTACATGCACATGTACTCGAGTGATACCCTATGCACTCGAGTGGAAACCCTTATCACTCTCAAGTGAAGAAGTGTACTCTTGGTTTCTGCCTGAGAACTCTACTGATACGCTAAAGAGAGAGGGAAATATCATGCTGCACTCGAGTAAGACTTTACCTCACTTGATTGAGGCTTATCAGAAGCCAAATCGCAGCAACTGATATAACTTTCCAGACTTGCCCAAACTGATCCCAATGGTTCAAAAACTCATACCAAAGCTCATTCCCATCTAAAATGCCATAAGGAACCTATTGGGAACACTAAGATAATCAAAATCTCACCACAATGACACATTCCACACGCCCAACCACATTGTCTACCAAAATCACCTAATGGTAACAACTTCCTCCTCCCATTTCCAACCTAACTCTAGTAGCTCAAAGGCTCAATATGCCACCAATTTAACCATAATACACTAACCAATTCTCTCATTTCAATTTCACATGAAAATCAGGGCATAATTCCAAAAATATCAAAACTTAACCAAAAAGCACAACAAATATACCAAAGTACTACAAATGCTCACATCTTCACTTCCAAAGACAAGCTTCTTGATTCTTTAGCTTCCAAACTTGTTCTAGCTTTAAAACACATTCTTTCAAAAATCTAAAATCATCAAGATGAAGCTCTCATCAAGGTGAACAACATTAATGAAGAGGTCTAGAGCATGAGAGGCCAACAAAGATATCAAAATCTTACCCTTAATTTTCTCTTTCCTCTTAAAGCTCAACGAAAATGGAGTTTAGGAGAGAGAGATGAGAAAATGATGATGAGCACACAGATTTTCCCTTTTCCCATGCACATAAACCGACTTGGAGGAGGAGGGGGAAGAGAAAAATGAGTTGAATCTTTGACCCTCATCCTATGGTCCATATAGTGCCATGTGTCTCCATCTCATTCTCCCTATCATGGATTCACATAGACTCACACACGTAGGATTCCACCTCTTGCTCTTTCAATCCTAGCCATTGATCTCAAGTTACCTATGAGTTTCCTCTTCGGTAACTGACCAGTTGGTCGGTAACATTACCATTTTACCCCTGATTGTCACACTGTTTATTACTAAACCATCTTCAAACATTTTTATATCACAATGCACATCATATTCTTCAAAAGTGTTTATTCATTAATAATTATATTACTTTTGAAATCATTAGCCCTTAATTACAATTTAGGATATTACATATCCTGCACTGACTGAACTACTACATACCTACGGTTCTAAATATAAAACTTAGTTGATTTTTTTTGGAGAGATTAAGAAAGCTAAATAAGTTACTTAATCATATCATATGTTTTATATGATTAAATTATATATCACTTTACAAGTTAGATAAATTAATTTAGAGAAAAAATGATTAATAAAAATATTTTAAAATAATTTAATTAGCTTCTTTAATCTCATACAACAATTCAACTAAATCTTATATTTAGGATCGGAGGTAGTAAAATTTAGTTTGTTAATATAGTTCATTAGACAGTTTCAACTTGAGTTTTAATATTAAAAAAAACAATTGCATAAATAGGGATAACCAGTTACTATATCACTCCGTACGTGTCTGGGGCGATCATGTAAAGTTTCGTTTGTTGTGAAGGCAAATTAAGTAGGGGTGTTCGGGATCGGGAAATGTCATTCCAGATCCTGATCCGAGAATGGTTCAAAAATGATTTTCATATATAATCTAGTATACATATATAATTTATCTAATATTATATTGTATCAAATAAGTCTAATACAAATATATAATTAATTCAATACATGCTTAAAGTTATCGATTCACTGTAAAAAGAACAAAGACAAGAACAAAAAATTTGAATTATTTAATAAATAATAAATGAAATTAACTAAAAGAATAGATATTACATTAAGGGTGTTAGGGATTTTCACATTTTATTTTACATTTGGTCTAATTTTCTTAAATATTTTAAAAAAATGTACATGTATATATATATATTCGGGATAGGGAAAAAGTCGGGATCGGGAAGTCCTATTCCTGATCCCAAAATCACATTCCCAATTCCGAAATTAAATCCTGTCCCGATTTGCTCGGGATTGGGATGGAAAGAACAGGACGAGAAATTGATCAACACCCGTAAAATTAAGTACCCCACCCCAAACAAAAAAAAAAAACCTCCTAGAGAATAGGGCTAGATTCATTTTAAAATATATATATATAACTTGAGTGTCACTACTGTATCATTAATTATCAAGAAGAGGGAAACAAATAAAGATGTGACAGTGAATTAATGAAGGGAATGACTCCAAAGATAAGATCAGTGAAACCATACAAATCATACACTGAACATAGAACTATGGTATCATTAACACATATCCATGGATAAGATCAAAGAGGATATGAAGTCCGCACTATGAAAAGGTTGCAAGGCTCTTTAACGGACCTGATGCAGTGCATCCAGGAATTGTATTGATGGCAAGGGTAGACTGTGCATTGAAGGTATGTGCATCACCTTCAGTTCTGATTTATTCCCTGAAAATCTCATTCAGTCATCTTCAATTGTGAATACTTTTTGATTGATCAACTCTACCATTTTCTTCTTTTGAAGTAAATACTTAGTTCTCTAAACATCTGAAGCTCAATGTTATATAGTGGCAAAACATGCTTTGGTGATTTGTCCTTCTTTTCACTTCTTTGGCAGCACAGATAAATACTAAACTCTGTGATAAGTTTTCTGCTGGTCATTATCCTATGCTTCTTTGGGGTCCTCCTCCTAAATTTGTTGCTGGTAGTTGGGAACCTAAACAAGACAAGGTTGATATATGGAGGATTGATGATGGGCGTACAGCTGATAGGCTGCTTAATTGGATCAACAAGCAAATGGGCAGGTATGAGTTATACGTGCATTATTGCCAATGTAAATCTGTTACCAGGCCTACCAGAGGCTTACATTAAAAAGTATTCTAACAGTTCCTCATTTCCTATTAACCTCTTAAGTGTGGCGAGAAGCGTATTTGACTAGAAAGACTCACCACATAAGAATCAAGTGTTGGCTGTGCATCTCAACATATTGGGAAGGCCATCTAGTTGGTGTCAATTGACTGCTGTTTATAGTAGATTTTTAGCAAAATCTAGCTTTTACCAAGATTTAGGGCTTCTTAAGCCATTAAATGATGAAGAATGCACCAGAGAGGCTTCAATATTTTTTTTTTAATTTTTGTTTTTAATAAGGGTATGCAATGACATGGGCAATAGGATAAAAATTAGTCACAGAATTCAAGGCCTGCGAACTATGGAGTATAAAATTAAACTAAACTAGTTCAAGAGTCTAGAAGTTTGCGGAAACATTTCTTAGTGCATTTGATGGGACATATATGTAGTGTAATATATTTTTCTGAAAAATATGTGAAATTGATTTATACTAATTTTCTTGTCTTCAACTTTTAATGTTCTTCTTAATGTTGCAGTATATTTGGCTTGGATGATCAGAAATTTGAGAATGAGAATCTTTCATCCAATGTGTCAGACCCTGAACAGGTCCCTTGACAATTCAGACATAAACTTGATTGGATTTAGTTTAATTCTAATTTCCTTTTTATTTTTCTAAATATTTACATGTATGCTATATATATATGATGGAAGATTGCAAGGGCTGTCTATGATGTTGAAGAGGCAACAGCCATAGCTTTTGATATCATCTCAGAGCACAAGGTGATGTTTTCCCCATGACTTTCTCCTTAATTGGTTATCTGTTTTGTTTTTCTACATGGATGGTAGAGCAAATACTCTCTGCTTTGCAGATGATAAAGCCTGAAACCCGTGCTTCACTCATAAAATTTCTTCAGCTTTTGGTGGCTCATCATCCTTCTAGAAGGTATTACGAACCACCTTTTATCATCCTCTGCATCTCCAGTTTTAGTGTAAATTTCTTTTCTTCTATTTTGAATCACTTATTTCAGATGTCGGAAGGGTGCTGCTGAATCACTTGTGAGCTTTGATGACTTGTAACCAGCAGATTTGCAGTCAGTTCATAGTCATGAAGATGACAGTGGAAATGTTGTGGCAAGGAACTTTCAGATTTGTGGAAAAGATGTACCTCGTGGGTACTGGGTAGGATTAATAATTTCTTTTGTGTTCTGTTCATTGCTGAAGTATTGATTTTTTGTTAATTGTGTGGCGCTGTGAGGGTGTCTTTTTGTTTTTGGGTGAAATAAGCTTGTCTGTTTTATTTACTTTTTGTGTTGCCTACTGTTGTCATAGTCATTTTAATAAATCTGATTCTTTAGACGTATAACTTATTAGGCGGGGTTGGATGAGAAGAGAAAATTAGTTATAATCTTAGTATATCATGTAATTATCATTTGAGATGGAGGGTTTGTAATTGGACAATACAATAACAAGGTGAGGTCGGCTATATGAACTGTACAATACTATTGTACTCTATCAACAACCAAATTTAAGGTTTGCAATTGGATTATTGGGATAGTTGAAACTAATTATCATACTATTTGTTCAGGAGAGTATTATTATCAGTAAAGGTGTCTGAACTTATGGTTGTGTTATCTGATGTTACCATATTACTGAGATTTTATACTAGAGATTCCTTTGATATTTGCATTCCTTCTTAAGGTTTGCCGATGAATGTGCTTATCATCAGTCTTAAGAGATTACCTTGATTATTATGATATTTTTAGTTAAATTATTTGAGATGAGTTATTGTTTTACTTATTTTATGTTTAAATTCTGCGTCAGTGGCGTACTATTTTCTGGGTTAAAATATATGCCTACGGGTAGAGTGCTATTGGTTACTGATACCAAGTGAGATCCATTTACCTGTGTTGAAGTATCTATATATCTGTATCTATTGATAGTATAAAAAATCCAACAAGTCCCACTATTCCTGAGCTATTTATGCTCCAATGCATGGAACTCTCTGGTTTGCTTTAAGAACAAGTGGGATCCATGCGCTCGTGTTATCGTATTTCCAGTGATAATGGTTTTTACCCGCCTACTGTTATGGTGAAGATATGGTGAAGATTTACTTGCTGTAGGTATTCCTGTACAATGTTTGCTTGCCTTAGATATTTTTCAAAAAATCTAGCCGACTTATATGCTAACCAGAACTATCATATTCTTTAATCTTATGCTGATTGATATGTGAAATTGCTGCTCTTGTTTTTCTTAAAACTGCCTGACTTCCCAAGTTCCCATCTTGATTATTATGCACCGGAGGACCTTGGATCTTATTTAGTCAATTTTTATTTTTGCTATGGCTTTCATCTTTCCATCAGTCATTTTTTGTTTTTTTAATTTTGTGCTTGTAAATTGAACTTTGACTTTGTATTGAGACTGAGATCATTCCTGATAACTTTGGTTTACTTCCATTGTTCTTCTGTAGATGTTCTGTCGCGGTAGCAAGAATGATACCAGGGACTTCAGGTACTGATTTGCCTTCTATGTTCATATTTATGCCGATGATGACACTATTATGTGTGTTTCAAAATAATATGCATGTATTGAGTGGCTTCGCCCCTCTCTTTAGTCTTGGACTCTTCATAGCATGACCAGTATATCAGAGCATCTTTGAACAGGGTGCCTTGTCTTATCATTCACTACTACAGAATTGAGATATAACCACCCCCAAAGACGTCCCAAATTGAAAATTGGGTGGTTAAAAAGGGAGGCGGTGGCATTTTCGTAATTATATATGTGTGGGGGAACCTTTAGGCGTCCCAAATATGAATTTGGGACGTCTAAAGTGCTTCCTGGCGCGAAATATAAATTTCATAAATTTTTTTTAGTGCCAGAAGCTGGGTTTAGGCGTCCCAAATGGCATTTGGGACACCACCTTTAGGCGTCCCAAATGCCATTTGGGACGCCTAAAGGCGTCCCCTGCATGTCAGACACTTGTCTGACATGCGGTCTTCTCATCTATCTATCACACCCTCTCCTCACATCCTCTCAACAACTTTACTCTTCTTCCTCCTCTCCCCACCCACACCGTCGGCCTTCCTGTGTATTTTTTTTTCTTCAACTCCTCCCTCCTCCCTTGTTCAAGCTCTCTCCTCCACCGTCGGCCCTAGCTTGTTGAACTCCTCCCTCCTCCCTTCTTCTTCCTCTTTGTTTCTTCAACGGCTGCAACCGTGTCTGCTGCAACCTCACCTCCTCCACAGTGGGTTTTGCTCTCTCCTCCATTGTTGTGCGTGGGTGGAGCTCCAACGTCTTCTCTACCTCTCAAACATAGTAGCTAGGGGGCGCCCTGATCAGGTTGGCTTATTTTCTTCGTTTTTTTTTTGTAACAGAATATGGTTTATTTTGTTTTTGAAAAATAAATTAAATGGTTGAGATTGTGCTTATTATATATTGCTTATATTGAGATAGTTGAGATTAGCCTGATGTGTTTAGTGTGGTTATATTGTTTAAATTGCATTTATTCGGGAATGGTTTATTTTCTTGTTTAAATATAAATTTACTTGTGTATAATAGAAACAAGTTTTCTTAGTTCACACCCGTTCCATTGTGTTAAATATGAGTAAAGCTTAAAAGTTACTCCCCTGTTTCAATTTGCCTCTCGTTAATTATTGAGTAAACTTTGTTCTTATAAGATAAAATGTTATATTAAATAGGGATGTAGTTAGAAAGGTTTTAAATTTAAAGGTAGAGTTAATGAGATTTAAAGATTTCTTTGACTATTGTGGATCATGTTAAAAGTGACTTATAAGAACGATTAGAAGTAGAGTATTAAATTTTAAGACAAAGTTTTTGAACTTTTATTTATTTATTTGTTCAAGTGTAACATAATGAAAGTGGCTCATAAAAGTTTCTTCCAATCATTGATTAGTGTATGCCACATGAAACCAATACAATTCATAGTTGTTCATGAAACCGTTAAAACCTCTCATTAAAATCCTACCATGAATTTGGCGAAACCATTTGTTATCTTTAACCTCGTTTAATTTGAAACCTCATAATAAGCTCAATATGTTAACCCTGTTAATACAAAGCCGTTTCTACGGCTTTTCTAAAAGTATAATAGATCCCTGTTGTTCAGTTTTAGGGAAATCTAGCTTTTCTAGAAGTATGAAGAATAATTCAAGCCAAAACTTAAAAAGAAAACGATAACCCCAATATTCATTAAATGATTTTTATCTAAATATTTTCAATAAAACAATTTTATTTTTGGAAGAACTCAACTTAAAATTGTTTTGTTAATATGAAACTCGTTTTGTTTTTAATTCTTCCAAACCTCAAAAAAATTCTTTAATTTAATCTTATTGTATTTATTTTATTATACATTAATTTTATATACATATACTTATTAAAAAAATAAGTTACATAGCACTGAAACCCTTTTAATAGGAGAGATGAGGCTAGGAGGGGGCAATAAAGTTATTAAGCCCATATTTTAAAATCCTAAATTGGGTTGATAACTTAATTAGGCAATCCCATCATATGTCCTTGAGAATTGTACTAAACGAGTTAATGTTGTTGGTAATGCCTTAGGTGGTAACAAAATGGATCATAGTTGGATGAATGCTTTGAGAACTAGTGAAGAATATGAGAAAGGGGTGGACGAATTTATTGAATTCGCTAAAAAGAATGCTCCTGCAAAAAATGGGAAGTATTTTTGTCCTTGTGTCAATTGTTTGAATGAGAGTAGACGGGATGTTGATGTCATAAAGGATCACCTACTTTGTGATGGAATAAATCTGCGATACACAAGGTGGATATGGCATGGTGAGGAAGTAACTGATTGTCCGTCACACAAGAAGGAAGCTGTGGATGTCATAGATGAAGATAGACTGGAGAGAATGATTAACGATGTTGAGGCAGAATCCTTTGCGCAGTCGCAGGAGTATGATAGCCTGCGGAATGATGCAGAGACACCATTGTACAGTGGTAGTAAGTACACGCGGCTGACAGGAACATTACATTTGGTTAACTTAAAGGCAACTTGTGGGTGGACCGATAGTAGTTTCACATTGCTACTTGAACTATTGTGTGATATGTTTCCGGAGGATAATGTACTTCCAAATCGTATGTATGAGGCCAAGAAAATCCTGTCTACAATGGGTATGGAGTATAAGAAGATACATGCTTGCCCTAATGACTGCGTACTGTACAGAAATGAGTACGGAGGTCTTAGTGAGGGACGAGCATAGAACTCAGGAATCCCCGGCCTTCAATAGCACCAGAGGAAGTTACAACCCTCTGGAGCAACCACTTGGCGCCCCTTCTCCCACTCTAGTGTCGGGACCACTTGGCGACCCTTCTCCCACTCCAGTGTCAGGAGACCCTTACACCCTCTATTTGGATGATCCACTGTTGCGTGTTGTTGCTGATGCTCTCGTTCACACATGTGCTACCACCCACCATAATCAGCAAATTCCGGAGGATTATCGTAGGGTGAATGTGACGAGTGTTAGAAAGGGGGAAGAAGGTACAGCCATCCCTGTTCCTGATCCAGAGGTTGGCACGTTAGGTCAAGCGATAGGATCTTTCATCCTTTGGCCTCGCAATCTTATTGGTTCAGACGCAACACCTCCAATGGTAGGAATTACCTTACTGTTACTGAAAATCTGTTGGCATCCTAATAACAATTTGTTTTTTGATGTTCTAAAAGGATGACGAAGCTGCGAGCAAATGGCCCTTCTTAGCACGGCTGCAACAGATCTACAAGCGCATTAAACAGATTGACTTGAAGATGCCTCCAGGGATTGTGGGCCAAGTGGAGTATCCCTACACGATTGACAATAAAGATCTCAAGCAGTTTATCAGGTTGGAGGAGATAGATGCAGGCTGGGTCAAATTTGCAGTCCGGTAAGTTTTTTTTTTCAATTTTCCCATAGAATTCATTTAGTGGTTTTTTGTTTTCATACATTCAAGAATTGATTCCTTATTTTAATTCTATTATAGCACCTTCCACGATCTCTGCACAAACATGGAAAGAAGTAATTGGTATGGATTCTTATGTCCTGCGAATACGACAGGGGATACTTGTACTGTGGCGCATAGGACTCACTATGTCGGCTACCAAATGGCAAATACCAAACTTCGTTGTTATCTAGCACCCATTGTCCAACGGTTCGTATTTACATTTTGTCAATTTAAGAAGTTTAATAAATAATTGTCTTCTCACTCATCTAACTTCATTTTAATGTGTACATGTTGTTAAAGTTTCCACTGGACTTTGTGTGTTATATGTCCCCGCCGCAACGTAGTCTATTGGTTTGATCCCTTGAGAAAAAAGCCAGACAGAGATACAAAATCCGTCTTTGACACGTAAGTTATTCTGTTTGTATTTCATTGACAACAAAAATAAATGAATGGTTCTAATTTCTGTTCATTTTGCTTTTCATGATAGTGCTTGTCAAACATATAGAATCCTAGGTGGGTCACGCGAGGGTGCAGTTGTTAAAAAGCCAAAGTGGTTTTATCCCATAGTAAGTACATTCGATCCTACATAATTATTTCATTGACGGTCCTTTTAGACATACCTTTATTGATTTTAACAACCAATTGCATCCCTTTGATTAAAAGTGCCCTCGGCAACCTGGCAACACTGAATGCGGATATTATGTTATACTTTATATGTATAACATAACTCAAAGTGGAATTACTAGTGATTTTGAAAAGGTAATCGCTTCTTCATTCTCAAATGATAATATTTTTGGTGTTCTAATCGAAATGCTAATTAATTCATTTGCTTGAGATTCATTTCATCAAAGCTTATTACTTTCTAATTTTCAGATTTTTGATAATGAAGATGCCTACCTACGTGAAGACCTTGATTTGATCAGAGATCTTTTGGCTGGACATCTTCTTCAACATATAGAGCAGTAAACTTGTTATTTTATATCAGTTTGTACTTGTGTGATGACAGTGTTTTGACACTTTCTGGTTGTTTTTTGTTGATATATATAGTAGTAGGTTGCATGAAAGGTTATTGTATGTATATATAGTAAAGATTGTAGTGCTGGATGTCCTTACCAGTTTGTAACGGACAGTGTGGTTTATGAATCCATCTTCTATTCTGTTTCTGCAGTTTCAATTTGTTGGGTAATACAGAATGTAAATTATGGTATAAAAAAAAACCTAACTTTTAGACGTCCCAAATTACACAATTTGGGACGCCTAAAGTCCCCCCAGGATGGGACTTTAGGCGTCCCAAATTGTAATTTGGGACGCCTAAAGTCAGACTTTGGGCGTCCCTATCATTTGGGACGTCTTTTGTTTCAACTTACTACGCCCCCAGCATATACGTCCCCCCATTTTGGGACGTTAAAAGTGCCAAATTTGGGAGGTTAAAACCCCCTTTTTGTAGTAGTGATTCTTGTTTCCTCTTTCTCAGCTGCGGTTTATGGGTTCTCCTGCATTCGCTTTCAGTGAGAATTGAGAATGGAGAAAGTCAGTTTACATTTAACGCAACATGTGATTTTGTTTACAACTTTTTCATCTGAGGAATGTCGGCAGCATTTTTACAAGATGTGTTTGAGGTAACATTGAGTCAAGACTACATTTTAGTGTCATCATTTAAACTCATAAATTTTCTTTTATCTTGAATAATGTTTAATTTTGGAGAAGGGGGAACGGGAGTTACAAGGAAGTACTAATATCATGTGGGAGAATATGTCTAAAAAGTTCCAGAAGGTTGCTAAAGTAATTTTGGGAGAATCAAAAGGTTTTGGTCGGAATGATAAGGAGACTTGGAGGTAGGATGGGACTGTTCAAGAGAAAGTCAAGCATAAGAAAGATTGTTTTAAAGCAATATACTTGAGTAATAATGTTGACAATTGGGAAAGGTATCGTTTGGCTAAAAAGGAGACTAAGAAGGCAGTGAGTGAAGCTTGTAATAAAGCATATGATGATTTTTACGAGAAGTTAGGAACAAAGGCGGGGGAGTGTAAGATTTATAAGATTGCAAAGAACAAGGAGAGAAAATCGAGAGACTTGGATCAAGTGAAGTATATAAAGGATGAAGAAGGAAAAGTTTTGGTTACTGGTGAAGATATTAAGAATAGGTGGGAAGCCTACTTTTATAAGTTGTTCAATGATGAAGGGGGAGAGACTTATGATTGCGAAGATTTGACAACTCAAGAAGGTGATCTTAATTTGTTATTTTACCGCAGGATTCAAGTTGGTGAGGTTAGGGAAGCTCTTATGAAAATGGAAAATGGTAAAGCTGTTGGGCCTGATGGGATTCCTATTGAAGTTTGGAAATGTTTGGGTGAAGAGGGTGTTTTGTGGCTCACAAAATTATTTAATGAGATTTTACGATTCAATAAAATGCCGGATGAGTGGAGGAAAAGTACTTTGATTCCTATTTATAAGAATAAAGGAGATATTCAAAATTGTGCAAATTATAGAGGAATTAAGTTTATGAGTCATACAATGAAATTATGGGAAAAGGTGATGGAACGCAGGTTGAGGTTGGAGACTGAAATTGCTGAAAATCAATTCAACTTTATGCCAGGAAGGTCTACAACAGAAGCGATTTATTTATTAAGGGGATTTACGGAAAAGTATAGGAGCAAATGAAGAGATTTGCATATGGTTTTCATTGATTTGGAAAAAGCATATGACCATGTGCCAAGAGATATACTCTGGAAAGCCTTGGAAAAGAAGGGGGTATGGTTTGCATATATATCAAAGCTATTCAAGACATGTATAAGGGGGTTTCAACCAATGTTAGAACGCCTAGAGGTGTAAAAAAGGACTTTCCTATAAGGATTGGCCTGCATCAGGGATCAGCTTTTAGCTCTTATTTGTTTAACCTAGTGGTAGATGTTCTAATTGAGCCTATAAGAGAGGAGATCCCTAAATGTATGCTTTTTGGAAGTGAAGGGTTTTTGTTTGAGTAAGAGCAAAACTGAATATATGCACTGTAAGAATGATAAGAGATAAGGTCAAAATGAAGTGGAAGTTAAATTGGGGGGCAAGTTATTCCGCAAGTGACAAAATTGTGGTATTTGGGATCAATTATACAACAAGATGGTGAAATTGATGGAGATATCAATCACAGAATTCAAGCTGGATGGTATAAATGGAGAAAAGCTACTGGAGTTATTTGTGATCGAAAAGTATCTAATAAAGTAAAAGGGAAGTTTTACCACACCGCTATAAGACCAGCAATGCTATATGGTAGTGAGTGTTGGGCTTTAAATGGACTACATGAGCATAAAATGGGGGTGGCCGAGATGAGGATGTTGAGATGGATGTGTGGTCATACAAGAAAAGATAAGATTCGTAATGATCATATATCTGAAAGAGTTGGAGTGGCCTCTATTGAAGGAAAAATGGTAGAAAGTCGTTTGAGGTGGTTTAGACATGTTCAACGAAGGCCGTTGAATGCACCGGTAAGGAAGGTTGATCAAGCAGTTTGGAGTACTGTAAAACGAGGTCGCGGAAGGCCGAAGCGAACGCTTAATGAGGTAATAGAGAGAGACCTTTTGATTAATAATATGTCTAAAAATATGGTTTTTGACAGAACACAATGACGTCGTGTGATCCATGTAGCCGACCCCACCTAGTGGGATAAAGGCTTTGTTGTTGTTGTTGAATAATGTTTAATTTTCAGCGTGTCTAGTCCGATCAACCAAGCTCGTGACTTTGCTCTCTGGTTGTGGAGTGCCCATAATATGGTCAATGAATGGCTGATGAAGGAAGAAGCATCTCTGGGAACTGGTGATCCCAAGTTTCCAAAGATGGCATGGCCTCCAAAGAAGCTGTGTCCTACTTGTTACCAAGACCTTAGCCGGAGGACCAACAGAATCGAATGGAACAAGGATGAGGTCTACGAGTTTTTGACTCTATACTATGGAGAAAAGCTTGCATCTCTGTATAAGAACAAGGTCATAGCTGGAAATGACGGAACCGAAGGAGCCGTTGAAGATTTAACAGCATCAAGTAGTGCACTTGTGGTGCCTTTGGGAGCTGCATTGGCAATTGCTATTGCTAGCTGTGGTTTTGGAGCACTTGCTTGCTACTGGCGTTCCCAACAAAAGAGTCGGAAGTATTTTCACCAACTACACTCTTTAAAGAACATATGATGATTAGGAGGGTAATGAATTCTTTCAAACTTTGTCAAGTCACATTATTTTAAACTTTCTGTATTCAAGTCACTGGGAAAATATATTTTCATAATTTTTATCGAGGGTAAGCTTATGGAGACCAAATTCATGACTTCTTGGTTATAAAAGCTTTGATACCAAACTAAACTACTTAATCATAAGGGGTTAATATCATTGTTGGTCCTTATTGAATTTTGGTTTTGGTTTTTGTAGTTTTAAATCTTTGGCTTTTGTTCCTATAATTTCATAAAAAAAATTGGCTTGAGTTTAATAAATAGTCATTATACTTTTAATGAATTTTGGTTTTGATCCTTATACTTAAACTCAAACTAAGTCTTTATAAAACTATAAGGATCAAAACCAATGATTTGAAATTATAGGTACAAAACCAAAATTCGATCAAACTATAAGGAGACTAACAATAATATTAACCCTAAGCATAATCATTAATGTCTTAGAATCATGTCAGTGACTTTAGGGGATGAGTTAAGTTTCTCATTAACGTTTTCATGCTTCAGGCCAAGGAGAATTAACTGAGAAGAATACCGAGAAGGCGAATATCGGATTTGCTCAATCCTAAATTATGGTCACTTGTTCCAGAGAGAATAGCCAGAGGTCCTTTTTGAGATTGTACAGGATATGATTCTTAGCTGCTTCCATTTGGACTAAGATTATTATTGATCTTGGATCTTGTTTTCACTAACTTTCCTTTGGGCAATGGTCACACCTAGTTCTGCTTAGAAAAATTTGGGATGAAAGGAGTATAAAGGTGTGGAATTTTTTGTTGGATTAGTTCTGATTTCCTTTTTGTGATCAAAAGCAACTTGTATAAGTTATGTACACCAAAAAAAAAAACAGCAACTTGCTCACGTTAAGAGCAAGAAATTACATTCTTGATGGTTCATCATTTTATACCAAACACTTTGAATAAATGAATGAACGAACATCAGCCTTGTTATTGGAATTATTCATGTTCCTTTTTCTTTTTTGTTACAAATATTAGTTACATCCTTCTTGAAAAGAAGCCTGCTTCTCAAATGCATTCATATTTGTTATAATTAAGGGAGAAAAAAGCAGAAAAAATAGGGTAGAAACTTGTCTGTTGTCATTGGGCACTGTTGCTGGTGAAAAAACGGTTATAGTTCTCATCATGATATAAATAGGCTAACCCGTTTGTTTTAATTTTTTAGAAGTGTTTTTACTATTTACGAAGTAAATATATGAAAGGAGTTTTATCTCGACTTACAGAAAATAATCTCTAATTGCGGGTTTCCTAAATATGCTTTAAGCCACATTCAGAATCCATGCAAACAATAGCCGTCAGAGTTTCATCATATGATCAAAATACAAAAACCTTGGCAACTGATCATCGTCCAAATCCAAATGTGATTTACTAAAATTCAATGGTGAATCATCAAGCTTACTTCCAATCTTTCAATCTTGAGTAGGGAAAGAGCACGTGTAATGCGTAACGGGTATTAATCATTTGGAGAATGATTGAAGTTGATGAATTTAAGGCCTTACATGTTCAACAGAAGAATACTCGTGACTGATTGCGAGTAATTAAAAATAGGGCTAGATTCATTAATTGAAAAAAAAAAAAAGGCTTCTTGGGTAAATTTTGATATAACTCTCCAGTTTTATTTCTAAATAACAAAATGGGTTTAATTAGTGTATCGTACTCATATTATAACTTGAGCGTCATTGTGTCATAAATATCAACAGTGGGCGGGAAACAAATAATGATGTGACTGTGAATTAATGGAGTGAATTACTCCGTAAACACACACACACACAGCCAACTATCGCTTTTGTTTTATTTATAAGTTCTTTTTGATAAAAATTTGGTCTTATTTATAAGTCTAGTTTCAGAACTAGTAAATGTATTTTGTATTTTTTTATCCTTATTAATTACAATAAATAAAAGAATTTATTTATATTGATTTTTAAAACCAATCATAGATAAGGGTGAAATTAGAAATTTAACCGATAGTTAATGAATTAACTAACTTTCCTTAATATATGAGAATTAGTTAAAAAGAACTTATAAATAGGATGAGTGGTACTCCATAAACATTCAACGAATACAAATCATATATACACTCGGAACTTAAGAACTACACTACCATTAATAAAATATCAAAGAGGAACACGAAATCCAATAATGAAGTACATGCATGAGTAATTAATTAATTAATTACCATGGAATACCAAAAGTTTGGATGATTTGAGAACAGCCTCTATGTTATTATAAATATCAGATGTGCCAATTGGCATTTCATAACGATCCCATAATTCTGAGGTCTCAAGTTTTCTGCATTACATACAAGGCGGTAAGAACGTACAATGCCTTGGATCGTAACATTGGCTGCAGCGGTGGCAACTGTGGCGGCGGTGGTTGGAGCCACCGTGGCTACGGTAAATGTGGTGCTGGAAGTGATGGAAGTTGCTGACAAAGTGAAGCAACATATGGAGAAAAAGGATAAAGCTGGCTAAAGTTTTTCATGGTCGTGCAATAAATTAGTTGTGTGGATCTTTTATATTTTGCTTTTCAGTTATTGCCTAATATATATGTTATCACTTTGTACTTAGATTTTTACTTGCCTGAGTGCGTCTACTTAAACTTTCACTACTTTCTATCCTTAATGTAAGACTCGATTAATTTTTTTTTTTTTTTTGAGACATTAAGAAACTTAAATAAATTACTTTAAATTATTTATATTTATCATTTTTATATCAAACTAATTTTTTTAATTTATAAACTAATGATTTAGTTACTTATTTAGTTTCCTTAATCCCTCCAAAAAAAACCAACTGAGTTTTATATCAACGACAACAGAAGGGAGTGCAGTTTAAATTAGATAAGATGCTTTATCTCAGTCCTTTTTTTTGGGGTAACCGACGTTCTCTAATTATATACCTGAAACTGCTACGACATGCACTTATAGAGCGAAATCCAATTGATTGGAATTCGAACATTGAGGGAAAATTATTATAACCAATGCCATATATATATAATGTGTCATAATTTGAATATATAACAGAAACTTGTAGAGGAGAACATTAGATTAATTAAAATTCGATGAATCGATGAAGAAAAAGCTGACGAACTTATTGAATTGTTATTTATGTAATCTTGTAGTTAACTCTATTGAGCCATCCTTGTTCTTTCCTATTCCAAATTAAAACAACAATTAGCGTGTGCCTACTTTATTAAATTATTCCCTTCAATTCTTTTTATAAGAAACATTTTTTTTCTCATAGGGTGGTCCTTTACATAAGGAACAAATCCCTTTTCTGTGATATTTTAAATTAGTTTTTACATTTTTACCTCTATTAAGTATATGCTACTCATTATCTCTTTACAATAAATTTTCACTCATTATCTCTCATGCACTCTCTTTATAAATAAGAGTATAATTGAAAAGAATATTGTATATTTGACATATTTATTATTTTTAACGAACATTTTAAACTGCATAATTTTAATAGTTATACCTTATAAAAACGATCAAAGAGAAACTTTTATATGGATCCTTTCATTTTTGTAAAATAAATATCGGGATATGTAAAATTCATTTATTTCATTGAAGTTAAAAAAATGAATCTAGCCCTGTTCTCTAGGAGGCTTTTTGTTTGCGGGGGTGGGGTAATTAATTAGACTTCACGACAAACGAAACTTTACATGATCGCCCCAAACAAATAAAAAAAATATAACTCTCCAGTTTTTTTTTTTTTTAATATATAAGTTGAGCGTCACTACTGTATCATTAATTATCAAGAAGCGGGAAACAAATAAAGATGTGACTACCGTACTCCAAAGATAAATCAATGAAACCATACAAATCATACGCTGAACATAGAACTATAGAATCATTAACCCATATCTAGAGATTGATCAAAGAGGATATGAAGTACATACATGAGCAACTAATTCGTGTTACTTAATAAAAATAAAAGTTGCTTATAAAAATAATTAATCGGTGCTTTCCGTCGCATGGAATTTGGTGGCGGCTACTCCTGCTGTGGGAGCTTTTGTAGCGGCCGTTCCTGCCGTGGGGACTTTGGTAGTGGTGGCTGCCGCCATGTGGAGTTTGGTAGGGTTGGTGGGGAGCCTGGTAGTTTTGTTCATGTTAATGGGATGAGGGACGCGGTCACGAGGGATCCAATAATAAGATAAATATGTTTGAATATGTGCCTTTTGATTTTGATGATGGATGTTAAATAAATTAAAGAATCAATTGCTTTTATTTTTATTTTACCTATGAATTAATAATATTTGAGTTACTTATTACTTTGACACTCTCATCTTTCTTATTTCTCCTGTGTCCTGTATATATCTCCATTCTCCAAGCAAGATAACCAACTTTACTCTTCTACTAAGATATTGGATGAGATTAAATTACCACTTCGTCATTATGTTGCTTAATCAATGTTTCAAGTAATACAGGCCTACGTATGGACCTATATAATCATATAATTAATTAATTAAATAAAACATGTTAAACGCATGCCTTTTGTGGCCTTTAAATTCTGATCTCTAAGTTCTAAATCTAACTGAGTTCTTTTTTAAACTAAGAATGAACAAATTAAAGAGCTTGAACTTTGATAAAATTATGTTATACATAGTTTTATGTTATTTTTACTAAATATTGTTACTTACCATTTTAATTTGATATTTAAGGATTGTTAAGCCTCATTTCAACTGAATTTAGGGAATCCTTTTGATTTATTTTTGTTCAAGAGAGGTTTACGGATATGTAGGGCTTAATGAATTTTGGAAGACCTTAAATCATGGCTATTAATTAGAATCTCATTAATCTCCAATCGTATATCACAATTTGATTCAAAAACAAGTGAAAAAGATACCAATCTGATAATACTTAATATATTTTACTTATGTATGTATCTTGTAATTCCAGGAGCGATACAAGCTAGGATTGTAAGAATCGCGTGACACTAGCAATTCTTACGATTTTGGATGAATCAGTTTGCGCATAGATCGTGTCAAATCTAGCGCAACTCGATTTTAGAATACCCCTTTTTTTCATTTTCTTTTTTTGATTTTATCCAGATTTATTTGACAATTTCCTTTCACTTCTATAATTATTCCTAATTTACCTCTCACTTATCCCACTAAAAACCCTATTTTTTTAATTTCTTTTTTTCCTGCTAAAGTGTTATTTTTTTTTAAAAAAAATGCTGACATATACAAACCTTTGATGTTCTCCTCTATGAAAATTATATGAATATCATCTTTAGAAATGATCATGAATCTTATAATTCATGATGCTTTTCAATTCACGATTATAAAAATAGACGTTTTGATTCACGATTCGTATCCCGATTTGATAATTTTGCCTTAAATAATATTTGTATTATTTCAAATTAAAATAAGAATAAAATTCTATTCAAAATTTTTAATAATGTCTTTTCACATTTTGTTTTGCCCGGAATAAATTCTGTTTAACCTTTTCAAATTAATTCGAGGATAAATAAAAAATAAAAAATTTCAAAATTATATTTTATTTTATTTTTTGAAATTGAAGTAAAATATCTTGAAAAGTCTCGAAGTAATCACTATTTTCTTTTTGAAAAATGAAGCTGATGGCCTGATATAATAAGGCACGCAGGGGTAATTCTGTCTTTGTTGGAATAGTCTAACGATCCCTTCAACGGCCTCTCCCTCTCATTGCTTTCCCGCCTTATATCCCAACAGAAACCAGAACTTCTTCGAGTAAAGACAAAAACCTCTCTCTCTCTCTCTCTCAATCTCGAGCTACATCAATGGCTGTCTCTGTTCTGCTTCTTCTTCTTCTACACACTTTCTCCTTCTTCTCCTTTTCCTCTTCTCTCTCCCATGAAACCGTCCTCGACGCTGCCGACATTCTCTCTGATTCAGGCTACACCTCCATGTCTCTCACTCTCCAAGCCCTTTTTCAAACTCTTCTTTCACAAACTCCTTCTCTCACCGTCTTCGCTCCATCGGATTCTGCATTTTCAAAATCCGTTCAACCTTCTCTCGATCTCCTCCGTTTCCACTTGTCTCCTCTGCCGTTGCCGCCTCAAAACCTCCGATTGCTTCCCCCTGGCTCCGAGATCCCAACGATGCTGAATAACCACTCTCTCATCGTCACCAACTCACATTCCGAGGTTTCGCTTAACTACGTCCAAATTATTGGATCGTCCCCGATTTATGAGGACGGACTTTTCCTCATCTACGGAATCGACAGTTTCTTCGATCCCAATTTTCAGTATTCTTCAGCATCTCAGAGGCCTAGCCCTAATTCTTTGTGTGGGTTGAAGAACCAGACTATGAGTTCCTCCGATTCGTTCGCTCAAGCCATCGAAAGGCTTAGATCTACAGGGTACTCTGTGACGGCATCGTTTCTTGGTTTGCAAATGAATGGAATTAGCGATGAGGCTGCGGTGACTGTTTTTGCTCCTGAAGATGAAATGGTGAAGAGTCTTCTTCGGAATTTCAGTGAGTATCCGTCGTTCTTTCGTCGCCATGTTGTGCCATGTAAGCTTCTCTGGAATGATCTGGCTGACTTGAAAAACGTGTCGAAGTTACCTACGATTTTGGAGGGTTTTTCCATTAACGTCACGAGCTCTGGTGGCGTTTTGATGCTGAATAATGGAGTCTCAGTCGTATTTCCGGATTTGTTTCACAACGACAAGCTTGTTGTTCATGGCGTAAGTGATGTTCTTGCAGCGCATTAGAAGTTGAAGAAGCTCTCTCTCTTGTGATAAGCAAAGCAAGTGATATTCCTATCTGCATCGTTTTCAATGTTATCAGACCATCCTTCAAACCTCAAGCTGCACTTAGATCTAAAGATACTCCATAGCTATATTTTTTAGTAATGATTGCTTATTGGTTTCAACTGCTTAACCTCTGGTGGTAGTATCAACTTTTCTGATTCATCAATCCCCACCATTGATGTGTAGTTAACATTTGAGGTGATTGATCATCAATTCTAAGTAGAGTTTTCATTTTCACTTTTTCTGTACTTGACATTGAAAAAGGGATAGTTCCTTTACATTTTGTTCATATCCAAATTGATCATCATCCCACGTTTTGTTCTCTGATTTTTCTTTAGTGATAGCTTTCTTAAATTGTTGCTCATGAAAAAGATATATCATAGTAAACACGACTAATAACTTCTTCAAAAACCTCTTCTTTTGTGCTTTTTTAACAAGGGTCATTGTAAATTGACCAAACAGGTAATCCCATAAGCGTACAGTAAACATTTTAATAAATTGTGTCCACGTGCTCATTCCTTATTAGCTGCAATATTTATTTTAGATAAACTGAATTTAATATTCATGTCATTGACGCATTTAATGGAAAATATTGGAATACTTTCATTATTAAAAAAAAGCAGACAAAATATACATATGAAATTTGACACAACAAATATTGCTTTTTTCCCTTTATATGAATACAACCTATATATATCCAAGTACTACTGTCTTTGAAACTCAAATGGTGTAGCTTCGCTTCACCTTGGTTTCATCCCCTAATATGGGGTACAATAAAACACTAATGATCTACATTCTTTTTCCTTGTAATTATATGTTGTACAATCTATACCTCCCCTGCTGCATTTGGCAGAGATGAATTTGTAGTGTTGCTGTTGCGATTCTTACTAAATCTATTCTTTAGTTTTTGTGCAAAGGATGGTTTCACAAACTCCTCCTCCCTTTGGGGGCGGTTTGCATACAGAATCCAGAGGACAAGACAGAGCAAGACACCAACTGAAATCAGACCAAGCCCTGCATTTATAACCTTAAGATAATGGTTTAATGGAGGACAGTAACTTGATGTGATTTCTTGGAATGTTTCCCTCACAAAATTGCAATTTTGAAGGTTCAGTAAAAGTGGCGTGTAATGTTCTAAAGCATAGCTCTCGTTAACTGCACCCACCAACTGCGAGTAAATCTCCGGCGTCACCCTGCCAACGCTGCTGCAAAAGCCATATTCCGTTACCTGGCACTCATACTTCTTCCATACCTGCAAATTTTGATCCAAACCTCTCAGTTTTGCTTGCCACACGATCATAGGCAGAAACAAAGTGAAGTGATGAAATTAATAAATTGTTACTCCCTCCGGTCATTAATATAAGGAGGAGGGAAATTAATAAATTGTTACTCCCTCCTGTCATTAATAAATTGTTACTCCCTCCGATTCTAAATGTCGGACCTATTTTTATATTTGTGAATCTTTTTCATATTTACCCTTATTGATACTCCCTCAACAATAATCAAGGAGGAGGGAAGAAGATAACTAAGGCAGATGACTAGGGTGTTTTAAAAAATACATATCATATTAACTAACTTCCTTAATCTAATCAAATTAGGTAAATATGTCTTATATTAAGGACATGAGGGAGAACTTACCAATGAGGCATTGGAGGAGGAAACTTCTTGAGATGTACATTGACGCTCATTGAGCTGAGAATCAAAAGGGTAGCACAAAGGCGGCATCGCAGGACCGGACTGATTGTAGTAGTTCGGATTGTTTGGTGATGCATTTGCATCGGCGAAGCTGTAGATGAAGCGATTCACGACACTTACGATGTTGGTGACCACTTGTTTGCTCTGAACCAGTGTCTTGTTTGTGGTTCTCTGATCAACACAAGGAAGGATGTTGCTAAGTGCAGATTCTGCATGAGGATTCTCTACCCATTCTCCCATAGCCATACATGTATCAGAAATTGCACTGAAATACAAATATTTTTATCATATTAGCGTGAGTCACTGAAGAAATTGAAACTACCGGAAAATGCATATCGTATTTCAGTTCAATATTATCTTTGTCCTATGATGGTTCTGTTCTAGATTAAACTTCAATTTGAGTTAGGGTGGTTAGAGGTAACAAAGTCAACAGTGGTCTTCAGTTTCTCTAAAATATTTTCAATAAATACGGCTTACAAAAGTTTTGAAGACTAAAACAAAACTTGTTAGGCACATATACCAAAACATTTCAAAAGTAGGTCCCAATGGAAAGTCTGCTAATAAATATACTTCAAGTGTCCATCTATGGTTGGGTTCATCTACCAACTTTCCAATAAAAGCAGGTCTACCTAAGATGAGTACCAAATAATAACGAAAAAATAAAATAACAAAACTCATGTAATGTAGGTAAGTGTATAAGGAGGATAAATAAGAAGAAGAAGAATTAGAATAGTTTTTTTATTTCTAAAAGTAAAGTACATATCTCTAAATGTCTCAAAGTCAGGAATTTTTAGTTGTGAGGAAAATAAATGCTTTCTTTGTTGATTTCCCTTGAAAAATTTAAATAAATCTGGCTTACAAGAATTTAGTTGACTAAACCAAAACTCAGCATGCGTAGACATTTAAAAATGTCAAAAGTAGGTTCCACTGAAATATCTGCGAATAAATAAACACTTGAATGTCCATTTGTGGTTGGTTTTATGTACCAACTATTTCAAAAGGCTGGGGAATTTCTCCTAGTTCCTCCCCAAAATAAAGGTTAAAAAGCAAATAAAAAAGAATATGGTGGCTTACTTGTTAAATATGAGGAACACTCCACACAGAATGAATGTGACTGCAACTAATAACCAACCACTGATAACAAATCTGCAACATTTTAAAACCAAATGTGAGAAGTGAGAGAATGATTAGGATTAGGATTGTTCTGGTACAAACAAACCATAGGCCAAAAAAAAAACTTACATGAGAATTGCATGTTGATGTCCAAGAATAGACAAACCTGCAGAATATTATATTGATTGATTAGCCTTTTATAAAGATAACTTCAAGGATACAAATATTTAAAAAAAAAAAAACTCAATTTTCAAGCTACTACAATGAATACATACATAGGCCAATTAGAGCTAAGAGGAGCATAACTGCTGCGACTGCGATCAAAGCTGAGCGCCTGCAAGATGAATTCAAAGTTTAGTACATCAAATACTGATTTTCTTTTTTTTTAAAAAAATTCTAGAAGTTAAAATACAGAGTGCCAAGCTTATGACATACACAGCATTGAACACTCTTTTGATTTTGACGGAATTTTCATCTGTCTTCTCAGACAGCGTATTTGCTGCGGCATTTAGATCCATATTCAAATTGTCAATATCATCCATGATATCAGATGGGAGGAGCATCTGAGCGACATTTATAGTCTTTGCAAGGGAGAGATACTCTGTGACATTTCTCAGAGTTTGCACCGTATAGTCGGATTGATTGACGACATAACCCAGGGTTTGCAAGGCTTCGTCATGGAACTTAACCTGCCCAACAGATAGGACAACACACCCAGTCCTGTATGATATGAGAACAGAACAAATTAGCAAGAGAAACCAGTAAAGATTCAACACATTACTTTTAAAATAGGTAAATATATATAAATAAATAAATAAAACCATGTTCATCAAATTACTTACAGTTTCCAGTTCATTCATCATGTTTCCAAGTTATAAATAAAAATCTAACAGGTTGCAACTGCTGAATACAAATTTGCATACTTGCTTATCCTATGCTGGAAACTGATTCCCAGAATTTCAGAGCAAGTAAATATTGTGACTACAAGACTATTATCAGATTAGTAAATATTCAATAAATTCTACAGATAGCCTCCATTTACGGTAATGATCCATAAATTACAGATAATAAGTATGATTATAAAAGGGAAGAGCAGATGCATACAAGTGCAGATTAACAAAATTGGTATAAATCTTCAATGAGAGGACCAAGATGGGAAACATAGAGAACAGAACATTATGAGAAGTTAACAAAAGGAACATTAAAATAAAGAGTATTACGCTGCGGCACAGGTGAATAAAATGAGCAGTAGGAGACAAATTCTCTGAGAATGATTTGAATCTTCATCCTTGATGTTAATTCCCCATCCACAGCAAAAATGAATTATAAGAGCCAATCCAAATGAAAGAAACCATATGACAGCAAGAATGAAAGCAGCAGCACCGGTGAACCCAACTGACTGCATAGGAAACAGTTAAAAGGATTATTCATTTGAGTGAATAACTGAATCTGAATCTGCTTGAAAATGCGTAAAGAAATAAATAAAGTGCTATATGATAGACAGATAACCTTGGAAATTAGATTCTCAAGGGATAAAAATAGATGAAACAAAAACCATTGCTTGAAAAGGTTAAAAGGCAATAAATTTAAGAGAAAATGTAGATAAACCATTTTAAGGTTGATCCATTTGCAAACAGTTGCCAAATTTGGAAGCTCAGAAAATGCCCCCTGAACGATACCTTTCAGAATTTAAACCTTTCTGTCCATTTTCCCATCAACAAAGATGCCATCTTCGTCTCTTGTCATTTATTGTTTCTAAGAAAATGGGAGTGCCCAATGAGGCAAATAAGTGTCCAAAAAGGCATCTCTAATAACAGGGCTAAGGAAGAAATGGACAAAACGGTTCAAATCCTATGAGATGATAGTTTAGAAAGATATTTAACAATTCTAAAGATCTAAGAATTATCAAACACCCATAAATATTCATGACAGAATTGGGAGGCTTGTTTAGAACATGTGAAAATTCGGATCTGCCAAAAGAACAACGGAAAAGTAACAAACGAAAGAGAGTTAACTTAAGGAACGCAAACTCGGTGTCAACGAAAACATAAAAACTTAAAATGCTTGCCCAAAATGGGGGGGGGGGGGGGATAACAAACTAAGGCATCAAGAGAAGAATAAAACATCCATTTCATAACATAAACAATAAGATCATGGTTACTTACTGCCCAATAATGCTTATTGGCAATGTCCCAACCATCGCGATAACGTCGGAAACCTCGAAGAATGTCAGGTCTTTTGGTCCTGTTTGCCGCCAATATAAGAGTATCCTCAGGTGATGAATCTGATTCTGGAACTGGTGCTAGAGCCTCTTGTGTGACTTCATTCTTCCATGGACCCAAATTCTTTTCTCCTGAAACACGCATCAACGAAGGATCAAAATAGATTACAAAATCAAAAGATCTTTGATACTAGTCACTGGGCTAAAGGATCCTAGTTCTACTCCAAATTTTAAGCCAAAACAATCCACAGAAAGCAATTACAAGACGACGTGGTTAAACTAGGTGCCAAATAAAGAATCATCTGTCATGTTTGGCTGGTAAGAAAAATCTACCGAAATGGAAGGTCTCAGAGTTTCCATTTCAGGGACCCCAAAGAAACTCCCAGAAACAAAATATAGAATGCGTAGCTAAGCTCAATTCATTTATTATGATCTCATTTCGGAAAATTGACGGTAAAATGAAGCTCAGATTCCTTCCTGAATCTTCCTAGCAACCAAACAAGTGAGAGAAATAAAGATCGATGCTAAAACCATTATCGTGGTCAGCGAGAGTCAAACTCACATGGAATGAGAACAATGCTATCTAATTCATAACCGAAAATTTGCAGAAAACTTGGAAGAAGCCGAACCTAAGATAAATTTGACGGGATGCCTGCTCGACCCACTGGAAGAAAAAGCCGAAATCGAGCGAACCGATAGCAATACGAGTAAAGAGAACAAAAATAACGAAACGAAGGCCTTCATTGCTGCAAAAGAATACTTCAGCGTTCACCTCAAAAGAGGCAACTCCACCATTTTCATTTCCCAGTAATCAGAGAGAGAGAGAGAGAGGAAACAAATGCCAAAACAGAAGCAGAGCATGAATAGTGTGACACTCAAAGCGTGTTAAACCTTGTTTTTAAGAGGGTACTATATGTAGCTAAACAGAGAGAGATTTGAGGGATTTTTATAGAAACAGAGAGAGAAAGGAGAACAAGGAAGCAAGGGAGAGGGGAGAGGGAAGAGGGAAGAGGGAAGAGAGTCACACATTCACACATGGTGTTGATGCGGGGGGCTGCGAAGAAGATTGATAAAAAGGAAACGAGAAAAAGGCGGGTGTCATCAACAAACATTGAGATTACTTTAATTAATTCGTAATTAATTAACTAGCAAGTATAGATTTTTCATTGTGTCCCTAAATCCACTAGATTAATCAAACCCAATCACTTTCGGTCAAAAATGATGCGCTCTGATTAGAGCTGGAATTAGGGCCGACCGGCCCTACAGGGCTGGCCCTTGATGGATCAGGGCCTAACAGGGCCAGCCCTAAAGGGCTCGGGGTTAGAAAAATTGCAGTTTTTCAAGGCCCGGTCTGAAAGCATCAGAGTCAGGGCCGGCCCGCAGGGCCGGGAAATCCTTTTCGCAATATTTAACTATTTTTCTTGCATATTTTCCCCCAGAGAGATATAATTAGTAAATAACAACGATTAAAGTTCTAATTTAATGCATAAATGTTATCAATATTAAGGTTTAAATAACACGTCTCTTGCAACAAACAAACACAGTTACTAATGTATAATCAAAGATAAAATCATATCCATAAATAACTCACACAAAGGCTAAAGTATAAGAAGGCTAGAAGCTAAATACTCTAACATATAAACAACATGAGTATGACGACTATCATTTTCACCTTCTTCGCCACTATCATCAATTTCAAGGACATTTGATTGTGTTTCACTTTAAGCAGTAGGTTCAAGTAGTCAAATAATCACAACCTCCATAAAAAATCATACTCTATTAGGCAAAATAGTATATAATATGATTTTAGTCTAAATAGGCAGAATAATATACTCAAAAATCCTACTCAAAAATCACAATATGATTCAATTAGACAAAACAATATACTCAAAAATCATACTTTATACAATATGAGGACAGAGTGACATATAGATTCAATAAAGTAATTCAAAAATGTAACATGATTCCTTTCCAAGTAAGAAAAATAAAAAATAAACGGGCTTAAAGGGCCGGCCCTTGAGTTAAGCCCGAGGCCTTACAGGACCGGCCCTTTTAGGCCCGACTTCCTTTTAAGGCTACAATTTACAAGCCCGGCCCTTGAAGGGCCAGGGCCTAAAAGGGCCGGCCCGACAGGTTCAGCCCGTTTTCCTGGCTCTAGCTCTGATGATGATAATATATCTTTATGGTTGAAATAGGGAAATATGATGCCTTTGGTTTTTTTTAAAATAATGGGAAAACTCATTTGTAAATACTTACAATTTTATTCAATTTTTAATTTGATATCTATGTAGATAAATATTACTCCATACATGTTTCAGTATATTTGTTTAGTTCTATCTTTTTAGTACAAAGTCTCTTGTACTTATAGTTTTATGATTAATACATTTCTTGTAGGCAAAAAAAAAAAAGATATATATGTGTTTTTTTTTAATTAAATCATTAATTTTGCTTAGCTCTTGCAACTTTACTCTATTAACACCGTTAACCCCCTATACTGAAATTAGTGGTACTCGCTTAGCAAAATTAAAGCAGAGAAAAATACACTGATAGCAAATTAAAAAATAAAAAAAAGTACAGAAGGGTTTTTTCTTTTTAAATCAACGAAACTGTTTAAATATATTATTCTACAAATAAGGCTAAAAAGATAGATAGTCGGATCGTATAGTCAACTGTCTGATACAATAAAAATAAAAAATGAAAAAGCAAAACCAAATCACTTGTTTAGTTGTTCTTGCCTTGTGTTGCAAATTGCTGGTATAATGGGCGCGGCTTGTACCATGTGGTTTTGTCTTCTTCTGCTTTTTATTCTTTTTCGGTTTTTCCTCCTTTTTTTAATTTTTCTCTTGACTTTACGGAGCTCTCATCTCCTCCACTTAATGTGATATTTATTTATTTTATTAAACTATATCATTTTAGAATTTCACTAAAATTTATTTTTTAAGCCAATTTTAATTAATATTTTTGCTGCAATATATTTTTTAATATGTATATTTAAATTTGTGAAAATATATTTTAGTTAAAATTATTGGTTAAATAAAAGAAAGAATTTTTTTTTTGAGAAAATATTTTGTAAATTTTAAAAAGAAGAAATTATGTAATTTTATTAAAATTTAAAGGAAGTATGGGTAATTGCCTTCTTTTTTTTTTTTTTTTGGGATTTGGCCAAATTAGCCTTCTTAAAAAACATAATAGGTCAATTTTTCGGGAAATCATTTTATTTTGTTCTTTTTCTTCTTTTGTCATTATTGGTCATATCTAGCCATACAAATTTTATTATAGGTATAATTGAGGTGGATGATGATGATGATTCAGTTTCTTACTTTACAAAGTGAACCATGCTTAATCAAGAAGTTAGCTGTGAACTCAGTTACATAAAAATTTTAGATTTAAATTGAATGTAAATTATTTTATTTGTATAATTTATTAATAAAAGAATTATTTTATTTGCGGAGATTCATATTATTATTTATAAAAGTTAAAGCCGTTGGCTCACCTTACGCAAGGTACCTTGTTAAATCTTAACTTAAATAAGACGCTGCGAATTAGGCAATAAGTATAATGTGTGTGATTTTTTTTTTATTGGGTGAAGTATAATAAAGGAAAAAAGATAGAAAGAAAACATTGAATTTGTAAAATTTTAAATTAGATATTTCTAAAAAAAAATAAGATGTGAATTGCTTATCAAATTTCGTCATTTCCTTATCAACTCTCGGTAACAATCTGATTTGGGATTTTATAATTTCAAAGTTTTTTTCTGTGTTTTTCCTTATAGCAAAAACAAATTACTAATTATAAAAAAAATTAAATTATATGTTATAAGATGAGAAGGGGCAAAATGGTAAGAACGGAGTTAGCAGTTCCGCTTTCCAAGTGAGTGGGCAGTGGGAACGGAAACAAACAAAACGGAGAAATATGGAAAAATGCAGACGGAACGGCATGTTTTCTAAAGGTGTCAACAAAAGAGATATGACCTGATGCGATTATGTACAAGATAGAATCGTGCCTTGCGTGTGGAGGCCAATGAAAGGAAAGGTAGAATCATGCACCGCCATGATAAGAAAAGAATCACATTTTGACATTTTGTAGGACAGTAGTAGTCAGGGCCGGCGGATGGGTTCCCCTACTTGGGAGGAAATAAATAAATAAGAATTACTCCCAATTCATTATATAAGGCACTTCACCTATATCACAAAAAAAAAAAAAAAGATAATTATGTCACTTAATGTATCTTAAAATATAATTTTTTTTCATTTTTATCTTTCTTGAGAAATATGTTTAATGACATTAGGAATGCTATGTTACATGGAGGGGATATAATGAGTGAGTAAAAGTTAAAAAGTAAGTATTAATCACGAATACAAAATAAAAAAAAGAGTATTAATTAAATTGGAGGTTACTATTTGATCCAAAAAAACTAGAGGTTACTTATATTCTGGATCATGGTTTCCTTCTAAAAATGCCTTATATTACATATAGAAGGAGTACTACTTAGAATCAAGATACTTAAGGGTGTGTTTGGTTTGAGGGGAGAGAAAAGAGGATAAATTACCTTTTTGGTTGAAGGTATTTAAATTTTGGACGAGAACCTAAAATTTAAAAGAACGTGAGGGTAAATTTTGGATTTCTCCTGTCCAAAATTATAATTTACCCCTTCCCCTCCCTCCCCTCCCCTCATACCAAATAATGGTGTGTTTGGTTTTTGGGGAGGGGATGGTTGGTAAATTATAATTTTAGATAAGAGAAACCCAAAATTTACCCTCACATTCTTTTAAATTTTGGGTTTCTGTCTAAAATTTATTCTTTCATTCATTTTAAATTTCGGGTTTCCGCCCAAAAATTAAATACCTCCAACCCCAAAATGGTAATTTAACCCCCCCTCCTCTCCTCAAACCAAACACACCCTAAGAGTTAAGACTAGATCAAAATTAAAAGGAGTAAAGTCTATTTTTGTCTTAGAAGTTGTCAAAAAAAATCTCAATTTTGCTTCAAAAGTTTGTTTTGGAGTAATGCCGCAACGAAATTTTTCAAATTGTATCAATTTCGCTCCTCCCGTTATCCATATTAAGTTTGATTGTTAGTTAATCAAATATATTGATATGGTAGGTTTATGTGTCATCTACGTTATTTTTGTTAAGATACAAATTTGCCTTGAAAGTTTTCACTTAGAAGCAACGTGCCTTAGAATTTTTTTAGGCTTAATATTACCCTAAAAGTTTCCAAATTATAGTAATGTCACTCTGACTAGTATAAAGGTTAAGTTTGATTGTTAGTTGACCAAATATGCTAAGTTGGCAGCATGAATGACATTGAAGAAGAAGCCACAGATGGAGGAGGAACTCATGATCGCTAGAGAGTACTGAAAAAAACCCAATTACCGAATTTAAAACACACTGTGATTAGTTTTTGGAAAATAGCTTTTACGATTTATGAGATAAGTATGTGAGAAGAGTTTTATCTCAATTTGCGAAAAAAGGCTTTTGAAATTACGGTTTGAAGTTTACCCAAACACACACTGAGCAAGATCACTGAGAGTAAGGCCACAGGTAACCCTTCGTCACCATATCCAAGCGATGTTGAGATAAACATGTACCTTTTCGATTTTATCTTCATCCCACAAGATACTTTCACCTCTTTAATTTTCTCCAATAACTCAACTCTTTAAAAAAAAAAAAATCCTTATTATAAATCTAATTTGAAAAAAATGAAGTGGATGACATATAGACTTACCAATAGGAATATTTTGCCAACTAACAATAAACTTAATTTGGATAATAGTCTAGATGATTGGCAAAAAAAAAAAATATAGCTAATGTGAAATTGTTATGATTTGGAAACTTCTAAGGCAACATAACTCTTGAGTGAAAACTTCCAGAGCAACTTTGCACCTAAGCACAAAATAAAAATAAACTGATGTCATATGGACTGTCAGCTCAACATATTTAGTTAACTAATAATCAAATTCAATCTAGATAACGGTTAGGGAGAAATTGCTATAATTTAGAAACTTTCATGATGACATTGCTCAAAAGAGAACTTTTAGGGTAAAATTAAGATTTTTTTACAACTTTCAAAATAAAAATAGACCTTAACCTAATTTAAAATATTTAAAATAGTATTTTAAGAGTCATCGCTCCAATATTAACTAAGTTGGGATCAACCTAGTTACTATTAAAATATATACAAATATTCATATATAATCTAAAAGGAGTAATATTTAAATGAAAAACTAAAGTATACACTATGGTCCTCCAAACTTACACTAAATTTAAGTTAATTCTTTAAATTTAGGGTTAAGGTGTAAAAATAACTATAAGCTTTTTTTTATTGCTATAAACATTATAAAAGAGGATAAAAGCAACACTAATGTTTAAATTTGTCAAACATTTATTGCTTAATTCAACATATATATTGACAGCATTGCCACTGTTGTTATCTTTTATCATGTTTATAACCATTTTTGCATCTAAAAAAGTTTATGATTCCTTTCCCACTTTTGATATAAGTTAATGGTTGTTTTTTCACCAAACCCTCAAATATGCTAAGTTGGCAGTGCACATGTTATTCACGTCATTTTTGTTAAAATGTAAATTTATCCCGAAAGTTTTAAACCTAATTTTGAAAAAAATGAAGTAGATGACACATAGACTTTGGAAACAAATTTGTACCTTAGCAAAAATGATATAGATGACATGTGAACTATCAGCTCAGCATACTTAGTTAACTAAACGTCAAAATCAACTGGGATAACGGCTAGGATAAAATTACTCCTTTTTTTAAACTTCTAAAATAAAATTACCCATGGATAAAAACTTCCAAATCAAAATCATTGGTAAAAACTTGCGCAACAAAATTGCGGAATAACATTTTTTAAAACTTTTTCGGAAAAGGCACTGGAGAGAAAAAGGTGTATTGTGCTGTGTGTGATGTGAACGCAGAAATGGAATAATCCCCGGAGGGGGAGGAAGCCGGAAGGATTGGGGATCACGTGAGGGGATCGTGACTGGCGGTAAGTGGGTCCCAGTTGATTGGATGGTGCATTAAAAGTAGAGCACCGCTTGACCCGCACGATTGATCCATCGTCGTATTTCTTTTCGTTGTGAACTCTTTTACGATTATTCCGCGAAGTACTCAATCAATTCCCTTTTCACTTGGCCAAACATCAATAAATAAATCATTCATTAATTAATTAATTCCCTTTTCCCTCTCCTCTATGCTTTCTTTCTACTCATCTCTCCCGACCTTCTTGCTTTTGTAAATTCCATTTTTTTTTAGTGAAATCTGAAATTCATTAATTTTTAATTAGAAAAACTTAATACAAGCTCAAAATAGAAAGAAAGGGGAAACATTTATCCTTTATTAACGACCGCCTCCTCTAATAAAGATGGTGATTGATCAAAGAAAACAAAAACCCCGCAGTAGTGTGTCCTAACGTAGCCAGATAGTCAACATCTCTGTTCTGATTTTTAGGAATATAGCTCAACAACACATTCCAATTCCTAGATAACCAAAGCCTAGTTTCTACAATAATATCACTAAATGGGTGGTTTTGCTCCCCCCTCTTGTTAACAAGTTAATAGCCTCAATACAATCAGAACGAATCAAAATATTCCTGTATCCACTACTCCAGCAAAGCTGAAGCCTTTGAATAATACAATCAGAACGAATCAAAATATTCCTGTATCCAATACTCCAGCAAAACTGAAGCCCTTGAATAATTGCAATAATCTCAGTTATTACAGGAGGAACTGATAATAGCTTGCAAGTAAAACCACTAATCCAAGTTCTTTCAGCATTGCGTAAAATTCCCCCACAGCTATGTTGACCAGAGTTCAAAACTGATCCATCCACCTCTAAGTACATAAAACCCGCTTCCGCTTGAATAATTGTTGTACCCTGTCCTTCAGATTCAACATGTATCAGCGTGTTCCTTTTTTTTTTCAGTGGTTGTTGATTTAAAATCAAACACACATTATATATATATTCCTTTCATTTTTGGTGAAAAAAGTGAAGAAAGTGTAGGGGTAATGGGGTAAATATATATGAAACTATTAAGTCATGTGTATTTAGAGATAAATTAAAAGTCAATCATAATTGCAGTATGTGAAATTCAGGAAAAGATGAAGCCAATGAATATGCTTCCCACCAAGTCACTTCTGTTTTGCATAACAAAATTAGGGTCAATTTATTTAAGATTTTGTTTTTTTGGGTTTTTGGGGGGGGGGGGGGGGTAATTTTAATTAAGTTAAACGGGAGAAAATTATCTGGATTAAGCTAAATATATGACATACAATTATGGTATATCAGGATTAAGGATCATCTCAGCTTTTTTCCATTTTTTAATAAAATTTGGGAAAATGGAATCACAAGAAGGGGGGGAAATGAAGGCTCAAAGGGCCTATTTATTTAGCAGCATAATCAATTAAAAAAAAAAAAGCACCTTTACAATTTAAGTAAAATAAAAATTTTCTCACATATTCATATTTATTTAACAGCATATTATATAGTGCAAAATCACTTAAAATAAATTAATCCAAACATCAATTTAGGGGTGTGATATGCCATTTGATCTACAGCTTTAAATTACTACCGTTTATCTTACTGCACAAATGAGGTTACATGAAAATAGGGTATCAGTCAAAATGGACAATAGCGAATATTTTAATTTATTAATGGGTTTGGAATTAAAATTCCATATTATATTAAATCCATACCTTGCATTTTATTAGGAAAAAAACAATATATTTGATACAGATATTAAGAGAATCATAAAATTGATAAGGAGGAGTTTCTATCTCAGATAAAGTGCACTATACCTATATTCATTTTTGGCAAAGTGAAAGATTTAGACAAAATAGCTATTTGTGACTTGCCACTTTCCTCAATCCCAAACTGATTATCAAAATATATATCATAACAAATACAAAGAACCACACACAGCCTGATTGGGATATATACATTCCATATATCCAAATCATAAAATAGTATAACTTAAATTTTAGATCTCAAATATATTTTATTTATCTCAATATTAACTTATTCTTTTCATGAATATATTTTTTAAATCTAAACATCTCTAATTTTTTAGGAAGGTTAGTGTATAGTTCAAAAATTTAAAATGAATTTTTTTTTTATTTTAAGAAGATTTAGGATATATATTTAGTTTATGTTTAATATGGTTTCCGTATAAAAGATTATCAACCTTTTTTTAAAAAAATATAAATAATTTTAGTAAAACTCTCTCTCTCTCTCTCTCTCTCTCTCTCTCAATTTACTTTTATGAAATGGAGTAGTTTGAAGTGTTAAGTAGGATACGATTTTTTTGGTTTCTTGTTAAGAAGGAAAAAATAAGAGAAGAAAATAAAACTACTCCAATTTTGAGGACCAATATTTGAAAGTTGCATTTTCATCACGATATTGTATTAATCTATTAGGTGACATTGCAAAACTCACACGTTAATCCAATGTAACAACTTTTTTATATAATTTATTATAAGTAATCGACGAGTTGAAGTTAAAATAATTTTATAATTTTTATATTCAAGTCGTGAAACAAAGAAAGCGGCTAAGCGATCGGCATAAAAAGATATGAACAATTTAAAAATGGGAAAATTACAGAAAAGTGGTTTAAAAATTAGGAAATGATACATGGGTGATTTCATATATAATAAAATTGGGAATTCCTTATCTCGTTCTAACATTCTCTAATCAATTTTTTATAAAAAAACCTACTTGTCATTTTCTAATTTTCAGAATACTTTTCCGTCATTTTCCCTTTACAATAACGTCGTTTTATTCAATTAATGCAACAAATGACGTACGTAATCTGGTAAGAGAGACACCATATATATACATCGGCTGGGGAAAAAAAAAACCAGAGGCAACATATATATCAAAATAAAAAAAAGAGGAAAACACAAAAATACCACAAAATCTACACACCTCAATTCAAGATTTCAAAATCACTTCATCACTTTGAAGTTTCTAAAGCTGGTTCCTTTTATAAATAACTTTTACTTTTTATTTAAAAATATAAGTTTCTTTTTCATATTTTACCTCTTATTAAATATTTATTATCTCTCATATCTTATACTCATTATCTCTCATGCTTTTTATCTATTTTCTCTCTTATACTCTTTTCATAAATAGGGACATATATGAAAAAAAAACATGACATTTTTTATACACTTATTACTTTTAACTACCAGTTCGTTTTACACAATAAAAAAAAGTTGTTTATAAATAAGACCGGAGAGAATAAATGACAACAATAACTAAGGCTGCGCTACATCGACCTGTATTAGTAGGATATGAATATTAATGACAACAATAATTTAAAAAGTTTCAACTTCAACTTATCAAATGATAATAATAATTAAGTTAGGGACACAAAATTTTACTCCAGACTAATTCGTAGAGATTGAAAATGGGATTTGCATATTTGAGAGTATTTTTGTGTCTTTTCCCAAAAAAAAAAAAGCAAATTTTGTTGATAAGATTAAATTGAAATTTACAAATTACATTGAATCCAGGACCCACAAGATGGATATATACATCAATTATTTATCATATATATGAAAGAGTGGTTGAAAAAGAAGTGGGAGACGCGTATAAAATGTGTGGCAAATAATGTAATGAGGTTGATAGGTGGATATGAATGTGAAAATGTGGTTTTGGATTTGTTAGGTGGTGAGTGAGGTTTAGCATCAAAGCGGACACATGTTTTTTAGATTTTGATGGCTAACCTTAACTCTCTCTCTCACACATGGAATGTTGCAATTCCACCATATCCTATATGCTTTAGTTATAACCAACACATTATTGTTTACATCATTTCATTTTCTAAATCACTTTCACAATATCACCTTTTTGCTACTCTTGATCATGCTTGATGCTACTCATTCTCTTTAATTATGTGCCTTCTTATACAATACTCTTAATTATGTTCCTAAATGTAAAAGTTATTAAAAGGGCTTGTTTTATTCACTCCTGAATGTAGTACCTCATTTCACTTTATCTCTCAAATTTATAATTTTTTCCAAATTCTTATTTCAAAAATTAAGAGGATTTTTCATCAAAATATTGCTCCCTGTTTTTTAATATAAGACATGCTTACCTAATTTAGCTATATTAAGGAAGTTGGTTAAGTTTGTTGACATGACATGCTTTTTTCCTAAAACAACCTAATGTTCTTCTTTAATTCCTTACATCTTTCTCTCACTTGATTGTTGTTAAGGGTGTATCAATAAAGATAAATTAGAAAAATATTAATAAATGTATAAAATATGTCTTATATTAGCACAAATATTAACTCCCCAAATAGGTCCTAAGTCAAGGATTGGAGGAGTAGTTTTGATACCAATGATTAAAAGAGGTGTTTCAAAAGAAAACAACACATATTTTACAAATACCTCATTGAGCTAATTTTTTTTAATATGTACATCCAGATTAGTTACTTCATCTTGTCCTAAATATAAGACATCTTTTAAAAGAAATTTTTGATCCATAATACAAGTCACTTGGTGAGTCATTAATAAATTTGTTTTAATATTACACATATTCTAGTACTTCATCTTCATAATCGATTTTGATAAGATAATTAGAGTTGAATTATAATATGAACTGGGAAAAGCCTATTGTGGGGTTTATGTTAATTAAGAAAAAAAACGAGTACAAGTATTATATAGGATGAGAGACCAATAAACACATAGAAATGTATAATCATAACACTTTTGTTTTTGGTATATATTGTCAGTATCTAAGCGAATGCATAAGTAGATGAATATAGCAAATCCAATTAACTTACTTTAATTTGCAATGGATTAGTCTGTATCATTAAAGCAACCTTATAAGGCCTTGTTAAGAATCTTCACTTGGAAAGTATTATAATCTTATTATTATAACAATTGTTTTTTCTTGTTACATTTTTTTTATTATTATAAAGGACATTTCTCATTCATAAATTATTTTTCGCTTATATTTACTTCTGATTTTTTTTTTAATTTCATTTTTATCAAACGAGCCTTAAAAGTAAACACATATTTTTTCTTCAAAATCATCAGAGTACTATGAGCAATTAAAAATCCATCTCAAGTGAACGGATTAGAAAATAGTGGGGTTGAATTATTCCAAAGGAAAAGTTATTGGCAAGAACAGTAATTGAATATTTTTTTAGTGTGAAAAAGACGCTTCAAATTAATACTATCATTATATTTTGGCAAAAGAAGAAACTAATGTTACTATTGTGATTAGAGGTGGTAATATCGTGCGGCTCAGTGGATTCGGGCCAACCCATCATGGGTTGGGACCATATGGGTTCTGTCCCAAAAGGACCGCATCAATATGGGTTGGCTACCCATAACTTCTGGGTTGGCGGGTTGGGCGGGCCAACCCATATTTTTTTATATTTTTTTTTAACAATATACTAAGATTGTTTTTTTTAAATACAATAAGATTGTTTTCTCTACACACTTAAACATAACAAAATTAAAATACATTACAAATTAAATATTCATCACAGATCCATACACAACAAAATAAATATAAATCCACAAGTCATCAGTATAACTTAACAATAATCAATAATTAGTTAATATTAAAGGTGTTTTAATTTGAAGCACGCTGAGGAGAGTAGGGATTGAGGAGAAATGGGTTGGACTTTGGAGTTACGGTTTTGGAGACTTGGACTTTTGGCTAATGGCTCTTCCTTTTCCCTCTTAGTTAAAAAAAAATATGGGCCAACCCGCCAACCCGGTGGTCTAACCCGTGACGGGTTGGGACCATATGGGTTTGGGCAAAAAAGGACCGCATCAATATGATCCCAGTTTTGTAGAACCCAAATCGCCCATTTTGTCGGGTTGGGCGGGTTCGACCCACGGTCCCAACCCATATTACCACCTCTAATTGTGATGAATAATTCAACTTGTCTGTGCCCAATGAGTTAAGTGGGTGGATTACTTTGTGAGATTTTGTTGGATTCTCCATCATCATAATAACCACTTTTCCAACCAATAAAGTCTCTAATATTTATCAAAATCTCACCAGGCATATTTCACAGTTTAATGAATAATTAAATATAAAAAGAAATTCTCTTTCCCAATGAAATGCAGGATTTTGATATTATTCAGTGTTCAATAAACACCGTACTTTCTCTTTTTAAGAATTTAGATTTTATTCAGAAATTTAAATTAGTATTATTTAATCGAAATCATTATTTTATGTAGAGTTAGGATTAAAAAATTATTTGATTTTTATATTAAGATTAATATTCGAATTTGAAATATATGAATATAATTTCTACGATGTAAAATTATTAGCCTCCCTTTTCATCTTTTCTTGCCACCATCAACTCGAGATAGAGAACCTAACAAAGCAAAAGTGAAAAAAAATTGAAGAGAAGATGCATTTTCCTTTGTTCACATTTCCTCTATAAATGTCTTTTCAAAACATTCTTTATATCGCTTCTTTTATTTAATTTTTTTTTCCTTTTTGATGGTATCGCTATCGCTTCTTTAATGATGTCTTTACCGTTTCAAACACAGCGTATGTTATGCTTTAAAAAGTCACAGCATTTTTAATGGACTTTTCCAATACCCCTACGATTTACGATTAAGATAAATAAATACCTTTCGGCCTGATAATGAAATATAATTAACACGATTTTTTAATAAAAGTTATCGCTTAAACTTTAAATGCTTAAATAACAGAAAAACAATAATATTTGTCATATTTCTTTATTTTTTTGGTACAATTTTTTATTATTTTTACTATTCATACAGAAGAAAGCCTAATATGCCAAGTAGTGTGACCAAACCCGAAATTGACGGACACTATGAGAAAAGGGAATAGCAAGCTTTATTTTTGTTGGTAAACCACCAAACTCACTATTTGTTTGTCCCAGTTGATTTACTTACATTCTTCAATCTTTCATTGCGAATCAAGATATTCCTTCATCATCATTTGTAAGTGATTATGTTATTGATACCTAGGACAACAAATTTTAGTCAAACACTATTATATTTATATTTTAGCTTTTTACTTTTTTTTTTATTTTATAATAGCTTTTTAACACGTTTTTATAGAGCATGAAACAATATGCTGATTCCATTACACTGGGCCAACATTAGAAAATGACGCTTCAATTCATATCCAATCGATATCACAATTTGGGCCACATTAATATCCGCTTTATTCTAAAGCCCACACACCACAGAAGCGAGCAAGGATTAGCTTGCCTTACATTTGGGCTCAAACGGTTGGGAAAATAAAATATTGGAACTCGGTTTGGCGGGGAGCGCCAGGCCCTTGCAATAGTGTAACGCATGGGCGACGCTCGAGAATCCCAGTAGCAAGCTACTGTAATGTACCCTCCCCCTTAAAAAATTAATTTAATATCATGTGGGCCGATGGCCCACGTATCAGATATTAAACTGATAAGAACAGATACTACACTTGATCTTAGCCAAAAGGCCGAGAAAGGTATGTTTTGAAACGCTGGTTTCTTTGGCATTTATAGCCGCTCAACGCTTTGCTCTTATAACGACTCTACGATGTGGGACTAAGGTAAAGCTCTCGTTCTCTGGCACAGCAAGAGGGATGAGCTTTACGGAAAACTGATAAGCAAGCTCAACAATTTTCTTTCTTTTTTTTTGTTACTGCTTCCTTGAGAGCTCCATTACAAGGTGAGCTATTATTTTTTTTGTTATCTTCTCATTGATGATGAGTTGTTGGGTGCCCTTGGATTATGTGTCTTACAGAGTTTTGGTTGAGATTATTTCTAAGTTTTCTCTTGGGTTTATCTTTACCTCCTTAATATGCTGTTTTGTTTTTTTGGCAGGAAATATTCAACTCCTTGCTCTGAAGCATTGGGATTTTATAAGAGAGATTTTGGGGCCTTTTTGTCATCGTCATGGTAGTATAAAACCTCTCGGCGTCACTTAATGTTGTATTCTTTCGCTGGGGATGCAGAGATGTGCCTCACCAAATCTGTCAGATAAGGAAAGTTTGTTCTCTGACTATGTTTCTGAGCCCTTAAAGCACTGAGGGGAGACTGATGAAGCAGAAAAAATAAACATATGAAATGGAAATTGAAAGCTAAATAATCTTGAAACTTGATTTACATTGATATATCTCAAACGAGAAGATTACAAGATATATACACATACAAGAACAGAGACAAAACAAGCATAATTGATGAAGTAGGTGAAGAAATAATCAAATAATTTCATCACCGACTTGCTTCTTCAACATTATCATGCTATTGTCTAATCTATATTCACACAATAACTTCTAACACTCTCCCTCAAGTTGGAGCATATATATTGATCATGCTCAATTTGTTACAAAGATATTGAACCCATGTCCCATGTAAGGCTTTTGTCAGAAGATCTGCCAGTTGATCATCGGATCATATGTGCCCTGTCTATACAATATTTTCTTTGATCTTATCACGAATAAAATGACAATCAATCTCAATATATTTTGTTCGTTCATGGAACACAGAGTTCGATACTATATGAAGTGCTGCTTTATTGTCACACCATAATTTTGCAGGTAATGTTGTGGTGATTCCAATTTCCTTCAAGAGTTGAAATACCCACACAATTTCTTGTACTGACTGTGACATAGCTCTGTATTCCGCTTCTACACTTGATTTTGACACAACTCCTTGCTTCTTACTTCTTCAAGATATCAAATTTCCACCAACAAACACACAGTAACCCATAGTGGATCGTCTTGTGGCCTTAGATCCTGCATGATCCGCATCACAGAAACACTCGATTTTAGTGTGCCTATAATCTGTATAAAGAATACCAAGACCTGGAGAACCTTTCTAATAATGCAAGATATGTTCTAAAGCTTCCCTTTGTGCCACTGTTGGTGATGTCATAAATTGACTGAGCCTACTAACTAAGAAAGTTATATCAGGACGAGTTACTATTAGATAATTCAGTTTCCCAATGAGTCTTCTATGAGAGTGTTTGGATGCAATTAAAAAAATTGCTTTTGAGGCCAAACCATGGTTTGGAAAAAATTCATCCAAACACTCAAGATTTTTTCAGAATCCATTTTCCATGTGAAACCATGGTTTGGGAGGCCCAAACCTTGGTTTGGGGATAATCCATTTTTTCTTACTTTTTCAACTTTGTGGGCCCCGCCATCTCATTCTTATTGGTTCTTTTTCTGTTTGTGGGCCCCACATCACACACTCTCTCATCTTTTTTATTTTTTTGAATTTCAACGTTTTTTCTCTTTTTTTTTTAATTTTAAAATTTTAATACTCCCTCTTATCCTATTTAAGACTTATTTATCTAATTTAATTATATTAAAAAAATTAGTTAAATTAATTAACATTACATATAGACAAAATTATTTTATTTTTGGTATTAATTATGAAATTTAATGTTAAATAATGAGTTAAGATGTATCATTTTTAATATCGTTAGATGTTTTCTTTTCTTATAATTTAACTCCGTTAGGTCAAATTTAACGGTTTTGTTAAATTTACATCCTTGTTAATTGTTCATTGTTATTTTCCATCTTCCAAAATTTATTTGTACCAGACGTTCTTCAGGAAAAACTTGGCTGTTAAATTTGACATTAACCCTTAAATAATACATAAAATATAATCTTATTCTTTATATGTAATTATCACAAAAGTTAATGTCTTTTTTAGTAATTTGACCATGAAAAAAGCTATTCTGATCAAAACATCCAAACACTCTCATTTTATCAAAATCACTTTTTTCTCATAATCTATTCTTCTTATAATCTATTCTCCAAAAGCTATTCTCCATTTTTTCTCCAGAAGCTATTAAAAAAAGCTAATCCAAACACACCCTATATCTCTCAGAAAATGGAAATGGCTTCAATTTCTCTAGATCAATCTTCTTCTTGAAATAATCAGGAAGTTCATTAAACATACTAGCATCAAGATCTAGGAAGGGATTCAAAATCATGGGAATGATGCTTGGCGCAGCTCCAAGCTTTCTAGTTTCCTTTAGGAGATCGAGAACATACTTCCTTTGAGTTAAAAGAATACCTTTCTTGCTTCTCAAAACTTCAATACCTAAAAAGTATCTTAATGACCCCAAATTTTTTTGTCTGGAAATGAGAGTTTATGAAGACTTTAAGTTGTGAGATTCCGGAAATATTACTTCTTGTAATTACAATGTCATCAACATATACTACTAAAAGAATCATCCCTGCATCAAATTGCTGGTAGGACACAGAGTGATCACACTTGCTTTGACTTAATCCGAATTTCTTGACTACATCACAGAATCTATCAACCCAAGCATGAGGACTTTGCTTTAGACCATACAACGACTTCCAGAGGTAGCACACTTTCCTATTCTCCCCCTGAGTAACGAACCCAGGAGGTTGCTCCATAAAAACTTCTTCAAGGAGGTCACCATTCAAAAACGCATTCTTAACATTTAACTGATGTAAATCCCAATGATATGTGGCAACAAAAGAGATAAGAAGACGAACGGAGGTGAGCTTAGCTACAGGAGAGAAAGTCTCAGAATAATCAATACCATAGGTTTATGCATACCCTTTAGCAATGAGCCGAGCTTTTAATCGTTCCAATAAACCATCAGCGTTAGTTTTAACAACAAACACCAATTTTCAACCAATAGCCTTCTTTCCAGGTGGGAGATCAACAAGAGTCCAGGTACCAGCCTTGTCAAGGGCCAAAATTTCATCTTCTATTGCGGCACGCCAACCAGGGTAAGTCAGGGCTTGGTGAAGAGTAGTAGATGTGGAAATGGAATCTACTGTGGCAACAAAGGATAAGGAAACAGGGGACAAATTATGGTAGGATACAAAAGATGAGATGGAATAGGTATAGTCAGCATATCGTCTAGGGGGACAATATGGACGGGTACCTTTTCGGAAGGCAATGGGCAGGTCATCAGTGGTAGCAACAGGAGAATCTGGAACAGGCAGTTCAGTTATAGCAAGGGGATGATCGAGGGAAACAAAACGAGGAACGAGGGACATTTCAACGGAATCAATCGGCGAAGCAGGAACTGGGGAAGGTGAAACATTGGCAACATTAGCATCATTGATGATATCAGGTTCTGGAACAGTAGCCTGTGCTAGGGAGATAGGGACAGAATAGACCAGGATATCATCAGGTTCATCCATGACAGAGGGAGACTCAGAGACGGGCGAAGCTGTGAAGAAAAGAGAGGACTCATGAAAAGTAACATCAGTAGACACAAGATAACGACGAAGGTCAGGAGAGTAACATCGATAACCTTTCTGAACTTGAGAATAGCCAAGAAAAACACATCTTAAGGACTTGAGATCAAGTTTATTATCACTAGGACGGACATCCTGAACAAAACAAACACAACCAAAGATATTAGAATCAACAGGGAACATCTTAGTAGTGGGAAACAGAATAGAATATGGAATATCCCTTCCAAGAATAGCCGAAGGCATGCGATTAAGGAGAAAACAGGCAGTTGACACGGCATGGGCCCAAAATCTTTTAGGGACAGAGGAATGAAACATGAGAGCTCGTGCAGTTTCAAAGAGATGTCGATTCTTTCTCTCAGCAACACCGTTTTGAGCAGGGGTATCAACACAAGAAGATTGGTGGAGAATACCATGACTTTGCAAGTACTCTGTGAATGGGGCATAAAAATATTCTTTTACATTATCACTAAGTAAGATTTTCACAGAAGTATTAAACTGGTTTTGAATTTCAGCATAGAAATTACGAAAGTGAGTAAATAATTCAAAACGATGTTTCATTAAGTAAAGCCAAGTTTTACGAGAAAAATCATCAACTAAGTAACAAAATAATGATAACCAGTCTGGGACATAACAGAATAAGGACCCCAAACATCAAAATGTACTAACTCAAAAGGCGACGCAGCCCGTTTACTGACGCGAAGTGCCAAATGAACATGATGATGTTTGGCAAACTGACATGACTTACAATCTAAAGTAGACACGGAAGAAAATTGAGGATACAACTTCTTTAAGGACAAAAGTGACATATAACCAAGACGACAATGGATATCAAACAGGGATGACCCACCAGAACAAGCAACAGAACGTGGAACCATATCATCAAGAATGTAATGGCCGTCAGATTCATAACCTTTACCAATAATCTGTTTCGTCGACAAATCCTGAATTAAACAGTGGTCAGGGAATAATGAGATAAAATAGTTCAAATGACGAGTTAATTTACTGGGTGATAGAAGATTAAATGTAAGATCAGGAATATTAAGAATAGAGGATAATGAACTAGATGGAGTGGGGTTGACGGTGCCTGAACCAAGCACACAGATAGAGGATCCATTGGCCTCGAATATGGAGGATTGGTTGGCATAAGGAACATACGATGAAAATAACTGATGATTACCTGTCATATGATCGGTAGCGCCAAAATCAATAACCCACTTCGTGGAGGTAGTAGCAAGACCAGAAGACGAATTACCTACAGCGAGTGTTCTTACAGATGATGGACCAGTGTCTGATGGATCAGGTGTCTGTGCAATATGGACAAACCACGTTGCTGATCACGTTGTTGCTTATTCTGTAATTTTCGACAATTGCGCTTAATATAACCGGGTTCCTTACAATAATTACAAATAATAGTTGCAGAGTGCATATTTGGAGCACCGCTATATCCCTGTTTGGAACTAAATGGCTTGTTGTCAAATGGTCCACGCCCAGCTAAAGCACTGGCATTCAAATCATTAAACGGACGAACCACATTATCAGCACGAAGTACCCTGGAGAACACTTCTTCAAGAGATGGAAGCTCCTGACTAGCAAGAATTTGAGATAATGGTCTCATACGAAGGATCAAGAGCTTCAAGAAAACTAATAATAGCCTGTAGTTCCTTATTCTTAATTCGTGTCTGAAGATCCGCCTGTAGAGACATGAGTACTTTCATTTCTTCATATAACCTCTTGAAGTCCAAGAAGAAATCCTTCAATGAACGTCCCTGTTGTTGAGAACGATAAAAACCTTTACAAACTTCATGAATCCGAGTAACATTACCTTTACCGGAAAACATAAACTCAAGATAATTCATGATTTCTTTGACCGTGTTGCAGTGACTAACAGAAGATAGAATTCGTGGTTCAATCGAGTTTCTGATTTGAAAGAAAATACGAGCATCGGCCCTTGACCAGGCCAAACTCTTGTCATCATCACCAGAAGGGGGGTCTTGAGTTAAGTAGACTTCCTTTTCAATGCCCAAAAGATATAGCTTGACAGTTTTGTTCCAGTCACTATAATTTGTCCAATTCAATTTTGAATCGGTAATTTTAGCGGACATAGGTAACATATCAGATGGTTTAGATTCAGCCATATGGAATAGTCAACCACGATAGTAATCAAAGATAAGCTTAAGGTACTTAAAGTAAGAATGAGGTCACAGATGCTAACAAGCTAACAATTCCCGAACAAAAAAAATGGAAGCAAGTCACATCAACAAAGTAAGCTACAACCAAGACCACACCAAAAGTTGGAATCCCACATTAACAAAGTACTCTTGAGAGTAAAAGAACACCAAACTAAACTAAGGACAAAAGAAGGAACTGAAATTCCGCAGAAAGGAGTCACGAATGTAACATCCCAATTTTTATTAGCACTTAGAGTTTGTTGTAGTTTAAGTTTTAATTAATTAAGAGTATATAATAAATTAATACTTTAAAAAGAAGTATCAAGTTCAAAAAAAAAAAATCTCTAAGAAATAAAATAATACAAATAAAATACCTCCTTAAAATAATTATATTAACTAAATGGGTGTATGTAAAAATACCTCATTATTCAAATCAGTAACATGAAAAAAAAAATGTTTCTAGCATTTTGAATATTACGTTATTATTAAAAAAAATATTTTTTTTATAAGAGGGTCGGACCCAAACCCTAATACCTCTTCTATATAAACCCTCTCGCTTTTCACTTCTCATTCTCAGCCGTCGCACATACGCAGTCTCACAGGTATCTCTCTTCTTCCCTCATTTCACCCTCTTGTTCGCTGTACTCTTCTGTTTAGCTTTGTTAAATATATATATATATATATACCTTCAATGGCTTCTCATCTTATCTTTTCGCAAGTCTTATCATTCATGTTTTTCTCCATCAAAACTGTCAATACGCATTGTGTTTATATATTTAATTCTTGACCCCACCTCCATTCATCTCTCTTTGGGAGAGCAAGTAAATATATATTTTTTTTATTCACTCCTGCCACAAACATTCATTATTTCTCTGAACTAAATCATCCTCTCACACCAACGTCTTGTCACAATATATGTTATATGTTGGGTATACTACTTTTATTTTGCCTTTTCTTTAACAAACATGACTCTCTTCAATATGTATTCTGGCCATGTTCCTTCTTCACACTGACACTTTGTATCAACTAATTTGATTGCAAAAACACAAAAAACAAAAGCCCATTTAATTTTGATAGCTATCTATATTTTCTATTCTCTGAGTTCCACAAAATCTCTTTCGTTTTAGCCACAGCCACGTGAGCGATTATATATATATATATATATATTATTTTTAATTTGTTTTGACATTTTATACAAGATAATTTTGTTAATCCCTTCTAGTATCTAATTTTGACATCAACTTTCTTAATCAAAGTAATTTTAATATAAAATCTCTAAATTTCCAGTAGCTTTGTAACAATACTAGGTTAGCTTTTATTTGTCATATTGACAGAAATTTATGTTTGTCAATGTGTAGAGTCTCATTAAGAGCTTTGGAGTAACTCTTTGGTAATTATTTTTAGATTAAGGAGTAACAGGTAACTCTGAATATTCTTCCATATACTTGTGAATTGTATATGATTGTGAATGACTATTTTTTTTTTTTTGAAAGAAAAATGGACTGAATTATATGTGTATGTGTATGTATTGTTAATTCTCAAATAAGTAGTGTTATAAGTAAATTTCTCTATAACTCATTTTACTCGAATAATTAATAATTTAATGATAATTGATGTATTATTGGATTATTATTTCCTTTTTTTTTAGCATGTTTGAATATATGGTGATATTGGATAAGAATGGAAGCATGATTTATTGTACATTGTCTTTTAATGATATTATTTATTACTATCATGGCGGTTGCATTTGTGATGGGTTGGAGTAAGGAGGAATTTGTATGTTGAGATCTTTTACCACGTGGTATGCCATCACTCGGTGCACAGTGGATGGCACTTGTCAGGGCCCCTTCTTCCATGTTTTCCTTTGGCCGGGATTGCATTGGAGCTGTGGGACATGTGACACCTCCTTAGTTGTGTTCTTTTAAGGAGGGGAGCCATAGTCCAGACTTAAGCTCTACACCTTTGGCCAGGTGTATCTTAAGAACTGGTGAGCTTGAGACAATCCAGTCATATGGATGGGTTTCTGTTGGACTATGTGTTAGCCTATGGCTCCAGTCAGCGGAATAAGGATGGACGGTGATATAAGGGATGTTGCATCTTACATATTGCATATGGCATAATTGTATATTACATGTTGTGATGAAAATACAGATTGATATAATGGTGATTAAACTTGTTTTTGTCTTGTATGAGGATTATGGTATATATGAATATATATGTAATCAGTTCCTTTTTATCATATGAGTTTTGCTTGTGTACGGTAGAAACTTTCAGTAGTTATTGAGACGTGGAATCTCATCCCTATATATATATTAACATTTTCAGGTGACTGTTCTAGTAGGGAGCAAGGGAAGGCACCTATGGAGTGAGCCTTGGAGGCTCTTTTGTGCTCATAGGGCTCATGTTATGTCATTTATATTGCCATGACCCTAAGACTTCCGCATTTTAATTTGTTTTGAGGAAATATTTTGAGGATTTGATTTAACACTGTGACTTGGGCTTTATTTGAACTTATTTGTATTTTAATGGTTTGGATGTTGAACATCCTTATTGGCGATATTTGAATTACTATGGTTAAGTATTTGGCTGTTTGATTTGAGGTGTTACATTTTTGGTATCAGAGCCCAATGTTCCATGGCTATTTTGTTGATTTTCCAATTGTTTCTTTTAACATTTTAGAGGTCATGGCAAAATAAATATCATAACATATGCACTTCCCTTTATTTAGTTTTGGAATTTGTTTGGTTATTTGTTTAGCTTTCCTAGTGTCCTTGTGGTATTTATCATAGGAGGGGAGAAATGTGTTAAACCAAGATATTCAACTGATTGGTAAAGAGAATTTACATCAAGAGATGCAATCTAGGAGCATATAAGAGATATAACAGTAAATCTTAATTAAATGATATTAAGTCTTAGAAGAAAGATGTTTTAGTTATATAACATTAGCCCATATCAATGCCCGGTCCCATTTTGAATTCTAACTATTTTCTGTTGGTTTTAAGTTTCTAATTAGATTGTATGGAAAGCCTTCATTTAACTCCACCTATAATATTAGAGGAGGCGGGAGATGACATTTTTGCCTCATGGATCTATTCATTCTATTTGTATATTTATTTGTCCAATTGTTGAAAATTTTGGCATACTAACAGTTGGGATCACTTTGAGAAATTGTTTTGTGCTATTTGCAAATTGTGATGGAGGAGCGTGTCCTAGGAAATGATCAGGGTAATTAAATCTATTTTCATTAGTTAAGCATTTTTATTGTTAGTTAGGCCCAGCTTTACTTTCACAATAAGCAATGTTATGATTAAGTTTTGCAAATTCATAACCCAATAAAGGGTGATTGACCCAAGGTATTCAGTTGATCAGTAGCAAGCAATTATATCAAGAGGTTGCAACTTCACTAGAAATGGTGGGCATAATGCTAAATATCGATAGGAGAGTTAAAGTTAAAGTAGTAAATGACTATAATAGAATGTTAAGGATATGACATAGGAGAAGAATTATGTGAAGTTGAAACAAAGAAGTACATGGATAAGCTAAGAATGAGAAAAAAGAGAAGGAAGTTCCCCAAAACAAAGTTGGGAAGCAATTATGCATTAGAAGTGGGATATATCATATGGAAAACATCATTTTTATTTTATGTTGAGGATATAGTCACATTTCCTTATTGTTTTACAAGGTCAAGTAAGTATTTTCTAATTATAGAATCATTAGGCTAAGTTAAATTTCCCTCAACCAAAGGTTACTACCACATCAAATGTGAATGGAGGTATAGATGAAGTTTATGATTATGGTATAATTGAATTTCATATTTTTAGGAGGCTTGATGATAAGGCTTATGCAAGTATGCATTCCTTTGTCATGTAAATATGTGGTTACATCTACAGGTGAGTTCACAAAGATCATATGGAATTAGCAAGACTTTAGGCTAGAATTTGGAAGTTGTATATGATTACTTATAGGTCTGTTAGAACCTTAGGCTTGGATTTAAAAGTTGTTTGAGACTTATGAATAGGTATATATGTTACTAAGAGAAGTAGAAGATTCTAAGCGAGAAAATTTATTACTGTCAAGCTAGGCGTTTCAAGAAGTAGTAAATTATATTCTATAGTATAGTCAGCCTCTGTATTAAGTAAACAATTGTAACAAATAGGTAAATATGTTTTTGAGTACTTCATTATAATTTCTTAAGGAAGAGAGTTAAAGATTGTATATGTTGGCTAAGTAGAAGAAAGAGGGAATAAAAAATGATGACAACTTTTAGTTATTAGTACTTAGTTTTGATTGGGCATTGTACGAAAATTTGGGGTAAGTGAGATTAGTGTTAAAGCTCACAAAAGAGTTACTGATAATTTGATGACCAAGATTACGATTATTCTAAAAGATTAAAAGTGTGAGAAATATGGAAATGGGTATAGAAAGTGTGAGAAATGTGAAAGGTTAGGTCACATTTACATATATGTAAAAGTTAATTAAAGATGAGACAAAAAAAATAAAAAATAATGTATGGTTACACCTGTGAGGATAACTTGAGATTATAGAACTAATATGCGAGCATGAATAATAGTGATCCTAATTGAATAGGAGTGGTATGAGTATAAATTCAGATTTTTCTGCATGTCTTTGTGCTTGTGAGTGCTTTATGAGGACTTCAATAGTTGTTGTGATTCATAGGCTTGGATTTTAGAATTCTATCAAATTGTAAAGAAGTGATTACGAGTGTTACATATCATTAAAGAATAAGGTCATTTTGTTAAAAGTTGTGTGCTATGACTTATTGCGTGCTTTGTATCACTTTGTGACATACTAAGAAAAATTGTTCTTTAAAATAATTAACTAACTATTTTGTTGAGTATTATCTTCTTAGGGGGGGAAAAATTAAAAAGGGTTGTGACATAATTGATTTGGGGAAAAATTTAGCGGATTTTTAAAGTGAATTTGGAAAGAAATTCTTTGAAGAATTATGTCTTTTAATCATGATTCATAGTTAAGCATAGAGATGCAAGAGATAGAGTTGATGTCAAGGTAGAATAGTGAATTTAAATTATGGTGTGTAGGTTATATGTATACATAATTAAGCATTTAGTAAATCTTATTAAGGATTCCAATCTGTCTGTATAGATAAATAATAAACTTGATGGATAGAGTGAGATGATTAGAGAAAGAAAAAGGGATTAGAGGGAGAATCTTGATAAAAAAAATTTTATATTGGAAAGGAAAAGTATAATGATATGTATATGATTGATGAATTGGCATTATAAGGATGGGTTAGATATTGAGACTTGTACTCTTTTAATGATACACACACATAAAGAGGTGATTTTATTTTGAGAAATATTGAATCTTCATGAATTACTAAAAAAAAAAAAAAAGCGACATTTAAGTTTTGGATATGTAGTGATTTTCAAAGTCTTCATTATAAATGGAAAATTGCAGTGAATCATATTTTAATCAATGAGATATACAATGAGCATATATCTTTCCTAGAGTTTTGAAATTATCATGGACAGTTTGGAACTTCACATATTGTTAGGACCCTATTCACACATAGAGTCAAATAGAAATTTTTAGTCAAAGTAATTTTTTTCCTTTCTCAAAGGAAATTGTGAACCAAAAGTTTTCTGTGAATCCAAGAGAAAAGATTTAAAATGAGGTTTACCAACAAAAAAAAAAAATTGAAATGTAGTTTTCCAAAAACCAATTTTTTTTTTTATACATATAATCTAACAAGTGCATGTATTCTAAATATATTTATTTCACTATCTATTGTGCGTGAAATTGCTCGTTATTATTTTAGCGAGGGGATATCAAAGTTTTATTTAGAAAACTGTTGGAGGAAAACAAAATCTTACCCATAAAAAGGTTTCTTTTCAAAATATCAAGAGATCTGAAAAATTTTATGTTTATTTAAAAATATAACGAAAAAGATTTAATGATGTGTATGTTGAGTGACTAGTACTAAGGGAAAGATAGAGATATATGACTTAGGGATTTTGTTGAGAATAGCAATTTACAGTAGATACTCAATTAAATTTTGGGAGAATATCTCTTGGACATTAGGAAGGTTGCCAATATATATATATATATATATATATGTATATATAATAATAGTGGATTAAGATCAAGTTAAGGATGGTGCCATAATATTATGATGAGGTAAATATAGATATTTTATAAGAGTACAATTCAAAGTTATTCTAGATTAGAGGTTTGTCAAGGATTCCATATGATCTTATTTGAGTAACCAGTTTGAGAATGAGGATATCTATTATGCAATTGTGGGTCAGATAACATCGTATGAAAAAAAAAATATATGAAGAATTTAATTATATGCTAAATGGTGTTAATCAAATTTTGTTTAAATTGGTATGCTAAAGTAAAGGGTTCTCTTTTATGGATTGAAGATTTTATAGTTTTATATACTTATTTTATTTTATTTTATCTTGTCAACAATTTTGCCTTTGCTTTGCTTGTCGTTTGTTTGTTGTGGGTATCTTTTATTTTGTTGGTCTGACTTCAATGTTATTGGTTTATAGATGTTATGACTGAGCTCATTTGGATGGAATGAAATTATAATTATTTGATTGGCCAAAACAAAGTAAGGAGCTAATGATGGTTTAGTGTTTGGAGTAGAGGTGTATTTTCTAATGAAACTCATTGGATGTTGGTTGAGGTGTTGAATTTTGGGGACAAAATTCCTTTTAGGAGGGGAGAATTGTAACATCCCAATTTTTATTAGCACTTAGAGTTTGTTGTAGTTTAAGTTTTAATTAATTAAGAGTATATAATAAATTAATACTTTAAAAAGAAGTATCAAGTTCAAAAAAAAAAAATCTCTAAGAAATAAAATAATACAAATAAAATACCTCCTTAAAATAATTATATTAACTAAATGGGTGTATGTAAAAATACCTCATTATTCAAATCAGTAACATGAAAAAAAAAATGTTTCTAGCATTTTGAATATTACGTTATTATTAAAAAAAATATTTTTTTTATAAGAGGGTCGGACCCAAACCCTAATACCTCTTCTATATAAACCCTCTCGCTTTTCACTTCTCATTCTCAGCCGTCGCACATACGCAGTCTCACAGGTATCTCTCTTCTTCCCTCATTTCACCCTCTTGTTCGCTGTACTCTTCTGTTTAGCTTTGTTAAATATATATATATATATATACCTTCAATGGCTTCTCATCTTATCTTTTCGCAAGTCTTATCATTCATGTTTTTCTCCATCAAAACTGTCAATACGCATTGTGTTTATATATTTAATTCTTGACCCCACCTCCATTCATCTCTCTTTGGGAGAGCAAGTAAATATATATTTTTTTTATTCACTCCTGCCACAAACATTCATTATTTCTCTGAACTAAATCATCCTCTCACACCAACGTCTTGTCACAATATATGTTATATGTTGGGTATACTACTTTTATTTTGCCTTTTCTTTAACAAACATGACTCTCTTCAATATGTATTCTGGCCATGTTCCTTCTTCACACTGACACTTTGTATCAACTAATTTGATTGCAAAAACACAAAAAACAAAAGCCCATTTAATTTTGATAGCTATCTATATTTTCTATTCTCTGAGTTCCACAAAATCTCTTTCGTTTTAGCCACAGCCACGTGAGCGATTATATATATATATATATATATTATTTTTAATTTGTTTTGACATTTTATACAAGATAATTTTGTTAATCCCTTCTAGTATCTAATTTTGACATCAACTTTCTTAATCAAAGTAATTTTAATATAAAATCTCTAAATTTCCAGTAGCTTTGTAACAATACTAGGTTAGCTTTTATTTGTCATATTGACAGAAATTTATGTTTGTCAATGTGTAGAGTCTCATTAAGAGCTTTGGAGTAACTCTTTGGTAATTATTTTTAGATTAAGGAGTAACAGGTAACTCTGAATATTCTTCCATATACTTGTGAATTGTATATGATTGTGAATGACTATTTTTTTTTTTTTGAAAGAAAAATGGACTGAATTATATGTGTATGTGTATGTATTGTTAATTCTCAAATAAGTAGTGTTATAAGTAAATTTCTCTATAACTCATTTTACTCGAATAATTAATAATTTAATGATAATTGATGTATTATTGGATTATTATTTCCTTTTTTTTTAGCATGTTTGAATATATGGTGATATTGGATAAGAATGGAAGCATGATTTATTGTACATTGTCTTTTAATGATATTATTTATTACTATCATGGCGGTTGCATTTGTGATGGGTTGGAGTAAGGAGGAATTTGTATGTTGAGATCTTTTACCACGTGGTATGCCATCACTCGGTGCACAGTGGATGGCACTTGTCAGGGCCCCTTCTTCCATGTTTTCCTTTGGCCGGGATTGCATTGGAGCTGTGGGACATGTGACACCTCCTTAGTTGTGTTCTTTTAAGGAGGGGAGCCATAGTCCAGACTTAAGCTCTACACCTTTGGCCAGGTGTATCTTAAGAACTGGTGAGCTTGAGACAATCCAGTCATATGGATGGGTTTCTGTTGGACTATGTGTTAGCCTATGGCTCCAGTCAGCGGAATAAGGATGGACGGTGATATAAGGGATGTTGCATCTTACATATTGCATATGGCATAATTGTATATTACATGTTGTGATGAAAATACAGATTGATATAATGGTGATTAAACTTGTTTTTGTCTTGTATGAGGATTATGGTATATATGAATATATATGTAATCAGTTCCTTTTTATCATATGAGTTTTGCTTGTGTACGGTAGAAACTTTCAGTAGTTATTGAGACGTGGAATCTCATCCCTATATATATATTAACATTTTCAGGTGACTGTTCTAGTAGGGAGCAAGGGAAGGCACCTATGGAGTGAGCCTTGGAGGCTCTTTTGTGCTCATAGGGCTCATGTTATGTCATTTATATTGCCATGACCCTAAGACTTCCGCATTTTAATTTGTTTTGAGGAAATATTTTGAGGATTTGATTTAACACTGTGACTTGGGCTTTATTTGAACTTATTTGTATTTTAATGGTTTGGATGTTGAACATCCTTATTGGCGATATTTGAATTACTATGGTTAAGTATTTGGCTGTTTGATTTGAGGTGTTACAACGAAGCTCCCTGGTTCTTCACAAAATCACAGAGAAAGCAAAAATTCAAAGTGAGAATCAGACCAGATGGGTACCAGGGATGGAATGGGGTGGATGAGTCGATCGAAGCACCGTTGGAATCACCGAAAAATCTCGCCGGAATCTCCCTCACGCGCCGGCGCATGTCGTCGACGATGGAAGAAGCAGCGGCGCGTGGAGGCTCACCGCTGGTCGAAAATGGATGTCGCTTCACGGTAGCACCGATTTGGAGCTTCAAAATGCGATGGTAAGGCGCGTGTAGTGTAGTAGTTGGCAGAGATGACAGATCTGAGACGTGGTTCAAAATGTGTTCGGAGGTGTTAACGAAAAAATGCAAAACTCATCTGAAACAGAAATTCTGAACTGAAAGAGGTATGGCTCTGATACCATGAAAGCTAAATAATCTTGAAACTTGATTTACATTGATATATCTCAAATGAGAAGATTATAAGATACACACACACACAAGAACAGAGACAAAACGAGCGTAATTGATGGAGTAGGTGAAGAAATAATCAAAGAATTTCACCACCAACTTGCTTCTTCAACATTATCATGCTATTGTCTAATATATATTCACACAATAACTTCTAACAGAAATTAATGTCGAAACTTTGATATTGGAAATGCATGTTATTTGATTACCATTCACCAATACTTGAACATCACTGATATGAAACCAGTGCAAATTTGAAGAAATATGTGGTATGCATATGGCATATACGAGTGACCAACTTTCTAATGAAAAAAACAACAACATATGATATGTCTGAATTGCAAATGTGAGTGGAGTTGGTGATAATTGCACCATTTGCTTCAAATCAGAAGGCTCGTGAAAGGCTCCGACATCTCACACTAAACATAACTCTAGTTTCAACAAAAGCTCGAGTCACTTGCCTAATTGTAAAAGTTGAGTAAAGAATAACAGAGTAAATGCATGTTTGATAAACCACAAAACCATGGTTTCAGAAGTTCTTTTCTGTAAGTTGAGATAAAATTCATCTCACATATTTACCTCGTAAATTGTAAAAGTTATTCTCTAAAAACTAATCCAAATATGCACAAAGAATATGGTTGCTGATTTTACATGATCCACTCCCTAGCTGTCAAATTCGCTTGAGGGTGGACTCACTAGTGCTTTTCTTTATTATTGTGTAAACTCCAAGGTGTAACTTGCCCTTTGGAACTTTAGAGGGCAGAAAAGGAAAGTATGGGTGCTGTGATTTCGGATTTTCTGGTTTGATTTCTGACACCTTAGCGATTAAGTGCTACTGTCTATTAGTTACCCATTATCTTTCACGGACCCATACATCTCTCTATTTTCACTCTATCAAGAGAACGATTTAGGCTGGTGTGAGTAAACTTTCAACATGTTTGCATACTTTAAGCCTCCTTAAATTAAATAATGGGTAATAAATTATATCACTACTCGATGGATAAGTGATATGACAAATCGTGGTAAACTAATCGTTCTATACAATTAAACTTCATAAATAATTAAGTGATATGAATGTGAAAATGTGGTTTTGGATTTGTTAGGTGGTGAGTGAGGTTCAGCATCAAAGTGGACACATGTTTTTAGATTTTGATGGCTAACCTTAACTCTGTCTCTCACATGGAATGTTGCAATTCCACCATATCCTATATGCTTTAGTTATAACCAACACATTATTGTTTACATCATTTCATTTTCTAAATCATCACTTTCATAATATCACCTTTTTGCTACTCTTGATCATGCTTCATGCAACTCATTCTCTTTAATTATGTGCCTTCTTATACAATACTCTTAATTATGTTCCTAAATGTAAAAGTTATTAAAAGGGCTTGTTTTATTCACTCCTGAATGTAGTACCTTATTTCACTTTATCTCTCAAATTTATAATTTTTCCTAAATTGTTATTTCAAAAATTAAGAGGATTTTTCATCAAAATATTGCTCCCTGTTTTTTAATATAAGACATGCTTACCTAATTTGGCTATATTAAGGAAGTTGGTTAAGTTTGTTGACATGACATGCTTTTTTCCTAAAACACCCTAATGTTCTTCTTTAATTCCTTACATCTTTCTCTCGCTTGATTGTTGTTAAGGGTGTATCAATAAAGATAAATTAGAAAAAGATTAATAAATGTATAAAATATGTCTTATATTAGCACAAATATTAACTCCCCAAATAGGTCCTAAGTCAAGGATTGGAGGAGTAGTTTTGATACCAATGATTAAAAGAGGTGTTTCAAAAGAAAACAACACATATTTTACAAATACCTCATTGAGCTAATTTTTTTTTTTAATCTGTACATCCAGATTAGTTACTTCATCTGATCCCAAATATAAGACATCTTTTAAAAGAAATTTTTGATCCATAATACAAGTCACTTGGTGAGTCATTAATAAATTTGTTTTAATATTACACATATTCTAGTACTTCATCTTCATAATCGATTTTGATAAGATAATTAGAGTTGAATTATAATATGAACTGGGAAAAGCCTATTGTGGGGTTTATGCTAATTAAGAAAAAAAACGAGTACAAGTATTATATAGGATGAGAGACCAATAAACACATAGAAATGTAGAATCATAACGCTTTTGTTTTTGGTATATATTGTCAGTATCTAAGCGAATGCATAAGTAGATGAATATAGCAAATCCAATTAACTTACTTTAATTTGCAATGGATTAGTCTGTATCATTAAAGCAACCTTATAAGGCCTTGTTAAGAATCTTCACTTGGAAAGTATTATAATCTTATTATTATAACAATTGTTTTTTCTTGTTACATTTTTTTATTATTATAAAGGACATTTCTCATTCATAAATTATTTTTCGCTTATATTTACTTCTGATTTTTTTTTTAATTTCATTTTTATCAAACGAGCCTTAAAAGTAAACAAACACATATTTTTTCTTCAAAATACTATGAGCAATTAAAAATCCATCTCAAGTGAACGGATTAGAAAATAGTGGGGTTGAATTATTCCAAAGGAAAAGTTATTGGCAAGAACAGTAATTGAATATTTTTTAGTGTGAAAAAGACGCTTCAAATTAATACTAGCTTTTTTTATCCAAAAAAAAATTAATACTAGCATTATATTTTGGCAAAAGAAGAAACTACTATTGTGATGAATAATTCAGCTTGTCTGTGCCCAATGAGTTAAGTGGGTGGATTACTTTGTGAGATTTTGTTGGATTCTCCATCATCATAATACCCACTTTTCCAACCAATAAAGTCTCTAATATTTATCAAAATCTCACTAGGCATATTTCACAGTTTAATGAATAATTAAATATAAAAAGAAATTATCTTTCCCAATGAAATGCAGGATTTTGATATTATTCAGTGTTTAATAAACACCGTACTTTCTCTTTTTAAGAATTTAGATTTTATTCAGAAATTTAAATTAGTATTATTTAATCGAAATCATTATTTTATGTAGAGTTAGGATTAAAAAATTATTTGATTTTTATATTGTAATTTTTTATGATTTAAGATTAATATTCGAATTTGAAATTATTAGCCTCCCTTTTCACCTTTTCTTGACACCATCAACTCGAGATAGAGAACCTAACAAAGCAAAAGTGAAAAAAATTGAAGAGAAGATGCATTTTCCTTTGTTCACATTTCCTCTATGAATGTCTTTTCAAAACATTCTTTATATCGCTTCTTTTATTTAATTTTTTTTCCTTTTTGATAGTATCGCTATCGCTTCTTTAATGATGTCTTTATCGTTTCAAACACAGCGTATGTTATGCTTTAAAAACTCACAGCATTTTTAATGGACTTTTCCAATCACCCTACGATTTACGATTAAGATAAATAAATATCTTTCGGCCTGATCATGAAATATAATTAACACGATTTTTTAATAAAAGTTATCGCTTAAACTTTAAATGCTTAAATAACAGCAAAACAATAATATTTGTCGTATTTCTTTATTTTTTTGGTACAATTTTTTATTATTTTTACTATTCATACAGAAGAAAGCCTAATATGCCAACTAGTGTGACCAAACCCGAAATTGACGGACACTATGAGAAAAGGGAATAGCAAGCTTTATTTTTGTTGGTAAACCACCAAACTCACTATTTGTTTGTCCCAGTTGATTTACTTACATTCTTCAATCTTTCATTGCGAATCAAGATATTCCTTCATCATCATTTGTAAGTTATTATGTTATTGATACCTAGAACAACAAATTTTAGTCAAACATTATTATATTTATATTTTAGCTTTTTACTTCCTTTTTTTTTTTATAATAGCTTTTTAACACTTTTATTGAGCATGAAACAATATGCTGATTCCATTACATTGGGCCAACATTAGAGAATGACTCTTCAATTCAAATATAATACAATACATATCATAAGTTGGGACACATTTATATCAGCTTTATTCTAAAGCCCATACTCACATAGAACCCAGCAACGATCAGTTTGCCTTACTTTTGGGCTAAGACGGTTGGCCCAATAAAATATTAGAACTCCGTTTGGCGGGGTGCGCCAGGCCCTTGCAATAGTGCAACGCATGGGCGACGCTCGAGAATCCCAGTAGCAAGCTACTGTAATGGACCCTCCCCCTTAAAAAATTAATTTAATATCATGTGGGCCGATGGCCCACGTATCAGATATTAAACTGATAAGAACAGATACTACACTTGATCTTAGCCAAAAGGCCGAGAAAGGTATGCTTTGAAACGTTGGTTTCTTTGGCATTTATAGCCGCTCAACGCTTTGCTCTTATAACGACTCTACGATGTGGGACTAAGGTAAAGCTCTCGTTCTCAGGCAAAACAAGAGGGATGAGCTTTACGGAAAACTGATAAGCAAGCTCAACAATTTTCTTTTTTTTTTTGGGTACTGCTTCCTTGAGAGCTCCATTACAAGGTGAGCTATTATTTTTTTTTGTTATCTTCTCATTGATGATGAGTTGTTGGGTGCCCTTGGATTCTGTGTCTTACAGAGTTTTGGTTGAGATAATTTCTAAGTTTTCTCTTGGGTTTATCTTTACCTCCTTAATATGCTGTTTTGTTTTTTTGGCAGGAAATATTCAACTCCTTGCTCTGAAGCATTGGGATTTATAAGAGAGATTTTGGGGCCTTTTTGTCATCGTCATGGTAGTATAAAACCTCTCGGCATCACTTAATGTTGTATTCTTTCGGCGGGGATGCAGAGATGTGCCTCACCAAATCTGTCAGATAAGGAAAGTTTGTTCTCTGACTATGTTTCTAAGCCCTTAAAGCACTGAGGGGAGACTGATGAAGCAGAAAAAATAAACATATGAAATGGAAATTAATGTCGAAACTTTGATATTGGAAATGCATGTTATTTGATTACCATTCACCAATACTTGAACATCGCTGATATGAAACTAGTGCAAATTTGAAGAAATATGGTATGCATATGGCATGTACGAGTGACCTACTTTCTAATGAAAAAAACAACAACATATGATATGTCTGAATTGCAAATGTGAGTGGAGTTGGTGATAATTGCACCATTTGCTTCAAATCAGAAGGCTCGTGAAAGGCTCCGACATCTCACATTAAACATAACTCTCAGTTTCAACAAAAGCTCGAGTCACTTGCCTAATTGTAAAAGTTGAGTAAAACATAACAGAGTAAATGCATGTTTGACAAATTACAAAACCATGGTTTCAAAAGTTCTTTTTTGTAAGTCGAGATAAAATTCCTCTCACATATTTATCTCGTAAATTGTAAAAGTTATTCTCTAAAAACTAATCCAAATATGCACAAAGAATATGGTTGCTGATTTTACATGATCCACTCCCTAGCTGTCAAATTCGCTTGAGGGTGGACTCACTAGTGCTTTTCTTTATTATTGTGTAAACTCCAAGGTGTAACTTGCCCTTTGGAACTTTAGAGGGCAGAAAAGGAAAATATGGGTGCTGTGATTTCGGATTTTCTGGTTTGATTTCTAACACCTTAGCGATTAAGTGCTACTGTCTATTAGTTACCCATTATCTTTCACGGACCCATACATCTCTCTATTTTCACTCTATCAAGAGAACGATTTAGGCTGGTGTGAGTAAACTTTCAACATGTTTGCATACTTTAAGCCTCCTTAAATTAAATAATGGGTAATAAATTATATCACTACTCGATGGATAAGTGATATGACAAATCGTGGTAAACTAATCGTTCGATACAATTAAACTTGATAAATAATTAATTCACTATAAGCACATATTTAAAAAGTTTTACAAATACTTAAATATTTGAAGCGATAACTGCGAAAAATTCTACAATGATTAGTTGGTGGAATAATTCCCAAGCTTTTCTTGAAGTCAAGAACCCAATCCCCATCAGATGCTTTAGCTTTCCTGATCACTGCATTAACTACACCAACATTGCTAATTGATTCAGTGATCGTCCTGTAATCGGATTTTCCTCTTGCTACATTTTTCTTGCTTTTCTACTTTGGCTGCACTAACATTGCTTGTTGGTTCAATGGCCAAACTATCAAATTCTCACAGGGCTCCAGCAAATATGACAAATCAATCCACAGGATATTGATTCGATGTACTCAGCTGGCAGACAAAATTGATGTTCTCAGTTGCTTTAGATTTTCAGATTATGATATACATTGAGCAAGTCCTTTCGGAACTAACAGAAACAACACATTTCCCTCGATGATCAAATGAAACTCCTTGAACATAATGGGAATGGTAAACAACATATGAAGGTCGGTTCCAGAGATATACAAATCAAGTACAGTCAGTAATATTAATATAAACCAATATATAGACAGCACATTGTTACAACTAACAATTAAAACATATCAACTATTTCCACTACAGTCAAAGATATTAATTGGAGCATGATGCAATTATTAATCGGACACCAATGAAGGTCAAGACGGTCCTTGTGATGAGGCTTAATTCCCAGGAAATTTTTAGTAAGACGGAATGTAATGGGCCTAACATGAGTTTCTCAATAAAAAATAAAAATAAAAACTAAAAGGAAAGAAATCAAACTTAAATGATCAAACAGTTACGTGTCCAAACAAAAGTATGCATCTTCACTGTGATATTTATACAGATAAATATAGGAATTTTCTTCTGCTTGTATTCACTACTTAACATATGACTTGTAGCAAGACCAATAAATTTCAACTCTTAGAATCCAATATCAACAAAATTCAACAACAAAATGAACAAAAGTATCAATATGAGCTGACACAGTATTCTTCATTTCATAATTTCCATTATTGAAACCAAAGATAAAAGAACTTTCCCATACTTGTTGTCCAGAGAATCTCATTCCTCCTTCTACTACACGACCAAATAAACTAAACTCCCAACAAAGATGCAAATGCATAATGGAAAACTTATTTTACTAACTCAAACTTAAACTTGCATGCACAAATCCTTTACAAAATTTGATCCATATAAAAATCAGTTACAAGATGACCTTGCACAATCCAAGCAGTAAATATGAAATACTATATGATTAAAATTGAATATTTCTTTATTGAACATTGCCAATTGATTCAGTGATCGTCCTGTAATCGGCTGTGTAAATGACTACAATCTGTTAATAGGATTGATCAAATGGTTTCCTTACATCATCAAGAAGCTGGCATCTACATCAAACCTTAAACACTGCCTGATATCCACGGAAATCAACCCTTGAGCTTGCACATCGAAACAAGAAGTGAAGGACTCGTTGGCATTTCCAATACCTAGTTGTATTCGGAAACAAAAAGGATGCTAAACAACAATCTGATTCAAAATAGCTGACAAAACTCCGGCAGACAAATTTCAGATCCATGGGTCAATAACCATTTCTCCCAAAACCAGTTGCTTTGAGGCAAATGACCAGGAATAAATTTATTATTGATGGAAAGGCCAGCAAGTATGATATTCCTACAAGTTCCATAAACTTTATGGAGAATTAGTAGTCTGACCAGCTGAAAGAGCGTTTTCCCTCAGACAAGCAACCGTTCTAGGCCAAATGAATATACCCTCAAGCTGAGTTTTATCTTCGTCATGGAGCATATGCTGGTAAGGTGATTGATCGCAATGCACTTAATCAGGAGCGTTTTAAAGTTCAACTTTCTAAAAGTTTACATATTTTTGGCTCCAACTTTAAATTGTATGCTCGCTCTATGAGCCATCTTTCCCTACATCTTCTACTATTAGCTACTTCTTCAGTCGTGCATAACCGAGGTTTCATTCATATATGATCCACTAAACAGTCATGATTATAACTTCTAACAAGATGTGCTTAAAGGCATAAATTGACAAAATCCCAGAAAAGAACCGTAGCATAGAAAAATGAGATCAATTTGTTTCTTTCATTATTGCAATAAACCACTTGCAAAGTTTATGAACTTGCAACTAAAAGCAAATGGCTTGAAACAGTGACACTAAATAAGTGTAACTTACAATAATTTACTACAGACAACAGCTACACAGAAGGATGGAAGCTACACTTTCATAGGGGGAAAATCACAGCTCCGAAATCTGAGTTAGCCAGTTATCATAGTTCCGGCACCCTGATCGGTCATTATTTCCAAAAGTAAAGAGTGCGGTACTCGGCCGTCGATGATACTAGCAGTTCTCACTCCTTGTGCTAGCGATCGGACACAGCAATTCACCTTGGGGATCATTCCTCCAGCAACCTTGCCTTCTTCTATCATCTTTTTCACTCCCGATATGTCAATCTCCTTCACTAAGCTCTGAGGGTCATCCCGGTCCTCCAATATACCCGCAACATCGGTCAGCAATATCAATTTCTCTGCACCTAGAGCCGCAGCTAATTCTCCAGCCGCCGTGTCAGCATTGATATTATACGCCTGGCCGAGATTATCGGCGGCCACGGACGTAACCACGGGAATGTGGTTGTTATCAATGAGTGGCCGGAGAACCGAGGGATCCACCTGGGCAACCTCACCAACAAAACCCAATTCCGCGGCTTTGGGGCTCGGGCGAGCCGTCATGAGCCGTCCATCAACGCCGGAAAGCCCAACGGCAGTGGCCCCTGCCTTATTGATGAGCGACACTAGGGTCTTGTTCACCTTGCCAACTAAAACCATGGACACAATCTCCATCGTCTCAGCATCCGTAACTCGGAGGCCATCACGGAAAACCGCCTGAATGTTGAGGCGGTTGAGCCAATGGTTTATCTCAGGTCCACCGCCATGGACCAGTACGGGGCGAAGACCGACACAGGAGAGAAGAACGAGGTCGTTGATGACCGATTCTCGGAGTTCCGTCGACTTCATGGCGGCTCCTCCATACTTGACGACAATAGTTTTGCCTCGAAACTTTTGGATGAAAGGGAGAGATTCGGAGAGAACATCAACGCGAAGCTGATCGGGGGTGAGTGAATCGGGAAATGTGGGAATTTGGACGGATTTGGCGACGGCGGAGATGGAGAATTTGGGAGGTGAAGAGAATGAGAGATTGGGATTGTTTGGACAACTAGTTTTTTTGTTAGGGTTTTCGGAGATCAGAGGAAACGAAGATGGAAACTTTGCTGCAAGGGTTTTAGCTGATATCATCATAGAGGAGGGGGTGAGGGGTAGGAAACACAATGAGGCGAAGATATACAGTCACTAACACAGTCCCACTTCGAACTGACCAAGGTTTTATATAGCCAAGTTCAAGGTTTGCCTCAGTGTGTGTTTGCTTTGGCCATTTTGAGGGTCAAATCGCACGAAGGAAGGCGAATTCGTACGACTGCGGAGGGATAGCGTTTTTTTTGAGTTTGGTTGGAGGTAACTTTGGTTTGATATCACTTATTTTAGAATAATAAGTTTTTATTATGTAAGTCGAGATAAAACTCTTTTAAAATATTTATTTTATATATTGTAAATCACGATTTATAATTATTTATTACCCAAAAATAAATTATCTCAAATAAATAGTAAGTCCAATTCACTCTTTTGCTTGATTAGTGGGATAGGGAAAAAACTGGTAAGGGGGGCTTTTTGCTTTTTGCTTTTTGCTTTTTACTATTGATTTTTGTAATATGTATTATAATTTTATTTTAATCGTACCTAGTTATCAAACTAATTATAATTTTATTCGTAGTCCTGTTTGATTTAAAGGGAAGAGATGGATGGAAGGGGAGGATGAAGGATTATTTTGTTTTGTTTGGTTGAAGGGGAAAGAATGGAAATGTTTTTTAATGATCCTTTGTTTGGTTTAAGAGGGGAGGGGAGGGAAGATAATATCTAATTTATCATTTTAATCTTAAACATTGGTTTATATATTTTTTCTTATATAAATTATTTAAATTAGTTTACACCTCAATATAAATTATATAATTTATAAAAAAAAAGATGAAGATATAAAATGGAAATAGTTTTCAATTCCCCTCAACTTAATTTCTCGTTATATGAATATTTTAATAATTATCATGTTAAATTAAATAAAAAATTCTTTCTATTGAAATAAAAAATTTAAAGGACTTAAAAAAATGATAGAAAAATTTTAAAAAATTGTTTTTAAGTGACAATGTTTAATTAGGTGTAAAACGGCAGCGAAAATAAAGTTCTGACATGCCAATTCCATGCTCCAGCTGAAGCAACATCTCAATAAAGTGTTGATTCATTCTAGCACATCACGTCCTTACTGAATGCCTGGTCAAACTATATTTATTAAGAAAAACAACTTTAGGTCATCAAGAATTAATATCTCTCGCTGTGTATGTAAATCATCAGAGGCAAAATATATATATATTGAATTTGTTAACACCACAGCAAGCAATTTCTAGTATTTTTTTTTTTTTGGATAGAAAATGACAAGAGAGAAAATCTCTTGGGGCCATTACGGGCCAATTACATCGGACCTGAGTACAGAAAAATACTAGCTAGACCCAAAAAAAAACTTAGCTAAGGTTAGCTAACATTTGAATCGAACAAAAATTAGGAGGATGTTCCAAAAGAGACAAGTCATTTGCCGAATGTAGGGCCTTCCGCGCCAAGATATCAGCACATCTGATAACTTCTCGGTGAGTGTGAGTTATCTCTAAATCCCAATCCCTGTAGATTAGTTGTCTGGCTTCCTCTAACTCGTTCTGGAGGGGGTGGTATTGCCCTCCTGGGTGGAATAACGAACGAACGGCTTCTGTCGAGTCAGTGTGTAGCCTGATTTTCCTGAGATTCCTGTTCTGACAAACAAGGAGGCCCGTTTTGATTGCTTGAACCTCAGAGGCTGTCGACCCAAATGAGAAACCTAAGTTCTGTTGGAAACCGCAAATCCAAGCTCCTGAGCTATCACGAATCACTCCTCCAACTGCAGAGTTTCTGTTTTCGTCAACCGCAGCATCTACATCAATCCTAGCAAACCCCGGTGGTGGAGTATTCCATCTTACTGTGTCTCTCTCTGGCAATCTGAGAATCTTGTGTCGGAGTCGGCCATCTTCTATGCTTTCGTGAAGAAAATGTAGACCTCGGTGAAAAAGTTGCTTTGTGAGGTCACTGGTTCCTTCGAAAGCTTTTTTGCATCTGTTTTTCCATATGAGCCAGCATATTGAACCGAAAACCCTAAGCCAGGGCCATTTGGACATCTGTCGATTACCCGCCGAATGCTGCATATTCCAGTTGATCCAAACCTGTAAATTTCCAGAAAAAAATGCAGAGTAATAAATGGGGTTAATGCAAGAAAGCCAAACAGAATTTGCAAATTCGCAATCTCTCAAAGCATGTATTGCTGTTTCCTCACAGATGCACTCGAAAGGACACTCGGTGTTTATCCTCACATCTCTCCTAGCTCGAACGGAGTTCGTAGGAACTCTTTCCTGGAACAGTTGCCACATAAAGAATATAACTTTTTCCGGAATAGGCCATCTCCAGATACTTTGCCAGAAATGATCGGGGGATTCTTCAACCGACGAGTAGATCATAGAATAAGCAGATTTGACGCTGAAATTTCCATCAGAGGATTTCCTCCACCAGAATTTGTCGCCACCCGATTGGAAAGGAGGGAGAACTTGCTTGATTCGTTCCACAACCCACCAAGGCAAAAACATTTCCCATCTATTCAGGTCCCACTCCCCCTCTGAATTTACAAAATTGTGAACCGTATCTTCAGGATTTAATAAGGTGTGGTTACGGTTAACATAAGATAAGAGAGGTTGATCAAGGCTTGTCCATAGATCCAACCAGGCATTTGTTGTTCTCCCACTTTTAAGCTTTTTGCCTACTGCTGTCCTGAATTTGTCCCAGACTGTTGTAATTGCGTTCCATACAGCAGATTGATTTCTTTTCTTTTCAACTAATGGTAAAGTCTCATCACCGCAGCCGTACTTTGATCTGAGAACTTTTACCCATAAAGCATCCGGTCTAGTGATGAGACTCCAGCACAGTTTCATGATGAGAGCTTTGTTTTGGCTAATTAGATCTTTGATGCCAAGGCCCCCTCCTTTTTCCCCTTCTTGATTTTGTCCCAAGCAATAAGATGCTGCTTCTTGCTATCCGAACCTTGATTCCAGAAGAAGTTCCTATTTGTTTTCTCAAGATCTTGCAAGACCCTTTTCGGTAGAAGGCTGGTTTGCATCTGGTAAGTCGGAATAGTGGAGAGAATGGAGTTTATCAGAACTGTTCTGCCAGCCATACTCAGAAATCTTCCTTTCCAGTTCGACAGCTTCTTCTGTACTTGAGAAACCAAAGGGGCATATGTCAGCCTGGTAGTTCTTTTGTGGAGAATAGGAACACCTAAGTATTTGCCTAAATCTCCGAAAACACTGATTCCTATGGTTTGACCAAGTTGCAGAGCTCTCTGGAACTGGACATTTCTAGAAGCAAAAAGCCTAGATTTTGAGAGGTTGATTTTGTGACCCGAGACTCTGCAGAAATAATCCATCACATCCCTAATGTTCTCCATCTGATACAAAGAAGCCTCGCAGAATAAGAAAAGATCATCTGCGAAGAACAGATGAGAGAGCTTCGGGCCTGAACATGTGATACTTAAAGGCTTCCATCTTCCTTCATTCACTTCTTTGTTGATCAGTTGGCTTAAGCGTTCCATGCATATGATGAATAGATAGGGACTTAGAGGGTCACCTTGACGCACTCCTCTTGTAGGTTGGAACTGGTCAGAAAGGGACCCGTTCCAAACTACTCTCATAGATGCAGATGAGACGCATCTCATCAACAGCTTGACAAAGTGGTCATTTAAGCCCAGACTAAGAAGATTAAAATGCAGGAAATTCCAGTCTAATCTGTCGAAAGCTTTCTCCATATCCACTTTAATAGCAACGAATTCCAGTCTTCCTGGTCGTTCTCATTGTGTGGATTGCTTCTTGGTCGTTCTCTAGTATTAAATGAAAAGAGAGAACAAGCCAACAGTAAGACACCATAGCTGAGACGTGAGGAGGACGCGGGATCTAACGGTAAAGACTGATATGGGAGAACCAAGAAATGTTTACATTTTTTACTTAGGGTATAATTGAAAATATAAAAAGATCATGGGATAAATTAGTCCCAAATTTTTTATTCCCTCAAAAACCCCTCAATTTGGAGGGAACCAATTTGAGGGGATGGGAGGGAATTTGATCCCCTTTTTTTGGGTCCCTCCCCTCCAATTTTGCATACCAAACAAGGGGAATGACTCATTTTTCATTCCCTCATCCCCTTCCCTCCAACCAAACAAACCTTTAATGCATTTTTTCAACTCCAAAAATTACTTTAAAATATTTTTTAATGTTTTTCAAGGTATTAAAACTCGAACCGGGCATTGAACCGATCAGGATACTGGGTTAAGAGTCAGTAGGTCAGAGGGTCAGATCGGGGCCAAACCGAAGCTAAACAAGAACCAAACCGGGGAGAAATTGAAAATTTTAGACTTATAATATGAAATTCTAAAGGAAAAATTTTTTTAAAAAAATTTAAAATGTGAACCCGGACCGGTTTACCAGCCGGTCCGTCGGTTTCCGGGCCGGACCGGCCGGTCTGGTCCGAGTTCAGGAACTTTGGTGTTTTTAACCCCTTAAAATATTTGGTACCGCTCTCGCGGCCCGCACCAAAACAGTGATTTACCCTTAGATGTCAAGTTAACTGTTGCGCCTCAACGCTTAAATATGCTTTATATTATTCCGCAAAATGTGAATCAAACAGAATTTTCACTTGTATCCAGTGTGCTATCAAACTAATTACAATTTTACCATTAATATACTTTTTCAGCTCCAAAAATTACTTTAAAATATTTTTTGATTCTTTTAACCCCTTAAAATATTTTTTCAGTTGTACCCAGTGACCAGTGTGTTATTAGAATGATTGCAATTTTACTTTTAATATATTTTTTCAACTCCAAACATTACTTTAAAATATTTTTTTGTGATTTTAACCCTTACCCAGTCTTAGAAAACTGACTACAATTTTTCCTTTAATGTATTATTTTTAATAGTAAAGAGCACTCAAAATTTATAATACTAATTTATTAATTTTCACCCACTCCAAAATATTTTTCCAGTAGCACCTAATATTTCAAAGTAATTTTTAAATATTTACTTGATTTTTTAAATATTTTTCCACCCACTCTCTTCTACCATTATTACAAAAATTACTTATGCTTAATTTAATCCAAAAAATTTTATTTTTACAAAAGTCATTTATACAACCGTCAACCCAAACATAAATCACATTATACAATCTGTCTTTTACCTAAAGTAAGATTGCAAAAAATCAAATTGAAAAAAACTATTTTTGCAATCGCTATTCCAAACACACACTCACCTAGACTCTGCGTGATTGTATGGGTTTTTTCCCCTTTGAACACAAAGGCCAAAAAAAATAAAAGAAAAACTGAACTATATTTTATCAAGAAAATCCCATTTAAAGCCACTTGAATTGAGAAAATCCCATTTAAAATTACTAAAGTTAATAAATCCTTAATTAAGTCATGAATCCAATTTGTGATTTGTGAATGTGGGGTGTTTTACCATATTGACTCTTCTTTTTCCTTCTTTTTTCAAAGCCCCCTCTTTTATTTTGTATTTTAATTTTTTTGGAAAAAATCCCATATAATAACAATCGGATTATCTAAATTCTAATTTGCATCATTGAACTCAACAAATTATATATTAGGTTGTGCGTCATAGTTAGAGATTTAAGATTTGAGTCAAATTATCTCTATATCCCTTAGTTATTAAAAAAACAAAATTGAAAACATAACCTTAAGATTTATGCACTACACATGAGTCCTAATGATACGAAATTTATCGAGATATTTACAAAGTCAGAAATTCCGCAAAGGAGGCAATTGTAATTTGGTTCAATCTTTCTCCTTTAATCACTTCGCGTTCATCTGCAAAATCCTAGAGAACAAATTGATTTTCTAGGGTATGTGCGTGTATATTATTTACAAAAGATTTTGATTATACTGGATTATGGGATGTGAGATTATTATCAACAAGAAATAGAGTGGATTTACTGTTCTTGTTGGATTCACAAACAAACTACTCAGTTCCTCTACGTCTCTCACTTTTCTCTCCGAATGGCTGAGTCCAATCCCCAGAGCATTCAATCTTGTAATGGAAGCATCTACACCCACTTCACCAAATTGCAGAAACCCTAATGCACAAGCTTCTCCTGAAGCAATGGCTCAAAGGGAAATAGAGTGGATTTTACAAAGACAGAAAAATTAGCAAATTATGATTTGCGAAATTATTTTTCTTCGCACTGCAAAAGAGGCAGTTGTAAGTTGGTTTAATCTTTCATGTGCTCCAATGGATCTTTTTGCTGCCCCTCTAAGCATCGTGGTCTGTAATTTACTCACCTTGGTGTATAAGATACAACTGTGTGTGTGCATGTATATTATGATGGCTTTTCGTTGTTTTTATGCTAATAGCCTAAAATCTAAGATTTTTTTCAATCTCTTCTGATTTCTGCACTAATTCTTGAGCAGCTTTGACTGCTTGATTGTTCATGTCAAGATCATAACAAAATGGCCTCTACAGATTATGATGAAACTAATGTTAGTGATACTAAATCATAATTGATAGAGCAAATAATAGGGTTATGTTTTCAATTTGATTCTTTTAATAATTAAGAGATATGGAGGTAATTTTACCTAAATTTTAAATTCATAATTATGACGCCTAACTTGATATATCTTTTATTAAGTTCAATGACCCAAATTAAAATTTGAGTAATTCAACCTTTTTTATATGGGATTTTCCCACTTTTTTTTTTTTTGCAAAGCCGCATCATAACGCAGTTTCATAAAGAAAGTATGAGCAGTAGAGACTATCCACGCAGGGGATTAGTTTTTTTTAATAGCTTGTACGATTTATGAGGTAAGTGTGTGAGAGGAATTTTATCTCAGATTGCGCAAACCTAGATTTGGATGTTTGCCAAACACCCTCGAAGCTGGTGAGATGTGGAAAGGAAACAGTGGGTGAAAGGGGTGACAGAAAGTGATCAGCATGGATAATCAAATGAGGGATAGGTAGATAAAATTATCAAATTCTAAAATCTTATTTTAAGATATCTAACCTAATTAAAGATTTGTCAAATTTAATAACTTAATTTAGAATTTGAGTTATTCAGCCATTTTTTAAAATGATTCTTCCTATTTTTTATTTAATTAATTAATGTTAATATAGCGATGGATTGAAATTAGTTTATGTTAAAATTGATATTATTAATGATTTTTCATTTTTCTTATAAGAAAGGGAAAACTCAGTCAAAATTTCGGGTTTCAAAATTTTCTTAATTAAAGCTACTTAATATGTTTTTATACCCAGAAAAAACATGTATTCTTCATGATTTAATACCAAAAAAGTATTACTTTTTTGACTTCAGCTCATGATCTTATGTTATATTGACAGTACAAACGATGTTCCTTAATAATAATATTTATATTCATGTCATTAGATTGAACCAAATTAGAAACCGAATTCTTATCCAACTGATTTTTTTTCTTTAAACAAATGAGAGGGTATTACCTTTAACAAAATAAAGCTAATATAAGAGTATTAAATCCCATACAATCTTGATTAACAAGGTTCCTAAGATAACTAGGACACACATCCAACAAAGAGGAATTTGACAATCCCTTTTTCGCTAAAGCATCAGCCACTTTGCTTTGCTATTTGAAAATATGGTGAATTTGGAGATCCCAGTCATAGCTTTTCATGTTTTATATCAAGAACAAAACTACGGTACAAGAATTGTTGGCAGAGCTCATAAGCATATCAACAGGATTTTTAGAATCAGAGTCAAGATTGACCTTCTTGAGTTCTAGATCTTAAGCCAATTTTAAGCATTTAAGGGTATGTTTGGTATGAGGGTTTTGGAGGGAAGGAAAAAATTTTATGAGTTGAATTTAAGAAAATTGAAGAAATGAGGTTACAAAATTTTAATATAAAGATGTAAGATAAAAAAATAAAAAATATTAATTAAATACTTTTAACCTCACTTTTCTCATATTTTTTTTATCCAACTACTTTCGCTCCCTCTCCTCATACTAAACAAGGCCCAAGTATCCATTCTCCGGGGCACTGCATCTTCCAATAGACTCTTCCAATAGACTATGTAAAGCCAACTATCCAGTCTCCCTTATAGACTCTTAAAACACCACCACAACTAGCTTTTGTATTGGAAGAAGTCACTACTCCATCAACTTTCATTTTGACCCATTCCCACGGTCAAGCAAAGCCGAATTTCCAAACTATCCACTATATGGTCTATAATATATGGCATTTTTTAAAAAAAATGAATGATTCAGAATATAAATTACCTCCAGTTTAATCAATATTCTTTTTTCCTGTTTTACTTATGTGATTAATACTCACTTTCCAACTTTAATCACTCATTATATCCCCCACCCTCTCTAAAATAATATTTCCAATGTAATTAAACACATTTCTTAAGAAAGATAAAAGTGAAAAAAAATTTACATTTTACTACATTAAATGATTTAATTGTCATTTCTTATTTTTCGTGATATAGTTGAAGTGTTTTATATTATGAACCAAAAGAAGTGCCCTATATTATGGGCAGGGCATTAAATGATTTAACCACCATTTATTGTTTCCCATGATATAGTTGACATTTCTTATTTCCCGCGTTTGTTGAAGTATCCTATATTATGAATTAAAAGTATCTTACATTATGAACCAAAGATACATCCCCTGTATTATGGATCAAATAGACAGTACTCTGTAGCCGAACAAAATTCTTCCAGCTTGGTTAATTCTTACATTTTATTATTTGGTTAATTCTTACATTTTATTATTTGGTTAATTCTGCATCACTTGGGCCAAAAAAGAAAATGTTGGACGATACTGTGGAGCTAACTCAATATTGGGCTCTAAATATATTTAAAAAGAGCCCATTTGTAGAAGAACCAGAGAATTTGGACGCAGATAAGAGTAGAACTATGGATTAGTGGGGTGCGCCAGGCCTGTGCAGTAGTGCAACGCATAGGCGACACATGAGGATCCCAGTAGCAAGCTCCTGTGACGGACCCTCCCCCTAAAAATATTAATTTAATATCATGTGAGCCAATGACCCACGTATCAGATATTAAACTGATAAGAACAGATACTACACTTGATCTTAGCCAAAAGGCCGAGAAAGGTATGCTTTGTACCTTGGGTTTCCTTGCCTTTTATATTGCTCAACGCTTTGCTCACATGTCGCTTTCTCCGATGTGGGACTATGTTTTAGGCTTATAGACAAAAAGATCTCATTCACAGCAGGTGAAGCAAGAACAATACGAGGTGAAATTGCATTATAATATAATGAAGAGAACGACAATTAAGAATCTGTGCAGAAAATAATAAAAAAATGAAGACATCTATTACAAAATCTTCTAAATTTACAATTTACAATTTACAATTTCAATAACCTCATCTTGTATTAATTTTCTTACAATAATCCTTAATTGTTGTTCTCTCCTCAAAGTATACCTGGTGAGCCTCCTAATTTGATCAACACCTACTATATATCATTACCTTTGCTGATTATTAACTTCATTCTATTCTGTTCTATTATAACTCTCTCGTAGCCGACTATATTATACAGAATAGGCTCTTTAAAAAGTGAGATCCAGTGCATTGAAACTTACCATATTGTTAGGAAAACACAGCCGTGGTGAACAGGATTGGAAAAGGATCCAGTTCTATTAAGTAGGGATAATATAACAAGGTTTCTTTTTTTTTTTTTTTTTGATCGGAAAATAATATAACAAGGTTTCGAGATAACTGAATTTAGGAAAAGCCAAGTTAGCTCGCTCATTTACATCCATGAGTTAGACCTATTTTTGAAGCATTTGGATTTTTTGTTTTTTTGTTTTGAATGAAATATTGAGATAATAATTAATAATTACTATTAATACCTGAGTTCACTAGGTGAGCTCAAGAATAAACTTGGCAGGAAACATAGAAACCACAATCCATTAATACATGTGCTCTCTAGATAAGTTCAAGAATATGCAGCACAGAAAACCTGGAAATTAACTATCATAGTCCAATGATAGAATTTTCCAAGAGTGTAAAATCAATGTGATTTCTACTATATGGCCTCAAGATGCCAATAACACAAGACGGTTTTGCTTGGCTTCTGTGAAACGGTTTAGTATTTTGCATGTTACAAATGAAACAGCTTGACATGCTTGCAAAATTTAGAAAACCTAATTAGAGGAATGGACAAATGCCAGTGAATTCTGTACTGTAGGACCCTATCCAACAGCAAAAAGACACACAAAAAAAGTTTTAGAGATTTCAACGAAATTAAGAAGCATACCAGGAGACAAAGGAACAGTTTGGAAGCAAGTTAATCATCAGTAATCTAAGAAACTTAAGGAAGTGATATGATCTAGTTTAATATTTTCATTTTTCTGGAAGAGTTTTGGTTTTAAACTTTGACCAGATTCTATAAGCCAACAAACCATGCATTCCCAGAAAAGTTGGATAGGATATCAAAGCGTAAGACACATATAATAGTAAGAATTACTAAACTCTGAACCTCATATTCATTATTTCTTTCCCAAATATGATACCATACATGCAGTCTTGTGTACAATCTAAAATGGTAGACATGCAAGTCAGAAAACCATGTCAGAGGGCAAGGAATAGCTGAGAAATCTTCCAACTAAACCGTGCGAAGAAAAGAAAGCAGTTTTTAAAGTATTGTCGCCTTTGAAGCAACAATTGTAGCCATACATGCTAGACATTAATTTTGGAGCAATCCAGCACCAGATGAAAAATTTCTACAAAGGACCCATTAACCACCAAACATGTTGCTATTGCTTTCTGTTTTGGTAGCCATACAGCTCTTTATTCAGAGACAAAAAAGCACTTCAGTTTCCACATAAGATGGAATGTCTTCCTATAGCTACATCAGGCAACTATACAGGAAAGATCCCGTTTGGTACATATAATGGAAAAAGAAAAAACATCAATATTGATGATAGAAAATGACTCTGTACCTCAAAACGCATCCAGACATTATCTCAAGAGGAAAAGTGAGCGCAAGACTTTCTTGATTATATTCTATTCAATTGGTTTCACAAAAGTATAGGAGGCAGGGGGAAAAACCTGAGTTTCAGGTGTTTCACCTTAATACATGCATTATAACTAACTAATTAAACCAATTGGTCTAACAGTACATTTGAAGTTAGTGCTGATATTAGAATCACACAAACTGTATAATTAGGGGGCAATAAAGGGTTTTAAAAGGTAGAGTGCATTGTATAAGACAAAATATACCATAAATAGTTTCAGATTGTCAAGATTACCTCCGAAAGGTTACTGGAATAGGCTTTTCTGACTAAGCATAGAAATTGTTCAAGATAACACATGAAACTGGCTTTGCAAGTTGATAATTACTAGTAAGCAGCAATTGCAAATTTCAATAATAATCCCTAAGCATAAAGAGAAGCAAAATCTAAACAACTATCAATGCTTGAATAAAATAGTGAGGCCACTTTATATTAATAGCCACATCAAAGCTGTTACAGGAGACTAGTACTCCAGCATAGCAAATCTCAACTTTCTCTCTGCTTGCTTAAATTCTATCAAAACAAAAAATAATTTTTAAGAAGGCACTCTCTTCATCAGCTGGATCCACTAATACTAGGATATAGGAAACTTGATCACCTATTGCAACAAAAGACCACCACCTCTCACTGAAAAACAACAATATCTAATGCTACGCTAACTATTGATGTTAGATGGCCATGTCAGCTTCAATAAATTAATCTACCTCCACTTTCTCTGATTCTGAACTTGACTACTTGTTTTTAATGGTTATCCCAAGTTCACCTGCAATAATGACTGTAGTGGCCATGTCCAGAAACATTCCATGCTCCACAACGCCAGCAAGCTGAAGAATTGCATCACTAGCAACCTTCAAATCCCCAATGCTCTTCTTAAAGTACAAGTCCACAATGTAATTTCCGTTATCAGTTACAAATGGTCCATCTTTCTCTCCGAAAGTCCTCAACTTAGCAACACAACCTGACTCCTCAAACAATTTTTGAAGCCTTGCAGCGGTGAATTTCCAACAAAAGGGTATAATCTCAACAGGCATAGCCAATCCACTACCTCCCAAATAATTCACCAACTTGGACTCATCCACAATCACAATGAACTTCTTACAAGCACCCTCTACCATTTTCTCTCTCAGAAGTGACCCACCTCGCCCTTTTACCAAGTTCAAAAACGGATCAACTTCATCTGCTCCGTCAATGGCTAGATCCAAGGTTGGGTGTGAATCGAGATCTGACAATGGAATCCCCAATGAAACAGCCTGCTCGTGGGTTTTCTTCGACGTGGGTATTCCAATAATGTTCTTGAGCTTGCCTTGCCGCAAAAGGTCACCGATTCTGTCGACCGCGTGCTTCGCCGTCGACCCGGTTCCCAAACCCAGAACCATGCCGGATTCAATGTACTCCACGGCTTTGTAGGCGGCGATTTTCTTCAAATCGTCCTGCGTTAGAATCACGGGAGAAGGAGATAGAGACGACGATGGTGATGAAGGAACCAAAAGACCCGCCTCCATGGCTGCTTTCTCCGACGAAATGAAATGGGGATAAGGAATAGCCATCTTTTAGGCCCTCCTAAAAAGAATCAAAGGACAAAACTTTCAAAATCAAGAAACCGAACTAACCCAACAAAACTTTGAGATAGAATCAAACCAACGCAATAACGCGTAGGATTAAGAAGCAGATTTTCAAGAATTGAATAATGGGTTTAGAAGAGAAGGGACGAATAAACAAAAACCCAAATACCAGAAAGAGGGTAAAAGTTTTAACGAGTATCAGAGGGAAAAAAAATCTAGGAGATATGGCGGAAGTGGAGGCAGGGATAATGGTTTCATAATAATCAATAATAATCGAAAATGTGTGGTGGCGGGCAACAGAGAAAAGATTGATTGGGTTAGAGAGAGTATAAGTGGAGGCAGATTTGTTTGGTTCAAGAGGAAATCGCTTGAGGTTGACTTTATATAGGGAATTGGGAGAAGAGATTTCAGATTTGGGATGGTGGAAGATTAAAGGAAAAAGCTGGTTAGGTTGGATTCGAATACGATACATTGGAAGATGATTGGCCCATTTCGCGCGGTGAGACTTGAAGAGGGAAGATTCGGCGAAGGAACAAGATGCTACAGCTGCCAGAATTTTTAATGTTAATTAGACTCATTAATATTAAATCACCAACGAAAATTAATATTAGGGTTAATATCATGTAAAAATTGACAGAAAAATAACTTTAAAAATGTAAAACCCCAAGTCAATTATTTCCTATATAATGAGTTACTCTATCGGTTCTATTTATAAGCAATTTTCTCTTTTATAAGGCCGGTCCCTTTTATAAGCAACTTTCACTTTATATCTGAAGATGTAAGCTTCTTTTTTATAATTTACCCTTATTAAATACTCATTCTCTCTCATACTTGTTATTTATTCTCTCTCCTATACTCTTTTCATAAATAGGGGCATATATGAAAAAATATAGCATTTTGATACACTTATTACTTTTAACTATCAGTTCGTTTTACGCCATCAAAAGAAAAGTTATTTATAAATATGGAGTATTAATTATTTATCAAGTCTCATCATTACATTATAAATTTTTTATAACAAATCTGATTTGAAATTTTATAATTTTATTATTTGACCACATATTGTTAATTCTTATAATTTGATTGTATTTTTGTTTTAGTTTCTAGAGTTTTATAAAAATTTGATTTGAATTTAAGTATAGATATCAAAACTAAAAGTTGTAAAAAGTACAGGGACTCTATTAAATTCAGAATAAATTTTTATGAATCTATAGAGTTAAAAACAAAAATTTTAAAATATAGGAATAAAAAATAAAATTCCATTAAATTATAAAGATTAATAATGTTATTAATCCTTAATAGTATCATTATATCAATATTCAGTAATGCTCCATGCGCTACGCCGCTCTGCTACACCAATCATTTGGTCCCTCCCATTATTTTTCCAAGATTTTTTTGCCAAAAAAAAATCTTGATATTTCTAAAATTATTAATTGTTTTTTTTCCTAAACACGCTTAATTATGTGGCAGAATAAACAAACATGTTTCTTTGTAATTTGGTGTCTCATAAAACAGAGGCATAATGCTTAGCTTCGTGATTCATATATGGTTATTGACAATACATATGTCAATGGAGAATTAAAACAAAGAAAATGGACTAGACGTTACAATTATACATTGCTTGTTTTGGTGGATACTCAATTATCAAAGAGATCACACTATTCCTACTAAGTCATTGTGATAATGTAAGAATGTTGACTTATGATATACATGCAGTCATTTTTTTTATCAGATCAGAGATCACTTTGAAAGAATATATTGGAGATAATCATATTCAAAATGCGCTCATTTCTTTTAATAGATATCGCTTTGAAAAAATAGATTGGAGATAATCATGTTCAATATATGGTTATTTCTTTCAACATGGATTGCTTTGAAAGAATGAATTTATAACATGGGCATCAAAGTGTCACAAGTCCAAGTGATATGTGATTGAGGAATTCCAATATTTATATTCACATATTCTTAAATTTATACTCTTTATAGGCTTAAACATAGGATGCCTCCCGGGAGAAATTCTTAGTTTATAATATATAAGTCACTTGGTAGGTCATTAATAAACTTTTTCAAATATTACTCTTATTACAGTCTATTCAAAGATAACTTGAAGTGTAATATATTATTTCTCTATACTCCTATTTTTTTAATAACATTTCTCTATTTTCTTGAACATGAGTAAAGTTGGGACAACATTTCACTTTTAGAAAAAGTTAATAAGTTAATCACATATCCTTAATTCTAATGAGATAGTCGAATGTGACTTATAATAGACTTTTCAACCATGATACTATAGTTTTGTTTGTTTGTTCCCCTTTATCATGATTAACCTTTAACTATCAAATTTATTTTCTTTGATATGGCAATATGTCAATTTTTGGGGGGATAGAATAAAATGATTTTGCTTCTTCTTCCCTCATGTTTTGTAAAAGCATACATTGAAAAAGGAGACTACACTGATTGCTTGCGGCACAAGAGTGTCGGCGTATTGAAATTCAATGGATTCAAATGCATTAATTGACTCCCCCGCTTTACTCATGTTTTTCAAGTTATCGTGTGGTTTTAATTCTTGGGTTAAGGTGCAAAAATACCCATGAATTTTTCTCAAAAGTGCATCCAACACCATAAACTTTTTTTAGGTGCAAAAATACCCATGAACTTCTTAAAATGGGGCAAAAATATCAAACCGTTAATTGGTACAAACGTCTGTTTTGTGGGACCCACAATATTATTTTTTGAGGTGCAAAAATACCCATGAACTTTTCTAAAAAGTGCACCCAATACCATAAACTTTTGAAAAGTTCATGGGCATTTTTGCACCCAGAAAAAATTTTATGGTGTTGGGTGCACTTTTTAGAAAAGTTTATGGGTATTTTTGCACCTTAAAAAATAAAATTGTGGGTCCCACAAAACGGACGTTTGTACCAATTAACGGTTTGACATTTTTGCCCCATTTTGAGAAGTTCATGGGTATTTTTGCACCTAAAAAAAGTTTATGGTGTTGGATGCACTTTTGAGAAAAGTTCATGGGTATTTTTACACTTTAACCCTTAATTCTTTAAAAAACTACACTACTTGATTTTTTTTTTTCAAATACAAATGACTCAGATTCCATAATTGTTAAAACTTCAGTAATTTTTTATTTTGAACTATACAGAACATAAGATATAAAATTTTCATGCGATTTAGCATTATATTATAAGTAAATCATGTTTTGTTTTTTATTAAATTAAAGTAATAATAAGTATTATTATTAGGGGTGTTCAAATCCGGGACCGCCCCTACTCCCGGTCCCGGTTTTTGGCCGGGATGCAAATTGCATCCCGGTACCGGTCCCGGTAATCCCGGGCGGGACCGGGATCAAACCAGAAAATCCCGATTTTTTTTTTTAAAAAAATTAAATTTAAAAAATATTATTATATTAGTTAAATTTTTTATAATTTAATATTTAAAGTAATTATTTAATACCTAATAAGAGCATAATAATCACACAAATTGACCTAGAATTGAAGAATAACATTTTGTTGTTGTTGTTGTTGTTATTATTATTATTATTATTATTACCTTCATCATTTTTATTATTATTTTTATACATTATATAATAGGATTAGTATCATGATATATACAATTTAATTCCAACTAAATATATGATATACATTTTATCAAATGATAACTTAAATTATGGGATAAAAAATATAAAAATAAAATAATAACTTAGTTTTTAAGAAAAAAATAAAAAAATCAGGACCAGGATTACAAGGTGTGTGACCGGTCCTGGTCCTGGTTTTCCCAATCCTGATCCCGACTGGGACAAAAAATTCTCGGGATCAAAATGTCCGGAATCAGGACTGGACAATCGGGACTGAGACACTTTAAACACACATAATTATTATTTTCTGCGTGATATATAGAAAACGTGTTCTTATATATATATATATATATATATATATATGAATGCATTGGATTGGACCATGTACATAAAGTTTATTTATTAGGCAGGCATAGAGGGTGGGCCACCTTTGTCGGGGCACTTGGTGAGGTGCAAACAAAGCCTAGGCTCAATTGCCCCGGCGATTGGGATTTGGAGGTTGGGACTTTGTCTCATGCCTCCACCGAAAAAAATGTTATTCTGTTTGGTTAATGGTTATAAAGGTTGTCCAAAAAAAAAAAAAAATGGTTATAAAGGGAAAATTAATTATTTAATTGTAAAGTTTGGGCGAGTTTATGTGCTAGTTTGAAAGAGCTTATTTTTGAACAATAAGTGTTTATAATTCGTGATTTACAATATACGAGGTAAGTATGTGAGATGAGTTTTTTCTCGGCTTGCGTAATAAGGGCTTATTTCTCAAATTTAGCCTGTGTTTGGAAACACGTTTTGGGGGTAAATAAGTCCTTATTACGCAAGCCGAGATAAACCTCCTCTCACATACTTACCTCGTATATCGTGAATCACAATTTATAAGCACTTATTACCCAAAAATAAGCTATTCCAAACGAGCACTTAAGCTCTTCCAAACACACCTTATAACCTAGTCCTTATAGTTTAACTTATCACAACCCAATCCCTGAAGTTTGTCCATTTAATAATCTTGTCTCTGTTGTCGGTGAGTCAAAATGGGTAACGCTGATGTGTCATAAAGGCTGCCCTTATCAGCACAGAAATTGCTCTTTTTCTTTTTTCACCCAAACTTTTTTTTTGCAGACGTGGAGCAATTTTTTTGCTGATAAGGGCAGAATTTGTGACACATCAACGCTGCCCATTTTGACTCACTGACAGCACAGACAAGATGATTAAGTCAAGTTCCATATGCGCTCTTCGTTAAGTACTTACTCTATATGTGACTATGTGTCCTATTTTTAAATTATTATTCCCTCCGTCCTTATATATAAGAGGATTTTTTTTAATGAGCTTATCCCTAAATATAATATCTTGTCTCAATAATAAATGCATTTTTTCCTATTTTTCCCTCAATTAATTATTATATTAAATACATTCTCTTTCTTCTATTTCTTATTATTAGTGTGTGTTTGGAAGAGCTTATTTTTGGGCAATAAGTGCTTATAATTCGTGATTCACGGTATACGAGATAAGTATGTGAGAGGAGTTTTTTCTCGGCTTGCGTAATAAGGGCTTATTCCCAAATATAAGCTCTCCCAAACATGCACTTACTCTCTCTCTCACTCATTCATAAATAGGGGTATTTTTGAAAATAAATAAATAAATTTTCTACATAATTATTACTTCTAACTACTTTTAACTGTTTTTTAGAATCTCATAATTTGGTTGAAAGACTCTTATATATAAGGGTGGAAAGAGTGTCATAGTTATAAACCAATATAAAAAATAAGACGTGATTATGAATGATTGAAAAACTTAATGTAAGTGTGGTCTATAGTCTATACTACTATTGCTTTCACCAGATCTAGGGTATCATCATGATAACAAGTAGGGATAAGTTGCAATTTTATCAAGAAAGTTTTTCCCAAGAAGCTCTGAAATAAATAAGTTTTGGAAGAGGCAAAAATATTAATAAATAATTTAAAATGATGCAGATTCATCAATACCATTAAATTTCATCAAACGTTCGTTAGGTTTTACTTTTAATTGACCTTGGTGAAATTTAATGCATGTTTGATGAAATTTAACGAGTTTAGTGAATCTACACCATTTTAAATTTTTTATTAATATTTTTGCCTCTTTCAAAACTTATCTGTGTTAGAAGCTCTCTGAAAAAAGATTTGTTGGTAAAATTGCACCATAACCCTAACAAATAACAACGTACTTCTAGTTTCTACCATGTTACTCCCTCTTATCTTTTTTATAAACAACATTCTCTTTAATAAGCTTAGTCCAATATATAAGCAACAATTTTGCTTGGTCTAAAAAATTAATGCACTTTTCCATTTTTACCCCGAATTAATTGCATATCACTCTCATATTTTTCCCACTTATTCTCTCATCTTTTTGTTCCATCTATTCTCTCTCACTCATAATCTTTAGGGTATGTTTGAAAAATAAATTATGTCTCTTACTAATTTATTGTTTTTAAATAATTTTAATTATTAGTTCGTTTTGAGTAATTTGGATAGTTATTGGTTATAAAAAAGGTAGGCATCAAAGAAGTACATCAATTAAAGTGCTTCTTAATTATATCTATGGGTATATCTTATATATATAATTTAGGCCTCCCAAGTAAATAAATAAATGTCTTTTTTGTTTTTTTTTTCAAAGATAATACCCACAAACTTAATCAGTCCTCGTCATTCGTGACAAAGAAACAACATCGCAAAATGGTGCTCCAAAATGCTCCATATCCAAAGTAGGGCCACCACAAGATGATGATAGCCAAACAAAGATAATAAAGAATTTCGTACGACAAAAAAAGAAACAAAACAACCAAAGAGAAAGAGACTAGACCCCAAAAAAAAAAAACCAAAACAAAACAAAACAAGGAATTATGAATTTTGGAGAAGATTTAAGATCCACATGATGTGATTTATTGGAAAGCGGTTAGCAAGAATCCAAGGAACCACACATAAGTTTTGTCCAGAAACAACCAAATTCATACATAATAAACTTTGAACCAACATCATAAGTTATTATATATATCTCTTATCTTAGATTCATTATATTACATGAAAACAAGTCTAGTGCCGGTTTAGCTGTGGAAGTTGTTTTTTTAACGTAATTTATGGTATACAACGTAAATATGTATAAAAAATTTCGTTTTAATCTGAGTGAACGTGTTTTTTTAAGTCTAATTTAAACAGGCCCCTCGTGTTATTAAGCAGCAATGGTGCATATTTTCTCACCGCCCAAGAAACTGTCCAATTTCCTTTCTTCCTCTTGTGCAGAAAACATAAACCCATGAAAACAGAATCATCACCAAGGCGAAACATTTATTGAGTAGCTAAATAAGCAAAACCATGAAAAGTCACACACCTAAGAATGTATTCAATTTCCTTCAGAAAGCAAGGCTGTGTCATTATAATATCCCATGGTGAGAATTTCAAGTTCCTTTTTGCTCCAATAAATCTGCAAATTTTTGTGACTTCACTCAAGCTTTCCAACAGGGGTACTTCCTACTTTTCATATCTTTTATCCAATCATCATGTATAAGCTCAGTGCATGAGCAGAAACCAAATTTTCCAGCTCAGGTGTTCAATTTGTTAGGGAGAGAGGGATAGAAACTAGAGGAAAGAGTGAGTATATGCAGAAGAAAAGATAGCATGAACTGGATCTCAATATTTCTGAGCCGTTTTTAGCTTGTGCCTTCCAGGAGAGGGAACTACACTAGGTCCACTCTTTTTACATAACACAGATTTTAATTATGGACAGAAACACCTCCATAAACAATATAGAGGTTCCCAGCAAACTATTATAAAGCATTCAATTTACACTTTTAATGACTAGAAGACAGCATAAAAGGGGGATTTGATTTTTCAATCGACTTGAAAGCCAAAAAAAAAAAAAAATCCCTAGATAAAAGGCTTAACATCTGAGTTAATTCAATACACATTCGTCTGCAAAAAGTAGGAACTACAGCCAATTGTTTGACAAAACCATATTTCAGAAGGAAAACATCATTGAACTTGGAAGCTGAATATCATGGGAGGACATCACCATTTGCAGCATCATAACTACCATTGCAGCACAGAGCAGGAAACAACTCATCTTAATTAAGCCTTGTATTCCAGAGGATAATGCAATTGTACAATGGTCTAACTGATCTGATCCTCATCAGTCACAAGGTAGTAAAATACGCAGCAAGATCACACGAATGGAAGTATTTTGAAGTAGATGACGATGTACAAGGAAAGAGAGAAAAGGGCAAACACATGTTGCCAGAAGAGAATTGATGAAGCTTCGCTAACAGCATAACCCCTCAGGCTCGCTATTGCTCCCAGTAAAATGGCGCTCGGTGTGGTGTATTGTAACAAAAGGACAAATCTAAACATGGCATCATTCGCAACCAGGACATTCAACTTATCAGACAATGTCACAACTCCAATTCCCATAATGGGAAGCAAAAGGAGTCTAGCCACAATAATACCAATTGTAGTTCTAAGTCCAAGTTTAGACTCATTTGGGCCCTCGGCAAGCATTCCCCCAAGAATAAGCATCACAGAAGGTACCATGGCACCACCTAAAATTTCCAAACTGTCCTTGACGAAAGATAGGGGAGCATCATAGCCAAAGACGAATGCTTTCAGTTGAGGCACCAAGCCGATGATGATAGCTAATAGAGAGGCAATTGTTGGGGGTTGAAGTATGTGCTGAATCGGAGTTTGTTCAGCGACAACTCTGATCCTCCGAACAACTCTTGGCTCAGCTAAACACCTAATGGACCGAGGACTGTTCCCATTGCTTTCTGCAGGATGTACTTCAAGATCAGGAATCGAGGATGCGGAAACTCCTGAAATGCTGTTAAAGATCCTGGCAATAAAGGGTGTCTTGGAATGTTCAGTCTCTTTATCTTCAATCCCAGGCCACTCAGCTTCTACAATGAGCGGCCTGCTGATATCGTTAATTGGGAGTGTTTCCTCAATTTCAGCCCCTTCGTCAACAACCTCATAATACTCCATAGGAGGCTCCATCATGTGATAAACAAAAGTGTAAACTAGAATTACAGCAACCCATTGACTAAAAGAGACATAAGCCACCCCTCTTGAGTGGCAACGAGATCCAAATGGATTATCTGAAGTATGGCAGACAGAACCTACTACAGCAAGAGGGAGATTTCCTGTGTTTCCAAATCCTGTCATTATTATAGTAAATCGGTTAAGTTCAGGAGGTGGGCGACATATGACCACCACCAAGAACCCAAGCAAGCAACCAAGAGCAGTGCTCACAAGAACATTGACAGGAATAAACCACCAATCCGCAAAGTTGTTAAGAGTAATGCTTTCACCAAGTTCAGTAAAGATTAGGCATGGCAAGAACAAAGCGAATACAAGTTTACTGAGGAGTTTAAATGTTGCTCTGGGGATGATTTGCAGTTTAGGGTTTGCAAGGAGCAACCCTATGACAGTTAGGGACAGAAGTTTCAACAATGGCACAATAGCAGTGTGAATATCTTCACCGCTAGACTTCATACCATTTGCTTGTAAACTATTCACAACTCCTCCTGCCATTTTTTCTTAAGAACTTGAAGACGAAGAATAAAATCCCCTTCTGCAATAGTTCACATAGCAATACATAAGTAAATGTCCAAGACCTCTACCCGAAAATCCATCAAAATTATAATAACGAAAAAAAAGGGGATCCAGGGTGTCAAAAATCAGTACACGATAATACCTGAATTATATTAACCACAAAAATCTTTCATCCAAAATCATTGAAATAAAGACAAGATCTCTAAACTGTGACCAGAATCTCAAAACAAATCAAATGGAAAGAGTGTCTATTGCTCTTTGAACAAATAAAGCAGATTATAAGGGAAGGCGCTTAAGAAATAGGGAAAGTCAAAATTTTAAAATCAGCAGATGAAGAAAATTTGAAACCCCTTCGAACAGTTGCAAAAGTGAAATCTTCATGTTTATCTCGCCTCGATAAAGGATTCACGAAATTGTTGATAAACTCCCGCCAAAGCGAACACCGCACGATAAGGATGATATGAAGATTGCGACCAGAACCGTAAAAAAGGAATGATTCACCAAAATGAAGCAATTACAGGGAAGGGGATGAAGAATTAGGGAACTTACAATTTAAAAATCAAGAGACGAAGAAAACTCAACACGCTCTCTAACTGATGATTTGCAAAGAAGAATCTTTCGAGTTCTTCCGGCTTCAGCCAGTAGAGAAGAGAATCACGAAATTGCCTATATGCTTATGGGACTAATCTCATCAGCCAAACACAAAAATCTGCAATCAGCTCAAGCTATGACCACATTTTGTCGGTGGTTATTATTGACGTGAGAAAGAGTGACAATGATGGGTGGCAAATTATTTTCCTCGAATTTAAGGGCCTGTTTGATTACCTATTTTCAGAACAGTTTTTTTGTTTTTAAAAACAAAAAAACAAAAACACTGTTTGATAATTTGTTTTGGCCCAACTGTTTTAAAAAACAAAAAACAAAAACTTATTTTTAAAAACAGAAAATAGGAAACAATTTTAACATGTTTTCTAAAATTGTTTTCTTAATCCTTGTTCTCAAAAATCCCAAGCCCCCGATTCCTGAACCCCATTTTTTTTCGATCGCCTTTTTCTCTCTCGACAGTTTGCCTTTTCTTCCTCGGCAGCCATGACCATGAGATCACCTTGAGCAGTGACCTCCGTCCGCCGAAGCTCACCCTCCCCTCATCTTTCGCTCGGTGTCCACTAGGTCCAGCCGCCCCTTCACTGGCTTCAAGCTCACCCTCCGCTCGATTGTCGCTGGCTCAAGTCTTTCCTCAGTCCCCAATCAGTGAGTTCGTTTTGTTCTTGTGCGATTTTGGTTGGTTCCGTTTTGTTCTTGTGTGATTTTGGTTGGTTTCTTTGAAACGTTTTAGGTAGCCTAAATGAAAATCGTTTGTGGGATAAGCTGCGTTTTTTTCATTTTGGCGATCTGAAGCCTCGGCCGACGGCTTATCACCACTATCTTGATTCGCCATCCATCTTCATTGCAGATCTGGGGATCAGTTCGGTGCAAGGTTGGCTTCTGGCATCGTTAAAGTGAGTTAGTGAGATTCTTACCCACTACCTCTAACAGATTAATTATTCTATTCTATTCTTTATTCAGAGTTACTAATCAGTACCTTAACACATGCATTATTAAAACGGAATCAAATATTTGGGAGGTCATTGGTAACTACTTGTAGAGAATTTAGTGTGTTCAAAAGACTCTACAATTACCCATTTATATGAACTGTGATGCTTATGAGCCAGTGGCTGCAGTTGAAATTTTATTACACATTTGTATGCAAAACTCTCAGGGATATTCCTTTGCCTTTGCTTCTGTTATTTGATGTTTAATCTTTACTTAGCTAGGCAGATATATAACACCTGATTTCAAAGAGATCCCTTACCCTGATTATTTGCTATAATCAATTTTTGCCTTCAATGAAAACAAAATCTAGCGAAAACTTGTCAAGGCAGCACTTAAATCTAAGGAGTAGTAAATGGTGCATTTATTAAATTGATGATGAGTGACTAGTTGTGAAAGGGCAAAGCAGAAAGTAAGAGTAACGTAACAAAATTGAAGTCAATTGAGAGGGGGAATGATGTCGGTTTAACCACCAGGCCAGTTGATGACTTGTTGTTTGTTAGTAAAATAGAAAAAGCAGAAGTAGAAGAAGAAAGGGGAATCAGTTTGAGGGAAATTTTCACTCGTGCGGAAGAAGTCAATAACATTAAACTAAACATAATTCATGATAGACAAAGAAGTTGATTCATGGCAGCAGAATTAATTATGGCAAAATCATATAGATAGATAGATAGTGAAGCAAAATCTGAGAGCATGGATATATACGTACATGGGATGTAGAGTGCAAGTGACAAGAGCATATATTAAATGATAAGGGGCTGGGGGAGATGGAAGGAAGAAAGAAAGGTATGCTGGTAGGAGAATATAATATAATGGTGAAGAAAAAGTAATTAAGAAAGGGAAAGAATTACCTGAGCATGCTTGGCTCTGACATAAGGGCTATCTCCAGAAGGAACTTTATGAAGAACGTGGTAGAGATTATCCTTCTTGCCTTTATTAGAGACCACACTTTTATTACACATTTGTATGCAAAACTCTCAGGGATATTCCTTTGCCTTTGCATTGATGCCTTCATTTCTTTTGAAGTTGCAAGGCTTTTGTATTCTGGCCAATTCTAAGCTATGCCGATTGGTTGTGATTCAGAATTTGAGACTGATGTTTGATTTGAGTGTTGCTACCACTCATGGATTTTAGAGTAATTTGTGCTTCTGTTTACATGTGAATTTCACTGAGTGTGTTTGTATAATTGTATTTGATGAAACTTTGTCATGTCTGAGTTGTTCTATCTATGTTTGTATGAATTGAGTTTACCAATAACATCTCTTGGGTCTTATATAAGTAAGAGTATTTGATGATGATTGTTTAATGTTTAATTTACTGACTCTGCCCTCGATACCCTCAACCCCTTATATTTTATATTAACATTGATATGCACACTTATTATTTCGATGAATTATATTTTTGCTATATAAAATGACTCGTTTGGTTTTGGAAGGCATATGGATTTTCATAATGAAAAGCTGGGTTGTGTGTTTAAAATTTTCTCCAAAGAACAGAGTAATTTCCCTTACGTAATTATTGAACTACTGACATAAAAGAATTTTAGCGAAACTTTTTACTAAAATTAGTTGGAAGAAGGGGATGATCTTAACTTGGACTTCTGAAAGCTGTCAAATACTCAAATATGCGTGTTATTTTGTAACAATTAAACCAGATTTGTGGCTAAAAGAAAATTTCCAAGAATTCCCTTTGAGTGAGTTCCTCTGTACAAGAACAAATGGTTTTATTGGAAATTTTCTAAGAATTGACCTCCTAAATTGAAATCCCCTGTTTTGGATAGAAATAGAAAATTTTCGACTGCTTTACAAGAGTTTGCGTGATCACGACCATTTGAGAAGAAAATTAATTTCGAATGAAGCACTAATATTAAGTGTCAAGAAAAGGGTAAACTAGTTTTATGAAGGGGAACATATCATTTCCCTTTGAATCATGACAGTCATGTTTAATTTTTTTTTTTGAAAGAGAACTAGAATGAGTAGGGTATAATGATTATATAGTGAATAATTTTGGATAAGCTGGTCAATGTCTATTCGATGATTTTGCTGGATTCAATTCAACAGTTTAGACTTAAGTCTTAACTTCCCACTGACACGTATACTGTATTGCTATGTTTTGGCATTCTGTACTACGGTATAAAAGTCTATGGAATCTCAAGCAGTTCACCTGAGAATTTATATTGATTGAATTGGGTTTTTTGTTTGGTCTCTGGTTCTCACTTGTCATTGTGGGTCTCTGAAAGATGTAATACTAATGCATTGATTTGATATCATGTGAACTTTCTTTCTTTCTTTCTTCGGTTTATTTGTGTTGGGTATTCTCCATATGGTTGTATATTTTATTTTTGTTTCTATAGTCTTGACCAAAATATGTAGAACATATACAGCTATGTTGTAGCAAAATTTATTTGGGTCAAAACTCACTTGGGGTATGCAATTTTGTCTGAAATGACATAAGTTTGAAGTGTTTTTTTCTTTTGTCTATTTTAGATGGCATCTGGTGGAAAGGTAGAACAATTAGAACAATCAGTTTGGCCAAAGCATATCATTAAATGGTACATTGATATTATGGTGGAAGAAGCAACCAAAGGAAATATGAAAAATGGTGTGTTTATTCCCAAAGTTTGGAAAAACATGTTAGAAAAGTTGAATGCAAAGAGTCAACGCACTTTCAGTTTAGTCCAAATCAAGCAAAAGTTTAATAGGCTGCGAACAAAGCACAGAGAATTTTCTCAATTGTTACAACACACTGGATTTGGTTGGGATGCCGAAACAAATACAGTTACCGCTAATGAGGAGGTTTGGAATAACTATATTTTGGTATGTAATTATTGTGATCTATTTGATTAGATAGCTTGGATTCTTCTGTTTCTAAATGCATATTTTGTAGGCACATCCTGAGGCTTCGCAATTCAAAAAGCATGGGCTAGAACATTACAAAATGTTGGGCATAATATTTAATAGAAGCACTGCAACAGGGGTACTTCATCACGCATCTACACAAGATCCACCAAATTCTGACGATGAGATTCGACTTGATGATGAATATCTCAATTCTGGAGTTCATGTAAACATTGATAAGGATGGAGACAATTTTGCTCCGGACATAGTTGAGCGTGTTACACACAGTGGAAAGCGGAGTATTGAATTCTCTGATCGAAAGAGAAAAAAAGAACCTAGGTCTATGCAAATGGGGGAAGCAATTCAAGCATTTGTTGAGGCATCTAAGGCAAGGGCAGAAGCTCAACTTGCTAAGGCTGAGAGGTGGAGGTCAAGGAGCGAAGCTAGTGTTGGAACCCCAGCATCTCATGGTTGTTCCGTTTCTGCATGTATTGCTATTCTAAATGAGATGGATTTGTCTGATGATATTTATGTCAAGGCAATGAAGCAGTTTAAAGAACCTATTAATAGGGAGTTGTTTATGGCAGTGCCTTTAGAAAGGAAGAGGGCTTGGTTAGAAAGCCTATAGATAGACACACAAACATATATATATATATATATATATACACATATATTGACTTGTAGCTTTTATATTAGATGGTGAACTAGTAGTTCTTAGATTAGTTACTATGAACTATGCTTTGTTTTGTGGCTGGATGGTTGTTTTGTCCTGAGTATGAAAATGATACAGTTTGATAGATATACACACAGACTTGTAGCTTTTATATTAGATTTTATGTTACTATGAACTATGCTTTGTTTTATGCTTCATATCTTATTTAAATTTTAACATGTTAATTTTGTTAATAATAAATCATTTTTGTGTTATTTATTGACAATTTTATTTGATTTTTATTAAACTAATTTATTAATATAATAACATATTAAGTAATTTTAAAAAATAATAGTAATATCTATTACATAAAATATCCAAATAAATAAAAGCAGATTTTTTTTTTTGTTTTTTTTTAAAACTTTTTTTAAGAAATAATTATATAAGTTTTTTTTAAACTTGTTTTTAAAAACAATCATCCAAACAAGTTTTTTTGTTTTTTGGTTTTTAAAAATTGTTTTTAAAAATAATCATCCAAACAAGTCTTTTTGTTTTTTGTTTTCAAAAATTGTTCACAAAAACTGTTTTATAAAACTGTTTTTGAGAACAAAAAACAGAGAATAGAATCAAACAGGCCCTATTTTTTTCACTCAAGTTTATTTGAAACAATTGATAAGATACTACCTCCGGTCCTAAATATAGGACATAGTTTGTAGTGCAATTTGCACTACAAACTATGTCCTATATTTAGGACCGGAGGGAGTATTTTTTTTAAAAAAAAAACAGATTAAGTCTTATAATTTCAAGTTAATTGAATTATTATTTAATATTAAAAATACAGTCATTTATATCCAACAGCATTGAATAACTATTATAAAATCTGTATAATCTCACATTATCTTATTGTTTTTTCAAAGAACATTTAAGATTAAGACTTAAGATATCGTTTTGATAAGCAAGATTTTTCAAATGGATGAATATCTAACGAATATATATATATATATATATATGAATATATATATATATATATATATATAATTTAACATTTAAACTCATAGTTAGTATTAGTTTTAGAGATCAATCCAACTCTAATATCATTAAAACAAAGTTCATTGTTTAGTAGATTTAAATCCTTAAAAAAGGCCATATAGATAATTAAACTTTATTTTTTCATCACTTTTTTTTAAATGAAATCAAGCGTAATGTCTTTATATATGTATATATAATTTTGATTGAATAAAGCTGAAAAGGTCACCATTCTATGTGTACCATCATGAATTTGTTCTGTTTGTTCTTTGTTTGTTTGTTTTTTTTTTTTTTTTTGACCTGGCTCTATTTGTTCTTTGTTCAGATTTTAAAAGAACAAAAGTGAAAGAAAAGCCAAAAGCACAAAGAACAATGCAGAACTTAGTCCAAACATACGTATGGATCGACCATACGTACCATATGTCTATATTTAACAAATCACACGTTTTTTTAAAAAATATATTAAGATTTTAGGAAAAATTGCACCCTAATCTCAAATAAAAGAAAATACAATAAAAAGCCACTTAAAATCTCAAAATTGCACTAAAATCTTATGGGACATTTGCACAATATATTTAAAATGTGAAAAGTCAAAAATATTCTTAATCAATACAATCATCATTTCCCTCTCTAAAGGGGTGTGTAATATTTTCCCGTTCTGGTCTTCCCATCCTGATCCTGAGTAAATCGGAATTGGATTTTCCAGTCCCAAAATTATTCGGGATCGGGAATGGGACTTCCCGACCTTTTTCCGATCCCAAATATATATATGTACATTTTTTAAAAATATTTAAGAAAGCAAAACCAAATGTAAAATAAAATGTGAAAATCCCAAACACCTTTAAGGTAACAAGCAAAAAATCCCCCCGCGCTTTGCGCGGGAGCATGAACTTCATTACATCAATCGTCAGCAAAATGTAGGTCATTGCATGAATTTTGTCCAGAACATGCTTCACCCAAGTATGGAAATGAAAAAAATGGAACATTCCTTGCAACAGTAAGCACAATACGAATTTGTAAGAAGATATGTCCAACTAATGTGTTTCACAACATAGTAATGAAAGGAGAAAAAAGGTGACACAACAAATAGTTTACATAAAGGCAGAAAGAAACGTTCTACAGATGAGGTGTGTGCACATCATCAAATGAAAGCTGATCAATCTTCCTAAATATCTCCCTGTAAACCACAATTAACAGCGGAAAGATGAAAAAGTTTGAAGGTTTCTAAAATTCTTATAGGTCAGTTAAAGCATAGTATGTTGAACATGTTTAAAGATAGACGGTTAAGATTCTGAGGATTTGTAGCACATGTATATGATGAAGCATAATAGCATATGTGATTCCTATATTACTAATATAAATAAATATGTAGTAAACCTGTTGTATCAATAAAAAGTGTTGTGAACTGGTAGAGGTTGTGGACTGGTAGCATACTTTTAAGTGCTACTATTGAGTAACTGTTTGTACTAACAGTAACTCAAGTCATGGTTTCAAACTCATATATTATGACATAACAGTTTTGTTTCCATGGACGCAACTTTTGACTAAGGGACATAACAGTTATGAAGAGAATGAGTCATAAGCTATTAAATATTTACAAACAGTAACTCAAGTCATGGTTTCAAACTCATATATTATGACATAACAGTTTTGTTTCCATGGACGCAACTTTTGACTAAGGGACATAACAGTTATGAAGAGAATGAGTCATAAGCTATTAAATATGTACAAACAGTAACTCAAGTCATGGTTTCAAACTCATATATTATGACATAACAGTTTTGTTTTCATGGACGCAACTTTTGACTAAGGGACATAACAGTTATGAAGAGAATGAGTCATAAGCTATTAAATATTTACAAACAGTAACTCAAGTCATGGTTTCAAACTCGTATATTGTGACATAACAGTTTTGTTTCCATGGACGCAACTTTTGACTAAGGGACATAACAGTTATGAAGAGAATGAGTCATAAGCTATTAAATATGTATGAACAGTAACTCAAGTCATGGTTTCAAACTCATATATTATGACATAACAGTTTTGTTTCCATGGACGCAACTTTTGACTAAGGGACATAACATGGTTTAGAAGTAGAACTAAGAAAATTTATAGCATCAAGAGATTAAGCCGTCAGATACTAGTTTCTATTCCCTTTATTTCAACTACTTTGTGATTTTGGCAAAAAAAAGGCTTCCATATCAAATTAGAGTGCATACTAACACCACTCATGTTCATTGCATTAATTAAATAAGCGAATCAACTTCATGAAAAACATCATAATATAGTGAATACTAATGCACAAATGAAATTAAAATTGAAAATAACGTCACCTTGATCCCAAATACTTGAAAATTAGATAATGCAGCAACAACTTCTACCAACAGTTCACCACAAAGACAGAATATAAACAGAATAGAAGAACTCTAGAAACTTGATTCTTCTTCATGCCTTCTCTTCATTCCCATCTTTCCCTTCGCTCATAAGGCAATCTCGCTGCCTTTCGCATCAGCTCACTGGTAAATAATATAGATCATGGAGAAAACGAATATTGAATGAAATACAAATGAATAAAAGCCTTCATATTTTAGAAAGATGAAAAAAGTACAGACCTTCACCACATTATGATTTCATTAATGTCTCTACTTCTGCAACGTAGCTTTTTCAATATATTATTTGCATAGAACACCAAAGCACCATAGTATTTCGGCTCTTTTCTTTGGGATAAAATACACTAATCACCTGGCCAATAGCTATCAGGTCAAGAGCAGGTGTAAAATCCATATTAATTAAGCTGACCAGCATCACAGCAGTGACATAATTATCTTAATCATTACCAGAATAGCCAAGGTTTCTTGTTATTATATAACTAAATCTAACATTGAACTAATTCATACCAAGCAAGATATAACCACAAGAGTGACATAATTCTGTCAAATAAAGGATGAATATGATTATAGAAAGAAACAAAACTCAAAAGCACAAAAATAGTAAAGCTTTCCGGCCTAGCTATTATATACTTGAAGTGTAAATTAAAGAGAACAGATCCAGGTTATAGAATTGAAGATATTGATGGCTGGTAATTGTCAAATTAATGGGTATGCTATTCATTTAGAACGCGTTTCTTCAAATTTGCATATCAACAAACCATGATGCTAGTGTCACATTTCACTACTAATTCAGCAACAGCAATAATGAATAAGTGATCTGTTTCAATTAAATTAAAATGTTTAATTTATTTTGGTTCGATGTTAAGGTATTACCAGAATTCTCAAAGGAAAAATAAAGCCGTACTATTTTGATATGTTCACTTAGTCTACAAACAGTAAAAGGAAGTTACTATTCCACCAGGGTCAAAAGAAAATGCATTCTTGGATCAACGTCTTTTGGTCTTCTAATTAGCTGCTGAAACAACTGTAGATGTTGCATATTGTCCCCTGAATGCATAATATAAAATATTATTATTTAACTATCCCACAAATTGCTTAAATAATTTAAGTATTTAACTTGATATCTCAAGACATAGCAGACAGCTGAAAACTTCAGAAAATTTAATCATGGATTTAAAATTGATTAAACACTCACCCAAAAAGAGAAAAAGGAGGAGGAACAAAATATTCCACCGTAGCTCTCCTTTCATCTTTTGAAAGCCTTTGACGTTTCTAAGAATTTGGCTTTTTACGAAGGTACAGAGGCAGCAAATGACCATCCACGCCAGAGTATTTGACTGACCAGCAAAACTATTTGCCTCAATGAGCACTGTCAATGAACATGGTGAATATGATGCTGGGATGAAGAAAAAGTGAACCAAATGAAAATCGCAAGCAAAGAAGAAGGAAAAAATTGGAGGCTTTCTTCATTACCCATATTACATTATACCTTTATCTGTCCATCTATGCATGTGGCTGCAGCAACAGTTCCAGAGCCACCCTTGGGTAGTCTTACAAAGAGTTTTGTAGCATATGCTTTAAGAATTCTTCAGAAAACCTAAGATTGAAAGGGAATAAACTCATAAAATACAAAAAGATGGACCTTTAACATTTCAGCATGAGAAAATGATCCCCTTGCTACCAGAGATTTACAAAACCTACTGATGTAGGAAAAAGCAACGGATATCGAACTAAGTACTGAATTTATGTTAATCGATGATTGAAAAAGAAGTACGCATATACTTAGGAAAATTACCTTGAACAAATTAAACAGTATACGAAAGAACTGCTTCAGCAAAGATAGGCCTCAATAACTTTTCATATCTTAAAATCATATCAAAAGACAATTTCAAAAACCTCCTCGTCACCTAAACTCATGATCATCCGATTCCTCTGTGAACATGCAACAACAAAAACCATTTTAACCTCGTCTGGACATATAAAAAAACTGGTAATTTACCTGGATAAAATTATTACCTTTTCGTCAAAAACAACATTATAGATCGACGCGATCTTCCTCGGATAACCATAGTCTGACCCATAGAGATCGGGATCTATCCTCTAAAACTCGTGATCGACCTTCACCGGAACAGTGGATGACTACATTTGATGTGATTAACGAACCTGCTGGAGGAAAAAACGAACAAACAGAGTAACGTGCATATGGCTGAGAACATAATTGAATTACAAACACCCACTACAATTATTAAGGTTTGTTTTGACACAGATCAAAACATCCACACGCAAAAAAAGGGGACAAAACCCAGCAACACACCTTCGTTCAGTACAAACATATTTTCCCTCATGTAACAACACAAATGAAAGAACCATATCGAAGAAGAAGAAAAATGCAGAAATGAAACGGAAAAGATGGATGCCCCAAACACAAAATCAAAAGCTTTGCGAGAAAGAGACAATTAGAAGGATCAGTTAAGGATGATTTCTGGAATGAGATCTGGACTTCAGGTAGCTCGGGATCGAAGAAGAAAAAAAAATGCAGAAATTAAACGGTGAAGACCCCTGAAGCAAACACAAAAATCGAAGCATGATAAATCAGAAAGCATTTGCGAGAATGAGACAATTAGAAGGATCAGTTAAGGATGATTTCTGGAATGAGATCTGGACTTCAGAAAAAAAAATGCAGAAATTAAACAAAGCCGAACTCAAAACCACAAAAGACGAAAACAAAATGAGTAAACGATGATGGAAGAAACCACAAAGCCATAAAGCAGAAATTACCTATATGATTGCTTGGTTTTCTGTCGACAAAAACGCTGAATCTGGACGATTAAGGATGATGGACAAAAGCTGATCTGGACGAAGGTAGCTCGGGATCGAAGAAGGGAAAAAATGCAGAAATGAAACGGAAAAGATGGAGGAAGCAAACACAAAATCGAAAGCCTATACTCTTTCAAAGCTCGGGATCTGATTGTTTGGTTTTCGGACGACAACAACGGTGAATATGCTTAAACGAAGACATCAGCTTCCCCGAGACGTGCTTTCCAGAACGATGCATTGTGCAAGACTGAGAGAGGAGATGGACAAAAATTAATGATGAATGAAGACTATGGGAAAGGAGCATCTTTGGGAAAGAAATATCTCCACCGACTGCGTGCAGATGTCAGAGAAATGAATACTTGAGTAAGACACGTTGAAGTGATACTAAGGAGTGAGCCATCTTCTCCTGGGCATGGCACTGTACTAATCCAGTCAGCATTGGACGAAGCCGAATAGAATGGAACCGGCTTGCTAAATAGAGCCGTTACTGTTGTTACAAACAGTAACTCATGACACATTCTTGCATGATTTGACACCAATGGCTTATTTTGCTATCCCCCTTAAGAATATATTGATGATATCTATTCTTTTAGTTTATTTAATTAATTTCATTTATTATCTATTAAATCATTCTATTTTTTTGTTCTTGTCTTTATTCTTTTTGCATCTGAATCGACAACTTTAAACATACATTGGACTAATTATATATTTGTATGAGACTAATTTGGTACAATATGATATTAAAAAAATTATATATTTGTATTAAACTAAAGGAAACATAACAAAAAATTCAATATAGAGAATATTTTTTTAAAAAAAGGAAATCTAAGATCGGGAATGAAACTCCTTTCTGAACACTTTTTGGGATTGGGATTGGGATTTCCCGATCCCGAACAACCCTACCTCTCTATTTAATCAATAGGGTTATTTTAGACTTTTTATATTTAGAATATATTGCAAAAATATCGCACTGAAATTCACTACAAATTTAAGATTCCACGAGATTTTTCTATCATATTTTTTTTTTTATTTGGGATGTAAGTGCAATTTTCACTAAATTTTATTCCCTTATAGTTGTTTTATTATTATTATCAGAAGCTGATTTTTTCTTTTTTGGCCGATACAAAGTTGATTTTTTTTTATAAATAAGGCGATCAATTTAGAAGTAGAAAATGCCAAACGGGCAACAGAAGGACAACACCACATCGCGGAGATAAGGCAAGACAAGCGATCCAAACCGTCCAACAAGGCCTCCGTGGGGTTAGATAGAAAACGCGACTTCCTTTTTTTCAAAAAAAAAAAAAAAATGTTAACCAAAATTTTACTTCAAATAATTTTTTTACTAAAGTATATATTTAGTCTTTTAAGTTTATAAAATATTTTAATTTGGCCCCTTATGTTTAAAAAATATATTTTTAATCTTTTAATTTTAATGCCGTTAGTTTCGAATATGTTGAGTCAGTGAATTGAGACAGCGATTGTATAATTAAATGTTGATGTATTAATCTAATTAATTTCTAATATGTGTAAAAAAGGGTTACCATAAAACCTAAAGAAGGCGGTTATGAAGTTGTCGTCAAATATTAACCATACCCTCATCTGCGAACCCGTGAAGCCTCCTATTAGGGAGGAGCAAAAAATTTGGTGATTCAGGTAATCCGGTCTAACCAGAGGTAACCTGATCCGATGAAAAACAGCTTTATAATACAAAACGATCGAACCAAACCAGACCAACTACTCGGGCTGAACCAGGTTCAAGACCAGCTTCTCAATCCAAATGGTCTAGTATGGCCCGAATCATTTATTTTTTTATTAAAAAAAATTAAGTGGGCTTGCACTTAACTCCACCCTCATTATTAAAAAAAAAAGTCCACTCTCACTCACATGAACCACACACTCTCACTTTCTTTTTTATTGATATGATGCCATTTGCTCACGCACAGACCCACTTCATCAATCTCACCTCCTTCATCATCAAAATTCTGATGTCGCTTGATGCCTCAACCCTTGCCTCCTCACCTTCAATCTCACTTCATCCTTGTTTCCCCACCCTCGCCTCCTCCTCTCAGCGTCGATCCCTTTGGTCTCCCTCTGATTCTCTTCTCAATTGGCATCCCTCCCTCTATTTTTCATTTCTCTAGTTTTTTTTTTAAATTTTTTCTGTCAAAGCAAAAAAATTAGATATCTTAGACAACTCAAACTAGTCCATCAGCCTGGTAGATTAAGTCCGGTCTGACCCAAATTTGGGTTGTTACCAGACCTCAGGCTACTTTTTTCAGTCGAGGTCTTAACCAGACCAGATCTCGGGCTAGCCTCTAATCTGGTCTGATCTGATACATGATCATCTCTACCTCCTACCCTACCCTTTCGAGTTTCAACATCAACCCTCTCATCTATGCGTTAACAATTCTCATATGCTCTTTCATTAGTATCCACCCCTAATGTAACAAAACTCGAAGGAACGGAAATCATAAACAAACACCAGAACACTCAAAGACTCAAATTAGCTTAACAACGCAAAGATGTCAAAAGAAGAGATTTCCAATCTAAGATATATGACATTTGGCAAAGAGATGACAGAGATTAATCCAAACAAAAAACTTCAAATTCTGAAATCAGCCCAAAAAAAGAAAATGCAGTGGAATGTCAACCATCAATACCGTAGGTGAAACCAAATCCCTTTATATCAGAACAATCAAACACCCAAATTCTATATAAAAACCAGCAATCAACGCTAAAGAAGGCATTCAAAAACCAATTCATCGCCTTATGTGCTCGTTTGGAATTTATTTTTGGGTAATAAGTGTTTATAAATCGTGATTCACAGTATACGAGGTAAGTATGTGAAAGGAGTTTTATCTCGACTTGCGTAATAAGGACTTATTTTCTAAAATTAAGTGATCCCAAACACATATGAGTGAAGGAAATCGCTGATTCGCTGGTGGCATCAGGGATGTCGATGATGGAAGGCTAGAGTAGCAAACCGTCAGATTTCTTCAATCCTAAAGCCTCTCGGAGCTCTTGTTTCTCACCAAATCCCCTCGGAGCCCTTGAAGAAGAGAAAACCGTGTTCTTGCGTTTTATTTTTAGTTTAAAATTTAAAATATAAAAATTAAAATGTAAGCATTTAATTGCGCAATCACTTCTTAATTTGCTAAGTCACCATTGTTTGTCAATGACACTAACAGCCTTGAGTTTAAGTGACTAAAATTGTATTTTTTAAATTTAAAAGACTAAATTAATATTTGATGCAATCATAAAGGATCAAACGTATAATTTAGCCTAATTTTTTTTCATATAATTAAGGATTTCTCCTTTTAAGATCAAGAGTACAAATAATTTTTATTTCTCTCAATTACTTTGAATAATTTTATTGAATATTTTCTTCTAATTTTCTCTACAATTTTCAAAAGATTTCAATTGTTCGATCTGCTAATCTCACCAACAACTTTTTTTTTTTTTTTTTTTGATAGACACCAACAACTTTTTGAACATGTGAATTATGAAGCATTTTAAAAGATTTTTATCATTTTCTCTTTAACAAACGTAACTCCTACCTACATCACTCCTTATTTTGAATAATTTTATTGAATATTTTCTTCTAATTTTCTCTACAATTTTCAAAAGATTTCAATTGTTCGATCTGCTAATCTCACTAACAACTTTTTGAACATGTGAACTATGAAGCATTTTAAAAGATTTTTATCATTTTCTCCTCTTCAACAAACGTAACTCCTACCTACATCACTCCTTATTCTTGTTCTTATATATTCTTTAAGAATCTTATCTTATCTTTTTTTTTTTTGAATAATACTGGAATCACTATTTCAACAGAGACATTACATGAATTCTTAAAAAGGGAGCCTAACCTTCATCAACCTCCGCCTCTTGGATGAAAGCAGGAGGTTGATCAAGGAAACAAAAATTCTCATCAACACTATAAGAGTATCTAGCTAATTAATCAGCAATAGTTACATACTCTCTGTAGGAATGAGTGATCATAACCTACCAATCTCTATGCATAAGCATCCTAGCTTCATTCACAATATCTTTGAAAGAATGTTTTCTATCATATCCTCTCAATATATAATTTATGACCTCAATACAATCAATGAATAGATAAATCTTCCTATACCCTTTAAACCAACACAAGTGAAGGCCTTGAATACAACCAAGGATTTCTGCGAAACCTAGGGGGACGTTTATTAATTTGCAATTGAAGCCACCAAGCCATTTGTCATTCTGGTCCCGAATGTAACCTCCGCACCCGCTCCTTCCATCTTTCAAAACTGAGCCATCGACCTGTTTGGCAAAGCGGTAAAGTAAAGAAAACGCACGTTAATTGAAAAAAGCCCGATAAATGCGAACAGCAGCTGTTTGGCAAAGCGGTAATAATACTGAACTTTTTCTTATAACGTGGCTTAATATTTGAAGCTCATATCCGTTGCTTTTTCACGCGGTAGGAATTAGTTATTATGGGCAATTAATGCTCAACGACCTGACCTTAATGCATCTCTTCTCCACTCCACGCAATCTCTTCTCTAATTTTTGCTCGGTTTTCTTCTCATTTTCTGCTCAACTGTGCGTCTTCTCCCTGATCTTGGTGTCCGGCGTCGTTGTGGTAGTGCGGTCGGCGTTGGGTGTCGGTGTGGGCGGAGCTCCTCGCCGTCCGTGACTGGTTGGGTGCTGTCCGATCCTCCTCCTCCTCCTCCTCCGAATCTTCCCTTGTTCAGAACCGTGTTGTTGCGTGTTGCGATCTTCGGCGTCGCCTTGCAGTTTGGTGCCCAGATATGTGGGTGGGTGCTCCGATCTGAGGTAAGCGGACGTCGTGTGGTCGCCGGAGCTTCTCTGGTGTCAGGTTTTTTCGCTGTGTTGAGTGTTTTCCTCTGCTTATTGGTCACCGGATTTGGGTCTGAAGGCTTTCACTTTTCTTGATTTGGGTTCACGGTTCGAAGCTGCACAAGGAACCAGTTTGGGAACCAGTTTCGGTCATTGTTTTGCTGCCACTTTTCTGCATCTTCGTCTGAGGTTAAGGTCTATTTTCTTCATCTCTGTTTCTTAAATTACTGAGCTCGTGGTTGTCTTCATCTCTGTTTCATAAATGACTGAGTTCGATATATATATCTATGCGTGGAAGAACTTGCGTCTGAAATTTTCAATGTTAACTTCCTTCGTTGATTATATTGTTTTTCTGCATCTTTGCGTGGAAGAACTTGCGCCATTTTTTCTGCATCTTCGTCAAGAGGCTTGGTTCCCCTCAAAATCTTTAGCATCATTTTGAAGTGGCAATTATTGTTTTGTTGCTTTTCTATGCCATATGTTTTTGTATATTGGCTTTAACCATATGCGTCTGTTTGGGCCAGAGCTTGATAATCTAATATACTTGGGTGTGGCTCTTAAGTTCTGAAGTGCGTGTGGGGTTATGATGTGGAATTTATTTTCATTTGTTTTGTTTTGGCCCCCCTCTGGGATACACCTGCTGTGATGGATGTAGAAGATTGTTTGTCAAAGGAAACTATTGTCCTCTTTCGTTGACATTATTTCGGTTTGCTGATGTATAAAGTTCCATATATGAATTTCAGTTTGCTTATAGATACATAAAATTCCATTTTTGTTGGGTTTTAAGTTGGTTTATGTTATATTTTAGACTGAAACCTTCTGGATTTTGGCAATGTCAGAGTAATTATCTCTGTTTTTTGTGTGTGTTTATATGCAATAAGAACTTGGTTGGTTAGCAAGAACTAGTGAGTACAAGAAAATGTGATTTCTATTCTTTATGATGCGTATGAACTTAGGAACTTGTGGTGATTGCTGTTGTCTTAACATGTTGTTGCATATGGTTCCATGGTTTAGTTTTCCGTTACTCTGTCCTCTTCAGATTTTCAAGCGTGATCTCTAGCAATCCTTGTTTTTAGTTCTGTTGTTCTTCAAATCAATAAGGTTCCTAATCTCTAAACGTGATTCCGTTAATCTTCACTTGTTCATAGTTGACATAGAAGTATGAACAAGGAGAAACAGAGAATAACGTGGGATGTAAATACCACGGGGATTTTCATACATGCATGCGTTGATGAAATTTACAAGAAAGAACGTCAAGGATCTTCTTTCACGAAGGATGGGTGGAAGAACATTATGCGTGCATTCAATGAAAAAACAGGACAATTATATAACAAGAAGCAACTGAAAAATAGGTTTGATAGCTTGAGGAAAGAATGGAAGGTGTGGGATAACTTATTCTCGAAAGAGACGGGCATATCGTATGACCCTACGAGGAATATGGTCATCGCTGAAGATGAGTGATGGGACAGGAAAATTCAGGTGCACAAATGTTGTTATGATTATTATGAAGAACAATGTTATGATTACTATTTGTATTATTTTATATAAGGCATTGATTTGGAAGCTTGTATGCATATAAGAGAATTCGAAGTATGCCAAGTATAGGTACAGAGGCCTCATGTTTGCGAACGAATTAGGGATACTATTCAAGGACGTTATGGCATCGGGCGGCACCCAATTCACACCATCTGATCCACAGCGGTTGTCACTGGGTATTGATGAAGACGATGTCTATCGACCCACAATAGACCTAGAAGAAGGATCAGGAGATAGTGAGGAAGATCTTGAAGGTCCTGCTACTGGAGGTAGTGTGGGAGTGACAGCTGATTTTGAAGGAATAAGGTTGACAACGAACTCAACACCTAGTGCACCTAGTGGTTCGGGAAGCAGTGGGAAGAGAAAGAGGGTTGAAGGGGCTGAGAAAGGAAAAAGGAAAAAGAAGCCAACGTCGAAAGTAATAGCAGATGCGGTTAGTCGAATAGCTGACGCATCTACGGATAGAATACATGCGATGAAAATGATCTCCCCGACTGATATACCAGCGAGTGACGTCGTGGCTGAATTACTTACCATTCCTGAGATTGTTACTGATAGAGACTTGCGTCGTCGATGTTGTAATATGATGATGCACCAAATGCCTCGCGACATGTTTGTTGGCTTGAAAGGAAATAAAGAAGCCTTACTCGAGTGGTTGCAGGAACACGCTTACAACAGCCCACATCTTCAGATTGCCCCGAAGCCCTGAACTCTACTTCATGTTACTTTTGAAAACTTAATCATATGTAGTTATATTGGTGTACCTGACTTTATGTATGTTACTTTTGAAAACTTTGTTATATGTAGTTATATCGGTATGCCTGACTTTATGTATGTTTTGATAGTACGTATGTTAGACGAAGCAGCTATATGTTAAGCCAGTTGTGAATGTTACAAACTTCTGCTGTATGATGTGAATGTTACTTGCACATTTTATAGTCGTATTTGATTTCATACAATCTTCGCAAAAACACAGGTTACATCGTCTATGGCAAGTTCGAGTGGTGCAGATGGGTCGGAACGACCGGAGGAAGTACGATTGTCTCGTGCAGATAGAAGGTCTCTGGTCATATCCCTCTTAGATGAAGAGTTGACACAGTATGAACAAGTAGCTGCGTTGATGGCTCAATATCTCGTGCCGTATATTTGCAAAGAACCATGCAGAACTAGCAAGCAAACAGGTGCACTATGGGTGCAAGAGGTATTGGAAGGGCACGATGGCATTTGTCATGAAAATTTCTGAGTAGAAAAACATGTCTTCTCTCTCTTGTGCTCGAAATTGGTAGAACATGGGTTACGACGAACTAGGTATATTGGAATTGAAGAAATGGTTGCCATGTTCTTATATACAGTAGGTCATGCACAAGGAAATAGAATCATACAAGAACGATTTCAGCATTCTGGAGAAACCGTTAGTAGGATATTCCACATGGTTTTAAATGCTTGTGTTAATCTAGCGACAAAAATTATCAAACTGGTTGATCCCGAGTTCCATCATTGTCACCCAAAAATAAGCAATGATCAGCGATATTACCCCTATTTTAAGGATGCAATAGGAGCAATTGATGGAACTCACATCAAGTGTGTGGTCAGTCAGTCTGAGCAGGAGAGGTATATAGGGAGAAAGGGATATCCGACACAAAATATCATGGCCGTATGTGATTGGGATATATGCTTCACTTTTATGCTGGCAGGTTGGGAGGGAACTACACATGATGCTCGTGTCTTCCAAACTGCTATCTCTACTCCATCTATGAAGTTTCCGCATCCACCTCAAGGTATATCTCCAAAACCTGATTGATACATTGTGTCTTTTTCCCCCCCACTTTTGCTTTAATTTTACAGTGTAAATACAAATTCCATCATTTTATCAGGGAAATATTCTTTGGTCGATGCTGGCTATCCAACACCTGTTGGATATCTTGGTCCGTATAGACGTGAGCGTTATCATCTTCCAGACTTCAGGCGACGAGAGGGATTTGCAAATCCTAATGAGATGTTCAATTATTATCATTCAAGTTTGCGAACAACTATAGAAAGGACGTTTGGAGTCTGGAAGAATAGGTTTCAGCTCTTGGGGGAAATGCAGTCATATAGCTTTGAAACACAAGTCTACATAGTTTGTGCTACAATGGCTATACATAATCTTATCCGGAGAAATTCTTCTTCAGATATGGATTTTCGAGAAGCTGAACGAGGAAATATACCTGCTCAAGATACTAATGATCCGAGTGATGTCGCATCCACATCAACTATCTGTAGATTGTCGTCAACACAAATGAATGATGTTCGTGACACGATCAGAGATCAAATTGTTAGGGGTAGATAATCCACTGATGAAACATTTCATGTATGCATTATAATTTAGATATAAATTTATCCAATTTTAATTGAAGTGGCTTTAGTTTTTTTTTTCAATAATAATTGAACTTTTATTATTTTACCAAATTTTATTTATATTTTTTCACTTTAATTATCACAATATATACAACTAATATATATATATGGAGTTTTCAATAAGATTCATGCCCTTTTTAGTCATTTTCCATCTTAACGGACTTTTGAAACATCAATCCAAACACGTTTAAGGTTAAGAAAAAAGTCACTTTTTCTACCGCAATTCCAAACACAAATCACATCTACATTTTGACTTTTTTCTTATCTGACTTTTTTTAAAGTCAGTTAGCAAAAAAAAGCTATTTTTCTACCGCTAATCCAAACGGGCACTTCTAACTTACTAACTTAATAGAGGCCTATTCATGATGATCATGAACATCACATGAGAGATTGATCTTTTTCTCTTTAGAACCTGTTTTGAGAATATCCTTATCTGAACATGCTCTAAAGAAATTGTGATTCACATTCAGTCTCATACTTATCCCATGAATCTTATATTTTCTTATACCATAACACATCCATTTCATCTTTTCGTATACGATAACACATCATCTCAACATCATAATTTCTATTACCTCTACTCAACTTTATGCTGTTATTATTGTTTACTACTGTAGGTTTTTATAACAGTTGGATTAAGAAAAAACAAAAACAAAGAGAAAAACTAAATAAAAATATTAATATAGCTTGTTTCAAAAATTGCAAAAGCTCATTTTTAACTGTAAACCAGACAAGCAGCCGAATAAACTGTCTATATGCTTCCTTTCATTTGGTCATTCCCAAAGACATACAAAAGCAGTCCATCTATGCATCCAAAGGCACTGTAAGCTCTCTTTTTTTTCTTGGTCTTGTTCATTTTTAATTCAGAGGAACTCATGAGCCTAATTACATAAGCATTATAGGACCAAGAAAAATGACCAAATCCAGTGTATCTTATGAATAAATAACAACCATATGCCAGATTTTCAAAAGAGAAGGGAAATAACATAAATGCCAAGTCCACTTGAACAGTAGAATTATTCTGCGTCCTTCTTTCTGTCAGCTCCTTAAAAACAGAGAGATCCACGTGCAACAACTAAAGGTCACAGTAGAATTATTCAAAACAGAGTACATTATTATAATTAGCACTGGTTTACACAATGATTTAAAACAGAGTCCATTGCACGGACTTGTAGCAGTTACAAAACTGAAATATCAATCAGTTTGGTCAATCCGCTGTGAAAGAGAAGAAGAACAGCGACTTAATGAACATTTCCTGATCAATCACAACAATGAATACTCTGTGTACTGTATACATCACAAACTTACATAGATTCTGGGTACCAAAAAAATACCCCCAGATCGGATCAATCCTAGCATAAAACAACAATCTGAAATTCTTTCTTTCACTATATACACACAGGTGTTTTCCTTAATTCCAAATAATGAATTAACTGATTCATTTCTATCAGATCAAGAAAAATGAATCCCTCACGAAATCTGCTTACACATCTCCACCAAATGGTACAAGAGAAAAGCCGATGAAGTAGGCACACTCAATGCGAGCAAGGCAATCATACCAAGGGCCAAGCTCGGCCTCGTGTTCATCAACTGAGTCTGCAACACTCCGAGTGCCTCGCAAATCATGGAATCATAGCTCGTGTAGTATCGCTTTTCCCAGTCCATCCAATCCGCCGGCGGCTCGTAGTTCTTCTCGATCATCTTCATCTCGTGGATTCTCTTCCTCAGAACGATCATGTTCTCGTCCACCATACTCCCGCCAAAATTCTGATCCGCTGCCTCTCTCCTCCACGCCGCCACAACGACACTGGTTTTCCGACGACCCAGGCTCGGCCTCGAATTCGAATCCGGAATTGAGAGAAATGAGGGTGAATTTAGGGAAATGGATTGCATGTTGATGATGATTTTGGATCGATGAATTAGGGTTTTAGCTTCTGAGAATTGTAGGATTCGTGGGATATTGGAAGGGCTTATATGAGAAGGATCGAATGTGATCTGGGCAATGAGGAAGAAGGAAATTTATAGGGTTTGAATGAGAGAAGAGGATGATTGTTAGGGAGAAAAGTAAAATAATTATAAAAAAAAGGATATGTGAGAGAAGAAGAAGCAAAGCAATGTTGGAAAGCGTGTTTGTTATGACGTGACGCCGGAGAACGAGCCATCTGTCAAAGCCTGAAAGAGACGTGTGGCATCCAGAATCTCAAGTAGCCAAGGCAGTAATTACGTACGGTGAGGTTCATGATATGCTGGGATGAATCCAATCGACCGTTCCTTGTTTATTAAAAAAATATGTGTTAAGACTTGATTGGAGAATTCGGCTAAATGAATAAGTAAATAGCCCAAAATTTTATCTAAGAAAATTTGTTCATTGTTGTTGTATATGAATATAAGTAGTTGAAAGTAATATTTTTCTTAATTTTTTCAAAAATTGAGTTTGCTTTTATGAAATATGTTATTTATGGCAGATTTTTTTTCTCGACTACTATCATTTTTTTAATTTTTTCTTTACTTCATTTAATAAAAGACCTTATAGAAAGAGGCATCTTAAATAAAGGGAAAATTTCACAAAAATACAATAAAAACAGGAAAAGACAAATCGGTGCTGCGAATTTATCAAATCCTAGGTCAGTATTGAAGTATGAATTTTTGATTTCCAATTCTGACTAAATGACCAAATTGTCCTGAGTTAAGTTGTGAAATATGAAAGTGAAGTCGTTAATGTAAAATCTAATATTGTTAAAATAGATACAAATATTGTTATTGACCCCTGAAACTTGTACCCTTAAAATTATCCTTGATTTATTTTTTATATAAAGTTGTGAAATATGAAAGTGAAGTTGTTAATGTAAAATCTGATATTGTTAATATAAATACAGATGTTGTTATTGACTCCCTAAAACTTATGCCCTCAAAATTATCCCTGATTTTTAAGATATGAAGTTGTCAAATATGAAAGTAAAGCAGTTAATGTAAAATCTGATATCGATAATATAGATACAGATATTGTTATTGACTCTTGAAACTTGTTAAAGGCAATTTGGTCATTTGGTCAGAATTGGAAATCCAAAATTTCTATCTCAATTCTGACTTGAGATTTGATAAATTCACAGTACTAATTTATCTTTTCCCATTTTTAATTGTATTTTTATAAAATTTTCCTTTAAATAAAGTGCTTAAAAATGTAGATGTTACCGGTATTTTTTACTTGTGTGTGTATGAGATTAAGGAACCTCTCTTAAAAATTGTTTATGTATGAGATGAGAGTGAGTTTCTAAGTTTTACTACGAGTCATGATTTGATTATTAAATGAATTAAACACATATTTTTGTTAAAAGTAAACTATAGATTTAAATTTAAGAAAATAGGAATGATATAATTATATAAATTTGAAAGAAAAATGAATAATCATATAATAGTATTTACTAAAACACTTGATCTCACATTCTCCCTTAGGGGTCAAGCTCAATATGCAACTCGCCCGCAAATGAATTGAAATTATCCAAATTAAAACGGCGATGGTTGTAAAATAAGAGGGTTGATGCGTAGGAGGAGAACATTACCCAGAAGGGAGTGTCGGTCAGGTGAGGGCAAGTGTGGCCGACAAGGTAGGCCTTACCTGACAGAGGCGGCGCCAATCTAATAATCTAATACTAATATATTTTAAGTTTCTTAATCATACACTCGTTTGAATATTCTGTTATACTGTATATTTTAAAATTTAAATTATTAGTTGGAGTGGTACTTTTTTATTTCTTTAATTAATAGATATATTTAACGGTTTTGTGGTTGCTTTAGATCTATTCCAGCCAATAATTTAACTTATGTTGGCAAAAAAAAAAAAAAAACTTGTATTTTGACTAGATATGGGCGCTCCAGGGTTCTAGAAAATATGAATTAAGTACATGATAGATTTTTTTTTTTTTTGCCGTGAAGTACATGATAGATTTTATTAATTACAAATAGTACTATCTCCGATCCTTAATAAAAAATATATTTGGAGAATTGATCTTGATTCTGAATATAAGACAAAATTTTTATATTTTTTAATTTTTTTTCTAATTTATCCTTATTAATATTCCCTCAATCATAATCAAGAATAAGAGAGAATGAGATAATTAAAGAAGATGACTATGATGTTTTTAAAAAAATATGTCATGTTAACTAACTTAACTAACTTCCTTAATCTATATAAATTAGATAAATATATCTTATATTAAAGACCGAAGAAAGTATATTCCTATGTATTGGGTGTGTCTATACACATGCGTGCATCTATATTTGGAACATTTGGAACGTAGAATGAAATCACAATGAGAATTAATAATTATTTTGTGCTCAAAATCTCTCTTGATCAACAATGTTATAAGAATAATTAAAGATTTACAATCTATCTTCATCAATTAATTTAGTCAAATAACAATATACAATGTCATACCCCTAGCTAGTTCTATGTACGAGATACTCTTAACATATTTCATTGAAATCTTAAGAAAACCCTTAAACTTTATTAATTTTTTTCTAAATTTTAATGAATCACTTTCCAATTTTACCCTTTAAAAAATTAATAAATCCAAAAAATTATACGTGCTGTTTGCTTTTGTTTTTAACAACTTTTTTTTTTTTTTTGAAAACAATAAAACCTGTTTTCAATTTTTTTTAAAAAAACAAAAAACAAAAAAGTTGTTTTAAAAAACTAAAAAATAAAAAAAAATTTAATTGTTTTCTTGTTTTTGTTTTTTCATTTTTTATTTTTTGATGCTATCACTTATCTACTATTGATACTACACTATCAGTGATGACCACCGTCATGTCGTCACCGGCGACTACACCGTCTTGTCACTTTAAAAATATATATTTTTTATTTTAAAAGCTTATTTCCAAAAATTGCTTTATAAAACTGTTTCTAAGAACAAAAAAACAGACAACATAATCAAACAATCCTATAGTATGCTGAAACAGTAAATTAGGAGGCATGGTTCGAATTGCAAACCACCTTAAAATTATACGTTCATACACACACACACGCGGCGATAGAATTACTATAAGATTCTAGAAAAAGAATGTAAATTAAATGCAAAAACAAATCTCTAACAAATTAGCAATATAGGCTTGGCCTATTGTCATTTTATATGTATTATTCAAACTTGTTATTGCATGGTTTCACTTGATGTGGGACTTTTTGATGATTACGTTCCTTTCTTGGAATCTCATATTAATTCTCCTTAAATATAATAAAGAGGCTTATAATATTAATGAGTTGGAACCATCACATGAGATATGAATTATATCAATATTTCAATTAATTTATAACTCAATTTTTTAGAAAAAATGATAAAAAGTTACCACTTGAATTACCAAAACCGCAAGATATCTACTATATTAACAAAAGAACAAATAGATATTATACGAGGAATATGAGATTTTGAAATTTGAGTGCTGTCAACTTGAATATAGGTAATGACAATTTAAAAATAGTAACTAGCAACTTGGATATACATTGTGATAACTCGGAGAATTCAAGTTGTTAATTTTTATACCAAAATTGTTAATTCCTATACTCAAGTTATCAATATTAAAACTTTAAAATCCCAAATTCCTACAAGATTTCCTATTTGTCATTTTGGTAATTTAGTAGATATTTTGGGGTTCCTATTACAATAGTATTTTTTGATCATTTTTCTTTTTATTTTTTAATGCATGAACGTAATCTAGCTTAAGAAATATATTTGAATTTCTTTTGGGGGTTTTAAGCTCTTTTTGTAACAAGCATCGTACGGTGTAAATAAATAAGGAAAACACGTATATGTAATTTGGAGCCGCCTTACAAGTTTCTTAGAAATTAAACATGAACATAGCCAGAAAATTTCAACATTCATATATATATATATATATATATATATTCAGTTAAATATATTCACCGAAGCAGCTTGAGATTATAGGATTTTTGCGTGAAACACATGCTTTCCCAAAAGATCCGTATATACTCCTCCTTTTTTTCTTCATTGATGCTTCTTTCATATTCATATGTCGACCATACGTATACGCGTCAATCCAACAAATTAAAACAAGTACCCCTCATTATTTTCGTTATTATTAATTAACTTAATTAATATGGAAAGTTGGTGCCATGCATAGAATATCTACTAATAAGAATTGGGTGAATGCCAGAAGATACCAAGGTAAAGGTGCGTAGAGAGAGAGAGAGAGAGAGAGAGAGAGAGAGAGAGAGAGAGAGAGAGAGAGAGAGAGAGAGAGAGAGAGAGAGAGAGAGAGAGAGAGAGAGAGAGAGAGAGAGAGAACGGAGTCGAGAACATGGGCCTCTGGCGCCGACGACGGAGGAGCGTGATGCTTTGGATCGGAGTAGGAAAAAGTTTAACCCGGGTATTGGTGGATTCACAGGAGGCCATCAACTGGTTTCCAGGGATGAAGAATGGATGCATGACGTGGAGCAGGAAGAACATGTTCTAGGTGAGAATAACACCGATGGAAATGGAGAGGTGACAGGGACTCAGGCTAAGTCTAAATGGAGGTCCTTTAAGGAAGCAGTATTACAGGATCGGAGTGGCACAGAAGAGGAGGACGATTGGTGGAGTGGGGATGGGTGGAAGGAGCGTATCAAGGTAGAGATGACTGCATTAGGTCCGAACGTGATATTCTCCCCGGAGGAAAGAGACAGGTTGGCTAAGCAGTGGCACAGTGCACTGATAGTAAAGCTTCTGGGGCGCATGGTGGAACCAGTTTATTTTGCGACAAAGATTCAACAGTTCTGGGCCAAGAAGGGAGACGTTGAGCCAATTGATGTGGGTGCTGGGTTCTTCGTGGTGCAATTCAAGGATAGAAGAGATTATGATCTGGCACTCACCGGTGGTCCATGGTTGTTATTTGATCACTATATTTCGGTGCAACCGTGGAAACAAGAATTTGACCCCGACGAAGCGGTGGTGACCAAGATTGCTGCGTGGATTCGGTTTGCCAAGCTTCCGTTAGATTACTATGATAAAGGAGCGCTGTTTGTTCTAGGCTCGCAGATTGGAAAAGTGATTAAAGTTGATATGGCCACGCTGAAGAGAAAGAAGGGTAAGTTTGCTCGGCTATGCGTTGAATTAAATTTAGATGCACCTTTGAGGCCTTTCATATTGATTAATGGAAGAGTCACCTGAGTTCAGTATGAAGGTATACATCTTATTTGCTTTAAATGCGGGCGGTATGGTCATGACGCAGATCATTGTCCGCACAAAGAGACTAATCCTAATCCGTCTGAGTCGGGTGTGGGAGGTACGACGGGTGAGGAAGCTGGTAAAACTGAAGCGCGCCAAGAGTCCACGGTTGTGTTTGGAGGTAGGAGTGACGCTGGGAGTGGAGAGAGTAGTGGGACTAAGGACATGGAAGGAGTGGGTTTTGATAACTGGACCTTAGTCCAGCGACCGAGAAGACAGCGTCGGAATAATGCTTCTGCAGGAGTAGCTGGACAGCGAGACGGTCGAACACGCTCTGTTTCGGATGATCGGAAATCCTCTGTTTTGGAACGGAGAAGTTTAAGGTTTGAAGCGCTGATTAAGGAAGAGAGGGTGAATGATTATCGGAGCTCAAGGACTTTGGGGGAGAGAGAGCCGTTAAAAGAGATAACAAACAAGGGTGCAGAAATGGAGGAAATCACGGCGAAAAGTGTGGAGAAGAAACCGGTGTCCTCGGATACTCTCAAAGATGTGCAGAATCAAAGTATGAGTGGGACCAAGCAAGGAATTATGAGTCAAAAACCGATTTCTATAAAGAAGACAACAAATAAAATGGTGGGGCCAGCGAATAAAGGTATTATTTTGGAGGCAAAGATGCGGCTGGGACTTGTGAACACAAATAATTTGGAGTTGAATATGGGTGGGGCCAACACAAATGCGCAAGTTGAGATTGGGCTTGGGACCACGACGCCGGCAATACAAAACAGATGCATGTTGCCTGGTACAGCAATGAAGTCTGGAGATAAGCAGCAATGGAGTATGAACAAAAAAAAAGGGAAGAATGAAGTTATTATGGGGAATAGTAATCAGTGGGATCCTGGAGAAGGCAACGATTCTCAGGTATGTGTACGTCAGCATCATCTCTTGCATGAGTTGGGTGATACAGAGATGAGTGAAGTGGTGAAGTCCAGCGCTAAGGAGCAGTAGATTGGGGTTTCAAATTCTTATCAAAAGTTTTTTTATGGATTATAATCTATTAATTTGGAATTCTAGAGGTACTGGGAGCAAGTTTTTTGCAGGATTGATTTTTGAGTTAAAGAGGCTTTATAAATTTGATTTTTTAGCTCTCCTTGAACCAAGGCAGAAGGGAGGGAAGGCAGGAGTGCTTGGCAGACGCTTGGGAATGGAGAATGTGGAGGTAGTCGAGGCAAATGGGTTTAGTAGTGGAATATGGTGTTTTTGGAAAAATAATGTTGATTTTAAGGTTATTTTTAAAGATTCACAGGTTCTGCATGGGGTCTTTAATGAAGGAAAGGAATCGAGCTGGGAGTTATCGGTGGTGTATGGACATCCAAACTGTTTAAAGCGTAGAGATCTATGGCGACAACTTAGTCTAATCCGGATGAGTGGGGTGACGAAATGGTGTGTGGGAGGTGACTTCAATGCGACTTTGCGGGATGAGGATAGAAGGTCTGTATCACGAGTACCAAGTCGCCATGACAATCTATTTGCTAAATGGGTAAGGGAAAGTGGAATGGAAGAAATGGTTTTTCAAGGACCTAAGTTTACTTGGAGGAGGAATGGATCGGCAAGCAGAATTGATAGGGTTATAGCAACGAGGCAATGGTTCGATATGTTCCCTAACGTATCTTTGTTGCATCTTCCACAATATAAGTCTGATCATTGCCCGCTCCTAATGAGAGGGGTTAGAGGACCTCGATGTAGGCAACGAAAGCCGTTTCGGTTCTTTGCCCCATGGGTTACAGATGATTCTTTTTCGTCTGTAGTGGAGAATACGTGGAGGTTATCTAGATCTTAGGAGGAAAATGTCGCCGGGTTCAAAGCGAAGGTCACAGAATGGAACGAGAAGAGTTTTGGGAATATTAATCATAGGAAAGCTCGGTTGCTTCATAAATTGGAGAAGTTAAATGATTGTAGCTATACAGGACCAGAAGGGGAGAATAAAAGGAAGTTGGTATGGGAAGAACTAGAACAGTGTTTGGTTCAGGAGGAATTAATGTGGTTGCAGCATTCCCGATGTAACTGGTATACTCATGGGGATAAAAATACGAAGTATTTTCACACAGTTACAAATAGTCGTCGAAGGAGAAAGCAAGTGGAAGCACTTAAGAATGATGAAGGGATATGGATCTACAATGAGGAAGAACTTAAAAGAGAAGGAACAAATTTTTTCCAGAATCTATATACTGATGATCAGAATCAGAGTGGAGAAGTCAACTTTGGTGGTACATATCCGTCGATTTCTGATAATTCGTTACAAATGATGGGGGCAATGGTTACGGAACAAGAAGTGAAACAAGCAATATTTAGTATGGGCCCCCTTAAAGCCCCAGGTCCAGATGGCTTGAATCTATTGTTTTTTCAGAACCAATGGAATATTGTACGGGAGATGGTGGTGAAGATGGTTCAGGATATCTTTTGTAGGCCTAATGAGGTTAGGAGGGTTAATGGGACTTATATCGTTTTGATCCCCAAGATTGAGATCCCACAGTGCATTCGGGATTTTCGACCAATTAGCTTGTGTAACGTTATTTATAAGGTGGTTACAAAAATCTTAGCCACCAGGATGAAGCGGGTTATGCCACAGATTATTTCACCGAATCAGTGTAGCTTTGTACCAGGGAGACAGAGTTCTGATAATATTATCCTTGCTCAGGAAATTGTGCACTCGATGAAGGCTACTAAGAAGAAACAGGGATTTATGGCTTTGAAAATTGATCTTGAGAAAGCGTATGATCGTGTGCGTTGGGAGTTTGTGGTGGCTCGATTATATGAATTACACTTCCCACCTAAGATTATAGATTTAATAAAAGCCTGCATTACTACCCCTGAAATGCAGGTTATGTGGAATGGCAAGCCTGGACCAAAATTCAACCCGTCTCGTGGTGTTCGGCAAGGGGACCCTATTTCTCCATACCTGTTTGTACTTGTTATGGAAAAATTGGCCCATCTTATTCAGGCGGAGGTGAATGAGATGAATTGGATACCGTTCAGGTTAAAGAAGAATGGGGTGGCAATTTCTCATCTGTTTTTTGCGGATGATCTATTCTTGTTCGCCGAGGCTTCTCTTGATCAAGCAACAATTATCAAAGCATGTTTAGATGATTTCTGTGCTGCATCAGGAGAAAGAGTTAATGGAACCAAGTCCAGGATCTTTTTCTCAGGGAACGTCTGTCATACCAGGAGGTCGGAGATCAGTGATTTTCTGGAGTTTACTCCGACAGCGGATCTTGGTAAGTATCTAGGTATCCCTATACATCATAACAGGGTTTCGAAGCACACTTACCAGTATCTAATAAATAAGATGGAAGACTGTTTGAAGGGATGGAAGGCGAATACCTTGTCAATGGCTGCTCGTCATACACTTGTATTTTCAGTGGTTTCAACAATTCCTAGCTACGCCATGCAGTCAGCATGGTTACCATCAGCTATATGTCAGGAAATTGACAAGAAGTGTAGGGGTTTTCTGTGGGGAAGCTCTGGTACGAGTAGGAAGCCTTCAATGGTTGCATGGGGAGAAGTATGTCAGCCAAAGGATGCAGGAGGCCTAAGACTATGTCATGCACGTAAACAGAATGAAGCCTTTATGATGAAATTAGGGTGGGGCCTTGTGAAGCGGCGGGACACCTTATGGGTGAAGTTTATGAGGGAAAAATATAAATGTGGGGTTGATATATTGCCAGTCATTAAGAATGTGAGGGGTGGATCTCAAACATGGAAGGGGATAAGGCATGTTTGGAAATGGGTCCTGGAAGGTGTGGGATGGAGGATTGGGAAGGGTGACAGAGTGCTTTTCTGGACAGACCCATGGATTCCGCATTATGATAGTCTTGTGAATTATTGTGTTAGAGATATTCCGGATGGCATGTTAGTGGATCCTGTATGTGCATATGTAATATCGTCAGGTGGGTGGGACTGGCCGAAGTTTGATTCTTTCTTACCCTCTTCTGTGCTTAATGAATTACGGAGGGTCATACCGTATGCTCGAGGAACCGAGGATGACATACCCATATGGCGGATATCTAATAGTGGGGAGTTTACTGTAAAGTCAGCATATGGACTAGTGGCGGGGGAGTATCACTCTCCTAATCGTGGGTTATGGCGAAGAATATGGAAACTGCGTACTCCACAAAGGTGTAAAACTTTCCTGTGGATGGCAGCTCGTGGGAGACTGATGACCAATTCATGGAGAGCAGTGTGTGGAATGCAAGTACAGCAGGATTGTTTTATGTGCGCAGGGGTGCCCGAGAGTGTGTTGCATGTGCTCCGGGACTGCAGGCTGGCAAGTGGTTGTTGGGCGAAGATTTCAGACTCCCCGGCCCAGACCACCAAGTTTTATGAGTTTACAGAGATAAGCTCTTGGATACGATGGAATTTACTACAGAGAAAAGATTATGAAGGGGTGAGTTAGTCGGTGTGGTTTGCAATATTCTGCAGGCAACTTTGGCTAAATAGAAATTCTGGAGTATTTCAGGGTCAGACCTCGGGGGTTAACCAGTTGATAGCTCAAGTCCGAGCTCAGACAAGATGGGCTGATGGGACGCTGTGTAAGTCGTTGTTTGAAACGGGAGATACTGTCTTATGGAAGCCTCCATATGTTGGCTGGGTAAAAGTTAATGTGGATGGCGCGTGTAGTTCGGGAGGGGATTGTGCGGGGTGTGGAGGGATTGTGAGGGATCATGAAGGCAAACTGCTTACTGGATTCATGTATGGTTTGGGTAGAGGATCTATCCTTCATGCTGAAGTGTGGGCAGTCATGATAGGGCTTAAGATGGCTTGGGATTCGGGAAAACGAAGAATAGTGATAGAGTCCGACTGCTTGGAGGTTTTGGAGCTGGTAATGGGGGGCTGGGAGGAAGACCACATGGAAGCTCAATTACTCGGGCAGATTCATGAGATGCTAGACAGAAGCTGGGAGGTATCAATGGAATGGTGTGGACGTAGATCTAATCATGTGGCGGATACTTTAGCTAGGGAATCTCTAGGAATATCTGCAGGGCTTGTCTGGTTTCGTGAACCACCGGAATGCATTCATTCTATGATACGTTTAGATATGGGTGACTCGTAGTTTTTGTTTTTGTTTCAATTTTCTTTTGTAGTTTTTACTGATGTATGTCTATAAAAAAAAAAAAAGAATATCTACTAATAATAAGATCAGCCTAACTTAATGACTTCTAAATTAATGTGAATTAATAATTATTTGTGTTCAATTTTTCTCTCCAACGTAACAGTAGAAACTATAGGATCATAAATTAAAGATTGACCCTCTGAACTAATCAATTAAAGATATTTTAGTCAAATAACAATAGTATTTTACAATAACTTAGACTATATATTCAATAACTTTTTTTCAAATTTTGTCTATATAATCAATTAATGAGTATAGTTACATTTATGAATTATTTGGCAAAAATGTCTCTATTATCTGACAAGACGTAGGAGAGGTTTGGAACGGATCCAGTTTCCCTGCTCATCAAAATGATGAGCATAGAGAGCTAGCATGATTTGGACGATCCAGATCAGATCTGGACAGTCCAGATTTCATTTTTTTAATTTCTTTTTTTTAAAAATTATTTTAATAGGTAGATAATCTAAAATGAAAATAATCTCTTAACTAACATTTTTAAAAAAAAAAATGATTTTTTATAATTAAATATCATAATTAAAAATAAAATAAAATCTGAAACGTCCAGATCATGCTAGCTCTCCCTACTCATCATTTTGATGAGCAGGGAAACTGGATCCGGTTTGGAACCATAATCTTTATTTGAATTTGAATTATTGTATCAGTATTTGACAATTAATTTATAAAACACTTTGTTTTTTAAATGCATGAACCTTAAAAATATTTGAATTCCCATGGCATTGAAAAGAAAGATAAATAAAGATTCATAATGATCACAAATAGCAAGAGTTAAAGTTGCACCTGTTGAAGAGAACGATAATAACAACAAAGCTAGCTTATCCCACTTTGTGAGGTTGATTAAAGAGAAAATAGTATACCTTTCCTTTTGGCTAAGATTAAGTATGTCTAGTACATGTTCTTATCCGTAAAGAGAAAATGGCAAAAAAAGAGAGCATTTGCTGATGCAAGTTAGACATGTACAAAGAAAAGCAGGCTATTGGATATTGCCAGTGATCAGAATGGTATATTAAGGTTAATCAAAAAAAAAAAGAATGGTATATTAAGCATTCCTATGAAAAAGGAGGAAGAAGAACGGCCAATGAGAATATCAATGAAATTATCGAGTAAGATTTTTTAATTAATAATTTATCTTGAAATTAGAGCACAATGATATGGTGTGATGTCTATGCAGCCAACTCCGGGTGTGTTCTTATTAGCTTTTGGAGAATAGATTCTAGAGAGAATAGCTTTTGGAGAATAGATTATGGGAAAAAAGTGATTTTGGTAAAATGAGAGTGTTTGGATGATTTGATCAGAATAGCTTTTTTCATGGTCAAATTACTAAAAAGGACATTAACTTTTGTGATAATTACATATAAAGATAAAATTATATTTTACATATTATTTAAGGGTTAAGGTCCAGATTTAACAAAACCGTTAAATTTCACCTAACGAAGTTAAATTATAAAAGAAGAAAACCCTGACGGCATTAAAAAGGATGCATCTTAACCCATTATTTAACATTAAATTTCATAATTAATACCAAAAATGAAATAAATTTGTCTATATGTAATATTAATTAACTTAACTAATTTTTCTAATATAATCAAATTAGATAAATAGATCTTATATTGATAAGAGTAGATATTAAAATTTTAAAATTAAAAACAAAACTAACAAGAGAGAACGGAGAGAACATCGAAATTAAAAAAAAAAAGGGATGGGAGAGAGAGTGGTGTGGGGTCCATGCAAGAAAAAAGAGAAAAAGCCACTGAAAATAGCTTCTACAAATAATAGCTTTTTCCCCCTCAAACCATGGTTTAGCCTAAAACGGGATTCTCACAAAATATCAGGTGTTCGGCAGCTTTTACCCCAAAACCTTGGTTTTGGCAAAAAAGCACTTTTCCAACTGTTAGCCGAACACACACTCCATCTAATAAGATAAGACTTGTTGTCGTGGTTTATCGAGGTTTGACTCTTCTTAGTAACATAGATTTCATTTACACATATATATATATATATACACACACACACTCCATCCGGTTCTTTTTATAAGCAATTTTTTCAGTTGTTCAAAACGAACTAGTAGTTAAGATTAGTTAAAAATAATAAATATGTAAAAATGTCATATCTTTTTTAAATATGCCCTTATTTATGACAAGAGTATATGAGAGAGAATGAATAATAAATTATTGAATGAAAGAGAATTAATGATGAGTGGGGGATAATTAATATAAAGTTATGTATTTAATAGGAATAGTAAAAGAAAATGCCATTTGAATTTTGAGATACAAAAAGAAAGTTACTAATATTAAAGATCAACCTCATAAGAGAATAAATTGTTTATAAAAAGGACTGAAGGAACTAGTTAGGAAAAGACGCATAATTGGAGCCGCCTTAGCTTGCAAGTTTAATTTGAGTGCCAGAGAATTTCAACATGATGTTGAGTTCAATCGCCGAAGCTTGAGATTTGTTGGACCTTGTGCATGCGCGTGAAACATATGCTTTAATTAACAAAACCCCAAGCTAATATTGCGGCCACCTCCACTCTCTGAGTCTTTTCTTCTTCGTTTATGCTTTTCTCATATATATATCCATACGCGTCAACCCAAAAACACGTCGACCATGCAAATACAATGCATAGAAGCTACTTACATCATAAGATCAGCCGAACTTAATGACTTCTAAATATTGCTGCATGCACCCTTAGCCACTATATATATGATGCTGCTTCTTTCATTGTTATGAGAAAAATGGCACCATCTACCACTACTCTCTCTCCTCTTTCTTTAGGCCCCACAAGACTACTTGTTGCAGACAAGCTCGTCACCACTACGAGGCATGTAAAGATCACTCGAAGAAGAAGAAGGTTGAGTGTGTCTGCATCATCAAACAAGGACTCTTATGATGGGAAGCTGGTGGATGAAAACATGATTGTTCTTCGCCTGCGAATTCGGGAGATACAAATGGAGAAGATCGATGAAGATGATGATGAATGGAGGATGATGGAGTGGGAGAGAAGGTACTGGCAACAGAATTATGCTTCTGATGTCTGTCAAGCTGTGGGATTGTTGCAGAATCTGTTGATGGAGACAAGGCCTTGTTTGGCTTTTGCCATTCTGCTTTTGGTTTTCTTCAGTCTTTCCTTTTCAATGTCTCTCTCTGTGCTTCAGTTGGTGGGCTTGGGGAAGCACATCTTCATGTCTATGAATTTCTAGTTAGTAATTAGCTAATTAACCATTTGCTTCTTATTATTTGAAATTGTTCTTTTTCTCTTATGCATAGTGTAATTGGGTCATCTTGGAGTATTGCCATGTATAATTGAAGCATTTTCTGCCTTCACTTACTCATTAAGCCTAATTGAATGTTACTCTTCTAAAGACGTTCATTGGCATAGATTTAGAACTCAAAATCTCTCGTGTTTAAACTAATTGAATGTTACTCTTCTAGAGACGTGTATTTGCACAGATTTAGAACTCAAAATCTCGTGTTTTAACGACTAAGACCCCTTATACTCAGACCAAATTAAAACCTGTTCGGATTTGAAAATATTCTACATCTTAGATTATGCTACTTCGTATTCTTAATATATAATCCAATTGACTAATTTGGGAAGATTAAAAATTTAAATAAATTTTTTTAAAGCATTTATATTTATCTTTTTTTTTATACTACTAATTTGTCTGATTTATAAAATGATATATAATTTAATTATACACACACAAATATTTCAAAAAGTGATAATGTAATATATCCTATATAATTAAGTAATTTATTCTATAAAAAAATAAAAAAATAATTAATTTAATTTTCTTAATATGTCTAAATTAGTTAATTATGTTTTATTTTAAGAACCTAGTGTTTCTTGGATTTAAGAATGAAGGAACATTCATTTTGAATACTTTCATCATTCCAATAACATAGACAATTTGAAATTTTCTTAATTGAAGACAAACGATTAAATTCAGACTTAAGTTAACCGAATGATTGAAATTAATTATTTGAACAATGTCTCCTTTTTAGTCTAAAATTAAGTACATACTGGCACTGATACGTGGCATCCATATACCGTTTATGCAACTAATAAGTCAATAATCTCTTGGATCATGATATAATCCGGTCACAGGAGAAAAGAATCTTAGATTATGATATAACAATTCCACATGTAACAACCTAATTTTTATTGGGACTTAGAGAAAATTGTAGCTAACTTTTAAAAATCATATTATTCTAAGAAAAAGAGCGCAATCTTAGATTCTTCCCTCTCAAACTTATATATATATATATATATATATATAAGTGCTCTTTCTTCCCTCGCAAACTTATCTTTTGTCGCGGCAACCCTGCACGGACAGGTGCTCTTCTTTTTTTTTTTTGGTTAAACCATCCGGTATCTGGGGGATTCTGGGTTCATTGCCCGCCCTCCAACTAATCCAGACCCAACCGAGGAGCACTTACGCGGGCAGGTCGGTACCGATGGGACAACCTCTTTGAGGCTGCGTTAATTATCGCGTCTGTCATCCCCCAGGATTCGAAACCTCGTCCTGAGGGATGCTGGCCGTAAACTCTTCCATCTCGACCGAGCGCCCATTGGTACAGGTGCTCTTCTTTAGTGTATATACTTTATATCTTTCAACCTCTTTCGCCCTTTCTTTTGTGTGTATAATATATATTTGCCAGCTCATTATATATATATATAAAACAACAAACTGAAATTCTTTCTTTCACTAATAATGAATTAATTGATTCATTTCTATCGGATCAAGAAAAATGAATCCCTCCCGAAATCTGCCTACACATTTCCACCAAATGGTACAAGAGAAAAGCCGATGAAGTAGGCACACTCAATGCGAGCAAGGCAATCATACCAAGGGCCAAGCTCGGCCTCGTGTTCATCAACTGAGTCTGCAACACTCCGAGTGCCTCGCAAATCATGGAATCATAGCTCCTGTAGTATCGCTTTTCCCAGTCCATCCAATCCGCCGGCGGCTCGTAGTTCTTCTCGACCATCTTCATCTCGTGGATTCTCTTCCTCAGAACGATCATGTTCTCGTCCACCATCCTCCCGCCAAAATTCTGATCCGCCGCCTCTCTCCTCCCAGCCGCCGCGACGACGCTGGCTTTCCGACGACCCAGGCTCGGCCTCGAATTCGAATCCGAAATTGAGAGAAACGAGGGTGAATTTAGGGAAATTGATTGCATGTTGATGATGATTTGGATCGATGAATTAGGGTTTTAGCTTCTGAGAATTGTAGGATTCGTGTGATATTGGAAGGGTATGAGACGAATCGAATGCGATCTGGGCATTGAGGAAGAAGGAAATTTATAGGGTTTGAATGAGAGAAGAGGATTTGTCCAAAAAAAAAAAAAAAAAGAATGAGAGAAGAGGATGATTGTTAGGGACAAAAGTAAAATAATTAATAAAATAAAAAAACAAGGATATGTGTCAGAGAGAAGACAGCATCTCCTTCGAGAAGAAGCAGCTAAGCAAAGTTTGGAAAAGCGTGTTCGTTATCGCGTGCCGCCTGAAACGGGCCATTTGTCAAAGCCTGAAAGTGACGTGAGGCCTCCAGAAACAACTCACTTAGATTTTTTTATTTATTTTCATTATATTCAATTATCCAATTAAATATTGACACATATGTTTCTTGTTATTAATAATGGTTGGATACAATTCTAAAATATTATCTATATAAGTTTTTTTATTAAAAAATATGTGTGAACAATTGATTGGAGAATTTGGCTTAATAAATAAGTAAATAGACCTAAATTTTATCTAAAAAAATTTGTTCATTGTTGTTGTAGATAAATATAAGTAGTTGAAAGTAATATTTTTCTTAATTTTTTCAAAAATTGAGTTTGCTTTTATGAAATATGTTATTTACGGCAGATTTTTTCCCCCCGATTACTATCATTTTTTAAAATTTTGTCTTTACTTCATTTAATAAAAGACCTTATAGAAAAAGGCATCTTAAATAAAGTGCTTAAAAATTTAAATGTTATCAGTACTTTTCACTTGTTTGTGTATGAGATTAAGGAACCTCTCTTAAAAATTGTTTATATATGAGATGGGAGTGAGTATCTAACGTTTGCGAGGAGTCATGATTTGATTATTAAATGAAATAAACACAGATTTTTGTCAAAAGCAAATAAACTATAAATTTAAATTGTAGAAAATAAGAATGATATAATTATATAAATTTAAAAGAAAAAATGAATAAGCATATAACAGTATTTACTAAAACACTTGATCTCACATTATCACTTTGGTGTCAAGCTCGATCAAACTCGCCCGAAAAGGAATTGAAATTATCCAATTTAAAACGGCGATGGTTGTAAAATAAGAGGGTTGATGCGTAGCAGGAGAACATTACCCAGAAGGGAGTGGCGGTCAGGTGAGGGCAAGTGTCGCCGACAAGGTAGGCCTTTCCTGACAGAGACGGTGCTGATCTAATAATCTGATACTAATATAGTTAATCAGATCCTCTTCACAATCTCAAGTTTCTTAATCATACACACATTTGAATATTCTGTTTACTGTATACTTTAAAATTTAAATTATTAGTTGGAGTGGTACTTTTTTATTTGAGAAAATGCCTAAAAATACCTTTGGGGTAAATTAATTACTGAATGCTACTATAGAAGATCGATTGCACTTTAACGGAGGATATATTGCACACAACAGAAGATATTTTACACCCAACGGAAGATGGTTTGTATATTTATATACAAGATTTGTGCACACACGGAAGGGTATGTGCACACAACGAAAGTTTTTTTACACATACGGAAGATGACTTACATGCTTGGTAGTGTTCAACAATTAATTTACAAAAAAAATATTTATTCCTAATTCTCCCTTTTTATTTCTTTAATTAATAGATATATTTAACGGTTTTGTTGGTTGCTTTAGATCTATTTCAGCCAATAATTTAACTTACGTTGGCAGGAAAAAAAACTTGCATTTTGAGTAGATATGTGAGCTCCAGGGTTCTAGAAATTATGAATTAAGAACATGATATATTTTATTAATTATAAATAGTACTACCTCCAATTTTTAATATTAAACATATTTGGAGATTGAGTTGATCTTGGTTCTAAATATAAGATAAAGTTTTCATATTTGTTGATCTTTTCTTAATTTATTCCTATTGATATTCCTTCAATCATAATCAAGAAGGAGAGGGAATGAGAGAATTAAAGAAGATGACTATGATGCTTTAGAAAAAAATATATCATATTAACTAACTTAACTAACTATGTTATATTAGGAATTGGAGAGAGTATATTCCTACTATATACTGTGTGTGTCTATACAAATGCATGCATCAATAGTTGGCACGTGGAATGAAATCACATTGAGAATCAATAATTATTTGGGAAAATTCTAAAAAAATACTTTGGAATATGTAAAAGGGCAAATAAGAGATGTGAAATTCGAAAATCCTAAGTCAGTTTAGTGTCAGTATGGAGGAGGAATCTAGGATTATAAATTCTCAGTGAAAAGACGAACCTGCTCTTCATCTGTCCCTCTCTTTCAGCTCGAAATAACAACACTGGTCTCTTTATTAATAACATTGCATCTCCATTAACAACTCCGCTTTATTCTTTCACATCTTCGTATCTCACATATGGTGTTATTCATGTAAAATATGTTGTTGTTAATAAAAAAAGAGGTATTGTTATTAACCCTAAAACTTAGATTATAAAGCTATAAAACAAGAAAGTTAAGTTGTTAATGTAGAATACCGTGTTATTAATATAGAGATCGATGTTGGTATTGTAAAACAAGAAAATCAAGTTGTTAACGTAGAATCCGGTGTTGTTAATAAAGATACCGGTGTTATTATTCCAAACTGAGAGAGAGAGAGAGCTGAAGGGCAGGTGCGTCTTTTCGATGAAATTTTATAATACCAAATTCCTCCTATGTACTGACACCGAAATGACTTGAAATTTTTGAATTTCAAAGCTCTGATTGGTCCTTTTACATATTCAAAAGTATTTTTTTGAAATTGTCCCTAATTATTTTGTGCTCAAAATTTCTCTTGATCAACAATGATATAATAATAATACCATTAGTTCTATGTACGAGACAGAGACGCTCTCAACATATGTCATTGAAATCTTAAAAAATCCCTTAAACTTTATTAATTATTTTTTAAAGTTTAATGAATCACTTTTCAATTTTACCTTTAAATGAATTAATAAATCCAAAAAATGATAGTATGAGGAAACAATAAATTAGGAGGCATTGTTCGAATTGCAAATCACCTTAAAATTATACGTTAATATAATAAGTATACGAGAGAATTACTATAAGATTCTAAAAAAAGAATGTATAGTAATTGCCAAAAAAAAAAAGTCTCAATAACAAATCAACAATATATACCAAATCTATTGTCATTTTATATGCATTACTGAAACTTGTTATTACATATTATTCACTTGATATGAGACTTTTTGATGATTATGTTCCTTCCTTGGAATCTCATTTTGATGATCATGTTCTTAATTAATTTATAACTCAAATTTTTAGGAAAAATGATTAAAATATACTATTTGAATTACAAAAACACCCACAATGTCTACTATAATAGCAAAAGAACAAATAGATAATATAGTAGGAATATGAGATTTTGAAGTTCATGTATTGACAACTTGAATATAGGTAATGACAACTTAAAAATAGAAACTAGTAACTTGGATATATACCTGTGATAATTTAGAGAGTTCAAGTTGTTAATTTCTGTACCTAAATTGTTAATTTCTATACTTAAGTTGTCAATACCCAAGCTTTAAAATCCCTAATTCCTTTCAGATTACCTATTTGTCATTTTGATAATTTAGTAGGCATTTTGGGGCTCCTATACTCAATGGTATTTTTCTATCATTTTCCTTCTTTTTTTTCTTTTAATGCATGAACGTAACCTAGCATCGTACTGTGTAAATAAATAAGGAAAACACGTATATGCAATTTGGAGCTGCCTTACAAGTTTCTTAGAAATTAAACATGAACATAGCCAGAAAATTTCAACATTCATATATATATATATATATTCAGTTCAATATATTCACCGAAGCTGCTTGAGATTATAGGATTTTTGCGTGAAACACATGCTTTTCCAAAAGATAAATAAAAATTCATAGTACTCATATATACCAAGAGTTAAAGTTGCTTCTATTGAAAAGAACAATAATAAAAACAAAGATTATCCCACTTTGTGAGGTCGATTAAAGAGAAAATAGTATACCTTTCTTGGCCTTTTGGCTAAAATTAAACGTGTGTGGTACATGTTCTTATCCGTAAAGAGAAAAATGGTTAAAAAAAAGATCATTTGTTGATCGGTTTAGAGATGTACAAAGAAAAAAAGGCTAACTATATGAGAGAAAAAATTACTTATGAAAAGAACAGGAGGAAATAGTTAGAAAAAGACGCATAATTGGAACCGCCTTAGCTTGCAAGTTTAATTTGAGAGCTAGAAAATTTCAACTTGATATTGAGTTCAATCGCCGAAGCTACTTGAGATTTGTTGAATCTTGTGCATGTGCGTGAAACATGTGATTTAATTAACAAAACTCCAAGCTAGTATTGCGGCCACCTCCACACTGAGTTTTTTCTTCTTTGTTTATGCTTCTCTCATATATATCCCTACGCGTCAACCCAAAAACACGTCGACCATGCAAATACAATGCATAGAGTCCACTTACATCATAAGACCAGCCGAACTTAATGACTTCTAAATATTGCTGCATGCACCCTTAGCCTCTATATATATGATACTGCTTCTTTCATTGTTATGAGAAAAATGGCACCATCTACTACTACTCTCTCTCCTCTTTCTTTAGGCCCCACAAGACTACTTGTTGCAGACAAGCTCGTCACCACTACGAGGCATGTAAAGATCACTCGAAGAAGAAGAAGGTTGAGTGTGACTGCATCATCAAACAAGGATTCTTATGATGGGAAGCTGGTGGATGAAAACATGATTGTTCTTCGCCTGCGAATTCGGGAGATACAAATGGAGAAGATCGATGAAGATGATGATGAATGGGGGATGATGGAGTGGGAGAGAAGGTACTGGCAACAGAATTATGCTTCTGATATCTGTCAAGCTGTGGGATTGTTGCAGAATCTGTTGATGGAGACAAGGCCTTGTTTGGCTTTTTCCATTCTTCTTTTGGTTTTCTTCGGTTTTTCCTTTTCAATGTCTCTCTCTGTGCTTCAGTCGGTGGGCTTGGGGAAGCACATCTTCATGTCTATGAATTTCTAGTTAGTAGTTAGTAGTTACTTAACCATTTGCTTCTTATTATTTGAAATTGTCTTTTTCCTTAGGCATAGTGTAATTGGGTCTTTGAGTATTGCAATGTATAATTGAAGCGTTTTGTGCCTTCACATTGAGCATAATTGAATGTTACTCTTCTAAAGACGTGTATTGACGTAGATTTAGAACTCAAAATCTCTCGTCTTTAAACGACTAAAACCCCTTATACTGATACAAAGCTTGTCGGGATTTGAAAATATTCTACATCTTATATTATACTAATTGACTAATTTGGCAAGATTAAAGAGTTAAATAAATTATTTTAAAATATTATATTTATAATTTTTTTTATATTAATTTGTGTGATTTATAAAATGATATATAATCTAGTTATACATAAACAAATATTTCAAAAAGAGATCATGTTATATATGCTATATAATTAAATAATTTATTTTATTAAAAATAATTAAAGGATTTATTTATCTTTCTTAATATCTCTAAATTAATTAATTGGGTTTTATTTTAATAACCTAGTGTTTCTTGTAATTAAGATGGAAAGGAACATTCATTTTGAAGACATTCGTGCCATTCCAATAACATAGACAATTTGAACTTTTCATTCATTGAAGACAAACGATTAAATTCAAGACGTACTAAGCCGAATGATTGAAATTTATTTGAACAATGACTCCTTTTTAGTCTAAAATTAAGTACATACTGGCACTGATACGTGGCACCCATATACCGTTTATGTAACTAATAAGTCAATAATCTCTTAAATCATGATATAATCCGGTCAAAAGAGAAAAGAATCTTAGATTATGATATAACAATTCCACATCTAACATCCTTATTTTTTTTAGCATTTAGAGAAAGTAGTAGATAAAGTTTTATTTAGTCAAAGAATATATAATAAATTAATAATTTAAAATAAATATAAAGTGCTAAGTATTTTTTCTATGCAAAAGAAATAAATACAAAGAAAATACCTTCTTAATATAATTATATTAAATATATAGGTATGTGTGAGTATACTTCTGTGTGGTGAAAAAAATGATGTGTGAATATTATTTTTGTTATTTATTTAAAATTTTAAAAATAATATTATTCTAAAGAAAAGAACCCAACTCTAGATTTATTTTTATTTATAAGTGTTCTTTGTTCCTCTCAAACCTATCTTTCGACACCGCAACCCTGCATGGATGGGTGCTCTTCTTTTTCTTTGTTTCAATTCCTTCTTCTTGTTCGTTTATCTCAACCTCTACCCTGATAATTAGTCTTGTCTAACCTTTCTTACTCTTCTTTCTTTGTTTATTGTTGTCTTGTGATATCACTCTTCCTTACAATGCGTATGGTGTTTTCTTTTTTTCCTTTTTAAAAAAAATAAAATAATAATAATAATAAAATTATTCTTCATGTCTCAGCTCCTCCTCTTCATTTATGATGGCGTGTGTGGGGTGTGCGCATATATATATATATATATATATTCTCTTGTTATTTCTTTAAAATCCTATCTCCCTCCCTTGAAGTAACTGTGCAGAAGTGTGTATATATATAATGTTCGTTTGAGATAGCTTATTTTTATGTAATAAATGTTTATAAATCATAATTTACGATACACGAGGTAAGTATATGAAAGAAGTTTTATCTTGACTTACGTAATAAGTGTTCATCCTTTCTTTTTGTGTGTAATTCTTTAGAACAAACCAACTGTTGAACCGTTTTTGCCTTAATATTTTATTAGTTAGTATTATTTATTTTGATTAACCTGCCTTTGGACACATTACTTGTGAGACAATATAAAACTCATATATATATATATATATATATATATATTTGCCAACCCATTATAAACAGAAATTCTTCCTTTCGAACTCACAGTCTAGATTTAATATATTTTTATAAAAATAATAATATTATATTAATATATTAAAGATATTATTATAAAATTATATTAAATCTGAACTGTTAAAATCTCAATCCAATAATTCAGGAAAGGACGGTCCTTTTTGACCGAAGCCGGACTCCTTTCACTATACACACACAGGTGTTTTCCTTAATTCCAAATAATGATTTAACTGATTCATTTCTATCAGATCAAGAAAAATGAATCCCTCACGAAATCTGCTTACACATCTCCACCAAATGGTACAAGAGAAAAGCCGATGAAGTAGGCACACTCAATGCAAGCAAGGCAATCATACCAAGGGCCAAGCTCGGCCTCGTGTTCATCAACTGATTCTGCAACACTCCGAGTGCCTCGCAAATCATGGAATCATAGCTCCTGTAGTATCGCTTTTCCCGTTCATTTTTTTTTTGATAAAGTCCTTTTTTTTTTATACTAGGAACAAAGAAACAACTCACTTAGATTTTTTATTTATATTCATTGTATTCAATTATCCAATTAAATATTGACACATATATTTCTTGTTGTTAATAATGGCTGGGTATAATTCTAAAATTTTATTTATATAATTTTTTATTAAAAAGAATATGTGTTAAGACTTGATTGCAGAATTTGGCTTAATTAATAGTAAATCGACCTAAATTTTATCTAAAAAAATTTGTTATAAATATAAGTAGTTGAAAGTAATACTTTTCTTAATTTTTTCAAAAATTGAGTTTGCTTTTATGAAATACGTTATTTATGGAGGAATTGTACAAAATGTAATGAGATACCCAACTTATTTATATCTAGTGCGATTACAATGACTGAGAGGTTTTGTACAGTGCAACTAACTGTGAGAGGAATTACAGGTGGCAGTCAACTTGCTATGAGTATGACACCTGGCAGCAACTATAGCACCTATACTTAACTGAAAGTGGTTAGCCTAACTCTCTTGCTAACTGACTAGTTACACTAATAATGGGAGTGAGTCTAACGCTAACCAGGAGTCATAATTTGATTATTAAATGAATTAAACACAAACTTTTGTCAAAAGTAAACTCTAAATTCAAATTTTAGAAAATAAGAATGATATAATTATATAAATTTGAAAAAAAATGAATAATAATATGAAAAGGGTTATGGGGCATTTTTGTCTAAGAAGTTTTCACCAAAGGACAATTTTGCCCTGAAAGTTTTTTGGGGGGTAATTTTGTTTTGAAAGTGTAAAAAATGAGGCAATTTTGTCCTGATCATTATGCAAGTTAATTTTTACCTTTGTTTAATCAAATATACTGAGTTGACAGTCCACATGTCATCCACATTATTTTTGTTAAGGTTTAAATTTGCTTCAGAAGTTTTAAATATAACTTTAAAAAAAAATAAAGTAGATGACACGTGGACTTCTAGTGCAAATTCACACCTTAACAAAAATAACATGAATAGTATGTGGATTACTAGTTTAGCATATTTGATCAACTAATTGTCAAAATTAAATGAGATAATAATCAGGATAAAATTGCTCCATTTTTTAAATTTTTTGGGCAAAATTGCCCTAAGCCTTAACAGTATTTACTAAAACACTTGATCTCACATTCTCACTTAGGTGTCAAGTTCAATATAAAACTCGCCCGAAGAGGGTTGATGCATAGGAGGAGAACATTACCCGGAAGGGAGTGGCGGTCAGGTGAGGGCAAGTGGTACCGACAAGGTAGGCCTTACCTGACAGAGGACGGCGCTAATCTTACTAATATATTTAATCAGATACTCTGCACCATCTTAAGTTTCTTAATCATACACAAATTTGAACATTTTGTTTACTGTATATTTTAAAATTTAAATTATTAGTTGGAGTGGTACTTTTTTATTTCTTTAATTAATAAATATATACTACTACAAAAAGGTTGAAAGGTGGCGCATATTTTGTGGCACTTCTTTAAAGAAGTACCACATCTGCTTTTTTTTTTCTATTTAATTTTTTTTTAAAAAAATTTTGGGGACCAACTGTGGCGTTTGGTGGACCAGGCGCCACAGCTGGTCTCTACCTAAGGGTGGCGCCTGCCTTGGCCGGCTCCACATCTGGTCCCCAAAATTTTTAAAAAATAAAATAGAAAAAGAAAAGAAAAAAAGGTAGCTGTGAAAATTCTATAAAGAAGTGCCACAATTGGCTGGATGTGAATTTCCAACTCTCCCGCCAATCAGATTTTCCTCATTTAACTTTACTTTTTATCTTTTCTCTCCTTTTTTCCTTTTTATTCCCTCTTTCTCAACTCACCTCTGCTCACATTGACGCCCCTCCCCCTATAAAAGATATCACTTTCTCTTGCACAACAAAAACACACACTCGTGTTCTTCATTAATTCTTTTATCTCTTTTTCCATTTTTGTTTCGTCCGTCTCACTCCTGTCTCTAGTTGTTCCCTTTTCTTCATACTCTCTGTCTCTTTTCCTTTTTTGAACCCCACTCCAGTTGATCCCTACTCCTCCACAGCTCACATTTGCTCCTCCTCGTCACTCAAGCTAGCGTCACCAACGTAAGAAGAATTGTTTCATTCTAGCTTGCTTTGTTTAAATTTTTTTTTTAGTACAGTTAAGATAAACCGTAATATAACTTTTACCTTTTTGTTTCTAATTTAATAGGAAATAGTGAAAACCTAGCTTGTTTCATTTTCCTTTTTGCTTTGTTTAAATTTTTTGGCTAACAAGCTTGCGTTTTTTTAGTAATTTTTTAATTTACTTAATTAGTTGTTGATGTACTGTGTTCACATATCAAGTTCTTGTATTGTGATACTTTTTATGTTAGCTTTGGAGAGTATTAATGTAAGAACATTATTGTTGGGGAATTTGAATTTTAAATGTGAAAATTATATATATATATATAATAGATTGAATTGAGTACATGATAGATTTTATTAATTATAAATAGTACTACCTCCAATCCTTAATATAAATTATATTTAAGGAATTAATCTTGATCCTAAATATAAGAAAAAGTTTTCATATTTATCAATTTTTTATAGTTTATCCCTATTTTGATACTTTCTCAATCATAATCAAGAAGGAAAGGGAATGAGATAATTAAGGAAGATGACTATGATGTTTTAGAAAAAAAATGTTATATTAACTAACTTAACAAATTTCCTTGATCTAATCAAATTAGGTAAATATATTTTATATATTAAGGGCTGGAAAGAATATATTCCTATGTATTGTGTGTGTATGTCTATACACATGCATGCATCTATATTTGGGACGTGAAATGAAATCACAATGAGAATCAATAATTATTTTGTGCTCAAAATTTCTCTCTAGATCAATAATATTATAATAATAATTAAAGATTTACTATATACAATGTCATACCCCTAGTTCTATGTATGAGACTGAGAGACACTCAACATATTTCATTGAAATCTTAAAAAAAACCCTTAAACTTTATTAATTCTTTTTTAAATTTTAATGAATCACTTTTCAATTTTACCCTTTCATGAATTAATAAATCCAAAAAATGATATTACGCGGAAACAATAAATTAGGAGGCATTGTTCGAATTGCAAATCACCTTAAAATTATACGTTCATATAATAAATATACGAGCGAATTGCTATAAGATTCTAGAAAAAGAATGTAAGGTAATTGCAAAAAAAACAAGTCTCAATAACAAATTAGCAATATAGGCCTGGCCTATTGTCATTTTATATGCATTATTGGAACTTGTCATTAGATATTGTTCACTAGATATGAGACTTTTTGATGATTACGTTCCATCTTTGGGATCTCATATTGATTCTCCCTAAATATAAGAAGGAGGCTTATAATATTAATGAGTTGGAACCATCTATGAGATATGAATTATATCAATATTTCTTAATTAATTTATAACCCAATTTTTTAGGAAAAATGATTTAAATATACCATTTGAATTACAAAACCCCCCAAAATGTCTACTATATTAGCAAAAGAACAAATAGATAATATAGTAGGAATATGAGATTTTGAAGTTCAGGTATTAGCAACTTGAATATAGGTAATGATAACTTATAAATAGCAACTAGTAACTTGGATATACATTGTGATAATTTGGAGAGTTTAAGTTATTAATTTCTATTCCCAAGTTGTTAATTCCCATATTCAAGTTATCAACACCCAAACTTTAAAATCTCAAATTCTTACCAGATTACCTATTTGTCCTTGTGGTAATTTAGTAGACATTTTGGGGTTCCTATTACAATGGTATTTTTCTATCATTTTTTTTCTTTTAATGCATGAACGTAACCTAGCTTAAGAAATAAGTTTAAATTTCCTTTGGGGTTTTAAACTCTTTTTGTAACAAGCATCGTACTGTGTAAATAAGTAAGGAAAACACGTATATGTAATCTGGAGCCGCCTTACAAGTTTCTTAGAAATTAAACATGAACATAGCCAGAAAATTCCAACATTCATATATATTCAGTTCAATATATTCACCGAAGCTGCTTGAGATTATAGGACTTTTGCGTGAAACACATGCTTTTCCAAAAGATCCATATATATTCCTTTTTTTCTTTCTTCATTGATGCTTCTTTCATATTTCATATGTCGACCATACGTATACGCGTCAATCCAACAAATTAAAACAAGTACCCCTCATTATTTTCGTTATTATTAATTAACTTAATTAATATGGAAAGTTGGTGCCATGCAATGCATAGAATATCTACTAATAATAAGATCAGCCTAACTTAATGACTTCTAAATTAATGTGAATTACTAATAATTATTTGTGTTCAATTTTTCTCTTCAACGTAACAGTAGAAACTATAGGATCATAAATTAAAGATTGAGCCTCTGAACCAATCAATTAAAGATATTTTAGTCAAATAACAACAGTATTTTACAATAATTTATACTATATATTCAATAACTTTTTTCAAATTTTGTGTAGATAATCAATTAATGAGTACAGTTACATTTATGAATTATTTGGCAAAAATGTCTTTATTATATGACAAGACGTAGGAGAGTTTTGGAACCATCATCTTTATATGAATTTGAATTATTGTATCAGTATTTGACAATTAATTTATAAAACATTGTGTTTTTAAATGCATGAACCTTAAAAATATTTGAATTCCCATGGGCATTGAAAGGAAAGATAAATAAAAGATTTAATGAACATATATAGCAAGAGTTAAAGTTGCATCTATTGAAGAGAATGATAAAGAAAAAGTTGCTTGCAAACAAAAGCTGGAAGAAGTAGTTAGGAAAAGACGCATAATTGGAGCCGCCTTACAAAAAAACATGTGCTTTAATTAACAAAACTTTTTGAACAAAAAAAACAAAAACAAAACTCCAAAAGCTAATATTGCGGCCACCTCAATACTCTCTGAGTCTTTTCTTCTTCGTTTATGCTTCTCTCATATACATCCATACGCGTCAACCCAAAAACACGTCGACCACGCAAATACAATGCATATAATCTACTCACGTCATAAGATCAGCCGAACTTAATGACTTCTAAATATTGCTGCGTGCACCCTTAGCCTCTATATATATGGTAATGGTACTGATTCTTTCGTTGTTATGAGAAAAATGGGACCATCTACTACTTCTCTCTCTCCTCTTTCTTTGGGCCCCACAAGACTACTTGTTGCAGACAAGATCTTCACCACTACGAGGCATGCAAAGATCACTCGAAGAAGAAGAAGGTTGAGTGTGACTGCATCATCAAACAAGGAGTCTTATGATGGGAAGCTGGTGGATGAAAACATGATTGTTCTTCGCCTGCGAATTCGCGAGATACAAATGGAGAAGATCGATGAAGATGATGATGAATGGAGGATGATGGAGTGGGAGAGAAGGTACTGGCAACAGAATTATGCTTCTGATATCTGTCAAGCTGTGGGATTGTTGCAGAGTCTGTTGATGGAGACAAGGCCATGTTTGGCTTTTGCCATTCTGCTTTTGGTTTTCTTCAGTCTTTCGTTTTCAATGTCTCTCTCAATGCTTCAGTTGGTGGGCTTGGGGAAGCACATCTTCATGTCTATGAATTTCTAGTTAGTAGTTAGTTAATTAACTATTTGCTTCTTATTATTTGAAATTGTTATTTTTTTTCTTATGCATAGTGTAATTGGGTCATTTTCAAGTATTGCCATGTATAATTGAAGCATTTTCTGCCTTCACTTGCTCATTGAACCTAATTGAATGTTACTCTTCTAGAGACGTTCATTGGCACAGATTTAAAACTCAAAATCTCTCGTGTTTAAACTAATTGAATGCTACTCTTCTAGAGACGTGTATTGGCACAGATTTAGAACTCAAAATCTCTCGTGTTTAATTTAAACGACTAAGAGTCTAAGACCCCTTATACCAAGACCAAATTAAAACCTGTTGTTCCCTTTAAGGAGGTTATCGAAGAGGCTAGGTTTTGGTTATCCAAAGATTGGTGCGTTCTGATTAACCACTTCTCTAGAGAGCATAATGTTGAGGCGGATCTTTTAGCTAGGACTGTTCATAGTAGTAAAGAGAATTTTGTCTTATTTAATCACCCACCTCCTGCTCTTTTGGTAGGCGGTAGTTGATGAGAGATTTTTAGTGGGGCTTCTGTTAGAAGTTGTTCTTGTTTTTAATCCCTAGTTGGATTAATGTACTCCAGTATCAATTCAAAAAAAAAAAAAAAGATTATACATCTTAGATTATACTACATTTTCTTAATATATAACCCCAAATTGACTAATTTGGAAAGATTAAAAAGTTAAATAAATTGTTCTAAAGTGTTTATATTTATCATTTTTTCTTATACTAATTTTTCTGATTTATACAATGATATATAATCTAATTATACACACACAAGTATTTCAAAAAGAGATCATGTAATAATATCCTATATAATTAAGTAAATTATTCTATAAAAAAATAATTGAGTAATTTATTTAATTTATTTAATTCATCCAAATTAATTAATTAGGTTTTATTTTAACACCCTAAGGGTTTGTTTGGTTTGAGAGGAGGGGAGGGAAAGTGGGTGGAAAGAAAATTTTTTTGAGTTGAATTTAAAAAAATTAGAGAAGTGGGGTTAAAAATTTTTAATTAATTTTTTTTACTCTTTTATCTTATATATTCTCTTTATTAAAATTTTATTACCCCACTTCTTCAATCTTTTAAAATTCAACTTATAAAAAATTTTCCTCCCCTCCCTTCCCCTTCAAATCCCTCACACCAAACAGATCCTAGGTATTTCTTTCGTTTAAGATGGAAGGAACATTCATTTTGAGTACATTCGTCATTCCAATAACATAGACAATTGAAATTTTCTTCATTGAAGACAAACGATTAAATTCAGACTAAGTTAGCCCAACCTTCGCGACAAGCTCCGACAAGAGCTGTTGCCAGAGCTTCAACTTGAAATGGCAAAGATGTTTGAAGCATAAAGGGCAAGGGACGAGCATAGAACTCAGGAATCCCCGGCCTTCAATAGCACCAGAGGAAGTTACAACCCTCTGGAGCAACCACTTGGCGACCCTCCTCCCACTCCAGTGTCGGGAGACCCTTGCACCCTCTATTTAGATGATCCACCGTTGCGTGTTGTTGCTGATGCTCTCGTTCACACTCGTGCTACCACCCACCATAATCAGCAAATTCCGGAGGATTTTCGTAGGGTGAATGTGACGAGTGTTAGAAAGGGGGAAGAAGGTACAGCCATCCCTGTTCCTGATCCAGAGGTTGGCACGTTAGGTCAAGCGATAGGATCTTTCATCCTTTGGCCTCGCAATCTTATTGGTTCAGACGCAACACCTCAAATGGTAGGAATTACCTTACTGTTACTGAAAATCTGTTGGCATCCTAATAACAATTTGTTTTTTGATGTTCTAAAAGGATGACGAAGCTGCGAGGAAATGGCCCTACTTAGCACGGCTGCAACAGATCTACAAGGGCATTAAACAGATTGACTTGAAGATGCCTCCAAGGATTGTGGGCCAAGAGGAGTATCCCTACACGATTGACAATACAGATCTCAAGCAGTTTATCAGGTTGGAGGAGATAGATGCAGGCTGGGTGAAATTTGCAGTCCGGTGAGTTTTTTTCAATTTTCCCATAGAATTCATTTAGTGGTTTTTTGATTTCATACATTCAATAATTCATTCCTTATTTTAATTCTATTATAGCACCTTCCATGATCTCTGCACAAACATGGAAAGAAGTAATTGGTATGGATTCTTATGTCCTGCGAATACGACAGGGGATACTTGTACTGTGGTGCATAGGACTCACTATGTCGGCTATGCAATGGCACAAACCAAACTTCGTTGTTATCTAGCACCCATTGTCCAACGGTTCGTATTTACATTTTGTCAATTTAAGAAGTTTAATAAATAATTGTCTTCTCACTCATCTAACTTCATTTTAATGTGTACATGTTGTTAAAGTTACCACTGGACTTTGTGTGTTATATGTCCCCGCCGCAACGTAGTCTATTGGTTTGATCCCTTGAGTAAAAAGCCAAACAGAGATACAAAATCCGTCTTCGACACGTAAGTTATTCTGTTTGTATTTCATTGACAACAAAAATAAATGAATGGTTCTAATTTCTGTTCATTTTGCTTTTCATGATAGTGCTTGTCAAACATATAGAATCCTAGGTGGGTCACGCGAGGGTACAGTTGTTAAAAAGCCAAAGTGATTTTATCCCATAGTAAGTACATTCGATCCTACCTAATTGTTTCATTGACGGTCCTTTTAGACATACCTTTATTGATTTTAACAACCAATTGCATCCCTTTGATTAAAAGTGCCCTCGGCAACCTGGCAACACTGAATGCGGATATTATGTTATACTTTATATGTATAACATAACTCAAAGTGGAATTACTAGCGATTTTGAAAAGGTAATCGCTTCTTCATTCTCAAATGATAATATTTTTGGTGTTCTAATCGAAATGCTAATTAATTCATTTGCTTGAGATTCATTTCATCAAAGCTTACTTTCTAATTTTCAGATTTTTGATAATGAAGATGCCTACCTACGTGAAGACCTTGATTTGATCAGAAATCTTTTGGCTGGACATTTTCTTCAACATATAGAGCAGTAAACTTTTTATTTTATATCAGTTTGTACTTGTGTGATGACAGCGTTTTGACACTTTCTGGTTGTTTTTTTGTTGATATATATAGTAGTAGGTTGTATGAAAGGTTATTGTATGTATATATAGTAAAGATTGTAGTGCTGGATGTCCTTACCAGTTTGTAACGGACAGTGTGGTTTATGAATCCATCTTCTATTCTGTTTCTGCAGTTTGAATTCGTTGGGTAATACAGAATGTAAATTATGGTATAAAAAAAAATCTAATTTTTAGACATCCCAAATTAAGAATTGGGAGGTCTAAAGTCCCCCAGGGTGGGACTTTAGACGTCCCAAATGACATTTGGGAGGTCTAAAGTCCCACAATTTGGGACGCCTAAAGTCAGACTTTGGCGTCCCTATCATTTGGGACGTCTTTTCTTTCAACTTACTACGCCCCCAGTATATACGTCCCCTCGTTTTGGGACGTTAAAGGTGCTAAATTTGGGAGGTTAAAGCCCCTTTTTGTAGTAGTGCGAAAGTTGTGATTCTCTCCTTGAGAAATGTTTCATCTCAGGGAAACTTATTAGGAACCCTTCTTGTGAGTGGACTCCCAAAGAAGCAGATTTAGCAGTCTTGAGTGCTGTTAAAGCTTCAACGCACGAGTCTTGCCCTTCAATTTGGGTGTTGCGACTCTCGCTCCAGTTGCAGAGATGGCTGTTGATGGATAATTGGAATTAACAGAGCAACGAAGTTGCTCTGTTGGCTTTGCTGCTCAGACTTATTTTGTTACCATTCTGTTTTATTTGAATACTTTATTATGTTTGCGTCTGTCTTAGATTATGTTTTAGCTGTTGTTTTACTTTGTTGTTTCAATTGGCTTGTTTAGCTTCTAATTCTTATCACACAGACCTCTGTACCTATGGTTTCTTGATTAATGCATTTCTTGTTGGCAAAAAATAATTACACAGACCTCCCCTCTATTTTGGAAACCCATATAAACCTCCCTTAAAACTAAAATATATGTTACACAAACCTCCCTTATAGTTTGAGATTCTATTTCCATCCACCCAAACCGTTAGTTGACCGTTAAGTTTGACTTTTAAACTTTTTTTTAACCAAAATGCCTTTCTTCAGTATTAGAATTATTTATATATATATATATATAGGGGCTAATAAAAATTTATACAACCATAAATTTATTCTATTAGATTCTCTAACTTTCTAATTTTTTAAAAAATTTATTAATTTTGATATTATAAATTAATTTTGACTTAAAATATATATTAAACACATATTTTTATCAAATATAATAAACTATATAAGTATGAGATTGTATGTGTCATTTAAATTTATAATTTAATATTTTTTTCCACAAATATTTATAAACACATTTGATCAAGCATATTTTTATTTAAAATCTTGCTTGAATATTCAACGTTTGTGATATTTACATTAACCAATCCTAAAATCATCAAACAGATAACTACTTGTAAAGATAAAAATAGAAATTAAGGAATAGATAAAAAAACTCTTAAATTCTTTAAAACAACTTTAGTCAAAATGTGCAAGAAAAAATAAGTTTAATTAAAAAAAAAATATTTTTGGAAGCTTTTTAGAATATTCTTAACGGAGTTAACTGTTTGGACTTAAGTGTATGTTTTTAAAATAGAGAGGAGGTCTGTGTAATTAAGACAAAACTAGAGGGTGGTTAGAGTATTTTACTCTTATATTTATCATTTTTTCCTATACTAATTTTTCTGATTTATACAATGATATATAATCTAATTATACAGACACAAGTATTTCAAAAAGAGATCATGTAATAATATCCTATATAATTAAGTAAATTATTCTATAAAAAAATAATTAAGTAATTTATTTAGTTTTTTTAATCCGTTCAAATTAATTAATTAGATTTTATTTTAACACCCTAAGTGTTTCTTTCTTTTAAGATGGAAGGAACATTCATTTTGAATACATTCGTCATTCCAATAACATAGACAATTGAAATTTTCTTCATTGAAGATAAAAGATTAAATTCAGACTAAGTTAGCCCAATGATTGAAATTAATTATTTGAACGATGACTCGTTTTTAGTCTAAACGTACTGGCACTGACACGTGGATAATCTCTTGGATTCTTATATATTCTGGTCAAAAGAGAAAAGTATCTTTTTAGAATATGATACAAAGATTCCACACGAATAAGTACATTATTTACGAGTTATAATTTATAAACATCATAACTTGTGTCTCAAACTTCTCTCATCATGGACAGTTATAATCTTCTACTTACTAGTATTATTAATTTATTATGATTAAATTTAATAGTAGGCGAGAATCCCGCAACCGACCACGTCGTTCGAGCAATGTGGCGGCGGTTTTAAATTTATCCATTCCTCCTTGACCACAAAACATACCCTAATCCAATAAATATATCACTTGAATACTTCTTCTTTTCGACTTTTCCTTTTTGGTTGTTTTCGACTCTTTCCTGATACATCATTAACAAAAATCAGATGAAATGTATCCATTAAAGAAAATACGAAAAGATGGGGAATAAAAATCTTAGAAGCCGTGGACATTTGAATTTCCTGCATTTGAAAAGTAAGTGGAATAATAAAGAAATAAGGCACACAATTAATGGAAAAGTGAAATATCTTAATTAATTTGGATTTATATCTGCAACATTTTTTATGGTCTAACCAATTAAAACACAACAACTAATGAGTTGATTTGGCACTTCCTAAATATTAGCCGTATATTAATAAAAATAAAAGATTTCACAAGAATCACTTTTTTTTTTTACTTGTGAAATCTTAATTAAGGGATTTTTTAAGAAAAATAAAAATATGAAACACATAAGCAACCAATTAGGATTAATGTTAACTGAATTGTTATATTTTAACTAGTCAGACCATAAATGACGTGACATATCAGGTTCATACAAGAATTTCTCATTTAACCCTGGGTGCACACTCTAAATCCACATTCTGTATTTTTATGAAATAAATCACATATTATATTTGGAAAATCTCATTTAAATCTATTTAGGAAATAAATGTCCAAATCTAAATTCAGGCTTGTGCTTTTATCAAACCCCTAGTGAGACCAAGAGGCCTCATTAGGAATTTCTGATTTAGTCGGTTTTACCAATATATCCTTGTACCATTTTCTCTGTGTCTTCTCCTTCCATCTCTCCTTTTTTTTTTCCAATAAAAACTCCCTCTCAATTCTCAAACCCGTTGACCCTGGCCTCTCCGTCTCCTCTTCCCCTCCATTCTCTTACTCGATCCCCTCCATTATTACTCTTTTACCGCTCAATTTCATTTCCATTTCTTCCTTGTTGAGGAAACTATCATGTATGGTGGTCTCTTGCAGACTCAAAGTGTGCAACAAACTCAAACCAATCCAGCAGACATTCTCAAACCTACTGATTATTATCTATAATTGTATTGTTCATAAATCCTAAAGAGTTCAAATCATATGGTTCAATTCATATTATTCAGCAAAACAAAGGCACTTGTTTCTAGACAAATCAAAGATAATTTTCCCCCAATAATATACAATTGCGAACAGTCAATCAAGCAAGTTGTTTATTGGCAAATCGTTTATACGAACAATCAATCATGCGAACAATCAATTTATATAGTTCATTATCATTCTTATATATTCAGCAAATTGTTTAGGCAAATGAAACGTTAAGGTTAAAGAATACCCCCACTTTGATTTGGTTCGTTTCACGATGTTCGAAAGCATACCCCACTTTGATTCAATTGAGCACACTGTAGGTATTTCAATGATCCATATATATTCCGTATATATCATCCAAAATTAGTGTTAAAGAAAAATTGTGAAAATTTATCCTTCAATGTTGTATGTTGTTGTAAGTCGATTAAAAGTTGAGACCTGAGATCTCAATGCTTCAATGAAACATGGATTCTAGCGTTAGAGTTAAAATATCTATAGGAATTTGCAATGAAAAATCGTCAATTTTTATTAACTACAACACTGAAAAAAAATCATAAAGAGATATTATGGTCTTTTAACAATATATCCCTAATAAGACCTATAGGCCTTACCAGTAATTTGTTAAAAGTGTAGGCCTCAGTTTGGATTTCGACGCTTGGGAAGGATTTAATTGGGACTTTCCCTATTATATTTGGGAAGAAATAAAAAAAGGAGACAATAATATAAAACAAATCGTGAACTTAATTACCAAAAGCAAACATGTGTTTGAGTGTAAAGAATTTGACTTGAATGAAGTTAGTGAACCCATTTTCAGGGTGATTCTCTCACTACAAAAAAAACGTGATTTAGTAGCGGTTAAAAATGGGTATTCGTAGCGGTTCTAACCGCTACTAACTAGGTTAGTAGCGGTTACGAAAACCGTTACTAAATCGTACGTTGCAAGCGGTTTTGTAGCGGTTCTATAAAACCGCTACTCAATCAAAAATAACCGCTACAACCTTTGTAGCGATTCATAGTAACCGCTACAACACCAAGAGATATTTGTAGCGGTTATATAACCGCTACAAATATAAAAAATTTTATTAAAAAGAAATTTTTTTTGTAGCGGTTTAATAACCGCTACAAATATATAAAAATGAAAATTTGTTAAAAATGACATTTTTTATTTGTAGCGGTTAAGAAACCGCTACTAATTTCATGAAATTCAAATTTAGCGCCAAAAAATTTAAATTTAGCTTTAAAAAGGCGCGTTATTTAGTAGCGGTTTAATAACCACTACAAATATTTAAATTTTTTTTTAAAAATATACGTTGATTTTTTTCTTTTTTGTCAATATTATATTAAATAGTTTAATTTGTTATTATTTTATCTATTTCAATTAGTTTATTATTTAATAGTTTAACTTATTAATAAATTAAAAAGAAAAAATGTAATTGAATATGATTAGTATAAAATTTATATTAATAATATTATTAAGGATAGTTAGGTAATAAGGAATTATTATGTTTTATAATATAATGTAATTGTATATGAAAAATAGATGAAAATGAGATAGAGTTATGATATATCTAAAAAAAAATGGTTAGAATAAATTTTATAGAAAGAAAAGAAGTATTCTAAAAGATATTGAAAATCTTGTTACCATATTTGATCGTATTATTCAGCTCCTCTACTCATACGAAAGAAGTTGTAAATGAGAGGAAATGAAAGAAGGGTAAGGTGAAAAGAAATTGGGGAGTGTTTGAAATGAGTTGTGATAAGGGTATTTATAGGGATTCACGTATAATTTGTAGCGGTTAATGTAGCGGTTACTAATTAGTAGCGGTTATTTATATTTTTGTAGCGGTTTAATTATTTGTAGCGGTTAATGTAGCGGTTTTTATTTAGTAGCGGTTATTTATATTTTTGTAGCGGTTTAATAACCGCTACAAATATTATATTAATTTTTTTTAAAAATTTTTTTTTTACATTTTATTTTAACACAAATTTTTTGCATTTTTTGTAAAGAAAAATTTTTTACACTTGAATTCTACAAATATTATTTTAATTTTTTTTAAAATTTTTTTTTAACACAAATTTTTTGCATTTTTTGTAAAGACAAATTTTTTACACTTGAATTTGATCACTCATCGTCGCCATCCCTACAGAAATTTTGTAGAAAAATTATTGTTATTGATGTATTATTAAATTTAAAAAATTTAATTGAAATGACGTGGACTTAAAAAAACTCACCGCAGTAGAGGTAAATTATCATCGCCTTCAGGGAAGTAGTTTTCAAAATCAGCTGGCTAAAATGGCTCACTCTCGTAGGCGATGTTATCGCCTTCACCCATGTCGTAAAGGTCTCTTGGCTTTAAATGAACGACCATGTGCCAATCCCTATGCCTCTCGTCCTCGACATAATAAACCTGATGTGCCTCTGAAGCTAGAATATACGGCTCATCATCTTGAGAAATACCAGTATGAATCGTGCGTGAGAAATTGACTGATGTGATCCCTAGGTCGTTAGTTGTCAGTCCCCGAGAAGTAGTGGTATTTGCCCACAAACACTTGAACAGCGTCACGGTGAAACGGCCTTGATAATTAAGCTCGACCACATCAAGAAGCTTGCCATAGTAAGGGACGCCTCCGAACTGCATGTTGGCGTCACTGCTGCTCGCATAACTCCTTGTCCCAAATGTGCCATAAACACCCGAATTCTGTGTTTGTAATCCTTGATCCCGTGAAACCGTGCAAAACTTAAAACCATTGACATTGTATGCTGTAAACCGTTTTGCATGATCAAGAGGGCCGATTGCGAGAGCTCTGAAATCTGGTGAGTGTGGGTTGTGGTCATTTAGTATTCTGCGCGCAAACCAGCCCGGGAATTCTCTGTGGACCCTCCTATCAACTTCCGAGGATGTCTGTGTACGGATCCTGAGCTGACGCTTGACATGACTTCTGAATTCCCTGCAATTAATAATGGAAAGGCGTTAGTGAAATGAAAGTGAGAAATGTTACGAAAGATATAGATCGATTAACATACATGTGAGTGTACAATTCTTACCGTATGAAAGGCTCAACTTGAGTGCAATTAATCAAGACATGTCTATGTGCTTGAAACTTCTCAGTTGCCGTTAGTTTGAAGTTCTCAGTTGCTCCAACTGGTTTACCAACACGAGGGATAAATTCTCCTGATGTCGGCGCAGGTTCAGGACAATCGTCAACACGAGGGGGGCGGTTGAAAGCCGTCTCAAGATCATCAAAGTACCTTGAGCAAAAATAAAGCACCTCATCCCCTATATAGCCTTCAGCTATAGAACCTTCTGGCCACGCCTTATTCCTCACGTAAGATTTTAATTTCCCAAGGAACCTACGAAGTACATAAGAGAAAATTGATATAAAATGATGAAAAGGACGACTAGGAAACATTAAATACGGACAATAAATGAAAGCACATATTTAAAATGAGTACCTCTCAATCGGATACATCCAACGATATTGTACTGGTCCAGCGAGCTTTGTTTCATGAACGAGGTGGACCGTGAGGTGAACCATCACAGTAAAAAAGGACGGAGGAAAGATCATCTCCAAGTGACAAAGCGTAAGAATGATTTTCGACTGCAGCTGATCGAGCTCCTCAACGATCAAAACCTTAGAACACAACTTCCGAAAGAAAGAACAAAGTTCCACCAAAACGATGGAAATATCGGGAGGAAGTGTATTCTTTATAGCCAGAGGGAGTAACTGCTGCATAAGAACATGTGAGTCGTGACTCTTCAGGTCAGCAACCTTTCGAGCCTGCAAGTCGACACATCGAGAAATGTTGCTTGAATACCCATCAGGAACTTTTATTTTCTTCAACGTCGCGAGGAAGACATCCTTGTTCGATTTTGTGAGGGTAAACTTTGCCGGTGTAAATCTGTCATGCTCATCTGGCCAAGCTTCTTCACGAACTCCCATGTCGCGTAAATCTTTCCTAGCTTGAAGGTGATCTTTTGTCTTTCCGGGTTCGTTAAGCAGCGTGTACAGCACATTGTCGCAAACATTCTTTTCAATGTGCATTACATCAAGACTGTGGCGAAGTAAATTAGATCTCCAATACGGAAGCATGAAGAAGATACTTATCTTCTTCCACTGCTGAGGCGCCGAAGTCCTGCGCGTCTTTTGGCGAGTTTGTGCTGAATTGTCGCTTTTTCCAAACTCGACGTCAACATGCTCAAGCTGCTGTAAGATATCTGTACCGGACAAAGTCTGAGGTGGTCCTCTTTTCTCTGGTTTCCCATTGAAGCGATTCCGTTGCAATCTGAACTTATGGGTTCCATCGAGAAACCTCCGATGCCCCATAAAGCACCACTTTCGACTGTGGGGAAGGCGCAGTGCGTCAGAGTCGAAATTGCAAGCCGGACACGCCGACCCAGTGTGCACATTCCAACCAGATAATGTGCCAAGGCCAGGAAAGTCACTGATCATCCACATCAAGGCTGCACGCATGTTGAACAAAGTCTTGCTGTGAGCGTCGTACGTCTCCAAGCCGACATTCCACAGGTCAAGCAATTCCGCAATAAGCGGTTGGAGATACACATCGATGTCATTGCCCGGTGCCTTTTTGCCTGGAATGATCATAGACATAATGAAAGAGCTTTGTTTCATACACATCCAGGGGGTAAGTTGTAGGGAACTAAGACTACCGGCCAAATGCTGTAACTTGTGCTAAGATTCCCGAAAGGATTGAAACCGTCGGTCGCCAACGCAAGCCGGACATTTCTGGGGTCAGTCGCAAAATCTGGAAAGTCGTTGTCAAACGTTTTCCAAGCAGCTGCATCCCGCGGATGTCTTAATTTACCGTCTTCGTTTTTATCAACGGCATGCCACCTCATGTGCTCAGCAGTTTTAGACGACATAAATAATCTTTGTAGACGAGGTTTCAAAGGGAAATACCTGAGAATCTTTGCGGGTTTCTTCTTCTGCTTTTTCCCCTTCCGAATTGTCTTGTACCTCGATGTGTGACATCTCTTGCACGTCTCCCTGCTGGAATCGTCTCCCCAATACAGCATACAATCATTTGGGCACGCATCAATCTTTTGATAATTCAACCCCAACCTGTTGATGATCTTCTTGGCCTCGTAGAAGGTTGTGGGAATCTCGGCGTCGGGGAATGCATCTTGTAATAAGTCGAGCAACATCGACATTCCCTTATCCGTGATCCCACACAAGCACTTGATATGATACAATTTGATCAAGAAAGATAATTTAGAATATTTGTGACAACCTTGATATAAAGGACGATCTGCCTCATCCATCAAGCTGAAAAAATCCCGAGCTGCTTCATTCCCCATAAAAGCCGGGTCAGAGCCGTGCACTTCTTCGTTGAAGTTGTCGCCTTGAAATCCAAACGCATCACGCACAGCATCATTCACAGGATCATTTTCATCTACTTGAACGCCTACTTGAGAACTTCGAGGAAGAGCCTCGTCATATCTAATGCCGGCCTTCTCACCATGAACTGCCCAGAACGTATAGTCCTCAGGGAAAGGCTTCACAAGCAAATGTTCCTTCACAACATTTCGTGGATGCCACTTCTTGAACTTGCATTTCCGACACGGACAGACGATCTTGCCGTTACAGCTGGCGTGAGTGAATGCGAAATCTAAGAAACTGTTTAATCCGTACAAATATTCAGGAGAATTGCGCGGCAACCTTATCCAAGATTTATCCATAGCTACAAGTGAGAGAGAAGAAAGTATAGAGAAGAAGATGAGTGAGAAGATAATGAAGAATGCCTAGAACCTTATATTCAGAAAATCCAACGTTTATAACTTTGTAGCGGTTATTAAACCGCTACACCAACCGCTACAGAAATTCCAACGTTTATAATTTTGTAGCGGTTACATATATAAAACCGCTACTAATATTCAAGCCGTTAATTGGTGGGAAATTCAAAATGTACTTGTTGAGTATTAGTAGCGGTTTTATATATATAACCGCTACTAATGTTCAACGAATTAGTAGCGGTTATATATATAAAACCGCTACTAATATTAAAGCCGTTAGACATTAAATATAAAAATAATTTTCTAATTTGTAGCGGTTATACATAAGATAACCGCTACAAATGTGCACAAAGGCGGCAAATTTCAAAATTCAAATGATTTGAGTGTTTGTAGCGGTTATTAGTAAATAACCGCTACAAAGATATATATTTGTAGCGGTTTTTGAAGGGAAACCGCTACAAATATATAAGTAAATTTGTAGCGGTTATTAACTCATAACCGCTACAAATATATACATTTGTAGCGGTTATGAACTAATAACCGCTACAAATATATATATAATTTTTTTTTAAATTTTGATTTAAATCATTTATAAATTATTTCAATGCGATATAATAATATAAATATAATTATATAAAACACAATAAGAAAATTCTGAAATAAAATCTCATAAATATTTACAAATGTTTAAAAGAAAAGAAAATGGCCTAAACTAAGAAGCTGGGGGCTGATCCTCTGGTGCTCCCTCAGGTGGGGCTCCCTCAGATGCCGCTGGATCGGGCCGCTGCGTAGACTGAACCGCACCATCCTCATCAGTAGGAGGAGGAGCTGTAGGAGGAGGAGTAGTGCTCGGGACGACGTAGCGAGGGACAGGGGGGACCGCTGGCTGCTGCTCGTCCGGGAACAGCCGACTCCATGCTCCCTCGAGCATAGAGTTCGCGATCTCACGCCACTGCGTCTGCTGTGCGTACATAGTGTCTGCTTGGATCTGCAGCAGCAGCTGCTGCTGCACCTGCATTTGCTGCATCTGCTGCTGCTGCTGCGCCATCTGCTGCTGCATCTGCTCCAAATCTGACCGCAGCTAGTCAATCGACTCGTCCCTCCGACGTCTGACCCCTCTAGAGCTGCCAGCCTCAGAGGCGGCGCTCCTGCCGTAGATCATGCTGGGTCTGGCGCCTATCCCCATCCCCCGCACTCGTCCGGGGTGCTCAGGCTGAGCCAGACCCACCTTCAGAGGAGCCGTCGGGTCCACTGACCCCTGTGACTCCTCAGGCTGGGTCTGTCGCAGCTCAGCCTGCGACTGCTGCATCCGCTCCTGCCATTTTATGAAACAATTAATAATTACCATTTTTCATTATTAACTTGGTTTTATAAAAAATATAATAATAAAATTACTTACAATGGCCGCCTCTGCCTGCTGAGAGGTCGCAGTCCCGTCACGGTGTCTGTGTGTGATGGCGTACAGCTCCGCATAGTCCGTCTGACAGTTCTCCTGCTGAGCCCTCGTCTCCTGAAACAATTACAAAACAATTAGTATTATGAAATAATCAACTAAAAGTAAGTGAAGCACTTGAAAAGTTACCAGCTCACTGTAGGTCACAGCAAAGGTCTTCGATCCTGCTGTGTGGTGGATCGTCTGCTGCGTCCGGATCTCGGCGTTCCTCCAAGCAAGCTCCTGGAAAAAAAAATTAAATGTATTATAATTTAAAATTAAATACAAAATAAATTGATATTATAATTTAATATTTAACAATTACAAAATTATATATAAAAAATATAATAAATACATTACCTGCGCCTCAGGGCTCCTCCTGAACTGGACAAAACGCGCCCAGTCGTTCGGTGGCACGCCGTCCGGGACGCTCTCCTGCAGCTGCTCCAGAGGCATCGTCCCGTCCCCATCCACACTGTGGAAGAGACGGTTCCTCCTGTTCCTCCAGGCGTCGCCCATCTTCACGAGGGCGTACCTCTTCCGGTTGGCCCGGACGGCAAACCGCAGCTGAAATAAATACATTTAAATATCAATAATTATAAAAACCATAATTTTAAAAAAATAATTAAATAGAATTAATTACAAAAAATATTAATTAAATAGTTTTAATTACCTGAACCACCTCCTCCCAAGCCTGGTCCTTCGGGCCCTTCGGAATGTGCCTCCACGTCGGGAAGTGAAGGGGGAACCGGATCCAATTCGATCCCAGGTCGCTCAGGAAGCGGTTGAGCAGGTGACCCCCATTGTGGATCGGCTGGTCAGTGCCCTCGTTCCACGGCACTATAACTCGCAGGGACCGGTCCATGCTGTTCAGACCGGCCACATCCAGCCTCCTCGTCGTCACGTTCCCCTGCTCATCTGCACAGTTGACCGCACGTTAGATAAATTATAATTCAAAGTTAACATTTCTAATTTAAATAAATAATTTACTAAATTAAAAAATAAATTTACCTTCGACCTGCACCTCAAACCCAGTGGACCGCGAAGATGACCCTCGTGGGTTGTTCTGCTCCCGAGCGTCCTCCTCATCGAGGAACCGCTCCATCTCCCTGAACCCCATCGGCATCTCGAACTCCTCCTCGTTGAGGAAGTCCTCAACGCTAATCTCTGGCACCTCCACCTCAGGCACCTCTGCTGCGGTCGTCGCCTGTGGGATCGTCTGCGGTTCCTGTGGGGGGACGGGCTGAGATGCCTCGGTGGCCCTGCCTGCGCGCTGCCCCCTCCCTCTGCCCCCTGCCCGGCTGCTGCCACCCCGTAAAGTCGGTCTGGGGACCACAGGGGCCTTCCCCTTATCCTGTCCTGAAGCCATATCAACTGTACAAATTAAAAAAAAAATTAGTCCATTATTATACAAAAATATAATAAAAATACAAATATAAATAAAAATACGTATTATATACGTACCTCAAGTGCAAATACTGCGGAATACGGACCAAAAACTCCTATAGATACGTCTGAACGCTCAAATCTCGAAGAAATCACTCGGAGAAACCTCAGGAAACAAAATGAGCAAACGGAGAAATGAATGAGGTGGGGGGTTTAAATAGGCCAGTAATTAGTAGCGGTTATTAAAATAACCGCTACTCTAACCGCTACAAATATCCAAATTTGTAGCGGTTCTACAATAACCGCTACAAATATTCACAACGTTTGAAATTCTGTAGCGGTTATTGCCCAGAACCGCTACAAATTTGGAGTCTCTTGAAATTCTGTAGCAGTTTTCAGTAAAAACCGCTACAAAATTCTGACCTTTGGTATTTTGTAGCGGTTTATGTGCATTAACCGCTACAAAGTAACCGCTACAAGTTTTGGCGGGAATTTCGCGCCAAATTTGTAGCGGTTTTTTGTAGGGAACCGCTACAAAATATCTTGCCGCTACAAATTTGTAGCGGTTTAGGTAAAAACCGCTACAAATCCTATAATTTGTAGCGGTTTAATATAACCGCTACAAATGCACCGCTACAAAATGCCTTTTTTTTTGTAGTGTCTTACATTTACTATCCGAATTTTATATCTTGGTTCTATTTTATTTTCATTATAAATAATTAATTTTTATAATTAATTACAGCTAAGATATATACCATTTTTAAAATTAAGAACATTTAAATGTAGAGGGGGGGAGAATCGGAACCATCCAGATTTACAGCAACAAAATTTACACCTAACAGAACTTGCTGCTATATTCAAACATGATCCACTATACATTTTTTCTGACCATATGTACTATACGTTCATAGCGTATGTTGTCTTTAATGACATTTCTAATCTGCGAAGAAGGGTATGTGCCTTATCTCACATCATGATCGAGGCCTTGTTCTATAAGGGAACAAGAGCTTACGGGCTTTGTAAAGTCAGGACTGAGAAGCTCATGATCCTTTGCAAAAATCTCTCTCTTTGCTCAACACCTGTACGAGACAAATCAATATATATGTAATACTTGATTTGAACATCTGATAAGAACATTACTATCTAGTGCCTATCAACCCAACTAATTACAAACCTTCTAGGACCAAAGAACCAACAGGATCAGCTTGATTTGAATCATCAACTTCATTCACTGGTTCATCATCAACCTAGTGGGACAACCACTTTGGTTGGTGTAACATCTCAATTTTTACTCATATTATTTAAGCATTATTAGGAAACAATTTATTAAGTCATTTGAGGTATAGAGTAAACTAATACGTTATTTGAGATAAAAAAAATATAGGAATAATAAAATATGATTGGAAATTTTGAGTAATATATTTATTAATAATAAGTTGAATTTAATGAGATTAGTTTATGTGAATGGGAAATTACCATATAATTATTTGAGTATAAAAAGTTTATCACAAATGGATTAAATTTTATGATAATAATCCCATATTGTAAATTTAGAAGAAAAAAAAAAGAAATAATTTAATAAGATGTGGAGTGATTAAATAAAGGTATTTAAAATATCTTAATACCAAAATGATTATGAATATTTATATGTTATGAAGATTTTATTTGAGAAAAATATACAAATATAACTTAATCATTGTTACCATGCTTAAAGATTCAATGGATTATGAGTAAATTTTTTTTGTTATGAAAAAAAAAATGCAGAAGTGGAAATTCAAAAAAAAAAAAAAAAAGAAGAGGAGAAGAAAATGAAAGAATAAAACTAGAAAAAAGAAAAGAAGAGAAAATAACTAAAGGAGAATGGAATAATATAAAAATAGAAAGTGGGACCCACATCACTATTTTATAACCCATCTTGTTTATTCCTTCACCGTCGTGCGCCTGTGCCCCGTCTTTCGGTGTTCGTCTAGCAGCTCCATTGCTCCATTAATGGAGAAGTTGAGATGCCTTTGAGCTTCATTTCTTCCCCATAAAATTCCCCAATAACCACGCTTATTTCCTAAATATTTTTCTGTTCATTGAGAGCTTTCTAGAAGTATAGATTGTGATAGGAGAAAAGCAAGTTTGAAGATTAGGGTTTGAAGCAAGTATGGGGTTTCAACAAATGGGAACCATAAGCTTGTAGAGGTGAGTAAATATTGACATTTAATCGGTTTAGAATTTTTATATTACATTAATTGAGAGATTTAGAATTAGGGTTTGATTGTTAGAGAAATGTTATGATTGAAGATGATAGTTTTTACATATTAAGCTTGAGTTTAATGGTTGAGTTAAGTTTATTGGAGGTAGAATTGATATTTAACCGGTTTATAATGTTGTTTAAGCTTGTAAAATGGAAATGGGTATTTTGGTTGGAACCCTAAGTTGGAGAAATTGGGGATTTTAATCAATTTGAATTATTTTGAGTTAGTTGTTAGTTCAAATGAATTATTGGAATTTAGAAATGATAGGATTGGCATTAGAATGAAGAATTAGACATTATAAGTGAGATTTAAAAGTTAGAGGTAGAGTTAGAGACTTTAAGTCTATGTAATTATCTTGAATATTTATTTGACAATTTGAGTAATTTGAAATTGTATAATAATTATGTAGATTGAAGTTAGATTGTTTGATGTTGGCAAATTGGAGGCACTCAAGTGTTGGTAATAATAAGCTTGGAATAGAGGTAATATTGGTTATTCTTTTATATACTTGTCAACTATATATATATATACACACACTAAATTGTTTTGGGATTTGTTGTGCCTATGGAGGGCTTAATTTGGAATTGTATATTTAATAGAAACTAATATTATACTTGGAAACTATTCAAGCATGCTTGTGTGTATTAGAACTCATGGATTTGTATTTTGGAAATTGTTTAAGCATGCTTGTGTGTGATAATGGAAAGATTTGGAAATGATGTTATGTTTTAGATAATGAATACATTTGTTATGGTTCCTTAAGTTGAAATAGTATTATTATCTTCATGATTATTGAGATGATGTATATTTTTTATCGATATTGTTTGGGGCCATACTCATGATTTGGAACTCGAATATACATGCCATGATTGTGATTGATTGCCTTTGATGCAAGTGGATGGTTGTGGAGTGGTGATGGGAGATTTTGTGTAAGTTAATACCACGTGGTATGCCATCACTCGGTGCACAGTGGATGGCACTTGTCAGGGCCCCTTCTTCCATGTTTTCCTTTGGCCGGGATTTCATTGGAGCTGTGGGACATGTGACACCTCCTTAGTTTTATTCTTTTAAGGAGGGGAGCCATAGTCCAGACTTGAGCTCTGCACCTTTGGCCAGGTACATCTTAAGAACTGGTGAGCTTGGGACAATCCAGTTAAATGGATGAGTTTCTGTTGGACTATGTGTTAGCCTATGGCTCCAGTCAGCGGTTATAAGGTTGGTCCGGGGTAATAAGGATTATCTGTGCATCAATCACTTGCTTGGCATGTTATATATGTGATTTATGATTTGAATACGATAAAGTTTTTGTATAATTATTTTTTTGTAACAAGGTTGACACATGTTTTCTTGTGAAATCTCTTGTGAACAATATTTGGAAAATGAATTGTGATTTTCAAGCATTTTGGAACCTATTTGGAAGGGGTTTTTGATAACCGAATCGAGAACTAGTTTGTTAAATGTTTTATGTAAAGAGTAATATAAATTAATTATTGTAAGCTAAACTTGATTTTCAAGCTGTATGTTCTCGATCTCGGTTTGCATGTATATTTCTGAATAATCAATGTTTACTGAGATCTTTGGATCTCATGGTTGCTATATTTACATTTTTTTCAGGTGAGATATGAGTAGGGCTACAGGGAAGTTGGTAAGAGGGTGAGTCTAGTTGTAGGCTCTCATTAAGGTTCCTCTTACTTGCACATGTCATCATTTGTCATTCCTATTTACATATGTAATGCCATGACCTAAGAACTATTTAAATCGTGATTTGAGAATTCTATATAAATTGAGTATTGTGAACTCTGGTTTTGGAAATGAATGGTTTTGGTGTTTGATTGAGATATTCGATAAATGTTTGTTATTATTGAGCGGAGCCCCCTATTGTTGTGATTTTGTGATAATGGATTTAGATTAAGAGATTTAATAAGTTGTTATCTGGGCTTGTGGAATGACTGTTGCATAGTTGGATTTTTCAAATGTCCGAGGTACAGTTGTTTCTCAGGGATCCCTAGTACTTACTTTCGCTGTGTTTAGAAAATGATTTATCAAATTGTTTTGATTATGTTCTATTAATTGGGGTTGACATCCTACTGTTAAGTTTTCCCATTTTCTACCTTGATTGGCTTTTTAAACTATTGTTTAGAACTTTCTACCATGGAAATTTTTATTGTTTGAGTTTTAACTTTTTATTTCCATGGTAGGTTACTTAATCAATGTGTTAAATTTGTTTTAAAAAGTTGAAATGTTACAGTTGGTCTGCTGTTGCTGCCCCTCTGGATAATATAGTGCGATGTGCCCAAACTTATGACATTGATAATACTGCCAACAATGGCTAGCATGAGCCCTCCCACACTTTGGGCAAGGGCCGTTAATGCTCGGGGCCGGCATTGCCATTTCAAGACGAGATTGCATGCTTATTCCAGCATGGCTCCTCTGACCTTGTTTCCTCTGGGAGTTACTCTGGAAATTACTTTGTCGAGATCCACTCCTTTGCCCCTGACTCTTCCTACCAGAGTTCCCTGTACTCCTAGGATGGAACCCAGATGACTTGGTTACTCCACTCACAGGTCCACTAAAAGTGGAGAACTTGCCTTGATTGTCTCAGGATCTATTTGGCAGCCTCGATTTCATTCTTCATGTGCACAGCTATCCTTAAGTAGGTGCGAGTTATCTCAAAACTCTTGATATCATACATTGGCACATAAGGCTTTAACTCTGGCCTAGCCATGATAATCAGTTGACACGATTTCTAGTCTGAGTCATCTTTTTGTTGTAAGTAGGTCCCGTATCTGGATAAGTCGATGAAAGTCGCAATAAACTCATCCTCATGCATGTCATCTTGTCGAAGAGCATAGAATGTTGTCTCCTTCTCATGTCTCAATGCTGAAGGGAAGTAATGATTGAAGAACTTAGTTCTGAACTCTGTCCAAGTTGTCCTTGATTTATCCAGACCACTTGTGCTTTGCCACCATCTCAAAGCATGATCTCTCAACAGAATAATAGCCACTCTGGTCTTTTGATACTCATTACAAACAACAGCTCTAAAAATGGTTTCCAAACCCTCGATCCAGGCCTTAACCTTTAGCGGATCTAAATATCCATAAAACTTTTTAGGATCATGTCGATGGACATCTTTCTATACCTATTGATAGCTAGTTCTTCAGAACTGGGTTGTGATGATCCTTCACCCCCAATACTCTTTGCAAGACTTTCATGATTAGTTGAGCCAATTGGCTCATTTTTCTGTGATGCATCTATACTGAGCTCAGGAGCCTTATGATCTTTTGGCTTTGGGATACTTCCCTCCTCTCTTAACTTCTTTCGAAGATCTTCTTCAAATTGCTGAAACCTTGCATCCATAGCAATCAGTAATTTATCTTTGAATCGATCCAAAAGAGTCTCATTCTCTTGAGACAATTATAGCTCAACATCATTTGGAAGTGGGTTAACGGTGGAAACAGTTTTTCTTGTATTTACCATTTTCTCCCCATCTAAGGATGAAACCCATTATAACAAATAAGGATATAACCCAAAACAACACAAAAATATAGGGAGGTTATGTGTGAAAGAGTATATTGCCACTATATTCAATGCATCACAGATCTCAAGATCTGATACCAAAGTATAAAATCATTTCCTTAATTTTATAATATTAACTTATCTTTCAAATATTAATCATGGTAAAATTAATTCTACCATGATCATACAAAAATTTCTATTTCAAAACTAAAGTCATCCAGCTTTATATAACATCCAAATAAAGTACAATAATCAAAGTATGCAGTCAAATTAGAGTTTACAAAATATGGGCTTTATGAGTGGCAATACACATCAATTTAACACATAATAAACCACAAGAGGTTATATAGATATATAGAGATATATTTGTGCCTTAAAAGCTTCTCCGACATCCCAGTAGGGAAAATTTCACCTGAAAAATGTTAAATTGACAGGATGAGACAAAAACTTTAGTAACTAGCTATCCAACTCATTACATATGCTGACATGTGTTCATGAGGGCCAAATGGAACAATTTATATAACAAAATATTAGATATATAATTGACAAAATTTAATATCACAAATTTTTGTATCACAAATTTCATATCAGGAATTATATATCACAATTACTATATATCAAATTCTCATGTTAAAATTCCCAAGTGCCTCCTATCAATCCAACCGAACCACCTTATTTCCGCCGATTAAACCCATGGGCTAAGTTATAATCTATGTCACTAGCCACTCAAAAAGCTTACCGGTCACATGATGAGGATCGACCAAAATCCACAGAGCACGTGCCTGGACTATGGATCTTTACCCTCATAGAACTGGTAGGGTGTCGCAACCCCTCATTGAACTGGTGGGGCAGTCCCTCATTGAACTATAGAAACCCAACCATCGTGCACCAATGGAGGCTATACCAAGTAGTGAAATAATTTACTCCATCTCATCTCAATCTCACCATCACAATAATTATCAATAATTATTTCAATGGGATTTTCCCAATATTTCCATTTTCATATATAAATATACATATTTTTCATTTCAAATCATAAAGTTCCATAAGACAAGTTTATATCAAAATACTCCACAATATTATGATAACTGTCTCATTCACAATAAACCTTTACTCATTGAAATATCTAATAAATATCAACACACCATTTTCAAGTCTCAAAATCATTTTACAAAATACTCACAAATAACATACCAATACACATAACAAGTAGAAAGTGGTTACCTCTCGCCAAAGTAAAAGTATACCACAAGTTCCTAATCTAAGAGCTCAAAACCACATCAAAAATCAATTTACAACAATCAATTTTATTATATATTAATAACTCTTTGAGTTATTAGAACAATTAATTTACTTAACTTAATTTTATAATTTTAAAGTTTTGAATTAATTATTCCCAAAAATTTCAATTTTACACTAAAAGTTCCAATTATTAAATCAATTTTTTTCTTGACTCAAATAACCCGTTTAAGTCATAGATTATTATCCATTTCATTTCATTATATAAAATCTCCAAATTCTAAAATAGCTAAATTATAAATCTTCACTTTAATAGAAGATCTAAATCAACTAAAATTGTAAAAATACTTCCAATAATTTAAATAAATAATTTATTCCAAATTTAATCCGTTAAAAAGTCCAATATATAATTATTTATTGATGGATTATATAGAAAATTCATTATAAAATATTATATCAATTGAATTCCAAAAGTAAACCAATTAAAATTCACTATTAATCATTATCTACATTCCTATAGTCATATACTAATAAATTTAAATTTGCCCAAAATTCTAATCTTAAAATATTCTCTAATCTTAAAATATTCTCTAATCAGTACAAAATTACTATCATAAAAAGGAGAAAATTATTTAGAAAATTTCTGATAAAGGAAGTTTTGTAATTAGAAATAATTTTAAATACATTATTGATTCTAAAAATATAAAAATGCTCCTATCACAGCCTCACCGTACGCCTTTATGCACCACACTTCACGCAAATCTCTTGCATGAATTGTGTATGGAGAGGGGTTATTATACCTTACTTTAATCATTGGGTAGGGACTCAAGTATTATTTGGTTTTTGGCCAAAAAAAGTATTATTTGGTTACTTTAATCATGTGCCACCACCCATTGTTCCGGGTATTATTTGGTTCGGCGCACCAACATGTATATATATATATATATATATGTTTATGATCCTATTTATAAATTCTTTTTTTACCAAAAATTTTAATCTTATTTATAAGTTAAATTTCAGGGTAGTAAATGCATTTTACACTTTTTTACCTCTATTAATTGTAATAAAAAAAAGAATTTATTCATGTTAACTTTTTGAACCAATAATAGAGAAGGGCGAAATTGACAATTTAGCCCATAGTTAATGAGTTAACTAACTTTCCTTATTATGTGAGAATTAGTTAAAAGAGACTTATAAATAGGACCAGAGTGGTATATATATATTTTATTTTTTTATTTTAATAAATATATATATATATATATATTATTTTGTTTTTATTTAATTTTTATAATAATTTATTATTATTATTTAATATATTTTAATTATATCCCCTTCATTTTTTTCCTCCACACATTATCTACTAAACTCATCATTTTTTTAATAAATAATTATTTCTAAATTATAATCATATCCTAAAAATAAAAATGAGAATGTTACATATTACATAGTGCAGGACTGCAGGTGGTGGCTCAAGTTGCTGGCGCTCCAGTGCCGGAAAATAAGAGAGCGAGGATCAGGGAAGAAAGATAACAAACTAACATTCTTCATTATAAGTGTTTCTAGACTATGCGGAAACAACAGCACACAAGATGTACGGGGTTTAAATTCAAATTATAGTGTCCAAACCAAAAGGTATCAAACATGATACAGCTTTCCAAACAATTGTGCTTCATAGCAAATAACTAATTCTGATGGAAGGTCCAATGGGATCAGCTTGATTTGAATCAACCTGATTCACTGGTTCATCTTCAAGTGGTGGCGGCTGATCATCTTGTGCAGGATTTATCTCCTCCTTTTCAAGTGGTGGTCGCGGCTGATCATCTTGTTCAGGATTAATCTCCTCTTTTACAAGTGGTAGTGGGGGCTGATCATCTTAATCTCCTCTTTTTCAAGTGGCGGCGGCGGCTGATCATCTTGTTCAGGATTAGTCTCCTCTTGTTCAAGCGGTGGTGGCGGCTCAAGTTGCTGGCACTTAGGCTTGTTCTGCTGAAGAAGAAGGTAGGTGGTGCCGTACCAAAATAACAGTATCATACTTTGCACGGCCACTGTACCCCTAACTGCTCTTTTGCTTCCTCCAAAAGATATGAGCTCCAGTGTCTGAGAATGAGAGAAGGAAGGCGGTGCAGTACATGAATACAACAGCACACAAGATGTATAGTGCTTAAATTCAAATTATAGTGTCGTAACCAAAGCAGCATATCCAATACGATACAGCTTTTGGAGATCCACAGCAAATAAGCTAATTATAAGATATAGTTTAGGGCGTACTATTTGCAGAAACCATCCACTTTAAAGCAGTTGTATTGAATTAGCCTTTAGTTGGAAATTTAAAAAAAATCTTGGCTCTCTCCTCATCTCTTCTCCTGTTTGAACATCAAATGGATCATGATGTTCAAATTGAAGACCACTAAATTCATTGATGCAGAGTCCCTGAAAGGCCCTGAAGTAATACAGGAACCAATTTCATCAGTACCAAAGTAAAGGAAACCATATTCATCTTGGAGCATTTTTGTTTAGCATGAGAAAAAGTTTCCAAGTGCTGGTTACATTATTGGAAAACTTTTATTACTTAAAAATAGGTTTCGGCATACCATCTAATGAAAGAAACGTGAGGAATCCAGCAGAAGATGATTGGAGTATTTTCAGGATTGACATAATGGCCTCCAAATACACTTAAAACAACCATGAGAGAGGGAACAACAGTCCTGGCTGCTTCAATGGTTGGAACCATTGCTCCAACAGTAAGACCCATCGCAGATGCCGCAAAAGATTCCACAGTGACTATCCCACAGAATTTTCCAAATCTAGAATGTCAAACTTAGTCAGTGATACTTGAGAAAAACAACAGAAAAAACGAAAAAACCTCCCCATCTAAAGGGCAAACATAGGCAGGGACCAGGGGAGAAGGCATGTGTTTGTGGGTGTAAGGATATATTTGTTTAAGCCACTCAATAGATGAGAAAAGTATAATATTGACATTTAAATCATGAGTTGAAATCGGAAAACAGAAAAATTATTTTCAGTGTGATCAAATCAATAAACGATACGACTCATTTCAAACCCTATGCATCAAATGAGACCTATATCTAGTAATTTTAGGAAAGACAATTATCCCCTCTTAAATTCATTACAGCTCCTGTAAAGGAAATGAGTTATTTTGACAATCCTGCCCAGAGACCACAACGGAAATTTTTACCACACTTAGTGCCCTGTTTTCTCATGATACCAGGGGCAAGGAAACTTGCAGTCTCTTCAGTAAAAAAATATTCCAAGAAAAAGTGAAAGAAATTGCAATTGATCAATAATGATTGACTTGGGTAACTGACCTCAGTAAAGTAGGATGAAGACCCGCCGTAGGGTACAAAACAGCACCAAACATCAGTGGAAAAGCAGCTCCTATAGGAATCTCAGCCAGCAATTTTGAAAACAGATAAGGACTCAATGAATAGGAGCCTTTTGACGTTCTCTATTTACAATTGTACGCTCCTTTGGAAACACCCCAACAGTCTTTGTAAGAGCAGCCATAGCTGTGTTGATTGCAGCAACCTGTAAATGTCAATTATGTAAAGAGTACAGAAAGGCAGGCATAAGAGATTCCAGAGGAACTGTAATTCTAGTGACTATCAAAATTATGGATAACAATTTGTGCCTACTCAGTTTAATAGTTTGTACTCATAATTGCTAGACTCTCCGGCAAGTTTGCAAAAGTCCCTCCAAAATTTTAAGGCAAGAACCTAATGGAATCATGTAGGCTAATAGCCAAAAGAGCATAAAAAAAATTTCAAAGTTCCTCTGCCTCGTACGTTAGCAGCCAGTCGATCAGGAAATAGGAATGGAAGAACAAAAAGCATAAAAAACCTGAAGCAATCTTTTTCTGTCTCGTATTGAAGTCTGCGATCTTCCCATTCTCCAGAAAATTAAACCAAAAATAATTGCTGTTGCAATTGACATCGACGCTTGAACTATGTTTGTTGGTCCATCACGGGAAGCCTAGAAACCATAAGAATTATCAAAGAAAATATGAAAAATAAGTTCCGCTCTCCTTATATGAGAAAGGATGAATTAATTATATGCATCTCTAAAATTTCGATTCATAGCCAGGTTAATATCAGGGATGAAGAATTGAAGAAAAAAACCAGTGTTGAAGCCAAACGTAAGGAGGGAAAAGAAGCAGATTTGTCATAGGACAAGATGTGAAAAGGAGAATTGATACTTATGCCATCTCCCAAATCATGCCTTGCCAACTCATATGAGCAAGGCTCAATAATTTTTGGTTTCAAGGAAAAAAGAATGTTAACCAGGTCCTATCATGCAGTATACACAAAAGGTCAATAAATAGGCAAACCTGCATCCATGATCGCCTGAGGAGCAACCAGAATTGTTTCCACCAACCTCCTTTCTTCTGAGCTACAGTTCTCATCCCAATTCTCTTTTCATTTTTGTGAAGCACTTCTTTGGCAATTTGAGTTGCATATATAATTGTAGAAAGTCTTTTAGAGAATGACTTAACAAGGCTATCAATTCTCATTTGAGAGGATTTGACACTTTCAGTAGAGCTGTAGTCAATGGATATGAGATCAGCCAAATATTTAGCAGGATTGACATGATCAGGGCAACGGTACCTGTTATATCAACAATAATCAACCAACTGTTCAGAACTAACCATACAAGATGTATAGCTAATAACATTAAGTTGAACAGATTAATAATGCACTATCAAAATATTAACAAAATAATATTGAACAAGTTAAAGGGAGCATGTGTCTTCAAAGAAACAACACTTTTACATATTTTTTGGGGTCAAGGAGCAAATTTACCAACGAAGTTTTGTTCGAGGAGCGTCTAGCACAAATATGTTTTAGAAGGGGCAAAAATACCAATGAACAATTAAAAAGGGGCATCCAATACAAAACCGTTAAATCCGTACTAACGCCATTAGGGTTTTCTTCTCTTATAATTTAACGCCGTTAGTACGGATTTAACGGTTTTGTGCTAGATACCCCTTTTTAATTTTTCATTGATATTTTTGCCTCTTCTAAAACATATTTGTGCCAGACGCTCCTCGGACAAAACTTTGTTGGTAAATTTGCTTCTTAACCCTTATTTTTTGTAGTAATGGTTTGTATAATTTGAACAAAAAAAAATAACAATGAAAAACAAGTATTCATACAGTTGCAAAATAACTTTCTCAACTGGAAGCCAAAATAGAAACATTTATGAATTTTTTTTTTTTTTCTTTATCTTGAAAAAGCCTCTCCAATTGTGGGTGTAAGGTTGTGTACATCTATCCCTCCTCAAACCCCACTTGGTGGAAGCCTTACACACTGGGCCACCTTATATAATGGTAACTTCCAATGCTTGATAAGAAAACCTCATTTTTGTCACACTGGCTTGTTACCTGAGTCATACTAATTTTAATAGTTCATAGGAAAATTGGTATAAATTTATGAAGTCAAACTAGAGAGGTGGATTATCGCAATATTGACATATGTTTCAAGCAAATATAGTGAAGTGTTAAGTTTAATTTCCTGACAAGTTAATAAATCAGTCAATATATCCACAAGTTAATCTATTTTTCAAAACGACATCCCCGTATGAAGAATGTATGATGGAATAAAACACAGAAGGTTAGAATGACAACCCAAGTTTAGAGAAGTATGCCAATGGTTCACCACGAGCAGGACCAGCATAAACAAGTGAACCCTCAGTTAGCAAGACAATGTCATCGAATTTATTATACACAGATCTTTTTGGCTGCTGAACAGAGCAAATTACTGTATGACTATCTTGTGCAAGTTGTTGGAGAGTTTCCACCACTTTCTCAGCCTGACAGGCATCAAATCCTGGAAGCACCACAAGTAAATTTGTGATTAATGAAAGAACAAAAAGAACTTGTAATTTGGAGTTTAACTTCAGCTTTTTGACAAAAGCTATTAGAATGGAAAAGCCATTTAGTCATAATCACATCAATGTGCAGAAAATACAAAAGCTTTAGATTATAAAGTTAAACATCAATTGAAAGCAGCAAATGCAGGAGTGCCCACGGAGATGATGTTACAGTATACTTAATATTGAGCGATGCCTACTTGGGTAATATATTCGCCATGTACTAAGCTATATTATATGCAAAACTCAGATCTATTGCTAGGAAAATTATGAAAAGTCCTGCTTACCGGTGGTTGGTTCATCAGCAAATATAACAGACAGGCTTGCAAGAAGCTCAATTGCCAAAGATAAGCGTTTCTTTTCACAACCACGAATTCCTCGAACTTTTGCATCACCAACAATGGTATCAGCACAGTTAACCTTCAGTTGGAAAGGATGCGTATGAAAACAGAAAGAATCCCTAGTTAATAATCAGCGATCACTTTAACTCAGCGGAAATGTACACTTAAGTTCACTTTTAAGAAGAGAAGAACATCGGTTCTTACATCCCATTTCAAGCATCCTAATTACTAATAAACAGCGATCACTTTAACTCATAAAAAATTACAACATAAGAGGGCATCTTACCAATCCTAGTTTCAACAAGAGATCATTCACATGTTTATCCCTCTCTTCCACTGAAGATAAATCAGGCAGCTGCAGTTCTGTGGCAATGGACAATGTCCCTCGCACTGTGAGCTGTGAGAAAAACAGATCCTCCTGTCTCACATAAGCAAACCTACAGCCATGACAGATATAAGAACTCTCGTCCTTTGATAAATAGGAATCACAAGAAAGTGCAGGAAACAGAAGTTGCTAACAAGCCTGCTTATAACTTGTCTCTGAACTAGGCTTGCCATTGAACTCCAAAAGGCCTGACAGATGAATTCGGCAAGACGCTGCTAGCTGACCAGCAAGAACATTAAGCAATGTAGTTTTTCCAGAACCCGACGGGCCCATTATAGCTAATAATCTTCCAGGCCTTGCTTCTCCGCTCACATTTTTTAGCAAAGACCTCACCTATCAATTTGAAATTAAAATTGTCATTGTCACCCGAAATAAACAATGATTTCAACATACAAACTGTCCTCTTCATAAAATAAAACGTAATATCCGTAATCAATACTCAAATTTCCTAGCATAAAAACCAAACAGGACTTGATCATTCACGAAAAGTCACGGAGTAAGAAGACGGAAACTCACAGAGTTGGAGGATTTATCAGAAAGATAGCAGGTGATGTTTCTCCCCAGGATTGTGACCGGAGGAGCTTTAACGTTGTTAGTCAAGAATGTCATCTGCCGACACACACACACGTCCACACATGAATTGGTGTAAATGTACAGTAGTTAGAATAGGTTTCATATTCCTTTGTTTGTATATAAATATGTAAGATTTGCATTTCATTAATAAGAGGAGTTTCAGTTTATAACATGGTACCAGAGCCATTATAACTTCAGACATTAATTCTGGTTTCCGGCGACGAACTCCATTTTTTCCGGCCAAAAGAGCTTCTGTTCAAGGTTCAGATCTGTCTTCGCCAGACCTCCGCTGCAGACACGCGCCAGATCACTGCCTTCCCTGTGTCCAGATCGGCCGCCCACCAAAATTTGAGGCCATTCCGACGGCGCGTGTGTCCTCACGCGCCGCCTGAAGATCCGCTGCCAGATCCACGCGCCGGCGCGTGACGCTCCTTCCGGTGGCCGTTTGCGACGCCGTTTGCGGCGTTCTGATCGTCTCTCCAGGCTCTACCTCCCTCTGAAGTTTCGTGGTCATCCGAAACGTTTGAAATTTTGAGCTATTGTTCCTCGCCTTCGTTTCCACATCCGTAAGTTCCATTTATCACTATATTCAGCATTTTGTGAGTGAGGTTCTTAAGTCTCTGCGGGTCCCTTATCTACTTTGGAGTAGTTTGTCTCTTTACATGCGCATATATGGAGTAGTTTGTCTCTTTACATGCGCATATAATTGAATCTCTGTGGGTCCCGTTGGTTGCAACTTGATTAAGTTGTATTTGTGGATCTATCTTCTTGATCGTTTGTGACTCTTGCTATTTTTTGAGAAGGTGTTCGTATACTACTACGTTGATTGTTCAAAATGGCTGATTCTAAAACTTCTGATATGTTACCTATGTCTGCGAGGATTACTGCTTCACAGTTAAATTGGACCAATTACAGTGATTGGAACAAAACTGTTAACGTTTATATTTTGGGGATTGCAATGGAAACCCATTTAACTGCGGATCCTCCTTCTGATGATGAAACAAAACTTTTGACTTGGAAAAGAGCAGATGCTCAACTTTTGTTTCAAATTCGAAATTCTATTGAACCACGAATTTTGGCTTCTGTTAGTCATTGTAATTCTGTTAAAGAAATCATGAATTATCTTGAATTTATGTTTTCTGGAAAAGGAAATATTACTCGGGTTCATGAAATCTGTAAAGGTTTTTATCGTTCTCAACAGCAAGATCATCCCTTGAAAGATTTCTTTCTGGACTTCAAAAGAATGTATGAGGAAATGAAAGTACTTATGTCTCCGCAAGCAGATCTTTCAACTCGAATTAAGAACTTGGAACTTCAGGCTATCATGAGTTTTCTTGAGGCTCTCAACCCATCCTATGAGACTATTCGTTCTCAGATTTTGTCGAGTCAAGAGCTTCCTTCTCTTGAAGATGTTTTCTCCCGGGTTCTTCGTGCTGATAGCTTGATCCAATCTTTTGTAGATCCAACTGCAGGTGCTCTAGCTGGACGTGGTCCCTTTGAGAATAGGACTTATGGGTACAAACAAAATACTCATTCTCCTACAATGACTTCTGGCAGTATTATTTGCAATTATTGCAAGGAACCTGGACACATTAAGAAAAATTGTCGAAAATTGCAAAATAAACTGCAGCGTGATCAACAGCGTGGCCTTGCTCATGTTGCCCATACACCTGGTCTTCCTGATTCTGGATCTTCTTCTGCCGGGGCACTAGCCACAGGTACTATGTCCTCTGGTCTTACTACTGCTTCCACAAAATGGATCATTGATTCTGGTGCCACCGATCACATGACAGGTAATCCTCACTTATTCTCTTCATATGCCCCCTATACCAACCCATCATCCATATTTGTTGCCAATGGTTCTCCTGTACGTGTTACTGGCTCAGGAACTGTTCAACCAACTGCCTCCCTCTCATTATCCACTGTTCTTAACGTTCCAGATCTCACCTTTAACCTTTTATCTCCCAGTAAACTAACTCGTAAGTTAAACTGTTTTATCTCATTCTTCCCTGATCATTGTTTAATTCAGGATCTATCGACGAAGCAGATTATTGGTAGAGGCTATGAATCTGGTGGACATTACATCCTTGATGATCAGGTTCCACGTTCTGTTGCTTGTTCTGGTGGGTCGTCTCTGTTTGAAGTTCATTGTCGTTTAGGTCATATGTCGCTTTCGTCTCTCCGAAAAATGTATCCTCAATATTCTTCTGTGTCTACTTTAGAATGTGAGTCCTGTCAGTTTGCAAAACATCATCGTATTCATTTAGCACCTCGCGTCAATAAACGGGCTGCGTCCCCCTTTGAGTTAGTACATTCTGATGTTTGGGGTCCTTGTTCAGTTATGTCTCAGACTGGTTATCATTATTTTGTCACTTTTGTTGATGATTTTTCCCGCACCACCTGGCTTTACTTAATGAAACAGCGTTCTGAATTGTTTACTCATTTTCGTAATTTTTGTGCTGAAATTCAAACCCAGTTTAACACACATGTGAAAATCTTACGAAGTGATAATGCAAAAGAATATTTTTCCGCCCAATTCACGGATTACATGCACATTCATGGTATTCTTCACCAATCCTCTTGTGCTTATAACCCTGCTCAAAATGGTGTTGCTGAAAGAAAGAACCGACATCTCTTAGAGACTGCTTGAGCTCTCATGTTTCATTCCTCAATCCCTAAACGTTTTTGGGCTGATGCTGTCTCTACTGCTTGTTTTCTCATCAATCGCATGCCTTCGACTGTTCTTGGTGGAGATATTCCATATTCTGTTCTGTTTCCCACATCTAAACTATTTCCTATTGATCCTAAAATCTTTGGCTGTGTTTGTTTTGTTCGAGATGTCCGTCCTAGTATTAGCAAACTTGATCCCAAGTCCTTAAGATGTGTTTTTCTTGGTTATTCTCGAATTCAGAAAGGTTATCGGTGTTACTCTCCGGATCTCCGTCGTTACCTTGTATCTACCGATGTTAGGTTTCATGAGTCCTCTTCTTTCTTTAAGACTTTGTCCGTCTCTGAGTCTCCCTCTGTCATGGATAATTCCGATGATATTCTAGTTTATCCTGTTCTTCTCTCACCAGTACAGGATGTTGTTCCAGAACCTGACATCGTCAATGATGCTGATGTTACTAATGATTCACCGCCGCCACCTCCTGCTTCGCCAATTGATTCTGTAGATGTCTCCCTCGTTCCTGCCTCTGTTTCTGCCAATCCGCCTCTTGCTGTTACTGAACCACTTGTTCCTGCTTCTATTGGTACTACTTCTGATGACCAACCTATTGCACTTCGTAAAGGTACACGTCCTCATTGTCCTCCCAAACGATATGCTGACTGTGCCTATCCTATATCATCTTTTGTCTCTTATCAGTCTTTATCAACTGTTTCATCTTCTCTTGTGGCCACTCTTGATTCCATTTCCCCACCTACTACCCTTCACCAAGCTCTAGCTCACCCTGGTTGGTGTGCCGCAATGGAAGAAGAAATCTTGGCATTAGAAACAGCTGGTACTTGGACTCTTGTTGATCTCCCTCCTGGAAAGAAAGCTATTGGATGTAAATGGGTATTTGTTGTTAAGACTAAGGCAGATGGTTCCTTGGAACGACTCAAAGCTCGTCTAGTTGCCAAAGGATATGCCCAAACTTACGGTCTTGATTACTCTGAGACTTTCTCTCCTGTAGCCAAACTCACTTCAGTTCGTCTTCTTGTCTCTTTGGCGGCTACATATCATTGGGAACTGCATCAATTAGATGTTAAAAATGCTTTTTTAAATGGTGATCTTCTGGAAGAAGTTTATATTGAGCAACCACCAGGGTTCGTTGCTCAGGGGGAGAATAGGAAAGTGTGCTACCTTTAAAAGTCACTGTATGGTCTAAAGCAAAGTCCTCGAGCCTGGTTTGATAAATTCTGTAATGTGGTCAAGAAGTTTGGGTTACATCAAAGCAAGTGTGATCACTCTGTGTTCTACCAACAATCTGATGCAGGCATGATTCTTCTTGTAGTATATGTTGATGATATTGTGATTACAGGAAGTAATTGTTCTGGAATCTCAGAACTTAAAATCTTTCTGAACTCTCACTTCCAGACAAAAGATTTGGGATCATTAAAGTACTTCATTGGTATTGAGGTTTTGAGCAGTAAGAAAGGTATTCTTTTGACTCAAAGAAAGTATGTTCTCGATCTCTTAAAGGAGACTGGAAAACTTGGAGCTGCACCAAGCAGCATCCCCATGATTCCGAATCCTTTTCTAGATCTTGATGCTAGTATGTTTGATGAGCTTCCTGATGATTTGAAGAAGAAGATTGATCCAGAGAAATTAAAGCCATTTCCATTTCCTGAGAGATATAGAAGACTTATTGGGAAACTGAATTATCTAACAGTAACTCGTCCTGATATAACCTTCTCAGTTAGTAGGCTCAGCCAATTCATGGCATCACCAACAGTGGCACAATGGGAAGCTTTAGAACATATCTTGCATTATTTGAAAGGCTCTCCAGGTCTTGGTATTCTCTATACAGATTATGGGCACACTAAAGTTGAATGTTTTTGTGATGCGGATCATGCAGGATCAAAGGCCACAAGACGATCTACTACAGGTTACTGTGTGTTTGTTGGTGGAAATTTGATATCTTGGAGAAGTAAGAAGCAAGGAGTTGTGTCAAAGTCAAGTGCCGAAGCGGAATACAGAGCCATGTCACAATCAGTACAAGAAATTGTGTGGGTACTTCAGCTTTTGAAAGAAATTAGCATCGTCACAACATTACCTGCAAAACTATGGTGCGATAATAAAGCAGCACTTCATATAGCATCGAACTCTGTGTTTCATGAAAGAACAAAACATATTGAGATTGATTGTCATTTTATTCGTGATAAGATTAAAGAAAATATTGTGTCTACAGGGCACATACGGTCTGACGATCAACTGGCAGATCTTCTAACAAAAGCATTAAATGGAACACGGGTTCAATATCTTTGTAACAAGTTGGGCATGATTAATATCTATGCTCCAACTTGAGCGGGAGTGTTAGTCAAGAATGTCATCTGCCGACACACATACGTCCACACATGAATTGGTGTAAATGTACAGTAGTTAGAATAGGTTTCATATTCCTTTGTTTGTATATAAATATGTAAGCTTTGCATTTCATTAATAAGAGGAGTTTCAGTTTATAACAAACGTGAACCGGACCTTGACTCTCACCTTCGTGAACATTATCCTTCTCCAGGTCACCGTGGTCCATGATCTCGGTTTCTGCGGGCCGTACGGTAGGGGGAGCAGATAAGTGGCGGACGCGACGGTGAAGGACACGATGTAAGCGGCGGAGAATGATTAACAACATATAAGAGAGAAGAGCTGGAGGAAACAGTTGGCGGCGCAAGAGCATTTCTCTGCGAGAAGGCGCCATTATCTTCTTCTGCTAATTGCTTCTCTTTTTCTTTTGTCTGGCAGTGAACTAGCTAAGTACTCTGCTGAACTTCCTCGCTGCAAATTGTAACTGCCAAGAGCGGAGAGAGCAATACGGGGAAGGACGGAAACGACATCGTTTTACCGGAGCCTTGTTTGCATTGTAACCAACTAACCAAATTTTGGATTTTCTTTACCTGAATCAGGTATTATTAGGAGATTAGTTTGCGGTTATGAATTGAAGTTCGGTATTAAAAATGGCTTAGGTGTTCTTCCCGCCAAGTGCTTGTGAAGGTCCGTCTAATAAAAGATTTTTGTTTCTCTTCATTAAGTAATCCTCTAATTAATTTTAATTTGTATTATTAAAAATTGATTTAAATGGTGTACAGTGGAAAGAAAAGTTGCAGGGAATGCCATTTGGTGTATGGATACACCATGTGCTCGTTTGAGATAATTTATTTTTAACTTATAAATATTTATAAATCATGATTTACGATATACGAGATAACATGTGAGAGGAGTTTTATCTCGACTTATGTAATAAACACTTATTTTCTTAAAAAAAAAACTATTCTAAATATAGCTATAGGCAGCCATATCCCCTCTCAACGCATCAAACACCGTTTCCTCTGTCTGTCTGTCTGTGTGCGCGCGCGCGTGCGCGCGCGCGTGCGCATATATCTAAGGACAATACATCAACTTAGCTAGGAGGGTTATAAGGCAGAATACCAGCAAAGAGCTTGGGCTAATCCTGAAAGAGAGGGCCTAAATAAAGACCAGTTCAATTCCAAGTCACCAACAGGAGAAACAAATTCACATACCTTGTCAAGAATTTCTTTTTGTGTATTTACAATTATTTTTTCTAACTATTTTATTTTTCTAGTGCAAAATATATTTTTATTTCTTTACATCTAAATAATGTTTTCCCTGATATTTACAAGTTAATTATCCTTCTAATCCAAGTGTTTAAATGCTTTTCATGTTAATAGTAATGCCTCCTTCGTTTCAAAATAACGACTTATCATCCAAGGTTATGGGCATAATTTAGGATACTACTACCTCCGGTCCTAAATATAGGACAAAGTTTGTAGTGCAAATTTGCACTACAAACTTTGTCCTATATTTAGGACCGGAGGGAGTATTAAATAGCTTAGAGTATGGCAAATTTTGATGTAATTTGACTAAAATATTTCTCAATTAAACATATAAAGAGTACATGAGATTATTTGCCTTGTAATTGTTATTCTTCATGAAGGGTGAAATTACTCAAAAGTAATAATTTTTTTTGATATTTTGAAGTGACAAAAAAAACATTGCGGTAATTATTTAATTTGGATTTTTATCAATAAAAATCACAACTTTATAATAATGGATTTTGAATTCTTTATCACCCCTCCTTGCGCACCCTAAATCCAAATTCTGTACTTTCACATATAGATTAGATACTCCCTTCGGTCTTAAATATAAGACAAAGTTGACTTTTTTTTAAGGATTAAGGAAACTAAATAAATTACTTAATTATATAATATGTTGTGTATCCTTAAATTATGTGTCGGTTTATTAGTCAAACTAATTAGTTTGATTAAAAAAATAAAAATAAAAATACTTTAAAATAATTTAATTAGCTTATTTAATCTCTCCAAAAAAAAGTCAACTTTATCTTATATTTAGGATCAAAGAAGTATTACATTTGAGAAGAAATAAAAGGAGACAACAATATAAAATAAAAAGAACTCACCAAATGCATACATGTGTGATTGTAAAGAATTTAACTTGAATGAAGCCAATGAACTCATTTGCAATGTGATTTTCTTACAAATGTTATATCTTTTTTATTTTCATTATGAATAATTATATTTAGAAATAATTACAGCTAAGATACTATTTCAAAATATTAAAAACATTTAAATGAGAGAGAGAGAGAGAGAGAGAGAGAGAGAGAGAGAGTCTGAACCATCCAGATTTGTTCAAAATTTGCTGTTGAAACTTCAAACAGCAGCACAGCAACAAAATGCTACGGTTTACACCAAAGAAAACTAGCTGCTATATTCAAACATGACATCCCAAGATCACATCATGATCGTGGCCCTGTTCTATAGGAAACAACAACTTATTGGTTCAGTAAAGTCAGGACTGAGAACGTCATCCTCTGCAAATCTCTCTCCCTCTCTCTTTACTCGGTACCTGTACGAGATAAATCAATATATATATAACACTTGAACATCTGGTAAGAACATTACTAGTGTCCATCAACCCAACTAATTACAAACCTTCTAGGATGAAAGATCCAACAGGATCAGATTGATTTGAACCATCAACCTCATTCACTGGTTGATCTTCAAGGGGTGGAGGCTGATCATCTTGTTCAGGATAAATCTCCTCGAGTTTTGAATGCGATTTGAGTGCAGGTGGTGGCTCAAGTTGCTGGTACTTTGGCTTGTTCTTCTCAAGGAGTAGGTAGGTGGTGCAGTACCAAAATAACAATATCTTGCTTTGTGCCACCACTGTATCCCTAATTTTGCTTCCACCAAAAGATATGCGCTCCAGTGCCTGCCAATAAGATCGTGCCGGTCAGGAAAGCAAGACAACAAACTAACATTCTTTGTCAGAAGTGGTCTTTTAAACTCTACCCGTGTTTGGATGGAGAGACAATTAGGGGAAAAAGAAAATTAGAAGAGAAAACTCCCTAAAACAGTAAATTTTTTTACCCTTTATAGTAGTTTTCAAACCTAATATTCCCTCCCTTATTTTGCCCTCACTTTTCTCTCTATCTAAACATAAACATAGCAAACGGAAACTAGATAACCTAAGATGATTGATGCCGATAAAATATGGATTCATGGCTACAACAGCACAAAAAGTATATATCTAGTGTTTAAATTCAAATTATAGTGTCCTAACCAAAACGTATGAAACATGATCCAGCATTTGAAGAAATGGTGCTTCATAGCAAATAACTAATCCTGTTGGATAGTACAAGAGTTGATGGTTTAGGGCGTATTATTTGTAGAGACGATCCACTTTTAAGAAGTCGTATTGAGTTAGCCCTTGGTAGGAATTTTTTTTAAAAAAAATCATGGCTCTTTCATCACCTGTTCTCCTGTTTGAACATCAAATGGGTTCTGATGTTCAAATTCAAGACCACTAAATTCATTGATGCAGAGTCCTTGAAAGGCCCTGAAAGAATACACGAACCGATTTCATCAGTGCCGAAGTAAAGGAGCACTTTTTTTATCATTAGAGAGTTTCCTAGTGCTGGTTACATTATTGGAAAACTTCTAATTACTTAAAGATAGGATATTGCATACCATCTAATGAGAGAAACACGAGGAATCCAGCGGAAGAAGATTGGAGTATTTTCAGGATTGACATAATAGCCTCCAAATACAATAAAAACAGTCATAAGAGAGGGGCCAACTGCCATGGCTGCTTCAGTGGTTGGAACCATAGCTCCAACAGTAAGACCCATCGCAGATGCAGCAAAAGATTCCACAGTGACTATCCCACAGAATTTTCCAAATCTAGAATGTCAAGTTTAGTTAGTAATACCTGAGATTAAAAAAATTTAAAAAGAATTGCAAAAATGATCCCATCCAAAGGGTAAAAAGAGGCAGGGACTAGGGGATAAGGCATATGTTTGTGGGTGTAAGGATTGTTTATGCCTTTCAACAGTTAAGAAAAATATATTATTGACATTTAAATCATGAGGTGAAGTTGGAATAGAGAAAAATCATCTGCATTATTTCCAAATCAATAAACAATGTGACTCATAACTCTATGCAACAAATGAGACCTATATCTAGTAATTTTAGGAAGGTCATTTATCCCCTCTAAAATTCACCACAGCTCCTGTAAAGGAGATGATTTATTTTGGCAATCCTGAAATGTTTACCATACTTGGTGCTCTGTTTTCTCATGGTATCAGGGGCAAAGAAACTTGCAATCTCCGGTCAAGAAATTCAAAGTAAAAGTGAAAGAACTCGCAATTGCTGATCGTAATGATTGACTTGGGCAACTGACCTCAGTAAAGTAGGATGAAGACGGGCCATAGGGTACAAAACAACACCAAACATCAGTGGAAAAGCTGCTCCGATAGGAATCTCAGCCAGCAATTTTGAGAACAGATAAGGACCCAACGAATAGGAGTCTTTTGCACGTTCTCTATCTACAATTGCACGCTCTTTTGGAAACACCCCAACAGTCTTTGTAAGAGCAGCCATAGCTGTGTTTATTGCAGCAACCTGTGAATGCCAATAATGAAAGGAGTGCAGAAAGGCAAACCTAATACAGATTTCAGAGGAACTGTAATTCTAGTGACTATCAAAATTATGGATAACAATTTGTTCCCATTCAATTTAAAAGTCTGTACTCATAATTGCCAGAATCTCCGGTAAGTTTCCAAAAGTTCCACGAAAATTTTAAGACATGGACCCAATGTAATCATGTAGAATAATAGCTAAAAGTGCATCAAAAAATTTCAAAGTTCCTCTACCATGTAGATTAGCAGCCAGTCAATCAGGAAATAGGAATGAAAGAACAAAAAACGTACCTGAAGCAATCCCATTCTGTCTTGTATTGAAGTCTGAGATCTTCCCATTCTCCAGAAAACTGAACCAAAAATAACTGCTGATGCGATTGACATCCTTGCTCGAACTTTGTTTGTTGGTCCATCACGGGAAGCCTAGTCAACCATTAAAATTATCAAAGAAAATATGAAACATAAGTTCTGCTCTCCTTACATGAGAAAGGCTGAATTAAATATATGCATCTCTAAAATTTCGGTTCATATAGCCTGGTTAAAATCAGGGATGAAATTGAAGAAAATAAATGATGTTGAAACCAAACGTAAGGAGTGAAAAGAAGCAGATTTGTTATAGGACAAGATGTGAAAGGAGAATTGATACTAAAGCTATCCTTCTAACCATGGCTTGCCAAATGACATGAGCAAGGCTCATTAATTTTTTATTTCAAGGCAAAAAGAATGTCAATATTTAGGCAGACCTGCATCCATGCCCGCCTGAGGAGCAACCAGAATTGTTTCCACCAACCTCCTTTCTTCTTAGCTACAGTTCTCATCGCAACTCTCTTTCCATTTTTGTGAAGCACTTCTTTGGTAATTGGAGTTGCATACATTATTGGAGAAAGTCTTTCAGAGAATGACTCAACAAGACTATCAATTCTCTTTTGAGAGGAATAAACACTTCCAGCAGAACTGTAGTCGATGGATATTAGATCAGCCAAAAATTCAGCAGGATTCACATGATCAGGGCAATGATACCTGTTATATCAAAAATAACCAACCAACTGTTCAGGACTAACTGTACAAGATGTAGAGCTAATAACATCAAGTTGAACAGATTAATGATGCAAGATCAAAATATTAGCAAAAAAATATTGTACAAATTAAGGGAGCATGTGTCTTCAAAGAAACATTTTTAGATATTTTTTGCAACAACGGTTTGTATAACTTCAATAAAAAAAATGAAAACAAGTATTCATATTATTGCAAAATATTTTTCTCAACTTGAAGCCAAAACAGAAATATTTACAAATTCCTTTTTTTATTATATAAGGGTAACTTCCATCAATGCTTGACAAAAAAACACCTCATTTTTCTCGCACTGTTTTGTTACCTCAGTCATAATAATTTTAATAGTTCACTAGAAGAATCAATATAAATTTATGAAGTCAAACTACAAAGGTGGATTATCTCAATATTATCATCAGTTGCAAGCAAAACTCCATACAGTGAAGTGTTAAATTTAATTTCCTGACAAGTTAACTCAGTCATTATATCCAAAAGTTGTTATCATATATATATATATATATATATATATTTCAAAAGAAATCCCCGCATGAAGAATGTATGATGGAATAAAACACAGAAGGTTAGAATGACAACCCAAATTTTGAGAAGTATGCCAATGGTTCATCACGAGCAGGACCAGCATAAACGAGTGAACCCTCAGTTAGCAAGACAATGTCATCAAATTTATTATACACTGAACCTCTTGGCTGATGAATAGAGCAAATTACTGTATGACCATCTTGTGCAAGTTGTTGGAGAGTTTCCATCACTTTCTCAGCCTGAAAGGCATCAAGTCCTGGAAGCACCACAAGTAAATTTGTGATGAATGAAAGAACAAAAATATGTTATGATTTGGAGTTTAACTTCAGATTTGGTCAAAATCTATTAGAATGGAAAAGCCATTTAGCCATAATCACATCAATGTGCAGAAAATACAAAGCAGCAGTGCCTACGTAGATGATGTTACGGTATACTTAACATTGAACAGTGCCTACAGGGTATTATATTAGCCATGTACCAAACTATATTATGTGCAGAGCTCAAATCTATTGCTTGGCAAATTAGGGAAAGGCATACTTGGTACTTACCAGTAGTTGGTTCATCAGCAAATATAACAGACGGGCTTGCAAGAAGCTCACATGCCAAAGATAAGCGTTTCTTTTCACCACCACTAATTCCCCGAACTTTTGCATCACCAACAATGGTATCAGCACAGCTGACCTTCAGAAGAAAGAGATTCAAGTTGCCAAAGGGGTTCAACATGAGTACCATAGGAGTAGAGTATAAATATTTAAATATATTATATGCCTGTAACTTAATGTGCTAGTTATGTAGAGCATGCGTATGAAAACAGAAAGCATCCCTAATTAATAATCAGCTATCAGTTTAAATCAGCAAAAATGTATATTCAAGTTCCTTTTTCAAGGAAAGAAGAAGAATGGTTCTTACATCCCATTGCAAGCATCCTATTTAATAATCAGCGATCATAAAAAATTCCAACATAAGAGGGCATCTTACCAATCCTAGTTTGAACAATAGATTTTTCACATATTCATCCCTCTCTTCAGCAGAAGATATGCCAGGCAGCTGCAGTTCTGTAGCAAGGGACAATGTCTCTCTCACTGTGAGCTGTGAGAAAAACAGATCCTCCTGTCTCACATAAGCAAACCTACAGCCATGACAAAAATAAGAACTCTCATCCTTTGATTAATAGGAATTATAAGAAAGGGCAGGAAACAGAAGTTGCTAACAAGCCTACTTATAATTTCTCTCTGAGCTAGGCTTGCCATTGAACTCCAAAAGGCCTGACAGATGCAGCCGGGGAGATGCTGCTAGCTGACCCGCAAGAACATTGAGCAATGTAGTTTTTCCAGAACCCGACGGGCCCATTATAGCTAATAACCTTCCTGGCTTTGCTTCTCCGCTCACATTTTTGAGCAAAAATCTCACCTTCCCATTTAAAATTAAAATTATCATTATCGCCCAAAATAAGTAATGATTTCTACTCATGAACCGTCCTCTTCATAAAATAAAACGTAATATCCATAATCAATATTCCAATTTCCTAGCATAACAACCAAACAGGACTTCAGCATCCACGAAATGTCATAGAGTAAGAAGACGGAAACTTACAGACTTGGAGGATTTATCAGAAAGAGAGCAGGAGATGTTGCGCCATCGGATTGAGACCGGAAAAACTTTACCGCAAACCGGACCTTCACTCTCATCAGCGTCACCCTTCTCCTCCCCATCGCTGTGGTCCTCATTCTCGGCTTCTGGGGGCAGTACGGGACCGGGACCAGAGAAGAGGCGGACAAGGACGGTCACTGCTACAGCGGCAAGGACCTGGCCGAGACTGTTACCGCCCAAGCCTGAAACCATTTGGCGCAACTTTTTCCCGCCAAAAGCCACCATTATCTTCTTCTGCTAATTGCTTCTCTTTTTTCTTTCGTCTTGCAGTGAACTGTACGTTCTCTGCTTAGCCTCCTTGCTGCCAACTGAAAATGCGAAAAACGAAAGGAAAGAATACGGGGACGGACGGAAACGACATCGTTTTGCCGGAGCTTTGTTCGACTTTTCCACAAGGCATCTAGCTAAGCTTCCATAAAGTGACGCGTGTCCATTTCCAGATAAGATATTATGATGGGGTTGGTAAAAGTGGAATTTGCTGGGCGTGAATAGCTCCTCCCCCATGTGCTTGTGAAGGTTTGGGCTTTAATCATGGTTTCGTGAATCAAAATAAAATTCTTTTCCCATGCTTATTTTGTATGCTTAATGTTATAAATCATGATTGAATATTATTTTGAAAGGCTTCAATTATCAAAGAAACACTAGGATGATTCTCTTCATAACATAAGTGCCTTTTATTGCAGTGATGAATCCTCTGATTAATTTTAGTTTATAATTTTTAAAATTTGGTATTAATAGTTCAAAATCACACTACAAATTGTAGTAAAAGACAACGGTAAATAGTAGGAATAATAAAGCCTTGTCCCACTATATAAAGTTAGCTATATGGATTGTATAGCACCATTGCTATCTATCAATGACCAAGTCTTTGGATTCTTTTTTTTTTTTTTTTGATACAATGGAAAGGTAAATACGACTACTTTACTAGAAAAGCAATAAGAGTTCCCCCCATGGGAGATACAAAATGAAGCCCGGGAGAGCATGTTAGGGCCTTTTTAGCTAGTTCATCAGCTTCTTGGATCACCATTCGACTGCATTTATCAAACCTCACGGACCATTCACGTTGCAGCATAATGTTAATCTCAACAATAATATTCTCATGAGAATGAATCTCAGCAGCACCTTGACGAATTAGCTCGAGCGCATGAAGACAATCACTTTTGATAATGACCTCTCGGAATCCGCAATCCCAAGCCCTACGTAAACCCATTAGACATGCCCATAATTCCGCATATAGAGGATCCCCTTGTCCTATATGGAACATGAAGGACTCAATTGGTCTACCCCCATGATCTTTGAGGGTCCCTCCACAAGCTGCCAAAGTGCTAGAAAAGGAATAAGCACCATCCACAAAGACACAAATGGCACCCTCCTCCGCTAAAGCATGTGTAGCATCATCATAAGCTTGTGTGCCTTGAATCCGTGTATTTTGCAACTTGACCATGGCAGAAGTGTAACTCAATAGAGTGGCCTTGGCCCTACCAACAACGCCATCCACTGTGGAGCTAGTGTGGCTAAATATACGTTCATTACGACGCTTCCATAAGAGCCGACAAATCAACACAAACAAGTTCTTCCACGACTCCTTGCCCAAACCCATATTCTTCAAGAGATTCATGTTGCACCATTCCCAGAGATTACTGTAATATCCCAATTGTTGATTAAGGGCTAATCATGATTAGTGTGGATATTTATGAATTTAAAAGGGAATTATTATGTGTTTTATGGCTATTTTAATTAATACGTCATAATTATTGAAAAATTGGAAGAATGGAATTATAGGCCATGAGTTGGTAATTAAGGGAGAAATTAATTACTAACTAAGAGAAAATGGGATGTGTGATTAAAATGGCTAATGGAGAGATTAGATAAGTTAATTGGTGACATATTTTGTGTAAACCAATGGCATGTGGACATGTGGCAAAAGTGTGTATGGTGAGTGTTGTGGAGAAAAGTCAAATGAGAGAGTATTTTAATTATTTTCTCTCTCTTCCTCTCCCTCATTTTCGCTGATGGAGGCATGGAGAGAGTATGTCACAATTTCTTTCATCTCTTCTCACCATCTCTCTCTCATTCTTGCTCTCTCTCTCTCGTCAGCCATGGAAGGTGAAAGGGAAGGAAGAAAAGTCTAAAAAGGTAAGGGAAAATGATCTCAAATGCTCAAACTCCCTTCATTAAAGTTGATCCTTGAGTTAAGAGCTACATTTCTATGGTTATAGTTTGCCATTTGGTGTTGGTTTGAGACTTCAAAAAATTGTGGTGGTTGGAGAATCAAGAAGCTACTTTGAGAAAGTTGTTAAGGTGAGTTTAAGAAACCTTTTTATATAAGTTTTGTGTCAAATGATTTAGCTTGGAAATTCTGGAAATTTGGCTTGAAATTTCGAAAATTAGGATATTGTGGTGTTTGAATTGTTGTTGTCATGGAATTAGTGCCTTGTTAAGTGTTTTGAATGAATGGTATTGAATTGAAGCTTAAAAGTGAAGTTTGGGAACTTTATGTTGGTTTTGTGCATTGGGCAAAAACAGGGCATGTAATTGGGTTGTGATTTTGGTCATTTTGAAGTCACCATTGTGTTCCTTGAGTGATTTTGTGTGGGAGAAGTGTTGAATATGAATTTTGAACCATTAGGAACTTAGTGTTAAAAGTGGCAAGTTTTGGTTAGTAAGAAACTCTGTTTTGGCAGTGATCTTGCATGGACGTTTTAAAATAGCAAATGGTGTTGGCAAATTATGAAACTTTCCAGTCTTAAAGTTCACATCTCAAACTTCAAAATGGACATATGTTTTGTGTCATTTCTATTTTTGGGCTAGGAGTTATGACTGTCCAAAGTTTGATGTTAAATCTGGGAACAATTCTGGAATAGTGTGGACTTTTCTTAAAATATGTATTTTTGTGGTGATTTCCAGTGATGAGCCATATTTTTCCTTGAAATAGGACTTAAATACCTTTCATTTGGCTTTGGGTTCACCTCATTTCGATTTTTCTAGAATTAGTTATGAATTTTCGAAGTTGCCCTGGCTGCAGCAGAAAATTCTTGGCTGCAGCGCAAAAGCTTCTGTGAACGTTCTGGCCGTAGCCAGAAAATTCTTGGCTGCAGCTAGAAACTTTTTGTGCTGCTTCTGACCGCAGCCAGAAAATTCTTGGCTGCAGCCAGAAACTTTCTGTGCTGTTTTTGGCCGCAGCCAGAGGTTTTTTTGGTTGCAGCCAGCCCCTGTTTTCAGCACCTTGTGATTTTGAAAAGTGGTTTCCAACCCGATGTTTCCCAATCCTTTAGGGCTTTTATTAAAGCCAATTTTAACTACTTAAAGGACATAAATGATAACTAAATCTAAGTATTTTGAAGTCAATTGAGTGTTGGAATAGAGAATAACTCTTCGTCCCTAATTATAATTATAGGATACGATATTTGCCCTCCTCGGGAGAGACCTGCGACAAAGCACGCACGGAACGAACTAGGTAGTGACTCTTCTCTCATATTATGTATGATGTTTTGGCATGCATAACTTATCGTTGAATTTGTGAAATGTGTGCCATGGTCCATTACAGCGTGAGCAGGTCAGCGTGAGCCGTGTAGGGATTGACGGTGATCATTTCTAGGTCGGCCATTGAACTGCCGTCGTAATCGACATAGATATTGTGAATCCGACCCGTGGGGCGGCGTTTGTGAATTCAGCCGTGGGCTGTGTGTATCTTGCCTATATGGCTTGTATATGAAATGCATTATATGAATCCCAGCTGTGGTGAAATGTATTGTGTGGATTGTTGTGATACAATGCAATGTGAGCAATTCAGCGTGAGCAATCGTAAGGGATGACATGTGTCATACTAACCATTGTCGTTGTAACTGCCGTTGTAGTTGCTTGTTGTGGTTAATGATTTGCTTACATGCATTATTATTGTACATTATATGATTGATTTGTTACTACGAGGATTCTTTAGAATCTCACTCTCCCAAAATTAAACATTTTAGACAGGGCTGAAGGATCGAAAGGCAAACGGGCGACGAAGAGTAGTTAGAACTCCAGTTTAGGAGTATATTTTGGGTTAATGGTTATCATTGTATACCTTTTGGATATTTTTGGTAGAAACGATTGTATATAGTAAATTTTGTGTAATCCCCAAGAAAAAGGGTATGAATTGTAGGCTTTGTGCCTTGTGTAAATCCCTTTTTATTAATGAATAGAACCCGAGTGTGTCGGGAATTTATGCTGTACTCTGATATGTATGAATGAAACCAACCGGTAGAGGCCATTTTGTATTGAAATGTGAACGTGAGACCATTATCTAACAGGTTTTATAAAGATTTTTGTGAACCCTGATTTGGCAAGATTGACTTTGTTTAAGTCCCAAAATCTATTACGGTCTCTAATTCCACATTAATTACGTTTTTACAAACTAATTTCGGCCTTAATCGTGAAGGGGGTTACAATTACAATGAAAGAATTGATGCCTACTACTCGGCTTGATACTTTTCTCCCACATTTTGTGCACCTCTGGGCAGTCTCGTAACACATGTAAACCAGACTCAGTAGGTTGACAGCACCAAACACATGCAATTGAGACAAACATGCCTTGCCTCCTCAATTCATCAGTAGTTAGAAGCTTATTATGAAGGGTCAACCAAATAAAAGTACGACATCGCTATGGAACAGCCAGCTTCCAAATTCTACTCCAAATTTGCGTATCAATAAGAGCTTTGTCTTGCAACATATTATAAGCAGATTTGATAGAAAAGTGTCTATGCTTCTCCAGCTTCCAACGCACTAATTCCTCACCATTGGTCCGCCGTACTCGTTCAGTTCCTTCCAATACCTTATCACAATTGTCACAAATACCCGCCCACAACCGAGATCCTGGTCGCCGAGTATTAATACAAGGCATAAGATCATCTCCACAATGATATTTATTGCGAACAACCTGTACCCAAAGAGACTCAGGGTTCTTTATTAGACCCCATCTAGATTTGATCATGAAAGCCCTATTCTGGAGTCATGAATGACGTAACCCGAGTCCCCCTCTTCTCTTTTCTTGACAAACATCATCCCATGCAACTAAATGCACTTTCCTTTTCTCACAAGTAGATCCCCAGAGAAAGCTACGGGCATTTCTATCAATTTCATCACAAACAGCCACAGGAAGAGGACATGTTTGCATCGGATATAAAGGAATAGCCTGTACCACAGAGGAGATAAGAGTATGACGCCCAGCTAAAGAAATAGCATGAGCCTTCTAGTTGCTCAATCTTGCTTTCACCTTGTCCACTACATATTGATATATACCACCCCTAACTCTCTCATGGTGCAGTGGTGTTCCCAAATATTTCCCAAGGTCCGGTGTACTAGCAAAGCCCAGACTAGTACTAAGTTGAGTCCGTCTATTATGAGACACATTAGAGGAGAAGAATACTCGAGTTTTAGTTAAGCTCACTTTTTGACCCGAAATGCTACAGAACTTGTCAAGACAACTTTTTACAACCTCAACTTGCTCCATAGAGGCCTCGGCGAATAATATTAAATCATCGGCAAAGAAAAGATGAGAAAGAGGAGGCCCATCTTTCCTAAGCCGAATAGTTTTCCACCTTCCATTATGAAGCTTTTCCTGTATCAAATGGGCCAACTTCTCAATACAAATTACAAGGAGATAAGGAGAGATAGGATCACCTTGTCTAATACCACACGATGGAAGAAACTCTTGTGTTTTACTACCTTCCCATAGAATTTGCATTGTAACCGAAGATATACAACGACGAACCACATTGAGAAGATAGGGGGCAGGTGCAATTCCTCAAGACAGTCCAGGATGAACTCCCAGTTGAGTCGATCATATGCCTTCTCAAGATCAATTTTAATTGCCATGAAGCCCTTCTTTTTCTTCATATTGCGCATTGAGTGGATAACTTCCTGAGCAATAATAATATTATTTGACCCCAATCTACCGGGGACAAAACCACATTAATTAGGAGAAATAATATCAGGAAGACTACCCTTGACTCTATTTGCCACAATTTTTGTAATAGCTTTATAGACAACATTACACAAGCTAATAGGCCGAAAATCTTGAATATATTCTGGATGGTCTTTTTTGGGAATGAGAACAATAAGGGTCCCATTAATCTCATCAATAAGTGACGGATTCTTGAAGACCCCCTGGATAAAATTACTCACAGAGTTGCCAACATGAGCCCATTGACTCTGGAAGAAGAGAGCATTTAATCCATCAAGTCTCGGAGATTTAAGAGCACATATACTAAATATGGTATGTTTAATTTCTTCTCCTGTGACTTCCCTACCCATGGATTCCAACCTTTCTTGTTCAATAGCAGGGAAAGAGAATCTCCAGTTTAAAGTAGCCTGCCTAGAATCATTATTACAAAAGAGATTAGTATAATAAGATAAAGCAATATTTTTTATACCTTCTTTGTCATAGTGCCAGGTATCATTATCATCCATCAAGGCTTCAATTCTGTTTCTTTTCTTCCTTGCATTAGCTTTGGCATGGAAGTACTTGGTATTGTGGTCACCCATCAAATACCAATTACATTTAGCCTTTTAAGCCCACAGAGGTCTTCCTGGATTAGAATCTCCTCAAGATCTCGCCACAATCGTTGATTCAATAAATCAAGAGAGTGCTCATTCAAACAAGTACAAGGAATATTGTTCAATCCCTCCAATCTATTTATAAGATGGTGTCGACGACGGCCAAATGTCCAAATACTTCATGACTCCAACTCTTGACATCTGATGTGAATTGGGAAATATTGTCTAGTAGGTTCCACTCAGCATGCCAGGAATTTTCCATAAATTCAGCAAAATTATCATGAAGAATCCAGGATGCCACAAAACGGAAAGGGGGTTCTTGATTCACCTCTCTATGTTGTGCTTCAGAGAGACGCAGAAATAAAGGTCAATGGTCAGACTTAAAAAATGGCAAATGAATCACCGAGGCATGTGGAAAAGCCTGAAGGAACTCTGAGTTTACCAAGATTCTATCTAGTCGACTTTCACTACCTGCCCTCTTCCATGTGAAGTACGGTCCTTGACATCCCAAGTCTGACAACCCCATATTCTCGATGCCCTTTACCATATCCTTGTCAATATTACTACCAATTCCACGGTTAGATCTACGATCATGTATGTATGGAATACCATTAAAGTCTCCTCCAATGCACCAAGGACTCGAACTTAAGCTACCCAACTCCTGAAGAGCTGACCATAGACCACGACGTTTGATGGGATTCGGACCCCCATATATAGCTATAATAAAACAAGTCATATTCCCCATATCAAGGCTCACATGAATAAATTGGTCATGGGTACCTAGGACTTCAAATTTCCAGTTATTATTCTTCCAAAGAATCCACAAGCCTCCACTGTAACCTTGAGCATCAACCACTATGAAATTGTCAAAGCCCAGCCTCATTGCAACCTTTCTAGCCTTGTTGCCACCACTACGCGTTTCCAGAATAGCAAGGAAATCAAGATTATGTTTCTTAATCAATTCTCGTACTAAGCCAGGAAAGGATTTGGCCCCAGTACCTCTACTATTCCAGAATAAATAATTCATTAACAACCCGTAAGAGTAGGTTGAGCCTCACGGCTTGTAGAACTTTCTGCATGCACATGTACATCTATTGTATCATTCATAATAGAGGGCCCGTGAGTCTCTGCCACCTTTTGACTTGAAATATTAGCTCATTCTCCACTAAAAGGAAATGGGACAAGACCTACACTGTGCGACGGATCATCGTCAGGGATTTCGGTTTGCATGGCATCAGTAGAAGAGTCCATATTTTCCTGGGCATCAAGATCATTCAAAACAGCAAAAGGATTTATTATGGTGAGACTAGGTGGAGAATTAAGAAGAGATACTTGTTTAGTTGGGCCATTGTTTCTATTGGGGCCCATTCATTGTTCTTTTCCTTTAGATCCCTTGTGACTTAAATGCTTTGGTTTAGGTCCAATAGGAACCCATACCTTATTTGCATTGAGTGTTGTTCCAGACCCACGGCCAAACTTCATCCCATGGTCATCCTTCCCTTTTGCCTTATCATTATTTCCCAGGGAAACTCTCCCATCAACATTCAATTCAGGCGCGTAATTTGCATCACCCCTTTTGTTTTGAGCTATATCATTAAACTCGCGAGATCCACGCGTACGTTCTAATCCCTTCTTGTCTCCCATTCTCCTAAAATCATGTTGATATCTCTCCACTCCTTCATTTGCAGCGGACTTAGCGTGATTAGTTAATGACCCTGATTTTGCTCCCTGAATATCGATGCCAGGATTTCGTTTCCAGATCTGTCTCTTATGAAGATTTTGCAAACCGAACTTTGTCGCCGACGACATGCAGCCACCGTCGCCCAGCCCTGTGGGCTTCTCCGACTCACAGTTTCCCCGTGCAAGTTTCAAAGGATCTGACTTCAATCCATCATGCCCTCCCTTTCCCCCGACATCCTCTGGTGCAACTACCTGCTCACTCCTACTATCAATATGCTCTTCACTAACCTTTGCCGAACCAGGTGCTTCCGCCATTCTCTGAGAAGTGCCAAATTGCCCATATTGCAGAGAAGGGAAAGCTTCTTGATGGTGACCATAGATGCCACAATTAAAGCATACTAAGTGCAATCCTTCATATTCTAGAACAAACTTCCTGCCAAAAATCTGTATAGTAGGAATCAGCTTTAACTGCAAATCTAGCTCAACACATACTCGAGCAAATCTTCCTCGAGAGCTAACTGAAGTAGCTAAGTCCACCTTTAAAGTTCTTCCAACCATACCGCCAAGCCTAAACAGCGATTCATAATTATAGAACTCCACCGGCACTTATCGGATGCGGATCCACGCTGCCACTTTCCGTTGGTTCCATGCATTCCATGGATCAAAATTTGGCCTCCACCTTTGTACCAATAGGTAATGATCTGCAACAATCCAAGGACCCTCCTGATAAACATACTGCAAATCCTCATCAGATGCAAAAGACGCAATAAAGTAACCATTCTCCAGATCCAAGAGCTTGAAAGGTGACCCAAACTTCCAGAGATTGTCTAGTTTTGACGCATCCTAAACCACGGAATATTAATATCCAGCGGTTTGATGATCAGAGACCTCCTCCACGGTGCACACCAGGCCTCATACTCCTCCTGAGTAACTTTAAGAGAAGGGCATCAATCTCGACGACTTCCATCGTCTGCATGTACCTTGGAAGCCTCTGAACCAGAGTCAACATTAGAAAAGTAACCTTTCAAACCATCGATATAATCCTTCCACGCTGTATCCATCATAGAACTGCCCCTATATGATGCTTGCTTAACCCTTTCTTCCAGGTTCAGCACTTTATCTTTGTATGAGACCGATTTTTCAGTAGATCCGCCACAAGCAATGGCCTCCTTCCTGTCATTCTCTTTTGTCTTTATTCGGACCTTCTTTGTACTACGTGCAAGAAGGTCGGCCTCCTCTGCAGAACCATGTCCTTCCAACCCCCGTTCCTCCAATCCAACGATCGCCTCTGCATGCATCCCTTACCCTGCCAGTAACCTATCTAAATAATGAAACAGAACAAGAAAAGCATTGAGAGAACCTTCTTTTGTCTTGCTTCATTTTCAAGTCTTTGGATTCTGAATAATTCACCAAATGTTCTCTTTTATCTTCCTATATTCTTTTTTTAGAGGATTCCATATTGTTTAATCAACAATTTTATCAGCACATTCAATACCCTTCTTTGAACATATTTAACCCACCTTAAAACAATTTTATGCTATTTTCTCTTCAAAAGAAGCTATTTCAATCCTTCTATATATATGTCTATTTTATTATTATTAAGCGATATTGTTATTTTGCAAAAACTTTCAAAGCAAAGAAGAAAGCATATCCGTGCCACATGGAATCATATGTGGCATAAGATATGAAGTGGGAGGCATCAGTTTGGCTATCATTGGAATATGGCGGCTCTGCTCCTTTTTTAACACTAGCTAAATGATGTTAATCCCAGAAAATTTTTTAAATACCCATAACTTATTTATAAAAACTTTTGTAGGCAAAAATAATCCTTAATTGTTTAAAATAGAATAACATTAATTAAGCCAGTCTAGTATAATTTTTAAGTAGGTTGTATAAATGTCTAGTTCAGACTAAAAAAGCAATTCAGAAAAATTAGGTATTTTTGGACCGAGGAATATTGCCCTGGATATTGCTTTACCTTTTCTCAGCTCTCATTCTATAATTAATTTTCCAAATGGAGATTTATCCCTAATTTTCCATATATATGTGTGTGTATTAAAAAAATTAAAATGCGTTTAGTAGAAGTTATTTCCAACTAGTATCCTAAATTAATGCTTGGTTTATCCAACACCCTAAAATATTTTTTAATATCATCTAGTATTCTAAACTATATTTTGTGCAATTTTTCCCTTAAAGTATTTTTCTTACCAACAATGAGCACTCTAAATTTATGATATTAAGTACTCTTAAAAATAATACTTGAGGGTGCTAGATGCACTAAGAATTAACAAAAGAAACAAGGTAAGTTGTATAAAAAATACTTTAAAATATTGGATCAACTCTAAATTAGTTTAGCATACTAATTATTGCTGAAATAAATACTCTTTTTTATGGTGTGAACCAATAATATCCTCAAATTATTTTAGACTTAAACCTATTCAGAGTATTTGTCAACACCCGTTTCCATTTCAATAATCGAAGAGTAATAAAGACGGAATTCCATGGGCATATAGAGAAGTACAATTATAATGATAAAAATATTTGTTTACAATCCCATCGTCGTTCGTCAATGAAATATAGAAAATACAGAGGAAACTTAATATTTACATAATTCTCCAAAATATCTAAGGCATAAACTAATTATAATCATGATCTTGTCCTCGCCTAGAGACACGAGCCAATTACTTCTCGGCGTCTATGCCGTTGCCCTTAGACTCACTGGCATCCACTGAGATGTTTATTTAAAAATAGGGTGAGATTCCGAAGAACCCCAATAGAAACATGTTATCGTTCATAAAAAAATGCGAAAAGTAAATATGATATATGTCATGCATGCACCAATTAAGGAACAATATAAATATATCATCTGCATGTATACATGAGTAGGGCTTAGCCCCACTAATCTGCACCGATTGGGTTCTCACCAACTCCAGTGTAAGTGCCTCTGACACTTCTGGTCCCTCTCTGGGCAAATCGTGTTGATTAAATAAGTACGTTTACAACCATGTCATCCACACAATCATATAACTATGGCATGATGTATGAAGGATAATGTCCCTACCTCAAAGTTTTATAATCCTTTGTTTAACGGTGTCTCGTAAAACGTGTCATTCCGACTTTCAACTCGGTCCTAAAATATTAAATGTACAAGAAATATGTTATAACCTATCCAATATCATTTTAGACTCTTCCATAGTGTTTATTGTGGTTATATTAGTCTATGGTGAAAATTTACTAAAATGCCCCGGGACCCTGGCTCTACCCCGCCGTACCCAGCCCGATGGCACGTTTTCCCCAAATTTTTTACCAAGGCTATTCTGACTTATTTTCGCCCAAGGAATCCATTTCCAGGCTCGAAATCACCAATTCCACTGTTAAATTACAAAAATACCCTTGACAGCCCCTATTTAGGGATTTCAGTAATGTTTTCGTAATTATGTTTTTTCGGCCTCTATCGAAAAAGTGGTCAACTGTAACCCCACCTATTTTTTCCCACTGAGTCCAAATGGAACAATTTATTTCATGAAAATCCAACTCCTACTACCAGTTCTGGTTCTGGTTCTGGCCGAAAATATTAAGGAAAAAAAATGAAAAAAATGGGGTTTTGTGTTTTAGCTTCCAAAATTTATACTCTTCCACTTCTAATCCTTGATTAACTCACTTAAACACTTCCTAATCATGATTTAAAGAATTTTGGGCAGCATAACCCCTTAGGGTTATGACTTTTCCAATTTTACAACTCAACCCAAAAATCATAAAAACCAAACAACAATTACCAACAACAACTTCATACTAACATAAAGTTGAGATTTGTATAATTACCTCTTAACTTCTTGGATTCTCTTACTCTAGGCACCTCCTCCCTCTCTTCTTGATCTCAAAGTGTGACTTCACCACCATGGATTCATGAGAAACAAGAGTTTAGAGAAGGATTCTAAGGAAATGCTATAAGAAAAACCAAAAAAACCTTACTTACCTTAACCTCTTTTTCCTCCTTCTCTCTAATCTTCAAGAACTTCACAAGCACACACTCTCTCTTTTCCTTGTGTTATGGCTGAATGTGTCTTGAAAGAGGAGGGAGTAAGTGTTTTATTAGTTAAGTTTTCCTTCTTCCTAGCCCTTAATTTAATCAAGAGCTCCCAATGTGACATTTGTCACAAACCCTTATCTTCCTTAATTAACTTGCCATTAAATTAAATCAATTCTCTTCCTTTCTTGCTCCTCAATCCGTGCTCCCCCCATTTTGCTCCAAGTAACTCATTCTTCTTTTTCTATGTCCACATTTACACTCTTCCATGCAATCATGTTTCTCATTTCTTCACTCAAGCTTCTCCCATCATGCATTACACCATTCTTCATGTTGTGTAAACTCCATCTTTGTCATCATTGACTATGCTTACCATCATGACTCTCTTCTTGTAGTATATGATCATGAACTTAATATTTTTTTCCTCATGCTTCATGGTTGGACGAAAATAATGAGAGGAAGGGAAGGAAAAATTGTTTTTCACAATTCCATAATTCATATAATTGAATTATGTATAATCCCCCTAAATTTCACAATTCTTGATTTATTCTACCAAGAATAATCCTATTATGCATTTTCCTTTATTTTTCTTGATTAATTGGAATTAACTCCAATTAATTGGAAAATAATTAATCTTGGGCTAAATTGGAAAAATTATGATTTTGCAATTATCTTTATAATTTAATTCATTTTTTAAATTAATTTACCCATTTCCTTATGAACATGAATATTTCAAAATTCATAAGATTCAAATTTCATAAATATTCACTATTTTATTGAATTTCTTAATTAATTATAATATATTTTTAGCGAATATAAAATTTGGTGTGTTACAGTACTAAGATTAAAGAACAAATGTGAGATTATAAGTTCAGCTAACTGTAATAAAAAAAAATAGTTCAGCAAAAAAATACTTTCCGATGGTAATTAATGCAAGTTTAAGAAAAACACAAATAAAATAAAATAGGGGAAAACCGTGAGAGACCAGACATTTTCCCCATTCCCTCCCTGCCACCGTCGAGCTCAAGCATCAGCAGGGAAAAGCTTCAAGAACATTTTCCCTCTCACTCCAAAACCCCACTGCCTTTACCCTTTTCCTTCTCGCCTGTGGGATGCATGTGCAGAGTTTCGATTCATCAGCCCCTCTTCGTTCTTCATTCCCGCCCCTCTTCAGTCCGCCGTCGGCGGTGTATTAGCTTCTTCCTCTGTTCGCGACGCTGCTATGGTGAAGCTTTCTCTTTTTTTTGTTGCCGAAAGTGAGGTTTAGGAGCTCAATCACTCATTTCATCGTTCCTTCGTCGTCTTTTCTGCTAGTGGTAAGCTCGAACCCATTTTTTTCCGTTGGTGGTTTCTGCTGATTGAAATTATTTGATTAAAAATGTTTATTGGAAAAGATGAAGGATCTGATATTAACTTTGTTGAGTAATTGATTGTTTTGAAATCTTAAGAGACTTTGTTGATGCTTGTGAGTATATTATTTGTTGGTAGTTTATGAATTGGGGTGTTCGTTGTATGAGCTAATCTTGAGTTCCTGCAAGTGTTCGATAAAATGTTCAAAGGACGAGGCTCATTTTGATGTGCTTTTATAGTATTTTGGTGGTGGAGAAGAATTTAGATTCTATGTTGGGTTGATGATGATTTAAATCTTCCTTAAAGATAAAATTTGGAATTTGATGATGTTAGAAAGAGTTTGAATGGAAATTTTAAGAATTAAGTGATCTATCTTATGTTAACCTTTGCGATGCCTATGAAGTGTTTGATTAAATGCTCGAGAAAGGATATTTTATGGAATTGAGGAATGGAATCTGGTGGTGGTAGCATTGAATAAATTGTAGTATAAGTGTTACTTACTCTTCTCTATTGAAACTTGGATAATGTGGACATTGAATATATATGCATATGGATAAATTGTGGTGATTTTGTGTTGGATTAGAAATTGGATTAGGTAACTGTGTGAAGCTATTTTGTTAATTGAGGAGGTAAAATTGGTGAATTGTTTGATAGATGAAGTTTTGAGTTATTGTGGCAAACTAGTGTGGCGAAGGCATTATCAATCAAACTATAGCCTAGGAGTTAAGTATCCTCTTTAATGTAGTTTGAAAGTTTAATGAGAGCACTTAAACATGTTGAGAGTAGAATATATTTTATGAAATTATTGAAGAGCTCAGAAGATAAACTACTCATTTGATTGTTAGGAGGGAGCTCTAATTGTTATTAGTTCTTTTTGAGAGTTAAAAAAAATTGGCCATTTGTTCCCATATTTTCTGTTTTTAACCTATTTTTACTATCGCTATTCTACCTTCGATGAATTGTTTTTCTCTATTGTCTTCCATTTTGATCTGATATCAGTGTTGTTGTATATGATATGTCTCCTAATACTTGATACTTTTTACACCTACATTTGAATGAAAGTGGTGGCGTAATTGTGTACAAGTCTATTGGGAATGGGGAAATTGAATGGTTGGGTTCCACATTATTTTGCTCACTTCTGTTTGTTAACTCAAATTAATCAGGTCTCTACATTTTTTTTTTCATTCACAGGAGCTTTGATCTGCAAGATTGTAGCATAGCTTGGAGCTTTGGAGCAAGTGTGTCGATCTGCTTCTCCTCTCAAATGGGCCTCATCCAACTAGCACGAGTATCCAGAAGATTCATCCATACTAGCTTCTTCCACTCTCCAAATCTTTTTCCTGCTTGTTCTATTACATCAATTCCTAGTTCCCTAGTTTCTGTAGGAAGTTCTATTTTCTATCAATATTTGAAACCCCTGGACCAAAACACATTTGAATCTGTACGATATCATCCTTCTTCAGGCTACCACACATCCATTAGTGATAGCATAATGCGAGCAAAAGCATTTTCTAAAGCCAAAGACATGAACCCAGACAATGTTAATGGTCTCACAGCTGAAGCAATTTGTAAAATTTTATCAAACAGTCCTAGTTCTAGAGTTGAAGAGTCTCTCAGTAATATTTCAGTGCAGGTATCACCAGAACTGGTAGTTGAGGTCTTAAAGAAGCTAAGCAATGCTGGTATTCTTGCACTGTTGTTCTTTCGTTGGGCTGAGAAGCAAAAGGCGTTCAAATACAATACAGAGAGCTACAATGCTTTGATTGAGGCATTGGGTAAGATTAAACAGTTCAAGATGGTATGGAATTTGGTTAATGACATGAAACGTAAAAAGTTGTTAACTAAAGACACTTTTGCATTGGTTGCACGGAGATATGCAAGAGTTAGAAAGGTCAAAGAAGCAGTGGAGACATTTGAGAGGATGGAGAAGTTTGGGATGAAGCTGGAAGTTTCAGATTTTAATAGATTGATTGACATTTTAAGCAAGTCAAGGTGTATTGAGAATGCACAAGAGTTGTTCGAAAAAATGAAGAAAAGAAGGTTCGCACCTGATGTCAAGTCCTACACAATATTGCTAGAAGGGTGGGGTCAGCAACAAAATTTGCTGAGGCTCAATGAGGTCTACCGGGAGATGAAGGATGAAGGACTTGAGCCAGATATTGTTACCTTTGGCATTATCATCAGTGCACATTGTAAGGCTAGGAAATATGATGCAGCTATTGAGTTCTATCATGAGTTGGAAGCCAAAAATTTGAGGCCCACCCCTCATATATTCTGTACTTTGATTAATGGATTGGGTTCTGATAAGAGATTGGATGAGGCTCTCAAATATTTTGAGAAATTCAAAGCTAGTGGTTTTGCCCCAGAAGTACCAACTTATAATGCTGTTGTCGGGGCTTACTGCTGGTCAATGAAGATGCGCGAGGCATACAGGATGGTTGATGAAATGAAAAAATGTGGGGTTGGTCCAAATTCTCGAACATTCGACATAATGCTACATCACTTGATAAAGGCTCGAAAAACAAAGGAAGCTTTCTCAGTTTTCCAGAGAATGAGCAGGGACTCTAGTTGCGAGCCTACCGTGAGCACCTATGAGATCATAGTGAGGATGTTTTGTAATGAAGAGCGAGTTGATATGGCAATCATGGTTTGGAATCAGATGAGGTTTAAGGGCATTCTTCCAGGAATGCATATGTTTTCCACCTTAATCAATGCATTATGCCTTGAAAACAGATTAGATGATGCTTGTAAATACTTTCAAGAGATGTTGGATGTAGGCATTCGACCTCCTGGTGCGATGTTTAGTAACTTGAAACAGTCTCTTCTTGATGGAGGTAGGGAGGATACAGCTAAAATATTGTCTCAAAAGATTGATAAGATTAGGAAAACTCCTATCATTGGATGAGGCTGAATATATCACAAGAATCCGAAGGGAGGCCTAAGGTTATCTCATCCATCCGTATCAGTCTCAAACTATTTTAAGCGTATGATCGATTATTCCATGGATCATTGCCAAGGTCAGCAGCATCTGAGGAGGGCCAAAGGAAGAAGAAACAACAACTAAGTTTTATTTCATTAGGTGGGGTGGCTACATGGATCGCACGATGCTATTGTGCTCCATCGAAAAGGCCGAATGAAGAAGCTTTTCAAAAGTTTGATTTGTAGGCATCTTGCTTTACAATTGACCCATTTCTTACGTTGGACTTCCCTTTAAAAACTTCCGCTGTTCTAACTTCCTAGTTAGTCGCCCTTGAGATGATTTCTCTTTCATTGTTCCCCTGTCCAACAACCATGGCATTATATGCTTTTTTGCCGGAAAATATCAGCTTGTGGGGTTTCTCTTCCATTGACAAAAGCTGAACTATGCTTTATTTATCATCATGGTTTGCATTCTGCATGGAATGAATGTTTCATAAGTGATTCTTCGGCTCATCACTATGGACTCTAGTGCAAAACACCCTTTCTGGTGGCTGATAAATGGAATTAGACGTTTAACAGAGATTGGCATATTGGAACTTTTTCTAAGGATAATACATCAACGAAGCTAGGAGGATTAGGAGGCAGAATACCAGCAATTAAGGGCCTGGCCGAATCCTGAAGGAGAGGGTCTAATAGGAGAAACAAAGTCACACACCGAGTCAAGAAGATGAATTGGAACAGGGTCGTGAGCATATATGTCAATTTGTTTTCATAAGCATTTTTGTTCAATAATTAATTCAACAGGGAATCGTTTCTTTCCGTTTATCTACAAATTTTTAACTATTTTAGGGACAATTAATTATTTAATCCTTATAGTTTGACCGAGTTGACGACTTAGTCTCTTATAGTTTCCTAATTTTTATAAAAACTGAGTCTCTCATTCCTCATCCTATGAAGCGCTGATAGGGAGAAAAGTTATTTATTTGGCATCCTAGTTGGCAGGGCCACAATCAAAATGTCATATTCTCATTCCTCCCTCCCTCCTCCTCTCTCTCTGCCGGACGCTTTCTTCTTCCTCTGCCTCTTTGCTTTTTTTCCTCAGCCATACTTTTCCGGTTTGGGCAGCTGCACTAATCCTCCTTTCACTCCATCGGCCAAAGGAGCAATCTGCAGAAGGAGGGAGGAGTGAGAATCTGACATTTTGACTGTAGCCCTGACAACTGGGATGCCAAATAAGCAAATTTCCTCCCTATTAGTGCCACATAGGACGAGTTATGAGAGACTCAAATTATTTATAAAAATTAGGAAACTATAAAGACTGAGTCGTGATGAGTTAAACTATAAAGATTAAGTCGCAAAATCGGTCAAATTATAAGGACTCAATAATTAATTTTCCCACTATTTTATTTTTATTGCAACATACCCCTCTAGTCCTTGTTATAAGGCATATCTAAAGAGTTGATCTTGATCCTAAATATAAGATATACTTCTCATATTTTTTAATCTTTTCTTAATTTACCACCATTGATGCTCTCTCAATAATAATCAAGGAGAAGAAGAAATGAGAGAATTAATTAAAGGAAATGAGTTAGGTGTTTTAGACAATAGATGTCATATTAACTAATTTAACTAACTTTTTTAATCTAATTAAATTAGGTAAATATATCTTATATTAACAACAAGAGAAGTATCTTTTTATTTCTTCATATCTAAATAAATGTTTCCCCTGATGTTTTCTTATAAAGACAAAATGATGTTTTAAAGATAAATTAGCTTAGACTACAACATAAGCAAACGAGGAAAAAGAAAAATTACACAAGTGCTGGACAAAATTGAAAGAAACTAAATAATCTTAACAAATAAAGGATATATTGACTTATGATATCAAGCTGATCAGACTTTGTTTCCCCTGATATTTTAAAGTTAAATATCCTTCTTATCTAAATTGTTAGAAGCTTTTCAAGTTAAGCCTTCATTTCAAAATAACTAACTAATATTTCCTCAGGCCCTAAAAATAAGTTAGAATTGATTTTTTTCAAAGAGATTAAGAAAGTTAAATAAGTTGCTTAATGATATTATATGTTATGTATCCTTATTAGATTATATATCAGTTTAGTAGTTAAATTAATAGTTTGAAGAAAAAAATAAAAATACTCTAAAGTAATTTAACTAGCTAGCTTCCTTAATCTCTCCAAAAAAGTCAATTTTATCTTATATTTAGGATTTGAGAAAGCATCATTTAAGGTTATGCGCATAATTTAAGATATTAAATAGCTTAGAATATAATTTGACCAAAATATTCTCAATTAATAAAGATAGAAAGAGTATTTGAGATTATTTGCCTTCTAATTGTTTTGAATGACAGAAAAAACATTGTGACGAGATCTTTAGATAGTTTACGTTTAATATTTTTAATTAGTAGTATTTCTTACAAATAAGTTTTTGTTTACGAATAACAGTTTAAAAAGGATCTTTATTTCATACTTTTATTTTATTAAAAATAAACTTATTGAAATAAAATAATATTTATGAACCGTTCATTTTGGTCCGGGGTCCTAATGAACACCGAGGCGGATCCCATGGGAAGATTTTGGAGAGAAATTTGGGGCCTGTTTATTACGTGGACAATTGAGGAGGGAAAGGGAAGATGGCCAAGTTCCATAGGCAAAAACGTGTTTGGCTGGCGAAAGTTGTCGCAACTCATATTCCCGCCAACTTCAATTTTCCTTTAAATATGGGAAAATGGGTTCCCACCAAAAGTAGGATCAACTTGAAATTGTTCCCGGGAAGCATAAAATGTGGGACAAAAAAGCCCCTGCAAAACATTAAAATAGCTAAAAGACAGACGCAGAATGCGCGAAACCAGATTGGTGTGTCGAAGGCGTGTCTGGAAAAGGGAAGAGGCGAACAACATGCGAAGTTGAACTGGAATCAAGGTAATGCTCGTCTGATTATATTGTGGTCTATTGCGTGAAGTGGGCAATATTTTCTCTCTCTACTCTTTGTGTTGAACCTGACATGGGAGACGCGCAAAAAGATAAAGGCTATGTATATGTTATAAATTGGTATGTTTGTGATGTGGGTCTTCTCTGCTGAACAGACGTGAATGAAAAGCAGAGTCCAAAGTTGAAATGTGCGTGGTTGCTTGGCATGTAACAGTGTGCTCTATCTTTGTCTTGCAATTGGGTTTTAATTTTAAGTAGATGCAATTTATTTCATGAATGCTTAACAGTGAGTGAAGTTGAAAGTTTTGCTGGCTGTGGGTAATGTCGAATGAACATAGGTAGATGGAAGCAATGAAAGATTAAAAATGTCATTAGAAAGATAGAATGGGTTAGATGGTTGATGCATAAGATAAGTGGGTTGTGATTTTAATGTGTGAAAAGTGTGAGTGTAATTAGTGTGGTTTGGAAAGAGGAGTTGGTAGATTATACTGTAAAACGAATCAATGTGAGAAAAATTGTGTAGGTATGGAGCCACAATCGGATCAAATGTTTGCCATGTTGGCTGGGTGCCTAGCTTTACTTCTTGTAGTTAGGAGGTTGCTTTTAACCATGATTGTTACTGTGGGGGGAGGTAGATCGAGGCACATACGAGATAGGTCTTTTAGATTAGATTTTTATGCAAAGCGAGCAAATTTGAGGGCAATGATATACAGTAGTGACACTACTTGCTTTAACGAAATTAGGATGTACCATGCAACCTTTGATAAATTGTGTCACATGTTAGACACAATTGGTGGATTAAGACAACAAAACATATGTTAGTTGATGAGTAAGTTGTAATGTTCCTGCACATATTGGGGCATCATGTCAAGAACAGGGTCATTCAGTTTGAGTTTGGTAGGTCGGGTGAAACAATTAGTAGATACTTTAAAATTATGTTGAATGCAACAATTAGACTGCAATCATTGCTTTTGAATAGAGCAGAGGCCATTCTGGAAGACTCAAATGATCATCACTTGAAGTGGTTCAAAGTATAAAACTTTTGTAGTTGTGTCATAAAGTGCATTTACTTTGTAAGCAAAAATGAAATGTATAGGGCTGACATTCCTGATTGTGTTTGTAGGGGTGCTTAGGTGCATTAGATGGTACTCACATTCGTGTACAAGTCCCGGCAGAGCATAAGGGCAAGTACCGAAATAGAAAAGGAGAGGTGACAACCAATGTCCTAGGTGTATGCTCACCGGATGCGTAGTTCATCTTTGTATTGCTTGGTTGGGAAGGGTCAGCTGCGGATGGGAGGGTGTTGAGGGATGCTATAAGGATATGACATAGCCTACGAGTACCACGAGGTATGGCCTTCAATTTTCCATTTTTAGTGTAAGTTTGTATGATTCGGGCATGTAATGTGCAAGTTAGGAGCATTGCTCATATTAAATTTTTTATTGGCTGGGGCAAGAAAGTACTACTTGGTTGATGCGGGGTACACGAATTGCCAAGGTTTTTTGCAGCCTTATAAAGGGCAAAGGTACCACTTGAATGAGTGGAGGCAGGGACACCAACCCCAAACTCCACATGAGTGCTTCAACATGCGGCATTCGTCCACCCAAAATGTCATTGAAAGGTGCTTCAAGATACTAAAGTTGCGTTGGGCAATAGTGAGGAGTGCTTCTTTTTATCCAGTAAAGATTCAAAATAGATACATTGTGGCATGCTGTTTGTTACATAATCTAATTCGTCGGGAAAGAATTCAAGATCCACTGGATGAGCAGCTTGAGACCTTCAAACTACCACCACCAACAATTGACAACACGCCCATGATGACTATGGAAAGTAGTGATATGCGGACAAACTTTAGGGAAGAGCAGGAAAATGAGATGTTTGCTTCCTATGTGGCTCATAGGGATGACATTTGATGATGTTGTAGAATTATATTTGAAAAATAATGAACATTGCCTTGCCTATGTTTGTGTGTAAGGACAAAGTTTGTGTTATGTGTATTTGAATTTAATTTAAGTGCAAATTGTTGCCCCATGTGCGTATGCTTTATTGTTGAATTTAATTTATGTTAACAACTTTTTATTTTATGCCTGAGTCTTAATAGATGGACCAGACTGAAGAGTCAAACAAGTTAAAGCTTAAAATGTGGTCGTCCGAGGAGGACAAGGTCTTGGTGGCTGCCTTGTAACTCTGAGGATGGAGCAAAAGTTCATGGCGGACAATGGTTTCAAGCCTGAATTTGCTAATGCTCTGCAAGCAATGATGGAAGAGAAGCTCCCTGGATGTGGGATCAAAGCATGCCCTCACATTACCTCCAGGATCAAGACCTTGAAACGGCTGTGGTAGGCGGCTTACAATATGGTTTATGGCACCAACACTTCAGGCTTTGGTTGGGATCCTAATAAAAAAAATTGTGACTGCTGAAAAAGAAGTCTGGGATGAGTATGTGAAGGTATGTGACATTGATAAGGAGTTAATTGCATTGAACTGAGTTCAAAAGTCATAGGTGTAGGGTTAAGGTACATGTCCTTACAAATTTTTTTTTGCACTTTTAGGTTCACCCTAGGTCAGGACAGTTTAGGACCAAGTCTTTCCCAAACTTTGAAAATTTGTGCTTCGTGTGGGCTAGGGATAGGGCAGTTGAGGAAGAAGGAATATCCCCTATTGTTATGGAAGAGGAAATCAATGTTGAAGTTGATGACCTTCCAGAATCCCCTCAGATTGTAGGGACTGAAGTGGACTTGTCACAAACCATGGGAGAAACTCCTCCAAACACTACCCACATCAATGATACCTCTTCCTATCCAAGGAAGAAGGGTAAAGTGAACAATTGCTGAAGTTTTGCGCGAAACTGTGACATCGTTGGACAAAACCATCGTTCATGTCTTTGAGAAACTAGGCAACAAACTGTCAAGTCAGGAAAGACAAGCACAATTAGATGCAAAAGGTGTTGATATGTTCATGGAAATTGTTTAGCTTGAAGGCTTGTCACAGTCTGAAAAAAATGCAGCTCATATCAAGATTGTGGGTTCTGAGCAACTACTCAATGCGTTTGGAAAAATACCAACGGTGTACAAAGCCTCATGGATCCGCAGCTTATTGGAAAAGTAGTTAGGTTATGCAACCGTACCTTTTTGTGGATTAGTATGTATGTAGTGCCTGTAGAATATATTTTGGTGTAACATAGTGCGGAAACACAAGTGTCTAGCTCTTTTGGTGTAATATAGTGCAAAGGCACAAATGTCTATATGTTTTAGGTCATACAAATGGTCTGCAAACTTTGGACCATGTTAAATCAAGGAATGTAAACATGGCACAAAGTTTGTGTCCACTGGAATGTCAATGTATAATTACGGTATTTAAACTTTGGATATGTAATTATGCTACACAAACATGTGATGTGTGACAGCTTGTCACTTTTTGTGGATGAAATATAATGTTCCCAACTTTGTTCTCAGTCTGAAAAATTATGTTGTTGCACATGCCTGTTGTTGTCTTCCTGTATGTAAGTGCTTCAACCTGAAATACATAGATTGCAGGTTCGTATAGCAGGGGTTGCTGATGTAGTACCTGATATGTTTGTTGGAATTTTTTTTAACATGGATATCAAGTTCGAATTCTTTATGTAAGTTCGAACATACAAAATTCATTAGCAATTTGAACCTGACATGTTGTATGTCTCATTCATAGATGTGTGAAATCTGGTTGTGTGTCTACTAAATTGATTCGAATGTATAACCTACAATGGGTTTGAAGTTCGAATTCACTATGTAAGTTCGAACTAGCAAATGTAATGCACAATTAGAACCTCACATGCTCATATGTAAATTGGTAAGAAAGTTTGAATGCGACATGTAAGTCGAACTTCTTATCCAAGGATAATTTGAACCAATACAGCATAGTTGATACCCAAGTTTGAACTTAGGTATATGGTTCGAACTTCTGATAGCGTCCATATGAACAAGTTACTACAAAATTAATTAAACTATTTAAAGATGCCACGCATGTCGATCTCAGTGGAGTAGCGGTTTAAATTTTAGGTCAATCGTTCTAAAGACGGTTTGCATTTTCTATTTTTACAATCCAAGACAATCTAGCTCTCAACATATAGGTGAAAAATCCGAGCCTCTGCAACTTTCCTCATCCAAATGAAATATTGGAGCGCCTTGCCATTGAAACAGATTAGATTATGACATTGTGAAAAAGATCCTCTTTTAACTTGTTAGTTCGTACTTGTTTGATAACCCTGAGTGTCTGATCTTGTTAATGTCTGTTTGGATTAGCGGTAGAAGTTGATTTTCTAACATGATTTATGGTGTGCGAGGTAAGTATGTGAAAGGGGTTTTACCTTGATTTATGTGAATGTACTTTTACAACGTTAACTCAAATGTGCACTAATTCGTACTTGTTTGGATCACTTTTGGACACCTCAAAGGTGCTTATCTACAAAAATCAAGACAAAATTCTTCTCATATATTTACTTTGTATGTCTTAAATCACGACTGAAATGCTGCTTTTGAATATTGTAATCATTATTCCACTATTTCTTTATGAATAATTTGGTAAAATAGTTGACTTTTGTTTGGTTTCTAAATTTCTCACTTAAACTTTCGGTTTACTATTTGGCGTAGCAGTAAGGTTGTTGTCATGTGATCTGGAGGTCACGGGTTCAAATCCTAAAAATAGCCTCTTTAATTGTGAGGATAAGGCTATGTGTATCTATTTTTCCCCAAACCTCACTTAGTGAGAACCTTATGCTTTGGGCCACCCCTTTTTTCGTTTACAATTCATTTGATGAATTGAGGCCCTTCAAGTAATAGTGTCACCTCTTGTGTGGGAATCAAGATAATTAAACCCGGACCGGTCAGTGAACCGATTGGGGTACCGGGTCAAGGGTCAGTAGGTCAAACTGGAGCTAAACCGGGATCAAACCGGTGAGAAATGGAATATTTTAGATTTATAGTATGAAATTTTAAAGGAAAAATAAAAAAATTGACCCGGACCAGACCGGTTTAGAGGCTGGGTCGCCGGTTTCCCGTCCGGGTTAGATAAACTGGGTGGGAATAGTTTTTTGGTTCCAAATATTTTTCTTTCTTGGCTGAAAGTTCTATCCTACCAAATATAACGTAGATTGAAACTAGTCCATTTATTTTCATGATTGTCTCTTAACAACTTCTATTTGATTATTTTAAAGACCACTTTAGCCGGGGTGTATTCCTCTAATGTAGGAAGACTTGCTCCAGTCGTTTTGACTTGTTTTGATGTTTAATATGTTTTATTGTACCTATTATCCAAGCTAGCTTGGCCGCTTTATGTATAAAAAAAAAAAGACCACTTTAGCATAAAAAAAGTGAAGTTGATACAATTGGATGATGTAATAGATTGCATGGTGGAAAATCAATTTATTCAGTAGCTAAGGGATGTGATCTCCTGCTAGGGAAGTTTCAAAGAAAGCTTGCCTCCAATCATTAGTTATAAACAGACAGGCATTTAAATTTGTTGACCACAGCCTAAAACGTAACAAGAGTTTATTAAACATATATCTCTCTCTTCAACCTCTTTCTTTTTATTTTCTTCTTCATATACATTTGTTCGGTAACAAGAGTTCATTTTCATACTTTACAGTTTATTTTCATCTAACGATTGGGGGAGAGTGGTTTGATTTGAAAGCTGTGTATCATATCACATTTGTCATTGTGTTAAACTCCCACTTTAGCCGTTTGAAACAGTTTTTAATTTAAGATCAAAATATGAACATAAATTTAAAACTATAAAGATGAAAGATATAACTTCAAAACATCTTTTAATGATGGCTTGTTTGGGATAGTGTTAGGAAGTCTCAAAAGTTAGTTGGCATTAAAAAAAAAGCTAGTTGAATAAAAAATTATGCCTTGACATGGCTCTAGGGATAACTAATTTCTTATCTAAAAGCTACTTTATAATTGAAGCAATTTTTTTCAGCTTCTATCTTTTAAATTTTAGCTTTTCTTTAGATTTGAATATTATAAAATTGACTTTTCAATATTTCAGTCAAGAAATTTTTTGTTAAATTGATTTTTTTTAATAAAAACATATCTAAATATAAATCACATTATATTGATTGACTTTTATCTCAACTTCAGTTTGTAAAAGTCAGTTAGGGTAAAAGCTACTTTTACTAACGTTAATCTAAGGAGGCAAAAACTCCACGTTGCTAGCTAGCTTCTTAACATATTTTATTTGGCGAACAGCTAGCTCCTTAATTATTTTGTGCAAGGTAAGAAAAAAAAGCTCCATGTAGCTAACATGAGTTTGTTCATAACTTCATATATGCACTCAAGCCTTGTTGACCTTTGACACTTTCTTTTAATTTCACTCTTCAACCAATCCTTCTTGTTATTAAAATAATAATACAAATAGAAATTAGTTTATTTGAAAATATAATTTTTTTTAAAAAATTTGTGGGAATAAATGAAGGGGTGGAATCAGTGGATATAAACCAGAAGGAACAAAGGGTGAGAGTGAAGGGCTATGCGGAAGCAGAAGAAGCAATAGAGGAAGTGAAGACCACAACAAGGAAGAAAGTAGCGGCATGGCCTTTTGTGGATCATGACTTGTGACTTTCCCTTGTCAAAATGGAGTTTATGACATTATTTACATATGGAACAGCTAGCTTCGACTGTTGGGGGTCCCGGCCGGCCGGAGCACCACTCTTGATTTTTTTTTTAAAAAAAAATTGATGGATAAAATAATAAAAGTGTCAAAACTTGAAAAATTCAATTTGGTACTTAGTACTTTTAAGTCTTTTTAAAGTGTTAATAAACTTTTTAGGATTTTACAATTTCAAATAGTATTTAATTGGCATTTTCCCAATTATCTATTGTATTATTTTTATTATATTATATTTATGCCTCTTTTTTCTTTTTAATTTTTTTTATTGTTTTCCTTCATCATATTTTTTAATCTGAAACTAAATCATCATCAATTTTCGTTTTTGAATTTTTCAAATGACTCAAAATGTCATTTCCTGATCTAGCACTAATCATCATAAAAAAGAATTTGGTTTTTATGGTTATTCATTTTTTTTTAAAATTTTTCTCCTTAATGATATTTCCAGATCTTGAACCAAATCATTATCAATGGCAATAAAACACCATCAATTTTTGTTTGTGATTTTTTCCACAATAATAATTCATAATGTCATTTCCTGATCCTGCACTAATAATTATAAGGGAGAATGACAAAAAAATACCACTTGAACTTCAAAAACCCCAATTAATCCTTTGACAAAGATTTGCGTTGTCAATCCCAGGGTTATGGAAACCGGATCTGATCGGCCGGTCTGGCCCAAAAACCGGCAAACTGGCCAGTAGACCGGTCCAGTTCCCGGTCCGGTTTCCAATTTAATTTTTTTTTATATTTCCTTTAGAATTTCATACCAATAAGCCTAAAATCTTTAATTTCTCACCGGTTTGATCCCGGTTTAGCTCCGGTTTGGCCCCGGTCTGACCCACTGACCCTTAACCCAGTACCCCGACCGGTTCAATACCCGGTCCGGGTTTTAATACCTTGGTCAATCCCATTACCATTCTTGTCAGCGAGATTTTGAAGTTCAAATGGTATTTTTCTGTCATTCTCCCTAATTATAAACGGAGATCTTCTGAAATTCAATCAAGAAAACTTATTTGTATTTATTATTATTATTTGCATACGGCCCGGATAAAATGGAGTGTGAGCGATTCTAAATAGTTTCTCTATTTTATGTGTAACACCTCATGTATATTTTTTTTTTTTAAAAAAATACCTTTTCTAATGTTGATACAAACAATAATAAAATATTTATGTCTCTTTTTCTTTTTTGAAAAATTTTAAATATAACTAGTTTGAACTTATTTTCTTAATAAAAAGAAATGCAATTAGGAAGAATGACCGGAGAAAGGAGTATTAATTAATTATTTAAACGTTAAACATTAAGGGTTAATATTATCTTTGGTCCCTTAAGTTTATCCTCATTTTGATTTTGGTCCATCAAGTTTTAAATCATCGATTTTGATCCTTTTAGAAGCAAAATAGTTCACATTTTTATTGAGTTATATGGACCAATGCTTTAAATAAAATTAAATTTGAGGGACTAACATCTATAGCTTGAAATTTAAGGGATTAAAACTAAAATAAGGAGAACTTAACTTTCCGCTTGGATGGGAAGAAAAACTGAAAGGAAAGAAAATGGGAGGAGAGAAAGTGGGGAGAAGAGAAAAATAGGGAGAAAATATTATCATTCTATGTACTTGGATGAGTGAGAGAAAATTGGGAGGAAAGAGAATGAGCAAATATTTGATGACTAAAATATCCTTACTCTTATATTAAAATAACTATATTTAAAATAAAATTAAATATTACAATGACAAAATCATTTTAATATTAATATCATCAAATAACTTAAAATATGAACATATATTTTAAAACCAAATAATTTTTAAAAAAAATTATTTTAAGGTAACATTAAAACGTGGATAATTTTTTTAAAATAAAATAAAATATTAAATTATACATTATTCAACATTATTAATAGCTAATACAAAAATATAATATAAAAACAAAAAGATTAAAGTGTAATATAAACAAAATAAACACATTTTTTAAAATAATAATTAAATATACAGAAATTAATAATACAATTTTTTTTCCAATTCATCGTCGTGGCCATATCGAACTTGGTGGAGCAGCTAAGAGTATTTCTAATTTTAAGTCAAGAGTCCAATTGGCAAAAAACAACTTTTTTAAATATTATTTAGTGAGTGTTTGGAATAGCTTATTTTTAGGAAATAACCATTTATTATGTAAGTCGAGACAAAACTCCTCTCATATATTTACTTCATATACCGTAAATTACGAATTATAAATACTTATAAATAAAAAAATAAGTTATTTCAAATTAATATATATATATATATATATATATTTTAAATATGCGTATTGCATGGTGTACTGTGAAGTTGTGAAGTTTGATGAGGTGGTGGGCAACCGTGTAAAGGCGCAGTTTGGGGCAACAAAATTTTTCCTCCAATCTCTCCACTTGTGGAGTGAAATCTTTGGAGGTATAAGGGGTATGAGACCCACCTCATTTTCTTTCACATTTTTTCTTCTTCCTCCATTTTCTCTCTCATCCAAACAGGGAAAAACTCCTACATTCCTCCTTTTTCACCTTACTTTTCTTTCTTATCTCATTTTCATCCCATCCAAGTAAAGCTTAACCCAGACAAGAGAAAATATGAAAAAATGGACATTTAAAATTTCAAAATTTTATGTAAGTCATATGAAAATTTTTTGCAATAAATTCCTATTCCGTTGACAAATCTATGGGGGTTTGTTGACAACTTCATGAGTACATCATTGACAAGTCCAATGGCGTTTTATTTACAAGTCTAGAGGAGTCCATTAATAAGTTCATTAGCGTCTATTGATAAATCCATAGGTATTTGGTAATTAAAATTTGTTGTAAAAAAATCCCACAAGACTTAAATATAATTTTGAGATTTTAAATGATTTTTTTTTTCCTATTATCCTGCACCTAATGCAATTTGTCCAAAATTATACTGACCAAATCATTTCCTACATCAGTACACAGTAGTCGTAAAAGCTTCGGCGCCGAGGGAGGCTTTGAGATTTACGATTTTTCTAGGGTTTGTTTGGTCGGAGGGGAGGGGAGGGGAGGGGAGGGGAGGGGAGGGGAAATGGGCGGAAGAAATATATTTTTGAGTTGAATTTAAAAAAATTAGAGAACTAAGATTAAAAATTTTTAATTAATTTCTTTTACTCTTTTATTTTATATATTCTCTTTATTAAAATTTTATTACCCTATTTCTTCAATCTTTTAAAATTTAACTCATAAAAATTTTCCCTCCCTTCCCTTCTCCTCAATCCGTTACACCCCTCAATCCGTTACACCAAACAAACCCTGGACCTAAATGCAATTTGTCCAACCCTTCCTCGGCGCGTTTACATCGCGGCAGCGTCCTCTGCTACTCCTAGCCTCCAGCTTCGGGCTCATTCTCGCTCTCTCTCCGCCTTGCCTGAGCTCTACGTAGTCGCCGCCGCAGCGCCGATCGTCCTCTCCAGTCTCCACCACACTTCCTCCGTCTGCTCCTCTCATCTCTTCAGTCTCCGCGACGCTCTCTGTTCTGCGTGTTTGCTGTATGCCTTGTGTTCGGTTAAGCTTCGTGTGTGCCTCTATTGTTGGCTTCTGACGGATTTGAGCTCGTGTTTGGCCTCGGGTAAGCTTTCCAGCCTTTCAGCTTCATCTGTTTTCTTCGTCTGTCCCTGTTAAAATTGTTGTTGGTTTCAAATGGCTGCTTATAATTTCAGTTTGTATGTGATTCTTGCGTATTAGTCCTGATTGAAATTGTTGCTGGTTCAAAATGCTGTTAAAACACTGTATGTGTATTATTTTATCTTTTTAGAGTAAGATTATTCTGTTTTCTTCAGCACACACCCCTTTATCCTTATTTGCAAGGCCATCATTGCCTCCTTGTATTATGCACGTTCTAAAATGATCCAATTCCCTTTTCCGGTCTTGAGGAGAGATGTTTGGAGTATTATGGGTTCTGAATGCAACTTACGGAGTGCTTTAAACCTAGCACCTCACTGTTAGCACATTCTTTTGGTAATACACTGTTAACAAATTCTTAGTCTAACTAGTTCTATATTGTGTGCTTTTCTTGTGATTGAATTGAACGGTTGCCGGTTATAATAACAATTTCTAGAGTTTGTGAGCTGATAGTTTAAGGGGCTCATAGACCTTGGGAAATGTAAACTCTTAATAGCAATTTTTTGTTGGCCATTCCTTTGACCATGTCTACCCCTTAACTGTCTCTGTTATGAGGGATAAATTTCTCTGTTTTTCCATAATATAGACAACTTTTTCTTTTATTTGTCGGGTCAGTTGTGACAAGTTATTTTTTTAAAAAGAAAGTTGAGTTGTAACCCAAGAAAAACCAGCTGCGTAAAAAATTTCTGTTACTTAAGATGCTAGCATGTCCAGAATTTCACATCACTTTTCACCCTGATTCTTTCCGCTTTTCAAATCTCTATGTAACAGAACTATGGAATTGCCCAAACCTACTCATTATAAGGGTAACACTTGTATGCTGCTCAACTCTGCCTAAAACTACCGTATAAGAACTACTCCATAGTCTCCTTATCTTCCAATTTCCTTCCTGGACCCTTCAGAATGTGTTATGGTATTAGTTGAATTATAGAAAAACAGAGGAGAGAATGAGAAGGAGAGAAGAACAGAAAAGGCTGAGAGAACAGGGAAGAATAAAGAACAGAGAAAGAAGAGAATATCGGTGTAATCCCCTTAGGAACAATCAGACTTCAAAACTGATACAATGGAGGGTACTTAGGCTTATTTATAACATGATAGTCGATCCTCTCCCAACGGCTATTAACTGCCTTGCACATTTATTCACTAATAACTATCTAATTATGACTTTTGCACTTAAGTCCTTATTTAGACTAATCTAATCTATTCCCTTAGGTCCCTATTATACTAATCTAATATATTCCATAACAATACCCCCTCCCCAAAACATCCTTGCCCTCAAGGATGATTGAGAACTAAAAAAATCTGAAGAAAATTTGCTGTTCAGCGAAGAATTCTCTAACTTGAGCCCTGCTGCACCTTTACTGCCTTTCCTGGGCTTGAAAATTCTGAAAACTTCAGCTATACAGTGCTGACTTCCCGGTGACTTGATCTTGCTGTGAACTTTGCCTTTGCCTTCCCTTTTTCTTTCTTGCTCAGAGAACAGAGCCTTTCATAGAGCATTGAGATTAATTCTCCTTTGAACCAACTCAGAACCAAGCATCGTGCAGCAGGAACAACTAAAAAAACCCAACTAGAAAATGATCTTGTAGGCCTGTTAGATAAAATCCATGACAGCCACAACCTTAGGCCTTCTTTTTCAAAAACCCAGCCCATATAACTATCTAACAGGACCAAACACATTGTACCGTTAAGAATCTTTTGAGACTGAAAGGGAGTGCCATCCAGCTGTAACCCATCAACATTCTTCTGGCACAGAGAGAAATTGCAAGACAGCTGGAAGGTTGGGAAGGTGTAAACCAGCTGTGGTTTTGACTTTTCCAGCTGATCTTCACTCAGCCACGTAACTCCTAGGATAAGAGATTCTTGTGCAACACAATCCTTAGCCTGCCATGCAACCCTTTCACTTTTCCTTGACACACAATGACCCTTATCTATTTGTAGAGACTCACCAACCGAAGGGTGAACAACAAACTGAGACAGAACAGATGAGAATTGGTGGTCGGTCAAACCTTTACTGTGGGGACGCTGGGACCCACTACACACAAATGCTAAACTCTCATTTTCTGACGTGTCTGGGTTTCGATAACCAGAAGCAACCCCAACTTCATTCAAAATTGCCTTGGCAGATCCCACGTCTTCACGAGTTGTCTCGTTCACGCTTACCCATGTTTCTGGTAGGCGAGAATTACCTACGAATCCATCGTTGTGGCTTTCGAGTTTCATCTGTCTATGAATATCCAGGAGCTTCGTCACTTCTTCATCATCTTGCAACGTCGTCTTTAACCCATGATGGACTCCAGGAACATGTTGAGAATTCTTTGGTACCTGCTTGCTGATTCTTGAACTCCAAAGCAACCTTGGGTGGTGTCCGCACAAAACTCATTCTTTTCCGGAAAAACAGAAGCTTCTTGCACTTCGGGTGGAGTCATTGGAGGATACCCATCATCTTCTTTATCTTCCAAAACTCTTCTTGCCTTCTCCAACCGCCATTTTAGAAATATTTCTTCCACTCTAGCGATAGAACGAGCCTCACGCATGGTTCTTGGTTGAAAGAGTCGGACTGAGTCAAGGATTTCGTCTTTCAGTCCACCCACATATGCTACAACAAGGTACTCTTCTGGCATCTGGAGCCGGAATCTTGTCACAGCAACATCAAAGAATTCATTATACTCCTTCACACTGCCACGTTGCCGAAGCCACCTCTGACTACCATTGGAAGTTGAGAATGAAGAGGAAGCCATGGTTCTTGAAATAAATGTAGAACTATAAAGATAAGGAAATGCAGTGGGAGGGTCGAGAATCGTCAGCTCTGATACCACTGTTATGGTATTAGTTGAATTATAGAAAAACAGAGGAGAGAATGAGAAGGAGAGAAGAACAGAAAAGGCTGAGAGAATAGGGAAGAATAAAGAACAGAGAAAGAAGAGAATATCGGTGTAATCCCCTTAGGAACAATCAGACTTCAAAACTGATACAATGGAGGGTACTTAGGCTTATTTATAACATGATAGCCGATCCTCTCCCAACGGCTATTAACCGCCTTGCACATTTATTCGCTAATAACTATCTAATTATGACTTTTGCACTTAAGTCCTTATTTAGACTAATCTAATCTATTCCCTTAGGTCCCTATTATACTAATCTAATCTATTCCCTTAGGTCCCTATTATACTAATCTAATATATTCCATAACAGAATGAGACTTGAATATTGGGGCCGCCAATTTTTATGGATGAATGTTGCTTACTTAACAGGGTCTCTGTCATTTTTTAACTGTCATGCTTTTTTAATAATTTGGCGGCAATCTTTTAGCTTTTCGTTGAACCTATTAATCTAGTGATTGAAATGCTACTGATTTGCTTAATGTGGCATTGGTTTATTTGAAACTTATTGGGATTCTAGTCTTATGATATTGTTATTTTCTTATATATAATTGAAAACCTTAGAAATGTATATTTGGTAATGGAAAAACTAGGATATCATCTTAAATTATCTTTTCTGAGATCAGATATCAATTCGGTTTATGATCTATATGTATGTGATGAATGAAACGTTCAGGGAGGATACAGCTAAAATATTGTCTCAAAAGATTGACAAGATTAGGAAAACTCCTATCATTGGATGATACTGGAACTGGAATATACCACAAGAATCCTACGGGAGGCCTAAGGTCATCTCATCCATCTGTATCATTCATCAAACTATATTTTTGGTGTATGATCCATTAAATAATTAAGCTGACATTCCAAGGATCATTGCCAAGGTTTGATGAGGGCCAAAGGAAGAAGGGAGTACAAGGCTCCCCATCAGGTGGGGTTTGGGGAAGGAAAAAGCTTTTCAGAAATTTGATCCGTAGGCTTCTTATCTTGCCTTACAATTGACCCATTTCTTACATTGGACTTCCCTCTGAAAACTTCAGCCGTTCTAATTTCCTAGTTTGTCACCCTTGAGATGATTTGTCTTCCATTGTTTCCCCTTTCCAACAACCATGGCATTACATGTGTTTTTGCCGGAAAATATCAGCTTGTGGGGTTTCTCTTCCATTGACAACAGCTGAACTATGCTTTATTTGTCATGGTTTGCATTCTGCTTGGAATGAAGGTTTCGTAAGTGATTCTTTGGCTCACTTCAAAACACCATTTCTGGTGGCTGATAAAATGAAATTAGATGTTTATTTAACAGAGATTGGCATATTGGAACTTTTTCTAAAGATAATACATCAATGAAGTTAGGAGGATTAGGAGGCAGACTAACAGCAACATATCTTTTTATTTCTTCACATCTAAAAAATGTTTCCCATGATATTTTCTTATAAAAAGACAAAATGATGTATTAAAGATAAAATAACTTAGAGGTCAACATAAGCCAGAGCAAAAAGAAAACTTACATAAGTGCTGAAAAAAACTGAAAGAAACTAATGCAGGAAAATAATCTTAATAAAGCAGGTATATCTTCTCTTATGATATCAAGCGGATCAGACTTTGTTTCTCGGATGTTTGAAAGTTAAATATCCTTCTTATTTAAGTTGTTAGAAGCTTTTCAAGTTAAGCCTTCATTTCAAAATAATTGACTACTATCATTTAAGGTTATATGCATAATTTAAGATATTAAATAGCTTAGAACATTATTTGACTAAAATATTCTCAATTAATTAAGATAGAAAGTGTATTTGAGATTATTTGCCTTTTAATTGCTTTTTTTTTTTTCGTTCTTTCGAAGCCCCCGGTATCCGGCGCCTTTTCCTGAGTCCCTGGCCTTCTACTGGACCAAGTAACTCGGGGCAACCGAAGTGACAGAAAAAAACATTGTGATGAGATCTTTAGATAGTTTAAGTTTAATATTTTTATTTAGTAATATTTCTTACAAATAAATATTTTTTTAATGAATAACAGTTTAAAAAAAAATGATCTTTATTTCAAACTTTATAATATTAAAAGTAAAAGTATTGAAATAATATTTCTGAAAGGTGGAACCCGTGGGGAGATTTTGTAGAGAAACCTTCTATACGCTGACCTCACGCCATCTCGTTTTGCTCCTTTCAGAAGTTTCTCGTTCTTTTACCTTCTCGACGCAACCGGACCAGAGGACGCCGGAGCAACTCTTCTCCGACCATACCAGAGGATTCTCGACGCCACTAGCAGAGTTCATTGAGGTGAGTTTTCCTTTGATTATTTCTCGCACAAACCATTTTGTTATTGCCTTGGCTGAGACCCATTTTGTCATTGCGTGTGGGGTTTCCTATAAGAAGTTCAGAGACTTATCTTAGATCATACTTGTTTTGATCTTCTTGGATATTATGGACGGTGATTTATTTCAGAATAGTGCTATAAGATCTTGTTAGTCTTTGAGTGTGATGATGGACGGTGATTTTGTAACACCTGTCAAGTGTTGAACCCCTAGTCCCTCTTCTCTCCTCCACTCTCTCCCCCCCCCGCCCCCCCCCCCACACACACACTCACACTCACGCACTAACAGAGAATCAGCTCCATTTTCCTGATAAGTTCCTGTCATTAGTTCTAGGCGAAATCTCATCTGGGTCTTGATCTGGAGGAGGGAATTGGGGGTTGGTAGGTGTGCATTTATCCATTTGGTGGAATAATCATTTGCTAGAGAGACACAAATTATGTTCATTACTGATTTTGATTATAAGAACAATTCTGATCTGAAAATGGGGATTTTGCGAGTTCATTTTTATTTATAAAAAAAAAGCAGTTTTTCTGGCACAATTTGGCACTATGCGCCAGGTTTCTTCTTTTCTGGGCCTTTTTTTACCATGGGTTATCCAGAGGCTTAGGTCATAAACATTTTTATGTTAGCCTTGCTTCATACATTTTTGCAATTTCAATTGCAGAATTTACTGGCCAGAAAAAAAATTGCAGATTACATTGTTTGCTTTTGAAATTATGGTTAAAACTGTAATTCGATGATGAATGGTAACTGAAAGAGTTGCAAATGCAATAACATTACCATTTTTTATTTGATTTATATGGTACGCTTATATTACTTGGGAATTTGATTAACCACAAGATGAAATCTGAGAAGTTATGATGAGATAACTATAAGAATGCTGGACATTAACTGAACATCAATTAGCTACCAAGTCATCATTCAAGGAATGCCATTGGCATCACTTTTCTTAGGTTGGTGGGTTCGGCTGTATGGGTGGTATACATGAGACGGATTTACTCTAGTTGAAGCAGTTGTTCTCATTCAGTCTATGACTTGCAATCAGGCTTGGTGTGGTGTCTAGGGTAGCCGGACAATTTATAGTAGTAATCTCTTGATCAATATGTAGAAGGGTCTTGTAGCTGTGTAAGCATAGGTTTGGTTCAAATGGATGTAGTTTTTAAGTGTCAATATTTCCAGTAACGTTGGGACACATGGGCATATTTGAGATAAAGTGTTTATTTGTTTTTAATGTACATGTAATTGCTGTGTTGTTTTGCAGTTATATTTTACTTGAGACAATTTTCTTCTTCAAGTGGTCTACGTGATGGATATAATCTCTCAACTACAAGAACAAGTTAATTTAATTGCCCATCTTGCTTTTAATACCATTGGGACGTTGCAAAGGGATGCTCCTCCTAATCGGCTGTCACCAAATTACCCTGAACCACCCACACATCCTACAGAGGATGCAGCAAATTGTGCAGAACAGCCCAAGCTTATGAGTGCTGCATTGGTAAAGGCTGCAAAGCAGGTATGTATAATATCAAGTTTCTCTCATATGCTGTGGGAATGGAAATTTTAGAGTGTGAAGCACATTGAACACAACAGAACATGATGTAAGCAGTAGTGTATGACTGTATGGTGGAATTCAAATTCAAAGCTTATGAGCGTGTAATGCAATAGACCTAAAAATCAGATCAATGCATTACTATTGATGGATATAAGCATGGTAACTTCGACTGATATATGGAAGTTTGTCAAATATATGTTATGTGTTGAAACTTATTGTACTGAAGAGATTACAAATACAACAACAATAACAAACAAGGGTTGACTACATACAACAACAACAATAAAGCCTTATCCCACTAGGTGGGGTCGGATATATGGATCGCACAACGCCATTGTACTCTATCAAAAACCATATCGTTAGATAGATTATTAACCAAAAGGTCTCTGATATGTAAATCATAGAAAATATTAAATGAGGGTTAGAGCAGTTTGTTAGATCAGTTAGGTGGTTAGAACAGTTAAGAATTAGTTGGTTTAAGGGGTCAGAGGCTCTTATCTATATAAGGCATAGTAGTCTCATTGTATCAATTATGGTTTTGCCTGAATAGAATTTGGAATTCCCCAGTCTCTCTCTTTCTCTGTTTTTTCTCTCCTTCTTCTTCCTCTTCCCTCTCGTTTCCCTCTCTTCTCCCTCTCTTTTCTCTCTATTCTTCTACACTTTCATAACAGTCTCGCTCTATAACCTTATTAAGTGTTCACTTCGGTCTTCCTAGACCTCTTTTTAGAGAATTCCATATTACTTGATCAACCCTTCTCACCGGCGCACTTAATGGCCTTCTTTGAACATGTTCAAACCACCTCAAATGATTTTCTACCATTTTCTCTTCAATAAATGTCACTCCAACTTGTTCACGTATGTGGTCATTATCTTATCTTTTCTTGTATGACCACACATCCATCTCAACATCCTCATTTTGGCTACCCCCATTTTATATTCACATCGTCCTTTTAAAGTCCAACATTCACTACCATATAGCATTATTGGTCTTATAGTAGTGCGATAAAACTTTCCTTTTACCTTATTAGGTACTTTCCGATTACGAATAACTCCAATAGCTTTTCTTCATTTATACCATCCAACTTGAATTCTTTGATTAACATCCTTATTAATTTCACCATCTTGTTGTATAATTGATCCCATATATTTTGGTATGAAGAATACTATTGAGATTGTACAAATCAGGGTTGTCGAACTTGGACCGAACTGGCCGGTCCGGCCCAGAAACCGGCGAACCGGCCGGTAGACCGGTCTGGTCCGGGTTCCAATTTAAAAAAAAAAATAATTTTTTTTTTTATTTTTCCTTTAGAATTTTATACTATAAGCCTAAAATTTTCAATTTCTCCCCGGTTTGGCCCCGATCTGACCCACTGACCCTTAACCCAGTACCCCAACCGGTTCAATACCCGGTTCGGGTTTTAATACCTTGGTACAAATAAAACATAATACTGTTCAGATTTAAGATGTGTGTTATGGTATCCTTGCTGAGATGACGTGACTCTACTCTTTAAGTGTTTGTCCTTCATGCTTGGCATCTTTTCTTCCATGTAGACTTGCAACCCTTGTTTCTTATTGTGTGTCCCTCCTTAAAGGGACCAAAGTGACTTTATTTCATGATTTTCTAGTGATTCTCTGAATATGTCATCTGTTTCTTTTTCAGTTTGATGCACTGGTTGCTGCCCTTCCCATATCTGAGGGAGGGGAAGAAGCACAACTTAAGAGGATCACAGAATTACAGGTATGGAGGTCATTTCATTTGTTCATAATCATATATCATTCATTGTTATCCGGGCTTATAAGAGTAATCTTATGTGGGGATTTGTCCCTGAAAAACCCATGGGAATATAGTTATCTGATAGTTTCCATGCCTTGCAAGAGTGCGAAATTGATAAATCTAATTCATGTTCTTGTACTGTTCTTTAATCTTCACAGGCTGAAAATGATATAATAGGCCAAGAATTGCAGAAGCAATTGGAAGCTGCAGGTCTGTTAACCTTCACTTTATTCGTCAGAAATTTTTGTTCTATACTATTTAGAATGTAATAAGGTATATTAATTCTAAATAGCAAAAAGAGAATTCGCAAATATTTTTATGTAACAAACAGCATTTTCGAGGAGTCGGTATGCAAAAACCTAACAAATGAAAGATTGTTTCATGGATCTATAGCTGGCATAGCATTTGTTTCTCATTTGGAGTAGAATATTGTTGTGAATATGTGATCCGCATATATCAGTTCTTTATAGAATTGTAGCAATAATAAAATAGTGCGTTAGTTTCTCGGTGATTGTGATCTGTGACTGCTTAACCAACATTATTGGTTTGTTGTTGATGTCAGAGAAGGAATTAAATCAGGTGCAGGAGTTGTATAGGCTAGCATCAGATAACTGCTTGAACTTGAAGAAACCAGAGTAAACAAAGTGTCCATTAAATTCTTAGTGTTATCCAGCAGAGGGCTAGGAGATTAGCACTTTGTATTTGGAGGTGCAAACTTCATCTTTTTTCCTGACATAAAACATCAGAACTGCCGAAAATAGCTTGATTCCCTTTCTCGGATGTAATTTGTAAATGTTATAGAGATGGTATTTGTGCTAGAAACTGATTTAGCAGTGCTAAGATGTGTTGAATATTTCTATCTCTTCATCTTTTATCTTATAAAGATAAAGGCTGTTAATTATTTCTATCATCTTATCTTCTAAAATGTCTTGTCTTGTTTATATGAACAAGAATGTCCGGCCCACAAAAACACACCCAGAATGACAATCTTGATCCGAATTTTGAGTGTAAAATGAGATGTAAATTCTAGACTGTCATATTATTTTATTATCCCATTTTCTATCAGAAATACGAATTTAAGGATTTTTTTTTTTTATAATTGCAAGAAGGAAACCAGCAAAAGATTACATGAACGTATGATATAGTGTATTACAAATATTCATTTGTCTCTGCCTCCCAAACGAGACTAGGGAGATACTTTGCAGTTTCATTCTCCTCAAAGGGGTGACCCTGAGTGTCTGAGCTTGTTAGTTTCATCCACTACTTCTTTATGAATAATCTAGTAGAATATTTGCCTTGTAAAATTTTTTTGGTTCTAAATTTTTTACTTATACTTCATCTGATGAATTGAGGCCCTTAAAGAAACGTTGTCACCTCTTGCGGTGTGGGAATAGTTTTTTGGTTCCAAATGTTTTTCTTTCTTGGCTGATAGTTCTATCCTACCAAATGCTACTATATAACAAAGACTGACACTAGTGCATTTATTTACATGATTGTTTCTTAACAACTTCTATTTGATTATTTTAAAGACCATTTTAGCATAAAAAAATGTGAGGTTGATACAATTGGCTGATGTAATAGATTGCATGGTGGAATTAATCAAATTATTCAGTAGCCAAGGGATGTCATCTATTCATGCTAGGGAAGTTTCTAAGAAAGCTTGCCTCCAATCATCATAGGACAGTAAATCTGAGGCTAAAAATGGACTGCCAAGGTTGTGTCAGAAAAGTTAGAAGTGCTTTGGAACGCTTGGAAGGTTCAATTGATTAAACATGGCGCTCTCTCTTCAACCTCTTTCTTTATATCTTCTTCTTATGTACATCTCTTCGGTGATAAGAGTTCACTTTCATACTTCACAGTTTATTTTCATCTAACGATTGGGTGAGGGTGGTTGGATTGAAAGTTGTGCATTATATTACATGTGTCATTGTGTCAAACTCCTACTTTAGCCGTTGACACAATTTTTAATGAAAGAGAATCAAAATATGAACATAAATATAAAATTATAAAGATGAAAGATATATCATCTAATCATCTTTTAATGTGGGCAAGTCTGGGGTAGCTTTAGGAAGCCTCAGAAGTCCGTTGGCATTAAAAAAAAGCTAGCTGAATAAAAAAAAATGATGCGTGTCATAGTTTTAGAGATAACTAATTTTTTACTTAAAAGTTACTCGATAATTGAAACAACTGTTTTCGACTTCAATCTTTTAAATTTTAGTTTTTCTTTAGATTTAAACATTCTAAAGTTGATTTTTCAATTCAATATTTCATTTAAGCAAGTTTTGTCAAACTTTTTTTTTTGTAAAGGCATATACAAATATAAATTGCATTGCACTAATTGACGTTTACCTCAACTTTAGTTTGCAAAAGTCAGTTAGAGTAAAGGTTACTTTTACTAACATTAATGTCTGTTTGGTATGAAGGATTTGTCCGGGAAGGAAGGGGAGGAAAAATTTTTATGAGTTAGATTTAAAAAAAATTAGAAAAGTGGGGTTATAAAATTTTAACATAGAGAATATGTAAGATAAAATAGTAAGAAAAATAAATTTAAAACTTTTAACCCCACCTTTCTCATTTTTTTAAATCCAACTCAAAATTTTTTTCCATTCGCCCACTTTCTCTCCACTGCCCTCATACCAAACAAGCCCTAATCCAAGGGGTAAAAAAGGCTCCATGCAGCTATCTTCTTATCATATTTTATTTGGTGAACAGCTAGCTTCTTAATTATATTTTGTGCGAGGTAATCACACGAGTTTGTTCATATATGCAGTCAAGCCATGTTGACCTTTGACACTTTCTTTTAATTTCACTCTTCAACCAATCCTTCTTGTTATTAAAATAATAATACAAATAGATTTTTTTTTTTGATTTGAAATGATAATAATTTTTTGAAAAATTGTGGGAATCAATGAAGGGGTGGAATCAGTGGACATAAACCAGAAGGAACAAAGGGTGAGAGTGAAGGGCTATGAGGAAGCAGAAGAAGTAATAGAGGAGGTGAGGAGCACAACAAGGAAGAAGGTAGAGGCATGGCCTTTTGTGGATCATGACTTGGTCACTTTCCCTTGTCAAATTGGAGTTTATGACATTATTTACATATATAGCTTGTAAATAATGTTACTATATATCATAAATTTTATAGTGTTATCAACAAGTCTCCTCCCAAAATATCTATTGTATTATGTTTATTGTATTATATTTATGCCTCTTTTTTCTTTTAATTTTTGTTTTTATTGTTTTTTCCCATCATACTACTTTCTAATCTGAATCTAAATCATCATCAGTTTTCGTTTTTGAATTTTTCAAATGACTCAAAATGTCATTTCCTGATCCAGCACTAATCATCATCAAAGAGCATTTGGTTTTCATGGTTATTCATTTTTTTTATTTTTTATTTTTCTCCTTAATGATATTTCCAGATCTTTTGAACCAAATCATTATCAATGGCAATAAAACACCGTCAAGAAAACTTATTTGTATTTATTATTATGTTTTGTGTGCTGCCGGGACAAAATGATGTGTGAGTGATTCTAAATACTTTCTCTGTTTTATTTATAACACCTTATTTATGTTATAAAAAACACCGTTCGTAATGTTCTTAATATAAACAAGGGTTAAGGTGTAAATTTATTTTTAAAGTTTTCATTGAGGAGTAAACTATTTTACTAATCAAAAGATAATTTTGAATATTTGTGAATTTTCAATAGATATACATATATAACACTGATTTTAACCTGAAAAAGAAGGATAATTAGGAAAAAGGACTGGAGGAAGGAGTATTAATTAATTAATTAATTACGTTTTTTTATCATTATATTAATATATTAATTAATTACTTCTTGCAAAAAAAAAAAAAATTACTTTAGACATGTAACCAATTTTATTCCTTCAGTAGACTCTAGACAGTGGTCCAAGCTTACAACCGGCCCTTTTACATCGCAGCGGCGACCTCTTCTAGCCTCCAGCTTCAGGCTCATTTAGCTCTCTCTCCGCCTTGCCTGAGCTCTGCGTAGTCGCCGCCGCAGCGCTTATCGCCCTCTTCAGTCTCCACCACACTTCCTCCGTCTGCTCCTCTCGTCTCTTCAGTCTCCGCGACGCTCTCTGTTCTTCGTATGTGCTGTATGCCTTGTGTTCGGGTAAGCTTCGTGTGTGCCTCTATTGTTGGCTTCTGGCAGATTTGAGCTCGTGTTTGGCCTCGGGTAAATTTTCCATCCTTTCAGCTTCATCTATTTTCTTCGTCCGTCCCTGTTAAAATTGTTGTTGGTTTCAAATGGCTGCTCAGAATTTCAGGTTGTATATGATTCTTGCGTATTAGTTCTGATTGAAATTGTTGCTGGTTCAAAATGCTGTTAAAACACTATATTTTTATTGTTTTATCTTTGTAGAGCAAGATTATTCTGTTTTCTTCAGCACACACCCCTGTATCCTTATTTGCAAGGACATCATTGTCTCCATGTATTGTGCGCGGTATAAAATGATCCAATTCCCTTTTCCAATCTTAAGGAGAGATGTTTGTAGTATTATGGGTTCTGATTGCAACTTACGGAGTGCTTTAAACTTAGCACCTCACTGTTAACACATTCCTTTGTTAATACACTGTCAACAAATTCTTATTCTAACTATTTATATATTGTGTGCTTTTCTTGTGATTGCATTGAACGGTTGCTGGTTATAATAGCAATTTCTAGAGTTTGTGAGCTGATAGTGTAAGGGGCTCATAGACCTTGGGAAATGTAAACTCTTAATAGCAATTTTTGGTTGGCCATTCCTTTGACCATGTCTACCCCCTATCTGTCTCTGTTATGAGGGATAAATTTCTCGTTGTTTTTCCATAATATATACACCTTTTTCTTTTATTTGTTGGGTCAGTTATGACCAGTGAATTTTTTTAAAAAGAAAGTTGAGTTGTGTTAGAACCCAATTTGAAAACCTAGGTAATTACATGTTAAGGGAAAGGTACCTTTTGCTGGGCAGAAGTTGACTTGCTATTTTGAAGAAAAGAACTTAAGAGTAGGGTAGCTATAGGACTGCCACAGTCAAAGTCTATGAGTTGGGGGTGGAGAAAGTTACTTTTGGAGTCTATAAGTCTGCACTTTGGTTCAGCAGGAGGGGGGAGGAGAATTTTGATTTGAGTGGGGCTTTGGCCTTAGGTGGAGGGTGCCAACCTCTCGAATGCTTGGCAAATCTGTGGTGTTTTATGTTTGTGTAGCATGTTCATTGTGGTGACCTTTGGTTATGTTTCTTGTTTGGTTGTAAGTGTCCCTTTGTAGTATAAGTTTCTGGTTGTAAGAATCACCATTTTCCCTTGTAACAGCACCATCGTTCTTCTGTGTGTGTTGTTGTATCCTTCTTTCCTGTATCAGTCCGTTAGGTGTTTTTTTTTTTTTTGTAATAGTGCTGTTAATCTCAAGTTATTTCCCTACTCCGTTGTGTTTATTTATGTTTTAAGTCTTAATATCTTCTCTGTTAAAGGAGGGTCATAACAAGTTGTAACCCAAGAAAAACCAGCTGCGTAAAAAATTTCTATCTACTGAAGATGCTAGCATGTCCAGAATTTCATATCACTTTTCACTCTGATTCTTTCCGCTTTTCAAATCTCTATGTAACAGAACTATGGAATTGCCAAAACCCACTCATTATAAGGGTAACACTTGTATGCTGCCCAACTCTGCCTAAAACTACCATATAAGAACTACTCCACAGTCTCCTTATCTTCCAATTTCCTCCCGGACCCTTCAGAATGAGACTTGAATATTGGGGCCGCCAATTTTTATGGATGAATGTTTCTTGCTTAACAGGGTCTCTGTCATTTTTTAACTGTCATGCTGTTTTAATAATTTGGCGGCAATCTTTCAGCTTTTCCTTGAACCTATTAATCTAGTGATTGAAATGCTACTGATTTGCTTAATGTGGCATGGGTTTATTTGAAACTTATTGGGATTCTACTCTTATGATATTGTTATTTTCTTATATGTAATTGAAAACCTTTGAAATGTATATTTACTAATGGAAAAACTAGGATATCATCTTAAATTATCTTTTCTGAGATCAGATATCAATTCAGTTTATGATATATATGTATGTGATGAATGAAACGTGCATGGAGTTTTGAGCCTCTGTTGTTATTAATTGCATTTGTTTTGCTGAATGCAGTTGAAAATCAAAATTGGTGGCTTTTTTGTAATGAAGTATGAAGATTTTCTATAATTGCAGCAACTGGGTCTTGACTACAATATGCTGAAATGTCATAGCCCAAAACCAAGCACTATCCTTACCATCTTACAAGGATGCAATAACATCAAAAGGCTTAAAAAGATCCATGCCTATGTCATTATTAGTGGACTCCAACACCATGTTACTATTTCTAACAGACTCTTGAACTTCTGTGCTGTTTCAGTTGCAGGTTCCATGTCTTATGCTCAACATCTATTCCATCATATGGACAACCCTTCAACTGAAGCATGGAACTCCATTATCAGAGGCTTTACACACAGTTCATCACCTCACCAAGCACTTCTCTACTACAATGCCATGATTTCGGCTTCATTTTCTCAACCTAACAGCTATATTTTCTCATTTGTTCTCAAGGCTTGTGAGAAGATTAAGGATGAAAAGAAATGTGGAGAGGTTCATGGATCTATAATCCGACGAGGGTATGAGAGAGATATTATTGTTTGTACTAATCTGATGAGATCATATGCAGGGAATGAATTTATTGAGAGTGCGCGAAGAGTTTTTAATGATATGTCCGACAGAGATTTGGTTTCTTGGAATTGTATGATATCCTGCTATTCTCAAGCAGGTTTTCATCAAGATGCTTTGACATTGTACAATCAAATGCGAGATAAAAATGTTGGCTTGGATGGGTTTACACTTGTTGGCTTGGCTGCATCTTGTGCTCATATTGGAGCTTTAAATGTTGGGATTCAAATGCACCAAATTGCTCGTAAAAAGGGTTTTATGAATGACATTTACGTTGCCAATGCTCTTATTGATATGTATGCAAAATGTGGAAGCTTAGATAGTGCACTTTCTATTTTCAACAAGATGAAGAAGAAGGATGTGCTTACTTGGAACTCGATGATTGTTGGCTATGGAGTTCATGGTCGTGGAGATAAAGCAATATCACATTTTAAGAAGATGTTAATGGCAGGAGTCCAGCCAAACTCCATCACATTTCTTGGTTTATTGTGTGGGTGTAGTCACCAGGGTTTAGTTGAGGAGGGCAATCAATATTTCCACTTGATGAGCTCTGACTTCAAGCTAAAACCGGAAGTCAAGCATTATGGTTGCATGGTGGATCTTTTTGGACGAGCAGGAAAACTTGATGAGGCACTTAAGCTTATAAAAACTTCTTTCTTTGATGCTCCGGTGCTTTGGCGTACATTACTCAGCTCTTGCAAAATTCATAGAAATGTGATGATTGGAGAAATTGCCATGAACAATCTGGTCGAAGTTGGCAAGCCAAATGCTGGAGATTTTCTGCTAATGGCCACATTATATGCTGGAGCTAAGGATACAGAAGGGGTTTCACGAATGAGAAAAATTATGCAAAGCCAAGGAATAAAGACCACTGTTGCCTGGAGCTGGATTGAGGTTGAAGATCAAATTTACAAGTTTGTTGTGAATGATAATTCACACCCTGATTCCTGCAAGATTTTTGCCAAACTAGAGGAAATTATTCATCAGGCTGCCTTACTTGGCTATGTACAAGAGGAAGAGTCCATCGACACATATCCTTTATTTAGTACTGAAGTGATTTTGGGAATTTCAACTTCTAAACATAGTGAGAAGTTGGCAATTGCCTTTGGGTTGATAAAAACTCCACCAGAATCATGTTTGCGAATAATGAAGAATTTGAGGGTTTGTAATGATTGTCATGCGTTTATAAAATATATTTCTAAAGCATATGATCGGGAAATTATTGTTAGGGATAGAGTCAGGTTTCATCACTTCAATAATGGATTATGTTCGTGTGGAGACTATTGGTGAAAATTCATATTTATCTTCAAAGTTCCTTAACTATATTATCCACTTTTTTGACATGGTTTTATAATTACTGAGATGCTGAACCTCAGCTTTGCATGACTTGTTATCATTCCTCTTATTGATTATTTCAGTGATTACTATGATAGAACCCAAGATTATTACAGGCTTTAAATTTATGCCTTTAATTCTTGTTCGAAAAGAGTGACCGAAGTGAGAATCATTCCCATGTTTAGCTGGTTTTACTTTGGATGGGAAGGTTGTCCCTTAGTTGTTGACCTTGTAACTTCATGTAAGGACCTATATTACTGACTCTTTTATTGGTTGAAGTGCTGTTTGTTTTGGCGATCTATGCTCAGAAGTAGCCAAATTATGGAAGGTCATCGTCCTGGAAGAGGCTACTTTCTGATTATCGACCTCACTAGAAATCAAAGGAGCATTCTTGCACCTCGGGAAAAGTCCGTTAGCAGGTTCTTCAGAATTACTATTGGGATAAAACTAGGTACTGGAGACCCTGGGGCTTGATTTCTTGCTTTTGAATCTGAGGGTTTCGTGACTTCAGTGCCAGGTTATAACTAATCAATATTCATTTGTTTCCTTTCTGTATTCTTGAATGATAATATCACCACATGTATATAACTTTTGTGATGCTATTTGATGTCATTAGTATGTCTTACTCTCTCTTTATACATTTCTCCTTTTCTTATTCTCAAGTTCTAGTCATTTTCCCATTATATTGTTACCTATTGCATCTGTCCCACTCCCTGAAGATAAAGGAAGAATATGAAGAACAAGCAGATATTGGAATCGATTCTGTTGGATTCTCATGTGAACACGGAATCCAAGGGTTCTATCTATTGGTGAATGGTTAAATGATGTTTTGGCTCCTGGTGTTGATCCTGGGAGTATTTATCACCTTTTGTTGGTTTTGACCTGTGATCACTTGGCAATTTTTGATGGAATCCAAGCATCACTTCACTGGTCAGAGTGCCTAATTGCCCTCTTTATTCTTGGAGTTTTACTTCAAAGTATATTATTTAAATCCTTTCAATCCAATATTAAGTAAATACCCTGTTAACTCCTCTTTTGAATTTTTTTTTGTTGCTTGTAAGTACTACTCTTTCTGTCATTAATAAAAGACATATTTGTCTAATTTAATTAGATTAAGGAAGTTCGTTGAGTTAGTTAATATGAAATGCGCTTTCTAAATACCCTAATCATATATTTAGGATGTGTAATCAGAATATATCAAGTTGTATTTCATTCATGTATACATTAGGTATTTATATACAAAGTAGGAGCCTCAGTATTAATGGCTCATTATAACACATTATAGTGAGGGATACTAATCACAATCCCTGATTATGTGGGATACTGACAATCCCTAATTAAGTGGGATATTGTTTCCTAACACTCCCCCTCAAGTTGGAGCATAGATGTTAATCAAGCCCAACTTGTTACAAAGATAGTCAACCCGTGTGCCATCCAAGGCCTTAGTCAAAAAGTCACCCAACTGATCACTAGACGGGACATGCCCTGTAGAAATAAAGTTCTCTTTGATCTTGTCACGCACAAAATAGCAATCAATCTCAATGTGTTTCGTACGTTCATGGAACACGGAGTTGGAGGCTATATGTAAGGCAGCTTTATTATCACACCACAACTTCGCAGGTAATGACGTGGCAAGGCCAACCTCCTTCATTAACTGGTGAATCCACACAATCTCCTGTACGGATTGAGACATGGCTCGATACTCGGCCTCTGCATTAGACTTGGCCACTACGTCCTGGTTCTTGCTCTGCCAAGATACCAAGTTTCCACCAACCAGAACGCAATAGCCTGTAGTGGACCTCCTAGTCGTCTTTGACCCCACATGATCTGCATCACAGAAACACTCAATCTTTGTATGACCATGATTCGTATAGAGTATACCACGACCAAGGGACCCCTTCAAATAATGCAGGACATGTTCCAAAGCTTCCCACTGAGCAACGGTCGGTGCTACCATGAATTGACTAAGTCTACTAACAGGAAAGGTTACATCAGGGCGAGTTACCGTGAGATAGTTTAATTTTCCAATCAGCCTTCGGTATCGTTCAGGGTAGGCAAACGGTTTAATTTTCTCAGGATCAATATTTTTTTCTCACATCCTCGGGTAGTTCATCAAATGGCACACTATCATCAATGTCCAAAAAGGGATTATGAATCATGGGGCAGCTACTGGGTGTTGCCCCGAGTTTCCCAGTTTCTTTCAGTAGATCAAGGACATACTTCCGCTGGGTTAGGAGAATGCCTTTCTTGCTTCTCATAACTTCGATCCCAAGAAAGTACTTTAACGGACCCAAATCCTTTGTTTGGAAATGAGAATTAAGAAAGGCCTTGAGTGATGAGATCCCTGACGTATCACTACCTGTAATAACAATGTCATCAACATAGACCACTAAGAGAATCATGCCAGTCTCCGTTCGTTGATAAAACACAGAATGATCACATTTACTTTGGTTCAGACCAAATTTCTTAACCACAGAACTGAATCTGTCAAACCAAGCACGAGGGCTCTGCTTCAAACCATATAAAGACTTCTGAAGGTGGCATACCTTGCCATGCTCCCCCTGAGCAACAAAGCCAGGCGGTTGCTCCATGTAGACTTCCTCAAGAAGATCACCATTCAAAAAAGCATTCTTAACATCCAGTTGATGAAGATCCCATCCATGGGTAGCTGCCATAGAGATAAACAGACGAACAGAGGACAACTTGGCCACAGGGGAGAAAGTTTCGGAGTAGTCAACACCATACGTTTGAGCATAACCCTTAGCAACCAATCGAGCTTTCAATCGTTCTAAGGTGCCATCAGCTTTTGTCTTAACGGCAAACACCCACTTACACCCAATAGCCTTCTTTCCAGGAGGTAAATCAACAAGAGTCCAGGTACCAGCCTTATCAAGGGCCATCATTTTTTCTTCCATCGTAGCACACCAACCGGGATGGGCCAAGGCTTGGGAAAGATTGGTGGGAATAGTAAGAGAGTCTAAGGATGCTATGAAGGAACATGATGTGGGCGTCAGGTGATTATAGGAAACAAACGAGGAAATCGGGTACGTACACATGCGTTTACCTTTACGGAGGGCAATGGGCAGGTCAGCAGAAGGGGCAGTAGGACCTAGAGTATCAGGCACTGGTATAGGGTCAGAAAGAGGAGAAGACGAAGGGACTAAGTACGGATCAGGCGCCGAGTCAGGTATTGGTAGGTCAGAAATACGAGCAGCGGCATTACTTTCCTTAGGACGTCTCTGATAAACATGGTGGATCGGCGGTGGAGTAGGGGCCGTCACAGACTCTTGCACTGGTGGGGAATGAACCTCATACACTAAGAGGTGATCAAGGACGGGGTCAGGGGTAGGAGATGGAGGGAGAGCAGGGACAGGGAAGAACGAAGTGGACTCATGGAAAGTAACATCGGTAGACACAAGATAGCGCTGAAGATCGGTAGAATAACACCGATAACCCTTCTGAACCCTAGAATAGCCAAGGAAGACACACTTGAGAGATTTAGGATCAAGTTTAGTGACACAGGGACGAATATCTCGGACAAAACAGACACAACCAAAGATTTTGGGATCAATAGGAAACAAGGGTTTGGAAGGAAACAAAGTTGTGTATAGAATGTCACCACTGAGAACAGGAGATGGCATACGATTAATAAGGAAGCAGGCGGTGGACACAGCATCCGCCCAAAAGGATTTAGGAACATGTATTTGAAACATGAGGGCGCGGGCAACTTCTAATAAGTGTCGGTTCTTTCTTTCAGCTACACCATTCTGAGCAGGTGTATCTGAACAAGAGGATTGATGAAGCATTCCATGTGTAAGCATATAGTCGTGAAATTGGGTAGAGAAATACTCTTTAGCATTATCACTGCGTAAGGTTTTCACAGAGACACCAAACTGAGTTTTGATCTCGGCACAAAAATTGCAAAAGTGAGAAAATAACTCAGAACGATTTTTCATTAAATAAAGCCAGGTGGTTCGAGAGAAATCATCAATGAAAGTAACAAAGTACTTAAAACCAGACATGGACACGACAGGACAAGGACCCCAAACATCAGAATGAACTAAGTCAAAGGGGAACGCAGCCCGTTTATTGACGCGAGGTGCCAGGTGAACACGGTGGTGTTTGGCAAACTGACACGACTCACACTCTAAAGATGACAAATGATGAAACTGAGGATATAACCTCTTCAAGGAAGACAATGACACATGACCTAAATGACAATGAACGTCAAACGGAGAGGAACCACCAGAGCAAGCAACTGAACGCGGCACCCGATCGTCAAGAAAGTAATGACCGCCAGATTCATATCCCCTACCAATAATCCGCTTCGTCGTAAGATCCTGAATCACACAATGGTCAGGAAAAAGTGAGATAAAACAGTTCAACTGACGAGTAAGCTTGTTAGGAGACAAAAGATTAAAGGCAAGGTCAGGAACATTAAGGACAGACAATAAAAAAACAGAGGATGTAGGTGTAACAGTGCCAGATCCAAGGACACGAGAAGCAGAACCATTGGCAATAGTGATGGATGAGGGGTTGGCATAAGGTACATATGTAGAGAACAAATGATGGTTACCTGTCATGTGGTCAGTGGCACCGGAATCGATGATCCACTTCGAGGAAGAAGTAGCAAGGCATGAGTCACCGTTACCTGTAGCAAGTGCACTCGGAGTGGAGGGAACATTGGCCGACTGATCTGAGGATTGGGCCATATGGGCAGCTCCAGTACGTTGCAGCTTGTTTTGCAACTTACGACAGTATCGTTTGGTATGACCATGTTCTTTACAATAGAAGCAAACAATAGGACCAGGGGTCGGGATATTGTTCCCTGAGCGAGGAGGACCTTGGTGTCGCGAATCAGCAGAGGTCGAAGATGGTGTACTACTTCCAAATTGCACAAAACTCTGGTGACGGTTATCAGTGGGACCACGGCCAGCTAACGCACTAGTATTAGGAGTAGGAGTTGGGTGTAAGAGACTATCTGCACGGAGCACACGAGAGTACACATCCTGAAGCGAAGGAAGGTCAGAACTAGACAGAACTTGGGAACGAACTGTCTCATAGGCTGGATCAAGAGCAGTAAGAAAGCTGATAATCGCCAGTTTCTCCATATTATCAACCTGGACTTTAAGGTCAGTAGTAGGCGGCATTAACATTTTCAACTCTTCATACATTTTCTTAAACTCCACATAAAAAACCTTCAAAGAACGGCCCTGCTGGTCAGCACGGTAGAATCCCTTACAGACATCATGAATGCGAGTAATATTGCCTTTTCCAGAGTACAGAAATTCCAAGCAGCTCATCTGTTCCTTAACAGTATTACAGTGACTAACTGAGGGAAGGATTTCACTGCCAATGGAATTCTGGATTTGTAGGAACAAACGGGCATCAGCTCGAGCCCAAGCCATTTTAGGGTCATCCGTAGGAGGCGTATCAGTCAAATGGCCCTCTTTCTCAATACTAAGCAAGTACATGCGTACAGTTTTGCTCGAATCCATATAGTTTGTCCAGGTCAATTTGTGCTTAGTGATTTTGTTGGTTACAGGGACAATTTCAGTAGTAACCCTAGCCTTGGAATCAGCCATTAATGCAAATAGAGAGCACTACACCAAAAAATAGAGAGCCCCAACCAAGTACACACACCAAAGAAGCAATCAACCAAAATGGGCTCACTACCACAACTACCAAACAGCCCCAAAAGAGTGAAGCCAAGCAACACAAAGGAAAACCAAATAGGCTTCTAAGCTAATAGAGGTAAATAGGGCAGAAACACACCAGAGACAGAGGCAAGGTACAACAAAAAATGCTGAAGTAAGACCACAGCAGTTCCCAAAGACAGCCAAGAGAGCAATTAGGGCAGAAGCATACCAGAATAGAAGCAAAAAATGCACAGCAAACAAGACCAAATGCCGAAATCAACCACAAAGATCCCAATCGGAGAGACCCACAACACGAAACCACCACAGGAAGGACGGCGGCAGTGAGTCGACGTCAGCACAGCAAACGGGGGCGGAAAACTCGCCGGAGGTCACGCTCACGCGCCGGCGCGTGGAGTTCCGGCGAGACTGAGGGCGGCGCGTGACGGCCACGCGCAGCTCAGATGGAGGCGATCCTCCTGGGAACGGCCGATCGGGCGACGGCGAGGCTGCTTGTGGGGCGCGTGTTCCCAAAATCCCCTGGCCACCGGACCCCCTTGCGCGTGAACAGTGACGGATATAGGAGAACCCAGAAATCAGAACAGCGCCGGGAAGAAAAAACGAAATTCAGAGAGCTCCTAGGCTCTGATATCATGTAATCAGAATATATCAAGTTGTATTTCATTCATGTATACATTAGATATTTATATACAAAGTAGGCGCCTCAGTATTAATGGCTCATTATAACACATTATGGTGAGGGATACTAATCACAATCCCTGATTATGTGGGATACTGACAATCCCTAATTAAGTGGGATATTGTTTCCTAACAGGATGAAAATCTACTCCCTAAATATGTCTTATATTAAGGACATTAATGATGGTAGGAGTATATTATTTTTCTTACCCCGTTGGCTTTCTATATTTGTTTAGGGAAAATTCCATTTAAATACCACATGAACTTGCAAAACTGACAAAAGTTCATTAACACTTGAAAATGGTATAAAGGTGACAGGTATCAAATTGAGATTTTAAATTGTTGATGCTTTTACCATTTTGCCCCTCAATTTAAAAAAAAAGAAGTGCCTCTAGCTGGAGCACCACTAGCTCCGGTGGCTTTGTTTTTTTGGGGGTGGGGGGGTGCCGTGCATTTTTTTTCTTTTAAATGGCTGAAGGGGGCAAGGGGTGGGATCGAAGCTACCCCATCCCTTTGCCAAAGGGGCTTATATAACAAAATCTTAAGCTTACAGCAGGTGAAACTGACAAGGATCACTTCACTGAAGATGGAGGGGCTTATAGAAGGCTCAATGGTAAATTGTTATATCCTACTTTAATCAGGCTTGACATTTCATTTACAGTACAGGTATTGAGTCAATTTATGTAAGAGCCAAAAGAGGCACATATGAAGGTTGCACTTAGACTAGTAAAATACTTGAAGGATAGTCTTAGTAGAGGGATTTTCCTTTCAGCCAAAAGCTCTTCTATTCTAAAATATTATTGTGATTCTGACCATGCAGGTTGTGCAGATACAAGGCGTTCAGTGATTAGTTTCATTGTTAGATTTGGAGGATCTCACATTTGTTGGAAATCAAAGCAGAGCGTAGTGTCTGTTTCATTTGCTGAAGTTGAATACAGAGCACTTACAATGGCTGTTGCGGAGCTCACTTGGATTGTTGGATTAATGAAGGAGCTATGCATTAGTGAGGTGGAGCCGATTAAGTGTTTTGTAATAGCAGGTTCGCAATTCACATGGCGACAAGTCCTGTTTTCCATGAACGAACGAAGCACAATGAAGTGGATTGCCACTTCTTCATAATGGAAAAACTAATGGCTGAGATGATTGAGTTTGAGCATGTGAAATCTGAGGAACAATATGGTGACATTTTAACTAAGGCATTGAGTGGTGCTCAACATCAATACATTCTTGGCAAGTTGGGGACTTGTGAGCAGAGTGCCCAACTTGAGGGGAGGGTAGAATATGGTTAAATAAGTATTGGACGTATTGTAAATTGTTCTGTGAACATATCTTGTACTATTCATATTTTGTATTTATAGGGTTTGTGTTTGGGCTTAGAACTAATAGGCTAGTTAGAAATGATCTGTGTGTTTTTTTTACAGGATTGGTTGTTGTTCAATAGAATTCTCTTGGCTCTTATTGTTTTCAGGCCAATTCGGTTAACATAATTCTATAAATCAAGAATGTTTCATAAGTTACATATATGTAGGGGTGGAAACAGGCCAGGCCTGTTAAGGCACAAGACGGCCTGAGCCTGGCCTGTGGCCTGTTTCAGGCTTTTTATTAGGCCTAAGCCTGGCCTGTGGCCTGTTAAGAGGCCTGGATTTGTAAAAGATCCTAACAGGCCAAACAGGCCAACAGGCCGACACAAACAGGCCTAACACAGGCCGACACAAACAGGCCTAACACAGGCCTAGGACTCAGATTCTTTTTTTCCTGATAGAGAACACCATTGCATGAATCAAAACTAGCAAATAACCAGAACACCACATGTACATAAGAGGGCCGTATTAAAATTTTACAAATCACATAATTGTTACAATGAATATCCTTGTTCTCCTGAAGCAAAAGTCACACAAATGTGCCAAACTGTGTTCAAATTATGTCCCAAATACAAAACGCTGAAGCAGATGTGCCGAATGAGACTCCAATAGCAAAATGCAACAGAACACCTGAGATAAGTTTAAAACCACAACAAAATGGCATGTGTAAATAGTAAAACGTTGCAGGAATATATGTGTTGAAACTAAACAGAACATTTAAAGCTAATGATTAAAACCATTGTTTCTAGTTCTATATTTTTGATAACATACCCATTTCAAGCTAATGATTCTTCTCACCTTCACATCAAATCTTCAAAATAATTTCTTCTTCTCCTTCAAAGGCCTTGAAAAAAATCAATGAAATATATAGTATTAGATCATAACACAATTTAACGTGCACAAGAAGTAATATGATTTTATAACTGATCATCAGGATACCTGGTGATAACCATGATGACTAATTATTAGAAAAATAAACAGAACCAGACATAAAAAGCCAACATGATAATTCTAATTTATTACCAGGAACAATGCTATGAACATTCTTCCCTACTGCAAATTAAATTAGAAGCATCTTCAAGCAGATTGTAGCCTATGATATGTTTCATTCACCAGTGTGCCTTTTTTTTTTCAATGGTGTTCAATAAATTTCCAATGGAGGATTTCACGCAAATCACAAAAACATTGTAAGGTAAACTAATGTAGCAACTAGAAACCATCATGCAAAGTTGATAAGCATTAGAACTTGTAACTCCACAATCTAATCTAACCAAACCAACTTCATAGCTAGTCTACTGATCACTGCTAAGTCCACATAAACAACATCAAATCATAATTTCACTAAAAATTTATACCTTTTGTTTTTTCTTCAAACTGTACTTGTTTCGAAGCCAATCCCCACCACAAATAAGTGCTTCAATTGATTCTTCATTTAATTTAGAACGATATTCATCGATTACTCTACCTCCAGCACTAAATGTGGACTCTGATGCCACGGTTGAGATTGGAATAGCTAGTATGTCAGCAGCCATCTTAGATAAAATCTTATACTTCAAACTATTATTTTTCCACTATTCTAGGGCACTAAAGGAGTTAGAACTGCCCTCAGGAATATACACATCGTCCTCAAGATAAGCTTCCAATTCTAATTTCATAGAGGGAATTGCTTGCTTTTCACGAACAATATTCATGATTTGATCAAATCCAGTAATTATAGAAGAACTAGGCACATTGGGAGAAGAGTTGTTGCCAACATTTTCAATTGCATTACTTGTTTCTCCCTTGTACAAGGCAACATACTCATCATACATTGAGTATAAACCTTTCACCACTTTATCTATATTCTCAGAAGCGACATAATCAGGTTTGTAAATCAAAGGAAAGCAATAATTAATAACATATAATTTGCACCTAGGATCCAGAATACTTGCAAGAGCCATCACCAAATTGCATTCCCCCCAATATTTGTCGAACTTCTCTTTTATTGAGACAGCCATTTCTACCATAAAGAAATCATCATCCTCCAAGGCATTGTCAATGACTTGTTTCACTCTCCAAACTTCAGGAAGGTACAAATTTGCAGTAGGATACTCACTACCTGAGATGACATGAGTGGCTAGATTGAACACTTCTAGAAGTTTGCAAATCTTCTCAACCTTCTTCCAATCCTCTTCGGACGGTGCATAGTTGTAATGTGGTTCTCTTTCCTTATAATCAGGAAAGACAACCTTGAACTTCAAAGCAGTAGACAACATCCTATATGTAGAATTCCACCTTGTTGGACAATCAAGAATGAGCCTCTTTTCCTTCAAACGTTTTTGCTCAACAATGTCACAAAATGCTTTGAGCCTTGAATCGTTGTAGTTAATATACTTCACACTCTCACGAACATTATTTATAATGTCTTTGATCCTACTAAGGCCATCTTGTACCAACAAGTTCAATATATGCGCACAACATCTGATGTGAAACAAGTTACCACCCAGAGGCAATGAACTACTAAGTGATAAGGTGTCTCAAAGAGCCCTTAAACAGGAATCATTATAAGAAGCATTGTTAACTGACACGGAAAACACTTTGTTTTCAATTCCCCATGCCTTCAAACACTTGAAAATAGCATCAGCTACATCAATCCCTCGTCTAGGAGCAGGAACTTTGACAAAACTCAACACCCTCTTTTGAAGATTCCACCCCGCATCAATGAAATGTCCAGTGATAACCATGTATTCAGTCACTTGATGACTAGATTTCCACATATCTGTAGTTAAGCTAATCTTGCTAACACCTTGTAATAAGGCCTTCAATTGTTTTTTCTCTGCTTCATATATAGCCAAACAATCACTTCTGGCTGTCTTGCGAGAGAATTTCTGAAATTCAGGATTAGAATATTGAAATCCCCACATCCATACTTCATCCTCAACAATGCTAAATGGATGTTCATGAACCATGATTGCAGTAGCAATTATTTCCCTTATCTTCTCATTAGAATATCTAGCACCTGATGCTAGAAATGGATTAATGCAAATATTTGAAGGTTGGAATGGAATGGTGGATTGCTTATTTCTTGCAGCAACATGCAGTTTCCTTGAATCACAAGATTTAATATGTCTCCATAGATGGGAAGTGCTAGCTCCCTTCCCTGAGTATGAAAATAGACTTTTGCAATACTTGCATTTAGCTTTGACCCCATCATTACTTTCAACTTGATCAAAATCATCCCAAATAGGTGAAGTTTTTCGCCTCTTCTTCTTAATGATATCATCATCGCCATCATTTTTCTCACCGGTCTGTTGACTAGTCTGTTGACTAGCTTGTTGACTTGAATCAGTTGGTACTTGTTGACAAACCTCAATAGCATTAGGAGGAACTGAACTAGATGACATAGTTTCACTCTCAAAGGGTGATGACATTCACTAGGACTAAAACATAAAACAACCAAAATTTCATTATTTAATTAACCAAATAGACATCAACAAGTAATTAAGCACCGAATCATTACAATAGAATTAAAAGTGACAAGAAGGAAATATTTTTAATCCTAGAAAGCAACAATTGATTCATTATGGATGTTCCGAGTGTTCACAAATTTAGATCAGCATCTCCAAATAAACTGTCCAATTTAGATCACACAAATTCAAACCAACCTTGCCAATTCAAAAGAGATGGCATTTAATTGGTAAGGCCGATTCAAAGTGTTCAGTCTCTACTCCAAGAACAATCTTAAGATCAAAAGCATAGATACTCAATCACTCATGCATTCATTATCATTACTCATGATAGCATCACATCGAAAACATGTAAGGAGAATCAGTAATATTAGAAATTAACAAAGGCATGCCTTATCAAAAAGGAAGAAAGCAAGCTATACAAATTTTCAAAAGTCTAAGTTATGTGAACCTCCATTTCTCTTTTATGACCCAATTTAACAGTGAATTCCCCGAGAAAAATTACTTGCTTATGACATTTCATTGAACAGGAGAATCAGGCATTCTTTTCAAAATGGAAACCGAGAAAAATTACCCCTTATGACATTCTTTTCATTGAACAGGTCCAACCAAAAGGAGAATCAGGCATTCTTTTCATTGAACAAGTCCAACCGAGAAAAATTACCATGTATTCAATATTTCAAAATCATAACCCCTTATGACATTTCTCAAAACAAAATAAGTCTAACGAAAGCAGCTAATATGAAAATGTGAGGAAAGCAGCTAATAGACAACGAAAGAAAAGTAAAGTATTATGACCCTATCACCACATTCCCCAAATTGAACACCATTGAAAAGAAAATGAAACATAAGAATCAATAATCAGAACACAGAAGATGGGATGAACCGAAACAGATCCGACGGAGAGGACCACAGATCCGACGAGGGTAGCCGACTTGTGGTCCGCTGGTGACTCACGGTGGAGCTACGGCTTACGGGAGTCGGGAGTTGGGAGGGAGAGGGAGTCGCTCGCCGACGTGGGTCGGGACTCGGGAGGCAGAGGGAGTCGCTCGCGGGGGTGGGTCGGGACTCGGGAGGCAGAGGGAGTCGCTCGCCGGGGTGGGTCGGGACTCGGGTGGCAGAGGGAGCCGCGTCGACGGGGGTGGCAGTCGAGGGTGGTCGTCTGGTCGAGGGGAGTCGCGTCGAAGAGGAGAGTCTTTTCTTTAGGAATTAGGTTTAGAGAAGAGGGGAGCGGCAGTGATGGACTGATGGGTAAGGGCGTAAGGCAACGGATATTTTTTTTTAAATAAACCTTACAGGCTCAGGCCGGCCTGACAGGCCTAATAGGCCTGTCAATAGGCCTTGGCCTGACCTGTTAAGGAAAATAGGCTTTGGAAGAGGCCTTGGCCTGGCCTTTTAGCCTGTCAGGCCAGGCCTGAACAGGCCTCTAACAGGCCAGGCCGTAGGCCCCTGTCAGCCGGCCTGGCCTGTTTCCACCCCTACATATATGTTAATTATATATAAGTAATATATGTAAAATTATATAATATTTTAAAAAAAATTAAAAGCTTGGAACACAAAATGTTTCATAAATAGATATATTTATATGTCTTGTTTTTATCCCCAAACATATGAATGAAATATGTAAATTAATGGGTTAAAAGTAGGGGTGGAAATATGTTAGGTTAGGCTAAGCTTTATTTAAATAGGCCTCGAACTGCAACAAAAATTGAAAGCCTGGGCCTGAGCCTGTATATAGGTTTTTTTAAGAACTGAGCTTGGGCCTTCAAAAGGTCTAAAGCTTATTTAAAAGTCTACTTAAAATATAGGCCTTTAAATAACCTTTAAAACCTATGCATCTAACTTCATATAAAATGCCTTCATGCTTATTTAAAATATTACTCCATCCGGTCCTATTTATAAGTAGCTTTCTCTCTTATGAGGCTGGTCCCTTTTATAAGCAACTTTCACTTTGTGTCTGAAAATGTAAGCTTCTTTTTCATATTTCACCCTTATTAAATACATAATCTATAATTAATTATCACACACACTAAGAGTTATATTCAGGAGAGAGAGTGAAAGAGACTAGATGAATGAAATCAACAAAGCATCGGCAAAATGTATATTTTACTATCTCTCATACATTTTATAAATTCTCTCTCCTATACTCTTTTCATAAATAGGGGCATATATGGAAAATATATGTCATTTTGACACACTTATTGCTTTAACTATTAGTTCTTTTTGCACAATCAAGGGAAAAGTTGCTTATAAATAGGACCGGAGGGAGTACATTATGTCTTAAAAGTTTAGCATCCATTCTCGTTGTAATATAAAGGCTTAGTAAGGAAAAGAAAAGAATCTCTAATGACAAAAATTGTTCGAGCAAATAGGAATAATAAAAATTAATGTCTACTGACTAATGAAATATATTTTTTAAAATTGACCAAGCATAACAAGTAACATCTAAAATTAGATTTTATCTCTTTTACTGTTCCCACATAAATTGGAACAAATTCCTCTTACCTAGATTATAATATTTCATTTGGCACTAAAATAAAATCATATAAATTATTATACTTTAGTGGATGACGCAAATCAAGGGAGAGGGAGTGAGTTAGCATTGCTATCTCGAGCGATCGGAGAGAAGAGAGGTGGGGATGTAAAAGTAAAGGTTGAGAGTAATAACAATGAAATGTGAAACTTAGAATTAAGGTTAAGTTGGTAAATTTATAAATAATTTATATAATTATTTAGATGACATTATATATTCTTATATTATAGTATAAATTAAAAATATTAAATAGGTCAGGCCTGTAGGCTTATATGCCAAGCTTTATGAAAATAGGCCTGGCCTGTTTATCTAACTAGGCTTGGCAATAGCCTTAAGCCTGAGCCTAGCTATTTACTAAATAGACTAGGCTAGACTTTATATAGGCTAGGCCATAGGCTCCTGTTAGGAGTCTGACCTATTTCCATCCCTAGTTAAAAGTCTTTTTTTTTCTCTTTAAACGCACTATTCTCACAAAAATGCTAGATAGGTATAATATTATAGTAAAAAATATAACAAATATTATAGGACCAGGAGAATGGCTAGGATTTGCAACCAAACAAGACTTGGCATAAAGAAAGCTCCCATTAATGTAATCCATTTAATGTCTAACACTTGTAAGCTCAAACTCATTTATTTCCATCTTCAATATGAATTACATATACTCATAAACAACATACCTCACTTTTGTTAACTTGTACCACATATTTTCAACCTTTTGTAATCAATAACTAAAATTAATTTCCAAATTTTAATATCATTTCCATTTAGAGCTGGGAATCAGGGCCGGCCCTTGACGGGCCAGGGCCTAAAAGGGCCGGCCCTAAAGGGCTCGGGGTCAGAAAAATTGCAGTTTTTCAAAGCCCGGCCCGAGAGCATCAGGGCCAGGGCCGGCCCGCAGGGCCGAAAAGTCATTTTCACAATATTTAACTATTTTTCTTGCGTATTTTCTTTTAGAGAGATATACAAAGTTCTAATTTAACACATAAATGTTATCAACATTAAAGTTTAAAACATGTCTCACGCAAGAAACAAACATAGTTACTAATGCATAATCAAAAGTAAAATCATGCCCATAATAACTCACATAAAGACCAAAGCATAAGAAGGCAAGAAACTAAACACTCTAACCTCTACACAACATTAGTATGACGACTATCATTTTCATCTCCTTCACCACTATTATCTATTTTAAGGACATTTGATTGTGCTTCACTTTGTGTAGTAGGCTCTACTTGAGGAGTAAAAATATCAAGAATTTTTGAACAAGGGGTAGGGAGGGTAGGGGCAAAAAAACAATTAAAAGGGCCTAACGGGCTGGCCCTCGGCCCTCCAGGGCCGGCCCTCTAGGGCCGGCCCTTCAGGGCCGTCGGCCCTACAGGGCCGGCCCTTTTAGGCCCGACTTCCTTTGGAAGCTCTAATTTACAAGCCCGGCCCGAGGCTTAACAGGGCTTAAACGGGCCGGCCCGACGGGCTCGGCCCGATTTCCCGGCTCTATTTCCATTCCCCTTTCTAATGAAAGGGCCTATGTATTGCACGGGGTAATCTGTCTAGTTTAAGATAAAATACATCTGAGAATGAATTTGCACAAAAAACATAAGAAATAATGAACATATATACCTGGAAGTGGTAGCTAGAGCTGAAAAAAAAAAGAGCCCTGTTTTTAATGGAAAACTTTTTGGTCTCTATTAATATATTAAGTAACATTTCAAAAATGCTGCGTCACCATAGGAAACCAGTGGGAATGAAAACAAGAAAGTTAAATTTATAAATGCTCTGAAATCATCTTGGACTAAAGAAAGATTAAGTGATAAACACTAAACAAATATTAGTATTTACATCAAAAAAGAAAAGCTAAGCTAAGCGAAGTTTAGGAAAAAAAATATATTTAAAAAAGAGGCTAAGCAGGTCGACCCATATATGGGCTAGCATATGCTAGGTGCAGCATGCCTCAGTAATTAATTATTTCCAATCAATTTTGATTAAAATCAATCATGAAATCATCACCCATATTTCTCATAATTAAACAACTCCCATTTAGTTCAGGCGCACTTGGATTCGTGCTAGGTAAAACAAAGCTTATGAAAATGATTTATAAGATATAATAACAGGGTGTTTGGATAAAATTTTAGAAGAGTATAATTTAAAAGTAGATAATAGCAGCTTATGAGATAAGCACGGTTTTTTATTTATAATTCATTTTGGCATTACAAGGATGTTTGGTAGCTTATAAGATGATCATAGTACTTTGGGTTCACACTGTCAAAACAGATTTGCGACTATCATTTTTTCCCATTACTTCATATTAATTTCATAATTAATTCTACCTCTGGTTTCTAATATAAAAACTAGTTAGGGTTGGATTTTGTTCAATATAGGATCTCAACCCATTTTATTTGCTAAATTTAACTAGCGTATAAAATAATATATAATAGTCGCATATGTGACTCAAACAATTTCTGCAAAGAGGTAATAAAAACCATAAGTTGAGTGAAAAAACAGTTAAATAACTATTATATTCTCATAGAGAATATTATTTTCTTTTGTAATAAAATAATATTATTTGATAATAATAAAATCATAACAAATATTAATGAGAGGAAGACAGAGATTTTCAACAAAGAAAACTTTGGATTCTTCATAGCATGGCCAACGAAGTTCATTGTATTGTCGTGAGGAAAGTTCTCATGAAAAGTACATCTTTATGAGAGAAAATTTTCAAAAAGACAAACCCACCCCACTAATTGTTGCTGGACGACCCGTAATATTTTTCTGCTTGAGCGAGACTTTTCCTATCATGCTTATTTATTTAATTTCCATGTCGGTTGCTCGCGAAACTGACATGGAAATTCTGTTTTTTTCAATGAAAATTTGCATTTTTAGTTTCTCAAAAAAACCGGCATAAAAAACTTATTTTAATCAATTTTATTCACAAAATAATCATTTTTTTTTGGTAGAATCCAAGATGTAGATATCACTAAAGTGGGTTTTGTCTCTCACCCAGGCGGTATCATTTTTAAATGAAGTTTGTGGATAATTTTTGAAGCTTGGGCGGAATGGATAACTTGATGGCCCTCTCCCCGCCAACATGTTCTCCAACCTCCCTAATCTCCAACTCTTGGCACTTGGAGGAAATCAATTCTCAGGTCGCATTCCAAAATCCATTGTAAACATGACTATGCTTGTAGGGATCTCTATAGGAGAAAATAAGTTTGTAGGGCAAATTCCAAATCTTTGAAAGTTGCATGACCTCTCAATACTAGACTTAAGTGATAATAGTTTGGGAAGTAATTCTTTAAAAGATTGGGAGTTTCTAAATTCTTTGAGTAACTGCAGTAAATTCGCAATGCTATACTTGAACCATAATAATTTTGGAGGCCATTTACTAAAAATCATTGGCAATTTGTCTACCCAGCTCACACAACTTGACCTTTCACAAAATCAAATGTGGTAGAATTCCTATGGCACTAGGAAACCTCATTAACCTGACGTCGCTAGATATAGATATGAATTATTTCACTGATATTATCCCAATTACTTTTGGAAAGTTTCATAATATGCAATACTTGTCTTTGTGGGGAAATAAACTTCTGGAGAATAGGACATTTCATAGGCAATCTCACTCAGTTATTTCATCTAGATTTGTTAAACATGTGGGGAGGAAAAGTTCCTCCAAGTATTAAGAATTGTTGGAGCTTACAATATCTTGATCTGTCACAAAACAATTTTAGCGGAGCCATACCAATCCATTTGATCCCTCTTTCATCTTTATCAATTTCATTGAACTTGTCACATAACTCTTTTGGCAGTGTTATCCCTTATGAGTTTGGAAACTTGAAAAATATAGAAAAATTGGATGTCTCTCATAATCAATTATCTAGAAAAATTCCTCAAACCATTGGAAAATGCCAAACTTAGAGTTCCTCTTTTTGCAAGGGAATTTCTTTCAAGAAAACATCACCATATCTTTGGCTTCATTGAAGGGTCTAAGACATTTAGACTTGTTACAAAATAATTTGTCTGGAACAATTCCAAAAGGCCTACAAGCTTCTTTGGAGTACCTAATTGTTTCCTTCAACATGCTTGAAGGGGAGGTACCAAGCAAATGTGTCTTTTGCAATGCAAGTGCAATATCACTTATGGGGAATAACAAGCTTTGTGGTGGCATATCAAAGTTGGATCTGCCACCATGCCCAACCAAATCCAGCAGACAAAGAAAACATCAAAACTTCAAGCATAAGTGAAAGTTGCATTTCCAGACAAGCTTTTGGAAATTGTGAGCCCAACCATTCTACCACGAAAATTAGAACATACGGTGGGAGTATCAAGAGACTTATTGGAGAACATGATGCCGACCCTTCCTAATGTTGAGAAATGCTTGCTTTCTTTATTTAAGATCGGACTTATATGTTCAATGGAATCATCTCAAGAAAGCATGAGTGCCATTTATGTCCTCAGGGAGCTAAATGCTATTAAAAGTTTTTTCCCTTTACGGCGAGTACAACCCTAAATTCAAAGATTTTAATAATCGAGTGTTTTTTTTTTTTTTTGCCTGAGGTTCGAGTTGATTTGCCCATATATATTTCATCAACTTGATATTTAGATAACTAACAAACCATGTTTTCACATTTTGTTTCTATCCAATGCTTAGCTCATATCCGATTTTTTTTTTTTTAAAAAATTAATAGAAATCATTTCTACTGCTCTCAAATTTTATTGCTCTTTTTCTCCTATCAAAAGATGTTAATATTATTATGAAAAAAAATTGGCGCTTGATTGTAATTTTACTTATTATATTTATCTTATATATAATTTAATGATGGTTGCATCTCATTATTTTGATTTATTTGTTGCAGGTAAGGGAATCGTGTCTGATCAATTTCCTTGAAATAATCGAATTGAGATTGGGGTGAGCCGAACGATGTTAGCTTAGGCATATTTATTTTGCGGCCATATGTAATATGTGTGCATGTTTTGTTTTTACTTATTCTCCATAATTATGTTCTTGTTATTTATGGTTGAGAGACTTTGAGAGCAGAGCTTCCTTCTTGTTGTAATCATATGTTCAAAAATCAAGTTGACATATATATGTGTAAAGGTTTTAAGGTTAAAATCATGTTGACATGTATATATGTAAAGGTTTTAAGCTTTAAAAAAAGATATACCCAGCATCCTGAAATATTTTTTAAATAGCATTTAGTATCATAACTAATTTGTAGATCATCCAGCACTTAAAAGTATTTTTTTTTCAATAGTACCCAAAAGTATTTTTTCAGCAACAATGGGCACCATAAATTTAGAATACGAAGTTCTACTAAAAAAAAAAAAAAACACTCTAGGGTGCTCGATATACAAAAAAAAAAAAAAACTGCTAGAAAAATACTTTAAGATATTGACTGTTATTAAAAAAATACTTTAAGGTATTAGATTAATTACAAGTTAGTACTTAAAGTATTTAGTACTACTTAAAAAATACTTTAGGTTGCTGGATACATAAAAGATATATTGGTGTATCAAAGCTAATTAATTTCATTTTACCAAAAAAAAAAGCTAATTAATTTCATGTTGAGTATTGTTAGACTTTTGGCTCAGTTTATTATGATGTGCATATTGTTTACTAACCTTCCTAGCCAGTTAAGGCTCTAGTTGATGAGTAAATGGAAAATGAGAGCTTAGAAAAATAGTCATATACATGCATATTTTAAAAAATATAAATTAAAAGAAATTGTTTACGTGCATATTTTAAAGGGCAAATGTGCAAATTTACTAATAAACTTTTCATAGAGGGCATCTAGTATTATTATATTTAATTGAGTGTAAAAATAGACATGAACTCTTTTAAATGGGGTAAAATTACCACTCCAATTAACTCATGATAATTGTCATTACTTTTATTTGTTTAGTGGGCCCCACACTTACGCCCAACTAAATATTATGATCCTATATGCCCCCCTCCATGAAAATTTTATTGATAAATTTGTATTTTTACCCTATTTTAAATTTTTACATGGATCAAATTAAAGTAAGATTAAAAAAGAATTGAAAAATATAATATCTTTGGCTTGATCTTTGCCAAAAGGCCACGATGTTTTCTTATATTATACTCGTGTCTTTATTATATGGCGCATTTTAAAAGGATTCTTTATTTTATGTTATTTGGATTTTAATATTTATTTATCAATTTTATTTCTGTAATTAATGCTTTAATGCGAATTTTCATATATTTTTTTCCTTTCAAAACCTATGTACAGAGTTAAAACTGAAAAATCTTATCAATTTAATATAAAATCTTTGATGTTTTCTTACATATAAATGTTAAGTTTTTGTGTAATGTAATGTGAATTTTCATATTTTTTCCTTCAAAACCTTATTTATAGAGTTAAAATTAATTTATATAAAAAAGAGCTAAAATTTAAAAAAATCAATCTATATAACTTATAATACTGTTCCACCAAAAGCACTGTTCATAAGAAACCAACCGCTGCGATTTCTTATAACATATGAAACACTGTTCATAAGGAATAAACGGTCCAAATCTTACTTATGTTCTCATCTTCCTTACATAACGTCAGCCAATTCAAATTAAGTGTCCCCACATGCTATTTTTCCGTGCCTTTCAATTCGAATTCAAATGTGAATGATGACAGCATCGAAGTGGAAAGGAGGATGTATAAGCTGGACAGAAGCAGGGCTAGCCATTCGTCGCTGGGAATAGATGCCATTCTCACAGTAGTTTACTGCCATTACTGCTACAGATTTCTTCGTCCAAATTGTTTGTCATTCATTCACACACTCTTAGCCTCAGTTTATCCACACACACTATAGCTTGCCCACAACCTCTCTCTCCTTGTATAACGTTCACCCATTTTTCTTCTATCTCCACGTTATGCAAAAAGTCGACAAAAGACGGTCAGATCTGGCTATACCGTCGGCCGATAAGATGCCAGAATGATTTCCAACAGGGAGTGGACAAAGAGGTTACAGGCAGAATGATGTTGGTGATGCCGGAGAGTATGAGGCAGCTTCATTTCCTTGATATCCGAAGATTAATATTTCTAATTTGTCCAAATTGTTGTGCTTTGTTTAACTCATTTTTGTATTAAAAATCAAATGAGGGAACGAAGAAATCTCATTCATCCTCATATATATGGAGACTTCCAACTAAAAGAAATATTTCAGATATTTATGGTAGACCCCATAAATGAGAGCGCATGCCTCTTGTTCGGGGATGTTGTTCGCCGAGAGATTGGTGTTGAAGAACGGCTGGCGGGATCTTCTGCAACATCGTCGCATAATAAACTTTGGGCTCATAAGGTTAAGGTTTGGGGTTTTGATTAATGGCAGGAAGAGGATGAGGTGGAGGTTGCGGCAGGGGGGTGAAGAAATAGGCTTTGTCGGCTTTTTGCCTTGGTAACCTCTTCAAAAATAACCAAAGATTGCAATATAGGGTACAATCCCGGATCGTCTCTCGAAGAGCCTTTTATTAATTACCTAGAAACTAAGTGCAATGATTGATATGAAATGAGTTAAAAATGATCTTTGAGCTTTTTATCTAACAACTAAATTGCAATTAAACTAAAATGCTTTTAAAACTAATATTTTTGGATTTTTGTAATAAAATTGATATGGAATGGAAATTGGTTAGAAATGCAAGTGCTAAATATACTCTTGGAAATGGTTTTCAATGGCTATCCTTGCTCAATTAAGATATTTGGGAAATTAATACACTAAGTTTCTAATATACCAAACCTCAATTACCATTGAGTCTAGCATCACAAGAGAGGAACCCCTACCCTTGAAATGCTATTAAGCCCTCTTAGTGTAATGAGTTTCTCTAAGTTTTCTAATATATCAAACCCCAATTACCATTGAGTCTAATGCTTAAACTCATGAACTCATTTATTTAAGCATTATTAAAACCCCTTAGAGAGTGATTATGGAATAAGCAATGCATTTAGGTTCAACTACAATTCCAATTCAATCAAACTATCCAACAATACCATGTTAAACAGATAGAAAGCAATAGAATCATAGGAAACATATATATAACCATATATATTGATGAGTACAACTCCTCATTACAAATTCCAAATCACAACAACTCAATCCATAGAATAAAACATAACTAAAATTATAGTCTCAATATATAAATGAATTCTTAAACCTAAGAATCAAAAATACAATGAGCTATAGATAAAATAAACTCCCCTTTGAAGCACATATGAGCTCAAGTCATCTCCAATTCATCCCCAAAAGCACAAAATTGCCTAGCCAATCATAAGAATAACTTCAAGAAATATAATCTCATTCTGATTCAAACACCCAGCCATATTAAAATCACATTAAATTGATAAATCCACACTGAATCAAATAAGCATTGGGGCTGATATTAGACTCAGAACAGGAGAATTGGCACAGTTGAAATTAAAGCCAGACACGTCAGAGCAAGCCACGGCTGGGATGAGTTCAGAAACAGAGGGAGTCACAGCCTGGAAGATGATGAAAGGTGAAGTCGATGATGGTGGACGATGGTGGTGCGATTGTGTTATCTTCTTCGCTGCAGCACCCTCTTCTCACTCCCAGCTGTGTTGGCTGATCACCCTCTGAACTCTCAGCTCTCTCGGTTCTGTCTCTCTGGTCGCCGGCGGCGATGGCAGTGAGGGTGAAGAATGCCGCCGGCGACAAGGAAGAAAGGAAGAGAATGATGGTCTTCGGCGCTGGTTCTCTGGTTCGACTATGATGATCTGCGATTTCGTGTGTGTCTGCGACTGCTGTGATTTTTGTTCCTCTCTTATTTCTCCAGCTGCCGGATTCCCTCTCAGTTGGGTCTGTGTGTGTCCATTTTTGGGCATGTTCTATTCTCTTATTTTCCTTCCAGTGGCCCAAATACCCAATTGGATCTGTTTCTCACTTATTTTTTAATCTTTGGGCTGAGGTAGAAGCCCATATCCACAGCTCCCCTTCTTCAAATCTATCGTTGGCCTTCTGCTCCATTTCTTTTCTTTTCTTTGGGCTTGCCTTTTATTTATTTTTTTCTTGTCTTTCTTTCCACTTGACCCAATAAATTGAACCTCCAAAATTCTTAATTTCCTTCTTTAATACCTATAATGCAAAATTAAGCATAAGGTAGCATCAAAAATTCAAGGGACAATATAAAAAATGATAATTAATGAATTTTGACCATTTTGCCCCTAATTCCCATTAATTCAAAATAATTGTCCCTAACCAAAATTAATGCTTAATAATGCAATAATGTCCCAAAAAATACATTAAAATCCCAAATTAATCATGGAGATGGGTTTGTAAAATCTGTATTTAAAACAATGGAAATTAAATGTGTAAAATCAAATCTGATATGGAAACTAGGATTGTTTATCAAGACTACTCTCCATTATTGGTATCGTCTCTAAAGAATAAAGCAACACAATTGGAATAAAGGATACTATTGGCTTTGTTCTACCAGGTATCATTTAGTTCATTTCCAAGACTACTCTCCATTATTGGTATCGTCTCTAAAGAATAAAGCAACACAATTGGAATAAAGGATACTATTGGCTTTGTTCTACCAGGTATCATTTAGTTCTTTTCCAACAAAGTCATGCAATTCATTTCTTTCAAACTCTACTATGCAAGTCTTTTATTTTTTATTTTTAATAATATAAGAGAACTAATAGGCTTACATCATTTTAGAATATGGAATGGGTTCTGAGGTGTCAATACAAGGTAACCTGTATAGCTTTGGCATTATGATTTTAGAGACGTTAACAAAGAGAAGACCTACTGAAGACATGTTCAAGGATGGTCACAATCTTCATAAATATGTGGAAAGTGCTTTTCCAAGCAATCTTTTGCAAGTTGTGAGCCCAACTATTCTCCCTATTGAATCAAAACACGTGGCAGCATCAAGAGACTTATAGGAGAACATGGTAATGATCCACCCTAATGTGGAGAGATGCTTATATTGTTTGTTTGGAATTGGATGTGCTTGCTTAATGGAATTTGAAGATAATCAGATGAGAATAACAGTTGTGTATACTGATAAGAGGGTGATTACATTTATACTTAAGAGAGAATCAGATATGTCAATGAGATCTAGATTTGAAATTTGAAAATAATATCCTAATATCCTAACAATTATCTCCTATAATCGTAGATTTAATTAATCCCTATAATTATAGGATTCCTAATAATATATGCCAATAATATATAGGATTCTACACTCCCCCTCAAGTTGGACTATAGATATCCTTCATGTACAACTTGCCAATGAGATATTTGAATTTGTCCCTGGGTAGTCCTTTAGTAAGGATGTCAGTGTTCTGTGCTTTAGATGGTATGTGTCGTAGGTCTACAACACCTTTATCAACCTTCTCTCTTATGAAGTGTCTGTTTATCTCGACATACGTGGTTCCATCATGCTGAACCATATTGCGAGCAATATTGATTGCAGCCATGTTATCATAATAGAAATTGATTGGTAGACTTATACATTTTTCAGGTCTTCAATAACACATTTTTCCCATATGCCTTCACAAATACCCAATGCTACAACTTTGTATTAAGCCTCAGCGCTGCTTCAATCGACTACACTTTACTTTTTACTTCTCCATGTGACCAAGTTGCCCCAAACGTACGTATAGTATCTAGTGGTGGACTTTTTGTCATCTTGATCTCTTGCCCATTCAACATCTGTAAACAATTCTACATTCCGTTTATTGGTCTTCTTGAACAATAACCCATATCCAGGAGATCCCTTTAAATAACCTACGATCTGGTAGACTTCATTCAAATGTTTTTGTTTAGGAGCATGGGAGTGTTGGCTGACCATACTAACTGCAAATGCAATGTTTGGTCTGGTATAAGATAGGAATGAGTTTTCCTACCATTCGTTGGTAATTTCTTATGTCCACAGCTTTGCTAACGTCTGCTTCCTCATATATTTTATCGACTCGTATTGGTGTGTTACTAGGTCTGTAGCCCGTCATTCCTATTTCTTTTAGAAAGTCCAGTATATACTTTCTTTGGGAGATATAGATTCCTCCCTTCGACCAAGCAACTTCCATCCCAAGAAAGTACTTTATTTCCCCAAGGTCTTGGATTTGGAATTCTCATGCAAGGTGTAACCCCTACCTTGATAAGCATAATTATGATCCGAAACGCTTAATAAGAATGGATTGGAGACTGACGGATAATTTATAACTCATTTTAACTCCCGCCTTATGGTAGGGTTTTCACAAATTCTTTCAAAATATTTCCCAATCCTGATCTCAAGTTCAGGTTTCGAATATAATTACCCTGTGTAGTTATATCACATTAATACATATCAGAGTGTACAACAAAAATCCCGGCAAAGCCCGGGTATCATATAGGTACTAAGGGTTTACAAGATTCCCTTTTTGGGGATTACATAACTATATCCCAAAATAATATTTACAATCCAAAACTATATATCCCTACAAGGTCCTAGCCGCTCCTGGTAGTCCGTTTCTCCTTGGAGCCACTTGCCCTGTCTGTAAGGTTAGTCAATGGAAAGAATGAGATTCAAGAGAATCTCAGTAGTAACAAATCACTCATACAGTATATAAACACACATCATATAAGATCACGTTTAGTAGCAACACAATGATACTTGGCTCACGCCACATACGACAGCACTCACGGCTGTATACACTATGCGTCAGCTTTCGCTGCGATCTCTATGTATTCACAAAGTATCACTATGCGTCAGCTTTCGTTGCGATCTCAAAGCATCACAATGTATCAAAAAGTATTCACAATGCATGACAAACATACATACAATATTTCACACACAGTATAAGAGAAAGAGTCACTACCTTGTTCTTTCCTGACGTTCCTCGGCACAGTGGGCTCACGAGTATAGCAAATGTCAAATCCTATAACCAATGCCAAGAACGATAGATTAAAGCTTTATTCTAATTTCTTTAATAACTCATGATACTTGAGTTGGTTATCACTATGGTCATTTAATCAAGTCAACTAAGGAGCTAAAGTGGTCAATTAACCTAAAAGGCCAATTTCTAACCTCAAAGTTTCACAATATTATATTATGCCATAAAATCTTCAATTTTCGCATAGGTGACCAATCTGCCAGAATTTTTTCAGCATATTTGAAAAATCATAACTAATTCTAGAAAAATTAAAATGAGGTGATCCCAAAGCCCATTGAAATCTATTTGAGTACTCTTCATAGGAAAAATATGAATCATTACCAGAAATCACCACACAATTCCAGAATTACACAAAATTCCACACTGCTCCAGAATTAAGTCCAGTTTTGACATCAAACTTTGGGCAACCAGAAATCCCATCTCACAAAACGAAATGACACAAATTATATGTCCATTTTGAAGCTTGGAATGTGAAATTTAAGACTGGAAAGTTTCAGAATTTTTAGACACTAATTTCCCTTTCAAAATGTCCCTACAAACTGACTGCCCTGCACAGAGTTACACTTGACAGTTTTTCCAATTTTCAACCAATGTGTCCAATGGCTCCAAAATCAACAACCAACCCTATTTCCACACAATGTTTCGTGTAGAACACAATGGTAACATCAAAATGAACAAATTCCCACTCATTCTCCATGTCCTGTTTTGGCAGAATTTTAGGGTATTTCACAACAAACAACCACTTCACTATCTAATCACTAAGCTTAGCTCATTTGCCTCCAAACCAACATATAAGCACATACATAGGATGAAAGCTTCATGATCCCTAATATACTCTAAAAACAGAAATTAGGGCTGTCACAATAGCCCACCACAACTCAGCCAATTAAAGCATCATATACATCAACATAATGCTCTTACTCACCTCTTGCTTCTTCTTGTGTTCTTTTCTTGATTCCTCAACTTTTGTTCTTGCAAGGTGGCTGAAAACTCCTCTTCTTCAAAAAAAAAAAAAAAACCATAGAAATGAAGCTAAGGAAGAGAGGAACAAGTTTCATGAAGGTCTTTAGAGCTAGAAATGGGATCTTGAAGGTGTAAATAGCTTACCTTTCCTTCTTGTTCCCCTTGGCTCTTACTTTCGGTCTTGCCCTTTCTCTCTCCTTTTCTTTTGCACTTGGCCGACTTGAAATGAATGAATAAGATGAGAGAATGTTTTTAATTAAATAGTCAAGAATTCTTGTAGAGCTTAAGTCGGTTGAGCACATGTGTGTGAGAGAGAGCACTTTAATTGCAAGAGATATGTACCAATAATCCTTTGCTTCATCTTTTCTCTTTCTTTCTTGATGCCATACGAATATGTGGCCCTTTTTGTTCAAGTTATCTTCTTTTATTTGGCCCACAATTGTTGACCAAAAATAATGACCAAAAGAAGTTAAAAGAAGCCTTCTACCATTATCTTAGTTTACCTCCTCACATATGTTACTTTTAGTGGAAATTGTTGACCAAGTCTTCTCCTTTTAATTGGTCATATATTTGTTTCTCTTTCTTGCCTCATGTTATACGAAAATGAAGCCTAGGAAAAGAGATGATGATCTTTTGTAATATCTCCTTGAATAATAAAGTTAATTCCCCAATTAGCATGAGATTGTTGACCAAGTCCTCATCTTTTTATAACTTAGTCCAATTGCTTCCATATGTCATATTTAATAGCCAATATGTATTTTTCTCTTGCTTTTCCCCCTTGTCATACGTGAATCATGGCCTTTTGAAGAAGAAGATGATCTTGTAAAATATCATCTTGCAATATAATATTTAGTTGCCAATTTTGCATGTGAAATTTAACTAAAGTCATAACAAAATTTCCAGAGGTAATTCTGTCACTAATCCCACCATCTATTCTGTACATTTAGCCCTTAAGTACATGTTGGGATATTACACAAGGGCTTTCTTGATTTGATTGATCTCTACCTCATCATCTCCAGTAAGAACTATGTCATCAACGTATACAATTAGAACAGCTATGCATCTTACCCTTATGATGCTTAAAAACAGGGTATAATCGCTGTGGCTTGGAGTGTAATCATGTCTTTTGAGGACTTGAGTGAATAGTCAAACCAGGCATATGGAGATTGCTTCAATCCATATAATGACCTCTTCAACTTGCATACTTGATTTGCCTTTTTCCTTGGGAACCTTGGAGGTAACTTCATATACACCTCTTCATTGAGTTCTCCATTGAGGAAGGCATTCTTCACATCGAGTTGGTGCAAACCCCAATCTATATTGACTGCAATGGACAAGAGAATCCTAATTGTATTTAACTTGTCTACTGGAGTAAACGTTTTAGTGTAATCTTCTGCATACACCTGCATGAAGCTTTTTGCAACTAGTCTTGCTTTGTGTCAAGAGTTCCATTTGCTTTTATACTTAGGAGTGAATACCCATTTGTATCCTATAGGTTTCTTCCCTTGTGGTAGGTCCACTACCTCCCATGTATTATTACACTTGAGGGCTTCCATCTCTTCTAAGACTGCTCGCCTCCATTCAGGTATAGCCATGGTCTTATCAGTCGTGTTTGGTACCTTGATATTGTCAAGATGAGAGAAAAATGCCTTGTATTTAGATGAAATAGCTTTATAGGAAACAAACTTCTCAATAGGATATCGAGTGTATGATCTGGGCACTTGGGCTTCTTTCTTATTGCAATGGGAAGATCAAGATCAGAACTCTTTGTTACCGCTGTTTCCTCTCAACCTACCTCTAGTTCTGACTCTTAGTGAGTGCTAACAACCTGTGGCTAAACAAGATTTCCAAAATTATTTTAAAATTAATGTGATTGGTTTTTAATGAGTTTAATAAACCACCACTTATTTCATTATGAGTTTTTTAGTGGAGTAAGTGTTATTGAGCTTGAGAGTTTCCCATGTTTCAATTAGGTAATTAAATTTATTAATTCTAATCTTTCATCAACCTCCCTTCGGTCTAATTAATTAATTTAGGCTAGGAAAGTTAACTCCATATGAATCCTAAGTTGTCCTCTTCATCATCATAACTGAATTAAACTCTTGTTGTTTGTCTTGCTTTTAATCAATCTTTTGCTTAGGATTTTAATTCCCCTTTTCATAAGAAAACCCCCCAATTAGAATTGCATTCATATAGATTAGTCTCATTCTCATATAGATTTTAGAATCAATTGCATTAGTGCATTTAGTTAGTTTAATTGCATTTATGTAGTAGTGTCTTGCATTCTAGTTTAGGTCCATTCTTTTGCATCTTTTGTCACTTAAAAATCAATCCTAAGGAAAACCCATAGCTTGCTCCTTGAGAGAATGACCTAGGTTGACCCTAAACTGCATAATAATTTAGGGCCTAGTTTAATTAATAGCTTTAGTGACAGAAGCACACATCAATTTTTGCGCCATTACCTGGGAGCAACGGTTAGGCTTTAGGTTTGAGATCTTAGGTGACTTCTTAGGTAGTTGTTTATTGCATGACCTGATCCTCTATTGAAAAATTGTTTGAACCTGATCCTGAGATTCAGAGAACCTTTCACCAATGAAGAAGAACTAGAGCTAGTACTCTTGTAGGCAATAGTTCCTTTGTTAAGCCCAATGTTGATTCTTCTGATTCTAAGGTCAATATGGATGGTAATAATATTATTATTAATGCTGATAGGAATGATAATGCTAATGCAAATGCAGATGCAAATGCTTATATTGTTGATCATGCTATGACCATTAAAGAATTGGTTTCACTTGATTTGCATTTTCAAACTTGGTGCATCAATTATCCTGATATTAATGTGAATTTTGAGTTAAAATCTGGATTGATACACTTACTTCCAAAATTTAATGGCCTTTTAGGTGAGGAAGCATGCAATCACTTGAAGATATTTCACATGATTTGCACTGCTATGAAACCTGTTGGTGTGACTAAAGATCAAATTAAGATGCATGCTTTCCCATTCTCTTTAGAAGGATTTGCTAAAATTTGGTTGCTTCAATTGCCTCCTGGATTCATCACGTCATGGAACCAATTGAAGAAACTGTTCTTAGAAAAGTATTTGCCAGCCTCTCGCACTTCATCTATCAGGAATGACATATGTGGATGTCAACAAATGGTTGGGGAATCCTTATATGAATATTTTGAGTGTTCTAAAACGCTATGTTCTAGTTGCCCCTACCATTAGATTCCGGATGCATTACTGATCCAATACTTCCATGAAGGTCTCTTACCTCTAGAGAGAGATTTATTAGATTTAGCTGCTGGTAGTGCTCTTCTTCAGTTGACTGTCGATCATGCTTGGGAATTGATTGAAAGGAAAGCTGAGAATAGCAAACAATTTGGTTCTAGACAATAGGTCAAAGTTAATGAAGTGGGATTACTTTCTTCTAATTCTAAATCTCGCCTAGAAAGCAAAATTGATAGGCTTGCATCTGCTATGGAAAAAATGGTTATGTCTCATATACAAAATTCTTCTAACATAGTCAATCGTATGGGGCCCTTTACTTCTTTTACCCCACAGCCTAACTCTTCTGCTCTAATAGGGCCACTCTATTCTATTTGTTCTCTAGCTACTCATGGTACTAACTCTTGCCCCTACATGAATGATGGAGTTGAATCTTGTAATGCAATATATCCTTCTAAGCCTATGACTCAAGGTGGCCAAAAATATGATCCTTAGTCCAATACATATAATCCTGGATGGCTTCGATATGGAAATGGCCAAGCTCAGCAAACACAATTCAATCAAAGTGAAAATTCTAATGGCAAGTTGTTTCACCAAGTTAGACAACTAATGCTAGTCCATGATGAGGGTTCAAATTTAGAAAGCAAGATGGATGCTATGATAAAAATCCTAATGGACAAGTTTGACCAGAAAGATAAGGAACAACAACAAATGGATTTGCAACAAGAAAAGGATTTGCAATATAGACAGGAAATTCAAGCTCTTCAAACTCAGATTGGTCAATTATCTAATGCACTTAATAATATATAGAGTCACGGTTCAGGAAAGCTTCCATCTCAAGTGGTAACCAATCCAAATGTTGAAACTCAATAAAATCCTAATATTGGTGGAGTTAATGCTATATCTCTTCGACATGTAAAGATAATCCCCTCTGCAGATCCTGTTACCACCAATAATTCAAAAAACCAAGAAATTGTTGATGATTCTCCCTCTACTTCTACATCACAGGACCAGCCCACTTTATCAAAAACACAAGTGGCGCCTCATGAAGAATAAGAACAAAATGATGAAGGAAGGAAAGTACTCAAGCAGGCCCTGTTCTTTCCTACTGTTGTAGCTAAGGCTGAAAGGAGGAAGAAGGAAGCTGAGATGTTTAATGAAGTCTATGATATCTTCAAGAAGATGGTGGTCAATGTTCCACTAGTTGACTTAGTTGCACAAGTGCCTAAATATGAAAAATTCTTGAAGGAGTTGTGTACTACAAAGAGAAAATTTAAGCATGAAGGCAAGGTTGACTTAGGGGCAGTTGTCTCCTCCCTTTATCAAATGTCAATGCCAATGAAGTGCAAGGACCCTGGTAGCTTTCTCATACCTTACACTATTGGTGACATTGACTTCTCAAATGTCTTAGCAAATTTGGGAGCAATTATCAACGTTATGCCAAAATCAGTCTTCAATCAACTTAAGGGTGTAGAGCTTAAGCCCACAAATCTCATTGCATCCCTTACTGATAGATGTTGCAAAGTCCCAGAAGGCGTTTTGGAGGACATCTTGGTTAAGGTAAAACATTTCATAATCCCTGTAAACTTCTATGTTCTTGATATGGATGATGGTAGGTTTAGGCAGAAAGGAAATTCATCTTTTATTTTAGGCAGGCCCTTCCTTAAAACTGCTAGAGCTATGATAGATGTGCATGTTGGTAGCCTTACTCTAGAATTTGTTGGTGAAACTATTAGATTTAATGTGCTTGAATCTATAAGACATCCCCCTGATGATTGTGCTAAGATAGATGTTGATGTTATTGATGCTATTATGGATGATTCTGTTATAGATCTTAGGGATAACATGCTTAGTAGATCTTGTGATATTGCTAGTTTAGATGATACTATTTCTTGTTCATGTCCTGAAATTGGTAGTTGTGATCATGTGTTGATCTTGATGTTGCTGATATTGATATTTTCACTGATGCTATTGAGATTATGAGACATTCTAGACATGATCCTTCTGTGCCTATTTATAGCAGTAGTGATTCTAGTGATAATATATCTACTACTTCTATTGATTCTGATAGACTTTACCAGTTACTTAGTGTTATTGATGCCATAGATAAAATTGATTTACCTTTATTACCTGATTTTGAGTTGTTGATTAGCATTAATCATGTTTTTGATGAGATGTTTGATTCTCATTCTATCTCTGATATGAGTGCTACCGAGGGCACTATTACTGTTAATTGTGATGTGTTGCTTGATTCTTCTGCTCTTGTAGTTTCTACTAATACTCCCCAAGGTGGGAAAGTTTGCTCTTCTGTCTGTGAATCTGTTGTGTAGGTTTCTAGTTTTATAGATGTTGATTTGAAACTGCTCATACCTTCAATTGAGCAAGCTCCATTCTTGGAGTTAAAGCCACTTCCTGACTCATTAAAGTATGCTTACTTGGGGAAAGATGAGACACTTCCTGTGATTGTAGCTAGTGACATAGTTGCTGATGATGAAGCCCGCCTCTTAGAGGTGTGTAGGCGATGGATGAAAGTTATTGGATGGACTCTTACGGATATCCCTGGAATCAGCCTAGATGTGTGCATGCACCAGATCCTACTAGAAGATGATGTCAAAGCTGTGAGACAACCATAGAGACGACTCAATCCATTGATCCTTGATGTGGTAAAGAAAGAGGTCTCTAAAATTCTTTTTGCAGGTATAATCTACCTTATTTCTGATAGCCAGTGGGTAAGTCCAGTTTAGGTAGTGCCTGAGAAAACTGGTATTACTGTTGTTCGTAATGATAAAGGTGAGCTAATTCTGACTAGAGTCCAGAACAGTTGGAGAGTTTGTATTGACTATAGAAAATTGAATTATGTGATTAGAAAGGACCACTATCCCCTTCCCTTTATAGATCAAATGTTAGAAAGACTGGCTGGTAGATCACATTACTGCTTTTTGGATAGTTTTTCTGGATATTTCCAAATTTCTATTGCCCTTGAAGATCAACATAGGACCATATTCATATGTCCATTTGGAACCTTTGCATATAGAAGCATGCCATTCAGCTTATGTAATGCACCAAGCACTTTTCAGCATTGCATGGTTTCCTTATTCTCTGATTTTCTTGAGCATTGCATGGAAGTTTTCATGGATGATTTCACTGTTTACGGTGCTTCTTTTGATGCATGTTTAGCTAGTTTGGACAAGGTTTTGGAAAGATGCATTCAATATAATCTTATGTTGAATTTTGAAAAATGTCATTTCATGGTTAAACAAGGAATTGTTTTGGGCCATGTTGTTTCACATGATGGTATTAAGGTTGATAAAGCTACTGTTAATATTATTTAATCTCTTCCATATCCTTCTTGTGTGAAAGATGTGAGCTCTTTTCTTGGGCATGCTAGATTTTATAGAAGATTCATCCAATATTTTAGCAAGATAGCATTGCCATTGTCTCATTTATTGCAGAAAGATGTGAGTTTTGTTTTTGATGATACTTGAATGTATGCATGGGATGAGTTAAAGAATAGACTTACTACACCCCCATCATTCAACCACCTAATTAGAGCCTTCCATTTGAGCTCTTGTGTAATGCTTTAGACTAAGCACTAGGTGTAGTTCTTGCACAGAGAGTAGAGAAGAGATAACATATCATAGCATATGCATCTCGAATATTAGATGTTGCTCAGGCTAACTACACTACCATAGAGAAAGAGCTATTTGCAATCTTCTGTGGGTTAGAGAAATTTTGATTCTATATCCTTCACACGAAGGTGTTCGTCTTTACAAATCACTCAGCTATCAAATACTTATTTAAGAAATCAGACTCTAAACCCCGCCTCATTCGGTAGGTGATGCTGATACAAGAGTTTGATGTGGAGATTCGTTATAAGAGTAGTGGAGAGAATATGGTAGCTGATCACTTGAGTAGGATTGAATCACCTACGGTAACATATTTTCCCTTAGATGATTTTCCTAATCAAAGGCTCTGTTTGGTTATTGTTTCTACCCCTTAGTATGCTGATATTGCCAATTATCTAGTTGCATATGTTTTACCAGCTGACATGAATAAACATCAATTGAACAAGTTTAAGAGAGATGCTAAATTCTATATATGGGATGATCCTTACTTGAAGCACATTTGTAGTGATCAAATTATTAGGCGATGCATTCCTGATGATAAATTTGAGTCTGTCTTAACTTTTTGCCATAGTCTTGCATGTGGGGGACATTTTAGTGCTAAGCGTACTGTTAAGAGAGTTTTAGAAAGTGGATTGTTTTGCCCTAGTTTATTTCGCGATGCCCATGAATTTTGTAAGAAATGTTCCAGGTGTCAATTTGTGGGTAATATTTCTAGGAAGCATGAAATGCCCCAACAACCCTTATTATTTTGTGAAGTCTTTAATGTTTGGGGAATTGATTTCATGGGACCTTTTCCTACTTTATTTGGTTATCTGTATATCTTGCTAGCTGTGGATTATGTGTCCAAGTGGGTTGAGGCAATCCCTACTCGTACTAATGACTCTTCTGTAGTGGTTTCCTTTGTTTGATCTCACATTCTTTGTAGATTTGGCATTCCTAGAGCTATCATTAGTAATCAAGGAACTCATTTTTACAATTGGAGTTCGCAGAGCTTGCTTAGCAAGTATGGTGTGATGCACAAGGTGGACACTTCATACCACCCTTAAATGAATGGTCAAGCAGAACTCTCTAATAGAGAAACCAAGCTCATTTTAGAAAAGACGGTGCAACCCAATCGGAAGGATTGGAGTAAAAGGCTTGATGATGCAGTTTGGGCGTATCGCATGGCATATAAGAGTCCCATTGGCATGTCTCCATACATGATTGTCTATGGCAAAGCATGTCAGTTGCCAGTAGAGGTGGAGCATAAAGGCATATTGGGCAATAAAAAGGTGCAACCTCAATCTTGCTAGTGCCGGTTTTGAAAGAAAGTTGCAATTGCAAGAGCTTAAAGAGTTAAGGAGAGAAGCTTACGAGAATGCTAGGGATTTATAAGGAAAGAACTAAAGCAGTCCATGACAAACTCATTATGAAGAGAGAATTTCAAGTGGGCCAAAAAGTTTTGCTCTACGTCTCCAGATTGAAACTCATGCCTGGAAAGCTCCGCTCTAGATGAAGGGGCCTTTCACTGTCATTGATGTTTTTCCCTATGGAGTTGTGAAGATTAAAAGGGAGCCAAATGGAAAATGCTTTATTGTCAATGGACACCGCTTGAAGCCGTTCTATAACAGATTCTCCACCCAAGCAGTGGAGGTTGCTATACTGTGAGACATTACGAACACAGACCTCAGTTGTATTCCTTCCTTCACTCTTTTATTCTGCATTGTCATATTACTCATTGTCATATTACTGAGTTGAGTAGTGTTGCATATTACTTGTCTTTGTGCTTTGCTTTGACTGTTTTGCATTGAGGACAATGCACTGTTTAAGTATGGGGGAGGGATCAACTGTTTTAATGTGAAAATTGCAAGTTTTAAGTAACTTTATTATGATACATTCTTGATTGGAAAAGTGATTAATCATGTTTTGAGTTGGTGAACCTAGTGACAATGAATTTGACTTAGGTGAATTTAGGCTAGTGATCATATACCTAGTGAGATTTTGTGGCTAATGCTTTTTTTTTTTCCAGTGTGCACCCCTTATCTCTTTACTTGATTTAGAACTTGACTTGAATCTTATTTGAGGCCACATTTTATGCATGTGTATTCATAAAGATGATAAAGGCATTCATTTCATTTTAGCCAGATAAGCGAAAAAGCCTACCCTTTTCATGCATATATCCTTTGTTTCGCCCCCTTGAGCTTGTATTTTTTTCCCATTTTATCTACACCCATAGCTGCAAAAAATAAAAAAAAAAAAAAAAAATCCAACCCTTTTGAATGTCTTAAGAGTTAAAGAGCATTGCATTATATCTACATTGGATGGAAGAATATGTATAAAATTAGGAATTGGGTCATTGTGAAAAGTATGGACGGTTATTTTGAAAAAGAAAAAAAAAAGAGAAAAAGAAAGAAAGAAAAAAAAAATAGATGCAATAAGATTCCGCTCCGCTGGTTTAAGCTGTGCTTAGTAACCGGGGGTCTTCATCACTAATGTTGATCTTCGCGTCAAACGGCCAGTAAGAGCTATGAGCGTGCTAGTAGCATCTTGGTGCTATTGAGTTATAAATGTTTGAGTAACCGGGCCTTTATATCACTAATATAAAGGTTTGCGTCAAAAGAGCATATATATGACAACCCAAGAAAGTGAAAAAAAAACATGAAAAAAAAAGAAAGAGTTATGACCCAGTTCAAGTTTGGTTTCTTGCATCCCATATCATCCTATTGCATCATTCTCTTCATCCTCTAAGATATTCAACTTTGTTTTTCCAAACACTATTCCCTTTCTTTTTTAACCTTAGCCCCATTACAACCTAATAAAAGTCCTTTTGATTTATGCTTGCATTTGCTTTGCTAGTGGTGAAGAACTTAGATCCTTGTCAAGCCTATGGAAATAGTACTAGATAGGGTGGATTTGAGTGTAAACACAAGCCTATACACTTTTGAGTGATGAGTGACACACATTATCCTTGGTGAGGGATTTCTAGCTTAGATCCCCCTTTGTCAAATAAATTGCCATGAAGTTTGTTTTCTAGAGTCATGAGAAAATCACTTGGATAAGAGAGATGTTGAAATGCTTTTGTTTACTTTTTGCTTGTGATTGGAACATTCACTTTTAAAGCTTTTGTTTTGTTATTCTTCCTTGGTCTTGATTTGTTTTGCCCAGGAGTGCAAATGATAAGTGTGGGGGAGTTGATAAATCATAAATTTAATATATTTTATCCTACATTATTCATTTATTTTGCAGACTATGTTAGGTTAATTTAGATTTATTAGATAATATTTGGATTATTAGCCAATTTTAGAGAATAATATAAATCTGAATTGTTTATGATATTATTGAGAATTGATTATGATATTATTGAGCTTAATTTGTTAATATTTTGATTGTTATATTGTGATTGGATAATATTTTCAAATATATGATAGATCACAATTTTATTTGATTCTTGTAGGGCAAAAAAAAGATATTATAAGATTTTACGGTGCAGAATTTTTCTTGGAAGCTGAAATAGAATATAATGTTTGGATTTTATTGGGCTACTTAAATTTTAATATGCTCAAATTTAGACTCCAGAGCTCTCTCTTCCTCCCATTAATTAACCTAGCTGCTGCCACTATAAAAGCACACGCTCACTAACCCGTAGGGACGGACGGATGCGCCTTTGCAAGAATTATCTATTCCAATTCTCTCTGGAAGCCGCAGATACACACACAACAAAAGTGGTCTTCATCATTCATCACTTTCAAGAGCCACGTGCCCTCCACCTATCATTCCCTTTTTTTTCTTTCTTCCCATTCGTATCATTAAACTCTTGCTCAGATTTCCAATCGCTGTGGTGCAAACCATGATGGCAGCTTAAGTTCTTTGGGAGGAGGCAACTTGGGAGGAGCATGAAGGAAGCTAGAGCCTAGGAGCTTACACTTGAAGACCACGAGGGAGTATTTTTCTTTTTATCTTTTTAATTCAAGACTTAAGACTATTTAGTTTTAAATGATTTTGAGTTGTAATAATTGAGAACAATCTAATTTTAGATTATAGACATATTCCTTTTGGATTAATTTGATATTTTGGAATGTTTTGTGGGTGAGACATTTGCTGAAATTTTTGTTTGCAAACTTTTAAATTGTCAATTGAATTATTAATTGAGTTTTCGTTATTAATTTAATTGTTAATTTGGGTTTATCCTTTTGATTGTTTAATTGGATTGGTTAATTGTCTAGTTGTTCAATTGGACAATTATAAACAAGATTTCCAAAATTATTTTGAAATTAATTGTGATTGGTTTTTAATGAGTTTAATTAACCACCGTTTATTTCATTATGAGTTTTCTAGTGGAGTAAGTGTTATTGAGCTTGAGGGTTTCCCATGTTTCAATTAGGTAATTAAATTTATTAATTCCAATCTTTCATCAACCTCCCTTCAGTCTAATTAATTAATTTGGGCTAAGAAAGTTCACTCCATGTGAATTCTAAGTTGTCCCCTTCATCATCATAACTGAATTAAACTCTTGTTGTTTGTCTTGCTCTTAATCAATCTTTTGCTTAGGATTTTAATTCCCCTTCTCATAAGAAAAACCCCCAATTAGAATTGCATTCATATAGATTTTAGAATCAATTGCATTAGTGCATTTAGTTAGTTTAATTGCATTTATGTAGTAGTATCTTGCATTCTAGTTTAGGTCCATTCTCTTGCATCTTTTGTCACTTAAAAATCAATCCTAAAGAAAACCCATAACTTGCTCCGTGGAAGAATGACCTAGGTTGACCCTAAACTGTATAATAATTTAGGACCTAGTTTAATTGATTATTTTAGCCGCAGAAGCACACATCATGTTTGTTTGGTTTGAGGTGAGGGAAGGGGAATGGAGGAGAGGGGAGGAAAAATGCTCTCCTCCCTTTATTTGGTGGCGACAACAAAATTTAAGGAGGGGAGCAGAAATTTTTTGAAAATTTCCCCTCTCCTCCCCTCAAAACTACCCCCCAAATTAGGGGGATTTGGAGGGGAAGGGTGATATTTTGTATGTGAAGACTATTATACCCCTACTGATTTCTATTATTCCCAAACTGTCCCTCCCTCATTATTATAATATTTATAATTACCCTATTTTTATTAAAATTATTATTATCTATATTTTAAAATTTTAATTGTGATTATATTTATTTAATATTAATAATTATGTTTTATTAAACATTCTACTATGCATGAAAAAGCAAGATTAAATGAGGGTAAAGTTGTCCAAATAAAAATATTTTCCCTCCCCTCCTCAACCAAATAAGGCAACATTAAAATTTCTCCCCTCCCCTCCCTTCCAATTAATCCAAACAAGGTAATATTAAAATCCCTCCCATACCCTCCCCTTTGTTGAACCAAACAGACGCTTATGGTGAGTCCAATATAGTTTTGATACATCACTCATGTTTTGTTCAGGGATTTATTTTCACTGCATATATAATGCTTGTATTGTCACTCCAATATTGAGCCTTCTCTCTCTACATCTCTGCTCATTATTTTCTTAAGAAAAGTATTTTTGAGTAACAAATTAAAATAGGATTAGGTCATATTAGAGATATTCCCACAACTTTTAACAATGCTGGAGGGTAAACTAGGCTTGTTGCTGGGCTAATTACTTTTATTTTGGAATCAGGTTCATGATTTTTTTTTTACTTTTAGATATCCCTGCCATGCTTATCTATGAAAAATGAGGCTTATGTTAAATTTCATCATTAATCAGTTAAAGTGATAAGCATGGAAAGAAAAGTCTTGCTCATCAAGAAGACAAACTGGAATAAGAGTCTACATGCATAATTATAATAGTTCACAGATTATATTTTATGGGACAGCAAAAGGTCGGTGGGTGATAAATCCCAAATTTAATACATTTTATCCCACCTTATTCATTTATTTTGGGGATTATTTTAGGCTAATTTGGATTTATTAGATAATATTTGGATAGTTAGCCAATTTTGGAAAATAATATAAATCTAAATTGATTATGATATTATTGAGCTTAAATTGATAATATTCTGATTAGTATCTTGTGATTGAATAATATTTTTAAATATATGATAGATCACGATTTTATTTAATTCTTGCAGAGTAAGGAAAAGCATATTGGAAGATCCTACGGCGCAGATATTTTCTTGAAAGCTAAAAAAAGAATCTAATAGTGGAATTTTATTTGGGCTTTTTAAATTTTAATGGGCTCAAGATTAGACCCCAAAAACTCTTTCTTCCATTCATTAATTAACCTAGCCGCCAACGAAAAGGGGCACACTCGCACAACCGCTGAATATCATGCACTCACATACGCGGAGACGAGGCTGAGACGCACGCAGACGCAAGAATTGCTGGAGGTTCTTCTCCATTCACCATCAATCCCCATCCTCTTCTCTATTCACGGGTCCCACGTCCATTGATCAATTATCAACCAATCCATTCTCCTATTCTCATGGCTGTGACGTGTTTGGGGATTGGAGGGAGCACTAATATCATGGAAGCTTAAATTCTTTAGGGAGGCAACTTTGGAAGAGCATGGAGGAAGCTTGAGCCTAAGAACTTATACTTGAAGACCACAAGGGAGTGTCTTTCTTTTATCTCTTTGATTCAAGACTTAAGATTATTTAGTTTTAAATGATTTTTGAGTTGTAATAATTGAGAACAATCTAGTTTTAGATTGTAGACTTATTATTGATTTGGATTGAATTGATATTTTGGATTTAAATTGTTCTTAAATGATTGTTGGGATGTTTGTTTGCAAACCCTTTGATTGTCAATTAGATTATTAATTGAGTTTTCATTATTAATTTAATTGTCGATTTGGGTTTAATCTCTTGATTGTTTAATTAAGGTGATTAATTGTCGAATAGTTTAATTAGGCAATTGTGAACATAATTTCTAAAACTATTTTAAACTATTGTGATTGGTTTTTAATGAATTTAATTAACCACCACTTATTTCATTATGAGTTTTCTAGTGGAATAGGTGTTATTGAGCTTGAGGGTTTCCCATGTTTCAATTAGGTGATTAAGTTTATTAATTCCAATTTTTCATTAACCTCTCTTTGGTCTAATAAATTGAATGGCTAAGAAAGCTAAGTCCATGTGAATCCTGAGTTGTCCCCTTCATCATCATAATTAAATTAAACCTTTATTATTTGTCTTGCTTTTTCTTGATCTTTTTTATTAGCATTTTAATTTCCCTCTCATAAAATTCCCAAAAATTCCATTTGCATTCATTTAGGTTAGTTTCATTCTCATATAGATTTTAGAATCATTTGCATCTTGCATTTAGTTAGTTTAATTGCATTTAGGTAGTAGAGTCTTGCATTTAGTTTAGGTTCATTCCATTGTATTTTTCATCATCTAAATTCAATTCTAGAGAAAACCCACGGATTGCTTCTTAGGAGAATGACCTAGGTTACCACTATATTGCATTAGTAGGTTGTCTTAGTTATTAATTGATTGCTTTAGCGACAAAAACACGCATCAGTGGGTTATAACTTAATAGTCTTTGCTTTTGAAAAACCCTTGTCACACAAAATTAATCAACACTTACTGAATGGGCTCTTCGATCCCTTGGAACATTGGTTCTTGGACTGATTTGTTCAAATCTGAGGTCTTGACAAATTTGAGGTCCAATAAATTGAAGTGGGAATTGAAAATTACGCACAAGTCCCCTCCAAAACTGAGGTTTTGTCGGAGGAAAGAGAAAAAAATCTGCCATGTCTGGACAAAATTACCCATGCCATTTTTTTGATATTCCAATTTCGGCTAGCCCCTTCTTTACGCGTTTGATTGCCTCTAACTACAAGATTGTATAGTAAGGAAATGAAGATTTCTGCGTGAGAAGATTTTCAAAAAGAGATGATTAAGACCCCACCACCCCATTAAATGTATATTTGGCTTCTTCGACCTTTCCACTACGGTTCTCCATACACTTGTTTTCAAGTCTGTCACTTTTGTCTGCTGGAGAAACATTTTTCCTGCCATGCTTTTCTATTTAATTTCCATGTCCGTTTCTTGCAAATTGCTGTCAACAATGAAAGCCATTGCCGACTTATTTCAATTCATGTAAGGGTGTGACTGGTACATTATTATGGTCCATATATAACAGCATTACGTGCTATATGGTTCTTAGACTCACTTGCCCATTAAAGCCATCCATTGGGATTCTTTGAATTTTCCAGAATAAAGACAATGAGAGGAACCTACTTTTGCGTGTTATATGCGTGCATTATTAGCTCCTATTCAAGCTCATGTTCTTGACCTAGACTTTTAATTACTCTCAAACGTATTTATTATGATTAGATTTTTCTGCCCGTCACACGGGTCTTGGTCTTTTTTTCCTATTGGTCATCTTTGTATTGTTATTGTTATGATATGGATAATGAAGTGGCTTATCTTGTATGCTATATGTACATAAGGAGCTGTCCGTTATATTAAATTTTTGTTAAGCTCAATAATTAATTTATGTCATTTTTCTATTCTAATTAACTTTAATCAAGCATAGATGATTTAATGTTCCATGTGAATGCAACATTAAATTTTGTCTGTTATGAGGGAAAAATGGAAGAAAGAAAAAGTATAAGATCATTTGTTATAGAGTTATTTTTAAAGAAAAAATTTAGATTTCATTTTTCATTAGAAGGAAATGACTGAAGCTGTAGTTTCTACTATTGAAGATGAGGTTTCTATTGTTCAAGTCAAGGTTCATATTCTTGGTCGACAAACTGAAAAAAGAGAACACTTTCTTTTCCTAACTTTTCCAGTTTTCTGTTTTAAATTATTGTTCAGTAGTTATATTTTCACATTAATCATTGATATAATGTAATTTTTATGAAATATTTTAGTATTTCTTACTTTTAATATTTTTAAAAATATTTTGTAATTTAACATAACTTAATTTCTGATTTTCTTAATTTATAAAAATATTTTAAAAATATTAATTATGACCAATACTAACTAAATACTAAAATTATTGACTATATATAATAATTTCAAAACTAGACTTCTTATAACATATACTCCCACATTTCCTTTTTATAAGACACCATTCTTAACTGTATACCGTTCCTTTTTATAAGATGCTTGTCGGGGATATTTGAAAAGTTTGTTGTAAATTCTTCATTTTACTCTCACTTAATTATACAAATTAATCAACCCAATATTGCATTTAATTCTCATATTTGACTAAAGAACTCAATACATATAACATATTCTCTCTGGCAAATTTACCCACATACTACAAACCGTAAAAGAAACTACCCAAAATACTACTTGATGAACAATGTTTTTTTTCTTACACACACACACACACACACACACACACACACTTTTGCCTAATTTTTCGTGCATGTGTTTTTATTTGTTCACATCTATTTTTTATTGGAGGCAATCATGTTTAAGGCAAGGTCAGTTAATAAATGTGGATTTCCCCCATAGTAGGATTTCATACATTGGTTTGCCCGATGTGGAATCTCTCACAAACCTCTTTCTTCTTTTCCTCTCAAAATCTCTTCTATGCCCTTGGATCAAGAAAATGTTGTCAAGATGTAATGCTGAACCAATGACACATTGAAATTAAATATATACATTTGGTCCTTGATGTTAGCATCAAGTTTTATTTTAGTCCCTTGAATTTACAAAGTGTACAGAATCACTACTACACCCTTAGATAAAGAAAATAGATGGTCCATATGTAATGCTTAATTCAGCAGCAATAACAAATTGAAATTAAATATGGACTAAAGTATATGTTTGATTCTTGATGTTTGCATCAAGTTTTATTTTTAAATTTTCAAAGTGCATTCTTTATTTTTGTCAACCGGTATATGCCGCTTTTTTTGGATCATACTACTAGGTATTCGAGCAACCAACTAATTCGGTTCGTGGGCATGTTGGCCCATTTTAGGAGGAGACATCACTGCCATCGAGTAATTATCGCAGTTGCATATGCCCAAGACTTGAACATGAGACCGCTAGTTAATCTAAAACAACCCCTTACCAGTCGATCTAGGTTCTCAGTGGTGATAACTGTGCAATTACTATTTACAAAGCGATCAAACCCCATAACATTTTGATATTCATAGAGTATTAAGCACACAGTTCCGTAAGGCATTCAGAAATAGTGGAAACATATTCATATTAGGTACTTATTTACAATATAGGAGAATCCTCATAGGGTTTGAAAAATATACATAAATGTACAGAGCGTACAAAAGAAAACTAAAGTTCAAATATAGATAACCACAGTAGCTCTGGTATATACTTAGTTATATACTCAGACTCTACACACCGGTAGCTCTTGTCTTTCCCTTTGAGCCACTAGCTTTTGCTGGAATGTTTTTCAATTTGATAAAGGGTAAGATTCGAGTGAATCTTAGTAGTAACATGCTTTTCCGACATATAAAATGTGAAAATAAATATGCAATGCACCATGTCATGTAAGATGCTAACTCATGTTGTGTGCACACTGTCCAAGGTCAAACGACATATTTGCAACCCCGGGTTAACTCGTGTCCATGGTCCAACAATATGTTCAGACCCTGGCTTATCCGCGTGTACCATCACTAGATCCCTGATCTCAGCTAGGTCGTGTGCCCTAAACATTGTCATGTTGCAAAAGATAGTATACACAAAGCATACAAATTATTACATAGTATATGAAAGAAAGTGTTACTACCTTTTGTCCCTTTACTACTCGATAATAGTTCCTCGAACTACGTACAACGGTTTGGGCTATCAATCGGGTCCTAAAATTTCAAATATACAAGAATTAGGTTAAAACCCATTCATATACCAGTTTAGAGACTTCTATAGCGTTTTTGGTGGTTATATTAGTGTATATTGAAGAAAAATACTAAAATGCCCCTGAGAACTTGGTTCCACTGTACCCGGTCCGATTATACTTTTTCAAAAATTTTGACTCAGGCTATTCTAACAAATTTTCGCCCAAGGAATCCATTTTTGACCTCGGTTTTTTTAAAATCACTGTCAAACAACAGTTTCACAATTTTCTAGAAACTGACAGATTTTCAGTCAACTTTGAAAATTCATAACTAATTCTAGAAAATTTCAAATTGACTGATTCCAAAGCATAAATGAAGCTCTTTAAATGTACTTTCATGAAAAAAATATCCAAAGATAGTTACTGATTACACATTTTACCCAGAAATTCGGCCAACTACTACTGTTCCAAATTGCTTTCCAGAAACAGAGCTCAACTTCAAAAATCCATATCTTTTAATCTACTAGTCCAAAAATTAGGTTCTACCAATCAAATTAAAGGTCTAAATGTATAATTTAAATCTGGATATTTTCATAATTTTTTGTTAAGTTTTGGTTTTCCAAAATTTCATCAAAACCAATCTAATTTCCAGAAACATAATCAAACTTCAAAAATTCATAACTAATTCTAAAGAAATAGAAATAGAGTGATTCCAAGTCCTGTGTGACTATAATTAAGTATAATTTAAGGGAAAAATATTAGTCACTTCAAATTATAAGCCAAAATTTCCCAGAATTTTTGAAAATCATAACTGCCAGACTTGAACATCCAGAATGACCCCTGTTTCAGACTTAACTTTGAAAAATCATAGCTCTCTTCACATATATCGAAATAATGCATTATTGGACTCATTGGAAAGAAATGGATGTATAATACATTCCTGTAAAATTTCATAATTTGTTGATAAGATTTGACTGGTCAAACTCAACATGAAGATGACTGACTCCCAAAAACGTCAGTTTTGACAGTTTGATTTCAAAAATTAAGAACTCATTCATTTTTACTCCAAATTGTACTTTTCTTGATTCTATCATCAAATACACATCCTAAAATACCTATAAAAAAAGACCCATTTGAAAAATCCATATATAGCCTCTGTTTTAGATTTTACAAGTTTCAGGTATGTACTATGTTTTTCGGACAGCAAAATAGAGTTGAGAAAACTAACATGTATACATGAATTTATACTCAAAACCTTACGAATTTTAACTCTATACTCCCCTACACATATGTCCTGAGGTTAATGATAAAATTTCAGAACCAAAAAATCCCAAAATTCGCCCCAAAATGGTCACACAATCACTGGTTTACAAATTTTCGGTGACAGAAATTTTCTGACGAATTTTCTCTTGTTCCAGCCACAAAATTACCAAAACAACAACCTCAAATCCACTCAAACCAAACGGTATGGAGTTGCGTGAGTGATTTGTCGCTTCCTCTTCCTCCGGTTTAACTCTCTATCACTCACATCTTTCTTTCTTTCTCTTTCTCTTCCTCTATTCTGTTTCTTTCTTTGCTTCTCTCTCTCTCTCTCTGGCAGACTTGGTGAATGGAGAGATGAGTGAATGTCTAATTAAATGGCTGAGTGGGTGCAGATGTGAATCATATGGCTGGATAAAAGTGTGGTGAGGTGTTGAGAGTGCTTGTACGTGAATGTGTGTGTGTTTGTGAATGGCCCATGCAATTTTAATGATGAGTGCAACTGTGCAAGGTAGTGGCTGATGGTGTGCTCTTATAGAATGCCAAGTGTGGTGTGTGTCGGTAAAAAGGATGTGTGTGTTTTAATATATATATTGGTATATTTATATCCTATTAGTTATACACACTAGGCCTTAATTTTTCCCTTTGCGAAATTTAAGATTCCTTAAATTTCATAGGTTCCATAATTTGACTTATTATTTAATTATTGTTCCTTGAATTTTTTGTTTGGAGAAAATAGGCCTTTAATTCCCAAAATTAATCTCTAACGCCATTTAAATTTTCTTTTTAGAGAATTTTTCTTTTTATTAAATTTTTGGGATATTATAAAAGCGATCCAAAGTATATTTTTAATCCTTCAATTTTAACGTCATTAGTCTCGTCTAATGAAAATTTTTGGATAGTCAAATTTAAGTGATGACTATGTAATTAAATGCTGACAATACATTCACAAATATGGTTATTTTCATTTTAATTTTCTTTAATTTACACAATTTAAAACATAAAATAATTGTATTAAACATATTAAAATTTAAAAGTATGACTTGTCAGTGTTTAATTGCAAAGTTATCACTTAAACTTGATAATTCATCATTTTTAATTAGATTAAACTAGTTGTGTTTAAGATTGAAAGACAAATAATGCACTTTATAAATTTAAGGGATTAAAATAAAACTTAATACAAACATAAAGAACTTAACGTATACTTTAGCCTTAAATATATTAACCAAAAATATAAGAAATATAAGTGATAATAACATGAATATAATAATATATCTCAAATTTCATACAAAGAAAAAAAGTTCTCCTATCTTCTTCTTTCCACACAACTCCTTATCTTCTTTTAAAATAAGAACAATTTTTTTTTGTTTTAACACTTTTTAAAACTATCCATTTAATATTTCAATACTGATTTAAAGCTATCCAATTTCTGTAATTTTTTGACTTAGAACAAGTCAGTCTTTATATTTTCTAATTTGAAAAAAAAAACTTGATTCATAAAATTCATTAACTCAATATATTAAGAAAATTGAATTGTTTTAAATCAAATTTGAGGAACTGAGTTGTGATCCCGAAAAAAAAAGGTTAAAAGAGATAGCTAAGAGTTATATATATATCCCTCATAATAAATTATAAATATGTATAATAAGGTAAAATGTCACTAAAGGAGGCTTCTATGACTCAATATTTACTGCAAAAAGTTCATAAGAAAATCATAATTTGAATAAAAAAACAGTTATTTTTCTCCATTTTCTTTTGTAATAAAAATAATATTATTTGATAATAATAAAAATGTAACAAATATTATAGTAAAAGAATGGCTAGGCTATGTATGATTGGCAACTAAACAAGACTTTCGATTGTTACAAACTTCATTGTCGTAAGGAAAGCCCCCATGTGAAATGAAGATTTTTGTGTGAGAAGATTTCCAGGAAGACAGTGACTAAGACCCCACCATATTCATTAAATGCATAATTGGCTTCTTCGAACGTTGACTCAGAGGACTAGGCTCATGCACTCCGGTCCATATAACAAGTTGTGAACTACTACCCCAATACTTAATATATATGTGTGTGTGTATATATATATAAAAGCTATTTAGGTTATTGTTGGATTTGATACTAGTATAAGATCTCTATCTATTTTTTTTCCTCAACTAGTTTACCTAACATATAAACTGATATAAAATATAATATTATACAGTAGTATCCTTAGGAAATCATGTCACATTTATTCAAATTAACCAATTTATTTTATTTCTTTAATTTACCAAAATTAGTTAAAAAAGAAACTCCTTGCTGTCAAAAAAGAAGCCATTATTGATGATTTATTTCCACCAACTGAATGAAAACGTACGATGAGTAGAACGTACGTTTGCGTGTTATACACGTGCAAGCATAGAATTAATATTATTCATTTGGGCAAATTATGATAGTTAATTTTTACTACTTATATTGTTATTTTTTAGGCATAATGTAATTATATTTTAACTATTATATTATTTTTAATGAAGTACCTCTTAGTTAGGTACCTGTTTATTTCTGAGGTGGGAATTCAAATACATTATGGTTGTCTCTTAAGCCATAAGTTGTCCGTAACTATTGATGAGGATAATAATTTGTAATTTATGTATCTACTCGATCTCTTTAACTACCTTCTCTACTTAAGTCCAACTAAGAACAAAGCATGAGTGTGCTTCTTCATTCAAAGAGAAAAGAGCTCTGGAACTAGCCTACTTTTTCGCAATTAACCATGTCCCTTCACTTGTTTGTTTTCTTCACTCTCATATTTCAATCTTGCATATCTGCTTCATCACTCAACAACGAAACCGACCGCTTGTCTTTAATCAACTTTAAGGAATCAATATCCAGTGATCCATATCACATCTTGGACTCTTGGAATTCATCCACACAGTTCTGCAATTGGCGTGGAATCTCTTGCGGCCACAAACATCAGAGAGTTGCAAAATTGGTCTTACAAGGATATCAATTATCAGGTACTATATCTCCTTTCATTGGCAATCTCTCCTTTCTTAGAGTCCTTGTTCTTGAGAACAACAATTTCCACGGAGAAATCCCACAAGACTTGGGTCGTTTGTTTCGACTACAGCAGATTTCTATCGAAAATAATACATTGACTGGAGAATTTCCAGTCAATGTCACAAGTTGCTCGAACCTCAAGTACTTATCATTTGGAGGGAATCATCTCATTGGCAAAATACCAATGGAGATTGGCTCTCTCCATAAACTTGAAGGTTTGTATCTGCTTGTAAACAATTTCACTGGACAAATCCCAACTTCCTTGTGGAATCTTACTTCACTCAATATTCTTTCTTTGGATACTAATAGCTTGGAGGGGAATATACCTGAAGATATAGGTCGTCTTGAGAAATTGAAAGTATTTAATGTATTTGGCAACAAGCTTTCAGGTGCAATTCCTTCTGCTCTTTACAATTTGTCATCTCTCACAAGCATCATACTTACATCGTATCCATTCAATGTCATCGTAAATACATCTAATCAATTCAATGGCTCTCTACCAGCCAATATGTTCATCAACCTCCCTAATCTCCAATTCTTGGAAATTGGAGGAAATCAATTCTCAGGTCATATCCCAACATCCATTGCAAACGCAACTAAGCTTATAGAGGTCTCTATGGGAACAAATAACTTTGTAGGGCAAATTCCAAATCTTGGAAATTTGCATGACCTCTCACTTCTAGAGTTCGTTGAAAATAGTCTGGGAAGTAATTCTTCAAAAGACTGGGAGTTTCTAAATTCTTTGAGAAACTGCAGTAAATTAGGAAGGCTATACTTGGGGCAAAATAATTTTGGAGGCCATTTACCAAATACCATAGGCAATTTGTCAACCCAGCTCACACAACTCGACCTTTCACAAAATCAAATATGTGGCAGAATTCCTGTGGCATTAGGAAACCTCATTAACCTAACGTCGCTGGAAATAGACATGAATTATTTCACTGACATCATCCCAGTTACTTTCGGGAAGTTTCATAACATGCAATACTTGTCTTTGTGGGGAAATAAACTTTCTGGAGAAATAACACATTTCATGGGCAATCTCACTCAATTATTTTACCTAGATTTGTCCAATAACTTGTTAGAAGGAAAAGTTCCTCCAACTATCAAGAATTGTCAGAGTTTACAATATCTTGATATGTCACAAAACAATTTTAGCGGAGCCATACCATTCCAGCTGACTATGCTTTCATCTCTATCAATTTTATTGAACTTATCACATAACTCTTTTGGTGGTGATATCCCTAATGAGTTTGGAAACTTAAAAATTATTGAAAATGTGGATGTCTCTCATAATCAATTCTCTGGAACAATTCCTCAAAGTATTGGAGATTGCCAAAGCTTAGAGTTCCTCTTTTTACAAGGGAATTTATTTCAAGAAACCATTCCCATATCTTTGGCTTCATTGAAGGGTCTAAGATATTTAGACTTGTCACAAAATGACTTGTTTGGAACAATTCCAAAAGGCCTACAAGATGTTGCTTCTTTGGAGTACCTAAATGTTTCCTTCAACATGCTTGAAGGGGAAGTACCGAGCAAAGGTGTCTTTTGCAATGCAAGTGCAATATCACTTAAGGGGAATAACAAGCTTTGTGGAGGCATTTCAAAGTTGGAGCTGCCACCCTGCCCTACGAAATCCAGTGGAAAAAGAAAACATCAAAACTTTAAGCTGGTTGTATCAATATGTTGTGTGATTGCTTTTCTTCTTATAGCTATCGTTGCTATTTATTATGGGAGGAAAATAAGCAAGAAATCTTCTTCAAGTTCACCAACAATTGACATGATTTCCAAAGTATCGTATCAAAGCTTGCACAATGCCACAGATGGATTCTCAGTTAATAAGTTGATCGGATTAGGGAGTTTTGGCTCTGTTTATAAGGGAAGCTTTGAGTCTCAAGAAGTTGTCGCCATAAAGGTCATCAACCTTCAAATAAGGGGAGCTCACAAGAGTTTTGTTGCTGAATGTAATGCACTTAGAAATGCAAAGCATCGGAATTTGGTAAACATTATAACATGCTGCTCTAGCATAGATTACCAAGGCAATGAGTTTAAGGCTCTAGTTTATGAGTATATGGTGAATGGAAACCTAGAAAATTGGTTGCATGCTACAATAGAAAATCCAGATCATCCAAGAATTTTGTTCCTTGATCAAATAATAAATATTCTTATAGATATTGTGTCTGCATTAAACTATCTTCACTATGAATATGGCCAACCTATAATTCATTGTGATTTGAAACCAAGCAATGTCCTTCTTGATGACAACATGGTTGCTCATTTGAGCGATTTTGGATTGGCAAGACTACTCTCAACTGTTTCCGTTGTCTCTAATGAACAAAGCAGCACACTTGGTGTAAAGGGTACTGTTGGCTATATTCCTCCAGGTATCATTTCATTTTTTTTATTACAAGGTCTTCAAATTCATATGCTTTCAGACTAACCTTTTTTTTATTTTAAGTTGTTTCATTCATCATTTATATAATGAAGATAATTAATATGCTTACAATATTTCAGAATATGGAATGGGTTCTGAGGTATCAATACAGGGTGATATGTACAGCTTTGGCATTCTTATCTTAGAGATGTTAACCAAAAAAAGACCCACTGAAGATATATTTAATGGCAGCCATAATCTTCAAACATATGTGAAAGTTGCATTTCCTCACAAGCTTTTGGAAGTTGTGAGCCCAACCATTCTTCCACGAGAATTAGTATGTATAGTGGGAGCATCAGGAGACTTATCAGAGAACATGATGCAATTCCATCCTAATGTTGAGAAATGCTTGCGTTCTTTATTTAAGATCGGACTTACATGTTCAATGGAATCACCTCATGAAAGAATGAGCGCAGTCGATGTCATCAAGGAGCTAAATTCTATCAAAAGCTTTTTCCCTTTATGGTGAGTACAACATCACCTAAATTCATTATTTTTTATATTTGAGTTTATTATTATTATTTTTTTGCCTGAGGTTCGAGTTGATTTGCACACATATATTTCATCAACTTGATATTTAGGATAATTAAGAAACCATGTTTTCACATTTTATTTCTATCCAATGCTTAGCTCATAACCGATTTTTTTTTTAAAAAAAAACTAATAGAGATCATTTCTACTGGTCTCAAATTGTATTGCCCTTTTCTCCTATCAAAAGATATTAATATTATTATGAAAAAAATTGGCGCCTGATTGTAATTTGAATTATCATATTTTATCTTTTATATATATATATATATATATATATTTAATGATGGTTTCATCTCACTTTCAGATTTATTCGTTACAGGTAACGGAATAGTGTCTGATCAATTTCCTTGAAATAATCGAATTGAGATTGGGATGAGCCGAACGTTGTTAGCTTAGGCATATTTATTTTGCGGCCATATGTGATATGTGCATGTTTTGTTTTTACTTATTCTCCATATTGATGTTCTTGTTATTTATGGTTGACAGACTTTGAGAGCAGATCTTCCTTCTTGTTAATCATATGTTAAAAATCAAGTTGACATTTATATGTGTAAAGGTTTTAAGGTTAAAATCAAGTTGACATTTATATGTGTAAAGGTCTTAAGATTTTTAAAAAGACACATCCAGCACCTTGAAATATTTTTAAAATAGCACTTAGTATCATAACTAATTTGTAGATCATCTAGCACCCAAAAGTATGTTTCAATAGTATATCCAATATCATAAAGTACTTTTGGTGTAATTTCATCCTTGAAGTATTTTTCCAGCAGCAATGGGCACCATAAATTTAGAATGTAGAGTTCTATTGAAAAAATACTTTAGGGTGCCGGATACACAAAAAAACTGCTAGAAAAATACTTTAGGATACCGAATATTATTAAAAAAAATACTTGAAGGTGCTCGATGAATCACAAATTCATACTTAAGGCACATAATGCTACTTAGAAAATACTTTAGGTTGCCCTATGCATAAAAGATATATTGTTGTAGTATCTAAGCAAATTTTATGTTGAGTATGTTTAGAATCTGTTTGAAATTACTCAAATTTTATGTTTGTTGACATGTTATAATATTGATAGATTTTGGCTGAGTTTATTATAATATCAATATTGTTTACAAACCTTCCTAGCCAGTTAAGGCTCCAATTGATGAGTTAAAGGAAAATGAGAGCTTAGAAAAATAGTCATATACATGCACACTTAAAAAATATACATAAATTAAAAGAAATTGTATAAAAAAAAATATAAATTAAAAGAAATCGTTTACATGCATATTTTAAATTTTTACGTATCAAATTAAAATAAGATTAAAAATGAATTGAAAAAATATAATATCTTTGACTTGATCTTTGCCACAAGGCCAAGATGTTTTCTTATATTATACTCATGTCTTTATTATATGGCGCATTTTAAAAGGATTCTTTAGTCTATATTATTTGGAGAATTTTTTTAATATTATTTGTCAATTTTATTTCTGTAATTAATGCTTTAATGTGAATTTTCATATTTTTTTCTTTCCTTCAAAAACTTATTTACAGAGTTAAAATTGAAAAAATCTTATCAATTTAATATAAAAGCTTAGATGGTTTTTACATATAAAAGTTAAGTTTTTGTGTAATGTAATGGTTTCCTCTTGGATTGCAGAGAGCCCACAAAATATATATGTTAAGTTTTGGTGAAATGTAATGTGAATTTTCATATTTTTTTCTTTCCTTCAAAATCTTATTTATAGAGTTAAAATTAAAAAACAATATCAATTTAATACAAAAGCTTACATGTTTTCTTACATATAAATTTTAAATTTTTGAGTAAATTAATTTTGATATATGATAGGAAAAATAGGAAAAAGGTCCCTCATTAAAAATTTTATTAGTGAGAAAGACTTGGTACAAAATTTAAAAAGTATCGATACCTTTTTTAATAAAAATTTACCAAATTATTTAAACTAATAAAATTTTTAATAGGTTTAACATGAATGGATAATTTAATTTTATAGTAGATGGCAAAAAAAAAAAATTGTTTCTCTCTCACACACACTTTTGCCAAATTTTGTGTGTGTGTGTGTGTTCACCTCCACAAGTGCATAGATCGTATCAAGTAATAAAATGATAAGTAAAGTATCGTTCCCATTAGGATTTGTTTTAACAAATGAAATTAAACAATAAGCTCATTGTGTTCAATCAAGTTAAGCCAAAACAATGTTGTTGATATGGAAATGGGTTTGTAAAATCTGTATTTAAAACAATGGAAATTAAATGTGTAAAATCAAATCTGATATGGAAACTAGGATTGTTTATCCCCTTTTTAGTTCATAAAACTTGATTAGGTTCCTCTCTTTAAATGTAACAAATGATTATATGTGTTATAGTCTAGGTTTAGAAGTATTTGGTTCATCTTTCTCAAGTCAGATCCAAGTTTATGTACTCAAACAACATGCACAATCTCTTGCTATAAATTCATAAGAGTATATAGATTTAGCACCAACCCACATTGACAATGCAAGGTTAAATGATTATATCTCTATGTCATTAACAATCCATCCATTTAATAAGTAAATGTCAAGGCAAGTATGATTTTAACCAAGTTCTCTACTCACATTTAGCTTTCTCAAGTCAAAACCGAGTAAACATAACAATCCAAATGATGGCCAAGCATTCAGAAGATTTAAGCATAGGAGAAAATCAACACATAAATGTCATTCATACATAAAAGAGAGGAAGATCCAAATATTAATACATACAAAGGTTCAAAACAATCCCAGAATAAGAGTTTAGCTGCTCATAGTCAAGAAATGAATACAAAGATACAGAGCATAAACAAACATATCAGCAAAATGGAGAAGAAAGGGAAAGAAATTAGCAAAACCAAGGAAAATCATCTTGAATCTTTGCAAATCTTCAATCTCCACTTGATTTCCCTTGATTTTTGTCATGCCCAGGCTCAAAGGAATGTCATAGCCGCCTCCCTAGGGTTTTTCGGATATGGAAGATATGGTTTCAGTCCCTAGATTCAGAATTTATAAGCTCTGAATGTCAAAACACATAACAGTTGTATCAGGTGTTAGCTGCGGCTAGTAGGTCCTTGGCCGCGGCCAGTGAGCTTTTGTGGGGTGATTGGCCGCAGCCAGTGAATTGGCTTACCGCGGCTAGTAAATTACTGACCATAAGTTGGCTGCGGCCAGTGAATGTCTGGCATTGGTTGGCCTGGCCAGTAAATGGCTTGGTTGCAGCCAGTGAGTTTCTGGCATTGGTTGGCCGCAGCCAAGACACTTGAAGTGTAATTTTGCTCTCGCCAAGGTTTGTTCTCATCCCTTCTTGCATTTCCATAGCACGATTGATTTCTTCAACTCCATTTCACCTTCTTTTCATTGAATTGGGCTTTCTCCTACTCCAACTGTGACTAAATTGTGATCCTATCAACACAAAGAACTCATAAAAGCTCACAGTTTGATAATCATAACATATATTCACATACTACCCCCACATTTATGCTCTTTTTGTGCCAAATATGTATCAAACACATTTCCTTCATTTTTGCACTCCCAAATGCCCATTAGTACACTAAAATGTGGAAGAAATAAGAGAAAATATGCAATTTTTGACAAGAAATTCATGAGGTTAACACCCCCCCAAACTTAAACTTTTGCTCATCCTCGAGTAAAACTAGTTAAGTGACAAAAGCTAGATTAATTAATCACAGACGTAGTGCTCATGCATGATAATTTCCTCATTGGTTACTCATGATGTAATGCTCAATAGGAAAAACACCAAAATATAAAGGAATGCTTGGTTTACAGTTTAAGGACGAACTTCCAAACATTTTCCAGAATGTATGTGTGAGATGAGAGTTGAATAACAATCTTCTTGCAGTTGTTAAGATCAAAGGCAGTTGTTAATCTTCTGCATTCTCCTTTCTATTCACTTATAGATCATTCCACACGATTTAAAATCAATGGGACTTCATGGGCTTGTAATGTTGCCAAAGGTTAAGCTCATTAAAAGAATGGGAAAATAGCGAATTCAAAACGCTTGAGGTAAATGATAATTTTTTTCATGAAGCTCACCCACTCCCCCAAACTTATCTCAAATTGCTGCCTTGTACTCCAAACTTTTATTGGATTACACAACTCTTTTTTTTAGAAGTACAGATGATCAAGATTATGCATCACATTTGTCATGCCCATCTTAACACAAGAATATATATCTTCTAACCAACAAACCAATCCTTACTATCACTAATCATCGTACCAAATCTTCATTTATCTCAAGATATGGGTAATTGATGGTTTTTCGGGCTATAAAGCTTAAGGCCTGGCTTAGGTCTTTGGTAATGCATTAGGCACTTTTTTTTTTATTTTATGGCTCAAAAAGGGTGCAAATTGTTTTAATGTCATTGGTTGGCTTGAAAGGCACAAACTTATTTAAAAGAATGCCCAAATCATGTTCTAAAAATATGTGAAATGTTAATTCATTTCAAGAAATTCAAATGCGAATTCAAAAGTCCTTCAATGAGAAAAGCTCATACACATCAATTTGCTATAAAATCTCCTAACAAAAGCATTCAAATCATTTCCAACCCTTGTGCGCAATGCTTATTTCAGAAAGCATTAGGAAGTAAGTTTTAAAATGAGAACCAAGCATTCATGAATATTTATTATTGTTTTCCTAGAAAACATAAAATGCAAGTATCCATTTCTATCATCGGATCACGCATTCAACTTCATATATAATTAATCAAATCTAACTTAGCTTTTAACCTACAGGACAGGGCACAAAACACATTTTCAAAATTTGAAATTCTTGTCAATATGCAGGCAAACAATCAAAAACATGCATCAAACACCCCCAAACTTGAGACAGACAGTGTAAGAACTATCATACGTGAAAAATTACTGGGTGTAACCAGGCACAAAGTGCACACACATCGCCTGCAATGGAATAGATAAAACATCAATCCACAGATAGAACAATGGTAGGTACATGTGTGAGAAACAACATAAAGCGAAACCTGGAATTAGCCATTAACAACAAAAATGCCAACAATAAGTATGAACAAAAAAACAAAAGTAAAATCCTAAAAATAATGAAAATCAATACTAATCCTCACCACCATCATCACTAGTATCTGCAGCATCATCATCCTCATCCTCCCCATCATCATCATCACCAGTATGAGTAGCGCCAGGAGCATGTGCAACAAGTAACTCCTCTAATTGGGTCAGTCAAGCTCCGTGGTCTTGCAGATGGGAAAGGCATTATGCGGTAGTGGCCTCGGTATGCTGGATGGTGGATAGGATCAAATCTAAGGTGGAGGGGGGCTGAGAGGAGGAAGGGACACCCGAGGGTTTACCATGTTCGGATGAATGGTAAGAGGGTTCACCATGCCCAAATTCGGGTGTAGGAAATGGTTGGTAGGTGGGTGGAACTTGCTCAGTCTCTCTTGGCTTAATGCTCAGGTATTGGAATTTCTTGAGTGGCTTGAACATGACATCCGTAAAGAGAGAGGAAACACCAGCAGAAACATGAAGGCAGAAATGCGATGAGGGAGCATAAGACTACCAGTATACTCATGAACATGACCTCAAATGGAACTATGAATCAGAGAGACCATATCTATCTGTTGCTTTTTCATTAAAAGATAGACAAGGAGGGCTTGGTCCCTAGTTAGCCGATTGTGGTTGGATAAGGGCCAAAAGTAATCCTTTTCAAAATGTAGCCAAACGTGTGCCTCCACCGATAACCACGTGCGCAACAAGTACTTTTGAGTTCCTCCTCGAGTCTACCATGATACCTCTCCCTCATATCCGAGCAGTTGAGATATTTCATCTTCAAGAATAGCATCCATGTCGTCCATGTATTGCCTATACTTACAGTCTACGACAGCATGACATACTGTCCAAAGTGAAGTCAATATCGATGCCTCGAAGGGGAAACCGCCAAACAGGTCGCACACATGCATTGGCGTAAAACTCAGACAATTTGGAGATTTCCCTTAGTCTTAAGGTCCATGAGCTTATTTAAGTGATATGTCCTGGTAGTGAGTTCATAAAAATGATAGGAGACCTTGTAAGGGAACTCACATTCTTGCAAAAGAGGTATCTTGACAATTTTCTCTTTAGCCACAGCAATGGCCCTACGGCCAGTTTGATCAGTGGTACGCTTGGTAGGCATGGTTGCTGCAGACAAATGGCCAAAAGAAAGTCCACAAACTCAGACAAGAAGACTCAACAGTACTTTAATCAAAAGGGAAAGGCTACAATGACAGCATCCTATACAATGAAATAACGCAGTAGACAACACTTTAAACATTCTAAAACAAAGGCATTGCCATTCCTGGGAAACCATCATTGTTCAAACTTAAGTAATGAACAACATACCCAGCATGAACGAAACAATGAATCAGATTAATGGCCAAAGCAAATGGAATTGAGGTGGGGAAACAGAATCATGGCTAAAACAGAGGGGAAAACCACAATGTTAAGCAAAATAATGAGATGTATGACCCACACGTAAAGAACAATGCCACAATAGTATAAAGAATCCTTAAAACCTTCCTTATTACCATTTAAACCTACCCCTAAATCCCTAAATCCTAACTTCACTAAACTACCCACAATACAAATTAAAAGAGTGAGAATGAGAGGCTATTACCTTTGAGAATGGAGGAAGCAATGGAAGGAAATAAGAAATCAAAGAGGGATTGAGTCACACAAGACGTCTCTGTGCAAAAAACCAGAGAGGAAATTTTTGATCTAAGGTGGGAAGAAGGGATATAAACGGATTGTGAGAGAAGAGGAAAGGAAGAAAACAGAATGGAAGTGAAGGGAGAGGGTAGAATGAGAGAACGAGAGAGATACAGTAGGGGAGAGGAGCAAGAAAATAGAGGAGGCATAGCGCTGTGGAAGAAGAAAGGTGAAAAGAAAAAGGAACAGGGATTTAGGGTTAAAAACTGTGCAGTTGCGTTTGGGCAACGACCATGACTGTCCTGGCCGAGGCCCAAAACTTTCTGGGCACAATCTGGCTGCGGCCAAAATTGGCCTAGCCACAACCCAAAACTTTCTGTGCACTTATTAGCTGCGGCCAACATTGTCCTAGCCACGGCCCAAAAATTTTTGAGTTCCTCTTGGCCGCGGCCCATAATGGGTTGGCTACGGCCCATAACTAATTGAGCATTCCTTGGTAGCCAACAATGTCTTGGCCGCGGCCAACATCTTGTTGTGTCCGTTTTCTTTCAAAATCACAATTTGTCTGTTTGGTTTTAAGATCCAACTCTAAAATATACATGCACAGACTCCTAGTTTTAAGAGTTCATAGTAATAAACTTATCAAATGCACCATAAACTCACTCAACCTTTAAATCAATTCAACATAAATACATGGTAAAGGTATGAGTGACTTCCTTGGAATTTTCTCTTCCAACGATGTTCTCTTTCTTCAACTGATTTGTCGAACCAGTCATGCTTCCTTCAATTCCTTTGAGGTTTCTCTTCCTCCTATGCAATCACAAGACCTAAACATACATCCACATAAACACACCAAAATCAAACAGAGTAAAGAGATTGAGTTGAGAACTTGGGTTGCCTCCCAAGAAGTGCTTAGTTTATAGTCTTTAGCTTGACTCTTGTTGTTGATCAATCTTCATTTGATAAATGGATAGTGGATATCAGATGATCCACATCTCCTCCCCAGTAATGCTTCAATTGTTGACCATTCACCTTAAATCATTCTCCTTTTTCATTCTCGAGCTCCACCACACCAAAATTTAATGTTTGAACTATTGTGAATAGACCGGACCACCTAGATTTTAGCTTCCCTGGAAATAATCTCAACTTTGAGTTGTACAGCAGAACATGTTGACCCGGTACAAACTACTTAGGAGTTATTTTGCTGTCATGATTTCTTTTAGTTCTCTCCTTGTAGATCCTCGCATTTTCATAGGTATGGAGGCGGAATTCGTCTAGCGCATTCAACTGAAGTAGCCTCTTCTATTTTACAGCTTAAGGATCAAAGTTAAGCTTTTTTATAGCCTAATAAGCTCTGTGCTCTAATACAATGGGTAAGTGGCAAGATTTTCTAAACACCAGGTGATATGGGGACATACCAATTTGCATTTTGTATGCCGTTCGGTAAGCCTATAAAGCATAATCCAACTTAGAAGACCAATCCTTCTGAGTGATGTTAACAATTTTCTCGAGGATGTTCTTGATCTCCTGGTTAGAAATCTCTGCCTGGCCTTTGGTTTAAGGATGGTATGGTAAGGCCACCTTGTATTTAACTCCATACTTCTTCATTAAAGCCTGAAACTGCTGATTGCAAAAATGGGAACCTTCATGGCTGATAATTGCTCGAGGTGTCCTGAATCTGGTGAAAATATGTTTCTTTAGGAACTTCAACATTGTTTGACCATCATTGGTAGCACATACTGTGGCTTCAACCCATTTGGATACATAATTAACCCCAACTAAGATGTATTCGTTGTTGAATGACTTAGGGAAAGGGCCCATGAAATCAATTCCCCAAACATTAAATAGTTATACTTCTAGCATATTATTCAAAGCCATCTCATTCTTCCTTGATAGTTTCCCTACTCGCTGACATCGATCACATTACAGAATAAAGGTATATGCATCCTTGAAGAGTGAGGGCCAATAAAACCCACTTTGAATAACCTTTACAGCAGTTTTCTCCCCTCCAAAGTGACCTCCATATTCAAAAGAGTGACAACCTTATAAGATATACTCTTGTTCGTTCTCCTGGAAACATCTTCGGATGAGTTGGTTGGGGCATCTTTTAAACAAGTAAGGTTTATCCCAGAAGTATTTATTCACTTCATGTAATAATTTACATCTTTGATGGAAATTGAGATCTGGAGGTAAAACTCCACATACTAAGTAGTTAACCAAGTCAGCATACCATGGTGCAGTTGTATTTTCTTCATAGAAAAATTGTTCATAAGGGAATGATGCCTGAATCATATCAGACTCATCAAATTAAAGCTCAGTATTCAACCTCAAAAGATGGTCTGCTACTTGATTTTTGGTGCCTTTTCTATCAATAATATTCAGATCAAACTCCTGAAGTAAGAGCACCTAGCATATTAAATGTGCTTTAGATTCCTTCTTCATAAGTAGGTACTTTAATATAGAATGGTCAGTGTAAATGATGACCTTTGTACCGATAGTGTAAGGCCGAAACTTCCTGTAAGCATATACTGTGGGTAGTAACTCTTTCACAGTGGTTGTGTAGTTAGATTAGGCACCATCAAGAGTTTTAATTGCATAGTAGATAGGAAAGAATAATTTCTCCATTTTCTGTCTAAGAACAGCACCTACAGCATAATCGCTGGCGTTAGCCTTGATAATAAAGGGCAAGTTCCAATCTAGAGCCACCAATATTGGAGTTGAGATGAGGCGTTTCTTCAATTCTTCAAACACATCCAGACATTCATCATTAAATTTAAACTCCACCTTTTTTTCCAAAAGCTTGGAGAGTGGCTTGGCAATCTTGGAGAAGTCCTTGATAAATCTTCTATGGAATCTTGCATGACCAAGAAAACTCCGAATACCCCTCACATTAGTAGGTGTGAGCAGCTGCTCAATGATAGAAATTTTTTCTCTATCTACCTCCAGTCCTTGCTTTGATATCTAGTTGCCAAGTACTATACCCTTTTGTACCATGAGGTGACATTTCTCCCAATTCAAAATCAGATTGGTTTCTTCACATCTTGTAAGCACTAAATCGAGATTATCTAAACATGATTCAAAAGAGGGACTGAATACAGAGAAATCATCCATAAACACTTTAATGGTTTTCTCAATCATATCAGTGAAGATAGACATCATGTAGCGTTGAAAAGTTACAGGGGCATTGCAAAGCCCAAATGGCATTATCTGGAAAGCAAATGTGCTATAGGGACATGTGAAGGTAGTTTTCTCCTGGTCCTCTGGAACTATTGCAATCTGGTTGTGTCCTGAATATCCATCTAGGAAACAGAAGAATTCTTGTCTAGCTAGCTTTTCCAGCATCTGATCAATGAATGGAAGTGGAAAATGATCCTTTCTTATAGTAGAATTTAGCTTTCAGTAGTCCACACACACCTACCACCCAGTTACCGTGTGAGTGGGAACCAACTCATTTTAGGTGTTAGCTACTACATTCATGCTACCCTTCTTGGGGACACGTTGGATTGGGCTCACCCATGAGCTATCAGATATAGGATACACAATACCAGCTGAAAGCCATTTGAGAATTTCTTTTTTTACTACCTCTTTCATCATTGAATTTAGACACCTTTGATGTTCAATGGAGGTTTTATGATCATCCTCCAGAAGAATTTTATGCATGCATATAAAAGGGCTTATTCCCTTGATGTCAACAATTGTCCACCCGATAGCACGCTTATGCTCTCTCAACAGTCTCAATAATTTCTCTTCTTGTAATTTAAAAAGGATGGAAGATATAATTACCAGAAGTGTGTTAGAGTTCCCAAGATAGGCATACTTGAGATGAGAGGGCAAAGGCTTTAATTCTAATAATAGAGGGGCTTTAATGGAGGGCTTTAAATGAGTACTCAAGGCATCAAATACCTCAAGTGGTTCAAACTTCCTGAGCCTATAGTGAGGAAACGATTCCACACGAAAAAGCTCTTCAATAACATCTTCAAATTCCTCAATACTTTTCTCACCAATTAGAAAGGACTCTAATGGATCTCTGGTCATGGAAGCAAATGATTCTTGAGGAACAATCGAGTCAATAATGTCAACAAAAGAACATTAAGCTGAATCATCATGAAATTTTAATGCTTTGGGCATGTTAAATATAACTTTTTCATCATCTACCCACAAAGTTATTTCACCTTTCTTGATGCCAATGAGAGTTCTTACAGTGGCTAAGAATGGTCGGCCAAGAATAAGAAGAATTTTCTAGTCAACTTCACAATCAACCACTACAAAATCTGCAGGGAAGATAAATTTATCCACCTTAACTAGGACATCTTCAATGATCCCTGTGGGCTTTGAAATACTACGGTCGGTAAAAAGGAGAGTGACCGTAGTAGGCCTTGGCTCCCCCAAACCCAACTGGTTAATTACTGCAAGAGGCATCAAATTAATGCTTGCTCCCAAGTCACATAGAGCTTTACCATTGAAGTTGGTTCCAATGTTACAAGGGATATAAAAACTCCCTGGGTCTTTAAGCTTAGTGGGTAACTTCCTTTGGATGACTGCACTGTATTCTTTAATCAATGCAACAGTCTCAAACTCATTGAATCACCGTTTCTTTGATAAAACATCTTTCAAGAACTTGGCATACTTGGGCATGCTTTCTAAGGCTTCAGCAAAGGGAATATTGACATGAAGTTGTTTAAACATATTTACAAACTTCTCGAACTGCATGTCTTCCTCTTTCTTCTTAAAATGTTGGGGAAAAGGTAATAGTGGCATGATATTGGTGGTAGTTGTCTTCTTATTATTATTTTTCTTTTGTTCCACCTTCTTATTTCTATCAACATCATCATTGTTCTTCTTAGCCTGCTTTCCTTTCCTCACTTCATCTTCTTCCACTGCATTTTCTGGTTTTGCAGTTTCTGCTTCATTTTCCTCTTCAATTTTAGGATCATCTAGTCTTGAATCGGGCTTGCTTGAACTCGACACTCCATGCAATACCTTACCACTTCTTAGATTTATTACATTGCACTCTTCTTTCCTACTCCTTTTTAGATTAGGAATGGTATCATTGGGAAGGTTGCCTCGTGACATGACATTTATTTGAAAAGCAAGTTGGCCTATTTGTACTTTAAGATTCTTTATAGCTGTCTCATGTATAGAAAAGGAAGCTTTGTTCTCAGCCCTTGAAGATTTAATTTGGGACAAAATTTGAGTCAACATCTTATCTGTCTTGGATTCTTCCTCCTTGAATGGAGGAGGCCTATACTATGGTTGAAAACCTGGTGGAGGCATTAGTTTTGTCCCAGAAGTAGACTCATGTTGCTGATTTAAGGTGTTCCCTTAATTCCAAGAAATATTTGGATGAGATCTCCAAGCACGATTATGAGTCTGTGAGTAAGAGTTGCCTTGAGGTTGTTGAAGTTTTCCCATATAGTTGACAAATTCAGTAGCCATATGCAAGGGACAATTATCAGGCATATGCACATCATTGTACTGGTCACACACAATTGGTGTATCATGAACAACATGGACACCTTTAGGAGTATTTCTCTGCATTTGGGATTCCAACACATCAAAATGCTTGTTTAAAGCAGAGAGAATAATTGCAATTTGGGAAGAGGAGTCTTCTTTTGCACTAGCCATAGCTTGAGTCACCCTCCTATCATTTCCATGAGTGTTGTTTGCAGATAGTTGGTCTAACAACCGAATTACTTCATTGACAAGAACATTACGGTATCTTCCTTTGGTCATAGAGTCGACCATCACCTTAGATTGAGGATTCAGGCAAGCACAAAAGTTTTGGACTACCACCCATTTGTCTACCCCATGATTGGGGCATTGCTTCATCAGCATCTTATATCTCTCCCATACTACATAAAGGTGCTCATCCGTATGTTGTTTAAAGCTTAGGAATTCCTCCCTGGCTTCTACAGATTTGTCATGTGAAAAGAACCTAGCTCCGAATTTAATTTCAAGATCATTCCAAGAGTTGGTAGATCCTTCCGGAAGATTGTTGAACTAATCCCTTGCCTTCCCTTGTAGAGAAAGAGTGAATAACCGTTGCCTCAAGACATCTTGTGGAACTCCATTTTGTTTAAAAGAGTCACATACCTCCAAGAAGTACATCAGATGCTTTTTCGGATCTTTATTGTAAAGACCATGGAACATCCCATGCATCTGTAGCATTGTAATCATCACCGGCTTGATCTTGAAAGTATGTGCCTGCATTTCAGGCATCTGGATGTAGGAACGAGTGCCCTGTATATTTCTGCTGGCAAAATCATTGACTGTTGCTCGATCATATTCATCCGCCATGGCTTCAGATTCAGCTTTAGATTTAGTCTCAACCTCAAAAGTGTTTCAATGAGAGGTATTCCATCAAGCACCACCACCAATCCTTTTGGATCCAAAGATTGCATACACCTGAATGGTACCTACAAAAAGAATCAATCAAACAAGAATCAAAGCAAATCAAGAATCAATAAAGAAAACAAAAAATTGAATGTATAACTATAGAAAAAAGCTCAATCAAAATTTACTAATACAAGCTTAAGGTCAATCAAAAGATTTGTTAAACCAGATCCCTGGTAAAGGGGTCAAAAACTTGTTCACCTCCGCAAGTGCACGAATCGTATCAAGTAATAAAATGATAAGTAAAGTATCGTTCCCACGAGGATTTTTTTACAAATGAAATTAAACAATAAGCTCATTGTGTTCAAACAAGGTAAGCCAAAACAATGTTGTTGATATGGAAATGGGTTTTTAAAATCTGTATTTAAAACAATGGAAATTGAATGTGTAAAATCAAATTTGATATAGAAACTAGGATTGTTTATCCCCTTTGTATTTCATAAAACTTGATTAGGTTCCTCTCTTTAAATGTAACAAATGATTATATGTGTTAGTTTAGGTTTAGAAGTATTTGGTTCAACTTTCTCAAGTCAGATCCAAGTTTATGTACTCAAACAACATGCACAATCTCTTGCTACAAATTCATTAGAGTATATAGATTTAGCACCAACCCACATTGACAAAGCAAGGTTAATGATTATATCTCTATGTCATTAACAATCCATCTATTTAATAAGTAAATGTCAAGGCAAGTATGATTTTAACCAAGTTCTCTACTCACATTTAGCTTTCTCAAGTCAAAACAAAGTAAACATAACAATCGAAATGATGGCCAAGCATTCAGAAGATGCATGCATAGGAGAAAATCAACACATAAATGTCATTCATACATAAAAGAGAGGAAGATCCAATATTAATCCATACAAAGGTTCAAAATACAAAGATATAGAGCATAAACAGCCATATCAGCAAAATGGAGAAGAAAGGGAAAGAAATAAGCAAAACCAAGAAAAATCAACTTGAATCTCTGCAAATCTTCAATCTCCATTTGATTTCCCTTGATTTTTGGCACACCCAGGCTTAGAGGAATGTCACAACCGCCTTCCTAGGATTTTTCGGATTTGGAAGATATGGTTTCAGTCCCTGGATTTAGAATTTATAAGCCCTGAATGTCAAAACGCATAACAGCTGTATCAGTTGTTGGCCGTGACCAGCAGGTCCTTAGCCGTGGCTAGTGAACTTCTGTGGGGTGTTGGCCTCGGCCAGTGAATTGGCTTATTGTGGCCAGTAAGTTACTGACTATAAGTTGGCCACGGCCATGAATTGGTTGGTTGTGGCCAGTGACATCTTCAATTGGTTGGCTGTGGCCCAAAGGATCCTTGGCCGTAGCCAATATGTTTCTGACCAAGTGTTGGCCACGGCCAGTGAATTAGTTGGCCACAGCCAGTGAGTATCTGGCATTGGTTGGTCACAGCTAGTGAATGTCTGGCATTGGTTGGCCATGTGATAGAGCTAAATATTCATATATCTTTTAGTGATTAACCTTAGACTTTTATGGGATTTGATTAACTATTTTTGGACATAATTAGGTATTAATGTAAGATTTGAGTGCAAAGGTAATTTGGGAATTAAATTGGCCAAATTGATATATTTTAAGTAATGTTTGTTATTCCCATTATTAATTAATTATGAACATATGATATTACCTTTGTGCATCTCATAAATGTAGGTGATAACATGGTACACGCTTAATGGAGGGAAAATATGGAAGCATATGTTCAGATTTTTAATTCCTGATTTCCTGATTTTAATAAGCATAAGAGAGGAGTTAGGCATTGTTTGGTGGCTTGAATTAATGACCTACTCTTGGCCTTAAGATCTCTCACATTATTATCAGTTTCCAAACACGCCCTTGGACTAGGATTGAGATCCAAGATTTGCGACAGCTTCTAGCAGAGGGGAGGAGTTCACGTTTTGGAAGTGTTTCATCTCACGCGGAGGAGGTTTTTTTGGGGAGTGACTCTTGGGTTCTCCATTCCATTTTCACTCCACTCCCACCAACCACCGCTTCTCCTTCTCCTTCCAATTTCCATCGATTAATTCCCTATTTTTCTCTATTTTCTCTATTTTCCTCGCATCTGCAATGAACATGACAGTCCAGAGGTCCAGAGGAGCTGATTTTCGAATCATGAGTAGCTAGAATCTTTTGTCCGATGGTGATGGTGAAGCTAACCTGAGTCCTTGAGCATTTAGGGGAGTTCTTTGTATCTTAATTTCATCTTCCACTCTATGTATATGCAGATTATGATTCTAGGTTGCTAGAGTTTAGGATTTGTGTATATGGTTGAGGATTTAATCGGTTGATGTAATCTGGATGATGATACTTGTGCTAGATTTGTACTCATGGATTTTAATTGGACTATAGCACTCTTTTGTTATTCAATTGCTTTCCTCTATTCTCTTAAAATCAATTCTTTGCTAGGTTTCTAGGAATTAATTGGTGGTAGAGAGGATCTTTTATGAATCTATCATAAGCTAAGTACGTCAAGGTATTCCTAATTGATCAATTGAGTCTATGTTTAGATTAAATTGAGAAGCTAGGAATATTGATTAGTAAGGGTACTTACTAGTCCCTGCGCTTAGTTAAGAGAAGAACATAGAATTAAAATTGGACAAGGATGGTTAGTGGATTCAATCACCTAGGACATTCATCTCTTGCATTTACACCCACTCACTTACTTTATACATTGAAAAATTCATAAACAAGTAGCACTATAGTTTAATTAGATAGATGAAACTTACATCCCACACTCTTCGGTTAATTTGTTATTTACACTAGATTACTTAGGAACTAAATATAGGCTCCACGTAGATATTGACCTAGGTTAGTTGCCCTATAATGCATTTAGCTTAGTTTTATTTGATAGCCCCACGATATGGCTCTTCAAATTTGGCGCCGTTGCTGGGGAGCCTAGCTCCTAGGTAATTGGGTGTCAATTACAAAATTTGACTAGGGTGTAGTTTGTGTATGTTAGGAGTTCTTGTTTTCAATTTATAAAAGGAAAAAAAGAGTGTCAAGTGTCCTTGAGATCTGAACATTCGAATTATATTTACTTTTACTGTGTTGGATTCATTGACTTCAGATTGGTGGGTACCAGCATCTTCATGGATTCCAGACAGTTTTAGTGTCACGCATTTAGTTGCTTGGCCAAATTCTCATTAGTTGGTACTGCGTTTAATACTTATGACATTACTGGTTGGAATATAATATTCTGGCCTTATTGCTTGAATTGTGGCTGGATTTACAGGTTGTGTATATTAGCAACTTAGTTGTCATTAGCTTGTTTTACGATGATAAGGAAATAACAGGAATAACTTTGGTTCTAATTGGGAAGTTCTGTTGTTGTTCTATTTTGCATATGTATTCCTGCTGCTTCTTATGGTTGCTTGAAGTAAATGACGTAGCTTATTGCATCTGATTGCTGAACTGTGACACCTACTGTTGTGTGTCATTAGCATAAGCTCTTGACTAAATTTGTGAGTGAGTTCGAACCTGATTTTGTTCTTGTACTAGCGGTGATTTTTAGGTGGATATTTGGTGTTTGGTATGGAGTGCTATGAGTTACTCTTGCTGAAATTGAGAACCAATTCTGTTCTATATTTTTGCATTCTACTCTGAAACTTTTGCTGCTGCACTTGTTCTATTAAATCTCAGTCATTTGTTTCTTGATATTACTTTGTTCCTTTTGCTTGAATTTGAATTGTGGGAATTGTCACCGGGTGACTGCATATATTTGCTGTGAAAAATCTGGTTTCTACTCTCTTGAATCAGTTCTGAGTTGATCAGCGTCATTGCTTTTGTTCCATATATAATTCAGATATTTTGCTGAATTCGTTGCACTTTGATATTGTATTGTGGAAGGAACTTGACTGAAACTGAATTCTTGCTGAACTGTGACAAACACTGATATTTGCTGTAACAAATACTTGGTGCTGTGCTATTTTAAATTGCTGAGAAGTTTTGCATGGTTTTTGCTCTGAATCAGATGTGTTTGGGAAAATCATTGCTGCTATGATGGAATGATTGGTTTTGCCACTTGTTAATTAAATCTGAATCTGTATATTTTGGAATGTTTGCTGGTGAATTTTGTGGTCAGATATTTTAAAACTATGATTTTCAAGTTGTCAGGACCTGTCAACTTTATCTGCTGCATATTGGTATGAATTCTTGCTGTACCAACTTGCTAGCATTGAGCTTTAAAAGCCATAAACATATGACAACGAATTTACCTTGCTGGGTGATCAATTTTCGATTGAATTGTGCTGATTCACAATGATTTCTTGTCCAAACTTGGTTTCAATCTGTTCCTATTATCTGCTGGTTTAAATATCTGAATTTTAGTTGCTGGCTGTGATTATTGCATTAATTCTGAACTCAGCGTGTCTAGGTGCATCTAGAACTGAAATTATGGCATAGTTTTGTTCCACATTCTTGGGATCTTGCTGATGTACAGAGGTAGACTTCAAAGTTGATGTGGAATTTTGCTTGTGTAGTCATTGGAAATTGGAGATTAGTATAATTATTGGCTGGCTGAACTGTTGTGGTCTTTTTGGAACTTAATTGCTGACCAAATTGGTTTTCCAAGTGGAATTTCATTGCTTGAGCTCAATCTGCTAGTCTGTGTCCATTTTCTAAAGCTTGACTTACCTAGTATACTTGAATAATTGACTAAGCTTTTCGGGCTATAAAGCTTAAGGCCTGACTTAGGTCTTTGGTAATGCATCAGACACTTTTTTTTTCTTTATTATTTTATGACTTAAAAAGGGTGCAAATGGTTTTAATGTCATTGGTTGGCTTGAAAGACACAAACTTATTTAAAAGATTGCCCAAATCATGTTCTAAAAATATGTGAAATGTTAATTTATTTCAAGAAATTCAAATGCGAATTCCAAAGTCCTTCAATGAGAAAAGCTTATACACATCAATTTGCTATAAAATCTCCTAACAAAAGCATTCAAATCATTTCCAACCCTTGTGCGTAATGCTTATTCCAAAAAGCATTAGGAAGTAAGTTTTAAAATGAGAATCAAGCATTCATGAATTTTATTATTGTTTTCCTAGAAAACGTAAAATCCAAGTATCCATTTCTATCATCGGATCACGCATTCAACTTTAGATATTGAAGAAATAGGCATTGTCAGCTTTTTTGCCTTGGTAACCTCTTCAAAAATTAAACCAAGGATTGCAATATAGAGTGCAATCCCCGGATCGTCTCTTGAAGAGCCTTTTATTAATTACCTAGAAACTAAGTGTGATAATTGGTATAAAGCAAGTTAAAAATGATTTGTGAGCTTTCTATCTAAATAAAATGCAGTTAAACTAAAATGCTTTAAAAACTAATATTTTTGGATTTTTTGGAATAAAAGTGGATTGGAATGGAAATGAGTTTTGAAGAGTGTGATAAAGCCTCCTAGAACAATGAATTTCATCTATCATTTGCTTCAAAAGATAATGGGAGTGTGCTAGTTTGACAAAAATGCCCAAAAGACCTTTTGGGCTAGCTTGAGTTAGGTGAATTAAATCTCTCACACCAGGTAAGACTTAATCCCTCTAACCGAAACTCAATACAAAACACTAGCAATTGCAATCAAAGTCCCTCAAAATACCAAACCTCAAACACCGTTGAGTCTAGTGCATTAATCTGTGATTATTCCTAGACCTAGAAAATAATCACTTCTTAAAAAACTATTAGAAACCACTTTGTATGTAATTTATGAAATTACTAAGTTTTCTAAAATACCAAACCCCATCAACCAATGAGTCTAACATCAAAAGAGAGGAACCCCTACTCTAGAGATACTATTAATCACTCTTAGTATGTAATTATGAATTAATTGATGCAATTGGTTCAATGCAATTCCAAAGTCAACTCAATATCTAAACAATACCATGCAATATAATAGATAATCAAGAGAATTACAATGAAACATATATGTAATCATATATATTGATGAGCACAATATTCAACATAAACTAATTCAAACCATAAATTGGTTCAAACAAAGATTAAACCAAATATATTAGTCTTAACTACAAATTAAAACTCCTTAAAACAAAGAAATCATAAATATATAGTCAAGCTAATAAAGAAAAATAAAACTCCCCTTTTGTAGCTCCAAGCATCAAGAATCAATCCATTGCTCTAAGATTAGAAGGAAATTAGCTACTGTAGTTCATGAAGCTAATTGTCACACTAATAGCAACTTTTCCAGAAACCAAAACAGCGATAAAGCACTGATTAGAGTAACAAATTAGCACTAATTCAATTTGACTTGGTGACTAAAATTTTCCCACAAAAATCAGAGCAAGCCACTGCTTGAGACAGTAGATAAGAACCCAAGGAAGGAAAAAGAAATCTGCTTGATATTGAATTGACTAAAGATGGTGACGGGATTCGGTAGTGTGGGGTACTTCCTTCAGCTCCCTTTGACAGCTCCAAACTCAGGGCACTCTGCTTCTCTGCTCTGTGTGATAAGTGATGGACGATGGAAAGGAAGAAACAGTGAAGGTCACGGTGATGGTGTTGGGATGATGACGAAGGTGAAGAAAAAGAATAGCTCCCGACTCCCCCAGCTCTTCTCATCTTTGCTTGCAGCTCCTCGCTCTCAGCTCAGTCTCCTTTTTTCTGTGGTAACTCTCTGCTAGCTCTCAACTCTGTTCCTTCTCTGGCTATGGTGGAGATGATGCTCGTCGGCGGCCTATGGTGGTGGATAAGCCGCCGGCGAGATAGAGGAAGAAGAAGAGGAATGTTGAAGATGAAGATGCGAAGCTTTGGAGTAGTGCAGCTGTGCTCTTCTTTGCGTCTCTCCATTTTCCTCTAGTTATATCTGATTCAAGTTTGACCTAAGCAGCTCAAATTGCTGAGTTTTTGGCTAGACAAAAATGGAATTTCTCAAATTCATGGGAACATTCTGGCATTTTTCATATTCAAGTCCCAAACTGTAATTTTCAGTTTTAATCCCATTTTCCAAGTACTTACAATTGAAAATAATTAAACCAACATCAAATCTTCTTAAAAAAAATAAATGATTAAGAGTAATTATAACTTTTATGACAATTTTGCCCTTTTTAGTCTTAATTCAATGTATTTACTCTTAATATCAATTTAATCACAAAGAATGCATTCTAAGCTCTATAAGTATGACAAAATCCTCAAATAAATTATAAAAATATATAATAAAATTGGGATTTGTCAATTCCCCCACACTTGGCCTTTTGCACTCCTGGCCAAAATAAAACCAAAGTTTTCAAAATATGTCTAATATTGTAATCATCAAGTAATTCAAGAATGCAATTAGATAAAGATTGAATAACCACAATCCCCAAATCAATTAAAGCTCATGAAATTTTTTAATGCAAAGAAATCAAATTGAACACATAACAAAACTAAGAAAGATAGATATGATAGAGCTCTCAAGGGAATAAGTGTTTCTCTTATCTCTCAAATCATAGGGAATTTCACTCAATTCACCTTTTCTAGCATCTACTATAGGCTTGTAAAGGTTCTACTATCTCTACCACTAGTTTTGCCATGAATCCATAGTCAATGGGACTTCTTAGGATTGTAATGTTGAGAAGGCTAAATGGAATGGAAAATGTAACAAAACACCATGCTTGCACCAAATACATTAATAGATCACTTAACACTATACAACTAAAATTAATTCACATATTTTATCATAGTATCTCATTTGTTTATTTCTTTCTTTGAATTTCCCTTTTTCTTCTCTTTTTTTTCACTATTCACATTTTTTTCTTTACTTTTTCTCTTTTTTTTATTTTTCTTTTTATTTTCTTTGTTTTGACTATTCACATGGCACTTTTCTTTTCACATATACAATAGTATGTTTTTTTTTTCAATAGTGCTAGGAAGAACTTGATAAAGGATGCAAACATAGCATTTGTATAATGAAATTGAAATAAAAATGAAGGACTCAAGGGGGTAAACAAAGGTAAATGATGAATGGTTTGTGTTTGGGTAAATGAGTTTAGAAATAAATGACCCTATCATACTACAAATCATTAATGTAGCTTTGAAAAAGAACCTAGACAAGTTCTAGAGATTAACTAGAGCATAGGTGAATACACACATAATGAGAAAATAGAATCAAGGCTCAAGAATCTTCCAACAAGGCTTTCCTCTACCATATCAACTTCCTCAAATCAAGCTAGGCATCCAAATTCATAAAATTGTATTAAAGAAACTCTAATCACTCAATTGAATCAAGCAAAGGGCCGGATTACTCAAGCTCAATGCAAGCACACCTGAAAATGCTTGACTTTTACAATCATCATGCATTTAAATTTTCATAAAAACATGCTAAGGAGTTGCATTAGGAAAGTGAAACTAGGAGTCCATTAAGCTCTTTCATAAAACAAATTCTCAAGTTAAAATCCAATTTTTCTCAAATTTCATGCACCAAAACATCGGGGCTCAAATTTCATGCACCAAAACATTGTGGCTAGAGCAGTCCCTCCCCCACATTTAATCTTTACATTGTCCTCAATGTAAATAACAAATAGAAACTAACTTGACTTGTTTCTTAGGTGAAGTGGTAAGTTGTGAAGTCCAATTCAAGATTGAAGCACAATACGTCAACAATCACCATGAGGAAAAAAAGAAAGAAATAAGTGAAGTGAGTCCAAGAATAAAGTTCAAAATGTAGCAAAGATTAAGTGCAAAGTGATAATGGAATATGAACATGGAGCATTTATTCACTTCCTAGAAAAAGAAAAACAAAGAAATCTACCTTTTACTAATGGTTTTGTCTCCCCCACACTTATTCTCTTCACATAACAATTAAGCTCTAGAAATATATAAAAATGAGAAGAAAGCAAGTGAGGAAAGAGACAACCTGATGTTTAAATCTTCTTAGACTCTTGTAGAAGTTCTCATCCTGGATAAGAAACATGTATTTCTTCTTTGTAACACCTCCTAAATTGTACCCTCGTGGTAGTGAAGGTTCCTGTAAAAGAAACTCTAGACCAGCAACAATATCTAGTCTAGAAACAAATACATGGAGAGATCTAAAATAAAACATAGGCATTGCATGAACAAGCTTCTCCAATAAAACTTCACAACCAAGAAAGTCAATTGGTTCCCTTCAATAACAACGGAACAAGTGGTCACATTTTCAAAATTCTCTTGTGTTTGTAATGGGAAAGATGCGAAATCCAACTTAGTGTTAGGGCACATCACATCACTTTTGCAATCACAAGAGTTGGTAGGTAAAAGAGTGGAAGAAAAAAAGAGAATTGATCAAGTTATTACCACCTAAAATTTCAAAACAAGTATTTTCATTTTCTATATCAGGTGGCAAATCATAAGAAAGAACTAAATGGAAAGATTCATTTTCATTTACAATTTTATCCTTCAAAATCATTGAATCTTTCCTTATTGAATGACCTAAATCATGCAATTCAAAAGGATCCAAAGGTGCATAATTTTCAAGGCTTGTAGCAAGTATAGCATGAACTTTGATGTTATCAATTGAACTAGATGATGAATCAAGGTCATGTGAAGAAGTAAACTAATTATCATTGTTCATACAAACAGCACATGACATTTCACCCTCACATGAACAAACCAAAGTAGAATGTAGGGAAGAGGGAAAAATATGTTCTTCATCTTATTCAATAGCATTAAAAAATTCCAAATCATGCTTGCCAACACTTGAAAGAGAGGAAGAATCATATAAGCAAGCATCACTCAGACAATCATTTAAGCTATCATTAGGTTCACACTTCACCACAATATGAGCATCCAAGCATAATTCATCATTCTCCATAATGTCATGCTAGTATATTCAGCACTCTTAGAACTAGGGAAAAGAACATGTTCATCACACATAGAAGCATGGACTATACAAGTAACATTATCAACTACATAACTACTATTAGAAATATCACAGTGAGCATTTTCAACATCAAGCATTTAAGGGGATTCAACCACAATTTCTTCATCCACCTCATCATCACTCACAACATTAAGAATAGTAGTAAGAGGAGGATCAACCTCTTCAAGAGGAGGAGGAATATTACCATTATGTGGAAGCGACTCCTTTGGTAATTGAAAATGTACTTTCTTCTTGTTTGCATCTTTTTTGGGAGTAGCCACTGAAGATATGAAATCTTCCACTTTTGGAGTGGCATTAAGCTCTTGCTCTTTGGTTCCCTCATTAGTAAAGTCATAAGTCCATGGAGCTCTGTCTTCTCTTTCGGTCTTTATCTATAGCACATGATCAACAAATGCCTTGACAAAGCCTTCGATCTCCTCAATTCACTCTTTTTGCTCCTTGGAAATCACATTTGTCTTATTAAACATGAACAAATTAAAGTGTTTGACCTTGAGCTCATCATACATTCTTCTCAATACATGAGTTATATCATCCATGTTTGGCAAAGTAAGGAAAGCATCAAGTCCACTAGGTAGAGATGTGGGAGATTGTGGTGGAGGTTCATAGAAGGATGGAGAAGGTGGTTCATAAAGAGGTCTACATGGCATGGAAGTAGGGGGAAATGAGGGAAGATGAAATGGAGATAATGGTTCTTGGTAGAGTGGAGTGGATGATTCTTGATGGAATGTGTAGGGTGAAGAAGTATGGTTGAAGTGGGATTGAGGTGGTTGGCAGGTGGATTCATGGTCAAAATAGGGGATTTATGGAAAGATTGTTCCAAATGTAGATGGAGATACTGAGGTGGTTGAGATTCAGAGGATCCTCTTTGATAATTTATGTCTACTCGAAAAGAATCCAATTCACGTTGAAGCAAATCAAGCTTTTGAGAATATGTGAGATCAGAAATTATTTCATGTCTCCATGTGCCATAAGAATCGTCCAAGAATTGAGAGCTTGGGGTTCTTTCATTTCCTAAAAAAGAATGCATTGGAGGATTGGTGTAAAACCTGAACTCGTGATTGTTATTAAGCCAAGCCATTCAAATTGCAATCAATTAAATCCTAATGAATCCTAAGTCCTAAAAATGCAAATGCAAAAATGAAAGAAAAATGAAAGAATGCCAATGCAAATATGAAGGAAAATCAAGATATTTGTTGGTATTTCTTCAAAATTTTCTATGCAAAGATGCAATATACTATAAGAAACATACAAAGCTACCTAAACTAACTAAAATACAACCTAAAGGTTCAAGGTATCAATCAATCAAAGATTGACACTTAGTTACTAGAGAATCAATTACTTGGCTCCCTGACAATTGCCCCACTTGAAGAACAGGTGTTGTCGGCTTTTTTGCCTTGGTAACCTCTTCAAAAATTAAACCAAGGATTGCAATATAGAGTACAATCTCGGATCGTCTCCCAAAGAACCTTTTATTAATCACCTAGAAACTAAGTGTGATAATTGGCATAAAATAAGTTAAAAATAATTTTTGAGCTTTCTATCTAACTAAATTGCAATTAAACTAAAATGATTTAAAAACTAATATTTTTGGATTTTTTGGAATAAAAGTGGATTGGAATGGAAATGAGTTTTGAAGAGTGTGATAAAGCCTTCTAGAACAATGAATTTATCCATCATTTCCTTCAAAAGATAATGGGAGTGTCTAGTTCGACAAAAATGCTCAAAAGACCTTTTGAGCTATCTTGAGTTAGGTGAATTAAATCTCCCACACCGGGCAAGACTTAATCCCTCTAACCGAAACTCAATACAAAATACTAGCAATTACAATCAAAGTCCCTCAAAAAACCAAACCTTAAACACCGTTGAGTCTAGCGCATTAATCAGTGATTATTCCTCGACCTAGAAAATAATCAATTCTTAAAAAACTATTAGAAACCACTTTGTATGCAATTTATGAAATCATTAAGTTTTCTAAAATACCAAACCCCATCAACCGATGAGTCTAACATTAAAAGAGAGGAAGCCCTATTCTAGAGATGCTATTAATCACTCGTAGTGTGTGATTGTGAATTAGTTGATTCAATTGGTTTAATGCAATTCCAAAGTCAACTCCATATCTAAACAATACCATGCAAGATAATAGAGAATCAAGAGAATTATAATGAAACATATATGTAACCACATGTATTGATGAGCACAATATTCAACATAAACTAATTCAAACCACAAATTGGTTCAAACAAAGATTAAACCAAATATGTTAGTCTTAACTACAAATTAAAACTCCTTAAAACAAAGAAATCATAAATATATAGTCAAGCTAATAAGAAAAATAAAACTCCCCTTTTGTAGCTCCAAGCATCAAGAATCAATCCATTGCTCTAAGATTAGAAGGAAATTAGCTACTGTAGTTCATGAAGCTAATTGTCACACTAATAGCAACTTTTCCAGAAACCAAAATAGCGATAAAGCACTTTTTAGAGTAACAAATTAGCACTAATTCAATTTGACTTGGTGACTAAAATTTTCCCACAAAAATCAGAGCAAGCCACTGCTTGAGACAGTAGATAAGAACCCAAGGAAGGAAAAAGAAATCTGCTTGATATTGAATTGACTAAAGATGGTGACGGGATTCGGTAGTGTGGTGGTACTTCCTTCAGCTCCCTTTGACAGCTCCAAACTCACGATACTCTGCTTCTCTGCTCTGTGTGATCGGTGATGGACAATGGAAAGGAAGAAAAAGAATAGCTCCCGACTCCCCCAGCTCTTGCCATTTTTGCTCGCAGCTCCTCGCTCTCAGCTCAATCTCCTTTATTCTGTGGCAGCTCTCTGCTAGGTCTCAGCTCTGTTCCTTCTACGGCTTTAGTAGAGATGATGCTCCCCGGCGGCCTATGGTGGTGGATGAGCCGCCGGCGAGATAGAGGAAGAAGAAGAGGAAGGTTAAAGATGAAGATACGAATGTCTGGAGTAGTACGGATGTGCTCTTCTTTTGCATCTTCGCATTTTTCTCTAGCTATATCTGATTCAAGTCTGACCTAAGTAGTTCAAAACGCTGAGTTTTTGGCTAGACTAAAATGGAATTTCTTAAATTTGTGGGACCAATCTGGCATTTTTCATATTCAAGTCCCAAACTGTAATTTTCAGTTTTAATCCCATTTTCCAAGTACTTACAATTGAAAATAATTAAACCAACATCAAATCTTCTTAAAAAAATTAATGATTAAGAGTAATTACAATTTTTATGATAATTTTGCCCTTTTTTAGTCTTAATTCAATGTATTTACTCTTAATACCAATTTAATCACAAAGAATGCATTTTAAGCTCTATAAGTATGACAAAATCCTCAAATCAATTATAAAAATATATAATAAAATTGGGATTTGTCAGATATAATTAATCAAATCTAACTCAGCATTTAACCCACAGGACAGGGCACAAAACACATTTTCAAAATTTGAAACTCTTGTCAACATGAAGGCAAACAATTGAAAACATGTATCAAACACCCCCAAACTTGAGACAGGGGGTGTCCTTACTGTCATACGTGAAAAATTATTGGGTGTAACTAGGCACAAAGTGCACATATATCGCTTCTAATGGAATAGATAAAACAACAATCCACAGACAGAACAATAACAGGTACATGTGTGAGAAACAACATAAATCAAAACCTGGAATCAACCAATAACAACAAAAAATGCTAACAATATCCACTGGTGATAGTATGAACAGTAACCAAAACAACAAGACAAAAAAGAACAAAAAAAAGAAAGTAAAATCCTAAAAACAATGAATATCAATACTCATCCTCACCGCCATCATCACTGGTATCAACAGCATCATCATCCTCATCCTCCCGTCTTCATGATCACCAGCATGAGCAGTGCCAGGAGCATGTGCAGCAAGTAACTCCTCTAATCGGGTCAGTAGAGCTCCGTGGTCTTGCAAATGGGAGAGGCATTGTGTGGCAGTGGCCTCAGTTCGCTGGATGGCGGTTAGGCTCAAATCTAAGGTGGAGGGAGGCTGAGAGGAGGAAGGGACACCCGAGGGTTCACCATGTTTGGATGAATGATGAGAGGGTTCACCATGTTTGAATTTGGGTGTAGCAGATGGTTGGTGGGTGGGTGGACCTTGCTCAGTCTCTCTTGGCTTAATGCTCAGGTATTGGAATTTCTTGAGTGGCTTGAACATGACATCCGTAGAGAGAGCGGCAACACTAGCAGAAACACAGAAGGCAGAAATGAGATGAGGGAGCATAAGACCACCGGTATGCTTGATAAATCCTAAATTTTATATATTTTATCCCACCTTATTCAATTATTTTGGAGATTATTTTAGGCTAATTTGGATTTATTAGATAATATTTGGATAATTAGCCAATTATAGGAAATAATATAAATTTGAATTGATTATGATATTATTGAGCTTAAATTGATAATATTTTAATTGTTATATTATGATTGGAAAATATTTCCAATTATATGATAAATCACGATTTTATTAGATTCTTGCAGGATAAGGAAAAGCATATTAGAAGATCCTACGGTGCAGAAATTTTCTAGGAAGCTAAAATAGAATCTGATGGTTGAATTTTATTGGGCTAAGTAAATTTTAATGGGCCTAAACTTTAGCCCCATAGCTCTCTCTTCCTCCCTTTTATCTAACCTAGCCGCCACAGCACGTGGAAGAAATCACGACTCACAGACCCACAGACGCTGATATACACGGACTGACGCTTAGGAGGATAATCATCTTGACCCCAATTCTTTCTCTGAGTCGCAGACACCCATCTCCGGACTATCATAAATCCCTTCAATTGACCACTTTCTTCATCTATTATTCAATTCACGCACCCAGATTTGTCAACGCGGGTCCCACGGCGCCAATCAACTTCAATTAATATTTCACAAACCAATTCTCATGGCTGTGACGCATTTGGGGATTGGAGGGTTAACTAATATCATGGAAGCTTAAGCTCTTTTGGGAGGCAACATAGGAGAAGCTCTTTTGGGAGGCAACATAGGAGGAGCATGGAGGAAACTAGAGCCTAGGAGCTTAAATTTGAAGATCATAAGGGAGTGTCTTTTCCAGTGTTCTGGAAACCGGACCGGCCGGTCCGGTTCCCGGTCCGGTTTCCATTTTTAAAAAAAAAAAATTTTTTTTTTTACTATTTTCTTTAGAATTTCATACCAATAAGCCTAAAATTTTCAATTTCTCACTGGTTTGGTCCCGGTTTAGCTCCGGTTTGGCCCCGGTTTGACCCACTGACCCTTAACCGAGTACCCCGACCGGTTCAGTACCCGGTCCGGGTTTTAATACCTTGGTCTTTTCTTTTATCTTTTTGATTCAAGACTTGAGATTATTTAGTTTTAAATAATTTTGTGTTTTATTAATTGAGAACAATCTAGTTTTAGATTGTAGACTTATTATTGATTTGAGTTGAATTGATATTTTGGATTGGATTTGTTCTTAATTGATTGTTGGGATTTTTGTTTGCAAACCCTTTAGTTGTCAATTAGATTATTAATTGAGTTTTCATTATTAATTTAATTGTCAAATTGGGGTTAATCTCTTGATTGTTTAATTAAGGTGATTAATTGTCGAATTGTTTAATTAGGCAATTGTGAACATAATTTCCAAAATTATCTTAAATTATTGTGATTGGTTTTTAATGGATTTAATTAACCACCGCTTTTTCCATTATGAGTTTTCTAGTGGATTAGGTGTTATTAAGCTTGAGGGTTTCCCATGTCTTAATTAGGTGATTGAGTTTATTAATTCTAATTATTTATCAACCTCCCTTTGGTCTAATAAATTGAATGGCTAAGAAAGCTAATTCCATGTGAATTCTAAGTTGTCCCCTTCATCATCATAACTGAACTAAACCCTTGTTATTTGTCGTGCTTTTGATTATTCTCTTTGCTTAGCATTTTAATTCCTTTTTCATAAAAACCCCAAAAATTGCATTCCAATTCATATAGATTAGTTTCATTCTCATATAGGTTTAGAATTAATTGCATTAGTACATTTAGTTAGTCTAATTGAATTTAGGTAGTAATGTCTTGCATTCTAGTTTAGGTCCATTCCATTGCATCTTTTGTTACTTGAAAATCAATCCTAAAGAAAACCCATAGCTTGCTCCTTGGGAGAATGACCTAGGTTGACCCTAAATTGCATAATAATTTAGGACCTAGTTTAATTGATTGCTTTAGTGACAAAAGCATGCATCAATGCTCCTGAACATGACCTCGAACAAAACTGTGAATTAGAGAGCCCACATCTACCAGTTGCTTTTTCATTAAAAGATAGAAAAGGAGGGCTTAGTCCCTAGTTAGCCGATTGAGGTTGGATGAGGGCTAGAAGTAATCCTTTCCAAAATATAGCCAAACGCGTGCCTCCACCGATAACTGCGTGAGCAGCAAGTACTTTTGAGTTCCTTCTTGAGTCTGCCATGATACCTCTCCCTCATAGTCGAGCAACTAAGATATTTCATCTTCAGGAATAGCATCCGTGTCCTCTATACATTGCCTATACTTATAGTCTGCGACGGCCGGTAAATTGACATACTGCCGAAAATTTTCCAAAGTGAAGTCAATATCGACGCCTCGAAGGGGAAACTACCAAACAGGTTGTACACTTGCATTGATATAAAACTCATGGACAATTTGGAGATTTCCCTTGGTCTTAGGGTCTATGAGCTTATTCAAGTGATATGTCCTAGTAGCGAGTTCATAAAACTGATAGGAGACCGTGTAAGGTAACTCGTGTTCTTGCAAAAGAGGTCTCTTGACAATTTTCTCTTTAGTCACAGCAATGGCCCTACGGCCAGTTCGGTCAGTGGTATGCTTGGTAGGCATGGTTGCCATAGACAAATGGCTAAAAGAAAGTCTATAAACTCAGACAAGAAGACTCGACATGGACACTTAAGATAGCAAGAAAATCCTAAAAGAAAACTAAAAAAAAAACAAAACCCAAAAGACATTTCCCCCAAAAATATTGTCTAGCTATTACCAAGCAACAAGCATAATCCCAGCCTAAATCCTATCCCTTAGCAATTAAAATCTATTAATGTACCATATGCAACTACATTATGCTATTGGGGACAAAGTGGCTATGGCTCTTTCAAAACCAAAAATTTCAAGTTAGAAATTGGATTTAGCTGTTATGGTGCACTGTCAAATAACTCTGTCATGTGATTCAGCCTGTAGATTGTAGAAAGAGTATGGATATGGCCATAAAGGTTACAAGATAAAAGAGAATTAAAAAGGACAAGGCCAGTCCAGAGAGAAAATAGTTTACAAGGCCATGGTTTTCAAAGATTAACAGCAGCAGGTTAACACAGTATCCTATACAATGAAATAACACAGTAGACAGCACTTTAAACATTCTAAAATAAAGGCATTGCCGTTAACTTTCCTGGGAAACCATCACTCTTCAAACTTAAGTAAGGAACCACATACCCAGCATGAACAAAACAATGAATCAGATTGATGGCCAAAACAAATGTAATTAGGTGGGGAAACAAAATCATGGCTAAAAAGAGGGGAAAACCATAATGTTGAGCAAAATAATGTGATGTATGACCTATATGCAAAGAACAATGCCACAATAGTATATAGAATCCTCAAAACCATCCTTATTACCATTAAAACCTACCCCTAAATCCCCAAATCCTAACTTCACTAAACTAACCACAATGCAAATTAAAAGATTGAGAATGTGAGGCTATTACCTTTGAGAGTGGAGAAAGCATCGGAAGGAAATGAGAAATCAAAGAGGGATTTAGTCACACAGGGCATCTATATGCAAAAAGCCAGAGAGGAAATTTTAGATCTGAGGTGGGAAGGAGGGATACAGATGGATTGTAAGAGAAGAGGACAGGAAGAAAATAGAATGGAAGTGAAAGGAGAGGTTAAGGTGAGTTAGAGAATGAGAGAATAAGAGAGATACAATAAGGGAGAGGAGCAAGAAAACAATAGAAGCACAACGCTGTGGAAGAAGAAGGGTGAAAAGAAAAAGGAATAGAGATTTAGGGTTAAAAACTGTGCAGTTGCATTTGGGCCGTGGCTAAGACTGTCCTGGCCGAGGCCCAAAACTTTCTGGGCACAATCTGGCCGTGGCCAACATTGGCCTAGCTGCGTCCCAAAACTTTCTGTGCAACTATTGGCTGTGCCCGAAAACTTTTCTGAGCTCCTCTTGGCCGCTGCCCATAATGGGTTGGCCACGGCCCATAACCTAATGAGCATTCCTTGGCTACAGCCAACATCTTGTTATGGCCATTTTCTTTCAAAATCACAATTTGTCTGTTCGGTTTTAAGATCTAACACTAAAATATACATGCACAGACTCCTAGTTTCAAGAGTTCCTAGTAATAAACTTATCAAATGCACCACAAACTCACTCAACATTCAAATCAATTCAACATAAATAATGGTAAAGGTATGAGTGTTGGAAATTGTGCCCTAAGGGCCAATAATTGTACTTTGAACATTATTATTTTAATGAAATTTCTCCATTCTGTTATCATATTATTTGCATGTTAACTGTGATAATTGTATCCATGGATAATTCATAAAGATTGTCCTAAAATGTCCCTGGTCGGTCATCTATGCGGAACAGAGATGAAACAAGACCAGTATGACTTTGATAAGATATGGAGATACGAATCAAAGTCTTAGGCACTTGTAAGAGTACAAGGTGCTGGACCGACCCACTATGAGAAAGCTACATGGATCAAGTCATAAGGTTTTTTCATGTATAACCATGTCACAATGCCCTTAGACCTGAGATCATCATGGATTCCTACATGAGAGTTGCTAAGCTTTGAACTAGTCAAAAGTTACTTTTGATCGGGTGATGATAAAGGCTACGATCGGGCTTAGTGGTTTTTCATGCAGAGGAATATGAATGATCAAGATGGAATTTGTCCCTCACATTAGTAGAGAGATATTACTGGGCCCCTCGATGAGTGAGTCTGAGAAATGTATGGCTAGGAAGTACCACCACACTACCGAGTCTGATAAAAGGAGTTTCTGTCTCTGTTATCAGGCTACTTAGGAATCGAGAAAGTAATGGTCAGGAACAAGAGGATGACATTATCCATGCCTTATCCTTGATCGATATATCGTGTGACAAAAGGGACGTGACATGGTTGTATGAAAGGTTGCATCATGATAACGATCCTCATATGAATTGGGTAGTCGTAATGTCTTGCTAGAGGCCGCTTGCGACTTTTGGGTTAGTATAGTTATTGGCCCACTGCCAACTTCATATGGGCCTATAGGGTTGCACACAAGAATCGCCCAACACGAGATAATGTTTAATTTAGGGTGGATGAATTTTATATTTATATATATATATATAATATAAAATTCATTAATAATATTATATAGATATATATATTTTTGAAATATATATCTTATATATATATATGTGTGTGTATATATATTATATGATATTATTATATTTAATAATATTATATAGATATATATATTTTCGAAATATATATCTTATATATATATATATGTATATATATATATTATATGATATTATTATATTGTGTTTGTTTTAAATTTAATTTATTAAGATATATTAAATTTAATAACTAACATGATAGAGATATAGTATCTCAGATTTAATTTATGAAGATAAATTAAATCTAATGGCTCTTTATTTGGATTAAATAAATAGGTTAAATTAAAAATGTTGGACAGATTTAATTTAAACTGAATTTATTTAATTAGCTCATCAAGATAATTAATTGTTAATTAATTTCGAAATTAATGATGATTAATTTTGAAATTTGAAAATAGCCCTCATAGGTTATAAACTTGATAGAGCAGATATATTCATACGCACATGAGAATTGAGAGCCACAAGTGAAAACCCTAGGAGACATTAGAGGCGCTAGCACGCAGTCTCGGTTGGAGAGCATTCGTGTGGATACCGGTAGAGGGAGTGGACCTGACGTGTTGGCTCCTAGAGATCGTGAAAACTCTGAATCATAAAAAAGGTATGAATCCTTCCAACTTGGTTTAAATTCCGTTGATAGATCCTCGATTAGGATCGGAGAAAATTTTTAAATTTCTTTCGCTGTGCCTACCGATCCTAACAATGAGTGACTTCCCTAGAATTTTCTATTCCAACCTTGATGTTCTAGTTCTTCAACTGATTTGTCGAACCAGTCATGCTTCCTTCCACTCCTTTAAGGTTTCTCTTCCTCCTACACAATCATAATACCTAAACATATATCAACATAAGCACACCAAAATCAAATAGAGCAAAGGGATTGAGTTGAGAATTTGGGTTACTTCCCAAGAAGCGCTTAGTTTATAGTCTTTAGCTTGACTCTTGCTATTGATCAATCTTCATTTGATAAATGGATAGTGGATATCAAACAATCCACATATCCTCCCCAATAATGCTTCAATCATTGACCATTCACCTTGAATCGTTCTCCTTTTTCATTCTCGAGCTCCACCACACCAAAATTTGATGCTTGAACTACTGTGAATAGACTGGACCACCTGGATTTCAGCTTCCCTAGAAATAATCTCTACTTTGAGTTTTACAATAGAACCTGTTGACTCGGTATAAACTGCTTAGGAGTTATCTTGTTGTCATGATTTCTTTTAGTTCTCTCCTTTTAGATCCTCGCATTTTTATATGTTTGGAGGCGGAATTCATCTAGCGTATTCAACTGAAGCAGCCTCTTTTCTTTTATACTTGAGAATCAAAGCTGAGCTCTTTTATAGCCTAATAAGCTTCGTGCTCTAATTCAATGGGTAAGTGGCAAGATTTTCCAAACACCGGGCGATATGGGGACATACCAATTGGTGTTTTGTATGCCATTCGGTGAGATCATAAAGCATCATCCAACTTAGAAGACCAATCCTTTTGAGTCACATTAACAATTTTCTTGAGGACATTCTTGATCTCTAAGTTATAAATCTCTGCCTGGCCATTAGTTTGAGGATGGTATGGTAAGGCCACCTTATGTTTGACTCTATACTTATTCATTGAAGCCTGAAACTGTTGATTGCAAAAATGGGAATGTCCATGGCTGATAATTGCTCGAGGTGTCCCGAATCTGGTGAAAATGTGTTTCTTTAGGAACTTCAACACTGTTTGAGCATCATTGGTAGCACATGATGTGGCTTTAACCCATTTGGATACATAATCAACCCCGACTAAGATGTATTCGTTATTGAATGATTTAGGGAAAAGACCCATGAAATCAATTCCCCAAACATCAAACAGTTCAACTTCTAGCATATTGTCAAAAGGCATCTCATTCTTCCTTGATAGTTTCCCTACTTGCTGACATCGATCACGTTGCAGAACAAAGGTATATGCATCCTTGAAGAATGAGGGCCAATAAAACCTGCTTTGAATAACCTGTTCAGCAGTTTTCACCCCTCCAAAGTGACCTCCATATTCAGAAGAGTGACAGCCTTGTAAGATATACTCTTGTTTGTTCTCCGGGACACATCTTCGGATAAGTTGGTCAGGGCATCTTTTAAACAAGTAAGGTTCATCCTGAAAGTATTTATTCACTTCATGTAAAAATTTACATCTTTGATGGAAATTGAGATCTGAAGGTAAAACTCCATAGACTAAGTAGTTAACCAAGTCAACATACCATAGTGCAGTTGTATTTTCTACATAGAAAAGTTGTTCATCAGGGAATGATGCCTGGATCATATCAGATTCATCAAATTGAAGCTTAGTATTCAACCTCAAAAGATGGTCTGCTACTTGATTTTTGGTGCCTTTTCTGTTAATAATGTTCAGATCAAACTCCTGAAGTAAGAGAACCTAGCGTATTAAACATGCTTTAGATTCCTTCTTCGTAAGTAGGTACTTTAATACAGAATGGTCAGTGTAAATAATGACCTTTGTACCAATAATGTAAGGCTTGAACTTCTCGCAAGCATATTTTATGGCTAGTAACTCTTTCTCGGTGGTTGTGTAGTTAGATTTGGCACCATCAAGACTTTTACTTGCATAGTAGATAGGATGAAACAATTTCTCCACTTTCTATCTAAGAACAACACATACAGTATAATCGCTGGCATTAGCCATGATAATAAAGGGCAAGTTCCAATTTGGATCCACCAATATGGGAGCTGAGATGAGGCATTTCTTTAATTCTTCAAACGCGTCCAAACATTCATCATCAAATTTAAATTCTACCTCTTTTTCCAAAAGCTTGGAGAGTGGCTTGGCAATCTTGGAGAAGTCCTTAATAAATCTCCTATAGATTCCTGATGACCAAGAAAACTCTGAATACCCCTCACATTAGTAGATGGGAGCAGCTGCTCAATGATAGAAATTTTTGCTCTATCTACCTCCAGTCCTTGCTTTGATATCTAGTGGCCAAGACTATACCCTCTTGTACCATGAAGTGACATTTCTCCTAATTCAGAATCAGATTGGTTTCTTCACATATTGTAAGCACTAAATCGAGATTATCCAAACGCGATTCAAAAGAGGGATCGAATATAGAGAAATCATCCATAAACACTTCAATGATTTTCTCAATCATATTAACGAAGATAGATATCATGCAGCGTTGAAAAGTTGCAGGGGTATTGCAAAGCCCAAATGGCATTCTCCAGAAAGCAAATGTGCCATAGGGATATGTGAAGGTAGTTTTCTCCTGGTCCTCCGGAACTATTGCAATATATTTGTATCCTGAATATCCATCTAGGAAACAGAAGAATTCTTGTCCCGCTAGCTTGTCCATCATCTAATCAATGAATAGAAGCGGAAAATGATCCGTCCTTATGGTAGAATTTAACTTTCATTACTCCATACACACCTGCCACCCAATTACCGTGTGAGTGGGAACCAACTCATTTTGGGTGTTAGCCACTACGTTCATGCCACTGTTCTTGAGGACACATTGGAGTGGGCTCACCTATGAGCTATCAGATATAGGATACAAAATACCAACTGAAAGCCATTTGAGAATTTCTTTTTTTACTACCTCTTTCATAACTGGATTTAGACGCCTTTGATATTCAATAGAGGTTTTATGATCATCCTCCAAAAGAATTTTATGCATGCATATAGAATGGCTTATTCCCTTGATGTCAGCAATTGTCCACCCGATAGTACACTTATGCTCTCTCAATACTCTCAATAATTTCTCCTCTTGTAATTCAGAAAGGATGGAAAATATAATTACCAGAAGAGTGTTAGAGTTCCCATAATAGGCATACTTAAGATGAGAGGGCAAAGGCTTCAATTCCAATACTAGAGGGGCTTCAATGGAGGGCTTTAAAGGAGTACTCAAGGCATCAGATGTAACACCCCAAATTTTATTCACCAAGATTATATTGTGATTATTTTATATATTCAATAAAATGGTGAATATTTAAGGCCAAATGAATTAAATATTGAAAATTGAAAGGTGAATAGTGTTTTTAGTGAAATCCCTTGCGACGCAGTGAGTTTGTCATATGGTTTTGGAAGACCAAATGATTAGCAAAAATGATGAAATTTTACAGGGTGAAAGTAGACATCCTAAGCTTTAATTTGATAGTCAGATGAATCAATTGAAGCTATGTACAAAGAGTTTTGAATTTTTGAATTTAGCAACGGTCAAAGAAATGAAATTTAGTATTGATATGCTTTTAACTGGCTAAAGACCATATTTTTCCTTGAAACTAGGCTCAATAAGGGTTCCATAGCCTTTGGAATCGCTCCAAAATGATGTCTACAAAATTAGTTATAATTTTTCAAAGTTAGGGCAGAAAATCTGCTAGAATTGGCATTATTCCAAAAATTTAAAATAAAATATGTTAGAAATTGATTAATGGAATTAAAGATGCCAAGTGTCATGATCATATGAGGAGGGGATTAAATTATAATTGATTTCGAAGAGCACATGTCTAATTTCACAAGAACATAGTCATGATGATAACGGTAAACTATATGTATGCAAGGTTGAGTGCATGATGGGATTATGAAGGACCTTTGGACGTTTTTGGGCTAAGGAAAGAGGGAAGGAAATTTGGTTGGAATGTAATGGAAGAATTATGTAATACTTAGAAGGAGATAGAGCCAAAGTACAAGTGATGTCATCAATCCAATATGCACCCATTTATTAATTAAGAGGAAAAGGTGGGATATTTTTATGAAGCAATGCTTCATCATTTCCCTTCCACTTTCATGTCATTCTCCACCAAATAAAGAGAGAGAAATGGGATATTTAATTAAAAGTCTTCATCATCTCTTTCCACATTTCATTTTTACGCATGACTCAAAAGAAATAGAGGGAGAGAGAGCTACAAGAACCTAGAGAGCAAGAGAGAAGCAAAAGGGATCAAGAGCAAAAATTAAGGTAAGTTGGGTAGGAAATTCAAGAGTTTATGCTTCCAATTTCATGGCAAACCCTCCCTAACCTCTATGCCTTCTTGAAATACATGTTTAGCAAACTCAAAGCCAAGAGGAAGAAAGAGGAAGTGGGATAGTTCTAGAGAGAGAAAGTTAAGAAAAATCAAGGTAAGCTTGAGAATTTGTCATCTCTTGATTAATATAACTTGTTGTTGGTGTTTGGTTAGATTGTTTGGCTTGTTTTCATGATTTTACAATTATGGGAATGACAAATCCTAAGGGGAGGTGTCACACCCCACCGGCCCACACACACGGCTCCACCGTGGCCCTCACCGATGGCGGCGGACTCACAAGAGTCCCTCGCTCCCCAATCGAGGTTTTTCGCCTCCGTGGGGATCGAAGCCACTACCTGGGGGTAAGTAGCGCCTCAATGCATCCCCACTACCACTTGATTGACCTATGTATGACAAGAGGAAACAATATAGGCTATTACATATGACATGTGAAGGCAATTTGACCAAGTTGTAAAAGATGATGACTAAGTCAATAATTTCAACTAAAGAAGTAATATTTGAAGAGTTGAAATTATGATAAATTGAAGAAGCCCTTTTGGCTATTCCATATATGATAAAAAAAAATATTTGTAACAGCCTCTGTGACGACAAACCTTAGTGTGCAGCTGCCGTGACGACGAACCTTAGTGTGCACTCGTCATGACGTTGAATCGTAGAATAGAGCTCTGGGAACGTTGGGAGTATGGGATCTTAACGAAGTGCTGGTTATGGCTCTAATTGATCTGAGTTGAATGGGGCCAAGGTCTGGTACAAATTGTGAATGTTGTCAGTTGTAGTAGGAGATTCCTATGGGACTCCTGTTAAATCAACTTGACATTGTTAAAGCACAGATGAGGAGAAAGACCTCAGAGTGTGCAGCGGTAGCGTGGTGAATGTGATGTGTTTGAATACTACGCTGAGCAGGAGCTCAAGTTTGCAGAAAGTGCAATGTGTTAGTGATGGCTTCGGGAGGTAAAACTTCGAAGTCCAGATTATTTTGTGAGAAGGGGTCTTGGAGGATCCCAGTTTGATGAAAAGAATTCGCAGTGTTGAAGGTGAAGTTGTTAATATGCCTGGTTCTAGTTTGTTGCGATTGTGTATTATGAGTCCTGGGTGGGTGGTCCCATGTACGTGAACCCAGCCTAGCCACCTGTCTGTCCCAAGTACGTGCGAGGTGGGCACCCTTACCGAAGTACGTGTGGGGTGTGACAATAAAAAGGTGCCTTTTTATTGTCACACCCCACCGGCCCACACACACGGCTCCACCGTGGCCCTCACCGATGGCGGCGGACTCACAAGAGTCCCTCGCTCCCCAAGCGAGGTTTTTCACCTCCGTGGGGATCGAAGCCACTACCTGGGGGTAAGTAGCGCCTCAATGCATCCCCACTACCTGGCAAAGATGGATTTTGCTAGGATATTTCCCTTAGGCCAAGCTAGGGAATGAGTGATGAGTTATGATTGCCTAAGGAATAGGCAATGATTTGTGATTTTGGTTGTTTGTGGTATACACATTTCACCGATTAAATCAACCACAGCAGCCAGAACAATCAAAGATTGAAGTTTTGGAAGTTACCTCAAGCTCCCTCTGGCTTTTACTCAATATAGCTTAACCCTAGCCCCTTTTTAAACAGTAAAATTAAGCTTCAAGTACCTTAATCCATGTAGAAGAGAAGCTTAGGAGAAGGATTATACGCGTTAGGTACGAATTCACCGAAGAAATCGACCTACCTCGCGAGTTTTCTCTCTCCTTCTCCCTATTTTCTACAAGCTCTCTCTCACGTTTTTGTTTCTGAAATGGCGTCATGAAATGGCTGATGAAGATGGAGGAATTGCTTTTAATTCCATGCTGATGTCATATTTTATTATGCTGATGTCACCACACAATTCCAGAATTACACAAATTTCATCAGTGCCCCAAAACAGAGTCTATTTTCGACCTCAAACTTTGAATAGTCATATCTCCCAGTTCCCAACATGAAATGGCACCAATTATTTGTCCATTTTGAAGCTTGGGATGTGATATTTAAGATTGGAAAGTTTCATAATTTTCTGACATCATTTGCCTAGTAAAAATGTCCACACGAGAAGACTGCCCAGACAGAATTCACACTAGACAGCATTTCCAATTTTGCAACCAATGTGTCCAATCCAATTTAAATCAATTCCAATGATTAAATACCACAACATGACACCATTTCCATCACAATACCCCATTCAATTCTTCCCTCTATTCTAAGTCAATTTGGATGTTAATCCACAATTGAACTCAAATACAGGGTTTTGGCGTTGCTCATAACACAAGCGACTACAATCCACTTTATATTCTCCAAAAGGGTTATTTATCACTAACCACATCCTGATACCACAAACCATATAGGTCATATCAACCTCCTAAGGACCAGCTTGACTATTGAGTCTGATCCTTGGATCACAATTCATCTTTCAAACCTTCAACCTCAGTTGAACCGGGAAATCACTTCCCTCAAATCCACGGAGCATCATCCACTCCAGCATAAACTCAAAAATCTCCGCTAGCCTAAGGCATATCAGCCCCTTAGGTCTTAAGACCTTTAAACACACAAATTCAGGATAACCAAATAATGTATACACATAATCCACAAATCCTCGATATCCACAACACCAGGGATATAAATGTGTATACCACAAACAACCAAAATCACAAATCATTGCCTATTCCTTAGGCAATCATAACTCATCACTCATTCCCTAGCTTGGCCTAAGGGAAATATCCTAGCAAAATCCATCTTTGCCAGGAACTGCAGCTCTGATACCAAAAGACGCCTTTTTATTGTCACACCCCACCGGCCCACACACACGGCTCCACCGTGGACCTCACCGATGGCGGCGGACTCACAAGAGTCCCTCGCTCCCCAAGCGAGGTTTTTCGCCTCCGTGGGGATCGAAGCCGCTACCTGGGGGTAAGTAGTGCCTCAATGCATCCCCACTACCACTTGAGATGCATTGAGGCACTACTTACCCCCAGGTAGCGGCTTCGATCCCCACGGAGGCGAAAAACCTCGCTTGGGGAGCGAGGGACTCTTGTGAGTCCGCCGCCATCGGTGAGGGCCACGGTGGAGCCGTGTGTGTGGGCCGGTGGGGTGTGACAATAAAAATCCAAAATACGTGATTAAAGTGAAATAGAGACCAATAATAATCAAAACTCATTTAAAATCCCATCCTTGAGATAGGGTTTTCACAAATACCTTTAGAAATCTAATTAACTTGGTCTCATATTCACATTTCGAATACAATTACTACGTGAAGATAAATCACATTCATATAAATATCAGAGTGCACAACATAATCATCCCGACAATCCTGAGTACATACTTTCGCTAAAGATACACGGGGCACAATTGCCCATTACAATTCTTCAAATGGGGATTACACAATCTCATCTCAAAGGAGTCCTAGCCGCTCCCTGCACGAGCCACTTACCCTGTCTAAATTGTTGGTAGGGGAGGGTGAGATTCGAGAGAATAGTGGGGATGCATTGAGGCACTACTTACCCCCAGGTAGCGGCTTCGATCCCCACGGAGGTGAAAAACCTCGCTTGGGGAGCGAGGGACTCTTGTGAGTCCGCCGCCATCGGTGAGGGCCACGGTGGAGCCGTGTGTGTGGGCCGGTGGGGTGTGACAATAAAAATCCAAAATACGTGATTAAAGTGAAATAGAGACCAATAATAATCAAAAATCATTTAAAATCCCATCCTTGAGATAGGGTTTTCACAAATACCTTTAGAAATCTAATTAACTTGGTCTCATATTCACATTTCGAATACAATTACTACGTGAAGATAAATCACATTCATATAAATATCAGAGTGCACAACATAATCATCCCGACAATCCTGAGTACATACTTTCGCTAAAGATACACGGGGCACAATTGCCCATTACAATTCTTCAAATGGGGATTACACAATCTCATCTCAAAGGAGTCCTAGCCGCTCCCTGCACGAGCCACTTACCCTGTCTAAATTGTTGGTAGGGGAGGGTGAGATTCGAGAGAATCTCAGTAGGGAAACATTATCAATATGCAGGTAAGATAAGTGTTTAATGCATGACATGCTTGCATCACATAACTCATGCACACATACAATGACGAATCTATAAGCTCAATGATTCGAACGATACACATATGGCCATAGCATATATTGAAACATAGCTTTAAATCATTCATACATGTTCCACATAATCAAGCAAAGCAATAACATACATCAACACATTAATATAGTTATCAGAGCATGCAGGAGAGATAAGTTCCCTACCTCCAGTCTTTTCTCCTCGATTTGCGTGCCAGCAACTCGGGGCTTCACATTCGATCCTATAATGTCAAATATACTATTTAGACACTTCCATAGTGTTTTTGGGGGTTATATGAAGCTATATTGAAAAATTACTAAAATACCCCCGGGGACCCGGCCCGGCCCCGCCGTACCCGGTCCGGCTGTACTTTTCTTGAAATTTTGACATGGGCTATTCTGACATATTTTCGCCCAAGGAATCCATTTTCGGACTCGGAATTATCAAATTCAATGTCAATTTACAAATTTACCCTTAGCAGCCCCACTTTAAGGGTTTCAGGGGTGTTTTCGTAATTATGCTTTTCCGGCCTTTTCTGAAAAAGTGACCAACTGTAACCCCACCTAATTTTCACTCCTGAACTCAATGGAACCATCAAATCATTGAAAATCCAACTCTAAGACCCATTTATAGCCATAACCGAAATATACAAGTACTCCGGGGAAAATTGGGGTTTTTCGGTTTTGGCTTTGTAAACGTGTTTCTTTTTACTCCTAACCACTTTATTAACCATTACATTAGGTTACAACTAACATTAAAACCCAATTTGGGCAGCATAACCCCTAGGCCAACCCATTTTCCAAATTTACAAACAAAGACAATCCGGTGAAATTTCACCGATTAAATCAACCACAGCAGCCAGAACAATCAAAGATTGAAGTTTCGGAAGTTACCTCAAGCTCCCTCTGGCTTTTACTCAATATGGCTGAACCCTAGCCCCTTTTTAAACAGCAAAATTAAGCTTCAAGTACCTTAATCCATGTAGAAGAGAAGCTTAGGAGAAGGGTTATACGCGTTATGTACGAATTCACCGAAGAAATCGACCTACCTCGCGAGTTTTCTCCTTCCTTCTCCCTATTTTCTCCAAGCTCTCTCTCACGTTTTTGTTTCTGAAATGGCGTCAGGAAATGGCTGATGAAGATGGAGGAATTGCTTTTAATTCCATGCTGATGTCATATTTTATTTTGATGATGTCATAATTCCCATTTTCGGATTTTCTGGCAGATTTCCTGCCCAAACTTTGAAAAATCATAACTAATTCTAGAAAAATCGAAATGAGGTGATTCTAAAGCCAAATGAAAGGTATTTAAGTCCTCTTTATATGAAAAATATTTACCAATACTAGAAATCACCACACAATTCCAGAATTACACAAATTTCATCACTGCCCCAAAACAGAGTCCATTTTCGACCTCAAACTTTAGACAGTCATATCTCCCAGTTCCCAACATGAAATGGCACCAATTATATGTCTATTTTGAAGCTTGGGATGTGATATTTAAGACTGGAAATTTTCAAAATTTTATGACATCATTTGCCTAGTAAAACATTCCACACGAGAAGACTGCCCAGACAGAATTGACACTGGACAGCATTTCCAATTTTGCAACCAATGTGTCCAATCCAATTTAAATCAATTCCAATAATTAAATACCACAACATGACACCATTTCCATCACAATACCCCATTCAATTCTTCCCTCTATTCTAAGTCAATTTGGATGTTAATCCACAATTGAACTCAAATACAGGGTTTTGGCGTTGCTCATAACACAAGCGACTACAATCCACTTTATATTCTCCAAAAGGGTTATTTATCACTAACCACATCCACTTTTGGAGTCATTAACCCTTAATCACAATTTGGAATCCTTCTAAACCGGGGCTTAGCAATCTACTAATCTCAGGCTTATTCTCTAGCCTCGAGTCTCAAAATTCGGGGTATTATAGGAGGTGCTCTCCAAATTTAGCCTAATCATGTTTAGAATGTGATTAGGTAGTTAAGCAAATGATTAAAGGTGATAAGAAGGTGTTTTATGGATTGAAATCATAAAACTTCATTTTCTCTATTTTTTATAGAATTTCCTCCAGATCTATTTTGGGCTGTGTTTGGACTGGATTTTTGTATTTTTGATGATTCTATTGTGTTTAGAATGGAAAATTGTGTAGGGTTTATGTTAGATGCGAAGGGAGAAAAGCCCTAGAAAGTGAAATGACAAAAGTAGCCATAAAAGCCTCATATAGGGGCTGCCAGGGGTAAATTCATAATTGGGGCTGGAATTTGAAAAAAATAAGGTAAAAAATGGATTCCTTGGGCGAAAAAACATTAAGATAGCCCTAGTCAAAATTTCAGGAAAAGTACGGTCGGACCGGGTACGGCGGGGCCAGGTTGGGTTCCCGGGGGCATTTTGGTTATTTTTTAATATAGACTAATATAACCCCTAGAAACACTATGGAAGTGTCTAAACTGTACATTTGACATTTTAGGACCAAGTAGGGAGCCCGAGGGATTGGCACACAAATTGAGGCACATTATTGCTTTGCTTGATTATGTGAAACATATATGAATGATTGAAGCTCTGTTTTTGTTTATACTATGGCCATAAGTATGTTGATTAAAACATTGAGCACACAGATATGTCATTGTGTGAACATGAGTTATGTAATGCAAGCATGTCATGTATTAAGACTTATCTTGCATGCATATTGGTACTGTTTTTCTACTAAGATTCTCTCAAATCTTACCCTCCCCTACTAACAATTTAGACAGGATAAGATAGATGATATGCTGAGAACAATGAATAGAACCGTACGAAGGGGATCGCCGTGGTGGAACGAAGACTAGAAGATGTCTCTGTTTTACTAGGATGAGTTTAGACACCCAAGTATGAACCCCTATGGGAAGTTTCTATAATTGTGGACATAATATCAGTATATTTATGGTATTCCCGTGTTGCCCACTGAACTTTGTATCATTTTCTGTAAATACTCTGAAATAGCTGAATATAAGATGAGGGTTTGCCATCAGATACCTCAAGTGGTTTAAATATCCTGAGCCTATAGTAAGGAAATGATTCCATACAGAAAAGCTCTTTAATAACATCTTCTTCAAATTCTTCAATACTTTTCTCACCAATTAGAAAGGACTCTAATGGATCTCTGGTCATGGAAGCAGATGATTCTTGAGGAATAATTGAGTCAATAATGTCAACAAAAGAACATTGAGCCAAATCATCATGAAATTTTAATGTTTTGGGCATGTTAAATATAACTTTCTCATCATTTACCCTCAAAGTAATTTCACCTTTCTCGACGTCAATGAGAGTTCTTACAGTAGCTCAGAATGGTCAGCCAAGAATAAGAGGAATTTTCCAGTCAGCTGTACAATCAAGCACTACAAAATCTACAGGGAAGATAAATTTGTCCACCTTAACTAGGACATCTTCAATGATCCCTCTGGGCTTTGAAATACTACAATCGGCAAAAATGAGAGTAACTATAATAGGCCTTGGCTCCCCCAAACCCAGCTGGTTAAATACTGCAAAAGGTATCAGTTTAATGCTTGCTCCTAAGTCACATAGAGCTTTACCATTGAAGTTGGTTCCAATATCGTAAGGGATATAAAAACTCCCTGGGTCTTTAAGCTTAGTGGGTAACTTCCTTTAGAAAACTGCACTGCATTCGTCAGTCAATGCAACAGTCTCAAACTCATTGAATCATCATTTCTTTGATAAAACATCTTTCAAGAACTTGGCATACTTGGGCATGTTTTCTAAGGCTTCAACAAAGGGAATATCGAGATGAAGTTGTTTAAACATATTTACAAACTTCTTGAACTACATGTCTTCCTCTTTCTTCTTAAACTATTGAGGAAAAGGTAATGGTGGCATGATATTAGTGGTAGTTGGCTTCTTCTCATTATTTTTCTTTTGTTCCACCTTCTTATTTCTATCAATATCATAATTGTTCTTCTCAGCCTACTTTTGATTCCTCGCTTCAACTTCTTCCACTGCATTTTCTGGTTCTGCAGTTTCTTCTTCAATTTCAGGATCAACTGGTCTTACATCAGGCTTACTTAAACTCGACACTTCATGCAATACCTTACCACTTCTCAGATTTATTACATTGACTCTTCTTTCCACTCCTTTTTGGATTAGGAATGATATCACTGGGAAGGTTGCATTGTGACATGGCATTCATTTGAGAAGCAAGTTGGCCCATTTGTACTTCAAGATTCTTTATAGCTATCTCATGTCTAGAAAAGGTAGCTTTGTTCTCATGTCTAGAAATGATATCTGTCTTGGATTCTTCCTCCTTGAATGGAGGAGGCCTATGCTATGGTTGAAAACTTGGTGGAGGCATCGGTTTTGTCCTAGAAACGGACTCATGTTGCTGATTTAAGGTGTTCCCTTGACTCCAAGAAAAATTTGGATGAGATCTCCAAGCATAATTATAAGTCTGTGAGTAAGGGTTGCCCTGAGGTTGTTGAAATTTTCCTATGTAGTTGACAAATTTAGTAGCCATATACAAGGGACAAGTATCAGGCATATTAATGTCATTGCACTGGTCACACACAATTAATATATCATGAACAACGTGGACACCTTTAGGAGTATTTCTTTGCATTTAGGATTCTAGCACATCAAAAAGCTTGTTTAAAGCAGAGAGAATAATTGCAATTTGGGAAGATGAGTCTTCCTTTGCACTAGCCATAGGTTGGGTCGCCCTCCTATCATTTCCTTGAGTGTTGTTTGCTGATAGTTGGTCTAACAATTGAATTACTTCATTAATAGGAACATTACAGTATCCTCCATTAGTTATAGAGTCAACCATTGCCTTAGATTGAGGATTCAGTCAAGCACAGAAGATTTGGACTACCACCTATATGTCTACCCCATGATTGGGGCATTACTTCATCAGCATCTTATATCTCTCCCATGCTGCATAGAGGTGCTCATCCAGATATTGTTTAAAGCTCGAGAATTCCTCTCTTGCTTCCACTGATTTGTCATATGAAAAGAACCTAGCTCTGAATTTAGTTTCAAGATCATTCCAAGATTTGATAGATCTTTTTGGAAGATTGTTGAACCAATCCCTTGCCTTCCCTTCCCTTATAGAGAAAGAGGGAATAATTGTAACCTCAAGACATCTTGTGGAACTCTATTCTATTTAAAAGAGTCACACACCTCCTGGAAGTACATCAGATGCTTGTTTGGATCTTCATTGTAAAGACCATGGAACATCCCATGCATCTACAGCATTGTAATAATCATCGGCTTGATCTCGAAAGTATGTGCCTATATTTCAGGCATCTAGATGCAGGAATGAGTGCCCTGCATATTTCTGCTAGCAAAATCATTGACTGTTTCTCGATCATATTCATTCGCCATGGCTTCAGATTCAGCTTCAGATTCAGTCTCAACCTCAAAAGTGTTTTCAACCAATCCTTCTGGATCCAAAGATTGCATATACCTTAATTGTACCTACAAAAAGAATCAACCAAACAAGAATCAAAGCAAACCAAGAATCAATAAAGAAAAAAAAATGTATAACTATTAAAAAACCTCAATCAAAATTTACTAACACAAGCTTAAGGTTAATCAAAAGATTTGTTAAATCAGATCCCTGACAACAGCACCAAAAACTTGTTCGTGTTCGCAAGTGCACAAATCGTATCAAGTAATAAAATGATAAGTAAAGTATCATTCCCATGAGGATTTGTTTTAACAAATGAAATTAAACAATAAGCTCATTGTGTTCAAACAAGTTAACCCAAAACAATGTTGTTGATATGGGAATGGGTTTGTGAAATCTGTATTTAAAACAATAGAAATTAAATGTGTAAAATCAAATCTGATATGGAAACTAGGATTGTTTATCCCCTTTGTATTTCATAAAACTTGATTAGGTTCCTCTCTTTAAATGTAACAAATGATTATATTTGTTAGTCTAGGTTCAAAAGTATTTGGTTCAGCTTTCTCAAGTCAGATCCAAGTTTATGTACTCGATCAAACAACATGCACAATCTCTTGTAATAAACTCATAAGAGTATATAGATTCAGTACCAACCCACATTGACAATTCAAGGTTAATGACTATATCTCTATGTCATTAACAATCCATCCATTTAATAAGTAAATGTCAAGGCAAGCATGAGTTTAACTAAGTTCTCTACTCACATTTAGCTTTCTCAAGTCAAAACAGAGTAGACATAACAATCTAAATAATGGCCAAGCATTCAGAATATTTAAGCATATATAGGAGAAAATAAACACATAAATATCATTCATACATAAAAGAGAGGAAGATCCAAATATTAATACATACAAAGGTTCGAAACAATCCCTGAATAAGAGTTTAGCTGCTCATATTCAAGAAATGAATACAAAGATACAGAGCATAAATAGCCATATCAGCAAAATGGAGAAGAAATGGAAAGAAATCAGCAAAACCAAGGAAAATCAGCTTGAATCTCTACAAATCTTCAATCTCCATTTAATTTCCCTTGATTTTTGGCATACCTAGGCTTAGAGGAATGTCACAGCCCCTCCTTAAGGTTTTTCGGATTTGGAAGATATGGTTTCAGTCCGTGGATTCAAAATTTATAAGCCTTGAATGTCAAAACGCATAACAACTATATCAAGTGTTGGCTGTGGCCATTAGGTACTAGCTGCAGCTAATGAGCTTCTGTGGGGTGATTGGCCGCAGCCAGTAAATTGGCTTACTGCGGCCAGTAAGTTACTGACCATAAGTTGGTCGCGGCCAGTGACATATTCAATTGGTTAGTCGTGGCCCAAAGGATCCTTGGCCACGGCCAGTATGTTTCTGACTAAGTGTTGGCCACGGCCAGTGAATTGGTTGGCCGTGGCCAGTGAGTATCTAGCATTGGTTGGCTGCAGCTAGTGAATGGCTTGGCCGTGGCCAAGACTCTTGAAGTGCAATTTTGCTCTCGCCAAGGTCTGTTCTCATCCCTTGCATTTCCATAGCACGGTTGATTACTTTAACTCCATTTCACCTTCTTTTCATTGAATTGGGCTTTCTCCGTCTCCAACTGTGACTGAATTGTGATCCTATCAACACAAAGAACTTATAAAAGCTCACGGTTTGATAATCATAAAAGATATTCACATACTACCCCCACATTTATGCTCTTTTTATGCCAAATATGTATCAAACACATTTCCTTTATTTCTGCACTCCCAAATGCCCATTAGTACACCAAAAAGTGGAAGAAAGAAGAGAAAATATGCAATTTTTGACAAGAAATTCGTGAGGTTAACAGTGTGTGTTTTTGTTTGTTCACATCTATTTTTTATTGGAGACAATCCTTTTTAAGATATGGTCAGCTAATAAATGTGGATTTCTCCCAAGGAAGTGAATGCATACACTGGTCTTCAAGTTTGTCATTTTGCTGTGTGAGTGACACTTTTCCATGTTGATAGGTTTCTTACAAATCGCGGTGCTAATTAATGGGTTCGCAACTGAAGTATCGACACTCCTTGCTATCCAAAAAAAGCCATTATTGATGATTTATTACAACAAACTGAGTGAAAACGATGAGTAGAACGTGCGTTTGCGTATTATACATGTGCAAGCATAGAATTAATATTATTCACTTGAGCAAATTATGATAGTTAATTTTTACCACCTATATTATTATTCTTTAAGCATAATGTAATTATATTTTAATTATTATATTATTTTTAATGAAGTACCTCTTAGCTAGGTGCCTATTTATTTATGAGGTGGGAATTCAAATACATTATAGTTGTCTCTCAAGCTATACGTTGTCCGTAACTATTGATGAGGATAATAATTTGTGATTTGTATATGTATCTACACGATCTCCTTAACTACCTTCTCTACTTAAGTCCAACTAAGAACAGAGCACGAGTGTGCTTCTTCATTCAAAGAGAAAAGAGCTCTGGAACTAACCTACTATTTCTCAATTAACCATTTCCCTTTACTTGTTCTCCTCACTCTCATATTTCAATCTTGCATATATGCTTTATCACTCAACAACAAAACTGACTGCTTTTCTTAAATCAACTTTAAGGACTCAATATCCAGTGATCTATATCACATATTGGACTCTTGGAGTTCATCCACATACTTCTGCAATTGGCATGGAATCTCTTACGGTCACAAGCATCACAAGTTACACGATTGGACTTATAGGGGATATCAATTATTAGGTACTATAATTTCCACTGAGAAATCCCATAAGACTTGGGTCGTTTGTTTCGACTACAGTAGCTTTATATCCAAAATAATACACTGACTAGAGAATTTCCAGTCAATGTCAAAAGTTGCTCTAACCTCCAGTACTTAGCATTTGGAGGGAATCAACTCATTGGCAAAATACCAATTGAGATTGGCTCTCTCCATAAGCTTAAAGGTTTTTTTCTACTTTAAAACATTTTCATTGGACAAATCCCAACTTCCTTGTGGAATCTTACTCCTCTCAGTATTCTTTCTTTGAATACTAATAACTTGGAAGGGAGTATACCTAAAGAAATAGGCAGGTTGAAAATTTTGACAATATTTGCAGTAGGTGTCAACAAGCTTTCAGGTACAATTCCTTTTGCTCTTTACAATTTGTCATCTATCGCTCAAATCATACTTGATACAATGGCCCTCTCCCCTCCAATATGTTCTCCAACCTTCCTAATCTCCAACTCTTGGCACTTGGAGCAAATCAATTCTCAAGTCGCATCCCAACATCAATTGTAAACATGACTATGCTTGTAGGGATCTCTATGGGAGAAAATAACTTTATAGGGAAAATTCCAAATCTCAGAAAGTTGCATAACCTCTCAATACTAGAGTGAGGTGATAATAGTTTGGGAAGTAATTCTTTAAAAGACTAGGAGCTTGAGTTTCTAAATTCTTTGAGCAACTGCAGTAAGTTAGAAAGGCTATACTTAGGACAAAATAATTTTAGGGGCAATTTATGAAATACAATAGGCAATTTGTCAACCCAGCTCACACAACTCGTCCTTTCACAAAATCAAATATGTGGTAGAATTCCGGTGGAAACCTCATTAACCTGATGCTGCTACACATGGAGATGAATTATTTCACAGAAATCATCCCAATTACTTTGGGGAAGTTTCATAGCATGCAATACTTGTCTTTGTGGGGAAATAAAATTTTTGGAGAAATAGGACATTTCATAGGCAATCTCACTTGATTGTTTCACCTAGATTTGTCAGATAACATGTTAGAAGGAAAACTTCCTGCAATCATTGGGAATTGTGGAATTTTATAATAACTTGATTTATAACAAAACAATTTTAGCAGTACCATGCCAATCTAGCTGATCACTCTTTCATCTCTGACAAGATTATTGAACTTGTCACATAACTCTTTTGGCGGTGATATTCGTGATGAGCTTGGAAACTTGAAAAATATTGAAAATTTGGATGTCTCTCATAATCAATTCTTTAGAAAAATTCCTCAAACCATTGGAGATTGCCAAAGCTTAGAGTTCCTTTTTTTGCAAGGGAATTTCTTTCAAGAAACTAGCACCATATCTTTGGCTTCTTTGAAGGGTCTAAGATAATTAGACTTGTCACAAAATAACTTGTCTAGAACAATTCAAAAAGGCCTACAAGATGTTGCTTCTTTGGAGTACCTAAATGTTTCCTTCAACCTGCTTGAAGGGGAGGTACTGAGCAAAGGTTTCTTTCACAATGCAAGCGCAATATCACTTAAGGGGTATAACAAGCTTTGTGGAGGCATATCAAAGTTGGAACTGCCACCCTGCCCTATCAAATCTAGTGGACAAAAAAAATATCAAAACTTTAAGTTGGTTGTATCAATATGTTGTGCGATTGCTTTTCTTCTTCTAGTTGTTGCTGCTATTTATTATGATACCAAAATGTCACGCCCTTATCTCAATTTCACCTTTACCAGAGTATTCGCGGAAAACGGTATGCGGTTCGGTGGGCAACACAGGAATAACATGAATATACTGATAACAAGTACATGATTACAGAAATTCCCCTCAGGGATTCGTACCTGATAATTACAATTAGTGTAGCCTCACAGGGCTACTTGGGCGTCTAAACTCGCCCCAGTGAAACGGAGACATATTCCTGACTTCATTCCGCACTGCAATCCTCTCGTGTAGTTCTCTTCTTTGCTCTCAACATATCTTTTGTCTTCTCCTGTCTAAATTGTTGGTAGGGGAGGGTGAGATTCGAGAGAATCTCAGTAGGAAACAGATACCATAATGCATGCATGATTGATGCTATGTGTATGACATGTTAGCTTTATCTAGATGTATGCCCCATAATGACATTTCTGCATGCTCAATGTTTCATACAACAAGACTATGGCCACAGCGAAAACAGAAACAGAGCTTCATTTATTCAAATATGCTCTACACAATCAAGTAAAGCAATCACATACATCATTACACAAGCAAAGATATCAATTACATGCAAGTAAGGTAAGTCCCCTACCTCCAGTCTTTTCTCCGCCTCGAAACGTGTACCTCGTAACACGTGCCAACAGTTTGGGCCCCATATTTGATCCTACAACGCCAAAGGTACTGTTCAGACACTTTCATAGTATTTCTGGGGGTTATATAAGTCTATCTTGAAAAGTTACTAAAATACCCCTGGGGACCCGGCCCGGCCCCGCTGTACCCGGCCTGATGGCACGTTTTTCACAAATTTTGCAGCTCAAATATGTGTTGAGGGTTAGGGTTTTGCAGCCATTATTGGAAAAGGCAAAAGGAAGTAAAAGGTAACTTCCAAACCTTCGTATATTGACTATTCTAGCTGCTGTGGGCAATTTAATCGGTGAAATTTCGCCGGATTGCCATTGGTTGTAAAAATGGAAAATGGGTTTCCCTAGGGGTTATGCTGCCCAAATTGATACTAAATGGTAGTTGTAACCTAATGGAATAGTCAATAAAGTGGTTAGGAGTAGAAAGGAACGTGTTTACGGAGTCGAAACCGAAAAACCCCGATTTTCCCCTTAAAACCCATATATTTCGGTCAGGGGTCTAAATGGGTCTTAGAGTTGGATTTTCAATTCGAGTGAAGTCCCAAGGAGGCTGTAAGGCCTATGTAACACTGTAGTCATACTTCCATTACTAATCTCAGATAGCATTCAGCATTCATCATCCATTCTGTACACAGTATGTAGCGTGTAATCAAACACAGGTTCCCACAGCGCTTGGTTCCAGAATCATAAACTAGTTGTTAGTAGTTCTGCAATCTTTTTACTATATATATATATATGTATAATAACAACAACAACTCATACAACCTAATATCATATATGTATAACAACAACTAGAATCATGTAAATAAATTGAAAGTATTATAATAATTTCATATTGCAAGTTTAACTTAATTCTTCATGTAAATTTATATTTAAAAAAAAACAAACCTGATGAAACCAGGGGAGAGGGCAGCCAACAATGTCTATGTGCTTCCAAGGTGGAGAGAAGACGTTAAGGAGTTGTGTATACACAGTAGAGAGGAGATGTACGCCGGAGGCTGAAAGCAACAAAGAGAGTGGAAGGTGTACACCGGAGGGTGGAGGGGGCAAAAAAGGTGGAGGAGGTGTACGCCGGAGGGTGAGAGCAAAGAAGGTGTTATGAGAATGGAAGGAGGTGGAGGAAAAGGGAATGAAGAAAAGAAAGAGAGGAAGAAGATTGAGGAAGACGAAGTCACGGGAACGACAGAAAAAAGGAAATGCAGAAAAAAGGGAAGAGAAGTCATGGGGATGGGAAAGATGGAAAAAGAAGTATGGGTTTCTGACATGGGAATGAAGAAAAGGGGAAAAAAGTCTCACACATGTCAGAATTTCTGACATGACTTTAGGAGTCCCAAATCCCATTTGGGAGGCCTAAAGTCTCTACTTTAGGCATCCCAAATGGGATTTGGGACGCCTAAAGTCACACTTTAGGCGTCCCAAATCCCATTTGGGACGCCTAAAGTAGAGACTTTAGGCCTCCCAAATGGGATTTGGGATGCCTAAAGTCAAATTTTTTTTTTTTTTTTTACTTTAGACGTCACTTTAGACGTCCCAAATTCAATTTGGGACGTCTAAAGTTAAAAAAAAAAAAATTTTTTTTTTTTTTTTTTACACTTTAGATGTCCCAAATGGAATTTGGGACATCTAAAGTGTAAATTTTTTTATTTTTATTTTAGACATCACTTTAGAGGTCCCAAATTGAATTTGGGATGTCTAAAGTACCACTTTAGACATCCCAAATGGAATTTGGGACATCTAAAGTGTAAAAAAAAAAAAAAAAAAAATTTTTCTTTTACTTTAGACGTCCCAAATTGAATTTGGGACGTCTAAAGTAAAAAAAAAAAAAAAAAATTTGACTTTAGGCATCCCAAATCCCATTTGGGAGGCCTAAAGTCTCTACTTTAGGCGTCCCAAATGGGATTTGGGACGCCTAAAGTCCCACTTTAGGCGTCCCAAATTCAATTTGGGACGTCTAAAGTGACGTCTAAAGTAAAAAAAAAATATTAATTTTTTTTTTTAACTTTAGACGTCCCAAATTGAATTTGGGACGTCTAAAGCTACCAAGTTCCCACACATAATTACAAAAATGCCACCGCCTATATTTTAGACGTCCCTATTTTAAAAAGGGACGTCTTTTAGGGTAGCAGTATCTATATTCTGTAGTAGTGTGGGAGGAAAATAAGCAAGAAGTCTTCTTCAAGTTCACCAACAATTGACATGATTTACAAAGTATCGTATCAAAGCTTGCACAATGCCACAGATGGATTCTCAGTTAATGAGTTGATCGGATCCGGGAGTTTTGGCTCTGTTTATTAGGGAAGCTTTTAGTCTTAAGAAATTGTTGTGATAAAGGTCATCAACCTTCAAATAAGGGGAGCTCACAAGAGTTTTGTTGCTGAATGTAATGCACTTAGAAATGCAAAGCATCTGAATCTGGTAAGAATTATAACATGCTGCTCTAGCATAGATCACCAAGGCAATGAGTTTAAGGCTCTAGTTATGAGTATATGGTGAATAGAAACATGGAAAATTGGTTGCATCCTACAACAAAAAATCCATATCATCCGAGAATTTTGCTCCTCAATCAAATAATAAATATTCTTATAGATATTGTGTCTACATTAAACTATCTTCACTATGCATATGGGCAACCTATAATTGATTGTGATTTGAAGCCAAGCAATCTCCTTGATGATAACATGGTTGCTCGTTTGAGTGATTTTGGATTGGCAAGACTACTCTCAACCGTTGAAGTCATCTCTAAAGAACGAAGCAGCATAATTGGTATAAAGGGTACTATTGGCTATTGGCTATGTTCCCCTAGGTATCATTTTAATATTTGTTTTTACCACAAGGTTCTTAGAATCCGTTATGCTGTCAAACTCAATTTTTTTTTTAGTGATCATTTATATAATTAATTAATAAAATTAATATGCTTACAATGTTTCAGAATATGGAATGGGTTCTTCAACATCAATACAAGGTGACATGTATAGCTTTGGCATTGTCGTCTTAGAGATGTTAACTAAAAGAAGACCCACCGAAGATATGTTTAAAGATGGCCACAATCTGCAAACATATGTGAAAGTTGCATTTCCAAACAAGCTTTTGGAAGTTGTGAGTCCAACCATTCTTCCATGAGAATTAGAACATATAGTGGGAGCATCAAGAGACTAATCGATCCATCCAAATGTTGAGAAATGCTTATGTTCTTTATTTGAGATTGGACTTACATGTTCAATGGAATCACCTCATGAAAGAATGAGTGCAATTGACGTCCTCACGGTGCTAAATTCTATCAAAAGTTTTTTTCCCTTTACGGTGAGTACATCATCGCTTAAATACAATACTTTTGGTTTGATTTGATTTGCACAAATATATTTTGTCAACTTGATATTTAAGAAAACAAACCATGTTTCAATTCACTGCTTAATGCTTTCTGTACATATATTGGTTACGTTCTCTTAATGTTTGACTAGAATATGGTAATTTACCGATTTTTTTCCTTAAAAAATATAATAGAAACCATTTCTACTGTTCACAAATTTCTTAGCTCTTTTTTACCTATCAATATTTATTATTATAAAAAAAAAGTTTTTGCGCGATTGTAATTTTACTAATTATATATTTTATCTTATATTTAATGATTGTTGTATATGACTTTTAGATTTATTTGTTGCAGGTAAGGACATCGTGTCTGATCATTTCCCTTGAAATAATGGACTTGTGATTGGGATGAACCTAACGTTGTTACCTTAGACATGTTTATTTTGTGGCCGTATGTGATATATGTGCATGTTTTGTATTACATTCTCCATGTTGATGTTCTAGTTATATGTGATTGAAACTTTGAAAGCTAGCAAAGCTTCCTTTTTATTGTCAATCATATGTTTATATTCATATGGGTAAAGGTTGAAGATTAAAATAACGCAAATGTCTGGGGATCGAGACTTGGTGCCTCCTAAATAACTTAAAGCCATTTCACCCAGAAAAAAAATAACGCAAAGTTATGCAGATTAATATTGTATATTTGAATTGTGGCACACGGTTAAAATTGCTAAATTCATTATGACATTTGAATTAATTGATGAAAAATTTAAATTAATATACCTGAGTTCATATGAACTACATTTTAACTCTTTAATTATGATAAGTAAAGGAAAAACAGACACAGAATTCGTAGAGACAAAGTAGAATGTTTAGCCAAACATTGTACACCAAATTCAAACTATTGAAGAAATAGAACGGATGAAAAAGAAAGCCAGAATGGACAAGTATAAGGCCTGCTTGGATTGGTGTCAAAAGTAAATACTAGAAAATTACCCAATGAAGAGATCCATTATTGTATACATTATGGCAATTAATTTATGTTATATATGTTTCCTCAATTACATTTTCAAGCCTATGCAACCTCTCTAATCAAATTCTAGCAAATTTCATGTTGACGATGTTTAAAATCTTCTCTAAAATTACTCAAATTTTATGTTTGTTGACAATATAATACTTTTGAAATACTTCTGGCTGAGTTTTTTATAATGTCAATATAATATTGTTTACCAACTTTCCTAATCTAGTTAAGGCTCTAGTTGATGAGTAAATAAAAAATGGCAGCTTAGAAAAATAGTCATATATGTAATACCCCGAATTTTGAGATTTGAGGCTAGAGAATAAGCCTGAAATAAGTGGACTGCTAAGCCCCGGTTTAGCTGGATTCCAAATTTCGGTTAAGGGTAAATAACTCCAAAAGTGGATGTGATTAGTGATAAATGAACACTTCTGGAGAAGATTATGAGAATTGGGAATTTTGCCATGATTTTGTATAATTTCAAAATGGTGGAATTGGATGGTGTAATGTGGTGCAATTGATGTCATGTTGTGTTATTTGGTCATTGGAATTGGTTTGGAACATTAAATGGAAAGTTGGGAAATTTTGTCCATTGATACTTCTTGCTAGGCGGTCTGTTTGTGTTGACATTTTGAATAGGAAAATGATGTCTAAAAATTCTGAAAATTTTCAGTATTAAATTTCACATTCCAAGCTTCAAAATGGACATATAAATTGTGTCATTTCGTTTTGTGAGCTGATATTTCTGGTTGTCCAAAGTTTGATATCGAAACTGGACTCTGTTTTTGGGCAGTAGTGAATTTTGTGTAATTCTGGAATTTTTTGGTGATTTCTGGTAATGGTCCATATTTTTCCAGTAAAGAGGACTTAAATAGCTTTCATTTGACTTTGGAATCACCTCATTTTTATGTTTCTAGAATTAGTTATGATTTTTCAAAGTTTGGGCAGAAATCTGCCAGAATTTTGTAAAAATCCGAAATTGTTGGAAATTTAGTAAATAATTAGAAAATAATATTATATTATATTAAATCATCATCCACCTCCTCCATCAGCCCAAAAACGTGCCATTCAGCTGCAACTAGAGAAAGAAGGTGTGAGAAATTCTAGAGAGAGAAGGAGAAGAGAACTTGTACGGTAAGTCGATTTCTTCGGTAAATCCTTACCTAACGCGTATAACTCCGCTCCTAAGCTATTCTTCTATGTTCTTCAAGGTTTGTGGAGCACAAATTTGGGTGTTCTAAGGCTAGGGTTTTCAGCAACCTTGAGAAAAAGCTAGTGGGAGCTTGAGGTAACTTCCAAACTTTTGTATATTGCTTATTCTGGCTACTGTGGGCAATTTAATCAGTGAAATTTTACCGGATTGCCATTGGTTTTAAATTTTGGAAATGATATGGCCTAGGGGTTATGTTGCCCAAATTGGGTCTTAATGTTAGTTGTAACCTAATGTAATGGTTAATAAAGTGGTTAGGAGTAGAAAGAAACGCGTTTATGCAACTGAAACCGAAAAACCCCAATTTTTCCCGGGCAACTGAAAATTTCGGCCAAGGCTAGTTTGGAGGGGTTAGAGTTGGATTTTCAGTGATTTGATGGTTCCATTGAGTTTAGGATCGAAAATTAGGTGGGGTTACAATTTGTCACTTTTTTGGAAAACGCCGAAAAAGCATAATCACGAAAACGCCCCTGAAACCCCTAAAGTGGGGCTGTCAAGGGTAATTTTGTAATTTGGCATTGAATTTGATAATTCCGAGTCCAGGATTGGATTCCTTGGGCAAAAATATGTTAAGATAGGCCAGGTTAGAATTTCGGGAAAAGTACAGCCGGACCTGGTACGGCGGGGCCGGGCCGAGTCTCCAGGGGCATTTTAGTAAATTTTCATAATAGGCTCATATAACCCCCAGAAACACTATAAGAGTGTCTGAATAGTACCTTTGGCATTGTAGGATTAAATATGGAGCCCAAGCTGTTAGCAAGCTTTATGAGGCACACGTCTCGAGGTGAAAAAGGGTTAAGGTCCACTTACCTCTCCTGCATGTATATGATATTTGTGTTAGTGTGTTGATGCATGTTATTGCTTTGCTTGATTATGTGAAACATGTATGAATGATTTGAAGCTATGTTTCAATTTATGCTATGGTCATAAGTATATTGTTCGAAGCATTGAGCTTGCAGATTTGTCATTGTGTGAGCATGAGTTATGTAATGCAAGTATGTCATGCATTAAATATTTATCGTACATGCATATTGGTATTGTTTTCCTACTGAGATTCTCTCGAATCTCACCCTCCCCTACCAACAATTTAGACAGAGAAGACAGAAGATATGCTAAGAACAATGTAGAGAACCATATGAGGGGATTGTAGTGGTGGAATGAAGACGAGAAGATGTCTCCATTTCACTGGGACGGTTTTAGATACCCAAGTAGCCCTGTGTGGCTACATTGATGGTAATGATCATGTATGAACCCCTATGGGGAATTTATGTAATCATGCACTTATTATCAGTATATTTATGTTATTCCTGTGTTGCTCACTGAACTGCATATCGTTTTCCGTGAATACTTTGGAAAAAGGTTAAAACAAGGTAAGGGCGTGACAATATACATGCAAATTAAAAAATTATAAATTAAAAGAAATTGTTTGTATATTTTAAATTTTTAAGGATCAAATTAAAATAAAATTAGATGAAAACAGAACTGAATAAATTTAATATTTTAGACTTGATCTTGGCCAATGGACTGTAGGGAGCCTAAAAACTAAATGGTATTCTTCATTATTTATAATTATAATTTATATTATTATTTTATTGGAAGTGCCCCAATGGACTTTTATAAATATTGATATATGATACTGCTTCTCTTCCTAATGTGACATATTTGACTAATTTGATGAGATTAAAGAAATTAAATAAACATTAGATTATATATGAGTTTATTAATTAAAAAAATTAGTCTTAAAAAATGATAAGTACCAAATATAAAATTTGATAAAATTCTTACATTTAGAACCATAATCTATCATTTTTTTTAAAAAAAGGAACTCTTACAACTGAGAATTGGATGAGTATTGAACATAAATGAATAATTTATAACTAAAAAAATAACCAAATAAGATTAGTAATGTGAAATGACTATGACACCCTTATTATAGATCAGCATGAATGAAAAACCTCACAAGCCATGCACTTATTCAAAAGTTAGAATACAGAGTTCTACTGAAAAATACTTTAGGGTGCCGGATACACAAAAAAACTGTTAGTAAAATAGTTTAGGGTACCGAATGTTATTAAAAAAATACCGAAGACATGTTTGAGGATGGTCACAATCTTCATAAATAAATGGATAGTGTTTTTCCAAACAATCTTTTGCAAGTTGAGCCCAGCTATTCTCCCTATTGACGAATCAAAACATGTGGCAGCATCAACAGACTTAGAGGAGAACATGCAGTTGATCCATCCTAATGTGGAGAGATGCTTATGCTTGCTCAATTGAATCACCATGTGAGAGAATGAATGCAGCAGATGTTATAAGGGAGCTCATCTCTATCAAAAGGTTTTTTCCTTATGGTGAGTCCTATATAGTTTTGATACATCACTTATGTTTGGTTCAGTGATCTATTTTCACTGCATATATAATGCCTGTATTTTCGCTCCAATATTGAGCCTTCTCTCTCTACATCTCTGCTCATTATTTTCTTAAGAAAAGTATTTTTGAGTAAGAAATTAAAATAGGATTAGGTCATATTAGAGATATTCCTACAACTTTTAACAATGCTGGAGGGAAAACTACGCTTGTTGCTGGGCTAATTACTTTTGTTTTGGAATCAGGTTCAAGATTTTGTTTTTGGGACTTTTAGATATCCCTGCCATGCTTATCAATGAAAAGTGAGGCTTATGTTAAATTTCATGATTAATTAGTTAAATTGATAAGTAAGGAAAGAAAGTTCTTGCTCATCAAGAAGACAAACTTGAATAAGAGTCACTATGCATAATTATAATAGTTTACAAATTAATTATTTTATGGGACAGCAAAAGGTTGGGGGTATGTATGGCGGGTTATAACTTATTAGTCTTTGCTTTTGAAAAATTTGTCACACAAAGTTGTCCCTTTGTTTGGTTTGTTTTTTTCTTTTCTTTCTTTGAGGGGAGGGGAGTCCCCTCAAAAACTGGGGTTTTGTTGGAAGGAAGAGAAAAAATCTGCCATATCTGGACAAAATTACCTATGCCATTTTTTTAATATTCCAATTCGCCCAGCCCCTTCTTTATACGTTGGATTGCCTCCAACTACCAACTTGATTGTATAGTAAGGAAATGCAGATTTCTGTGTGAGAAGATTTTCAAAAAGACATGATTAAGACCCCACCACCCCATTAAATGTATATTTGGCTTGTTCGAACTTTCCACTACTGTTCTCCATACACTCGTTTTCAAGTTTGTCACTTTTGTCTGCTTGAGAAATATTTTTCCTGCTATGCTTATCTATTTAATTTCCATGCCTGTTTCTTGCAAATTGCTGTCAACAAGGAAAGCCATTGACAATTTATTTCCACTCATGTAAGGGTGTGACTTGTACGTTATTCTTTTTTTTTTGATACAACGACGACCGGGTTCGAACCCGGATGGGGGAGGGGGTCGAAGTCCCTTAAAGGCACTTCGATGACCATGTTGACTAAAGGCGCTGGTCTTCTGGTCCATATATATAACAACATGACGTGCAATCTGGTTCTTAGATTTACTTGTCCATTAAAGTCATCCATTGGGATTCTCTGAATTTTCCAAAATAAAGACAATGAGAGGAACCTGCTTTTGCATGCTATGTATATTAGTGTATATATTAGTCACATGTGTATAGTTAGTTAGAGTGTTAGTTAGATTAACAAGTTAGTATAGACAGCTGTAATGTATTACCTAGAGTCTATATAAGGACAGATGTATCTCTAATTATGCTTCATGAAATACAATTCAGTTTTTCCATTTCTCTTCTTCCTAAAACACTGATATGGTATCAGAGATCAATAAAGTCATTGACTTCTTGTTTTTCTTCTCAAATTTTTTCTTCTTTTCGGGATTATTGTCATTTTCCTGATTACTTTCATCTCTTCTAAGCATCAAGATTCACACCACTTTCTCATTTGTCTCCATCTGCTTTCTATTCTCGGGATTCTCTTTGCTTTCCCAAATCTTGACTATTCTTTTCCTAAATTTTGACTATTCATCACAGTTTCCATGGCAGCTCGTCCTTCTTCTTCTTCTTCCTTCATTGACTCTGCGATTGGTGTTTTCACTTCTTCTCAATTAGATTCAGTTCAGAATATTGCTAATCCATACTATCTTCATCCGAATGAAAACCCCTCCCTGATTCTTGTTTCTTCAGTTCTTACGGGCTCCAATTATCACTCGTGGGCTCGTGCCATGAAAATGGCACTTCTCTCAAAGAATAAGCTGAGCTTTGTGGATCGTTCAATTCTGATGCTGACTATATCAGATCCATTATATTCAACCTGGCAACGCTGCAATATGATGGTGCTATCTTGGATAACTCGTTCGATTTCGCCTTCTCTCGCGCAGAGCATTTTGTGGATTGACTGTGCGTGTGACGTCTGGGATGATCTTCAAGAACATTTTTCTTAGAATAATGTCTTCCACCTTGCCGATCTACAAGAAGAGATACAGAGTCTCAAACAATGCGATCTTCCTGTTAGTGAGTATTTCACGAAACTCAAAATACTCTGGGATGAATTCTTGACATTGTGACCAATTATTTCTTGTTCTTGTGATCCTAAATGCTCTTGTGGTGTGATTGAAACCTTTAAGAAGCAAGTGGATCAGGTTTATGTCATTCAGTTTTTAAAAGGTTTAAGTGATCGTTACTCATCGGTTAAATCTCAAATCATGCTTATTGAACCTTTACCGAATATTAATCGAGTTTTTGCTTTGGTTCAACAACAAGAACGGGAAATGGGTTATCAAGTTGCTGAGGTCACAACCTTACTTGCTAGGTCTTCTGGTTCTCATTCGACTTCTACGGGATTGCCCAAACAATTTATTTGGTACTCAATCTGTTAAACAATGTACATACTGTGGTAAGCCTCGACATACTGAGGCTACTTGCTATAGGAAACATGGTTTTCCACCGGGTTTTAAATTTCGAAACTCGAATTCTGGTATTGGACGTGGTGTTATTAATGCTATTTCAACTGAGAATATTTCTGGCAAGGATATCACTAAGCCTAGTCGGATAGCTAATGATTCATACAGCTTCACTCCAGAGCAATACAAGAAATCGCTGGCTCTAGTTCAGCCGACTGACACCTCTATTCATCCTTCTGTTTCTGTTAATCAGGTGTCAGCTACTGGTACATTTCCTGCTTTTTCTTCTTTTTATACCTCCTGGATCATAGATTCAGGTGCAACTGACCATGTTTGTTCTAATCTTTCTCTGTTTGTCTCATATAAGCGCATTCCATCTATTTCTGTTAATCTACTTGATGGTACTCGAGTATTAGCTTCATATAGTGGTACTGTCCAATTTTCAGATACTTTTTCCATTCAGGATGTATTATATGTCCAGAATTTTAAATTCTATCTCTTGTCAGTTTCTAAACTCACTGCTTCTCTTCCTTGTGATGTTACTTTTCAGAATTCCCAGTGCCACATTCGCCTCCAACCTTCAAGGAAGATGATTGGTTCAGCTGATCTCATTGAAGGGTTGTATATCATGAATACTGCAGATATCTTGTCATCTCATTTAGTTAGTACACTTTCCACTTTACCTCATTTAGTTTCACCTTTTGATCTTTGGCATTTTCGCCTAGGACACCTGTCTAAGAATACATTGTATACTATACAGAAACACCATCCTCATGTTTTTTCTGCACCTTCTTTCAATTGTGCTGTGATGTTTGTCATTTGGCCAAGCAACGAAAGTTGCCTTTTGTTGTAAGCAACAGTACATCCAATAAAATGTTTGGTTTGATTCATATGGATATTTGGGGTCCTTACCATTTACCTTCTATACATGGCCATAAATATTTTCTTACAATTGTGGATGATTACACAAGATACATATGGATTTATTTGCTTAAAGCCAAATAAGAGGTCTGGTTTTGTATTCAGGAATTTGTTCATTTAGTTTCAACTCAGTTTTGCACCTCTGTTCAGATTATTAGATCTGATAATGGTTAGGAATTTCAAATGACAGATTTCTTTGCTCAACATGGCATTTTACATCATACTTCTTGTCCTGAAACTCCTGAACAAAATAGTAGAGTAGAATGAAAGCACCAACATATTCTTAATGTCACTAGGGCTCTTTTGTTTCAAGCTCATCTTCCAAAGGTTTTTTGGTCTTATGCTATTCTTCATGCTGTCTATATTATAAATCGATTACCTACACCTATCTTGCAGCATAAGAGTCCTTTTGAAATGCTTTTTAATAAACCTCCAGATTTTAGTCATTTAAAAGTTTTTGGTTGCCTTTGTTTTTCATCTACTCTTGTGCAACATCGAACTAAACTTGATCAGCATGCCACTAAATGTGTTTTTCTTGGATACAAGACTGGTACAATGGGATTTCTCACATTTAATTTGTCTTTTAGGAAAATTACTATTTCTCGCCATGTGTATTTCTATGAAAGCATTTTTCCTTTTTCTACCACACCTGCCCCTATTCAGCCTGATTCTGTTTCGCTTCCACTATCCACTCCCTCTTTAGATTTTGATGATCAACTTGTCTCTACCCTTGTTCCTTCTACCTTTGACTTATCTTCTTCATTTTTACCATGCCGTTCTACTCGATCTCACCATCCCCCTAGCTATCTGCATGACTATCATTTAACTCTTCAATGTTCATCAGTCCTACCAGATTCCTTGGAGCGAGGTATTTTCCATCCTCTTTCTAAAGTTCTTGATTATAGTCATCTTTCTCCTTTTCATCGCCATTATATTTGTTCCATTACTCTAAAGCAATTCAACATGAGGGATGGAGGGGTGCTATTCAATCTGAACTTGATACTTTGCAATAAAATAATACTTGGGTGTTGACTGATTTACCTTATGGAAAGCGTCCTATTGGGTGCAAGTGGGTCTTTGCCAAGAAATATAATTTGGATGGTAGCCTTAATCGCTATAAAGGTCGCTTGGTGGCTCAGGGTTTTACCTAAGTCAAAGGTATTGACTATAATGACACTTTTTCTCCTGTTGCAAAATTAACCACTGTGCGTTTATTACTTGCTCTTGCTGTTGCTCACAATTGGCATTTGAAACAATTAAATGTTAATAATGCCTTCATGGGGATTTGGATGAAGAGGTGTATATGTTACCTCCTCCTGGTTTACAACTTTCTTCTCCCAACCAGGATTGTAAATTGCAGCAGTCTTTATGATAGAGTTCAATATTTATATATTTTTATTAATTAATCTTAGGCTTTTGTGGAACTTAATTGAATATTTTGGGTATAATAATGTGTTAAAGTGAGATTTTAGTGAAAGAATAGTTTGGGAATTATAGTGGTTAAATTGTTATATTTTTAATTAATATTTGTTATTCCCATTATTCTTTAATTGTGAGTAAGAGATATTATCTTTATGAATTTAATTTTGTAGGTGATGGCATGAGATAACTGATTTAACCTAGAGATCATTGAAATGAATTAAAAAGAGTGGAAGTGGCGGCTGAGATTAGAAGGCCTGAAGATGGGAGAACTAAAGAATTGCAGCTGTGAAAAATGAAAAGAGGGCCCAAATGAATAGAGAGGAGGATGGTAACCAGGTGCAAGGGGTGGAGCGGTTGGGCTCCTCCTCCCTTAACCAAGGGTCTTGAGTTCGAGACTTGGGAATGGAAAATTGCCACTGGCCAGACTTCCCCACCTATAGGGTGCCTATCACGGGTCGAACGGATTAGTCTGGGGCCGTTGATATGCCTGAAAGATGGCTTGCCCTGGGATACCGTGCTCACGCAAAAGGGGAACTGAAGAATAAAAGAAAAGGAGCTGGACCGAATAGATAAAGGGAAAGGAAGATAAAGCCGAAATGAATTAAAGACAAGGGAACCGAAATTGTTGAAGAGGTGGAAAGCACAGCTGGACCGAAATATTAAAGAGAGGAGCTGACTGAATTGAAGGTTAAATGAAGAAAAAGCAATTGGAGAAAAGAAGGAGGGAATTGAAGCTAACAAGACGTGGAGACCAGCGGAAATAAAGAAGAATTGAGAGTGGACCACGCAGCACAAGATAAGAAAAGAAAAGAGGAATGGGCCAAATTAGCTTGCTGGACCAAGGGATATAAAAGTAATTTGACCCAAATTTTAAATCCCTAATTATGACGCATAACCTAATATATAATTTATTGAGTTCAATGACCCAAATTAGGATTTGGGTAATTCAACTGTCATTATATGGGATTTTCGCTTAGAAATTTGATTTTATTGTTAAAATATAATAATAAATATAAAAATGATTAATTAATTAAATGCAATTATGACTAAGGATTTTTAGCTTAGCTTTCAGGATTTTTAGTGTCTATTTTCGAGTGTTCGTGGGAGTTTTCTTTGTTTTCTCGTTTTCTTTTGAGGGCTTGCTGTGTGTTTTATGTATGTGGTGATGTTTTTTGTCATTTTTCTAATGTTCGACCTTGTTATAAATGAATTTTTTTCTAATTTACTTTTTCTTTCTATTAATATATTATTCATTGGCAAAAATAACACTATTTGATAATAATGAATATCTAATAAATATTATATAGCAAGAGAATGAATATGTTTTCCCATTCATAGCATATGGAAACAAACTTCACTGTGTCATATCCCGGATTTTTAGGTTTAGAATTTTAAGAAAAATTCTTGGAGACACAAGAAAATAGAGAATAATTCCCCATATTATATTTGAGGCTTATCTGAGGTATTAATCCCAGTTGGATCGGTCAAGAATGATATTTTTCTCAAATAATGGACTTCAAGAGCTTTCAATATGAATTTAAAGCACCCTAATATGAGTTATCTAGATTTAGTTATGAATTTTAAAGGTGGACTTAAAAGCTGGAAATTATAAATGAATAGTAACCCAAAAACAAATATGCAAGTTTTAGTTATGGGCTTTAATTATCGATGCATCTAAATCATAGCACTTCCGGATGTGCTAAAGGTGGTAAAATGTCAAATGTAACACATTGCCCTAAGGGGAAACCTAGTAATTGTAATTTGGTGTGATAAGTTCATTAAAAACGTTGACTAATAACCCACTATGCACAGACACTTATTCAAGTTTGTCTTCTCAGGGAGACTCTTCTTTCTCGCTACAAAAATACACTGTATTTCCGATAGACTTAGCAATGGAAAGCCGTCTGTCGCTAATTGCTGACGGCATTCCGTCGGACATTCCTTTACAATATTCTCTGACGGAATTCCATCGGATATTTCCTATGGCACTTTTTATGGAATCTCTGCGGGGCACTTTATAACAGACATTCCGATGCAAATTCATCAAGAATTACCGACGGTAATATTATGTCGGCAATTCTGTCACTAAATTTTATTATTTAAATATTTTTTAATTTGCCAAAACTTTATTGATGGAGGTTTGGACGGAATACCAATGGAATAGTTCCGTTGGAAATTCTGTCACTGAATTTGAATATATTATTTTTTTATTTTTCATAAGTGTTACCAACGGCTTTTGTCTTTGGAAATCCATCATAAATTACCGACAGAAGTATTTTGTCTATTTAACTACACTATAGTTATAATTAATCATGAAAATTAAAAAAAGCCTCATTTTTCATAATTTATTATTAGTGCGACTACTTATAAGTTTCGTGTTATAGATGTATAAAGAATATATATTTATTATATTTTCATGTTGCGAAATTTCTCAAAGCTTAATTTGAGATTTTCAACATTCTTATTATTAAGAAATTCATAAATAAATACTTCTTTAAAAATAATTTAATAATGTTATAATTCATTATTGATTATCTTGAATATCGTCTACTTTTCATGGGCATATCCTTGGGTTTTCAGATTAATTGGGATAGATTTAAGATAAAATACATAAAAAATGAGTATGCACAAAAAAAGTAAGAAATAATGAACATATATGCTTGGAAGTGGTAGAGTTGGGAAAAGGAGCCTTGTTTTTAATAGAAAACTTTTAGATGTCCACCATATAATAATTAACATTTAAAAAAAAAAAATGCTGCGTAGTCATAGAAAACAGGAAACCTAAATCTATAAATGTTTTAAAATCATCTCGTACTTAAGAAAGATTAAGTGATAAACACTAAACAAATATTAATACTTACATTTTTTTAAAGTAACAAAAGAAAGCTAAGCTAAGCGAAGTTTAGGGGAAAAAATTAAGAAAAGATAGTTACTAAGGTTGCCATAATGATTGGTCCCTATAGTTTGCTTCAATTTTGATTTTGGTCTCTCAAATTTATTCCATTTAAAACTGTTAGACCCCGTAATCTGAAAAGGACTTAGGGCTGGGTTAACAGTGTTAAGTTTGCTGATATGTCACTAATACCATTAAATTTGTGCTAACTGGGCAAGTTAATGTGGCAAAATTAACGTGTCAGCTTCATGTGGAAAAAAAGAAACAAGGAAAAAAGAGAAAAAGAAAACAAAGCGTATAACGCTGGCAGAGACCCTGAAATCGTTTGAAGAAAAGGGGAGAGTTAGGTCAAAGGCAAACTCGCTTGGAAGTCGCCTGAGCTGAGTTGGCCGTCACCAGACCTATCGAACTGGCCGGCAGCATGCTTGAAGACTGAAATCATGTTTTCTATTGCCTAAGACACTTCGAGATCTTGACAAGCGTTGAACGCAAGGAGAGCTTCATCGATCTTCACCGTGCGGTGCATAATCCTGTCTGATCCAGGGGTTCAAGGTGCGATGCAGATGACGAAGTTCGAAAGGGAAGGTGGGAGAGTCGAACTAAATTTTGTTATCAAAGTCCTTAATATTGGCAACTTCGGGTGCATATACAAATCGTTTTATAGTTTTAATTTTGGTCACTTCTTCAATTGTAGATCTATGAGTAGCTTTCTTATATATTGAACATTTGTGGTTGTTTATTGATTTTAGCTTCTCTTCTACTTTTTGACAGTGTCCTATCTTTTGGGCTTTGAGGGGGGGGGGGGGGGGGGACATTCTAAGTCACTGTTGGAGAGTGGTTTAATGATGATGGAATTATGCAGTTTTGAGGAGGAACTTTTCTAGTGAAGTCAGTGAAGCAGATTAAAGATTGCAAATGAAACAGGTAAGCTGAGGAAATCAAAGAGGAGGCAAGGTCCAGAAAATCGTAACTATGATTTTCCAAAAAGAATGTGATACGTCAAAGTCTGAGTGCGCACTTCTGAATTCTTTCACGTACATAACACACAAACGTATGTTCCTCTCACTATCTTTTGGAAAATTCAAAGAATAAACCCAATGGATCATTTTAATAAACAAAGAGTCTAACAACCACATTATATTGCACGGTTTGAAAAAAAAAAAAAAACAACCGCATTGCATTCCATATTGTTATATATGAACCGCAATGATCTACAAGTCACGCCCTGACATGATCTACAATCCAGCTGCTCACTGTTTCATCTCTATCAATTTTATTTAACTTGACACATAACTCTTTCAGGGGTGATATCCATGATGAGTTTGGAAACTTGGAAAACATTGCAAAATTGGATGTCTCTCATAATCAATTCTCTCGAAAAATTCCTCAAACCATTGGAGATTGTCAAAGCTTAGAGTTCCTCTTTTTGCAAGAGAATTTCTTTCAAGAAACCATCCCCATATCTTTAGCTTCTTTGAAGGGTCTAAGATATTTAGACTTATCACAAAATAACTTATCTGGAACAATTCCAAAAGGCCTACAAGATGTTGCTTCTTTGGGGCACCTAAATGTTTCCTTCAACATGCTTGAAGTGTGTCTTTCATAATACAAGTGCAATATCACTTTTAGAGAATAACAAAGCTTGCAATATCACTTATAGAGAATAACAAGCTTTGTGGAGGCATATCAAAGTTGGAGCTGCCACCATGCCCTACCAAATCCAGTGGACAAAGAAAACATCAAAACTTCAAGCTAATTGTATCAATATGTTGTGTGATTGCTTTTCTTCTTTTGTCATATGTTGTTGCTCTTTATCATGGAAGGAAAAGAAGCAAGAAATATTCTTCAAGTTCTTCAACAATTAACCTGATTCCCACAGTATCATATCAAAGTTTGTCCCTACTTTGGTTATAGGATTTGACATCTGTCAGATACACGAGCCCACTGTGCCAAAAATTGTCAAGAAAGATATAGGTAGTGACTCTTTCTTTATACCTTATGTGATACATTGTATGTGTGCTATATCTTTGGGTTGTGATGATTTCGAATGTTGTAAGATTTTTGAAATTGTATATGCACCGCTATACCAATAGTCCCTGAGTTGCTAACAACGGTTCGGGTAAGGGCTGTGTGCCTTCCCAGCGGTAAAAGGGGATGAGGTTAGGGTGTGATATATGTGATTATGTGGGCCGTAAGGCTATTTGTGGGCCGAAAGGCTATATGTGAGCCGGAAGGCTATTCGTATGCACTGCCATACCAACAGTCCCTGAATCACTAACAACGGTTCGGGTTAGGATGGTGTGCCTTCCCGGTGGTAAAAGGGGATGAGGGTGGAGTGTGATTTGAGTTGCTGCTGTTATGTGATGATTTGTTCACATGCTATGTGATTACGTGTGGTATGAATGATTTGTTACTACTGGGATTCTTTAGAATCTCACTCTTTCCAAATGACTAACATTTTCAGACAGAGCAAGTGGCTCGAAAGGGAAGCGACCAACCAGGAGTGGTTAAGGCTTTAGGGACATTTTACATTTTGGATGTTGGTTATCTAGTACACTTTTGGGATTACTGTATGTATATGAGATGTATATAACAATTTTGGTTGTGTAATCCCCATTTTGGAAAATCCTTAAACCCATTCTATATATATTTGTAACCCGGGGTTGCCGGATTTTAGTTACGCACTCTGATATTTCTTATGTGATTTGATTTCACAGGTAATTATATTCTCAAGTGAATTAGAGACTAGATGAATCCTGTTTTTAAATGTTTTGTTTGGAACACCCCATCTCTTAGATGAGGTATTTTAAATAGTTATTTTGTCTTATTGGTCTCTATTTCACTTAAATTTCTTAACCCGGATGTAATTACGGTGAGGGGGTTACATATTTTTGGTATCAGAGCCGTAGTTCTTGGCAAGGGTAGAGTTTGCTAGGATAGCTCCCATAGTGTGGTCTTAGTGATGGAAGATCAATTGTGAATGACTATTGTATACACATATATGTTCTTGTTATGTGGATATATGTGCTTTGTTGAATTATGTGCATACCATAATTGTTGGATTAATGGGGTGAGTTCTTTGTAGAATGAAAATAACATCGAAAGGTCACCCCAGAATACAACAAGTAGATCCCAAGGTGGAGATGGTCAATGATAACCCATCGGACCCACTTCAAGAAATGATGGGATTGATTTGGGATCAACGGGATATGATTGCTGAGCTTAGAGAAGAGCTCAGAGCAGAGAAAGCAAAGAATAATGAGGGCCGAGGTCAGTCTACTCAAGAAAGAACTCCAGAGGAAACCTGAGAAGAGACTAGACTAGAAGATACTGCTGAAGGGTCGGCACGACCACTTGAATCTCCTCCTCATACTGAAGCGAATCAAAGGCCGCATGGGAAGTTTGTTAATAAGGAAAGAGATCTTCAGTTTTGGGTCTCTAGATTTTGTAAGCACCTGCCTCCATCATTTAAAGGAAAATTTGATCCTCAAGCGGTGGAAGATTGGCTAAACTACCTTGAGAAGATATTTGAGGTCTTAGTGTGTCCCTCAGAAGTGAAAGCCAAGTTGGCGGTGTACAAGCTTGAGGGAGATGCCGACCACTGGTGGCAGAACATTTCTTTGTCATTACGGAGTAAGAACATATCATTGACCTGGGAAGTGTTCCAGCAACACTTCAATGAGAAATATTTTCCCAAGTCGGAGAGGCTTGAAAAGGAGACCGAATTCTTGAACATTAAGCAAGGGGACATGGAGTCTTTTGATGAGTATCTGTCTCGATTTACCCGTCTATCTCGATATTCCTCTTATCTTCAGAAGATGGATGATGAGGAGTTGAGCTCGGATATGTTGATACGGGGTTTGAGGCATGATATGAGGAAGAGACTCACCACCCATCAGTTTTCCAAGTTCAACAAAGCGGTTGAGGAATGTCAGATCACATAAATTAATTTGAGAGAGCTGTATCCGGCTAAGACTGTTAGTGGGCGTAGGGAGCCAAGTAAGGGCGGTTCTTCTCAGAAGCGGAAGGGCTCGGGATTATCTTCGTTTAAGGGCAGTGGTAAGAAACCCTACCAGCCCAGAGATCGTGAACCCCAGAAATTTTGTGACTAAGTGGAAATGTCTTCGCTGTAATCAACCGCATTATGGTAAGAATTGTCGGGGTGAAATAATCTGCTTCAATTGTAACCAACCTGGACATCTTTCTAGAGATTGTCAGCGATAGCAAGAGGAAAAAAGCTGAGAGCTCTGGGCCGAGTATTTGCTATGACTCATGAAGAAGCCCAGAAATCCCAAGAGCTAATACAAGGTATAGTTCTTCTTAATAGATATGTATTACAAGCATTATTTGACTCGGGTGCAAGTCAATCCTTTATTGCATATGATTGTGTAAAGCGCATGGGTATGAATGTATATAGGTTACCATTCGATTTGATTGTGTTAACACCGATGGGTGTTAAGGCTATAACTACAGAAGCCTGTTTAAATTGTGTTGTAACTGTTGAGGGTCATGAGTCTGTGGTAGACTTGATTTGTTTACCACTCTGCCAATTGGCAGTCATTCTGGGTTTTGATTGGTTGAGAGCGAATAATGTGCTATTAGATTGTGGGAACAAAAGGATAGTGTACTCTGTTTCTCAAAGCATTGAGGACATTAACGTTGGCCTAAATTTTCTTTCAACAGCTAAGGCTGAGAAATACTTGAAGAAGGGTTGTCAGGGGTATATGTTTTTTTTTCTGTGCAAAGGGAAACCAGTGAGACATTGAGTGGTATACCCGTAGTGAATGAATTCCTTAAGGTTTTTCCTGATGATTTAAGTGGATTACCTCCAGAAAGGGAAGTTCAATTTCTGATTAACATTGTGCCTGGAGCTGGTTCTATATCCAAAGCCCCATATCGGATGGCCCAAATGAAATGGCAGAATTAAAGAAGCAGATTAAAGATTTGCTTGAGAAAGGGTTTATTAGACCCAGTGTGTTACCTTGGGGAGCTCCAGTTTTGTTTGTGAAAAAGAAAGACGGAAGTCTTCGTTTATGCATCGACTATAGAGAGTTGAATAAGATCACTGTCAAGAACAAGTACCCTCTCCCAAGAATTAATGACCTTTTAGATGAACTATCTGGTGCATGTGTGTTTTCAAAAATTGATCTAAGGTCAGGGTATCATCTACTGCGAGTAAAGCGGAAGATGTTCTGAAAACTGCTTTCAAAACGAGGTATGGCATTATGAGTTTCTGGTGATGCCGTTTGGGCTAACCAATGCACCTGCGGTTTTCATGGATTAGATGAACCGTATTTTCCTACAATACCTAGATCAGTTCGTTATGGTATTCATAGATGATATTCTAATATAATCTAAGAGTAGAGAAGAGTATGAGCATCATTTGAGAATTGTATTGAATACATTGTGTGAGAAGCAACTTTATGCCAAATTGAGTAAGTGCGAGTTTTGGCTATCAGAAGTAAAATTCTTAGGCCATGTTATCTTGCAATAATGGGTCTCTGTGGATCCCAGTAAGGTGGAAGCAGTACTGGACTGGAAGAGGCCATAAAATGTTGCTGAGGTATGAGTTTTCTGGGTCTTGTTGGCTACTACCGGAGATTCATTCAAAATTTCTCGCGTATTGCCTTGCCGATGACCAAGCTCAAGAGAAAAGATCAACCTTTTGTATGGGATGAACATTGTGAAAATTGCTTTGTGGAGTTGAGACAGAGGTTGAATATGGCACCTGTGTTGATTTTACCTGATCCCAGTTTGACATACGTTGTGTATTCTGATGCCAGTAGGCAGGGATTAGGTTGTGTCCTTATGCAGCAGGGACGTGTGGTGGCCTACGCCTCTCGACAGCTCAAACCTCATGAATTGAACTATCCCACTCATGATCTGGAGCTTGCGGCCATTGTGTTTGCTTTAAAGATTTGGTATCATTACCTGTATGGTGTGACTGTGCAACTATACTGCGACTACAAGAGTCTCAAGTATCTGTATGATCAGAAAGAATTGAATATGAGATAACGGCATTGGATGGAATTGCTTAAGGACTACAACTTGGAAATTAAATATCATCCGGGTAAGGCAAATGTAGTCGCTGATGCTCTTAGTCGAAAGACTGTGTTTGTGGCAGCTATGATGATACAAGAGGGGAAGTTGATTGCTGATTTTCGTGATTTGAATTTGTCAAATCAAATTCTTTATGCCAATTATACTGTTTCCCAAGGGGAAAGTGATTTGAGAGCTGAGATAGAAGAGGCTCAGAGACAAGATGGTTGGATACAGCGTAATCTGGCTAGTATTTAGCGGGGAGAAGCTCAGGGCTATGATTTGTCGCTAGTAGATTGGTTCGTTACCAAAAGAGAATCTATGTTCCACTTAAGGCGGAGTTGAGATAAAAGATCTTAGATGAGGTGCATAAGAGCCAGTATACTCTTCATCCGGGTATGACCAAGATGTACCATAATTTGAAATCTGTGTATTGGTGGCCGGGAATGAAGAGTGATGTGACGAAATATGTGGCGCGGTGTCTCATATGCCAGAAGGTAAAGATCGAGCATCAGAGACCGCCTGGTTTGTTACAGAGTCCTGAGATTCCGGAATGGAAATGGGAAAGTGTGACCATGGACCTTGTTATACGATTGCCCAGGATCAGGAATTTTGATGCGATCTGGGTCATTGTGGACCGGTTAATGAAGTCAGCGCTCTTCATACCGATCAATGCTAGTTACTCTCCAGACAAGCTAGCAGAGATTTACATTCATCAGATTGTAAAGCTCCATGGCATACCAAAGAATATCATTTCCGATCATGATCCCCGATTTACTTCAAGATTTTGGAGAGCATTGCAAGAGGCCCTGGGAACTCAAATGAGATTCAGTATGGCCTATCATCCTTAGACAGACGGTCAGTCAGAGAGGACTATTCAGACCCTAAAGGACATGTTGCGTGCATGTGTGCTCGACTTCAAAGGGAGTTGGGATCATTTTCTTCCTCTTATGGAGTTTGCCTACAATAATAGATATCATGCGAGCATTCAGATAACGCCGTATGAAGCGTTGTATGGAAGAAAATGCCAATCGCCATTGTGTTAGAATGAATTGTCAGAGAGGAAATTTTATGGGCCGGATCTTGTTGATCAAACCACAGCCAATATTCGAATCATTCGTAAGAGGCTTCTTGCAGCTCAGAGTCTGCAGAAAAGTTATGTTGACAAGAGGAGAAGGCCTCTAGAGTTTGAAGTTGGTAACCATGTGTTTCTGAGAGTATCTCCTGTCATTGGTATTGGGCGGGCAATTAAGAGAAAGAAGCTAAGCCTGAGGTATATAGGTCCTTTTGAGATCCTTGGAAGGATTGGGCCTGTTGCTTATCGAGTAGCCTTACCCCTGAACGTGAGCAGACTTCATGATGTGTTTCATGTTTCCCAGTTGAAGAAGTTCCAACCGGATCCATCTCACATCGTTGAGCATGAGGATGTGGAGTTGCAAGATAACTTCACATATGCGGTGGAGCCAGAGCAGATTATTGATCGAGAAGAACGGTGGCTCAGACACCGAAGTATTCCTTATGTGAAGGTGATCTGGAAGGGAATGACTCAGAAAGAAGCGACTTGGGAAGCGGAAGAAGATATGCGAAGGCAATATCTGGAGTTCATGGCTCAAGTAGTTTGACAAATTTTGAGGGCGAAATTTATTAAACGGGGGGAGAATTGTAATATCCCAATTTGTGATTAAGGGCTAATGATGTTGAAAATGTTTGTAATTAGTGTAATTATACACTTTTGGAGAAATACGATGTAAATTTGATATAAATTTATGTAGTGATTAGAGATCAAGGGTTGAGATCTATTGGCTATGGGTCATAATCCTATGCTTTCCGTTTGGGTGAGCTCATGGAGGGAGTGAGAAGATGATGACATATGGCATAGTGTGGACATTGGATGTGGCACAAAGGACAAAAGTCCCCTTTTCTCTCTCTTCTCTCTCCTATTTGGTGGAAGCATGGGCTAGGGGAGGGAGTATGCTTCATCATCATCATCTCTTCTATCTCTCATTTTCTCTCTCTTTCCTCCCCATTTTCGCTGAGCTCAAGCAAGAAAAGAGAAAGTGAATGCTTCAACCTTTGGTGAGTAATGATCCTCTTAAGCTCAAATCCTCTTCTCTAATATTGTGCATCTCATTGAGAGCTCCATTGTGATGGTTTCAGAATCTTGAAAGGTGGTGGTTTGTGTGTTGGAGAAATTTGAAAGTTTGAGAATCAAGGTTCTGGATTTGGCAAGTGAAGAGGTAAGGATTTGATGCATTTTGATATATTATTTGTGATTTTTGGATAAGTTTGGTAAAATATGGAAATTAGCCTTGAGTTTGTGTCAATGTTGAATATATGGATTTTATAGTGGATGATGTTGGAATTAATTCATTGTGGAGTTATTTGATTGTTGGAGTTAATTTGGAAAGTTAGAATTGAGTTGAATGAAATTTGGACATTGGTTGTGTCATAGAGACCTAAGTGTTTAATTGTGGTTAGGATGGTTTTTGAGTGTTTTAGGAGGTTGCCAATGGGTTTCCTATGTTAATTTAAGTGAAAATGTGCTTTGTGTGAAGTTTGGGAGTATTGGCATTAGTTTTGGCCATCTGGGAATTTTCTATCATCTGCTGCGATCTGGGCATTCTGATAATCTCACTTGAGTGAGGGAGGATCATGCTCGAGTGCTGTGAGTATTTTTTCCTTTCTGCGTTGTGTTTTGCCTGGGTTTCTATGAATGAGGCTCGAGTGCACTTCCTTCACCGCGAGTGATGTTGATGATCACTCGAGTGAGCAAGGGATTGCTCGAGTGATGGTGTGAGTCTAGAGTTAGGGTTGTTCTCGGGTCCTCACTCGCTGGCTATGTTCAAGAGTGTGCTCTAACACTCGCAAGTGCAGTCGTCTCACCCGAGTGCTGGGGGATCATGCTCGAGAGAGCTTTTCCCTGTGGTGTGATCTGTGCTCTCGGGTTGTCACTCTTTGTGTTGCACTTTCGGGAACTCGAGCAGATTTCACTACTGCAAAAAACGTTTTTAACGTCCCTTATTTAGGCTTTTTAACGTCTAAAAACAAGGGGACGTCTATGTGAGCAACGTAGTAACAAATGGCAATAACGTCCGTAAATAAAAGGACGTCTAAAGTCTGGACTTTAGACGTCCCCATGTTAAACTGGGGACTTCTAAACCCACTTTAGATGTCCCCAGTTTAAAATTGGGACGTCTAAAGTGCTTTTTTTTTTAAAAAAAATCATTTATATTACAGATCTGAACTAAACAGTATTTAAAATCAGAAATTACATATCATCGTTAATAAAATTACAGATCTAGTATCTGAACTCCAAATCCAAAATCTACACAATAATAACTCTATAGCTGAAATCTCATAAATAGAAGATGGTAACAATAAGATGAATCAGTTGCGAAAAACTTATCTCCTTCTATTATTAAAATTCATTTTCTCGAAATAATGAATAGAGAAGAGCAACAGGGAGAGATGAACCTCATTTTCTCAGTGGGAACGTGGCCATGAAGCATGTTTTGGAGTCTCGATCTACAAACCATAACAACATGAGTTAGAAGATAAAATAGAAGGGAAATCCAAAGAAAAAAGAGAAAGAAGATAAAATAATAAAAAATAGTAAGAAACATAACAGATCTGGTGAAAAAGAGAGAGAGAAAAGAAGAAGCAAGTTTAAAAACAGTATATAAAGAAGAAGAAGCAAGAGTTAAATGCGTGGTGGTAAGCATTACAGATCTGGTGAAAAAAAGAGAGAGAAAAGAAGAAACAAGTTTAAAAACAGCATATAAAGAAGAAGAAGCAAAAGTTAAATGTGTGGTGGTAGTGGTTGCGTTGATGAGAAAGACGAGTGTGGGTCTATAAAACTGACAAATAAAAACTGTTAGTACAAATTTGAATTGTTTTTTGTGTCCCCAATTTAATTTAGGGATGCCTAAAGTTGTTTAGTTAACTTTTTTTTTTTTACTTTAGACATCCCCAATTCAAAAAGGGACGTCTAAAGTCACACTTTAGACGTCCCCAATTAAATTGGGGACATCTAAAGTTTTTTTTTAAAAGGCGTCCTTAATATTAGGGACGCCTAAAGTGGCGTCCCTGATATTATATCAAGGATGCCACTTTAGGCGTCCCTGATAACATTAGGGACGCCAAAAGTGGCGTCCCTGATATTTAAGGGACGCCATTTGATTATAAAAAAATTTTAACTTTAGACGTCCCCAATTAAATTGGGGACGTCTAAAGTGATCAAAAGGCGTCCCTGATTATAAAAAAATTTTAACTTTAGACGTCCCCAATTAAATTGGGGATGTCTAAAGTGACTTTAGACGTCCCTATTTGAATTGGGGACGTCTAAAACTATTCAAATCTCACTCAGAATTACAAAAATACCACCGCCTTTATTTTTTATGTCCCTTTTTTAAAAAGGGGCGTCCTTTAGGGTCGTAAAATCAATATTTTGTAGTAGTGTTTGGAGTTACCTCCCAAGTGCCAAGCCTTGTGCTCGAGTGATGTGAGTACTTTCTGGCCGAAGTAGCTTCTCACTGTTAAACACTCGTGAGTGAGAGCTGTTCTCACTCAGGCATGACTCTTTCATCACTCGAGTGAGGTCATCTTCACTCGAGTGAGCCAGTTGAAAAGCAATGTTTTGCCTTCGAAAAAGGGGTCTTCGGGGTAGTTTCTTCCAACCCTTTAGACATATGTTTAGGCCTCTAATAGTCACATAAAGAGTTCTAAATGATAACCAACTTAGAGTATTATGGAAATATGTATTTGGAAAAGAGATTTGATCGGTTGTCCCTACTTTGGTTATAGGATGTGACATCTATCAGACACGCGAGCCCACTGTGCCAAAAATTCTCAGGAAAGATATAGGTAGTGACTCTTTCTTTATACCTTATGTGATACATTGTATGTGTGCTATATCTTTGTGATGATTTCGAATGCTGCAAGATTTTTGAAATTATGTATGCACCGCTATACCAATAGTCCCTGAGTTACTAACAACGGTTCAAGTAAGGGCTGTGTGCCTTCCAGGCGGTAAAAGGGGATGAGGTTAGGGTGTGATATATGTGATTATGTAGGACGAAAGGCTATTTGTGGGCCGAAAGGCTATATGTGAGCCGTAAGGCTATTCGTATGCACTGCCATACCAACAGTCCCTGAGTCGTTAACAACGATTCGAGTTAGGACGGTGTGCCTTCCCGGCGGTAAAAGGGGATGAGGGTGGAGTGTGATTTGAGTTGCTGCTGTTATGTGGTGATTTGTTCACATGCTATGTGATTACGTGTGGTATGAATGATTTGTTACTACTGGGATTCTTTAGAATCTCACTCTTTCCAAATGACTAACATTTTTAGACAGAGCAAGTGGCTCGAAAGGGAAGCGACCAATCAGGAGTAGTTAAGGCTTTAGGGACATTTTACATTTTGGATGTTTGTTATCTAGTACACTTTTGGGATTACTGATGTATATGAGATGTATATAACAATTTTAGTTGTGTAATCCCCATTTTGGAAAATCCGTAAACCCATTCTATATATATATGTAACCTGGGGTTGCCGGGATTTTAGTTATGCACTCTGATATTTGTTATGTGATTTGATTTCTCAGGTAATTATATTCACAAGTGAATTGGAGACTAGATGAATCCTATTTTTAAATGTTTTGTTTGGAACACCCCATCTCTTAGATGAGAGATTTTAAATTGTTATTTTGTCTTATTGGTCTCTTTTTCACTTAAATTTCTTAACCTGGATGTAATTACGGTGAGGGGGTACACAGATCATCCATTTTGGTCCTTGCAGATTGCTCGTGGTCTCACTGTTGGTTCACTTGTTCATGATCGTCTACAGTCACATGGATCCAAATAAAATCTAAATCAGCCAGATTACAAATTATATATAAATTGAAGGAGACAATTATAAGTGCAATATTTTGTTTTTATATTGATATTAAATAAATATTTAAAAATCCCTTTTGTATTTTGGGGCAATTTATCTGTAGCTTAGTTAGCATCAATATTGGCTTTAATTAACATATAATGAGCATATGGACCAATTCCTACAATTGAAAAAAACTGTAATGACAATGAAAAAAAGAACCTGATTAAAAATTAAGTAAAATTATAGAGACCGAGGAATTAACTTTTCCTTTAAAATTCCACAAGGAGTTGTATGAAAGAGAGAATAGAGAAAAAGTTACTTTTATTTTACATTAGTTAAAAAATTGAGAAATCTTAGTACATAAAAATGAATTAATTGTAATGGAATTAAGGGGATGCGCATGGGATAGGAGGAAAAGTCTTCGGTTTTCTATTGGGGGAAAGTCTTCCTCAAGAAGACCAAACTTTAATAATGAGAAATTTACTCGTAGTTAATACTATATGAATTAAATATCAACTCAGTGTAAGTCTTTTGAAAAATTCAAAGAACAAAAATGTACATTTTCATTAAATAAATCAAGAATGGCTTCCTTGCTATATGTAAGTCAAGGAACATGTGCAGAGAGGGGGACGGAGCCAACTTATAAAGTATAAGCCATAATGAGTCAAGATTTTGAAATTATATATATAGTCAATAATTTGAGTTTTTAGTATTGATCATAATTAATATTTGTAAAATAAATCTATAACTTAAGAAGGGTTAATAAGTTATATATATGTTAATTATATATAAGTTATATTGTAAAATTATATAATTTTTTTTAAAAAAAATAAAAGCATGCGATACAAAAATGTTTCAAAAATCCAAGAAAAACTACTTAAATTGTATAAGGGAGAATTCTAATGAAATCCAATTAAAATGTTTAAATTCAGATTTAGGCCTACACTTTTAATAAATTTCTAGTCAGACCCTGAGGCCTGATTAAGAATTTCTAAATGTTATTAAAAGACTATAATGCCCCTATAAGGATAAGGTAAATCAACTTAATTTCTAAAAAGATTTTGATGAGATTAGATTAAAAAAACTCTTGGTGATAGAAAGCAATAACAAGCTATGTCTACCATTTGCGCGGACCACATGCCTTGATTCATGTGGGACACCATCTCATGAGAGAGAGAGAACGAAGTTGGAGGTGGTCAGAGAATAGAGCACGGTGGGGGCAGAAGGTTCCCGGCAAAGATAGAATAAGGTTGATGAAGAAGGTAGAGAGATAATGGAGAAGCGCGCCCGACGATGGTGGTTGGTCTGTGATGATGAGATCAACGGAGGGAGTGAGAACATCGGTGGTAACAGTGATGTTAGAGAGGGTGAAGACGATGGTGGTTTTCGGCATTGGTGCTCTAGTATCTCTTCTCCAACAATGGTGGTGTTGGAAAATAGAGAAGAAGAAGATGGCGGTGGTAAAGTAGGCCATTCTGATGATGGTCCGATTCTCTTCTTTCCATGAGGCAGCTTCTCTAGTCTCCTCCGTTTGCGTCTCTTCCTGGTCTGTGTCTCTCTATCTGAAATGATGGAGGTCGCCGGTGGTGATGGTGGTGAGGGTGAAAGCCGCTGACGATGATTCTAGTGCTGCAAGGTTGAGATGAGAGCAAGCGAGGCCCAGCTCCAAATTGTCGAAGCAGCAACTATGAATATGACCTTGCGTTTTGACTAGGGACTAAACTAAAAAAATAAAAGTTTGTGGAGGTCTGCAAAAAAATTGAAATATTTGCAGGAGAACTAAAATTTGCAAAACATCTGGGCCATTGTTTGTAATTTTTCTGGTCCTTTTCTCCATTGATTTGCAATTTCCAGAAATTCAAGGGAATTTCTGTAATTTTTCTCAGTCCTCAAAATATTAATTCTGACCCTTCAAAATCTATAATTTTCTTCTTAAACAGTTAAAATGCAAGATTAAGCATAAGGTAGCATCCAAAGTCCAAGAAATCATTTGCATGAATAATTAACAAATTATGACCATCTTCTTCCTAATTACACTAAATTGAATACAAATATTCCTAACTCAAATTAATGCTTAATCATGCAATAATTTCATAGGAACTACATTAAAAATTCCAAATTAATCATGGAAAAGAAATATGGTTCAATCATAAGTGTAGACTAAAACTGTAGAAAAAGTAAAATATAATACACAAAAGCTCAAGGTAAAACAAATTAATCACATTAATTACAAGTATTCTTCATAATTTCTAAGCACAGCTTGTGATACTGTTTATTTCATAACTATAATTTTCTTAAGTCCCACATCCAACTAAAATTAGAATGCCTTAAAAAATTAAATTTAATAGTAACTATAAAAATTCAGAAAAATAGGAAGTCTTGAGCATCAAGTGAAGACCCATTATTTTCACCTCTCCTTTTTTTTGGTAAAAATTGGGCACTATGCCAACAACTACATTACTCGACTAACCTACCTTGTGGGTAAACAGCACCCACCTGATCACTAAACAAGTAAGGCAACATACTTAATGGAGGGCTCTCCATATAAACTACATCATTACCACAACTATAACTATAATTAGCCATCCAGTCCGTAACTAAATTACCTTCTCTGAGAGTGTGTATGAAACAAACTTGCATGTTCCTGTTGCTATGTCTTCACCACATGCTAAGAATTCTATTATTAGACTTACTTTGCATCTAAGCCTCTTGTAGTAGGTGAATGGCAGAAGTTGATTCTCCTTTTACCAAAATTCTGAGGATACCCAATTCTTGTGCAAATTTTATTCCATGAATAGCTCCCTAATGTTCGATCATGATCGCGCATTACAACACCCTAACTTCACACTATATCCTCCTAACCAACTACCATCAGCCTTCCTCAACGCCCCTCCACAACCGGCCACCCCTGGCCTACCCTTTGGTGCTTTGTCAAAATTCAACTTCACCCAGACTTTACTTGGAAAGCGCCATTTCACTTCCTTCGGATATCTTTGTAATCCTAACTCATCAAACTTCCTAGAGGTAGTTAAACACTCATTAACATATTTACGAATGACAAAATCAAGTCGGCTAGGCATGGAAAAGCCATCCTCAAATAACAGCCTATTCCTCCAATTCCAAATCATCTAACAACCAACAGCAAAAACTATGTCCCATTCCTCTTTTATACTTAAATTATCCAAAAACCAAACATTAAAAGGCACAGAGAAAAATTGAGGAAATACCTTTTTAGCACCCTTTGACTCCCATACTTTGTGAGACTCTGGACAACTCCTTAGGACATGGTCATAATCCTCCACACCTGCACCACACCTACCGCAATTTAACGGTCCCCCCAGAATTCTGGATCTATGCCAGGTTGTCAATAAATGGTTGTGTACAGGTAGCCACAAGAAGACTTGGATTCTTCTAGTAACTTTCACCTTCCACACATAATTCCAAATACCTTCCATGGACCCATCTCTATACCCTCTTCTTTTATGATACAATTAGGCTATTGAGAAGTCACCCCCTTGTCCTCCTCCCCACACCAACCTATCCTCTCTATCATCAATGCAAGGTGTAGGAATTGCATTGCTTAATTGCATGATATATATATTGTCCAGAATCTTCCCTTCCAACCAGGACCAATCCCAATTCCCATCCCTTCCCACTACCTGCTGCACCAACAGATTATCATTAATGTCATATTCAGAATCCACACAATATTCTGCCAATCTCCTACTACTTCCTAACCACCTGTCCTTCCAGAATCTAATACTACATCCATTACGGACCTCCCAACTAACCTCTTTAGTAATGTCTGGCCAAATCTCTACAACATTTTTCCAGAGTACTGAATCATGTTTATTCACTCTACACTCTACAAACAAATCAGCTCCTCTACCATATATATTTTTCTTTTAGAACTCTAGCACATAACCCCTCCAGCTTTGCCAATATGTTCCAACCTATTTTTCCCAACAAAGCCGCATTCATCCCTCTCATTCTTCTTATTCCCACTCCCCCTTCCTCCTTAGGACGACAAATCCCCTCTTAACTAATTGCATAAAGCTTCTTTTTTTCCTCATTCGAGCCCCAAATAAAGTTCATTTGTAACTTTTCTATCTCATTACACACCCTAGTTGGAATATAGCCATATTGCATTTGAAAATTCGAAACTTGGGATGTAACTAAATGGACTAAAGTAAGTCTCCATGCTCGAGACAAGGTTTGTGACTTCCACCCACTAAGCTTCCTTTGAACCTTATCAATCAAATATTGGAATTTGGCCCTGGAGTTTCGATCATGAGAAATATGCGCCCCGAAATACCTCCCTAAGTATTCCTTTTGCTGAAATCCACTCATACTATAGATTAACTTCTGCTTGTCTCTGGCAACATTCTTAGAGAAAAAGATGTTGGTCTTCCCCGGATTCACCTTCTGTCTTGAGACCGCACCAAACAACTCTAGGCAATCAAGCGTATTAGCTATTTGCTCCACACTTGCTTCACAAAACAATAACAAATCATCTGTAAAGAGTAAATGAGAAATGCAAACCTTATTCCTCCCCACCCTTACAGGTTTCCATTGTTTGCTTTCCACTGAATTTGCAATGATGTGAGAGAGTTTTTCCATAGCTAGTACAGACAAATATGGAGACAGGGGGTCCCCTTGTCTAATCCCCTTAGTAGGCTTGAACTCCTCTTTCCTGCTCCCATTCCACAATAACCTCATCTTCACTGATAATAGACAAGTTTTAATGATATTCACCACACCTTTTGGTATCTCTAATTCCTCTAACACTTTCATTAAAAACCCCAAGCTTAGCCTATCATAGCCTTTTCCAAGTCAATCTTGACTATCATATAGCCTTTCTTCCTACTCATTCTGTTCATCATGTAGGTCACTTCTTTCGCAATTATAATATTTTCTTGGATATTCCGACCTGGGACAAAACTAGCTTGATAGGGAGAGACCACCTTAGGCATTAACCCTTTTAGCAAACTTACCAAGATCTTTGTAAGTCCCTTGTAGAGCACATTACATAGGGCTATTGGTCTAAATTGTGTGACAAATTCTGGATTATCCAATTTAGGAATCAAGACCAACAACGTAGAGTTCAATTCGTCCACCCCTTTCGATCTCTCCCATAACCTCTTAATCAACTCAACAACCTCCTTACCGACCACATGCCAATTCTTTTAGTAGAAAATTGTCAGAAATCCATCCTCTCCAGGCACTTTGAAGCCCCCTATGCTAAATAATGCTCTCCTTATTTCCTCCTATTCTAACCTTCTCCCTAACCTTCTCAAATCTCAACTCCTCTCCACTAACTTTCCCTCACCGCTGCCTAGTCACATGCCATATTCTACTATCAATCTCCTCTAAAAATAGGTTGACATAGAAGTCTTGAAACATTGAACAAATAGTTTCCTTATCCTCTACCCATACCCCTTCATTATTTTTAAGGCTCCTCACTTTATTCCTCCTCCTCTTAACCATAGTCTTATTATGATAGTATCTTGTGTTTCTATCACCCTGACTAATCCATGAACCCCTAGACTTCTGGTACCACATTATCTCTTCTTGTTTTAAAACCCCTACCAACTCTTCTTCAAGTTCCCTCTCCAGTTTTATTAAGTAGGGGTTATCAAAACAGTCAGCACACTTTTGAATACCCTCCAATCTCTTACTCAACCCCCATATTCTAAAGTATATGTGCCCAAATACCTCCTTACTCCGCAACTTCAAATGCACCTCTAACTCCTTAATATTATCACAAACATCTCTCCCTTTAACCCATTTATCCAAGAAAAATACCCTAAATTCCCCATGATTAAGCCAAGCTGCTTCAAACCTAAACGGTTTGTCTCTCACTAACACGTCCTCCCAACAAGTTCCCACAATAAAAGGGTGATGATTTGAACTAACCCTTATACCAACTCTAACCATAGCATCAGGAAATTGTTCTTGCCATAACATATTGAATAAGCATATATCCAATCATTTAAACACAAGATCATATCCTTTCCATTTGGGTCCCCTCCACATGAAGAATGGTCCACAAGAGCCCAAGTCAAGGAACCTTTTATCTTCAATCCAATCTTAAAATCTTCTACAACGACCTTCATTCACTCTTCCTCCCCCTTTTTACTCTAAACAACTACTGATTTCATTCCATTCTCCTGCCAGTAACCAAGGCTCATGTGGATTAGCATATACTGCAGTAAAACTCCATTCTCTAAATTTCATGAGGATTAGCATATACTGTAGTGAAACACCAAGGGGATTGGTCTCCCATCGTCAACCTACAATGAATAAACTGCATATGCCTGACAAGTACATTCATAACTAGCGTTGGGTCATTCCATATAACCCGAATCCCTCCCATAAATCCCACCGCCTCCATCACATCTGAGAAAGCAAATCTAAAGGATCGAATAAGTCTCTTGTCCCTAGGCCTACTAATACGAGTCTCCAGCAGTACTACTATGTCTCCCCTGTGTAAATATAAAAGGTTTTTCAAAGAAGTAGCAAAACCTTTACTCGCTGCCCCTCTACAATTCCACACTACAATTTTAACCATTAAAACCAATAGAAGTGATGACATCCTCCTCTTCACACACTTCCATTGACCCTTTACTTATAGCACATCAACATTACAATTCATCTTACCCCTCTCCTTATATCTTCCCCATGAAATTGCCTTACTTCTTCTACAGACATTTTTAGGCCTCTTATAATAGAATTGGTCCTATCCTTAAGGCCCAATGATGATAGTTCCCCTACCCCCTCCTACTCTCCCTTCTTTCACAATCTGAGCGCCACCATCCACTTCCATATTTTCCCTCTTATCCTTGTTTCTCCTCTCTACACCACTAAACCTTCTAAATACCCTTGTTTAAATATTGGTTACATCAGCCAAGGGTTTCTTAGAACTTTCCACTTCCTGCCCTACCTTCAGTCCCATGTCTTTATTTTTAATGAATAGCCTAACTGGAACTTCCTCTACCCCAACTTCCTTATTATAGCCCAGCTTCCTCTACTCCAGTTCCTCTGCATCCCTCAGCATATTAAACCTAGAAGCTACTCTAACATACTCTTTCCATACCCTTCCTCTTTGTTGCCTTCAAACTCTTTGGACGACTTTCCAAGGACTGTCAGGCACTGCCTTCACCTCCATAGCCACATTCCCTTTCAGACTGCTACCATCCCCTTACTTACTTCCATGTTCTCCTTAGACTCATTCTTACCGCGCTCACAATTTTCCTTGAAATGCCCAAACAAACCACAATTTAGATACAAGGCATGCAAGCTCTCATATTCAATTTGTTTCAGCACTCCATCAACCAAATAATGTGGTACAAGAGGTTTTAGTAGATCTAATTCCACCCAAACACACGCAAACTTATTTCTACCCTTGCTTACCGTATAGATATCTAACTTAAGGACTTTACCAATAGAACTTGCCAAATTATACAACACTTTCTTGTCAAATAACTTAGCCTTAATCTCAAGGAATCTTACCCAAGCAACTATTTTGTCAATCTTTTCAGTTCTGAGATTAAACCCCGGCCTCTAACACATAATGCTCAAAGAATTATCTGCAATCACCCAAGGCCCACCTACTAAAGCTTTTTCATAATCCTCCCATTCCTGAAATGATACCATAAAATATTCATTCTCAAGGTCCCCCAGTTTGATATCACCCTTCTCAGCCCACATTTGCCTTAAGTTTGACTATAGCAAATACAACCCCATTGAACCACCCATCAATTTCACAATAAGAGACTTGGCAAAAGGCTTACCAAGATGCTCTCTCTCATTCTCATCAATCAGAAATTTAGGACACATTAGATCTGATAGGTCTACTGAAATAACTAAATGCATGTCTAAGACGTCCTTAAATCCCACTCTCGATTCAGTTCTAGCACCTACTCCTTCCACTAATTCACTATTATCTTCATTGCCAATAATGAACCAGTAGTCCCTCCATTTTGATTTTGCCATCAGCGAGTCCCTATAAGATATTGGAGCTCCCTTCTCAGCAGAAATTGATTCTGTCTCATGCATCCATTCCTCAAAGCGAGGAGGATTCTAACTTAGTCCAGTGAAGTCACCGGTGGTACCTTCAATCTTCCTCTTCCCCTGTTGTGTCATCTCTGCTTTTACCCCAGTTGGAGCTCCGCTCTCCGATTCCATTATAGTCGCCATATTGTCACAGCCTTCATAGATCCTCACAGCTCCTCGGTCTCTAGGCATGACCAAAGAGACTCTCTATAACTCCGCCGCAATAGGCGACATAATGCTCAAAACCAGCGTCAGCTACCCAACGGTGGCGGATCCTCGAAAGAACTCTGATGTGCCCTAGCAGAGCTAATTATATCGCGTATGTAAGTTCACTTTACTGATTGTTTATTCATATTAGTGGGATGATTGCATCTCTATTTTCACCTCTCTTTACAAGAGTGTGCCCCTCAACATGGGATGCTTCAACTTTGAGAATAAATTTTCACCTCAACATGTGTTCTCAATTTTTTTCCTTAAAGAAGTTTTTTGGAACAAGTTTTGAGAATAAAACCAAAAAAAAATCTAATTGAAATTTTTCCTAAGAATCATATCTAAAAGACTAAAAGCGAAAAAAGAAGAAGAAGCATTGATGTTATTCCAACACAAAAAAGTAAGCCCAGCAACAAGCCTAATTCAACCTCAATGTTAAAAGCTGCAGATTGCCTTTAATAAGAGTATGTATATGCCTATAAAAAAGTGTAGAGAGAGAAGGCTCTATATGTGGGAGTTAGCCAATAAGTACCATTAAGCCATCACAAGGTTATGGACTGAGCTTGCCATTCTAATCCAAAACTCTATTAATAAAGTGATTGTGTATGTCCATTTTAGTTTCAAGAAAATATATTTATATGTAAATTGTCATTTTCAAATTTAATTAATAATCAATAATAAATAAACGCTTAAGAGCATGGAGATGGTAGATCAACTAGCTAGATTTTTTATTGTCTAAAAATATTCCAGGTATGACTTTAACATTTGAAAATATGAAATATATGCCAATCGCTGAAGTTTGGTTTGAACCTTTTTGTAAGTTAATAGGTGCTGTTTGAGTTTGAAAGATCGGGAAAACAAAAATGGAATTAGAGTATTATTTGACAGTGTATTATATAAAAAATTTGATAAGGCCTCTTTGGCAATATGTTAACAAGTTGAATCTATTCTATATGCTGCTCAAGTGTTGCATGTTTGTTTCTGTTTCTTGAAAAGTGTCATTGGAGTTTTTCTTAAAAATTTCAGTATAATATTTATTAAAAATAGTACTTGCCATAACTCATAACATAAACATCATTGAGTTGAAATGTTGTTAATGAAGTACAATCTCCGATTCTTAATATAAGACCCATATGACTTTTTTTGAAGAGATTAAGGAAGCTAAATAAATTACTTTAAGGTATTTATATTTATTGTTTTTATATAAACTAAATTTCTTTACTTATAAACTAATATAATATAATAATACATAACATATGCTATGATTAAATAATTTATTTAGCTTTCTTAATATCTAAAAAAATTGTCAACTAGGTCTTATATTAAGAACCGGAGGAAATTTACATCTTTCATTAGTGAGTTCAAAATTCAAGTGTCACATTTGAATTTAGTAAATTTTATTGCGTGTCACTTTTCAGACATACAATATATTAGTCTGTATGGATTTATGACTAAATTATTGTTATGATAACTCCTTGAATCATGGGGCAAACTAATAATATATGAATATAAAATATAAAATATTGATATTAAAGTATAAAAGAGAGCGATAAATAATTATGATAGCCAAAAGAGAGTGATGAAATAGATATTGATATTTATTGCTAGTGATAAATATGGATATTGATATTTATTGGTATTAAAGTAAATGAAATATACTAACGGTGTTAACATAAATGTAACTATTTTCTCCCAAAATGGTCGATCACGAAACAGTTTTGAACTGTGTTACTACAAGTATTATAGAAGATGTAGATAGATATGCACTTCATATATGTTATCAAAATGATATTATAAAATGGGAAAATCCCAATTAAATCTAGTTGAAATGCCTAAATCCAAATTTAAGCTTACACTTTTAACATATCCCTAATAAGGCCAAGAAACTTGATTAGAGATTTCTGAATATTGTTGAAAGAACATAGTACCCTTCTAATTAAAATAATGACTAATTATCCACCTCATATCATGAATCTCCTTGTTAAATTCTAACAATTTCTCTTTAATCTGTATACCTAGTTAATTAATGCCACACAATATTTAAGAAATTATTGAATGAATTATTGAAAGCATAAACATGTTTGTTGATTATATATTGACTAGTTAATTAACTTTTTGTTCTTTCCAGATTTACTGTCCCTTCCTCACTCTAACACCACACCTTCCTCCTTTAGCAGTCATTTGTGAGTTCAGGCGAGGTTATGCATTTTCCGACGAGTCTTTGTAGTTTCTGGTGAAGCTTTAATTTTTCTGCAAACTCAGTTTCCATGGATTTTCAAAGCTCCAAACAAGTTGTTGTCACTGCTACTGAAGCTCAATGAGTGTCTAAGCTTTCAACTTTTGAGGATAAGGGATATGGCTTGAGTTCAAGAGCATCAATGGGGATGTTTCTCTTAGTTCCTTTATGAATTTTCTATTGTTATTGTAATTCCTAGCTATGTTCTAAGGTAGTTTTAGTAGGATTTTGTTGTGAGCTATTTAGCCTCCATATTATTGAATTAAGATTGCTTATATTGTGTTTGAATTGGAATTATTGTGATTGGATGATTTTTAGTTATGCATTTTCTATTAATTTAATGAGATTATACTTGCTATGTGATTACTAGTTTCTGTAGTTGATCTGGGTTAATTTAATTTGAGTGTCACGATTTTGTATTCATATTATTGGAAACATTTGCATTAATTCAATGTATTTCACACATCAAGTGATTCTTGAATAATATTTTTAAGCAATAGCTATGAATGCAATTATAGGAGTAGCTATTGATTAGGAGTGTTAAACCCAATATGATTACTTGGGGTTTTTAATTAAGGTTTGATGGTTTTCAAACTCCCATATCATTTAGTAAGCAAGGATAGTCATTGAACCAACTTCTCAAGAGAATCCATCATTCATAGTTTCAAACTCCATGCCATTCCGTTCATTAGTTGAAAAGACCAAAAATAGTAGCTTTAGGATTTTAATTAAGTTTTGCACTTACCTATTTTCAACAAAATCAAAAACCAATTTCCCCTTGTTTTTTAGCATTTTCATGTCATTTAGAATACTTAGGAATCAATAAAAGGTTCCTCGAGAAGAGAGAACGATCCTAGACTTCCCTATACGCAATACTTGATTAATTTTTTATTGTGGACCCTAAGGCTAACTTACAAAAAGGCCCTCATCAATTTACTTCATGTATAAAGAAATTAATTTATTTTTATGAAGATAGAATATTCTTAAGAAAATTAAAATATTTTGGATGAATTGCTACATGATAAGAAAATATAAAAATCTAGTTGTTTAAAAAAGACTTTTTTCATATTATCCTATCATAATCTTTCCTCGTAAAAGTGGTCCCAAATACCTCTTATATCACATGGTGTTAGAATCTACAATCTCCCTTGTTTTAGAAGAGTGTAGCTGTCATTATATTATAATGTATGTAAATAAATAAATAAACACATCTATATTTTGAGCATAAAATAGGTGGTAAAGACTCCTATTCTTGGTCAAGAGGGTAAATTCATAGAGCCTGCACACAGGGGGCTTCATGATAATTACTTGAGCATTCTATATTTAAAAGTTAATTAATTAAGGGATAAGTGACATTTTTATCCTAAATTGTCACAAGACCATTGGATACCTTAAATGTAATGTTACCTTCAATTAAAAAAAAAATTAAAATGTCCCACTTGCCCTTAAAAGTGAGCAAACGTGGTTAATTGATTATATAGGGTCTTCTAGTATTGGTCCTTATAGTCAAAATTTGTTAATTTGCAAGAGAAACCACATGATAAGAGAAATTATTGTATGAACCTGGTTTGCTATATGATTTGTGGTCTAACCAATAAACATACAACTCATAAGTTGATTTAGCATACCACCTAAATATTAACTGGAATTTTAATAAGAGATCCACCTTCACACAGTTCTCAGCACTGATTGCAAGTGTTAGACTTCCATTCTTGGTTCATTTGTGGTTAAGGTTCATGTATTCTAAAGATTGCACAGCTTTTCGGTTTACAAATCAAGAAAGAAACCTATGAATCTTGATTTCTAGTTTCTAGAAGATTGATTCAGAGTGTTTTCCTCTTCCCTTCACCTGGATTAAACTTTTTCTTAAGGTATATTGTTTCGTCTTTCATCTCAAAACCAGAAGTCAGCTGATCTGGAACTATTTTCTCAAATATGTGATTTTTCTTTAAAGCCCGATCTTGCGATCTCTGTCCGCTGACTCGTTGATGACTTGAAGATTGATTGAAGACTCTCTTATGCTATCCGTCAGTCTTTGTTCTCTTCTAATGTACTTCATTCATTGCTTATTAGTGACTCATCGGTGACTTGAAGATCGGATACTCTCTTTTGTTGTACGTCGGCCATTGCTCATCGGTCAGGCCCTTTTGCGATTGTGTGATTCTATTCATCGACAATTTCCTCTGGTAAGTGACTGTGTGATTTTGTTCATCGGCAACTCTCCCTTGCTTGTCAGTGATTCTATTTTTTGGTGACCCTATATTGAATTTTCTGTTCATCAGCGACTCTTTCTTGCTTGTCGGTAATTCTGCCCTTAATGACCCTGTATTGCACTTCTTCTGGTAAGCAACTATATCAGTAATGACTACCAAAGCTCATAGGTTCCTTAGTCAACCATGTTGTCAATATTTTATTTTAGACAGTGTTATACTCTCAATTTTTGTATGGCTTTATTTTAATCTCGTGGGTAAAGAACATGGCAGCAGAAAATGATCCCAACTCCTATGCTTGATTTTCAGCATCCACTTTTTCTACACCTAGCTGATACACAGGCTGTTACATTGGTTTCCCAAGTTCTAATGGGAACTGAAAATTATGTGATTTGGAGTAGAGCTATGAGACTGGCTCTTCTGGGTATGAACAAACTCAGATTCGTTGAAAGAACATGCATCCGTGAAAGGCAGGAAAATCGCCATAAAGAACAGTGGGATCACTACAATGTAATTGTACTTTTGTGGCTTATAAATTCTAACGATAAGGATATAGTAAGTGGCATGGTATTTTCTCTCAATTCTGTTTGGACTGACCTTAAAGAACATTTCGATGTGATTGATAGGGCACAAATTTTCACTCTACATCAGTCTATTAATTCACTCTCTCAAGGTTCAATGAGTGTTTCTGCTTACTATACTCATCTTAAGGAATTATGGGAAGAGTATGTAACATTAGTTCCTATCCCTAGATGTCAATGCCCTTCATCCAAGGAGCATTCTAAGACAGTTCAAGAGCAATGATTATTTCAGTTCCTTATAGGATTGAATAAAGGGTTCCCTTAAGTTCGAAGCCAAATCTTTCTCATGACACTACTACCCTATCCTAACCAAGCTTATTCTCTGATTACACAAGAGGAGACTCAAAGGCAACTTTCTTTCATAACACACTCCTCACGTAATAACAACTCTGTTATCGCTTCAAACACTAGAGGAGTCTGCAGAAAAGTAAGGGGGAGAGGAAGAGAAGAGGATAGTCATAAGATGTATGTAGCCACTATCACAAGAAAGGTCATAAGAGGGAATCATGTTATTAGCTCATCAGTTGTCCCACTAGATTTTTTCAATCTCAAAATAAGAAAGGTCCAGAGGAACACATTAATCCATCCATCAGTGATTACCAAGCCAAGCTTGTTGGGAAGGATCATGATGTTGAACAGTAACCTATTTTCACTCAGGACCAATACAAAAGGATCCTAGAAATGGTCAAAAGGGATTCCGAGTCAAATGAACCTGTTATAAGGGTGCAAGCAACAACCCCAAGTTTATACCTCAATTTTAATAATGAATGGATTTTGGATTCAGGTGCTAGTTGTCACATAGTGAATAATTTATGGGTCCTAGATAATTGGAAACTTTACTTAGGTCTTACAAAATGGGTTAAAGTGCCTAGCGGAGAAAGAATTAGGATAACACTCATTGGAAATGTTAAACTAACAAATTATATCACTTTAACCAATATGCTATATGCTAAGGAATTTTGTTATGACTTAGTATCAATCGCTAGGCTCACCATAGATAATGCATTTGTTGCCTCTTTCTCTCCTAATCTTTGTGTATTACAAGACACGTCTAGTGGGAAGATCAAAGGGATTAGTAGACTCTCTAGAAGTCTATACTTGCTCAAGCAAATTTCTGATTGTGATATGTTGAAATTTAGTAACTTTGATATACTGAAATCTTGCAATAAGCTTGAACATACATACAATGCGAATGATTTTCTTTAGCATTCTAGATTAGGACATGCCCTTTTGGATATATTGAGACATTTAAATGATGTAAAGATTTTTTATTCCATAAAAAACAATGATAAATGTGAAATATGCATTCAAAGCAAGCACTCTCATTTGCCCTTTTCTCCTAGTTGTTTTGAATCTAAATCTTGCTTTGATCTTTTACATGCTGATGTATGGGGCCATATAGGACACCTACGCATAAGGGATATAGATATTTTTTTATTGTAGTTGATGATTTCTCTAAAGCTACTTGGGTTTTCTTATGCATTTCAAATCTGAAGCACTTAAGTTTGTGAAAACATTTATTCATTTGCTAACTTAATTTTCTATTAGGATTAAGACTCTGCACACTGATAATGGTGCAAATTTTGTAAATAGAGAAATGGAAGAGTTTCTGATGATCTAGGATTCGTTCATCATAAGTCTTGTCCTTTTGCCCCTCAACAAAATGGGGTGGTTGAAAGGAAACAATGACATTTACTAAATGTCGCTAGAAGCATCATGAACAATGCTGGCCTACCAATTAAATTTTGGAGCAAAGCAATTAAAACCACTGCTTATTTGATAAATAGAACCACCTCAAGAAATTTGTCTTACATGACACCTCATCAAATGATGTATGGTAGACCAGCTTCTTCTAACCATCTCAGGGTGTTTAGATGCCTTGCCTTTGCCATGACTCTAAATTTACAATATAAATTTCAAAATAGAGCTGAAGCATGTGTTTTCCTTGGCTATCCAAACACTCAAAAGGGGTATCTCCTATACAATATTAAGAGTAAGACTCTTATATTCTCTAGACATGTTACATTCATGGAGGACAGATTTCCATTTAAAGATTGTGATGATTCTAATCAAGGGGCATTAGAAATCAATCTGGTAGTAAATCTGATTATTTTGACATAGTCTAGGATTTACCTTTATCCTCTAACAATATGACCATAATCAATCACAATTAGGACAATAATTAAAGGGATAACGTAGAGCCTGATAATTCACAACATAGGGATCAAAATCAAGAGGATTCTGGGGACAATTTGTGGTAACAATCAGGCCATAGATCCACTAGAAACTGACAAGTCTTGTTTGGACTAAAGACTATGGATGTGAACATTTGCCTGCCTATACTTCAAATGTACTAAACCATGATGCTATTGGTGATGTCTTGAATGGTAACAATATCAATCTCATGCAAGCTATATCTCTTGATGTTTTATCTTTGTCATATAAATATTTCCTTTCTTCTATTGATAGGGAAATAGAACCTGATAATTACTTTCAGGCTTGTAAGGATCCTAGGTGGGTCAAAATGAAATTAACGATTTAGAGTCAAACAAGACTTGGAAAATAGTAAATTTGCCTAAGGGAAAAAGACCAATAGGGTGCAAATGGGCCTTTAACATTAAATACAAGGTAGATGGTAAAGTAAATGAGTTTAAGGCATGGTTAGTTGCTAAAGTTTACAACCAAAGGGAAGTGATAGATTTTTATGAGACATTTTCCCCGGTAGTGAAAATAGTAACCATTAGAACTATTATGAAACTTACGGCTGTTAATAATTGGGAAATTCATCAAATGGATGTTAATAATGCATTCCTTCAAGATGATTTGCATGAAAAGGTTTTTATGATAATTCCTCAAGATTTTGAAAGAAAGACATATCACTTAAAGGTATGTAAGTTGTAGAAATCTCTCTATGGCTTAAAGCAAGCCTTTAGGTAATGGAATGAGAAGTTGACTCAGTCATTAATTAAAAGTGGTTTCAAACAAAGCAAACATGATTATGCCTTATTTTACAAATAAATTGAATCTGATATAATATTTTTCTTTGCATTTGTTGATGAACTTATGATTACAAGGAGTAGTATTAAAGGAATTAAAGATACAAAGAGATCTTTGTATTAGGAATTTTGATTTGACACAACCTTAGCCGCCTCAGGATCAAATCTCAAATTACCACAAATTAAATGCACTATAGTTAGACTAAATGCTAAAAACATGGTTAGAATTGGAGCTTTGAAATTGGTTTTTCTGTAAATCACAATTCATGAAAATAAAACTATTACTAATCTTTTTGGTATTTTGGAAAACAATAAAGAAATGATTTGGATTAAAAAGGGATTATATAATAAAATGAGTCTTGGTAGCAAATTTGGTGACTTTCCTAGCTTCTTAAAATATTTTAACTTGGGAGTTAATTTTACATTGAGTCAAATTAAAAACCCTAAGCAATCGCATTAAGTCCAATCTACCTAATTAATGGCTAATCCTCAGTCACATTCATAGTCATCTCTTAAATTAATTATCAAAATCCACTAGATATGTGTTGAAAATTACTTAATACACTTGCTTCCTCTTAAAATGAGAGTACAATCGCGACACTCAAATTGAATTAAATCCATCACACACACACACACTAGGAATCACATAGAATGTATAACTTCATTAATTCAAATGGAAATAAATTCAATAAAATCCAAGTGCACCAATACAACATTTAACACAAAAGCAATTCATCATAGACAAATAATCACTTATCTAAGTCTAAAAAATACACATATACAAATGCAAAATGAATCCAAATAGAACATAATGCATAAATTGAGCTAAAGGAAATTAATGAACTCCCCTTTATAGCATATTAGAGCTTTAGCCACCTCCTCTACCATCAAGACCTAATGAATTTAGCCACTCATATCTCTAGCTTCAGTTGCAACACAATTAGATCCCCTACCAACTTTAGAAAAGAACAAATGTAATGGGTTCAAGAAGTTGAAGGGGCAGTAACTATGGTGTAGGTGCTAGGCTTGGTAGTTTAATTTCTAATGATAAGGATGACAGAATGAAGGAGTGGAAGGTAGTAGTAGTTGGGGCTCACAATAGGGATAATAGCGATAAAGAGTGGTATAGAGGTACAATTTTGGTGGAGGAAGAGAGCAGAGACGACTAACTAAAAGAGAAAAATTCGCCAAACTCTAGAATTAGCTTACCGAAAATAAAGAATCTTCCATAAAAAACGAAGAGAAGTTCAGCAACCACAAAGAAAGGTGTTAGAACCAGCTGACACCCAAGAGGGGGCTGAATTGGGTGTAAGTTAAAAAAACTTAAGAACTTTAAAAATCTTTTCGGATCTTAGTGGAAGCAATAAATATGAAAGTAATGAATCATAAATCAATAGTAAGATTAAATAATGTAAGCTGGAAATATAAGAGCTTAGGGAAGAGAATATGCAAACTGTGATTTATCCTGGTTCGGTCCAATCTGTGATGGCCTACGTCCAGTCCCCAGGGTCCTCCTGAGATTTTCAAATCCACTATTTTCTTGTTTAATCCAGGCACAAGAAAAGCCTTTACAAAGTTCTCACCAAGATACCCCCTTTACAGCAAGTCTTACGAGCAGAGCAATCCTAAAGATCTTTCCTTCCTGCTTATCCGTTCAAGTCTTACGAGCAGCAACGTTCTCTCCTGCTTACATCCCTGTAAGTCTTACGAGCAATAATGTTCTCTACTGCTTGCACCTTATAAGTCTTATGAGCAGAAAGTCTTACCGACGATTCTCTCTATACTTCTCCGTAAGGAAATCAACCCACTCAAGGTCCCTCTACCTTGAGATCAATTCAGAAATATAGTTGAAAGTGTATATAGACTCTCTCACAGAGTAGATATAATGAACACTGAAGTACAATACAAATAATCTCTCTCTTAAATACACATGATATAGAAAATAGATAAGAGTAGAGAGAAGTTGGATTGAAGTAGATGATTCATGATCTTTTCATATTTCTCGTTGGTGTTGTTCTTCATTGAATGTTCCCATATTTATAGATGAGTTGAGATAGCCGTTGGAAGCATTTCAACCTGTTCGTTAGAGTGGCGTAGCTTCGTTTGACTGTTCTTTGATTTTGAAAACTAGCCATTGTGGTTGGTGAACGCTCCGCTTTCGTAAAGTCAACTTTTGACTCTTCACATCATATCTTCATTGTATTTCTGGAGACATATATTAAACACTAATATAATGAAGTGTAAGAATGATTGAAAGCAAGAAGAATGAGTTTCATAATTAATCCCATGATTTTTGAAAACTTCAGTACGTAGTTCCATTCTCCTGGGAAGTATTACTCGAGTGGTCACTCGAGTAAGCCTGGGTCATTACTCGAGTGAGCCCTCGAGTAATCCCATTCAAAATCTGGCTGAGAGCATTTCCAATTTCATTACTTGAGTGATCCCTCAAGTATTGTTTCTTTTTCTTATCTGGTTACTCGAGTAGTCCCTCGAGTGATGTGCGTCATTTCTTGGCCGAGAGCTACTGGAAGATTTCTTCTCTGGTTACTCAAGTAATCCCTCGAGTAAGCTCTTAAATAACTTTACAGATTACTCGAGTGGTCCCTCAAGTAATATCATTCAAATCTTGGCCGAGAGCATTTCCAATTGCATTACTCAAGTGCTCACTGGAGTAAGCTTCCAAATAAAACTGCAGATTACTCGTGTAAGCCCTTCAAGTGAATTCTTGATTTTGATTCAAAACATGGCAAATTATTTATCATCGGAAAGCTCTCATCGTCTACATTCCAATGCAACAAGAATAACCTCCAAAATCATTTTGTACAGAAAGTTATGATCCAAAGAATATCTTCTGCATTTAGACAAAGTCTGAAATCATGAGCATCAAATTCCAGAAGGCATAGCTCTTAGTATATAACTTTAAATGTGACAAATCATATATCCTTAGAAATCTCTTTGAGTCTACTTTCATATGGCACCAGTTTTGTCTCAATCCGATATGTTTGTTGAGAGTTATGTCCAAAATACCGAACCTTATTCTGGTAAAAGATGCTGATTCATGTGTCAACTTTAATAGTTCATATCGCTCTCATCTGAAGTTCTTTTAATGTGATCTTGGTGTTCCTAGTTCGTGTTGGTGGTCTAGTTTCATATGCCACTGGTTACAGATCAATCCGACATATGGTTAGAGAGATATACCCGAAATACCGAACCTCTGTCCTAGCGCACGAAACCAGAGTATCGTTACTCGAGTGGTCACTCGAGTAATCTTCAAGTAACTCTGCAGATTACTCGAGTAGCCACTCAAGTAATCACCTCCAAAATGTGGCAGTGCCATATTACTCGAGTGATTATCCCCGGAGGTACCATAACTTCCGTATACATCATTTTAGCTTCGTATTGACCCATTCCAACTTCCGTTTGACCATAGAAACCTCCGATATCACTTCTACTAGCTTGGATCTTGATATTCTCATGTGATCTTACAAGTTCTTCTTTCTTCAATCTCTTTCTTCTTGTTTTGCCACTTGATGATCATTCTTCATAACCCAACTAGATATCTTCTTGAATTGATTATCATTCTTCATAACCCAATTAGATGTCTTCTTGAATATCTTCAATCTTTGCTTGATATTCCCATTAGTTCTTGCAATGCCTTCTTTCTTCAATCCCTTGTCTCTTGATTTTCTTCTTGATGATCATTCTCCACATATGAGGCATTATAACATCAACCTACCATCGGGTTTATGACTAATCTACATAACATTAAATATAGTAGTTAGTCAATGTAGAGATTAAGTATATCATACAAAATTTTTGCTCTTAATACTTGACATATATATTTGACATCATCAAAACTATTCATATCTAACAAAAGGTAGTAGTAGTGTGAGAAACTTCTGGCTCTATTATAGTTTAGAGGAAGAAGAAGGTAATGATGAATGGCAAAGCTAGTGGTGAATGCTATATCTCCATCAACGACAGTGAGGATTTTGGCAACAACAGTTTGACAGTGGTGTTTAATGAAAGGAAGAGGGAAGGATCCTAGGTTCAAAGTCTGACCCCACAGTGCTATTCTCGCAGCTCTCTCTGGTCTGCTTTAAATCGTTATACCAGCGGTGGTGTGAGGTGAAGCTCAACAAAGATGGAGAAAGAAACGGTGGTGTGAGTTGGTGAGGCTCTCACCTCTATCTCTTAACTCTCCCTTAGCTTGGTCTTTCTCTCTCTCTCTTCCTCACTTCCCTCAGATCCCCAGTTCTAGCTCCCTCTTTCTTTTTTTCCTCCAAGTGTCGAGTAACCCTCTATTACCAGGTCGAGTCTACTCAGCTAAAGGAGAAAGAACCAAGGTCAAATTTTGACCTAAGTTTTGACCAGGGACTAAGATGCTAGGATTTCAAACTTTTCTGGAGGAACTTAAGTGAAATTTTTTGAAATTTTTTGGGGCTCAAACCAAATTCCTAAATATGTGAGTTCTTTTTTGTCACTTTCCCTAGGCCCTTTTCTTCACATTTTTGTAATTTTCAGAAATTGTGGGGCCTTTTCTGTAGTTTTCCCTAGTCTTCAAAATATTAATTCTGAAACCCCAAAATCTCTAATTTTCTTCCAAAGCACCTACAATACAAGATTAACCACAAGGTTACATCAAAAGTTTGAGAAAAATCATTTGCATGAATAATTAACAAAATTTTACCATTTTGCTCGTAATTACAATTAATTCAACAAAAATGTCCCTAACTTAAATTAGTGCTTAATTATGCAATAATGTCCCATAAAATGTATTAAAAATCCTAATTTAATTATAAAATATCATATAAAAATATGGTTCAATCAGTTCCCCCACACTTCACTACTACAGAAGGGACTTTTAACGATCGTTTTTATGCCCTTTAGATGACTGTTTTCAAAGGGACGTTTATGTGAGTGTCATTGAAAATTCAAGAAAAAATGACTTTTGTTAAATGGTCGTTATATCTCAGAGATACAATGATTGGTTTATCAAAAACAATCATTGTATCTCTGATACTATGACTGTTTTTTGTAAAACAGTCGTTGTAACTATATGTTTTTTGAAAAAAAATTACGTTTCACTCCTTACAACCTCCAATGCCATTGGAAAAGCACCAACCCAGACAATTACATTTTGAATCTTCAAAGTTCTATCATGACATATAGCGCATATATCATCATAACATCATTTCAATGTTAAAACTTCAACTTTCAATGTAAATCATCATAATCATATGGCCAAAGAGATGACATGCCTCCATGAAATCCCTATGATTCATCATCATTTTCCAAAGTGTTCTCTATAAAGCATAATGCCTTAACAAATTCAAAGTACTCATAAATAAGAACTAGGAAAAGTATTCGAATATGCAAACTTATATAGCACTGTACAAAACCACTGCACTATGTAAAAAAACCTCTACACATCATCACCCCTCTATGTGTTGTAGAAGATGTCCTGACAAAAGGTCTCGGATCAAATTAATTTCTTCGATTGTGTAGGGGTCCTGCTCATAAAAAATCTATGCGTAAAATGGAGAATATGTTAACATAAATCAATAAATTGAATGAAATAACTAACAATTCACTTACAAGAAAAGAAATGAAATTCAGTTGAGAATCAAGAAATGATCACCTGTTCAAAATTAGTAGTAAGGCCACTGAAAATGATGTTATACATATATAGTATAACATAGAAGCCGCACTCAGTTTTCCCTGCTTGCCGAGGGCACTATACATCAAAAGCAAACAGTAAAAAAGAATAAAGGTCTATATAAAGCAATAGTCAATCGAAGAACTTGAATGTAAAGAACTTACCTTTGGCTGGAACCACTTTGTCGGACCACTTTTACTATCATGCTTCCCACCCATCATATAATATTTCTTCATTGCACTGTAATAATTAAAATGATAAAACAGAAGACATTAAAATAGTTAAGTAAACTTAAAAATCAATTATTGAAAAACATCAGCCAAGGTTGAAGAGTAAGGTATGGAATTGATGCCAACACGTCTCTTATCTTCGTTATTCCATTTGATTCATGTTTTCTATTGAGTAGGTAAACAGACTTTTAGGTTTTCTTGGTCCATCTTCATTTTGGTCGAAAAAATGGAAAAAGCTGTCATCTTTTTGTGGGTATTGCCATCCATTATACTTGTATACTATAAAAGGAGACCTAGGTAAATGCAATGGATATGCTTTGGCTATGGTTTCAATGTGTTTGGGTATGGTTTAGTATGCTCTATTTTTGCTATCATTATGCTCTGTTTTCAGGTTCATTGTGCTGTGTTTCTACAATAGAAGGGCTAAGGAATGAAGATGAGGGTGAAAGGTTTCGGTTATATAACCTGGTGTGCAAAGGAAAAAAGTTGTTGTTAATATGTGCAGCGATAGTTGTCAATATGTGTGCTAAACTTGTTAATGACAACTATTTATCATATTTAAATGTTTTACTTGTGGTGTAATGATGTTTGGCAAGGGTTTGAAAAGTTTGCTATGTTTTTTGGTATTTTGAGTTGTTTTTTGCTCATTAAAAGTGAGATTTAATGAAAATGGTGTGAAAGTTGTGTGGCTAGAAGTCTTGATATACGAAGTCAGAATGTTTTGTTAATAGGAGCAGCGATGGTTGTTAATATATGTGGTAAATTTGTTAATGACAACTGTATTGTGCAGGTGGATAACGGTGATGGCTAGCACGTCCGGGAAGAATCTATTATCTTTCCTTCATATAGGGGAAAGGTTTGTAGATAGTAGAGACAGTGATATAACATATGTTGGGGGAACGGTCAAATCAAGACGGTGATATAAAATATGTTTCCTTCATATAGAGGCCGAATATTGAGTCCAAGTTGATGGAAGAAGTCAGGGGGGCTGAATCTTTTTTTGGAAAGTACATGTCATACTATTTTTTGTAAATGTCATTAGATAGAAATCCAGACCACTTGATTTTTGTGGATGGTTTTTGAATTTGTTGTTAGTATATTGTACATGCATTTTTATAGATGTAAATGAAGGTTGGACATAATATGGTTTTGTATCCCACTTTTATTTATAAAAATTTGTAATCTGATGTAAATTCAGTTGTCAATGTATATATGGACATGAAGTGGTCAGTGGACGCCCATGGACTTGTCAATAGACGTCCATGCAGTTTTCATTGTTGCTACAGGTTATGATCACTTTAGAAAATGATATTTTAAGTGCATATATTTATAAATTACCTCTGTTGTTATTTTTCAATATTAATTAGGTGGACATATTATATGGCTTGTCAATGGAGGCCTAATGAGTTGTCAATGGAGGCTCCTTGACTTGTCAATGGAGGCCCTTTGAGTTGTTAATAGAGGGCCAATGACATGTCAATAACTTGTCTCTTTTGTTTGGAGAACCCCAATCGTCCTATGCATCTTGTAATTTCAATTGCAAATAACATATCTCATGCTGCCCAAGTGGCAGCCTCTAGTCCCCGGCTGTTGTTGCATTTTACCCATTCAGGTAACATTAATTACTTCTTTTAATCTCATAATTATATGCTTCTGAATCTGAAAAAAAAGACAATGAACTATAATCTCTAGCTAAAATTATGTATTTATCTGCCATTAACAGCATGAATCAGCTACAAGAACTGTGGATGAGGATGTGTGGACTGAAATTCGGAACTTTTAGAAATGTTTGATTATGATGTTTGCGAAGCAAGAGAAGGAGGTGGTTTTTCTTGAAACGGTGATTGGATTAGCCCAACAACGCCGCCATTACACGATTGAGTGCATACCTGTACCCAGACATGTTGCCAAAACAGCTCCTTTATTCTTCAAGAAGGTTACATTTCAAACCCCTTAATTATATATTCCACTGTATTTTCCTTGTTCTTTGTGCTATTTAATTTGGTGTAAGAACAAGGATCGATGATACTATAATATTAATACTATCTGATTTTTATGTTTCCATCTTCTGCGCTCATATATATATATATATATATAGTTTGTGTGTGTTGGATTATGCTTGAGATTATTTTTGGTTTCTTTCTCAATTTACCGTCGTAACAATCTATTTGCTATTTCATGAAATACAATATGCCTTTTGCAATGAAATGAGAAATAATAGTATTTTTGTCAAAAGTCCAAAAAATCCGGAGAGTTATCTTGGATGCGAGCCATTATGATGTCTAGGGTTTCCTATAACAATGAGCTTTTATTGTATGAATCTCCAAGGACTCGTGCTAGTCACAATTTTGTTCAATGCTCATGCACAATATATGCACATTCATTATTTTGTACTTACCATGTAATCTGATTCATCTCCGTTTCATTATTTTCAAAATTATCAACTCATTGTCGCTCCTTAAATTGAAGCCATCACAGGCAATTAAAGAAGCCGAAGATGTGTGGAGCTAGCACAACGCAAAGGAGCTCACTGACACAAGTCAAAAAGGATTGAGGAGTTCTATTCCTACACATTTCCCTTACTTTCACGTTGAGATTGGACTTAACAAGGGATTTGTCCATGTTATTGATGATCAGAAGAGGGTCAATAGTAACTTTGGCCTTAATGTCGTCAGATGAATGCTGCATCTAGCCGAAGAAGACATGTACTGGCGCCACCGTTATGAGGAGGTGGGCGTGCAAAAACAAGCTGTTGCCAGCTTCTTGAAAGAGTGGGAGCGCTTTGATTGGACCTTTGTAACGATCGAGTAAAAGTTTATAGACCTTTGTATTGTATTACATTAGAAATTATTTTGATTAATCAAAGAAATGATGAATTAATTTTTTTTCCATTTTATCTTATATCAGGAGTGTTTGAACTAGAGGTGATAATTTGGGTGGTTCGAGCCCCTTTTAGCCTGACAATTTAAACCCAACTGATACAGTAGATTAAATAATTTAAACAACCAACCTAGTAATCTTTGACTCAACGTCTGTATTATGTCTTTGGAAGGCTGTGTCCAACTCATACAGCAGATCATCAATTAAAATAGTGAGCTAAGTTTTGACAAAAACAAGTAAGAATTCAATATTGTTAAATCATAGCAAGATCAAATCCATATAACCGTTCACATATGTCATATAAATTCAAAATGACACTTATTTGGTCAACAATTTAAAAACATTCTCAAAATAATTTTTATGATTTTCATGGATATTTTTTGTATTATATTTGAAAATTTCGTATTAAAATTATTTATTAACTTTAGTTAAAAAATGAGATTCGAATCAAAACATTTGAGGAAAGGGTTGCCCCTTTTTGCATGCTTATTTGGGTCTGCTTGATATATCCCAATTTTATCATAATATTTAATATCTTGATTGGGGATTTTATCATTAATTTTGGGCTAAATAACATTTATTATGATTAAATTAAATTAAAGATGATTATGTGAAAATAAATCTTAAAAAGATATATTTGTTATAATCTTGTGATTGCTCTTTAAAATTTGAATTTTGAATGAAGATATATATTACAAGATATTGATTTAAATTGTAAGTCATTTTTGAAAGTTGGAGATGAAGGACCAAAACGTAAAGATGCACAAGGACTAAAGAAGAAAGTGAAATTCTGCATGTGGCTGATGAGAATTGTGACAGAAATTCGGGGTCTTCTATGTAATATTAGCCCATACTTTCAGTGAAGAACATATTAGCGGAGATTACAGAAAAGGACCCCGAATTCCAAAATTGGTAGTTTGGTCCAAATATCCGAAAGTTACCGTTTTCACCTCTGGAACTGATCTTTTTTCACGCCTATTATACAGAATCTTGGAGAATCTGATTGGGATATAATCTTGGAGAGATTTTTCCACAAATTGTATGGGATTGTACCTAAATTTTAGATCCTAGAAAAAAATAATAAATGAATTAAAAGGATCAAGAGCCTGCGGAAAAAAATCACTATCGTCATTAGCACTTCGAAAGAGGAGATCCATCATGATGGCAAGGGTTGGACAGAAAAGAGAACACCATCGAAGAAAGGAGCATCTCTCTCCTTCTCTAATCGGTTCCTTCCATTATCTCAATTCAATAGATTCTTGGTGTCTTAAAGGAGTTTTGGCTGTGATAGACTCTAATGAGAGGCTAAATTCTTTCTTGCTTCTTAGGGATGGAAGATTGGTTTGAGCTCCAGAGATATATTCAGGGGAGTTATTTGTTTTAATTTTTTTATTTAACTATGTAACGGATTTCTTGAGTTAGGATTTTTTGTTATGTGGTTAATTTATTGAAATTGCGAGTTGTTATCTTAGTTTGGATTAACAATTGTGATTTAGATTGGATAATGTGGTTTGAGATTTAAATTTTTATATTCCTTTTTTGGTTTAATGTGGTTTGAGATTTAAATTTTTATATTCCTTTTTTGGTTTAATGTGGTTGTGCTATTCTTTCATAGTTTGAATAAGTATTATACTGCTTTGATCTGTTTGAATATCTTAGTTGAATGTTCATTGTATAGAGGAACAAAATTGCATAAATCCAATCCTAAATTGCTCACTAAGTGGTATTGAATAGTGTATTAAGAAGTAATTATCTAGTTAGAGTTCTAGGGGTAATCACTAATTAATATCACTAGACGTAGCGAGTTGTTAAGGTTTAATTTTTGACTTAGTGAGTAGTTTAACTCCCAAATCATTTTGAGCAAGGATAACCTATATTCCATTTTCCAAGAAGTATTCATCATCAATTTGTTTAAATCAAATTTCATTAATTATCTCAACAAATTCGGGGAAAACCTAAAAAATAGCAGTCAAGGTTATTTTCCATTATTAAAAAGAAAAAAAAATCAATTTCAAACCCATCTTAATTTTTTTATCACTTAGTTTAGCTTAGAAATTAAATAAAAGGCTCCTCGAGAAGAGAGAATGACCCGAGTTGTGCCCTTCACTGTATAATTTGGTTTATTTTGATTTAACTTGAAGCGATTAAAGGTTTTAAATCAATGGTGCCGTTGCTGGGGAGTCAATTTATTTGACTCCTTGTTTAACTAAGTGTCAATTAAACAAAATTTTTTAACAGGGTTAATCTTTTGTGTGCCTTCTAGTTAGTTAGTTATAGTTGCCTGCATTTATTCATCATATAGGTTTAGTTTGCATTTGCATCACATATCATACATTTTGCACATTGCGGTTGAATTTTGTGTGCATGCCCCAAGGTAAAAAAGTTGTACCTAGTGATCTTGATCTTGACATCACTTTAAAACAGCTTAGGGGACAACTGAAAAAGAGTAAAGGGAAAGGAACAAGTGTACTAGTAAAATTCCCTTAGGACATCACATATCTGCTGAACCTAGTGCCTTTAGAGAACTTCATTATGACATAGGTGATCAATTCAATCAAAATTTAGATATGGAGATCCATAATGAGGATAAAGGAGAAAATAATGGTATTCCACATGGAAGAGAACAATTAGGGAAGTCACTACTTCTGGTATTGATTTAAATCATCTTGCTAATGCTGGACCTAACATGCATGCTAATTTTGAGATTAAAGGTTTATTGATCAATTCACTGCCTAAGTTTCATGGTTTGTCTGTAGAGGATCCGTATCTACATTTAAGGGAGCTCTACTTGAATTGTTCGAGTATGAAGCCAGTTGGAGCTTTTGTAGAGGACGTCATGTGGAAAGTCTTTCACCACTTATTGGAAGGCAAGACAAAGGAATGGTACATGAGCTTACCAAGACATGTAGCTGATGCATATCAATATTGGCAAAACTTACAGAAAGCTTTTCTTGAGAAGTACTTTCCTGCATCTCAAACTTCTGCTATGAGAAAAGAGATCAATTCAATTCTCCAAGATCCAGATGAGACCTTATATGAGTATTGGAACCATTTTCAAGACCTCTTGGCTCGATGCCCATGTCACCAGATTCCTGATGAGCAGTTAGCTCAAACTTTCTATGACGGTTTGAAGAAGAAAGATCAAGACAAGATTGACGCAGCAGCTGGTGGTGCTATCATTGATTTTATCGCTTCTGAATCTTAGGAATTGATCAAGAAGATGGCCCTAGCTAAGCAAACCTATAGGGAGCCAAGAAGGAATGCTAGAGGAGTTTATCATGTTAACTCTTCACCTCTACACATTCCTCAGCTTGACACCTTCACCGTTCAAATTTCTGCTTTGATGGCAAAGTTAGACCGGATTGCTTCTAAACCATCCATTCAAGAAGAAGTCAACTCGATTGGTATGGAATTGGTAACTCCAAGTTGTGATCTTTGTGGCTCATCTATGCATATCTCCTGTAATTGTCCATCTCAGTATGAACATGTCTCTGCCATGTATCATGGCTGCCCTAACAATCCCAAGTGGGATCCCTACTCAAATACATATAATGAAGGGTGAAGGCAAAATCCTAAATTTAGTTGGAGAGATAATGATAATAGAAGACAAAATATTTTTCAACAAGGGAATATTGGAGCTGGTACTTCTTCTAGCCAGTTTCAAGAATCTTCAAAGATGGTCATTCCACTCCAAGATAACAAACTTTCCTAATCTAAAAGTGATGAGACCAACCAATTGTTGAAGAGTATGGCTGCTCAACTTACTAATATGGACAATCGAATGATGGCAGATAAAGCTTTAAATGATAGTCAATTCTCCTCTATTTTGACAATCCTACAGCAAATGCAAGGTGATAGAGCAAGTAACAGTAACTAAATGGCAAATATTTGCAAGAAGTTGAAAGAGTTAGAAATGAAGAATAACACAGTACAATCTTACTTAACTCAAGTCTCCAATACTCTAAATGACTTGCAAGCTAAGAATGGGGGTGGTCTACCTTCTACCACTGTGATCAACCCCAAATCTATCAATGCCATTAAGTTAAGAAGTGGCAAGATGGTGCATTTCTTAGGAGATGGTGAAGACCATGTGGACAAGGAGATAGAAGCTGAAAGTCCACCCTTGAGCCTTATGAAATTGGATAACTCTGAAAGTATCAAAGAGAAAGAGATCTTAGAGAAGAAGAATGGCAAGGAAGTTGAGCAACCTCAAGTAGAGGAGCAACTGATTCTAGAAGAGGTTAATGAGAAACCTCCATCCATACATGAGAAGGGCAAATCAAGCATGCAAGGAGCCTTAATGCACAATGGTAGGGAGGTAAAAATTTCTGATATTCCTTTCCTTAAAGCTTACCTTAGAAATAAGAAGTTGCATGATAATAACACTAAAAAAGAAATGTTTGAGTTCTTTAGTAAGTTATATGTGAATATGCCTTTTCTCAAGATGATTAAGAGCATGCCTGCATATCGTAAGTTCCTTAAAGATCTTTGCACAAATAAGAGAAAATTCAAGCATAATGAAAGAGTCCAATTGATGAGTTCTAAGTAATAAAGTCAAGCGAGATCGTTCCCTCGAGGATTTGAGTAACAATTTAGTCAAGCAATGGGCTTGATGTGTTTAATTAAGTTGAATCGAAACAAAGTGTTGAGTGTGAGAAAGACAAATTCAAAAGATATGTTGATAACAACTAAAAATTACTGAACAAAACTATGATTCTTGTGAATTCAATCAATTAGAGTAAACCTAGGATTGTTTGATCCCGTTGTATATCATAAACTCCATCTCCTTCCTCTTCAATATTACTTTTATGAAATATATATATGTCAGCCTAAGGTTCAATGGCAGTTGATTAAGCTCTCTCGAGTCATAACCAAACTTATATCCTCCATTAAGATACACAATCTCTTGCTGTATTTAAGGGAAAATAATCATTAAACAGCCTCCTTAATTTGGCAATGCTAGGTTAGTAACTATATCTCTATGTTATTAACAAACCATCCATTTAACTCTTTAAACTTCAAGTCTAGCATAATTCTACCCAAGTTCTACAATTAGATTAACTCTCTCGAGCTTAATCTACTTGAACAGATTGTTCATAGTGCTAGCAAGTCATGAATATCAGTGAAAATAGGGAAGAATTAACACATATATACCATTAGCTACTAAAAGGAAGAAGGATTCAAGTTTAATCCATACAAAGGTGTGGAACAATCCTAGAATGAAAAAACCTAGCTACTCATGTTCAAAAACGAATTACAGATATCAGCATTCAGTGTAGTCATGACAGAATCACAGTAGAGAAAGGGAATGAATACAGAAAGATCAAGAAAACTGGAGTTGAAATCTCTTCCAATCTTTAATCCACTTGATTCTCCTTGATTTGTAGCAAATCCAAGCTTCAAGGACGTTTGCAGCCGCTTCCTCCGTCTTTCCAAATTGGGGATCCCCCTCTCAAACCCTGGGTTTTGCTTTTTATAGCTCTTCAAATGTCAGAACGCACAGCATCATTTGCGGGGGTTGGCCGTGGCCAGCCACTCTGTGGGTCGCAGCCAACAGGCTTCTGTTCATATATAGGCCGCGGCCCATGAGTTGGTTGGCCACGGCCAATAAGCCTCTGACCTCCTGTGGCTCATCTTGGCCGCGGCCCATGCCTTTCTATGCTGCTGTTGGTTCATCTTGGCCGCGGCCCATGAGAAGGCTGGCCGCGGCCCATGCCTTTCTGTTCCTCTGTTGGCCGTGGCCAGCAACCTTCCAGAGTTCATCTCCTTCTCTTTTCTACTCTATTCTCCTCCCAGTTTGCCTTTCCTTGGAATGGTTGATGGCTCCAACTTCCTTCACCTCTTTCTTACTGCACTTGGCTTTCTCTGGACCAGCTATGACTGAATCTGTCTCATTTCACACAAAGACTCACAAACACAGTTAAGCATTCATAGCAGTTATTTGAATAAAATCCTCCACATTTGCATTCTGCTACTTAATATGAGAAAGACACATTTCATCGACTTTAACGCTCTCGAACGCCCACTAATATACCCAAAGTGAGGTAAAAACAAGATGAAATGTGCAATTCTAACAAGAATTTCATAAGGTTAACAACCATAGGACTAGTTAACATAACTTCTACTTTGTTAGATTTAGGGGCTGCAATTAATGTGATGCCTAAGTCTTTTTACACTACTTTAGGAATCAAAGCTATTAAGCCTACCAGTGTTGTGTTACAGCTAGCTGACAGGTCATTTAGGCATCCGATGGCATCTTAGAGGACATATTAATCAAAGGTGAAAGACCTTATGTTCCCCGCTGACTTTTATGTCTTAGATGTGTCTAGTGAATTAGCTCATGATTCGACCCTTATTCTAGGCAGACCTTTCCTTAGAACAACAAACACCATTATAAATATGAAGGAGGGTGCTATAACTATGGAGGTTGGGGATCATAAAATCTGTTTTAATATGTATGAGGCCATGAAACACCCTTATGAGGATTATTCCTTGTTAGGCGTTAATGCTATTGATTTGACCATTGAGGATGCTAGAGATGAATGTGAATTAAGCTTGCATGATGATTTGACCATTGGTAAACATGATTTTTTTGAGATTGATGATGACATAGCTGCTTATGATGTATATTTTTCATTTCTCCCTTCTATACATTCTTTTTCTGATACTTGTAGTAGTGACGTGACTTGCCCTGATTTCGATATTAGTTGCATTCTTTCTACTTCACAAGTTTACACTTTTTCTTCTGATGATGCTAACTCTGCTTTTGCAGGTGATTATGGTTTGGAAAAAGGTTTGCTTCTTGAGTGTGCAGATACTTGTAATAAGGTGGAAGATGAGAATATAGTTGGAAGTGACTACAATAGCTCTCATAACCAAGAAGACAAAGAGAGTTTCCTTCTAGCTATTCCACCCTCTCATGCACTTAATCTGCAATAGCAGCAACCTTTGTCTAAGAATAATGGGCTTAAAGAGACTTATTCACTTGCCATTGCTCCTAAATCTATTATTTCTCCTCATACCTTAAAATATTTGCAATATATTCTCTCTAGTTGTGATGCATGTATGAAAGATGATAAACCCAAGTTTGTTGTTGTTATTAGTCAACCTTAAGTTGACTCAACACTTAGGAAGGTTAAGGAGTAAGATATGAATGCAAAGAAGCCTAATGCACACCAACCACCTGAGGTTACAAAGGGAAGTTCTCTGTACTCTCTTCAACTCCCTGAACTAATCCCTTCTACTGTTCAACTCCTATCCTTGAATTGAAACCTTTGCCTCCTAATCTTAAGTATGCATTCCTTGAGCATGATGATAAGTTGCCTGTAATTATTTCTACTGCTTTGTCTTATGATGAAGAGGCTAGATTGCTTTGTGTGCTTAGGAAGAATAAGTAAGCCATTGGTTGGACATTAGCTTATATCCCAGGGATTAGTCCATCTATATATACTCATAGGATTTTGCTGAATGAGGGTTCTAAGCCTATTAGACAACCCCAAAGGAAACTTAATCTATTGATCTTAGATGTTGTAAAGAAAGAGGTTACTAAGTTACTTAGTACCGAGATTATATATCCTATTTCTGATAGTGAGTGGGTTAGTCTTGTTCATGTGGTTCCAAAGAAGAGTGGGCTTACTGTTGTTAAGAATGAGCAAAGTGAGTTGATTCCCACTAGAGTACAGAATACCTGGAGGGTGTGTATTGATTTTAGAAAACTTAATGATGCCACTAGGAAGGACCATTTCTCTCTACCATTTATTGACTAAATGCTAGAGAGATTAGCGGGAAAGAGTCATTACTGCTTTTTAGATGGGTTTTATGGGTACTTTCAAATCCCTATAACTCCTGAGGATCAAGAGAAAACTACATTCACTTGCCCTTTTGACACTTTTGCTTATAGGAGGATGCCTTTCAGTCTTTGTAATGCTCCTGGTACTTTTCAATGTTGCATGATGTCAATCTTTTATGATTTCATTGAGCATTGCATGGATGTTTTTATGGATGACTTTACTATTTATGGTGACTTATTTAATGCTTGCTTGACTAGTCTTGATCATATCTTAGCATGATGCATTGAGAAGAAAACTTGTTTTGAATTATGAAAAATGTCATTTTATGGTCACTCAGGGCATAGTGCTTGGACATTTGATTTCTCGAAAAGGTATTGAAGTTAATAAAGCAAAAATTGAGGTGATTTCATCATTGCCCTACCTATCTTCACTTAAGAACCTTCGGTCAGTTTTAGGGCATGTTGGTTTCTACCAACGTTTTATAAAAGATTTTAGTCAAATTGTATGGCCTTTGTCAAAGTTACTACATAAAGATGTGGATTTTGTTTTTGATGATAAGTGTAAGCCAACATTTGATGAGTTGTAACATAGATTAGTCACTCCTCCTATTTTGGCTCCTCCTAATTGGGAACTTGCATTTGAGTTGTCTTGTGATGCGTCTAATATTGTTATTGGAGCAATGCTTGGCTAAAGAGATAGTGAGGTCTCCAAGGTCATAGCTTATGGCTCCAAAACATTAGACAATGCTCAGATTAATTACACAACTACTGAGAAAGAGTTTTTTGCCATTATATTTGCCTTGGATAAATTTAGATAATATCTAATCAACTCTAAAGTTGTTGTTTTCTTAAACCATGCAGCTGTAAGGTATTTATTCAAAAAGCCATAGTTTAAGGCAAGACTGCTCCTCTGGGCTCTTCTTATATAGGAAATTGATATTGAGATCAAGGATCAAGCTGGAGCAGAGAATCATGTAGCGGATCACCTTAGTCGGCTTCCTAATGATACAAGGGGAGCTGATTCACTACTATAAAAAGTACTTTTAACGTCACTAATTAACATCCGTTTTTAAAAAACAACAGTTGAAAAGGAGGCGGTGGCATTTTTGAAATTTTGACTTGTCTTTTAACGATTGTTTTTTGAAAACAGTCGTTGAAAGTCACTTTCAACGACTATTTTGAAAAACGGTCATTGAAAGTGTATACTTTCAACGACCATTTTTCAAAAACAATCGTTAAAAGTGTCTCAGATATGTTTTAATCCCAATTGTATCTCCTCTACTAGTCGCGCCTCTTCTTCTCAAATCCACCTCTGAGCCCTAGCCCAACCTCCAATCACATCATCTGGCCCCTCTCTGACCCCAGACGCAACCTCCAGCCTATTCTTCGACCCAATCGTGACCTTCACCTTCCTCTCTGCTAGAGTTCTCGTGAACCCTCTCCTCCTCAGCCTCATTTCGATAATCAAGAACATCCTCAGTCCATTCTCAAGAGTATAATATGCGTGGATCTTTAGCACTTCCAGTCTTTTAGCAAAGTAGTAACATTTGCTTGGGTGTTAATGAGGTTGTAATGACAACCCAGAAGATTAAGTATTTCCCTGAGCTTGAGAGTATTTGCAAAGCACTTGAGGTTTTTTCTACTTGCCTTTTTATATTTAATTTTTTGTTATCATTTTTAGAAGTTGAATTGCAATTATATTTGGGGTTTACTTCTTGAAACGAAAAGTTTGAAATTTTGTTTGAATGTTGCTCGTTGGAAATTTTATTTGAATGTTGCTCGTTAGAAATTTCTATCCCAAAACTTGAGTTCTGTATAATATTCTTTTTACAAAAAAATAGAGGGATAAAATGACCGTTTTTGCAAAAACAGTCGTTGTATGTCACTTACAATGACCGTTTTTACAAAAACAGTCATTGTAAGTCACAACATACAACGACTGTTTTTGCAAAAATAGTCGTAAGTCTCTTACAACGACTGTTTTAAAATGGTCGTCTATTTTAAAACTTTCAATGACACTTACATATACGTCCCTCTAAAAACAGTCGTCTAAAGGACATAAAAACGGACGTTAAAAGTCCATTATGTAGTAGTGATTGTTCTACTTTAGTCTGTGATAATTTTCCTGATATTGCTTTGTGTGTTGTGGAATTAAAGGAACTATAGTTTGTTGACTTGGTTAATTATTTAGTTTTAGGGTTGATTCCTGCACATTTGTCTCCATTTCAGGTAAAGCAATTAAAGCGAGAAGCCTAGTACTATGTCTGGGATGAGCCACACCTGTGGAGAATGTACAGTGATCAAATAATTCGAAGATGTGTACTTAAGGAAGAATTCCAGTCCATCCTTTCTAGTTGCCATTCAATGATATGTGGTGGACACTTTAGTGCTAACAAGACCTTTAAGAAAGTGTTAAAGGCTGGGTTTTATTGGCCTACCCTGTTTAAGGATGCATATTTATATTGTAAGGCATGTGATAAATGCCAATGGTTTGGGTGGGTTAGGTAAACGGCACGAGATGCCACAACAACCCATGCTTTTTTGTCAGGTATTTGATGTATGGGGCATAGACTTTATGGGCCCTTTTTCACCATCATCTAGGTTTACTTATATCTTGTTAGCTATAGATTACCTCTCTAGGTGGGTATAAGCCATTTCTACTAGAAAAGATGATGCCCAAACAGTTTCCAAGTTTCTTAAGACTAACATCTTTTATAGATTTGGAGTGCCAAAGGCTATAATAAGTGATAGAGATACCCATTTTTGTAATAGGATTGTCAATAATTTACTTGCTGAACTTAGAGTTACCAATAAAACGTCCACTGCTTATCATCCACAGACTAATGGGCAAGCAGAAATGTCCAACTGAGAGGTCAAGTAGATTTTGGAAAAGATCGTTAAGCCTTCAAGGAAGGATTGGAGCTCAAGGTTGGAAGAAGCACTATGGGCATATAAAAATGCATTCAAGACACCAATAGGCATGTCTCCTTATCGGCTTATCTATGGAAAAGTATGTCACATTCCGGTAGAGTTGGAGCATAAGACTTATAGGGCAGTGAAAATGTGCAATATGGCTATGGAAGAATCTGGCTTAGAGAGGAAGTTGCAACTACAGGAACTGGAGGAGATGTGATAGGAAGCTTATGAGAGCTCTTGCATCTACAAGGAGAAAACCAAGCAGCTGCATGACCAGAAGATTATGAGAAAATACTTCAAAGTTGGTGACAAGGTTCTATGCTTTAAAGCCCAATTTGCACTCAAGCCTAGAAAACTTAACACCAAGTGGCAAGTGATAGTAAAATATTGGCATATTTATTTTCCCTTATATGATGATTTTGTGGACGATATTTGAGATTAATGTAATAAATTTAGGTATAATTGATAAATACAGGATGATTTTGGAATAAATATTTTTATTACTATTATAATATTTATTTGTTTTCTCTTTTAATAGCCACACAATAAGAGGAGAAAGGAGATCAAAAATTGGACTGATGGGATTGCAAAAGGCTAATTATTGTAGCATCGGTACTATTCACTAGGGTACTATTCATGACGGCACTCACTATTCATGACAGAAGTGACTATAGCAATAAAAGCACTGTAGTAGCACGTGCGTTTCACTATTCCAGACACGGTTCACTACAGCAATGCGCTTTTCACTGTAGCAACGTGTTTTTAGACACTGTAGCAATGTGGTTTTTTCCCTATAAATAGAGATGAAAGCCAAGCACAAAATGCAAGAAGTGAGAGAAGTAGAGTTTTCCTTCTCTGACAATTGGAGGTCCTTCTCTGATAGGGAGAGATCTTTTCTCTGACAGTTCTAAATAAATTGTGTTATTTTCTAGATTTAATTTTATGTATTGTATTACTTTTTGCATGCCTCATAATTACTTCAAATCCTTGCTCCTTTCTACCCCTAACCACTTCATTAACTATTTAATTACGTTATAACTACCATTTAGACTCAATTTTGGCAGCATAACACCTAGCACTGTTCATCAGCACTGTTTTGTATTGTGGCGGCACTGTAGATCGGTACTGTTTTACACTATTCATCGGTATTATTTTACACTGTTCATCGGCACTGTTGCGCCCTGTTCAGCGCCCTGTTGGGTACTATTCCGAGACATTGTTTGGTACTGTTCTGAAACATTGTTGGTCACTGTTCATAGACACTGTTTGGAACTATTCTGAAACACTGTTTGGCACTGTTTAGAGACACTGTTTGGCACTATTTAGGGTGCTGTTTGGGGCTGTTTTCTCACTATTCAGGTACTGTTCCTAGTATCTTATTTAGTGTTTGGTTTTGTGCCCAAATTTGGGGATTTTCTCGTTAGATTGGACTTCTTTATTATTGTTATTCGCTTTTGGATTCTATGGCTGACTCTAAGACTCCTGAAATGTTACCCATGTCGGCTAAGATTACTTTCTCACAATTGAATTGGACTAATTATAGTGATTGGAGCACTACTGTTAAAATCTATATTATGGGTAATGAGAAGGAAGAATATTTAACTGATGAACCCCCTAGTGACAAAGAAAAACTGGTTACTTGGAAAAGGGCTGATGCTAGAATCTTATTTCAAATTAGAAATTCTATTGAACCCCGGATCTTATCTTCAGTGAGTCATTGTACTACTGTTAAGGAAATAATGAGTTATTTGGAATTTATGTTCTCTGGTAAAGGGAGCCTCACTCGTGTTCATGAAGTTTGTAAAGGTTTTTATCGCTCTCAGCAGCAGGGTCGTCCATTGAAGGACTTCTTTTTGCACTATAAGCGATTGTATGAGGAAATGAAAGTCCTCATGTCTCCACAAGCAGATCTTGCCACTCGTATTAAGAATCTAGAACTACAGGCCATTATTGGTTTTCTTGAAGCCCTTGATCCCTCTTATAAGACCATTCGCTCTCAAATTCTGTCTAGTCAAGAACTCCCATCTCTTAACGATATGTTCACCCGTGTTCTTCACGCTGATGGTATGACTCGTCCGTCTGTGGATCCAAATGCAAGTGCTTTGGCTAGTCAAAAATTATGGATCCAAACAGAGTTCCAGTACTCTACATATGACTTCTGGCAGTATTATCTGTAACTATTGCAAGGAACCTGGCCATATCAAGAAAAATTATCGTAAATTGCAAAATAAATAGCAGCGTGATCAGCAGCGTGGATTTGCTCATGTTGGCCAGAATTCTGATCAACCTGCACCTAGTTCGCCCTCTGCCGTGGCCTTATCCGCAGGTACTCTGCCCTCTGGTCTTGCTACTACTTCCTTGAAGTGGATCATTGATTCTGGTGTTACAGACCACATGACAGGTAACCATCACTTATTTTCATCGTATGCCCCCTATGCTAACCCATCTTCCATCGATGTTGCCAATGGTTCCCCTGTCCGTGTCATTGGATCAGGCATTGTTAACCCCACTTCCTCCATTACGTTATCCTCTGTCCTTAATATTCCTGATCTCACATTTAATCTTCTATCTCCCAGTAAACTAACTCGTCATTTGAATTGCTTCATTTCACTGTTCCCTGACCATTGTTTAATCCAGGATCTGTCGACGAAGCGTATTATTGGTAGAGGTTATGAATCTGGTGGGCATTACATTCTGGATAATCAGATGCCGCGTTCCGTTGCCTGCTCTGGTGGATCCTCTCCCTTTGAAGTTCATTGTCATCTTGGTCATGTGTTAATTTCGTCTTTAAAGAGGTTATATCCTCAGTTTTCTTCTGTGTTTGCTTTGGATTGTGAGTCGTGTTAGTTCGCCAAACACCATCGTGTTCATTTGGCCCCTCGAGTCAATAAACGGGCTGCGTCCCCCTTTGAGTTAGTACATTCTGATGTTTGGGGTCCTTGTTCAGTTTTATCTCAGACTGGTTATCGTTATTTTGTCACTTTTGTTGATGATTTTTCCCGAACAACGTGGCTTTATTTAATGAAACAACGCTATGAATTGTTTACTCATTTTCAAAACTGTGCTAAAATTTAAACTCAGTTCAATACTCCTGTCAAAATCCTTCGAAGTGATAATGTAAAAGAATATTTTTCCGCCCCTTTTTCTGATTACATGCATAGCCATGGTATTCTTCACCAATCCTCATGTGTTGATACCCCTACTCAAAATGGGGTTGCCGAAAGAAAAAATTGCCACCTATTAGAAACAGCCCGCGCTCTTCTGTTTCATTCTAGTGTTCCTTAACCGTTTTGGGCTGATGCCGTATCTACTGCATGTTTTCTTATCAATCGCATGCCTTCGGCTGTTCTTAGTGGTGACATTCCCTATTCTGTTTTGTTCCCCACCACTAAGCTCTTCCCTGTTGATCCAAAAATCTTTGGTTGCGTTTGTTTTGTTCGGGATGTTCGTCCAAGTGTTAGTAAACTTGATCCCAAGTCTTTAAAGTGTGTATTCCTTGGTTATTCTCGCGTCCATAAAGGTTATCGGTGTTACTCTCCTAATCTTTGTCGTTATCTTGTGTCCACTGATGTCACCTTCCATGAGTTCTCTTCTTTCTTCCAATCTTCAGTCTTCTCTGCGTCTCCTTCGGTCATTGATACGGAGGATGATTTCTTAGTTTATCATGTCCCACCAGTTCAGGCTGTTGTTTCGGTTCCTGCTATCATTACTGAGACTGATCCAACCAATTCTGCACCTCTGTTAGTAGATGCTTCACTGTTAGATTCTGTTCCTGTGACCCCAGACCCTCCAGCTCCTGCCCCTGATATAGTTGTACCTGATTCTGCTATTGACCCGTCTAATGACCTCCCTATTACCCTCAGAAAAGGTATCCGCCCCCATTGTCCTCCTAAACGCTATGTTGACTGCACGTATCCTATATCAAACTTTGTGTCTTACCAACACTTATCTCCTATTTCTTCTTCCCTTGTGGCCACCCTTGAGTCCATCACCACCCCTACCACCCTTGACCAAGCCTTAGCCCATCCTCGTTGGCGTGCTGCGATGGAAGAAGAAATGATGGCCGTTGACAAGGCTGGTACCTGGACTCTTGTTGATCTACCTTCTGGGAAGAAGGCCATTGGGAGTAAGTGGGTATTTGTGGTTAAGACTAAGGCTGATAGTTCCTTGGACCAACTAAAAGGTCGGCTTATTGCTAAAGGGTATGCTCAAACTTATGGCATTGACTACTCTGAGACTTTCTCCCCGGTCGCTAAGTTCACTTCCATCCGTCTTCTTGTCTCTCTAGCTGCCACCTATCATTGGAATTTGCATCAGTTGGATGTTAAGAATGCCTTTTTGAATGGTGACCTTCTTAAGGAAGTTTATATGGAGTAACCTCCTAGTTTTGTTGCTCAGGGGGAGTATGGGAAAGTGTGCTATCTCAGAAAGTCATTGTATGGTCTAAAACAGAGTCCACGTGCCTGGTTTGATAGATTTTGTAACGTGGTTCAGAAGTTCGGATTGAGCCAAAGCAAAAGTGATCATTTTGTGTTCTATCAGAAGACCGATGCAGGTATGATTCTTCTGGTTGTATATGTTGATGACATTGTGATTACAGGGAGTAACACTTCTGGAATTTCTGAGCTTAAAGTCTTTCTCAACCTCCACTTCCAGACAAAAGACTTAGGATCATTGAAGTACTTTCTGGGTATTGAAGTTATGAAAAACAAGAAAGGTATTCTGTTGACTCAGAGGAAGTATGTTCTCGACCTCCTAAAGGAAACTGGGAAGCTTGGAGCTGCACCAAGTAGCCTTCCCATGATTTCAAATCCATACTTGGACTTGAATGATAGTATGTTTGATGAACTTCCAGATGACTTGAAAAAGAAGATTGATCCAGAGAAACTGAAGACATTTGCATATCCTGAGAGATATAGAAGATTGGTTGGAAAGCTGAATTATCTGACAATAACTCGTCCGGATATAACCTTCTCGGTTAGTGTACTTAGTCAATTTATGGCATCTCCAACAGTGGCACAGTGGGAAGCCTTAGAACATATCTTGTACTATCTGAAAGGCTCCCTAGGTCGGGGCATTCTCTATTCGGATTTTGGGCACACTAAAGTTGAGTGTTTCTGTGATGCGGATTATGTAGGATCCAAGGCCACGAGATGATCCACTACGGGTTATTGTGTATTTGTTGGTGGCAACCTGATATCTTGGAGGAGTAAGAAACAAGGGGTTGCATCTAAATCAAGCACAGAGGCAGAATACAGAGCTATGTCACAATCCGTACAAGAAATTGTATGATTACTTCAGCTCATGAAGGAAATTGGCATTGTCACGACATTACCTGCGAAGCTTTGGTGTGACAATAAAGCAGCGCTTCATATAGCATCAAACTCTATGTTCCATGAGCGGACGAAGCACATTAAGATCGACTGTCACTTCATTCGGGACAAGATCAAAGAAAATGTTGTATCTACAGGACATGTGCGATCGGACGACTAGCTAGCAGATCTTCTGACAAAAGCGTTGACTGGGATATGGGTTGAGTATCTTTGTAACAAGTTGGGCATGATTAACATATATGCTCCAACTTGAGGGGGAGTGTTAAGGAAATATTTTATCATTATTATTAGATCAATTAGTATAATTAGCGGGATTGATTGACAGTTACGATTCCCTCATTTAGGAGCAATTAATATTTAGACTCCTCACTTTTGTATATATATAGTACCTTCCTGTGAATAGAAAAGACACAATTCTTTTAGTATTCAGTTACTTTCGTAACAGTTTGCATTACGATCGCACCAATTAACATGGACTTCCTAAGCCCTTTGCAGTATACTCCTCAGTTCATGCATGAAGAAGATCAGCCCATTTGCCCTCATCTCCATTATCACTATTCAAAATCTCCGAGAGATCCAAACAGTCAAACTCAAGTATAATACGTCTCAATCCCATATCCCATGCAATCTTTAACCCCCATAATGCACCCCACACTTCAGCACTAAAACTGCATCCTCTGCGTACTTTGTAAAGAAAGCCACCCAATTCCTCCCCTTGACTGTTTCACAGGATACCGCCGCATGCTGCAACATTATCTTCTTTACATTATGCCCCATCAACGTTGACTTTAATGAAACCAACATCAAGAGCTTTCCACCATTGTTTAGTGTAATCTAAATAATCTTGAAACATGATTTACATTCATAATTCTCAAACGAGAAGATTACAAGATATATATATACACACAAGAACAGAGACAAAGCGAGCATAATTGATGGAGTAGGTGAAGAAATAATCAAAGATTTTCACCACCGACTTGCTTCTTCAACAATGTCATGCTATTGTCTAATCTATATTCACATGATAACTTCTAACACTCCCCCTCAAGTTGGAGCATATATATTTATCATGCTCAACTTGTTACAAAGATATTAAACCCTTGTCCCATGTAAGGCTTTTGTCAAAAGATCTGCCAGTTGATCGTCGGACCGTATGTGCCCTGTAGATACAATATTTTCTTTGATCTTATCACGAATAAAATGACAATCAATCTCAATACGTTTTGTTCGTTCATGGAACACAGAGTTCGATGCTATATGAAGTGCTGCTTTATTGTCACACCATAATTTTGTAGGCAATGTTGTGGTGATTCCAATTTCCTTCAAGAGTTGAACTACCCATATAATTTCTTGTATTGACTGTGACATGGCTCTGTATTCCGCTTTTGCACTTGATTTTGACACAACTCCTTGCTTCTTACTTCTCCAAGATATCAAATTTCTACCAACAAACAAACAGTAACCTGTAGTGGATCGTCTTGTAGCCTTGGATCCTGCATGATCCGCATCACAAAAACACTCAATTTTAGTGTGCCCATAATCTGTATAAAGAATACCAAGACCTGGAGAACTTTTCAAATAATGCAAGATATGTTCTAAAGCTTCCCATTGTACCACCGTTGGCGATGTCATAAATTGACTGAGCCTACTGACTTAGAAAGTTATATTAGGACGAGTTACTGTAAGATAATTCAGTTTCCCAATGAGTCTTCTATATCTCTCAGGAAATAGAAATGGCTTCAATTTCTCTGGATCAATCTTTTTCTTCAAATCATCAGGAAGTTCATCAAAAATACTGGCATCAAGATCTAGGAAAGGATTTGAAATCATGGGAATGTTGCTTGGCACGGCTCCAAGCTTTCCAGTCTCCTTCAAGAGATCGAGAACATACTTCCTTTGAGTTAAAAGAATACCTTTCTTGCTTCTCAAAACTTCAATACCTAGAAAGTATCTTAATGACCCCAAATCTTTTGTCTGAAAATGAGAGTTTAGGAAGACTTTAAGTTGTGAGATTCCAGAAATATTACTTCCTGTAATTACAATGTCATCAACATATACTACTAAAAGAATCATCCCTGAATCAGATTGCTGGTAGAACACAGAGTGATCACACTTGCTTTGACTTAATCCGAATTTCTTGACTACATCACAGAATCTATCAAACCAGGCATAAGGACTTTGCTTTAGACCATACAACGACTTCCGAAGGTAGCACACTTTCCTATTCTCCCCCTGAGCAACGAACCCAAGAGGTTGCTCTATATAAACGTCTTCAAGGAGGTCACCATTTAAAAATGAATTCTTAAAATCTAACTGATGTAAATCCTAATGATATGTGGCAGTAAAAGAGATTAGAAGACGAACAGAGGTGAGATTATCCACAGGAGAGAAAGTCTTGGAATAATCAATACTATAGGTTTGTGCATACCCTTTAGCAACGAGCTGTGCTTTTAATCGTTCCAAGGAACCATCAGCGTTAGTTTTAACAACAAATACCCATTTACAACCAATAGCCTTCTTTCCAGGTGGGAGATCAACAAGAGTCTAGGTACCAGCCTTGTCAAGGGCCAAAATTTCATCTTCCATTGCGGCACGCCAACCAGGGTGAGTTAGGGCTTGGTGAAGAGTAGTAGGTTTGGAGATGGAATCTACTGTGGCAATAAGGGATAAGGAAGCAGGGGACAAATTTTGATAGGATACAAAAAGATGAGATGGGATAGGTACAGTCAGCATATCGTCTAGGGGGACAATGGGGACAGGTACCTTTCCGGAGGGCAATGGGCAGGTTATCAGTGGTAGCAACAGGAGAATCTGGAACAGGCGGTTCAGTTATAGCAAGGGGAAGATTGACAGAAATAGAACTAGGAACGAGGGACGTTGCAACAGAATCAATCGGTGAAGTAGGAACTAGGGAAGGTGAAACATTGGCAACATTAGCATCATTGATGATATCAGGTTCTGTAATAGTAGCCTGTACTGGGGAGATAGGGACAGAATAAACCAGGATATCATCAGGTTCATCTATGACAAAGGGAGACTCAGAGACGAGCGAAGATGTGAAGAAAGGAGAGGACTCATAAAAAATAACATCAGTAGACACAAGATAATGATGAAGGTCAGGAGAGTAACATCTATAACCTTTCTGAACTCAAGAATAGCCAAGAAAAACACATCTTAAGGACTTGGGATCAAGTTTACTAATACTAGGACGGACATCCCGAACAAAATAAACACAACCAAAGAGTTTTGGATTAATAGGGAACATCTTAATAGTAGGAAACAGAATAGAATATGGAATATCTCCTCCAAGAACAGCCGAAGGCATACGATTAAGGAGAAAATAGGCAATTGACACGGCATCAGCCCAAAAACTTTTAGGGACAGAGGAATGAAACATGAGAGCTCGTGCAGTTTCTAAGAGATGTCGATTCTTTCTCTCAGCAACACCATTTTGAGCAGGGGTATCAACACAAGAGGATTGGTGGAGAATACCATGATTTTGCAAGTAGTCGGTGAATGGGGCGGAAAAATATTCTTTTGTATTATCACTACATAAGATTTTCACAAAAGTATTAAACTGGTTTGAATTTCAGCACAGAAATTATGAAAGTGAGTAAATAATTCAGAACGATGTTTCATTAAGTAAAGCCAAGTGGTACGAGAAAAATCATCAACAAAGGTGACAAAATAACGATAACCAGTCTAGGACATAACGGAACAAGGACCCCAAACATCATAATGTACCAACTCAAAAGGGGATGCAGCCTGTTTATTGATGCGAGGTGACAAATGAACACGATGATGTTTGGTAAACTGACATGACTCACAATCTAAAGTAGACACAGAAGAAAATTGAGGATACAACTTCTTTAAGGATGAAAGTGACATATGACCAAGACGACAATGGATATCAAACAAGGATGACCTACTAGAACAAGCAACAGAATGTGGAACCATATCATCAAGAATGTAATGGCCGTTAGATTCATAACCTCTACCAATAATCTGCTTCGTCGACAAATCCTGAATTAAACAGTGGTCAGGGAATAATGAGATAAAACAGTTCAAATGATGAGTTAATTTACTTGGTGATAGAAGATTAAATGTAAGATCAGGAATATTAAGAACAGAGGATAATGAAATAGATGGAGTGGGGTTGACGGTGCCTGAACCAAGCACACAGACAGAGGATCCATTGGCCACGAATATGGAGGATTGGTTGGCATAAGGAACATACGATGAAAATAACTGATGATTACCTATCTTATGATCTGTAGCGCCAGAATCAATGACCCACTTTGTGGAGGTAGTAGCAAGACCAGAAGATGAATTACCTGCAGTGAGTGCTCTTACAGATGATGGACCAGTATCTGATGGATCAGGTGTCTGTGTAATATGGGCAAAACCACGTTGCTGATCACGTTGTTGCTTATTCTGTAATTTTCTACAATTTCGCTTAATATGACCAGGTTCCTTACAATAATTATAGATAATAGTTGCAGAGTGCATATTTGGAGCACCGCTATATCCCTGTTTGGAATTAAATGGCTTGTTGTCTAATGGTCCACGCCCAGCTAAAGCACTGGCATTCAAATCATTAGACGGACGAACCACACTATCATCACGAAGTACCCTGGAGAACACTTCTTCAAGAGATGGAAGCTCCTGACTAGCAAGAATTTGAGATCGAATGGTCTCATATGAAGGATCAAGAGCTTCAAGAAAACTAATGATTGCCTGTAGTTCCATATTCTTAATTCGTGTCTGAAGATCCGCCTGTGGAGACATGAGTACTTTCATTTCTTCATATAACCTCTTGAAGTCTAAGAAGAAATCCTTCAATGAACATCCCTGTTGTTGAGAACGATAAAAACCTTTACAAACTTCATGAATCCGAGTAACATTACCTTTACCGGAAAACATAAACTCAAGATAATTCATGATTTCTTTGACTGTGTTGCAGTGACTAACAGAAGGTAGAATTCGTGGTTCAATCGAGTTTCTAATTTGAAAGAAAATACGAGCATCGGCCCTTGACCAGGCCAAACTCTTGTCATCATCACCAGAAGGGGGTCTTGAGTTAAGTGGACTTCCTTTTCAATGCCCAAAAGATATAGCTTGACAGTTTTGTTCCAGTCACTATAATTTGTCCAATTCAATTTTGAATCGGTAATTTTAGCGGACATAGGTAACATATCCAATGGTTTAGATTCAGCCATGTGGAATAGTTAACCATGATAGTAAGCAAAGATAAGCTTAAGGTACGTAAAGGAAGAATGAGGTCACAGATGCTAACAATTCCCGAACAAAAAAATTGAAAGCAAGTCACATCAACAAGTAAGCCACAACCAAGACCACACCAAAAATTGGAATCCTACCTTAACAAAAATACTCTTGAGAGTAGAAGAACACCAAATTGAACCAAGGACAAAGGAAGGAACTGAAATTCCTCAGAAAGGAGTCACGGAGCTCCCTGGTTCTTCACAAAATCATAGAAAAGGCAAAAATTCAAAGTTAGAATCAGACCAGATGGGTACCAGGGATGGAACGGGGTGGATGAGTCGGTCGGAGCGCCGTTGGAATCATTGGAAAAGCTCGCCGGAATCTTACTCACGCGCCGGCTCGTGTCGTCGACGGCGGAAGAACCAGCAACGCGTTGAGGCTCACCCCTGGTCGGAAATGGATGCCGCTTCAGGGTAGCACCAATTTTGAGCTTATGAATTTGATGGTGAGGCGCGTGTAGTGTAGTAACTTGCGGAGATGATATATCTGAGACTTGGTTCAAAGTGTGTTTGGAGGTGTTAACGGAAAGATGCAACACTCTTTTGAAATAGAAAATCTGAACTGAAAACAAGGTATGGCTCTAGTACCATGTAATCTAAATAATCTTGAAACGTGATTTACATTGATGATTCTCAAACGAGAAGATTATAAGATATATATATATACACACAAGAACAGAGACAAAGCGAGCATAATTGATGGAGTAGGTGAAGAAATAATCAAAGATTTTCACCACCGACTTGCTTCTTCAATAATGTCATGCTACTGTCTAATATATATTCACATGATAACTTCTAACATTTAGCTTGCGATGGGGATCCCACCCAATACCATTTGTCGTCCCCCATTGTGCACAAGCATTCACCTTAGCGATCAGACCAGTCGCGCTTTCCTGAGTCTTGTTAAAGATTCAAGCATTTCTTGCCTGCCATAACTGGAGACAAGCGAGAGTAAACCAAACATTCCATTGTACTCCATTTAGTGTCCTGCGATGGCTTAAGTTAGATTTTAGCTAGTGAAACATATCTCTGTGAGAAAAGAATGGGGTGAGGTATGGCTGCGGGATCACTCTTGACCACACTTCTGATGCTAACATACATTCTCGTAACACATGAATAATGCTTTCAATACTAGTCGCACAAGCAGGACATGAAGCGTCTGTTGGGAGGCCACGAATAAAGCGAGTCTCGTTGGTTAACAATCGATTTCTTGAACACAACCATACAAACGTCTTACAACGCTGCGGTACATGTAGTTTCCATAAACACTTCTAGAGCCCAGTATTATCTTCTTCGAGTCTCTCTGTCAAGCTCTGGTATGCAGACCTTCTAGAAAATACTCCTGACGATGACTACCTCCATGATGGACTATTTGCCGCATTCAATGAACACCGATGGTCTATAATACCACATGAAACATCAACTCAGAGATAAGGCTCAAATAAGTGCTTCTGCCAAACACACGAGGCATTTTTCATATCGTAAACCATGACATCAAGCAGGACGGAAGGAACCTCCTGGGTAACAACATCCTTTAACCGCATGCCATTTTCCAACCAAACGTCTTTCCAGAACCTAACCATATTACCAATCCCCACTTGCCAATTTAATCCATCCCGAAATTCTTCCCAGTGTTCTTTTATGCCCTCCCAAACTCTCGAGCCAGACCTTCTCTTATCAATCTATGGAAGAAGATCATCTCCACATTTGTATTTTTCTATCATCAGTCTCACCAATAATGCATCCCTTCGTTTAAGCATTGCTCATCCGAACTTCATCATGAGGGCATCATTCTGCGGTCTTGCCTTCCTTAAACCCAAACCTCCCTCCTCCATAAAAATCAAGTTGTTGTAGTTGAGAATGCTAGGATTATTTTTGCATCACCATCTAACCTAAACAAATTTATAAATGATGGCAGCTTTATGGAAAGGACACAAAAAGTTACTTCCAAATGAGGAGTCTGATACCATTAATTGCTTTAATGGAATTCTCTTATCAATTCTTGTAGAGGTTGCTAAATATTGATAAAATTCTGGCAGGCTTACTTAAAGGATGCGTTTGTCTATTGCCGTGAAATGAAGGCTCCGAAAATTGAAGATTCTTTATTCTGGGGTAAGCATAAAAGTCTAATGGTGGTAGCTGAGAATGCTGGGATTATTTCTGTAGCACCATCTAGCCTAAACAAATTTGCAAATGATGGTAATTTTTTGGAAAGGACACTAAAAGGGTTACTGCCAAGCATTTCTCATACTTCTAACTAGGAGTCTAATACAATTAATTGTTTTTTTGATACAACTAATTGCTTTTATGGAATTCTCTTGTCAATTCTTGGAGAGGTTACTGAATATTGATAAAATTCTGGCAGGCTTACTTAAATAATGTGTGGCACAGTGAAATGAAGGCTCCAAAATTAAAGGTTCTTTGTCCTGGGGAAAGGGTTATAGTCAAGCTGTTACACCTGAGGATGCTAGGATTTTTTTTTGCAGCAGCATCTAGCATAAACAAATTAAGAAAAAGATGGTAGCTTTTTGGAAACAAAACTAAAAGGGTTCCATCCAAGCATTTCCCTTATTTCTAATTAGGAGTCTGATACCACTAATTGCTTTTCTGATAACTAACTTTTTTAATCTAAATAAATGAGGTAAATATGTCTTATATTAAGGACCGGAGGGAGTATATGTAAAATATGAGTATTAACTATATGGTTGCCTTACTTTGAAAACTAATACAAAGGGATACCTATTAATTATGTATTGATATTGCCTTCAATCAGCGCAAACTTCGTGCAATACATATATAAAGTATTAACTAACTGTATCAACAAAAGTTGTATACATTAACAAAATTGATTAAATTAAAGTTCATTGTGCAGTACATATATATAAAGTATTAACTAACTGTATTTGATTCAATTACATTAACATAAATATGGCTTTCTCCAACACTTAAGGTCTATAAAAGAAAACATAGCAGCCACGATTAGATCCAATAAGTATTACATAGAAATATCTACAAGTCAAAAGTGAGTTCAAAAGAGGCACAGGATCACTTTCATGGAGCTGCGTTGTACAGTCAAAGGGCTCCCACTCTTTCAAGAAGCTGAAAACTGTTTGTTTTTAAAGTAATTTAATTAACCTTCTTAATATTTTTTTAAAAAAATCAACTATATCTTATATTTAGGACCGGAGGTAGTATTAATGTTTTCTCAATTAGTGTTTCACACAAGCTAATGGCTCGTTCACAAGTACTCCTCCTGTCCTTAATATAAAACGTATTTATTTAATTTGATTAGATTAAGGAAGTTAGTTAATATAACATGTATTTTCTAAAATACGCTAATCATCTTCCATAATTTCCTTATTGTCTCTCCTCATTGATTATTGTTGCGGGAGCATCAATAGGGGTAAATTAGGAAAAGATTGATAAATATAAAAACTTTATCTTATATTTAAGATCAAAATCAACTTTCTAATTATGTACTATATATTAAAGATCCGAGGGAGTAATTTATAGCTTTCGTGATGAGCCGAATGCTCCCTCTTAAATGCAAACGCACGGACTTATTCCTTTCATCTCTATATAATGCTAATGACATAAAGCAAGCCAACGCAATCTCTTTTGTTTGGGTTAGTTAGTAAATTACTAAATTGGTTATATATGAGTACTTGCTCATTTATTGCATGCAAGTATTGGTTTTAGGTTTAAGGTGTAAAATTAATGGCGAACTATTTTTTTAGGAGTACATAACATAATTAATTATTTTAAAGTGTAAAAGGAGATATGATCAATTTTTTTATAATAAATATAGCAATGCGGTTAACTAAATTTAACTTCCGTCCCTTTTAATGTTGTGGGACCCACAAGTGTTCCACGTGGCTTATTCTTTGCATTAAGGGCTGAAACGTGGCAGGTGAAGTATTGAATATCTTATTCCTCTGCAACAACAACAATTCAGCATCATCGACTAGAATCACAAGATTAAACAAACCTGGAAGAAGAGGAATACCACAAGATTCTAAGTCCGGATCCTTACCACCTCAGCCATTACCTTCATCTGAATGGAGAAGACGAGAAGGGTCAGGATTCATCAATATCTCCATCTCACAAGAAGTACTCTTATCTCCTTCATCCGTCACCACCGCCTTCTTATTTTTCCATTGAATATGCAATAAAGATAGGGGAGAGTGTCACATTGTTCGTTCCACCATACAGAAAGGCTGTCACAATAAGGTTTGTACAGCCAAGGGACCCAAAGAATAGAGATCGGCGAGTTTGTCTCTCTGCTCATACCACCATTCAATTCTACAATGTCCAAGACCCGGCTATGACCGCCCCAGCAAAGCCGTCGATTGGCTCATTAAGAATGCCAAAGCCGCCGTAGATGACCTTGCCAAGCTTCCGGCATGGAACCCCAATTTGGTGAATCAAAATGCCTTTGGAAGCTTCATGGATTTCCTGAGATAAAACCATCTCTTCCTCGACGGATTTGACAGAGAGAAATTGTCGATAGGATAAGACGATTTCACTGCCAAGGAGGCTTGGATTATTCCCATGGGTTTTTTCCATGCTTTTCGCCGATCGGTACTGCTGGGAATTGTGGCACTGCTTCGAGGTTGTTCAGACGGAGAGAAGGGTAAAGAAGGTAATCTAATAATTTATTTCTCTTCTTTTTTTCCCTCCTATTTCTTTTATAATAAAATAATGATACCTTTATTTGAAAGTCAGCTATGCCACGTTCCAACTTTGTCATATCAACATTCAAACAATTGCTACATCAGCGATTTTGGTTAAATATTTTTTTTCCATCCGTATTTATAACGGCTAGTTAATGGCATTGTTATATTTACTATCAAAAAAGTTGATGAAATCTATTTTTGCATATCAAAATAGTTAATTGTGTTAGATGTCCATAAAAAAATAATTTATTGCTAAAATTTGCACTCTAACCCTTAGGTTTATATCTTTTTGGCTAACTTCTGCCTTTGGTTTACCAAGTACTTCTCCAACACGTTATTACCAATCTGGTGCAATAAATTATAAATTAGTGGGCGAAAAGAATTTCACAGCTAACACAGAGGGAAAAAAGGATAAAAACAAAAAGTAAAAAGGAAAACTAATAGCCTTTGATCAGTCCTCGTTTATTTAATATTACTATATATAAGACATTGTTAACTAATTCACACAACTAAAATAATATTGGTTAAGTCCCTCATCTTAAATTAATAAAAAAGTTACCTATTTTACTCTTATTAGAGATTATGATTTTCAAATATGCACATAATATCTATTACCTTTTCTCTCTCTTGTAATGAATAAAAGTGAAAAATAATCATTAATTATTTTGTCAATCTCTTATATTTTAGATTAAAAAATTCTTGTAAAAGACTTCTTATATAATTAGAGGGAGCAATATTACTCTGGAAGTGTTTTGAGGTTCAATGTTATCCGGAAGTATTAGAATAGAACAATGTTGCCCTTTACCATTTAAAAGTTAACAATCAACGTCTATTTTTTAACGGACGTTAACTTTTTAATGGTCAATGTTAGTTTTTTAACAGTATAGGGTAACATTACTGTATTTTGAAATTGTTGATGCAACATTGAACCTAAAAAAACTTTTGACACAACATTATATTGCTCCTCAACAAAATCTTCCAAGATAAATTTGCATATTAACCCTAAAAAATACATTAAAAGCAAAATTGCACCACAAAATATTTTAGAAAAAATACTTGAAGTTGCAAGATCAAACTTAACCCTTCACATGATTACCTCCATGGTCAAACTAATCCCTCCATCATAATGATCATTTTACGAGTACAGTTTAGAAGGTCTGCACTTAATACGTCAGTAAAGCACTATCTAAGTTCTGAACTACATGTACACAACTGGGATTAAAACAGACTTTGCATTGCAACTGGGATTAAACACAACTGCGAGTAATACTCATATTTTAAATAGTTGAGTTCTCTATCTTCTTCTAGCTCCCTATCAAATTCATGTGTGTAAAACTCTTAATCCTCAAAATGAAGCCATATACTCCTATTAGAAAAAACATGTCATATGTGAGCAAGCCAAGAGAGTGTGGTTTCTTATAACTAACAATATATATTATACTATGTTCTTCTCTGGTAATTTGCAGGAATGGCTTAAATGGAATTTGCAAAATTCCCCTGGGAACAGGAGGATGAACAGATGGCCATGGCAAAGAGTGTTCAGTACTGTATGCTGGCTCCTATGGAAGAACCGATGCAGCTGGACACTTGAAGGGAGAGCTGACAACCAGAGTCAGATAGTTCACAAATGTTTGTATCATCTCTTCGAAGGAGTGGATAATGGCAGCTTCTGTCATCAAATTTTCCAAACTCCAGATAGGGGAACTGACCGCTGGCAACCTCCAGATCCGGGTTATGTACGTGTGGATGTAGATGGGTCTAGAGATAACAACGGACAAGCGGCCTGTGGTGGGGTCATAAGGGATCATCAGGGCAACTGGTTATGTGGATTCCAACAGAGGCTAGGGCATAATAACTCGGCTGCTGCGGAAATTCATGCGATTCACTGCGGACTTCAGTTATGTAAACAGTTGGGTTTTACCAAGATCAGGCTCTTTACAGACTCTTTGCAAGCTATTCATCTGTTATCTATAGATGGTGGCACTGCTCACCCTCTATTTGATGTACTCTTAGAGACTAGATCCCTCATTTATAGGGACTGGGACTTGGCGATCACTCATGCCCACAGAGAGACTATCCGTTGGGCTGACTATTTAGCTAGGAAAGCTCAGTTGAGCAATCAGGATTTTTTGGTGATACCAGCATCCCCGGTGGAATGCAACCAACTCTTTGCGATAGATTGTGGTGGAATACTACAGGATCATTCGGTGATGCAGACTTCTTAGCATTCTTGTAACTCTTCAAGCTTTGCTTGCCTTTGTACGCAAAAAAAAAAAGAAAAAAAGAAAAAGCATGTCATATTAACTAACTCATATAACTTTCTTAATCTAATTAAATTAGGTAAATATGTCTTATATTAAGGATCGAAGGAAATATATGTAAAATATGAGTATTAATTATATGGTTGCCTTACTTCGAAAACTGATACATAAGGATGCCTATTAATTATGTATTAATATTGCCTTCAATCAGCACAAACTTCGTGCAATATATATGATAGGTATACCTCAATTGTCAAGTTACTACATTAACAAAAGTTGTATACATTAACAAAATTGATTAAAGTTGATTTTGCAGTACATATATATAAAGTATTAACTAACTGTATTTGATTGCATTACATTAACAAAAATACGGCTTTCTCCAACACGTAAGGTCTATAAAAGAAAACATAGCAGCCACGATTAGCTCCAATAAGTATTACTTAGAAATCTCTACAAGTCAAAACTGAGTTTGAAAGAGGAACAAGATCAGTTTCATGGAGCTGTTTTGTCCAGTCAAAGGGCTCCCACTCTTTCAAGAAGCTGACAACTGCTTGCTTTTGCATGTCCACCGCCTCATTACGATGGCGCCGGTACATGCCTTCCTTAGCCAAATGCAGCATCCCTCTGAAGACATTAAGGCCGAGGTTGCTCCCGAATTGCTTCTCATAATCAATGGCGTGCACAAATCCCTTGTTAAGCCTAAACTCAACGTACAAGTATGAAAAATGAGCAGGAATAGAATTCCTCAATCCTTTTTCACTTGTATCAATGAGTTTCTTAGAGTTGTAACTAAACTAGAAAGAAAAGGCATGATTTATTATTATTATAATAATAATAATATAGAAAGCCAAGAAAGATCAACACTAGTAGCCAAAACATCATTTAACACCACTACAGAAAGCACTTTTAACATCCTTTTTTTGGCCTTTTCTTCATTTCTTTTAAGGGGGATGCCTATGTAAGAGACGTAGTAAAGTCTGACTACAACGTCCGTTAAAATATGAACACTATAAAACACTCATGGTATCCCTTTTTTCAAAAGGGATGCCGTAAATGTCTTACAGTATCCCTTTTTTTTTTTTTTGTAAAAGGGACGTCGTAGGGATAACGTCGTAAGGTCCATATTTATGACTTCCCTTTTTGAAAAAAAGGGGCATTGTAAGTCCTTTTTTTTGAAAAAAAAAAAAAGTTTTTTTTGGATTGGAATCACCTCTAATAAAATAAAAAAAAGCCTCTATAAATTTAGTTCTGGCAAATAAACACCATCTCCTTATAAAATATAATCCATTGATATTAAAAATAAACATCCCAACAATCAAACATACACACAAAAGAAGAAGAGAAGAAGAAGATGGGAAGGGAATGAATATTGTTACTGATGAAAGTACGTAGATACAAACGAACACACACAAAAGAAGAAAAAAATTGAAGGCATTATGACATCAAAGCTTTTCAATCATGAGTGACATTTTAATTTGATACACACATGCATACAGGTGCCATGCGTGCATGCATTTTAATTTGTAATTATCATGCATCTCAATTCCTTATATTTAGCCCCCATCTATCTTAATTGGAGTATATATTTAGGTGTGTGTGTGTGTATAATTTGGTGTATTAGGACGGTTTTTACTAGGACGTACATGACAGAACCAAACCAGCATATGCCAAGCCAGCATAACTAAAGCATATGCCAACTGAGCTTTTGGTTTCCAACCGTAACAACGCATGCTCACAGTGTGTGATCCACCATAGAGATTTCAATAGGAAGCCCGGTGCTCATTTTAGACCATATTAGAGCCTGCAAATATGAATAAAGCTAATAAATCATGACAATAGCACAGTATCGCAAAGGAAACCTTAAGGGTAGAAACCATACATACCTTGCGTGTGACCCTGTAAAAAGAAGCCTCACCTCGACCCTTGACTCCCTTGTAAGCTGCAGGCTCGTTCACTTTCTTTCCTAGGGCAGCATTCTTTACTTGTATTTCTTGAGCATGAGCCGCTTTTGCCAACCGTTTCCGCATGGAAAAGTGTAATGTAAAATTGAACCAATACAAAGAGCCTTCAAGGTAAAATCAACAGCCATAAACAAATTTAACAACTTGTGGGTCTACCTCATTGATACAAATAATGTATGCAAAACAACATACTGGGAACAAAACACAGTTCTACACTAAAAAATTTGGAAATCTATAGAAAATTAAACTATGCCTGAAAATAAAGTAGAGTTCCGACTTCTGCTAATTTATGAATCTAATTTCCTATCTCCTCACTGCAAGAGCCGAGCTCAAGTGACACATGGTTCATGAAAGCATAAAGAAGATAACTTAAAACTAAGGGACAGTGTTATAAATGCCTATTTTACTGATGCTGTTGTAAGAGCGAAATCACTTGTGCTGTTGTGTGTGGGTGTCCAGTAACATCTTGCAAAGAGCACAAAGTAGAACTATTTTCAAAGGGAATCTTCAAGAACATCTCATGTCATATTTCCTCCAAACACCATAGACTAAATTCTGCCTTAGATTGCAATTATCTCTTATTGAAACAAACCACTCAGGATAGACTTTAGGATACAGCTCACCAATATAAAGATGTTGCTGATTTACTGTGTGAGCAAGACTTGAACCAAAAGAGAAAAAGAAAAACATAAATGCTTTAAATTGCCTCCTTAAGAGCAAATACAATTTCTGTAAGGAAAGAAGAAATAATTTCATGCCGCCTTTGCTCCACATTATCCTGTTTCAGTGCATAATTTCAAAAACATTACACTTAAAATATAAAGACAACAATATTATACACTAGAACAAGGTGGTTTTAAAATATGGAAGCAAAACCAATAACCTTCAGTACCTTGGCGACATGGACAATTAGGAAGTAAAGACAATTAATTTAATCTATGGTGTTTGGAGGAAATATGACATGAAGGCAGAACTTTAACCATAAGCGCAAGAAGCTTCTCCAATGAAATGAATGTTCTTGAAGGCAGAACTTTAACCATACAATTAGAGGAGCAGAGACGGAGTGAAGAAGCAAGCTGTGAGAAGAGAGGGAGGGGCTTTGGCAAAGATCTGGTGGAGGAGTTGCAAGCTGCATAGAGAAGGGTCTGGGTTGCAAGGGTCTAGGTCGAAGAGACAAGACAGAGAAGCTGCGAAGAGTGGGAGAAGCAACGACGGGAGCTGATGGGTTGAAGAGAGGAAGGAGCTGCAAGCAAAGAAGGAGCCGAAGGTGTGGCCACGAGCAAAGAGAGGGAGGAGTTAGGGCACATCAAATCGAGAGTCTATTTTTTAAAAATTTCCAGTTCCTTCTTTTAACAACCATTTTTTAAAAAACGAATGTTGAAAGCAATTACATTCAACGTCCTTTTCTAGACACTGACATTATTACGTCCGTTTCTAGAAACGGACATTGAATGTACCTTCTCTTAACATCCATTTTTCAAAAACAGACGTTAAGTGTACACTTTTAACATCCCATTTTGAAAAACGGAAGTAAAAAGTAAGGCATAAAATTACAACAATACGAAGAAGCTCATTGAAACAAGTCTAAAAGGATTGAGGAGTTTTATATAATCCAGCACATTTCCCTTACATCCATGTTGAGATTGGACTTAACCAGGGATTTGTCCATGTTATCGATGATTAGAACAGGGTCAATAGTAATTTTGGCCTTAATGTCCTCAGAGGATGCTGCATCTAGTCGAAGAAGACATGTACCGGCACCTTTGTTATGAGGCGGTGGACATGCAAAAACAAACTGTTGCCAGCTTCTTGAAAGAGTGGGAGCACTTTGACTGGGCAACACAGCTCCATGAAGAGTGATCGAGCTTTTGTTTCTAGCTTGCTTTTGACTAGCTTGTAAAAATATTTCACTTGTTGTAATGATCGACTAAAAGTTTATAGACCTTTTTCTTGTATTACATTAGAAATTATTTTGATTAATGAAAGAAATGATGAATTAATTTTTTTCCATTTTATCTTGGAACTAGAGGTGATAATTTGAGTGGTTCGGGCCCCTTCTAGCCTGACAATTCAAACCCAACTCATACAGTAGATCAAATAATTTAAACAACCAACCTAGTAATCTTTGGCTCAACGTCTGTATTATTTCTTTGAAAGGTTGTGCCCAACTCGTACAGCAGATCAAATAAGATACTGAGCTAAATTTTGACAAAAACAAGTAAGAATTCAATATTGTTAAATCATAGCAAGATCAAATCTATATAACCATTCACATATGGCATATAAATTCAAAATGATACTTATTTGGCAAAAAATTTAAAAACATTCTCAAAATAATTTTTATTATTTTGATGTATATTTTTCATATTATATTTGAAAAACTCCGTAATAAAATAATTTATTAACTTTAGTTAAAAAGTTAAAAAATGAGATTTGAATCAAAAAATTTGAGAAAAGTGTTGCCCCTTTTTGTATTCTTATTTGGGTCTGCTCAAATAACCTATGAGGTGGGCTAAAGAACATGAACTTCTAAGCTTAGGGTGCAATTTTGTGCCCAAAGTTATCATCAAAGAGCAATTTTGCCCTGAAAGTTTTTTTGAAAGCAATTTTGCTCCGAGCGTTATTCTAGTTAATTTTGATCATTACTTGACCAAATATGCCGAGCTGGCAGTGCACGTGTCATCCACGTCGTTTTTGTTATGATGGAAATTTGCCCAAAAAGTCCATGTGTCAGCTACTTCAGGATTTTTCAAAGTTAGATTTCAAAAATTTGCACTCTAACAAAAATGACGTGGATGACATGTGGACTACCAGCTCAGCATATTTGATCAACTAACGGTCAAAACTACCAGGAATAGAGGGCCTGGCAAAATTGCAGATCGAAAAACTCTCGGGATAAAATTGCCTCTGGTGACAACTTCCGGGACAAAATTGTCCCTTAACCCATACTTTTGCATGCTTAATTATTAATTATTTTCATCTTGTTCCATTTGGCAGACGATAGCCCAAAAAAGCCATCAATTGCTTTTATCTCATTAGAGACAAAGTCCGTGCAATTGCATTTGAGAACATGACGGAGCCCTAGCAAAAAGAAATTGCTCCCATGCTTCCTCCGTAATATAAGTGAATGTTGAATCTGGCGCGCGCGCTCAAATATATATAATATGTATATATAGGATAAATAAAAAGAAGCGTCTGACATGTCACCAAACTAAAAAGAAAAAAGCATGATTTTTTATTATGTGTGTGTATAGATATATATAGAGAGAGAGAGAGAGAGAAACACCCAAGAAGGGATCAACACCGGTAGCCAAAACTAGATAGAGGACACTTTTTTTTTTTTTGATACAAAGGCAAGCTAAGCTTGAAAATGACAACCACTATAGGCTAGGTCCTACATGATGTTCTTGAGCTAAAAAGCCACAATCCAAAGCAAAAAAAATGAAAACATTCAATTGGGGAAAACCCAAGTTAGATAGAGGACACTTTAGTCTCCATATTTAAGCATTTTCCGTACTTCTAAATTGAATCTAAATTGAACAACGGTTTTATGCATGTTATTGATGATGGGAAGCATTGAATATAATAGCGACATGGGCCATTATGTCATGGCGGTGGACGAGCAAAAACGATGAAGTTTAAAGTCAGAATTGGTAAGTAACATAAATATAAATTACTTTAAATTTATATGGGATTAATCACTAAACAAAAGGACTGGGAATTAGCCTAATATTCAGTCCCCTAAGAAAAAATTCAATTCGAGAATTTAGCACCAGATTCGAATTGGTCCATTTTTTTTATTTTTTAAAAAAATTAAATCATATATATCTGTTATTATTAAGTAAATCTGAACATTTTAAACATTAAAAAAATTAATAAAAAAAAATATAAGAATCATATGCGCGCGCATATATATTACAATGTTATCCTTTCTAAAATGATTATATGCAATATGTAACTTTTACCTCTCGATTATTTCCTTTTTATTTTAAAATTTTAAAATATTGATTATACCTTTTACAATATATTTTCGATTACGAAGATCCATGGCAAAGACATGGTTTTGAATGATAATTTATTAATTTATTTAAATTTATAATACACGAAGTCCACCTATAAATACATTCCTCCCCTCACTCTCTCATTCTCTTTTCCCCATCATTCTCTCATTTTATAAATCCTTGTAGAGGACTGTCCGTCGATGTAGGATGAAGTCACCTAAAATTCAAGAGAGTTTATACTGGCATAAACGAAAAACTCCGTCACATGGGTTTTCTGCAGCAGTAGATTCTTCCAAGAAGAAAAAGGAGTTCCATGATTTTAGTGCAACTATTAACGAGCCGAATGAAAAGAATGAAAAGGAAGGGATGAGTGAAAACCAATTAACAGCGAAGGCTTTGCCGTTACGTTTAAAGGGAAACCAACTTGCAAAGAGGATTTTGACACAGCAAGATCGTTGTCTCTTTTGTTTGGAGAATCCCAATCGTCCTATGCATCTTATAATTTCAATTGCAAATTACACATATCTCATGCTGCCCAGGTGGCAGCCTCTAGTCCCCGGCCATTGTTGCATTTTACCCATTCAGGTAACATTCCTTACTTCTTTTAATCTCATTATTATATGCCTCTGGATCTGTAAAAAAAGACAATGAATTATAATCTCTACCTAAAATTATGTATTTATCCGCCATTAACAGCATGAATCAGCTACAAGAACTGTGGATGAGGATGTATGGACCGAGATTCGGAACTTTAAGAAATGTTTGATTATGATGTTTGCGAAGCAAGAGAAGGAGGTGGTTTTTCTTGAAACGGTGATTGGATTAGCGCAACAGCGCCGCCATTGCATGATTGAGTGCATACCCGTACCCAGACAGGTTGCCAAAACAGCACCTTTATTCTTCAAGAAGGTTACATTTCAAACCTCTTAATTATATATTCCACTGTATTTTCCTTATTCTAACTAGGATCGATGATACTATAATATTGGTAGAATCTGATTTTTATGTTCCCATCTGCTGCGCTCATATATATAATGTATATATTTTTTGTTAGTGTGTGTTGGATTATGCTTGAGATTAGGTTTTTGTCCTTTCTCAATTTACCGCCTTAACAATCTATTTGCTATTTCATGAAATACAACATATCTTTTTCAAAGAAATGATTCTTAAGAAAAAATGTTATCTTTGTCAAAAGCCCCATATATGAGGAGGGTTATCTTGGATGTGAGCCTTTATGGGGTCTTGGGTTTCCTATAACAATGAGTTTTTATAGTATGGATCCTCAAGGACTCGTTCTAGTTTCATGCTCATGCACAATATATGCACATTCATTATTTTGTACTGACCATGTAATTTGATTCATCTTCATTTCATTATTTTCAAAATAATCAACTCATTGTCGCTCCTTAAATTGATGCCATCACAGGCAATTGAAGAAGCTGAAGATAAGTGGAGCCAGCACAACGCGAAGAAGCTCATTGACACAAGTGTAAAAGGATTGAGGAGTTCTATCCCAGCACATTTCCCTTACTTCCACGTTGAGATTGGGCTTAACAAGGGATTTGTCCATGTTATTGATGATCAGAAGAGGGTCAATAGTAACTTTGGCCTTAATGTCCTCAGAGGAATGCTGCATCTAGCCGAAGATGACGTGTACCGGCGCCGCCGTTACGAGCAGGTGGGCGTGCAAAAACAAGCTGTTGGCAGCTTCTTGAAAGAGTGGGAGCGCTTTGATTGGACAAAACAGCTCCATGAAGAGTGATCGAGCTTCTGTTTCTATCTTGCTTTTGACTAGCTTGTAAAAATACTTCACTTGTTGTAACGATCGAGTAAAAGTTTATAGACCTCTTTCTTCTATTAGATTAGAAATTATTTTGATTAATGAAAGAAATGATGAATTAAATTTTTTTTTCCATTTTATCTTATATCAAGAGAGTTTGAACTAGAGGTGATAATTTGAGTGGCTCGGGCCCCTTCTAGCCTGACAATTCAAACCCAACACATGCAGTAGACCAAATAATTTAAACAACCAACCTAGTAATCTTTGTCTCAACGTCTGTATTATATCTTTGGAAGGCTGTGCCCAACTCGTACAGCAGATCAAATAAAATAGTGAGCTAAATTTTGACAAAAACAAGTAAGAATTCAATATTGTTAAATCATAGCGAGATCAAATCCATATAACCGTTCACACATGTCATATGAATTCAAAATGATACTCATTTGGCCAAAAATTTAAAAACATTCTCAAAATGATTTTTATGATTTTCATGTATATTTTTCCTATTATATTTGAAATTTTCCGTATTAAAATTATTTATTAACTTCAGTTAAAAGATGCGATTTGAATCAAAAAATTTGAGGAAAGGGTTGACCCTTTTTGCATGCTTATTTGGGTCTGCTTAAATAACCTATATGGCGGCCGAAAAGTTTAGGGTGCAATTTTGTGCTGAAAAGTTGTCACCGTGGAGCAATTTTGCCCCAAAAGTTCTTCTAGGGGTAGTTTTGCCCTGACCGTTATTCCAGTTAATTTTCACCATTAGTTGACCAAATATACTGAGCTGTCAGTCCACGTGTAACCCCCTTTGTAATTATGATTCGAAATATGTGATTAAAATGAATTAGAGACCATCGGATAATCAAAACTAAATTTCAATCACATCCTTGAGATAGGATGTTCACAAATATCTTTCAAAATATAATTCACCTAGTCTCATATTTACATTTCGAATACAATTACCTCGCACAAATAAATCACATTCGTATATATATCAGAGTGTACAGCAATAATCCCGGCAATCCTGGGTTTATACCTTTACTAAGGATTCATAGGGCATATTCGCCTATTATAATTTTCCAAACAGGGGATTACACAATATTATTCCAAATACACATCCACAACATATACAGTTATCCCAACCAACATTGATAACCAACTATCAAAATCAAATGTCCATAAGGAGTTCTAGCCGCCCTTAATTGCTTGCTCCCTCTTTGCGCAGCTTGCCCTATTTGAAGGTTAGTCAATGGAAAGAATGAGATTCAAAAGAATCCCAGTAGTAACAAATCTCTCATACCACACATAATCACATAGCATGCAGTAAATCATCACACAGAATGAATACAACATACATAAGCTGTTACATATACACTTTGCCTAGCCGGCATTCACATATGCAGTTACATATTGCCTTTCTAGTATGCACATTCACAATGGTATATCAACGAGTGGGGTAGAGATGACCAACGTCACTCCCTAGACGATTCATGCTAACATGCGCACGCTGTAATCCACATAGCCTCACGGCTCACAAATAGCCTTTTGACTTTCACATACGCAATGAGCTTCACCACATTCGATACCATCACAAAACAATGATATCACATACATACAATACAATTACACATAGTATAAGGGAAAGCGTCACTACCTTGTTCTTTCCGAGTATGCTCCGGCACAAGCTGCTCGCGATCAGGGCAAATATCGAACCCCTATAACCCAAATAAAGGACATAAGGTTATTCTCTATTCTAAATTATCACTTCCATAACACTTAAAGTTGGTTATTATTTGAACTCTTTAGGGGGCTATTAGAAGCCCAAACATATGCCTAAAAGGTTGGAAACGATTATACCAAAAACCACCTTTCAGAAGTGCAAAATGCTAATTTTTGGGGGTTGGCCGCGGCCAAGAAGTATTTGGCAACGGCCAAAAACAGCTTAGAAAATTTTTGGCTGCAGTGAGAGATTTTGGCTGAGGCCAAAAAGAGGTCAGTAAGTTTTTGGCTGTGGCAAAGAGATTTCTGGCTGCGGCTAAGAAAATTCTGTTTCTTGGATGAACTTCGAAAAATTATAACTAATTCCATAAAAATTTAAATGAGGTGATCCCGAAACCTATTGAGAGCTACTTAAGGCCTCTTTACTAGAAAAATATGAATCAAGGCTGTCCATCACCACAATAATTCATAATTGCACAAAATCAAACACTGCTCCTAAACAGATTCTAGTTTTAATTCCAAACTTTGGAAAATCATAACTCGTAGCTCACAAATCGAAATGACAAAAATTATATGATCATTTTGAAGCTTGGCATGTGAAATTTAAGACTGCAAAGTTTCATAATTTTTAGACACCATTTGCCTATTCAAAACATCCACACAAACAAACTGCCCAGTACAGAGTTTCAATAGACAGAATTCCAAGTTTTGCACAATTATTCCCAATGGTTCCAATTTTACCACAAACACTCTCCCCATACAAATTTTCACAAGAAATCCATTAAAAACACCAAATCAACCTAATTCACATCACATTGACATGTTTCCCCCAATGACCACAACATGTCACACAATATCACAACACAAAACTCACATTGCAATCTTTCCATTCAAAGTTTCAAACCAATTCCAATGGCACCAAAACACAATATGACACCATTTTTACCACAATACACTATCCAATTCATTCATTCCACAATTACACTAAAATCTGGGCAAATTCCACAATTCTCAAAACTCAACCAATGAAAACACAAAACTTAGGTCAATAGAGAGATATTACTCACCTCTTCCTATTCCTCAAGCTTATTTCTTGATTCCTCAACCTTCAAGTTTTCTTCAAGCACTCAAACGCCTTCTTTCAAAAATCTAAAACCATAGAGATGAAGCTCTCATCACTATGAACAAGATTATAGAAGAGTATTTGAGCTAAAGAGGACACCAAGCAAGCAAAATCTCACCTTTTCCTTTTCTCTTTCCACCTTGGCTTGGACTAACATGGAGCATGGAAGAGAGAGAGATGAGATGAAGAAGATGATCAGCATTTTTGGGGAATTAGGCCCCTTGGCCAACTTTACAAAGAGAGGAGAGAGGAAAAGAGTGTTTGAAATTTGACCAAGATCCTATGGTTCACATTGTGACACTTGTCAATATCTTACCACATCTCCCATGAGCTCACATAAGCCCACACACATGGGATTCCACCCTCTTAATCTCTTAATTGCTCACAACCATTGATCTTTAAGTTACTAATGAATTTCCTCTTCAGTAACTGACCAATTGGTCGGTAACTTTCCTTTTTTCCCATTTTGCCTTAATTATGGCAATTCTCACTGAATCACCACCAAACACATTCTGTCTTTCCATTCTACCATAATATGCGTCCTCCCTCTATTTTAAGTCAGTTTAGATATTAATCCACAATTGAACATAAATACAGGGTTTAAGCACTGCTCATAACACATTCGAAACAAAATTCAAATCATATTCTCCAAAAGTGTTTATTTATCAATAATCACATCCACTTTTGAAGTCCTTAACCCTTTATCAAAAATTGGGATATTACACCACGTGTCATCCACGTCATTTTTGTTATGATACAAATTTGCCCCGGAAGTCCATGAGTCATCTACTTCATTTTTTTTCAAGTTAGATTTGAAGCTTCTAAGGAAAATTTTCACCCTAAAAAATTGATGTGGATGACATGTGGACTACCAGCTAGTATATTTGGTCAACTAACGGTCAAAACTAACTGGGATAACGGCTCGAGCTGTAACTCCCTTCATAATTATATCCAAAATACGCGATTAAAATGAATTAGAGACCAACGGATAAATAGAACTCATTTAATATCCCATTTTTACGATAGGGTTTTCACAAATACCTTTTGAAATCTAATACACCTGGCCTCATATTCACATTTCGAATGCAATTATTTCGCACAGATAAATCACATTTAGTATATATTAGAGTGCACAACATAAATCCGGAAATCTCAGGTTCATACCTTTCACCAATGAGTTTCAAAGGCACATTTGCTCATATACAAGTTCTCATACGAGGATTACACAATATCCTTTCGAACACATATCCAAATACACATTTCAATCCATACAACCATGTATACATCCAAACATGCATAGTTATCCCAACTACCACTACTAGAAAAAATGGTTTTAACGTCTGAAAAATGAGGGACGTCTATCTGAGGGTCATGGAAAAAAACATCAATAACGTCCATAAATGGGGGACGTCTAAAATCCACATTAGACGTCCCCAGATGGAACTGGGGACGTCTAAGGTTGCCTTTAGACGTCCCCAGTCCTAACTGGGGACGTCTAAGGTGACCTTTAGACGTCCCCAGTTGTAACTGGGGGCTTCTAAAGTGTCGCCTACCACTCTACCACGTCCCTTTTTATTTAAGGACGTTGAAAGTTTTTTTTTAAATGGCCTTTTATATATTGCATGTCTGGAAAATGTAAACTGCAAAAATAGGATTCCAATAACAGAATAAAACAACAGTAGTTCAGTAGAATAGAAACAACAACTTGAAACACAATGATCAACCCAAGGCTAGATGCAATAATTTTAAGGAGTAGCAAACTAATTAACTAACAAACCACACGAACTACACAACAATCTATATCCAAGTCCCCAGTTTGTACAATAACCAAGACTAAATCCAATCTATATCCAACAACAATAACGCTAATTATATATACAATATATAGAACTTCCACAAAAGTATGTCCTACACAAACTACTAAAGACTTTACTCTGGTATACATTGAAAAAGATGTCCAGCCAAAAAGTCTTTGATCATATTTAGGCTTTCATATGAGTAGGCATCTTCATTGTCAAAAATCTGTAAATTAGAAAATAAGCTTAGATGAAATAATGAATCAAGTGAATGAATTGCCATTGAATTACAACACCAAGAATATTATCCTCTGAGAATGAAGAAGCGATTACTTGTTCAAAATCTGTCATAATGCCACTCTGAATGATGTTAAACATATAAAGTAAAACATAGTATCCACATTCCCAGCCGCCAGGTTGTCGAGGGCACTATAAATCAAAAGAAAATGGTTAAAATCAATAAAGGCATATATAAAACGACTGTCAATCAAAAGAACTTGATTTGAAACTACGTACCTTTGAAAACAACCATCTCGGATCTTTGCCACCTCTACGTTCGCGTGGCCCGCCAAGCGCTTGATACGTCGTGCATGCCCTATCATTAAAATGAAAATCAATATAAATTAGAATAATTCATTAAGTCAAGAATCAAGAAGCAATGAAATACAAAAAAATAACTTACGTGTTGAAGACGCTTTTAGTTTCTTTGTCTGGTCTCTACGTAAGGAATCAAACCAGTAAACAACGTGGGACCGAGGACAGAGAACACACAAACTCCAGTGATAACTATCACAACATATACATATTAAAAAGAAGTTAGCTGTCATATTCATGCGACTGCACAAAGGATTCTACCTCAACATCGTGAATCATTCTTTCCATTCTATCTTCATCTATGACATCCACAGCTTCCTTCTTGTGCGACGGACAATCAGTTACTTCCTCACCATGCCATATCCACCTTGTGTATCGAAGATTTATTCCATCACAAAGTAGGTGATCCCTTATAACTTCAACATCCCGTTTTCTCTCATTTAAACAATTGACACAAGGGCAAAAATACATCCTATTTTTGGCTGGAACGTTCCTCCTAGCAAATTCAATAAAGTCTTCAACCCCATTCTCATATTCTTCACTTGTTCTCAAAGCATTCATCCAACTATGATCCATTTTATTACCACCTATGCCATTTCCATTTACACTCAAGTTTAGAATAATTGTCAACACGGGGAATTGCCTTTTACACGCATGTTTTTCAAAATTTTGGCAGCATTTCCCCTTAAAAGTGAGACATCCCAAAATAAAAAAACAAACAAACAAACCATCTCAGCTTAATTTAAACGAAACTAAACTTTAGCTTCTAGCACCAAGCACAAACAGAATACACTTATATTTTAGAAATCAAAATATTAAATCAGATATGTACCATAAGTTTAGAAATCAAAATATTAAATCAGATATGTACCATAAGTGAGATATGTGGGAATTTACAAATCAACTATGTGTATTTACAAGAGACACATGTGGGAATTTTTGGGAATTTATAAAGGGCATTTGGGGCTAAGGAATTGAGGGCTCATAGTATAATAGTCATTAATTGGTAAGATTACATTGCATTAACCGTAAATTTTTGTCTACTATTATTTACATGCTTGAAAAGTCCACAAACATTATTGGCAAGTATAGTTGAGAACTTCCTTGATGAATGCACTGCTTACTAGTTAAATATACAATGTTGCATTACAACTTACAACTTAATATACCAGAAGATTATGAATTCTTATATAATTTTATTGATTAGTGACTGAAGTGTCAAATTAGTCATGTTTTCACAGTAATTTTCTTTATAAAGAGAACTTGTAATTTTCTTTGCAACTGACTTCTTTTAATAAAAAGAAAACAAAATCATCACCATTAACTTGAAATCAACTGAGAGATGAGGACTTCTTTTTAAAAAAAAGCAAAAAAAATCATCACCAAATTTGAAACAAAACATCATCTTGAAAATTGTATTACAAATAAAACATTCAAATAATTCAATAAGTACAAAATATTAGTATATTATTCAAATCAAATCAAATTAAAATTGCAAATGCAAATTTGTTTCGAATCAAATTAATTATTTAAAACAATTAGATAATGATTCTTCAATCTTCAAATCAACCAAAAAAATTTAAATTGCAATTTAAATTGCAATCATCACCTTGTTGTGAAGACAAGTAACATACACAATTATGATGTATTGTAATTAGAATATTGATACTAGTGTTATTTGTTGTCATTTTGTGTTTCTGTGTTCAATGTTTAGTATTGTCGTATTATATTGCTCAATACGCCCCTCATAGTTGTATAAATATTAGGCACTTGCACAGCTTCAAGTTGTGGACTGATATTTTTGAGTTAATGAGAATTTCATGTTTCTCAAAACAATGCAAAAAAGCAAAAGATTAAAACTTGATGTGGTACGTCTTAAATTCAGCAAAATAGCAAAGATAAAGCTCAAGCACAAACCACACTTAAATTCCAGCAGAGAATCAAATGCATTTTGCTAATCATTCACAAGTTCATTCACAAGTTTAGTTTTAGCTAACCTGTTGCTGCAACTTTAGAGGCAGATGACCCACGGTGGTAAGAGGAGGCCGACTGTGGAGAGAATGAGAGAGAACAGTGCAGACCCAGCAGAGCAAAGACGGCGACTAGCAACGCTTTGGATGAAATAGAGGCTAAGAAGGACCAAGAAGAAACAGGGGAAAGGAGAAATAGCCGTATTTGATTTGGAGAAACAAGAAAAAAAACAAGAAGAAGCGCAGCCCAGGGGAGAGGAGACGGAAGTGATGAAGATGGGAGAGTGAAAGAGTGAAGTAATAAAGCAAGTAAGAATTCTGACACTGAACATGCACTGGTCATGTCGACCAGTGCATGTGAGCTAGCTTAAGATGTCCCCAGCTGGGCTGGGGACGTCTAAAGGGACCCTTTAGACGTCCCCAGACCAGCTGGGGACGTCTAATGTAAGCTTTAGACGTCCCCAGCTGGTCTAGGGATGTCTAATGTGAAGCTTTAGACGTCCCCAGGCCATCTGGGGACGTCTTATGTGTGTTCTTTTTTTTTTCTTTATACGTTTTTCTGGGGGTCTTTAGACGTCCCCATGTTCATTGAGGACGTCTAAAACAGTCTTTAGACGTCCCCAATGAAGATGGGGACATCTAAAACAGTCTTTACACGTCCCCAATGAACATGGGGATGTCTAAAACACATTCAGACGCGAGATTCAATTTTATTTGACGAGCCAACCTTTTCAATTTTGATCTATAATTACACATATGCCACCGCCCAATATTTTGGGCGTCCCTTTTTCAAAAAGGGACGTCCTTTAGGGTGTTTATAAGTATATTCTGTAGTAGTGTACAATGATAACCAACTACTAAAATTACAACCCAAGGAAGTCCTCGCCGCCCTTGGTTACTTGCTCCATCCTCGATCCACCTACCATGTCTTAACCTTTTCATGCCTCGAAACGTGTGCATCATAAAGCGTGCCAATAGCTCGGGCTTCATATTCAATCCTCAAGCTCCTTCTGGCTTTTCCTCAATATGGCTGAAACCCTAAGCTCTTCCACCCCAAATTTGGGCTTCAAAAACCTTGCGAGTTTTCTTCCCTTTCTCTCTCTAGATACTCTCAAATTTCTCTCTCTATTTTCAACTGAAAATGCGTGAAATGGTTGAAGAAGATGAGGCAATATGTTTAATAGTCCATACTGATGTTATCTTTTAATGAACTGATGTCATAATTCCCTATTTTTCCATTTTCGGATTTTCTGGTAGATTTTCTGCCCAATCTTTGAAAAATCATAACTAATTCTAGAAAAATCGAAATGAGGTGATCCCAAAGCCCATTGAAAGCTATTTAAGCCCTCGTTACTGGAAAAATATGGATCTTTACCATAAATCACCACACAATTCCATAATTACACAAATTATTTGTCCATTTTAAAGCTTGGCATGTGAAATTAGAGACCATTTGCCTATTTAAAACGTTAATACAAACAGAATTCACACTGGACAGATTTCCAAATTTTGCACCAATGGTGCCAATTTCACATCAAATACCATTCTCACAAAAATTTCCACAAGGAATTCATTGGAAACACCAATTCAACCTAATTCACATTACATTGACATGTTTTCAAAATAATAACAACATGTCAACACAATTCACAATTCAAACCTCTACATTGCAATTCTTCCATTTCAAATTCAAACCCAATTCCAATGGCCACACAACACTACAACACACCAATTGCCACAAAAAAATACCACCCTTTGATCTCTTGCACAAATCAATCCTAACCATTGATCTTGAAGTTACCAATGAGTTTCCTCTTTGACAACTAACCAATTGGTCAGAAACTTTACTATTTTGCCCATGATTATAGCAATTCCCTTGGAATCACCACCAAACACATTTTATATTTCCATTTAACCACAATAGGTGCCCTCCCTATATTTTAATTCAATTTAGAGGTTAATCCAAAATTGAGCTTAACTACAGGGTTTTGGCGCTACTCACAACACATTCAAATCTCAAATCACATCATAACCTCCAAAAGGATTTATTCATCACTAATCACATCCACTTTTTGAGTCATTTGTCCTTAATTGAAACTTGGGATCCTGCTAAACTGAGGGTTAGTAGTCTACTTATTTCAGGCTTATTCTCTAGTCTCAAATCTCAAAATTCGGGGTATTACACGGGCAAAATTGCCGATCGAAAAACTTTCTGGTCAAAATTGCCCCTGGTGACAACTTCCGGGGCAAAATTGCCCCTTAACCCATACTTTTGTATCCTTCATTATGAATTATTTTCATCTTGTTCCATTTGGAGGACGTTAGCCAAAAGAAGCCTGCAATTCCATTTATCTCATTAGAGATAAGTCCGTGAAATTGCATTTCAGAAAATGACGAAGCCCTAGCAAAAAGAAATTGCTACCATGCTTCCATCGTAATATGTAAGTGACTATTGCATCTGGCGCGCGCACACAAATATATATAATATGTATAAATAGGATAAATAAAAAGAAGCGTCTACCATGTCACCAAACTATAGAAAGAAAAAAGCATGATTTTTTATTGTATGTGTGTGTATAGATATATCTATATATATGTGTATATAGAAACCCATGAAGGGATCAACAACAGTAGCCAAAACTAGATAGAAGACACTTTAGTCTCCATATTTAAGCATTTTCCTTACTTCTAAATTGAACAAGGGTTTTATGAGTGTTATTGATGATGAGAAGCAGTACAATATAATAGCGGCATGGGCCTTTATGTCATGGCGGTGGACGTGCAAAAACGATGAAGTTTAGAGTCATAATTGGTAAGTAACATAAATCTAAATTACTTTAAATTTATATAGGATTAATCACTACACATTAAAAAGTTAATAAAAAAATATGTAAGAATTATATGCGCGCGCATATATGTTACAATGTTATAATTTCTAAAATGATTATATACAATATGTAACTTTTACCTCTATATTATTTCCTTTTTATTTTAAAATTTAAAAATATTGATTATTCCTTTTACAATATATTTTCGATTACGAAGATCATGGCAAAGACATGGTTTTGAAAGATAATTTATTAATTTATTTTAATTTATAGTATACGAAGCCCACCTATAAATACATTCCTCCCCTCACTCTCTCATTCTCTTTTCCCCATCATTCTCTCATTCCCTTCTCATTTTATAAATCCTTGTAATGGACTGTCCGTCGATGTAGGATGAAGTCACCTAAAATTCAAGAGAGTTTATACTGGCGTAAACGAAAAACTCCGTCACATGGGTTTTCTGCAGCAGTAGCTTCTTCCAAGAAGAAAAAGGAGTTCCATGATTTTAGTGCAACTATTAACGAGCCGAATGAAAAGAATGAAAAGGAAGGGATGAGTGAAAACCAATTAACAGCGAAGGCTTTGCCGTTACGTTTAAAGGGAAACCAACATGCAAAGCGGATTTTGACACAGCAAGATCGTTGTCTCTTTTGTTTGGAGAATCCCAATCGTCCTATGCATCTTATAATTTCAATTGCAAATTACACATATCTCATGCTGCCCAGGTGGCAGCCTCTAGTCCCCGGCCATTGTTGCATTTTACCCATTCAGGTAACATTAATTACTTCTTTTAATCTCATTATTATATGCTTCTGGATCTGTAAAAAAAAGGCAATGAATTATAATCTCTACCTAAAATTACGTATTTATCTCCCATTAACAGCATGAATCAGCTACAAGAACTGTGGATTAGGATTTATGGACCGAAAGTCGGAACTTTAATAAATGTTTGATTATGATGTTTGCGCAGCAAGAGAACGAGGTGGTTTTTCTTGAAACAGTGATTGGATTAGCACAACGGCGCCGCCATTGCATGATTGAGTGCATACCCGTACCCAGACATGTTGCCAAAACAGCACCTTTATTCTTCAAGAAGGTTACATTTCAAACCTCTTAATTATATATTCCCACTGTATTTTCCTTATTCTTTGTGCTATTTAATTTGGTGTTCAAACTAGGATCGATGATACTATAATATTGGTAGAATCTGATTTTTATGTTTCCATCTGCTGCGCTCACACACACACACACACACATATATATATATATATATATATTCTTTTTTGTTAGTGTGTTGGATTATGCTTGAGATTATTTTTTTTTGTCTTTCTCAATTTACCGTTTTAACAATCTATTTGCTATTTCATGAAATACAATATATCTTTTTCAAAGAAATGATACGTAAGAAATAATAGCATCTTTGTCAAAAGTCCCATATATCAGGAGAGTTATCTCGGATGTGAGCCTTTATGAGGTCTTGGGTTTCCTATAACAATGAGATTTTATAGTATGGGTCCCCAAGGACTCGTTCTAGTTTCATGCTCATGCACAATATATGCACATTCATTATTTTGTTCTTAATTACCATGTAATTTGATTCATCTTCATTTCATTATTTTCAAAATTATCAACTCATTGTCGCTCCTTAAATTGATGCCATCACAGGCAATTGAAGAAGTTGAAGATGCGTGGAGCCAGCACATTGCGAAGAAGCTCATTGGCACAAATCTAAAAGGATTGAGGAGTTCTATTCCAGCACATTTCCCTTACTTCCACGTTGAGATTGGACTTAACAAGGGATTTTTCCATGTTATTGATGATCATAAGAGGGTCAATAGTAACTTTGGCCTTAATGTCCTCAGAGGAATGTTGCATCTTGCCGAAGAAGACATGTACCGGCACCGCCGTTACGAGGCGGTGGACGTGTAAAGACAAGCTATTGCCAGCTTCTTGAAAGAGTGGGAGCGCTTTCCTTGGACAAACCAGCTGCATAAAGAGTGATCGAGCTTCGGATTCTAGCTTGCTTTTGACAAGCTTGTAAAAATATTTCACTTGTTGTAACGATCAAATAAAAGTTTATAGACCTTTTTCTTGTATTACGTTAGAAATTGTTTTGATTAATAAAAGAAATGATGAATTAATTTTTTTTTCCATTTTATCTTATATCAAGAGTTTGAACTAGAGATGATAATTTGAGTGGTTCGGGCCCCTTCTAGCCTGACAATTCAAACCCAACTCATATAGTAGATCAAATAATTTAAACAACCAACCTAGTAATCTTAGGCTCAACGTCTGTATTATATCTTTGAAAGGTTGTGGCCAACTCATTCAACAGATCAAATAAGATAGTGAGCTAAATTTTGACAAAAACAAGTAAGAATTCAATATTGTTAAATCATAGCAAGATCAAATCCATATAACCGTTCACATATGTCATATAAATTCAAAATAATACTTATTTGGCCAACAATTTAAAAAAATTCTCAAAATAATTTTTATGATTTTCATGTATATTTTTCATATTATATTTGAAAAATTCCGTAATAAAATAATTTTTTAACTTTAGTTAAAAAGTTAAAAAAATGAGATTTGAATCAAAAATTTTGAGAAAAGTATTGCCCCTTTTTGTATGTTTATTTGGGTCTGCTCAAATAACCTATGAGGTGGGCTAAAGCAACATGAACTTCTAAGCTTAGGGTGCAATTTTGTGTCGAAAATTGTCATCGAAGAGTAATTTTGCCTTAAAAGTTTTGCTACCAAGGATAACGATTTGACCTTCCAATTCGATAAGCACCCCTGCTTGCTCCAGGTTTGCCTCAGCAAATAAGATAAGGTCATCTGCAAAAGACAAGTGGGAAACAGTCGTACCATTTTTCTTGAGTCGAAATGAATGCCAGCGCTCCTCCTCTACTGCACTCTGAATGAGATGAGAAAATCTTGCCATAAGCAGCACAAAGAGATAGGGTAATAGTGGATCTCTCGTTCTCTTTTCTTCCCATCATTGATCTCTCATTCTCTTTCTGTAGAGTTCATTTTATTAATTTCGGGGGGAGTTATTGAACTGAAGACTCCAACAATGTACAATGATGACCTAAAATTCAAGAGTTTATAATGGGGTAAATGAAAAACTCCCGCTGATGGGGATTTTTTTTTTTTGTAGTAGGCGATTCTTCCAAGAAGAAAAAAGAGTTCCATAATTTTAATGCAACTATTAACGAGCTAAAGGTAACATTTTATGGGGTTCTCTAACCTTTTTACTTTGTTAGTTATTTTTATTTTCTCTGTTAGTTTTTGTTACCATCATTTCTGCTTTCTGACAAGATTTCTTCTTTTTTGCAGAATGAAGAGTATGGGATGGGCAAAAACCAATTGGCAGCGAAGGCTTTGCAGCTACGTTTAAAGGGAAAGCATGAAGAATATGAAAACTGGAGTTTGACACAGCAAGATCGTTGTCTCTTTTGTTTAGAGAATCGCAATCGTCGTTTGCATCTTGTAACTTCAACTGCAAATCACACATATCTCATGTTGCCAAAGTGGCAGCCTCTAGTCCCCGGCCATTGTTGCATTTAACCCATTCAGGTGACCTTACTTATTTCTTTTAATGTCTCTAATAAGGCAGTAGTACTGTGATCTCTCTAGCTAAAATTATGTATTCATCTTTATTTGACAGCATGAATCAGCTACAAGAACTGTGGATGAGGAAGTGTGGACTGAAATTCGGAACTTTAAGAAATGTCTCATTATGATGCTTGCAAAGCAAGAGAAGGAGGTGATTTTTCTTGAAACTGTGATTGGATTAGCACAACAGCGCCCATTGCATGATTGAGTGCATACCTGTACCCAAACATGTTGCCAGAACAGCTCCTTAATTTATTCTTCAAGAAGGTTGCATTTCAAACATCTTATATATTCCATTGTGGTGTCCTTATTCTTTGTGCTATTTGGTGTTAATTAGAACAGGTATCATTGATACTAATACTGCTAGAATCTGATTTTTATGTTTCGATGTGCTGCGATCATTTTTTTGTTAGTGTGTGTTGGATTATACTTGAGATTTTTTTTTTTTTTTTTTTTTTTGCTTCATGATGTCTCTATTTGCATTTATCTATACCTTTGGTTTTTTCACTTTTAGTGACGCTACAATCTATTTGCTGTTTCATGAAATACAAGATATATCCTTTTAAAAAATGATACTTCAAAAACAACAGTATTCTTGTCATGACTCCTACACTAGGAGTGTTACCTTAAATGAAGGCCTTATAAGATCTTGAGTTTCCTAACTCTAACGGTTAGCTTTTATGATATGGGTCTCCCATGAACTTGTGCTCCTTACAATTTTATTCACTGCTTATGCACAATATATGCATATTCATTTTGTACTTACAATGTAATTTGATTCATCTTCATTTTGATATATCATTATTTTCAAAACTTTCAACTCATTGCCGCTGCTTAAATTGATGTTATCACAGGCAATTGATGAAGCTGAAGATGAGTGGAGCCAGCATCACGCAAAGAAGCTCATTGATACAAGTCTTAAAGGATTGAGGAGTTCTGTTCCAAAGCATTTGCCTTACTTCCACATTGAGTTTGGGCTTAATAAGGGTTTTGTCCATGTTATCGATGATGAGAAGCGGGTGAATAGCAATTTTGGCCTTAATGTCATTGGAGGAGTGCTGCATCTAGCCGAAGAAGACATGCACCAGTGCTGCCGTTATGAGGTGGTGGACGTTCAAAAACAAGCCATTGCCAGCTTCTTGAAAGAGTAGGAGCCCTTTGACTGGACAAAACAGTAGTTCCATGAAGAGTGATCGAGTCTTTGTTTTCTAACTCACTTTTGACTTTGTAGATATATGAATGTAATACTTATTGAAGCTGACCATAGCTATTATGCCTCCATTTATATGTGGACCTCATGTTTTTTTTTTTTACCTGAACCTTATATGTTTCAAAGAAAGCCATAGTTTGCTTGTATTACATAAGAAACTATTTTAATCAATTAGAAAAGTGATGAATTAATGTTTCTCCTTTACGTTATATCGATATATTGTTTGAACTAGAGTTGATAATTTGAGTAGTTCGGGCTTCTACTAGCCAACTCTAGAGATTTTATTTCTCTATTTGCATGCGGAAGTTTTATTTTATTGATTATATAAGGACAAATTGTGTGTTAAACATTCACGTATAATTTATTATTCAAGAGTCTTGAAATAGTAGTTAAACTAATTAAAGAGAAACAAGCAAACTGATATGATGCATCCATTAAGAACACTGGTCTCACATCTATCGCTTGGATCTACCAAAAATTAGTAATTTTTATGAAACATTAGATATTTCAATAATTTCATATTTTATTGGTAACTTTTATTCATATCATACACCAAAAATATTATAATTTCAACTGCTCTTCATTCTAACTCAAGATAATTTTAGCAAATGCCTCTCATAACGCTTTCACCTCTGATACCTCTCACTCACCATCTGACACCATATTCAAAAACACAGTGAGTTGTCATTTGAGATTAACTAGAAATCATACCATACACCACAAATATTATAATTCTAAATGCTCTAAATTGGAACCCAGGATAATTTTAACAAGATATTGACACCATCTTGCTTGCAAGATTATCCAGAATAAAAAATTTTAAATTTCTATTCAACTAGAGGATGAATACGACATCAAAAACGGTAAAAGCAAAAGGTGCATGCCTTAACAAGAGAGATAGTGAGATAGTGGGCAATTAGTTTATTCATTAAAATTATGACTTTGACCCTCACTCTCATCCAAGTAGAAGGAGTTTTTATTCTTCATAACATGAACTATTACATGCATGTGTCATTTCTAATTAGGAGCTTGATACCACTTATTGGTTTTTTGATACCAAATCACATAACGGTATTGTGGAATTCTCTTTTTAAGCATTTTTCTTACTTCAACATTGAGTTTGAGGAGTTTGTATTCTTAATTACGTGAATTATTGCATTCATATGTATTTCCTAATTAGGAGTTTGACACCACTTATTCCTTTCATGATACCAAATCGGATAATGGTATTCCAAAATTCTATTTCCAAGCATTTTCCTTCAATGTTGAGTTTGAGGACCTTTTAGTTTTATCACTTAAATTATCACATGCATGTGTGATTTCTATTCAGGAGTCTGATAACATCAATTGCTTTTCTAATACCAAATCACATAACAGTATTGAAGAATTTTATTTCCAAGCATTTCCCTTATTTTTAATTAGGAGTCTAATACCACTAATTGCATTTATGGAATTCTCTTGTCAATTCTTGTAGAGGTTGCTGAATATTGATAAAATTCTGGCAGACTTGCTTAAACGATGTGTCTGTTTCGTCACTGTGAAATGAAGACACCCAAAATTGAAGATTCTTTATCCTGGGGTAAGCGTAAAATTCAAGTGGTTGTAACTAAAGATGCTAGGATTATTTTTGTAGTAGCATCTAGCCTAGACAAATTTGCAAATGATGGTAGTTTTTTGGAAAGGACACGAAAATGGTTACTTCCAAGCATTTCCCATACTTCTAATTTAGAGTCTGTTACCATTATTTGTTTTTCTAATGCCACTAATTGCTTTTTTGAAATTCTCTTGTTAATTCTTGTAGATGTTACTGAATATTGATAAAATTTTGGAAGACTTGCTTAAATGATGTGTGGCATAGTGACAGGAAGGCACCTAAAATTGAAGGATCTTTATCCTAGGGTATGTGTAAAAGTCAAGCTATTATAGCTGAGGATGCTAAGATTATTTCTGCAGTAGCATCTAGCCTAAATAAATTTTCAAATGATGGTAGCTTTATGGAAACGACTCTAAAAGGGTTCCTTCTAAGTATTTCCCTTACTTTTAATTAGGAGTCTGATACCGCTAATTGTTTTTTTTGGAATTCTCTTGTCAATTCTTGTAGAGGTTACTAAATATTGAAAAAATTCTTCCAGGCTTACTTAGAGGAGGTGTCTGTCTGACATCGTGAAATGAAGGCACCTTGAAGATTCTTTTTCTGGGTAAGCATAAAAGTCAAGCTTTTACAACTAAGAATGCTAGGATTATTTCTATAACAGCATCTAGCCTAAACAAATTTGTAAATGATAGTAGCTTTATAGAAATGATACTAAAGGGTTATTTCCAAGTATTTCCCTTACTTCTAATTGCTTTTCTGATACCAAATCACATAGCAGTCACTTCTACAAAATGCCATAAGCTACGGCACTTCTCAAATATATGGAAGCATCGTAGCTTGATTATTTAATTTTTTTTTAATTATAAAGTTATGGCGCTTTCAGGGAGAAGCGTCATAGGAAATTGGCACTTCCTATGGCACTTCTCCAGGCAGTGCCATTGGAAGTCATTGACTTCCTATGGCACTTCCCTAGAGAAGCCATAGGAAGTCTTTTTTTTAAAAAAATTATAATTATTTTATTTTCTTGATGTAAACCTCCCTTTATAATCCAAAATACACAGCAATTTACAAGCATTACAGTAATGAAGAATTTTATTTCCAAGCATTTCCCATATATACTTCTAATTAGGAGTCTAATACCACTAATTGCTTTTATGGAATTCTCTTGTCAATTCTTGTAGAGGATACTAATTATTGATATAGGTATGGTAGGAGTACTTAAAGGATGTGTCCATCCGGCACCTTGAAATGAAGGCATTTAAAATTCAAGATTCTTTGTCCTGAGGTAAGCATAAAAATCAAGTTGTTGCAGCTGAGAATGCTAGGATTATTTTTGCAATAACACTAGCCTAAAGAAATTTGTAAATGATGGTAGCTTTATGTAAAGGACACTAAAAAGGTTACTTCCAAGTATTTCCCTTACTTCTAATTAAAAGTTTAATGCCACTAATTGCTTTTATGGAATTCTCTTGTCAATTCTTGTAGAAGTTATGAAATGTTGATAAAATTTTAGTAGGCTTACTTTAGGGATATGTATGTGCAGTATTGTGAAATGAGGGCACCTAAAATTGAATACGCTTTATATAGGGCTAAGTGTAAAAGTCAAGCTGTTGCAGCTGAGGATGCTAGGATTATTTCTGCAACAGCATATAGCCTAAACAAATTTGCAAATGATGGTAGCTTTTTGGAATGACACTAAAAGGTTACTTCTAATTAGGAGTCTGATACCACTAATTGCTTTTCTGATACTACTAATTGCTTTTATGGATTGTTTTGTCAATTCTTGCAGATGTTATTGAATACTAATAAATTTCTTGCAGGCTTACTTTAAGGATGTGTTTGTCCATAACCGTGAAATGCAGGCACCTAAAATTGAAGATTCTTTATCCTGTGGTAAGTGTAAAAGTCAAGTGGTTGTAGTTGAGGATGCTAGGATTATTTCTGCAGTAGCATCTAGCTAAAATAAATTTGCAAATGATTGTAGTTTTTTGGAAAGGACATGAAAATGGTTACTTCAAAGCATGTCCCATACTTCTAATAGGAGTCTAATACCATTAATTGTTTCTCTGATACCACTAATTGCTTTTCTGAAATTTTCTTGTCAATTCTTATAGAGGTTACTGAATATTGATAAAATTCTAGCAGGCCTATTTAAAGGATGTGTCTTTCTGGCATCGTGAAATGAAGACACCTTGAAGATTATTTATCCTAGGGTAAGCATAAAAGTCAAGTTGTTGTAGCTGAGAATACTATGATTATTTCTGCAGCAGCATCTAGCCTAAACAAATTTGCAAATGATGGGAGCTTTATGCAAAGGGCACCAAAAGGGTTACTTCCAAACATTTCCCTTACTTCTAATTAGGAGTCCAATACCACTAGCTAATTGCTTTTTTGATACCACTAATTGCTTTTATGGAATTCTCTTATCAATTCTTGCAGAGGTTACTGAATACTGATAAAATTCTGGCAGGCTTTCCTCAAAGGATGTGTCTATCCGGCATCATGAAATGGAGACACCTAAAGTTGAAGATTCTTTATCCTGGGGTAAGAGTAAAAGTCATGTTGTTGTAGAGGAGGATGCTAGGATTATTTTTACAGCAGCATTTGGCCTAAACATGTTTGAAAATGATGGTAGATTTGTGGAAAAGACACTAAAAGAGTAAGTTGGACGTCATTGAAATAAATTACTATTGCTATATTATTTATTTATTTTATTTTTAATGGAATAAATTTTCATTTTATTGTTGAATTAGAATTACATTTGATGGAATGACATATGCATGTAATAATTCTAATTAGGAATGACACATGGATGTAATAATTCACATGATGAAGGATAAAAGCTCCTAAAACTCAACTTTGAAGTAAGAAAAATAGTTGAAAATTAAGTTCCAAAATACAGTTATATGATTGCTATCAGAAAAGAAATTAGTGATATCAAACTCATAATTAGAAATGACACAACAATTCGTGATTAATAAATAAAGCCTCCTCATACTAAACGTTGAAGTAAGGAAAATGCTTGGAAATAGAAGTATTTAAAACAGTTATAAGATTTGGTATTAGAAAAGCAATTAACGATATCAGACTCTTAATTAGAAATGACACATGCATGTAATACTTCATGTAATCAAGACTAAAAGGTCCTCAAACTCAATGTTGAAGTAAGGAAAATGCTTTGCAATAGAATTTCAGAATACCGTTATCTGATTTGGTATAAAAAAAGTAATAAGTAGTATCAAACTCCTAATTAGGAATGACTTATGAAGGTAATGATTCACATAATTAAGATTAAAAACTCCTCAAACTCAACGTTGAAGTAAGGGAACACTACTACAAAAAAGTAAAGCTGTGGCGCTTATAATTGTATTAACTGTGGCGCTAGAGAAGTGCCACATATCTGGACGCCACTAAAAAAAGCTGTGGCGCTTGGAAGCGCCACAACATTTTAAAATTTTTTTAAAAAAAAATACCCTCCTGTGGCGCTTGTTTGAGGAAGTGCCACAGGAGGGGGCCTCTTGTGGCGCTTGCGTCAGCAAGCGCCATAGCAGGGTCCCTTTTTTTTTCTTTCTTTTTTTCTTTTTTTCTTCTTCTTCTTCTTTTTTTTCCTATAGCCCTTTTTTATGCTTCCTGATTGTGAAGCTTTATATAAAATGAGTGGCTTTTGTGTTTATCATCTCCACAAATTGTCAATCTTTCTATTTTATATTTCAACCTATTATATATATATATATAATTTTCACATTTAAAATTCAAGTTCCCCAACAATAATGTTCTTACATTAATACTCTCCAAAGCTAACATAAAAAATATCACAATACAAGAACTTGATATGTGAACACAGTACATCAACAACTAATTAAGTAAATTAAAAGATTACTAAAAAACGCAAGCTTGTCGGAAAAAAAATTTAAACAAAGCAAAAAGGCAAACAAAACAAGCTAGGTTTTCACTCTTTCCTATTAAATTAGGAACAAAAAGGCAAACGTTATATTACGGTTTATCTTGACTAAAAAAAAAATTTAAACAAAGCAAGTTAGAATGAAACAGTCTTCTTCTTACAAATCTATTAATTGACCAGCGCAGGCAGTGGGAGACCACGTTGGTGATGCTAGCTTGAGTGACGAGTGAGCATGTGGGTGTGTTTTATAGTGTGAAGATGATAGGAAATGGAGGGATGGGGCCGACGGATCCACTAAGAAGATGAGAAAGGGAAAGTAGTTTAATGGAGGAGAGAGTAGTTAAATAATTAAAGTGGAGTAGTAGTCAAAAAGAGAAGGAATGGGGGCGGACACAGGACCACTACGCGGGAAATGAAATAATTAAGAGATACACTATCCATTTGAATTTTTTTTTTTAAAAAAAAAATGGGCAAGTGTGGCTAGGGCTGAGCATACGGTTGTTCGGTTCGGTTATCCTTATTAACCGAAAAAACCGAAAACCGATTTATATCAATTGATGAGACCGAACCGAAACCGAACATAAAAATTAACCGAACCGAATAAACCGAAATATTTCGGTTCGGTGTTCATGAATTTCGGTTATAACTGACTTTTAGGATATATATCAAACCAGCAACAATCTTTTGAGGGATCAAATCTAGCAAACTAAATCTAAAAATAAGCCTATAATCTAGAGAAAAAATGGGAAATAACAGCGATCAAATCCACAATTAAAAAAATCACCAGATCAAATCCACAATAAAAAAAAATCACCAGATCAAATCCATAGTTTGAGGAAAAAAACAAAGACAAAAGAGAAAGACTAAGGAGAGATGGAGTGAAGGGAAGAAGATGCGTGAAGTGAAGCTTTTTCTCTATCTCCTTGCTTTCCAATGAACAACAAAACTCACCAGATCTGTAATAAGTTCGACATTAACGGCAACGACAAACTCCAATTTTGAGCTAATGAAGATGATGCTCGGACTTGACTCAAAAAATCAACCAAACTCAAGTGGGTTGAGGACAGAGAGTAGACGTCAGAGGTTGGGTCACTGGTTCGATTTGCTTGACGCGTGAAGACTGACGATGGAGAGCAAAAGTCTAAAAGGGAGATGTTTTAAATATAAAATAATGAGTGTTGGGCATACTTGGACTTGGACTTGGGATTACTTGGGTTAGCAACGTGGGATTTTTTGGAGTTGGATTTGGGCTGATATACATGTTTTAAATATAAAACAATGAGTGTTGGGCTTGGGCTATTGAAAAAGAAAACAAAACATTAACATAGCCCATATGTTATATTTTGTTATTTCGGTTATTCGGTTATAACCGAAATTTTTTTATAACCACCGAACCGAACACCGAACACCGAAATGCTATAAGAAAAAAACCGAAAAATATCCGAAAACCGAAATAACCGAACCGAAATAACCGAATTGGATTCAGTTCGGTTCGGTCTTCGGTTTCGGTTTGATTTTGCTCACCCCTAAGTGTGGCGCCTAAATAGTTAGGCGCCACACATTGCCTCTCATCAGCTGTGGCGCCTAATGCTTAGGCGCCACAGCTGATATAGAATTTATCATGTGTGGTGCCTATTTATTTAGGCGCCACACATGATCTTTGCTGCAGCTGTGGCGCCTAGTGGGTTAGGCGCCACAGCTACTTGCGTGGCCCCAAGTGTGGCGCCTGCGTAGGCAGGCGCCACACTAGGCCTCCTCAATTGTGGCACTTAATCTATTAGGCGCCACAGCTAGTACCCAAAATTAAAAAAAATTATAAAGGTAAAAAGAAAAAGAGAAGCTGTGGCACTTGTTTAAAGAAGTGCCACAAAATATGCGCCACCTTTTACCCTTTTTGTAGTAGTGGAAATTCTTGGAAATATAATTCCAGAATAATGTTATGTAATTTGGTATAAGAAAAGCAATAAATAATATCAAGCTCCTAATTAGAAATGACACATGCTAGTAATATTTCACGTGACGAAGAATAAAAACACCTTCTACTTGGATGAGGGTAAGGGTTAGAGCCATAATTTTAATAAATAACCTAATTGTCCCATGTCTCTCTTCTTCTTGAGGCACCTTTTGCATTTACCATTTTTGAAGTCATATTCATCATCTAAATGAATAGAAATTTTAAATTTTTTGTTCTGCATAATCTTGCAAGAAAGATAGATGGCATCAATGTCATCCCCTATTAAAATTATCATGGGTTCAAATTTAGAGCATTTGGAATTTAAATACTTGTGTTGTATGATATGTTTCATAGTTAGTCTCATATGATAACTGTTTTTTTTTTTTAATAGGGTGTTAGATGGTGAGTGAGATGTACCAATGGTGAAAGCATTATGAGAGACATTTGTTAAAATTATCTTGAGTTAGAATAAAGAGCAATTGGAATTATTATATTTGCGATGTATGAGATGAATAAATATTACAACTAAAATACCAACATTACTACAAAAGATGGATTTAGTGGTGCCCCTCTTATGATACTTCTTTAAAGAAGTTCCATAGATAATTGTTTTTTTTTAAAAAAAATTTAAAAGTTGTGGTGCTTGCTATTACAAGTGCCACAACTAATGTATGGGCTTGTGTGGCACTTACCTAAGCAAGTGCCATAAAAGGCCTTTATTTTTTTGAAAAAAAAATAAAGGGTTAGCTATAGCGCTTGCTGCTGCCCCCGCCACACAAGGCCTTTATCATTTTTTAAAAAAAGTAAAGGGTCAGCTATTAGTTGCCCGAAGCCCCTTTTCATCTTCAGGTCTAGATCTACAGCATCATCTAAATACTTTATCCCCACTCCTTCCTCTCTATTTTCACCAACAACTAGCGGTATTGTCCCCACTCCCTCCTCTCTAGTTTTACTAGGACTGGGAAAATGGGCTGGCCCGTTTAGGCCTGAGTCCAAAAAAGTATACCCATGGGCTTTAGGCCCGTTTAACTTTTTGTCTTTTTTTTTTTGCCATGACTTTTTTTTTTTCTTATTCTCCTAAAGACTAAAATACCTAATTTAAAAAATAAATATCATCAAAACTAATTTAAAACATAAATATTATCCAAGTTTAATAAAACACAAACACTAAGACTTAAATCCAAACCATAATTAATGTCCACAACTAATCAAACAAATCTACAAGCTTCAAATGTCAGCAATAATAGAACACCTAATTTGGATTTTGGCGTACACATACAAAAAAAGAAAAAAGAAAATCAAAGAAGAGAAGCTTCAAATGAGGTTTAAGTTAGTGTGAGAGCGTCCCTAATATGAGCATTAGGTTAGATTAACTCTACCCCCTGACTAATGCTTGTTGCCCATTGCCCATTGCCCTATGCCCTTTTTTAAAAAAAAAAAAAAAAGTTAAACAGGCTTAAAAGGGTTGGCCCTACAGTAGGGCGGGCCCTTTTAGGCCCGCCTCCTTCTGGAGGCTCTAAATTATAAGCCCAGCCCGTGACGGGCTCGGGCTTAAACGGGTCTGCCCGATAGGCTCAGCCTAATTTCCCGGCTCTAAGTTTTATGGCGACAAGTGCAAAAGCACTTCCTTAGTCTCCCACTTTTTTTTTTTTGTTTCTTGTCTACTCCTTCATATTTCTTCAACATTTGGTCCCCACTACAAAGCCTAGTCTCCCACTTTATTTTCTTCTTGTATCCTCCACAGAAACTCCCTTATACGTCTTTTTTTTTTTAAATACAGAATCTTTCGTTGATTGGCACTATAGTTTCCTTTTTTTCTTTTAAGTTTAAAAATCTGTCATGAATCTTAGTTTGTAGTTTTATGTGTGCTTATATTTTTTTTCAGGTATATTTACTTGAAGTTACAACTCTCTCTTGTTAAACTTCCTATACATTTTAAGTTTTTTAATTTTTGAGCTTACAAATATAATTGTATTAGTTGTTACTAGTTTAATTTGCTTCATGTCTTTTATATTTAATTTATTATGAAATCTAAAAACAATTATTCTCAATTGTATGTGTTGAAAATTAATTGAGATAATATTACATGTTACTATATATAGGTTGTATATGTGAAGATATGTGTAGTAGTTATAATTTTTAGCTGCCATAGTAATTGTTATTGATGAGTTGCATAAGTGAAATAATTATAACACATGTGGACTGCCAGCCAGCATATTTGGTCACCTAACGATCAAAACTAACTAGGATAACGGCCCAGGCAAAATTGCCGATCGAAAAACTTTTGGGTCAAAATTACCCCTGGTGACAACTTCCGAGGCAAAATTGCCCATTAACCCATACTTTTGTTTTGTATCCTTAATTATCAATTATTTTCATCTTGTTCCATTAGGCAGACGTTACCCAAAAAAAGCCTGCAGTTGCATTTATCTCGTTAGAGACAAGTCCGTGCAATTGCATTTCAGAACATGACGAAGCCCTAGCAAAAAGAAATTGCTCCCATGCTTCCTTCGTAATGTGTAAGTGACTGTTGCATCTGACGCGCGCGCATAAATATATATAATATGTATATATAGGATAAATAGAAAGAAGCGTCTGCCATGTCACCAAACTAGAAAGAAAAAAGCATGATTTTTTATTGCATGTGTGTGTAAAGATATATCTATATTTATATATACACACACACATATATATATATATATATATAGAAACCCATGAAGGGATCAACACCAGTAGCCAAAACTAGATAGAAGACACTTTAGTCTCCATATTTAAGCATTTTCCTTACTTCTAAATTGAACAAGGGTTTTATGAGTGTTATTGATGATGAGAAGCAGTACAATATAATAGCGGCATGGGCCTTTAAGTCATGGCGGTGGACGTGCAAAAACGATGAAGTTTAGACTCATAATTGGTAAGTAACATAAATCTAAATTACTTTAAATTTATATAGGATTAATCACTACACATTAAAAAGTTAATAAAAAAATATGTAAGAATTATATGCGCGCGCATATATGTTACAATGTTATAATTTCTAAAATGATTATATACAATATGTAACTTTTACCTCTATATTATTTCCTTTTTATTTTAAAATTTAAAAATATTGATTATTCCTTTTACAATATATTTTCGATTACGAAGATCCATGGCAAAGACATGGTTTTGAATGATAATTTATTAATTTATTTAAATTTATAATATACAAAGTGTTAGACTTTGGGTCCAAGTCCGCCCTTGATGGGCCGGATTATTTGATTAAGGACATAAGTTACCTTATCAAATAATAAATCAATCAGCATAGATTGTTGCTTGGTAAATAAGTTGGGGATTTAATTGTGGGATTATGATTGGGAAACAAATCGCCATGATTGAGAAATCGATTGAGAATCAATCGAATTAAATCACCAACTTTGAGAGCAAGAAAAGGGTACACACACTGCCTAATTATTGGTCACTCTAATCACTATAAATAGGGTGTGCATCTAGCATTGCAGATCACCCCTGCCATTGAGCTTTCTGGCAATCCCCTCTTATCTACCATCTTGCTTGTTCTGGTGCACTGCTGTGCAAACCCTAATTAGGCTCTTGTAGTCTAATCCTTGCGTGGGCTCCCAAACCCGGATCCGACTTTACCGGTACGCGCTTCTACACTATGCTTAATGTTTATTATTTCTTCATTGGCATCAGAGCCTGCTTGTTCTTGTGGCTGTATTCAATATGTGTTCTGCCATATTTTTTTAAAATATATACATGCATATATGTCCGTATATATGTCAACGCCTGCATATATATATATTTCTGCTTGCACATGTTCATATGATTTTTTATTATTCCGCTGCTACTCTGTGTATTTGCATGTCTGACCCGCATGCATATGTATATATGAACATGCACCACTCCCTTCATCTCTCTCTCCCCTCCGTTGCCGTTTTTCCAGTTTCCGCTTCTGGTTCACATGCTTGCATCCTATGCACTGTGTTTTTCATTTATAAGCATGATCCTATATCCTTGAAGCATGTCCTTTTATTCTTTAAAGATCATGATTGAATATACTCTCTCTCTCTCTCTCTTCTCGTTTTTATTTTCTCTGTAAATTCATCGTTATGGTTCTGGAATCTATGTGAATCTGAAAAACAAAAACTTGAACATATAACTAAGTGCATGAGATCATAAAACGTAAGAAGAAAGAGAAGGACCGTGTGTGAACCCGACAGTCACCAATGAGCTTCGAGAATTGGGTCTTCGAAAACGTGAGCCTCTGTGTGAAACGAGGTGATGAACGTGAAGTACTCGAGGAGACGGTTCCAACGGCTCTGGAATCGCTTGAAACGGAGGTCAGATGACGGAGATATAAGGGGTTGAAGTCGGGCGGGTCACGACGGACCCGCCGGAACTCCGACCGGATCACGAGACCCGGCCAGAGGAAGAAGATGACCCGGGGGGCCAAAACGGCGTCATTTTGGCCAGAACCCCGAAACGAACCGTTTCACTAAGTGAAACGGTGGCATTTAGGCACTAGCCGAAACGACATCGTTTCAGCCAGTGGGGGCACTGCGTTTCAATTAAGTGAAACGCAGCATTTCGGGTTAGGCAACCCGAAACCCAATTCAAAGGACATTGGGCCGATCCAACTGACCCGGACCGGCCCAACCCGATTTCCAAACAAAAAATTCAAAAAAAAACTTTTTTTAAATTCATTTTTAAAAACAAATTCTCTCTTCCCTTGACAGTGCGCCTTTGTGGCGCGTGGGACCCACCCCAAGGCCATATGGGCCCATCAAGGACATCATCGGACTCAGTGCATCGAGACAAGTCCAGTGGTTTTGACCCCGTGTCAAAACAAGGTCCCTAAGGCGGCGTGTAAGTGACACACGCCACCACCCGAGAGTGGAACTTCCCAGTTTCCTATTTTTTAAATGAGTTTTTCCAACCAGAAACCTTAAGGTGGCACGTGGGGACGCGTGCAAGGTCATTTTTGGAATTTTTTAGGCCCTAAAAATTTGTAAATTCATATTCTTCAGATTGATATATTATTTGTCTATTTTTGGAAATTATTCAGAAAATTTTATATACGTTTTTTATTGTTTTTTACCCTAAACTATTTAAAATAAGTTTTGAAAATTGTTTTTCTTTGTGATGAACAATTATTGGTTAGATATGGCAAGTATACAAACTGACCAATCCTTTGATGGGACTCCCCCTGAATATTCTCTAACTTCTGATGATGAAAAAGAGGTAAAGACCTCAGTGGAGTTGGTAGCACCAACAAAAAGGGTTCCCCTTTGTCTAACAATACTCCAACACACCTGACGAGGTAAAGCAAGAAGAGAAAGCAAAGTTCAAATTTGATGAGTTCGAAGAGGAGGAGGTCGATAGACCAAGAACTAGTGCTCTAATCAAATCTCTTGTTGAAAAAGACGTTGATAAATATGTTCAAATCAAAAGCGTCTATGGGGTCATTTGTGGATATGGTAGACAAGTCACTAATGCCAGTGACGATGAGTTCTACGTAAAAGCTATGGTGGAATACCGTGAGCAAGTGACAAAGAGGGGTCATCTCCATAGCCTAGGATTTTGGAAAGACATTTTCAAGAGAGGCATAGACAATATGGACAAAGGAGCTCATAGAGCTAAGGCTAGGAAAACCTTTCTAGATTTTGGCATTGATGTACCTCGTTATTGAAACTTGATTATCCATGTTATAGTTTGCTTGTTTTTGAATTTGTTTTCATTGCAACTTATATGAACCTTTCATGGAATTATTGCTTAATGAATAAATTATTTTTGGAATTATTTATTCTACTTCCTTATGATGCTTTATTTGAGTGGGAGCATTTTTTTTCTTTTCTGGAATTTTTTTTTTCTTGAAAAAAAAAACATGGGGATATGTTTGAATAATAATAGAAATTAATAAAAATGAGTGGTAAACTAGAATGAGTGGGATGGGGGTCAACCTAGTTGATTCCTGAACACGAAGCTAGCAAACTCTCATTCTATTAATTTTCTACTCTTACTTAAACAAAGAGATAGTGTCTCAAAATGAAATTGCATACCTAATGAAAATGTATGTCTATGTGACAGAAAAATGGCTCAAATGACAACCAAGACTTTTGTTGCTGATCTCGTTAGAGGAGATAAGCTGCATGGTAAGAACTTTGGCATATGGCGCCGTAAGATCTCATATGTCTTGGAGGAACAAGATGTCATGGACGTCTTAACCAATGTGCTTCCGCAACCTGATGCTAATGCATCACAAAGGGAACAGGATGCTTTTGCAACCTGGAAAAGAAAGGATACCATCACTCGAATCGCAATGCTTGCGGCAATGACCGACGATGTGATATGTCAATTTGAAGGACATGTCACTGCCTCTTCCATGTGGACCACACTGAAAGAAGAGTTTGATGGTACTTCTGATGCAAGACTCAGGAGAATCACCATCAAGCTTGACAATTATAAGCTGGGTCCAAACACTACCATAAGGTAGCATTTAAGGAAAATGCAGAATATGATAAGGGAACTTATCGAGGCAGGAGGAACCCTTTCTGAAGCACAGCAAGTGCAAGCTGTTGTGAGTTCACTCCTTGCAAGCTGGGATCACATGAAGCACACCATAACTCACAACAACACCATCAAGACTTTTGCTGACGTTGCTCGTCACATCCAATTGGAGGATGACCGTATGTACGGTTCAAAGACCAATGGTCAAGAACTCTTAACTGAAGAAAAAGGAGCTTCATCCCAGAAGCGAAAGCCCAATAAAGGCAAGGGACCCTAAAAGAAGAAGAGGAACCCAAGGGCAAAGAAGGATAAGAATGCCTTCAAGAAGAACAAGAAACCTGCAAAGAAGCGAGACCTTTCCAAGGTCAAGTGCTACTCTTGCGAAAAGAAAGGCCATTTTGCAAAAGAATGCCCTGAGAAGAATAAGGTACTATGTGATAACCCTTCTCATTTTTCTTTTGTTTCTAGTACTGCCTTTATAGCTGAGGCTAATCCTGTGTGGGTTGTAGACTCAGGGGCCACAGACCATATGAGCAGAGATTGTGGGAACTTCACGGAGTTTCGCAGGCTACCAACTAAAAGCAGATAGCTTTACGTTGGGAACAATGCGATGGTAGAAGTTAAAGGGATCGGCACCTGTAAATTGACTTTACAAGGCGGGCGAACCCTACTTTTGCAAGATATCCTCTACGCTCCGGAGATCCGACGAAACCTAGTGTTTGTTATTTCTTTAGTTAAATTCAGTTTTAATGTTAACTTTCATGATCAAGTTGTTGACATTTCGAATGGGACCGATTATTTCGGATTTGGTTGTATTTCGAATGGTTTCTTTATTTTAATGAATTATGATTTTAATTCTAGTCAATGCTATATGATTTCATCTAATGATAATTACGATACATGGCATGCCAGATTAGGACACATTGGTCAAGAACGCATGACCAAACTAGCAAATGAAGGATTGCTAGGAGAAGTGTCGAAAAAGGAAATGTCTCTATGTGAGCATTGCCTTGCTAGCAAAAGCACAAGGAAACCCTTCAGAAAGGCAACTAGAGCAGAACATCCTCTTAAACTGATACACTCGGATATCTGCGGACCTATGAGTGTGAGGGCATGACATGGAGCGTGGTACTTCATTACATTTATCGATTATTTTTCATGATATGGACATGTATACTTGATCTCTCACAAGTCTAAAGCTTTAGAATGCTTCAGGAAGTACCTTAATCTAGTTGAAAATCAACTAAATTGCAAGGTTAAAGCCTTGAGAACTAATAGAGGTCGAGAGTATCTGTCAGAACAGTTCAAAACGCTCTGTGATGAAAAAGGGATTGTCAGACAATTGACCATCCCTGGCACTTCTCAACAAAATGGGGTGGCCGAGAGAAGAAATAGAACACTTCTCGATATGGTTAGGTCAATGATGTCACAAGCTGAACTACCAATTTCATATTGGGGCGATGCACTGTTGACTGCGACATTCATACTTAACCGAGTGCCTTCTAAATCAGTCACTTCTACGCCTTATGAGCTATGGACAGGCCGTAAGCCGAATCTAAGTGTCTTACGACCATGGGGATCGACGGCCTATATACACAATTCGACTCACAAACATAGAAAGTTGGGACCTCGAGGCAAGAAATATGTCTTTATAAGATACTCTAAGTAATCAAAAGGATATGTCTTCATTAGTGAAAATGAGGACGGCTCAATGACTGAAGTAGAGTCAAGGGACGCAGCATTCCTAGAAGCAGATTTTCCTAGCAGAGGAAGCCTTAACCAAACAGAAACTCTATATGAGAGTGAGGAAGCTGAAGGCATCCCTCATATCACTGACCCGAGTAGGAGAAATGAGTCATTTTCACAACATGGAAATGATAATCAAGCACAGGAAGAGAATCCTGAAGAACTCCCACCCCGAGAAGCCAAAGTGATAGAATCCCTAAAAGACGCTTCTCCATTGAAGGGGAAGTACTCATTGTCAATCCAGAAGACAATGAGGAAGATTCAAAAAGCGTTAAAGAAGCGCTAACCGGACCTACTAAGGAAATATGGCAAAAGGCCTTAGAAGAGGAGATGAATTCCATGAAAGCTAACCAAGTTTGGGAATTGGTTGACCTGCCACCAGGCCGAAAGGCAATTGGGAACAAATGGGTTCTCAAATATAAATGAAAGGCAGATGGATCAATTGACAAACCCAAAGCACGCTTGGTGGCTAAGGGGTACACCCAACGAGAAGGGATAGATTATGAAGATACCTTCTCGCCAGTGGTGCGTTTTAACTCAATAAGACTCATACTCACCATAATGGCAAGTATGGACTTGGAGTTACATCAAATGGATGTAAAAACCGCATTCCTTAATGGATCAATTGACAAACCTAAAGCACGCTTGGTGGCTAAGGGGTACACCCAACGAGAAGGGATAGATTATAAAGATACCTTCTTGCCAGTAGTGCGTTTTAACTCAATAAGACTCATACTCGCCATAGTGGCAAGTATGGACTTGGAGTTACATCAAATGGATGTAAAAACCACATTCCTTAATGGAAAACTAGATGAAGAGATATATATGGAGCAGCCTGAGGGTTTCATAGAAAAGGGAAGTGACAAAAGGTTTACAAACTCCTAAGGTCCATCTACGGACTGAAACAATCATCTAGACAGTGGTATCTAAGATTTCAAGAGGCAGTGACCTCATTCAACTTTGAGATGATCGAAGAAGACTACTGTGTCTACATAAAGCGGTTTGGAGATGATTTTGTGATTTTGTCTCTTTATGTAGATGATATAATCATGGCCGGAATGAGTCTTAAGGTAGTCAAAACAATCAAGGATTGGTTATCCTTGAACTTTGAAATGAAAGACATGGGCGTAGCAGAATATATCTTGGGAGTCAAGATAAAGAAGAATCGTTCAAAAAGATTGTTATCCTTGTCACAAAAGGCATACATAGCAAAGATCTTAGAACGATTCAATATGAGAGACTGCAAGCCTATGGATACCCCTGTGGTTAAAGGACACCACCTGAGCACGGACATGTGTCCCATGGAAGAATCCGAAATAAAGTGCATGAAAAGAGTCCCGTACTCAAGTGCAGTTGGAAGCTTGATGTATACTATGCTATGTACTAGACCAGATATATGCTTCGCAGTCGGACTTGTGAGCCGTTTTCATTCCAACCCTGGAGTAAAGCATTGGGAAGCTGTGAAAAGAATCATGAGGTACCTGAAGGGAACCATGGATTATGAGCTATGTTACCAAGGTAGAGATATGCATCTAATAGGATCCTCTGACGCCGACTGGGTGGGAGATATAGATGAACGACACTCCACCTCAGGATACGCGTACCTCCTAAACAATGGAGCAATTTCTTAGAGCAGCAAGAAATAGACCTGTGTGGCTCTGTCATCCATGGAATCTGAATACATAGCTTGTTTTGCCGCTGTTCAAGAAGCTGTATGGCTCAAGAGATTTTTAGAACGTCTAGGAATGATAGGCAGAAAGGAGGGTCCTATACTGATACATTGTGATAGTCAATCAGCAATAGCCTATGCTAAGGATCACAGTAGGACAAAGCACATAGACATTAAATATCATTTTGTAAGAGACATGATCACTAAGAAACAAGTGACCTTTCAATACCTTTCTACTCATAAGATGTTAGCTGATCCCCTTACGAAGCCCATTGCCAGAAACCCTTTTGTTAAGCATGTAAATGCTTTAGGCATGCGTAGAATGTAATGTATTGAACATTGCAATAAAATGATGCATTTTCAGTTTTTCAAATATGTTGTGTATATATTAATACATAGGCACCAGGTATGCAATTCTGTATGTCGTACAGGTCAGGAATATTGGTTCACTCACACAAACAACTGTCTTCCCACGATTTGTAGGGGCGTGGGATGATAAGACGAGCAAATGATCACCATGAGATGGGTAAGGAAGATCTTTGTGCTTGAGTCACCTCAGTTGAACTGAGATGAGATCCGCATGTATACATACGTCATGGATCGAGGCATGATTACAAAGAATGTATCATCAGACCTGTAGCCAGGCAAAGGACTCTCTTTTACAAATGAGATTCCAAAAGGGAATGATTTTAAAAGGGAAGTTCTAGTTCCAATGCTGAGTGCATTTGAACTAAAGTCTGTACGGTGAAAGATAAAGGTAAAAATTGACGTACACCATTGCAAAATCACCGTAGCATGCCATTCATACTGCATGTGCTTGAGAGAATGACTGTAATATGGGACGTAGGTGATAGATCCCTGGTTCACTACGGTGTGAGTCCCAGGAAGGAGAAATCCTTTAAACGATGCCCTCAGGACTTAGGCAGGCATCCTGAAAGCCTGACTTGGGGCTAGCTACTTTAGCTGAAGCTTTATGATCACGAACGATTCGATCAGACAACTAAAAGCTAGGAAAGCGACCAAGTCGGGAAAGATCGATGTTTCTAGTCAAAAAGGAAGGTCTATCTTGAATTACACCTTTTGCGGTGGCATCTGTGACATGTCCTTTACAGGTTATAAGAAAAACCAGTAAGTGTGGATACCACGCGCATAGTAGGCAATCTGGGTCAAGTTCAGAAACAAGAGAAACTATGACTCAAGAGGGATCAGATATGTCATGAGTTGAGTGTATGGACAGACCTAGGGCATATGAGGCAACAATTTATAGGTTCACAAAGGGTGTCCTTGGATGCTGATCCGATATTAAGGATTTCTAGTATCACAAGCACTAAAGATTCTGAAGATGTTGTGCCCACGCAGTCACGGCAGACACCAAGTATGAAACAAGAAGAAGATGTAGTCGCATGATGGGCGGCCTATCAAGTGCGAGTGGGAGATGTTGGACTTTGGGTCAGAGTCCGCCCTTGATGGGCCGGACTATTTGATTAAGGACATAAGTTGCCTTATCAAATAATAAATCAATCAGCATAGATTGTTGCTTGGTAAATAAGTTGGGGATTTAATTGTGGGATTATGATTGGGAAACAAGTCGCCATGATTGAGAAATCAATTGAGAATCAATCGAATTAAATCACCAACTTTGAGAGCAAGAAAAGGGTGTACACACTGCCTAATTAGTGGTCACTCTGATCACTATAAATAGGGTGTGCCTCTAGCATTGCAGATCACCCCTGCCATTGAGCTTTATGGCAATCCCCTCTTATCTACCATCTTGCTTGTTCTGGTGCACTGCTGTGCAAACCCTGATTAGGCTCTTGTAGTCTAATCCTTTCTTGGGCTCTCAAACCCGGATCCGACTTTACCGGTACGCGCTTCTACACTATGCTTAATGTTTATTATTCCTTCATGAAGTCCACCTATAAATACATTCCTCCCCTCACTCTCTCATTCTCTTTTCCCCATCATTCTCTCATTCCCTTCTTATTTTATAAATCCTTGTAGAGGACTGTCCGTTGCTGTAGGATGAAGTCACCTAAAATTCAAGAGAGTTTATACTGGCGTAAACAAAAAACTCCGTCACATGGGGTTTTTGCAGTAGTAGATTCTTCCAAGAAGAAAAAGGAGTTCTATGATTTTAGTGCAACTATTAACGAGCTGAATGAAAAGAATGAAAAGGAAGGGATGGGTGAAAACCAATTAGCAGCTAAGGCTTTACTTTTACGTTTAAAGGGAAACCAACATGCAAAGTAGATTTTGACACAGCAAGATCGTTGTCTCTTTTGTTTGGAGAATCCCAATCGTCCTATGCATCTTGTAATTTCAATTGCAAATTACACATATCTCATGCTGGCCAGGTGGCAGCCTCTAGTCCCCAGCCATTGTTGCATTTTACCCATTTAGGTAACATTCATTACGTCTTTTAATCTCATTATTATATGCCTCTGGATCTGTAAAAAAAGACAATGAATTATAATCTCTACCTAAAATTATGTATTTGTCCTCTATTAACAGCATGAATCAGCTACAAGAACTGTGGATGAGGATGTATGGACCGAGATTTGGAACTTTAAGAAATGTTTGATTATGATGTTTGCAAAGCAAGAGAAGGAGGTGGTTTTTCTAGAAAGGGTGATTGGATTAGCGCAACAGCGCCGCCATTGCATGATTGAGTGCATACCCGTACCCAGACATGTTGCCAAAACAGCACCTTTATTCTTCAAGAAGGTTACATTTCAAACCTCTTAATTATATATTCCACTGTATTTTCCTTATTCTAACTAGGATCGATGATACTATAATATTGGTAGAATCTGATTTTTATGTTTCCATCTGCTGCGCTCATATACATAATGTATACATTTTTTGTTAGTGTGTGTTGGATTATGCTTGAGATAAGGTTTTTTGTCTTTCTCAATTTACCGTTTTAACAATCTATTTGCTATTTCATGAAATACAATATATCTTTTTCAAAGAAATGATACTTAAGAAATAATATTATCTTTGTCAAAAGTCCCATATATCAGGAGAGTAGTTATCTTGGATGTGAGCCTTTATGGGGTCTTGGGTTTCCTATAACAATGAGCTTTTATAGTATGGGTCCTCAAGGACTCGTTCTAGTTTCATGCTCATGCACAATATATGCACATTCATTATTTTGTACTGACCATGTAATTTGATTCATCTTCATTTCATTATTTTCAAAATTATCAACTTATTGTCACTCCTTAAATTGATGCCATCACAAGTAATTGAAGAAGCTGAAGATGAGTGGAGCTAGCACAACGCGAAGAAGCTCATTGACACAAGTGTAAAAGGATTGAGGAGTTCTATCCCAGCACATTTCCCTTACTTCCAGTTGAGATTGGACTTAACAAGGGATTTGTCCATGTTATTGATTATCAGAAGAGGGTCAATAGTAACTTTGGCCTTAACGTCCTCAGAGGAATGCTGCATCTAGCTGAATAAGACATGTACCGACGCCGCTGTTACGAGCAGGTGGGTGTGCAAAAACAAGCTGTTGCCAACTTCTTGAAAGAGTGGGAGCGCTTTGATTGGACAAAACAGCTCCGTGAAGAGTGATCGAGCTTCTGTTTCTATCTTGCTTTTGACTAGCTTGTAAAAATATTTCACTTGTTGTAACGATCGAGTAAAAGTTTATAGACCTCTTTCTTCTATTAGATTAGAAATTATTTTGATTAATGAAAGAAATGATGAATTAAATTTTTTTTCCACTTTATCTTATATCAAGACAGTTTGAACTAGAGGTGATAATTTGAGTGGCTCGGGTCCCTTCAAACCCAACTCATACAGTAGATCAAATAATTTAAACAACCAACCTAGTAATCTTTGGCTCAACGTCTGTATTATATCTTTGGAAGGCTGTGCCCAACTCGTACAGCAGATCAAATAAAATAGTGAGCTAAATTTTGACAAAAACAAGTAAGAATTCAACATTGTTAAATCATAGCGAGATCAAATCCTTATAACCGTTCACATATGTCATATGAATTCAAAATGATACTTATTTGGCCAAAAATTTAAAAACATTCTCAAAATAATTTTTATGATTTTCATGTATATTTTTCCTATTATATTTGAAATTTTCCATATTAAAATTATTTATTAACTTCAGTTAAAATATGCGATTTGAATCAAAAAATTTGAGGAAAGGGTTGCCCCTTTTTGCATGCTCATTTTGGTTTGATCAAATATAACCTATATGGTGGTCGAAAGCAACATGAACTTTTAAGCTTAGGGTGCAATTTTGTGCCAAAAGTTGTTCCCGTGGAGCAATTTTGCCCCAAAAGTTCTTCTAAGGGCAATTTTGCCTTGGCCATTATTTCAATTAATATTGACCATTAGTTGACCAAATATACTGAGCTGTCAGTCCATGTGTAACCCCCTCTATAATTATAATTCAAAATACGTGATTAAAATGAACTAGAGACCATCGGATAATCAAAACTTAATTTCAATCCCATCCTTGAGATAGGATGTTCAAAAATATCTTTCAAAATCTAATTCACCTAATCTCATATTTACATTTCGAATACAATTACCTCGCGCAAATAAATCACATTGGTATATATATCAGAGTGTACAGCAATAATCCTGGCAATCCTAGGTTCATACCTTTACTAAGGATTCACAGGGCATATTCGCCTATTACAATTTCCCAAACAGGGGATTACACAATATCATTCCAAATACACATCCACAACATATACAGTTATCCCAACCAACATTGATAACCAACTACCAAAATCAAATGTCCATAAGGATTTCTAGCCGCCCTTAATTAGTTGCTTGCTCCCTCTTTGAGCCGCTTGCCCTGTTTGAAGGTTAGTCAATGGAAAGAATGAGATTCAAAAGAATCCCAGTAGTAACAAATCTCTCATACCACACATAATCACAGAGCATGCAGTAAATCATCACATATCATGAATACAGCATACATAAGCTGTTACATATACACTTTGCCTACCCGGCATTCACATATGCAGTTACACATTGCCTTTCTAGTATGCACATTCACAATGGTATATCAACGAGTGGGGTAAAGATGACCAACGTCACTCCCTAGACGGTTCATACTGACATGCGCACGCTGTAATCCACATAGCCTCACGGTTCACAAATAGCCTTTTGACTTTCACATACACAATGAGCTTCACCACATTCGATACCATCACAAAACAATGATATCACATACATACAATATAATTACACATAGTATAAGGGAAAGCGTCACTACCTTGTTCTTTCCGAGTATGCTCCAGCACAAGCTGCTCGCAATCAGGGCAAATATCGAACCCCTATAACCCAAATCAATGACATAAGGTTATTCTCTATTCTAGATTATCACTTCCATAACACTTAAAGTTGGTTATTATTTGAACTCTTTGGGGGGCTACTAGAACCCCAAACATATGCCTAAAAGGTTGGGAAAGATTATCCCAAAAACCACCTTTCAGAAGTGTAAAATGCTGATTTTTGGGGGTTGGCCGCAGCCAAGAAGTATTTGGCAATGGCCAAAAACAGCTTAGAAACTTTTTGGCTGCGACAAGAGATTTTGGCTGCAACCAAAAAGAGGTCAGTAAGTTTTTGGCTATAGCAAAGAGATTTCTGGCTGCAGCTAAGAAAATTCTGTTTATTGGATAAACTTTGAAAAATCATAACTAATTCTATAAAAATTTAAATGAGGTGATTCCAAAACCTATTGAGAGCTACTTAAGTCCTCTTTATTGGAAAAATATGAATCAAGGCTGTCCATCACCACAAGAATATAGAATTGCACAAAATCAAACACTGCTCCTAAACAAATTCTAGTTTTAATCCTAAACTTTGGAAAATCATAACTCTTAGCTTCAACTGAAGATGATTTACATGTGTAAAGAAGAGAAACTCAGAAGATGAAGGCACGAGCAACAATCTGATGTCACAATCTCTGAAAATCGATCTCCTCACGCAAGATAACCCTCTTCTCTTCGATTGCCTTTGTTGCTTGAGCGCTTATTTCCTCCTTTTCTGAGAATTCCTAAGAAGGCTTCTTTATTTCCTCTTATTCATGGTCAATGCATGAGGGATATTTTGGTCTTTTAATGATATTTAAAAATCCCTAATGAGGCCTCTTGACTTGATTAGGGATTTATTAAAAGTGTAGGTTTGAATTTAGATTCTAATATTTCAGCTGGATTTAGTTGGGATTTTTCCTTCTTAAAATGATGGTTGGCCAAAAAAGAGAAGTATTTTAAATTAAGAAAACTATTTTTAATAACTGTAACCATGTAATTAGTTGTTTTTAGATTATAATCAAAAATTTTGAATGTAGAGATACAGAACTGAAGTCTCCATCATATAAAAACAAGTATTGAAGACGAGGTCTATTATATGATCCAAGTTTACCTACAAAAGCAAAGACGCATGGACCAGTGCTTGAATTAACTTACCTCTCTTATTCGCTCTATGAAATGAGAAAGTGGACAAGTTAGGAACTAGCTTCTCTGCTCATCCTTGATGAGGAGGGAGAGCTCGGCCAATTTGGGCCGTGTAGATGAGATTTGGATGGTCTAGATTTAATTTTTTAAATATATAACTAGTGATTTTCAAATGAAAAAATTAGGGAAACTAGTTTCGACAAGTTAGTGAAGAAGGAAGAATATGATGATACATTATATTCTTAAAACATCTCCACAACTTTTTATTTTTAATTTTTTTTATTTACATTGTCATTTTGTTTTTTTTTATTTTGTTTGTAAAATGGTGGTTGCATAATCAACCATCAAAATTTTAAAAAAATGTCAAATATATAACGGTTATTAAGTAACACCCATCACTTATTAGAATACCATGCAAACACATAATGGTTGTAATTAGTAACCATTATATATTGTCTCAAAAGAATGAAAGTTCTTTCACAAAAACTGTTATGAAACAACGAACGATTTGTCTCCCAACTTTATATCAGCGACAATAAAAACATAACGGTTTTTGTTTAATAACCGTCAACTAAAGATGCAAAACCATGCCTCTTCCACTTCTTCATTCTTCAATGATCGGCACGAGAACCAAGTACCCTTTCATTACCTACCACTGCGTGCGACTGCTCGTCTTCAACTTCCAATATGTGCAATGATAGTTCTAACATATCACTTCCAATCTATTGAAACTCTCATTCCCTTATATTTTTCATACTATTTATTCATCATCTTCCTCTATTCTCTCAATCGGCAAGATGAAACGCCATGCTGTAGACTTGCTAGAAAATCCTTGGCTTTATCATCCTCCTCCACCTCCTGCTCCTCTTCCACAACCTCCACCGCCTCACTACTATAGAATATACTTATAACTACCCTAAAGGACGTCCCTTTTTGAAAAAGGGATGCCCAAAATATTGGGCGGTGGCATATGTGTAATTATAGATCAAAATTGAAAAGGTTGGCTCGTCAAATAAAATTGAATCTCACACCTGAATGTGTTTTAGACGTGCCCATCTTCATTGGGGATGTCTAAAGACTTTTTTAGACGTCCCCAATGAAAATAGGGATGTCTAAAGACCCCCAGAATATCATATAAAGAAAAAAACAACACATTTAGACGTCTCCAGACAATCTGGGGACGTCTGAAGCTTTACATTAGACGTCCCCAGCCCAGCTGGGGACGTCTTAAGCTAGCTCACACGCACTGGTCGACATGACCGGTGCATGTTCAGTGTCAGAATTTGTGTCTTACTTGCTTTACTTTACTCTTTTACTCTCCCATCTTCATCACTTCCGTCTCCTCTCCCCTGGGCTTGTTTTTTTTTCTTCTTTCTCCAAATCAAATACGGCTATCCCCTATTTCTTCTTGGTCCTTCTTACCCTCTATTTCATCCATAGCGTTGCTCATCGCCGTCTTTGCTCTGCTGGGTCTGCACTGTTCTCTCTCATTCTCACCACCGTCAGCCTCCTCTTACCACCGTGGGTCATCTGCCTCTAAAGTTGTAGCAACAGGTTAGCTAAAACTAAACTTGTGAATGAACTTGTGAATGATTAGCAAAATGCATTTGATTCTCAGCTGGAATTTAAGTGTGGTTTGTGCTTGAGCTTTATCTTTGCTCTTTTGCTGAATTTAAGACGTACCACATCAAGTTTTAATATTTTGCTTTTTTGCATTGTGATTGAGATCTTTATTTACCAAAAGATATTGAGTTGTGATTGGCTCATAACAAAAATATATATATCAGCTTTAAATGGAGGAAATAACTATAAACAAAAAGGTCTGCCCAGCATATAATAAGCATGCGTTTATCTTGACATGTTCAATAGTTTTTTTTCATTATTTAAAATGGATTAGGATCAACATCAATAATGAACCACCATTAATTTTAAATCTATTTGAGCAACAAGGAAAATCTAGTTCAATTTAAAATCATAACAAGACAGTCAAAACTGAATTGTGTGCGTTACTTTTACCTATTTACTGTGTCAAGTGCCTGACTTACAGAGCAAATAAAACATTCAAATAATTCAATAAGTACAAAATGTTAGTATATTATTCAAATCAAATCAAATTAAAAAAAATTAAGATTGCAAATGCAAATTTGTTTCAAATCAAATTAATTATTTAAAACAATCAGATAATGATTCTTTAATCTTCAAATCAACCAAAAAAAATTAAATTGCAATTTAAATTGCAATCATCACCTTGTTGTGAAGACAAGTAACATACACAATTCTGTTTTTGCGGCTTCATACAATGTGGCTATCCATTTTAGTAGACAAAAAGTTACAGTTAAATAATAGGAGTAGACATGTAAATAATAGGAGTAGACAAAAAGTAACGGTTAATGCAATGTAATCTTACCAATTAATGACTATTATACTATGAGCCCTCAATTTCTCAGCCCCAAATGCCCTTTATCATGTTACTTGTCCAGTCCCTAGCTTACAGAACAAAACAGAACAAAATTCACTCTACACTCCACAAAAACATAATTGTGTATGTTACTTGTAACTATTTACTGTCTACTGCCCAATTTACAGAACAAAATTCACTCTACACTGAATGAACAACCACATTGATTTCTAAAATATAAGTGTATTCTGTTTGTGCTTGGTGCTAGAAGCTAAAGTTTAGTTTTGTTTAAATTAAGCTGAGATGGTTTGTTATTTTGATTTTGGGATGTCTCACTTTTAAGGGGAAATGCTGCCAAAATTTTGAAAAACATGTGTGTAAAAGGCAATTCCCCGTGTTGACAATTATTCTAAAGTTGAGTGTAAATGGAAATGGCATAGGTGGTAATAAAATGGATCATAGTTGGATGAATGCTTTGAGAATAAGTGAAGAATATGAGAATGGGGTTAAAGACTTTATTGAATTTGCTAGAAGGAACACTCCAGCCAAAAATGGGATGTATTTTTGTCCTTGTGTCAATTGTTTAAATGAGAGAAAACGGGATGTTGAAGTTATAAGGGATCACCTACTTTGTGATGGAATAAATCTTCGATACACAAGGTGGATATGGCATGGTGAGGAAGTAACTGATTGTCCGTCGCACAAGAAAGAAGCTGTGGATGCCATAAATGAAGATAGAATGGAGAGAATGATTCACGATGCTGAGGTAGAATCCTTTGCGCAGTCGTATGAATATGATAGCCTGCGAAGTGATGCAGAGACACCGTTATACCCTAGGAGTAAGTACACACGGCTGATAGGAACATTACATTTGGTTAACTTAAAAGCAACTTGTGGGCGAACCGATAGTAGTTTCACATTGCTGCTTGAATTGTTGTGTGATATGTTTCCAGACGATAATGTACTTCCAAATCGTATGTATGACGCCAAGAAAATCCTATCTACAATGGGTATGGAGTATAAAAAGATACACGCTTGCCCTAATGACTGTGTACTGTACAGAAAGGAGTATGAAGGTCTGAGTGAGTGCCCTAAGTGTCAAACTGCACGATACAAAATGAAGAAAGATGGTAGTTGTGGCGATGGGACAACTAAAAGGCAACCTGTAAAATTTTTGTGGTATCTTCCAATAATACCGCGCTTTAAGCGTTTGTTTGGCACTACAAAAAAGGCGAAGAAGTTAAGATGGCATTCGGATGACAGAATATCCGACAAAAAATATCTTCGGCACCCAGCTGACTCTCCACAGTGGAAGAAAATAGATGAAATGTTCCCTGAATTTGGCAACGAGCCGAGAAACCTTCGGTTGGGCTTTGTACAGATGGCATCAATCCGTATGGAAATCTTAATAGCACACACAGTGTGTGGCCAGTACTCCTTGTAATATACAACTTGCCTCCCTGGCTTTGTATAAAACGCAAGTATGTGATGCTTTCTATGATGATTTCTGGACCAAAACAGCCAAGAAACGATATCGATGTCTACTTGGCGCCTTTGATTGATGACTTAAAGAAGTTGTGGGAGGAAGGCGTAGATGTGTTTGATGCATATAAGAATGAGTCCTTTAAGCTACGTGCAATGATTTTCCTGCGTACGGAAACCTCTCAGGATACAGTGTGAAGGGGCATAAAGCATGTTCGATCTGTGAAGCAGACACTCACTTCCACCAACTTAAACATGGAAGAAAAATGGTCTACCTCGGTCACAGGAGGTTCCTTCCTAGGTTCCACCCGTATCGTAGGTTAAGAAAGCGTTTTAACGGCTTGCCGGAGCATGGAATGGCTCCCAAGGCATTAACCAGAGAGGAAGTTTACAGTCGGGTTGAACGTATTAATGTCTTACTCAGAAAGAATCAGAAGACTGCGGGTGAGAAGAACATATGGAAGAAGAGATCAATTTTCTTTGATCTTCCATATTGGCATAGTCTTGACGTGAGACACAGTATTGATGTAATGCACGTGGAGAAAAACGTTTGTGATAGCCTTGTCAATACGCTTTTGCACATTCCAGGGAAGACCAAGGATGGGATTAATGTGAGACTAGACCTTGTTGATATGGGAATAAGAGAACGGTTACATCCACAGCTAAGAGATGATGGTAGGAGGGCATATATGGAGCCAGTAGCGCATACACTATCAAAAGCGGAGAAAAGAAGTTTGTGTGGGTGTTTGCATGAAATTAAGGTACCACAAGGATATTCTTCGAATGTGAGAAGGTGTGTGTCAATGGACGATTTGAAGTTAGTGGGAATGAAGTCCCATGATTATCATGTGTTGATGCAACAACTGTTACCAATAGCTATTAGAGGCATTATGAAAGATGAAGTTCGAAGCACTGTGACAAGATTGTGTCTTTTCTTTAATGCTATCTGTAACAAAGTCATTGACACTGAAAAGCTGGATGAACTGGAAGCTAAGGGTTATATTATATTGTCCTAATTAGAGATGCACTTTCCTCCTTCATTTTTTGATATAATGGTGCATTTGATAGTTCATTTGGTAAGGGAGGTAAGGCTCTGCGGTCCAGTTTACCTGAGGTAGATGTACCCTTTTGAGCGATACATGAAGATCTTAAAAGGGTACTCTAAAAATCCATATCGACCAGAAGCCTCAATAGTTGAAAGGTATGTTGTTGAAGAGGCTATGGACTTCTGCAGCGATTATCTATCAGGGAAGAAGGAACAATCTCGGCATGAAGAGGGGAGGAGCAAGGGAACACGAGGACTGAAAGTGAAGACTATGCCTCGTGAAGAGGTGTTGCAAGCACGCCTTTATATCCTGAATAACATGGCAGAAGTTCAACCGTACATAGATGAACACAGAAAGAGATTGAAGAACATGAATCCGAGGAAGAATGACATGCAGATTACTATTGAGCAAAACAAGACATTCATTCAGTGGTTTGAGGAAAAGGTTTTGCATGAGACCGGTATGTCTGAGACAATAGAGTGGCTAGCCTGGGGCCTTCGTTTCAGATCATTACTTGGAGCGGTTATGATATAAACGGGTATTCTTTCTACACAAAAGACCAAGATGACAAAAGTACCATGCAAAATAGTGGGGTGATGGTAGAAGCTGAAGCCATGCACTTTTCCAGTTCGAAAGACAAAAACCCCATATTAGCATCCATGGCCTATTATGGAGTGATAGAAGAAATATGGGAAATCACTTACAACAAGTTCAAATTTGCTTTATTCAAATGTAAGTGGGTTAGCAATAATGTTGTGGTAATAGATCAACAATTTGGATTTGTCTCAGTTGATCTTGAAAGAGTAGGTTATAGGGATGAGCCCTTCATTCTAGCAAGCCAGGTGAAACAAGTGTTTTATGTCACAGATCCCGCAAATAAAAAAATTTCCATTGTACTTCAAAGTAAAAAACAGAAGCATGGTGATCCGACCTTCAACCTTGACGACACACCACCTTTCACAATTAATCCACCTACAACAAGTGAAGTAGAATTGGTAGATGATGAAGAATATGCTATAAGAAATGATCATGGTGAAGGAATATGGGAAACAATCTAGAGTAAGAGCTTAACTTACAAAATAGTAATGTGTGCTGTTTGTTTTATAACTAGTTATTTTATTCATTTACTTACAATTTATTCACCTATCTGACAATGATTTTTGTGCTTACAGGAATATGGACAATTCTGGTGACTCACAAAGTGATAGGGACAATGAAATGAATACGCCTGAACCTGATGCGAGACCTGAACCGGTTGCGAGAAGAAGGGTTAGAAGCAGTACAAAAATGCCTGCATTGGTAGCACGTCATCACCATCAACAGGAGAGGTTGCATATTGACTTTAATGAAAATATGAAACCAATTGGTCCGGAGGAAGACCATTTCATTAGCTACGTAGGTTTTTTTGGCTCGAAGCAAAGTTCGCATTAACTATGATAATTGGAAGTTGGTTCCACCAAAAACCATAGACTTGATTTGGCAATAACTTTTGGTATATAAGTTTCAATACATCTGCATATATATCTTTATTCCTATTGCTTCAAATATAATTAACTTATATTTTTACCTTGCAGTAAACCTATGATGTCCCTGACACCGCGGAGATATACAAGGAGTGGATGACAGAGATTCGTCTATGATGGAAAGATTTCAAGAACAGGCTCATACGAGATTACATTCGAGGGGACCTGAGGGGTCAGGATCCATGTCATGAGTATACGTTTTTGTCTCCAAAGGACTGGAGGTTGTTTATGGCATCACGAGAAGATCCAAACTTTTTGGTAAGATTTCTGTCATCATAGTGTTTTATTTGAATATAGTTGACATTATTAATTCGGTGTTCGTTGTTTTCCTTTCACAGGCATTAAGTGCAGCAAATGCAGAGAGGCAAGCAGCTAATAACTATCAACATTGCATGTCTCGTGGTGGTTATCGGAAGCTTGAGCGAAAGATGATGGCAGAAGAGTTGGAGAAATTGAAGAAAGCAGCCACATCAGATCCTACCGTTGTGGTCCAGCCCCCGCCACCTCCTCCACATCACAAAAAATGGAAAGCAGGGACTTAAGGGTGGGAAGTACGTAAATCTGATTGTTGCTGAGGTTGCCGTAAGAATTGTAAGTAGTTAGAGCATAAGTACAAACTTATTTTTTCATATTGGGAGTGCTAAATTTTCATTTACGATAACTTTTATGCTGCAGGATGAACTGGAAGATCATAGTAGCCAAGGTTCGTTCACTCCAAGTGGACGGATGGACATCTTGTCAACGGCGATTGGGAAGGCAGATCACCCTGGTCATGTTCGAGGGGAGGCAGTGGGAGTTCGTGTCGTGAAGTATTTTGGCCGAGCCTCACACCCTTATTCGTCACAAGCTGAACCCAGTAGGGAGCTTGTGGCCAAGATTCGTCAAGAAGTCTCACAAGAGCTCGAGGCCAACCTTCGCGACAAGCTCCAACAAGAGCTGTTGCCAGAGCTACGTCTTGAGCTGATGCCTGAGCTACGAGCTGAAATGATGAAGATGTTTAAATCGCAGATGGCAACTACCGAGCGTAGAACCCATTCATCCCCGGCCTTCCACAGCACCAAAGGAAGTTACAACCCAGCGGAGGAACCACTTGGCGACCCTTCTCCCACTCCAGCGCAGGGAGAACCTGCCATCCTCTCTTAGGATGCCCCACTGCTGCGTGTAGTTGCAGATGCTCTCGTTCACACAGAAGCTACTACCCACCATAATCAGCAAATTCCACAGCATTTGAGTAGGGTGACTGTGACGTGTGTTCGAGATGGGGAAGAAGGTACAGCCATCCCTATTCCTGATGACGAGGTTGCCACGATAGCTCAGGCGAGAGGATCTTTCATCCTTTGGCCTGTACATCTTATTGGCTTGTTACCTCCAACACCTCCAATGGTATGGAACTACCTCACTTTTACTTGAGATGTGTTGACATCCTACTAACAATATGTTTTTTTATGTTCTAAAAGAACGAGCAGGAAGCAGAGAAATGACCCTTCTTAGCATGACTGCAGCATATCTATAAAGGCATTCGCCAGATTGATTTGCATATGCCTACAGGGATTGTGGGCAAGGAATTAGAGTATTACTTCATAATTGATAAACAAGATCTTAAACAGTTCATTAAGTTCGAGGAGCTAGATGTTGGATGGGGTAAATTTGCAATCCTGTAATTTTTTTTATTTCCCATTTTTTCCTTCATTTAGTTAAGTTGATTTTAACTAGCTAATACATTCATCATTTTAATTCTATTATAGCTCCTTCCGTCGTATATGCATTGACTCTCAAAGAGTTGATTTATATGGATTCTTGTCTCCTGCACATACGACAAGGATTGGGAATACATTGAAAAGAAGGACGAACTATGTAGGCTTCACATTGGCATAGGACGACTATCATTGTTATCTAGCACCGATTGTTCAAGGGTACGCATTTTAATTGTGTATTTGAGATTTTTAATAAATAATTGCCTTGCCATCTAACTTCTTTTTAATCTGTATATGTTGTGATAGTTATCACTGGAGTTTGTGTGTTCTCTGTCCTCGGTCCCACGTTGTTTACTGGTTTGATTCCTTACGTAGAAGACCAGACAAAGAAACTAAAAGCGTCTTCAACACGTAAGTTATTTTTTTGTATTTCATTGCTTCTTGATTCTTGACTTAATGAATTATTCTAATTTATGTTGATTTTCATTTTAATGATAGGGCATGCACGACGTATTAAGCGCTTGGTGGGCCACGCGAACGTAGAGGTGGCAAAGATCCGAGATGGTTGTTTCCAAAGGTATGTAGTTTCAAATCAAGTTCTTTTGATTGACGGTCGTTTTAGATGTGCCTTTATTGATTTTAACCATTTGCTTTTGATTTATAGTGCCCTCGACAACCTGGCGGCTGGGAATGTGAATACTATGTCTTACTTTATATGTTTAACATCATTCAGAGTGGCATTACGACAGATTTTGAACAAATAATCGCTTCTTCATTCTCAGAGGATAATATTCTTGGTGTTGTAATTCAATGGCAATTCATTCACTTGATTCATTATTTCATCTAAGCTTATTTTCTAATTTACAGATTTTTGACAATGAAGATGCCTACTCATATGAAGACCTAAATATGATCAGAGACTTTTTGGCTGGACATCTTCTTTAACGTATACCAGAGTAAAGTCTTTAGTAGTTTGTGTAGGACATACTTTTGTGGTAGTTCTATATATTGTATATATAATTAGCGTTATTGTTGTTGGATATAGATTGGATTTAGTTTTGGTTATTGTACAAACTGGGGACTTGGATATAGTCTTTTTAGTGCAATAACAGACTTGGATATAGATTGTTGTGTAGTTTGTGTGGTTTATTAGTTAATTAGTTTGCTACTCCTTAAAATTATTGCATGTAGTAGAGCCTTGGGTTGATCACTGTGTTTCAAGTTGTTGTTTCCATTCTGCTGAACTGCTGTTGTTTTATTCTGTTGTTGGAATCCTATTTCTGCAGTTTACATTTTCCAGACAGTGCAATATATAAAAGGCCATTTTTAAAAAAAAACTTTCAACGTCCTTAAATAAAAAGGGACGTGGTAGGGTGGGAGGCGACATTTTAGACGTCCCCAATTCAAACTGGGGACGTCTAAAGGTCCCCTTAGACGTCCCCAGCTGGAACTGGGGACGTCTAAAGGCCCCCTTAGACGTCCCCAGTTCCAGCTGGGGACGTCTAAAGTATGCCTTTAGATGTCCCCCATTTACGGACGTTATTGACGTTTTTTTCCACGACCCTCAGATAGACGTCCCTTATTTTTCAGACGTTAAAAGGCCAAAAAAATGGACGTTAAAACCATTTTTTCTAGTAGTGCTTCCGCCTCTGTCTCCATATCTTCTGCTCCCTCAAGTGGAATGCATAGGCTATGTCGTAAGGAGGATGACCAGATATTTGTAGAGTATGAACAGGAAGGTCAATCTCATTATTGATCAGTATGGGATTGGCCACCATGATATTGACATACTCTCAGATGGTTGAGGCCACTCCTCTAGTGACGAGTAGCGTGATAACCTAGGGTATGCTGCCAATTTTCAAAACTTTTGATTCATTCAAATTGAATGAAACAAAATTTCCAAAATTAGCAGCAAATCTCATATCATCTACCAGGCAACTAGTCACCAGAAAGTGATATTTTTTAATTTAGCTTTATTTTTATAAAATATAAGAATATAATTATCTTGACACTAGTAGCGCAAAAAAAGTTAAAAAATATAACATACATCACGGTTATTAACAAAAAACTGTGATAAATGTAATCAAATAAATAACAGTTTTTATGATAAAATCGTTAAGTATAGGCTTTTCAAAAAATAACATACCTCACGGTTATTACAAATAAACCGTGATATAAAGTTTTAGACATGATAACCCAAAAAACCCTATCATTCCCCTGTATTTAAACATCTAAAACAAAGTATACTTGACACTTAGTCTGGTTAAACAAAATCCACCAACATCAGAACCCTACTACTCTACTACACCTATTGTTTTTCTGATCATTAAGAGTCATTTTCAATCGAACTACACCATCAAAAACCTTCGTCTGACTTTTCAGCAACATCCGTGTTAGTGAATACATTTGCCACTTGTCCTAGCGACTGCCACGCGAGTGGCTTTCGCTTGACCTAACTCATGTTTTTGCTTGTGAGCCCTAGCTAGATCGTATTTATTTGGTACTCTATTCTCCTTATTTGTAGGTATGATGTCCCTCTTCCATTTTGCATCATCCATTTTGCATTCACTTTGGGTTGCCTAACTAGGTTTTGGCATTAGCCGTGCTCCTTTTTTTTTTTTTAAGAAAACCATTGCTATGATTGAAGGTCTTCTCTTGTTACTTGCAACCTAGTCAATTGGGCTACCTTAGTGAAGTCACGGCGTGATAAAATATTCAAGGTGACATTAAATTGCTTTTGTGAAGTTATGTTTTTTTGAAAAACCCCCTCTTATGGTCAAAGGTTCCTTTCCTATTATAAAAAGTTGTCAACCCATTGTTCTGATCAAAGGTGTCCATATCTCCAGAAATTACTTCTGAAAAGATCAATAGGGATATGATGAATAAACTAGTTTAGTTATACTAAGAGTTATACATGAACAAGCAAATACCAACTTTTGTGAAGTCACGAAGGCAAAGCGTTCAATATGACATTAAATTGCTTCTATTGAGTTATGTTTTTTTTTAAAAACTCATTATTATTGCTCTGATAAAAGGTTTCTCTCCTTTTTGTATTTATCATGTGACACTAAGTTAAAAGTTTAAAATTTGACAATGTGATATTTGTCATAGACTCTTCAATATGAAAGTTTCTGAACTACTTGAACTTGACTCTGTCTAATAGACTAGCACTTCTCTCATCACGTGGCCATGCAATTTGAGATGTATCAAGATTTTTTTAGGCTTTGTGGGTAGAATCAATCGCTACATTTAATAATGTAAGTGTTGACATATACCTTGTACCTCTTCATAGCAATTAATCCAAGAAAACAATGAGAGGGTGGGAAAAAATGAATATCCCTATTACTTAGAGAGTTTAAATTGTCAATCTCTTTTTAAGTTTTTTTTTTTATATTATTCGCATGTAATACTCCTCCGGTCTTTAATATAAAATATATTTGAGGGGTTCGTTTTAATCCTAAATATAAAATATAGTTTTCAAATTTATTAATCTTTTAATTTTCTAATTTGCCATAATTGAAACTCCCTAAACAACAATCAAGAAGAAGGAGAAAGAATAAGCCAATTGAGTAAAATAATTAGGATATTTTAGAAAATATTTTTTTTAATTAATTTAACTAATTTTTTTAATCTAATTAAATTAAATCAATATATACGATTAAGATTGAGAGAATTACATTTAGGTCTCATGGAAGAAAAAAAATGAAAAAATTGTCCCTGTAGATTGCAAAATGAAAAAATGGTCTCATTAACAATTCCAGGAACATGTATTGACAACTCTATGGGACCATTTTTTTATTTTATAATCTATAAGAATCATTTCTTGATTTTTTCCCTTCTACTGAATGTAATTTTCCATTAAGATTTAAGTTTACTTGTATTTTCAATCAACTTCTGTCACACACACTCGAGCACTCAGCCGCCGCTCTCTCCATTCCTCTGTCGTTCCTCTGTCGTTAACCGTTCTCGTTCTCGACGCATCTCGCCGTCCTCTTGCCGTTCGTGATTATTCGTGGCCCCATCATTCGCTTGTCGCCGATCGTGCTCGCCTAAATCTTCTTCACCGTCGGCCCCCGTGTCCTCTTTGCCGTCGCGCCCCGTCTCCCAGATCCGCATCTTCATCTGGAGAAGAGAGGTAAGGTTCCATTCTTCTACACCCACTGATTTCTTATTTCTTAAATGCTTTTGATGTCCCCTTTTTATTCACAAATTAAAATAATGCTGTGCGTTCTTTGTTTCTGTGGCATTGGTTAAACCCGTCTCTCTTTGGACCTTTATTTGTAGTATTCTAAATCTAAATTAGACTTCACTTTTCAAAGTGGTTGGGTGTTTTACAGTGAATTCTTGTTGGAGAGAATAGGGGTAACTTATATTGTGTTTTGTTTTTATTATTTTGATCATTTATGCCGTTTTGATATTCAATTGCTGTTTACTTGCCCGAGGAAGACCTGAGTAATAGAGAACATTAGCTATGGTTTATTTAGCCTCCTGGCAAACTGTTTCCTGTTTTGTTTTCATATAAAAACACACTCTTCTGAGAAGAGAAGTTGACTGTATTCGATTTGACATCTTGGCGTTGGGATGCTCTATTTAATTTTGAATTGTAGGTGTTGCCCTACTTGTTTAGGGACTGGGATGTTGCGAAAAATAAGGTTATACTTGCTATTAAAGTTATCTAAACTGACGTTTCTCCCTAGGAAGCAATCGAAGGCAAACTAAGGACTAAATAAATTAAGTTGTGCAATACTGTTATTGGGATGATATTATATTAATTGGTAGAATTCTTTGAAATATTGTTCCAAGTGCAGCATGGGATCAATCCATATCTCGAATGTATTTCTCCTTTGAAGGAGTGTGCTGAACTTTTGCATTTAGGATGGTGTATGTTGCATCATAATAGACAACCATGTTGAGCCTGGAGAAGTCACTGGCTAATTTAATGTTGTAAATCCATACTGATTTTGGAATTCAATTACAGAATCTTATTTTCATGCGCAAGTTATGTGAATGCTTCTGGAGTTTTTACTCGTGCAAATCTTGACAATCATTTTGAAATTTTCTTTTATAATTTACCGGTGGCTTATATTATCTTTATTTGCTCACTTTACAGAGTCTGTAGAGACTACTTAATTTGTCATATCAGTCCATCACCGTAGAATGAAGCCTCAAGATTATTTTTATTGGGGGAAACGGAAAACTCAATCTGTGGAAGCTGAGGACTCTGGAATTTCTGCAGCAGACGATGAATCTAAGAGGAAAAAGGATCTTCATGGAGTTCCTCAGGAAAATGTCATGAGAAGTTTTACTATTGAAGAGCTAAAGGTAATGTTCTCTAGCCTTGTCTAGTTAGTTTCTTTTTCTTAATTGCTAAGGTTTTATTGTTATCTCTCTTTCTGCTTTCTGATAAGATTTCTTCTTTCATGCAAAATGAAAAGGATGAGATGACTGAAAACCGTTTGGCAGCTAAGGCTTTGCACCTACGTTTAAAGGGAAAGCATGAAGAAGCTGAGAAATTATTGGTAAGTTGAAACATGTTACCTCTAATCTAGGCTTGTTTTTATGCAGTCATAATGTCATCTCCAGCACATCCTTTAGAACCAGAGATCATTTGATTCCATCATTTTTTCATCTTCTCTTATTTTTGTAGGCAAAGAGTATGAGCACAAAGCAGGGGCATCAAGATGAAATAATCTGTCCAAGAACTAAAGGACGTTCAAGCAGGTATGTCCCTATTTTGGAACTCAATCTCAATTATCTTTAGCACTTAAAGTTGCTGGCGACACTTTCCATTTTGACCCAGCAAAAAGAGCCGAAAGAGTGATGATCATGGAAAACAGATTTTGACCCAACAAGAGCGTTGCCTCTTTTGCTTGGATAATCCAGATCGTCCCATGCATCTTGTGATTTCAATTGCAAACTACACGTATATGATGTTGCCAAAGTGGAAGCCTGTGGTGCCCGGTCATTGTTGCATTTTACCCATTCAGGTGAGCTTACTTTTTAATGTCAGTATGCTTCTGGCCTTTTTATCTGCTACATACGTTTTTTTCTGTTTTAAATCATCGATTGTCTTAATACCCAATAATGACGCGGTCACATTTTTCTATGTATGATAAAAAGATTATTTAATTATGTTAAAAAGGCATCTGAAGCAAATGGCCATCCTTAAAGATTTGAACTATCTTTCTTTATAGAGAGGATGCGGAAGAACAAAAGTCTTGAATAAGACTGTAGTCAAAAGGACTACAACTTGGGGCTGTCAAAAGTGAAAGCAACGTCAAGTTTTATAATCTGAACTTAATTATCTTGTTTGTCCGTTGTAACTGTGACGTTAATTGAAATATGGTGAACTGAGTTTTGAGCTTCCGGATCTTGAAAATAAGACAGTATTGTAATAACAAATGACATTATTTACCTTTTAACTCTAAAATTGGATTTATCTACTACACTTGACAGCATGAATCAGCTACAAGATCCGTCGATGATGATGTATGGATTGAAGTTCGCAACTTCAAGAAATGTTTAATAATGATGTTTGCAAAGCAAGGGAAGGAGTTAATTTTTCTTGAAACTGTGATTGGGTTAGCACAACAGCGCCGTCATTGCATGATTGAGTGCATACCTTTACCTAAAGATGTTGCCAGAACAGCTCCTTTATACTTTAAGAAGGTTAGATTTCAAACAACATCTTTGTGTAGTACCATATCTTGATACCATGGCACTGGCCATTTTCAATTAGAGTGCAAAAAGTGCAATCCCATTGGAGTTTCTTTATTTTTTGTGGTATTCGGTATTAAGAGTGGGATGATACTGTCATCTGTGACCAATAGCCCGTTTTTCAGGCCAACAGTGATCAATAGCCCTTTAATACTGGTAGAATCTGTATTTTTTGTTTCTTTGTGCCGTGATCATATACCTTTTTTTGTTTGTCTTTTCCGGATTATGCTTGAGATTATTTTTATTGGTTTCTATATTATGCATGCATGCATTTTGTATGTATCATATAATTTGATTCATCTCTAGTTGGATATCTCATTTTTAAAGTTGTCAACTCATGGTTTCACAGGCCATTGATGAGGCTGAAGATGAGTGGAGTCAGCACCACGCAAAAAAACTCATTGATACGAGCGAAAAGGGATTGAGGAATACTGTTCCTCAACATTTCCCTTATTTCCATGTTGAGTTTGGACTCAACAACGGATATGTCCATGTTATCGATGATGAGAAGCGTGTCAATAGCAATTTTGGCCTGAATGTCATTAGAGGAATGCTCCATCAAGCGGAGGAAGACATGTACCGACCTCGCTGTTATGAGGCAGTGTATGTGCAGAAACAAGCCGTTGCTGACTTCTTGAAAGATTGGGAGCCCTTTGATTGGACGAAACAACTCCTATTAGGGTGATTGTGCTGTTTCTATTTCACTTTTAACTTGTAGATATCTTTTTGATGAAATACAGAAACATAACTAGACTACATTCCTATGTCCCACTTGATAAAACAACTGAGAAACTCAGGCGGAGAACATAAAAAGACCTCCCCTTCTGCAATACGTTTTTTTTGAGCGGACCTTCTGCATTACTTACTATAACTTGTAGATAGTTTTATGTAATCGTTATTCGATTTCCAGCTCGCTAGCCGGTTTACTGCCTCAAATTTGTTATAAGCATGAAATCAGGCCGTTTATTAGGGTGAGTGATGGTTGAACCGATTCGACCAATTCATTCAATTCGTTCAATTCAGTTCTCACAACATTGGCTTCAAGTTTTTGAAGTAGTTAAACACCATGGCACCGAAATCTGTCCTTGGTATGATGGAAGGGGAGAGCGTAGTCAAATGTTTCTTGTCGTATAGTCCCTCGGGGTTTCTTTTATAAGATTTTAAAATTTGAATTAATTTGATCCTTTTTAAAAGAGTTTGACAAGAGTTGTTTGAACATTTAGGGCCCGTTTGGTTCAATCTCATTACACCCTGCGGCGCATTGTAATGCGATGCAATGGTAATGCAATGCAATATTAATTACAGAGGTGGTTTTTGATTTGATTTTTAAGCAATGTACAATGAGTTAATATTTTAACAATTATTTAAAATTAATATATTGCATAAAGTCTATTTTACCCCTTAATATAATATTTGTAGAAAAAATAGTTACAAGTCGGCGATGACAGGGATAGAGGAGGAGGTAGTGGCGGTGGCCATATGGGGGTGGCGGTGGGCCGGGGGCGACGGCGGCGGCGGAAGAGGTGGTGGTGGCTGCGGGGGTGGAGGAGGTGGTGGTGGGCGGTGGGCCGGTGGGGGTGGCAGGGGTGAGGGTGGTGGCGGAGGAAGAGGTGGCGGCGGCAATGGAGAAGGAGGTAGTGGTGGCGGGGGGTGGAAGAGGTGGTGGAAGAGGTGGTGGTGGATGGTGGGCCGGTGGCGGCGGCGGAGGAGGAGGTGGTGGTGGCGGTGGCGGGGGGCGGTGGGGGTAAGGGTGGAGGCAGAGGAGTTGGTAGCGGTGGTGGTGGGTGGTGGGCGGTGGGCCGGTGGTGGGGCCAGGGGTGGTGGCAACGGTGGCGGGTGCAGGTGACGGCAATGGAGGAGTTAGTGGTGGTGGCAGAGGGTGGAGGTGACGGCGGTGGAAGAGGAAGAGATTGTGGCAGTGACAGTTGTGACGTGATGTGGTAAGTGAAATGAGATAAGTGAAACAAAGACAAGGGAAACTAAAGGGTAAATTGGACTTTTTAGACCATGCAATGGGATGGTAATGAGGATTCATAGGGGGGAGGTATGAATGAGGATTACCAATTTTTTTGGTAATCATCATTACCATAGTAAACCCTATTACCATGCTAAAGAGCAACCAAACACTCTTCTCTAGGTAATGCAATCATGATTACCATTGCAGGCATGCAATGAGGTTGAACCAAACGGGCTCTTAATAAATTTTTTTTTCCCATTTTGCCACTTATTAATTATAAATATTGTATTAATTAAGATGGTGATACTTATATTTAGTCTATTTTTCTCTCTTACAATTATCCCTAATAAGTAAGGACATACTTGAAAAAAAAAAATCTCAAATATACTTATTATTTTTAATTAATTTTAACTATTTTTTTAAACCGTGTAATTCGACTATAAGCTCTTATAAATAAAACAGAAGAAATAATATCATAGAATACAATAGGTAAGATAATCATTTTTACTAGCAAAACATACCATTAAATATGTGTTTAGGCTTATGCATATACTTCACAGTTATATTTATAAAAACTCGATAATGAATTATACTATTTAGGAAAGCGGTTAAATTAGTTAAAAATAATAAGTATGTCTAAAATAAACTTTTTTTATTATGCCCTTATTTATGAGGAGCCTGTAAGAGAGATAAATAGAGTAAATATAAGTATCACAAACTTTTTAATTAATATAATACATATAATTAACTAGCGAGGGGCAACAAAGAAAAAAAACTCATTAATTACTCAAACAACTCTTATCAAGCCCTCATAAAAAAGATCAAGATAATTTAAATTTTAAGTCTTATAGGAGTATTCTTTATATATACCCCACACACACAAAGAGGTAGCCACAATGCAAAATTCGTTCCACTCCTGCGAGGCACTCGAAAAGCAGATGAAAACCCGGCCAGGACGATAAGCATGATTTAGCCAAACAATCAGCAGCTTCATTAGCCCAACGCCTAATACGAGTAGCTGATAGTGGCGCTCCAATCCCTTCTCAACATCTATTTAGCTTCTTCTATAATACTTCTGTCAGCATGAGCTTCATTTCTTGGTATTGAAAACTGGATCAGGTCGGCCGGTTCAAATCGAAAATTGGTGAATCGCATATCTGACTGATTTGATTGAGGGTAGGAAAATTGGATAGAGCTGACTCGTGCGACCCAGCTTGACTTGGGGGAAACCCTTCCTGTTTTTTTAAAACTTTTTATGTGTCAAATGATGTGATTTTGACTTTGTTTAAAAAATTATTTTCCTGAATTTTTTTTATTTGTAAGTAGTTTTAAAAGGATTGTGGAATACTTTTATTATTTTGTATTTATTAGAGAAAAATTCTTATGTACTTAATGATATTTTTGTGGATATTAGGTTTATATTGGACTATTGATTGGAAAAAAAAAATCTTATGTAATTTTTTAAATGGTATACATAAATATTTAAAAATATATATATATATATATATATATTTTTTTAAATTAATCTCGATCTGAACCATTAATATTTAATCTAATATCTAGGTCGGTTCAATATCCATTCCGATGTGCATGCCTTGCTTCATTCGTGTCATTCCTCATCATATTGATCGCCTTATCAGTAGAGTCGGTACACTAAATTTCGTTAAAACAAATCCCAGCCAAGTTTTAAACCATGAAGGCATCCCCATGGTTCGACAGTAAGGGCGCCACCATCGTCAACTCTAAACAAAAAAGCCTCCATAAAGTCTCCTTTCACATCACGTATAATTCCACCACATGCTTTTCCAGGAGATAGCGAGAAGAAAGGTCCATCCGTATTAATCTTAACTCATCCAGCAGGTGGTCGGCACCACTTCCGAGGGAGTATTATAAAATAGAGTTAATTTTTTTTAGAGATATTAAAAAAGTTGATTAAACTATTTTAAAATATTTATATTTATCATTTTTCTCTAAATTATTTTGTCTAACTTATAAACTGATATATAATCTAATAATACATGACATATGATATGATTAAGTAATTTATTTCGCTTCCTTAACTTCTCTAAAAAAAATTAACTCTATCTTATATTTAGAATAAAAAAGAATACAATGAAAAAGACCACAAAACAAGTGGCGCACGAAGTAAAAAACTAGGTGAGCTACACCTGCATCTTGTTGGAGATTTCTAGAAATTACAACTTCCGGGTTTTAATAAAAAAGCCAATTAACCTTTTCCTAGCGATTAAAAAAAACAAAATAAATTACTTTCTCCGATCATTAATATAGGCGTTTCTAAAAGAATAACTCAGTTCAAAATATAAGTCATTTATAAAATAATTAATGCACATTTTTCAGTTTTATCCTTATAATTAATGCTCATTTCCAATTTTGCTCATTCATTAAATTTTCACACACAAGTTTCAATAAGGGTAAAAGTGGGAAAAAATTTTAATTTAAGACATAATTAATGAGTTAGCTGTCACTTCTTATTTCTCATGAATTAGTTAAAATGTCCTATATTATGGACCAGATGGAGCACTTAATCTTAGCATATATTTGTGTATTATTAAATTATATATCAGTTTATAAATTAGACAAATTAGTTTGAAAAAAACGATAAATATAAATACTTTAATCTAGTTTATTTAGCTTCCTTAATATTTCCAACAGAAGTCAACGAACTCTTGTACTACCTCCGGTACTAAATATAGTACTTAGTTGACCTTCTTTGGGAAGATTAAGGAAGCTAAATAAGTTACTTAATCATATCATATGTTGTATGTTATTACTTATTAGATTATATATCAGTTTATAAATTAGAGAAAATAATTTTAAGAAAAATTTGATAAATAGAAATATTTAAAAATACTTTAATTGATTTTCTTAATATTTATAAAAAAATTAAACTGAACATAAGAACGAAAAGAATAACACGGACACTAAAGAGTTAAGAGTTCTGGCACCCCTATATCCCAAGGACAGGGCTTTTTGGCGAAGAAGTCCGCTGTTCTTGCTTCTATTGATGAGTGATCACTGATGACTGATGACCAAAAGACGGAAGTGCCATTCTCTCTGTAAGCTAAGCAAAGTTCTTAACAGCCGCTCCTCCTCGACCTCGTGATTCTCTACGTCCCTCCCCTCCCCATATCCAGCAAAACACAGTGTAAGTAAACTTTAATTTAACAAATTAAAAGCAATTTCAATATATATATATATTAAATAAACTACTAAGCATTCACATGGAGTCACCTAAATTATTTCCTGTAAATTTTATGAAATTTGAATTTATGATTTTTAATTAATAAAAATTACTTTAATTTATTAAGATCTATGATTAAAAAATTAGATTTGAGAACTGGCCTAGTCAGTGTCTGGTCCAATTTGGCGAACTGAGAAACAGAATTGGTCCTCATTTTTTTATTTTCAAAATATTTAAATAGAGTTTTCAAGTTATATTTATTTTCCTGACCTGATTTCTAAGTTATATTTATGAATATCTATATATTATAAACATTGAAAAAAATAATTAATGAAAAAAATGTGCTAAAAATATGGATATATGCATATATTATAAAACTATAATTCTTAAAATAATTATATACGTTTTGGAAATATTAAATATGAATTATATTAATTTTTATTAAACTTGTAAAATATTTATGAATTTTTAAATATATTTTTGAAATTTTATATAAGATTTTTTGAGATTTAAAACCTCTCACTTTCTTGTTTTTGAATTTTGTTTACTCTAATAAAATAATGTTTGATTATAAAATAGTAAAAAAAATTAATTTTCTAAATACTATTGTATAAAATATTATCTTTATATATGTAAGCTATAAAATTAGAAATATAAAAATACTCTAACCTCCCCTCTGTTTTGCCTTAATTACACAAACCTCCCCTCTATTTTGGAAACCCATATAAATCTCCCTTAAAACTAAAATATATGTTACATAAACCTCCCTTATAGTTTGAGATTTTATTTCCATCCACCCAAATCGTTAGTTGACCGTTAAGTTTGACTTTTAAACTTTTTTAAATCAAAATGCCCTTCTTCAGTATTAGAATTATATATATATATATATATATATATATAGGGGCTAATAAAAATTTATACAACCATAAATTTATTCTATTAGATTCACTAACTTTCTAATTTTTTAAAAAATTTATTAATTTTGATATTATAAATTAATTTTGACTTAAAATATATATATTAAACACATATTTTTATCAAATATAATAAACTATATAAGTATGAGATTGTATGTGTCATTTAAATTTATAATTTAATATTTTCTTCCACAAATATTTATAAACACATTTGATCAAGCATATTTTTATTTAAAATCTTGCTTGAATATTCAACGTTTGTGATATTTACATTAACCAATGCTAAAATCATCAAACAGATAACTACTTGTAAAGATAAAAATAGAAATTAAGGAATAGATAAAAAAAACTCTTAAATTCTTTAAAACAACTTTAGTCAAAATGTGCAAGAAAAAATAAATTTAATTAAAAAAATATATTTTTGGAATCTTCTTAGAATATTCTTAATGGAATTAACTGTTTGGACTTAAGTGTATGTTTTTAAAATAGAGGGGAGGTCTGTGTAATTAAGGTAAAACTGGAGGGTGGTTAGAGTATTTTACTCTTAAATTAATTATGAAAAGTTCAATTATGGGTTAGTCATGATCTAGTCTTTAAATCATTATTTTCGTTGCTTCAGTAGTAGACATTTTTTATGCTCTTCACCTATTTTGATGGGTAGAATAAATGTGAATCCAATATTGGAAATAGAATGTAATGTAATGTTGATTATAATTTGGTAAGACTTCGTACCAATGTAATTTTTATATATATGACTTTAGATTGAAATCTGGTTTCCTAATTTGTGAGGTAAGAAAATGGATGCGGCTGTTGATCACTACTCCTCTAATATATTATTTTTTTTCAAAAATTTTAAATTGTTGCCGCCCCTAAAATTGATACTATCACATGCAATTGATAAACTAAAAGTTCATGGAAGCAGCACGATGCAAAGAAGCTCATTCATACAAGTTAAAAAGGATCACGCGATTCTATTTCTAAACATTATTCATATTGCTAAGTTGGGTATGGACTGAAACGGGGTTTAATTTTATGCATATTATTGATGGTAAGGAGGAGTTCAATAACAGCATGTGCTTATGTTTTATAAAATTTGAAGCATCTTCCTTTGCTCACAATTGTTTCACTAGACTGATCTTACTTTTATATTGTCAGATTATGCCCTTATTTTACAAAAGTTACTTAACTTCATAGAATTTTACCAACTGTCCCACTGATGTCCGTTGATATACACACACATTAATTAGATACAAAATTTATTTATATTTACAATATAATATTTTTAATATCTGAATTGTACTTGCTCAAAAAAAAAAAAAACTTGGCCTTATAGAATCTTAGCAACTGTCCTAATGATGTGCGTGATATAAGTAAATATATATAATATTAATAAGATACATTGGTATAAAATAGAAGCGTTAAGGTGCTTAAATAACCATAAAGTATTTTCAAAAGTGCAAAATAACCATGAACTATTTGTTGGAGTAAAAGTAACCATAAATATGTAAAATGGAGCAAAACCGTTAACACCATTAACGGTCAACACACACTTCAATATCATAATTAACGGTCAATGTTTTTTATTTTAAGGGTTTTAACGGTTTTGCTCCTTAAAATAAAAAACGTTGACCGTTAATTATGATGTTAAAGTGTGTGTTGACCGTTAATGGTATTAACGGTTTTGCTCCATTTTATATAGTTCACGATTACTTTTGCTCCAAAAAATAGTTTATGGTTATTTTTACACTTTTGAAAATAGTTCATGGTTATTTAAGCACCTTAACCCAAAATAGAACAACGTTAAGTTTAACTCTATAACAAAAGTATCTTAATACTAAAGGAATTGCGTATATTCTTTTCACATGAAGATACTATATATATACAAAGAGTAAGAAGCCTAGGTATTAATTGCTCCTAAATGAGGGAATTATAACAGTCAATCAATCCCGCTAATAATACTAATTGATCTAATACTAATGATAGAATATTTCCTACTAATGACAGAATATTTCCTTAACACTTCTCCTCATGTTGGAGCATATATGTTAATCATGCCTAATTTGTTACAAAGATACTCAACCCGTATTCCAGTCAACGCTTTTGTTAGAATCTGGTAGCTGGTTGTCCAATCGCACATATCCTGTAGATACAACATTTTCTTTAATCTTGTCTCAAATAAAGTGATAGTCAATCTCAATATGCTTTGTCTGCTCATGGAACACAGAATTCAACGCTATATGAAGCGTTGTTTTATTGTCACACCAAAGTTTCGCAGGTAATGTCATGGCAATGCCAATTTCCTTAATGACCTAAAGTATCCTGGAAACTTCTTATATGAATTGTGACATAGCTCTGTATTCTGCCTCTGCACTTGATTTAGATGCAACCCCTTGTTTCTTACTCCTCCAAGATATCAGGTTAAACCTGTAGTGGATCATCTCGTGGCCTTGGATCCTGCATAATCTGCATCATAGAAGCACTCAACTTTAGTATGTCCGTAATCTGAATAGAGAATGCCCCAACCTGGGGAGCCTTTCAAATAGTGTAAGATATGTTCTAAGGCTTCCCACTATGCCACTGTCGAAGATGCCATGCATTGACTAAGTACACTGACCGAGAAGGTTATATCAGGACGAGTCACTGTCTGATAATTCAGCTTTCCAACCAATCTTCTATATCTCTCAGGATATGCAAATGGCTTTAGTTTCTCTGGATTAATCTTCTTTTTCAAGTTATCAGGGAGTTCATCAAATATACTATCATTCAAGTCCAAGTATGAATTTGGAATCATGGGAAGGCTACTTGGTGCAGCTCCAAGCTTCCTAGTTTCCTTCAGGAGGTCGAAAACATACTTCCTCTAAGTCAACAGAATGTCTTTCTTGTTTCTCATAACTTCAATACCTAGAAAGTACTTAAATGGTCTTAAGTCTTTTGTCTGGAAGTGGAGGTTAAGAAAGACTTTAAGCTCTGAAATTCTAGAAGTGTTACTCCCTGTAATCACAATGTCGTCAATATATACAACCAGAAGAATCATACCTGCATCGGTTTTCTGATAGAACACAGAATGATCACTCTTGCTTTAGCTTAATATGAACTTCTAAACCAAATTACAAAATCTATCAAACCAGGCACGTGGACTCTGTTTCAGAGTGTAAAATGAATTTCTAAGATAGCACACTTTCCTACACTCCCCCTAAGCAATAAACCAGGAAGTTGCTCTTTATAAACTTCCTCAAGAAGGTCACCATTCAAAAAGGCATTCTTAACATCCAACTGATGTAAATCCCAATGATAGGTGGCAGATAGAGAAACAGAAAGATGAACAGAAGTGAGCATTACGACTGGGGAGAAAGATGAACAAAAATATGAACAGAACTGAGCATACCCTTTAGCAACATGCCAAGCTTTTAGTCTTTCCAAGGAACCATCAGTCTTAGTCTTAACAACAAACACCCATTTACACCCAATGAACTTCTTCCCAAAAGGCATATCAACAAAAGTCCAGGTATCAGCCTTTTCAAGGGCCATTATTTCTTCTTCCATCACACCATGTCAACCAGGATGGGCTAAGGCTTGGTGAAGGGTGGTGATGGACTCAAGGGTGGCCACAAGGGAAGAGAAAATAGGGGATAATTGTTAGTAAGACACAAAGTTTAATATAGGATACATGCAATCAGCATAGCATTTGGGAGGACAATGGAGGCGGATAACTTTTCTGAGGGAAATAGGAAGGTCATTGGATGGGTCAATGGCAGAATCAGACACAACTATATCAGGGCTGAAATGGGAGGGTCTAGGGTCGTAGTAAAAGAATCCGATGGTGAAGCATCTACTAACTGAGGCGCAGAATAAGCTGGATTAGTCTCAATAATGATATTAGGAACCAGAACAGCAGCCTGAATTAGTGGGACACGATAAACCAAGAAATCATCCATCGTATCAATGACCAAGGGAGACTCAGATAAAACTGAAGATTTGAAGAAAGAAGAGGACTCATGGAATATGACATCAGTGGACATAAGATACCGACTCAGATCAGGAGAATAATACCGATAACCTTTCTGGACACGAGAATAACCAAGGAAGACACACTTTAAAGACTTGGGATCAAGTTTACTGACACTCAGATGAGCATCCCGAACAAAACAAACATAGCCAAAGATTTTTGGATCAACAGGGAAGAGCTTAGTGGTGGGGAACAAAACAGAATAGGGAATGTCACCACTAAGAACAGCCGAAGGCATGCGATTGATGAGGAAACATGCAGTGGATACGACATCAGCCCAAAACAGTGTAGGAACACTGGAATGAAACATAAAAGCTCGAGCAATTTCTAAAAGATGGCAATTTTTCATTTGGCAACACCATTTTGAGTAGGGGTATCGACATATGAGGATTGGTGAAGAATACCATGGCTATACATGTAATCATAAAAGGGGCGAAAAAATATTCTTCCATATTATCACTTCGAAAGATTTTGACAAGAGTATTGAACTGAGTTTGAATTTCAGCACAAAAGTTTTGAAAATAAGTAAACAATTCAGAGCGTTGTTTCATTAAATAAAGCCAAGTTGTTCGGGAAAAATCATTAACAAAAGTGATAAAATAATGATAACCAGTCTCAGATAAAACTGAACAAGGACTCCAAGTATCAGAATGTACTAACTCAAAGGGAGACACAGCCTGTTTATTAACTCGAGATACCAAATGAACATGGTGTTTTTCAAACTAACACGACTCACAATCCAAAGCAGACACAGAAGAAACACTACTACAAAAAGAAGTTTTAACGTCCCTATTTTGGCACTTTTAACGTCCAAAAATAGAGGAACGTCTATGTGGGGGGCAGAGTATATTTTATAAAAGACGTCCCAAAAAATTGGGATGTCTAAAGTCCTACTGTGCAATTCACTTCACATATCCACCTTTTCTCTTCTTTCTCCTTCACTTTTCTTCTTTCTCAGCAAACCAAATAGTACATTCTGAAGAACCCCATTTCAGAATTATTATATAAAGAATTTATCCACATTATCCTCCATGTATCACTACAAAAAAAAAGGCATTTTGTAGCGGTGCATTTGTAGCGGTTATATTAAACCGCTACAAATTATAGAATTTGTAGCGGTTTTTACCTAAACCGCTACAAATTTGGCGCGAAATTCCCGCCAAAACTTATAGCGGTTACTTTGTAGCGGTTAATGCACATAAACCGCTACAAAATACCAAAGGTCAGAATTTTGTAGCGGTTTTTACTGAAAACCGCTACAGAATTTCAAGAGACTCCAAATTTGTAGCGGTTCTGGGCAATAACCGCTACAGAATTTCAAACGTTTGTGAATATTTGTAGCGGTTATTGTAGAACCGCTACAAATTTGGATATTTGTAGCGGTTAGAGTAGCGGTTATTTTAATAACCGCTACTAATTACTGGCCTATTTAAACCGCCCACCTCCTTCATTTCTCCGTTTGCTCATTTTGTTTCCTGAGATTTCTCTGAGTGATTTCTTCGAGATTTGAGCGTTCAGACGTATCTATAGGAGTTTTTGGTCCGTATTCCGCAGTATTTGCACTTGAGGTACGTATATAACACGTATTTTTATTTATATTTGTATTTTTATTATATTTTTGTATAATAATGGACTAATTTTTTTTTTTAATTTGTACAGTTGATATGGCTTCAGGACAGGATAAGGGGAAGGCCCCTGTGGTCCCCAGACCGACTTTACGGGGTGGCAGAGGGAGGGGGCAGCGCGCAGGCAGGGCTACCGAGGCATCTCAGCCCATCCCCCCACAGGAACCGCAGACGATCCCACAGGCGACGACCGCAGCAGAGGTGCCTGAGGTGGAGGTGCCAGAGATTAGCGTTGAGGACTTCCTCAACGAGGAGGAGTTCGAGATGCCGATGGGGTTCAGGGAGATGGAGCGGTTCCTCGATGAGGAGGACGCTCGGGAGCAGAACAACCCACGAGGGTCGTCTTCGCGGTCCACTGGGTTTGAGGTGCAGGTCGAAGGTAAATTTATTTTTTAATTTAGTAAATTATTTATTTAAATTAGAAATGTTAACTTTGAATTATAATTTATCTAACGTGCGGTCAACTGTGCAGATGAGCAGGGGAACGTGACGACGAGGAGGCTGGATGTGGCCGGTCTGAACAGCATGGACCGGTCCCTGCGAGTTATAGTGCCGTGGAACGAGGGCACTGACCAGCCGATCCACAATGGGGGTCACCTGCTCAACCGCTTCCTGAGCGACCTGGGATCGAATTGGATGCGGTTCCCCCTTCACTTCCCGACGTGGAGGCACATTCCGAAGGGCCCGAAGGACCAGGCTTGGGAGGAGGTGGTTCAGGTAATTAAAACTATTTAATTAATATTTTTTGTAATTAATTCTATTTAATTATTTTTTTTAAATTATGGTTTTTATAATTATTGATATTTAAATGTATTTTTTTCAGCTGCGGTTTGCCGTCCGGGCCAACCGGAAGAGGTACGCCCTTGTGAAGATGGGCGACGCCTGGAGGAACAGGAGGAACCGTCTCTTCCACAGTGTGGATGGGGACGGGACGATGCCTCTGGAGCAGCTGCAGGAGAGCGTCCCGGACGGCGTGCCGCTGAACGACTGGGCGCGTTTTGTCCAGTTCAGGAGGAGCCCTGAGGCGCAGGTAATGTATTTATTATATTTTTTATATATAATTTTGTAATTGTTAAATATTAAATTATAATATCAATTTATTTTGTATTTAATTTTAAAATATAATACATTTAATTTTTTTTTCCAGGAGCTTGCTCGGAGGAACGCCGAGATCCGGGCGCAGCAGACGATCCACCACACAGCAGGATCGAAGACCTTTGCTGTGACCTACAGTGAGCTGGTAACTTTTCAAGTGCTTCACTTACTTTTAGTTGATTATTTCATAATACCAATTGTTTTGTAATTGTTTCAGGAGACGAGGGCTCAGCAGGAGAACCGTCAGACGGACTATGCGGAGCTGTACGCCATCACACACAGACACCGTGACGGGACTGCGACCTCTCAGCAGGCAGAGGCGGCCATTGTAAGTAATTTTATTATTATATTTTTTATAAAACCAAGTTAATAATGAAAAATGGTAATTATTAATTGTTTCATAAAATGGCAGGAGCGGATGCAGCAGTCGCAGGCTGAGCTGCGACAGACCCAGCCTGAGGAGTCACAGGGGTCAGTGGACCCGACGGCTCCTCTGAAGGCGGGTCTGGCTCAGCCTGAGCACCCCGGACGAGTGCGGGGGATGGGGATAGGCGCCAGACCCAGTATGATCTACGGCAGGAGCGCCGCCTCTGAGGCTGGCAGCTCTAGAGGGGTCAGACGTCGGAGGGACGAGTCGATTGACCAGCTACGGTCAGATTTGGAGCAGACACAGCAGCAGATGGCGCAGCAGCAGCAGCAGATGCAGCAGATACAGCAGATGGCACAGCAGCAGCTGCAGATGCACGCAGATATGATATACGCTCAGCAGACGCAGTGGCGTGAGATCGCGAACAACATGCTCGAGGGAGCATGGAGTCGGCTGTTCCCGGACGAGCAGCATCCAGCGGTCCCCCCTGTCCCTCGCTACGTCGTCCCGAGTACTACTCCTCCTCCTACAGCTCCTCCTCCTGCTGATGAGGATGGTGCGGTTCAGTCTACGCAGCGGCCCGATCCAGCGGCATCTGAGGGAGCCCCACCTGAGGGAGCACCAGAGGATCAGCCCCCAGCTTCTTAGTTTAGGACATTTTCTTTTCTTTTAAACATTTGTAAATATTTATGAGATTTTATTTCAGAATTTTCTTATTGTGTTTTATATAATTATATTTATATTATTATATCGCATTGAAATAATTTATAAATGATTTAAATCTAAATTAAAAAAATAAATAAATTATATATATATTTGTAGCGGTTATGAGTTGAAAACCGCTACAAATATATATATTTGTAGCGGTTATTAGTTCATAACCGCTACAAATATATATATTTGTAGCGGTTTTCAACTCATAACCGCTACAAATTTACTTATATATTTGTAGTGGTTTCCCTTCAGAAACCGCTACAAATATATATCTTTGTAGCGGTTATTTACTAATAACCGCTACAAACACTCAAATCATTTGAATTTTGAAATTTGCCGCCTTTGTGCACATTTGTAGCGGTTATCTTATATATAACCGCTACAAATTAGAAAATTATTTTTATATTTAATGTCCAACGGCTTTAATATTAGTAGCGGTTTCATATATATAACCGCTACTAATTCGTTGAACATTAGTAGCGGTTATATATATAAAACCGCTACTAATACGCAACAAGTACATTTTGAATTTCCCACCAATTAACGGCTTGAATATTAGTAGCGGTTTTATATATGTAACCGCTACAAAATTATAAACGTTGGAATTTCTGTAGCGGTTGGTGTAGCGGTTTAATAACCGCTACAAAGTTATAAACGTTGGATTTTCAGAATATAAGGTTCTAGGCATTCTTCATTATCTTCTCACTCATCTTCTTCTCTATACTTTCTTCTCTTTCACTTGTAGCTATGGATAAATCTTGGATAAGGTTGCCGCGCAATTCTCCTGAATATTTGTACGGATTAAACAGTTTCTTAGATTTCGCATTCACTCACGCCAGCTGTAACGGCAAGATCATCTGTCCGTGTCGGAAATGCAAGTTCAAGAAGTGGCATCCACGAAATGTTGTGAAGGAACATTTGCTTGTGAAGCCTTTCCCTGAGGACTATACGTTCTGGGCAGTTCATGGTGAGAAGGCCGGCGTTAGATATGACGAGGCTCTTCCTCGAAGTTCTCAAGTAGGCGTTCAAGTAGATGAAGATGATCCTGTGAATGATGCTGTGCGTGATGCGTTTGGATTTCAAGGCGACAACTTAAACGAAGAAGTGCACGGCTCTGAGCCGGCTTTTATGGGGAATGAAGCAGCTCGGGATTTTTTCAGCTTGATGGATGAGGCAGATCGTCCTTTATATCAAGGTTGTCGCAAATATTCTAAATTATCTTTCTTGATCAAATTGTATCATATCAAGTGCTTGTGTGGGATCACGGATAAGGGAATGTCGATGTTGCTCGACTTATTACAAGATGCATTCCCCGACGCCGAGATTCCCACAACCTTCTACGAGGCCAAGAAGATCATCAACAGGTTGGGGTTGAATTATCAAAAGATTGATGCGTGCCCAAATGATTGTATGCTTTATTGGGGAGACGATTCCAGTAGGGAGACGTGCAAGAGATGTCACACATCGAGGTACAAGACAATTCGGAAGGGGAAAAAGCAGAAGAAGAAACCCGCAAAGATTCTCAGGTATTTCCCTTTGAAACCTCGTCTACAAAGATTATTTATGTCGTCTAAAACTGCTGAGCACATGAGGTGGCATGCCGTTGATAAAAACGAAGACGGTAAATTAAGACATCCGCGGGATGCAGCTGCTTGGAAAACGTTTGACAACGACTTTCCAGATTTTGCGATTGACCCCAGAAATGTCCGGCTTGCGTTGGCGACCGACGGTTTCAATCCTTTCGGGAATCTTAGCACAAGTTACAACATTTGGCCGGTAGTCTTAGTTCCCTACAACTTACCCCCTGGATGTGTATGAAACAAAGCTCTTTCATTATGTCTATGATCATTCCAGGCAAAAAGGCACCGGGCAATGACATCGATGTGTATCTCCAACTGCTTATTGCGGAATTGCTTGACCTGTGGAATGTCGGCTTGGAGACGTACGACGCTCACAGCAAGACTTTGTTCAACATGCGTGCAGCCTTGATGTGGACGATCAGTGACTTTCCTGGCCTTGGCACATTATCTGGTTGGAATGTGCACACTGGGTCGGCGTGTCCGGCTTGCAATTTCGACTCTGACGCACTGCGCCTTCCCCACAGCCGAAAGTGGTGCTTTATGGGGCATCGGAGGTTTCTCGATGGAACGCATAAGTTCAGATTGCAACGGAATCGCTTCAATGGGAAACCAGAGAAAAGAGGACCACCTCAGACTTTGTCCGGTACAGATATCTTACAGCAGCTTGAGCATGTTGACGTCGAGTTTGGAAAAAGCGACGATTCAGCACAAACTCGCCAAAAGACGCGCAGGACTTCGGCGCCTCAGCAGTGGAAGAAGATAAGTATCTTCTTCACGCTTCCGTATTGGAGATCTAATTTACTTCGCCACAGTCTTGATGTAATGCACATTGAAAAGAATGTTTGCGACAATGTGCTGTATACGCTGCTTAACGAACCCGGAAAGACAAAAGATCACCTTCAAGCTAGGAAAGATTTACGCGACATGGGAGTTCGTGAAGAAGCTTGGCCAGATGAGCATGACAGATTTACACCGGCAAAGTTTACCCTCACAAAATCGAACAAGGATGTCTTCCTCGCGACGTTGAAGAAAATAAAAGTTCCTGATGGGTATTCAAGCAACATTTCTCGATGTGTCGACTTGCAGGCTCGAAAGGTTGCTGGCCTGAAGAGTCACGACTCACATGTTCTTATGCAGCAGTTACTCCCTCTGGCTATAAAGAATACACTTCCTCCCGATGTTTCCATCGTTTTGGTGGAACTTTGTTCTTTCTTTCGGAAGTTGTGTTCTAAGGTTTTGATCGTTGAGGAGCTCGATCAGCTGCAGTCAAAAATCATTCTTACGCTTTGTCACTTGGAGATGATCTTTCCTCCGTCCTTTTTTACTGTGATGGTTCACCTCACGGTCCACCTCGTTCATGAAACAAAGCTCGCTGGACCAGTACAATATCGTTGGATGTATCCGATTGAGAGGTACTCATTTTAAATATGTGCTTTCATTTATTGTCCGTATTTAATGTTTCCTAGTCGTCCATTTCATCATTTTATATCAATTTTCTCTTATGTACTTCGTAGGTTCCTTGGGAAATTAAAATCTTACGTGAGGAATAAGGCGTGGCCAGAAGGTTCTATAGCTGAAGGCTATATAGGGGATGAGGTGCTTTATTTTTGCTCAAGGTACTTTGATGATCTTGAGACGGCTTTCAACCGCCCCCCTCGTGTTGACGATTGTCCTGAACCTGCGCCGACATCAGGAGAATTTATCCCTCGTGTTGGTAAACCAGTTGGAGCAACTGAGAACTTCAAACTAACGGCAACTGAGAAGTTCCAAGCACATAGACATGTCTTGATTAATTGCACTCAAGTTGAGCCTTTCATACGGTAAGAATTGTACACTCACATGTATGTTAATCGATCTATATCTTTCATAACATTTCTCACTTTCATTTCACTAACGCCTTTCCATTATTAATTGCAGGGAATTCAGAAGTCATGTCAAGCGTCAGCTCAGGATCCGTACACAGACATCCTCGGAAGTTGATAGGAGGGTCCACAGAGAATTCCCGGGCTGGTTTGCGCGCAGAATACTAAATGACCACAACCCACACTCACCAGATTTCAGAGCTCTCGCAATCGGCCCTCTTGATCATGCAAAACGGTTTACAGCATACAATGTCAATGGTTTTAAGTTTTGCACGGTTTCACGGGATCAAGGATTGCAAACACAGAATTCGGGTGTTTATGGCACATTTGGGACAAGGAGTTATGCGAGCAGCAGTGACGCCAACATGCAGTTCGGAGGCGTCCCTTACTATGGCAAGCTTCTTGATGTGGTCGAGCTTAATTATCAAGGCCGTTTCACCGTGACGCTGTTCAAGTGTTTGTGGGCAAATACCACTACTTCTCGGGGACTGACAACTGACGACCTAGGGATCACATCAGTCAATTTCTCACGCACGATTCATACTGGTATTTCTCAAGATGATGAGCCGTATATTCTAGCTTAAGAGGCACATCAGGTTTATTATGTCGAGGACGAGCGGCATAGGGATTGGCACATGGTCGTTCATTTAAAGCCAAGAGACCTTTACGACATGGGTGAAGGCGATAACATCGCCTACGAGAGTGAGCCATTTCAGCCAGCTGATTTTGAAAACTACTTCCCTGAAGGCGATGACAATTTACCTCTACTGCGGTGAGTTTTTTTAAGTCCACGTCATTTCAATTAAATTTTTTAAATTTAATAATACATCAATAACAATAATTTTTCTACAAAATTTCTGTAGGGATGGCGACGATGAGTGATCAAATTCAAGTGTAAAAAATTTGTCTTTACAAAAAATGCAAAAAATTTGTGTTAAAATAAAATGTAAAAAAAAATTTTAAAAAAAAATTAATATAATATTTGTAGCGGTTATTAAACCGCTACAAAAATATAAATAACCGCTACTAAATAAAAACCGCTACATTAACCGCTACAAATAATTAAACCGCTACAAAAATATAAATAACCGCTACTAATTCGTAACCGCTACATTAACCGCTACAAATTATACGTGAATCCCTATAAATACCCTTATCACAACTCATTTCAAACACTCCCCAATTTCTTTTCACCTTACCCTTCTTTCATTTCCTCTCATTTACAACTTCTTTCGTATGAGTAGAGGAGCTGAATAATACGATCAAATATGGTAACAAGATTTTCAATATCTTTTAGAATACTTCTTTTCTTTCTATAAAATTTATTCTAACCATTTTTTTTAGATATATCATAACTCTATCTCATTTTCATCTATTTTTCATATACAATTACATTATATTATAAAACATAATAATTCCTTATTACCTAACTATCCTTAATAATATTATTAATATAAATTTTATACTAATCATATTCAATTACATTTTTTCTTTTTAATTTATTAATAAGTTAAACTATTGAATAATAAGCTAATTGAAATAGATAAAATAATAACAAATTAAACTATTTAATATAATATTGAAAAAAAAGAAAAAAATCAACGTATATTTTTAAAAAAATTTTTAAATATTTGTAGCGGTTATTTAACCGCTACTAAATAACGCGCCTTTTTAAAGCTAAATTTAAATTTTTTGGCGCTAAATTTGAATTTCATGAAATTAGTAGCGGCTTTTAAAACCGCTACTAATTTCATGAAATTCAAAATTAGTAGCTGTTTCTTAACCGCTACAAATAAAAAATGTCATTTTTAACAAATTTTCATTTTTATATATTTGTAGCGGTTATTAAACCGCTACAAAAAAAAAATTTTCTTTTTAATAAAATTTTTTATATTTGTAGCGGTTATATAACCGCTACAAATATCTTTTGGTGTTGTAGCGGTTACTATGAACCGCTACAAAGGTTGTAGCGGTTATTTTTGATTGAGTAGCGATTTTATAGAACCGCTACAAAACCGCTTGCAACGTACGATTTAGTAGCGGTTTTCGTAACCGCTACTAACCTAGTTTGTAGCGGTTAGAACCGCTACGAATACCCATTTTTAACCGCTACTAAATCACGTTTTTTTTGTAGTGTATATATACACTAATCATTTAGCCATAGAAGAAGAAGAAGCACCATGTGCTTGCTTCTGCATAATCATACTTTTGACAAAAACAAAACGTACTCGATCAAAAAACATTCACCAACTCTTCAATAATTCATTGCTCTTTCCTTTACCCTCTATACAAAACAAATTAAATACAACGATCTCTCAAAATCTGCTACACCTACGTACACCATATAATAACATATATATCTTTTAATTCCCTGTATATGACAGAACAACAATTAAACAATATAATTAAAGAACCTATATATATATATATATATATATATAAAGCATTATCATACTCTCTGAACCTAGAACCTGATAAGAAGCGAAAGCACTGAGAAAGAATCTCTATCTCTTCTTGTGTAGAGGTTTAGAGCCTGTGGGAACCCTTCGCTTCTGAGACTCAGACTCCATATCTTTGGTGCATGAAGGAGAAGGAGAAGGAGAGGTGTGACGCCATGGATAAAGCTCTTTCAAGCTTGAAGAAGGACCTGAGAACTTGACCCTTATAGCATTCATTCTTAGAGTGAAGAAGTTCAGCAGAATTAAACCCAGAAAGTGGAGAAAAGCGAATAATTAATGAAGGGAATATTGAAAAAGAGGTTACCCAGGAGGGTCACGGACGGCAATGGCAGTAATTGAAAGAAAAGGGAATAATGAAGAAAAGGTGAGAACAGAAGTCACGGGTTGAAGATGGGGAAAGGGGGTCAGACGGATTGAATGAAGTTATTGGCACCAAAAAGGTCTTCACGCATGTTAGAATTCTGACATGCAGACACTTTTAATTTGGGACGTCTAAAGTGTAGGTTTAGGTGTCCCAATTACTCATTTGGGACACCTAAATCCACGCTTTAAGCGTCCCAAACAAATTTGGGACGCCGCTTGGGACACCGCGTCCCAAAAGGTTTTGAGACGCCTAAAGTAAGACTTTAGGCAACCTAAAATATTTTTTGGGACGTCTAAAATAAATTAAAATTTTTATTTGGCGCCGGTGAGAATCTTTAGGCGTCCCAAAAGGTTTTGGGAAGCCTAAAGTAAATCAAAATTTTTTTTGGCACCAGTGAGAATCTTTAGACGTCCCAAAATAAATTTCGGATGTCTAAACTCCACTTTAGGCGTCCCAATTCAAATTTGGGACGTCTGATGTTGCGATTTCACTACTTTATTTATAAAAATGCCACCGCTTCTATATTTTAACCCCCATTTTTAAAAAAGGGACGTCTATAGAGGTAGTAATATCTTCAATCTGTAGTAGTGAAAACTAAGGATATAACTTCTTTAGAGATGGAATTGACACATAACTGAGACGACAATGAACTTCAAAGGGAGACAACCCACCAGAACATGCAACAACACCTGATCATTTTAGAATGTAGTGTCCACCAGATTTATAGTCTCTACCAATAATATGCTTTGTCGACAGATCCTGGATCAAACAATGGTCAGAGAATAGTGAGATGAAGCAATTGAAATAACGAGTCAGTTTACTAGGAGACAAAAGATTAAATGTGAGATTGGGAATATTAAGGACAAAAGATAACGAAATGGAGGAAGTGGGGTTAATAGTGCCCGATCCAACTACACGAGCTAAGGAACTATTGGCAGCATAGATGGAAGATGGCTTAGCATAAGGGGCATAAGGTGAAAATAAGCGATGGTTACCTATCATGTAGTCAGTAGCACCAGAATCAATGACCCACTTCGAGGAAGTGGTAGTAAGATCAGAGGGCGGAGTACCTGTAGATAAGGTCGCGGCAGAGGGCGAACCATGGTCAGGTTGATCAAAGGTCTGGGCAACCTAAGCAAAGCCATACTGTTGATCACGCTGCTGTTTATTTTGTAATTTTTCACAATTTTTCTTGATATGACCGGATTCCTTGCAATAATTACAGATAATAGTGCAAGAAGTCATGTGCGGGGCGCTGGAAACTTGTTTGGATCCATAATTCTTGTTGTCAAAGGGACCCCGACCAGCCAAAACACTCGCATTTGGATCCATAGATGAACGGGTCACACCATCAGCGCGAAGAACATGTGTGAACACATCGTGAAGAGATGGGAGTTTTTGACTAGATAAAATCTAAGAGCAAATGGTCTTATAAGAGGGATCAAGGGCTTCGAGAAAACCAATGATGGCCTGTAGTTCTAGATTCTTAATGCGAGTCTCAAGATCTGCTTATGGAGACATGAGGATATTTATTTCCTCATACAACTGCTTATAGTCCAAAAAGAAGTCCTTCAATGGACGACCCTACTACTGAGAACGATAAAAACCTTTACAAACTTCGTGAACCCGAGTGAGGCTCCCCTTAGTAAAGAACATAAATTTCAGATAACTCATTATTTCCTTAACCGAAGTACAATGACTCACTAAAAACAAGATTTAGGGTTCAATTGAATTTCTAATTTGAAACAAGATTTTAGCATTAGCCCTTTTCCAAGCGACCAATTTGTCTTTGTCACTAGGGGGTTATCAGTTAAATGTTTTTCCTTCTCAATACTCATAATATAGATCTTAACAGTGGTGCTCTAATCACTATAATTAGTTCAGTTCAATTGTGAGAAAGTAATAGCATACATGGATAACATTTCAGGAGTCTTAAAGTCAGCCATAAAATCCAAAAGTAAATAACAATAATAAAGAAGTATAACAGACGAGAAAATCTCCAAATGTGGTCATAAAACCGAATAATGAAGGAAAAAAATACGGTGAACAGTACTTGAACAATATGGAACAGTACTGAAACAGGGCGTGCTCCAGTGCCGATGAATAGTGTCATGCTACATTAGATGAATAGTGACGCGCTACAATGCTGAACAATACCGATGAACAGCCTCACTACAGTATGAAACAGTAATGAATAGTACGATGAAAGGGACGCTACAGAACTACCGCCGGTAAAAAATTTTTAGGAAGAATCAGACTCTAGTATCATGTAACAAAAGTATCTAAATCCTAAAGGAATTGTGTATATTCTATTCATATTCATAGGAAGGTGCTACATATATAAAAAGAGTGAGAAATCTATATATTAATTGTTTCTAAATGAGGGAATTGTAACGGTTAATTAATATCCCGCTAATGATACTAATTGATCTAATATTAATGATAGAATATTTCCTACTAATGATAAAATATTTTCTAAACACTCCTTAGGAATGGGTGCACGCTTCAGGACACTTTTCCGATGAACTCCATGGAATATTAATGTTAATAATAGATGTCCTCCAGGGCACATCCCTGAAGAACTCTATTGTATCAATCCTAAAAATAAAATAGAATTATCATTTTATTCATAGTTAATATTTTATTTATTCATTGTAAAATCTAGTTTTCCGATTCTTTTTAGCTTCCCTAGTTGCCACTTATTGGTCCTATTTGCTCTAATTATTAGAACCTATTTAAAAAGTTTTTTTAATGGCCCAAAAAAATGTATAATAATTATTTAATCCTTAATGAATATGAATTTAAGTAATGATAATGAGTTGACAATTTTAAAAATGAAATATCAAAATAGAGATGAATCAAATTATAGGGTAAATATTGCTGTTTACGCCTAATCTAGCTAGACAGCAATAAAAAAAAAAAATCAAGCATAATCCAAGGCAAACAAACAAACAAAAAGGTATATAATCAGTGCACGTAGAAACATAAGGAACAGATTCTACCGGTATTAAAGGGCTATTGATCACAAATGGCAGTATCATCCCACTTCTAACAACGAATATGATAGAATAAAGATAAAAGGGGTATTGGGCTAAAATATCCTGAATGTTTTCATGAATGAACATCGGACATCAGGAAGTTGAGAAGGCAACTTTGTCTTTAAATTTTAAAAAATGGGGTAATATTACCTTGACCTAACGGATCTATGCTAAGGTAGCTGCCCACATGGCATCCATGTTAGCTTTTTTGGGGTTAAAGGGCATTTTTACCCTAAAAGTTTCCACTGAAGAGCTGTGAGCACCGGGAAGTTTTTCAAGGGGTAATAACGCCATGAAAGTTACAAATTTTTTTGTTGATTTTTTCATATATAGGACACCACCAGCAAGTACCACACAATCAAATAAATTGAAAATTCAACAAAAATAAATAACTTATAAATCAAAACACACACACACACACACATATATATATATATATGAACAGAGAAACCTATAAACCATAAACTTGATGACTCAAAATTAAAAGCAAACAGATATTTTAGGTTAAGGAAACCAAGATAGATGTGGGCGTGCTTCATAGAACAAGTTGTTGAAGACTTTTTCAGTCAGTGGTTTTCCCTTCTTCTATATTCCCCATTTTCTTTTGTTACATCTTCTAATTTCCTTAACCCAAAATTTTCATTTACTTTTTTGGACTTGAGGAATTTTTGTTTTACTTTTGATTTTAAATTTATGGTTTATGAGTTTTTCTGCTCATATATTTAGTTTTAACTTATGGGTTCTTGATTTTTGTTGGTTTTTCATTTTATTTGACATTTGGTGTTTGATGGCAACATCCCATATATGAAATAAATCAACAACAAAATTTTGTGACTCCTAGGGTGTTATTGCCCAATTGAAGAATTTTCTGGTGCCCACAGCTCTTCTATAGAAACTTTCGTGGCAAAAATGCACTTTAACCATGGTAATGTGGGTGCCACATGAGTATGCCACCTTAGTATAGCCGGTCAACTAAGGTTGATTGTTTAGATCCTTTAGGTCAGGACAATATTACCCTATTTTTGAAACTTCCATAGCAAAATTTTCCTCTCAAAAACTTCCTGGTTCTCAATGCCCATTCGTGGGAACTTAGCCCTTTAACCCAAGATACTACAATGGACAGTACTTTTTGTGCTCTAAATGTAAAATGCGGCTTGTAGCATGGATAACGGGAGATTAATCCCAAAAAAAAATGTAAAATGGCTAGCAAAGTGGAGCATATAATCAATGGTAGAGTAAACCATGGGGTCAATATATGGTATTAGACAAAGAAGTTTGAAATCTAACCTTCTTGAAGTGTATATAAAGGAGCTATTCTGGCGACATGTTTGGGCATAGGTATGCACTCAATCATGCAATGACGTACGGCTCTGTTGTACTAACCCATTCACAGTTTCAAGAAAAATTGACTCCTCTTCTTGTGGTTGCCAACTTCAATCCATACATCCTCATCGAAAGATCTTGTAGCTGATTCATGCTGTCAGGTAAAATGTAGTAGATAAACATACAATTTTACAGTTGAAAGGTTAATTAATGTCATTTTTTATTACAATACTGTCTTATTTTATACAGAAGCTCAAAACTCAGTTCACCATATTTCATTTAACGTCACATTTACAATGGACAAACAAGATAATTTACGGTCAGATTATAAAACTTGAAGTTCCTTTCTCCAAAGAAAAGACAAAACACTCTTGTTGGGTCGAAATCCGCTTTGAATGATTATCATTCTTTCGGTTCTTTTTGGTAGGGCAAAATAGAAAGTGTCAACAGCAACTTTAAGTGCTAATGATGATTGAGATCCCCATAAGAGGGAAATACCTGCTTGAACTTCCTTCAGTTCTTGGACGACAGATTATTTCATCTTGATTCCCATGCTTTGTGCTCATAGTCATTGCCTACAATAATAAGAGAAGATGGAAAAAAATGGAATCAAATTATCTCTGGTCTCCACCATTATGAGTAGCATAAAAACAAGCCTCAATTAGAGGTAACTTTTTCTCAACTTACAAATAATTTCTCAGCTTCTTCATGCTTTCCCTTTAAACGTAGCTGCGCCAATTGGTTTTCAGTCATCCCATTTCATTTTGCATAAATGAGGAAATGTTATTAGAGGGAAGAGAAAAAACTAACGAGACAAGGAAAGAGGACATTACCTTTAGCTCTTCAAAAGTGGAACCTCTCCCATTTTCCTGAAGAACTCCGTGGAGATCTTTTTTTCTCTTAGATTCATAGTCTGTTGCAGAAATCCCACAATCCTCAGCAGCTGCCACAGCTTCAGCTTTTGGTTTATACATATAAAGAATCTTGAATTTTAGGCTGCTTCATTCCACGTGATCATGATCAAACCATATTTGAACCCGTAATAATTAATTTAATATATTTCTAATTTTATAGGTTATATATATAATCATGAAAATTTAAAGATAAATATTTATAAAATATTATTTAGGAAATTAAATTTTATACTAATTTATTAGTGTCAAAAATTTAAAAACAAAACAAAAATGCGAGAGGTTGTCATTTCAAAAAAAAATGTTATATATATTTTCAAAAATATAATTAAAAATTCATAAATATTTTCTTATTTTAAAATAAAGAGAAAATAATTAAGATATAATATTCATGTAATGTATATAGTTTTGGTTGTGGATATAAACTCAACCGCGTTAACTAAAAGTTAATGCTATTAAACTCATATCAAATCATATATATATTGAGATTGAAAACCACGCTTCAAAATAATATGTATGAAAATCAAAATTAAATTAAACTATAGCTATAAGTATTAATTCTTATATATTTATTAAGTTTAATTTCTATATCCATTGGCACATCTGAGTAGCATTTCTAAATGTTAATTGTCAGATTTTAAAATAAAAATTACCTCATTCCTTGCCTCGCATGTATCCTACATCTGACAAGGGACAACTAGCTATCTCAAAAATATTACCCCTTCCTAAGATATATATTTACCTAATTTGATTAGATTAAAGAAATAAATTAAATTAGTTAATATGACAAGTATTTTCTAAAACACCCTGATCATCTTCCTTGATTCCTTCCTTCACTCTCCTCCTTAATTATTATTGAGGGAATATCAATTGGGATAAATTAAAAAAAGATTGATAAATATAAAAACTAAGTCTTATATTTAGAATCAAAATCAACCTAACCTGAGGAGTATTATATAATAAATAGGTATATATATGACACCAAATTGGTACATTGTATAACTAAATATTTGGCATATCTAGATTTCTCCGTTAAATTTCGTGCAGATTGGGCCATGTTTTTTTATGGGCCTTTTAAACATACACTTGCTTTTTCACTAAAAATGAAATTTGTGTCCTTTAAATTGTAGTCCTTTAAGATGGGCTGAATTAGTATTGGTTCAGAGGCCTGGTCCACTCAAAGGATGCTGGCAACATCCGCTTTGTTTTGTCAGCCTTCTTGCTTTGGACTTTTATATGCTTTTACCATTTTCACTTCTTAAATACTCCTTCTATATTTGATATAAGATATATTTAAAGAGTTAATTTAGGTCTTAAATATAAGATATAATTTTTTTATTTATCATTTTTTCCTTAATTTACCCCTATTGATATTCCTTCAATTATAATCAATGTATTAAAAATCGGACTGGACCGGCCGATTCAGACTGGAAACCGGTGAACCGGTCACCAGACCGGTCCGGTTGAGGTCAAAAAACCGGGGTCTAACTGACCCGGTCTAAACCGGTCCAACCCGGGGTGAACCGGGGTAACCCGGAGTGACCCGTGGTGAACCGGTTTGCCCCCTTTTTATTTTTTAAAATTTTTTATATCTCAAACGACGTCATTTTATCTTTTTTTAAAATTATTTCTTTGAAAGTTTTTGATTTGCAAGGAGTTTTAAAAGTATTGTGAAATATGTTTGCTGTTTTGCACTAGTTGGAGTAAAATCCTTATATATTTAATGATACTTTTGTGGGTATTAGGTTCACGAGGTTATATTTGATTATTGGTTGAAACAAAAACTCTTATGTAGTTTTTTAAATGGTATGCTTGAACATTTAAATTATATATTTTTTTTTAATTAACCCCGGTTTCACTCCTGGTCTGACCCCCGGGTTGACCCCGGTCTGAACCACTGACCCTTGACCCAGTGTCTCGACTGGTTCAATGTTTGGTCCAATTTTCAGTACCTTGATCATAATCAAGAAGGAGAGGAAATAAATGAGGAATTAAGAAAGATACCTAGGATGTTTTAGAAAACACGCAATCTTAACCAACTCAACTAACTTTCTTAATTTAATTAAATTAACTAAATATATCTTAAGTGGAGGAGTATATAAATAAAAAAAACACTCTCTCCCTCTCTTAAGCCCCACCTTTTTCCCTTCCCTTCTCCATTCTCCTGGTCTTTTTTGGTCACCCTTTTCATTCCATCCTCCAGGTGATTCTCGTCGAACCCCGTGGCTTCATTCCTCCCAGTAACTGTCTATGATTGACTATTATATTTGTTGTTAACTAATAATTCTCCATATTTTATATATATATTTAATAAATATTTTGAAGATAATTAAAGAATTATCTATATAATTTTTATACAAATTTAAAAAATTCAATGAGATTTTATTATGAAAAGATCAAATCAAAATAATAAATTCTTTGTGGGATGTAGATTGTAAATATTTAGGATAAGAATAATTAATTTTAATAAGATAAAGTTTCTGAAAAAAGAAATTTAATTATTTTTATTTTATCTTATTTCATTTTATATGTTCTCAGCTTGGTTTCATTCAACAAGAGCATCAGGATCATGACGTATGGCAAATAGGAGGGGCAACATTCTTAATGGGCAGCAATGAGGACGACACCGTTGTTTGGAAATTGAAGTGATTGAGCACCAGAGAGGAAGCGACAGCGTTTGGTGTAAGTGAAGAAAAGGGAGAATTGGAAGACCCAAAAAGAAAAAGAGAGCCAGAAGGAGCTACAGTAGAGCTACGGGGGAGGCAGCCGCACAGTAAAAGGGTGAAGAAAAGAGACAGAGCAGCCGACATTCAGAGTGAACCAGAGAGGAGCAGCAGCGAGAGAGGTTGAAGGCTGGACTTGGGGAGGTGACCATAGCTACTGTTCATCGTCTTCTTCCCCAGGTCCGACGAGAACCAGAGTGCCGAAGAAGAGGGAGAGATTATTCTGAATCGTGAGCTGAACCAGAGAACACCATCGCTGTCCCCGGTGGCAGTCACAAGAGCTCGCGAATTCGAAGCTTGAGAGATTGGAGAGGGCCAAAAGTTGACTGTTCATCCGTCATCATCAGCAACCATTGTAGCTAGTCTCTTCTTTTCTCTACTGTTGTTTCGGATTGTGAGAGGCAGGGGAGTCTTGTTTTAACTGTTCCAATTGTAATTTTATTTGCCTCTCTAATTTTATTCTCTACTCTCATGAATTCGAACTCTGAATTTGGTTTGGCTGTGAAGTTGATTAAAGCAATGTGTTGCTAATTTCTTTTTGAACCAGTAACTTTGAACTAATTTGAGAATTTGAGTATGTATGAACTCATTGTTATATATTTTGATCACCATTAAATATAAATTTAAGAAATTTATATTAATTTTCGAAGAGGGATCTTAATTAGATTATACAATTAAATAATATGGGATTAGAATTTATTCTAATTTTTCAATAGGATAGAAATATACCTATTGGCTATTAGACCCATATAATCATATTAAAGTGAAATTGGACAATTATTGCTTCTTAAGTGAATAGTTAGAAATAACAATTTTAATTTGAGAGAAGAGTGTAAGTGATCAGAATATATTTATATTCATTTAAACTCTAAATTAACAATTTAACATTAAGTGCTCTTAATTGGGTAAATACATACTCTAAAACTTGAAAAAGGGATTAACCACTCTAGGTTATTTTTCTTTATTGAAATTTTATAAACATTAGATTTACTACTTTTTTTTTTGTTTAAATTGATTTTCAAATTTCATTTCCTTCTTGAATGTGCTCAACTTAAATAAAAATAAAAATTTTAATGTTTAATTATCAATTATCTTAAATCTCTATAGGACGATATTGATTTACTATTATATTATTTTACGACTTATATACTTACGGTGCTTATTTAAAATTTAGTAGCACCATTAACCTTGGCTTTACGTTTGTTCAGATGGGTAATGGGTTGTGAGAACAGAAAATGTCATTCGAATCTGCTTTCTGATTGGGAGAACACAGAACTATTAGCAGGATGGTTGTGATGTAAATGAACAAACAGTACTATTGATTTCTTTACGCTGGGGGCTATGATTTTCTTTTTTATATTATCATCTGAGTATCCAGTTTTGAATTCATGACTCTCCCTCCCATTACATATATCTCCTCTAAACCTCGTACTCAAAATCTAGAAAGATCTAACAGAGCCTTACATCATTGGACTAACTCTGAGTTGGTAGGGTATTATGAATTTTAACTAAATGTTATTTCAAATTTTATTTTTACTCGGGAAAAAGAAAAAAAATTATTTTTGTGAGAATTTGGAGTAGAAAATAAATTGAAGATATGATCCTGAATATGGAAGCATGATGGGGATGCAATAAAATTGAACAGCATTGTGACCCATTTTGGACCTTCTTTGATTTTCTTTTTAGTTTTTTATGTTCTTATCATATTTTTATAAAGTGTTTCCTATAACATGCTGATAGGGGGGGGGGGGGGGGCAATCTGTTTTGATAAGTGTTCTATAAAAAAATTATATTTGAAAAAAAAAACAGAGCCTGAAAAATGAGTTATGAGTTCAAGTTAAAGAGGTGATTGCTCAAGAAGTCAACCAATGTAGGATTGTTCTATACTTTTTGCCCCAATTTTAGAGGGAAAAAACGATTTTACATGATTAAAAAACATATTAAATTTGTTTTGATTTTTTTCGTTTTTTAAAACAAGTTTGATGGTATCGTGGAGTTCATATAACCGACGCTACTTGGTGGATAAGGTTTTGTTGTTTTTCTATTTTTTGTTTTATGAAACACTTTATTAAAATCTAATTACCAATCAAAACTTTTTAAGAAAAAATATTAAATGAAACCATACCAGAATTTTTCTAGGAGGGAGGTGACTAGTTTCCAACTCACTGAAGTTGAAACACTTTTGCCTATGTCTTACATTATCTTGACAAGTAATTGTGGGTTCTAATAATAATATATTACCATGAGGAAAAAAAACATATTATGAGTAAATTTGCATAAATAGGGTAAATTCATTCTTTAATTGTGTAGGAGATAAACAAGAGGAGATTATATTGATTTGATTATATAAAAAGCATAAATATAATGAAATGATTTGATTAGGATGCAAATTGACACGAGTTTAATAATTTGGCATCAAAGACGGTGTAAGTGGTATCATGATATTAATTTGTAAGCCTTTAAAATCTCTTTAAAAGAACAAATATTGATTTAATTATGTAAAAAATAAAAATATAATCAAATGATTTGATTAGGGTAGAATTGACTACAAGTTATATAAATCGATATCAGAGACAGGTAAGTGCTATCAGATCTTAACTTGTAAGCTTTGGAAATCTCTTTAGCATATATTGATTTTATTATATAAAAGGTATACATATGATCAGTGTTTTAGAAACCGGGCTGGACGGTCCGGCCGCCGCCCAAAGAAGAAGGCAGCTCGAGTCAGGCACAGAAATCGTCTTTCCTATTTAGCCATTTTGAGCCGGCATAAATTCGTCTTTAACCTGGAAACTAAAGTTAATCTGAAAGTCAAAACGGCCTTTCATTAACCGTCCAGCTTGAGTTTCATGAAGCAAATGAAAGAAGAAGAAGTAAAGATCGCCAGAGTCGCAGACGAAGTGAGAAGTGAGGAAGAAAAGCTTTTTTGAGGAAGAAAGAGAAATATTATTATATATCTACATCTAAGTATAGTAGCCTTTTTTTTATTTTGTGTGTTTGAATTTCTCTCTTTTCCCATGTTGTGAAACCCGGACCGGACCGGCCGGTCCGGCCCGGTAACCGGCGAACCGGCCGGAAAACCGGTCCGGTTCCCGGTCCGGTCCGGGTTGGGGTTTTTACTAAAAAAAAAAAAAAAAAAAAAATTTCCTTTAGAATTTCATACTATAAGTCTAAAATTTTCAATTTTTCACCGGTTTGGTCCCGGTTTAGCTCCGGTTTGGTCCCGGTTTGACCCACTGACCCTTAACCCAGTACCCCGACCGGTTCAATGACCGGTCCGAGTTTTAGTACCTTGCTCTTTTCAGACCTCAATACACAGTGTCCTAATGTGATCTTAACCGTGTGTTTTTGTGGGATTAGCTTTTCTCCTTTTCTACTATTGTCTGCTGCCATCCGCTGCCTTAAAATGCTCCGTTTTTTGTGTAGAATTAACTTATGTCCTGTGGGCTTTTAACTTGGGTGACAGACGGTGTAATATGATGTCATGTGAGGAGGCTAAGGGTGAGAACTTTTTTACAAGGGAAAAAATTGAAGCTAAATAAATTTTTACTTTAAAAAATATTCAAAATACTCTTTTTGAGAAAATTAATTTTTTTTAAAAAAAACTTAGCTGAGAAAAACAAGATTTTACTCTAAAAACTGCAAAGAGATTTTGAGAAACCGTGAACCAAAACTTTTTTAGTATGAAAAAACTGAGATAATATTCTTAAAAAATTAAATGTCCCCTAGCCTCAATGTCTTATTCTAATTCTAAAGGCTAAAATATACTTTTAGTCTTTTAAGTTTATATGAAATATATTTTTGATCCCTTAACTGTAAAAAATATACTTTGTATACTTTTAGTCCTTTAAATTTACATAAAATATATTTTTGATCATTTAACTTTAAAGTTAAGAGAAGTAGGGATGTATTACAGGGACCAAAAGTAGGGATGTATTAGAGCCTAGAGGGTAAAAATATGTTTTAGCTTTTTGACTAAAGGACTAAAAGTATATCATATATAAACGTAAAGAATTAAAAATATATTTTAGTCTTTTGACTTATAATAAGAAATAGGGGGATATTTAATTTTTTAAAAATATTATCTCAGATTTTTCCAACTAAGAAAGTTTTGTTTAATAGTTTCTCAAAATCTCTTTGGAGTTTTTAAAGTAAAATATTGTATTTCTCAGTTAATATTTTTTTTAAAAAAAATGATTTTCTCAAAAAGAGTATTTTTGAACCTTTTTAAAGTAAAAACTTATTAGGAGAATTATGAAAATAGATCTCACTAGTAAATTAATTACCAAATAGGACCTGAGAAGATCGTTTGAACATGGGGGAAGATATTATGTACATGGGAGAAGATCTTGTGCACTCAGAGGAAGATATTTTGCACACGTATATGAAAGAATATTGCACATAGGGAAAATCTATATACAGGGGAAGATCTTCTGCACACCCAAAAGATCATTTGCACACCGAATTCTTATTTAACAATTAAGTTCTCACTGAGGTATTTTTTCACAATTCTCCCAAATTTATTTTACTTCAACTTTATCCCTTGTGAAAAAGTTCTTACCCTTTGGCTCCCCCACGTGGCATCACATTATATCATCTTTCACTCTCTCTCACCTCCCACAAGACACAAGTTCATTTTGCATAAAAAATAAGGCGTTTTAAGGCAGCGGACAACAGTAGAAAAGGGGAGAAGCTGATCCCGTGTTTTTGCCTGAGAGTGTTACAACGTTTTTTTTTTCAAACCAAACATTTTAACAACATTTTAAACTTTCTTTTATAATTTTATTGTATATCATTTATATTCTGACATATATATTTCAGCTGAGTTTTTTTAATGCCATCTCTTTTTTTATTTTACTTATGTTATGATATGATTATAATTTTAAACCATTTAAATGTTTATTTAATTTTATTACTATGAACTAGTTTAAAATAAATTGTTGGCATTTTATTATTTATTGGGTTACTTTGAATAATTTTATTGTAATATGGCTTGGTATTTAGGATAGATGCTATCTCATGTGAGTATATTTGTATTTATTTTTAAATTTTTTAAATTATGTTACAATTAAATATAACGTGTCTAGCACCTTTCTTATCTCTACAAATGAGAGACTACATCCAATCTTAAATATAAGATATAGTTGATTTTTTTGTAAAAAAATTAAGGAAACTAAATAAATTGTTTTAAACTATATTTATGTTTATTATTTTTCCTTCAAACTAATTTATGTGACTTATAAACTAATGTATAATATAATGATACAGAACATATATTATGATTCATTTAGCTTTCTTAATCTTTTAAAAAAAACCAACAATATCTTATATTAAGGATAAGAGGAAGTATTTACTTCTTATATTTGTATTATTATATACGTAAATTCTTTTTAATTATTAAGCCACTATTTCGACCGATCCAATTGGATGAACCATGACCTCCAGTTTAATATCTGGTCCAACTTTTAAAACATTGCATATGATGAAATGATTTGATAGGATGAGAATGGAACACGATTTTTATAATTTGATATCAGAGGTTAAAGTATACTTTTGATCCTTTAAGTTTGGAAGAGGTTCCATTTTAGTCCTTTATCTTTGAAAAGTATATTTTTAGTCCTTTTAAGTTAACACCATTAACTTCACTAACGGAAAATGTGAAGTCAGCATGCCGAATCACTGAATTTGATCTTATATGAAAGCTTATGCGTCTGGCCTTTTTATTTATATTAATTTGATAATTTAATTAAACAACTTTCCCATCTTTTTCTGCCCCTTCTTTCTCCTCCTCGGTCATTTTCCTCATCCTCATTTGTCTCTCTCTCTCTCTCTTGTTTATTGAACTCGTGGCTGGCTAGTTAGAGCATATTGGCTTCACTTTGCAAGTTTCAGGTTTGATTCGGCATGACCACTCAAAAATTGTCTTTGACCTATAAAAAACTCTATCTCTCCTCTTCTTTCTCATAACTCTTAAAGTGGTAGCAATAGCTATTGAACTTGTTGAAAAATTTAGGCGATGAAGGTTTGATTTTGGGTCTGCAAGTTCTAATTTCTGCATCTCCTTATCATTGGCTTTCTCTGAAACAGGTTCCTATGGTTGAAAAGTGAATGGCAATATATCAGCCTTGGGCACATCATACCCAACACTTCAGGGGGCGGCATATGCCAGAGTCCACATTGGGTGTGGAGGAGGCCTTCATGATGGAGCTATTCCGGCAACACTAAGGCCAAAGTAAGAGATTTTGGGACTCTTGTTCTCGTCCAGCAGCAAATTCAATTTTTAGGCTTGAGGTCTGGTGTGATATTCCTCTGCTGTGATGGAGCCCTCGCACTTGATCTACTCTATATTGCCCTCCTTCCTTACTTGCTCCCTGTGCGATTTTGATGGCAACGCTTTCCTCAGTGGTTATCTATTTACTGTTATATACCTAGGTTAATGTCCCTTTGCCTAGAAGAAAAACTTATTCAAGAGAGATAGAGTTTAAGGGGTAAAAATGAGGAAGGTGACCAATGAGGAGAGAGGTGTGACAGTAAAATATGAGCACACTTTTCTAATTAAATTATCAAATTAATATAAATTAAAAGGCCAAACACATAAGCTTCCACATAAGATTAAATTCAGTGACTTGGCATGCTGACTTAGCATTTTCTGTTAGTGAAGCTAACGGTGTTAACTTAAAAAGGACTAAAAACACACTTTTCTAAGATAAAGGACTAAAATGAAACCTTGTCCAAACTTAAAGGACTAAAAGCATATTTTAGCCGATATCAGAAATTGAGCAAGTGGTATCAGGATCTTAATTTGTAAATCTTTGATATCTCTTTCTATATGAGTTATGCCCAGCGATCCGTTCATTACAGGATAGTAAATATAGAACGAGATAGTGGTTAATGTCAGCAACCTTTATCTTACACAACAAATTTGAGAAATCAAAAAATCCAAACTCAATATGGTAGAGATGGAGGTCATGACCGTTTTGGGTTTGAAACAACGAGATGCATAAGACAATTGGGATTCTATAAATAAAAGAGATAATATCAACCAACTATATCATCCCACTGCAACATAGCAACCAACTATATCACAGCACATAGAAAGTATACCCGCGGGCTTTAGGCCCGTTTAACTTTTTTTATTTTCTTTATTTTTTGCCATGACTTTTTTTTTCTTTTTCTCCTAAAGACTAAAATACCTAATTTAAAAAATAAATGTCATCAAAAATAATTTAAAACATAAATATTATCCAAGTTTAATAAAATACAAGCACTAAGACTTAAGTCCAAACCATAATTAATGTCCACAACTAATCAAACAAATCTACAAGCTTCAAATGTCAGCAATAATAGAACACCTAATTTGGATTTTGGCATACACTTGCAAAAAAAGAAAAAAGAAAATCAAAGCGGGACCGGATGTTAAGTCGGAAAAGTCAGCGGGTCATAGTTCATCTAGTCAGATCGGTCGTCGAACCGGTGACATAATAATTAAATAAAAATGGGATATTATGTACATATATATACAAATATAAGTGTAAGAAATATCTGGCTTCCTTAAAGTTACAACTCTCTCTTGTTAAATTTCTGGTCAAAATTGCCCCTGGTGACAACTTCCGAGGTAAAATTGCCCATTAACCCGTACTTTTGTTTTGTACCCTTAATCATCAATTATTTTCTTCATCTTGTTCCATTAGGCTGACGTTACCCAAAATAAGCCTGCAGTTGCATTTATCTCGTTAGAGACAAGTCCGTGCAATTGCATTTCAGAACATGACGAATCCCTAGCGAAAGAAATTGCTCCCATGCTTCCTTCGTAATGTGTAAGTGACTGTTGCATCTGGCAAATATATATAATATGTATATACAGGATAAATAGAAAGAAGCGTCTGCCATGTCACCAAACTAGAAAGAAAAAAGCATGATTTTTTATTGCATGTGTGTGTATAGATATATCTATATATATATATATATATAAATCCATGAAGGGAGCAACAACAGTAGCCAAAACTAGATAGAAGACACTTTAGTCTCCATATTTAAGCATTTTCCTTACTTCTAAATTGAACAAGGGTTTTATGCGTGTTATTGATGATGAGAAGGAGTTCAATATAACAGCGGCATGGGCCTTTATGTCATGGCGGTGGACGTGCAAAAACGATGAAGTTTAGAGTCATAATTGGTAAGTAACATAAATCTAAATTACTTTAAATTTATATAGGATTAATCACTAAACATTAAAAAATTAATAAAAAAATATATGAGAATCATATGCCCGCGCATATATATTACAATGTTATACTTTCTAAAATGATTATATGCAATATATAACTTTTACCTCTCAATTATTTCCTTTTTATTTTAAAATTTTAAAATATTGATTATTCTTTTTACAATATATTTTCGATTACGAAGATCCATGGCAAAGACGTGGTTTTGAATGATAATTTATTAATTTATTTAAATTTATAATATACGAAGTCCACCTATAAATACATTCCTCCCCTCACTCTCTCATTCTCTTTTCCCCATCATTCTCTCATTCCCTTCTCATTTTATAAATCCTTGTAGAGGACTGTCCGTCGCTGTAGGATGAAGTCACCTAAAATTCAAGAGAGTTTATACTGGCGTAAACGAAAAGCTCCGTCACATGGGTTTTCTTCAGCAGAAGATTCTTCCAAGAAGAAAAAGGAGTTCCATGATTTTAGTGCAACTATTAACGAGCCGAATGAAAAGAATGAAAAGGAAGGGATGAGTGAAAACCAATTAACAGCGAAGGCTTCGCTTTTACGTTTAAAGGGAAACCAACATGCAAAGCGGATTTTGACACAGCAAGATCGTTGTCTCTTTTGTTTGGAGAATCCCAATCGTCCTATGCATCTTGTAATTTCAATTGCAAATTACACATATCTCATGCTGCCCAGGTGGCAGCCTCTAGTCCCCGGCCATTGTTGCATTTTACCCATTCAGGTAACATTCATTACTTCTTTTAATCTCATTATTATATGCCTCTGGATCTGTAAAAAGAGACAATGAATTATATTCTCTACCTAAAATTATGTATTTATGCGCCATTAACAGCATGAATCAGCTACAAGAACTGTGGATGAGGATGTATGGACCGAGATTCGGAACTTTAAGAAATGTTTGATTATGATGTTTGCGAAGCAAGAGAAGGAGGTGGTTTTTCTTGAAACGGTGATTGGATTAGCGCAACAGCGCCGCCATTGCATGATTGAGTGCATACCCGTACCCAGACATGTTGCCAAAACAGCACCTTTATTCTTCAAGAAGGTTACATTTCAAACCTCTTAATTATATATTCCACTGTATTTTCCTTATTCTTTGTGCAATTTAATTTGGTGTTCGAACTAGGATCGATGATACTATAATATTGGTAGAATCTGATTTTTATGTTTCCATCTGCTGCGCTCATATGTATAATGTATATATATCTTTTTAGTGTGTTGGATTATGCTTGAGATTAGGCTTTTTGTCTTTCTCAATTTACCGCCTTAACAATCTATTTGCTATTTCATGACATACAATATATCTTTTTCAAAGACATGATACTTAAGAAATAATATTATCTTTGTCAAAAGTCCCATATATGAGGAGAGTTATCTTGGATGTGAGCCTTTATGGGGTCTTGGGTTTCCTATAACAATGAGCTTTTATAGTATGGATCCTCATGGACTCGTTCTATTTTCATGCTCATGCACAAGATATGCGCATTCATTATTTTGTACTTACCATGTAATTTGATTCATCTTCATTTCATTATTTTCAAAATTATCAACTCATTGTCGCTCCTTAAATTGATGCCATCACAGGCAATTGAAGAAGCTGAAGATGAGTGGAGCCAGCACAACGCGAAGAAGCTCATTGACACAAGTCTAAAAGGATTGAGGAGTTCTATCCAGCACATTTCCCTTACTTCCACGTTGAGATTGGACTTAACAAGGGATTTGTCCATGTTATTGATGATCAGAAGAGGGTCAATAGTAACTTTGGCCTTAACGTCCTCAGAGGAATGCTGCATCTAGCCGAAGAAGACATGTACCGGCGCCGCCGTTACGAGGAGGTGGGCGTGCAAAAACAAGCTGTTGCCAGCTTCTTGAAAGAGTGGGAGCGCTTTGATTGGACAAAACAGCTCCATGAAGAGTGATCGAGCTTCTGTTTCTATCTTGCTTTTGACTAGCTTGTAAAAATACTTCACTTGTTGTAACGATCGAGTAACAGTTTATAGACCTCTTTCTTCTATTAGATTAGAAATTATTTTGATTAATGAAAGAAATGATGAATTAAATTTTTTTTCCCATTTTATCTTAAATCAAGAGAGTTTGAACTAGGGGTGATAATTTGAGTGTCTCCGGCCCCTTCTAGCCCGACAATTCAAACCCAACTCATGCAGTAGACCAAATAATTTAAACAACCAACCTAGTAATCTTTGGCTCGACGTATGTATTATATCTTTCGAAGGCTGTGCCCAACTCGTACAGCAGATTAAATAAAATAGTGAGATAAATTTTGACAAAAACAAGTAAGAATTCAATATTGTTAAATCACAGCAAGATCAAATCCATATAACCGTTCACATATGTCATATAAATTCAAAATGATACGTATTTGGCCAACAATTTAAAAACATTCTCAAAATAATTTTTATGATTTTCATGTATATTTTTCATATTATATTTGATAAATTCCGTAATAAAATTATGTATTAACTGTAGTTAAAATTTTAAAAAATGATATTTGAATCAAAAAAATTGAGAAAAGTGTTGCCCCTTTTTGTATGCTTATTTGGGTCTGCTCAAATGAGCTGTGAGGGGAGCAAAAGCAATATGAACTTCTTAGCTTAGGGTGCAATTTTGTGCCAAAAGTTATCACCGAGGAGCAATTTTACCCAAAAGTTTTGCTGCCAAGGACAACGATTTGATCTTCCAATTCGATAAGCACCCCTGCTTGCTCAAGGTTTGCCTCAGCAAATAAGATTTCTTCTTTTATGTAGAATGAAGAGTATGGGATGGGCAAAAACCAATCAGCAGCAAAGGCTTTGCAGCTACGTTTAAAGGGAAAGCATGAAGAATATGCAAAGTGGATTTTGACACAGCAAGATCGTTGTCTCTTTTGTTTAGAGAATCCCAATCGTCCTATGCATCTTGTAACTTCAACTGCAAATCACACATATCTCATGTTGCCGAAGTGGCAGCCTCTTGTCCCCGGCCATTGTTGCATTTTACCCATTCAGGTGACCTTGCTTATTTCTTTTAATGTCTCGAATAAGGCAGTAGTACTGTAATCTCTCTAGCTAAAATTATGTATTCATCTTTATTTGACAGCATGAATAAGCTACAAGAACTGTGGATGAGGAAGCGTGGACTGAAATTCGGACTACTTTAAGAAATGTCTCATTATGATGCTTGCAAAGCAAGAGAAGGAGGTGATTTTTCTTGAAACCGTGTTTGGATTAGCACAACAGCGCCCATTGCATGATTGAGTGCATACCTGTACCCCAACATGTTGCCAAAACAGCTCCTTTATTCTTCAAGAAGGTTGCATTTCAAACATTTGATATATTCCATTGTAGTTTCCTTATTCTTTGTGCTATTGGGAGTTAATTAGAACACGTATCATTGATACTAATACCGCTAGAATCTGATTTTTATGTTTCCATGTGCTGCGATCCTTTTTTATTAGTGTGGTGGATTATACTTGAGATTTTTTTTTGTTTGCTTCATGATGTCTCTATTGCATTTATTCTGTACCTTTGGTTTTTTCACTTTTAGAGACGCTACAATCTATTTGCTGTTTCATGAAATACAAGATATCTCCTTTTAAGAAATGATACTTCAAAAACAACAGTATTCCTGTCATGACTCCTACACCACACCAGGAGTGTTACCTTGAATGAAGGCCTTATAAGGTCTTGAGTTTCCTAACTCTAACATTTAGCTTTTATGATATGGGTCTATCATGAACTTGTGCTCCTAACTCTAACATTTAGCTTTTATAATTTGAGTAGATAATTCGAGTCATTCGGGCTTCTACGAGCCAACTCTAGAGATTTCGTTTCTCTATTTGCATGGCAACATTTTATTTTATTGATCATATAATGACAAATTGTGTGTTAAACTTTCACGTAAAATTTACCATTCAAGGGTCTTGCAATAGAAATTAAACTAATCAAAGAGAAACAAGAAAATTGATGTGATGCATTCGTTAAGGACACAGGTCTCACATCTCTCGCTTGGATCTACCAAAAATTAGTAATTTTTATGAAATATTAGTATTTTTCAATGATTTGGTATTTTATTAGTAATTTTTATTCATATCATACCCCACCAATATCATAATTTCAACGACTCTTTATTCTAACTCAAGGTAATTTTAGCAAATGCCTCTCATAACGCTTTCACCTTTGATACCTCTCACTCACCATCTAACACCATATTCAAAAACATAATCTGTTGTCATTTGAGATTAACTAGAAATCATACCATACACCACAAACATTTTAATTCTAAATGCTCTAAATTCAAACCCATGATAATTTTAACAAAACATGACATTGATACCATCTTGCTTGCAAGATTATCCAGAATAAAAAATTTAAAATTTTTATTCAACCTAATGATGAACATGAGTTCAAAAATGGTAAAAGCAAAAGGTGCCTTAAGAAGAGAGATAGTTGACAATTAGGTTATTTATTAAAATTATGGCTTTGACCCTCACTCTCATCCAAGTAGAAGGAGTTTATTCTTCATAAGGTGAATTATTACATGCATGTGTCATTTCTAACAAGGAGCTTGATTCCACTTATTGCTTTTTGGATACCAAATCACATGACAATATTGTGGAATTCTCTTTTTAAGCATTTCTCTTCAACATTGAGTTTGAGGAGTTTTTATTCTTAATTACGTGAATTATTACTTTCATATGTGATTCCTAATTAGGAGTTTGATACCACTTATTACTTTTATGATACCAAAGCGGGTAACGATATTCCAAAATTCTATTTCCAAGCATTTTCCTTACTTCAAGGTTGAGTTTGAGGACCTTTTAGTCTTGATCACTTAAATTAATACATGCATGTGTGATTTGTAATCATAACTCTGACACCAATAATTGTTTTTTTTTATACCAAATCACATAACAGTAATGAAGAATTTTATTTTCAACCATTTCCCACACTTCTAATTAGGAGTCTGATACCACTAATTGTTTTTATGGAATTCTCTTGTCAATTCTTGTAGAGGATACTAAATATTGATACAGGTATAGTAGGTGTACTTAAAGGATGTGTCTGTCCGGCACCTTGAAATGAAGGCATCTAAAATTCAAAATTCTTTGTCTTGAGGTAAGTCTAAAAATCAAGTTGTGTAGCTGAGAATGCTAAGATTAGATGTGTCTGTCCATCACCGTCAGATGAAGCCACCTAAAATTGAAGATTCATTATCTTGGGGTAAGCGTAAAAGTCAAGTGGTTGTAGCTGAGGATGGTAGGATTATTTCTGCAGCAGCATCTAGCCTAAACAAATTTGCAAATGATTGTAGTTTTTTGGAAAGGACATGAAAATGGTGATTTCAAAGCATTTCCCATACTTCTAATAGGAGTTTGATACCATTAATTATTTTTCTGATACCACTAATTGCTTTTTTGAAATTTTCTTGTCAATTCTTGTAGAGGTTACTGAATACTGATAAAATTCTTGCAAGCTTACTGAAAGGATGTGTCTGTCCATCACCGTGAAATGAAGGCACCTAAAATTGAAGATTCTTTATCCTGGGGTAAGCATAAAAGTCAAGTTGTTACAGTTGAGAATGCTATGATTATTTCTGCTACAACATCTAGCCTAAACAAATTTGCAAATGATAGAAGCTTTATGCAAAGGACACAAAAAGGGTTACTTCCAAACATTTCCCTTACTTCTAATTAGGAGTCTAATACCACTAATTGCTTTTATAGAATTCTCTTATCAATTCTTGTAGAGGTTACTGAATACTAATAAAATTCTGCCAAGCTTACTTAAGGGATGTGTCTGTCCGGCACTATGAAATAAAGGCACCTAAATTTGAAGATTCTTTATCTTGGGGTAAGCGTAAAAGTCATGATGTAGTGGAGAATGCTAGGATTATTTCTTCTGCAGCATTTAGCCTAAACAGCTTTGAAAATGATGGTAGCTTTATGGAAATGACACTAAAAGAGTAAGTTTGGATGTCATTGAAATAAATTACTATTACTATATTATTTATTTATTTTATTTTTAATGGAATAAATTTTCAGTTTATTGATGAATTCATTACATTTGATGGAATGACACATGCATGTAATAATTCTAATTAGGAATGACACATGGATGTAATAATTCACATGATGAAGGATAAAAGCTCCTAAAACTCAACTTTTAAGTAAGAAAAATGGTTGAAAATTAAGTTCCAAAATACAGTTATATGATTTGGTATCAGAAAAGCAATTAGTGATATCAAACTCATAATTAGAAATGACACAATAATTTGTGATTAATAAATAAAGCCTCCTCAGACTAAATGTTGAAGTAAGGAAAATGCTTGGAAATAGAATTATTTAATACAGTTATGTGATTTGGTATCAGAAGAGCAATTAGCAATATTAGACTCCTAATCAGAAATGACACATCCGTGTAATACGCATTGTAATCAACACTAAAAGGTCCTCAAACTCAATGTTGAAGTAAGGAAAATGCTTGGAAATAGAATTTCAGAATACCGTTATCTGATTTGGTATAAAAAAAAGTAATTAGTATCAGACTTCTAATTAGGAATGACATATGAAGGTAATTATAATGATTCACATAATTAAGATTGAAAACTCCTCAAACTCAATGTTGAAGTAAGGGAAATTCTTGGAAATAATTCCAAAATTCTGTTATGTAATTTGCTATCAGAAAATCAATAAATGGTATCAAGCTACTAATTAGAAATGACACATGCTAGTAGTATTTCACGTGATGAAGAATAAAAGCACCTTCTACTTGGATGAGAGTGGGGGTTAGAGCCATAAATTTAATAAATAACCTAATTGTCCCCTGTCTCTCTTCTTCTTGAGGCACCTTTTGCATTTACCATTTTTGAAGTCATATTCATCATCTAATTGAATAGAAATTTTAAATTTCTTGTTCTGCATAATATTGCAAGCAATATATATGGTATCAATGTCATCCCCTATTAAAATTATCATGGGTTCGAATTTAGAGCATTTGGAGTTTAAATACTTGTGGTGTATGAAATGTTTCTTAGTTAGTCTCATATGATAACTAATTGTGTTTTTGAATAGCGTGTTAGATGGTCAGTGAGAGGTATCAGTGGTGAAAGCATTATGAGAGACATTTGTTAAAATTATCTTGCGTTAGAATAAAGAGTAGTTGGAATTATTCTATTTGCGGTGTATGAGATGAATAAAAATTACAACTAAAATACCAACACTGCTACAAAAGAGAGATTTAATGGCGCTCCTCTTATAGCACTTCTTTAAAGAAGTGCCATAGATAATTGTTTTTTTAAAAAACAAATTAAAAGCTGTGGCACTTGCTATTAAAAGTGTCACAACTAATGTATAGGCTTGGGTGGCACTTACCTAAGCAAGTGTCATAAAAGGCCTTTATTATTCTTTAAAAAAAATGAAGAGTTAGCTATAGCGCTTGCCGCTGCCCCCGCCACACAAGGCCTTTAATTTTTTTTTTTTAAGAAAAACAAAGGGTCAGTAGCTGCCCAAAGCCCTTTTTCATCTTTAGATCTAGATCTGCAACATCATCTAAATCCTTTATCCCCACTCCTTCCTCTCTATTTTCACCAACAACCAACGGTGTTGTCCCCACTCCCTCCTCTCTAGTTTTATGGCGGCAAGTGCAGAAGCTTCCTTAGTCTCGCACATTTTTTTTTTGTTTCTTATTTCCTCCTCCTCCATATTTCTTCAACATTTGGTCCCCACTTCTGTTGGCACTACAAAGCTTAATCTCCCACTTTTTTTTCTTCTTGTCTCCTCCTATAGAAACTCCCTTGTATGTCTTTTTTTAATACAGAAGCTTTCGTCGATTGGCATTATAGTTTCCTTTTATTAAAAAAAGTTTAAAAATCTGTCATGAATCTTAGCTTGTAGTTTTATATATGCTTATATTTTTTTTAGGTATTTGCTTGAAGTTACAACTCTCTCTTGTTAAACTTCTTATACATTGCAAGTTTTTAAATTTTTGAGCTTACAAATATAATTTTATTAGTTGTTACTAGTTTAATTTGCTCAATGTCTTTTATATTTAATTTATTATGAAATCTGAAAAAATTGTTCTCAATTGTATATGTAGAAAATTAATTGAGATAATATTACATGTTACTATATATAGGTTGTATATGTGAAGATATGTGTAGTAGTTATAATTTTTAGCTACTATAGTAATTGTTATTGATGAGTTGCATAAGTAAAATAATTATAACACTTATATTTTTGTTGGCTTGTAATGCAACCAATTAATGTAACTATGATATGTAGTGATTTTATAAATTAGTTATTTGTTTGGAGTTATTTCATTCTGATTTGGTTTGATTCTAGTTTGGTTTTGTTCATTTAGCTGTGGATTTGTACTGTAAAATGCAGGGTTCATTAGAAAAAGGAAAAAATTAGGTAAAATTATTTTTTTAATGTAAAATGCAAGGCGTCATAGGAAGCTATTTAAAAAAAGAAAAAGAAAGAAACAAGCTATGGCCCTCCTATAGATTCAAGAAGCGTCATAGCTTTCTTTTATGACGCTGGAAGTTATGGCGCTTCCCAAGCACCATAGTATTCTAAAAAAAATAAGCGTCACTTATTGTGTTTCTTGTAGTAGTGCAAATTATTGAAAAATACTAATATTTATAACATTACTAATAAAATTTGAGGGGACATCTTATAAAAATTACTAATAAAATACCAAATTATTGAAAAATAAATAAATACATCCCAACATTTAAATTTTATTGATAATAATATAAAAGTACAACAAAATATATTTTAAAAATAATGTTATAAAACATTAAATCTAGACCCTCAAATTTTAATCTAAGGGTCAAGACGGTTAGTAGGAAAGAAGAGGAGTGGAAGTGGAAAGGCAGAGGAGAGGAGGGAAGCCAAGTCCCATTTAAACAAGGGCATTTTTAGGAAAAAATATTTTTTTTTTTACATTTATTGTCTCCAATACCTTATTTTAACCCTCATTTTGAAAAATTTAAATCGATTTATTTATTTGTTATAAAAAAGAACAAAGTGAGTAATATATTGTTTTTGAGTCTTGACTATTTTAAGTTCTTAAAAGGGAGAATTCTAATTAAATCCAGTTGAAATATCTAAATTAGGACTATACTTTTAATAGATCACTAATAAGGCCAAGAGCCCTAATAAGGATTTATGAATCTTTTTAAAAGACTAAAATGCCCCTCCGTTGCTAAAAAGAAAAATTAAAGACAGGGGGTGTAAAGCCTCATTTCATATTCTTTCAGCAATTGAGCCGTTAATGAAAAACATACAAAATATGCAGGGGTGGAAAAACACACAAAACCGATGATATTGGTTTTTTATTTGCTTTTCAAAATATCCTGTGATTGGGGAGTTTAATTTTCACGACGATATAGGTTTGAAATTTCCCTGTGATGGATTTCACATGTTGAAGGTGAAAGACAATGAGCACGGATGAAGATTAAGTGTGAGATTAAGTGTGCTATAGAATTTCATGCATCTTATGTTTACATAATAAAAAATCAAACACAAGAATTCAATGAAGATAAAAGCCATCATAGAAAGGCAAAAGTTCTTCACAAAAAAATTTAAGGAGTGGCATAAAATAATTTCTTCAGCAACTTGCTTGAACATCTTCTTTGTTGATGATAATCTTGGAAATAAGTGATAGTCTTGGATCTCTGAAAATTTCAAGTGAGACAGAATAATTTCTCCTGTAATCAAGCGACAGTCTTGGATCCAAGATTCAAACTATAGCTTCAACTGAAGATGATTTACATGTATGAAGATGCTGTAATGGTTTTACAAGAAAAACTCAGAAGATGAAGACACGAGCAACAATCTGATGTCACAATCTCTGAAAATTGATCTCCTCGCCCAAGATAACCCTCTTCTCTTGGATTTCCTTCTTCAAACCCCTGATTCCTCTTCTCTTCGATTCCCTTTGTTGCTTGAGCGCTTATTTCCTCCTCTTCTGAGAATTCCTAAGAAGGCTTCTTTATTTCCTCTTATTCATGATCTAATGCATGAGGGATATTTGGTCTTTTAATGATATTTAAAAATCCCTAATGAGGCATCTTAGCTTGATTAGGGATTTAGTAAAAGTGTAGGCCCAAATTTAGATTCTAATATTTCAGCTGGATTTAATTGAGATTTTCTCTTCTTAAAATGGTTGGCCAAAAAAGAGTAGTTTAAATTAAGAAAACTATTTTTAATAACCGTAACCATGTAATTAGTTGATTTTAGCTTATAATAAAAAAATTTTGAATGTAGAGTTCCAAAACTGAAGTCTCCATATAAATCCAACATTAAAGGGCTCATCTATGCAACCTATGAGCTCCATCGTATAGTTCAGGTTTACTTGTAAAAGCAAGGACGCATGAATCAGTGCTTGATGTAATATCCTGAATTGTAATTAAGGGCTAATGACCTTAAAAGTGAAGTAATTAATGTAAATGCATTGTAAATAAAGCTTAAGCTTATATGTATGTTTGATGATGATTTGGTGGAAGTTATGTTAATCAGGGGCGAAATGGTAAATTTACCAACCGATTGGTCAGTTACCGGAGAGAAAACTTCCTAGTAATCAAGATCAATGGCTAGGATTGAAAGAACAAGAGGTGGAATCAAATGTATATGGGAGTATATGAAACCATAGAAGGAAGCTCAAGATGTTGACAAGTGGCATCTTGAGGACCGTGGATGAAGTCAACATTTTCAAACTCATCCCCTCTCCCTCCCAAGTTGGCTAAGTGCATGGGGAGTATGAAAAATCTGCACTTCATCAATATCTCATTTCTCTCTCTCCATTATCTCCATTCGGTGCAGCTGAACCAAGAAAGAGAAAGAGAAAAACTTTCTTTTAGGTGAGTAATTGCTTTTGTACGCTTAAAGCCTCTTCAATAAATTTGTTCAAGAGGTTGAGAGCTTCCTTGGTATGTTTTCAGAATTGTGAAAGGTGGTGGTTTGGAGTTCTCACAAATTTGAAAGTTGGGAAAATAGAGATTTGATCTTACCAAGTTAAAGAGGTAATCATTTAGTGTATTTTGGTATGATTGTTTTGGCCATTGGTTTGGTTTGGAGATTTTGTGATTTTACCCTGATTTTGGGATCAATGTTGAAATGCATGGATTGAGTAGTGTAATATGGTGGAATAGATGTCAAATAGTGTATGGGTGTCAATGGTTTTGGTTTGGATTTGAAAAGAAGAAGTTTGGTTATAGGGTGAAATTGATTGTAAGGTGATTAGAGGTGTTGAATGCGTCATAGTAGTAAGATTTTGGTAGTTTTGAGTTTACCAATTGGTCTCTTATGACCTTTTGGATGGGAATGAGTATTGGTACAAGTTTTAGAACCATTGATAGCAAATTGGTCAATTCTGGAAAACCATATCAGTTGCTATGATTTGGCATCTGATAGGCATCACTCGAGTGAGGGAGGATCTCACTCAAGCACGATATGAACTTTTGGGAATTTTGGTTAAGTCTTCAGGCAAAAACCGCGAGCACACTTCCTGACTTGCGAGTACGATATGATCCCACTCGAGTGAGCATGGGCATGCTTGAGTGAGGGAGTCAGTTTAAGACCTGGGGGTTTATGGTTGCTCTCGGGTAGTCACTCGTTGGGTCTCACTTCTTAGTGCTCGAGTGAACTTGGGGTCATTGCTCGAGTACAGCTTCTTGTGCTCGAGTGAGTATGAGAAATATTTTGAGGTTTGCTCTAGGGCAAACACTTTCTGTGTCTCACTCGCTGGTGCTCGAGTGCAATTGGGGGTGTCACTCGAGTGAGCCAGCCCAAAATCAGAAATTCTTCCAAGAAGGAGGGTCTTCGGGGTAGTTTCTTCCAACCCTTTAGGCATATGTTTAGACCTATAATAGCACCCTAAAGAGTTTAAATGATAACCAACATAAAGTAGTACGAAATTGGAAAACTTGGAAAAGAGATTGACGGGTTGTCAATGATTTGGTTTATAGGATTTGATATTTGCCGCCCTCAAGAGCCCACGGTGCAGAGGAACGTCAGGAAGGAACAAGGTAGTGACTTTTTCTCTTATACTGTGTGTGAAACATTGTATGTGTGTTTGTCATGCATTGAGAATACTTTGTGAATACATGGTGAATACATTGAGATCGCAGCACAAGCTGACGCATAGTGATACTTTGTGAATACATAGAGATCACGGTGAAAGTTGATGCATAGAGTTTACACCCATGAGTGTTGTCGTTTGTGGCGTGAGCCATGATACTTTGTGATGCTGCTTAACATGATCATATATGCTATGTGTTTGTGCATTGTATTGAGTGATTTATTACTACTGGGATTCTGTTGAATCTCATCCCTTCCAATGACTAACATTTCAGACAGGGCTAGTGGCGCTAAAGAGAAGCGTGCAACCCGGAGCGATTAGGACCCCTCAGGGTATATTTAATTGTGGGGTGTCGGTTATCTATTTTAAACTAGGGATTACTGTATATTTTGAGGTGTGAATATTACCTTTGATTTTGTGTATGTAATCCTTTAGTGGAAACTTGTAAACCCTTAAATTATATATGTTTAGCACCCGGGAGTTGCCGGGGATTTGGTTATACACTCTGAAATGCGTGAATGTAAATTAACTGCACAGGTAATTGTCTTCGAATTTTGAAAATGAGACCAAGATAGGGAAGGGATTTTGAAAGTTTTTGTGAAAACCCTACTATGCGGTAGGAAATTGAAATGAGTTTAAACTATCCGACGGTCTCTAATCCCATTTAATTATGTGATATCAAATTATAATTACGCTAAACAAGGGAGGGGGTTTACACTTGAAGGAACTTACCTCTTTCATTTGCTCTATGAATGAGAATGTGGATAGGTTAGGAACCAGCTTCCCTGTTCATCCAAAAGATAAGGAGGGAGAGCTCAGCCAATTTGAGCCATCTAGATGAGATCTGGACGGTCCAGATGCAAAAAAAAATTATTTTATTAGGTAGAGAATCTGACATAAAAATAATCTCTTAACTAATATTTTTTTGAAAATCACCATTTAAAAAATATTTTTTGGATGAGCAGGGAAACTGGTTCTGACAGGTTACTAAAAAGGAAGAATATGATTATGCATCATATTCTTAAAATATGTCTCCACAACTTTTTATTTTTAGTTTGTTTATTATCATTGTCTTTTTGTTTTTTTATTTTTTTTGTAAAATGATGGTTGCATAATCAACCATCAAAATTTTAAAAAATGTCAAATACATAACGGTTATTAAGTAATACATATCACTTATTAGAATATCATGCAAATACATGATTGTTGTAATTAGTAACCGTTATATATTATCTCAATAAAATGAAAGTTTTTACAATAAAACCGTAATGAAATAATGAACGATTTGTCTTCCAACTTTATATTAGCAACAACAAAAACATAACGGTTTCTGCTTAACAACCGTCAACTAAAGGTGCAAAACCATTCCCCTTCCACTTCTTCAGTCTCCACTACTGGAAAAAACCCTTTTTAGACAGCCACATTTAGACCGGTTTAGGCGGATAAGGTCTTAAAAATTTGCGCGGTGGCAGTTTTGTAATTATATTAAACTTCTAAGACTGGTTCTTAAAAAAACAGTCTTAAAAAATTTATTTAGACCGGTTATAAATAAAACCGGTCTTAAAGTGTTAAAATTTTTATGAATTTAAAATGTTTTAACATTTAAGACCGGTTTATATGAAAATCGGTCTTAAATGTTAAAACATTTTAAATTCAAAATGCGGTAACGTTTTAAGACTGGTTTTGGTAAAAACCAGTCTTAAATGTGAAATTTTCTTCTTTTAAGACCGGTTTTTAATAAAAACCGGTCTTAAAGGTAAGATTTTTTACCCTTATTTTTCCTCCCACGCCCAGATCACGCGCTCTGTGAACCCTTTCTTCTCTTTTTGCCATTTCTCTGTGACCTCTGTCCGTGCTTAATCTGAACTCGTCCATGGCGTCCCGTCCCTCATTTACTCAACTCTCCTCCATCATTACCGCTACCGTTGCTGTGTTCATCGTCACTGTTCTTTGATTATCGTCAGTCTTCTCCGCTGCCACCTCTAATCTCCGCAGTGACCATTCTCCTCTGACTTGACTTCCCTTTGTCAGTGCCGTGAATTTGAGGACTTCATTTTAACCTCAGTCGACGCCACCATGACTTTGGGTTGAAGCTCACTCCTTGGTCGATCAGGTTAGTGTTCGATATGTTATTTAGTTGTACATTGTTCAATAATTAATAATGCTCAATGAAAAAATGGTTCTTGTTGTTGCTTTGATCACTTAAATGTAATCTGGAAAAAATTAAATCTGCACATTCTTGTTAGATATATGCTCTGACTTTTAATTGTATCCCTGTGATATTTGGCTTGGATTAATACCACTCTATGTTCTATTTTAGTTTAGTGTGGTTGTTTGATTATTGTCAGTATTATTGGTTTGTTAAAACAATACTAGTTTCAAATGGTGCCTGTTAATTTCGATGAAATATCTAAAACTCTATTATTGTTGATTTTTGTCTATCCTTTTGTTGTCGGATATAGGGTGCTAGAAGTATTGAGATATATATGGATCATAGTTGGATAAACATTAAACGAATGAGTCTTGAATATGATAATGGGGTGAGGGATTTTTTAGACTTCGCTAGTAGAAATGCTGATGATGGTAGTGGGAAGTTTTATTGCCCTTGTGTAGTATTTTTGAATGAGAAGCGACTAAGTACTGTAGATATATATACACATTTAATTTGTGAAGGATTCTGTAAGAGTTATACAGTGTGGGTATGGCATGGTGAAGAATTAGAAATGCCAAGTTCTATCTCAATAGGGAGGAGTGAACTTTGATGATAATGACACGGATACGGATGATCGGATAGAGGATATTATTCATGATGTAGGAGAAGAGACTTTTGAGCAATCACATGCATATGGTAATATGTGTAGTAATGTTGAGACGCCGTTGTACCCGGGGTGTAAAAAGTACCAATTGTTGAAAGCAGTATTGAAATTGGTAAGCTTGAAAGCACGGCATGGATGGAGCGACAAGAGTTTTTCAGAAACGCTTGAGGCTTTTAAGGACATGCTTCCAGATGATAATGTGTTGCCTTCTCGATACTATGATGCTAAGAAAATATTGTGTCCACTAAGGATGAAGTATAAAAAGATCCATGCATGCCCTAATGATTGTATATTGTATAGAAAAGAGCATGAAGAGGAACAACAGTGTCCAATATGTGAAACCCCGAGGTACAAATCAAATAACGCTCCTGCAGAAGTATTGTGGTACCTTCCAATCATACCAAGGTTCAAGCGCTTGTTTGCTAATGAAAATGATGCAAGAAATTTGAGATGGCATAAGGATGAGAGGATATCCTATAGAAAGCTTCGACATCTGGCTGATTCTTCTCAATGAAAGAAAATCGATCAATTATTTCTTGCCTTCGATGAAGAGCCTAGGAACCTTAGGCTTGGGCTTAGCACAGATGGTATGAATCCTTTTGGTAGCCTGAGCAGTATACATAGTTCATGGCCTGTTCTGTTGGTAATTTACAACTTATCTCCTTGTTCACTACTACAAAAAGGGGCTTTAACCTCCCAAATTTGGCACTTTTAACGTCCCAAAACGGGGGGACGTATATGCTGGGGGCGTAGTAAGTTGAGACAAAAGATGTCCCAAATGATAGGGATGCCTAAAGTCTGACTTTAGGCGTCCCAAATTAAGATTTGGGAGGCCAAAAGTCCCCTAGGTGGGACTTTAGGCGTCCCAAACCTGGGGGACTTTTGGCCTCCCAAATCTTAATTTGGGACGCCTAAAGTCCCACCTGGGGGACTTTTGGCCTCCCAAATCTTAATTTGGGACGTCTAAAAGTTAGGTTTTTTTTTATACCATAATTTACATTCTGTATTACCCAACGAATTGAAACTGCAGAAACAGAATAAAAGATGGATTCATAAACCACACTGTCCGTTACAAACTAGTAAGGACATCCAGCACTACAATCTTTACTATATATACATACAATAACCTTTCATGCAACCTACTACTATATATATCAACAAAAAACAACCAGAAAGTGTCAAAACGCTGTCATCACACAAGTACAAACTGATATAAAATAACAAGTTTACTACTCTATATGTTGAAGAAGATGTCCAGCCAAAAGATCTCTGATCAAATCAAGGTCTTCACGCAGGTAGGCATCTTCATTATCAAAAATCTGAAAATTAGAAAGTAATAAGCTTTGATGAAATGAATCTCAAGCAAATGAATTAATTAGCATTTCGATTAGAACACCAAAAATATTATCATTTGAGAATGAAGAAGCGATTACCTTTTCAAAATCGCTAGTAATTCCACTTTGAGTTATGTTATACATATAAAGTATAACATAATATCCGCATTCAGTGTTGCCAGGTTGCCGAGGGCACTTTTAATCAAAGGGATGCAATTGGTTGTTAAAATCAATAAAGGTATGTCTAAAAGGACCGTCAATGAAACAATTATGTAGGATCGAATGTACTTACTATGGGATAAAACCACTTTGGCTTTTTAACAACTGCACCCTCGCGTGACCCACCTAGGATTCTATATGTTTGACAAGCACTATCATGAAAAGCAAAATAAACAGAAATTAGAACCATTCATTTATTTTTGTTGTCAATGAAATACAAACAGGATAACTTACGTGTCGAAGACGGATTTTGTATCTCTGTCTGGCTTGTTACTCAAGGGATCAAACCAATAGACTACGTTGCGGCGGGGACATATAACACACAAAGTCCAGTGGTTTCTTTAACAACATGTACACATTAAAATGAAGTTAGATGAGTGAGAAGACAATTATTTAGTAAACTTCTGAAATTGACAAAATGTAAATACGAACCGTTGGACAATGGGTGCTAGATAACAACGAAGTTTGTTTTGTGCCATTTGGTAGCCGACATAGTGAGTCCTATGCGCCACAGTACAAGTATCCCCTGTCGTATTCGCAGGACATAAGAATCCATACCAATTACTTCTGTCCATGTCTGTGCAGAGATCGTGGAAGGTGCTATAATAGAATTAAAATAAGGAATCAATTCTTGAATGTATGAAAACAAAAAACCACTAAATGAATTCTATGGGAAAATTGAAAAAAAAACTAACCGGACTGCAAATTTGACCCAGCCTGCATCTATCTCCCCCAACCTGATAAACTGCTTGAGATCTTTATTGTCAATCGTGTAGGGATACTCCACTTGGCCCACAATCCCTGGAGGCATCTTCAAGTCAATCTGTTTAATGCTCTTGTAGATCTGTTGCAGCCGTGCTAAGAAGGGCCATTTGCTCGCAGCTTCGTCATCCTTTTAGAACATCAAAAAACAAATTGTTATTAGGATGCCAACAGATTTTCAGTAACAGTAAGGTAATTCCTACCATTGGAGGTGTTGCGTCTGAACCAATAAGATTGCGAGGCCAAAGGATGAAATATCCTATCGCTTGACCTAACGTGCCAACCTCTGGATCGGGAACAGGGATGGCTGTACCTTCTTCCCCCTTTCTAACACTCGTCATATTCACCCTACGAAAATCCTCTGGAATTTGCTGATTATGGTGGGTGGTAGCACATGTGTGAACGAGAGCATCAGCAACAACACGCAACAGTGGATCATCCAAATAGAGGGTGCAAGGGTCTCCCGATACTGGATTGGGAGAAGGGTCGCCAAGTGGTCCCGACACTGGAGTGGGAGAAGGGTGGCCAAGTGGTTGCTCCAGAGGGTTGTAACTTCCTCTGGTGCTATTGAAGGCCGGGGATTCCTGAGTTCGAGCCTCGTCCCTTGCCCTTTGTGCTTCAAACATCTTTGCCATTTCAAGTTGAAGCTCTGGCAACAGCTCTTGTCGGAGCTTGTCACGAAGGTTGGCCTCGATCTCTCGTTCGAGCTCCTCTCGAATCTTGGCCACAACGTCCTTACTAGGTCCAGCTTGTGACGAATAACGTGGCTCTCGTCCAAAATACCTCGCGGCACTAACTCCCCGTGTCTCTCCTCGAACACGACCAAGGTCATCTGCCTTCCCAATAGCCGTTGACAAGATGTCCATCCGTCTACTTGGATTGAATGAACCTTGGCTACTCTGCTCGTCCAGGTCATCCTGTAGCATGCAGTTTATCGTAAATGTATTGAAACCACTCGCGACATGTAAAAAATTAGGTACTTATGGTATAACTACTTACAATCCTCGCAGCAACCTCAGCAACAGTCGGATTTATGTACTTCCCAGCCTTAATCCTCCCTGCTTTCTATTTTTTGTGACGTGGAGGAGGTGCCGGTGGCTGGATAACAACGCTAGGATCAGATTCCGCTGCTTCCTTCATTTTCTGTAACTCTTCTGCCATCATTTGCCGCTCAAGCTTCTGATATCCACCGCGAGACATGAAATGTTGATATTTGTTTTCTGCTTGCCTCTGGGCATTTGCTGCACTTAATTTCTATGAATGAAAAACAACAAAAAATGAATCAACGATATAAAGTATATGAAATCAACGATATAAGTAGTTCTATATCATGACAGAAATCTTACCAAAAACTCAGGATCTGCTCGTGATGCCGCAAACAACCTCCAGTCCTCTGGAGATAAATATGTATACTGTGCACATGGATCCTTACCCCTAAGGGCCCCTCGAATGTAATGCTTTGTTAGCTTGTTCTTGAAACCTTTCCATCGTACACGAACCTCATCCATCCAGTGCCTATGCATCTCTGTGGTGTCGGGGACATCGTATGTTTGCTGCAAGGTAAAACATAAGATTATTATGTTTGAAACAATAAGAACAAAGCTACAATGCATCAAAACTTACATACCAAAAGTTGCTGCCAAATCATGTCTTTCGTTTTTGGGGGAACCAATCTCCAATTATCGTAGTAATGCGCACTTTGCTTCGAGCCAAAAGCCCTATGTAGCTAATGAAGTGGTCTTCCTCAGGATCAATTGGATTCAGATTATGATCGAAGTCTATATGCAGCCTCTCCTGTTGATGTTCATGACGTGCAACCAATGCTCCCATCTTTGTACAGCCTCTAACCCTCCTTCTTGTAGGGGGTTCAACTCTAGGAATTTCGTCATTGCTAGAGCTTTCGTCATCTCCACCCCTCTCGTCATCACTAACGTTGTCCATATTCCTGTTAACACAAAAAGCATCATCAGAAACGTAAGTAAATTGCAATGAAAACACATGTATATAGTAAGCGGGAAGTAAAACAGAAAAAACACAGTTCTCGTTTATAAATTAAGGTCTTACTCTATATTGTTTCCCATAGTCCTTCACCATGGTCATTTCTTACAGCATATTCGTCATCATCTACCAATTCTACTTCATTTGTTCGAGGTGTAGTTGTTGTGAAAGGTGGTGTGTCATCAAGGTTGAAGGTCGGATCACCATACTTCTGTTTTTTACTTTTAAGGACAATGGACATATTTTTGCTGGCAGGATCGGTGACCTAAAACACTTGCTTCGCCTGGCTTGCTAAAATGAAGGGCTCTTCTCTATAGCCAACTCTTCGAAGATCGACTGAGACAAATCCAAATTGTTTATCTATTACCACGGCATTGTTGCTAACCCACTTACATTTAAATAAAGCAACTTTGAACTTGTTGTACGTCATCTCCCATATTTCTTCTATAACTCCATAATAGGCCATAGACGCTAATATGGGGTTTTTGTCTCTCGAACTGGAAAAGTGCATAGATTCAGCTTCTACCATAACCCCACTATTTTGCATGGTACTTTTGTCATCTTGCTCTTTGGTATAGAAAGAATAGCCATTTATATCATAACCGGTCCAAGTAATGACCTGAAACGAAGGCCCTCAAGCTAGCCACTCGATTGTCTCAGACACACCGATCTCGTGCAAAACCTTTTCCTCGAACCACTGCATGAATGTCTTGTTTTGCTCAATAGCAATCTGCATGTCATTCTTCCTTGGATTCTTGTTCTTCAAAGTGTTTCTGTGTTCATTTATGTAAGATTGAACTTCTTCCATATTATTCAGGATATACAAGTGGGCTTGCAACACCTCTTCACGAGGAACATTCTTCACTTTCAGTCCTCGTGTTCCCTTGCTTCTCCCTTCTTCATGCCGAGATTGTTCCTTCTTCCTTGACATATAATCTTTGCAAAACTCCATAGCCTCCTCAACTACATATCTTTCTACTATTGACGCTTCTGGTCGATAAGGATTTTTAGAATACCCTTTTAAGATCTTCATGTATCGCTCGAAAGGGTACATCCACCTCAGGTAAACTGGACTGCATAGTCTTACCTCCCTCACCAAATGAACTACCAAATGCACCATTATATCAAAAAATGAAGGCGGAAAGTGCATCTCTAGTTGTGACAAAATAATGTAACCCTCATTTTCTAGTTCATCCAACTTTTCAGTGTCAATGACTTTGTTACAGATAGCATTGAAGAAAACGCACAATCTTGTCACTGTGTTTCGTACTTCATCTTTCATTATGCCTCTAATAGCTACTGGTAATAGTTGTTGCATCAACACATGATAATCATGGGACTTCATTCCCACTAACTTCAAATCGTCCATTGAGACACATCTTCTCACATTCGAGGAATACCCTTGCGGCACCTTCATTTCATGCAAACATCCACACAAACTTCTTTTCTCTGCTTTTGATAGTGTATGCGCTGCTGGCTCCATGTATGCCTCCTACCATCATCTCTTAGTTGTGGATGTAACCGTTCTCTTATTCCCATATCGACAAGGTCTAATCTCGCATTAATCCCATCCTTAGTCTTCCCTGGTATGTGCAAAAGCGTACTGATAAGGCTATCACAAACATTCTTCTCCACATGCATCACATCAATACTGTGTCTCACGTCAAGCGAACGCCAATATGGAAGATCAAAGAAAATGGATCTCTTCTTCCATATGTTCTTCTCACCCGCAACCCTCTGATTCTTACCAGAAGTGACATGGATACGTTCCACTCGACTGTAGACTTCCTCTCCGGTTAGTGACTTTGGAGCCATTCCATGCTCCGATAAGCCGTTAAACCGCTTTCTTAGCCTACGATACGGGTGGAACCGATGAAGAAACCTCCTGTGGCCAAGGTAGACAGTTTTTCTTCCATGCTTTAGTTGTTGGAAGTGTGTGTCTGCTTCACATATTGGGCATGCTTTGTGACCCTTCACGCTGTACCCTGACAAGTTTCCGTACGCAGGGAAGTCGTTTATTGTTGTGAAAATCATTGCACGTAGCTTGAAAGACTCCTTCTTATAAGCATCAAACACATCTACGCCTTCCTCCCACAACTTCTTCAAGTCCTCAATCAAAGGCGCCAAATAGACATCAATATCGTTCCCCGGCTGTTTTGGTCCAGAAATCATCATAGATAGCATCATATACTTACGTTTCATACATAGCCAGGGAGACAAGTTGTATATTACAAGGAGAACCGGCCACGCACTATGTGTGCTAGTAAGAGTTCTATACGGATTGATGCCGTCTGTACAAAGCCCAAGCCGTAGGTTTCTCGGCTCGCTGCCAAATTGAGGGAACATTTCATCTATTTTTTGCCATTGTGGAGAGTCAGCTGGGTGCCGAAGATATTTCCCATCAGATATTCTCTCATCAGAGTGCCATCTCAACTTCTTCGCTTTTGTTGCACTCGCAAACAAAAGTTTAAAACGTGGTATTATTGGAAGATACCACATAACCTTTAAAGGTTGCCTTTTACTTGTCACATCACCATAACCACCATCCTTTTTCACTTTGTATCGTGCAGTTTTACACTTAGGACACTCACTAAGTCCTCCGTACTCATTTCTGTACAGTACGCAGTCATTAGGGCAAGCATGTATCTTTTTATACTCCATATCCATCGTAGACAGGATTTTCTTGGCCTCATACATACGATTTGGAAGTACATTATCCTCTGGAAACATATCACACAATAGTTCAAGCAGCAATGTGAAACTACTATCGGTCCACCCACAAGTTGCCTTTAAGTTAACCAAATGTAATGTTCCCGTCAGCCGCGTGTACTTACTCCCACTGTACAATGGTGTCTCCGCATCACTCCGCAGGCTGTCATACTCCTGTGACTGCACAAAGGATTCTGCCTCAACATCGTTAATCATTTTCTCCATTCTATCTTCACCTACGATATCCACATCTTCCTTCTTGTGCGACGGACAATCCGTTACTTCCTCACCATGCCATATCCACCTTGTGTATCGCAGATTTATTCCATCACAAAGTAGGTGATCCTTTATGACATTAACATCCCGTCGACTCTCATTCAAACAATTGACACAAGGACAAAAATACTTCCCATTTTTTGCAGGAGCATTCTTTTTAGCGAATTCAATAAATTCTTCCACCCCTTTCTCATATTCTTCACTAGTTCTCAAAGTATTCATCCAACTATGATCCATTTTGTTACCACCTAAGGCATTCCAAATAACATTCACACATTTAGTACAATTGTCAACGACATATGATGAGATTGCCTAATTAAGTTATCAACCCAATAACATTCATAATTCGTTTGGAATACAAGAATTTCTTTACTTTAAACAAATCATATTTTATTTTATTATATATACTAATTAATGGTAATATACACAAGTAAATTTATATTTAAACAAGAAAATAGACCATTGCACTGGAGTTCCCGAATACATGCAATTTAAGCAATATAAACACACCAAACACACCAGGCTATAATCTCAACCATCTCAATATAAGCAATATATAAGAAGAAAATAAACTAACCTTATCAGGGGGCGCCCACTAGTATGTTGGAGAGGTACAGAAGACGTTGGAGATCAGAGGTGTATGCACTGTGGGGAGGTGGAGAAAGCAATCAACCACGGTGGTGTGCACGACAATGGAAGGAAGGAGGTGGAGGAGAGCAAAAATCTACACACTGTTTAAAAATAGATATAAAAATATTTAAAAAATATGTTTACAAGTATCATATTAAAAATATAGGGTTAAGGTGCAATTTTAGTAATAAAGTTTTTTGCTATGAGCTTATGGTACAATTAAGTTTTGAAGGTGTGAAAGTAGATACAATATTTTAAAAAAGGAGCAATTTTAGCAATTATGTCTCTTTTTTTATGTGGGACCCACTTGTTCTCCCTTAAACTTTATAACGGATGTTTGAATCATTTTAATGGAATTGCTAAAATTTCTTTATTTTTAAAAGATTGTTTTTACTTTTACACCATTCAAAACTTAGTTATATCAGATGTCATAGTGAAAACTTTCTTGCTAAAATTACGTACACCTTAACTTTAAAACAAAATAAAAATATAGAATAAAAATTAACACATTATATTGTTCAATTTATCCCTCTTTTTATTAAATTCCTAACTCATTAGTTTCTTTGTATATGAGTTTAAAAATTAAAAAATTGAATAAAATACGTTAATTACCACCTTCCGTTTTACATAAATTATAATAACCTTCCCTCTATTTTAAAAATGCACTATATAAATCTTAATTGAAATTAAAATATATATGTTAAGCAAACCTTCCTCATATATTTGATGTTCAATTTTCATCTATCCAACCAAAAGTTAGTTTTTCTTTTATTTTTATTGATAAGTAACAATTTTCATTAACGAAGTAAAATGATAGTCAATCTACAATCGTAAAAGAGCATTATTGCATTGCAGTGAGTTAATAACCTATTACCATATCAAATTAAATTCATGTAAAAAACACTTCAAAATTTAACTAATACGAAGAAGGGAGGAGGGAGGAGGAGGGAGAAGTTGAGGTGAATAAACAAAGAGAGCAAGTGCCGACGGTGGGTGGGGGAGGTTGAAGAAGGGAGGAGGGAGGAGGAGGGAGAAGTTGAGGTGAATAAACAAAGAGAGCAAGTGCCGACGGTGGGTGGGGGAGGTTGAAGAAGGGAGGAGGGAGGAGTTGAAGTGAAGAAGAAAACAAAGAGAGAGTGAGCCGACGGTGGGTGAGGTTGAAGAAGAGTAAAGTAAAAATGAGAAGACATGTGAGGAGAGGATGAGAAGACGCATGTCAGACAATTGTCTGACATGCAGGGACGCCACCTTTAGGCGTCCCAAATGGCATTTGGGACGCCTAAACCCAGACTTTAGGCGTCCCAAATCCATTTGGGACGCCTAAAGTCTGGGTTTAGGCGTCCCAAAATTATTTTGGGACGCCTAATCCCATCTCCAGGCGTCAAAAAAAATTTACTAAATTTATAATTCGCGCCTATAAGCACTTTAGACGTCCCAAATTCAAATTTGGGACGCCTAAAGGTTCCCCTGCATGTATATAATTACGAAAATGCCACCGCCTCCCTTTTTAACCACCCAATTTTCAATTTGGGACGTCCTTGGGGGTGGTTAAATCTCAATTCTCTAGTAGTGGTTATGCATGAAACGAAAGTACATCATGTTATCTATGTTGATTTCGAGACCAAAACAACCCAGAAATGATATAGATGTTTACCTGGAGCCCTTGATCGAAGACTTGAAAGAGTTATGGGACGAAGGTGTTGATGTTTTTGACGTGAACAAGAAGGAGGTTTTTAAAATGCAAGCCATGATCTTTTGTATTATAAATGACTTCCCTGCATATGGAAACTTGTCAGGCTATTGTGTTAAAGGCCATAAAGCATGTCCGATTTGTGAAGAAGGAACATGCTACCATCAACTTCAACATGGAAGAAAGACAGTTTATCTTGACCATAGGAGATTTCTTAGACGAGCCCACCCGTATCACAAATTAAAGAAAGCTTTTTTTGGTGGACAAGAGTTTGAAGATACTCCAAAGGCATTGACTGGGGAGCAAGTCTATGAAAAGGTGAAAAATATGAATGTTATCTTTGGTAAGACTACAAAGAATAGTAATGAGAAAAGTAAATGGAAAAAGAGGTATGTCTTCTTCAATCTTCCATATTGGCCGAAGCTTGATGTAAGACACTGTATTGATTTCATGCATGTGGAGAAAACGTTTGTGATAGTATTGTGGGGACACTGCTTAACATACAAGGTAGTTCTAAGGATGACGTGAAGGCAAGATTAGATTTGCAAGAAATGGGGATACGAGAAGACTTGCATCCAAACCCATAATGTAAGAGAACTTTTTGAAAACAAAACTAAAGGGGTTACTTCCAAGCATTTCCTTACTTCCAATTAGGAGTTTGATTCCACTAATTGCTTTTCTGATAACTAACTTCTTTAATCTAATCAAATGAGGTAAATATGTCTTATGTTAAGGACTAAAGGGAGTATTATGAGTATTAATTATATGGTTGCCTTACTTTGAAAACTAATACATAAGGATACCTATTAATTATGTATTAATATTGCCTTCAATAAGCACAAACTTCGTGCAATACATATATAAAGTATTAACTAACTGTATTAACAAAAGTTGTATACATTACCAAAATACTTCGTGCAATACATATTTAGTCCTAATTTCATATAAACACATTTAATCACAATTAATCACAAAAGAGACGTTTTAAGCTCAATTATCATGACAAAATCCCCAAATAAAATATGAAAATATATAATAAAATAGGAATTTGTCAGTTAGTCTAGGGGCAATTTTGCCTTGACCGTTATTCTAGTTAATTTTGACCATTTGTTGAGGAAATATACCGAGCTATTAGTCCATGTGTCATCAACATCGTGTTTGTTATGATACAAATTTGCCCCGGAAGTCCATGAGTGAGCTGCTTCATTTTTTTTTCAAGTTAGATTTGAAGCTTCTAAGGCAAATTTTCACCATAACAAAAATGACATGGATGACATGTGGACTGTCAGCCAACATATTTGGTCAACTAACAGTCAAAACTAACTGGGATAACGACCCAGGAAAAATTGGCGATCGCAAAACTTTCTGGTCAAAATTGCCCCTTAACCATACCTTTGTATCCTTAATTATGAATTATTTTCATCTTGTTCCATTTGGCAGACGTTAGCCAAAAAAAGCCTGCAATTGCATTTATCTCATTAGAGACAAGTCCGTGCGAATTGCATTTCAGAACATGACGAAGACCTAGCAAAAAGAAATTGCTCCAATGCTTGCTTCGTACTCCCTCCGGTCCTAATTATAGGACATATTTACCTAACTTTGAAGAAATTAAGAATGGTAGTTAAATTAGTTAATCTTATTTATTTTCCTAAAATGCCCTTATTTAATACATACAAGAAATCATGTTCTGTTCATGTTGATCACTTGCCTTGATGTAAAGCAAGTGATCTTACTTGTCATTAAAATGGAGTTATGCCAGTTTGGTTCGAGTGGAATTAAAGAAAAGGAAAGTTACAATTTTTAAAAATAGAGATGTTGACGTTGATAGTGTTAAATTGATTATCTTACCCTTTACTCTTATAAAATAAAAGAAACAGTAGAATTGAAGTGTATGTGACATTAATGAATTGCAAGTATTATCTACTTTATAGAATACATAGGTGTATTATAAAATTATTATTGTGTTTCATTATTATTGAGAAAGTATCAATGGAGGTATTTTGGGAAGAAATTGATAAAAATTAAAACTTTGTCCTATAATTAAGACCAAGATCAACTCCCAAATATTATCCTACAATTAGGACCGGAGGGAGTAATATGTAAGTACGTTACTGTTGCGTCTGGCGCGCGCGCAAATATAATATATATATATATAGGATAAATAAAAAGAAGCGTATGCAAAAAAACATGATTTTTTATTGTATGTGTGTGTGTATAGATATCTATATATATATATATATAGAAACCCGTGAAGGGATCAACACCAGCAGTCAAAACTAGATAGAAGACACTTTAGTCTCCATATTTCAATGTTTTAAAAGTGGGACTGGATGTTAAGTCGGAAAAGTCAGCGGGTCATGGTTCATCTAATCAGATCATTCGTCGAACCGGTGACATAATAATTAAAGAAAAATGAGATATTATGTACATATATATACAAATATAAGTGTAAGAAATATCTATAAAATATTTGCAGCACAACTTGAAAATATTTACATATAACATGTATCCTATATTACATGATGAAATCATTAAAAATAAACTAGATAATAGTTATGTCTTTAGATTCTCTGGCATTACTTAGTCCGTTTATATTCTGTCACTGTATTTCCATTTGTATCAAAAAAAATAGATAATAATTATAATTTTAATGATATCTTATATTTAAACATTAAATATTATGGATTTTAAATATAAAATTTTAAAGTGGAAAGAGAGGACATATGTCTTATCTATAAATTAATTTTATAAAATAAATGAAAATGAATATCTCGTTTAAAATCAAATACGGTAGTACTTTAAAGTGAAAACCTAACATTTATTTATCTATCCATTATCCATCTAGGTATTGACCGATGGGTAATTGTTGGCAAAAAGAAAACTGATGGAACCAATGAGGTTTGGCACAGTTGGTTAAGGTCTTGCTACCCCGATCATAAAGGAGTGTGTTCGAACCCTTTGACCAATGGGGAGACCTCATTGGTAGGCGATCTCGTAAGTCCCTTGTAAGCGCTCGAAGAGCCCTGGGGCCGTGCCCTGGCCTTGGTAAGGGACTGGTGCCGAACCTACCTAAACTTTTTATTATCAAAAAAAAAAAAAATAGATCTACGCTTCGAGTTCTCCGGCCGACAAGCTCATGTTCGAAGTTCAAACATTGAAAGAAGCTGGTCTGCGTTTTTGTTTTTATGAAGATCATGTTCACAATGAAAAATGAATCTCTCCCTCGCTAAACGTTGAGATATACGGTTCTATTTTCATTCAGATTATTATTTTATCTTCCATTATTCTTCGCCTTTGCTTCTCTATTTTCCTTCTCAGTAGAAACTTTAGTTGAGAGCCGTCTGGCTTCCTTAAATCTGTTCCGGCTTCCGGCTGAAAGGCGATTTCCGGCTTTATAACGATTTTTTTCCGGTCTAATCCGGCTAGAACATCAAAACAGCTTTGCCCCTCAACTAAGCCGTTGCTGACTCCGGCTGATGGTATGGCTGATCCAGCCGTCCGGTCCGATTCGGCTTTGAAAACACTTCCATATTTAAGCATTTTCCTTACTTCTAAATTGAATTTAAACTGAACAAGGGTTTTATGCGTGTTATTGATGATGAGAAGCAGTTCAATATAATAGCGGCATGGGCCTCTATGTCATGGCGGTGGACGTTAAAAAACGATCAAGTTTAAAGTCATAATTGGTAAGTAACATAAATCTAAATTACTTTAAATTTATATAGGATTAATCACTAAACATTAAAAAATAAATAAATAAATATATGAGAATTATATGCGCGCGCATATATATTACAATGTCATACTTTCTAAAATGATTATATACAATATGTAACTTTTACCTCTCAATTCTTTTCCTTTTCTTTTAAAATTTTAAAATATAAATTATTCTTTTTACAATATATTTTCGATTACGAAGATCCATAGCAAACACATGGTTTTGAATGATAATTTATTAATTTATTTAAATTTATAATATACGAGGTCCACCTATATATACATTCCTCCCCTCGCTCTCTCATTCTCTTTTCCCATCATTCTCTCATTCCCTTCTCATTTTATAAATCCTTGTAGAGGACTGTCCGTCGCTGTAGAATGAAGTCACCTAAAATTCACGAGAGTTTATACTGGCGTAAACGAAAAACTCCGTCACATGGGTTTTCTGCGGCAGTAGATTCTTCCAAGAAGAAAAAAGAATTCCATGATTTTAGTGCAACTATTAACGAGCCGAATGAAAAGAATGAAAAGGAAGGGATGAGTGAAAACCAATTAGCAGCTAAGGCTTTGCTTTTACGTTTAAACGGAAACCAACATGAAAAGCGGATTTTGACACAGCAAGATCGTTGTCTCTTTTGTTTGGAGAATCCCAATCGTCCTATGCATCTTGTAACATCAACTGCAAATCACACATATCTCATGTTGCCAAAGTGGCAGCCTCAAGTCCCCGGCCATTGTTGCAGTTTACCCATTCAGGTGACCTTACTTATTTCTTGTATTGTCCCTAATAAGGCAGTAGTACTGTAATCTCTCTAGCTAAAATTATGTATTCATCTTTATTTGACAGCATGAATCAGCTTCAAGAATTGGTGATGAGGAAGTGTGGGCTGAAATTCGGAACTTTAAGAAATGTCTCATTATGATGCTTGCAAAGCAAGAGAAGGAGGTGATTTTTCTTGAAACCGTGATTGGATTAGCACAACAGCGCCCATTGCATGATTGAGTGCATACCTGTACCCAAACATGTTGCCAGAACAGCTCCTTTATTCTTCAAGAAGGTTGCATTTCAAACATCTTACATATTCCATTGTAGTTTCCTTATTCTTTGTGCTATTTGGTGTTAATTAGAACACGTATCATTGACACTAATACTTCTAGAATCTGATTTTTATGTTTCCATGTGCTGCGATCATTTTTTTGTTAGTGTGTGTTGGATTATACTGGAGTTTTTTTTTTTTTTTTTGTGTGGCTTCATGATGTCTCCATTGCATTTATTCTGTACCTTTGGTTTTTTCACTTTTAGTGACGCTACAATCTATTTGCTGTTTCATGAAATACAAGATATCTCCTTTTAAAAAATGATACTTCAAAACAACAGTATTCTTGTCATGACTCCTACACTAGGAGTGTTATCTTGAATGAAGTCGTTCTAAGGTCTTGAGTTTCCTAACTCTAACAGTTAGCTTTTATGATATGGGTCTCTCATGAACTTGTGCTCCTTACAATTTTATTCACTGCTCATGCACAATATATGCATATTCATTTTGTACTTACAATGTAATTTGATTCATCTTCATTTTGATATATCATTATTTTCAAAACTGTCAACTCATTGCCGCTGCTTAAATTGATGTTATCACACACAACTGATGAAGGTGAAGATGAGTGGGGCCAGCATCACGCAAAGAAGCTCATTGATACAAGTCTTAAAGGATTGAGGAGTTCTGTTCCAAAGCATTTCCCTTACTTGCACATTGAGTTTGGGCTTAATAAGGGTTTTGTCCATGTTATCAATGATGAGAAGCGGGTGAATAGCAATTTTGGCCTTAATGTCATTAGAGGAGTGCTGCATCTAGCCGAAGAAGACATGTACCAGTGCTGCCATTATGAGGTGGTGGATGTTCAAAAACAAGCCATTGCCAGCTTCTTGAAAGAGTAGGAGCCCTTTGACTGGACAAAACAGCTCCATGAAGAGTGATCGAGTCGTCGTTTTCTAACTCACTTTTGACTTTGTTGATATATGAATGTAATACTTATTGAAGCTGACCATAGCTATTATGCCTCCATTTATATGTGGACATCAAGTTTTTTTTTTTTTTTACCTGAACCTTATATGTTTCAAAGAAAGCCATAGTTTGCTTGTATTACATAAGAAACTATTTTAATCAATTAGAAAAGTGATGAATTAATGTTTCTCCTTTACGTTATATCGATATATAGTTTGAACTAGAGTTGATAATTTGAGTAGTTCAGGCTTCAACTAGCCAACTCTAGAGATTTTGTTTCTCTATTTGCATGCGGAAGTTTTATTTTATTGATTATATAATGACAAATTGTGTTAAACATTCACATAAAATTTATCATTCAAGAGTCTTGAAATAGTAGTTAAACTAATTAAAGAGAAACAAGCAAACTGATATGATGCATCCATTAAGAACACTGGTCTCACATCTATCCCTTGGATCTACCAAAAATTAGTAATTTTTATGAAATAGTAGTATTTTTCAATAATTTCTTATTTTATTAGTAACTTTTATTCATATCATACACCAAAAATATTATAATTTCAACTGCTCTTCATTCTAACTCAAGATAATTTTAGCAAATGCCTCTCATAAAGCTTTCACCTCTGATACCTCTCACTCACCATGTGACACCATATTCAAAAACACAGTCAGTTGTCATTTGAGATTAACTAGAAATCATATCATACACCACAAATATTATAATTCTAAATGCTCTAAATTGAAACCCAGGATAATTTTAACAGGACATTGACACCATCTTGCTTGCAAGATTATCCAGAATAAAAAATTTTGAATTTCTATTCAACTAGAGGATGAATACGACATCGAAAATTGTAAAAGCAAAAGGTGCATGCCTTAACAAGAGAGATAGTGAGATAGTGGGAAATTAGTTTATTCATTAAAATTATGACTTTGACCCTCACTCTCATCCAAGTAGAAGGAGTTTTTATTCTTCATAACATGAATTATTACATGCATGTGTCATTTCTAATTAGGAGCTTGATACCACTTATTGGTTTTTTTATACCAAATCACATAACGGTATTGTGGAATTCTCTTTTTAAGCATTTCTCTTACTTCAACGTTGAGTTTGAGGAGTTTGTATTCTTAATTACGTGAATTATTGCATTCATATGTATTTCCTAATTAGGAGTTTTACACCACTTATTCCTTTCATGATACCAAATCGGATAATGGTATTCCAAAATTCTATTTCCAAGCATTTTCCTTCAATGTTGAGTTTGAGGACCTTTTAGTCTTATCACTTAAATTATTACATGCATGTGTGATTTCTATTCAGGAGTATGATAACATTAATTGCTTTTCTAATACCAAATCACATAACAGTATTCAAGAATTTTATTTTCAAGCATTTTCCTTACTTTTAATTAGGAGTCTGATACCACTAATTGTGTTTATGGAATTCTCTTGTCAATTCTTATAGAGGTTGCTGAATATTGATAAAATTCTAGCAGACTTGCTTAAACAATGTGTATGTTCGTCACTGTGAAATGAAGACACCAAAAATTGAAGATTCTTTATCATTGAGTAAGCGTAAAATTCAAGTGGTTGTAACTAAAGATGCTATGATTATTTTTGCAGTAGCATCTAGCCTAGACAAATTTGCAAATGATGGTAGCTTTTTCTAAAGGACACGAAAATGGTTACTTCCAAGCATTTCCCATACTTCTAATTTGGAGTCTGTTACCAGTATTTGTTTTTCTAATGCCACTAATTGCTTTTTTGAAATTCTCTTGTCAATTCTTGTAGAGGTTACTGAGTATTGATAAAATTTTGGAAGACTTGCTTAAATGATGTGTGGCATAGTGACAGGAAGGCACATAAAATTAAAGGATCTTTATCCTAGGGTATATGTAAAAGTCAAGCTATTATAGCCGAGGATGCAAAGATTATTTGTGCAGTAGCATCTAGCCTAAATAAATTTGCAAATGATGGTAGCTTTATGGAAACGACTCTAAAAGGGTTCCTTCTAAGTATTTCCCTTACTTTTAATTAGGAGTTTGATACCGCTAATTGCTTTTTTGGATATCTCATGTCAATTCTTGTAGAGGTTACTAAATATTGAAAAAATTCTTCCAGGCTTACTTAAAGGAGGTGTCTGTCCGGCATCGTGAAATGAAGGCACCTTGAAGATTCTTTTTCCTGGGTAAGCATAAAAGTCAAGCTTTTACAGCTAAGAATGCTAGGATTATTTCTATAACAGCATCTAGCCTAAACAAATTTGTAAATGATAGTAGCTTTATAGAAATGATACGAAAGGGTTATTTTCAAGTATTTCCCTTACTTCTAATTGCTTTTCTGATACCAAATCACATGGCAGTCACTTCTACAAAAAACACAAGCTATGGCGCTTAATTTAAAGAACACTATGGCTCTTAGGAAGCGCCAATAAAATAAGCTACGATGCTTCTTGAATATATGAAAGCATCGTAGCTTGATTATTTAATTTTTTTTAATTATAAAGTTATGGCGCTTTCAGGGAGAAGCGTCATAGGAAATTGGCACTTCCTATGGCACTTCTCCAGGCAGTGCCATTGGAAGTCATTGACTTCCTATAGCACTTTCCTAGAGAAGCCATAGGAAGTCTTTTTTAAAAAAAAAATTGTAATGATTTTATTTTTCTGATGTAAGCCTCCCCTTATAATCCAAAATACACAACAATTTACAAGCATAACAGTAATGAAGAATTTTATTTCCAAGCATTTCCCATATATACTTCTAATTAGGAGTCTGATACCACTAATTGCTTTTATGGAATTCTCTTGTCAATTCTTGTAGAGGATACTAATTATTGATATAGGTATGGTAGGAGTACTTAAAGGATGTGTCCATCGGGCACCTTGAAATGAAGGCATTTAAAATTCAAGATTCTTTGTCCTGAGGTAAGCATAAAAATCAAGTTGTTGCAGCTGAGAATGCTAGGATTATTTTTGCAATAACACTAGCCTAAACAAATTTGTAAATGATGGTAGCTTTATGTAAAGGACACTAAAAAGGTTACTTCCAAGTATTTCCCTTACTTCTAATTAAAAGTTTAATGCCACTAATTGCTTTTATGGAATTCTCTTGTCAATTCTTGTAGAAGTTATGAAATGTTGATAAAATTTTAGTAGGCTTACTTAAGGGATGTGTATGTGCAGTATTGTGAAATGAAGGCACCTAAAATTGAAGATGCTTTATATAGGGCTAAGCGTAAAAGTCAAGCTGTTGCAGCTGAGGATGCTAGGATTATTTCTGCAACAGCATCTAGCCTAAACAAATTTGTAAATGATGGTAGCTTTTTGGAATGACACTAAAAGGTTACTTCCAAGTATTTCCCTTACTTCTAATTAGGAGTCTGATACCACTAATTGCTTTTATGATACTACTAATTGCTTTTATGGATTGTTTTGTCAATTCTTGCAGATGTTATTGAATACTGATAAATTTCTTGCAGGCTTACTTAAAGGATTTGTTTGTCCATCACCGTGAAATGCAGGCACCTAAAATTGAAGATTCTTTATCCTATGGTAAGCGTAAAAGTCAAGTGGTTGTAGTTGAGGATGCTAGGATTATTTCTGCAGTAGCATCTAGCTTAAATAAATTTGCAAATGATTGTAGTTTTTTGGAAAGGACATGAAAATGGTTACTTCAAAGCATTTCCCATACTTCTAATAGGAGCCTGATACCATTAATTGTTTCTTTGATACCACTAATTGCTTTTCTGAAGTTTTCTTGTCAATTCTTATAGAGGTTATTGAATCTTGATAAAATTCTAGCAAGCCCATTTAAAGGATGTGTCTTTCTAGCATCGTGAAATGAAGGCACCTTGAAGATTATTTATCCTGGGGTAAGCATAAAAGTCAAGTTGTTGTAGCTGAGAATACTACGATTATTTCTGCAACAGCATCTAGCCCAAACAAATTTGCAAATGATGGGAGCTTTATGCAAAGGGCACCAAAGGGTTACTTCCAAACATTTCCCTTACTTCTAATTAGGAGTCCAATACCACTAATTGCTTTTATGGGATTCTCTTATCAATTCTTGTAGAGGTTACTGAATACTGATAAAATTCTGGCAGGCTTTCATCAAAGGATGTGTCTATCCGGCATCATGAAATGGAGGCGCCTAAAGTTGAAGATTCTTTATCCTGGGGTAAGAGTAAAAGTCATGTTGCAGAGGAGGATGCTAGGATTATTTTTACAGCAGCATTTGGCCTAAACATGTTTGAAAGTGATGGTAGATTTATGGAAAAGACACTAAAAGAGTAAGTTGGATGTCATTGAAATAAATTGCTATTGCTATATTATTTATTTATTTTATTTTTAATGGAATAAATTTTCAGTTTATTGTTGAATTAGCATTACATTTGATGGAATGACACATGCATGTAATAATTCTAATTAGGAATGACACATGGATGTAATAATTCATATGATGAAGGATAAAAGCTCCTAAAACTCAAATTTGAAGTAAGAAAAATAGTTGAAAATTAAGTTCCAAAATACAGTTATATGACTGCTATCAGAAAAGCAATTAGTGATATCAAACTTATAATTAGAAATGACACAACAATTCATTATTAATAAATAAAGCCTCCTCAGACTAAACGTTGAAGTAAGGAAAATGCTTGGAAATAGAACTATTTAAAATAGTTGTGATTTGGCATTAGAAAATCAATTAGCAATATCAAACTCTTAATTAGAAATGACACATGCATGTAATACTTCATGTAATCAAGACTAAAAGGTCCTCAAACTCAATGTTGAAGTAAGGAAAATGCTTTGCAATAGAATTTCAGAATACCGTTATCTGATTTGGTATAAAAAAAAAGTAATAAGTAGTATCAGACTCCTAATTAGGAATGACTTATGAAGGTAATGGTTCACATAATTAAGATTAAAAACTCCTCAAACTCAACGTTGAAGTAAGGGAAATTCTTGGAAATATAATTCCAAAATACTGTTATGTAATTTGGTATAAGAAAAGCAATAAATGGTATCAAGCCCCTAATTAGAAATGACACATGCTAGTAATATTTCACGTGATGAAGAATAAAAACACCTTCTACTTGGATGAGGGTGAGGGTTAGAGCCATAATTTTAATAAATAACCTAATTGTCCCATGTCTCTCTTCTTCTTGAGGCACCTTTTGCATTTACCATTTTTGAAGTCATATTCATCATCTAAATGAATAGAAATTTTAAATTTTTTGTTCTGCATAATCTTGCAAGCAAGATAGATGGTATCAATGCCATCCCCTATTAAAATTATCATGGGTTCAAATTTAGAGCATTTGGAATTTAAATACTTGTGTTGTATGATATGTTTCGTAGTTAGTAAGACTTAAGTCCAAACCATAATTAATGTCCACAACTAATCAAACAAATCTACAAGCTTCAAATGTCAGCAATAATAGAATACCTAATTTGGATTTTGGCATACACTTGCAAAAAAAGAAAAAAGAAAATCAAAGAAGAAAAGCTTCAAATGAGGTTTAAGTTAGTGTGAGAGCATCCCTAATATGAGGGTTAGGTTAGGTTAACTCTACCCCTTAACTAATGCTTGTTGCCCATTGCCCATTGCCCTATGCCCATTTTTTTTTTAAAAAAAAAAGTTAAACAGGCCTAAAAGGGTTGGCCCTACAGTAGAGCCGGCCCTTTTAGACCTGCCTCCTTTTGGAGGCTCTAAATTATAAGCCCGGCCCATGATGGGCTCGGGCCTAAACAAACCTGCCCGATGGGCTCAGCCTGATTTCCCGATTCTAAGTTTTATGGCTGCAAGTGCAAAAGCACTTTCTTAGTCTCCCTTTTTTTTTTTGTTTCTCGTCTACTCCTCCATATTTCTTCAACATTTGGTCCTCACTACAAAGCCTAGTCTCCCACTTTATTTTCTTCTTGTCTCCTCCACAGAAACTCCCTTGTACGTCTTTTTTTTTTTAATACAAAAGCTTTCATTGATTGGCACTATAGTTTCCTTTTTTTTAAAATTTAAAAATCTATCATGAATCTTAGCTTGTAGTTTTATGTGTGCTTATATTTTTTTTCAAGTATATTTACTTGAAGTTATAACTCTCTCTTGTTAAACTTCCTATACATTTTAAGTTTTTTAATTTTTGAGCTTACAAATATAATTTTACTAGTTGTTACTAGTTTAATTTGCTTCATGTCTTTTATATTTAATTTATTATGAAATCTAAAAAAATTATTCTCAATTGTATATGTTGAAAATTAATTGAGATAATATTACATGTTACTATATATAGGTTTTATATGTGAAGAAATGTGTAGTAGTTATAATTTTTAGCTGCTATAGTAATTGTTATTGATGAGTTGCATAAGTAAAATAATTATAACACTTATATGTTTGTTGGTTTGTAATACAACCAATTAATTTAACTATGATATGTAATGATTTTAGAAATTAGTTATTTGTTTGGAGTTATTTTATTCTGGTTTGGTTTGATTCTAGCTTGATTTTATTCATTTAGCTATGGTTTTGTACTGCAAAATACAAGGTTCATTAGGAAAAGGAAAAAATTATGTAAATTTTTTTTAAAAAAAAATACTTCCCAAGGAATCGCCATAGGAAGCTATTTTTAAAAAAAAAATAGAAAGAAAGAAATAAGCTATGACATTTCCATAAATTCAAAAAGCTCCATAGCTTTCTTTTATGGCGCTAGAAGATATAGCACTTCCCAAGCAATATAGTATTCTTAAAAATAAATGTCACTTATTGTGTTTTTTTTAGTACTGCAAATTATTGAAAAATACTAATATTTTATAACATTACTAATAAAATTTGAGGGGACATCTTATAAAAATTACTAATAAAATACCAAATCATTGAAAAATAAATAAATACATCCCAACAGCTAAATTCTATTCATAATAATATAAGAGCACAACAAAAAAAATATTTTAAAAATAATGTTATAAAACATTAAATCTGGACCCTCAAATTTCAATATAAGGGGGTCAAGATGGTTGATACAAAAGAAGAGGAGTGGAAATCGAAAGGAAGAGTAGAGGAGGGAAGTCCCATTTAAACAAGCCCATTAACCCATACTTTTGTTTTGTATCCTTAATTATCAATTATTTTCATCTTGTTCCATTAGGCAGACGTTACCCAAAAAAAGCCTGCAGTTGCAATTATGTCGTTAGAGACAAGTCCGTGCAATTGCATTTCAGAACATGACGAAGCCCTAGCAAAAAGAAATTGCTCCCATGCTTCCTTCGTAATGTGTAAGTGACTGTTGCATCTGACGCGCGCGCACAAATATATATAATATGTATATACAGGATAAATAGAAAGAAGCGTCTGCAATATCACCAAACTAGAAAGAAAAAAGCATGATTTTTTATTGCATGTGTGTGTATAGATATATCTATATATATATATATATAGAAACCCATGAAGGGATCAACAACAGTAGCCAAAACTAGATAGAAGACACTTTAGTCTCCATATTTAAGCATTTTCCCTACTTCTAAATTGAATAAGGGTTTTATGCGTGTTATTGATGATGAGAAGCAGTTCAATATAACAGCGGCATGGGCCTTTATGTCATGGCGGTGGACGTGCGAAAACGATGAAGTTTAGAGTCATAATTGGTAAGTAACATAAATCTAAATTACTTTAAATTTATATAAGATTAAGCACTAAACATTAAAAAATTAATAAAAAAATATATGAGAATCATATGCGCGGACATATATATTACAATGTTATACTTTCTAAAATGATTATATGCAATATGTAACTTTTACCTCTCAATTATTTCCTTTTTATTTCAAAATTTTAAAATATTGATTATTCTTTTTACAATATATTTTCGATTACGAAGATCCATGGCAAAGACATGGTTTTGAATGATAATTTATTAATTTATTTAAATTTATAATATACGAAGTCCACCTATAAATACATTCCTCCCCTCACTCTCTCATTCTCTTTTCCCCATCATTCTCTCATTCCCTTCTCATTTTATAAATCCTTGTAGAGGACTGTCCGTCGCTGTAGGATGAAGTCACCTAAAATTCAAGAGAGTTTATACTGGCGTAAACGAAAAGCTCCGTCACATGGGTTTTCTTCAGCAGTAGATTCTTCCAAGAAGAAAAAGGAGTTCCATGATTTTAGTGCAACTATTAACGAGCCGAATGAAAAGAATGAAAAGGAAGGGATGAGTGAAAACCAATTAACAGCGAAGGCTTTGCTTTTACGTTTAAAGGGAAACCAACATGCAAAGCGGATTTTGACACAGCAAGATCGTTGTCTCTTTTGTTTGGAGAATCCCAATCGTCCTATGCATCTTGTAATTTCAATTGCAAATTACACATATCTCATGCTGCCCAAGTGGCAGCCTCTAGTCCCCGGCCATTGTTGCATTTTACCCATTCAGGTAACAATCATTACGTCTTTTAATCTCATTATTATATGCTTCTGGATCTGTAAAAAACGACAATGAATTATAATCTCTACCTAAAAGTATGTATTTATCCGCCATTAACAGCATGAATCAGCTACAAGAACTGTGGATGAGGATGTTTGGACCGAGATTCGGAACTTTAAGAAATGTTTGATTATGATGTTTGCGAAGCAAGAGAAGGAGGTGGTTTTTCTTGAAACTGTGATAGGATTAGCGCAACAGCGCCGCCATTGCATGATTGAGTGCATACCCGTACCCAGACATGTTGCCAAAACAGCACCTTTATTCTTCAAGAAGGTTACATTTCAAATCTCCTAATTATATATTCCACTGTATTTTCCTTATTCTAACTAGGATCGATGATATGGTAGAATCTGATTTTTATGTTTCCATCTGCTGCGCTCATATATATAATGTATATATTTTTTGTTAGTGTGTGTGGGATTATGCTTGAGATTAGGTTTTTTGTCTTTCTCAATTTACCGTCTTAACAATCTATTTGCTATTTTATGAAATACAATATATCTTTTTCAAAGAAATGATACTTAAGAAATAATGTTATCTTTGTCAAAAGTCCCATATATCAGGAGAGTTATCTTGGATGTGAGCCTTTATGGGGTCTTGGGTTTCCCATAACAATGAGCTTTTATAGTATGGATCCTCAAGGACTCCTTCTAGTTTCATGCTCATGCACAAGATATGCACATTCATTATTTTGTACTTACCATGTAATTTGATTCATCTTCATTTCATTATTTTCAAATTATCAACTCATTGTCGCTCCTTAAATTGATGCCATCACAGGCAATTGAAGAAGCTGAAGATGAGTGGAGCCAGCACAACGCGAAGAAGCTCATTGACACAAGTCTAAAAGGATTGAGGAGTTCTATCCCAGCACATTTCCCTTACTTCCACGTTGAGATTGGACTTAACAAGGGATTTGTCCATGTTATTGACGATCAGAAGAGGGTCAATAGTAACTTTGGCCTTAATGTCCTCAGAGGAATGCTGCATCTAGCCGAAGAAGACATGTACCGGCGCCGCCGTTACAAGGAGGTGGGCGTGCAAAAACAAGCTGTTGCCAGCTTCTTGAAAGAGTGGGAGCGCTTTGATTGGACAAAACAGCTCCATGAAGAGTGATCGAGCTTCTGTTTCTATCTTGCTTTTGACTAGCTTGTAAAAATACTTCACTTGTTGTAACGATCGAGTAACAGTTTATAGACCTCTTTCTTCTATTAGATTAGAAATTATTTTGATTAATGAAAGAAATGATGAATTAAATTTTTTTTCCATTTTATCTTATATCAAGAGAGTTTGAACTAGAGGTGATAATTTGAGTGACTCGGGCCCCTTCTAGCCTGACAATTCAAACCCAACTCATGCAGTAGATCAAATAATTTAAACAACCAACCTAGTAATCTTTGGCTCAACGTCTGTATTATATCTTTCGAAGGCTGTGCCCAACTCGTATAGCAGATCAAATAAAATAGTGAGCTAAATTTTGACAAAAACAAGTAAGAATTCAATATTGTTAAATCATAGCGAGATCAAATCCATATAACCATTCACATATGTCATATGAATTGAAAATGATACTTATTTGGCCAAAAATTTAAAAACATTCTCAAAATAATTTTTATGATTTTCATGTATATTTTTCCTATTATATTTCAAAATTTCCGTAGTAAAATTATTTATTAACTTTAGTTAAAAGATGAGATTTGAGTCAAAAAATTTGAGGAAAGGGTTGCCCCTTTTTGCATGCTTATTTTGGTTTGATCAAATATAACCTATATGGTGGTCGAAGCAACATGAACTTTTAAGCTTAGGGTGCAATTTTGTGCCAAAAGTTGTTCCCGTTGAGCAATTTTGCCTTGGCCATTATTCCAGTTAATGTTGACCATCAGTTGACCAAATATACTAAGCTGTCAGTCCACGTGTAACCCCCTCTGTAATTATGATTCAAAATACTTGATTAAAATGAACTAGAGACCGTCGGATAATCAAAACTTAATTTCAATCTCATCATTGAGATAGGATTTTCACAAATATCTTTCAAAATGTAATTCACCTAGTCTCATATTCACATTTCGAATACAATTACCTCGCACAAATAAATCACATCCATATATATATCAGAGTGTACAATAATAATCCCGGCAATCCTCGGTTCATACCTTTACTAAGGATTCACAGGGCATATTCGCCCATTACAATTTCCCAAATAGGGGATTACACAATATCATTCCAAATACACATCCACAACATATACAGTTATCCCAACCAACATTGATAACCAATTATCAAAATATAAGGAGTTCTAGCCGCCCTTAGTTGCTTGCTCCCTCTTTGGGCTGCTTGCCCTGTTTGAAGGTTAGTCAATGGAAAGAATGAGATTCAAAAGAATCCCAGTAGTAACAAATCTCTCATATCACACATAATCACATAGCATGCAATAAATCATCACACAGCACGAATACAGCATGCATAAGCTGTTACATATACACTTTGCCTACCCGGCATTCACATATGCAGTTACACATTGCCTTTCTAGTATGCACATTCACAATGGTATATCAACGGGTGGGGTAGAGATGACCAACGTCACTCCTTAGATGGTTCACGCTGATATGTGCACGCTATAATCCACATAGCCTCATGGCTCACAAATAACCTTTTGACTTTCACATACGCAATGAGCTTCACCACATTCAATACCATCACAAAACAAAGATATCACATACATACAATACGATTACACATAGTATAAGGGAAAGCGTCACTACCTTGTTCTTTCTGGGTGTGCTCTGGCACAAGCTGCTCACGATTAGGGCAAATATCGAACCCCTATAATCAAAATCAAGGATATAAGGTTATTCTCTATTCTAGATTATCACTTCCATAACACTTAAAGTTGGTTATTATTTGAACTCTTTGGGGGGCTACTAGAAGGCCAAACATATGCCTAAAAGGTTGGAAAATATTGTACCAAAAACCACCTTTCAGAAGTGCAAAATGCTGATTTTTGGTGCTTGGCCGCGGCCAAGAAGTATTTGGCAATGGCCAAAAATAGCTTAGAAACTTTTTGGCTGCGGCCAAAAAGAGGTCAGTAAGTTTTTGGCTGTAGCCAAGAGATTTCTGGGTACGGCTAAGAAAATTCTGTTTCTTGAATAAACTTCGAAAAATCATAACTAATTCCATAAAAATTTAAATGAGGTGATCGCAAAATCTATTGAGAGCTACTTAAGTTCTCTTTACTGGAAAAATATGAATCAAGGTTGTTCATCACCACAAGAATACAGAATTGCACAAAATCCAACACTGCTCTTAAAACATATTATAGTTTTAATCCCAAACTTTAGAAAATCATAACTTTTAGCTCAAAAATCGAAATGACACAATTTATATGTCTATTTTGAAGCTTGTCATGTGAACTTTATGACTGGAAAGTTTCAGAATTTTTAGACACCATTTGCCCATTCAAAAAGTCCACACAAACAAACTACCCAATACAAAGTTTCAATAGACAGAATTCCAAGTTTTGCACAATTATTCCCAATGGTTCCAATTTCACAACAAACACTCTCCCCACACAAATTTTCAAGTGAATTCCATTGGAAACACCAAATCAACCTAATTCACATCACATTGACATGTTTCCCCCGATGACCACAACATGTCACACAATATCACAACACAAAACTCACATTGCAATTCCTTTCCATTCAAAGTTTCAAACCAATTCCAATGGCACCAAAACACAATATGACACCATTTTTACCACAATACACTATCCAATTCATTCATTCCACAATTACACTAAAATCCGGGCAAATTCCACAATTCTCAAAACTCAACCAATGAAAACACAAAACTTAGGTCAATAGAGAGCTATTACTCACCTCTTCCTCTTCCTCAAGCTTATTTCTTGATTCCTCAACCTTCAAGTTTTCTTCAAGCACTCAAACGCCTTCTTTCAAAATTCTGGTGGGATGATATTAGGAACCGGAACAGCATCTTGAACTGGTGGGACACGATAAACCAAGAAATCATCCGTCGTATCAATGACCAAGGGAAACTCAGATAAAACTAAAGACTTGAAGAAAGAAGAGGACTCATGAAATGTGATATCAGTGGACACAAGATACCAACTTAGATCAGGAGAATAATACCGATAACCTTTCTGGACACGAGAATAACCAAGGAAGACACACTTTAAAGACTTGGGATCGAGTTTACTGACACTCAGACGAGCATCCCGAACAAAACAAACATAGCCAAAACGGTGTAGGAACATTGGAATGAAACATAAGAGCTCGAGCAATTTCTAAAAGATGGCAATTCTTTCTTTTGGCAACACCATTTTGAGCAGGGGTATCGACACATGAGGATTGGTGAAGAATACCATGACTATACATGTAATCATAAAAGGGGCGGAAAAATATTCTTCCATATTATCACTTCGAAAGATTTTGACAGGAGTATTGAACTGGGTTTGAATTTCAGCACAAAAGTTTTGAAAATGAGTAAACAATTCAGAGCGTTGTTTCATTAAATAAAGCCAAGTTGTTCGGGAAAAATCATTAACAAAAGTGATAAAATAACGATAACCAGTCTCAGATAAAATTGAATAAGGACTCCAAACATCAGAATGTACTAACTCAAAGGGGGACGCAACCCGTTTATTAACTCGAGGTACCAAATGAACATGATGGTGTTTTTCAAACTAGCACGACTTACTATCCAAAGCAAACACAGAAGAAACACTACTACAAAAAGGGGTTTTAACGTCCCTATTTTGACACTTTTAACTTCCAAAAATAAGGAGACATTTATGTGGGGGCGTAGTATATTTTAGGAAAGACGTCCCAAAAAAATGGGATGTCTAAAGTAGGACTTTAGACATCCTAATTCCTAATAGGGACATCTAAAATCCAAGTCAGGACTTAAAACGTCCTTATTAAGAATTGGGACGTCTAAAGTCCTACTGTGCAATTCACTTCACATATCCACCTTTTCTCTTCTTTCTCCTTTCACCTTTCTTCTTTCTCAGCAAACCAAACAGTACACTCTGAAGAACCCCATTTCAGAATTATTATATAAAGAATTTATCCACATTATCCTCCATGTATATATACACTAATCATTACGCCATAGAAGAAGAAGAAGAAGCACCGTGTGCTTGCTTCTGCATAATCATACTTTTGACAAAAACAAAACGTACTCGATCAAAAAACATTCACCAACTCTTCAATAATTCATTGCTCTTTCCTTTACCCTCTGTATAAAACAAATTAAATACAACGATCTCTCAAAATCTGCTACACCTACGTACACCATATAATAACATATATTTCTTTTAATTCCCTGCATATGATAGAACAACAATTAAACAATATAATTAAAGAACCTATATATATATATATATATATAAAGCATTATCGTACTCTCTGAACCTAGAACCTGATAAGAAGCGAAAGCACTGAGAAAGAATCTCTATCTCTTGTTGTGTAGAGGGTTAGAGCCTGTGGGAAACCTTCGCTTGAGACTCAGACTCCATATCTCTGGTGCTTGAAGAAGAAGGAGAAGGAGAAGGAGAGGTGTGACGCCATGGATGAAGCTCTTTCAAGCTTGAAGGACCTAAGAACCTGATCCTTATAGCATTCATTCTTGAAGTGAAGAAGTTCAGCAGAATTAAACCCAGAAAGTGGAGAAAAGGGAATAATTAATGAAGGGAATATTGTAAAAAGGTTACCCAGGAGAGTCACAAACGGCAATGGTAGTAATTGAAAGAAAAGGAAATAATGAAGAAAAGGTGAGAACAGAAGTCACGGGTTGAAAATGGGAAAAGAGGGTCTGACGGATTGAATGAAGTTATTGGCACCAAAAAGGTCTCCACGCATGTTAGAATTAATTTGGGACGCCTAAACCCACACTTTAGGCATCTTAAATAAATTTGGGACGCCTAAAGTCTTAACTTTGACATTTTAAAATATTTTTTGGGACGTCTAAAGTAAATTAAAATTTTTATTTGGCGCCAGTGAGAATCTTTAGGCATCCCAAAGGGTTTTGGGATGCCTGAAGTAAATCAAAATTTTTATTTGGCGCCAGTGAGAATCTTTAGGTATCCCAAAATAAATTTGGGATGTCTAAACTTCACTTTAGGCGTCCCAATTCAAATTTGGGACGTCTAATATTGCGATTTCACTACTTTATTTACAAAAATGCCACCGCTTCTATGTTTTAATCTCCCTTTTTAAAAAATAGACGTCTATAGGGGTAGTAATATCTTTAATCTGTTGTAGTGAAAACTGAGGATATAACCTCTTTAGAGACGGAATTGACACATGACTGAGACGATAATGAACTTCAAAGAGAGACAACCCACCAGAACATGCAACGGAATGTAGCACCTAATCATCTAGAATGTAGTGTTCACCAGATTCATAGCCTCTACCAATAATATGCTTTGTCGACAGATCTTGGATCAAACAATGATCAGAGAATAGTGAGATGAAGCAATTCAAATAACGAGTCAGTTTACTAGGAGACAAAAGATTAAATGTAAGATCGGGAATATTAAGGACAAAAGATAACGAAATGGAGGAAGTGAGGTTAATAGTGCCCGATCCAATTACACAAGCTAAGGAACCATTGGCAACATAGATAGAAGATGGGTTAGCATAAGGGGCATACGATGAAAATAAGCGATGGTTACCTGTCATGTAGTCAGTAGCACCAGAATCAATGACCCACTTTCGAGGAAGTGGTAGCAAGATTAGAGGGCGAAGTACCTGTAGATAAGGCCGCAGCAGAGGGCGAACCAGGGTCAGGTTGATCAAAGGTCTTGGCAACATAAGCAAAGCCATACTGTTGATCACACTATTGTTTATTTTGCAATTTTTGATAATTTTTCTTGATATGACCAGGTTCTTTGCAATAATTACAGATAATACTGCAAGAAGTCATGTGCGAGGTGCTGGAAACTTATTTGGATCCATAATTCTTGTGCCAAAGGCACCTCGACCAGCCAAAACACTCGCATTTGGATCCATAAATGAATGGGTCACACCATCAACGCGAAAAACACGTGTGAACACATCGTAAAGAGATGGGAGTTTTTGACTAGACAAAATCTGAGAGCAAATGGTCTTATAAGAGGGATCAAGGGCTTCGAGAAAACCAATGATGGCCTGTAGTTCTATATTCTTAATGTGAGTCTCAAGATCTGCTTATAGAGACATGAGGACGTTCATTTCCTCATACAACTGCTTATAGTCTAAAAAGAAGTCCTTCAATAGATGACCTTACTACTAAGAACGATAAAAACCTTTACAAACTTCGTGAACCCGAGTGAGGCTCCCTTTTACTAAAGAACATAAATTTTAGATAATTCATTATTTTCTTAACCAAAGTACAATAACTCATTGAAAACAAGAAGATCCAGGGTTCAATTGAATTTCTAATTTAAAACAATATTCTAGCATTAACCCTTTTCCAAGCGACCAATTTGTCTTTGTCACTAGGGGGTTATCAATTAAATGTTCTTTCTTCTCAATACCTATAATATAGATCATAACAGCGGTGCTCTAATAACTATAATTAGTCCGGTTCAATTGTGAGAAAGTAATCTTAGCATACATGGATAACATTTCAGGAGTCTTAGTCCAGTTCAAGTCTTAGAAAGTAATCCAAAAGTGAATAACAATAATAAAGAAGTCTAACAGACCGTAAAATCTCCAAATGTGGTCATAAAACCGAATAATGCAGGAAAAAAATACGGTGAACAGTATTTGAACAATATGGAACAGTACTGGAACAGGGCGTGCTGCAGTGTAATGAATAGTGACGCGCTACAGTGCCGATGAACAGCCTCACTACAATACGAAACAGTGATGAACAATACCAATGAAAGGAACGCTACAAAACGAAATAGTGACGCTATAGTGATGAATAATACGATGAAAGGGATGCTACAGTACTATCGCCGGAAAAAAATAATACTAAAATTATTGTGTATATTCTATTCATAAGAAGGTACTACATATAAAAAAGAGTGAGAATGTTAGATATTAATTACTCCTAAATGAGGAAATTATAATGGTCAATCAATATCCCGCTAATAATACTAATTGATATAATACTAATGATAGAATATTTCCTACTAATGATAGAATATTTCCTAAACAAACTCCTTAGGAATGGATGCACCCTTCAGGACACTTTTCCGATGAACTCCATGGAATATTAATGTTAATAATAGATGAACTCCAGGGCACATCCCTGAAGAACTCTATTGTATCGATCCTAAAAATAAAATAGAATTATCATTTTATTCATAGTTAATATTTTATTTATTCATTGTAAAATCTAGTTTTCTGATTCTTTTTAGCTTCCCTAGTTGCCACTTATTGGTCCTATTTGCTCTAATTATTAGAACCTATTTAAAAAGTTTTTTTAATGGCCCAAAAAATGTATAATAATTATTTAATCCTTAATGAATATGAATTTAAGTAACGATAATGAGTTGAAAATTTTAAAAATGAAATATCAAAATAGAGATGAATCAAATTATAGGGTAAATATTGCTGTTTACGCCTAATCGAGCTAGACAGCAATAAAAATAATAATATCAAGCATAATCCAAGGCAAACAAACAAACAGAAAGGTATATAATCAGTGCACGTAGAAACACAAGGAACAGATTCTACCGGTATTAAAGGGCTATTGATCACAAATGGCAGTATCATCCCACTTCTAACAACGAATATGATAAAGAATAAAGATACAATGGGGTATTGGGCTAAAATATCCGGAAAGTTTTCATGAATGTGCATCGGGCATCAGGAAGTTGAGAAGGCAACTTTGTTGTAAAAGTTTTAAAAATGGGGCAATATTGCCCTGACCTAACGGATCTATGTTAAGGTAGCTGCCCACATGGCATCCATGTTAGCTTTTTTGGGGTTAAAGGGCATTTTTGTCCTAGAAGTTTTCACTGAAGAGCTGTGAGCACCGGGAAGTTTTTCAAGGGGGCAATAACGCTATGAAAGTTACAAATTTTTTTGTTGATTTTTTCATATCTAGGACACCACCATCAAGTACCACACAATCAAATAAATTGAAAATTCAACAAAAATAAATAACTTATAAATCAATATATATATATATATATATATATGAACAGAGAAACCTATAAACCATAAACTTGATAACTCAAAATTAAAAGCAAACCAAAAATCCTCAAATCCAAAAAAAGCAAACAGATATTTTAGGTTCAGGAAACCAAGATAGATGTGGGCGTGCTTCATAGAACAAGTTGTTGAAGACTTTTTCAGTGAGTGGTTTTCCCTTCTTCTGTCTTCCCCATTTTCTTTTGTTACATCTTCTAGTTTCCTTAACCCAAAATTTTCATTTACTTTTTTGGACTTGAGGATTTTTTGTTTTACTTTTGATTTTAAATTTATGGTTTGAGTTTTTCTGCTCATATATTTAGTTTTAACTTATGGGTTCTTGATTTTTGTTGATTTTTCATTTTATTTGACATTTGGTGTTGGATGGCAACATCCCATATATGAAATAAATCAACAAAAAAAATTTGTGACTCCTGGGGCGTTATTGCCCAGTTGAAGAATTTCCTAGTGCCCACAGCTCTTCTATAGGAACTTCTGTGGCAAAAATGCACTTTGACCATGATAATGTGGGTGCCACATGAGTATACCACCTTAGTATAGCCGGTCAACTAAGGCTGACTGTTTAGATCCTTTAGGTCAGGACAATATTACCCTATTTTTGAAACTTCCATAGCAAAATTTTCCTCTCAAAAACTTCCTGGTTCTCAGTGCCCATTCGTGGAAACTTAGCCCTTTAACTCAAGATACTACGATGGACAGTACTTTTTGCGCTCTAAATGTAAATTAAAATGGCTTGTAGCATGGATAACGGGAGATTAATCCCAAAAAAAAATGTAAAATGGCTAGCAAAGTGGAGCATATAATCAATGGTAGAGTAAACCATGGGGTCAATATATGGTATTAGACAAAGAAGTTTGAAATCTAACCTTCTTGAAGTGTATATAAAGGAGCTATTCTGGCGACATGTTTGGGCATAGGTATGCACTCAATCATGCAATGACGTACGGCTCTGTTGTACTAACCCATTCACAGTTTCAAGAAAAATTGACTCCTCTTCTTTTGGTTGCCAACTTCAATCCATACATCCTCATCGAAAGATCTTGTAGCTGATTCATGCTGTCAGGTAAAATGTAGTAGATAAACATACAATTTTACAGTTGAAAGGTTAATTAATGTCATTTTTTATTACAATACTGTCTTATTTTATACAGAAGCTCAAAACTCAGTTCACCATATTTCATTTAACGTCACATTTACAATGGACAAACAAGATAATTTACGGTCAGATTATAAAACTTGAAGTTCCTTTCTCCAAAGAAAAGACAAAACGCTCTTGTTGGGTCGAAATCCGCTTTGAATGATTATCATTCTTTCGGCTCTTTTTGGTAGGTCAAAGTAGAAAGTGTCAGCAGCAACTTTAAGTGCTAATGATGATTGAGATCCCCATAAGAGGGAAATACCTGCTTGAACTTCCTTCAGTTCTTGGACGACAGATTATTTCATCTTGATTCCCATGCTTTGCGCTCATACTCATTGCCTACAATAATAAGAGAAGATGGAAAAAAATGGAATCAAATTATCTCTGGTCTCCACCATTATGAGCAGCATAAAAACAAGCCTCAATTAGAGGTAACTTTTTCTCAACTTACAAATAATTTCTCAGCTTCTTCATGCTTTCCCTTTAAACGGAGCTGCGCCAATTGGTTTTCAGTCATCCCATTTCATTTTGCATAAATGAGGAAATGTTATTAGAGGGAAGAGAAAAAACTAACGAGACAAGGAAAGAGGACATTACCTTTAGCTCTTCAAAAGTGGAACCTCTCCCATTTTCCTGAAGAACTCCGTGGAGATCTTTTTTTCTCTTAGATTCATAGTCTGTTGCAGAAATCCCACAATCCTCAGCAGCTGCCACAGCTTCAGCTTTTGGTTTATACATATAAAGAATCTTGAATTTTAGGCTGCTTCATTCCACGTGATCATGATCAAACCATATTTGAACCCGTAATAATTAATTTAATATATTTCTAATTTTATAGGTTATATATATAATCATGAAAATTTAAAGATAAATATTTATAAAATATTATTTAGGAAATTAAATTTTATACTAATTTATTAGTGTCACAAAATTCAAAAGCAAAAATGCGAGAGGTTGTCATTTCAAAAAACAAATGTTATATATATTTTCAAAAATATAATTAAAAATTCATCAATATTTTCTTATTTTAAAATAAAGAGAAAATAATTAAGATATAATATTCATGTCATGTATATAGTTTTGGATGGTTGTGGATATAAACTCAACCACGTTAACTAAAAGTTAATGCTATTAAACTCATATCAAATCATATATATATATATAGAGATTGAAAACCACGCTTCAAAATAATATGTATGAAAATAAAAATTAAATTAAACTATAGCTATAAGTATTAATTCTTATATATTTATTAAGTTTAATTTCTATATCCGTTGGCACATCTGAGTAGCATTTCTAAATGTTAATTGTCAGGTTTTAAAATAAAAATTACCTCATTCCTTGCCTCGCATGTATCCTACCTCTGACAAAGGACAACTAGCTATCTCAAAAATATTACCCCCTATTTGATTAGATTAAGGAAATAAATTAAATTAATTAATATGACATGTATTTTCTAAAACACCCTGATCATCTTCCTTGATTCCTTCCTTCACTCTCCTCCTTAATTATTATTGAGGGAATATCAATCGGGATAAATTAAAAAAAGATTGATAAATATAAAAACTAAGTCTTATATTTAGGATCAAAATCAACCTATATTAAGCCTGAGGAGTATTATATAATAAATAGGTATATATATGACACCAAATTGGTACATTGTATAACTAAATATTTGGCATATCTAGATTTCTCTGTTAAATTTCGTGCAGATTGGGCCATGCTTTTTTATGGGCCTTTTAAACATACACTGCTTTTTCACTAAAAATGAAATTTGTGTCCTTTAAATTGTAGTCCTTTAAGATGGGCTGAATTATCATTGGTTCAGAGGCCTGGTCCACTCAAAGGATGCTGGCAACATCCTCTTTGTCTTGTCAGCCTTCTTGGTTTGGACATTCATTTTCTATCTGCTTTTATCATTTTCACTTTTTAAATACTCCTTCTCTTCTTGATATAAAATATATTTAGAGAGTTAATTTATGTCTTAAATATAAGATATAATTTTTATATTTATCATTTTTTTTTTTAATTTACCCCTATTGATATTCCTTCAATTATAATCAAGAAGGAAAGGAAATAAACAGGGAATTAAGAAAGATACCTAAGGTGTTTTAGAAAAACACGCAATCTTAACTAACTTAACTAAATTTCTTAATCTAATTAAATTAACTAAAAATATCTTCTAATAAGGAGTGGAGGAGTATATAAATAAAAAAACACTCTCTTCCTCTCTTGAGCCCCACCTTTTCCCCTTCTCCATTCTCATCTTTTTTGGTCACCCTTTTCATTCCACCCTCCGGTGATTCTCGTCAAACCCCGTGGCTTCATTCCTTCCAGTAACTGTCTATGATTGACTATTATATTTGTTGTTAACTAATCACTCTTCATATTTTATATATTTAATAAATATTTTAAAATTAATTGAAAAGTTATCTATATAATTTTAGAAGATTAATGAGATTTTATTATGAAAAGATCAAATCAAAATGATAAATTATTTATGAGATATAGATTGTAAATATTTAGAATAAAGATAATTAATTTTAATAAGATAAAATTTCTATAAAAAAAAAATTATTTATTTTTATTTTATCTTATTTTATTTTATGTATTATCTACTTGACTTCATTTAACAAGAGCATCAGGATCATGACGTTTGGCAAATAGGAGGGGCATTTTGCTTTAAATGGGATAATCTGAAAAAGCAACATTCTCAATGGGCTGCAACGAGGACGACACCGTTTTTTGGAAATTGAAGTGATTGAGCACCAGAGAGGAAGCGACAGCGTTTGGTGTAAGTGAAGAAAAGGGAGAATTGGAAGACCCAAAAAGAAAAAGAGAGCCAGAAGACAGTAGAGCTACGGGGGAGGCAGCCGCACAGTAAAAGGGGGAAGAAAAGAAACAGAGCAGCCGACATTCAGAGTGAACCAGAGAGGAGCAGCAGCGAGAGAGGTTGAAGGCTGGACTTGGGGAGGTGACCATAGCTACTGTTCATCGTCTTCTTCCCCAGGTCCGACGAGAACCAGAGTGCCGAAGAAGAGGGAGAGATTATTCTGAATCGTGAGCTGAACCAGAGAACACCATCGCTGTCCCCGGTGGCAGTCACAAGAGCTCGCGAATCCGAAGCTTGAGAGATTGGAGACGGCCAAAATTTGACTGTTCATCCGTCATCATCAGCAACCATTGTAGCTAGTCTCTTCTTTTCTCTACTGTTGTTCCAGATTGTGAGAGGCAGGGGGGTCTTGTTTTAACTGTTCCAATTGTAATTTTATTTGCCTCTCTAATTTTATTCTCTACTCTCATGAATTCGAACTCTGAATTTGGTTTGGCTGTGATGTTGATTAAAGCAATGTGTAGCTAATTTCTTTTGAACCTAGTAGTTCTGAACTAATTTGAGAATTTAAGTATGTATAAACTTATTAACTTGTGTTTATTGTTATTCTTATTTACTTAATCTTATATGTTTTGTCTATTTAGTGCTAGATCACCACTAAATATGAATTTGGAAAATTAAGATTAATCTTGGAAGAAGGATCTTAATTAGACCATACGATTAAGTAACGTGGGATTAAAATTTATTCTAATTTGTCAATAGGATAGGAATATACCTATTAGACACAAAAAATCATATTAGAGTGAAGTTGGACAATTATTGCCTCTTAAGTGAATAGTTAGAAATAACAATTTTAATTTGAGAGAAGAGTATAGGTGATTAGAATATACTTATATTCATTTAAACTCTAAATTAACAATTTAACATTAAGTGCTCTTAATTGGGTAAATACATGCTCTAAGACTTGAAAAAGGGATTAGCCACTCTAGGTTGTTTTTCTCCATTGAAATTTTATAAACATTAGATTTACTATTTTTTTTTTTGTTTAAATTGATTTTCAAATTCCATTTCCTTCTTGAATGTGCTCAACTTAAATAAAAATAAGAATTTTAATGCTTAATTATCGATTATCTTGAATCTATATGAAACGATCTTAATTTACTATTATACTATTTTACGACTGATACACTTACAGTGTTTATTTAAAATTTAGTAGCACCATTAACCTTGGCTTTATGTTTGTTCAGATGGGTAATGGGTTGTGGGAACAGAAAATGTCATTCGAATCTGCTTTCTGATTGGGAGAACACAGAACTATTAGCAGGATGGTTGTGATGGAATTGAACAAACAGTACTATTGATTTCTTTATGCTGGGGGCTATGATTTTTTTTTTTTTTTCATATTATCATCTGAATATCCAGTTTTGAATTCATGATTACACCTCCTACTATATATGTCTCCTTTAAGCCTTGTATTTAAGACCCAAAAAAATCTAATAAAGCTTTACACCATTAGACTAATTCTGAGTTGGTAGGATATTATGAATTTTAACTAAATATTAATCGTATTTCAACTTTTACTTTTACTCGGGCAAAAAGAAAAAAAAAATTATTTTTGTGAGAATTTGGAGTAGAAAACAAATTGAAGATATGATCCTGAATATGGAAGCATGATGGGGATGCAATAAAATTGAACAGCATTGTGACCCATTTTGGACCTTCTTTGATTTTCTTTTTAGTTTTTAATGTTCTTATCATATTTTTATAAAGTGTTTCCTATAACATTCTGATAAGGAAAAAAAAATCTGTTTTGATGATTGTTCTATAAAAAAATCATATTTGAAAAAAAAAAACAGAGCCTGAAAAATGAGTTATGAGTTCAAGTTAAAGAGGTGATTGCTCAAGAAGTCAACCAATGTAGGATTGTTCTATACTTTTTGCCCCAATTTTATAAGGAAAAAAACGATTTTACATTATTAAAAAACATATTAAATTTGTTTTGATTTTTTTTCGTTTTTTAAAACAAGTTTGATGGTGTCGTGGAGTTCATATAACCGACGCTGCTTGGTGGATAAGGTTTTGTTGTTTTTCTATTTTTTGTTTTATGAAACACTTTATTAAAATCTAATTACCAATCAAAACTTTTTAAGAAAAAATATGAAGTGAAACCATACCAGAATTTTTCTAAGAGGGAGGTGACTAGTTTCCAACTTACTGAAGTTGAAACACTTTTGCCTATGTCTTGCATTATATTGACAAGTAATTGTGGGTTCTAATAATAATATATTACCATGAGGAAAAAAAACATATTATGGGTAAATTTGCATAAATTGGGTAAATTCATTGTTTAATTGTGTAGGAGATAAACAAGAGGAGATTATATTGATTTGATTATATAAAAAGCATAAATATAATGAAATGATTTGATTAGGATGAAAATTGACACGAGTTTTATAATTTGGCATCAAAGACGGTGTAAGTGGTATCATGATATTAATTTGTAAGCCTTTAAAATCTCTTTAAAAGAACAAATATTGATTTAATTATGTAAAATTAAAAATATAATCAAATGATTTGATTAGGGTAGAATTGACTACAAGTTATATAAATCGATATCAGAGACAGGTAAGTGCTATCAGATCTTAACTTGTAAGCTTTGGAAATCTCTTTAGCATATATTGATTTTGTTATATAAAAGGCATACATATGATCAGTGTTTTAGAAACCGGGCTGGACGGTCCGGCTGCCGCCCAAAGAAGAAGGCAGCTCGAGTCAGGCACAAAAATCATCTTTCCTGTTTAGCCAATTGGAGCCGGCATAAATCCGTCTTTAGCCTGGAAACCAAAGTTAATCTGGAAGCCAAAACGGCCTTTCATTAACCGTCCAGCTTGAGTTTCATGAAGCAAATGAAAGAAGAAGAAGCAAAGATCATCAAAGTCGCAGACCAAGGGAGGAAGAAAAGCTTTTTTGAGGAAGAAAGAGAAATATTATTATATATCTACATCTAAGTATAGTAACCTTTTTTTTTACTTTGTGTGTTTGAATTTCTCTCGTTTCAGACCTCAATACACATGTCCTAATGTAATCTTAACCGTATGTTTTTGTGGGATTAACTTCTCTCCTTTTCTACTATTGTCTGCTGCCATCCGTTGCCTTAAAATGCTCTATTTTTTGTGCGGAATTAACTTATGTCCTGTGGGCTTTTAACTTGGATGACAAACGGTGTAATATGATGTCATGTGAGCAGGCTAAGGGTGAGAACTTTTTTACAAGGGAAAAAATTGAAGCTAAATAAATTTTTACTTTAAAAAATATTCAAAATACTCTTTTTGAGAAAATTAATATTTTTAAAAAAAACTTAGCTGAGAAAAACAAGATTTTACTCTAAAAACTGCAAAGAGATTTTGAGAAACCGTGAACCAAAACTTTTTTAGTATGAAAAAACTGAGATAATGTTCTTAAAAAATTAAATGTCCCCTAGCCTCAAAGTCTTATTATAATTCTAAAGGCTAAAATATATTTTTAGTCCTTTAAATTTATATGAAATATATTTTTGATCCTTTAACTGTAAAAAATATACTTTGTATACTTTTAGTCCTTTAAATTTATATGAGATATATTTTTGATCCTTTAATTTTAAAGTTAAGAGAAGTAGGGATGTATTACAGGCATGGTATAAAAAACCGGAACAGACCGGCCGGTTCGACCGGTTGAACAGGGAACCGGTCTTTGGTCCAGTCCGGTTTGATCAGTGAACCGGTCAGACCGGTTGAACCGGTCAAACCGGTTGAAACCGGTGGTCCAACCGGTTGACCCGGTTTCTTCCTTTTTTTTTTTTAAATTTTTCAAATTTTTATTTTGTGTTTTTTGAGGGCAAAATGGAAAGTTGAAGACTAAAATGAAGAGAAAAATAAATAAAGAAAGAACAAATCTAAAAAAATGAAGAGAATAATGAAAAAAATTATTTAAAAAGATATATTAATTATAAAAAATGAGATATCTTTGCATAAGTATAAGTATTATAACTAATATTAATAGATTTTAAACATTTTTTTTTCTAAAAATCTTTATTTTTAAAAATATATTAATATATATTATCACTAATAAATTATAATATTTTAATATGACCGGTTCAACTACCGATTAGACCTCGGTTGACCCATTAACCCTTGAACCTGTGCTGTGACCGGTTCATTGCCCGGTTCGGTTTTTCGTTCCTTGATTACAGGGACCAAAAGTAGGGATGTATTAGAGCCTAAAGGGGAAAAATATGTTTTATTTTTTTGACTAAAGGACTAAAAGTATATCATATATAAACATAAAGGATTAAAAATATATTTTAGCCTTTTGACTTATAATAAGAAATAGGGGGATATTTAATTTTTTAAAAATATTATCTTAGCTTTTTCCAACTAAGAAAGTTTTGTTTAATAGTTTCTCGAAATCTCTTTGGAGTTTTTAGAGAAAAATATTGTATTTCTCAGTTAATATTTTTTTTAAAAAATGATTTTCTCAAAAAGAGTATTTTGAACCTTTTTAAAGTAAAAACTTATTAGGAGAATTATGAAAAAAGATCTCACTAGCAAATTAATTGTCAAATAGGATCTGAGAAGATCGTCTGAACATGGGGAAGATATTATGTACATGGGAGAAAATCTTGTGCACTCAGGGGAAGATATTTTGCACACGCATATGGAAGAATATTACACATAGGGAAAATCTATATACAGGGGAAGATCTTCTGCACACCCAGAAGATCATTTGCACACCGAATTCTCATTTAACAATTAAGTTCTCACTGAGGTATTCTTTCACAATTCTCCCAAATTTATTTTACTTCAACTTTATCCCTTATGAAAAAGTTCTTACCCTCTGCCTCCCCCACGTGGCATCGCATTATATCATCTTTCACTGTCTCTCACCTAACTTAAAGCCCACAAGACACAAGTTCATTTTGCATAAAAAAATAGGACGTTTTAAGGCAGCGGACAACAGTAGAAAAGGGGAGAAGCTGATCCCGTGTTTTTGCCTGAGAGTGTCACAACGTTTTTTTTTCAAACCAAACATTTTAACAACATTTTAAACTTTCTTTTATAATTTTATTGTATATCATTTATATTCTGACATATATATTTCAGCTGAGTTTTTTTAATGCGATCTCTTTTTTTATTTTACTTATGTTATGATATGATTATAATTTTTAACCATTTAAATTTTTATTTAATTTTATTACTATGAACTAGTTTAAAATACATTTTTGGCATTTTATTATTTATTGGGTTACTTTGAATAATTTTATTGTAATATGGCTTGGTATTTAGGATAGATGCTATCTCATGTGAGTATATTTGTATTTATTTTTAAATTTTTAAAATTATGTTACAATTAAATATAACGCGTCTAGCACCTTTCTTATCTCCACAAATGAGAGACTACCTCCAATCTTAAATATAAGATATAGTTGGCTTTTTTGTAAAAAATTAAGGAAACTAAATAAATTATTTTAAACTATTTATATTTATTATTTTTCCTTCAAACTAATTTATGTGACTTATAAACTAATGTATAATCTAATGATACAGAACATATATTATGATTCATTTAGCTTCCTTAATCTTTTAAAAAAAACCAACTATATCTTATATTAAGGATAAGAGGAAGTATTTACTTCTTATATTTGTATTATTATATACATAAATTCTTTTTAATTATTAAGCCACTATTTCGACTGATCCAATTGGATGAACCATGACCCGTTGATCTCTCCAGTTTAATATCTGGTCCAACTTTTAAAACATTGCATATGATGAATTGATTTGATAGGACGAGAATGGAACATGCTTTTTATAATTTGATATCAGAAATCGAGCAAGTGGTATTAGGATCTTAATTTGTAAATCTTTGAAATCTCTTTCTATATGAGTTATGCCTCGCGATCCGTTCATTACAGGATAGTAAACATAGAACGAGATAGTGGTTAATGTCAGCAACCTTTATCTTACAACAAATTTGAGAAATCAAAAAATCCAAACTCAATATGGTAGAGATGGAGGTCATGACCTTTTTGGGTTTGAAACAACGAGATGCATAAGACAATTGGGATTCTATAAATAAAAGAGATAATATCAACCAACTATATCATCCCGCTGCTAACATAACAACCAACTATATCACAGCACATAGAAACATAAAAATCAGTATCCACCAGTATTAATAAAAAGAGAGGTTTTAGATCACAGATAGCAGTATCATCCCACTGCTAACACCAAATACCACAAAGAATAGATAAACTACAATGGAATAGCACTATCTGCACTCTCAATGTAAAAATTGGCAGCAAAGTGGAGCATAAATCATCAATCATAGAGTCAGTCGTGGTGTCAATATATGGTACTAAACAAAGATGAAGTCAAGATCTTAATTTGTAAGCCTTTAAAATCTCTTTCTCTATGAGCTATGCCTATGACCCTTTATTGCCTGACAGTAATCCTAGAACGAGATAGTGGTAAATGTTAGCATCCATTATATTACGCAATAAATTTGAGAAACCAAGAAATCCAAACTCGGTGTGGTAGAGATGGAGGTCATGACATTTTTGGGATGAGAAATGACCGCGAGTTATATAATTAGGTATCAAAGACAGTATCAGATACGGCGGATGTGATGTCAAGATCTTAATTTGTAAAGCTTTAAAATCTCTTTAGAAGAGTATATGTTAATTTAATTATATAAGAAACATAAAAATAATGAGATGATTTGATTAGGATGAGAATTGACCATGAGTTATATAATTTGGTATCAAAGACGGTATTAGATACAGTAGAAGTGGATTTAAGATCTTAATTTGTAAACCTTTAAAATCTCTCTCTATGAGCTATGCCTAGCAACCCTTCAACGCCGGACAGTAATCCAAAGAACAAGATAGTGATCAATGTCGACATCCATCATCTTACCCAAGAAACTTGAGAAACGAAGAAATCTGAACTCATTGTGGTAGAGATATAATGAATGGCAATATACTAACAGTCAAGAAGCTTTTGGTCTTTAAAAAACCCACGAGTTATATTTCATTTTCTTTGGTTGATCATCAGGGTAATAAACCTTCGGATTTTTAGCAACAAGGGTGTGCAAGGGAATTATGCGCAAGGCCAAAGTGAGTGGTTACTGGCACCTGCATTCCCTATGTTGGCTATCTTGTATGAAGAGTCTTTAAAATAGATGTCCAGGAATGTTAAGAAGGGCAAAGATTGATATTGACTGCTTTCATCTGATATCTAATGTTTGTTTGTTTTCAAGTAGGTTAATGTTATATTTTTCTGTTTTCTTGATTCTGAGATGGTGTTATTGTTAAATTGTGGGATGAGTTTGTTGCCAATGACTTTCTTTCCCTTCGACTATTATTGTTTTTAATTGAATTTTTTTTAGGTAAACAAAATTGACTGTTTTGGTATGCTGAATGAACTGGCAACAAAATCCCAGCTTCAAGCTCTCATAGCATAACCAAAACAAAATCAATTCATCCTTATTTAGTGGATCTCACAAAATTCTAATGATTTTTAAACTGCATTGGAATAATACAAGCAAAATATGGCTCTCTAACACAATCTATAAAAGAAAACAAAAAGCTACAGCTGTTTTTACTCGCTGCAATAAGTAATTTTCACAAAATATCTACAAGTCAAATCTAGTTAGATACACTAAAGGATGGGTGTATAATCAGCCTTCATGAAGCTGCTTTGTCCAGTCAAAGGGTTCCCACTCTTTTAAGAAGCTAGCAACGGCTTGTTTTTGCACGTCTACTGCCTCATACCTACGGCGCCGGTACATGTCTTCCTCAGCTAGATGTAGCATTCCTCTGATCACATTAAGGCCAAGGTTGCTGTTGAACTGCTTCTCATCATCGATGACATGGACAAAACCCTTGTTTAGTCCAAACTCAACATGGAAGTACGGGAAATGCTTCGGAATAGAATTCCGCAATCCCTTTTGACTTGTATCGATGAGCTTCTTTGCGTTATGCTGGCTCCACTCATCTTCAGCTTCATCAATTGCCTGTTATGGCATCAATTTGAGGAGCGACAATGAGTTGAAAGTTTTGAAAATAAAGATATATAAAAAAAAATGAACTAAACTATATAGTATGCACAAAATGAATCTGCAAAAGTATAGTTTATGAGCATTGAGCAAATTACTGCGGTTTCTAAATAGTAAATAGAATTCAGTGTCAGTAATAGCAGTGAAAAACCAAAGAAGCAAACTAAATGCAACGGAGACATTTAGAGAAAGCAATAAAATAATAATCTAAGTATAATCCAACTCAACATAACAACCAACTATATCACAGCACATAGAAACATAAAAATCAGAATCTGCCAGTATTAATAAAAAGAGGGGCTTTAGATCACAGATAGCAGTATCATCCCACTGCTAACACCAAATACCACAAAGAATAAATAAACTACAATGGAATAGCACTATCTGCACTCTCAATGTAAAAATGGGCAGCAAAGTGGAGCATAAATCATCAATAGTAGAGTCAGCCGTGGTGTCAATATACGGTACTAAACAAAGATGTTGTTCGAGATCTAACCTTCTTAAAGTATAAGGGAGCCTCTTTGGCAATATCCTGGGGTACAGGTATGCATTCAATCATGCAATGACGCCGCTGTTGTGCTAATCCCATCACTGTTTCAAGAAAAACCACGTCCTTCTCTTGCTTTGCAAACATCATAATGAGGCATTTCTTGAAGTTCCGAAGCTCAGTCCACACATTGTCATCCACAGTTCTTGTAGCTGATTCATGCTGTAAGGTAACAGGAAGCAGATAGAGACAAAATTTTAGAGTTGAAAGGTAAATAAGAATATATTAATAGGAGTTACAATACTGGTGCCTCCTTGTAAAGATCCACTGTGCTCAAAACCCAGTTCACCATATTTCAATTAATGTCACACATATGATAGCCAAAAAAGAGCATTTGACATCGGATTTATATTTTTATATTGCTTTTGATTTTCCAAAGACAAGCAGTGCAAAATCATGAGAGCCTTATGCAAATGCCAAATAAATTATAGTCGTTGTGACCAAACACATATCCAAGACAATCCTCCTTCCTCACTGTCTCTATTAAGATAGTTCAAAACTTTAAGCATGACCATTTTGCTTAAGATGCCTTTTTCATAGTCAAATAATTTCTTTCATCATACATAGAAAATTGTGTGCTGGTCATTACTGAATGAAATGAAAAAGGCCATTATTAAAGTATTAAGACATTCGCTGCTTACTAAAAAAACGTATTATGACATTAAATCATATTTCAGGCAATTGTTTCTAGTAAAGAAGCTCATGATGCTTTAGGTTGGATTAAACATCAATAAGATACTGACAATAAAAGTAAGCTCACCTGAATGGGTAAAATGCAACAGTGGCCAGGTACCACAGGCTGCCACTTTGGCAACATCAGATATGTGTGATTTGCTATTGACACAACAAGATGCATGGGACGATTGGGATTCTCTAAACAAAAGAGGCAACGCTCTTGCTGGGTCAAAATCTGCTTTGTATGAGCATTCTTCCCGGCCATCTTATGATCATCACTGTCTCTCTTCTTTCGCTTCTTTCTGCTTTCACCATCTTCAAAGTCATACTCATCATCTGCTCGACTAGAAATTTTAAATTGCTTGTTCTGCATAATCTTGTGAGCAAGATGCATATCAGCATCATCTTCTCTTTTTTTCTGCTGAAAGGATATGCTCTGCTTCGCATATCTTATAGAAAATAGGAAGTGTCAAAATAGCAATATTAAGAACAATGGCAATTCACAAAAAACAGAGCTATTACACAAACTAGAACAAGCATAGAAACTTAAAAAGCATATAGAGCAATTTTTAGTAACTTAAAAAGAAAAAATAAAGAAACGAAAACAAACAATTATATAAGAAAAATTAGCATATGTTCTAGAAATATTTAAGAAATTGCACCTTAGCCACATGGCATGTAAGAAGTGGCTAAATCACAGATCCAAAATCAAGGGGATTAGACGATAGAGATAGACTTCCAAGAAAAGGGAAGTACCTGCTTGAACTTCCGTCAGTTCTTGGCCTGATTATGTGATCTTGATTGCCCTGCTTTGAGGTCACGCTCTTAGCCTCTTGCTGCCCATAAATAAGACAAACAAAAACCAAGAAAAAGAACCAAATATTAAAATTATAGCTGAACCTAAAGGATATGTTGCAGATGACTTGTGATAATAGATATTCAAGACAAAAAATAATAAACAGCGAAAAGAAAGGACAACACAAGTACTGCCATGCTCTCATGAACACTCCTTAAACAGACAACATAAATTGTTAACGAAAATTATCCCAACAAGAAAATCACATAAATATCATGGTAAGTACAGCAAGAAGACTGACAACAGAAAATGGATGACTGTTAGAAAGCTAGACTAAGTCTTAGAAAGTAAGGGGAAATGTCAAAGAATTAGGATTATTGGAGCTTCAATCTCCGGCTGTCTTATAGACGTTAAACCTTATCAGCAATAAGAGCTTGTGATACGAATAAAGGAAGGTATAAAGGCTGGTCTGGGTATAATTTTCTTCAGTACCTAAGTTCCACAGAGCATGATTTTGCTCTAAGCCAAAATTTCAAGAACAAACAAAAACATTCATCCATGCAGTCAATACAGCATAAATTCAAGCCTAGTTCTTTTTCTTTTTCTTTTGTGAATAAAATTTAAAACATGCCTAACAATCAAGTCTAGTTCTAGCCTGATAAAAGAAAATCAAAAGGACCAACATTCTAGAAAATTCAAGACTTAGGCCTAGTTTATTCTCATCCTCAGGGGAAAGAATGGCAAAGATTCAGCAGAGCATCTGGAAGTCATATTCTCTTAGTAGTAGAAATATTCTTTCACACAAATAACTAGAACCTTAGCTGAAGAAAATTGTTAGCGATGACGATTGCTGCACACTATTTGATAAGTCCAAAAGATACAAATTAATAAATTCAATAGAATTAAAGCCAATGCAGAATACGTGCACTCTACAAACTAAATAGAATGAGTGCACCAGAAGTAAGAAAGAATAGAGCTTAAACTGCAATATAAATAAAGTGTAGATTAGAGCAAACATTTTCTCATCTTACCAATAATTTCTCAGCTTCTTCATGCTTTCCCTTTAAACGTAGCTGCATAGCCTTAGCTGCCAACTGGTTTGCGCTCATCCCATCCTTACATATTTAGCATAAAAGAAGAAATCTTATCAGAGAGCAGAAAGAAAGGGAACCAAAAGAGAGGGGAGCAAGATATTGAACTTGGCAAAGACACAGAAGAAACAAAAATGACTAACAAAACATCCCTAGACATCAATAAAAATAAAAAAAGATATAGTTACTCCATCCCCTTTGAATGTCTATTAAAAGGACATCATTGATTTGCTTTAAAAACAGGACATCCTTGAACAAAACATGACCTGAAAACTAAAAAAAGGTCATACATTGTGATCCTGTCCCAAATTAGATCTAAGGGCCTAGTAACAACTAACAAGCCCTATGAATAAAAAAATTTATTTTCCTCATCACAACTTCACAAGAATCTATCATCTCTGAAATATTCTCTAACTTGTCAAAAATTCAAACTATTGTCTGAGACCAAGACAAACCATCATTACCTAGCACAAATTGTAAAAACTAAAAAGAAAACTTCCCAAACTCGCAATAGAGGCACAAAATACAGCAACCTCATTCGAGCTAGGGGATATAATATAAAGATGTTTAATCTTCCGTCACAGTAATACTATTGCACTCATAAGCATTAATCAATAATAAACTCCAGGGTTATGAATAAAAGAGTTGCATTGAGGAAAAGTGAATAAAAAAAAAAAAAGCTATTTTTTATTGTATTACCTCAAGGCCTGGTGTATGTGGATCTTGCTCTTTAATATTTGCACTCATCTGGGCAGGTCTGTCAGCATCTGATGAAGACTTTTCGACCTTTATATTTTCCTCAACATGTCCATCAAAATCATTTTTCTTCTTGGAAAGAAACTCATCCATGAAGCTACCATTATTTGCAAACTTGTTTATGCTAGATGCTGCTGCAGAAATTATTCTAGAATCCTCAGCTGTGACAGTTTGGCTTTTATGCTTCGCCCAGGATAAAGAATCTTGAATTTTAGGCGCCCTCATTTCACGGTGCCGAACAGATACATCCTTTAAGTAATCCTGCCAGAAATTTATCAATCAAAATCAGTAACTACAAGCATTGACAAGTGAATTCCATAAAATATAAGGTTAATTCATCAGTAAACTGAAAATTATTCAATTTAAAATAACAATGTATATATAAACATATAGCAACAGTAATTTTTCTCAATGACATCCAACTTACTCTTTTAGTGTCCTTGCCATGATTATCTGAATCTAGTGATTCTTCCTCAGTTAGCCCTCTCCTTCTGCTTTTTATCGCACGCAAATGAGAGCGAGATGGAGCAGCTGCGTGAGATGCCAAAGATGTAGTCAAATCACCAAGTGAACCCCATCTTCCTTCCACAACCTATATTTATCCAAATGCATAACAGTAATTAGGAGCAAAAAATCTCAAAGGTGGACTCAAAGCATATATGTAAGGTAGCACACAATACCTCATCTAGCCTTCGTCCCTCTCGAGTTGCTTGCTCTTGTGCACGCTTCAATGCTTTAAGCCTCCAACTGGCTCCACCATCTCCAACAAGGGAAGAAGATAAGAGCTTGTCTGTGCCAACTCTAACCCCATCACTATCTTCTGGGTAACCACTTCCATTATCTCTCAGATATGGGTTCAATTCCTTAGGATTCATAGTCTTTGTCTGACGGGGAAAAAGTGTATAGTCAGCAAACACTGTCTACTATATCGGTTAAAACATCAAGACAAATTAAAAAATAAAGGCACATTGCAGACTGATAGAATGTGGAAATACATTCTGCTTGGAGCATCAACAATGGAAAATAGAACATGACTCACTCGTACATCACTTAGACCAACAACATACGGTAATAAATAAGACAGTTAGATTGTAGACAAGCAGAAGAATTATCAATTTCCAATAAGATATCAATGGTCCAAAACTCTCCTTATGTGAGGAATATCATAGGACAGTAAAAGCTTCTCATGCAAAATCAGGTCAAAGGTCCTAGATGTACAGTACAAAATTATTAAGAGCCAATAAGATATCAAGGTTCTATATGCATGCATTATCCTTTCTTTTGTGACAACTATATAGGATATGTCACTGTTTTCACTTTTAAGGACTGAAATAAGTCAAATTTCCTCCAACTAAGACATACCTCCTCAACCGGAGGTTCCTCTTCTAATTCTTTTATTGGTTCTGCAGGCCTCTTATTTTCAGACCGAAGCATCCACTCTAATCCCATTTCTTTTCTTGCAATTTCCTTCTCACTTGCTGAATTTGGTCCAAAGTCATCCGACCAATTATCATCAGTTCTCTTTTGTGTCCTCTTCTTACGCTTCTTTCTGTCCCGTGAACTTTCACTTTCTGTTGTGTCTGATGAAGAATCTTCTTCTGACGAATACCACTTCTTCTTTCGAGAACCCCTTTTGATCTTTTCAAGACTCTCATCATCGGAAGAGCCATATTTAGAGCTCTTCCTTTTACTACTACTCTTTTTCTTTCTAGCATCAGATTTGTTCCTCTCTTTGAAGGAAGAATCCAAGTTCTCATCCTGTCATAGTACAGATATATGTAGGCTTTCAGTTCAGACTAGCTTCTCATCATCATACACAAATTTATTAAAAATCAGATTATGGCAGAAATATGTTTACCTTATTGATCTGATCACGAGGAATGAATTTTAACCCAGAAAACATTCTCTAATTAGATAGAGTACACCAAAGCCTGTACAATAAAAATTTCTTGTATTATTTTACCAAAAGAAATTTGCGTGCAATGGAGTGACAGCATAACATTCCATATGAGACTACACTATGAAGCATGGACAGGAATATGCATTTATAGAATCTAAACTCGTAGACTTGAGATGCATAAATTTAGGTAGAATGCAAACAGAGCATAAAATTTCAACTTTACACTGAACAAAGCTAAAGCATACACAATAAAAGCGAAATTCACTTAAAGAGCAACTGCTATATATGAATATATGAAAACAATGAACATAAACTTACCAGAACAACAAATTTCAAATTCTAAGGTGGAGCACAGAACAAGGTCGGCGGAAGAATACGGGTGAGAACCGAAAGCAGTATGAGTATGAGATCCAATTTCACGCGGGCGAAATGCGATTCGTGAACCTTGCTCTGGTTCTCAAGTTATAGGATTTCGAGGGGAGAGTCGCCGGGATTTTATTATTTGGGGCGGTGGGATGTCGATGATGCCTGAGGAAAGAATATCGATTTAGGGGTAGAGAGACAGAGAGGGATTTCAAATAAATAATTTGTTTTAAAATTGAGTTTATTTTTAAATTTAAAAGCATTTTTCTTTTTCATAATAAAAAACAGTCCAAGAAAGAAGATTCTTTAAAAACAATATACTCCATCATAAGCATATATTTGGTTTTTTTTTCTTTACCTGCTAAGCATATATTTGATGAAAGAAAGATTTTTCGAAGGATAAAGAATCACATAATTAAGCACGATCAAAGAAAGAGAGTTCTTTATATATTTAGTGAAAGAAAGATTTTTTGAAGGAAAAAAATCACACTCCCATTTACGATATTTCAAAAAAAAAATCTATCATAATCCCTGAAACTGATATTTTTACCTCAATTTTTATATTTGTTATCACCTTCGTTTTAATAATCTTTTATTGCAATCATTTACTTATATATTCCTGTTGATTAAATTATGACTTTAAATCATTATGTTATGAGGTATTTTTAACTTATCTTCTTCTTTTTTCTTTTTTTCTTTTTTGCCAGAGAGGTATTTTTAACTAATCATCAAATATACAATTTTTTTTTATTAAGACTAAGATAGATTTTTTACAGTTAGATGGTAAAATGTCTTTTTCTTTTGGTCCAAATAAAATGTCTTATATATGATAAGAAAAAAGTCACGTAAAATTAAATGTTTAATATTTTACTTTATCAAGTCATACCCTTTTGGCCTTTTTTTTGTTTTTTTATAAAAAGGCTAAATGATATTAAAAGCAAAGTAGCAAACCTTAAAGTATATCATAAAGACAATATCAAAAGAAACAAGGAAAGAAAGTTAGTAGATACGTATGAAGAAGAAGCAAGTATTGCTATATCAACAGAAGTAAATAAAGAGAGAAATGACATAATATCTTTTAAGATAATATTTCTTTTTCTTTGCGCATGACTAGCCATTTGACAAATTGCTTGATTGATACCAAAAACTGTAATGATGAAGTCCCTTGAGAGAATAAAGGAGATTTAATAATCTAAGAAAGAACGGATTAAAGACACTTATAATTAAACAAATGGTCCTCTCTTTTTCTTCGAACCCACTAAAAATGCCACAGAGGTTAACCTTAAAAGCATATCCAAGTATGGCATAGAGTGAGGCACCTACTTTTAACTCTATGTAATATAATGTTCCAACCAGAATTATTAAAAACTGAATTCATAGGCCGCACATAGTTACTATGAGCCTCAAATGAATTAGCCTGATTATGAGAGAAGGTTAGATTAAAGAAGGATAAAAGACTCTTGATCTCTTGTACAAGAGCAAGAGGATTTGATATAATCTTCTCATGTAAGACAATGTTTCTCTTCCTCCATATAACATTGATGAGAATTATAATGCCCTTCAAAAGAGACAAATGATTATCTTGATACAAACTAGCAAGAATATCCTTCATCAACTACTGAAATTGTAGAATGCTCGGGTTGTCAAATTTTATCTGGAAACATTCAAACCAAACTGCTTTGAAAAATGGACAGAGATAAAATAAATGTTCCAAAGTCTCCTCTTGATGACAACCAAATAAACATAGCTAGCCCTTGAACAATAAGATGATGATGTCTAGGAATGTCACATGAAGGCACATCCTTATGCAGCAATTTCCAAATAAACAAATTGTATTTGGGAGGGAGAGAAATACATCACAAGAATGTCCAAAAAGGATCATAAACCCCATTATAAGATTGCCTCAAGCTCAAAGAATATCCATCGTTAAGACGTTAACAGTATAAACACCAAACTTGTTCCCAGTCGGTATAAACAACAAACTTGTTCCCTTTCGGCTTTTTCATATTTTACAAATAATAAATGGGGCTCTTGTTCTTTATTCCCTTATTTTAATGATACAATATTATGTTTACTTCGGAATTTCTTTATGTTCACCTTTCTCTATTACTTATTTTCCTTATCATCCAACATTTTTTTTTCAAGTCTTTCCTGCGCATGTGTAATGTACTTTTCCCGAAGTTATAAACCTCATGCATATATGTGCGTGTGCGTGTGCGCGCGCGCGCGTTAAAAACAGAAGACAATATATATTTCATCTTGTAGGGTTATCGAGTAAATTTGGTTTGGGAAAAAGGCTCTACTCAGAGAAGCAAAACTCGCACTATATCTACATTTGTATTGCTTCTGGTTTTATTATCTAGTAATGAAAAGATCATAAGAGATAAGTCTTTACTTGATCCGTTAGATTCTCAAAGAAACTGAATAAAACCAGGCAAGCCCATAGCTTCTATTTGATCAGAGATTAGCATTAAATCTCATCAGGTGGTGTAAGCTGCTAGAGTTCTGCCGTGTTCTGTGTAGAAAGATACTGGCTTTTCTAAATCAGGCTCACAGAATCACAATCATCTTCAATTCTTGCAGCATCAAAAATGATTATAATCCCTTCCATTGGCAGTAATCACACAAACTGCTAACAAGTTGGCTTTACAGTTTTACTCTGCCTCGGCTGTAGGACTGGCCATTTCCAGCAGCGACGGCCTAAGGAGGACGTATAAAGCCGGACCCAGAAATGGTACCAGCGACAGAGGAAGAAGCCAAGAACCTTTGTCAACCCTGCAAATAGAAGCTAGCATTAATGCTTATGCTTGATCAAAAGTCTATTTAGTTACATCTTGGTGTGAAACAGTAAACACTTGCAGAGTAACATACCATTTCCGAGCAGCCATGTCATTGTAAACCCAAAATGGCGCAAATGAAGAAAGCAGAATAAAATCAATGGACATAATATGGATCTGCAACAAGAAATCCCAGTGTTACTGCTTTCGCTCCCAACAGATATTGTGTAATTACAAAAATAAAAGGGATGTATAAATGTAAAGGAAGCGAACATTTTCAAATGAAAATATACTGATTATGAACTGTGTTTAGTTTCACCGTAACTCCAGGAGAATAGTAACCATTGATCAAACTGCATGATTTTAGAATTAATCAGAGATACAAGCATTGCAAAATTGGGAAGCCCATATGGAAGCAGGTCCTCTCTGATTAATATGACTGACCCATAGAGTTTAATGGTAATTTACGGAAATAACCCACAGGTATCCATTTCATAATTAGTTGTAGGGAAGCTAATTTCTGTTGACAGAAAAAGGAAATGAACTTACAAATTTGCTTCCCCTGAAGTACTGATAAAATTCTTTCCAGACTGCCCCACCAGCTAAACCTGCATATATGATGATGGCTAGCCCTGCAGCAAGTGATATCTGAAGTGTAATTGAGTTAAGCCACATACTCAACAACAAAATTAACCACATACTCAACAACAAAAATAAAATTAAGACTTTAAAATGAATCCTTCAACTATAAGTCATGTAGGGGTTAACAATCTAGAAATAAAATGTCAAATATGGCTCACAATCATAATCAAGGTTGCGGTATTTAGGTCATGTCTTCTAAACACTAACCCAGAATTGAATGATCTTGCATTTGTTGTGTCTTTAAATGAAAGAGAAATGGTGCTTTAGGTCAAAACACCCCATCCACACAGGAGGCTAGCATTATATGTATATATATACACGTGTGCCCGTGTGCACGTACATATATGATACAAGGGCTCTTTGAACATAACTATTTCATGTCTTCACCCAAATTAAGCATGTAACAACAACGGGGGCAGTGGTTTTGTCTTAGGCTGAATCTGAACTGAAATAAATAGCCATTGGCACACATAGTCAGATTATAACAAAGCCCACTTGTCACACTGGATAAGTTAGATTGCAAGCTCAAGTGAAAGTTTGCACTCACCCCAGCAGTTACTTTTGATTCCAGAACATTCAACGGCAAGGTTCTAAGCTCACTTTCTTCAACAGGAGGTGGTGGTGGTTTCCAAAGTACAAAATAGGGAAGAAGAGCATATGCACCACCAAAACATGAAAGTACTAGAAAGGGCCAAACAGGAATTTTGCTTTTTGAGCTACAAAAAACAACAGATCAAAGAGCATAAATCAGCTCCAGGATTGTTGAACAGTAGGAAAAATATGAAATAAAAGATTTATCACTCTTCAGATGAAATGACTACATTATAATATCTGTTGTTGCAGTGGCACTGCTGCATATGGTAGGCATGCAGAACTCATTATAAATTTTGTTAAACAAGAAGGAGAGATAAGAATATGGAGTTGAAAGTTGAAACCCATTAGTGGCTGCCAGTGTACTACTTTTGCCAATGAACTAAGACAGAAACGTGAACAGAAGAATTCATCATTTGAAAAGGGATTCAACAAATTGAATCAAACAAATCATATATACCATCCATTTATCTAATAAATTTCACCAGAACACAAGAAAATGGATGTATGATACCGAAACATCATCAGTGAAAGAAAGAAGCGGAGTTTACCTTCTTCCCGTAGGAAGCAGCATCATGCTATACACCAAAGGCCACAAGCCCATTAGGTACCACAATGATACAATCACTTCATTCATTCTAAAACCATCATCTCCTATCAAATTCAGGAGTTTTTTCAAGAAGTACATATCCAGTGTCTGGGGGGGAAATGATAAAGATAAGTCAGAGGTATAAAAATTCAACAGTTAATAAAGATGAGAAATTCGAATTTAAACTCCATATCTCATCGAATAATCTTATAAATGAGTTTAAAAGTAAACGAAGATTAGAATACCTATTTAACCAATGCTCCCCAAAAATGTAGAATGACTAACAAAGAATTGGTATTCGAATTATACGATTGTACACTAACACTTCGGTAATTGTAAGTAACAAACATAATTACAATTGAATTTACCGGGGTCTGGTTTGGAGCGAGAAAGGAAACGTAGTATATGAGACCACCCCACAAGATGAAAAGCAAAATGGACGTAGTCCAATCCCTTTCTTCCCCGCCATTTCCGTTCCCGCCAAGCTTACTTTCTTTCTTCAATTCAGGATCCTCTAAATCCTGACGGTTCAAGGAACTGTGACAGATTAAAATACGACCCTTGCCTGGAAACGAAGATAGCGAGGTTTTAACATCAAGAGATTTGAATACACTAAGCGATGCTGCTGCTGTTGATGTAAATGGAAGAATTCTGAGTTGAGGATTGTGAATTTGAAGTGGAATTTTCGATTTTGGTATGTTATGAGAAATAGACGGTGAAGTAGAGAAGTTGCAGGAGATGAGATTGGCTTTAGCTATCATAGTTGTGAACTTGGAAGAGACTGAACGATTCGGCTTCTGGCTCAATATGGGCCCTCCAATTGTTGAAACGCTGCAATGTCCTGCAACTATGTCATTCTAATAAGCCAGTTGACCACGAAGATTGAGAGAGCTTGAAGAATGAAGAAGATTGGGAGAGACCCGACCGAACAGAGCCACGACTGAAGCTGGAGAGTGGCAGTGGATTAGGCCTAGCAGCTTAGCTTCCAACCACTAGAGCCGGGAAAACGGGCCCGGCCCTTTTAGGCCCTGGCCCTTCAAAGGCCGGGCTTGTAAATTGTAGTCTTAAAAGGAAGTCGGGCCTAAAAGGGCCGGCCCTGTAGGGCCTCGGGCTTAAAAGGGCCGGCCCTGGAGGGCCTCGGGTCGGCCCTTTAGGCCCGTTTATTTTTTATTTTTTTTACTTGGAAAGGAACCATGTTACATTTTTGAATTACCTTATTGAATCTATATATCACTCTGTCCTCATATTGTATAGAGTATACTTTTTGAGTATATTGTTTTGTCTAATTGAATCATATTGTGATTTTTGAGTATATTGTTTTGCCTATTTAAACTAAAATCATATTATATACTATTCTGCCTGATAGAGTATGATATTTTATGGAGGTTGTGATTATTTGACTACTTGAACCTACTGCTCAAAGTGAAATACAATCAAATGTCCTTGAAATTGATGATAGTCGCGAAGAAGGTGAAAATGATAGTCGTCATACTCATGTTGTTTAGAGGTTAGAGCATTTAGCTTCTTACCTTCTTATACTTTGGCCTTTGTGTGAGTTATTTATGGACATAATTTTACCTTTGATTATACATTAGTAACTGTGTTTGTTTGTTACAAGAGACGTGTTATTTAAACCTTAATGTTGACAACATTTATGTATTAAATTAGAACTTTAATCGTTGTTATTTACTAATTATATCTCTCTGGGGAAAATACGTAGGAAAAATAGTTAAATATTGTGAAAAGGATTTTCCGGCCCTGCGGGCCGGCCTTGGCCCTGATGCTCTCGGGCCGGGCTTTGAAAAACTGTAATTTTTCTGACCCCGAGCCCTTTAGGGCCGGCCCTGTTAGGCCCTGACCCGTCAAGGGCCAGCCCTGTAGGGCCGGGCCAGCCCTGATTCCCAGTTCTACCAACCACAAACGAAACGAAACGCACAGCATTATGAACTTTTTTTTTTCTTTTGAAAAACTGAATACTACTCCTATTAAAAAATAATAATAACCGCAAACGCATCGAGAAACCCAAATAGTCTGTTCTCTCTCATCACCAACCATGTCCGAAAAAAGATGGGCAATTATCAAAGTTGCAATAATTCCTTGTAATCCTATGAGACTAATTCGCAAGCTGATGAGCGATGTGGAAATTGTTGGTGTTTGGAGCAGTGATAAAAAAATGGTTTTTCTTATTTAATTTTTTGTAATCGTATTTTTGATAAAAATCAGATTTTGTAATGTGATTTATGTTTAAATTAAGGATATGAAACCGGACCGGTCACTGAACCGATTGGGATACTGGGTCAAGGGTCAATTGGTCATATCGGAGTCAAACCGGGGTTAAACCGGTGAGGAAGGGAAGATTTTAGAATTATTTATATGAAATTTTGAATAAAATATTAAAAAAATTAAAAAAACCGATCAAACCGTGAGAAAATCGGTCAAACCGGGGTCAGTAGCCAGATCGGACTAGTCGGACCGTCGGTCAGACGGTTTCATGGTCAGATCGGTCGGTCTGGTCCGAGCCTGAGAATAATAGTTTAGATTGACGATTGTATAAATGATTTTTGTAAAAATAAGTGAGTGTTTGGATTAGTTTAAATATAAATGACTTTTGTGATAATGGTAAGAAATGATGAGTGGAAAAATATTTAAAAATTACTTTAAAAATATTAGGTATAACTGAAAAAATATTTTAAGAGGTTAAAAGCACTAAAAAATATTTTAAAGTAATTTTTGGAGTTGAAAAAGTACATTAAAGGTAAAATTGCAATCAGTCTGTTAACACATTGGGTACAACTGAAAAAATATTTTAAGGGGTTAAAAACACTAAAAAATATTTTAAACTAATTTTTGGAGTTAAAAAAGTACATTAAGGATAAAATTGCAATAAGTTTGTTAACACACTGGATACAACTGAAAAAATATTTTAAGAGGTTAAAACACTAAAATATATTTTAAAGTAATTTTTTGTGCTGAAAAAGTATATTAAGGGTAAAATTGCAATCAGTCTAATAGCACACTAAGTACAACTGGAAAAATATTTTAAGGGTTAAAAACACTAAAAAATATTTTAAAGTAATTTTTGAAGCTAAAAAAGTATATTAAGGGTAAAATTACCATCAGTCTGATAACATACTAAATACAACTAAAAAAATATTTTACTGCATATCGCACAAATTAATAAAAAAAAGCTCTGAAATGCAACTTCAATATTTCTTGCGATTTCACCATGATGTTCTCTAAAAGCCCAAATTTATTATTATTAAACCAAACACTCTTCAATCCAAAAAAAAAAAAAAACCAAACACTCCATTTTTCCACCACTACAGACAAACGCACGAAAACACACCAATCGTACGAATTTTCCTACCAATTGCATTGCCAAACACGCTGATTATCTCAATAAGCTTGGCTTATTTTTTGACCCCAAAAAAAAAAAGCATGGCTTATTTCAACTTGTCATTCCCTGCAAACAATTAACCTAGCTAGCTTCATGTGTGTTTGGTTGGGCTTATGTGTGTGTTTGGGATAGCGGTAGAAAAAATGACTTATTGTGATTCTGACTTATTAAAAATGACTTAAAAGAAAAGTGAATTTTTGATTCGTGATTTATGTTTGGATGAGCGATTGAAAACGTGTTTTTTCATAAGTCAAAACATGTTTGGATTAGCGATTGTATAAGTGCGTTTTTAAAAATAAAAAGTTGAAGGGCATTTGTATATTCTTCAAATTTTAGATAGATCATATATACGATATCCAACAGTAACATATCATCTGGGCCTGGAAGATATCTAAAATGCAAACTTGTAAATCGTAAAATGAAGTCCAAACTAGGAATGAAATTTCAGAAATTATAACAGCATAAACACATTGTGATTCACTCTATTATGCCACTAGAGCAAATAATTCCCAATCTAGAATTTCAATGGCCACAATTGTAGTACGAAGTCCAAACGTAGGTAACGTTGAGCTCAAAAAACCAAATAACTTAGGAAATTACATAATTTCACAAAAACCTATTACATAACTAATTGGGATCATAAATTCCGTACAAGTTGCTGTGTAATCATGTCACGAATGCGATTCATTCTGGTTGAAGACGTCGCAGCAACATTGGACGAGGAAGCCGCATCGTCTACAGTATTATCATCTTCCTGAGCTACATTGGCACTTTCTGCTTCGCCAAAATCAACATCACTCTGAGAATTTCTCCTAATAAAGTTATGAATGGCCATAGTTGCCACAACTAAGCGGACTTGCGTTGGGTAGGAGTATTTGCGTATTTTTTGCAATAATTCGAATCTATTCTTCCACACGCCAAAAGTCCTTTCAATAGTTGACCACAAACTTGAATGATAGTAATTGAAGGTCTTTTTAGCATTTGCCAAACCAAGACTACGCTGAAATTCTGCCAGGTGATAACGGTTACATCTGTAGGGACCAAGATACCCAACTGGTGTGGGATATCCAGCGTCGACTAAGTAATATTTGCCTAATGAATGTCTCAAATCATTTTGAAGGTGTTAGATTAAGCAAAGTGCGCACAGAAAGTAATTACACTGAATGAGCTTAAAATATACCTGCAGGTGGATGAGGGAAATTCTGAGCTGGATTTGAGACAGCAGCTTCAAACACACGAGCGTCATGTGCAGATCCTTCCCAACCCGCCAACACGAACGTAAAACACATATCCCAATCGCATACAGCCATTACGTTCTGTGTTGTATAACCTTTTCTCCCGATATATCTTTCCCGGTTGGGACCAGCGATCACACACTTGATGTGAGTTCTATCTATGGCTCCAATGGCATCCTTAAAGTAGGGATAATAGCGAGGATCGTGGAGGATTTTTGGGTGGCATCCTTTGAATTCGGGATCAGAGGGTTTGATATATTCTCAAGCTAGGCTAAAACAAGCCTCTAGTACCAAGTGCAATAGCCGACTGACAGTTTCCCCTGAATGCTGAAACAACTCTTGGACCATCCTATTACCGACGCCATGGCCAACTGTGAGCAAAAACATCGCAACCATTTCTTCGACCCCGACATTCTTAGAATGTTGTAACCCATGTTCGACCAATTTACTGCACAACCGGTAGAATACATGTTTTTCAACTCTAAACATGTCATGACATTGTGATTCATGCTCAGCCAAAATATCTTGGACAAATAAATGACCGGGTCGTGAACCCGTTTTACGAGGTTCTTTACATATGAAAGGAATCCAATATTGACACACTAACGCAGCTACTTGTTCATACTCTGTTATCTCTTCATCGATAAGAGCTAGTATTTGAGAGTCGTCGTCTTCTTCCTCCATCCAATTTTCCATTGCAGCTGTAACCTGTGCATTGGTTGCAAACGTATATAACATAAACATAATTCATAAAACAAACGTTGGATTAAAATATACATAATATATATCCAAAATTAGCATTGTTGGTCTATTAAAAACAAAAGACGAAGCATGCATATAATAAATACTAAACTATTTAGCCATAAAGTTCAATGCAAGGGTCGTTAACAATAAACAAAATACGAAGCATGCATATCGATAGTTGTAGATCTAAATTCGTAGCGACTCAATCAAGGGTCACAACCATATAACGCAGCCACGCAATCACGTTATCCTTCTTCCGCTTAACAAGTGAGAAAAACGTGTCCCGACTAGTCTTGTCCATGATGACCTTGAAGCAGCGGATTTGAAAGTCCTCATCTTCTTGCACTTCATCCAACTCAAGCAAGGTTGCAATAGCGGCATCAACACTCCTTGCTTGAATCTCGCTGATGGTTGTAGATCTACTCTTCGATGCTTCTGCCATGACACTAACTGCACCCGTAATCTGCTTTACCGCTGGGACCTTCTACTTCTTTTTCTTCCCGAAGAGATCAAATCGTTTCCGCTTTCCCTGACTTCCGGAATTAGTTGGACCAGATGATGCGCCTGGACCAGAGGGAGGAGTTTGGGAGGATAACCCGACGCTCGCTAGCTTATCCGTTACTCCTGTGCTAAGTGCTGGGTCAACTCCAAAATTCTCGTCCTCGCTGTCCCCTGAACCTTCCTCCTCGACCATAGTAGGTCGGTACACATCCTCTTCCTCTGCATCCTGTGTCTGTGTCTGTATGAACGACGGATTCAATTCATCCTCGCCTGTTGCCACGACGTCCTTGAATATAAGCCTCAATTCTCTTTCGTTCCTGAGGGCTGAACGGCGAAACTTTCTATACGCCGAATTCTCTTGCATACAGACAAGTAACAAAGCCATTAACTATATTACAAAAGCTGATTGAGGCAACTGAATTACTATTTTGCAACATTATAAGTTTCAGTAGGGATCACTAACCTGACATTTGCGCTGCCACCACTCGGCCGAAGCAACGACATTTCCGGTTCCAGGCTCTCGGCCCATACCAGTCTCTTTTATTAACTCATCCCAAGTCCTTAAATCCTTCCTTAACATATCAAACTTATTTTTTAACTGTTTCTTGTCATACGCTTTCCCAGTTTTCTCGTTGAATGTAGCAATAATAGCTTCCCAACCATCTTTTGAAAAAGACAACCCTCGTCGTTCTTTTTTTAAGATTTGGTCAACCATGGCGTATACAAAAATCTGAGTGGACGTATCATCCCATAACGCTCTGTCATTCATCTCTCTATGGAAAAGTTTCACTTTACATAAATGTTGATGACATATAGAAGAATCAATATCATGCAACTTTAGCCAACATAACTACATAATTCTGCAAAATACTCGTTTCCCTTTTTCTTAAACATAAAGACAATGCATGTTCATATCCTAACCGGCTCCCCTAAACTAGTTAATTACTTACCCATTTCCAAACTGCTGCACCCATGAAACTTTAATTGCTAGCTAACTCTTTGACAGCAACTAGTTAACTAAGCATGATTGTGATGTGTTTGTGTGTGTAACCAAACACCTAACCCCCATAAAAAGTCAAATGTTTTTACAATTACTGTGAGCCAGGGGCAACGAGGAAGAAATATAAATAATTACTAAAATTTTAAAATTTGTAAACAGTATGCAATAACAATATCAGTATAAAATTGGGAAGTTCGACATTACAGTGGTACTCTCTCTGGACCATCATTTGGGAAGTTTGACAAATTGCATCATTCTCAGCTTTAGCCTACAATGACTTATTTTTTGGATAAAACAATCAGTGCTTGCCTTCTTTATCTAATTCCGTTTTCTCATTCAATGTTGAAGGCTACGACATTAACCTTTACAAATACAAAAGTCTGAATAAGTATTATTGTTATAGAATCATCTTATTCATAAGAGTACTTCTCTCAAAATTTTTACCAAGAAATCAATCGGCAACATGTCTCAATTTTCTTTTCAAGAGTTTCTATCTAAATTTGGCATAACAAAAGCTGACTCCAAGCCACACTAACAAACAAGAGGGTGAAAATTATAATCGTGGTTTGATTTCTTTGAAAATACTTTATCCTTGAAACAGATTAATATTGAAAAGCTTATATCCAGATCAGAGGCTAAAACGGAACAGAAACAGATTAATCCACACAAAACCCAGTTAGCTTTCAAAAATAATTAATGCCGAAAACTAACACCCAAAAAGAAAAAAAAACCACCAGTTCAAAGCATAGAACCATACTTCAAAGACAAAATGAAAATTACCAAAATTGGCAAATTCCATACATAAACTGTATTATCTCAATGCAACAGAGTTCACCGACAAGCAAAACAGAGCACACGTATAACAGTAGCTGCCAAAAAAAAAACCAGACAGAGAGACACCGAACGAAAGGCCGATTCAAAACTCAAAACTCATCTAAAATGCAACTTGTGAAGCTTACCTTGCAAATGGAGGGAGGACCGACAGCAGTGCGCACAACAGACTCGCCGACGGACGACCGGAGGACAACTTCGCAACACTAGACTCTACACTGCCCGAAAATGCCAACAAAGAACAGATCCACCACCGTGTGTGAACTAAATGACTGAACTAACACCGCAAGACACCGTCGAAGCTCACCTCCACCAACGGTCCGGCTTAGAATGGAAATCGGAAGATTCTCGGAACTCGAACGACCAGCCACACCACCGCAACCACTAGACTCGGCTTCAACTGCTCCAACACCACGGCTTCACCATTTTCCGACCGCCGAGCGAGAGAGGGACGAGCTTTGGAGATCCGGTCGAAAATGGTGGACGAGCTTTGGAGATCAGTAATAGTGATGTGCTTCGCTCGGTTAAGTGAAGACAGGGGGAAAACACTGATGCAATTCAAAAAGCTTCTCATTGGAGTTTATTAAAACGGGGTCTCTTTCGGGCTTTTTTTTTTTTAAAACACTGAACCAAACTCCATTAAAACGTATTGCATTTACATTTGGCCTTTTTGGTGTATAAACGGGCTTATTGGATCAAAAAAGTGATCCCAAACTCTCACTATATTTGGACAATAAGTCCTTATTACGCAAGCCGAGATAAAACTCCTCTCACATACTTACCTCGTATACCGTGAATCATGATTTATAAGCACTTATTACCTAAAAATAAGCTATTCCAAACGAGCACGAAGTAATATTGTTCTAAAAGTTTTTTTAAGTTCGATATCACCCCAAAAAGCTTTAAAACGCAGTAATTTTGTCTTATACCGTTAAAAAACTAACATTGACCGTTAAAAAATTAATATTGACTGTTAACTTTTTTAGTGTGTGTTCGGAAACTAGGAAAAAACACTTTTTTTTTTAACAAAACCTTGATTTTGTCAAATAACAGCCGAACACCCCAAATTCTGCATGATCCCTTTTTTTCAACAAAACCAAGGTTTTGTAGCAAAACCTTGGTTTCCAACAAAAGCTAATTTTTTTGCTTTTCTTGTTATGTGAGTCCCACTGCCTCTTCCTAATTGGTCCTTTTTCATTGTGGGTCCCACGCCACAAACACTCTCTCTCTTCTGTTTTTATTTTAAAAAAAGTTTACCGTTTTTCTCAATCTTGTCCGTCACTTTGTTTTTTTAGAAGATTTTAAAATTTTAATGCTCCTTCTTATCTTTAATATAAGACCTATTTATCTAATTTAATTATATTAGAAAAAATAATTAAGTTAATTAAAATTACATATAGACAAATTTATTTCATTTTTTGTATTAATTATGAAATTTAATATTAAATAATGGATTAAGATGCATCATTTTTAATGCCTTTAGGGGTTTTTTTCTCTTATAATTTAATGTCGTTAGGTAATATTTAATGGTTTTGTTAAATTTAATTTTTTTTTTTTAATTTTTCATTATTATTTTCCATCTTCCAAAACTTATTTGTACCAGACACCCTCAGGAAAAACTTGGCTGTTAAATTTGGATCTTAACCCTTAAATAATACATAAAATATAATCTTATTCTTTATATATAATTATCACAAAAGTTAATGTTCTTTTTAGTAATCTGACAATGAAAAAAACTATTCTGATCACAATATCCAAACACTCTCATTTTATCAAAACCATGGTTTTTCATAATCTATTTTCCTCATAATCTATTCTCTAAAAACTATTCTCCACTTTTTTTTTCAAAAGCTATTCTTCAAAAGTTAATCCGAACACAACCTTAATGGAAAATGGCAACATTACTTCATTAACATTTCCAGAGCAATATTGAACCTAAACAAACTTTCAGGATAACATTGCTCCCCCGTAAAAACTAACCATAGATTATTCTTGTCAACTTAGCAGCAACAGGTGGAATGTTGATTAGTTTGAATGTATAACCACCATGGTTCAAAAAACTAGACCGGACCGGCCGGTTCGACCGGTTGAACCGGGAACCGGTCCCTGGTCCGGTCCGGTTTGATCAAAAACCGGTCAGACCGGTCGAACCGGTCAGAACCGGTCGGACCGGTCAGAACCGGTTAAAACCGGTAAAACCGGTGGTCCGACCGGTTGACCCGGTTTCTTCCTCTTTTTTTTTTTTTAAATTTTTCAAATTTTTATTTTGTGTTTTTTGAGGGCAAAATGGAAAGTTGAAGACTAAAATGAAGAGAAAAATAGATAAAGAAAGAACAAATCTTAAAAAATAAAGAAAATAATGAAAAAAACTAATTAAAAAGATATAATAATTATAGGAAATGAGATATCTTTGTATAAGTATAGGTATTATAACTAATACTAATAGATTTTAAACATTTTTTTTTCTAAAAATCTTTATTTTTATCTATAGAAGTTTAAAAATATATTAATATATATTATCACTAATAAATTATAATATTTTAATATGACCGGTTATGACCGGTTCAACTACCGGTTAGACCCCGGTTGACCCATTAACCCTTGAACCTGTGCTGTGACCGGTTCATTGCCCGGTCCGGTTTTTCGTTCCTTGATAACCACATATCCAATTGCCCTCACTATCTTTAATGACACCACCATAGCCACTTGGACCATCATCAAGGACTGAAGCATCTACTTTGACCCTAACAGCATTCATAGGAAGTGCCTAAGCACTTCTTTCGAAAACTCGAGTAGGAGAAAACAAGTGGCTTCTTCTCAGCAAATTCTGGTTAGCAACTACTCTAAACATACCTGCATTAGTATTCAGGTTTTCCAAAGTGTCCTCTACATCAAACAGCTTACTACACTACTTGGAAACCTATATATCCTAAGTTCCCAACACATATCCAAATAGAACAGACCATCCCGCTTTGTTCTCCAAGTTCCATTTAATCCATTCCACACCTTGCATGGAGAAAAATCTACCCCATATATGTGGCGCTACCACTGCTTTCCAACGTTCGAAGGCATTTGAGTAGTCTCGTAGTAGGTGCATCGAATCCTTCTTAGTGGAAAAATTGCTAAAAAAAGAAAAAAATATATATCTAATTGTAAGATTTGTTACTTGAAGGAGGTAAAGGCACAAGTTCTTGATCGAACAGATGCATTTTTTTTTTTCAGTTGTATGCTACATATCTTTATTTATGTGCAAATATCTTTCTTTTTGTGCATAGTTAAAGATAGGTTACACACAACTAAAAAAGAGTCACACCACTGGAAATCAGTTGCACACCTGTCTTTGAACAAATTACTAATATCTTTAGATAACAAATTTTGCAATTTGAGGTTTTTAAATAATTTTGCCTTTTTGAAATACCATTTAGATCTGGACTCTAGTCATGTATGAATTAGAATTGACGGCATGAATTAGTGTGTTGGGAGATTCGTGAAGGAAGCTAAGTAGGGTGTTGCTATCAAGAGAATGGTTTTCAATAGGGAAGGGATAGTAGAGATGAAAAATTGATTAAAAACTGAATTGATTAAAAACTGAGTTTTTCCTACGACTATGACTACGACCCACCACCACCACCACCATAATCACGACCACCACCACCACTACTATTATTATTTTTTTTAATTTTTTAAAATGTTTAAATTGATGTGACATGTAATTAGGATTAAAATAATCTAACTTGTTATGTTTTGACTAGTTTACAATCGAGATGATGGACTAGAAGTTATGTAAGTAATTTGAATTTTTTAAAAATGTTTAAATTGATGTGGCATGTAATTAGGATTAAAATAATCTAACTTGTTAAGTACTGACTAGTTCACAATCGAGACAATGAACTAGAAGTTATGTAAGTATATATTCATTCTTTGTATTGAGCCTCAATTTAGAGGTAATAACTATCAAATTATGGTTTTGAGATAAATACTTTTATTTATTTATTTTAAACTTTACAACTTCCCACTTAACATCTACGCAGATGATCATGAAAATTGATGTGGGTATATTCCATTATAAAAAATGGGAAAAAATGGAGCATATATACAAGTATTTAACATGACCACAAATTAAACAAGTTGATTATATAGTTGTTAGATTATGTGATTCTCATAATTTCCCTTCATTCAGGTCGCAAGATTGACACTTCACAATCGTTATGGACGGCTGGAGTCAACATAATGGTTGGAATAGGGAAATTAATTATTACGAAATCCTTTGGGGGTTATCATTAACGATTCTCACACACACACACACACTAGTTTAAATTTTGATTAATTGACATGAAAAATGAATTATTAATTAAATTGGAAGATTATGTGCTTTGTAAAATATAAATCTGAGACCTTATTCCCCAATTAATTTCTCAAATGGGGATTTATAATGTGGCATATATACATGCACACATGAGGCAGAAATTTCAAAGAAAAATAGAAAGCAACTTCACAATATATAAGTTGCCCTTTCTTGAGGCAAAAGAAAACAGGTAAGCTGCTTTCATTGTATTAAATTGCCATTACAATTCTATGTTATTGTTTATACCATTGAAATATAATATTTTTTAATAAATTAAATTACATTTGTGTGACATGCATCTTGGAGATAAAATAATAAACAGACCCAATTAATCTGGGAGGGTAATTAAATTGTTCATAAAAAATTTTAAAAAAATATAGAACTGGACTATCCTTAATTAAGATTCAACAATAAAATTCAAAGTAATTGATGTTATCAAACGCCATATATTATAGATGTTATCATAAAATTTTGAAAGAAGAATATTTTCAACTGATGCCTCCTTCACTTCTCAGAAGCTGCTTTTTCATTTTTTCTTAACAAGTTATGAGACTTTTCTGATATTTTTTGTATTGGGACCTTGATGTCGTTTTCCCAAAACTTAAGTATATAGTTTTTTGAAAATCAGCGTAAAAAAATTTTTTCAATCTATTTTGTTTATAAAATTTATCATCCTTAACAACATTTCTGAGTTTTTTTCATGCATAACCAACGTGAAAATTGGGAAGTGAAAGAGATGTTTTCTAAGATAAATAATCCAAACCAACTAATAAATCTATAGACTGTTCATCTAATTCTTCCCGATCTCAACCCCAACAATGTGGAGAATAAAGAAGCCTCGTGAATTGTTTTGGGACCTTATTATTCAATTTTTTCAAAGATACATAAAGTTAAGCAAACCTGCCTGTGACCAGAATAATTTTGGAAAAGAGTGAAAATTGTATTATTCGTGAATTTGTTTATTTATACGACCAGATCCAACTTAACTCTGCGACTAACTAAGGTTAGCAATATATAACAATACATAACAGAAATTGTTACGATATAGATGACACTGCCAACTCTCATTCACACTATAGATATCTGAGGAACCCTAATATGAACACTGGTTTTACTGTCAACAAGGAAGCCATTATTGATCCATTTCCATCAACTGATGAGAACATGCATGTGGCTTCTATGAATGAAGACTGACACGTCCTGAGGTCATATTTGGTTGGATATAATTAATAACTTGTGTCCTGTTTAACTCCCTTGGTCCACACTGTCTACGGTAGGATGTAAAACACTCCTGTTCATATATACTGTGGCAAGTTCCACGTTTTCTTCATCACTCTTTTGCTTTAATTTACCAGACGCGTCTACTTTACTAGGGCCCAATTCCTTTGGATTATTAAAGTATGTGGCCCTATATAAAGGCATTCACATAGGTTGTTTCAGCATTCATCAGCAGCGTCACAAACTAATTAAAGAAATGGCTCTCAGATTTGCATTGTGTTGTCTTGTTTTACCACTCTCACTACTCTTCAGCTTCACGGCTTCCGTAAGTAATTGCTCTCCTGTTGATCCATCATTATTAGTTTCAATAAGCTTTTATTATTCCTTCTGCTTAGTTGTTTGTGTGTGTGTTTCGATGCATGCATGCATGCAGGAGCTGGCTGAGCAACAGTGCCAGTACATTGTGAGAGTTAAGACAGGAGATGTCCCCGACGCCGGAATGGACTCCACCATCAGCCTCAAGTTAAGCAACCCTTCCGGCCAAGACATTACCATCGACAACCTCATAGTTTGGGGTATAATGTCACCTGGTCACAGGTACTTCCAGCGGAATAACCTCGACCTCTTCCGCGGCGTGGGACCTTGCCTCAATGTTTGCGCAATCACTGTCACCTCGGACGGCAAAGGGAAAGAAAAAGGTTGGTACTTGGAATACGTGGAAATCACCATCACTGGACTCAGCAGTAAACCTATCACCAATGGCTTCACCGTGGAGCAGTGGCTGTGTCTAGACAAAGATCCCTATAAGCTCCAAGCCAACGTCGACATATGCCCCCGGCTCCCCGTCTGTAATATATGAGGTGCGTGAGGTAGTAAAACACACACAGATGTGTGTGTGGAGCTTTTATCTTATGGTATGTTGTGAGTCACGCACCCTATGTTTGGATACATTTGTGTCATCTGTCTTGTCTTAATATATTCAGTAGTTATTACCTCTCTCGGCTTATTCATAATATAGAAATAAAAATAGGCCCTGAGGTAATAATATGTATCTGGCTTTTATTGGTGTACTGTGTTATGTGTTGTTACGTAATATATGTGTGTGTTCTATAGTTTTATACCATCGACTTGGAGTCTACTAATATATATATGGACTCTTTCTTTTGCAATTTTCATTATTAGTTTTGTTTTAAAATACAAATTCCCAACCCGCCAAACAGCAAACAACCACATTCCTCCACCTTCACCCTCCCCATGGCGACAGGGGGCATGTGCCTTTCTAAATTTCTCATATAGTTAAAGTTTATTAGTAATAATCGAAAAAGTTCATAAAAATATAATCATAGTTATTTTAATGTACTATGTTACGCGTGTAAATGGTCTATTAAATAGTGCAAGTGTACACTGTCGTAATCAAGTAATATAGAAGTAAGTAGAGTATCGTTCCCACGAGGATTGATCACTAAGTACCAAAATAGGTAATTTTAATTCTATTTAGTCGATCGATTCGTTGGTGATGAAGAGTACGAAATAAAAGATGAGCAAATATGAATGCAAATGATATGAAACAACAATGAGAAAAAGTCCTAGGGATTAGATTTCACTTAACAATTTCCGGATTGAATCACTTATCTAATCTAGCCCAATTTATTCCACATGATTGATAGTCGAGTTTCCCTAATTTAATTACTAGCCTCTTCCAAGGTCAAGCAATTCTATAATTAATTGCTAATCCAATATATTCCTATATGAATTTAAGCAATTAATTATGCATTAAAATTTATGGAACTCTATAAGACTACACAACTCATATGAATATATTCCTATTTCATATGCAAGTTATGGTTTTAATTATAGGGTCTACACACATGTATCTCCTTCCGGTCTCAACATATATATTGGAATCATTCAAACGATGGCCAATCAAATGAAAGCATTAAGAGTAATAATTAAAACTCAATCATAAAGGAAAAATAAAACTAGATTTAATAAGTTAAGATTCAATCCGTTATTATTAAGCTACGTCATCACCCTAGGAAAATGAAAATTTAGCTCATGATAAAATTAAAAACAACAGCAAAATAAATTGACATTATATAAAACTAAAATGAAATCCTTATAAATACTGCATAAAACTTGAATATTAAATTCTCAAACATAAATATACAACCAAAAGATGCATAAAAAAATGTAAAAATCTAGCCGTCCCTTTAGGAGGTAAAACCTTCCATGTAGGTGGCATACAAAGAGTAATACAATCCTAAGCCTTCCAAGATGGAGGCATGCAAGAAAATAATACAATACCTAAAATTAATTCCAAGATGATGTAGTAGTTGGAGAAGAGATGGAGTGATGAAATGGTGTGTAAGTAGATAAGAGAGAAGAGTAATGGAAATGAAATGGTGTGTGTGGAGAAGAGATGAGAGTAATGGATCTCAATTGGTGTGTCAAATGTGAAGGAGAGGGTGGCTATATATAGGGAAAAATGGAGTAAGGTAGATGAAGTGGTAGATGAAATGTGATAAGTGGATTAATAGATAGAATGTGGTAGATGGAGTAGTAGGTGAAATGTGATAGGTGGATTAATAGATAGAATGTGGTAGATGGAGTAGTAGGTGAAAAGGAAGATGAAGTGGTAGATGAAATGTAGTAGATGAAGTAGTAGGTGAAAAGAAAGATGAAGAGGTAGATGAAATGGTTGGTGGAATGGTAGATAATTCCCGTTCTCAACTTTCAAGCAAAAATTCGAAATCCTTGGAGATAGAACTGGAATTTCGTCTCAACATAAAAGTTGTAGAGCTCTTTCTTAGCTTTTTATCCATATAAATAATGTCCCGATCCGACATCTAGAGCTCCAGATATTGCCTGAAAACTGAAAGAGGGTCTAATTTAGTATTTTCCAAGAAATTCTATTTTATGCCAAAATCATTATTTATTTATAAATTACACCCAAATTTATTAAATTGAGCTCAAATGTCATCCATAAAATCATCATATAAGGGAAAATAAATATGTAAATATTTTACTTATCAAATTCCCCCACACTTAGCTCTTGGACGTCCTCGGACAAGGAGTGACCATTAAGTGCTTTCAACAAAATTAGAAGTGTCAAGTCATAAGCAAGAACACAATTGAAAAATAAAGGAATCATAGTATTCATGAATCAACGAGAATATAAACTGGTAATTTCATTTGAAAATGAATAAACTGAGTTCGTAGTTATGACTCATTCTCCCAATCTCTCAAGTGTTTAAGGGTAAGTGTTTCACTCGAATTCAACCGAAAAAATTGCACTACCATAGGCTTGCTAAAAATCTCAATCTCCACTATCTAATTCACATGCATAATTCAAATCAAAAGGACTTGTTAAGGGTTGTAATGGAGTTAAGGTAAAAGGAATGTAAAACGTGATATGAAAAACTAAATATAAAAATTAATAGAACAAAAAAAAATGGGCCAGCTTCTGAATAAATCTATTTCATCACAACAACCCACAATTCGAATACTCACAATATATTTTTTTTTTTTCAATTTTTTTTTTCATTCTTTTTTTTCTTTTTTTCAATTTTTTTTTCTTGCAATTTTAAAGTTGATGATATATACACCCCCACACTTGTCAAAAAGCCCATTTCACAAACTTTCAAATGCTCTACTAATCTTCCGAATTAGGTAAAAGCATTTGATATATCATTAAAGTATATGTCAATGGGTTGTGAACAAAGAAATAGTCAATGAGGCTCAAAGGGGCTTATCAACGGTATAATTGCAAGGTTGGCTATTTGGCTCTAGCTAAATAAAATGAATGCCTTTATCATCTTTGAATGTGCATGTGAAATGTAATTTCAACCAGATTTAAAGCAAGTTCTAGAGTGACAACTTAATAGGTGAATATCACACATAAGAGAAATAATCATTATAGGCTCAAAAGCTCACAGTTAGGGGCTTTCAAACTCAGCTCATTCAATCTCAAAATTCATCACCAATTGTAACAATCGGTTGTTCATTCATGCTATGAAATCTCTAAATTCAATTGATCCATACTCAAAACTTATATACTTCTTAAGATCATTACAAAGCACTTAAATAGGATGACGTTTTTTTTTTTTTAAATGAACAAAAACATGCAACTACTAAAATGCGTCTCAGGAGTTCAGAATATCTCCTTACTCTGCCATTTTTTTTTTCACACCCCATGAATCTAATGGTTTTACTAACTAACAAAAAAAACAAAAAAATTTTTTTTTTTTTTTTTCTCCTCCCCCAACCTAAATCAGACATTGTCCCCAATGTCTTTTAGAGCTTAGAAAAGGTTTTTTTTTTTTTTTTTGAAACATAAACACATACTAAAGTAAAATCAAAATACTAAGGGTAAAACCAAGAGATTAAGGAAAGTTACAACCGAAGGGTGGTATCTGGGTTCTGCTCCTGACTGCTATCTGAAGATTGCCCACCTATTTGCTTGACGAGTAGATCTGGTTTAGGTTCATAGGTTTGCAGTTGATCGAGCAGCTGATCAGCAGTTGGTGCAGAAATTATGGAATGGCGAGTAGCTTGGGGTATGAATCCTGTTTCCACAGCATGATCAAAAAAAGATAACAGATTATCATAAAAACCATTAACATTTAACAATCCTAATGGCTTTTTGTGATAGTTTAACTTAGCCCAATATGCAACGCTAGAAATGCCATCCAACGTCTCCAAACCACCGGGTAGAGCAATGAAAGCTTGAGCATGGTAGAACATTAGTCCCATTTGTTCAGGCAAGCTCGAAACTTGTAACTCTTGTCCTAAGGAAAAAGCGTGATCTTCCAACTCCTTCACCCTTACACTTAAACCCTTGCTTCCATTCATGGATGCAGAAATGGCCACACTTCCCTTTAGGCCCTGAATGCCTCCCCCGTACACAAAGTTGATTCCTCTGGTGGCTAATCCAATTCCCAGTTTATTTGCTGCTGTTATAAACTCTCCTTTCTTGCCCAAATCAGTTTCACCAAAAATGCAAATAGATGTAAATCTACATTTTTGTGAAATACCCTGTTTCTCTTTCTTTCTCTCGGACCATATATGCTCACTAGTGGAAGACTGCATATTTACAAGTGGAAGTGGATATGCTACAAGTAAAAGAGTACATGCATATATAACACTAAAGCAGCGACAACAAAATCACACAAATCACACATTTTTCAAAGAAGTTTGAAAAAATTTCCGACCCAGATGACCGGTGGGCCATTGCGTGAAGAAATTAAACAAAAAGAGGAAAGAAAGTCAAAAGATAAAGTAGAGTAGGCAGAAGCTATCGACAAGATAAAAAAAGAATTGACAAAAGCTATAGAAAAGATAAGACGATTAGACAAAAGCATGATTATGTACAGTAGTTGTGATTTTGGCTCACATCTTCCTCTGGTTTTACGTCCAGAAACGGCTTAAACGCTTTCTATGAATCGAGGATTTGCTTCCCATCCAGTTTTCTTATAAACTGGCAAACAGGGTCTTTTAACGTCAGATTCCCAAGACGATAGCGCTCCTTTTCTCTGTTGAATATGTCTGCTAAATCAAGAAGAATACGATGAACATCACCACTCGGATGCGTCTCAAGAGTTTGAATGATATCATCCAATGACTCCTTACTCAGCCCATCCTTTATAAATTTAATTTTATCTTCTCGATTTACAGAAACCATACCTTTACTCCTACAGCGCTGATCACAATTCCACCTTGCACATTTATAGCAAGTGTTCATCCTTTTAGCTCTTCTCTTTTTGGAGTAAGAACTTCTTCCTATTCCTGGCAAAGGTTTAACAAATGAATTATGAATCTCACCTGCTAAACGTACCTTAGCTTCAATGATCCAGCGTACATCCTCAGGAAGGCCCAAACGATTGAATATCATCATCCTTTCAAGTCGACTGTTATAGATCTTCCTGAGCACATCTTTGGGAAGAGTAGGGAACCTGTTCTTAAGATTTGCAAGGGATCCCTCCATGGTAACTTAAAATGAAATTGATGATGACTAGAATTTTCAACCCAGTGCAATGTGTTTCGATGAGTAGGAAAGAAAAATGAGAGAGTAGGAAAGAAATAAGTGAGTAGGAAAGAAAATTGAGAGAGTAGGAAAGAAGTAAGTGAGTAGGAAAGAAAATTGAGAGAGTAGGAAAGAAGTTTTGGGTTGCCTCCAAATAGCTGCCCTTCTTTAACGTCTTTAGCTAGACAAATATCAAACAAACAAAATATATATATATATATATATATATTTTTATTTATTTATTTATTATTTATTTTTTTTCATAATTTTTTTTTTAAAAAAAATAATTACTAGATTGAGGGCTTACCTGTTGGTTCCTCAAACATGATGACAGATTTCAAAGTGTTGAGTGCACCTTCATTGTATTCTTTAAGCCTTTGCCCATTCACTTTGAATTTTCGATCACCATCTTGAATCTCCACAGTTCCATATGGCCATACTTGAATCACAGTAAAAGGACCTGACCACCTTGATCTCAGCTTTCCTGGAAAGAGCTTTAATCTTGAGTTATATAAAAGCACTTTTTGTCCTGGTGTAAACTCTCTCTTCAAAATTCTTCTATCATGCCACATTTTTGTCTTCTCCTTGTATAACTTTGCATTTTCATAAGCTTGTTGTCTGAATTCTTCAAGCTCATTGAGTTGGAGAAGCCTTTTCTCACCAGCTGCCTTTAAGTCAAAATTTAATGCTTTTACTGCCCAATACGCTTTGTGTTCCATTTCTACTGGAAGATGGCATGCTTTTCCATAAACCAATTGATACGGGGATGTACCAATTGGTGTCTTGAAGGCAGTTCTATAAGCCCAGAGTGCATCATCTAACTTTTGAGCCCAATCCTTCCGGTTGGAATTCACTGTCTTCTCTAAGATCCACTTCAGTTCTCTATTTGAGATTTCCACCTGTCCACTAGTTTGTGGATGATATGGAGTTGCAACCTTATGAGTTACTCCATATTTAGCTAGCACAGACTGAAGCTGCTGATTGCAGAAATGCCTTCCTCCATCACTGATAATAGCTCTAGGCACCCCAAATCTTGAAAAAATATTTTTCCTCAAGAACTTCACAACTACTCGAGAATCATTTGTAGGAAAGGCAGCTGCTTCAACCCACTTTGAGACATAATCAACAGCTACTAAAATGAACTGGTTGCTAAATGAGGATGGAAAAGGCCCCATAAAATCAATCCCCCATACATCAAAAAGTTCAACTTCTAAGATGTTGGTTAAAGGGGCTTCATGTCTCCTTGAGATATTTCCTGTTCTTTGACATCTGTCACAGGTTGCCACAAGTCTGTGAGCGTCCTTGAAGAGTGTAGGCCAGTAAAATCCTGATTGAAGGACTTTAGTAGCTGTTCTATTTGCTCCAAAATGACCACCATATGGGGATGAATGGCAGTGATTTAAGATGCTGTCCATTTCTTCTTCAGGAACACATCGCCTGATAATTCGATCTGGGCTTTGTTTGTATAAGAATGGATCCTCCCAAAAGTAATGCCTTACATCAGCTAGAAACTTCTTCTTTTGCACTTTAGAAAGTTCATAAGGCATAATTCCGCTTGCCAAATAATTCACAAAATCAGCATACCAAGGAGTAGGTTGTGACTGCATGCTCAAAAGTTGCTCATCTGGGAAATTCTCCTGGATTGGTGATTCTCTCTTTCGTTCATGTGGTTCTAACCGAGAAAGATGATTTGCAATGAGATTCTCGGTCCCTTTTTTGTCTTTGATCTCCAAGTCAAATTCTTGTAGTAGAAGCACCCATCTGATTAGTCTAGGCTTTGCATCTTTCTTCTCAATCAAGTATTTGATTGCTGAGTGGTCTGTCCAGACAATGACCTTTGACCCGATCAAGTATGCTCTGAATTTGTCGAATGCAAACACTACTGCTAATAGCTCCTTTTCTGTTGTTGCATAATTCAGCTGTGCATCTGAGAGTGTCCTGCTGGCATAATAGATGGCATGAAAGATCTTGTTTCTTCTTTGGCCTAAAACAGCTCCAACTGCATAATCACTTGCATCGCACATCATCTCGAATGGAAGATTCCAATCTGGAGCTATGATAACTGGTGTAGAAGTCAAGGCACTTTTTAGAGTTTGGAAGGCTGATAAGCACTCCTTATTAAACACAAAGGGAGTGTTTTTCTCCAACAGCATGCAAAGTGGCTTTGTGATTTTTGAGAAGTCCTTGATGAATCTTCTATAGAAACCAGCATGTCCCAAAAAACTCCGAATACCCTTGATTGAAGAAGGAGGTGGTAGCTTCTGAATTGTTTCAATCTTAGCTCGGTCCACTTCAATGCCTAGATCAGATACCTTGTGACCCAGCACGATTCCTTCTTTCACCATAAAATGGCATTTCTCCCAATTTAGAACCAAATTTGTCTCCACACAACGTTGCAAGACTTTTGCCAAATTTGAAAGACAATGATCAAATGATTCTCCAAAAACTGAAAAATCATCCATGAATACCTCAATGAACCTTTCCACCATGTCTGAGAAGATAGCCATCATACTTCTTTGAAATGTTGCTGGTGCATTACATAGACCAAATGGCATCTTTCTGAAGGCAAAGGTACCATATGGACATGTAAAAGTTGTTTTCTCTTGATCCTCTGGTGCAATTGTAATTTGATTATATCCTGTGTACCCGTCCAGGAAACAATAATAGGCTTTTCTTGCTAGTCTGTCAAGCATCTGATCTATAAATGGCAAAGGGAAGTGATCTTTTCTGGTGGCTTTATTGAGCTTTCTGTAGTCGATGCACACTCTCCATCCAGTCACTGTTCGTTGTGGAATCAGTTCATTTTTCTCGTTGGGCACTACTGTCATTCCACCTTTCTTTGGCACAACTTGAACTGGACTTACCCATTGACTGTCGGAGATTGGATAGATTATGCCAGCATCCAGCCACTTTATTACCTCCTTTCTCACCACCTCCTTCATATTTGGATTGAGTCTTCTCTGGTGATCAACTGTTGGCTTGTAGTTGTCCTCCATCAAGATCTTATGCATACAGATTGAAGGACTAATCCCTCTTATATCAGCTATTGACCATCCAAATGCTGTTTTATGCTCCCTTAGAACTCTTAATAACTTCTCTTCTTCATCAGGAGTAAGAGCAGCTGAGACAATTACTGGAAGTGTTGAATTTCCTCCCAGATAAGCATACTTCAAATGGGATGGCAGTACTTTCAACTCTAAAACTGGTGGTTTCTCTGTTGATGGCACCGGCTTACTTGGCCTTTCCCCCAAATCTTCAAATGGTTTCTTGATAAAAATTGGGGAATTTGCTTCAAGGTACTTTATCTGCTCCAAGATGTCTGGATTAGTAGATTTTGATACATCTACCATTCCTATTGCTAGTGGTTGATCCATGCAGATTTCATTCACCACATCTCTTGTGCAGCTGGTCAATACATCGACTCTGTAGCAGGTGTCACCTTCATCTGGAAAGGATAAAGCCTTGAAAATGTTGAAGGATACTTGATTATCTTGAACTCGTAAGGTTAACTTCCCCTGTTGCACATCTATTAACGTTCTCCCAGTTGCTAGGAATGGCCTCCCAAGAATGATAGGAATTTCTTGGTCTTCTTCCATATCGAGTATTATGAAATCAGCTGGGAATATGAGTTTGTCCACCTTCACCAGAACATCTTCTAAGACACCCCTCGGATGTTTTATTGATCGGTCAGCCAGTAGTAATGAAACTGTGGTTGGCTTCACCTCTCCAAGACCAAGTTTATTGTATACAGATAGAGGCATGAGGTTTACACTTGCTCCAAGATCACAAAGTGCTTTTTCAAAGTGACATTGACCTATGGTGCAAGGTATGCAGAAGCTTCCTGGATCTTTCAGCTTTGGAGGTAATTTCTTTTGGAGAATAGCGCTGCACTCCTCAGTAAGTGCAACTGTTTCAAATTCCTCAAGCTTATGCTTATTTGAGAGAATGTCTTTCATGAATTTTGCATAACTAGGCATTTGAGCAAGAGCGTCTGCAAAAGGAATGTTGATGTGCAACTTTTTGAAAACCTCCAGAAACTTTGCAAACTGCTTGTCTAGCTTTGCCTTCGCAAGTCTCTGAGGGTATGGAACTGGCGGTACATATGGAGGAGGATTGTCTGGAAAGCTGATTCTTCCTGGTAGCACATTATCCTCCTTCTGTTCTTCTTCGCTTTCTTTCTTTTCTCCGTCATCCTTCTTGATTACAGGATCTTTCAATTCTTTACCGCTTCTTAGTGCAACAGCTTTCACATGTTCTTTTGGGTTTCTTTCTGTGTCACTTGGTAGAGTTCCTGGTTGCCTGGAATTCAACATATTTGCAATTTGGCCCATCTGGATCTCCAAGTTCTTTATTGAGACTTCTTGATTTTTGATTGTTGCATCAGTCCTAGCCATAAATTGAGATGTATTCATGGTTAGTTGAACCAGTGCATCCTCCAATTTCTGTTGTGGTGGATTTGGTTGTTGAAAAGCTTGCTGCTGGTAGTTCCCTTGCGGCTTGAATGCATTTTGATTATTCCTCCAACTAAAATTTGGATGATTTCGCCAACCTGGATTGTAAGTGTTTGAGAATGGATCATTCCTTTGATTTTCGATGAAATGAGCTTGCTTTGGCATGGATGAGTGTCCTTCTTGATATTGTGTGCTCACATGAGGTCCTCCATATTGATCACAAGCTTCAGTAGGAGTGCTGATTACATTTGCATGGGTTGACAATGATCCTACTTGCTTGGATATAGATGCAACCTGAGAAGACAAAGTGTTAAGGACATCCAGCTCGTATACTCCAAGTGCTTTCTTTGAATTGCTACGTTCAGAAGGCCATTGATATGCATTGGCTGCCATCTCCTCAAGTAGATTGTAAGCATCATCTATATTTTTTCCCATTAAAGATCCTCCAGCTGCAGCATCTACAAGAATTCTGGATATGTGCGTCATCCCACTATAGAAAGTTTGCAGTTGCCACCAATTTGGTAACCCATGATGAGGACATTTCCTTAGCAACTCCTTGTATCTTTCCCATGCTTCATAGAGGCTTTCTTGTTCATGCTGGGTGAATGAGGCAATTTCATTCCTCAATTTAGCAGTTTTTGCTGAAGGAAAGAATTTCTCCAAAAATTTCTGCGCCATGATCTCCCATGTAGTTATGCTGCCCACTGGTAGTGATTGTAACCAACTCTTAGCCTTATCCCTGAGTGAGAAAGGGAAAAGTCTAAGTCTAATGGCGTCATCAGTAACACCATTATGCTTGAATGTGTCACAGATTTCAAGGAAGGTGGCTATATGTGTATTAGGATCTTCTGTTGGTGAACCACTGAACTGATTTGCTTGCATCATCTGGATAATTGCTGGCTTGATTTCAAAGTTATTAGCTGCTACTGGTGGTCTCGTGATTCCAGAATTTGTCCCCATGACTGTTGGTGTTGCATAGTCACGGAGTGTTTTAGTATCTGTTGTTCCTCCCTCCGGAGTTTCCATCGGATTGCTTAGGATTGAAGTAGACTGCTTTCGAACTTTTCGATTTCTTCGACAAGTTCTTTCGATCTCCGAATCAAAAGGCAATAGTTCAGTCTCCTTCGATCTGGTCATACACTAAGCAAAATCCTGAAAAGAAACACAAGACACCAAGAAGAAAAATAAATGTAATATGAAGACCAAATTAGTATTAAAATTACTTGGTATTGATATTAATGACAACAATCCCCGGCAACGGCGCCAAAAACTTGTTACGCGTGTAAATGGTCTATTAAATAGTGCAAGTGTACACTGTCGTAATCAAGTAATATAGAAGTAAGTAGAGTATCGTTCCCACGAGGATTGATCACTAAGTACCAAAATAGGTAATTTTAATTCTATTTAGTCGATCGATTCGTTGGTGATGAAGAGTACGAAATAAAAGATGAGCAAATATGAATGCAAATGATATGAAACAACAATGAGAAAAAGTCCTAGGGATTAGATTTCACTTAACAATTTCCGGATTGAATCACTTATCTAATCTAGCCCAATTTATTCCACATGATTGATAGTCGAGTTTCCCTAATTTAATTACTAGCCTCTTCCAAGGTCAAGCAATTCTATAATTAATTGCTAATCCAATATATTCCTATATGAATTTAAGCAATTAATTATGCATTAAAATTTATGGAACTCTATAAGACTACACAACTCATATGAATATATTCCTATTTCATATGCAAGTTATGGTTTTAATTATAGGGTCTACACACATGTATCTCCTTCCGGTCTCAACATATATATTGGAATCATTCAAACGATGGCCAATCAAATGAAAGCATTAAGAGTAATAATTAAAACTCAATCATAAAGGAAAAATAAAACTAGATTTAATAAGTTAAGATTCAATCCGTTATTATTAAGCTACGTCATCACCCTAGGAAAATGAAAATTTAGCTCATGATAAAATTAAAAACAACAGCAAAATAAATTGACATTATATAAAACTAAAATGAAATCCTTATAAATACTGCATAAAACTTGAATATTAAATTCTCAAACATAAATATACAACCAAAAGATGCATAAAAAAATGTAAAAATCTAGCCGTCCCTTTAGGAGGTAAAACCTTCCATGTAGGTGGCATACAAAGAGTAATACAATCCTAAGCCTTCCAAGATGGAGGCATGCAAGAAAATAATACAATACCTAAAATTAATTCCAAGATGATGTAGTAGTTGGAGAAGAGATGGAGTGATGAAATGGTGTGTAAGTAGATAAGAGAGAAGAGTAATGGAAATGAAATGGTGTGTGTGGAGAAGAGATGAGAGTAATGGATCTCAATTGGTGTGTCAAATGTGAAGGAGAGGGTGGCTATATATAGGGAAAAATGGAGTAAGGTAGATGAAGTGGTAGATGAAATGTGATAAGTGGATTAATAGATAGAATGTGGTAGATGGAGTAGTAGGTGAAATGTGATAGGTGGATTAATAGATAGAATGTGGTAGATGGAGTAGTAGGTGAAAAGGAAGATGAAGTGGTAGATGAAATGTAGTAGATGAAGTAGTAGGTGAAAAGAAAGATGAAGAGGTAGATGAAATGGTTGGTGGAATGGTAGATGATTCCCGTTCTCAACTTTCAAGCAAAAATTCGAAATCCTTGGAGATAGAACTGGAATTTCGTCTCAACATAAAAGTTGTAGAGCTCTTTCTTAGCTTTTTATCCATATAAATAATGTCCCGATCCGACATCTAGAGCTCCAGATATTGCCTGAAAACTGAAAGAGGGTCTAATTTAGTATTTTCCAAGAAATTCTATTTTATGCCAAAATCATTATTTATTTATAAATTACACCCAAATTTATTAAATTGAGCTCAAATGTCATCCATAAAATCATCATATAAGGGAAAATAAATATGTAAATATTTTACTTATCATACTAGAAAACAATTAATTATTTAATTATCTGTGTCTTTCTTCACTTTACTAATTAACTATCATACACGTAAGTTTGAAGCATGTATCCTGATTGTGTTCTGAATCTTGAAATTTTTGAAGGTAAACTCCCAAAGCAACGAAACCACCAAAAAGCATATAGCAGAAATTGAACTTAAGAGCTAGAGCAGCAAGTGTGGACAATTGACGTAAAAGGGCAATTTAATTCCCATGTTTTTTCCCTCATTCTACCTTTATTTTTGGATTAAGAATTTGACGACTGAGATTTAATATTAATTCCAATAGGCCAACGAAATATTAATTACTCATTTGGAATATCTAAATGTTTTGAAACTTTCCAAGAATTTAACGACTGAGATTTAAAATTACCCATGTTGTTTGGTAAATGACCTCCAAAAGTATTGGAAACCAAATCTAGAGACTTCAATTCACTACAATTCATCAAAGATTTTATGAACTCCCAGTCTTTAGTTTCCTTCCCAGATCATTAAAAGCCAAGCTCAGATCTGAAAGTTTACGCAACTTTTCAAGATTTGGTATTGCTCTAGTGAAATAATTTTCTGAAATTAAAATTTTTGAAAGCATAGACGCATTTACAATGGAAATTGGGATGCGATCTGAGAATTCCTTTCCACCAAGTGCCAAGTAATGGAGACTAGGGAAGTTGGAGAACATGTTGGAAGGGGGAGAGCCATTGAATTGAAATGTGAGTCCCTTCCAAGTTATTAAAACCCAAAGAAAGAATCCTAACTAAGATTCCACATGGAAGTTGGGATTTCTCCATTGAAATTGTTTACAGGTAGATACAAACCTTCAAGCTTATGGAGATAGCCAATCTCCATTGGTATTATGCCAATGAGATGATTCCCTCCAAAAGCTAAGTACCTGAGATTAGAAAATCTTGTGACGTTGATCGGAAATTCTCGCGCCATGGTATTATTTTGGATACCAAGGTCCTGTAGTTGGAACAAAAGACCCAACTCTTGTGGAATTTCTCCGTGGAAATTATTCTTGTCAAGAACAATGAGTCTTAGGAAGGAGAGATTGCCAATGAAAGGAGATATAGTAGCAAACAATTGATATCCGTCTAACACCAATTCTGTAACCCTGTGATGCTTGTAACCGCAGTTGATTCCTGGCCAATTGCAGAAGTGTGTGGATGAATTCCAAGAGTCCATGATCCGATATGGGTCACAGGATATTGACTGATTCCTTGAATTTGATTAATGACAAACGATCGTTTTCATTGCCCCGTGGCGAAGAAGCAGATTTGCAAGACTGAAATATGAGAGTGAAAAAAACAAGCAAGTGAAGGGACATGGTTGACAAAGCACACCTGTGTTATTAGTCGGACCCAAGTAGAGGAGGCCTCAAATTCTAACATTTATTCTCAATATTTTATAATTTTGGATTTGGTGATTACGTAGAGAGCCAGCTATATAATGCCTTTCAATTCTAACCTTAGAAATTTAAATAGGTTCCTGAGACATGCTTCATTAAAATAGTATAATAATTTCAAAAACATAATTACATTATGCCTCAAAAGATAATTACATAAGAAAAATTATGCGTAATTTTATCTAGTAAACATTATGTTGAGAAGGTTGATGTGTTTTTCCTATAAATATGTTCTTCATATGTTCCCTCAATGATATGATAAAATTTTAATTTTTTTGAATTTGTGAGAAAATATTTTAAAATAATTTTCATTTGGTATCGTTGCAGAATTGACTCAATATTTTCATGAACATTGTCGGTTATCTTATAATAATTTCCTTTCCAGAAAACTTTCTATTTTCTTACTCAAAATTTAAAAAAAAAAATAGTTACAGTTACTAATTAACTATAAATATATGAGAATATACAGAAAAGAAACATAATTACTTATAAGTGAAAAAACTAAAAGCATAAAAATAAAGTAAAAACCTAAAAAATTTTCAGTGCATACCTAGCTAATAGGTTGGGCTTAGCGGAAGGATTACTTCATAATATATCAAATCAATATTCGAATTCTTGTATTGAGAGATATTCACATTTAATGACCAACCATACATTGAATGTGATCGCATTTTCCATCACTTGTTTTTTTTTTCTTCTCTTTTTTCCCCCCCCTAATTAGTAAGGAAACAATTAGAAAATTTTCCTGTAAAATTATGTTTTACAAAACATATTGTCTAAAGTAACTAAGGATCTAGGTCCTAGAGTGCAATTATGTATAATTCTATTTTAGCTGTGTCAACATATTTTCAGCTATGTGAATATACTCTCTTGTTAAGTTTCCCTTCTCCTGGTGGACGGTTGCCAATCACAATCACTGGTTTTATTTTTTTTATGAATAGTCAACAGATCACGAGCTTTAATTGGTACTTTCATCTATAAAGTCCTTGCGTGCGTAATTATTCCAGAACAGAATGACGACATTCATCATTACTACTCATCACTCCAAGCTAAGGGAGCGTCGGTGCATGCTTATCTTCTCATAGATAGTTGCCAGTTCAAATAATCACTAGTTTTAATTCCATTCTTACCTAACAATTCTTGAACGATTTTTTAATTATTAGACAATGCTCGCAGTCATCATTTATAAAAGCTTAAATTAAAATTTTCAGAATTTCAATTAGATGTGTATTATCTTTCTCTTTTGCCGGATAGATGTGCATTACCTATCACCATCAAATATGCAAAGGTCAATCATTTTCTCATCACAATTAATAATGAATGTGACTATTCTCTACTAAAATAAATATCGAAGACCTTTTAGATGCAAGTGCCAATTAAAACTAGCTAGTGATTGTGATTGGCAACTGCCCATGAGAAGAATAAGAGAGTCTATTAGCATACAAAAGACAAGATGAGTGCCAGTCGATCTTTTGAAAAATTCAATGAAACCAAATAAATAAATAATGGCAATAGTGCAATACCTTGTGGACAGCAACGAGTGGCCAATCAATTCCTATAAGCGCTCTCTCAAATCTTCAAATAGGTGTATAGTTCAATCAATTCGTTAATATCTTAATTAACTAACTAAACCCCAATTTTCATTGTAAATACTATATGGCTATGTGAGGTTAATGAGTGTATCTCTACCTCATTAACAAAACTATCCATTCAATTTGCAAATTTCAAGTTCTCATACGATTAAACGCAAGTTCTACACTCAATTTAGGTCTCTCAAGCATCAATCAAGTGAACCAAACAATCTTATTTGTGGCCAATCAATAAGAAGCATTAAGAAAAGAGTCAAATCAGCAAAATCTCATCATTAATCACAAATATAAAGGGAAAATGAGTACTTAATCCATACCAGGGTTCAAAACGACCCTAAAAATGAAGAGTCTAGCTACACATAATCATTAAATAGCTACAACTTTTTGTTTTGCCAATATTAAATACTTACAACTACTCAAAATAATTACAGCCATTCAGGAAACTAATAAAGAAAAGGAAGAAGAATGAGAAAAACCAAGGATTGGAGCCTCAAATCTCTTCTAGCTTTCAATGCCAAGCTCAATGTTCTTCAAGAAGCCAAAACCCTAGCACCAAAGGCTCCAAAGAACACTTGAAAACTGTAGATTGACATATTTTCGGTCTAACACTTCCTTAAAAACCCTCCACATCCATTTCAGCAAGTAAAACGATGGTTTTATTGCTTGTCGTATGCTTTGGCATACTATCATGTGTTGAAGCATGTGAGACAGTAAGCTTAGATCCTTGTTGTCTCCAGCCAAGGGTCGAGTGCTGAAGTATATGACACAGTAACATCAGATCTTGTCTGCTTCGACACACATGTCATTGGCTGAAGCATATCACACAGTGAGTTCAGATATCCATTGGCTTCAGCTAATGTGATGTTGGCAGAAGCATATGACACAGTTCTTTAAGTCTTGTTTGCTTCAATACATGTGTTGTTAGCTGAAGCCATCAACACAGCAACTTTCTTCCTGGCTCATGGGCTTTCTTTGATCTTTGCTGCTACAAGCTTTGTTCTTTGATTCTTTAACAGCTTCCCAACTTGTCTCTGTCCTCCTACAAAAGAGAGGATGCATAAGTTCTAACTTTTCCTTTGAACTAAAACAGACAAATATATTGTTCTACTTCAACTTTGGCTTATTAGTCTAATATGCACATTTTCTTTTATTAACTCTCCTATACTGAATTCGAATATAAAAAATAGTTAAAAATAGAATAAAATATGCTGAAATATTATCAATTTTTGAGAGTTAGCACACCCCTAAACTTAAGCATTTGCTTGTCTTCAAGCAAAGACTTTCATACCCACTGAGATAATGGATTACTTATCATTTGTGTATGAATGAGTTTGTCCTCATCAACTACTCAAAGAGTTATATCAAACAAGAAACTAAGAAAATATGCACAAATGAATGTTTCATAGATTTAAAACATGCATTCAAGAATTCCTAAGTATGAGTGTGTGAATGGAGTTAACATATGTTTCGTTTGCACTTGTCAAAGTTATAAGCAGCACTTCAATCTTATACCCATATTCAAACAACAATTCCATCATTCTCTAATTCCTTCCTCTATTCTTCTAATCCACTTCTCTTGACTTAAAATTCAAAGGGACTTTTCAGCTTGTAATGGGGCCAAGGGTTAAAGTTTTTTTAGAAGAAAAGGTAAAGGATAATTAATAGATACCTCAAGATAGATGATAACTACTCAAAGGTTTTCTTCCTTTTCTTATAAACCATACTTCCCCGAACTTAAACCAAATTGATCTTCTTGTTTTTTTCCATATTAAGCCTTCCTTGTAAGCCGTTTTTTTTTTCTTTTTCCTTCCTTTTTTTTTCATTTTTCTATATACACCTTTTTCTTTTAATATTTTGGCTTGATTTCTGTACATTGTAAACCCCTTTTTTTTTTTCTACAATCCTTTTCCCAATCGTTTCAAACTTCACACACTACCATATTCCACAACCCAATCAATGATCATCTATCTCAAAGCAAGGGAATCATGGTTTTTACATTGGCTAAGGTAGGTAGATGTTAGGTTTTCCAAAACAAATCTTTAATTGGTTTTTGAATTAGGCTCAAAATAAGAGTTCAAAAGGGAATAAGATCAATTACGTAAGCTTGAAAGGCTCAAACGCATTTTATGAAGTGCCCTAGTCATTTTTCTAAGTCTCATGAAATAAATCAAAAGCTTTAAACAATTCCAAAGAGTATTCTGAAATTAAAAGTTTGAAACAAAGGCATATAACTTAAATTGCTACAAAGCCCTTAAACAAGAACATCCAAAATAAAGTCAACACCAATAGTGCTTAATTTGCTTAAAAATAACTGAATAACATGAATTATCACTACAATGCACTCATCAATGCACATCAATTAAAATTTCCTATTCAACATAAAAGATTGAGTAGCAGTTTATATCATTGGATCATCCAAACCATCTTTGACAAATAACCCAAAATTTCAGCACATATTCAACTATTTTCCCAAACAAACATTTAAGTTTGAAAATTTTCAAATGTTCGAAGAATTCTCTTGAAAAACCTATTCAAAATTTTTCTATGTGCTTAATTTCTTTCATTCAAAAAGTTTCAATCGAAATTCCAAGCAATTTCAAAATTGAAGAACTCTCACCCCCAAACTTGAAATTGACTATGTCCTTATTGTCAACTAAAAGGATGAAAAATAAGAGGGTCATTACCTATACACAAGCATACTCACAGTAGGCTTTCGGTAGCCTGATTAAAACCTGTACATGCTTATAGCAAGAGCCATCATTGGCTCACACATTAGCAATCAAAATTGGGAAATATGCACAATAATTCAAGTATCCTGAAAGCCTAGTAGTGCAATGAAAAGAAGGGCTATCCACAAGATGTCCATAAACATGTGAACATGTTCATCATTTCAATCATCAAACACAAACTAGGGAATCTCAAAAGGTAATCGTCAGTGGTTAAGCCAAAAAAAATGCTAAGGTACTATAGTGACCAGCAGTAACCACCACACAGAATTAGTCATCAATTAACAACCAGCCATCAGTAGCTGGCCAAAAATATAGCACATCATGCACAGTACAACACATCAAAAGTTCTAGTCCTAACAAAGAAAATCCTACATCTAGAAAACAAAGTCAAGTCAGAAAAATAAAACAGAAGAGCACCCAGGAGCAACAGCTTCACTCATCATCACCATCAGGGTTATACTTAGATCCTGATGCAACTTCCATTGGTGCTTTGCCTGTTCCATCCCCCACATCTTCATCTTCACTGTTGCTCTCTTCATCCTCTAAATTCTGGCTATCTGCATCAGTGAAGTCTGTCTCATCATTATCACTATTTTCTTCCTCATCTTCACCAGCTTCCCAATTCTCAAGGAGATTAGCTTCAGCCATATTAGTGTCTGAAGATTCAGGAGCATCCATAGGACAACATTGAAAGACAGCTAGCTGAATGAAAAGATCATAGAGCTTGTTCAACTTTCCATTCACCCTATAGACTTTCTTATGAAGCTCTTTTAGCTGCCGAATTGTCAGGGAAGGAGGTTTCACTTTCATAGCCCTTATCTACCGCCTTATGGTAGAATTTTTATGGGATAGCACATGGATATAATTGAAAGCAGGACGAGGCTTAAATTTTGGATCTGAATCCATTTTCGGCACCTTGGCTTTAATGAAAAAGTCTGAGATAAGGAGAGGAAAGATTAACTTGTGAGAGTAAGTCCTAGTCCTCACCACCAAGAACAAACTCTGCAACTATTTGTGAGTAGGGAAAGTCAGCTTTGGCATCCTTTAGCTTTTCATACATATAGTCCTTAACAGCAACTACCGACAAATTATTGTATTCCCGAATATCATCTAGGCCCATAAATAATTGCTTGTCTCTCAACCTGACACTCCTATTGTAATAGGCAGCATGAAGGTAGTATTGGCAAACAAACAGGGAATTTCCATGCTTCTATTTGCCGAGCAACTTACTTAACCCATTGGCCTTGCCTTGGTTGTAAAACTTATAGGCAGGAGTTTTGGCAAATTCCCTCTCATGAAGGAATTTTCTTGAGTTAATCTTTCTCTCCACATCCTGGACAGTTGCTTTTGGGGGATTATGGGATCTTGGCTTTTGCTTCTGTTCGGGTGCCATGATCTGCAAAGAGAAAAACTGAAACACATACACAACCAACACTCAACAACAATGAAATTAAACAAAGAGGAAAGAAAGCCAAACTGAAACTATCCTAAATGAAAGGAAAAATACCCCCTCACTTGAATTCTAACTAATCCAAATCTATCCACAAGGATTCCAAGCTTAATCTTATATGGAAGGAAGTGTCAGCCACCGCTCTGCTGGACTAAATTGACTGAGAGGAGATTGTATGGGGAAGGCTTGGTTGATCAAACCACAAAATAGATAAAAATTATTAGAAGGAGGCTCCTTGTGGCGCACAGTAGACAAAAAAGTTATGCCTACAAGTGGAGGAGACCTCTAGAATTTGGGGTTGGTGAATACGTATTTTTGAAGGTTTGATCAGTCCTAGGTATTGGTAGGACAATACAAACGAAGAAGCTAAGCCCTAGGTATCTGGGCCCTTTTGAAAAATTATCGAGAATTGGACCAGTAGCATATTGGATAGCATTACCCCCAAATCTGAGCAGATTACATAATGTCTTTCATGTCTTGCAATTAAAGAAATACCAACCAAACCTTGAACATCTTATTGAACAAGAAGACATTGGTGTGTAAGATAATCTTATGTATGAAGTCAAGCCGGAACGAATTATCAATCATCAGGAGAGAAGGCTCAGACACAAAAGCATACCATTTGTCAAAGTGGTCTGAAAGGGATTATCTCCTAGGGAAGCAACCTGGGAAGTAGAAGAAGACATGAAGAGGCAATATCCAAAATTTATATCTTAAGGTATGTATCAAATTTTGATGACGAAATTTATTTTATAAGGGGGAGGATTGTAACATCCCTACAATTAGTAAAAGGAATAAATTTTCCCAAAAAAGAAAATTTAAATAATGATAAAATCCATTTTGGGATTCAAAGGCCAATTTTCCTAAAAATTCGAGGAAAAATAGTTAGTCATCATAATTTGGTGTGAAAATTTTAAGAAAATTATTTGAAGGCTTTATGAAGCTAGTTAAGCTAGAGAGAGAAATATATATATATATATATATATATAATATAGAAGGGGAGAGAGTATGGTTGAGTGATAGAGTGAGGCCGAGAGTTTTGTCGGAGAAGGGAAAGGACGAGTCAAACTCCGCATGCAAGGCCCGATTCTTGTGTAGGTGAGTCTCCTACACTCCTTTTTAGGTTTTTTTTCCAATTTTGAGGATGTTGGTGGTGGTTTTGGTGGCTGGAAATTTATAGAACTGGCCGGAAAGTTACCTGTCAACGAGAAGTATATAATATAGTGCATGCATGTCACTTTTTGAGAGATTTTTGGGGGTTTCTTGGTTCTGTTTCAAAAACACAGAACTCAAAGCAAGAGAGTAGGAGTGTATAGAGTTAAATCCTTGAGGTTTAGAGTAAAATCCATGGCTGCATGTTATTTCTTCACCTTGTTCTAGTCGCCATAAAATAGAGTCGAAGTTGCATAGGTTATAAACTGAGTTTTAAGTGGAATTTTCTTTAGTTTCTTTTGAGGTTTTGAGAGTTTACGATGTGTAGTTGGTAATAGAATTAAGGAGAGCTCAATTTGGAGTGAAAATTATGGGGTTCTTGGGTGATTAGGTCAAATTGTTAAATATGTGGTTTTCAGAGAGTCAGTCAGTTTCGGGTTCTGTTTTGGTCAGACAAAACATGTCCAGTGTCTATAAAACTTATCATGCAAATATCATGCATCCAAAGCTTTAAAATGAGTTCTAGAATGTGTCAATTGGATATCAAGAGAAAGCGTTATGACTTTTGAAAATTTGGTCAGAAAACAGGGAACATTATGGGTTCCAGGATTCTGATAATGGGAAAATGAACAAATTTCATAAGGTTAATTATGTAATTTGGCTTTGTGATCATTTTTCTCTTAAAGTAGACATTTATATCTTTCAATCAAGTATTATAACTTATTAATTGGATGTGTAAATTATAAGTAATGAATTTTTGAGGTTTGGGTAAACAATCTGGGAAATTTTGATTATCTTTATGGGCAGTCAGATTGGTCATGGAATTTGAGAGCCTAGAACCATAAATTGATACTGGATAATATTTTTCTCATAGAGGGGACTTCAAGAGCTTTACATAGAAATTTGAACCACCTCATTTGGAATTGTCTAGCCTAAGATATGATTTTACGAATTTACTTAGAAATTGAGGCATATTTAGGTTTAAGTTTGGAATTTCAAGTTTTAACAAAAATGTAAGTAGGGGATGATTTGAGGATTAGGGACAACATTGAGAGGCTAATTTAGCTAAGTATAGTAACTAAATCACAGAGGTGAGAAACATATAGGATGTCCCAAATTAGATACGCACTAGACATAAGCGCAATGGACTATTAAAGACAACAATTAATTTGAAATAAAGGACAAGGTTTAAAAGAAGGTCAAGAATAACATAATTTTAATTATGTTGATAAAATTGGCATACGTAATGACTCATCTCTTCATGAACTTTGAATTATAGGATTCGATATTTGCTCATGCCTCAAAAGGAAGCTAATTAAAGAAGCTAATTGATTATAATTGTCAATCATTATACCTAAGTAGCTAATTCCCATATTCAAGTTGTCAACACCCAAATTTGAAAATCTCAATATCTGTCTTCTTTCTAATTTTGTAGGCATTTTGGGGTTTTTATAATTCAAATTGTATTTTTGTGTCATTTTTCCTTTCATATATGTAAAATCAAAATGCGAGAAATTATTTTTTTTTAACCACACAAGGGACACATTCACATACCAAATGTGAAAAAAAAATACAATAAATGAAGTTGGGACAGATACTTTATTTGCATAACGAATGAGAGTAGAGCCTGTGGGTAAATCACATACGATCGACACAGATTAATCACCGTTTGTCGTCCTCAACCACGTGTTCCACGCGGAACTACCTTTTTTTTTTTCCTTGTCTATGTTCTCTAAAAGTGAACAAAAAACCTCTCGCTTTCGCCGATGAAAGGAACTAATTAGGTGGATCCTTTTGTAACAAATGGAATATGCTTTGGGTAGCTAGAACATTACAAAAAAAAAGTCTTTTAAACTGGTTGAAAATGGCCATTTAGACCGGTATTAGGTTAGGTCTTATATCAAACATTTTAAAAAGTTTACTACTTTGTAGATTCAATAGACAATCGGTCTAAAAATTAAAATTAAAAATGATGAAAATCAGAAAAATCCGTATCTCAAAACCATAAAGCTACGATTGATCTAGATTTTGATATCTAGATAAGATATGATAAAATCGCATAAGAGAAGCTATGATTTTATGAGATCTCATAATAAAATCTATATCACAATAATATAGAAGATAACTTTAAAACTTAAGAAAAAAATCATATCTAATAAAAACACAACAAACAATCCAACAATAAGAAACAATAGAAGAATATAAAATATTAGATCAAAAGAGACTATATTCAATTTTGCCAGAAACGATCTCAGATTCATAATGATTTACACATGCAACAATAATATATTAGATAACGTTAAAACAAAGAGAAAAATCAATTTGATGCATTATCGTAGAACAAATATGACAGCGGCAAAACGAGAATAGATCTGAGCGAGGACGCGATGAGAGCTTGAGATAGCAAGATCTAGATAGGAAGAGCACAGATCTGAACGTGATGAGGATAGATTTGGATGTGATGAGCGTAGATCTAGAAGTTAACGAGCACATAGAAGAAAGCTCGAATAAAGATGGAGAAGTTGTTGCTCTTGAAGCATGTGAGAGACGAGGAAGGAGAGAGCTTCAGGCAAACGAAGATAAGAAGATGCAAATATAGTGAAATTTTGTTTAGAAGGGAGACTGAGTGAAATCTATATAATATTTTTAAATTTTAGATCACCTTATAGATCGGATTTCACAGTACCCAATAGATATAAAAGCATTGTGAATGTTATTTTTTAAGAAGATTTTTTTAAAGAAAACTTTTATATATTTTTAGACCAGTTGTACAAACACCCGGTTTGTAAAGTATATTTTAGGCTAGTTGTATGCATAACAGGTTTAAAAGTCTGTAAATTCTTACTCTTAAAAACTATAACTTCAATTTCATAGATAGACAACTCCTTGTCTTATTTTCAACATCTTTAAATGCTTACTGTTAAATTTCTTCTTTAATTATCGATTTAGTCTTTCTCTTTTCATTCAAATCTATCCAAATTTTATAAATATGTTGACTTAGAACAAGCCATTCTTTATATTTTCCTACTTAGAATAACTTAATTCATACAAGTCACTAACTTCGGCTTCTTCATATATAGCAGGGCAACAAAACTTCATTGTCGTCAGGAGAGCCCCCATGATAAACGTATATATTTGGCTTCTTCCAAGTTTCCGCGACCACACTGAGGACTGTGTCTGTGAACTATATGCTTACACTTGTTTTCAACTTCATCACATTATCTCTACTTTGTGCAACGGCTCTTCCTGCAATAAAAAACCTAAGGGAAAATGACACCAAGGTCCCAATTAAAAAAAATAATATGAGAAGAGACTCATAACTTGTCAATAATACCTCATTCACTTGCCAATAGCTGCTTTTTTGCTTGTCATTGACAAGTTATGGGAATTTTCTGATTTTTTTTTTTTTTTTTTTTTGAGACCTTGATGTCATTTTCCCAAGACTTAAATATATAGCTTCTCAAAAACCAGCGAAAAAAAAAATGCGTGAAAGAAACTCAGAAATATTGTTAAGGATGATAATTTTTATAAATAAAATAGATTGAAATAAGTTTTTTATGCAGGTTTTTAAGAAACTATATTTTTAAGTTTTGGCAAAATGACACCAAGGTCCTAATTAAAGAAAATAATGTTAGAAAAGTCCCAAAACTAATCAATGATGCCTCCTTCACTTCTCAAAAGCTGCTTTTTCATTTTTTCTTAACAAGTTATGAGACTTTTCTGATATTTTTTGTATTGGGACCTTGATGTCGTTTTCCCAAAACTTAAGTATATAGTTTTTTGAAAATCAGCGTAAAAAAATTTTTTCAATCTATTTTGTTTATAAAATTTATCATCCTTAACAACATTTCTGAGTTTTTTTCATGCATAACCAACGTGAAAATTGGGAAGTGAAAGAGATGTTTTCTAAGATAAATAATCCAAACCAACTAATAAATCTATAGACTGTTCATCTAATTCTTCCCGATCTCAACCCCAACAATGTGGAGAATAAAGAAGCCTCGTGAATTGTTTTGGGACCTTATTATTCAATTTTTTCAAAGATACATAAAGTTAAGCAAACCTGCCTGTGACCAGAATAATTTTGGAAAAGAGTGAAAATTGTATTATTCGTGAATTTGTTTATTTATACGACCAGATCCAACTTAACTCTGCGACTAACTAAGGTTAGCAATATATAACAATACATAACAGAATCATAACTCAATAACAGAAATTGTTACGATATAGATGACACTGCCAACTCTCATTCACACTATAGATATCTGAGGAACCCTAATATGAACACTGGTTTTACTGTCAACAAGGAAGCCATTATTGATCCATTTCCATCAACTGATGAGAACATGCATGTGGCTTCTATGAATGAAGACTGACACGTCCTGAGGTCATATTTGGTTGGATATAATTAATAACTTGTGTCCTGTTTAACTCCCTTGGTCCACACTGTCTACGGTAGGATGTAAAACACTCCTGTTCATATATACTGTGGCAAGTTCCACGTTTTCTTCATCACTCTTTTGCTTTAATTTACCAGACGCGTCTACTTTACTAGGGCCCAATTCCTTTGGATTATTAAAGTATGTGGCCCTATATAAAGGCATTCACATAGGTTGTTTCAGCATTCATCAGCAGCGTCACAAACTAATTAAAGAAATGGCTCTCAGATTTGCATTGTGTTGTCTTGTTTTACCACTCTCACTACTCTTCAGCTTCACGGCTTCCGTAAGTAATTGCTCTCCTGTTGATCCATCATTATTAGTTTCAATAAGCTTTTATTATTCCTTCTGCTTAGTTGTTTGTGTGTGTGTTTCGATGCATGCATGCATGCAGGAGCTGGCTGAGCAACAGTGCCAGTACATTGTGAGAGTTAAGACAGGAGATGTCCCCGACGCCGGAACGGACTCCACCATCAGCCTCAAGTTAAGCAACCCTTCCGGCCAAGACATTACCATCGACAACCTCATAGTTTGGGGTATAATGTCACCTGGTCACAGGTACTTCCAGCGGAATAACCTCGACCTCTTCCGCGGCGTGGGACCTTGCCTCAATGTTTGCGCAATCACTGTCACCTCGGACGGCAAAGGGAAAGAAAAAGGTTGGTACTTGGAATACGTGGAAATCACCATCACTGGACTCAGCAGTAAACCTATCACCCATGGCTTCACCGTGGAGCAGTGGCTGTGTCTAGACAAAGATCCCTATAAGCTCCAAGCCAACGTCGACATATGCCCCCGGACCCCCGTCTGTAATATATGAGGTGCGTGAGGTAGTAAAACACACACAGATGTGTGTGTGTGGAGCTTTTATCTTATGGTATGTTGTGAGTCACGCACCCTAAGTTTGGATACATTTGTGTCATCTGTCTTGTCTTAATATATTCAGTAGTTATTACCTCTCTCGGCTTATTCATAATATAGAAATAAAAATAGGCCCTGAGGTAATAATATGTATCTGGCTTTTATTGGTGTACTGTGTTATGTGTTGTTACGTAATATATGTGTGTGTTCTATAGTTTTATACCATAGACTTGGAGTCTACTAATATATATATGGACTCTTCTTTTGCAATTTTCATTATTAGTTTTGTTTTAAAATACAAATTCCCAACCCGCCAAACAGCAAACAACCACATTCCTCCTCCTTCACCCTCCCCATGGCGACAGGGGTCATGTGCCTTTCTAAATTTCTCATATAGTTAAAGTTTATTAGTAATAATCGAAAAAGTTCATAAAAATATAATCATAGTTATTTTAATGTACTAGAAAACAATTAATTATTTAACTATCTGTGTCTTTCTTCACTTTACTAATTAACTATCATACACGTAAGTTTGAAGCATGTATCCTGATTGTGTTCTGAATCTTGAAATTTTTGAAGGTAAGCTCCCAAAGCAACGAAACCACCAAAAAGCATATAGCAGAAATTGAACTTAAGAGCTAGAGCAGCAAGTGTCGACAATTGACGTAAAAGGGCAATTTAATTCCCATCTTTTTCCCCTCATTCTACCTTTATTTTTGGATTAAGAATTTGACGACTGAGATTTAATATTAATTCCAATAGGCCAACGAAATATTAATTACTCATTTGGAATATCTAAATGTTTTGAAACTTTCCAAGAATTTAACGACTGAGATTTAAAATTACCCATGTTGTTTGGTAAATGACCTCCAAAAGTATTGGAAACCAAATCTAGTGACTTCAATTCACTACAATTCATCAAAGATTTTATGAACTCCCAGTCTTTAGTTTCCTTCCCAGATCATTAAAAGCCAAGCTCAGATCTGAAAGTTTACGCAACTTTTCAAGATTTGGTATTGCTCTAGTGAAATAATTTTCTGAAATTAAAATTTTTGAAAGCATAGACGCATTTACAATGGAAATTGGGATGCGATCTGAGAATTCCTTTCCACCAAGTGCCAAGTAATGGAGACTAGGGAAGTTGGATAACATGTTGGAAGGGGGAGAGCCATTGAATTGATTTAATGTGAGTCCCTTCCAAGTTATTAAAACCCAAAGAAAGAATCCTAACTAAGATTCCACATGGAAGTTGGGATTTCTCCATTGAAATTGTTTACAGGTAGATACAAACCTTCAAGCTTATGGAGATAGCCAATCTCCATTGGTATTATGCCAATGAGATGATTCCCTCCAAAAGCTAAGTACCTGAGATTAGAAAATCTTGTGACGTTGATCGGAAATTCTCGCGCCATGGTATTATTTTGGATACCAAGGTCCTGTAGTTGGAACAAAAGACCCAACTCTTGTGGAATTTCTCCGTGGAAATTATTCTTGTCAAGAACAATGAGTCTTAGGAAGGAGAGATTGCCAATGAAAGGAGATATAGTAGCAAACAATTGATATCCGTCTAACACCAATTCTGTAACCCTGTGATGCTTGTAACCGCAGTTGATTCCTGGCCAAATACACTTTCTGTAGGGATGGCGCGGATGACTAATCAAACAAATTATGTTTTTATTTTAAAACAAATTATGTTTTTGTTTTTTTAAAAAAATATTTGTAGCGGTTACAAAAAATAGCAATAAACAGCTACAACAATAAAACCGGTACAAACCCGTGACACTAACTGCTACAAGTTCCACGCAGATTCTTATAAATACCCCAACCACATCTCATTTCAAACACTCCCCTATTTCTTTCCACCTTACCTCTCTTTCATCTTCTCTCATTTTCACTTTTTTTTCTGAGCCGAGGAGCTTAACAAGGTGATCAAATATGGTAAAAAAAATTTAAATTATTTATTTCAATACTTTTTTCTTTCGCATAATATTTATTCGCACTATTTTTTTCAGATATTTATTTACATAATCATAATCACAATATAGCAGACAACATAATAGTTCCTTATTACCTACGTATCTCCAATAATATTATCAATACAATTTTCAAACTTATCTATTTTAATTAAATAATTCCTTTAAAATGATAAATGACCTAAACTCATGAATAATAAACTAATTAAATTAGCTAAACTATTAAAATAAAAAACTATTTAATTTAATATTAAAAAAACAGAAACAGATAATTGTATTTTTTTCTGACACAAATATACTTTTTAAAAGACAGACTAAATTTTTGGCGCAAAATTTGAACTTCTATTGAAATTAGTAGCGGTTATGTAACTGCTACTAATAATTCCCACCCTTTTTAAATTCACCTTAGTAGCGGTTATATAACCGCTACTAATAATTCTCACCCTTTTTAAATTCACCTAAGCAGCAGTTATATAACCGCTACAAATATCATGATAAATTTTCATTTTCATTTCCCGTCATCCAATATTCAAGGTTTGCAATTTGTAGCGGTTATATAACCACTACAAATTACCAAGAAAAGGTTCATCATATTGAGATTGTTGTAGCGGTGCTAATTAACCGCTATAAATATAGTAGCAGTTAAAAATAACCACTACAAATACACTTGCAACAGTGGATTTAGTAGTGGTTCCTTGAACCGCTACTAATTATGTTTATAGCAGTTAAAACCGCTACAAATACACCAAAGGCTCCAAAGAACACTTGAAAACTACAGATTGACCTATTTTTGGTCTAACTCTTCCTCAGTCTAACACTTCGTTAAAAACCCTCTACATGCGTTTCAGCAAGTAAAACGCATGGTTTTATTGCTTGTCTTATGCTTCGACATACTATCATGTGCTAAAGCATATGAGACAGTAAGCTCAAATCCTTGTTGTCTTCAGCCAAAGGTCGAGTGTTGAAGCATATGACACAGTAAGGTCATATCTTGTCTACTTCGGCACACATATCATTGGCTGAAGCATATCACACAGTGAGTTCATATCTCCATTGGCTTCAGCTAACGTGATATTGGCCAAATCATATGATACAGTAAGCTTCTTCCTCATTAAGTCTTGTTTGCTTCAGTACATGTGTTGTTGGCTGAAGCCATCAACATAGCAACTTTCTTCCTAGCTCATAGGCTTTCTTTGATCTTTGTTGCTACAAGCTTTGTTCTTTGATCCTTTAACAACTTCCCAACTTGTCTCTATCCTCCTACAAAAGAGAGGATGAATAATTTCTAACTTTTCGTTTGAACTAAAAGAAAAATTTATTGTTTTGCTTCAACTTTGGCTTGTTACTCTGATATTTATATTTTCTTCTATTAACTCTTTCTATACTCAATTTGAATCTAAAAAATAGTTAAAATAGAAAAAAAAATATGTTGGATGATTGAACAATATTTTTACATGATTTTTCATGATTAATTTGGGATTTTTAATGCATTTTCTAGAGCATTATTGCATGATTAAGAATTAATTTTAGTTAGGGGCAATTGTATTGAATTAATTGTAATTAAGGGAAAAATGGACATAAATTTGTTAATTATTTATACAAATGTTTTCTTGGAATTTTGATGCTACAATTGTGTTTAATATTACATATCAGGTGTTTTGGAAGAAATTGAAGATTTTTGGAGGGTGGAATTAAATTTTGCGGACAGGGAAAAATTACTGAAACAAAGTGAAGTTACGAGCTGAAGGGATATATAGAGAGTGAAGTTGCACCGCGCGAGGGGGATCTGGGCTAACACGCTTTCATCACCTCCAACACCATATCTTCGTCATCGACGATTGATCTCTTCCACCATTGTCACCGATGACGTCCCTCCTTCCTCCACTACCACCAATTCAAATAACACAATCGTGAGCAGCGCTATAAGTTGAGGCTGAACACAGACCCAAAAGCAGAGAGTGAGAGGTCTTGATTGGTGGCGTGGATTGAAGACAAACGAAAGAAGAAAGTGATAGAGAGAGAGCGGGGACAAGGAGGAAGCACCACCGTCATCGTTCTTCATTCCTTCTTGAAGAGTCTTCCTTACCATTCGGTAATGATCCTATCCTTATAGAAGTAGACTCTCCTACTACTTTAACTAGTAAAGCAATTCATGATTTGAGTGATGATGAGGTGGATAAGGAAATCATTGTTGAATCCCTTCAATAGTTTGAAAATGTAATTGCTCAACCCATTAGTTCTAGTAGTAGTGATTCAATTGTACTTGTTGATGAGAGGGATCCTACTTCTTTGTGTGATGCTTTAACTATTGAAAATGCTTCTCTTCATAGTACTAGGGATGATTGTGATCAATTGGATGATATATTTTCATGTTCTTATACGGTATATTAAATATGTGTATATTGTTATCATGATAAATGCTACTTGCTTGTTGAGTTTTGAAAGACAACATTTAGTGCTGTGGTTGATTCTACCATTGATTTTGCTGCACCTCCTTGTACTATTGATGATTGTAAGCATGATAGTTGCGAACATGTTGACTCTTGTGTGGATGCCAATGTGGTTGATGTGAGTGATAAAAACCAAAGCCTAGAAAAATATCTTTCTTTTGAATCCAATGAACTGCATGCTAGTTTCATACAGAAATATTCAAATGCTTTGATTGATGATTTTACAAATGAAAATGATTCTTTCAATATGATTCTTTCTTGTGATTTACCACACGACATAGAAAAGGAAAATGATTCTTTTGAAAATTCAAAAGTTTTAGGTGGCAATAACTTGAAACATTCTCTTTCTTCTTCCACCCTTTTTCCTTCCACCTCTTGTGATTGTAATGATTATGTGGTGTACCCCAATACTAAGTTGGATTCCACACCTTCCACTTTGCAAAAGCAAGAGGATTTTCAAAAATTGACTGGTTGTCTCACTCCTACCGATGGGAGTGTCATTGATTTCTTTGGATGTGATAGTTACTTGGAGAGTTTGAAACTTAATATGCCTTTACTTCACTTGAAATCTCTCCATGTTTCTATTTCTGGATGGGATACTGCTATTTTCTTGTCTCCTTTGCAGGCGCATTCTTGGAAAGGTCATTAGAGGAACCAACATCCACCTTACATCCTTGGACTTCTTCCGATTGATCCTAACTACCTCCACTAAGGAAATCCAATGCGGGAGAAGTTGTTTTTAAAGACAAATGCATGATTCTCATCAGGGATGAGAACTTCTCCTTCAAGTGACTTAAGATATTCTAACACAACTGATAGGCAATATCTTCGGCACCCAGCTGACTCTCCACAATGGCAAAAAATAGATGAAATGTTCCCTCAATATAGCAGTGAGCCGAGAAACTTCAGCTTGGGCTTTGTACAGACGACATCAATATGTATGGAACTCTTACTAGCACACATAGTTAATGGCCGATTCTCCTTGTAATATGCAACTTGCCTCCCTGGCTATGTATGAAACGCAAGTATATGATGCTTTCTATGATGATTTCTGGACCAAAACAGCCAGGGAACAATATTGATATCTACTTGGTGCCTTTGATTGAGGACTTGAATAAGTTGTGGGAGGAAGGCGTAGATGTGTTTAATGCTTATAAGGAGTCCTTCAAGCTACATGCAATGATTTTCACAACAATAAACGACTTCCCTGAGTACGGAAACTTTTCAGGGTACAGTGTGAAGGGTCATAAAGCATGCCCGATATGTGAAGCAGACACAAACTTCCATCAACTAAAGCATGGAAGAAAAATTGTCTACCTTGGCCACAGGAGGTTTCTTCATAGGTTCCACCCGTATCGTAGGCTAAGAAAGCGTTTTAACGGCTTACCGAAACATGGAATGGCTCTAAAGGCATTAACCGAAGAGGAAGTTTACAGTCGAGTGGAACGTATCAATGTCACTTTTAGTAAGAATCAGAGGACTACGGGTGAGAAGAACATATGGAAGAAGAGATCCATTTTCTTTGATCTTCCATATTGGTATTCGATTGACGTGAGACACAGTATTGATATGATGCATGTGGAGAAGAATGTTTGTGATAGCCTTATCAATACGCTTTTGCACATACCAGGGAAGACAAAGGATGGGATTAGTGCGAGATTAGACCTTGTTGATATGGGAATAAGAGCACGATTACATCCACAACTAAGAGATGATGGTAGTAGGAGGGCATACATGGAGCCAGCAGCTCATACACTATCCAAAGCAGAGAAAAGAAGTTTGTGTGGGTGTTTACATGAAATTAGGGTGCCGCAAGGGTATTCCTCGAATGTGAGAAGATGTGTCTCAATGGACGATTTGAAGTTAGTGGGAATGAAGTCCCATGATTATCATGTGTTGATGCAACAACTATTACCAGTAGCTATTAAAGGCATAATGAAAGATGAAGTACAAACGACTGTAACAAGATTGTGTGTTTTCTTCAAAGCTATCTGTAACAAAGTCATTGACACTGAAAAGTTGGATGAACTAGAAAATGAGGGTTACATTATTTTGTCACAACTAGAGATGCATTTTCCTCCTTAATTTTTTGATATAATGGTGCATTTTATAGTTCATTTGGTAAGGGTGGTAAGGCTCTGCGGTCCAGTTTACCTGAGGTAGATGCACCCTTTCGACCGATACATGAAGATCTTAAAAGGGCATTCTAAAAATCCTTATCGACCAGAAGCCTCAATTTGGGATGTCTAAAGTCCTCCAAAGGGACTTGAGACGCCCCAAATCTCAATTTGGGACGTTTGAAGTCCCCCCCGGTGGAGGACTTTAGACGTCCCAAATTGAGAATTGGGACGTCTAAAGTCTCACCTTAGACGTTCCAATTGTTTGGGACATCTTTTCTTAAAACATACTATGCCCCCCACATAGACATCCCCCAGTTTTTGGACATTAAAAGTGCCAAAATAGGGACGTTAAAATCCCTTTTTGTAGTAGTGATCGGAGTCAAAGAAAGGCCAATCAAAGGAAAAGAAGGTGAAATGGAATTTAAATAATCAACCGTGCCATAGAAAAGCAAGGAAAGGATGAAAACAAACCTTGGCAAAAGCAAAGCCCAACTCAAGAAGTTTGGCCATGACTAAGGGAAACCAAGTGGAGATTGAAGATTTGAAGAGATTCAAGCTGATTTTCCTTGGTTTTATTGATTTCTTTCCCTTTCTTCTCTATTTTGCTGACATGGTTGTTGTTGCTCTATATTGTTGTATTCATTTTTATGATATGAGCAGCTAAACTCTTATTCTAGGATTATTTTGAACCTTTGTATGGATTAATACTTGGATCTTCCTCTCTTTTATGTATGAATGATATATATATATATATATATATGTGTGTGTGTGTGTGTGTGTGTGTGTGTTGATTTCATCTTATGCATAAAGCTTCTAAATGTTTGGCCAGCAATTAGATTAACTTGTTTACTCTATTTTGACTTGAGAAAGCAAGATCTGAGTAAAGAACTTGGTTGAAATCATACTTGACTTACTTGATAAATGGATAGATTGTTAGTGATCTAGAGATATAATCACTGAACTAGTATTGCCAATATAGATTGATGCTTAATGTATATTCTCACTTGATTGTAGCAAAATATTGTGCATATTAATTGAGTATATGAACTTGGTTTTGATTTGAGAAAGCTAAACTAAATACTTTTGAATCTAGATTAACACATTTAATCATTGAAGACAATAAAAGAGAGGAACCTAATCAAGTTTTTATGAAATACAAAGGGGATAAATAATCCTAGTTTCCATATCAGAATTGATTTTACACATTTAGATTTCCATTGTTTTAAATACATATTGTACAATTCTTGCTCCATACCAACAACATTGTTTTGGCTCAACTTGATTGAATGCATTAAGCTTATTGTTCGATTTTAATTGCTAAAATAAATCCTTGTGGGAGCGATACTTTACTTATCATTTTATTACTTAACATGATCCGTGCACTTACAGAGGCGAACACTTTAAGCCTTTTTTTTTTTTTGCTTCTTCCTTCTTTATTTCATTTTTTTGTATACACATTTTTCTTTTAATATTTTATCTTAATTTCTGTACATTGCAACCCTTTTTTTTTTCTTTCTACATTCCTTTTTCCAATCATTTCAAACTTCACACACTACCATATTCCACAACCCAATCAATTATCATCTATCTCAAAGCAAAGCAATGGAATCATGGTTTTCACATTGGCTAAGGTAGGTAGATGTTAGGTTTTCCAAAAACAAAAATCTTTAATTGGATTTTCAATTAGGCTCAAAATAAGGGTTTAAAAGGGAATAAGATCAATTACATAAGATTGAAAGGCTCAAACGCATTTTATGAAGTGCCCTAGTCATTTTTCTAAGTCTCATGAAATAAATCAAAAGTTTTGAAGAATTCCAAAGAGTAATCTGAAATTAAAAGTTTGAAACAAAGGCATATAACTCAAATTGCTACAAAGCCCTTAAACAAGAACATCTAAAATAAAGTCAACTCCAATAGTGCTTAATTTGCTTAAAAATAATTGAATAACATGAATTATCACTACAATACACTCATCAATGCACATCAATCAAATTTCCTATTCAACATAAAAGATTGAGCAGTAGTTTATATCATTGGATCATCCAAACCATCTTTGACAAATAACCCAAAATTTCAGCACATATTTAAATTTTTTCCCAAACAAACATTTAAGTTTGAAAATTTGCAAATATTCAAACAATTCTCTTGAAAAACCTATTCAAAATTTTTCTATGCACTCAATTTCATTCATTCAAAAAGTTTCAATCAAAATTCCAAGCAATTTTAAAATTGAAGAACTCTGACCCCCAAACTTGAAATTGACTATATCCTTATTGTCAACTAAAAGGATGAAAAATAAGAGGGTCATTACCTATACACAAGCATATTCACAGCAGGCTTTTGGTAGCCTGATTAAAACATGTACATGCTTACAGCAAGAGCCATCATTGGCTCACACATTAGCAATCAAAATTGAGAAATATGCACAATAATTCAAGTATCCTGAAAGCATAGTAGTACAATGAAAAACAAGGCTATCCACAAGATGCCCAGAAACATATGAACATGTTCATCATTTCAATCATCAAAAACAAACTAGGGAAGCTCAAAAGGTAATTGTCAGTGGTTAAGCCACAAAAAATGTTAAGGTGCCATAGTGACCAGCAATAGCCACCACACAGAATCAATCATCAATTACCAACGAGCCATCAGTAGCTGGCCCAAAATATAGCATATCATGCACAACACAACACATCAAAAGTTCTAGTCCTAACAAAGAAAATCCTACATCTAAAAAACAAAGTCAAGTCAGAAAAATAAAATAGAAGAGCACCCAGGAGCAACAGCTTCAATCATCATCACCATTAGCGTTATACTTAGATCCTGATGCAACTTCCATTGGTGCTTTGCCCGTTCCATCCCCCGCATCTTCATCTTCACTATTGCTCTCTTCATCCTCTGAATTCTAGCTATCTGTATCAGTATAGTCTGTCTCATCATTGTCACTATTTTCTTCCTCATCTTCACCAGCTTCCCCATTCTCAAGGAGATTAGCTTCATCCATATTAGTGTATGAAGATTCAGGAGTATCCATAAGACACCCTTGAAAGACAGCTAGCCAAATGGAAAGATTATAGAGCTTGTTCAACTTTCCATTCACCCGATTGACTTTCTTATGAAGCTCTTTTAGTTGTCGAATTGTTTGGGAAGGAGGTTTCACTTGCCTATTGTAATAGGCAGCATGAAGGTAGTGTTGGTGAACAAACAGAACATTTTCATGCTTCCGTTTGCCAAGCAACCTGCTTAACCCATTGGCCTTGCCTTGGTTTTAAAACTTATAGGCAGGAGTTTTGGCAAATTCCCTCTCATAAAGGAATTTTCTTGAGTTAATCTTTATCTCCATATCTTGGATAGTTGCTTTTGGGGGATTATGGGTTCTTGGCTCTCGCTTCTGTTTGGGAGCCATGATCTGCAAAGAGAAAAACCGAAACACATACACAACCAACACTCAACAATAATGAAATTAAACAAAGAGGAAAGAAAACCAAACTAAAACTATCCTAAAAGAAAGAAAAAAAATACCCCCAAACTTGAATTCTAACTAATCCAAAACAATCCACATGGATTCCAAGCTTAATCTTATATGGAAGGAAGTGTCAGCCACCACTCTGCTGGACTAAATTGACTGACAGGAGATTGTATGGGCAAGACTTGGTTGATCAAACCATGAAACAGATAAAAATTATTAAAAGGAGGCTCCTTGTGGCGCAGAGTAGACAAAAAAGATATGCCTACAAGAGGAGGAGACCTTTGGAATTTGGGATTGGTGAACACATATTTTTTAAGGTTTGACCAGTTATAGGTATTGGTAGGACAGTGCAAATGAAGAAACTGAGCCCTAGGTATTTGGGCCCTTTTGAAAAATTGTTGAGAATTGGACCAATAGCATATCGGATAGCATTACCCCCAAATCTGAGCACATTCCATAACGTCTTTCATGTCTTGCAATTAAAGAAATACCAACCAAACCTTGAACATCTTATTGAACAAGAAGACATTGGTGTGCAAGATAATCTTATATATGAAGTCAAGCCTGAACAAATTATCAATCATCAGGAGAGATGGCTCAGACACAAAAGCATACCATTTCTAAAAGTTGTCTGAAAGGGATTATCTCGTAGGGAAGCAAACTAGGAAGAAGAAGAAGACATGAAGAGGCAACATCCGGAATTTATATCTTAAGGTATGTATCAAATTTTGATGACGACATTTATTTTATGGGGGGTGATTGAACCATATTTTATATATGATTTTTAATAATTAAATTGGGATTTTGATGCATTTTTCAGGATATTATTATGCGATTAAGCACTAATTTTAGGTAGAGACAATTGTTTTGAATTAATTGCAATTAGGGGGAAAATGGTTATAATTTATTACTTATTTTGTGCAATTGTTTCTTGGATTTTTGATGCTACCTTGTGCTTAATCTTGCATTGTAGGTGTTTTGGAAGAAAACTTGAGATTTCATGGCAACACTAAAGTTCCAGTCTGTGCCAGTTGTTGAAGTTGCAATGAGTGGTTGAGTTGGTTCTGCTTCTCAGGGGATTATGGATTTGGCTTGAGTTCAAGAGCTTAAAAGGGGAGTTTTCTTAGTTCCTTTATGAATTTCCTATTGTTATTGTAATTCCTAGCTATGTTCTAAGGTAGTTGCAGCAGGATTTTGTTAAGAGCTATTTGGACTACATATTGTTGAACTAACATTGCTTATTTTGTGTTTGATTTTGACTTATTTCGATTGGATGATTTTTAGTTAATTATTTCTATTAATTCAATGTGATTATGCTTGCTATGTGTTTACTAGTTTGAGTAATTGATTTGAGTTAATTTGAGTGGTGCGTTTGTGCATTCATATTAGAGGAAACAATTGCATTAATTTAATCCATTTCATACATCAGTTGGTTTTTAACATTTTATCCAAGAGATGACTATGAATGCGATCATAGGATTAGTCATTAATTAGATAAATTAGACTCAACACGCTTGCTTGAGGTTTTTAATTAAGACTAGATAGATTTCAAACTCCCATATTATTTATTGAACTAGGATAGCCAATGAACCAATTTCTCAAGAGAATTCACTTCATTCATTTCTTCATATCCATCCCATTTTTATAAAAAAAAATACCAAAAACAATAGTTTAGCTTTTAATTTAATTGCATTAGTCTTTAGTTTATTAATTTCAAAAACCCAAAACAAATTTCCCCTTGCTTTCATTACATGACATTTATATTACTTAGGATTCAATAAAAGGCTCCTTAAGAATAGATAACGATCCTAGGTTTGTCTATACACAATCCTTGGTTAATTTTTGATTATGGACCCCAAGACTAACGCACAAACAAATCATAATCAGGGGGAGAATTGTAACACCCCTAAAATTAGTAAAAGGAATAAATTTTCCCAAAAATTAAAATTTAAATAATGATAAAATCAATTTTGGGATTCAGAGGCCTATTTTCCTGAAAATTCGAGGAAAAATAGTTAGTGGTCATAATTTGGTATGAAAATTTGAGGAAAATTATTTAAAGGCTTTATGAAGCTTAAGAGAGCGAGAGCGAGAGAGACATAATAGAGAAGGGGAGAGAGTGTGGTTGAGCGATAGAGTGAGGCCGATAGTTTTGTCGGAGAAGAGAAAGGAGGAGTCAAACTCCACAAGCAAGGCCGGATTCTTGTGTAGGTGAGTCTCCTACACTCCTTTTTAGGTTTTTTCAAAATTTGAGGTTTCATGGTGGTTTTGGTGGCTGGAAATTTAGAGAAGTGGCCAGAAAGTTCGTTGTCACCGAGAAGTGTATAATATAGTGCATGCATGTCAGTTTTTGGGAGATTTTTGGGGGTTTCTTGGCTCTGTTTCAAAGACACATAACTCAGAGCAAGAGAGTAGGGTGTATAGAGTTAAAATCCTCGAGGTTTAGAGTACAAATACATGGCTGCATGTCATTTCTTCACCTTGTTCTAGTCGCCATAAAATAGAGTCAAAGTTGCGGCGGTTATAAACTGAATTTTAAGTGGAATTTTCTTCAGTTTCTTTTGAGGTTTTGAGTTTAGGATGTATAGTAGGTAACAGAATTAAGGAGAACTCAATTTGGAGTGAAAATTATGGAGTTCTTGGGTGATTAAGTCAAATTGTTAAATCTGTTGTTTTCAGAGAGTCAGTCAGTTTTGGGCTCTATTTTGGTCAGACAAAACATGTCCAATGTTTATAAAACTTATCATGCAAATAGTATGCATCCAAAGCTTTAAAATAAGTTCTAGAACATGTCAATTGGATATCTAGAGAAAGCGTTATGATTTTTGAAAATTTGATCAGAAAACAGGGAACATTTTGGGTTCCAGGATTCTGACAGTGGGAAAATGAACAAATTTCATAAGGTTAATTTGGTAATTTGGCTGTGTGATTATTTTTCTCTTAAAGTAGACATTTATATCTTTCAATCAAGTATTATAACTTAGGAATTGGATGTGTAAATTATAAGTAATGAATTTTTGAAGTTTGGGTAGAAAATCCCGGAAATTCTAATTCTCTTTATGGGAAGTCAGATTAGTCTTGAAATTTGAGATCCTAGAACCATAAATTGATACTGGATAATACTTTTCTTATACAGGGGACTTCAAGAGCTTCACATAGAAACTTGAACCACCTCATTTGGAATTGTCTAGCCTAAGATATGATTTTATGAATTTACTTAGAAATTGAGGCAAATTTAGGTTTAAGTCTGGAATTTCCAGTTTTAAGAAAGATGTAATTAGGGGATGATTTGAGGATTAGGGACAAGATTGAGAGGCTAATTTAGCTAAGTATAGTAACTAAATCACAGAGGTGAGAAACATATAGGATGTCCCTAATTAGATACACACTAGACATAAGCGCAAGGGACTATTAAAGATAACCAATTAATTTGAAATAAAGGACAAGGGTTAAGAGAGGATCAAGAATTACATAATTTTAATTATGTTGATAAAATTGGCATACATAATGACCCATCTCTTCATTAACTATAAATTATAGGATTCCATATTTGCTCATGTCCCAAGAGGAAGCTAAATAAAGAAGCTAATTGATTATAGTTGTCCATCGTTAAACCCAAGTTGCTAATTCCTATATTCAAGTTGTCAACACCCAAATTTGAAAATCTCAATATTTGTTTTTTTTCTAATTTAGTAGGTGTTTTGGGGTTTTTATAATTCAAATTGTATTTTTGTGTCATTTTTTCTATCATATATGTAAAATCAAAAAGCGAGAAATTTTTTTTTTTTTAGCCACACGAGGGACACATTTACACACTAAATGTGAAAAAAAAATTCAATAAATGAAGTTGGGACAAATATTTTATTTGCAGAAGGAATGAGAGTAGAGCCTGTGAGTCATCACAGTCGACAAAGATTAATCATCGTTTGTCGTCCTCTACCACGTGTTCCTCATGGACCTACCTTTTTTTTTTTTTCTCGTCTATGTTCTCTTAAAGCAAACAAAAAGCTGATCGCTTTCGCCGATGAAAGGAACTAATTAGGTGGATCCTTTTGCAACCAATGGAATATGCTTTGGGTAGCCAGAACATTTCGAGAGAAAAAAGGTCTGTCAGACGGGTTAAAATTGGCTATTTAGACTGGTATTAGGTTAGGTCTTATATCAAATGTTTTAAAAAGTTTACTACTTTGTAGACTCGATAGGCAATTGGTATAAAAAATAAAATTATGAATTATGACCATCAGAAAAATCCATATCTCAAAACCACAATGCTACGATTGATCTAGATTTTGATATCTAGATAAGATAAGATAAAATCGCATAAGAGAATTTTGATATCACAGTAAGATAGAAGATGAATTTGAAAATTTTAAGAAAAAAATCATATCTAATAAAAACACAACAAACAATCCAACAATAAGAAACAGTAGAAGAATAGAAAATATTAGATCAAAAGAGACTATATTCAATTTTGTCAAAAACGATCTCAGATTCATAATGATTTAGGCATGCAACAATAATATAATAGATAACATTAAAACAAAGAGAAAATTCAATTTGATGCATTATCTTAGAACAAATATGACAGCGGCAAAAACGTGAATAGATCTGAGCGAGGACGCAATGAGAGCTTGAGATAGCTTGATCTAGTGAAATTTGGTTTAGAAGGGAGACTAAGTGAAGTCTATATAATACTTTTAAGTTTTAGATCACCTTATAGATCGGATTTCACAACACCCAATACATATAAAAGCATTGTGAATATTATTTTATAAGAAGATTTTTTTTAAAAAAAATTATATATTTTTAGACCAGTTGTACAAACACCCGGTTTGTAAAGTATATTTTAGGCCAGGTGTATGCATAACAGGTTTAAAAGTCTGTAAATTCTTACTCTTAAAAACTATAACTTGAATTTCATAGATAGACAACTCCTTGTCTTATTTTCAACTTCTTTAAATGCTTACTGTTAAATTTCTTCTTTAATTATCGATTTAGTCTTTCTCTTTTAATTCGAAGCTATCCAAATTTTATAAATATGTTGACTTAGAACAAGCCACTCTTTATATTTTTCTACTTAGAATAACTTAATTCATACAAGTCACTAACTTCGGCTTCTTCATATATAGCAGGGCAACAAAACTTCATTGTCGTCAGGAGAGCCCCCATATGATAAACGTATATATTTGGCTTCTCCCAAGTTTCCGCGATGACACTGAGGACTGTGTCTGTGAAGTATATGCTTACACTTGTTTTCAACTTCATCACATTATCTCTACTTTGTGCAACACCTCTTCCGGCAAAAAAAAACTTATGGGAAAATGATACCAAGATCCCAATTAAAGAAAATAATATGAGAAGAGTCTCATAATTTGTCAATGATACCTCATTCACTTGTCAATAGCTGCTTTTTTGCTTGTCAGTGACAAGTTATGGAAATTTTCTGATTTTTTTTTTTTTTTTTAGACCTTGATGTCATTTTCCCAAAATTTAAATATATAGTTTCTCAAAAACCAGCAACAAAAAATGCGTGAAAGAAACTCAGAAATATTGTTAAGGATGATAATTTTTATAAATAAAATAGAATGAAATAAGTTTTTTATGCAGGTTTTTGAGAAACTATATTTTTAAGTTTTGGGAAAATGACCGCAAGGTCCTAATTAAAAAAAATAATGTTAGAAAAGTCCCATAACTTATCAATAATACGTCCTTCACTTGTCAATGACTGCTTTTTCGCTTGCCACTGACAAGTTATGGGACTTTTCTGATATTCTTTTTATTGGGACCTTGATATCATTTTCCCAAAACTTAAATATGTAGTTTCTCAAAAACCAGCGGAAAAAACTTTTTTCAATCTATTTTGTTTATAAAAATTAACATCCTTAACAATATTTCTGAGTTTCTTTCACGCATAACCAACGTGAAAATTGGGAAGTGATAGAGATGTTTTCTAAGATAAATAACCCAAACCAACTAATAAATCTATAGACTGTTGATCTAATTCTTCTCGATCTCAACCCCAACAATGTGGAGAATAAAGAAGCCTCGAGAATTGTTTTGGGACCTTATTATTCAATTGTTTCTAAGATACATAAAGTTAAGCAATTAAACCTGCCTGTGACCAGAATAATTTTGGAAAAGAGTGAAAATTGTATTATTCATGAATTTGTTTATTTATACGATCAGATCCAACTTAACTCTGCGACTAACTATGGTTAACAATATATAACAATACATAACAGAATCATAACTCAATAACAGAAATTGTTACGATACAGATCACACTGCCAACTCTCATTCACGCTATAGATATCTGAGGAACCCTAATATGAAAACTGGTTTTACTGTCAACAAGGAAGCCATTATTGATCCATTTCCATCAATTGATGAGAACGTGCAAGTGGCTTCTATGAATGAAGACTGACACGTCCTGAGGTGATATTTGGTTGGATATAAATAATAACTTGTGTCGTCTCTTGGTCCACACTGTCTACGGTAGGATGTAAAACATTCTTGTTCATTCATATATACTGGGGCATGTTCCACGTTTTCTTCATCACTCTTCTGCTCTCGTGTTGATCCATTATTAGTTTCAATAAGCTTTTATTATTCCTTCTGCTTAGTTGTTTGTGTGTGTGCGTTTCGATGCATGCATGCACGCAGGAGCTGGATGAGCAACAGTGCCAATACATTGTGAGAGTTAAGACAGGAGATGTCCCCGACGCCGGAACGGACTCCACCATCAGCCTCAAGTTAAGCAACCCTTCCGGCAAGACATTATCATCGACAACCTCATAGATTGGGGTATAATGTCACCTGGTCACAGGTACTTCCAGCGGAACCTCTTCCGCGGCTTGGGATCTTGCCTCATTGTTTGCGCAATCACTGTCACCTCCGACGGCAGAGGGAAAGAAAAAGGTTGGTACTTGGAATACGTGGAAATCACCATCACTGGACTCAGCAGTAATATATGTGTGTTCTATAGTTTTATACCATGGACTTGGAGTCTACTAATATATATATGGACTCTATCTTTTGCAATTTTCATTATTAGTTTTGTTTAAAATACAAATTCCCAACCCGCCAAACAGCAAACAACCACATTCCTCCACCTTCACCCTCCCCACGGCGACAAGGGGCATGTGCCTTTCGAAATTTCTCATATAGTTGAAGTATGTTAGTAATAATCGAAAAATTTCGTAAAAATATAATCAAAATTATTTTGAAGTACTAGAAAACAATTAATTATTTAACTATCTGTGTCTTTCTTCACTTTACTAATAAACTATCATACACGTAAGTTTGAAGCATGTATCATGATTGTGTTCTGAATCTTGAAATTTTTTAAGGTAAACTCCCAAAGCAACGAAACCACCAAAAAGCATATAGCAGAAATTGAACTTAAGAGCTAGAACAGCAAGTATCGACAATTGACGTAAAAGGAAAATTTCAATATTCCCTTCTTTTTTCCCTCATTCTATCTTTATTTTTGGATTAAGAATTTAACGACTGAGATTTAATATTAATTCCAATAGGCCCACGAAATATTAATTACTCATTTGGAATATCTAAATGTTTTGAAACTTTCCAAGAGTAGTTGGGATGATCTCAGCTAAATGATTATTGTCCATACTCGATACCCTCAGGCTAATGAGATTTCCCAATGCTCCAGGAATTTGGCCTTACACTTGGTTATTTTCAAGATAGAGTGATGTGAGTTGGGTGGACAAATTACCCATGTTGTTTGGTCAATGACCTCCAAAATCATTGGAAACCAAATCTAGTGAATTCAATTCACTACAATTCATCAAAGATTTTATGAACTCCCAATCTTTAGTTTCCTTCCCAGATCATTAAAAGCCAAGCTCAGATCTGAAAGTTTATGCAACTTTTCAAGATTTGGTATTGGTCTAGTGAAATAATTTTCTGGAATTAAAATTTCTGAGAGCATAGACGCATTTACAATGGAAATTGGGATGCGACCTGAGAATTCATTTCCACCAAGTGCCAAGTAATGGAGACTAGGGAAGTTGGAGAACATGTTGGAAGCTAAGGGAGAGAGCCATTGAATTGATTTAATGTAAGTCCCTTCCAAGTTATTAAAATCCAAAGAAAGAATCCTAAGAAAGATTCCACAAGGAAGTTCGGATTTCTCCATTGAAATTGTTTACAGGTAGATACAAACCTGATAGCCAATCTCCATTGGTATTATGCCAATGAGATGATTCCCTCCAAAAACTAAGTACCTGAGATTAGAAAATCTTGTGACGTTGATCAGAAATTCTCCCGTCATGGTATTATTTTGGATACCAAGGTCCTGCAGTTGGAACAAAAGACCCAACTCTTGTGGAATTTCTCTGTGAAAATTATTGTTGTCAAAAACAATAAGTCTTAGGAAGGAGAGATTGCCAATGAAAGGAGATATAGTACCAAACAATTGATATCCGTCTAACACCAATTCTGTAACCCTGTGATGCTTGTAACCGCAATTGATTCCTTTTCTATTACAGAAGTGTGTGGATGAATTCCAAGAGTCCATGATCCGATATGGGTCACTGGATATTGACTGATTCCTTGAATTCGATTAATGACAAACGATCGGTTTCATTGCCCGGTGGGGAAGAAGCAGATTTGCAAGACTGAAATATTAGGGTGAAAAAAACACACTTGTGCTGTTTGTCGGACTGAAGTAGAGGAGGCCTCAAATTATAACATTTATTCTCAATATTTTATAATTTTGGATTTGGTGATTACGTACAGCTTGAGAGCCAGCTATATAATGCCTTTCAATTCTAACCTTAGAAATTAAAATAGGTTCCTGAGATATGCTTCATTAAAATAATATAATAATTTCAAAAACATAATTACATCAGTAAAATTATGCGTAATTTTATCTAGTAAACATTATATTGAGAAGGCTGATGTGTTTTTCCTATAAATATGTAAAATATTATCTTCAAGTCTTCCAGATTTTATATATGCAAGTTATAAAATTAGAAATATATTAAATTAATAATGACAAGTTCAATTATGGGTTAATCATGATCTAGTCTTTAAATCATTATTTTCGTTGGTTCAGTAGTAGATTTATTTTTTATACTCTACACCTGTTTTGATGGGTAGAATAAATGTGAATCCAATATTGGAAATATAGAAGGAAATGTAATGTTGATTACAATTTGGTAAGACTTCGTATCAATGTAATTTTTATATATATGACTTTAGATTGAAATTTGGTTTCCTAATTTGTGAGGTAAGAAAGGCAGTTGATCACTATCTAATATATTATTTTTTTTCAAAACTTTTAACTTATTGCCGCCCCTAAAATTGATACTATCAGATGCAGTTGATAAAAACTAAAAATGCGTGGAAGCAGCACGAGGCAAAGAAGCCCATTCATACAGGTTAAAAAGGATCATGCAATTCTATTTCTAAACATTATTCATATTGCTACGTTGGGTTTGGACTGAAGTGGGGCTTAATTTTATGCATATTATTGATGGTAAGGAGGAGTTCAATAACAGCATGGGCATATGTTTTATAAAATTTGAAGCATTTTCCTTTGCGGTTTCTCACAATCGTTTCACTAGACTAAGCTTATTTTTATATTGTCAGATTATGCCCTTATTTTACAAAAGTTACTTAACTTCATAGAATTTTACCAACTGTCCCACTGATGTCCGTTGATATATATACAGACACACACACACACACATTAATTAGATACAAAATTTATTTATATTTACAATATAATATTTTTAATATCTGAATTGTGCTTACTCAAAATAAAACTTGGCCTTGTAGAATCTTAGCAAGTGTCCTAATGATGTGCGTGATATAAGTAAATATATATATAATATTAATATGATACAATGCTATAAAATAGAACAGTGTTAACTTTAGCTCCTTAAGAATGGGTAAACCCTTCAGGACACTTTTCCGAAGAACTCCATGGAATAATGTTAATAACAGGTGCACTCCAGGACACACCCCTGAAGAACTCTACTGGATCGATCCTAAAAATAAAATAGAATTATCATTTTATTCATAGTTAATATTTTATTTCATCATTTTAAAATCTATTTTTCTGATTCTTTTTAGCTTCCCAAGTTGCCACTTATTGGTCCTTCTTGCTCTAATTATTAGAACCTATTTAAAAAATGTTTTTAATGGCCCAAAAAATGTATAATAATTATTTAATCCTTAATGAATATGAATTTAAGAACCGATAATGAGTTGACAATTTTAAAAATGAAATATCAAAATAGAGATGAATCAAATTATAGGGTAAATATTGCTGTTTATGCCTAATGTGTAGACAGCAATAAAAATAATAATATCAAGCATAACCCAAGGCAAACAAACAAACAAAAAGGTATATAATCACTGCACGTAGAAACATAAGAAACAGATTCTACCGGTATTAAAGGGCTATTGATCACAAATGGAAGTATCATCCCACTTCTAACGACGAATATGATAAAGAATAAAGACACAAGGGGTATTGGGCTAAAATATCCTGAAAGTTTTCATGAATGGGCACCGGGTGTATTAGGAAGTTGAGAAGGCAACTTTGTGCTGAAAGTTTCAAAAATGAGGCAATATTGCCCTAACCTAATGGATCTATACTGAGGTAGCTGCCCACATGGCACCCTTGTTAGCGTTTTTTGGGTTAAAGGACATTTTTGCCTTAGAAGTTTTTATTGAAGAGCTGTGAACACCAGAAAGTTTTTCAAAGGAGCAATAACGCCATGAAAGTTACGGATTTTTTTGTTGATTTTTTCATATCTAGGACACCACCAGCAAATACCACACAATCAAATAAATTGAAAATTCAATAAAAATAAATAACTTATAAATCAAAACACACACACACACACACATATATATATATATATATGAACAGAGAAACCTATAAACCATAAACTAGATAACTCAAAATTAAAAGCAAAACCAAAAGTCCTCAAATCCAAATAAAGCAAACAGATTTTTTATGTTCAGGAAACCAAGATAGACGTGGGCGTGCTGCATAGAACAAGTTGTTGAAGACTTTTTCAGTGAGTGTTTTTCCCTTCTTCTGTCTTCCCCATTTTCTTTTGTTACATCTTCTAGTTTCCTTAACCCAAAATTTTCATTTACTTTTTTGTACTTGAGGAATTTTTTTTGTTTTACTTTTGATTTTAATTTATGGTTTATGAGTTTTCTGCACATATATTTAGTTTTAACTTATGGGTTCTTGATTTTTGTTGATTTTCATTTTATTTGACATTTGGTGTTTGATGGCGGCATCCCATATATGAAATAAATCAACAAAAAAAATTTGTGACTCTTGGGGCGTTATTGCCTAGTTGAAGGATTTCTTGGTGCCCACAACTCTTCTATAGAAACTTCCGTGGCAAAAATGCCCTTTAACCATGGTGATGTGGGTGCCACGTGAGTGTATCACCTTAGCATAGCCAGTCAACTAAGGTTGATTGTTTAGATCCATTAGGTCAGGGCAATATATTGCCTTGTTTTTGAAACTTCCGTAGCAAAATTTTCCCCTAAAAAACATCCTGGTTCCTAGTGCCCATTCGAGGAAACTTAGCCCTTTAACCCAAGATACTACAATGGATAGTACATTTTGCGCTCTAAATGTAAAATGGCTTGTAGCATGGATACCGGGAGAATAATCCCAAAAAATAATGTAAAATGGCTAGCAAAGTGGAGCATATAATCAATGGTAGAGTAAACCATGTTGTCAATATATGGTATTAGACAAAGAAGTTTGAAATCTAACCTTCTTGAAGTGTATGTAAAGGAGCTATTCTGGCGACATGTTTGGGTATGGGTATGCACTCAATCATGCAATGACGTACGGCTCTGTTGTGCTAACCCATTCACAGTTTCAAGAAAAATTAACCCCTTTTCTTGCTTTGCGAACATGATAATTCAACATTTCTTGTAGTTGCCAACTTCATTCCATACATCCTCATCCAAAGATCTTGTAGCTGATTCATGATGTCAGGTAAAATGTAGTAGATAAACATACAATTTTAGAGTTGAAAGGTTAACTAATGTCATTGTTTATTACAATACTGTCTTATTTTATACAGAAGCTCAAAACACAGTTCACCATATTTCATTTAACGTCACATTTACAATGGACAAACAAGATAATTTAAGGTCATCAGATTATAAAACTTGAAGTTCCTTTCTCCAAAGAAAAGACTCAACGCTCTTGTTGGGTCGAAATCCGCTTTGAATGATTATCATTCTTTCGGCTCTTTTTGGTAGGTCAAAATATATAGAATGTGTCAGCAGCAATTTTAAATGCTAATGACGATTGAGATCCCCATAAGAGGGAAATACCCGCTTGAACTTCCTTCAGTTCTTGGACGACAGATTATTTCATCTTGATTCCCATGCTTTGTGCTCATACTCATTGCCTACAATAATAAGAGAAGATGGAAAAAAATGGAATCAAACTATCTCTGGTCCTAAAGGATGTGGTGGAGATGACATCATGAGTAAAAAAAACAAGCCTCAATTAGAGGTAATTTTTCTCAACTTACAAATAATTTCTCAGCTTATTCATGCTTTCCCTTTAAACGTAGCTGCAATGCCGTAGCTGCCAATTGGTTTTCAGTCATCCCATTTCATTTTGCATAAATGAAAAAATGCTATCAGAGAGTAGAAAGAGAGATGACAAAATAACTTTTACAATGAAGAGAAAAAACTAACGAGACAAGGAAAGACGACATTACCTTTAGCTCTTCAATAGTGGAACCTCTCACATTTTCTTGAAGAACTCCATGGAGATCTTTTTTTTCTCTTGGATTCATAGTCTGCTGCAGAAATCCCACAATCCTCAGCAGCTGCCACAGCTTCAGCTTTTCGTTTATACATATAAAGAATCTTGAATTTTAGGCTGCTTCATTCTACGTGATCATGATCAAACCGTATTTGAACCGGCAATAACTAATTTAATATATTTCTAATTTTATAGGTTATATATATAATCATGAAAATTTAAAGATAAAGCTTTATAAAATATTAGGGTTAAGGGGCAAAATTACCTTTAAATTTTTCTTAAAAGTGCACCCACCACCGTAAACTTTTTTTTAGAGTAAAAGTAACCATGAACTTTTAAAAATTGTGCAAAAGTAACCATGAACTTTTAAAAAAGGCGCAAAAGTGACACCACATCTAATGGCCGTTTAGTCAAAAGTTTTTAAGGGGCAAAAATACCCATAAACTTTTCTCAAAAGTGCACTCACCACCATAAACTTTTTTTTGGTGCAAAAATAGCCATAAACTTTCAAAAATGGGGCAAAAGTGACGGTTATCTTACTAGGTTTAAATATAATCTTTTGATTGTTTTAAGTCCAGGAAAAAACACATCGACTTGTCCACCATGATTTTTCCAAGCCAAAAATTGAAAAATCCATCTCCAATGAAAATGACATCGCTATCCTGCTCTCACCGACGTGCAATAAATGGAATTGTTGAAATCCTTCCCCATCAACAATTTTGACAGCTGCATTTACGACACCATTGATATCAACAATTCCATTTACGGTATGTCGGTGAGAGCAGGATGATGACGTCATTGTCATTGAAGATCAGTTTTTCAATTTTTTGTTTGGAAAAATTATGGAGGATAAGTCGAGGTGCTATTTTCCTGGACTTAGAATAATCAAAAGATGACATTTGAACACGATAAGAGAACCGTCACTTTTGCCCCATTTTTGAAAGTTTATGGCTACTTTTGCACCAAAAAAAAAGTTTATGATGGTAAGTGCACTTTTGAGAAAAGTTTATGGGTATTTTTACCCCTTAAAAACTTTTGAGTAAACAGCCGTTAACGGTAGTGTCACTTTTGCCCCTTTTTTAAAAGTTCATAGTTACTTTTACACCATTTTTAAAAATTTATGGTTACTTTTGCATAAAAAAAAAAAATTTGATGGTGGTGGGTGCATATTTTAGAAAAGTTTAAAGTTAGTTTTGCCCCTTAACCCAAAATATTATTTAGGAAATTAAATTTTATACTAATTTATTAGTGTAAAAAATTCAAAAGCAAAAATGCGAGAGGTTGTCATTTCAAAAACAAAAATGTTATATATATTTTCAAAAATATAATTAAAAATTCATAAATATTTTCTTATTTAAAATAAAGAGAAAATAATTAAGATATAATATTCATGTAATGTATATAGTTTTGGTTGTGGATATAAACTCAACCGCACTAACTCCGCATTAACTAAAGTTAATGCTATTAAACTCATCAAATCATATATATATAGAGAGATTGAAAACCACGATTCAAAACAATGTGTATGAAAATCAAAATTAAATCAAACTATAACTATAAGAACTAATAAAAGTATTAATCCTTATATATTTATTAAGTTTAATTTCTATATCCATTGTTACATCAGAGTAGCATTTTCAAATGTTAATTGTCGGGTTTTAAAATAAAAATTAATTACCTCATTCTTTGCCTCGCATGTATCCTACATCTGACAAGGGACAACTAGCTATCTCAAAAATATTACCCGCTTCTAGGAGATATATTCACCTAATTTGATTAGATTAAGGAAATAAATTAAGTTAATTAATATGACATGTATTTTCTAAAAGACCCTGATCATTTTCCTTGATTCCTTCCTTCACTCTCCTCCTTAATTATTGTTGAGGGAGTATCAATCGGGATAAATTAGAAAAAGATTAATAAATATAAAAACCAGATCTTATATTTAGAATCAAGATCAACATATATTAACTATTAAGCCTGGGGGAGTATTATATAATAAATAGGTATATAGATGACACCAAATTGGTACATTGTGTAACCAATGTATTAAAACTCGGATCGGGTATTGAATCGGTTGGGGTACTAGGTTAAGGGTCAGTGGGTCAGACCGGGGCCAAACCGGAGCTCAACCCGGGCCAAACCGGTGAGAAATTGAAAATTTTAGACTTATTAGTATGCAATTCTAAAGGAAAAATTAAAAAAATTGATTTTTAAAAAAATTAAAAAACCCAGACCGGACCGGGTCACCAGACCAAACTGGTCTGATGCTCAGTACGGCGGTTCCCGGGCCAGACCGGCCGGTCTGGTCCGGGTATGGGAACCTTGTGTGTAACTAAATATTTGGCATGTCTAGATTTCTCTGTTATTTTTCGTGCAGATTGGGCTATGCTTGTTTATGGGCCTTTAAAACATAGACTGGTTTTTCACTAAAAATTAAATTTGTATCCTTTCAATTGTAGTCCTTTAAGATGGGCTGAATTAGTATTGGTTCAGAGGCCTGGTCCACTCAAAGGATGCTGGCAACAGCCGCTTTTTTTCTTTTTTCTTTTTTTGGTAAGCATTCATGGTTTGGACATTCATTTTCTGTTTGCTTTTACCTTTTTCACTTCTTAAATACTCCTCCTGCCCTTGATATAAGATATATTTAGGAAGTTAATCTAAGTCTTAAATATAAGATATTATTTTTATATTTATCATTTTTTCCTTAATTTATCCCTATTGATGTTCATTCAATCATAATCAAGGAGGAAAGAAAATAAGCGGGAAATTAAGAAAGATGACTATGGTGTTTTAGAAAATACATGCAATCTTAACCAACTCAACTAATTTCCTTAATCTAATCAAATTAGCTAAATATGTCTACTAATAAGGAGTGGAGGAGTATATAAACAAAAAACACTCTCTCCCTCTCTTGTGCCCCACCTTTTTCACTTCTCCATTCTCCTTCTCTTTTTTGGTCACCCTTTTCATTCCATCCTCCCAGTGATTCTCGTTGAATCCCGTCACTTCAATCCTCCCAGTAACTGTCTGTGATTGACTATTATATTTGTTGTTAACGTTGGCTTTATGTTTGTTCAGATGAGTAATGGGTTACGAGAAAAGAAAATGTCATTTGAATTTGCTTTCTGATTGAGAGAACACAGAACTATTAGCAGGATGGTTGTGATGGAAATGAACAAACAGTACTATTGATTTCTTTATGCAGGGGGCTTAAGATTTTTTTTTTCATATTATCATCTAGAGTATCCAGCTCTGAGTTCGTGATTGCCTCTCCCAATACAAATGTCTCCTCTGAATCGTATACTCAAGACTCAAAAGGATCTAATAGGGCTTTATGTAATACCCCGAATTTGAGACTTGAGGCTAGAGAATAAGCCTGAAATAAGTGGACTGCTAAGCCCTGGTTTAGTAGGATCCCAAATTGCGATTAAGGGATAATGACTCCAAAAGAGGATGTGATTAGTGATAAATGAACCCTTTTGGAGAATCTAATGTGATTTGATATTTGGATGTGATTCGTATGTGTTGTGAGCAGTGCCAAAACCCTGTATTTAAGCTCAATTGTAGATTAACATCTAAATTAACTTAAAATAAAGGGAGGGCGCATATTGTGGCTAAATGGAAAGATGTGAAGTGTTGTTGGTGATTCAGTGAGAATTGCCACAATCAGGGGCAAAACGGTAAAGTTACCAACCAATTGATCGGTTACCGAAGAGGAAGCTCATTGGTAACTCAAAGATCAATGGTTGTGATCATTGTGATGAGATTATGATGGGTGGAATCCCATGTGTGTGAGTCCATGTGTGCCCAAAAAGATGAAACAAGATTGTGACACAGCACTTTTTGGACCCTTGGATCTTGGTCAAAGTGTCAACACTCATTTTCCTCTCTTCTCTCTCTATTAGGTCGGTTTTGGGCACCAAAAATGCAGCCCATCTTCATCATCTTCAACTCTTCTCTCTCTCTTACAACCTCCATTGTCATCCAAAGAGGAGGAGGAAAGGGAAAAAACAATGTGAGTTTTGGTTAGTTTATGGTCCTGTTTAGCTTAAACACTCTTCTATAATATTGTTCATAGTGATGAGAGCTTCATCTCTATAGTTTTAGATTTGTGAAAGGAGGTGTTTACTAACTTGAGGAAAATTGGGAAGATGGAGAATCAAGATATTGGTATTGGAAAGGGGAAGAGGTGAGTATTTGATGACTTTTGGCCTAACTATTGTAGTTATTGGTTGAGTATTGTGAATTGTGGAATTTGACCTGATTTGTGTGTAATTTTGGAAATGATGAATTGCCTTGTGTATTGTGGTGCAATTGGTGTTTTGTTATGTGATATGATCATTAGAATTGGTTTGGATTGGTTTGGAACATTAAATGGAAAGTTTGAAAAATCTGTCCCTTGAAACTCTGTTCTGGGCAGTTTATTTGTGTGGAAGTTTTAAAAGAACAAGTGGTATCTAAAAATTTTGAAATTTTCCAATCTTAAAGTTCACATCTAAAGCTTCAAAATGGACAAATAATTTGTTCCATTTCGTTTTGTGAGCTGGGAGATATGACTGTCCAAAGTTTGATGTCAAAACTGGATTTTGTTTTGGGTCAGTATTAGATTTTGGAAAATTCTGTATTTTTGTTGTGATTTCTAGTAATGGTCCATATTTTTCCTATAAATAGGACTTAAACAATGTTGTCTATTTCTCTATGTGTAGCCTTATACAACGTATTAACGTCATCCAACCAATTTTTTTTCCATAACAGTCAGTTGCTGCTTGTTGTGAGAAATAGTTTAATTAAGTATTGCAATTAAATATTGTAAAGAATGCTATCATTTGTAGATAATTAATTATGTAATTGTTGGAATGTGCTGTAAGGCTATATACAGCATTATTCTATTTTGGTTAGTTAGAGGTTAGGGCATTATATATAGGTAGTGGCCTGTGACTTTAAGAGATAGACTCTTTAATGTAATGTATTTTCCAGTTTTATCAATAAAGAGGGAAATAGTTGTTTTCCAATGTTATGTGTTCAGCCGTTCAGGTGTAGAGTTTAAGGGGTGGCTTCATGATACCAGAGCCAATGGTCCAATCCATTAAAACCAAGAAAGCCCAAGATACCAAACCCAACCCACTCCGCCGTTCAGCTCCTATGGAAAACGCCATAATCATGTTTTCTTTAATTCTTTCATTGTTTCTGCTTGGTACCCATCCTGACCACTTGATTTCACACAATCACCGCCGTGATGCGCTGATCCACCGAATCTACTGTGAAACCCAAGGTGTAAGTCGTAGGGTTTGCCAGTCTTCTTAATTCTTCGAAGGAGCACAAGATTCCCTGATCAATCTATATCTTCCATGGCGTGTTTCACCGATTTTGCATCTCTCTGGCTTGCTCAGCGGTGGGGTAACTGATTTACTGTCCATCTTGTCATTTTCGCAATCTTTTTCCCACCACCGATATGCCTTCTTCACAAATCTTCCGTGTCAAAGCATTGGATCTTGCCTTTTTTTGTTTTGAAACATCATAGTTCTGATCGGCAAGAATCTGTTACAGTGACGCTTCAGCAAGAACAATTCATAATTCCGTTCTTGGCTATACCAACGATTTTGCACCATCGTTCTTACTCCGGCGAGTATCTCACTACCGTTAGGACTCAGCACACACAAGGTGACTATCTTTTTCCAGACACCTTGTAAGTTTTTGGTACTCCTGATCCTTCTCCTCTTCTTGGTAACTGATCTTATCTAAGCTCTAATGGCCACCGAGAAACCTACTGCCGAGACTCTACCTTTTTCACACCCACTTTACCTTCACCCATCAGACACTCAGGGAACCTCCATCATCAGCCACGTTCTAATTGGCACTGAAAACTACACTGTTTGGAGTCGTGCCATGCGAATTGTTTTGTTAGGAAAGAACAAGCTGGGTTTTGTGACTGGGACTTGCACAAAAGAATCTAAGGATACTGCATTATGTGATCAGTGGGAGAGGCGTAACGCTATGGTCCTCTCATGGCTGGTGAATTCGGTCTCCAAGGAATTGGCTGCTGGAGTTGTATTTTTTCAGAGTGCACAGAAGGTCTGGACTGATCTAAAAGAATGGTTTGATAAGAAGAATGGAGCCCGAATCTTTGCTTTACATAGAGAGAGAGATTGCTTCTCTGAGGTAGGGGATTGCTTCTTTCTCCACTTATTTCTCCAAATTGAAGGAACTATGGGAGGAGAGTCAGCTTTAATCACACTTCCTGATTGCACATGCTCAACTACGAAGGCTTATACTGACATGATGCAAGAACAAAAACTATTACAGTTTTTAATGGGACTCCATGAATCCTATCACCAAGCTAGAAGTTAGACTTTGATGATGACCCCTTTACCTGCTGTTAATGAGGCCTATGGTATGCTAATCCAAGATGAAATGCAGAAGTCCATAATTGACCAAGACCGAGCCCATCCCATAGAAGGCATTGTAATGGCAGCTCGTGGTTGTGGCCAAGGCAGGGGCAGAGGACGCACAGATAATAGCATAGAATGTGCCCACTGCAATAAAAAGGAGCATCTTCGTGAAAACTACTACCAGCTCGTTGGATATGCACCCAATTTTAGAGGCACCAAGGGTAGGGTTAACAAAGAACCTACAACTATAAATGGAGGTATGACCACATCTCAAGAGCTAGAAGCACACATGAATGTTGGCAACACAATGGGACCAACATTTACCCAAGCTCAATACGAAAAGCTCCTGGTACTTCTACAAAAGGATGCTAAACCTACTGTTCATGCACTTACTGGTATAGGTTTTACTATTCCTATAACTTGTTCTATATTATCTGATAATTGGATATTAGACTCAGGTGCAACCATTCATATGGTAGGAGACCTAAGCCCCTATTAGATAGCTATAAGACATATAATGGTCCAATTAAATCCATAAAGATCCCTGATGGTAGACATGTAGCAGTAACTCATATAGGTAATGTAAATATTGTAGATGAACTCTGGTTAAACGATGTTCTATATGCTCCAGACTTAAAATTCAATGTAATTTCCATATCAAAATTCACCTTGGAAAATAAATGTATGGTTGCCTTTTTCCCTAATCTTTGCCTAATGAAGGACCTTCAGGGTGGGAAGATGAGCCTAACTAGTAAGCTAGGTGGTGGTTTATACATCTTAAAAGCATCAAAGAATTCTCATTCTATTAATGCCAATGTCACCCAAAGTAGTATTCAGAAATTGAGTTCTAATGATGTGTTTTTGTGGCATAGGAGGCTAGGGCATGTGCCACTTTCTATCATGTGATATTTGGATTTTGTAATTGATGATTCAAATTCTATCAATAAAGTTTGTGACATATGTGTTCAGTAGAAACAAACTAAGTTTCCTTTTTCCCCTAGTTGTATTAAACTCAAAAATGTTTTGAATTGATTTACCTCGATGTGTGGGGTCCATATAGAACTCCAACATATCCAGATTTTCAATATTTTCTTTCTATAATGGATGATTTCTCGCGAGCTACATGGATTTTTCTCATGCGTAACAAAAATGAGGCTGTAACACATATTAAGAATTTTGTTGCTTATGTTTTAACTCAATTTCACACATAAATTAAGTGTATTCATAGTGATAATGGATCTGAATTTTTGAATAATGAGCTAAAGGTGTATTTGCAACACAAGGGGATGATCCATGAGACCTCATGCCCCTATACTCCTGAGCAAAATGTAGTAGAACGTAAACATAGAACCATTATGCAGATTACTAGAGGGTTACTATTACAATTAGGGGTTCCAATTATATATTGGGGGGAATGTGTTCATATGGCTGCTCATTTAGTCAATAGAATTCCATCTAAAGTCCTTGGTTTTAAAACTCCTTATGAAAGGGTATATGGCACCAAAGCTGATATCTCACATCTTAAAGTATTTGGTTCCTTGGTGTATGCTACAAATTTGAAAACTGTTGATAAACTTAATTCTAGAGCAATTCCATGCATATTTCTAGGATATCCTGATCATACAAAAGGCTATTTGGTTCTTGATTTACACCGCAGGACAATATTTGTTAGCCGTCATGTTAACTTTGTGGAAAATCGTTTCACTTTCATGGACATGCCGAATGATAGTCAACAGAGTATGAACCAACACTTAAAAGAAATGTTATGGTTTGAACCAAAACAAATGCAGGTAAATAATAGATTATTTCATATGTCTGAAAATTATAATACTGATTCTGTTCCTCAAAGATTATATAGCAGCAATTCACCTGCCGAATATGAGGAGCATGTACACGAAAGTATAGATGATCCACAAACATCTACTCACTCACGGCCAATAAGGGAAAGGAGGCCTCCAATCTGGTCCAATGACTATGTATGCTCTCTTTTATCCCCTGAAACACTCCAAAAATAGCAAGGTACATGGGCCTATCCTATTCAAGATTATATTGCAGATGATGATGTTTCATCAGATTACTTAAGCTTCCTTTGTGCTATTGATTCTATGACTGAGCCCAATAATTATGAAGAGGCTATTAAAAATGATGAATGTATTAAGGCAATGAGGGCAGAAATGCAAGCTCTTGAAAACAATAAAACATGGGATTTAGTTTCTTTACCTAAAGGAAAGAAAGCTATAGGATGCAAGTTAAGTACAACTCTGATGGTAGCATAGATAAATATAAAACTAGGTTAATAGCTAAAGGATACAATCAAAGGGAAGGGATAGATTACCATGACACTCTCTCTGGTTGTTAAAATGCTCACCATCCGAATTGTATTAAAGTTGGATGCATTATATAAATGGAATTTATATCATATGGATGTACATAATGCCTTTCTGCTTGGAGATCTTCATGAAGAGGTCTATATGAAAATCCCACAGGGATTTAATAGAAAGGGGGAGCACTTAGTGTGCAAATTAAAGAAATCACTATATGGCTTGAAACAAGCCTCTAGGCAATAGAACAAGAAATTGTCATCAGCCTTACTCTGAGGAGGTTTTAGACAAAGTTTACTATTCCCTATTTACTAAAGAATATGAAGATGGTTTGGTATTGATATTAGTTTATGTAGATGATTTGCTAGTGACAGGAAGTTCTGAAAAGGGAATTGAACATGCTAAACAGTTTCTGCATAGTAATTTTAAAATAAAAGACCTTAGAATAATGAAGTATTTTCTGGGAATTAAAGTGGCTAAGTCTGAAAAGGGAATAAATTATCTCAAAGAAAATATACCCTAGATTTACTTTCTGATATAGGATTAAGTGGATGTAAGTCACGCGCAGTTCTTATGGCTTCAACTTTGAAGCTTTTGCCATTTGACAACAAGAGGAACAAAGAAACAGAACTGCTGCAGAATCCAGAATGATACGGAAAATTGATTGGTAAGTTAATTTATTTAACTATGACCAGGCCTGACATCTCATTTTCTGTGCAAACTTTAAGCCAATTCATGCAGAATCCAACTAAAACACACATGGCAGCGGCAATGGGAGTTGTCAAATATCTAAAAGGAACTCCAGGAAAGAGGATATTCATTAGCTCCCAAGGGAATTTACAACTAGAATGTTACTATGATGCTGACTGGGCCTCATGTGGCATAATGAAGCGATCAGTGATTGGCTATTTGCTGAAACTTGGAGGCTCGTTGGTGATATGGAAGACAAAGAAGCAAAGCACAGTGTTGAAATCATCAGCTGAGGCAGAATATAGGGCACTTAGCATGGCAGTTTCAGAAGTTATCTGGACATTGGGGTTGCTGAAAGATTTGAAAGTCATTCACAACAGCCTAGTGAATGTGTATTGTGATAACAAAGCTGCAATACATATAGCAGCCAATCCAATTTTCCATGAAAGAACCAAACACATAGAAATAGATTGTCACTTCATTAGAAAAAAGTGGCAGTTAAAGCAGATTGACTTGAAACATGTGAAGTTAGCTTACCCCCGAGCCTTGAAAAATTGTAATTTTCCTGACCCCAAGCCCTTTAGGGTCGGCCCTGTTAGGCCCTGGCCCATCAAGGGCCGACCCTGATTCCCAGCTCTAGATAGAGTACACCAAAGCCTGTACAATAAAAATTTCTTGTATTATTTTACCAAAAGAAATTTGCGTACAATGGAGTGACAGCATAACATTCCATATGAAACTACACTATGAAGCATGGACAGGAATATGCATTTATAGACTCTAAACTCGTAGATTTGAGATGCATAAATTTAGGTAGAATGCGAACAGAGCATAAAATTTCAACTTTACAGCGAACAAAGCTAAAGCATAAACAATAAAAGCGAAATTCACTTAAAGAGCAACTGCTATATATGAATACATGAAAATGATGAACATAAACTTACCATAACAACAAATTTCAAATTCTAAGGTGGAGCACAGAACAAGGTCGGCAGAAGAATAAGGGTGAGAACCGAAAGCAGTATGAGTATGAGATCCAATTTCACGCGGCCGAGATGTGATTCGTGAACCTTGCTCTGGTTCTCAAGTTATAGGATTTCGAGGGGAGAGTCGCCGGGATTTTATTATTTGGGGGTGCGGGGATGTCGATGATGCCTGAGGAAAGAATATGGATTTAGCGGTAGAGACAGAGAGGGATTTCAAACAAATAATTTGTTTTAAAATTGAGTTTATTTTTAAATTTAAAAGCATTTTTCTTTTTCATAATCAAGAACAGTCCAAGAAAGAAGATTCTTTAAAAACAATGGTCATGTTTGTTTTAACGATCAGATTGCTTATAAGCTATTTTTCACTTAAATCGAGATATAACTCATCTCACATACTTACTTCGTATACCGTAAATCACGATTGAAAAGCTGATTTTAAGCATTCTAATCGCTAATCCAAACGAGCAAAATATACTCCATCATAAGCATATATTTGGTTTTTTTCTTTACCTGATAAGCATATATTTGGTGAAAGAAAGATTTTTCGAAGGAAAAAGAATCACATAATTAAGCGCGATCAAAGAAAGAGAGTTCTTTATATATTTGGTGAAAGAAAGATTTTTCGAAGGAAAAAAATCACACTCCCATTTACAATATTTCAAAAAACAAAAAAATCTATCATAATCCCTGAAACTGATATTCTTACCTCAATTTTTATATTTGTTATCACCTTCGTTTTAATAATCTTTTATTGTAATCATTTACCTAAATATTCCTGTTGATTTTTTTTTTTTTTTTTTGCCAACATATATATTCCTGTTGATTAAATTAAGATTTTAAATTATTATGTTATGAGGTATTTTTTTACTTATCTTTTTTTTTTTCTTTTTGCCAGAGAGGTATTTTTAACTAATCATCAAATATACAATTTTTTTAATCAAGACGAAGATAGATTTTTGACAGTTAGATGGTAAAATGTCTTTTTCTTTTGGTCTAAATAAAATGTCTTATATATGATAAGAAAAAAGTCACCTAAAATTAAATGTTTAATATTTTACTTTATCAAAGTCATACCCTTTTGGATTTTTCTTTTTTTATAAAAAGGCCAAATAATATTAAAAGCAAACATTAAAGTACATCATAAAGACAATATCAAAAGAAACAAGGAAGGAAGGTTAGTAAATACAGATGAAGAAGAAGTCACCATTGCTACATCTACATCTACATGGAGAGAAAGAAATAAAGAGAGAAATGACATCTTTTAAGACAATATTTGTTTTTCTTTGCACATAGCTAGCCACTTAACAAATTGTTTGATTGATATCAAAAGCTGTAATGATAAAGTCCCTTGAGAGAATAAAAGAGATTTAGTAATCTAGGAAAGAGTGGATTAAAGACACTTATAATTAAACGAATGGTCCTTTTCTTGTCTTTGAATCCACTGAAAGTGCTCCAGAGGTTGACCTCGAAAGTATATCCAAGTATAGCATAGAGAAACACAACGGCAACGGCTTTTAACTCTATGTAATATAATGTTCCAACCAGAATTATTAAAAACTGGATTCATAGGCCGCACATAGTTTCTAGGGGCCTCAATTGAGTTAGCCTGATTATAAGAGCAGGCTAGATTAGAGAAGGATAAAAGACTCTTGATCTCTTGTACAAGAGCAAGAGGATTTGATGTAATATTCTCGTCCAAGACAATGTTTCTCTTCCTCCATATAACATTTATGAGAATTATAATGCCCTTCAAAGGAGATAAATGATTATCTTGATACAAACTAGAAAGAATATCCTTCAGCCACTACTGAAATTGTAGAATGCTCGGGTTGTCAAATTTTATCTGGAAACATTCAAACCAAACTGCTTTGAAAAATGGACAGAGATAAAATAAATGTTCCAAAGTCTCCTCTTGATGACAACCAAATAAACATAACCCTTGAACAATAAGATGATGATGTCTAGGAATGTCACATGAAGGCACATCCTTATGCAGCAATTTCCAAATAAACAAAATTGTATTTGGGAGGGAGAGAAATACACCACAAGAATGTCCAAAAAGGATCATAAACCCCATTATAAGATTGCCTCAAGCTCAAAGAGCATCCATCCTTACCAGTATAAACACCAAACTTGTTCCCAGCCGATATAAACACCAAACTTGTTCCCTTTCGGTTTTTTTATATTTTACGAATAATAAACGGGGCTCTTGTTCTTTGTTCCCTTATTTTAATGATACAAAATTATATTATATTTAGTTCGGCATTTCTTTATGTTCACCTTTCTCTATTACTTATTTTCCTTATCATCCAACATTTTTTTTTTTGAAGTCTTTCCTGCGCACGTGTAATTTACTTTTCCCGAAGTTATAAACCTCATGCATTTATATGTGTGTGTGTATTAAAAATAGAAGACAATCATCTATATTTCATCTCGTAGGGTTATCGGAAAAATTTGGTTTGGGAAAAATGCTGCTCTCATAGAAGCAAAACTCGCACTATATCTACATTTGTATTGCTTCTGGTTTTATTCTCTAGTAATGAAAAGATCATAAGAGATAAGTCTTTACTTGATCCGTTAGATTCTCAAAGAAACTGAATAAAACCAGGCAAGCCCATAGCTTCTATTTGATCAGAGATTAGCATTAAATCTCATTGGGTGCTGTAAGCTGCTAGAGTTCTGCCGTGTTCTGTGTAGAAAGATACTGGCTTTTCTAAATCAGGGTCACAGAATCACAATCATCTTCAATTCTTGCAGCATAAAAAATGATTATAATCCCTTCCATTAGCAGTAATCACACAAACTGCTAACAAGTTGGCTTTACAGTTTTACTCTGCCTCGGCTGTAGGACTGGCCGTTTCCAGCAGCGACGGCCTAAGGAGGACGTATAAAGCCGGACCCAGAAATGGTAACAGCGACAGAGGAAGAAGCCAAGAACCTTTGTCAACCCTGCAAATAGAAGCTAGCATTAATGCTTATGCTTGATCAAAAGTCTATTTAGTTACATCTTGGTGTGAAACAGTAAACACTTGCATAGTAACATACCATTTCCGAGCAGCCATGTCATTGTAAACCCAAAATGGTGCAAATGAAGAAAGCAGAATAAAATCAATGGACATAATATGGATCTGCAACAAGAAATCCCAGTGTTACTGGTTTTGCTCCCAACAGATATTGTGTAATTACAAAAATAAAAGGGATGTATAAATGTAAATGAAGCGAACATTTTCAAAAGAAAATATACTGATTATGAACTGTGTTTAGTTTCACCGTAGCTCCAGGAGAATAGTAACCATTGATCAAACTGCATGATTTTAGAATTAATCAGAGATACAAGCATTGCAAAATTGGGAAGCCCATATGGAAGCAGGTCCTCTCTGATTAATATGACTGACCCATAGAGTTTAATGGTAATTTACGGAAATAACCCAAAGTTATCCATTTCATAATTAGTTGTAGGGAAGCTAATTTCTGTTGACAGAAAAAGCAAATGAACTTACAAATTTGCTTCCCCTGAAGTACTGATAAAATTCTTTCCAGACTGCCCCACCAGCTAAACCTGCATATATGATGATGGCTAGCCCTGCAGCAAGTGATATCTGAAGTGTAATTGAGTTAAGCCACATACTCAACAACAAAAATAACCACATACCCAACAACAAAAATAAAATTAAGACTTTAAAATGAATCCTTCAACTATAAGTCATGTAGGGGTTAACAATCTAGAAATAAAATGTCGAATATGGGTCACAATCATAATGAAGGTTGCAGTATTTAGGTCATGTCTTATAAACACTAACCAAGAATTGAATGATCTTGCATTTGTTGTGTCTTTAAATGAAAGAGAAATGGTGCTTTAGGTCAAAACACCCCATCCACACAGGAGGCTAGCATTATATGTATATATATACACGTGTGCCCGTGTGCTCGTACATATATGATACAAGGGCTCTTTGAACATAACTATTTCATGTCTTCACCCAAATTAAGCATGCAACAACAACGGGGGCAGTGGTTTTGTCTTAGGCTGGAATCTGAACTGAAATAAATAGCCATTGGCACACATAATCAGATTATAACAAAGCCCACTTGTCACACTGGATAAGTTAGATTGCAAGCTCAAGTGAAAGTTTGCACTCACCCCAGCAGTTACTTTTGATTCCAGAACATTCAACGGCAAGGTTCTTAGCTCACTTTCTTCAACAGGAGGTGGTGGTGGTTTCCAAAGTACAAAATAGGGAAGAAGAGCATATGCACCACCAAAACATGAAACTACTAGAAAGGGCCAAACAGAAATTTTGCTTTTTGAGCTGCAAAAAACAACAGATCAAAGAAAATCAGCTCCAGGATTGTTGAACAGTAGGAAAAATATGAAATAAAAGATTTATCACTCTTCAGATGAAATGACTACATTATAATATCTGTTGTTGCAGTGGCACTGCTGCATATGGTAGGCATGCAGAACTCATTATAAATTTTGTTAAACAAGAAGGAGAGATAAGAATATGGAGTTGAAAGTTGAAACCCATTAGTGGCTGCCAGTGTACTACTTTTGCCAATGAACTAAGACAGAAACGTGAACAGAAGAATTCATCATTTGAAAAGGGATTCAACAAATTGAATCAAACAAATCATATATACCATCCATTTATCTAATAAATTTCACCAGAACACAAGAAAATGGATGTATGATACCGAAACATCATCAGTGAAAGAAAGAAGCGGAGTTTACCTTCTTCCCGTAGGAAGCAGCATCATGCTATACACCAAAGGCCACAAGCCCATTAGGTACCACAATGATACAATCACTTCATTCATTCTAAAACCATCATCTCCTATCAAATTCAGGAGTTTTTTCAAGAAGTACATATCCAGTGTCTGGGGGGGAAATGATAAAGATAAGTCAGAGGTATAAAAATTCAACAGTTAATAAAGATGAGAAATTCGAATTTAAACTCCATATCTCATCGAATAATCTTATAAATGAGTTTAAAAGTAAACGAAGATTAGAATACCTATTTAACCAATGCTCCCCAAAAATGTAGAATGACTAACAAAGAATTGGTATTCGAATTATACGATTGTACACTAACACTTCGGTAATTGTAAGTAACAAACATAATTACAATTGAATTTACCGGGGTCTGGTTTGGAGCGAGAAAGGAAACGTAGTATATGAGACCACCCCACAAGATGAAAAGCAAAATGGACGTAGTCCAATCCCTTTCTTCCCCGCCATTTCCGTTCCCGCCAAGCTTACTTTCTTTCTTCAATTCAGGATCCTCTAAATCCTGACGGTTCAAGGAACTGTGACAGATTAAAATACGACCCTTGCCTGGAAACGAAGATAGCGAGGTTTTAACATCAAGAGATTTGAATACACTAAGCGATGCTGCTGCTGTTGATGTAAATGGAAGAATTCTGAGTTGAGGATTGTGAATTTGAAGTGGAATTTTCGATTTTGGTATGTTATGAGAAATAGACGGTGAAGTAGAGAAGTTGCAGGAGATGAGATTGGCTTTAGCTATCATAGTTGTGAACTTGGAAGAGACTGAACGATTCGGCTTCTGGCTCAATATGGGCCCTCCAATTGTTGAAACGCTGCAATGTCCTGCAACTATGTCATTCTAATAAGCCAGTTGACCACGAAGATTGAGAGAGCTTGAAGAATGAAGAAGATTGGGAGAGACCCGACCGAACAGAGCCACGACTGAAGCTGGAGAGTGGCAGTGGATTAGGCCTAGCAGCTTAGCTTCCAACCACTAGAGCCGGGAAAACGGGCCCGGCCCTTTTAGGCCCTGGCCCTTCAAAGGCCGGGCTTGTAAATTGTAGCCTTAAAAGGAAGTCGGGCCTAAAAGGACCGGTCCTGTAGGGCCTCGGGCTTAAAAGGGCCGGCCCTGGAGGGCCTCGGGCCGGCCCTTTAGGCCCGTTTATTTTTTATTTTTTTTACTTGGAAAGGAACCATGTTACATTTTTGAATTACCTTATTGAATCTATATATCACTCTGTCCTCATATTGTATAGAGTATACTTTTTGAGTATATTGTTTTGTCTAATTGAATCATATTGTGATTTTTGAGTATATTGTTTTGCCTATTTAAACTAAAATCATATTATATACTATTCTGCCTGATAGAGTATGATATTTTATGGAGGTTGTGATTATTTGACTACTTGAACCTACTGCTCAAAGTGAAATACAATCAAATGTCCTTGAAATTGATGATAGTCGCGAAGAAGGTGAAAATGATAGTTGTCATACTCATGTTGTTTAGAGGTTAGAGCATTTAGCTTCTTACCTTCTTATACTTTGGCCTTTGTGTGAGTTATTTATGGACATAATTTTACCTTTGATTATACATTAGTAACTGTGTTTGTTTGTTACAAGAGACGTGTTATTTAAACCTTAATGTTGACAACATTTATGTATTAAATTAGAACTTTAATCGTTGTTATTTACTAATTATATCTCTCTGGGGAAAATACGTAGGAAAAATAGTTAAATATTGTGAAAAGGATTTTCCGGCCCTGCGGGCCGGCCCTGGCCCTGATGCTCTCGGGCCGGGCTTTGAAAAACTGTAATTTTTCTGACCCGAGCCCTTTAGGGCCGGCCCTGTTAGGCCCTGGCCCGTCAAGGGCCAGCCCTGTAGGGCCGGGCCAGCCCTGATTCCCAGCTCTACCAACCACAAACGAAACGAAACGCACAGCATTATGAACTTTTGTTTTCTTTTGAAAAACTGAATACTACTCCTATTAAAAAATAATAATAACCGCAAACGCATCGAGAAACCCAAATAGTCTGTTCTCTCTCATCACCAACCATGTCCGAAAAAAGATGGGCAATTATCAAAGTTGCAATAATTCCTTGTAATCCTATGAGACTAATTCGCAAGCTGATGAGCGATGTGGAAATTGTTGGTGTTTGGAGCAGTGATAAAAAAATGGTTTTTCTTATTTAATTTTTTGTAATCGTATTTTTGATAAAAATCAGATTTTGTAATGTGATTTATGTTTAAATTAAGGATATGAAACCGGACCGGTCACTGAACCGATTGGGATACTGGGTCAAGGGTCAATTGGTCATATCGGAGTCAAACCGGGGTTAAACCGGTGAGGAAGGGAAGATTTTAGAATTATTTATATGAAATTTTGAATAAAATATTAAAAAAATTAAAAAAACCCATCAAACCGTGAGAAAATCGGTCAAACCGGGGTCAGTAGCCAGATCGGACTAGTCGGACCGTCGGTCAGACGGTTTCATGGTCAGATCGGTCGGTCCGGTCCGAGCCTGAGAATAATAGTTTAGATTGACGATTGTATAAATGATTTTTGTAAAAATAAGTGAGTGTTTGGATTAGTTTAAATATAAATGACTTTTGTGATAATGGTAAGAAATGATGAGTGGAAAAATATTTTAAAATTACTTTAAAAATATTAGGTATAACTGAAAAAATATTTTAAGAGGTTAAAAGCACTAAAAAATATTTTAAAGTAATTTTTGGAGTTGAAAAAGTACATTAAAGGTAAAATTGCAATCAGTCTGTTAACACATTGGGTACAACTGAAAAAATATTTTAAGGGGTTAAAAACACTAAAAAATATTTTAAACTAATTTTTGGAGTTAAAAAAGTACATTAAGGATAAAATTGCAATAAGTTTGTTAACACACTGGATACAACTGAAAAAATATTTTAAGAGGTTAAAACACTAAAATATATTTTAAAGTAATTTTTTGTGCTGAAAAAGTATATTAAGGGTAAAATTGCAATCAGTCTAATAGCACACTAAGTACAACTGGAAAAATATTTTAAGGGTTAAAAACACTAAAAAATATTTTAAAGTAATTTTTGAAGCTAAAAAAGTATATTAAGGGTAAAATTACCATCAGTCTGATAACATACTAAATACAACTAAAAAAATATTTTACTGCATATCGCACAAATTAATAAAAAAAAGCTCTGAAATGCAACTTCAATATTTCTTGCGATTTCACCATGATGTTCTCTAAAAGCCCAAATTTATTATTATTAAACCAAACACTCTTCAGTCCAAAAAAAAAAAAAAAAACCAAACACTCCATTTTTCCACCACTACAGACAAACGCACGAAAACACACCAATCGTACGAATTTTCCTACCAATTGCATTGCCAAACACGCTGATTTATCTCAATAAGCTTGGCTTATTTTTTGACCCCAAAAAAAAAAGCATGGCTTATTTCAACTTGTCATTCCCTGCAAACAATTAACCTAGCTAGCTTCGTGTGTGTTTGGTTGGGCTTATGTGTGTGTTTGGGATAGCGGTAGAAAAAATGACTTATTGTGATTCTGACTTATTAAAAATGACTTAAAAGAAAAGTGAATTTTTGATTCGTGATTTATGTTTGGATGAGCGATTGAAAACGTGTTTTTTCATAAGTCAAAACATGTTTGGATTAGCGATTGTATAAGTGCGTTTTTAAAAATAAAAAGTTGAAGGGCATTTGTATATTCTTCAAATTTTAGATAGATCATATATACGATATCCAACAGTAACATATCATCTGGGCCTGGAAGATATCTAAAATGCAAACTTGTAAATCGTAAAATGAAGTCCAAACTAGGAATGAAATTTCAGAAATTATAACAGCATAAACACATTGTGATTCACTCTATTATGCCACTAGAGCAAATAATTCCCAATCTAGAATTTCAATGGCCACAATTGTAGTACGAAGTCCAAACGTAGGTAACGTTGAGCTCAAAAAACCAAATAACTTAGGAAATTACATAATTTCACAAAAACCTATTACATAACTAATTGGGATCATAAATTCCGTACAAGTTGCTGTGTAATCATGTCACGAATGCGATTCATTCTGGTTGAAGACGTCGCAGCAACATTGGACGAGGAAGCCGCATCGTCTACAGTATTATCATCTTCCTGAGCTACATTGGCACTTTCTGCTTCGCCAAAATCAACATCACTCTGAGAATTTCTCCTAATAAAGTTATGAATGGCCATAGTTGCCACAACTAAGCGGACTTGCGTTGGGTAGGAGTATTTGCGTATTTTTTGCAATAATTCGAATCTATTCTTCCACACGCCAAAAGTCCTTTCAATAGTTGACCACAAACTTGAATGATAGTAATTGAAGGTCTTTTTAGCATTTGCCAAACCAAGACTACGCTGAAATTCTGCCAGGTGATAACGGTTACATCTGTAGGGACCAAGATACCCAACTGGTATGGGATATCCAGCGTCGACTAAGTAATATTTGCCTAATGAATGTCTCAAATCATTTTGAAGGTGTTAGATTAAGCAAAGTGCGCACAGAAAGTAATTACACTGAATGAGCTTAAAATATACTTGCAGGTGGATGAGGGAAATTCTGAGCTGGATTTGAGACAGCAGCTTCAAACACACGAGCGTCATGTGTAGATCCTTCCCAACCCGCCAACACGAACGTAAAACACATATCCCAATCGCATACAGCCATTACGTTCTGTGTTGTATAACTTTTCTCCCGATATATCTTTCCCGGTTGGGACCAGCGATCACACACTTGATGTGAGTTCTATCTATGGCTCCAATGGCATCCTTAAAGTAGGGATAATAGCGAGGATCGTGGAGGATTTTTGGGTGGCATCCTTTGAATTCGGGATCAGAGGGTTTGATATATTCTCAAGCTAGGCTAAAACAAGCCTCTAGTACCAAGTGCAATAGCCGACTGACAGTTTCCCCTGAATGCTGAAACAACTCTTGGACCATCCTATTACCGACGCCATGGCCAACTGTGAGCAAAAACATCGCAACCATTTCTTCGACCCCGACATTCTTAGAATGTTGTAACCCATGTTCGACCAATTTACTGCACAACCGGTAGAATACATGTTTTTCAACTCTAAACATGTCATGACATTGTGATTCATGCTCAGCCAAAATATCTTGGACAAATAAATGACCGGGTCGTGAACCCGTTTTACGAGGTTCTTTACATATGAAAGGAATCCAATATTGACACACTAACGCAGCTACTTGTTCATACTCTGTTATCTCTTCATCTATAAGAGCTAGTATTTGAGAGTCGTCGTCTTCTTCCTCCATCCAATTTTCCATTGCAGCTGTAACCTGTGCATTGGTTGCAAACGTATATAACATAAACATAATTCATAAAACAAACGTTGGATTAAAATATACATAATATATATCCAAAATTAGCATTGTTGGTCTATTAAAAACAAAAGACGAAGCATGCATATAATAAATACTAAACTATTTAGCCATAAAGTTCAATGCAAGGGTCGTTAACAATAAACAAAATACGAAGCATGCATATCGATAGTTGTAGATCTAAATTCGTAGCGACTCAATCAAGGGTCACAACCATATAACGCAGCCACGCAATCACGTTATCCTTCTTCCGCTTAACAAGTGAGAAAAACGTGTCCCGACTAGTCTTGTCCATGATGACCTTGAAGCAGGGGATTTAAAAGTCCTCATCTTCTTGCACTTCATCCAACTCAAGCAAGGTTGCAATAGCGGCATCAACACTCCTTGCTTGAATCTCGCTGATGGTTGTAGATCTACTCTTCGATGCTTCTGCCATAACACTAACTGCACCCGCAATCTGCTTTACCGCTGGGACCTTCTACTTCTTTTTCTTCCCGAAGAGATCAAATCGTTTCCGCTTTCCCTGACTTCCGGAATTAGTTGGACCAGATGATGCGCCTGGACCAGAGGGAGGAGTTTGGGAGGATAACCCGACGCTCGCTAGCTTATCCGTTACTCCTGTGCTAAGTGCTGGGTCAACTCCAAAATTCTCGTCCTCGCTGTCCCCTGAACCTTCCTCCTCGACCATAGTAGGTCGGTACACATCCTCTTCCTCTGCATCCTGTGTCTGTGTCTGTATGAACGACGGATTCAATTCATCCTCGCCTGTTGTCACGACGTCCTTGAATATAAGCCTCAATTCTCTTTCGTTCCTGAGGGCTGAACGGCGAAACTTTCTATACGCCGAATTCTCTTGCATACAGACAAGTAACAAAGCCATTAACTATATTACAAAAGCTGATTGAGGCAATTGAATTACTATTTTGCAACATTATAAGTTTCAGTAGGGATCACTAACCTGACATTTGCGCTGCCACCACTCGGCCGAAGCAACGACATTTCCGGTTCCAGGCTCTCGGCCCATACCAGTCTCTTTTATTAACTCATCCCAAGTCCTTAAATCCTTCCTTAACATATCAAACTTATTTTTTAACTGTTTCTTGTCATACGCTTTCCCAGTTTTCTCGTTGAATGTAGCAATAATAGCTTCCCAACCATCTTTTGAAAGAGACAACCCTCGTCGTTCTTTTTTTAAGATTTGGTCAACCATGGCGTATACAAAAATCTGAGTGGACGCATCATCCCATAACGCTCTGTCATTCATCTCTCTATGGAAAAGTTTCACTTTACATAAATGTTGATGACATATAGAAGAATCAATATCATGCAACTTTAGCCAACATAACTACATAATTCTGCAAAATACTCGTTTCCCTTTTTCTTAAACATAAAGACAATGCATGTTCATATCCTAACCGGCTCCCCTAAACTAGTTAATTACTTACCCATTTCCAAACTGCTGCACCCATGAAACTTTAATTGCTAGCTAACTCTTTGACAGCAACTAGTTAACTAAGCATGATTGTGATGTGTTTGTGTGTGTAACCAAACACCTAACCCCCATAAAAAGTCAAATGTTTTTACAATTACTGTGAGCCAGGGGCAACGAGGAAGAAATATAAATAATTACTAAAATTTTAAAATTTGTAAACAGTATGCAATAACAATATCAGTATAAAATTGGGAAGTTCGACATTACAGTGGTACTCTCTCTGGACCATCATTTGGGAAGTTTGACAAATTGCATCATTCTCAGCTTTAGCCTACAATGACTTATTTTTTGGATAAAACAATCAGTGCTTGCCTTCTTTATCTAATTCCGTTTTCTCATTCAATGTTGAAGGCTACGACATTAACCTTTACAAATACAAAAGTCTGAATAAGTATTATTGTTATAGAATCATCTTATTCATAAGAGTACTTCTCTCAAAATTTTTACCAAGAAATCAATCGGCAACATGTCTCAATTTTCTTTTCAAGAGTTTCTATCTAAATTTGGCATAACAAAAGCTGACTCCAAGCCACACTAACAAACAAGAGGGTGAAAATTATAATCGTGGTTTGATTTCTTTGAAAATACTTTATCCTTGAAACAGATTAATATTGAAAAGCTTATATCCAGATCAGAGGCTAAAACGGAACAGAAACAGATTAATCCACACAAAACCCAGTTAGCTTTCAAAAATAATTAATGCCGAAAACTAACACCCAAAAAGAAAAAAAAACCACCAGTTCAAAGCATAGAACCATACTTCAAAGACAAAATGAAAATTACCAAAATTGGCAAATTCCATACATAAACTGTATTATCTCAATGCAACAGAGTTCACCGACAAGCAAAACAGAGCACACGTATAACAGTAGCTGCCAAAAAAAAAACCAGACAGAGAGACACCGAACGAAAGGCCGATTCAAAACTCAAAACTCATCTAAAATGCAACTTGTGAAGCTTACCTTGCAAATGGAGGGAGGACCGACAGCAGTGCGCACAACAGACTCGCCGACGGACGACCGGAGGACAACTTCGCAACACTAGACTCTACACTGCCCGAAAATGCCAACAAAGAACAGATCCACCACCGTGTGTGAACTAAATGACTGAACTAACACCGCAAGACACCGTCGAAGCTCACCTCCACCAACGGTCCGGCTTAGAATGGAAATCGGAAGATTCTCGGAACTCGAACGACCAGCCACACCACCGCAACCACTAGACTCGGCTTCAACTGCTCCAACACCACGGCTTCACCATTTTCCGGCCGCCGAGCGAGAGAGGGACGAGCTTTGGAGATCCGGTCGAAAATGGTGGACGAGCTTTGGAGATCAGTAATAGTGATGTGCTTCGCTCGGTTAAGTGAAGACAGGGGGAAAACACTGATGCAATTCAAAAAGCTTCTCATTGGAGTTTATTAAAACGGGGTCTCTTTCGGGCTTTTTTTTTTTTAAAACACTGAACCAAACTCCATTAAAACGTATTGCATTTACATTTGGCCTTTTTGGTGTATAAACGGGCTTATTGGATCAAAAAAGTGATCCCAAACTCTCACTATATTTGGACAATAAGTCCTTATTACGCAAGCCGAGATAAAACTCCTCTCACATACTTACCTCGTATACCGTGAATCATGATTTATAAGCACTTATTACCCAAAAATAAGCTATTCCAAACGAGCACGAAGTAATATTGTTCTAAAAGTTTTTTTAAGTTCGATATCACCCCAAAAAGCTTTAAAACGCAGTAATTTTGTCTTATACCGTTAAAAAACTAACATTGACCGTTAAAAAATTAATATTGACTGTTAACTTTTTTAGTGTGTGTTCGGAAACTAGGAAAAAACACTTTTTTTTTTAACAAAACCTTGATTTTGTCAAATAACAGCCGAACACCCCAAATTCTGCATGATCCCTTTTTTTCAACAAAACCAAGGTTTTGTAGCAAAACCTTGGTTTCCAACAAAAGCTAATTTTTTTGCTTTTCTTGTTATGTGAGTCCCACTGCCTCTTCCTAATTGGTCCTTTTTCATTGTGGGTCCCACGCCACAAACACTCTCTCTCTTCTGTTTTTTTTTTAAAAAAAGTTTACCGTTTTTCTCAATCTTGTCCGTCACTTTGTTTTTTTAGAAGATTTTAAAATTTTAATGCTCCTTCTTATCTTTAATATAAGACCTATTTATCTAATTTAATTATATTAGAAAAAATAATTAAGTTAATTAAAATTACATATAGACAAATTTATTTCATTTTTTGTATTAATTATGAAATTTAATATTAAATAATGGATTAAGATGCATCATTTTTAATGCCTTTAGGGGTTTTTTTCTCTTATAATTTAATGTCGTTAGGTAATATTTAATGGTTTTGTTAAATTTAATTTTTTTTTTTAATTTTTCATTATTATTTTCCATCTTCCAAAACTTATTTGTACCAGACACCCTCAGGAAAAACTTGGCTGTTAAATTTGGATCTTAACCCTTAAATAATACATAAAATATAATCTTATTCTTTATATATAATTATCACAAAAGTTAATGTTCTTTTTAGTAATCTGACAATGAAAAAAACTATTCTGATCACAATATCCAAACACTCTCATTTTATCAAAACCATGGTTTTTCATAATCTATTTTCCTCATAATCTATTCTCTAAAAACTATTCTCCACTTTTTTTTTCAAAAGCTATTCTTCAAAAGTTAATCCGAACACAACCTTAATGGAAAATGGCAACATTACTTCATTAACATTTCCAGAGCAATATTGAACCTAAACAAACTTTCAGGATAACATTGCTCCCCCGTAAAAACTAACCATAGATTATTCTTGTCAACTTAGCAGCAACAGGTGGAATGTTGATTAGTTTGAATGTATAACCACCATGGTTCAAAAAACTAGACCGGACCGGCCGGTTCGACCGGTTGAACCGGGAACCGGTCCCTGGTCCGGTCCGGTTTGATCAAAAACCGGTCAGACCGGTCGAACCGGTCAGAACCGGTCGGACCGGTCAGAACCGGTTAAAACCGGTAAAACCGGTGGTCCGACCGGTTGACCCGGTTTCTTCCTCTTTTTTTTTTTTTAAATTTTTCAAATTTTTATTTTGTGTTTTTTGAGGGCAAAATGGAAAGTTGAAGACTAAAATGAAGAGAAAAATAGATAAAGAAAGAACAAATCTTAAAAAATAAAGAAAATAATGAAAAAAACTAATTAAAAAGATATAATAATTATAGGAAATGAGATATCTTTGTATAAGTATAGGTATTATAACTAATACTAATAGATTTTAAACATTTTTTTTTCTAAAAATCTTTATTTTTATCTATAGAAGTTTAAAAATATATTAATATATATTATCACTAATAAATTATAATATTTTAATATGACCGGTTATGACCGGTTCAACTACCGGTTAGACCCCGGTTGACCCATTAACCCTTGAACCTGTGCTGTGACCGGTTCATTGCCCGGTCCGGTTTTTCGTTCCTTGATAACCACATATCCAATTGCCCTCACTATCTTTAATGACACCACCATAGCCACTTGGACCATCATCAAGGACTGAAGCATCTACTTTGACCCTAACAGCATTCATAGGAAGTGCCTAAGCACTTCTTTCGAAAACTCGAGTAGGAGAAAACAAGTGGCTTCTTCTCAGCAAATTCTGGTTAGCAACTACTCTAAACATACCTGCATTAGTATTCAGGTTTTCCAAAGTGTCCTCTACATCAAACAGCTTACTACACTACTTGGAAACCTATATATCCTAAGTTCCCAACACATATCCAAATAGAACAGACCATCCCGCTTTGTTCTCCAAGTTCCATTTAATCCATTCCACACCTTGCATGGAGAAAAATCTACCCCATATATGTGGCGCTACCACTGCTTTCCAACGTTCGAAGGCATTTGAGTAGTCTCGTAGTAGGTGCATCGAATCCTTCTTAGTGGAAAAATTGCTAAAAAAAGAAAAAAATATATATCTAATTGTAAGATTTGTTACTTGAAGGAGGTAAAGGCACAAGTTCTTGATCGAACAGATGCATTTTTTTTTTTCAGTTGTATGCTACATATCTTTATTTATGTGCAAATATCTTTCTTTTTGTGCATAGTTAAAGATAGGTTACACACAACTAAAAAAGAGTCACACCACTGGAAATCAGTTGCACACCTGTCTTTGAACAAATTACTAATATCTTTAGATAACAAATTTTGCAATTTGAGGTTTTTAAATAATTTTGCCTTTTTGAAATACCATTTAGATCTGGACTCTAGTCATGTATGAATTAGAATTGACGGCATGAATTAGTGTGTTGGGAGATTCGTGAAGGAAGCTAAGTAGGGTGTTGCTATCAAGAGAATGGTTTTCAATAGGGAAGGGATAGTAGAGATGAAAAATTGATTAAAAACTGAATTGATTAAAAACTGAGTTTTTCCTACGACTATGACTACGACCCACCACCACCACCACCATAATCACGACCACCACCACCACTACTATTATTATTTTTTTTAATTTTTTAAAATGTTTAAATTGATGTGACATGTAATTAGGATTAAAATAATCTAACTTGTTATGTTTTGACTAGTTTACAATCGAGATGATGGACTAGAAGTTATGTAAGTAATTTGAATTTTTTAAAAATGTTTAAATTGATGTGGCATGTAATTAGGATTAAAATAATCTAACTTGTTAAGTACTGACTAGTTCACAATCGAGACAATGAACTAGAAGTTATGTAAGTATATATTCATTCTTTGTATTGAGCCTCAATTTAGAGGTAATAACTATCAAATTATGGTTTTGAGATAAATACTTTTATTTATTTATTTTAAACTTTACAACTTCCCACTTAACATCTACGCAGATGATCATGAAAATTGATGTGGGTATATTCCATTATAAAAAATGGGAAAAAATGGAGCATATATACAAGTATTTAACATGACCACAAATTAAACAAGTTGATTATATAGTTGTTAGATTATGTGATTCTCATAATTTCCCTTCATTCAGGTCGCAAGATTGACACTTCACAATCGTTATGGACGGCTGGAGTCAACATAATGGTTGGAATAGGGAAATTAATTATTACGAAATCCTTTGGGGGTTATCATTAACGATTCTCACACACACACACACACTAGTTTAAATTTTGATTAATTGACATGAAAAATGAATTATTAATTAAATTGGAAGATTATGTGCTTTGTAAAATATAAATCTGAGACCTTATTCCCCAATTAATTTCTCAAATGGGGATTTATAATGTGGCATATATACATGCACACATGAGGCAGAAATTTCAAAGAAAAATAGAAAGCAACTTCACAATATATAAGTTGCCCTTTCTTGAGGCAAAAGAAAACAGGTAAGCTGCTTTCATTGTATTAAATTGCCATTACAATTCTATGTTATTGTTTATACCATTGAAATATAATATTTTTTAATAAATTAAATTACATTTGTGTGACATGCATCTTGGAGATAAAATAATAAACAGACCCAATTAATCTGGGAGGGTAATTAAATTGTTCATAAAAAATTTTAAAAAAATATAGAACTGGACTATCCTTAATTAAGATTCAACAATAAAATTCAAAGTAATTGATGTTATCAAACGCCATATATTATAGATGTTATCATAAAATTTTGAAAGAAGAATATTTTCAACTGATTTAAATATTGAATGCATATTACTATTATTTATCATATTCTATAAATAATAAATAAAAATATGAAATATTAATTTCCGAAGAAATTGAGTGTGGTCAGAGATCGAATAACTTTTGCTTTGCATCGATCTGATCTGAAGTCTGCTGTTTGAACCCAATCAGTGATCTACTTATACTTATTCAGAGGGAGGGACCATAATCATTGTCAAGAATCTATATAGGAATCTATACATACATGAATACATATATTGTATGTATTTTATAAAATCCATCCTCCATTTCTTAACCAGGAAGACTTTCATCAAATTTTGTTAATCTATAAAAATCTCTTCCATTATTTTTACAGCCTACATAATCTTTTTAATTAAAGAATAAAATTACACAAATTCTTATTATCTAATTTCTTGAATTACTTACATATATAGTTTCGCCTTCATTTTAAGAGAGATTCCTGTATATTTTGAAAACAAAATATGCCTATAAATAAATATACAAATGTTAGCTAGACATATTTAAAAAAATGAATTGTGCCTTTTATATGTGTGGTTAGTTATAAATTTTACTCCCTCTAATCCTAGATGTTGGAGCTAATTATTGATATTTTAGTTTTATGAATAATATTTCAACCTACTTTGTCTTACAAATTCGTAAATTTCTTCTCAAAATATTATTATTGATCGCATATATTAAAGATGATTTTACGTCCATGAGCTTAATTAATGATTAATTGTGGTATTTAGAAAATAAATAATTTGACTAATTTTCAAAATATATATCTAATGTAAATTACTAACAAGTTCGTTAATGTGATTATCAACTTCAGCCCCGTAAAAAGTAAAACCTAAGTTCGAATCTCTAAAAATGACAATAAGGAGAAAAAACTCTTTGCATTTTAAACTAGAAGAAGCAAATTTTATATTAAATAATAAATATTGGTGGCACGTATGCCAAAATGGAGCACAATTTGTTGGGAGACCAACTTTTTTGTGGCTTTATATAAAGGAACCAGTTGCGTTGTGAATCCGTATTGTGAAGAGCCGAAAGCTCCCTTTCTCTTTGCATCTTCTCTGAAAAACTGCCCTGCTTGGTCTGCTTAAGTACTCTGCTTCTCTATCTTCATCCTCTGCTCCAAATCCAACGATCCCAAAACAAATATTACAGGCGACAGAAAATGGGAGTGCTTACTTTTATTTCAGATTTGTTCATAGTTCATGGCAGAAAAAAGAGACGCAAACCATTGCAGGTCTGGTTTATTAATTCCCATGTCTTCTTCTATAGTAGCTATTGAGTTTCATTTTCTTTCTGAACTCTGTTTTCTGGGTTTGAGTTTGTTGTTACAGACTGTTGAAATCAAGGTGAAAATGGACTGTGATGGCTGTGAAAGAAGAGTTAAAAATGCTGTCACTCGCATGAAAGGTGCAGCTTCTTCCTCTTCTTCTTCTTCTTTCTCTTTCTCTCACGTTCTTATTTTCAATCAGTTCAATTCAATTTTTGCTAAGAGTTTATCTGTTATTAGACAAACTAGCTAGTTTTTCAAAGCATTCTGGACTAGTCTATGATCATCTGGTTCACTTTTTAGTTTTCAAAATCTCCTTTTTTTTTTTTTAAGTTATAAGAAAATAGGGGGGATTTTCGCACTGTGTGATAATATTTTGAGCTGAGAAGCATTCACTTTTGTTAAATATGGTATCTTATCTCATGAATATTATGCTGTGTACAAAAGTCTAAAATTTGAATTAGCTTAGTCCTTTTTATAAGAGTCTAACAAAAATTGTTTTAACATTGAATGAATTGTTTTCATTTGTGCCTCTTATTAATTACCACTCTGGTTCTATTTATAAGTCTAAATTAACAATTAACTCATTTATTATAAGCTAAATTTCCTTTTTTTTTTATCTATGATTGGTTTTAAAAGTCAATATGAACAAATTCCTTTTTTTTATTGTAATTTATAGGGGTAAAAATGTAACAAATACATTTATTACTCTGAAACTAGATTTATAATAAAGACCAAAATTTTTGATCAAAATGAACTTATAAATAAGACTAGAGTGATATATATGTTACATTAATTAAAGGAGTGGCAATACTTATATTTACTCTCTTTCTCTCTCTTATTCACCCCTTATAAATAAGGGTATATTTAAAAAAAAAAAAGTTTACTTTAAGGTATATTTATTATTTTTAACTAGTTTTAACTACTTTCTTAAATCATATAATTCAGTTATTGATATTTTATAAATATAATTACATTGCTAAAGACTCTGCTTTTATGGTACTGGTGGTTTGTAATAATAACTTAACTGCTACAGTTTATTGTAACTCTAGAAGTTGGTTATTTTAGCAGAAACTTTAATACCTAGGGACTGTTGGTTTGAATCATGTATTTAAAATACGTCATGTCATGTTCACAGCTCAATGGACTTTCTAATAATTAAACTGACTTGTGCGGCACTAAACAGTAACTCGCCCTTTAAAATACCTTTGCCTCATATATTTCAAGTATTAATATTATTAATACACATAGCAGTCTTTGCATGATTAAATAAGAAGGGAAGTAGAGAGAATGATAAAATTGAAACCTGGTTATATACGAAGTGTACAAGTTTAAAGAAAGAATTCATCCTAAAAGACTAATTCATTGGATGAGAAAGCCCTTTAAACTTATAAACCTCACTTTTTTTTTAAAAGGTTTCTTGATGTAGGACTCGAAACACTTTCTCTCTTTTACGCTCCTATATAGTACATATAGCAGACGGAGAGAGTATTGAATCTACTTTGAGATCTGAAAAAGTTGAAATTGGAAATGAATGTGTTTGTAGGTGTGAAAGAAGTGGAGGTAATAAGGAAGCAAAGCAGGGTGAAAGTGACAGGCTATGTGGATGCAAACAAAGTGTTAAAGAGGGTGAAGAGAACAGGGAAGAGAGCAGAGTTTTGGCCATATGTTCCCCATAACTTGGTGGCATATCCTCATGTACCTCAGGCTTATGACAAGAGGGCTCCTTCTGGTTTTGTCAGGAATGTTCCCCAAGCTGTTCCTGCTCCTAATGCTCCTGATGAGAAGTTCACCTCCTTCTTCAGTGATGAAAACCCTAATTCTTGCTCCATCATGTGACTCCGGCATCCTAAAGTATTTTCTAATGAGAATTAAATCTGAGAGGGTTGCTTTTACTTTGTAACCTTTTTTGTAATAAGGAACCAAATGGTTTCGTTCCTCGTGAGCATGTGAATGAAAATTGGCTGCTCTAATAAGTTTGGTTGCATCCATATATATACAAGCCTTTATATCTTACAATATTAGTAACCGAACCTGGATCCTCTAAGCCATTTACCAACCTCGAAACTCAAGCCCTGAGGACCACAGTTACCAATATATAGGCCTTTATATCAAAACATATATTTATATTATATATAGTATGGGTATGGAATAAAATGAAAATAATTATGCTTTATTGATTAAAAAATAATTGTTGTATATTTGTAAAGTATGTTCTTTATGTCTCTGGATCAAAAGGAATTATATAAATAGACAATTTTACCCTTACATTGTTATAACTAGGGTATCCTATTGGTGTATGTATGTTGTAACTATACTGTGTGGGTGTGTGTCAAAAGAAAATCCCATATTGCTAAATTATTGTATTTAGTATGAGGGTGAGTGTTAAAAGAAAGATCCTGATCATTTGTAATCAAGGGAGTTCAAGTAATCGCGGCACATGCATAGTAATGTATGGTGCTAGACTGCTACTCTATCAATATATCAAGCTCTTGAGTTGTTGAGCTCTCCTCTATTCCTCATATACTCTTTTACTGAATTCTCTATTACTCCTTCAGTCCTTAATATAAGATATATTTGGGGAGTTGATATTGATCCTTAATATAAGACATAATTTTTATATTTATCAATCTTTTCTTAATTTACTTTTATTGATGCTCCCTCAACCATAATTAAAGAGGAGAGGGAATGAAGGAATTAGGCCAGGAAGATGACTAAGGTGTTTTGAAAAATACATGTCATGTTAACTAATTTAACCAAATTTATTAATTTAATCAAATTAGGTAAATATGTATTTTATTAAGGACTGAAAGGAGTAATATTTTTATTTTGGGAAAAGGTTCCAAACAAAGAATGTATCATCAAAAAGTTTTAATAACGTACAAATGAGTAACATAGACCTGTTGTCATTTTCTATACTAGAACTTGTCATCATTGCATGGTGCTCCCTTGTGAGACTTTTTTAGTAATTATATTCTTTCCTTTAAAACTTGGTGATGTTTCCTCTTTTTCCTGTTTCCCTAATTTCTATAAGAAAAGTTCGTTTAATTTTAGAGAGTTGCTGCATTTCTTACCGTAGTGCATGGTTGAATAACTTTGTGAAAATAGTGTACTCTTTAGTCTTTCCACACGACTCAAATTATATATTTTTAGTTTTTTTCCCCGAAGTTACCAACAATACAATACATGAACAGTGGAAAAGTTTATGCTAAAGAGATTATTCTCTATCCTTTCTACCAAACATACTGTTACTGATCCTAATTAGTTATAAGGCCAAACAGTGGATTATGGTCTAATCATTATGCTTTTTTATTCTCACAAAATGTTATAGGATATTATTCATTGCCTCATTAATTGGTGAGTATTATTTCACGTGTTTATTTTTAAAAAAAATATTTTTGCATATATCAGATTAAAAGCTCCGCAAGAATTTTCTGTTCTATTTAATTGCCAATGCCAACCTGATCTTCTTAAAACATTCTTTCCTTTTTTTTAAGGAAAGATATACATATATGATATATCTTAATCACGAAAATCATTGATCAATTAAATAAAAAAATAAGCTTGTTTTAATTGTGGATTCAGTTCCTAATCTTTGACTTCAAACAATTTAATCCCTATAATTTTTTGATTCAAAACAATTCAATCCCCAACTCAATAAATTATAAGAATTGAGTTTCACTGAATTAAAAGTTTATATGAACTGTATTGTTCCAAATTAAAGTTTAAGAACTGAGTTGATAATTGGAAAAAAAAAATCAAGGACCACAAGTTATATTTTCCTATTAATTTGCAATATTTTGAAAGTCTAGTTGTCTTTTCTTCTTAATATATTTAATAATATATATATATATATATATATATATTTCCATCTTTAAAAATTTTTTAACCAGATAAAAATTCATTCCATAAAAAAAACAAAAATAAAAAAGAAAACTGTATGGTGTATTACAAAAGCTAAGCCAAGTGATCACCATCCTGTCTACAAAAAAGACTATATATCTTTATTCTTCAGAAACAATTGATAAATAATAAAAATGGAAGAAAATGATCTCAAGCTGACGAATATATCCTATTATCATCATTAAGTTTAACAAATCAATAAACAGTTTAATTATGCTTTAAATTAATCGTTGAAAGAATATGGACACTAGTATTGGTTACTTTTTACCAAACTATTATTAAATTTGTTGCCTTTTGAGTTTGCACCATACGGTGCTGTTAATTATTCTCAATTAATGGCTATCATTTGTATCCACACAAGTTTATTTTACTTAATTAATAAATACGATTTTAAAGCATCTGAATCTACGTATTCTAATCCTAATTCAATTCCTAACTGGAGCTCTAAAATAGAGTTAAAATATTGTCTGTGATTTGTTTTAATTTAATCTGAAAAGCAATGTGCTCGTAGTAGGTTATCAGTCATGTATAGTAATCATACTAGCTAGTCCAACATAATGTGCACTTTTTTTCCCTTTTTAATTGTTAATATTTTCTGAAACGGGGGGTTTAATTATTTTTCTCCTTAATAACTTCAAACCTTGAATCTAATATAAATAGACCAACAAACAAATGTAGTATATCCCTAATATTGACTAAACAAATATTCAATGATATATATATAGACACTTTTGAATATATAGAAGATTATCAAAGAAAGTGTTCTAGAATACAGCGATCATTTGATCTTTTCTTTAACATTATGAGTAAGACATATAGCATGTTATATTGTTTCTTGAGAAAATATTTTGCAAAAATATATGTGCTTGTGTGGGTGATATTTTATTTTTCTAATTTGATTATTCCAAGTATATACGGCGTGTATATTATATGTCTTTAATACAAGTTTGCCATTGGACCAATTATTCCTAATTTAATATATCATTTTTGTCTTGCATAAAAAAATTAATCCTAATATAGGCACGAACGCTTTGCAATTTCCAATTACAAATATTTAATGTACAATTTTAGACTTTTCAAATACATTAGGATTATTGATTAAATCTTAATTACTAAACTTACCTTCCGATATTAGTAAAAAAGTCTTTGTTTAATCATTTTATTGGTGAGAATGAAACCTAAATTGGAATACCACTACTTTCATGCTTGAAAATTTCATACACAAAAAATATCGATACACCAAATTAAGGCCTTTCTTATTAATAAAATTTTTAAAGAAATACTTTTTCATCCTTGATAGTTTGCATCATCAGCATAAAAGTAAATAGGCTGCGCACTATTGTATCGGACTCAGGGTGCCCCACACTAGGGAATTTGGACCTGAAATAAAGCATTCTTCCTCTGTTGGCATTACTTTACTTCATTCCTTTGTCTTAGCAATGAAGGAAAAACCCAAAAAAAAAAAAAAAAATTAAAATAAAAAATATATAAAAATAAAAGAGAAATGTGCGCTTAATCATGCATGTATGCAAATAATTATGTAATGATTGCATAATGTTTCCATTCACCGTCATCTTTATGTGTCAAGTAATTAATATAAGACTATTTTTTTTTTATTAAAATTGTATAGAATAGACTTAGAGAGTAATGTGATTTCAAACATCGAATAGTTTGGTTTTGGGGGCAAAAAACAGAACAGATGGAATATTATTAGTGTTTTCCATTTGGAAATGTTTGAACAATGGATAAACCTATCTAAATAATATATCAATTTTAATTAATTTTTCATCTTAATTAAATACATTACCTTAGTTGATTCATGTAAATTAATAGTGCACCGAAAAAAGAATTAATATACTATAAACGAATTTATTTTATATATGCAAAATAAACTATATCCTCTCTAGACTAATTATTTTCCTATTTTTCTTAACCACAACTCTCTTTTTTCCCGACCGGAAAATTCTCCCTGATCAAAAGAGCTCTAGAACATGTAAAAGGGAAAAATAAATAAATAAAATAAATAGATAAACAAAGCAATGAAGCTGAAGATTACGGAGAAAAAAGGGCCTGGGACCAGAACAAGAGATCTAGGTTCTTGGAATTGTTAGCTTCTTTGACAGATTGAAAAGCAATTTAGATGCTTTGATTCTCAATATTAATATTGAAACTTGAAGCTTTTTGATTGGTGAGAGGAATAATAGGTTCTTCTAAAAGTGGAAAAGAAGAAGATAAAAGGAGGAGCCTAACTTTTGTAAATTCTTTTTATTACTTTTTAATTTCTTTAATGTATTTTAGATATACAATTACATGATATCCTCTTCTCCTAATTAATAGAGCTAGATAACTAATGCACGCAGATGTTAAAAAAATAAGCATTGACTCCCCTGCGCGATGCGCGTAATGCATATAATCAATATATAAATTAGTGCATTCATTACCAACTACAGGCATATCAATTTGCATGATATGTTTTTGGGGCAAAACCTCTCTAATTTGGATATATTAAGAGAGATATTCTTATCTCAATGTCTTTGGATGTGCTTATACTCAAAATGTTAATGGTATATTTTTAAGAAAGTAAATAGTCATAATATTCGCTAACTTGTATGAATTGTATTCCTTCTAGTCCTTTTCATAAGTAACAACTATCTAAATGATGCAAATTAAACTATTGGTTAAAATTTTGCATGGTTTGACTGCCTATATGTAAACACAGGCTTTAGCATATGTAAACCCACATAAAAAATTATTGCCCTTGACTTTAATTTATAATCATAACAAATGAATTGGCAAAAAAAAAAAAAATCATAACAAATGAAAGAGAAATTGGAACAGGAATTGCCGCTGCCACCTGAAGGAAAAAATGTATTCTTGCAACACACCTATGCTGAAACTAATATAATAACCAAGCAAGCAAGAGTCAAAAACTAATAAATGATATATTAAGCTCACTTTTTGTGTTGTGTGCCAACTACATTAATCCATATCATTGTGATTTCCGTCAAGAACAAACGTGTAGAAAACCAAATGCTGGGAAGCTTTATTACCTAATCAAAGATTATTAGAGCATCACCATCGAGTAGTTTAGAAAATGAAGAGGGCTGAAAGGATGGTTTTTGTCCCAATAAGTATCAAGCAAATACTAAGTGGACGATAAATATTGCATCCACACTTTAAAGTTTACTCTTCAAATTATGATTAATAACTACTCCCTCTAGTTCTTAACATAAGAGCTAATTGATTTTTTTATAAAAAATTAAGGAAACTAAATAAGTTACATCAAAGTATTGATATTAATTGTTTTTCTTCAAACTAAATTGTCTAACTTATAAATTGATATATAATCTAATTTTACACAATATATACTACGAATAAGTAGCTTATTTAACTTCTTTAATCCGTCCAAGAAAACTAAATTGACTCTTATATTAAGAACAAGAAACAGAATATTTTATTTTCACTTGAAGCAAATTTATGAACAAAAGAGACGGGTTTGCACGTTAAAGAGTCTTCATCACGGGGTTACCACAATAAAAGAAAGAACGTCCCCTATTTGTAAATTTCAGAATAAAAAATATAATAGAAAAATAGATTTTGTTTCATACCAACCTCCTGAATGAAAAGAAAAATGCAATACCTTCAACAAAGGGAGAATAAAAAACTTCTTTTTTTTTTTAATACAAAACGGCCAAGACGAAAGCTTGGAAGTAGAAAATCTTCTCTAGGCTACATGACCACCTGCCATATCATCACGCATATACCTCATACACCCCAGATGTACCAGAGGTAACACTACTAGACCACCAACTAGCTGTTGAGCCTCCCTGGAAGTATAATGCAAACGTACATCCCAACCTGAGAAGAGCAATTCCCGAGCTTCCTGAATCTCCCCTATAAGTGGATGACGAGAATGACCTGTGACATCACATACAATCCACTGATAAGCCTGTAGCGAATCTGTATAAGCCTGCACCTTCTGAAGACCTAACTGTTTGCAGAGGTTTAGGCCCGTCACTATCCCCAATAATTCAGCTCCTGCGGTCGGAACAACACCTAAATGACGCTGAAAGCCAACCACCCATCTGCCATATTCATCTCGAATCACCCTTCCACAGGACGCCCACCCTGCTCCGTCAACAGAGGCGTCAGTATCTAAGCGGACATACCCAGTATCGGTGGGAGCCATCTGGGATTCAACACACGATCTGACTGGAACAAACTGTTATTGAAGGCCGCAAACATACTGCTATCCATCAAAGAAAAGATCCCCTGATGAACAACATCCTGTGCATGCATGCGAGATCCCTCCATCACTCCTTTGCATCTGTTCTTCCATAAGAGCCAGCAAATAAGACTGAAAATCTTGAACCAAGGCCATCTCCTGAAGCGCTTAACTCCCAAATGTTGAGAACTATTCATCCTAAGCCAACCCTGCAAGTCAGTTTGAAAAAAACGAGAACGAGAATTAGGGTGAACAAAATATAACCACACATTTCTGGCTAGATCACAATCACGAAGGATATGTAGTGTATTTTCCACTCTCTGACAATGAAAAGGACACTCGTCGCTCTGGGTCAACCCTTTCCTAGCTCTGAGATAGTTTGTAGGAAGTCGGTCATGAATCACTTGCCATAGGAAAAATTTCACTTTTTCCGGTACTGGGAGTTTCCACACCTTTTGCCACTGGAATTGAACTTTCTTATCACGTTGTGTGGAAATAAATTCGTAAGCAGCACGAACACTAAAATTTCCATCGGAAGATGTTCTCCAGTAAAAAGTATCAGCTATTTGCCCCCTCGGGGGAGGAATATGGGCTATGATATCAATCACCCACTTCGGGAGAAACTGCCTCCACAACTGGAAATTCCAACTACCATCCGATTGCACAAAATCCCGAACTTTGGCGCATGGGTTTATTTCCTGTATATTTCGGTCCACCAAGTGAATAAGAGGCACAGCAACTGGGGTCCATAGGTCCCACCAAGCATTGCTAGACCTACCATCATTCAGTTTTCTACTGACCCCTGAATAAAATCTCCCCCAAATTAATGAAATACCACGCCACACCCTGGAGGTATTATGTCTGGTATACACCATCGGATATATTCCATCCTGACACCTATATTTCGCCTTGAGGCACCTGACCCATAAGGCATCGGATTTTGTTAACAACCCCCAGCAAAGTTTCATAATAAAAGCCACGTTTTGGTTGTACATATCCTTAATTCCCAACCCGCCCTTCTCTTTCTCTTGCTTAATTTGGTCCCAAGCGATGAGATGCATCTTCTTACCATCATTACCCTGATTCCAAAGAAATGAACGGCTAATCTTTTCCAATTCTTGTAAAACACTTTTAGGAAGTAGGGTGGTTTGCATTTGGTAAGCCGGCAATGCCGAGTGCTGACAGTACGGCCTTAATAAGGACCGACCGACCTACCATACTAAGAAACCTGGTCTTCCACCCCGCCAACCTCTTCCTGACTTTCTGGATGATAGGGAAGTAGATAAGCTTCGTAGCATGCTCATGGAGTAATGGCACTCCCAAATACTTCCCCAGATTTCCAGTCATACCTATGCCCAAATCCGTACTGAGTTCGAGGGCTCGATGAAAATTCACATTTTTAGAAAAGAAAGCTTTCGATTTTGCTAAGTTGACTCGATGTCCTGAGACTTCGCAAAAATCTTTCATAACTTGCTTCATCACTCCTATTTGACTTGCCGATGCTTCTCCAAAAAGAAGCAGGTCATCTATAAAGAACAAATGAGATAACGCAGGGGAATTTCGATTAAATTTAAAACCAGACAACTGACCATTGTTAACAGCATGCTGGATTTGGTGACCCAACCTTTCCATACATAGCACAAACAAATAAGGGCTTAGGGATCACCCTGTCTAAGACCTCGAGACGGCAAGAAAGAAGCAGATTCAACCCCATTCCAAAATACCTTCATGGAAACCGTCGAGATACAATGCATGATGATATTAACAATATTACCTCGTAGTCCAATTCCAAGAAGGGTCGATCTCAAGAAATCCCAATCAAGGCGGTCGTACGCTTTTTCCATATCGACCTTCACCACCACATACCCTTTCTTCCTACGTCTCTGACGTATTGTATGGATGACCTCCTGTGCTATGATGACATTATCAGAGCTATGTCTACCTTCTATAAAGCTACACTGTTGAGGATCAATCAAATAAGTCATGGCTTTCTTCAAGCGACCAGCAATAATCTTCGTGATTATCTTGAAAACCACATTGCACAGGGAAATAGGCCTAAAATCATGCACAGACTTGGGATTATCGCTCTTTGGGATAAGCACAATGTTCATTTGATTAATATCCTTAACCTGTGTAGGGTTTTGCCAAATAGATTTGACATAATCACACACCTTAATGCCTACCCGCTCTCATTGAGATTGAAAGAAATGAGCGTTCAGACCATCAGGGCCTGGTGCTTTGAACGCACCTATCGTGAACGCCGCATTCTTAATCTCAAGGTCTTCAACATCCTTATGAATGAAAATATCATCCTGACTTGATAAGGGAGGAAAATCCAAAGGCCAATCTGAAGAAGGCGTGAGGAGATCATCCTTAGTATACAAGTCCTGGAAAAAACTACCAACTATGTGCCTCAGCTCTTCCTGATCAGTAATCCAATGACCTGCGTCATTCTGCAGGGCTTGAACCTGATTTCTTTTTCGCTGAATAACCGTGGAGGCATGAAAAAATCTAGTATTTTTATCCCCCCAAGCCAGCCATTTGCTCCTAGATTGCTGGTACCAGATTAATTCCTCTTGAGCGCTTAATTTACTGTACTCCTGCCAAAGAGCTCTCTCTAATTTATACAAGCCATTAGAAGTACTATGCACTCATGCTTTATCAATTCCCTCCAACAGGAGAATAAAAAACTTCTGCATGATATATTTTTGTTCACGCAGTGAGGGCAAAAAATTTACAAAGTTCCATACCTAATATTGTCCAAAAAAAATGTAATGACTCCAAAAACACAAGGATCAATGAGTAGTACTCATTCCACTCTAATTCAAACTTTGTTCAATTAAGCATATTAATCAGCAAAACAATGGCATTAAGCTTCTGCAACCCACTACGTGTACTTGCAGACAATCTTCAAATTGCTGCAAACTTGGCTCTACATAAAATAAGCAATTCAATAATATTATCCAACAATTCAACCATAAAAATATGGGGATGTTTACCACAAAGTTGCATACCAATCATGATTAATGCTCAATGGAAGATCATTAAAAGTTGCAATGGTGTAGCATAAGGCCCAATAGATTTTAAACATAAATTTCTCACCAATAAGAGGACCCATAGTCAGGAAAAACTTCATAGTTAGCCCATTTGATCCTTCTTTCATGGAATAAGAAACCCAACAACCTCACCATAAAAATGAGTAAATCCAATTCCTTTAACCTGCAACACATATCGCATAAGATATTTTAAAATCCGATTTCCCATCATTGAGAATGTCATGTCATTAGTGTTCCAAAGTAGGACTTCACACTTGTGCAACACTTAACCAAAGATGACTATCGCTCAGTTTGGGTAAAATAAAATGAAATGATTAAACTTATATACATGTGTGCCCCTACTTAATGAACTTGCAAAAATATACTTTAAAAAAAATAGGAACTAAAAAACTCTACCACATTAAGATTCCCCAATAATTATTACGTATATTTTGCAAAGAAAGCTCACAACCCAAATGGATAGTCAAAACTCCTACACGAAATGTATTTCCTCTATGACTTCATTTGAACCACTGAGTAAGTACCATTGACTTTTGATATTTCCCTTGGCATTGTTTAAAGGTAAAGCTATTGGGCTTGGTTAATATTCACTCCGAATTAATTGGTATAAAGTCAATCTTTTGCTTTCAAGAAACACATTAGAAAGCTGCGTATCACCAACTGTTATAGGCATGCACTTCACTGAATTAAACACATTGCTATGCAGATATTATCCAACACCAGCAGCACCAATACTTGGAAGATATAATTGAAAATAGTTAAAATTTTAAAAACATTTAATAAATGGCCATTCATATCATCAACCCCCAACCTTAGAAGCATGTTTGTACACCCTTCATAAAAACAAAAACTTAGATCATTTTCTATCCAGCATCATAAGTAAGTTATGAACAAAGCACCAAAGAGATACCTTATATGTTCTCATAAAAGATTATCATATCAAGGGAGATGAGCTTCTTGGGATATCCACAATCCCTCTCATAGAGGTCGAAATGAATTGCTCATTTGAAAGTTAAGTGATTCTGCATTAAAATATTTTTCTTTGTACATGTGAAGCCACTTGTACTATTTAAATAATGAACTGTCATTTCAGTTTTGCAATCTAACACATTTCCTTATACTAAAAGTAAGGAATAGCATAATATTTGACTTAAGCAATAGTTTACCAAATAATCTAATAGTTTCAACAAATCACTCACATGATAGTTTTCTAGCACCCCAAAAACCAGGGACATATGATACATGAAACCAACAGGCTGCATAATAAATCATACTACATCTTACTTGTGCCCAATGAGATCATGGAGACACTAAATAGAAATCTACATCACATACACATTCTAGATGACAAAACCCTACTGTAAAAAGCTACTATTACCAACTCTCTTATAAAAAGAAACACCTATCACAAAATCTTCCATAATATGGAACCAAAAAGCTACATAATCTATCCTAATAATAAAACAAAGAAATGACATATTTGGCATGTATATACTAGAATCTTCTAGACAAAGTAGAGGGATCCAACATACAATAACTAATGTGCATCCTTCTCTATATACTCAACCTGGTAACTGGATAATAAGAAAATCAAATGATTAATAACTGATATATTAAATGTAGATGCAAAAACTGGCGAACCATATCAAATTTAAGATTTTGTTTGCATTAAGTTCCTATAAATGGGTGGCTATTCATCTAAAACCCCTTTGTTCAATTTGACATATCACCAAACCATGATGATATTGTCCCATTTCAAACTAAATTTACTTTTTCAATGAGTAAGAGCCATTGTATATTTAAAATTTCTTGAGTATGCATACTTGATGAGTCATCATACCAAAAGCTGCTTATTGTATCCCACCAAATCTTATCTACCCATGAAGTCACTCAAAGAGAGTCAAATCTTAGCTTTTTCCAATGTGTAATAACCATTATTATTTTTTTCCAACAGTAAAAGATACTGGGTTTGGAGATAAACTTTTCAGAATTAGATAGAACTTAAAGAAAGGTCAGATCTTAGCTTTTTGTAATGTGTAAGAACCATTGTGTTTTTTCCAATTTCTTGTGTATGCAATCCTTTATCTTTCATCATACCAAAAAGCTGCATACTATATCCCACCAAATCTTACCTACTTATGAAGTCACTTAAAGGGAGGTCAAATCTTAGCTTTTTCCAATGTGTAAGAACCATTATGTTTTTATGCAACAGTAAAAGAATAAGCTTTTTAGAATAAGATATAACTTTATGAACTTCATCTGAGGGCAAAATTTTGGACAATTAGATGACTTTCAGTTTAAAAAAATTAAAATATGATTTCCTTAATATTTAATTTTAACTTAACCTGTCTTCCCAACATTAGACTGATTTAACAGCAAAAGTCTTTTGGTCTAGTGATATCCAAACCAAACAAATTATGTATGATGTGATTTTGTCTAGGCTAATCACTCTAAGGAAACCGTAGATTACTCTCTAAGTATGAATTGACACAATGAACTCAAACTCAATCATTCAATTCGCACTAAGTTATGCATGAAACTAAAATCATTTGCTTAGATAAATGAGAACAATGTTTCATAACAAAGGTGAAAATCAGTTAACCATCCATTACTTTGATCAAAATGAGTCAACATAGATGCAAGTGCTTCTCTACCCATTAACAATGAAGAGCGTAAACCATTGTGTCAAAAGGGGGCGAAAAGCCAACATGACAAAGCAGCTATTTGGAACTATTCGAGCCCTACCTCCTCCCTAAAGCAATGCTCTTCTAACTAGAAATATCTCATGATAATAGTAATTTTCTTATTTATTAACAACAATTAGCAAACCATCAAGTAGGACATATCAAGCCTTGATGCCTCTTCACCAAAGCACATTATAATATTGCATAACTAGGACCAGCTTATGCATCCTTCTGAATTGTTGGTACTTTATCCAAGCTAGAATAGTCAGCTAACCAAGGAGAACACACCTGATTCTATTCTTCCTTAGTATGCAAATCAGCCAAGAAAAACATCACATCATGTTTAAAGAACAAAGAAACAAAAAATGAGAATCAAGGAAAAACATCATCTTATTTTCACTTGTATTCTGGTCAAATTCTCCTATATCAATTCTGCCACAATAGACGTTATCCAGCATATGATTAACAATTTTGAATTATAGGTTAAGGAAGAGGCAATTGTCCATCCACAATAATAGGTTTAATGATATAGAAGGAATGTGAAGCATTTAATTTTATCTTCTTACAGTAATTTTTCTTTTATGTTCTTTCTTTTTTTATTTTTTGCCACCACATTATTTGTTATCTTCAGTAGCTAATTCACTACTAGAAAAAATTGTTTTAACATCCCTTCTTTTTTTTTTGCCTTTTAACGTCTAAAAACAGAGAGACGTATATTTGAGGGTCGTAGGAAAAAACCTCAATAATGTCTGTAAGATAGGGGACGACTATGGGTAGGACTTTAAACGTCCCCACCTCAGATTGGGGATGTCTAAAGTCTGAGGTGCACTTTAGACTTCCCCATTTTGTACTGGGGACGTCTAAAGGTCCCTTTAGACGTCCCCAGTGCCGACTGGGGACGTCTAAACTGACGACAAACCCTTTCCCACATCCCTTTTTATTTTAAGGATGTTAAAAGTTTTTTTTAAATGGCCTTTTTATATATATTTTACTGTCTGGAAAATGTAAACTGCAGAAATAGGATGGAAACAACAGAATAAAATAACAGCAGTTCAACAGAATAGAAACAACAACTTAAAACACAGTGATCAACCCTAAGGCTCTACATGCAATAACTTTAAGGAGTAGCAAACTAATTAACTAACAAACCACACAAACTACACAAAAATCTATATCCAACAACAACAACGCTAATTATATGTACAATATATAGAACCACCACAAAAGTATGTTCTACACAAACTACTAAAGACTACCAAAAAGCCTTTAATCATATTTATGTCTTCATTTGAGTAGGCATCTTCATTGTCAAAAATCTGTAAATTAGAAAATAAGCTTAGATGAAATAATGAATCAAGTGAATGAATTGTCATTGAATTACAACACCAAAAATATTATCCTCTGAGAATAAAAAAGCGATTACTTGTTCAAAATCTGTCATAATGCCACTCTTAATGATGTTAAACATATAAAGTAAGACATAGTATCCATATTCCCAGCCGCTAGGTTGTTAAGGGCACTATAAATCAAAAGCAAATGGTTAAAATCAATAAAGGCATATCTAAAATGACCGTCAATCAAAAGAACTTGATTTGAAACTATGTACCTTTGGAAACAACCATTTAGGGTCTTTGCCATCTTTACGATCACGTGGCCCGCCAAGCCCTCGATACGTCTGGGATGCCCTATCATTAACATGAAAATCAACATAAATTAGAATAATTCATTTAAGTCAAGAATCAAGAAGCATTGAAATACAGAAAAAAATAACTTACGTGTTGAAGACACGTTTAGTTTATTTGTCTGGTCTTCTACTCAAGGAATCAAACTAGTAAACCACATGGGACCGAGGACAAACAATACATAAACTCCAGTGGTAACTATAACAACATATACAGATTAAAAAGAAGTTAGATGGCAAGGCAATTATTTATTAAAAATCTCAAATACACAAAATTAAAATGTGTACCCTTGAACAATCGGTGTTAGATAACAACGACAATCGTTCTTTCCTATTGTGAAGCCCACATAGTGCGTCTTTTTTTTTCACTGTATTCCTATTCCTTGTCGTATGTGCAGGAGACAAGAATCTATATAAATCAACTCTTTGCAAGTCAATGCATATACGATGGAAGGAGCTATAATAGAATTAAAATGATGAATGTATTAGCTAGTTAAAATCAACTTAACTAAATGAAGGAAAAAATAGGAAATAAAAAACTTACAGGATTGCAAATTTGCCCCATCCTATATCTAGCTCCTCCAACTTAATGAACTGTTTAAGATCTTCTTTATCAATTATGAAAGGATACTCTAATTCCAGGCCCACAATCCCTGGAGGCATATGCAAATCAATCTGGCGAATGCCTTTATAGATCTGCTGCAGTCGTGCTAAGAAGGGCCATTTTCCAGCTTCCTGCTCATTCTTTTAGAACATAAAAAAACATATTGTTAGTAGGATGTCAACACATCTCAAGTAAAAGTGAGGTAGTTCCATACCATTGGAGGTGTTGTTGGTAAGCCAATAAGATGTATAGGCCAAAGGATGAAAGATCCTCTCGCCTAAGCTATCGTGACAACCTCGTCATGAGGAATAGGGATAGCTGTACCTTCTTCCCCCTCTTGAACACACGTCATAGCTAGTCACCCTACGCAAATGCTGTGGAATTTGCTGATGATGGTAGGTGGTAGCTTGTGTGTGAATGAGAGCATATGTAACTACACGCAGCACTGGGGCATCCAAAGAGAGGATGGCAGGTTCTCCCGGCACTGGAGTGGGAGAAGGGTCGCCAAGTGGTTCCTCCACCGGGTTGTAACTTCCTTTAGTGCTGTGGAAGGTCGGGGATGAATGGGTTCTACACTCGGTAGTTGCCATCTGCGATTCAAACATCTTCATCATTTCAGATCGTAGCTCAGGTATCAGCTCAAGACGTAGCTCTGGCAATAGCTCTTGTCAGAGCTTGTCACGAAGGTTGGCCTCGAGCTCTTGTGAGACTTACTGGTAAATCTTGGCCACAAGCTCCCTACTGGGTTCATCTCGTGATGAATAAGAATGTGAGGCTCGGCCAAAATACTGCACGATACGAACTCCCCCTGCCTCCCCTTGAACATGACTAGGGTGATCTACCTTCCCAATCGCCGTTGATAAGATGTCCATCCATCCACTTGGAGTGAACGAACCTTAGCTACTATGATATTCCAGTTCATCCTACATCATAAAAGTTATCGTAAATGAAAATTAAGCACTCCCAATATGAAAAAAAAATTGTACTTATACTCTAACTACTTACAATCCTCACAGCAACTCAGCAACAGTCAGATTTATGTACTTCCCACCCTTAATCCTCCCTGCTTTCCATTTTTTGTGACGTGGAGGAGGTGGTGGGGCTTGGACCACAACGGTAGGATCTGATGTGGCTGTTTCCTTCAATTGCTCCAACTCTTCTGCCATCATCTTTCACTGAAGCTTCCGATAACCACCACGAGACATGCAATATTGATACTTACTAGCTGCTTGCCTCTCTGTATTTACTGCACTTAATGCCTGTGAAAGGAAAATAATGAACACCGAATCAATAATGTCAACTATATTTCAAATAAAATACTATGATGATATAAATCTTACCAAAAAGTTTGGATCTTCTTGTGATGCCATAAATAACCTCCAGTCCTCTGGAGACAAATACTTATACTCCTGACATGGATCCTAACCCTTCAGGTCCCCTCGAATGTAATCTCGTGTAAGCCTATTCTTGAAGTCTTTCCATCGTAGACGAACCTCCGTCATCCACTCCTTGTACATCTCCGCAGAGTCAAGGACTCATAGGTTTTCTATAAGGTAAAAACATAAGTTAATTATATTTAAAGCAATAGGAATAAAGATATATATACGGATTTATCAAAACTTATATACCAAAAGTTGTTGCCAAATCAAGTTTTTCATTTTTTGGTGGAACCAACTTCCAATTATCATAGGTAATGCGAACTTTGCTCTGAGCCAAAAAACCTAAGTAGCTAATGAAATGATCTTCCTCTGGACCAATTGGTTTCATATTTTTATCAAAGTCAATATGCAACCTCTCCTGTTGATGTTGATGACGTGCTACCAATACAGGCATTTTTGTGCTGCCTCTAACCCTTCTTCTCGCAGCAGGTTCAGGTCTGCAGCAGGTTCAGGCGTATTCATTTCATTGTCCATATTCCTGTAAGCACAAAAATCATTGTCATATAGGTGAATAAATTGTAAGTAAATGAATAAACTAACTAGTTATAAAATAAACAACACACATTACTATTTTCTAAGTTAAGCTCTTACTCTATATTGTTTCCTATATTCCTTCACCATAATCATTTCTTATAGCATATTCTTCATCATCTACCAATTCTACTTCACTTGTTGAAGGTGGATTAACTGTGAAAGGTGGTGTGTCATCAAGGTTGAAGGTCGGATCACCATGCTTCTGTTTTTAACTTTGAAGTATAATGGAAATTTTTTATTTGTAGGATCTGTGACATAAAATACTTGTTTCTCCTGGCTTGCTAGAATGAAGGTCTCATCCCTATAACCTACTTTTTCAAGATCAACTGAGACAAATCCAAATTGTTGATCTATTACCACAGCATTATTGCTAACCCACTTACATTTGAATAAGCAACTTTGAACTAGTTGTAAGTGATTTCCCATATTTCTTCTGTTACTCCATAATAGGCCATGGATGGTAATATGGGGCTTTTGTCTTTCGAACTGGAAAAGTGCATGGCTTCAGCTTCTACCATCACCCCACTATTTTGCATGGTACTTCTATCTTCTTGGTCTTTTGTGTAGAAAAAATACCCATTTATATCATAACCGCTCCAAGTAATGATCTGAAACGAAGGCCCCCAAGCTAGCCACTTTATAGTCTCAGACACACCAATCTCATGCAAAACCTTTTCCTGAAACCACTCTATGAATGTCTTATTTTTCTCAATAGCAAAATGCATGTCATTCTTCCTTAGATTCATGTTCTTCAATCTCTTTCTGTGTTCATCTATGTATAGTTAAACTTCTGCCATGTTATTCAGGATATAAAATTGTGCTTGCAACACCTCTTCATGAGGCGTAGTCTTCACTTTCAATCCTCGTGTTCCCTTGCTTCTCCCCTCTTCATGCCAAGATTGTTCATTCTTCCCTGATAGATAATCGCTGTAAAAGTTCATAGCCTCTTCAACTACATGTCTTTCAATGATTAAGGCTTCTGGTCGATAGGGATTTTTAGAATACCCTTTTAAGATCTTCATGTATCGCTCGAAAGGGTACATCTACCTCAGGTAAACTTGACCATAAAGCCTTACCTACCTTACCAAATAAACTATCAAATGCACCATTATATCAAAAAATGAAGGAAGAAAGTACATCTCTAATTGGAACAATATAATATAACCCTCAGCTTCTAGTTCATCCAGCTTTCAGTGTCAATGACTTTGTTACAGATAGCTTTAAAGAAAACACACAATCTTGTCACAGTGCTTCGAACTTCAACTTTCATAATACCTCTAATAGCTAATGGTAATAGTTGTTGCATCAACACATGATAATCATGGGACTTCATTCCCACTAACTTCAAATCGTCCATTGACACACACCTTCTCACATTTGAAGAATATCCTTGTGGTACCTTAATTTCATATAAACACCCACACAAACTTCTTTTCTCTGCTTTTGATAGTGTATGCGCTGCTGGCTCCATGTATGCCCTCCTACCATCATCTCTTAGCTGTGGATGTAACCATTATCTTATTCCCATATCAATAAGGTCTAGTCTCGCACTAATCTCATCCTTGGTCTTCCCTGGAATGTGCAAAAGCGTACTGACAAGGCTATCACAAACATTTTTCTCCACGTGCATCACATCAATACTGTGTCTCACGTCAAGACTACGCCAATATGGAAGATTAAAGAAAATTGATCTCTTCTTCTATATGTTCTTATCACCCGCAGTCTTCTGATTCTTACCGAGTAAGACATTGATACGTTCAACTCGACTGTAAAATTCCTCTCCAGTTAATGCCTTTGAAGCCATTCCTTGCTCTGAAAAGCCGTTAAAACGCTTTCTTAACCTACGATACGGGTGGAACCTAGGAAGGAACCTCCTATGACCAAGGTAGACCATTTTTCTTCTATGTTTAAGTTGGTGGAAGTAAGTGTCTGCTTTATAGATCGAACATGCTTTATGCCCCTTCACACTGTACCCTGAGAGGTTTCCGTATGCAGGGAAGTCATTTATCGTAGTGAAAATCATTATGCGTAGCTTGAAGGACTCATTCTTATATGCATCAAACACATCTACGCCTTCTTCCCACAACATCTTCAAGTCCTCAATCAAAGGCACCAAGTAGACATCGATATCATTCCCTGGCTGTTTTAGTCTCGAAATCATCATAAAAAGCATCACATTCTTGAGTTTCATACAAAGCCAGGGAGGCAAGTTGTATATTATAAGGAGTATCGGCCACGCACTGTGTGTGCTATTAAGAGTTCCATACGGATTGATGTCATCTGTACAAAGCCCAAGCTGAAGGTTTCTCAGCTCGCAGCCAAATTCAGGGAACATTTCATCTATTTTCTTTAACTGTGGAGAGTCATCTGGGTGACAAAGATATTTTCCGTCGAATATTCTATCATCCGAATGCCATCTCAACTTCTTCGCTTTTTTTCAGTACCAAACAAACGCTTAAAGTGCGGTATTATTGGAAGATACCACAAAACATTTAAAGGTTGCCTTTTAGTTGTCTCATCGCCACAACCACCATCTTTCTTCACTTTGTATCATGCAATTTGACACTTAAGGCACTCACTCAGACCTTCATACTTATTTCTATATAGTACGCAGTCATTAGGGCAAGCGTGTATCTTTTTATACAGCATACCCATCATAGATAAGATTTTCTTGGCCTCATACATACGATTTGGAAGTACATTATTGTCTGGAAATATATCACACAACAATTCAAGCAGCAATATGAAACTACTATCGGTTCACCCACAAGTTGCTTTTAAGTTAACCAAATGTAATGTTCCTGTCAGACGTGTGTACTTACTCCCAGGGAACAACGGTGTCTCTGCATCACTCTGCAGGCTGTCATATTCATGTGACTGCGCAAAGGATTCTACCTCAACATCGTGAATCATTCTCTCCATTCTATCTTCATCTATGACATCCACAGCTTCTTTCTTATGCGACGGACAATCAGTTACTTCCTCACCATGCCATATCCACCTTGTGTATCAATGATTTATTCCATTACAAAGAAAGTGATCCCTTATAACTTCAACATCCTATTTTCTCTCATTTAAACAATTGACACAAGGACAAAAATACATCCCATTTTTTCCTGGAGTGTTCCTTCTAGCAAATGCAATAAACTCTTCAACCCTATTCTCATATTCTTTACTTGTTCTCAAAGCATTCATCCAACTATGATCCATTTTATTACCACCTACGCCATTCCCATTAACACTCAAGTTTAGAATAATTGTCAATACTGGGAATTGCTTTTTACTATTTTATTTTTCAAAATTTTGGCAGCATTTCCCTTTAAAAGTGAGACATCCCAAAATCAAAATAACCAACCATCTCACCTTAATTTAAATGAAACTAAACTAATTAAGGCAATTCATATTCAAGACAATGTCAGCACGTCAAATCCAACAATTTCAGTTGCAACACCACTCATTCATGCATTCAAATCATGCAAATTCACAAGTAATGCCATGAAAGTTCACACTCCATAAGCATATATTCAATCAAGAAATTGTATAGATGGTTATAGCACATTGTCAAGCAATGATTCCAGCAAAATATGTAAGCAAATTCAATGCATGCTCATGGCAAACTCAATGCATGTCTAACTATATTGAACCAACGAAATTCAAATAACATGGATGGAAAGAGTTGCTACCTTGGATTTTCTAAGCTTTACAACCTTCTGTTCTCACTTGATTCCAATGGAACTTTGCATATATAAATCCTAGTTGACATACACCATAACTAAATGGTGCATGTATAATTAGTTAATTGTTAGGAAAGTGATTATTAGAAACTAAACAGAAAGTGATTATGATCAAATGATTGCAGGAGGAAGTGATGAAGAACCCATACATGGCAGGGGATGGGTTTTCATATGAATTAGAAGAATGGGTAGGGTCAGGGCATAATAGATCGCCCATGACCAATGCAAGGTTGCCTCAAGTGTTCTTTACCCCTAATCGCTCTCTTTGTTCCCTAATTCAAGACTTGCAAACTGAAAGATCTTCTCAATTTCCAAATTAATGCTTTCACTTTGTTCATATGTGCATAGTTTAATCATCTTCCAAATTTTTTCAACTCACCATTTTCTGTATGCAATTTAATTTACAAACTGAGTAGCTATTGTGCATTTAATTAAAATTATTCCAAGGTAAAAAAGGGATAAAAGTAGAAATGCAGGGATACTCTTGTCTCTATATTCTACTCTCTCTTTTTTTGCTAAAACATGGGTATGTAATTTATATATCCAAACAGTAAAATTAGCTTGCAAATATACTTATGGAAACATCCCAACAAACAAATAGGCAAAAAAATGAAAGTATATATAATTTCCCAACCAAAGTTTGAGTCAAAATTGCAGCAAGTCAGTAACGAATCCCATTTATTTGCAAAGAGTACATGGCAAAGAAAAATTATTTGCTCAAACAATTTAAGCACTGAATCTATGGAAATTTAATATTCAAAAAATTTAAATAAAAGTGTGGTTGGAACTTGGAAGCAAACCTATAGAGGATGCTTTACAGGGAGACAACCCATGGCGGTGAGAGGAGGAAGACGGTGGCCACAATGCCAGCAAACCAATGGTGACGAGTTGAGGCACAGGGAAGAGAGAAGAATGGAGGACCAAGAATAGAGAACACGCAGAGGAGATGAAAGTTAAGGACCAAGAATAGATCGAGAACGTGCTTTGTTGTCTTCACAAGACTAGCTCATAAGACTCTCTCACAAAACTCTTAGCTTGCTGCTCACAAGACTCACTCACGCTCACAAGACTCCCTCGATGCTAGGTTTTGAACTGATTCTCGGTAGGTTCTGAACTGATGCTGGGTTGTTCTGAGCTATCACTCTGCTATAACACTCTGTTTTGGAGACCTTTAGGCATCCCTACTTAAAATAGGGATGCTTAAAATTGGTATACGCATCCCCAATTTGACTGGGGACGCCTAAAAGGCATTTAGGCGTCCCCAAAATGGCTAGGGATGCCTAAATGCCTGACATATGCACATGCACTGTCACGTCAGACTAGTGCATATGTACGTTTAAAGCAGATTTTTTTAAAAAAAAAATTATGCCTTTAGACGTCCCCAGTTGGATTTGGGACGTCTAAACATACCTTTATACATCCCCAGTCCAATTGGGGACGTCTAAACTTGTCTTTAGGCATCCCCAATTGGACTGAGGAAGTTTAAACATGCCTTTAGGTGCCTAATGTTCGCTATGGCACGCGTTTTAGAGCGAAATTTAAAGTTTCATATGTTTTAGGCATCCCTTTCTAAACAGGGGACGTCCTTTAAGGTAGTAGTATGTATTTTCTATAGTAGTGTAATAAATGCTAGCATTCGGATTGAATAGTGCGGCATATTTTGTTCCTTCTTCGTCTCTTCCTATGATGAATTAGGGATTGTATTTAACGTGAATTGAATTGTATGGCAGTTCATACCACCCTGTTCTACATTAAGAGATAACAGAGTATCATTTTTTTAATACAAGTAAAATAAGATGATGTTACATGATTCTTGCCCTGGTTATGATGCCAAAACTAATAAAAAACCAAAACATTAATCTTCAACACAGGAAAGAAAGCCACAAAAGGGGATGCATAGAAAGATAGGATGAAGAAATGAAGAAATTGATCTTCAAAACTAACAAAAAACCAAAACATTAATCTTCAACACAGGAAAGAAAGCCACAAAAGGGGATGCATAGAAAGATAGGATGAAGAAATGAAGAAATTGATCTTCAAAACTAACAAAAAACCAAAACATTAATCTTCAACACAGGAAAGAAAGCCACAAAAGGGGATGCATAGAAAGATAGGATGAAGAAATGAAGAAATTGATATCCCCAAAGAATCATGAGAGAGGGTTGACATGGGAAAATGACTACCTTGAAGAACTATCTCAAACTTCCCATAGTCACCATGGCATGCTCGTCTCTGCCACCCCACCATCGCTGACAACCTTATCATTGCTTCTCTATTGGAGTCGTCACCAAATCTGCCCACGATCCCTCCAATCTAGGGTAAACTTATGCAATGTGAAGAAAGAGAACGAAGGTATGAAGAGAGAGGGAAAGAAGAGAGATGCCAAGAACCAAAATCACATCTGGTATGAAGTGGCTCTCAAAGAAGAAGATAATGAATGGTGTCACTTCAGGCTTATCTGCCTCTCATGATCCCTCAAAAAGAAGAAAAGGAAGATCTTGATGGAGGGCGAGAAAAGGAGAGACAAGGAGATTCAGTAGCTCAGATAGAGAGATTAGAAGGAAGGGGAGAGAATATGAATGGGAGAGCCCTTTGGATACGATATTATTATTTTGAAATAAGAAATTTTAAATGAGTCAAAATTTAACTTTTGAAGCATTCACACATCTCTATGATAAGAGGGGCTCAAGATACAATGTTTTTATTTTAAAAGAGTGGCTTGAACTCAGTCCAAAAAAAAAGTGGCTTGCACGGAGTCCGAACTTGGCACTAAGCCATACATGAGTTGTACTGTTCATGTGAACAATAACATGAGAGAGGAGCCAGTAAGTGAGTTGGCTTGGCTCAACTAACAGTAATACATATTTATTATTATAGAGGGATTAGTTAAATTAGTTATTTGTAAAAAAAATGTGTATTTCTAAAATACTCCATTTATTTTAATTTGCATTGAAAACTACTCTTGATGAAAACTCAATTCACCAGTGCAGTCTGTATAGATAATTTAAAATGTTGTAAATTTGGAGATAAAGTGCATTAAAGTCTTATTTTTTTTACTAAAACAAATTCATTAACCAGCTCTTGGGTTTAGTGCTCGAGAAGGCAGTATTCATTATCACTATCACCTTTTTTGTCCTTAAGTGTATGCATTTTTATCTTTCTATTGGAAGTAATTCTATTTAAAGCCATGTCAAAGATTAAATATGGGTACCTTTCCTAATGAAGATTAGTCAAACATTCATTTGTCATATTGTAAGAGACTAACTTGTTTTGCTAAATTCAAACCCTGTTGATGGTTTTATAATCTAGTGGTATGTGAGCTTTTTTTTTTTAATAAAGGGGAGGTTGTGGGTTTGATATGCCTAGACACCCTAGCCCAATCTAGAATGTGTAATGTGTTCCCTCTTAGTAATTAGATGTGAAGGTCAGGTCAAACCTCTGTAAAGGATACAAAACTCGGGGAAGAGAATGCTTTCATTAATCTCTTTCTTCATTCCCTCACCATTTAATGTTTTCACCATTAGATCAAGTGTTAATAGTTGAGATTTAATATTATATAAAAATAATAATATAACATTAAATATAATAAACAATCTACCATGATAAATAGGATAAATATCAACCATTAAAAATTGATCTAATAGTGAAGATTTTAAGGGTCTGTTTGGTTCGACGGAGGGGAGAGGAGGGAAGACATTTTAATGGAGTGGAAGGGAGGGATTTTAATATTACCTTATTTGGGTTGATCAGAAGGGAGGGGAGGGGAGGGATTTTAATGTTACTCCTTCCGGTCCTAATTATAGGACATATTTACCTAGCTTTGGAGAAATTAAGGATGGTAGTTAAATTAGTTAATCATATTTATTTTCCTAAAATACCCTTATTTAAAATTTAAAATGACATCCAATTACGTTAATTCTCTGTTTTTTCTTGTACCTCTCCTGCCTCATACACAACTTCTCCAAGCTCTCACACAATCCGGCATTGTTAATCTCCCTCAACAACTTCCGATCTACTCTTATTAAATTATTATTGTGTTTAATTATTATTGAGAAAGTATCAATAGGGGGTATTTTAGAAAGAAATTGATAAAAATTAGAACTTTGTCCTATAATTAGGACCAAGATCAACTCTCAAATGTTGTCCTATAATTAGGACCGGAGGGAGTACCTTGTTTGGTTCAAGAGGGGAGGGGAGGGAAACTATTTTCACATAGACAATTTTACCCTTATGTTATAAATGATTTTTATAAACAATAATCTCTCTTGTTTGTGCTTTATATATCAGAGTAAAGCTGGGTTTTTATTAACAATACACAGTTTGTAAAAAAAGGAAAACGGATGCAGGAAAATTGCACACTTTTAAACAAAAAATATTACTGCTTTATGCGCTGTCAAAGCTAATACCAAACTTCGACAAAAAAGAAAAAAGCTAATACCAAACAAACCAACCAGCTAGTTATTTCTTCACTATATATGTGCTGTCAAAACGAAGGAAGTAAGAACCACAGGTGAGGACCGATAGAATCTAGAGACTGGAGGAGGGAGATTTGGAGGTGGAGGTTGGCGAGACTTGTTTAGGAGCAATATAGGAAGGCGAGAGCGAGGCTTCAGAAATCAGATTGCACGAGCAAGGGGTGGGAGAGACTAACCGAACGTTAGGCATGTGGGCATTGTTGTCCAATCAATAATTTTTTTTAGGGTCCCCTCCAAATCCCCCCAACATGGGGGAGAGGTTTTGAGGGGACGGGAGGAATTTTAAAAAGGGTTAATATAACTTTTCGTCCTTGAAATTTGATTCAATTTTGGTTTTGGTCCCTCAAGTTTAAAATCGGTAGTTTTGGTCCTTGAAGTTTGACCCTTGGTCCCTTAAGTTTAAAAAGGACTTGGTTTTTTTCCCGTTCAGTTCGTTTTTCCACAAAGTTCTTCTCAAACTTGAGGGACCAACAGTTATAAACGGAGTAAAATTGAGAGACCAAAATAAAAAATTTCAAACTTGAGGGACCAAGGGTCAAACTTCAGGGACCTAAACCACCGATTTTAAACTTAAGGGACCAAAATCAAGATTAGATCAAACTTCAGGGACTAAAAGTTATATTAACCCTTTCAAAAAATTTCCCCTCCTAAATTTCTGGTATTTCTAATTAAGGGGAGGGGGTAAAATCCCTCCTCTCCCCTCCAATCCCCTCCCGTCCCCCCAAACCAAACAAACCCTAAATGGAGAGGAAATTGAGAGAAAGATCTCTCCAAAATAATTGAGGCGTCCTCGTGATGCAAATATAATTAATTAGCCCAAAAAGGCATAAATTCACTGGATGTATTTGGTTTGAGGTGAGGGGAGGGGAGGGGAGGGGAGGGGGGAGGTTAAATTACCTTTTTGGGCTAAAGTATTTAAATTTTGGGCGGGAACCCAAAATTTAAAAGGAATAAAAGGGTAAATTTTGGGTGGGAATCCAAAATTTAAAAAAACGAGAAGGTAAATTTTAGGTTTCTCCCGTCCAAAATTGTAATTTAGCCCCCTTCCCCTCCCCTCAAATCAAACACACCTTAAAGGGATACGGGGCCAAGTATAGAAAGTAGTCTCCAAATTAAAGCAATGTGTATGAGAAGTGTTATAAAAAAATTTTGGTGTGAAAAGGCATAATATTTTCGGGGCGAAGGCATGATTTGATTACATGATTTTTTTTATCATGGCCTTGTACTTAAAAAATTAGTGAAGCATAATAAAATAAAATTTGTGATGGTGAAATATTAATTTGAATATCATTATAATATGACAATATATTGATTAAGACAGTATAATGCTAATTTTTTGGTGAAGAAAATCTACTCCCTCGTCCCCTCCTAGGTTGATGGTAGGAGTCAATACTTCACAAATACAATTTAATTAAGGCATTTAAATGCGTTAGTTACTTCAAAAAATTATGTGTAAATTTTTTAAAATATTATCCTTTTCACCATTTACATTTAAAACATTTCCCAATAACTGCTCACATTGGATAAAAAAAAGATTGGGATCTTAAAGTATTTAAAAGCAAAACAAAATTCATAACAAGTTATTTTTTGGCCGAACTTCATAAAAAGTGCTTACATGTAGAATCCAATGGAGTGTTATCTTATTTGGATAAAGTATATACTTTGGTCCTTTAAGTTTAGACGCTGTTCTATTTTAGTCCTTTAACTTAAAAAATGTATTTTTAGTCTTTTTAAGTTAACACTGTAATATCCCGAATTTTGGAACTAAAGGCTTGGGAATAAGCCTGAACTAAGTGGGCTGCTAAGCCCCGATTTAGTAGGTTTCCCAAATCTATTCTCTAATATTTCTTATATCTTTGGGGTATTAAAGAAAATAAAAGGGTGAATTTTGAAGAAAGTGATTATGATTCCATTGAAATTTCCTGCGAGGCAGTGAGCTTGTCATGAGATTTTGGAAGAATAAATGATGAGCAAAAATTATGGAATTTTACAGGGTGAAAGTAGACATCCTAAGCTTTAATCTGATAAGTCATATTAATCAATTTAAGTTATATATAAAGAGTTATGAATTTTTGAAGTTAGCCCAGTGAAATTGATTATTTTCTAGAATAGCATGCAAAGATTGAAAATCTGGGAATTTTGTGCTTCTAGCTAGCGAAAGGCTATATTTTTTTTTCTTGAAACTAGACTCAATAAGGGTTCTATAACCTTTGAAATCTCTCCTAAATGATGTCTACAAATTTAGTTATAATTTTTCAAAGTTAGGGCAGAAAATCCGCCAAAAAGGCCAACTATTTTGAAAATTGGAAAATAAAATGTATTGGCAATTGCGTAAATTGTGGAATAAGAAAATAAGACCGGAAAATAATTATTTGGCTCATAAACATGCCAAGTTGCATCATCTTAAGCCAAGAGGAATAAATAATAATTGTTGAATATGAGCATATGTACAATTAAGATTAAAATAATGTTTCTTGTACATGTAATTGGATTAATGGAATTAAAGCCCAATTGTGTGCATAAAGGGTGCTCTTATGCGTTTTATGGGCTAACCTAATGGGAGAGGATTAGTTCAATCCTAAATGGGATTTATGAGACAAGTTGTATGAAGATAAGGTCAAGTACAAGTAAGTGTCATAAATTCTAATTTTGGAATTAAGATAATTAGAGGAAAATTGGTAAGATATTTTTATGAAGCAAAGCTTCATCTTTCCTTGCTCATTTTCATCTTAAGCTAAGGGAAAGAGAGAGAAAGAAAAGCTTAAGAAACTTGAGCTCTAGAGAGAAGGAGGAAGAAGAAAATCAAGGTAAGCTTTGATGTTTCTTAAGATTGGTTTCTAAACTTGCATAAGCTTCCTCTCTAATCCTTTCTTCTCCATGAAACTCATGGTTTAGCAAGCAAATCTTAAGCTCAGGGAGAGAGAAAGGGGACGCCTAGAGAGAGAAAGAATAAGAACTCAAGAGGTAACTTCACAAATCTCAAATCCTTGATAGTATGTTGTTGTTGTTAATGTTTGTGATTGGATTTGGTGATTGTTGGTTAAGTTTGTAAATTTGGAAAGTGATAACCCTAAGGGGTTATGTTGCCCAAATTTCCTCAAATCTTGTTTAGTATATGTTTAAATGGCTTAATAAGTGATTTAGAGCATAAAGGAACAAGCTTTTGGGAGTTAAAAATCAAAAACTCAATTTTCCCTTTTCTTAAGCATAGTTTCGGCCAAGGCTGAATTAGGGGGAAGAAGTTGGATTTTCAATGATCTGATGATTCCATGGTGTTCAACAGGAAAAATTAGGTGAAGTTACAGTTGGCCACTTTTTTGGAAAAGTCCAAAAAAGCATAATTACGGTAACGCCCCTGAAACCCTTAAAGTGGGGCTGCCAAAGGCAATTTCATCTTTTGGCAGTGAATTTAGTAATTCTAAGTCTAGAAATGGATTTCTTGGGCGAAAATATGTTAGAATGGCCCAAGTCAAAATTTTGGAAAAAGTACAGTCGGACCGGGTACGACGAGTCCAGGGTCCTGGGGGCATTTTGGTCATTTTTCAATATACACTCGTATAGCCACCAAAAACACTATGGAAGTATCTAATTATATATTTTATATTTTAGGACCAAGTTGAGAGTCAATAGGTGGCATGCATTATGAGGCACGTTATTCGAGGATTAGGGAAGGCGATTAAGGTAGGGAACTTACCTCTCCTACATGTATTTCATATTTGTGCTGGTGTATTGTTGCATGTTATTGCTTTGCTTGGTTATGTGAAATATATATGAATGATTGAAGTTCTGTTTCTATTTATGCTATAACCGTAAGTATGTTGTTTGAACATTGAGCATGCAGATATGTCATTGTGTGAGCATGAGTTATGTAATGCAAGCATGTCATGTATTAAGTACTTATCTTACATGCATATTAGTACTATTTTCTTATTGATGAAATTCTCTCAAATCTCACCTTCCCTTACCAAAAATTTAGACAGGAGGAGACATAAGTTATGATGAAACAAAGAAGAGAACTGTACGTGGGGATTGCAGTGGTAGGACGAAGATGAGAAGATGTCTCCGTTTCACTGGGATGGGTTTAGACACCTTAGTAGCTCTGTACGGCTACATAATTTGTAATTGTCATGTACGAATCTCTATGGGGAATTTATGTAATCATGCACATATTATCGGTATATTTATACTATTCTTGTGTTGCCCACCGAACTGCATATCATTTTCCGCAAATACTCTAAAATGGCTGAAAATAAGATAAGGGGGTGACAAACACCATTAACTTTACTAATGGAAAATGATAAGTCAGCAAATTTAACATGCTAACATGTCCAAATTTTAATTCTTTCATATAATTATTTTTTATTTTAATTCTAAAATCAATCTTCAGGGAAGACATGTCAATATTTAAATCTGCCAGCATTTTCTGTTAGCGAAGTTAGCAGTATTAATTTAAAAGGACTAAAAATACACTTTTTAAAGTTAAAGGACTAAATTTGAATATCTTAAAAAACCAAACATATATTTTAACCTATCTTAATTTTATTATATCAATATAGGTCGGAAAAAAAATTTAAAAGTATAGTTTTAATTCTTTAAGTTTGCATTAAGTATCATTTTAGTCTCTTAAGTTTATAAACTATAAAGTGCATTATTAGTCCTTAAAAATTAATACCGTTAATGCTACTGATGGAAAATACTGACTAGGGAAGGTTAAATTGGTGACTTTGCAATGCTAATGAAGCAAGCTGGCCATCATTTAATTTTAATCATATGTACTTTTACCAATATTGTAATCCTATATGACATTTACTTAATTTGCCTTATTTTATTTTTTAAAAAATAAAATTCTGATTTAAATATATTATTTTAATCAATTTCTTCATCCTCCTTTTCTTTTCTTTCTTCATCCATGAACCCTAGGTTTTGCTGTAACACCCTTTTTCATCCTCATCCTCATCGGGACATATTTTCTTCCTTTGGATCCCCATACCAACCGAATACCAAAATATTTACGTTTTTACATTTGATGAAGAAAATATAGAGAAAGCCAGAAAGGGAATTGTTTGGAAAAGCCCAGAGGTTAATTTACGAGTCATGTTGGTCAAGTCTTATAGCTCTGGTTTGTCCCTCTGCTTTTGCTGCCTCTCTCACTCACTCTAACTCGCCTTCAACCTCGCCAGAGCGATTGATATCCATTTCTATTTCGATTTTTGCTCAGTGTTCGACAACACAAAATTCCAAAATCGCCCTTTAACATTAAAATTGCCACGCAAGATTAAAATTAAGTAAATGCCAGTCACCGCTTAATTTTATCAGCATTTTCCATCAATAACATTAACGATGTTAAGTTTTCAGGATTAAAATCGCACTTTATAAATTTAAGAGACTAAAATGACACCTCATGCAAATTTAAAGGACAAAAAATATATTTTAACAAAAAAATGTATTATATCAAGAAGGTTTGAACTCTTTTTTTTTTTTTTTTGAGTACAAAGGCAAGCAAAGCTTGAAGTTTACAAGGACCTAAGATTAGGTAACACCTGATGGTCATGAGAAGACATCTCACAATCGCGTGTAAAAAGGTTAACACATTCTGTAGGTGACGTCTCTATTTCGATGTAGTCCTGATTGCTCATGTGAGCCATCCTTGCTAAATAATCAGCACAAATTAGATTCTCCCTATAAGTGTGGGATATCTCTAAGTCCCAGTTCATGAATATAAGGGATCTAGTATCCAAAATGACGTCGTGAAGTGGGTGGTCTGCCCCACAGTGCACAGTCAGTAAATGTATAGCCTGGATAGAATCTGTGAATAACCTGATCTTAGAAAGACCCATCTGCCTACATAATCGAAGACCTCCGTAGATGGCATGAATTTCAGCAGCAGTTGGGAAATTGTAGCCTAACTTTTGCTGGAATCCACGTAACCAGGTACCTTGGTGATCTCTGATAATACCAGCACATGTTGCATGTCCGTCACTAGCTCTGGATCCATCGACATCTACACGTACAAAGCCTGGATCTGGACATTGCCATTGATCTAGTCCCCTTTCCCGCACTTGGAATATCTGATGTCGAAATCTGCCGTTCACCACTCCTTCCGAGAGCTGGTTTATGCACCTGTGAATTATCCCTTTTGCGTTATCTGCAGTTCCGTCAAACGCTTTACTGCAACGATTCTTCCATAAGTGCCAGCATATAGTGCTGAACACTCTATGCCAAGGCCAACTAGTTACCCTCCCGTTCCCTGGGCGAAACTATAGGTTCCATGAAATCCATTCCTGCAAATTACCAGAGAAAAACATAGAATAATATATATGGTTAGTTATAGAAAACCACACTCTTCTCGCCTGGTCACAATCCCTCAGAATGTGAAGAATACTCTCACCACTCTCACAGTCAAAGGGACAAACATTTAGGACACTCAGATTGTGTTTCGCTCTGATTTCATTCGTAGGAAGTCTCTCATGGAATACTTGCCACATAAAGAGCTTAACTCTTTCCGGAATATCCCAGTGCCATAAGTTCCGCCAGTGAGGGTGATGCCCATGTTCATGCTGATGGTATTTGGTGTCATAGGCTGACTTCACGCTAAAGTTCCCATCAGAGGCATTCAACCAACAAACTACATCCTCCCCTGATCCCATAGGTGGGGGCACCATCATGATTTTATCCACGGCCCAATTTGGAAGAAAGGAACCCCATTTTGCTTTGTCCCATTGGCCATTCTGGGTCACAAATGAGGAGACTCGAGCATCCATATATGCTAACTGCACATTTTTGTCAATGTAAAACATGAGAGGTTGATCCAAAGGAGCCCAACGATTCTGCCAAGCCAGTGTGTTTCTTCCGCTACGAAGCTTCCTTCCAACTCCCTGTCTAAACAATTCCCACACTGCCACTATACCTCTCCATACAGCCGATTGGTTGCACCGACTCTGTACATTCCACTATACCTCTCCATACAGCCGATTGGTTGCGCCGACTCTGTACATTAGGCATTGTATCTGTCCCACATAAGTATTTTGCACGTAGGCACCTCACCCACAGAGCATCCGGCTGAGTAATCATTCTCCAACACAGCTTCATTAGGAAGGCTTTGTTCTGGGAATGCAAGTCTTTAATTCCCAAGCCACCATTATTCTTTCTTCTTTTTAGTACATCCCATGAAAGTAGATGCATTTTCTTGGATTCTTCATGTTGATTCCAAAGGAAGTCCCTACTCAATTTCTCGATAATTAAAAGAACCCCTTTCGGAATCAAAGTAGATTGCATCTGGTATTGAGGGATTGCTGTTAAAACAGACTTGATCAACACCGTTCTGCCTGCCATACTTAGATATCTCCCTTTCCAACTTGACAACCTTGAGTTCACCTTTTGAATCAGAGGAGCGAACGTCGTCTTAACCATACGCTTGTGAAGGATTGGAACTCCCAAATATTTCCCTAGGTCCGCAGTCAATCCAATCCCAGCTGCTTGGCTCATCTCATAGGCTCTATTGAAGTGGATATTCCGTGACACGAACATCTTGGATTTGATCAGGTTGATTCTATGCCCAGATAAGCTACAAAAAAGCTCCATTACTCTCTTTACCTCGTCCATCTGTTCCATTGATGCCTCACAAAATAGAACAAGGTCGTCAGCAAAAAAGAGATGAGAAATCTTTGGGCCAGAAGGACAAAGTCTGAGAGGCCTCCATCTCCCCAACTCTACCTCTTGATGAATCAGTTAACCCAGAAGTTCCATACAAAGAACAAATAGATATGGGCTCAGAGGGTCTCCCTGTCTTACACCTCTGGACGGCCTGAAGCTCTCTGAAGTTATCCCATTCCATATAACTCTCATGGAAGTAGTTGAAACACAAGACATAATCAACCTAACAAAGTCACCTCCCAAACCCAAGCTATGCAAAGTGAATTCCAAGAACCGCCAGTCAAGTCTGTCAAACGCCTTTTCCATGTCAATCTTCAAAGCTATGTACCCCTTTCTTCCTTTCTTATTTTTCATGGAGTGAATTGCTTCTTGCGCAATGATGATATTATCTACCCCTTGTCTGCCTGTAATGAAGCTACACTGATTTTCTGCTACCAGGTGGCTCATGATGCGCTTGAAACGATTCGCAATAACTTTACTGACGATTTTGAAGCTCACATTACACAGAGATATAGGCCTAAAATCCTTCAAAGAAGTGGGCCGATCATTTTTAGGGATGAGCGTAATGTTGGTCTGGTTGACTGTTTGGATCTCATTCGGACAAACAAAGATTCTGGACACCAAATCACAAACTTTCTGGCCAACCAATTGCCATTGGGTTTGGAAGAAATGCGGATGTAATCCATCAGGTCCCGGTGTTTTAAACGCACCCATTTCAAAAGCAGCATTTTTTATCTCGATCTGAGAGACAGGTCTCTGAAGCAGCTCTAACTGAGAACTGTCCAGAGAGGGAAAGTTTGCCCTCCATGGCGAAAAAGAGGATGACAACTGATCAGCTGAAAATAACTTCCGAAAATATTCAAGAGCCATATTTCTCAACCTCTTCTCATCAGTAACCCAATGACCATTTTCATCCTGAAGAGCTTCAACTTTACTTCTTTTTCTCCTAGCCACTGCACTGGCATGAAAGTATTTTGAATTTCGATCTCCTCCGCTAAGCCATTTGCATCTTGATTTTTGGAACCAAATAAGTTCCTCCTGTAAGGCCAATTTCTGATACAAATGCCAAAGTCGATTTTCAAGTCTGAAAAGCCCATTCTGGTTCCCTCTGTTGCTTCTAGCACGATCTATTCCTTCCAACCTTCTTATGATCTCTCTCTTCTTCTTTGCCACATTCCCCACAACTCTATCATTCCATACAGTTGCTTCAAATTTAAATTGCTCCTGACCCTGAATCCAGTCTTTTCCGTTCCATGCTGCTTTAACCACGTCGCAAAAACCCTCTTCCATACACCACGCAGCTTGATATTGAAATCTGTTATCCCTTCTATTGCAAGGGTTGGTAGGACTGTTTCCAACAACAACAACACGATGGTCAGATTTGAACCTTAGGCAATGGTACGCTTTGGCTTGCGGATTTTTGATATCCCAATCGAAATTACAAAAAGCCCAATCCAGCCTCTCCCTAAGCCCTGTTTTTTCCCAAGTAAATCTGTCTCCTACAAACCGGAATCTCGATGAAATTACAGCCAAGCAGACAATTTTGGAAATCAAGCATTGAACTATTAATAGGGGCCGCACCCCCCTCTTTGTCCCTTAGACTAAGAATGGTATTAAAATCTCCTAACACCAGCCAAGGGATATTAACAAATTGGCTAATGGAGTATAAAGCAGACCATAAATCCCTTCTTTTTGAAATACTAGTATCACCATACACAAATGTCACAAGCATTGGTTCTTGGTCGTTCATATCAGTTATTCGACAGAGAAGCAACTGGGTAGTTGAAGACACATATTCAAGATGAATATCTCTGCTATTCCATAACATCCAAATGCCCTTGCATAACCCGTAGCTTCCACTCTAATCCAGTCAGTAAACCCCAAATTCTTGACCACGTTATCAGCTCTTTTGCCACTAATTCGAGGTTCAAATAAACCCATCACATTAATAGCATATTTTTTGATCACTTCTTTAAACACCCGAGGAAAAATTCTACCTCCCGCCCCACTACAGTTCCAGGAAGAGACTATCATAGATAAAATAAAATACACAGATAAGAGATGAATAACTTACTTATCTGGAGGCTTCCCTTCCATTATGACGACCACCTCTAGATTGGAAACTGACTGACTTCCAGAACCCAGCTCATGTAGACTGAGATTCCCTTTTGCATTCTCAGAATGAGAATATGTCTTTTGTGCACCATCCGGCCCAACATAGTTATCCTGATTCCCCACTTCGCAATACGGGACCAAGTCAACTGATCCATCTTTCTCCTTCGGCTGGGTTTCACGCAACGTGGTGGTGATTTTTGTGTTCAAAGGATGCAGCCCACAAGACTCCAAGTTGCCTTTGACCACGTTGTGGGACCGTTGGGGCACTTTTTTATTTGGCTTGTTTTCCTTGATTGCTCCCAGATTCCTTTCCTTTCCTGTACCCAATTCACTACACTTTGTCTCCTCTTGCGCCTTTTTTCCCATGTGCCTACCATCACCTTTCCTCTCAATTTCGGTCCACCTCTTGTCTCCCACGTGGGTTCCACCCTTCTTTTTATATTGACCATCCTTTCCCATTAGATTAATACACAAACCACGTGACTCCTCCTTTTTTCCCTTCTCATTAAAAAAATTCATTTTACACTCGGGAACCACCCCCTCTTCTGACTCCATTTCCTCTAAAGCAGCGAACCTGGAGTGTGTCTGCTTCTTAGCATCGGTTCCGACTCTATTCTCAGGCTTTCTTGAGAAGCGCGCACTTGCCGGCCTGTGGACAAGCATCCAGGGACCGAACTGATCCTCCTTCGCCGGGAGGACGTTCTTCATCAGGGGTACTTTCTCCGGTTGTAGTTGTGCAGACAATGGAGTTTCACTGGATAAGTTTTCCTTTGGGTTCAGAGCATCTTGCACAACTCTCCATGGGCATTGCTCCCTTCTATGGCCATATCTTCCGCAGGTGAAACAAATAAGACCAAGTCCTTCAAACTCAATGTTAAATAGTGCCGATGCTGAAATTATTCTTGGGACTAATTTTTTCTGCATATCTAACTCCACGCATATCCTGGCATATCGACCCCTGTGGATTTTGACTTCCTCATCCTCCAAATTTTCAATGGTATTCATATCCACTTTCAGAGTCTTTCCAATCGTGTCCCCTAGTCTCCACATACACTCTTTGTTATAGCACAACAGTGGTACATTAGGGATTCTTACCCAAGTAGCTACTCTTCCCAGAGGATTTTGGTTTGGATCAAAATGAGGAGACCACCTCTGCACTAAGATGGTATGCTGAGCAACTGTCCATGAACCATCAAACAGGATTTTCTTATAGTGCTGACTCCAATTTACAGGGTCCTTTAGCCTCACAACATAATAGCTATTTGGTAGGTCTATTAACTCAAAACTACTGATCTGCCAAATTTTACTCAGATGCTCTTTCAGTCTATAAAAGTTAATCTTCGTACCCAGGGTAGTGATAATCAGAGAATTATTCCATGGTTTTGCCCATCTGTTATATTCCTCGGGAGACATGTGCATAGTTGGATATACCTCCATGAGTTGTTTTAATTCCTCTGATGGCTCAGGCATGTCCCAGGCTTGCTCCAGTAAATCGTATATGAAGGAGTCATCCTCCACATTCAAGCTTCCATGAGCACACCGTTGTACTCAGTGCCCTTGAACCTTAGCAACGAGTCTTTATAAGAGCAGCCCTGGTCTGGTTTACATTGTGGTTCTGTTCTCTGCAATTGTTCCTCAGTAATCTGGACCACTTTGTTTGCTTCCTCTTCCCCTGCAAATGTGACCTTGGAGGGTTTCAAGATCTTCATCCCTTCCACCCCTGCAGAAGAGACCACAGCTTCCTTCTTCGAAATCTTTCCTCTACCAGCATTCCCACGAGTTTCCAACGCTCTTTCTGGTGGTGTTTCCCGGGCTCCGGGAGCAACCATCGGAGAAAGCTCAGAACAGGCACGGATTCCAATAGAGAGAAAACAGTTTATCTCTTTCTGGCGGTGTTTCCAACGCTCTTTCTGGCCAGAAGGTTTGAACTCTTGATTAGTTGATTTTATTCCTTTTGTACAAAATATAGGAGGTGCTTGAGGAGTTGGTTTTAATCTTAAACTATCCATCCGTATTGACATTCAACAATAATTAGAAAATTTATAAAAGAGTATTTTATCGAAATTATGTCACACTTATTATAAATAATTAATTTACCTAACTTACTAAATCTTCTAAAATTAATTAAACTAGTCCTACATTAATCAAACTGTATATGGTTTATACTTACCTTGCGGAACAATTGTCATATGAGCTACCCCAAGTCACATGTATTTAATGTTTGACAGTATCAAATACTCTCTCTGGTCCTTAATATAATACATATTTAATTAAGAAAAAATCCCATATAAAGCCAATTAAAGTAGAAAAAATTGAAATCAGGTTGGTAAGTTGAACAATTCCTTAATTGAGTCATTAACTCATTTTGAAATTTCAAAATATGGATAAAATGACTTTAATGCTCTCTTCTCTTTAAAGAATTCCATTTACTTTGTAATTTAGATTTTTCAATATATATCAATGTTAATATTTAATAAAATAAAATATAATTTTCCTATATAGTTTAACTTTAAATATATTAACTAGAATCATAAGGGAAAAAAGCATACAACAAGGAGTTCATTTTATTCAATTGAATTTTTTTTCCAAAAATTTTAATATAGATATCATTATAAAAAATATTTTTTAATAAATATATTATGTATAAATTTTACTATATTTGTTTCATATATATAAAGTTTTCTTAAAGTTCTATATTCCAATATGTAAAGCATTTTATGAAATTTTAAGTGAAGTTCACCCCAAAAAAGAAATTTTAAGTATATTTAATATCTTTTTAACTAGCATATTAACAGTGGAAAATATTTTTTTACAAAAAACTCACATTTATTGTTAGGGGAAATTATTCAGAGTTTGCTTAGATTAAAGGTGGTAAAAGTAATATTTATTTCAATTTATTTTTGCATACGGAAGTTTAAAAAAACAAAAACTCACGCTTAATTTTTTTCTTGTTTTGTATCATTAATATCAATTAGTTGATTTTTCAACTAAATCATTCAATCATTTAATTAATATCAATGATGCTGTTGTGATATGTGTAGGCTTTCCTTTTTCTTTTTTTTTGAATTATTCTTGATGACCCTTGTAGAATATAAAAAAACTTCCTTTGATTTAGAAAATCATATTTTATTGTATTATATATTAATGTTGATATATAGACAATAAAACTCTTTTAAAAGAGGAGAGAATAGCAGAGAGGGCATTAAAGCAATTTTACTCAAATTTTGAAATCCCAAATTGTGTTAATGACTCAATTAAGAATTTATTGAATTTACCAACTTAATTTAAAATTTTTCTATTTTAGGTAGCTTTATATAGGATTTTTCCTTTAATTAATTTGATTATATTAAGGAAGTTAGTTAAGTTAATTAATATGACACATATTTTCTAAAACACTTTAGTCATCTTCCTTTATTCCATCATTCTCTCTCCTCCTTGATTATTGTTGTTAGAGTAACAATAGAGGTAAATTAGGAAAAGACTGACAAATATGAAAACTATGTTTTATATTTAAGACTAAGATCAACTCCTCAAATATGCTTTATATTAAGGACCAGAGGAGTAATTTAGATTTATCAGCTGGTCAAAAAAATAATTTAGATTTAAGTATAATTAGTTTTAATTTAAATGATGATATTTTTTAGCATTTTTTTATTTATAAAGTTAAAATTTTTTTGGTCATCATTCATTCAATGAAACGAACTTATACACCCATCACACTTGCGAAGAGTCCAACGTGCAACCTTATGCTTAAGCAAAATTTGAAGAGGTGCTAAATGTTAGTTGAATCAAATGGCTTTGACTATTGACACTTTATAAAAAGTGGTATAATTAAATTTCTTTCCCGCCCTGTTTTTTCGCCAGAAATTAAATGTCTTCCCCTTGATCTAACTGAAGATGATGATATCATACGATAATAATATACTATGTACCGGCTAACATAGACAACTGTACTGTATATAAAACTTATTCCTTATAGAAGTATAGATTTTTAACGTTCATCAAGGACTCTGAATGTGGAAAAAATATAGTGGTATTGAAATATTTGTCCTTGGGGATTAGAGAAAATGCAACATTTCTTCTTATATTCCAAAAGGTGATTTCTTTTCGGTTCTTTATGATGATATTTTTTTTTTAATAAAAGTAAGTTGTCTTTAAATTAATTCAAAAAAGAATCCAACAGTAAGTGAACATGGAATGGGAAATTTTTACATAGAAAATAATACTAGGTTTGTGCTGCTCACTTATCATGGGATTTATTAATTACCACATTCTGTTCTTGAGATTTCGTAGTGATTTTTTTTTTTCCAAAAAAAGCCCTCTAAATTAAAATTTCCTCAAGAGTCAAGGATGGAATTTTGGGGTCATCAAAAGGCCAAAACATTCTTTAAGATGTCATTGTCAATATGTACACCTTAATTATTAGAGATGCGATTATATATTTAGTTGTCTCTAATAAGTTTCATATATTCATCTCCCATTAGTAGTCACAGAGAAGAACAACGAAGTAAATCTTCATATATCTTACCATGTTATTATCTCATCGATATTCTAAAGTTGCAACAACAATATTATTTGTTGTTGCTCAAATATGGTTGACGGTGAATTCATTTTCAGAAGAAGAGGAGATACTCAGCTTGCCGGGACAACCTCCGGCAGAATTCCGGCAATATGGCGGTTATATTACAGTTGATGATGAGAATCAAAGAGCTTTGTTTTACTACTTCGTTGAAGCAGAAGGAGACCATACGTCCAAGCCTCTAGTTCTCTGGTTAGAGGGAGGTGTGTGTATGCTTTAATTTATATATATATACATGGACAATGTATAAATATTTTAATTTTGTGTCTTAAATAAAAGATATATAATACTTTTCCAATCCTTAATGTAAGATATATTTGAAAATTTGATATTGTTCCTAAATATAAGACATAATTTTCATATTTATCAATTTTTTTCCTAATTAACCCCTATTGATGCTCTTTCAACAATAATCAAGGAGAAGATCGAGGGAATGAGGGAATTAAAGAATATGATTAAGATGTTTTAGAAAATACATGTCATATTAACCATATAACTAACTTTCTTAATCTAATCAAAATAAGTAAATATATCTTATATTAAGTATCAGAGCATTATTAACGAACTCTTGTATGTTCTTTTCAGGGCCTGGTTCTTCTTCCGTTGGATCCGGAGCTTTCATGGAACATGGTCCTTTCAAGTTGAGAGAAAACGGTCTTGTGAAAAATGATTATAGTTGGAACAAAGGTTAGTATAAATACAGGAATTTGAATGTAATAATGAAATAATGAAATATATTGTTGATTATATTGATTTATTTTGTCCTTGTCATAGAGGCAAATATACTTTACTTGGAATCCCCAGCTGGAGTTGGTTTCTCTTACTCTTCTAATCAATCTTTCTATGGCTTTGTCAACGATGAAATTACAGGTTCTTTTCTTTTAATCTCTTGTTCTTTTACTACCTCCGGTATCGAGTAAACTTTTTTTGGGAGATTAAGGATATTTTAAAATATTTATATTTATCATTTTTTCTCCAAACTAATTTGTTTAACTTATAAACTGATATATAATTTAATCATATACAACATATGATATAAGTAAATAACTTATTCAGCTTCCTTAATCTTTTAAAAAAAGTCAATTAGGTCTTATATTTAAGACCGGAGATAATAATGAAGTAGCAACAAAGTGTGTGTGTGTGTGGGCGCGCGCGCGCACCAAAAGTAATGCATGATCTTTAGAGTCATCATATATTTAGGAAAGAGATAATCTCTTTTGAAGGCCACTAGAGATTCCAACAATGGTTTGATATGGGAGGGATTAGCCTGCTCCGCTATACTCAGACCCGTTGGTATAGTTTGAATGGTTTTTTGACAAGAAAGGATCGAATTATCATCCAAGCAATAGAAATAAACTACGTATGATTGAGTGGGTTTAATTAGTTTTTTCTTGGCGTACATAATTTATTAAGAACTTATTAGGGTTTCCTTTTTAACCTATAGCTAGCTAATCTCTACCCTAAGATTTTGAGAGTAAAATATTGTCCCCATTTAAAACCATATTATTCTTCCTTTTACAGCAAGGGATAATTTTGTCTTCCTACAGCGTTGGTTTAATAAATTCCCAGAATACAAGAACAATGTTTTCTTTATTGCTGGAGAGAGCTATGGAGGTAAGTAAATAGGAATGTAATTTTCTATTTTGAAACTGTAGAGTTTAACACAGTCTTTTATTTATATATATATATATATATATATATTTCAGGTCACTTTGTCCCTCAACTAGCACAACTCATCATTCACGCCAAGACTCAGTTCAATCTCAAAGGGATTGCAGTGAGTACATTATTGAGAAACTTAATTAATTAGAAACATGATTATATATGTTAGGTTTTTTAAATGTTTATTTAGAACTGGTTTCAATAGACTACACACGCACACAAATGATCGATGGTTATTTATGCAGATAGGGAATCCACTTCTAGATTTTAGTACTGATTTTAACTCAGTGGGGGAATTTTTGTGGTCCCGTGGGATGATATCAGATTCAACTCACCAAAGCTTGACCACTGCATGCAACTATTCCCAAATAACGAGGCAAACTCTGATAACTAAGACTCTGACACCGGTATGCAAAGGAGTGGCTACACAAATGTTACAAGAGGTTGGTGAGGAGTTTACTCAACTCGATGTCTCTCCATGCTTGTCCACCTCAACAACCTCTGAAGTTAGCCAACTGGTATTTAAGCTTTGTTCTTTCTTTCTTGGTGCTCCTTCTTGTTCTTAATATAAGATATATTTGAAGATTTAATCCTTTTTTAAAATATAAGACATATTTTTTATAGGGTTAAGGGGCAATTTTATCTCAAAAGTTGTCACCGAAGGACAATTTTTCTTGAAAGTTTTTCAAGTGGCAATTTTACCCCAAAAGTGTCAAAAGAGGAGCACTTCTGCCCTGGTCTTTATTCCAGTTAATTTTAACTGTTAGTTAACTAAATATACCGAACTAGCAGTCCACATGTTACCCATATCATTTTTGTTAAGATACAAATTTGCCCTAGAAGTCCATATGTCATCTACTTCATTTTTTTTAAGTTAGATTTAAAACTTCTGGGATAAATTTGCACCTTAACAAAAATGACGTGAACGACATATGAACTGTCAGCTTAGCATATTTGATCAACTAATGGTCAAGATTAACTGGAATAACAGTCAGGACAAAATTGTTCATTTTTTGACACTTACGGGGCAAAATTGCCCCTCGGTGACAACATCCAAGGTAAAATTGTCCCTTAACCCCTTTTTATATTTATCAATCTTTTCCTAATTTATCTCTATAGATGCTCCCTCAACAACAATCAAAGAAGAGAGGGAATGAAGGAATTAACTAGGGTGTTTTAGAAAATACATATGATATTAACTAACTTCTTCAACCTAATCAAATTAGGTATATATGTCCTATATTAAGGACTAGAGAGGGTGTTATTTCTTCCCCTATTTGTTGGCTTCTTACTTAATTTTCTCAGTTTGCATTCATTTTTTGGTGCAGCGTAAGAAGATTCAAGAAATAGAGAATTACTTAAACCGGGAAGATGTAAAAGAAGCTCTTCATGCTAAGCTTATAGGAGTCACCACGTGGTCCATAGGCAGTAAGTAAGTTCCTTGAAAACACCAAGATATATCTCTTGAATGGTCCATGTGTAGGTAACATTTCAGCGAGAGGGTTAATATCTAATTTTGTTCTGAAAGTTTTTGTATAAGAGCTATGGATATTTGGAGTATTTTTCAATCAATATTGTCCTAAAAGCACTAAAAAGGAGTAATATTACCCATCGTTGTTAAAAATGTTGACGGTTATCATTAACATTAGTTTTTTAAGCGATTAGGATATTTTTGCTCATTCTTTAAAACTTTTGGAGCAATATTGATCCTACAGAAAAAAAAAACTCCTGGATACTCATAGCTCTTACGTGAAAACTTCATGAGAAAAATTGAACCTTAACTTATTCAGTGAGATAGTGAAAATGACGATCACAAAAGTAATCTTTAGTTTCGTTGTGTTACAGAGTTGTAAAATATGATATGCAGAATATTGAGATTCCAATAATTCCTATCCTCAATAAACTAGTTGAGTCAGGTCTCCAAGTACTGGTATACAGGTAAGTGATTTTTCTCCCGTGTTTTGTATCAAACAAATTAAATTCTATTTTATAAACAAGGAAATTAAATGTATTTCCATATAGTGGAGATCAAGATGCAGTGATTCCCCTAACTGGAACACGAATGCTGGTGGATGAATTAGCCAAGGCGATGGCACTGAATCCAACTGTGCCCTATAGAAGGTGGTTTCAGGGAAGACAGGTTCATATTTCTTACCACTTAAATACAAACATGACCTTAATACAGAAGACGTTCTGGGAGAGTTACCCTTAAATTCGACTTGACAATGCTCGGATCTGACTCATTCAGATAGTCATATAAAAGAATAATTAGAAACATAACTTACATGCTCGTTAATGATTTATAGGGACTGTTGGTTTCTGTTTTTTGTTTTTTTTAACAGTTTTATAAAATTCGTTTTAAAAACAAGTTTCGAAAAAAAAATCTATTTTTATAGTTGTTTTAAAAAAATATTGAAGTGACCATGGCGCAGCCGTTGCCGACATTGATATGGTGGTGGTCAATGCTGTCACACCCAAAACTGGACCACGGCTACCCGAGGTCGCCACTACCAACAAGGGAAACTCCAAGGACTATCGGTGGCCTCCTCCTACACACCTTTCTTTCGCCTTCCCAAGTCTCGAAGACTCAACCTTGGAGTCATAAGTACGCGCTTCATATGAGACTTGATGCCATTGAGCTAAGTCTCACATGAAGCGCCTTATGACTCCAGGGTCGCGTCTTCGAGACTGGGGAAGGCGAAAGAAAGGTGTGTAGGAGGAGGCCACCGATAGTCCTTGGAGTCCACCCTTGCCGGTAGCGGCAACCTCAGGTAGCCGTGGTCCAGTTTGGGGTGTGACAAACGTCGGTAGTGTAATGTCAATAATGGACAAGTGACGGCCTCAAAAAATAAGAAATAGAAAAACAAAAATAAGAAAACATCTAAAAGCAATTTTGGTTTTTTAGTTTTTAAAAACAACTTTCTTTCTTTTTTCTTGTTTTTAAAAACAATTTATTGAAAACAATTTTCCAAACAAGTTTTTTTTTTATTTTTAAAAACAAAAAAAACTATTTTTAAAAACAGAATCAAACAAGCTTATAAACTGTTTGACCATTAGAATTAGCTAGACCATACATAAAATCTAGAAGATGAAAATCGAATGCAAATCTGTGAAGCCCACTGTACTAAACTATTGCTTTGTAATTATTATGATTAGGTTGCAGGATGGACACAAGTGTATGGTAATAACATATCATTCGTAACAATAAGAGGAGGAGCTCATATAACTTCATTCTCACAGCCTGAAAGATATTTGCTGGTGTTTCAAGCTTTTCTGCAAGGAAAGCCACTTCTCCATAAATAATGCTTCCTTCTGATCTTATCATCACCCAAAAAAAAAAACGATTCTGAACGTTTACACAGCCATACAATCACATGTATACACATACGTGCACGTATGAGGCTTTTTTTTCTTATTTGTCTTTCCTTTACATAATTACTAAATAATCTGTAATTTCAGAATATTATTCTGAATTCATAAACTTAATACTTCTTTTTTTTTTTTTTGTTACAAGGGCAAGCTAAGCTTGTAAGTGACAAAATCTATAGGCTAGTTCCTACAGAATGATCTTGTGGTAACAAACCACAATCCAAAGCAAAAAGATGAATACATTCCATTGGGGAAAACCCTAACTCCACGTAGTCTTGTGGAATCCTATGCGCCGTTCCTGCCAGGTAGTCTGCACAACGAATTCTTTCCCTATGAGTGTGGGAAATTTCCAGCTCCCAGTCACTGTAAACGAGAGATCTGGTATCTAAAATAACGTCATACAAAGGATGATCAGGATCACAATGAGTGGTTAATAGGTGGACCGCCTGTAGAGAGTCAGTGAACAACTTGATCTTCTTAAGCCCCAGCTTTTTACATAGTAGAAGGCCTCGACGGATTGCATGGATTTCAGCAGCAGTTGGGAAGGTATAACCTAACTTCTGTTGAAATCCATGTATCCAGTTACCTTGGTGATCCCAGATAACACCTCCACAAGCAGCTTGACCTTCCCTAACCACCGAACCGTCTACATCTAGGCGATGAAAGCCTGAGTCCGGGGGTTGCCAATGAAGAAGACCTCGCTCTGGGACTTGGAATATCTGATGTCGAAACTTGCCATTCTCCACACCTTCCGAGAGATGGTATAAACATCTGTGGACTATCCCTTTTGGATTGTCGGATGACCCTTCAAAGGCTTGACTGCATCGATTCTTCCAAAGGAGCCAGCATGTGTAACTGAAGACTTTATGCCATGGCCATCTCGCCATCCTGTTGTTTCCTAGTGAGTGATGTAAATTCAAATTGAGCCAATCCTGCAGATTACCAGAAAAAAATATACTATAATATAGAGGGTTAGTTAAAGCTGACCACACTCTCTGCGCTTGCTCATAATCTCTCAACATATGAAGGATACTCTCCACACTATCACACTGAAAAGGACAGGTGTTTAAGTCGCTCGGATTGTGTCTCGCTCTTAATTCGTTAGTAGGAAGCCTGTCATGGAAAACTTGCCACAAGAAAATTTTGACTCTTTCAGGAATTCCCCAGTGCCATAGAGACTACCAGTGATGTTGGAGCCTAAGGCTGTGCTGATGATAGATAGCGTCATATGCTGATCTTACACTGAAATTCCCATCAGTAGCATTCCTCCAACATACAATATCATCTTCGCTGCCCATAGGTGGAGATATCAACATTATTTTATCAACCACCCAGTTAGGAAGAAAAGAAGCCCATTTAGCTCTATCCCAATTACCCGATGGAGTCGTAAAAGAGCGCACAGTGGCACTCATATCAACTAAGTGCATGTTTTTATCTATAAGGAATTCAAGCGGCTTTTCTACAGGAGTCCAGCATTCTTTCCAAGCTAACGTATTCCGGCAACTTCTCAAATATTTGCCAAGGCCACTCTTGAAGTCATCCCAGACAGCCACAATTCCACTCCAGACAACCGACTGCTTACTCCGCCTCTGAATGAGGGGATCAACAGTTGATCCACATGAGTATTTTGCTCGTAAACATTTCACCCAAAAGGCATCCAGTTTTTTGATTAAACACCAGCACAACTTCATGAGGAAAGCTTTATTTTGGCAGTGTAAGTCTTTTATACCCAATCCACCCTCACATTTTCTTCGTTTTAGAACTTCCCAAGAAAGCATATGCAATTTTTTGGAGTCCTCATGTTGGTTCCAGAAGAAGTCTCGGCTGAGCTTTTCAATAGCTGATAACACCTCTTTCGGTACAAGAGTTGATTACATCTGGTATTACGGAATTGCCGAAAGGACCGACTTGATAAGAGTTGTACGGCCTGCCATACTCAGGAATTTACCTTTCCAATTTTCCAATTTCAATCTCACCTTCTGGAGTAACGGAGCAAAAGTCCTCTTAACCATCCATTTGTGCAGAAGAGGAATACCCAAATATTTCCCAAGGTCTGCAGTCAATCCAACTCCTACAATCTGGCTCATCTCATACGCCCTGTTAAAATGGACATTTCTAGAAAAAAACATTTTAGACTTGTTCAGATTAATCCTATGACCAGAGACTCGGCAAAAAAGAGCCATTACATTGCGAATCTCCACCATCTGCTAATTAGAAGCTTCCCCGAAAAGAACAAGGTTGTCTGTGAAGAAACGATGGGAGATATTGGGACCAGAAGAGCTTAATTTTAAAGGATGCCAATTCCCCATTTCAACTTCTTGGTGAATTAGTTGACCGACCAGTCCCATACAAAGGACGAACAGAAACAGACTCAGCGGGTCACCCTGTCTCACCCCTCTAGAGGGGTGGAAGCGTTCAGAAGCTAAGCCATTCCAGATAATGCTCATGGAAAGGGATGAAACGCAGGTCATAATCAGCTTAACAAAGTCAGCTCCCAATCCTAAGCTGTGAAGAGTGAATTCAAGAAAGCGCCAGTCCAGCCTGTTGAAAGCCTTTTCCATATCTACTTTCACTGTAATGTATCCCTTATTACCACTCTTGATTCTCATGAAGTGAATTGCCTCCTGTGCGATAATGATATTGTCCACACCCTGTATTCCTGCTATAAAGCTACATTGGTTTTCTACAACCAGATGATTCATGACACTTTTAAAGCGGTTGGCAATAACTTTGCTAACGATTTTGTAGCTCACATTGCATAAAGAGATAGGCCTAAAGTCCTTCAAAGATGTAGGATAATCAATCTTGGGAATTAGGGTGATGTTCGTATGATTAATGTCTTGGATGACCTCTGGGTTCTCAAAGATTCTGATCACCAGGTCACATATCTTCTGCCCAATAAGATTCCACTGGGTATGGAAGAAATGGGGATTCAAACCGTCCGGGCCTGGAGCTTTAAAAGCTCCCATCTCAAAGGCTGCATTTTTTATCTCAGTAGGAGAAACAAATCTTTGCAGATGATCCAATTGTAGACCATCCAGAGGAGGGAATCTTGCCGACCAAGGAGAAAAAGGAGAAGATGAGTTCTCAGCCGAGTAGAGATTCTAGAAATAGTCGAAAGCCATGCCTCTTAATAGAGACTCATCTGACACCCAGTTACCGTTATCATCTTGCAGAGCCTCGATCCTGTTCCTTTTCCTTTTTGCAGTTACACTTGCATGAAAGAATTTCGTATTTCTGTCTCCACCACCAATCCACTTACATCTTGATTTCTGGAACCAAATCAGTTCCTCCTGTAAAGCGATTTTGTGATACATATCCCAGAGCTGCTTTTCAATCCTGAAGAGACCATTAGGCCCACCTCCTCTACTCCTGACCCGATCAATCCCTTCCAGCCTACGGATGATTTCTCTCTTCTTTTTGGCCACATTCCCCACCACTCTAGAGTTCCACGCCGAGGCTTCTTTTGAGAACTACTCCTGACCTTGGGCCCAGTTTTTCCCCTGCCAAGCATCTTTGACCACTTCGCTAAAACCATCTTTAATACTCTATACTGCTTGGTAAAGGAAATGTCCTCCCCTTTTACAGCCAGCAATATTATTACCGTCCGCAACAACAATCACCCGATGGTCAGACTTGAACCTAAGATTATGGTAAGCTTTGGCTTGAGGATTAAGAATATCCCAATCGAAGTTGCAAAACACCCAGTCTAGCCTTTCCTTGACTCCGGTTTTTTCCCAAGTGAATTTGTCCCCAACAACCGGAACCTCAAGTAGATTACAACGATCGATACAATTTTAGAAATCCTTCACGGAGCTGAGAGCAGGAATCGTTCCACCATCTTTATTACTAGGATTAAGGAAGGTATTAAAATCACCCATAACCAGCCATAAAGAGTTAACCGATTGCTTAATAGCATGTAACAACTCCCACAGATCCCTCCTCTTTAGAGTACTAGTATCCCTATATACAAAAGTCAATAACGTGGGGTTGAGATTATTCATTGGAGAGATCTTGCAATGAAGAAGTTGAGTGTTTGATGAAATGTAATCAAGGTGAAATTCCCAATGGTTCCATAGAACCCAAATACCCCCAGCATACCCAATGGCTTCGATTCTCAACCAGTCATTGAATCCTAATTTCCTAACAACCTTGTCTGCTCTGCTTTCACTAATCCTGGGTTCCACTAAACACATCACATTTATACCATATTTCTAAACCATATCTTTCAACACACGCGGGAACGTGCGACCACCCGCCCCACGAAAATTCCAGGAAGAGATAATCATAAATTAAATATATACAAGCAGAAGATGGGACAGAGAACTTACTTATCCGGAGGCTTGTCTTCCATCATGACAACAACTTCCAGATGTGACATTGAATGTATCCTTGAGCCAGGTTCATCAACCTCTTCATTTGTGGCTGCATCATTTAGTTGAATCGGTGCCAAGCTCAATGGTTCTGAAGAAAAATTAATGTCCTGCGTCGCTGGATCACTTGTAGGTAGATCATCCTCTTGAGCAATTTGTTTATCACGGACCTGAGCACTCCTATAAGGATTGGGAGCTTGGGCAAAAGCAAGAGGCCCATGCGCAGTGTTTTCACCATGAGATGGCCCAATATCTTGCATGCAGCCTTGAGTTATGATGTGGGTCCTTTTCGTTGTGCCTTTTGTAGGCTTCAATGTCTTGTGGCCATCTAGACCGTGGGTGCTTTCCTAATCCGTTCTAAGGCCCTTAGTTTTCTCCTTCAACCCATGCGAAGTGACCTCAAAACTTTCCTTGGACTTTTTCACTTCGGCCCAACATTTGGAGCCCACATGAAACCCTTTCATCACCTTTCTTTGACCATTGCTTGCCATCATCTGCACAGCTCGATCAGGTCTCACACCATCGGTCCGAATTTGTCCAGCATCTTCTGTTAAGGCTTTCCTCAAACTAAGCTTCAGATTCAAATCACACTCAGGATCTGCACCTTCGATTAAGACAGCATCTGCCATGGCGGCGAACTTGGACTGCGATGGTCTTCCCAAGCCCCTGTTCTCTGTAGAAACGGTATGGGTTAAGTACTTTGGTCCTGCTTTCAGTTCCTCTTGGTTTTCGCGCCTTAGGAGCTTTTCGAACGAGCATCCATAGCCCGAAGTGGTCATCCTTGATCGATGAGTTTTTTGGTGGTGGCACTGTCACTCGGTTCAGATTTTCCGATGGCACAGGATCAGCCGTTGACCGTGGGGCTTGGCACGCTAATACACCAGAAGGTCCAGCAACCTCAATCTTCTTTGACTGACATTGCTCTTTCCTGTGCCCGTATTTGCCACAGGTAAAACAAATCAAACCCAGACCTTCATACTCTATATTAAAAATCACCGAAGCTGAGATGACCCTGGGAACCAGTTTTTTCTGTAAATCTACCTCCACGCAAAGTCTAGCAAAGCGACCTCTGTGAACTATAGCTTCCTCATCCTCCGGATTTTTAATTGTGTTCATGTCAACCTTAAGGGTTTTCCCAACCATGTCCCCTAGTCTCCACAAGCATTCTTTGTTGTAACAAAATAATGGGATGTGAGGAATTCTAATCCAGGTAGCCACTCTACCAAGGGGATTATGGAGAGGATCAAAATAGGGAGTCCATCTCTGAACTAGTATGCAATGCTGTGCTATTGTCCAAGAACCTCCCAAAAGGATTTTTTTGTAATGGTTCTCCCACATGTCTTGCATTCTGAATTTAATGACGTAGTAGTTGTTGGGAATGTCAATTAAATCAAAGTTGCTAATCTTCCAGATTTTAGATAGGTGATCCTTCAACCTTTGATAGTTGAATTTAGCACCTAGGACAGTGATAATGAGAGACCTATTCCAAGGTCTAGCCCAACGGTTATACTCCTCTTTTGATAATTCCATGGTTGGGTATACCTCCATAAGCTGTTTAATCTCATCTGAAGGCGCAGGTAGATCCCAGGATTGCTCAAAAAACTCAGATAAATTAGCTTTCTCCACTGAACTGGGATTCCCATGAGAAATCCCATTAAATTCTGATCCCTTGAAACCTGAAAGCATATCCTTGTATGAGATAGCATTCACAGAGTTACTAGGAGGGCTGACCAAGCTTGATCCTACCAGCTCAGCTTCTAAACTAGCAGGGTCAGGGAAGCTTGGGGGATATGCCAGGGTATCATTCGTAGACTTCGCAGCAAACGCTATCAGTTCAGCAGGTTCCTTAGAGACCAACATTCTCCCCGGCGACGAAACCAGGACGCTGGGGTCAACCATCGGGAGGCAATCTTCACAGGCACGAATTCCAATACATAGCTTCTCTCACTAACTCTCTCTCTCTCTCTCTCAAAACTTCTCGAATTTATCCATAAACTTAATACTTCTAGATACCATATTTTGATGCCCATTTTCCTTCTCCTAATTCTTTATTTATTTCCTTTATATATATAGGCTTAAATATACTTTTGGTCCTTTATGTTCACATGATATTTCATTTTAGTCCTTTAAGTTTGTAAAGTACACTTTTAGTCCTTTAAACTTAACACCGTTAGTTTTGTATAATGGAAAATGCTGACTCAGCAATTTAGTTAAATGACTGTGAAATTAAGTACTAACAAAGCATGCTTAAATTTTAATATTTTAATATATAAGATTTTTATATTTTAAATCGTGTAAATTTTAGAAAGGTTTAAAATAAAAAATCTATAATCGTTCTATGGTTTTAGGTCTAACTCATCCCTAACTAATCATCTCTACAGTCGCACACATATCTCTACTCTGTTCCCTGCGAGGAATAACAACACAAAAATAATCCAATGGTAAACTACCATACATGGATTTGAATCCGCCTCATAACAAGGTACATGACACTGCCAATTATATGAATAACCGTACCAGTGGTACTATTCGGAAACCTAATATCGAATGCAAATCCTCTATATTGCTGCAATGTTTGAGCAAATGCATGATAATTGAGAATATTGGAATCACCACACTCCTTTGTACATACTTCATGGATTCCTCGAAATGAGCAGCCATGATCTCATGATGATTATAGGGTTTTTAAAACCGTAGAGTGATTATTGAGTTTTTTATTTTAAATATTTTTTAAATTTACACACTTTAAAATATAAAAATATTATATTAAAATATAAGCATGCTTTGTCAACGTTTAATTGCACAATCACTAATTAAATTGTTGAGTCAACATTTTCTGTTATACAAAACTAACGGCCTTAAGTTTAAAGGACTAAAAATGTACTTTACAAACTTCAAGGACTAAACTAAAACTTCATGTAAACTTAAAGGACTAAAAGTATATTTTAGTCTATATATATATCTTTCATAAAGTCTGACATATGGTGCAATATTTAATTAATGAGTTGAGGCGCAAAAACACTCATAAACTTCAAAAACTGGAGCAAAATGACAACTTTTAAAAATATCTAACATCAGTTAATTTTATTGGTGGTGGTTTTAACTGTATGTCATTTTTGCTCTAATTTTTAAAGTTTACATGTATTTTTCATCCAAAAATGGTCTATGGATATTTTTGTACAATGATATAAGTTGATAGGTATTTTTACCTATTAGCCCATTAATTAATTAATATTTATAGCTTGTGAAGTGATGCTTGAGAGTTGACAAGTGCAACTTAGCTTTTTTGGGGACACATTTGAGACCCCCAAAGGTGCTTATTTACGTAAATCAAGATAAAACTCCTCTCACAAACTTACCTCATATACCGTTCGTAAATCACGAATGAAAAACTGCTTCTGAAGGCTCCAATCACTATTATGGCATGAAAATGGATTTATCAATAGTTATTGTAAGCTCAAAACATATGTTTGTGATAGCTTTTGCTCAAAATCACTTCAGCAAAAGTGAAAGCAAATACTACATGCTCAAAGTCATTTTATAAACTGGGTGGTGGATAAGATTGTGCTTGTTAATCCTCTTAGGGGTACACGAGAGGATGGTTTATATTGGAGGAAGGCTTGTGATGGCAACTTCAACATGAAATCAACATACAACATGATCTATAAGCAATAGGAACAGCCTGATTGACATTACTGGCAGCATCTATGGTGCTGGGGGCAAATTTCAGAAAGAGCAAAATTCTTTATGTACCAAGTTTTCCATGAGAGAATGGCTACAAATGCACTCAGATCTAAACACAATATAAATGTCTAAAATCAGTGTCTCTTTCAGTGTGATAGTGAGGAATCTATTTTACATACACTAAGAGATTGTGACGAAGCAAAAAGAGTGTGGTCTTTTCTAACTAACCCCCTCTATTATCCTGTGTTTTTCTCTGGTACTTTACAAGAATGGCTGAAATGGAACATAGTGAACTCCCCAGTTAGTAGAAGGGCTTCTCGCTAGCCTTGGCAAATGATATATTTGGTAGGATGTGCTGGTTGATAAGGAAGAATCGAAGCAAGAAAGTTTTTGAAGGAGTTAGTGAACAACCAAACGCAATCACCCATCAAGCCATTTATCATCTCATTGAGGGAGTGGAAAATGGAAGGTTTCAACACCAAGTTTTCTAGATTCCCGATCGATTTGAGGTTCGTTGGCATCCCCCTTCTCTAGGGTTTTTTTTCGTGTGGATGTATGTGGATGGGGCACACAACAACCAAGGAGAAGCTGCATGTAGTGATGTTATACCATTACTAAAGATTCGCACATATATAACGCTTCATAAATAACAGTTACATCAAATAAACTTTATATATGTTGAGGCGAAAGTCACTTAAGAATATATATAACACTAAAACCTAATGGTTAAATACACGCACATGTATTGAGAGGCAGGATTCCCGTAAACAAAATTCCCGTAAACAAAAATATAGTGATTGTAATTATTAACCGTCATATATTTACTATAATAAAAATTATTGTTTCTTAAGAAATAACTATCATGTAACACTTTCAAATGATTTATCTTCATAACTTTATATTAACAAAAAAATATATATATAACAGTCATAATAATTAACTGTAAAGTATGGTTCCTAAATACTTATCTTTTTTTCAAGAATACTTAACATTAAAAATTATAACCGTCATATATAAGAAGGCAAAATTTTGAGAGAGAGAAATTATTTGATAACATTTGACAGTTCTTCACAAAAACCGTTATATATTCTTTAATAATAATTAACCATAAAAAATTATTTGACGATACATTATGGTTCTTCATAAATAACAGTTAAGTATTATTTAATATAAATAAAGGTAGGATCATAAAAGATATCATATATATAAAGGAGCAGGATCCTGAAAAATATAATTTGACAATACATGGTCCTTCGCAAAGAACTATTAAATATTCTTTTATATAAATAAAAGTGGGATTCTAAAATATATCATATGTAAGGAGGCAGGTTCTCGAGAAAAAAAAATTGAGAATACATTATGGTTTTTTGCAAAAAATCGTTAAGTATTCTTTAATATAAATAAAGGTGGAATTATGAAAGATATCAAATATAAGAATGCGGGGTTTGAAAAAAATTATTTAACAATATATTATGGATCTTCACTAAGAACCGTTAAATATTTTAACAGCTCTTCATTAAGAATCGTTAAGTATTTTTTAATATAAATAAAGGCAAGATTTTGAAAAAAAAAATTTATTTGACAATACGTCATGTCTCTACTCTAAGAACTATTATGTATTCTATAATAAACATAAGGGATTTTGAAAAATATCAAATACAAAGAGATGAGATTCTGAAAAAGTTTTATTTGACACAACTCATTAAACTCCTTTTCAAATGTTTTTTGAGCTTCCCTAATGGCTCATGCTCTTTTTTTCATAAGTTTTGTTTGAAGGTAATAGGTCTTGTCCTCTACTACTACCATGGATATTCACTATGTAGCTCATTCCTCACTACAAAAAAATGATAATTCGTAGTGGTGCATTTGTAGCGGTTAAAATAAACCGTTACAAATATCAGGATTTGTACCGGTTTTAAGCAACACTGCTACAAATTTACAACGGTATGTTTCACGCCAAGTGGCATGTGGGTTAGGGAACGCGATTTGTAGAGGTTTACAAGACATAACCGCTACAAATTTTGGCATCAAACTAGCATCAAATTTTCCGCAGTTATTTTGTAGCAGTTAGTATATATTAACTGCTACAAATGTGGTGCCAGCATGGCGTGACTATTGTGGCAATTCTTTTGTAGTAGTTTTTATGATAGTAACCGCTACAAAATTCAGAAGGCTGCCTTTTTGTAGCAATTATAGGGAACCGCTACAAAGTTTAACTCATATTTGTAGCAGTTACAATGCATAATCACTATAGAATGAATTTGAAATAAATATTTATAAAATAAAAAAATCGTTTGTAATAGTTTTTATATATAAACTGCTACAAAGTATAAATATTTGTAGTGGTTAAATAGATGAAAACGCTACAAAGTGATACGTAACTTTGTAGCGGTTTTACAAACAAACCGCTATATATAAATTGAATATTTGAAATTTGAAATATTTTAATTCTCGCCCACAGTCATGAATATTTACAGCAGTTCTGTGAATGTAACTGCTACAAAGTATTCATTTGAAATTTGAATATTTTGATTCCCACCAACGGTCATGAACATTTGTAGCAGTTTTGGGACATAACCGCTACAAAGTGTTGCACATTGGAAATTTGAATTTCATATCCCACCAATAGTCGTGAAAGTTTGGGGCGGTTTTTATGATAGTAACCGCTATAGAATGTATTTAAAATAAATATTTATAAAAAAATTAAATAAAAAATCCATTTGTAGCGGTTAGCGGTTTATATATATAAACCGCTACAAAGTATAAATATTTATAGCAGTTAAATGGATGAAACCACTACAAATTGAATATTTGAAATTTGAAATATTTTTATAAAAAAAATTCAGACCAATATTTGTAGAGGTTATGAAACCACTAAAAATAATGTCATATAAATTGCTACAATATAACCGCTATAAAATCAAATAAAACTGTTACAAATAATGTCACATAAATCACTACAAATATCAACAACTACAAAACCTATTACATTAACTGCTACAAGCGCTACACAGATTCTTATAAATACCCCCACCACACCTCATTTCAAACACTCCTTCATTTCTTTCAACCCTTCTTCTCTTTCATTTTCTCTCATATGAACATTTTTTTAAGAGCCAAAGAGCTAAGCAAAGTGATCAAATATAGTAAAAAAAATTTTAATTCTTTGATTTCAACATTTTTTCTCCTCTCATAATATTTATACTCATTTTTTTTTTTCGGTCTAGAAATTAAAGAACTTTTCCTCAGCGTTTTCAATATTCCTTTCATAATGATCAACATATAGTAAACAACATAATAAGTTCTTATTATCTGCACATTATTAATAATATTACCTATATAAAGTTTATGCTTATTTAACTTAATTTCAAGGAACAAAAAATCGGACCGGGCAATGAACCGGTCACGGCATAGGTTTAAAAGTTAAAGGGTCAACCAGGGTCTAATCGGTGGTCGGATCGACCATATTAGAATATTAAAATTTATTAGTAACAATATATATATTAATATATTTTTAAACTTCTATAGATAAAAATGAAGATCATTAGAAAAAAATGTTTAAAATCTATTAGTATTAGTTATGATGCCTATACTTATACAATGATATCTTTTTTCCTATAATTATTATATCCTTTTAAATAATTTTTTCATTATCTTTTTTTTCTTAGATTTGTTCTTTCTTGACCTACTTTTCTCTTCATCTTGTTCTTCCACCTTTCATTTATTCTTTCTTTACCCACTTATGCAATGATATCTTCTTATCCTTGATCTTGATCCTCATGTTTTTTCCTCGAGCCACACTCTTGTGGTCATATATTATATTTGATATTATTTTGCCAGCTCATTCTTGATACATGTGCCATTATTTTATTTTAATCAAAGATGTTGGGAATCCAAAGCAAAACTATAGAGTAGTACAGTACAGATTTCATTGCCTCTTATCTTCCATTTTTCTTTTTTCTCTTCTCCAAAATCATCTTCAGATCCCCCCTTTTCTATTCTCTACATTTTTTAAAAAAAAAATTAATTCAGCTAATAGTTTGATGATCTTCTTTTCGTGAGATCCTGCAACCAGCCACTTTCCTTGCTTGGTTCCACGAGATCTTCAGCAGCTAGATTTTGTCATCACATTTTCTTCATCAACCTCCACAATCTCGGCATCTCCCATCTCCTGTAGGTCGTCATTGTCGCCGGACGCTGGGCTCAAGCACAGGGTCTCTGTCACTAGATTTTCGTCTATGAGAGGAGACTGCTTGCCCGAGTTTCATCTTTCTGATTGAACTATATTTTTACATGATTTTTCATTATTTATTTGGGATTTAAACGCATTTTATGAAGCATTATTGCATAATTAAGCATGAATTTTGATTAGGAACAATTGTTTTGAATTAATGGTAATTAGGGGCAAAATGATCAAAATTATTAATTATTTTGTACAATTGTTTCTTGGACTTTTAATGCTACTTATGCTTAAATTTTGTATTGTAGGTATTAAAGAAGAAATTGAAGATTTTGGAGATCCAAATTAATTACTTTGACGGAATTAGGCTAATGTTGAAATTGGAAAGCCTAAAATAGAGAGAGCCCAAAAGACAAGGAAAAGAGACAGAAACGCAGCTGGGCCGAAAGAAAAAAAAAAAGAAGAGAGAACAGGCCCATGGAGATCAAGCCCATAATAGATATAAAAAAACAGAAATAAAAGGATCCGTTTCCCATGGACCCAACCCGATGGATATGGCTGATAGATATGCGGCAACCCGATACAGACGCGAGCTGGGGGAGTGGATATACAGAGTGGCCCCGCACGAGCAGAGGGCATCGAATCACATTCATCTTCTTCCTTCGCCCTTCATCCACCTCGCCAGCGGCTTCCTCTTCCATTACGGTCGCCGGCGAGCGAGCTTCCCATCACCATCCACTAGAGCCGTGGACAGAGACCTGGCTGAGAGTATGAGGGACTTTGCTGGAGGTCGAGATCAAAGAGGACAGCCATGGAGGAAGAGCTTCAACCCATCACCATTCTCTATTGACACCAACCATCGGAACTCACCACCACCGTCCTCTATTGCCGGTGAAGCAGAGCTAGGACGTGACAAATGCGAGGAAGCACCACCACCACCACCACAGTGTCTCTCTACCACCAAAAACCACCGTTGACTCCTATTTCAACACCACCGTGAACTACCAATCTTCCTCTGTTCTTGGTTTCCACCACAGTATCCACGGCCTCCTTTCTTCATGCTTTTACTGTTCCTTTCTTCCTCCTCCATACCAGCGTTTGTCTCTACCATTTCCTTCAATTTTCTCAGCAAAACTGATAGCCCCATTCCCTCTTTTCTGTGATTTGGTCACTCAATTTCCATGAGATTCTGGTAGTACTTTGAAGATGCTATAGGAGTAATTGAGACCATGAGAGGCTAATAATTGCTTTTCTTATTGGTGATGAAGAGTTTATTGAGCTTATTGCACTACAAAGGGGAGTTTTATCATCATTCCATTGGTCTAGAATTATATATATTTGAATTGTCTACTTTTAAGAATTTTTGCATATTTGAACGGCCTCCTTGCTCGTCTCTGCCACCCCACCATCGCCGACAACCTTATCATTGCTTCTCTACTGGAGCCGTCACCAAATCTACCCACGATCCCTCTAATCTAGGGTAAACTTATGCCATGTAAAGAAAGAGAACAAATGTATGAAGAGAGAAGGAAAGAAGAGAGATGCCAAGAACCAAAATCACATCTGGTATGAAGTGGCTCTCAAAGAAGAAGATAATGAATGGTGTCACTCCAGGCTTATCTGCCTCTCATGATCCCTCAAAAAGAAGAAAAGGAAGACCTTGATGGAGGGCGAGAAAAGGAGAGACGAGGAGATTCAGCAGCTCAGATAGAGAGATTATAAGGAAGGGGAGAGAATATGAATGGGAGAGCCTTTTAGATATGATATTATTATTTTGAAATAAGAAATTTTAAATATGAGTCAAAATTTAACTTTTGAAGCATTCACACATCTCTATGATAAGAGGGGCTCAAGATACAATGTTTTTATTTTAAAAGAGTGGCTTGAACTCAGTCCAAAAAAAAAAGTGGCTTGCACGGAGTCTGAACATGGCACTAAGCCATACATGAGTTGTACTGTTCATGTGAACAATAACATGGGAGAGGAGCCAGTGAGTTGGCTTGGCTCAGCTAATAGTGATACAAATTTATTATTATAGAGGGATTAGTTAAATTAGTTATTTGTAAAAAATGTGTATTTCTACAATACTCCATTTATTTTAATTTGCATTGAAAACTACTATTGATGAAAACTCAATTCACCAGTGCAATCTGTATAGATAATTTAAAATGTTGTAAATTTGGAGATAAAGTGCATTAAAGTATTATTTTTTTACTAAAACAAATTCATTAACCAGCTCTTGGGTTTAGTGCTCGAGAAGGAAGTATTCATTATCACTATCACCTTTTTTTCCCTTAAGTGTATGCATTTTTATCCTTCTATTAGAATTAATTCTATTTGAAGCCATGTCAGAGATTAAATATGGGTACCTTTTCAATGAAGATTAGTCAAACATTCATTTGTCATATTATAAGAGACTAACTTATTCTGCTAAATTCAAACCCTGTTGATGGTTTTATAATCTAGTGGTATGTGAGCTTTTTTTTAATAAATGGGAGGTTGTGGGTTTGATATACCTAGGCACCCTAGCCCAATCTAGAATGTGTAATGTGTTCCCTCTTAGTAATTAGATGTGAAGGTGAGGTCAAACCTCTGTAAAGGATACAAAACTCAGGGAAGAGAATGCTTTCATTAATCTCTTTCTTCATTCCCTCACCATTTAATGTCTTCATCATTAGATCAAGTGTTAATAGTTGAGATTTAATATTATATAAAAATAATAATATGACATTAAATATAATAAACAATCTACCATTATAAATAGGATAAATCTCAACCATTAAAAATTGATCTAATGGTGAAGATTTTAAGGGTCTATTTGGTTCGACGGAGGGGAGAGGAGGGAAGACATTTTAATGGAGGGGAAGGGAGGGATTTTAATATTACCTTATTTGGGTTGATCAGAAAGGAGGGGAGGGGATTTTAATGTTACTCCCTGTGGTCCTAATTATAGGACATATTTACCTAACTTTGGAGAAATTAAGGATGTTGGTTAAATTAGTTAATCATATTTATTTTCCTAAAATACCCTTATTTAAAATTTAAAATGACATCCAATTACGTTAATTCTCTGTTTTTTCTTGTACCTCTCCTGCCTCATACACAATTTCTCCAAGCTCTCACACAATCCGGCGTTGTCAATCTCCCTCAACAACTTCCGATCTACTCTTATTAAATTATTATTGTGTTTAATTATTATTGAGAAAGTATCAATAGAGGGTATTTTGGGAAGAAATTGACAAAAATTAGAACTTTGTCCTATAATTAGGACCAAGATCAACTCTCAAATGTTGTCCTATAATTAGGACCGAAAGGGGTACCTTGTTTGGTTCAAGAGGGGAGGGGAGGGAAACTAGTTTCACATAGAAAATTTTACGCTTATGCTATAAATGATTTTCATAAACAATAATCTCTCTTGTTTGTGCTTTATATATCAGAGTAAAGTTGGGTTTTTATTAACAATACACAGTTTGTAAAAAAAGGAAAACGGATGCAAGAAAATTGCACGCTTTTAAACAAAAAATATTACTACTCTATGCGCTGTCAAAGCTAATACCAAACAAGCCAACTAGCTAGTTATTTCTTCACTATATATGTGCTGTCAAAATGAAGGAAGTAAGAACCACAGGTGAGGACCGATAGAATCTAGAGACTGGAGGAGGGAGATTTGGAGGTGGAGGTTGGCGAGACCTGTGTAGGAGCAATATAGGAAGGCGAGAGCGAGGCTTCAGAAATCAGATTGCACGAGCAAGGGGTGGGAGAGACTAACCGAACGTTAGGCATGTGGGCATTGTTGTCCAATCAATAATTTTTTTTAGGGTCCCCTCCAAATCCCCCAACTTGGGGGGAGAGATTTTGAGGGGAGGGGAGGAATTTCAAAAAGGGTTAATATAACTTTTGGTCCCTGAAGTTTAATCCAATTTTGGTTTTGGTCCTTCAAGTTTAAAATCGGTAGTTTTAGTCCCTGAAGTTTGACCCTTCGTCCCTCAAGTTTAAAAAGGACTTGGTTTTTTTCCCGTTCGTTTTTCCGCCAAGTTCTTCTCAAACTTGAGGGACCAATACTTATAAACGGAGTAAAATTGAGGGACCAAAATAAAAAATTTCAAACTTGAGGAACCAAGGGTCAAACTTCAGGGACCTAAACCACCGATTTTAAACTTGAGGGATCAAAACCAAAATTAGATCAAACTTCAGGAAGTAAAAGTTATATTAACCCTTTCAAAAAATTTCCCCTCCTAAATTTCTGATATTTCTAATCAAGGGGAGGGGGTAAAATCCCTCCTCTCCCCTCCAAGCCCCTCCCCTCCCCCCAAATCAAACAAACCCTGAATGGAGAGGAAATTGAGAGAAAGATCTCTCCAAAATAATTGAGGCGTCCTCATGATGCAAATATAATTAATTAGCCCAAAAAGGCATAAATTACACTGGATGTATTTGGTTTGAGGGGAGGGGAGGGGAGAGGGGGAGGTTAAATTACCTTTTTGGGCTTAAAGTATTTAAATTTTGGGCGGGAATCCAAAATTTAAAAAAACGAGAAGGAAAATTTTAGGTTTCTCCCGTCCAAAATTATAATTTAGCCCCCTTCCCCTCCCCTCAAACCAAACACACCTTAAAGGGATACGGGGCCAAGTATAGAAAGTAGTCTCCAAATTAAAGCAAAGTGTATGAGAAGTGTTATAAAAAAAATTTGGTGTGAAAAGGCATAATATTTTCCGGGCGAAGGCATGATTTGATTACATGATTTTTTTTTTATCATGGCCTTGTACTTAAAAAATTAGTGAAGCATAATAAAATAAAATTTGTGATGGTGAAATATTAATTTGAATATCATTATAATATGACAATATATTGATTAAGATAGTATAATGCTAATTTTTTGGTGAAGAAAATCTACTCCCTCGTCCCCACCTAGGTTGATGGTAGGAGTCAATACTTCACAAATACAATTGAATTAAGGCATTTAAATACGTTAGTTACTTAAAAATTTATGTGTAACTTTTTAAAAATATTATCCTTTTCATCATTTACATTAAAAACATTTCCCAATAACTGCTCACATTGGATAAAAAAAAGATTGGGATCTTAAAGTATTTAAAAGCAAAACAAAATTCATAACAAGTTATTTTTTGGCCGAACTTCATAAACAGTGCTTACATGTAGAATCCAATGGAGTGTTATCTTAATTGGCTAAAGTATATACTTTGGTCCTTTAAGTTTGGACGTTGTTCTATTTTAGTTCTTTAACTTTAAAAAGTGTATTTTTAGTCTTTTTAAGTTAACACTTTAATATCCCGAATTTTGGAACTAGAGGCTTGGGAATAAGCCTTAACTAAGTGGACTGCTAAGCCCCGATTTAGTAGGTTTCCCAAATCTATTCTCTAATATTTCTTATATCTTTGGGGCATTAAAGAAAATAAAAGAGTGAATTTTGAAGAAAGTGATTATGCTTCCAGTGAAATTTCCTGCGAGGCAGTGAGCTTGTCATAAGGTTTTGGAAGAATAAATGATGAGCAGAAATTATGGAATTTTACAAGGTGAAATTAGACATCCTAAGCTTTAATTTGATAGGTTATACGAATCAATTTAAGTTATATACAAAGAGTTATGAATTTTTGAAGTTAGCCCAGCGAAATTGATTATTTTTTGGAATAACATGCAAATATTGAAAATCTAGGAATTTTATGCTTCTAGCTAGCGAAAGGCTATATTTTTTTTCTTGAAACTAGACTCAATAAGGGTTCTATAACCTTTGAAATCTCTCCTAAACGATGTGTACAAATTTAGTTATAATTTTTCAAAGTTAGGGCAGAAAATCCGCCAAAAAGGCCAACTATTCCAAAATTGGAAAATAAAATGTGTTGGTAATTGTGTAAATTGTAGAATAAGAAAATAACAAGGGAAAATAATTATTTGGCTCATAAACATACCAAGTTGCATCATCTTAAGCCAAGAAGGATAAATATAATTGTTGAATATGAGCACATGTACAATTAAGATTAAAATAATGTTTCTTGTGCATGTAATTGGATTAATGGAATTAAAGCCCAATTGTGTGCATAAAGGGTGCTCTTATGCGTTTTATGGGCTAACCAAATGGGAGAGGATTAGTTCAATCCTAAATGGGATTTATGACACAAGTTGTATGAAGATAAGGTCAAGTACAAGTAAGTGTCATAAATTCTAATTTTGGAATTAAGATAATTAGAGGAAAATTGGTAAGATATTTTTATGAAGCAAAGCTTCATCTTTCCTTGCTCATTTTCATCTTAAGCTAAGGGAAAGAGAGAGAAAGAAAAGCTTAAGAAACTTGAGCTCTAGAGAGAAGGAGGAAGAGGAAAATTAAGGTAAGCTTTGATGTTTCTTAAGATTGGTTTCTAAACTTGCATAAGCTTCCTCTCTGATCCTTTCTTCTCCATGAAACTCATGGTTTAGCAAGCAAATCTTAAGCTCAAGGAGAGAGAAAGGGGACGCCTAGAGAGAGAAAGGATAAGAACTCAAGAGGTAACTTCACAAATCTCAAATCCTTGATAGTATGTTGTTGTTGATGATGTTTGTGGTTGGATTTGGTGATTGTTGGTTAAGTTTGTAAATTTGGAAAGTGATAACCCTAAGGGGTTATGTTGCCCAAATTTCCTCAAATCTTGTTTAGTATATGTTTAAATGGCTTAGTAAGTGATTTAGAGCACAAAGGAACAAGCTTTTGGAAGTTAAAAATCAAAAACTCAATTTTCCCTTTTCTTAAGCATAGTTTCGGCCAAGGCTGAATTAGGGGGAAGAAGTTGGATTTTCAATGATCTGATGATTCCATAGTATTCAAGAGGAAAAATTAGGTGGGGTTACAGTTGGTCACTTTTTTGGAAAAGTCCAAAAAAGCATAATTACGGAAACGCCCCTGAAACCCTTAAAGTGGGGCTGCCAAAGGCAATTTCATCTTTTGATAGTGAATTTAGTAATTCTAAGTCTAGAAATGGATTTCTTGTTCAAAAATATGTCAGAATAGCCCAGGTCAAAATTTTGAAAAAAGTACAGTCAGACCGAGTACGGCGGGGCCAGGGTCCTAGGGGCATTTTGGTCATTTTTCAATATACACTCGTATAGCCACCATAAACACTATGGAAGTATCTAATTATATATTTTATATGTTAGGACCGAGTTGAGAGTCAACAGGTGGCACACATTACGTGGCACGTTATTCAAGGATCAGGGAAGGCGATTAAGGTAGGGAACTTACCTCTCCACATGTATTTCATATTTGTGCTGGTGTATTGATGCATATTATTGCTTTGCTTAGTTATGTGAAATATATATGAATGATTGAAGCTCTGTTTCTATTTATGCTATGGCCGTAAGTATATTGTTTGAACATTGAGCATGCAAATATGTCATTGTGTAAGCATGAGTTATATAATGCAAGCATGTCATGTATTAAATTCTTATCTTACATGCATATTAGTACTGTTTTCCTACTGAGATTCTTTCGAATCTCACCCTCCCTTACCAACAATTTAGACAGGAGGAGACAGAAGTTATGCTGAAACAAAGAAGAGAACCGTACGTGGGGATTGCAGTGGTAGAACGAAGACGAGAAGATGTCTCCGTTTTACTGAGATGGGTTTAGACACCTTAGTAGCTCTGTGCGGCTACATAATTTGTAATTTTCATGTACGAATCCCTATAGGGAATTTATGTAATCATGAACATATTATCGATGTATTTATACTATTCATGTGTTGCCCACCAAACTACATATCGTTTTCCGCAAATACTCTAAAATAGCTGAAAATAAGATAACGGTGTGACAAACACCATTAACTTCACTAATGAAAAATGAAAAGTCAGCAAATTTAACATGCTAACATGTCCAAATTTTAATTCTTTCATATAATTATTTTTTATTTTAATTCTAAAATCAATCTTGAGGGAAGACATGTCAATATTTAAATCTGCCAGCATTTTCTGTTAGCGAAGTTAGCAGTATTAATTTAAAAGGACTAAAAACACACTTTTTAAAGTTAAAGGACTAAATTTGAATATCTTAAAAAAACCAAACATATATTTTAACCTATCTTAATTTTATTATATCAATATAGGTCGGAAAAAAAATTTAAAAGTATAGTTTTAATTCTTTAAGTTTGCATTAAGTATCATTTTAGTCTCTTAAGTTTATAAACTATAAAGTGCATTATTAGTCCTTAAAAATTAATACCGTTAATGCTACTGATGGAAAATACTGACTAGGCAAGGTTAAATTGGTGACTTTGCAATGCTAATGAAGCAAGCTGGCCATCATTTAATTTTAATCATATGTACTTTTACCAATATTGTAATCCTATATGACATTTACTTAATTTGCCTTATTTTATTTTAAAAAAAATAAAATTCTGATTTAAATATATTATTTTAATCAATTTCTTCATCCTCCTTTTCTTTTCTTTCTTCATCCATGAACCCTAGGTTTTGCTGTAACACCCTTTTTCATCCTCATCCTCATCGGGACATATTTTCTTCCTTTGGATCCCCATACCAACCGAATACCAAAATATTTACTTTTTTACATTTGATGAAGAAAATATAGAGAAAGCCAGAAAGGGAATTGTTTGGAAAAGCCCAGAGGTTAATTTACGAGTCATGTTGGTCAAGTCTTATAGCTCTGGTTTGTCCCTCTGCTTTTGCTGCCTCTCTCACTCACTCTAACTCGCCTTCAACCTCGCCAGAGCGATTGATATCCATTTCTATTTCGATTTTTGCTCAGTGTTCGACAACACAGAATTCCAAAATCGCCCTTTAACATTAAAATTGCCACGCAAGATTAAAATTAAGTAAATGCCAGTCACCGCTTAATTTTATCAGCATTTTCCATCAATAACATTAACGATGTTAAATTTTCAGAATTAAAATCGCACTTTATAAACTTAAAAAACTAAAATGACACCTCATGCAAATTTAAAGGACAAAAAATTTATTATATCAAGAAGGTTTGAACTCTTGATTAGTTGATTTTATTCCTTTTGTCCAAAATAGAGGACGAGCTTGAGGAGTTGGTTTTAATCCTAAACTACCCATCCGTATTGACATTCAACAATAACTAGAAAATTTATAAAAGAGTATTTTATCGAAATTATGTCACACTTATTATAAATAATTAATTTACCTAACTTACTAAATCTTCTAAAATTAATTAAACTAGTCCTACATTAATCAAACTGTATACGGTTTATACTTACCTTGCGGAACAATTGTCATATGAGCTACCCCAAGTCACATGTATTTAATATTTGACAGTATCAAATACTCTTTATGGTCCTTAATATAAGACATATTTAATTAAGAAAAAACATGGTTCTTTAACCCGGACCGGACCGGCCGGTCCGGCCTGGAAACCGGCGAACTGGCCGGTAAACCGGTCCAGTCCGGGTTACTATTTTAAAAAAAAATTTTGATTTTTCTTTTAGAATTTTATACTATAAGTCTAAAATCTTCAATTTCTCACCGGTTTGGTCCCGGTTTAGCTCCGGTTTGGCCCACTAACCCTTAATCCAGTACCCCGACCGGTTCAATACCCGATCTGGGTTTTAATACCTTGAGAAAAAATCCCATATAAAGCCAATTAAAGTAGAAAAAATTGAAATCAGGTTGGTAAGTTGAACAATTCCTTAATTGAGTCATTAAATCATTTTGAAATTTTAAAATATGGATAAAATGATTTTAATGCTCTCTTCTCTTTAAAGAATTCCATTTACTTTGTAATTTAGATTTTTCAATATATATCAATGTTAATATTTAATAAAATAAAATATAATTTGCCTATATAGTTTAACTTTAAATATATTAACTAGAATCATAAGGGAAAAAAGCATACAACAAGGAGTTTATTTTATTCAATTGAATTTTTTTTCCAAAAATTTTAATATAGATATCATTATAAAAAATATTTTTTAATAAATATATTATGTATAAATTTTACTATATTTTTTTCATATATAAAGTTTTCTTAGAGTTCTATATTCCAATATGAAAAGCCTTTTATGAAATTTTAAGTGAACTTCACCCCAAAAAAGAAATTTTAAGTATATTTAATATCTTTTTAACTAGTAAATTAACAGTGGAAAATATTTTTTTACAAAAAACTCACATTTATTGTTAGGGGAAATTATTCAGAGTTTGCTTAGATTAAAGGTGATAAAAGTAATATTTATTTCAATTTATTTTTGCATACGGAAGTTTAAAAAAACAAAAACTCACGCTTATTTTTTTTCTTGTTTTGTATCATTAATATCAATTAGTTGATTTTTCAACTAAATCATTCAATCATTTAATTAATATCAATGATGCTGTTGTGATATGTGTAGGCTTTCCTTCTTTTCTTTTCTTTTTTTTTTTTGTTTGAATTATTCTTGATGACCCTTTTAGAATATAAAAAAACTTCCTTTGATTTAGAAAATCATATTTTATTGTATTATATATTAATATTGATATATAGACAATAAAACTCTTTTAAAAGGGGAGAGAATAGCAAAGAGGGCATTAAAGCAATTTTACTCAAATTTTGAAATCCCAAATTGTATTAATGACTCAATTAAGAATTTATTGATTTTACCAACTTAATTTAAAACTTTTCTATTTTAGGTACCTTTATATAAGATTTTTCCTTTAATTAATTTGATTATATTAAATAAGTTAGTAAAGTTAATTAATATGACACATATTTTCTAAAATAGTTTAGTCATCTTCCTTTATTCCATCATTCTCTCTCCTCCTTGATTATTGTTGTTAGAGTATCAATAGAGGTAAATTAGGAAAAGACTGACAAATATGAAAACTATGTTTTATATTTAGGACTAAGATCAACTCCTCAAATATGCTTTATATTAAGGACCGGAGGAGTAATTTAGATTTATCAGCTGGTCAAAAAAATAATTTAGATTTAAGTATAATTAGTTTTAATTTAAATGATGATATTTTTTAGCATTTTTTTATTTATAAAGTTAAATTTTTTTTGGTCATCATTCATTCAATGAAACGAACTTATACACCCATCACACTTGCGAAGAGTCCAACGTGCAACCTTATGCTTAAGCAAAATTTGAAGAGGTGCTAAATGTTAGTTGAATCAAATGGCTTTGACTATTGACACTTTATAAAAAGTGGTATAATTAAATTTCTTCCCCGCCCTGTTTTTTCGCCAGAAATTAAATGTCTTCCCCTTGATCTAACTGAAGATGATGATATCATACGATAATAATATTCTATGTACCGGCTAACATAGACAACTGTACTGTATATAAAACTTATTCCTTATAGAAGTATAGATTTTTAACGTTCATCAAGGACTATGAATGTGGACAAAATATAGTGGTATTGAAATATTTGTCCTTGGGGATTAGAGAAAATGCAACATTTCTTCTTATATTCCAAAAGGTGATTTCTTTTCGGTTCTTTATGATGATTTTTTTTTTTGGATAAAAGTAAGTTGTCTTTAAATTAATTCAAAAAAGAATCCAACAGTAAGTGAACATGTAATGACAAATTTTTACATAGAAAATAATACTAGGTTTGTGCTGCTCACTTATCATGGGATTTATTAATTACCACATTCTGTTCTTGAGATTTCGTAGTGATTTTTTTTTTTCCAAAAAAAGCCCTCTAAATTAAAATTTCCTCAAGAGTCAAGGATGGAATTTTGGGGTCATCAAAAGGCCAAAACATTCTTTAAGATGTCATTGTCAATATGTACACCTTAATTATTAGAGATGCGATTATATATTTAGTTGTCTCTAATAAGTTTCATATATTCATCTCCCATTAGTAGTCACAGAGAAGAACAACGAAGTAAATCTTCATATATCTTACCATGTTATTATCTCATCGATATTCTAAAGTTGCAACAACAATATTATTTGTTGTTGCTCAAATAAGGTTGACGGTGAATTCATTTTCAGAAGAAGATGAGATACTCAGCTTGCCGGGACAACCTCCGGCAGAATTCCGGCAATATGGCGGTTATATTACAGTTGACGATGAGAATCAAAGAGCTTTGTTTTACTACTTCGTTGAAGCAGAAGGAGACCATCCGTCCAAGCCTCTAGTTCTCTGGTTAGAGGGAGGTGTGTTTATGCTTTAATTTATATATATATATATATATATATATATACACACACACATGGACAATGTATAAATATTTTAATTTGGTGTCTTAAATAAAAGATATATAATACTTTTTCAATCCTTAATGTAAGATATATTTGAAATTTTGATATTGTTCCTAAATATAAAACATAATTTTCATATTTATCAATTTTTTTTCTAATTTACCTCTATTGATGCTCTTTCAACAATAATCAAGGAGAAGATCGAGGGAATGAGGGAATTAAAGAATATGATTAAGATGTTTTAGAAAATATATGTCATATTAACCATATAACTAACTTTCTTAAATTTAATCAAAATAAGTAAATATATCTTAAATTAAGTATCAGAGCATTATTAACTAACTCTTGTATGTTCTTTTCAGGGCCTGGTTCTTCTTCCGTTGGACTCGGAGCTTTCATGGAACATGGTCCTTTCAAGTTGAGAGAAAACGGTCTTGTGAAAAATGATTATAGTTGGAACAAAGGTTAGTATAAATACAGGAATTTGAATGTAATAATGAAATATATTGTTGATTATATTGATTTATTTTGTCCTTGTCATAGAGGCAAATATACTTTACTTGGAATCCCCAGCTGGAGTTGGTTTCTCTTACTCTTCTAATCAATCTTTCTATGGCTTTGTCAACGATGAAATTACAGGTTCTTTTCTTTTAATCTCTTGTTCTTGTACTACCTCCGGTATCGAGTTAACTTTTTTTGAGAGATTAAGAAAATTAATTAAATTATTTTAAAATATTTATATTTATCATTTTTTCTCTAAACTAATTTGTCTAACTTATAAACTGATATATAATTTAATCATATACAACATATGATATAAGTAAATAACTTATTTAGCTTCCTTAATCTTTTAAAAAAAAGTCAACTAGGTCTTATATTTAAAACCAGAGATAATAATGAAGTAGCAACAATGTGTGTGTGTGTGAGTGTGTGTGTGTGGCGCGCGCCAAAAGTAATGCATGATCTTTAGAGTCATCATATATTTAGGAGAGAGATAATCTCTTTGAAGGCCACTAGAGATTCCAACAATGGTTTGATATGGGAGGGATTAGCTTGCTCCGCTATACTCAAGACCCGTTGGTATGGTTTGAATGGTTTTTTGACAAGAAAGGATCGAATTATCATCCAAGCAATAGAAATAAACTACGTATAATTGAGTGAGTTTAATTAGTTTTTTCTTGGCGTACATAATTTATTAAGAACTTATTAGGGTTTCCTTTTTAACCTATAGCTAGCTAATCTCTACTCTAAGATTTTGAGAGTAAAATATTGTCCCCATTTAAAACCATATTATTCTTCCTTTTACAGCAAGGGATAATTTTGTCTTCCTACAGCGTTGGTTTAATAAATTCCCAGAATACAAGAACAATGTTTTCTTTATTGCTGGAGAGAGCTATGGAGGTAAGTAAATAGGAATGTAATTTTCTATTTTGAAACTGTAGAGTTTAACACAGTCTTATATATATCTATATATATATATATATTTCAGGTCACTTTGTCCCTCAACTAGCACAACTCATCATTCACGCCAAGACTCAGTTCAATCTCAAAGGGATTGCAGTGAGTACATTATTGAGAAACTTAATTAATTAGAAACATGATTATATATGTTAGCCTTTTTAAATGTTTATTTAGAACTGGTTTCAATAGACTACACACGCACACAAATGATCGATGGTTATTTATGCAGATAGGGAATCCACTTCTAGATCTTAGTACTGATTTTAACTCAGTGGGAGAATTTGTGTGGTCCCGTGGGATGATATCAGATTCAACTCACCAAAGCTTGACCACAGCATGCAACTTTTCCCAAATAGCGAGGCAAATTCTGATAAGTAAGACTCTGACTCCGGTATGCAAAGGAGTGGTTACACAAATGTTACAAGAGGTTGGTGAGGAGTTTACTCAACTCGATGTCTCTCCATGCTTGTCCACCTCAACAACCTCTGAAGTTAGCCAACTGGTATTTAAGCTTTGTTCTTTCTTTCTTGGTGCTCCTTCTTATTCTTAATATAAGATATATTTGAAGATTTAATCCTTTTTTAAAATATAAGACATATTTTTTATTGGGTTAAAGGGCAATTTTATCTCAAAAGTTGTCACCGAAGGACAATTTTTCTTGAAAGTTTTTCGAGGTGCAATTTTACCCCAAAAGTGTCAAAAGAGGAGCACTTCTGCCCTGATCTTTATTCCAGTTAATTTTGATTATTAGTTAACCAAATATGCCGAGCTAGCAGTCCACATGTTACCCATATCATTTTTGTTAATATGCAAATTTGCCCTAGAAGTCCATATGTCATCTACTTCATTTTTTTTAAGTTAGATTTAAAACTTCTGGGATAAATTTGCATCTTAACAAAAATGACGTGAACGACATATGGACTGTCAGCTTAGCATATTTGATCAACTAACGGTCAAGATTAACTGGGATAACAGTCAGGATAAAATTGTTCATTTTTTTACACTTACGGGGTAAAATTGCCCCTCGGTGACAACTTCCAAGATAAAATTGTCCCTTAACCCCTTTTTATATTTATCAATCTTTTCCTAATTTATCTCTATAAATGCTCCCTCAACAACAATCAAAGAGGAGAGGGAATGAAGGAATTAACTAGGGTGTTTTGGAAAATACATATCATATTAACTAACTTCTTCAACCTAATCAAATTAGGTACATATGTCCTATATTAAGGACTAGAGCGGGTGTTATTTCTTCCCCTATTTGTGGGCTTCTTACTTAAATTTCTCAGTTTGCATTCATTTTTTGGTGCAGGGTAAGAAGATTCAAGAAATAGAGAATTACTTAAACCGGGAAGATGTAAAAGAAGCTCTTCATGCTAAGCTTATAGGAGTCACCACGTGGTCCATTGGCAGTAAGTAAGTTCCTTGAAAACACCAAGATATATCTCTTGAATGGTCCATGTGTAGGTAACATTTCAGCGAGAGGGTTAATATCTAATTTTGTTCCGAAAGTTTTTGTATAAGAGCTATGGATATTTGGAGTTTTTTTTCAATCAATATTGTCATAAAAGCACTAAAAAGGAGTAATATTACCCATTGTTGTTAAAAATGATAACGGTTAACATTAACATTAGTTTTTTAAGCGATTAGGGTAATTTTGCTCATTCTTTAAAACTTTTGGAGCAATATTGATCCAACAAAAAAAAACTCCTGGATACTCATAGCTCTTACGTGAAAACTTAATGAGAAAAATTGAACCTTAACTTATTCGGTGAGATAGTGAAAATGACGATCACAAAAGTAATCTTTAGTTTCATTGTGTTACAGAGTTGTAAAATATGATATGCAGAATATTGAGATTCCAATAATTCCTATCCTCAATAAACTAGTTGAGTCAGGTCTCCAAGTACTGGTATACAGGTAAGTGATTTTTCTCCCGTGTTTTATATCAAACAAATTAAATTCTATTCTATAAACAAGCAAATTAAATGTATTTCCATATAGTGGAGATCAAGATGCAGTGATTCCCCTAACTGGAACACGAATGCTGGTGGATGGATTAGCCAAGGCGATGGCACTGAATCCAACTGTGCCCTATAGAAGGTGGTTTCAGGGAAGACAGGTTCATATTTCTTACCACTTAAATACAAACATGACCTTAATATAGAAGGCGTTCTGGGAGAGTTACCCTTAAATTCGACTTGACAATACTCGGATCGGATCTGACTCATTCAGATAGTCATATAAAAGAATAATTAGAAACATAACTTACATGCTCGATAATGATTTATAGGGACTGTTGGTTTCTGTTTTTTGTTTTTTTTAACAGTTTTATATAATTGGTTTTAAAAACAAGTTTAAAAAAAACTATTTTATAGTTGTTTTAAAAAAATATTGAAGTGACCATGGCGTAGCCGTTGCCGACAGTGATATGGTGGTGGTCAATGTTGTCACACCCAAAACTGGACCACGGCTACCTGAGGTTGCCACTACCAGCAAGGGCGAACTCCAAGGACTATCCGTGGCCTCCTCCTACACACCTTTCTTTCGCCTTCCCAAATCTCGAAGACTCGACCCTGGAGTCATAAGTATGCGCTTCATGTGAGACTTGGTGCCATTGAGCTAAGTCTCACATGAAGAACCTTGTGACTCCAGGGTCGCGTCTTCGAGATTTGGGAAGGCGAAAGAAAGGTGTGTAGGAGGAGGCCACCGATAGTCCTTGGAGTCCGCCCTTGCCAGTAGTGGCAACCTCAGGTAGCCGTGGTCCAATTTGGGGTGTGACAAACATCGGTAGTGTAATGTCGATAATGGACAAGTGACGGTCTCAAAAAATAAGAAATAGAAAAACAAAAATAAGAAAACATCTAAAAGCAATTTTGATTTTTTAGTTTTTAAAAACAACTTTCTTTTTTTTCTTGGTTTTAAAAATAATTTATTGAAAACAATTTTCCAAACAAATTTTTTTTATTTGTAAAAACAAAAAAAAAACTATTTTTAAAAACAGAATCGAACAAGCTTATAAACTGTTTGACCATTAGAATTAGCTAGACCATACATAAAATCCAGAAGATGAAAATCGAATGCAAATCTGTGAAGCCCACTGTACTAAACCATTGCTTTGTAATTATTATGATTAGGTTGCAGGATGGACACAAGTGTATGGTAATAACATCTTAACATTCGTAACAATAAGAGGAGGAGGTCATATAACTTCATTCTCACAGCCTGAAAGATATTTTCTGGTGTTTCAAGATTTTCTGCAAGGAAAGCCATCTCCATAAATAATGCTTAGCTTCCTTCTGATCTTATCATCACCCCAAAAAAAAAAAACGATTCTGAACGTTGACACGGCCATACAATCACATGTATACACATACGTGCATGTATGAGGCTTTTTTTTCTTATTTGTCTTTCCTTTACATAATTACTAAATAATCTGTAATTTCAGAATATTATTCTGAATTCATAAACTTAATACTTCTAGATACCATATTTTGATGCCCATTTTCCTTCTCCTAATTCTTTATTTATTTCCTTTATATATATAGGCTTAAATATACTTTTGGTCATTTATGTTCACATGATATTTCATTTTAGTCCTTTAAGTTTGTAAAGTGCACTTTTAATCCTTTAAACTTAACACCGTTAGTTTTGTATAATGGAAAATGCTGACTGAGCAATTTAGTTAAATGACTGTGAAATTAAATACTAACAAAGCATGCTTAAATTTTAATATTTTAATATATAAGATTTTTATATTTTAAATCGTGTAAATTTTAGAAAGGTTTAAAATAAAAAAATCTATAATCGTCCTATGGTTTAAGGTCTAACTCATCCCTAACTAATCATCTCTACAGTGGCAAACATATCTCTACTCTGTTCCCTGCGAGGAATAACAACACAAAAATAATCCAATGGTAAACTACCATACATGGATTTGAATCCGCCTCATAACAAGGTACATGACACTGCCAAATATATGAATAACCGCACCAGTGGTACTATTCGGAAACCTAATATCGAATGCAAATCCTCTATATTGCTGCAATGTTTGAGCAAATGCATGATAATTGAGAATATTGGAATCACCACACTCCTTTGTACATACTTCATGGATTCCTCGAAATGAGCAGCCATGATCTCATGATGATTATAGGGTTTTTAAAACCGTAGAGTGATTATTGAGTTTTTTATTTTAAATATTTTTTAAATTTACACACTTTAAAATATAAAAATATTATATTAAAATATAAGCATGCTTTGTCAACATTTAATTGCACAATCACTAATTAAATTGTTGAGTCAACATTTTCCGTTATACAAAACTAACATCGTTAAGTTTAAAAGATTAAAAATGTACTTTACAAACTTAAAGGACTAAACTAAAACTTCATGTAAACTTAAAGGACTAAAAATATATTTTAGTCTATATATATATCTTTCATAAAGTCTGACATACGGTGCAATATTTAATTAATGAGTTCAGGCACAAAAACACTCATAAACTTCAAAAACTGGAGCAAAATGACACAACTTTTAAAAATATCTAACATCCGTTAATTTTATTGGTGGTGGTTTTAACTGTATGTCATTTTTGCTCTGGTTTTTAAAGTTTACAGGTATTTTTCATCCAAAAATGGTATATGGATATTTTTGTACAATGATATAAGTTGATAGGTACTTTTACCTATTAGCCCATTAATTAATTAATATTTATAGCTTATGAAGTGATGCTTGAGAGTTGTTAAGTGCAACTTAGCTTTTTTGGGATCACGTTTGAGACCCCCAAAGGTGTTTATTTACGTAAATCGAGACAAAACTCCTCTTACAAACTTACCTCATATACCGTTCGTAAATCACGAATGAAAAGCTGCTTCTGAAGGCTCCAATCACTATTATGGCATGAAAATGGATTTATCAAAAGTTATTGTAAGCTCAAAACATATGTTTGTGATAGCTTTTGCTCAAAATCACTTCAGCAAAAGTGAAAGCAAATACTACATGCTCAAAGTCATTTTATAAACTGGGTGATGGAAAAGATTGTGCTTGTTAATCCTCCGAGGGGTACACAAGAGGATGGTTTATGTTGGAGGAAGGCTGGTGATGACAACTTCAACATGAAATCAACATACAACATGATCTATAAGCAATAGGAACAGCCTGATTGACATTACTGGCAGCATCTACGGTGCTGGGGCAAATTTCAGAAAGAGCAAAATTCTTTATGTACCAAGTTTTCCATGAGAGAATGGCTAAAAATGCACTCAGATCTAAACACAATATAAATGTCTAAAATCAGTGTCTCTTTCAGTGTGATAGTGAGGAATCTATTTTACATACACTAAGAGATTGTGATAAAAGAGTATGGTCTTTTCTAACTAACCCCCTTTATTATCCTGTTTTTTTCTCTGGTACTTTACAAGAATGGCTGAAATGGAACATGGTGAACTCCCCAGTTAGTAGAAGGGCCTCTCGCTAGCCTTGGCAAATGATATATTTGGTAGGATGTGCTGGTTGATAAGGAAGAATCGATGCAAGAAAATTTTTGAAGGAGTTAGTGAACAACCAAAAGCAATCACCCATCAAGCCATTTATCATCTCATTGAGGGAGTGGAAAATGGAAGGTTTCAACACCAAGTTTTCCAGATTCCCGATCGATTTGAGGTTCGTTGGCATCCCCCTTCTCTAGGGTTTTTTTCCATGTGGATGGGGCACATAACAACTAAGGAGAAGCTGCATGTAGTGGTGTTATACCATTACTACATATTCGTCCATATATAACGCTTTATAAATAACAGTTACATCGAATAAACTTTATATATGTTGAGGCGAAAGTCACTTAAGAATATATAACACTAAAACCTAATGGTTAAATACGCGCACATGTATTGAGAGGCAGGATTCGCGTAAACAAAAATATAGTGATTATAATTATTAACCGTCATATATTTTACTATAATAAAAATTGTTGTTTCTTAAGAAATAACTATCATGTAACACTTTCAAACGATTGATCTTCATAACTTTATATTAACAAAAACAAATATATATATAACAGTCATAATAATTAACTATAAAGTATGGTTTCTAAATACTTATCTTTTTTTCAAGAATACTTAACATTAAAAATTATAACTGTCATATATAAGAAGGCAAAATTTTGAAAAAAAAAATTATTTGATAACATTTGACAGTTCTTCACAATAAACCGTTATATATTCTTTAATAATAATTAACCATAAAAAATTATTTGACGATACATTATGGTTCTTCATAAATAACAGTTAAGTATTATTTAATATAAATAAAGGTAGGATCATAAAAGATATCATATATATAAAGGAGCAGGATCCTGAAAAATATAATTTGACAATACATGCTCCTTCGCAAAGAACTATTAAATATTCTTTTATATAAATAAAAGTGGGATTCTAAAATATATCATATGTAAGGAGGCAGGTTCTCAGAAAAAAAAAATTGAGAATACATTATGGTTTTTCGCAAAAAATCGTTAAGTATTCTTTAATATAAATAAAGCTGGAATTATGAAAGATATCAAATATAAGAATGCGGGGTTTGAAAAAATTATTTAAAAATTTATTATGGTTCTTCACTAAGAACCGTTAAATATTTTAACAGCTCTTCATTAAGAACCGTTAAGTATTCTTTAATATAAATAAAGGCAGGATTTTGAAAAAAAAAATTATTTGACAATACGTCATATCTCTACTCTAAGAACCATTAAGTATTCTATAATTTTGATATGTTTTGGGAGTCATTAATGTTAAAATGAAGGGATTTATTGGAGATTTTGATAAGATATCAATTTGGTGCATAATTTGGGGATTTTATTTTAAATATTATAATTTTAATCAAAAATAAAAATAATTTAATATAGAATGATGATAATAATAATTCACTGTTTTGAAATTAAAAGAAGAAGAAGTTGTTTTTATTTTATTGTCTTTTTATTTTCTTTTCTTGATTGCATAACAGGTGATGATGTGGGTTTTACTTTTTGGATGAGAAGCTGGGAATCAATTGGGATGCAATTGCTTAATCAAAGTCCAAAGAGCATGAGTTTGACGATGGCTGCAATACGTGGGCCATGGAGGTTGGACCAATTTCTTGGACTACCAATTTGAAGACTCTTTTGGGCTTCAACACAGGAGATGCGACACCGTTTTTTGAGAGAAAAGGGATAGACCTAATTGAAGGAAGGGGGAGCCGAGGGAGCAAAAAAAAAGAGCCGCAATATTGATTGCTAAATCAGCGGAGAAGCAGAGGAGGTAGCGGCACCATTCATCATCTTCTCAGAGGCTTCATCGAGCTAAGAACATAAGGGAAAGACCAGAGGAAGAGCTGAGAGGCAAACTGACTGGTTTCCCATCTTAGTAATCAGATTTGGGGAAGCAACCATCGTCTTCTTCATCCCCTGAACCAGAACGAGAGAGCAAGAAAGGAGGGAGGACGTCGACGGTGGCTGCAAGCACTAGCTGGACCAGAAAACTCGACCAAATTTGAGAGGAGAGGGAGCGAGAGCAACTGATTCAGGGGAGGACGATATTGCTGGACTTCAAGGGTGAGAAGAACCAGAGGAAAGAGAGAGGGAGACATGACTATAATCTGTTCTTCATCTATGTGATTCTGGGAGTAGGAATCTGGGTTCGTCTTCGGTGAATCATCTCCTCTCGCTACTGGAACAGAACAGATATTCTATTGTTTTCTTTTTGGTTGTTTCAGTTCCCCTGTTCCTTGTCTTTAGAGCTCTTCTATGACTTTTAACTCTGAATTGATTGTGGCTGAGATGAATTTTGATTATGATGATGAGTAGCTAGTTAATTTGCATTAGGATTATTTCAAAGCATTGTACGGATTGAGACTTATTATTATTCTCTTTAGTTGTTAATGGCAATTATGTATTAATTTTATCTTGTCCATAATGCTTCTATATGACTGGCCATCACTTAGATTGTTTTGTTCAATTAAATTAAGCTTGAGAAAGTTAATTTAATTGTAGAACTTAGATAAAATTATGCTAGACTTGAAGTTTAGGATTAAATTGATGGTTTGTTAGTAACATAGAGATATAGTTACTAACCTAGCATTGTCAAATTAAGGTTGTTGCTTAATGATTATTTTCTCTTAACTGTAGCAAGAGATTGTGCATGTTAATTGAGGATATAAATTTGGTTTTGACTTGAGAAAGCTTAATCAAATACCTTTGAACTTTAGACTAACACATCAAGTCATTTAATTTCTATTGGAATGGTAATTACTTAAGTCTCATGAATTACAATGGTTAGAAATAATCCTATGCTCCTCTTGTCTTCAAGTAGAGTTTTAATTTAGTTTTAGTCAAATTGCTTTCCTTTTCTTGAATTCAAATAATCTTTAGGATATAAACTCTCTAAATGGTTTTACTCAACCTAATTGATAGCATAATCATGACAATTAATCCACTTTTGCCTTAGTCCTCGTGGGAACGATCTTTACTTATCACTTTATTACTTGGCGCGACCCGTGCACTTGCGGTGGTGAACAATAATAAACATAAGGGATTTTGAAAAATATCAAATACAAAGAGATGAGATTCTGAAAAAGTTTTATTTGACGCAACTCATTAAACTCCTTTTCAAACATTTTTTGAGCTTCCCTAATGGCTCATGCTCTTTTTTTCATAAGTTTTGTTTGAAGGTAATAGGTCTTATTCTCCACTACTACCATGGATATTCACTATGTAGCTCATTCCTCACTACAAAAAAATGATAATCCGTAGTGGTGCATTTGTAACGTTAAAATAAACCATTACAAATATCAGGATTTTAAGCAACACCACTACAAATTTGCAACGGTATGTTTCGCGCCAAGTGGCACGAGGGTTAGGGAATGCGATTTGTAGCGGTTTACTAGACATAACCGCTATAGACATAACCGCTACAAATTTTGGCATCAAACTAGTGCCAAATTTGCCGCGGTTATTTTGTAGCGGTTAGTCTATATTAACCGCTACAAATGTGGTGCCAGCTTGGCGTGACTATTGTGGCAATTCTTTTGTAGTAGTTTTTATGATAGTAACTGCTACAAAATTCAGAGGGCTGCCTTTTTGTAGCAATTACAGGGAACCGCTACAAAGTTTAACTCATATTTATAGCAATTACAACGCATAATCACTATAGAATGAATTTGAAATAAATATTTATAAAATAAAAAAATCATTTGTAATAGTTTTTATATATAAACTACTACAAAATATAAATATTTGTAGTGGTTAAATAGATGAAAACACTACAAAGTGATACGTAACTTTGTAGTGGTTTTACAAACAAACCGCTATATATAAATTGAACATTTGAAATTTGAAATATTTTAATTCCCGCCCACCATCATGAATATTTACAGCAGTTCTACGAATGTAACTACTACAAAGTATTCATTTGAAATTTGAATATTTTGATTCCCACCAACGGTCATAAACATTTGTAGCAATTTTGGGACATAACCACTACAAAGTGTTGCACATTGGAAATTTGAATTTCATATCTAGCCAACAGTTGTGAAAGTTTGTGGCGGTTTTTATGATAGTAACCGCTACAGAATGTATTTAAAATAAATATTTATAAAAAAATTAAATAAAAAAATCCATTTGTAGTGGTTTTTATATATAAACTGCTACAAAGTATAAATATTTATAGCGGTTAAATGGATGAAACCATTGCAAATTAAATATTTGAAATTTGAAATATTTTTATAAAAAAAATTCAAACCAATATTTATAGAGGTTATGAAACCACTACAAATAATGTCACATAAACCGCTATAATATAACTGCTATAAAATCAAATAAAACTGTTATAAATGTGAAACCGTTACAAATAATGTCACATAAACCACTATAAATATCAACAACTACAAAACCTATTACATTAACTGCTAAAAACGCTACACAAATTCTTATAAATACCCCAACCACACCTCATTTCAAACACTCCTCCATTTCTTTCAACCCTTCTTCTCTTTCATTTTCTCTCATCTGAACATTTTTTTAAGAGCCAAAGAGCTAAGTAAAGTGATCAAATATGGTAAAAAAAATTTTAATTCTTTGATTTCAACATTTTTTCTCCTCTCATAATATTTATACTCATTATTTTTTTTTTTTTTTGGTCTAGAAATTAAAGAACTTTTCCTCAATGTTTTCAATATTCCTTTCATAATGATCGACATATAGTAGACAACATAATAAGTTCTTATTATCTGCACATTCTTAATAATATTACCTATATAAAGTTTATATTTATTTAACTTAATTTCAAGGAACAAAAAACCGGACCGGGTAATGAACCGGTCACAACATAGGTTCAAGAGTTAATGGGTCAACCAGAGTCTAATCGGTGGTCGAATCGACCATATTAAAATATTAAAATTTATTAGTGACAATATATATATTAATATATTTTTAAACTTCTATAGATAAAAATGAAGATCATTAGAAAAAAAATATTTAAAATCTATTAGTATTAATTATGATGCCTATACTTATACAATGATATCTTTTTTCCTATAATTATTATATCCTTTTAAATAATTTTTTTCATTATCTTTTTTTTCTTAGATTTATTCTTTCTTTACCTACTTTTCTCTTCATCTTGTTCTTCCACCTTTCATTTATTCTTTTTTTACCCACTTATGCAATGATATCTTCTTATCCTTGATCTTGATCCTCATGTTTTTTCCTCTAGCCACACTCTTGTGGTCATATATTATATTTGATATTAATTTGCCAGCTCATTCTTGATACATGTGCCATTATTTTATTTTAATCAAAGATGTTGGAAATCCAAAGCAAAAATATAGAGTAGTAGAGTACAGACTTCATTGCCTCTTATCTTCCATTTTTCTTTTTTCTCTTCTCCAAAATCATCTTCAGATCCCCCCTTTTCTATTCTCTGCATTTTTTTAAAAAAAGTAATTCAGCTAATAGTTTGATGATCTTCTTTTCGTGAGATCCTGCAACCAGCCACTTTCCTTGCTTGGTTCCATGAGATCTTCAGCAGCCAGATTCTGTCATCGCATTTTCTTCATCAACCTCTACAATCTCGACATCTCCCATCTCCTGTAGGTCGCCGTTGTCGCCGGACGCTGGGCTCAAGCACAGGGTCTCTGTCACCTGATTTTCGCCTGCGAGAGGAGAATGCTTGCCCGAGTTTCATCTTTCCTCTTTCAGCCTTTCTAAATATGATTCGATCTGAATCTGATCATATTAGTTTGATTTATTTTTAAATTATGTCCCAAAATGATGTCGTTTTGGGACAGTTGCAGGCAAATTTTTTGACTCGGCCAAATCGTCGGCCGGATCGATTAGGTCAAGACCGAGTCGATCTCCCCCTTCTCAATCGTTAGACCGAACCGAACCAGGGACCGGTTCGCCGGTTTTTCGGTTGCACCGGCCAGTTTTTCGGTTGGACTGGCCCGTCCGATCCGATTTTTTGTACCATGTTTAATTTAATCATTTTTTTAAAATAGGAGTGTTCAAAGTATCCCAGTCCCGGTTGTCCCGACCCGGTCCCGGAAATTTTATCCTGAGAATTTCCCATCCTAGCTGGGACCGGGACCAGGAAAACCAGGACCAGGATCTAAAAAACCTAAGACTAAGACCGGGACCAGGATCACACCTTGTGATCCCGGGAATTCCCGGTCCTGGTTTCTTTTTTCTTTTTTCCTTAAAAAATATGTTATTATTTTATTTTTGTATTTTTTACCTCATAAATTAAGTTATCATTTGATAAAATGTATATCACATATTTAATTAGAATTAAATCGTACATATCGTGATACAAATCCTAACTATATAATGTATAAAGATAATAACAAAAAAGGGAAATCTCATATTAAGCTATTTAAAATAGAACAATTCCAGATCAAGTTGGTAAATTCAAGAAATCCCTAATTGAGTCATTAACCTAATTTAGGATTTTAAAATGTGGGTTAAATAACTTTAATATCCTCTCCTCTCTCCTCTTTAAAGAGTTTCATTACTTTGTAACTTATGTTTTTCAATATATATATATATATATATATAAATTAATATTTAATGAAACAAAATATCATTCATCTATCATTTAAATATATTAATTATCATCGTAAGAACAAAAACTTACAATATTTTTAAGCAAGGAGTTCATTTTATTAACATGAACATATTTTTTAAAATAATAATAATAATATATGTCACTATAAAAAAATATTTTTTAAATAAATATATTAATTATAAATTTTACTATATTTATTCCATATATAAAGTTTTTTTTGGAAAGTTCTATATTTCAATAAGCATTTTATGAAATTTTAAGTGCATTTAATATTTTTATCTAAAATATCCTCGAAAGTATATCAAAGTTTCATGCCTTTCTAATAGAAAAAAATAATTAATATTTATAATTCATATTAAAGAATAGAAAATTTAAAAAATTTAAATTTAACTAAATTATTGTTTAAAAAACTCACATTTATGCATTAGGAAAAATTATTTAGAGTTTATTTTGATTAACGTTGGTAAAAGTAGCTTTTATTTCAACTGATTTTTACAAATTGAAGTTAACAACTGTTATCCTTTCCTTTTTCCTTTGTCTCACTTCATAAAAATAACTACATTATTTTTTTAAGAAAAATCAATTTTTTTAATTATTTTTTTTGTATCTTTAATATCAATTGAATGATTTTTTGTTGAAAAAAATCAAATTTTTAATTGATCTTTAATGTCAATTAAATAATATTTAGTTGGTATGTATCATGGGTCATTTTTTTCACTTGAATTATTTTTTATAATCCTTTTAGAACATAAAAAATTGGGAAAAAGACAGAAACAAATACTTTAAAATTGCAAAATCCCAAATCAGGTTTGTTACTAAGAGTTGATAAGGGAATTATGAAACTTGATAAGCAATTCACAACTCATTTTTTTTGAAAAATACATGATTTAGAATTTTACAATTTCAAAGTTCTTTTTCCGTCTTTTTCCCTAAAAAGTTCCTTTTATTTAGAAAAACTTATATTTTGTTTAATTATGTATCAATGATGATATCTATAGAGCAATAAAGTCATGTAGCAATAAAACTCTTTTAAGAGGGGAGAAAAGAAAGGAAAGAGCATTAAAATTATTTTACCCACATTTTAAAATCTCAAATTGGGTTAATGACTCAATTAAAGATTTGCTGAATTTACCAACCTAATTTAGAATTTTCTTATTTTAGATAGCTTTATATAGGATTTTCCCTAACAAAAATGATGAATGTGATAATAATATTAATAATAATATGTTATTTTTCAATTCTAGCTCAATTTGTGTGATTTTTATGACCTTATTAGGTGTTAAATAATCACTTTAAACACTAGATTATAAAAAATTTAACTAATATAATTATATTATTAAGACCGGGAATGACATCCCAGTCCCTGCCAATCCCAGGACGGGAACCGAGAATGGGTGATCCCGATCCCGTCCCGGGATTTGAACACCCCTATTTTTAAATAATAACTATTATCATTTAAGTTTCTTAAATAATAAAATATTTAACACAATATTATAATAATGGACTCAGATAATTATATAATTTTTTTAAAAGTATTTCCCAAAATTTTTGAAACTCAAAATGGGATTAAATTTTTTGCGCTACTTTTAAAATTTCATACAATATTAATAGTGGTTTGGTAACAACTACAAAGGTGTTGGCGCCAAATTATTAAAATTCCTGTTTGAATTTAGTAACAGTTGGAGCCAAATTTTCGTTTTTCATTTCCAGCCACGCGAAATTGTAGCACCAAACTTTGTAGCGGTTGAAATGAACCACTACTAAATTTGTAGCAGTTGTGGTATGTAAATATCGGTTATTGTAAACCGCTATAAATCTGTTTGCAACAGTGGATTTTGCAACAGTTTTTGCAACCACTTCTAATGTCATTTGAAACGATTAAAATAGCTAAAAAAACATATTTTTAATCGCTACTAAATCATAATTTTTTGTAGTACCTCTTGAATTTTTACTCTTGTATGCTTTCATCATTTTTTTTCAGTTAATTTGAGTGTCATTTTATTTTTTCATATAATGAGAGCTCGCTAGTTTATGCTCGAGGTCGTTGGTCGGGATTACGATATCTAATATGATGATGACTATTGGTTTGAAGATTAAAATAGAAGAAAAAAATGCAACAAAAGGCAGGGAATATGGAAAAATGATGAGATAAAATGTTGAATTTCTTATTGTTAAGCATCTATCTCACGTCCCTAAACTTTAGCAATCAAAACTATATGTTGAAATCAAGTTTATTGAATCAGATTCTAAGATTTGCTCAAGTTTTTATATTTGTCAATTTTTACTACATTATGATTTTTAAAGTTATATTCTTAGATTCGTTTTAAGTTTTTATATTTGCTTATTTTTATTATATATATTCTTATTTTTGTATTTATGTTATCCTTTTGCAGGTAAAGGATATGTAACGAGAATTCTTGGAACACATTGATACATGATCTATGAACAATCTACAACAAAGGCATTAGAGAATATTGTGGAATGTTTTATTAATTGATTTTTTTTAGAATTCAAAACATTATAAGATAATGTTTTATTGTGAGAGTGTTCAAGCTATAAATTTCTTTTAAATTATATGATGTTTATCTATAATGTATTGAATTTTGAATCCTATAAATATAAGTTTTTATTTAATATTATTATCTTGTTATTATCAATGATTATATTGTCTCTTATATAATAAATATTAATAGTAAAAATAAATAATAAATAATAATAATAATAACTATATATAATAAAAAAAAATAAAGCTAATACATTACGTTATTAATAAAAAATCATTATATATGCCCTTAATATATTATGGTTTAGAACCGTTATTTATCTATGTGGAGCATATATAACACCCGTATATATAACGATTTCAAACCGTCATATATAGCAGATAATAACCGTCATAAAAGGCATTTTATGTAGTAGTGTATGTGACCATCAAAGTAATTGGGTACGATGATTTCAACAAAAGTTAGGGCATATGACTTCTACCGCTGCGAAAATCCACGCTATCCATAGAGGATTATAGGTTTTTCACCAACTAGAACTTGATAATTAAAGCATACATGGATTCCTTAGAAGCCTTGCACTTATTATTAGTGGACTATAGGTTAGAGCACCCATTATATAGGGATATTCAGGACTTGAGATCTCTAATCTTAGCAAATTGGAATGTAGAGATTATCCATTCTTATAGGAAAGGACTTCAATGTGCTGACTATTTGGCTAGATAGGCTCAGGGGGTGGGTCAAGACTTTATTATTTTGTTGACATCGCCTCCCGAGTGTTTGGACTTGTTTAGACTAGAATGTGACAATTTGCCACAGGAAAGTAGTGTCATTGTCTAAGTAGTAGACGGTGTAGAAATTACAAGCTTTATGCTTGCCTTTGTAACAAAAAAAAAAAGTCATTTCATGAACATGCTTATCACTAGGGGTGTTCAACAAATTCCCGTCCCGATCCCAAGCAAATTGGGACAGGATTTTTGGAAAATTCAAGATCAAGAAACTTAAATTCAGGATCAGGAAACTTAAAGTCAGGATCAGGAATGATATTTCCCAATCCCAAAATAATAGACATGGGTTTTTTTTAGTTGTTTAGCTAAAGGCCCATTTAGCCCAGCCACTCAGCTAGGCAACCACGAACACGAAGCACAAGCACTCAAGTAGATCAACATCAGTCATCAGACTCATCACTCTCTCTCTCTCTCTCTCTCTCTCTCTCTCTCTCTCTCTCTCTCTCACTCACTCACTCAAGTCTAAACCACAAATCGATATAGTCCCATATTCGAACCCCTTCCCTCCTCGATGTCCTAGCTCTCCCTGACGATTGACGAAGACGAACGTCCGAATCCTATTCCCGGTTGCTCATCGCCTCACTACCTGATGGACGACGCTGCTCTAGTCAGTCTTCCCCTCTCTGCATTTCTTCTCCAAATCCCTAACTTCCAAATCTCATCATCAAGCACTCAAGCTCTATAAGTGGTGAATGTTCAGTTGGCTTTTTCTCCTTTGATCTTTCAAGTTTCAACTTTGGGTTTTCTTCTCTGGTCATCGCATCTTATGGGTTTTCTTAAGCACTCAAATTATTCTTTGGGGGCGGGATTAATAGTGTACATGGCATACTCTTTCTAAAGTATGGGAATTCGGGAAATTCCCAATCCCGAGCTCGAGAATTTCCCGTCCCACCGGGACGGGAAATTCTCAGGATCGGGAAGTAATTTGGTTCCCGAAGACTTTTCGGGATCGGAAATGAGATTTCCTGATCCCATCTCAATCCCGAACACCCCTACTTGTCACTTCTCCATTGTAGAAAGAGAAGAAAAATGACCATGAAGAAAGAAAGTGAAGAACCTTAAAGTAAGTCCTAGTGTCCTACCTTACTTTGATGAAAAAGCTAAAATTATTTCAAAAAATCCAATAATTTGATGTTTATTAAAATATTCAAAGAAGAAAAAAATAAAATAGTACAATTTAAGAAAAATTAGAGAAAAGGTTCCATTAAAAATTTAATTGGTGAAAATGACCTGCTAAATTTTTATATACCCTAAGATATTTTTTTAGACAAAATATGGCTTGAGAACTGATACTCTACAAAATTTATAATTTTAATTTTAATATTTCTATTAAAATTATCATTATGTGTAAAAAAATATAATAGGTATTATTTAATAAAATTTATATCCTTTGGTCAATTTAGTTTTAAATTTTTTTTTCAATCATTCAAACATATTTCAATTTATTAAATTACTTTTTTTATAAATTAAACTGACTTAATCCAAACACATATGAATAAAATAAAAGTCACTTTTGTTACCCCTAATTATTTCTCCCAAGAAAATAATACTTTTAGTGTTACGGGGTAGCAAAAGTGACTTTTATTTTATTCATATGAGCCAGGGAGGAGGACTTGGGAGTAATTAATTTTCTACCCATACCAAATTTTCAAAATCACTGGCCGAAAAAAGAAAAGAAAAAAGAGATTCCCCTAAATTAATTATAACCCCGCAAAACAGTCTGCGGATACATTTTTCCTTTTCCCCACTCCGTCGAACGCCGTCCTCCGTTGTTCGCCCTGCGCCGTTGTTCTCGGGCAAATAGTGAAGAAGTTTCGAACCCTAGGGCTTTTTCTACTTCCCAAATCCGGTGAGATTGGTTTGTTCAATCTGGCTTTGAATAAAGATTTGAATTTGTTCCCCTTGTTATCTGTTCCTTGCGTGGTTGTTCTTGCTTTGTTTTAAATTTTTCAAACTAATTTGACTTTGAATCTGATCGTGTAAGAATATTGACGCTTTTGAATTTGGGAATATTTACACATTGAGCTTAATTCTCCCCCCCCCCCCCCAACAAAAACAAAACAAAAAAAACAAAACCGAGTTTTTTCCTGAATGGGGTGTATTCTGCCCTCTTCATTTTGATTACTAGCGACTTGTATGCTCTTGATTGTGTTGTTTCGCAATGTTGGATTTGGTGTGTGTTGCCGTTCTGTCTATTAATCCTTTTATATTATCATCAATTTACAAAATTCTCAAGCTATGTGTGATGTACTTATTCTGTCCCTATTTACTTGTCTTATTTATAGTTTCATTTTGTCCCTAAATATATATTGTGTTCCAAATTTCAAGGTATAATTGTTAGTTCCTCCGATCCTAAGATAAAGTTGATTTTCTTTGGGGAAATTAAGAAAGCTAAATAAGTTACTTAATCATATCATTTATTGTGTATTTTAATATTATATATCAGTTTATTAGTCAAAAAAATTAGTTTAGAGAAAAAAATGTAAATATAAATACTCTAAGCTAATTAAATTAACTTCCTCAATTTTTCTGAAAAAATCAACTTTATTTTATATTTAGGCTTGGAGGTAGTACTTCTTTTCCATTATACTCGTGTTTGATGGAGGGTATTAAATGGTGGTCGTTAAGATTCAAGATAGTGTAGCATGAAATGAAGGGCAAAAGTGGAAAAGAAAAAATAATTCTTACCGCATAGATTTTGTTGTCTCTATGTCTATTTTTATGTCTTTAAAACATTGAGATATTCCAAAGAGAAAGAATGGTTAGATTAGAGTTGAGTCAAGAACAATTAATTACATTCATTGAGATGAAGGAGGGGCACAAAAATGATGGTGGCAAAAAATAATAAAATTTAAACTATTTGATTTCCTTTGACTTCATTGTTTTGTCTTGTTATCAGGTTATTCTTGTATTTATCTATGTAGTACGATGAGTCTGTAAGTCCATCGTTTGTTACTAATAATAATACAACAAGAAGCCTTATTCCACTTAGTCAAGTGAGCTACATGGATTGGACGACATAATTAATCTTCATCAACAACCAATTCTCTAGATCGGTAGTGATAACGATAAGTAATTAAAGTAGAGGCTAGGATGGGAAAGATAGAATATGGTCAATATGAGGAGATATGGATCAACAACGGTCTAACTTGCTGAGGAAATGAAGGTGATACCCAGTCCCTCAGTTGCATATTCATTCAATCAATATAGTAATAATTGGTTGTAGCTTTTGATTATTATGTTTTCATTCATCCTCTGTCTGGCACTGTCTTTTTCTGTCCATGTCTTTTCTTCTTGATCGTTCTTAGATTCTTACCTTTTTTTATTATCTCCAGGTGTTAGGAACTTAGGATATTGCATCATGGTCAAAACCAGAATGGCTTTATCCAACTATTTAGCAAATATCAAATGTTTATCTCTTGATTCTGTCAACTCAGGAGTTGCTGATGTTGGTCTTGCTTCATCATTTTACAAAACAACATTTAACCAGAAGCTACGGCCTCTATGCTTCTCCTTCAGTTGTGGTCAACCTTGTTTAACCAACAATTCCAGGTAAGTAGGTGCCAATATATGTCTGCATTAGTTTTATCTTGCAGGACAACTGAGACATGTATAACAATTCCAACTAAGTATGCATGTGACCACATATGTTGGCGGATTAGCACCTTTGACATGCCTTAAACTTTAAATATGATGCATTGATTCTACGAAGAAAATCATTTATGAAGTATTGGGTGAGCTTCTCTTGGAATACTAATTCTGTGTGGTTCTCTATAGGAGAATGTCATGGTCTATTAGAAGCAGCATAGATGACAGCAGTTTCACTTCATCTACTTCAAATGAAAAAAATGGAAGGACCCGCCTAATTAGGGTGATTCAAGATTTTCTTACCATGTTAGGAGCTAAAATTCAGAAGGTACGGAAGAATCTCCCAATGAAACTTATTTTTTTCTTGATTGGATTTTATTGTGCAACTGCTTTTGCCACTGTTATTGGACAAACGGGCGACTGGGATATTCTATCTGCTGCCTTGGCTGTGGCTGTCGTGGAAGGGATTGGGGCTCTCACGTATAGGGCTTCTCTTCCTCTAACTAGTAAGGGTCGGAGCCTAATCTCCATGTTTAATTATTGGAAGGCTGGCTTAACGTTGGGACTCTTCTTGGATTCATTTAAATATTGACAGTGTTGCTTTATCTGCTTCTTCATTCAGAAATGCCTCTGAATAATTAGTGGTTTCTACAACCTCCATGTGAATTAAACCTCATCATCTTCTTGCATTTACTAATTGGCTTTTAGAAGCTTTTTTCAGTCTCCAGAGTGTTGGAATACATTTGAGCTACACTTCATTGGACATAAAGAAAAAGGTGTGGTCCTTTTTCAAGCCTGTGCTCTTGATTGATTATTTTTATTTGTTGTCAACGTACCAATAGCTTTGGCTTGTGAACTCTGAAGGACGCATTCATTCAACAGTCACTTCAATCGTTCAAGTTCTGTTGATTTATAGAAAGTACTCCTTTAGCGGTAGATCACTCCCTCATCCCCTTACTGATATCATTGGATAACTAGATTTCAGATTCTGCCAGGCCATTCTGAGAAACCGGAGTGTAGTGAGATACCCTTATGTTTGCCTGCTGTTAATTTGTGCAAATGGACGAGGCCACGTGTTGATGTGAAATAATGAATCCTTTTCTGTGATAAATATGTTATTGCTCTTCAACAGGAAGTGTATGAATCTCTTTAACTGCAGGGGAATCTAACTGCAGCCAAGCTAGTTTAGTCAAAATTGATATTGGCAAACGATCATGTGAAGTTGTATTTTGCGATGACATGGAGATAGTTTATTTGGTAAGGAATTATTTGGGAGCAAGAAAGGTTGCTTTAGCTCCATGGCTCAAATCAAAGCACCCTGATATTAGTGTATACTGATCAACAAGGAATATCGCATACAATCTTTGAGCTCCAAGACCCTTTGAATCTTGTGCTGTCTGCTGATTACTTGGGTCTTCAGAAAATACTTACGAGGCAACCTGGGTCCTCCTATGTTGCATATACCATGGATTATAATGCACTATGTGTCCACCAGTCTGTCACTGATGGTTTGATATCCAGACATCCAGATTCATTCAAGAATTGCAGGCACTGCCATTTATTGGCCTATTTGATTCTCTATATTATTAGTCTTTCTGCTGAAAGATCTCTGGTGATGTGCATCAGTGTGACTGATACTTGAAAACCAAGATTTCCAGGCTCATTCAGGAACTGTGCAGTCATGCCACTTATGGGAGCTGATTGTTTGTTTATATGTCTCTTTTGCTGAAAATTCTGCTCTGAAACTATCCAGATTAATTCAATGGTAATGTTGCGTGCTATCCAAAAAATAGAAAAGTCATAAGTGTGTTTGGGTGAGCTTTTTGGAAGTAAATTTATAGTATACGATGTAAATATTTGATATGAGTGTGAGAAAAGCATTAAGTGTGTCTGTGTGTTTGCACAAGTTGTGTGTACGTATTGCTGTAAATTATCATCATATTTTTAGCATGAAAATGTGCAAAAGTATCATGAGATGTTGTAAGAAGACTGGTTATTGTGATACAAGTAACATGGTTTGCATAAAACTAACTGGAAAGTGCTGATAAATCCATATTTTATGAACAAGGTTCGTTTGGTTATATTCAAGAATTTTTACTTCTTGCATGATAACCTGTCTGAAGCTATTTTAGTAACACAAGCAAAATTAAGTTTATTAGCTCACTTACAAATTATGAGATTAATCAGTTTGGATATTATGAGATATACTAATTAGCAATCATAATACAGATACAGCTATAAGGGCAATAATTATTTGTTCCCATAATCATTGCATTCTGTAAAAGATCTGTGTTTTTTCCCCTTTTTTTCAGATGATGATGATGCATTTTTCATGAATGGTGTTACTTTATACGGACAAAAAGTCACCACTAACAAACTACAGTGTTCTAACTTTTGCCCTAAAGTTTTAGAATTAAATTAGGGAAAATGACATCGAGGTCCCAAGCAACAGAAAAAATATCACAAAAATCTCTTTGAAAAGTCAATGATCAGAAAAGTCCTTAGGGGTTTTTTTGACATTATTTTCCAAAATACAATTACATAGTTGCCCCATAGGAATTGCTAAAAGAAAGGCACAGAAGGAGAGGAGGGAAGTCGTGGGTTTTGTCATTAACGAGAAAGAGAAACAGCCAAACGCAACATGTTGGAGATGCAACATTGAAGGGGTAAAGTGTGTTGTTAATTTCCTTGGCAAAGGATCTGTAGCCTCCATCAACGGGTATAGAGGTAGAACACCGAACTGAATTTTTTTTTTCTCTTTTTAGTCTGAACATTGGGTAGATTGAGATTTAAGGGTTGGTCAAAGGTTGGAGCATAGGCTCAATAGTAGAGGAAGTTGTAGGTGGTAGATAAGAAATGCTAAGATCTTGGTAAAGATATGATATTGACTATTGAAGTTGGGGCTTTACTTTGGTTGGGTTGTGTTTATGTTATATTGCTTTGTTTTTTGAGAAGGTTATAGAGAGAGTGTTGTATTTTAAGTGGGAATAGTTGAACGTGATGGTGCTCCTTTGCTGTGAAAACGCTGGCATGAAAAAAAAAGTGTTATAAATTCGTACATTTATAGTTGTTAATATGACTGTTATAGTTGTTAATACAGAACTTGTGCTTTTTTTTGGGCAATGTGATAGAGGGAATGCTTCGTTTTTGGGCAAAAAATCAGAGAGATGGCCTTGTTTTAAGTAGGACTGATTGAATGTGATTGTGGTTTGTTTGATTGCAAAATGCTGATATGATGTTAAAAAAAGTGTTGTAAATATGTGCTTTTGTAATTATAAATATTACTATGACAGTTGTTAATACGAAGTTCGTGTTGCAGATGAACCTAGCTGTTGTATTTGTACATTTGACTTTTGGTTTAAAAGTTTTGAGCCCTTTATATGCTTCTGTCTCTACTTTCATATGGAAATAATACTGGGTTCTTGATCCCATATGATGAATACTTAACTTTTAAAGGTTATTTTTGTACAACGCTTTAAGTCTTCCTCTTTTCCTTACTTCTTCAATCTAATTAAAGTTGAGTTTTTGAAACCTATGTGAAATCAAAAACAAGAAACTTTAAAAAAGTAAGATGTTAATTGGTTTCCAATTTATATATAGGAACTGGTTTTATTACTTTGACTGCTTGATGCTCCATAACTAGATTGTCTGTTGTGCTCAAATGAAGATGTTTGTGCTCAAAGGTGCTGTCCATTATTGCTGGCAACCAACAAGTGAAGAGGAAGAAAGACATGTAGCAGTTGTGATGTTATTTTGTAGTACAGGCTTGTTGTTGGTTATGTATATATCTGGATATTTTGTAGGAAAGCCTTGTTGTAGGAAAGGCACTCATGTAATCTCATGTAATAAGGCGTTTAACAACATCATAAGTTATTTTGATAACTTAATCAGTTATTTTGACATGTTATTATGGAATGTTTTGATTTCAGTTTGTTAAGTCCGTACGTTAACAACACTTTATGCTTATGTTTACAATATATTTAGTTATTTTTTTAAGTTGTTTTACACATCAAGGGAACTACGTTTTTACATATCAAGGTCATCACAACAATTTGCTTAGTTTACAACTCAATAAGCCTGTTTTTACAACATTGTAAGTCATTTTAACAACTTATTTTTTAGAGTAAATGTGCTAAAATGACCATAAACTTTTGTGAAAAGAGCAACTATAACCATGAACTAATGTTTGGAGCAAAAGTAACCATAAACATTATAAAAGAGGGTAAAAGTAACCACGACGCGATAATGTGAACTTTTTAGCAAAATGTTAAGGTGCTAAAATAGCCATTAACTAATACCAAAAGTGTAAAAATAACCATAAATGTTTTCTTGGATGCAAAAGTAACTTCTTGAACATTAATTCATAATTTTTTTTTTGTTATAAGTGTTTTATCAATTTGGGGATTAAAATGACAAAACTTATGAAGTAATATTCAAGAAGTCGACTTTTTTTTATTTTGGCGAGAATGACGAAACGAAATAAAATTATCACCTAACTCCAAAAGATAAAATCCAAGGTAATTAAACTTGGATTTGCCAGTTAACCGACTGGAGTACTGAGTCAAGGGTTAGTGAGTCAGACCGGAGCTAAACCGGGACCAAACCGGTGAGAAATGGAAAATTTTAGGCTTATAGTATAAAATTCTAAAGGAAAAATAAAAAAAATTAAACAAAAATTTAAAACTTGACCCGGATCTACTGACTGGTTGGCCGGTTTCCAGTTTGATTCGGGTCAGATAACCATGATAAAATCCCTTACATTAATTATAAAATAGGTGACTTTTTGAACATTAATTTATAAGTTTTTTTTTTTTACTTTTGTCATTTTAATCCCCAAATTGATAAAACACTCATAACACAAAAGCAAAAAAAAATATGAATTAATGTTCAAGAAGTTACTTTTACATCAAAGAAAAAGTTTATGGTTACTTTTACACTTTTGGTATTAGTTAATGGTTATTTTAGCACATTAACATTTTGCTATAAAGTTCACATTAACGTCCGTTAACGTCATAGTTACTTTTTACCCTCTTTTATAATATTTATGGTTATTTTTGCTCCAAAAATTAATTCATGGTTACAGTTGTTCTTTTTACCAAAGTTTATAGTCATTTTAGCACATTTAACCTATTTTTTTAAGTATGTTTACCATAGCAAGTGGCTCAGTTTACAACTTCGTAAGATTCTTTTACAACATGATGAGTCATTTTAACAATGATTAAGCTTGTGTCTATATGAAACTACGTTGAACACTAAAAATACGTCTGTTCATTACTTTATATTTTTGTACAATATGTTCAGTTATTTTTACAACATGTTAAGTTATTTTTACAACTTCTTTTTGTCATGGCACCAATAAACTACATTTGGCCACATCGGCAACTTTAACACTACAAACCCCGTTGTTTACAACTTTGTAGGCTTCTTTTACAACATGATGAATCATGTTAACAATGACTAAGCTCGTGTTTAGATGAAACTATGTTAAACAATAAAAATGTGTTTGTTCACTACTTTGCATTGTTTTATAACACATTCAGTTAGTTTTACAACATATTAAATTATTTTTACAACGTCTTTTTGTGAAATAATATCAACTATTGACTTTTTAAAGAGACTTTTATAGTATTTTCTTTGTTGCTTAGGACCTAAGTGTCATTTTCCCAAATTAGAACTGCCCTTGATATATATTATTGATTAAATCGTGGTATAAAATATTACTCCAGTAATCTCGTTTTACTCACACGAGATTAACAAAATATATTACTGAAAGATGGCACAACAAATAAAACCCTCCACATAACATACAACCACCAAGTGGCCAATTTTATAATTCACGTTCAACAATTACAAGCTTACTATACTAAATAATCTTTTTTTCTTTGTGATATGTTTAGTCAGTAAAATTCTTACAAGAAGCTATTAAAAAAAACATTAAAAAAGTTAAATTGACATAACGAACAGCCTACGAAACTAACAGGTTTTGTCTAAAATTTCAAAAACTACCAACAACTTCATATTCACACACAAACATGTATATATCAACGCCCGAAAATAATATGATAGGTTCATCGGAAAAGAAAATAGGCGTATTGACCCAAAAAACAGAAAAAGAAAATAAGCATAGGAAAAATAATGAAAATAGGGAAAATAAAATTAAAAAACCAGGGTGACGGCTTTTGTTAATCAGGCTATTATTACGGCCCAAAAAAAACAAACTCTCAACTTCGGGGGCAGTGGACTAAGAATTATAAGTTCACTCAATTGGACAGGAAATAGCTTTTACAAGCCAGCTGATGGTTTGACTTTAATCATGAGTCATCACCACATGATGATTAAAGCATTGGGCTCTTGTGGGTTCCACTCAGCGACACAACCTATATATATATATATATATATATATATATAATTACAATTAAAATTTAAAGCTAGCCATTTTAGTATGAGTTAAGTAATAAATTTGTATCAGAAGTATGAGTTCAGGAGCAATTTTATCTTGGAAATTTTTCAAGGATCAATTTTGTCCCGGAAGTTTCGAAACGTAGTAATATTGCCCTTTTCCGTTAAATAACAAACGTTGACCGTTAAAAAATTGACGTTGACTATTAATTTTTTAACCGAAATGGGCAACATTGCTACGTTTTGAAACTTTCAAGACGAAATTGATCCCCGAAAAACTTCTAGGGCAAAATTGCTCCTGGACCCATACTTCCAAGGCAAATTTGCTACTTAGCCCTTTTAGGATTTAACAAGACTGGAATTTATGAAAAACACAAAATGTATTTATATTAAATGTGGATAAAAAATAAACTTGTTAATTTACTAAATAATAATAAAATAATCACAATTTAGGGTTTTTTTTTTTTTGAGAGCCAATGTCCTCACTTCGTGTTTGTTAAGGTTGACTTTGAAGTGATACTGAAATTCAAAAAAAGTATTAATTATATAACATGCTTAAGTAGTAAAAAAAGACTTAATTTCTTTTAAATAAAAATGAGTGCTACTGTGTTGGGAGAAAATAATTAAATACAAGTAGTTTTCTAAAAAACTTTTAAACATCACAAAAAATTATGTCCCATATATTATAAAAGGGATAGAAATTAAAAAATTATTTATTACTCTATAAGAAAACTTAACCAGGAAGGATATATTAGATATTAAATAATATCAAATAATTACATAAAAATATGTAGTACCACGGGTGTATTTGGTTCAACTTATTAAGTAAAAATAAGCCCGTTTTTTGGTAATAAACCCAAATAAAAATGTGTTGTGTTTTTGCAGTGTTTGGTTCAGCTTATTTTAATTGCATCAGAATAAGCTACTTATTAAATAAGCTCCTCACTACAGCTTTTCTATTAAGTCACTTGTTACGTAGGTCGAGATAAAACTTCTCTCACATACTTACCTCGTATACCGTAAATCACGATTTATAAGCACTTATTGTCTAAAAATTGCCTGTGTTTGGAAACACGTTTTGTGGGCAAATAAGTCCTTATTACACAAGCCGAGATAAAATTCCTCTCACATACCTACCTCGTATACCGTGAATTACGATTTATAAGCACTTATTGCCCAAAAATAAGCTATTCCAAACGAGCACAAATCGCTCATCCAAACATAAATCACATTACAAAAACTAACTTTTCTATTAAGTTATTTTTAATAAGTCAGAATTATAATAAATCATTTTTCCTACCGCTATCTCAAACACACACTACATTACATGAAACTTGTGTTGAATGACATGATGGGGGGTTGGGGGCAGAAGAAGGCACCACTCAATCCCCTAAGTTAGATTATCAAAAATAATATCATGGAAAAAAAAAGATTATTAAAAATAATAGTAATAAGTTGACTTTGGAGACTACAGTGAGGGGCCGATCCGGTTTCTCTACGTTGCAAGGTGCAGCGTAACAGAATCTATTTTCACCTAAGTTCTAATCTAAACGGTAAACATAATCCAACGGATATCATTTTATTAGAGTCATAGCCGTTGATCGATATCAATATCATCGATCCACCGTTCCCAAACCCATATGCTTCTTGACTTCGGTCCTGTCGGCTTCTGTTGTCCTTCCTTTACGCTCTGTTTGGTTCGAGGGAAATGGAGGGGATGGGAGGGGAGGGGAGGGATTTTGTTCCCCTCCCCTTGATTGGCAAGGGAAAGAATTTAGGAGGGAAAAGGAAAATTTTTAAAATTTTCCTCCCTCCCTCCTCAATTTCCTCCCCCCCAAAATCGGACGGATTTGGAGGGGATGTCAACTTTTTCATTTTATTGGACTAAAATACCCTCACTATTTTTGTGAAAACCCAACACTACCCTTGCTCCTTTTTATTTAAAACCAATCAAGATTTTTTGTAAGAAAAATCTACTTTTCCTTTAAGTTCATATTTTAAATCTTTTTACCTTAATAAATATATAATGTTTAAAATAAAGATAATCTTCTAACTTTTATTTTTAAACACTTAAAAATTTATAGGAAAATTACAATCAGGTCTCAGACAAAAGAAAAAAAATAAAAAATGGACATATATTTAAGAAATAGTGATGATTAGTAAAAATAATAATAATTGGAATGGATAGAAATTGACTAAATGTGTTTAACATATGTTAAAATACCTCCCCTCTCCTTCTTTCTAACAAGGGTAAAATTGTCCATGTCAAAATAATTTCCCTCCCCTCCCCTCCTGAACCAAACAAGGTAACATTAAAATTCCTCCCCTCCCCTCCCTTCTAATCAATCCAAACGAGGTAATATTAAAATCCCTCATATCCCTTCCCTTCCCCTCCCCTCCATTAAAATCCCTCCCATTCCCTCCCCTCCGTCGAACCAAACATAGCCTTAGCCGATACCGTTTATGTTCTTCAACCCACAATCCTCTTCGTTTCACCGTTCTGTACTTTGCCGATCTTCTTCTCTTCTCCTAGGTGCTCCTCCATTCTATTTCCTCCGCCGTATCTGTTCTCTGTTTCTTCTTCGCCATTCTTTTCCAGTGAAGAAGAGTGTACTGATGGGATTAATCGCTGGTTTAGGTGGAATCTCCGGTGCCGAACTCGGTGGGTTTGTTGATCATTGATGGATAATCGAACTTGGCGAGATTCTTCTTCTTATTCTTTCCAGGTTGTTGTTGATGGAATTAATCGAAGAGTTTGATCCCTGGAGAAATCCAAATAACCATTCTTTCCGATCGGCTTCCAGACTCCTCCTTTTCTGTTTCAGGAGTCAAGGTTCTGTAATTTAATTTGTTTCACATGGGTTAAAACCTCCTGCTGGCATTGCTTGAACTGTTTGGTCCACTTCCACACTGGAGGCTATCATGCATCTTTCACTATGGAAGCCCATTACTCACTGCGCTGCTCTGCTTCTGGACAAAAAGAGCAGACGAAAGGATGAATCTACGGCTGAAATTAGGAGAAGCCGGTCAATTCTGCGGAAGTTGCAAGAGAACAAGCTCCGGGAAGCTCTTGAAGAAGCTTCTGAAGATGGGTCCCTCGTCAAATCTCAAGATATGGAACCCGAATCGCCTGCCAATATGGATGAAAGCCTTGGGAGATCTCGGTCACTTGCCAGGCTTCACGCTCAGCGTGAATTTCTTAGAGCCACTGCACTTGCCGCCGAGCGCATATTTGAGTCTGAGGAAGAAATTCCTCCTCTCCAAGAAGCGTTCAACAAATTCCTTACAATGTACCCCAAATACCAGTCGTCGGAGAAGATCGATCAGCTGAGGTCGGATGAATATTCGCACTTGTCCCCCAAGGTATGCCTTGATTATTGTGGATTTGGACTATTCTCTTTCGTTCAGACCATTCACTACTGGGAGTCCTCTACATTTAGTTTGTCTGAGATAACTGCAAATTTGAGTAACCATGCACTTTATGGTGGTGCTGAAAAGGGAACCGTGGAACATGATATAAAGACTAGAATCATGGATTACTTGAACATACCTGAGAATGAGTATGGCCTAGTGTTTACTGTTAGTAGAGGATCGGCTTTTAAATTGTTGGCTGAATCCTACCCTTTCCAAACAAACAAAAAATTGCTGACCATGTTCGACCATGAGAGCCAGTCTGTGGCTTGGATGGCTCAGTGTGCCAGGGAGAAGGGTGCTAAGGTGTACAGTGCATGGTTTAGATGGCCAACCCTCAAACCCTGTTCCACTGATTTGAAAAAACGGATTTCAAGCAAGAAGAGGAGGAAGAAGGATTCTGCAACCGGCCTTTTTGTGTTCCCTGTTCAGTCTAGAGTAACTGGGTCTAAGTATTCTTATCAGTGGATGGCACTGGCACAGCAGAACAACTGGCATGTCTTGCTTGATGCAGGATCATTGGGTCCTAAGGACATGGATTCCCTTGGCTTGTCGCTATTCAGGCCTGATTTTATAATCACTTCGTTTTACAGGGTGTTCGGGTATGATCCCACTGGATTTGGATGTCTTCTGATCAAGAAATCGGTTATGGCAAGCCTTCAAAATCAGTCAGGGAGTACTGGGTCTGGAATGGTGAAGATCACTCCTGAATTTCCTTTGTATTTGAGTGACTCTGTTGATGGTTTGGACAAATTGACTGGGATTGAAGATGATGACGTTGCTGGGACTGGTGATAAAACTGCTGAAACTCGTCAGGGATCACAGTTGCCTGCCTTTTCTGGAGTGTATACGTCTGTTCAGGTCCAAGAAGTATTTGAGACTGAAATGGATCAGGATAGTTCTGAAAGAGATGGAACTAGCACCATATTTGAAGAAACTGAGAGTATTTCTGTTGGGGATTTGATGAAGAGCCCTGTCTTCAGTGAAGATGGGTCATCGGACAACTCTTATTGGATTGATTTGGGACAGAGTCCATTGGGATCTGACCACACAGGCCAATTGAATATACAGAAGATAGCTTCTCCTCTTCCATCCTTTTGGTTCAACGGAAAGAGGAATCAGAAGCGACATTCTCCTAAACCAACTTCCAAAATATATGGTAGCCCCATGTATGACAAAGATGCTAATCGTGGTCCACATGATGAGCACCATGTGCTTTCATTTGATGCAGCTGTGCTATCAGTGTCACATGAACTAGACCAGGTAAAAGAAGTCCCTGAAGGGGAGCAAACTGCTGAAGTGAGAGACTTTTCAAGAAATGGTAATGGGTCTGCTAATCATTTGTATGTGAGTGACATTGAGGAAAAACCTGAAACAAGCAAAGCAATTCGTACTGAATCTGCTACAAATGGTGCTTTAAAAGCATCTCGGTTTAATAATTCACATTCTGTTGCTCATCATCATGGCTTTGAAAATGGCTGTACCTCTGAAATAGTGTCTGAGATTAAAGAGAGTGCCATAAGAAGGGAAACTGAAGGCGAATTTAGGTTGTTGGATAGAAGGGATGGGAATCGATATGGTGGCGGTAGATTTTTTGGTTTGGAAGAGAATGGATCCAGTAGCAAGGGAAGAAGAGTGTCATTTACCTTGGAGGACAGTTGTAAAGAGTACGTTAGCCCTGCATTAGAGTCAGGGGATATATGTGCGAATAGCTTAGATGATGGAGAGTACACAAGTGATGGCGAATATGGTGATAGACAGGACTGGGATAGGAGGGAGCCAGATATAATATGCAAGCATCTTGATCATATCAATTTGCTTGGTCTTAATAAAACCACCCTTAGACTTCGGTTTTTGATAAATTGGCTTGTTACCTCTTTGCTGCAACTGAAGTTGCCGGGCGCTGATGGGGAAGATAAAGCAAATCTTGTCCACATCTATGGTCCAAAAATTAAATATGAAAGAGGGGCTGCCATTGCTTTTAATGTGAGGGACAGAAGCCGGGGGCTGATCAATCCAGAGATTGTGCAAAAGCTGGCTGAAAAAGAAGGAATCTCACTTGGGATTGGTTTCCTCAGTCACATACGGATTCTTGATAACTCGAGATATAATCGTGGGCCTCTAAATCATGAAGATACATCTCTTTGCAAGCCAATGGAGAATGGCCGTCGTGATAGAAAAGGTGGCTTTGTGAGGCTTGAAGTTGTCACAGCTTCTCTTGGATTTCCGAGTAATTTTGAGGATGTGTATAAACTGTGGGCTTTTATTGCAAAGTTTCTTAACCCTGCATTTATCCGAGAAGATAGTCTTCCTACTGTTCAAGAAGGTTCTGAGATGTAAGATCATGTAAAAGTATCTGCTGGTGATTTTATTCAATTTTGGAAACTGGACATGAAAAAAATATTATTTCTGAGAAGTTGCCAATAAGGGCATCTGCCAAAGAATGGATTGAGGTTACTTTGCCTGCTACCAGATAGACAAGTGGGTGAACTTGTTAATTCATGTCTCCCATTGCTTACATATTTTATTTTCCTCTTCAAGCTTCTTTTGTAGAGTTGGCTTTAGAGGTTTGTTACTTCTAGGAAGTCAGTGTGATTGACTCGGATTGTATGGGTGGAACCTCTATCGGCATACATTTTTCTTCTGTTGCACACAAAAGGATTTGCAACTTCTGTATAAAGTTAGAGCTCATCTTATGATGTTGTCTTTTAGACCATTCTGATCCAATAACTCTGTTGACTTTGATGTTTTTGCATGTTATAATTGAAAGTTAAATTCAATTGAGAATTGTTAACTGAACACATGCTCAATTACATTTTGGACTTTCGTTTTATGTAAAATCTTAAAGTAATTAGGATTCACAGACAGATTACATTTATTTTGATGACAGAGACCAATAAATCCTAATGTCTGCAAGTTTGTACTAACGATATGATATCCATGAAATCTAAGGAGGAACTCATTTTATTTGTGGATCTTTAATTTTAGTAGCTGTTCCTTGTTGATCTTTAATGATATGATATCCTCAGTTACATTTATTTGTTGATCTTTAATGATTTGATATCCATGAACGTGACATTATTTAGTTACTGTGAAGTATGCTTCAAGAATTATGAATCTGTGAGAAATGAAGAGTTTGTGACGGAAGCAGTTTCAAAGCCAGACATATTACACTGAAGAACACATGAAGCTGCCTCCATAATGACATGAGAAGAAGATGACGATGATGTGTGTGAGTGTGAGTGTGTGTGAGAGAGAGAGAGAGAGAGAGCGCAGTAGAGAGAAAACGAGACATGATGGCAAAGATAAAGATCCTCGTTTCATCGTTTTGAAGGTGGTTAGTGCGTGTTTGGTGTACCGTTTGTAAGCACAAAGCTCAAGTTTGTTGGACCTTTCTCTTTTGTTTGGGGAAATTAATATAAAATTTTTATTCTATTATCTTATCTCAAGTGATTTAGTCATAAAGAATTTGCTTTTTATCGTAAAATTTTCCTTCCGAACTTGTTTGCAATGAGTCCTGATATGATTATCCGCATCCAAACTGGCCTCCATAAAATGACTTTCAATTATTGTGCTCAACGTACTATCCATCTCCACTAAACTCCCTTTTATAAATTCAAATTAATAATACTTCTAGTTGATTAAATATTTGTATAAACTCAAATGAACAACTAAATTATTTTTAAAAAGTTAATTTAGTCCCTGAGCTCAACATTTTTCTATATTAAAATGTTGCTTTTTGAAGTTGTCTTCTCCCATATATAATTCTTTTCTTCATGGTGTGTATGAAGGAAGGCACTTTGGCTCTTCATTCACACAACATAGCAAGCAAAATATACAACTAAAACCTAAAATAAATATGAATTGCAAAACCAACATGTGTATGAGTTGCAAAATGAACACCAAAAGCTGAGAACGAGGCAAAGTATATACTTTGGAATTCCTCCAGTGAGAGGTAACCGAAATTTGCTCTTTCATCCTTCACAAGATTAGAATAGTTTGCAACATTTTATCACAAGATATATAAAACCAAACAAAGCATTAAAGGAAAAAGCTTTCAAAGGAATAAATGCCAAAAGCTCTAGAGGAAGCAATAAGAAATCTTGACTTTACAAAATACTTCTGCATATAAGGTGTTATTTCAGGTGTTTTTGCATCCACAAAATATTGCAACCTCCAAATCTGCCTTAAGCCAAAATCTTAGTGACAAACATATATCAGCATCCTCTTTGGACTTCAGAGATCTCTGTCCTTAACCACCAATGGCAAAGAAAAAGAAGCTATTTCCATTTCGATTCCGTTGGTTTTCAGCACCATCAGCTCCAGCACCACGTCCAATTACTCCTCCAAAAGATGAATCAAAACCCCAAGAGCAAGCAGACACGACCATCCTCATCCACGGGTCACCTGAGAAAGCCCCGGCACGAGCTCATGCTCAGGATATCCCAATAGCTGATCCTCAACAAGAAACACCATCTCATTCACTTCAGCCAGAGAAACCATTTTCAGTGACCAATTCATTGGCTTCTATGTCCTCTTTCTCAACTCCTCAACCTCAATCACCAGCTCAACAAGAAAAGGAAAAGATGGCAGTGACACGGCAAGAGCCACAACCAGTGATGTCGCCATCAAAAACCATACCCAAATCTCAAGAACCAACCCAGCCAAATATCTCTCCTCATGTGTCTGAGCCAATTCCACATATAAAGGAGTCACCTTTTAGAACCATCTCTGAGTCTCAAGACCAGACTCAACCAGAAGTATCACCCCATGTGTTTGATAAGTCAGTTTCACAGCCACAGGCAGAGTCTCATGTGTTTAAGTCAATGCCACAGTCAAAAGAATCACCATCCAAAACCATCCTCAAGTCTCAAGAAATAACCCAATCAGAGTCCCCTCCTCATGTGTCTGAGCCGGTGCCTCATATGAAGGATTCACCTTTGAGAACCACCCTTGATTCTCAAGATCTAACTCAACCAGAAATATCTTCCCATGTGTCTGAGTCAGTTCCACAACCCAAGACAGAGTCTCCTGTGTTTGAGTCAAAACCACAATCAAAGGAATCACCATCGAAAACCATCCCCAAGTCTCAAGAAATAACCCAATTGAAGACCCCTCCTCATGTGTCTGAATCCGTTCCACATCTGAAGGACTCACCTTCTAGAAGCACCCCTAAGTCACAAGATCTGACTCAACAAGAAACGTCTTCCCAAGTGTCTGAGTCAGTTTCACAACCCAAGACACAGTCTCATGTGTCTGAGTTAAAGCCACAAGCAAAAGAATCACCATCTAAAACCATCCCTAAGTCTCAAGAAATTACCAAATCAGAGATCCCTTCTCATGTGCATGAGTCAGTACCACAACTGAAGGAGTCACCATCAAAAACCAGTCCAAAATCGAAAGAACAAACTCAAGTAAGGATCTCTTCTTATGAGTCTGTACAAACAACAGAAGCAAAGGAATCTCCGTTGAAAACTAGCCCCCATGTGTCTAAGCCAATGCCACAACAAAAAATGTCCCCATTGAAAATCGTCTCCACGCGAGAAGAACCAATCCAACCAAAGACCTCTCCTCAACATAAGAGGACGTCCTGTGAGTCAGGAACACAAACTACAGGTTCATCTAGCATGGTCATTAGAGCAAAAAGGAAAAAGCAGGACACACGAGAGAGCATAGAGGGCAAAGTCATGTCTGCCTCCAATTCCACCGGAAAAGACACCAAAGTTGTTAGCTCAATATATCCAGCGACCAAGAATGTGTCCATCCCTTCCCATCAAGAGGATAATTCACCCATTGGAGAAAAAACTCCCCTTAAAGAAGGCATCATAGAGGATATTTCCAAGTTTGTTCAAAAACTAGCAATGGGGCAGCCTGCGGACACCATGGAAGATAAATCTATTAGAGCGATTACTCTGGCTGGCGAAAACAAAGGAGCAACAATGCACATGGGCTCAGGGTCAACTAAGAAAGAAGGGTCAGTTCATATACACCAAGATAGGAAGGATTCGCAGGAGAGCCCTGAGGTGACCACCGAGTCTGATAGAGAGGAAGGGTCTGGCAATAGTTTGGTTGAACCTGATGAAGTGGGTAATGCGTATGTCAATAGTAATATACAGAGTATCAATAACTCACTGATGTTTCAAGGTTCTGTCACCGAAAAAGACCCGGGAGTTCAATTGATTCTTCCCAGAAGGCCAGCAGAGTCCATCAAGTCTGCTGATGAAGATTCAAAGGGATAAAAATATTAAGACCCTATGACAAAACCAGCCCATCATTTATTTCGCACCCATAATATACTACATAGGAGACAGGAAGTTTGTAAATATATTTGTAATTAATAAAGGAAAATAATGATGCTGTCTAATCCACTTCAAACTTGAAAGTTTCTAGATATCAACCTCGGTCCAGCCCTTTGACGGTTTCATCCATATTACAAACTGTTATCAGGGAAAGCTGGCTCAATTACAAAATGGATTATACAACTCGTCATTTTGCAAATTACATAACTAGGAACAATAATATTGTTATACACGATTAGCTACAATATGCATGGAGAAATTAATTACTCAGAATACTTGCCAATTAAGCATCAAGCCTAACAGCAGGGTCAAACAAAATTGTAACTGTAAATGAAGGCACTCATTGGCACAAGAGTTGTAGCCCAACTGCTTTCTTTGTTTCCTTTTCACATTTTCTTTTTCTTTTCAAGAATGTATGTACATGTATCGGAAGGCAGGAGCAACATGAAGTCAGCCCTTTATGAGACAAGGCATGTGATCACTCGCAAGCAGGTTTCGTGTCAAAGCTGCTCAAGCAGATTGCAAAAGCTTGAAACGCAGAGAGGGGGTAGCGGTAGTCCATGGTGAAAATGTCCTTTCCAATCTTCCCAAATTGCAGTACCACTCTATCTTGCTCTGTGGCGGAAACATTTTGTTGAGGTTCTGCAGCTGCCACAAGCTGGAAGTTCTTCACAGAGGCCACTGTAACACGGCCCTTGAAATTCAAGCACCAACACTGCAGTTGTTCATGCCATCTAGGAGCTTTATTTTTCAAAACCAGCGGCCCCCCTGCATTGTGGTTCGGTTCTGGGGGCTTGTCATCACTATTTGAGTCATACTGAACTCCTGGCTTTTCCCCTTTTGATGAGTGTGAGGCAGATAAATACTCATCAAGGCCATAAGTAAACTTCAAAGGAGTAGGAGCAGTGCCCCCTTCTTGGATGGCAGATATGGGAATGGAATGCATCGTGCACCGCATTCTCCTTGGACCTCTCGTGCGGAGAACATTGAGCTCATAAGATACGGTGGCCACATTATTCTTTGCAGCAGCAGCAGCCTTTGTAAGAACCCGCTTTGAATGGTTTCTTGGCTGCAATTTACCATTCAATGGAAGGGAAGAGTCTAGCGGAAGCTGACTATCCAAGATCATGAACTTGGTGCCAACAAAATTAGACCTGTTCATTGCTTACAGATCAATTTGACAATAAAAGAATGTAGTAAAAACAAGATAAGACCTTGCAGGGGTGTGACTAACCTGAGCTTTCCAACATAAGTATTGTTTGCTTTAGAAAAATCATCTGCGACCAAGGATATCAAAAATTCTGTACATGTTGTCCGTCTAATCTTCTTTGCTGCCAGTAGTAGTTTGGTCATATCCCCAGAGAGAGCTACATAACAATAGAGATAATAAATGCTTCGCTTCCAAAGAACTAGAGCGATTTTCTCCAAAAGAAAAAGTAAAGTGAGAAATGAAAATAAAGGATTTATTAAAGTTTGCATACAAAATCTGGTCTTCATAACAGCTTCCACAGTTACACACGGGCAAACAACATAATTCATCAAACAAAGTACTTGACAGAAAGAAACTTCAGAGGAAAAAATTGTTGTTTCAAGAAAAATGTTTTTTTTTTTGGCCCTGAACTGCCAAATCATGGAATAAAAATAATAGTCTTCGCTTGTAATGGTTTTACTAATATGGGCAGAATTGCGTGCTTTCTTAAATTATATGATCAAAAGGTTTTGCTCATGTAGGAGATAGCAACAAAGTAATGATTGGTCTTTTCCACATGTTCAACACCAATGTTTAAATTCAAAAAGCAGCCTTCAACTCTTCACAACAGCAATATGAAGTAACGGTGGCAAAGAAACTATGAGAGATCATCCATATTACCTGGGCTCAATCCAAGATATAAACGATATTTTGAAGTCGCCCTTTCTCTCTTTATAAAACACTGTATTGGAGTCTCTCTTGGACCAGGCTGACAGACAGAGAAGCGTCAGCACAATTTAATAGGGCTGAATCACAAATTAGTAATGTGTACTTCTGAATTTAAGATAGGCAAGTGCCTCCATAAACAGCAATATGTGCTACTACCTGCTTCAGCGATATGGGAAAGGTAAGCCAGCCACACTGTTCTGGTGTCTTTACCACCTCCTCCGTTATTTTTCTCCATGACCTACAAACTGAGGCACAGGCTACAACCGCCCTCCGGGCAGGCCAGGAAGTTTCACTTTCTTCCACCCTTTGAATTATGTCCAATAACAATTCAGGTGGTAAGTTAGCCCAGCGGCTCGGCTCAGTCACTGACAAAGATGATGATGCTGGTGATGACAATTCAGGAGCAATAAGAGATTTTCCACGGCAATAATTACGCTTGGCATCAATCCCTCTTCTAGATATATTACCCATGCCATCTCGAATACCCCTGAGCTCACGAACAAAATCTCTGAATGGCATTATGATTGGACTAACACTGCAATAAAGTCTATTACGTCTGTGAACAAAAAGAAAAACAGAAGAATTTGTTAAGTTTGCTTCAGTACATATCTATAATAGTTCAGTGGATCTACCACCGATGCAGTGAATCACTACTTGATTATGGATTGTTATTAAGTAACTCAGTTGACATCGTTCAAATTACCAAGAAAGAACAATTCCGGAATATCAAGGAAAAAAGAATTTGAAATTAGTCAGGAAAGGAATTTTAAAGGAAACTAAGAGCTAACAACGAGACCGTTATAGAAGTGTTCGAAGTCAATGTAACATTATAACCAAGGAAGAGAACTCTGTTATTTTGGCTCAAAAGGCAATATACCGTATTATTTACAGGTCCATTCGTTGTCCACCTAACCAGCCTTTCAATCTATGCAAAATGCCAAGCGCAAGACGATGACGGTTGAACACATATATGGGAGAGTAAAATGCAAAGAAAAGTTGGGACGCAATTCGAATCCTAGATCCAAAATCTTTGGCATTTGAATCAGAGGCACAAATGAAATAGAAAGCTGGAAAGAGAAGAAAAAGTGAGCAGGCACAAGAATTAAGGCGGAAATTTGTGTACAAAGAGACAAATGCTTAGAAATTTACCAAATTTCAGAGAGAAGTTTGAAGGCAGAAAGGACGAGGGGGATTGGTGGAGGGAATGAGGAGAATGCTTCCAAAAGCTGAACCACTTACCGAAGCCAATGTCTAGGAGAAATCAAAAGGCTAAAGGAAGAGTGAGGGACTCTCGAATATTCAGTATACTAAAACCTCATAGCGAAAGCTTCAAACAAACTTACAAACAAACGTAATATAATATTATATAGACCTTCCCTGTTGAATTGGATTTAGTTATGGCAACTACTTCACCCATTGTGCTTGATACAATCCCTCAGGACTCTCAATTTTTAGTATACCAAATCAACTCTAAGTTCTTTTTTTGGAATCAGAGACGAGGCAAGAAAGATGAGAGCCCGAGCGGTTCCAGAGAACACGATAGAAATATATACAAATTCCTTAGCAATGTCCGTTCAAATAATACTAAGAAATTAATTCACCTGAAGTATCTAAGTGTGCTAATAAACTACTCAAGAAAAAGCTAAACGGATTAGGTAGAGCCGAGCGCGAGAAAGAAGGTAAAAGCAGGGGGAAATCAGAGAAAGCTATTAAATAATCATAACATATGCAAATATATGAAAGTAACTTCACCATTCAACGAAGATAGAGACAAGTAAGGCACTGAAGTGAAGAAATCGGCAATGGAAGTTCCAGAGACGAAGCAGACCTACTTCGAGTAAAGCCGCCTTGGTTTTGGGGTCCCGTAATATATCAGAAAGCACAAGCTTTTTGATGGAGTAGAAAAGAAGGTGTAACAAATTTTGAATGCGAGAGTAAAGAGCAATTATGGCTGCTTGAGGCAATGAATGAATCAGAACCTGGCCTCGTTCACCATTAAAGTACAGTTATAGCTTAGAAGCGGAGGATTGAGCGATAATCATAGCACATAAACGGGTGAGATGATAGAGATTTCAACGGGTGAGATTGAGCTAAATTATAACCATTGGATCTGAGCATTAATTCCACCAAACTAAGTTACTCAAGATATCTATTTAATTTAATTAAATTAAATAGATTAATTAAGTTAGTTAGTATAACTTAATTTTTCTAAATATCCTAGTCATTTTTTTTAATTCCTTCATGTTCCTCTTATTCTTAATTATTATTGAAGGAGTATCAGTAGAAATAAATTAAAAAAAGATTAATAACTAAAAAAATTATGTCTTATATTTAAAACCAATATCAACTACTTAAATATACTCCCTCCAGTCCTAATTATAAGACAAAATTAATTTTTTTGGAGAAATTAAGAAACTAAATAAATTACTTAATAATATAATATGTTATATATCCTTATATTATATAATAATTTATTAGTCAAATAAATTAGTTTGAAGAAAAAATATAAATATAAATACTTCAAAGTGATTTAATTAGTTTTTTTAATTTTTTTAAAAAAATTAATTTTTCCGTATAATTAAAACCGGGAGTAATATCTTATATTAAGAAACGAAAAAAGTATTTAAAAAAATTAGAAAGTCCATTAAAAATTAGGGAAAAGTTACCCGTTGAAAAACTTTCTATGGTAGTCACCATCTGTAACCTCTCACTCATATCACCCAAAACAAAAAAACAAAAACCAAGATGTTTAAAATGGAATGGCTACGTTTGGAGAGTGGACTTTCTTTAGGTTCAAGACTTCAAGGTAGACGGTTGGGAGAAAAAAAGGATCACATGGGTAAAAGATAAACATTGAAAGATTTTAGTAGGTCCCAAATATCAAATGGGACCTACCTATAGGCACACAAAAAAAAAAACCTATGATACTAAGTATAGAAGCTAATTAAAAGGTCTATTACTTACTAATTATTGATTGGGATAGTAAATAACTTCACCCCTAGAAGAGATAATAAAAGTTTAAATTTTAAGAAGTGTATTTGTTGGGATAGATAAATCCGTTTGCTCAAGTAACCATTTAAAAGCGTAGGATATTTGAAAATTTTTTCGAAGAGCAACTTCAATTAGTAACCACTCAAGAGCGTTAGATATTCAAAAGTTTTTTTTTAAGAGCAATGTCAATTTTTTAATTATCAACGTTAGTTTTTTAATGATTAAGGCAAATTTGCTTCTTTTTTACACTTTTAGTGTGAAACTGCAACTCAAAAATTTTTTAAATACCTATAGTTACTTTTAGGATAAAATTGTGCCTTAACTCAATAATTAAATAAATTATTTTAGAAAATCAACACGCACTTTTTACGGATAACTAAACTAAATTTTTAAATTAATCCATATAAATTAGTGATCTAGTTCAAGGAGAAAATAAGATCTACCACACCTATCTTTCTTTCTCATTTCGAGGGTTTTGATGGTAGAAAAATAAATAAAAGGCAGATCCACTTCTTGCTAGCTTAGATCAGATAATTTAATTTACATATAAAAAACAGGTTTTTTTATTACAAACTTAAAGATAAAATATCACCTTTTAATTTAGAGAGAGAGATTTGGAGATAATTTGATAGAGAGAGAAGCCAAAAGGCAGTAGGTAATGATAGATACAAGTGATATAGCTGGGATCACCTCAAAGCTCCAAAATGTTGACCCCAAAAGTGGAATTAGGTGAATAAGGTGGACACATATTGTTCATGATTCATCCAAATCTTCTTGGACTTGGACTTGGTGTTGGACTGTGACACAGCATCTAATTCCCACTTCTAAATGCTCTAAGGGCCACCTCACACGTGCCCCTTTTCCATAACTTCCCAAACATACCTTTCTAGTTTCAACACTCATGCCCTTGCATTTATTCGCCTTTGCATCTTCTTCATTCACAAAGATGGATATATTCCCTTTAACCTCTTTTATAGGGCACTTTTTAGAGGGTGGTCCCTCTTGTTTTTACAAGACATTTATTACTTTCAATGAGTATGAAATATTTTTTTTTATGTATGCTCATATTTACCTAGAGTAGTGATAAAAAATATAAATTAATATGATATTGGAATTTAGTGCATCTTCATAAGGATAACATTGAGAATTATTTGAATTTTATGATAAGTTCAATGATTTTAACTATTTACATTGGCATCTCTGAATTAGGTAGAAGTAACTTATAATAGGAATAAAATAGAGTATATCATCTAATGCAAAAAAGTTTAAAACATAAACGGGTCCATATTCAGTTTTGGTTCAGCCTCCTATGCTCCACAACTCGAACCAGCTGATGCTAATGCAAGATGAAGACTATTAGAGTCTAAACTTGAGTGGCACAACATAGCAACACACGAGAAAGAAGAGAAGAAGAGAGAGCCAAATAACTCAATGGCTAGGGAAAAATACAAGTAAAGAAGGTGCCACTATTTATAAGATTAGGGTGACCACTAATTAGGGAGGTGTGATCTCTTCTTACTTACCTTCTAAATAACAGTTAGAAAATTAACTGTTGATTAATTTTCTAATACGACGTTATTTGTTCCTTAATTCTCTTTTAGCAATTAATGCTTATTTTTCTCTCATACTTAATTGAAAATTTTTCTTATTTCTCAATTAAATAATCTGGCCTATCAAGGGCCAACTTAGATCCAAAGTCTAATAATAGTGATTTTCAGTTGAGTTTTTAAATCTCCTAATCAGGGATGAGAATATAGATGGCCTGACAACTGAGAAAATAAAATTGTACTTATTGTTTTGACTCATTTTATGGAACTTTAAAGTATTATATGTATTTGATTTCAATGATTCTTGTCCCCATTATGCTATGTATATACAGATTTTGTGATTATGGCTAGCTCAAATTCTAGCTCATGGGTGAAGTTGATGGACTAGGAAGTGAAAAGCAAATATTGATATATAATGATAAACATAAGTAATTATAAGTTAGGGATAATCAATAATTCAATGAATTTGTATTGATGACTTTGATTTCAGTTATACAGAATGGGAAAATGCAACATCCTTTAAGTTGGTACCGCACTTGGAATGTTGGCCAAAAAAAAGAGGTGCTACACTTGGAATATTCAGAGGATAATTATCACTATGATCCTGTTCACTTGTGGGACTAATCACATGCTATTTGTTCACTTTGTGAATGTTCAGGATCTGATGAGCCCCATTTATTCTCAGGTTAATATCTAATTTTGCACGTAGAAGTTTTAAGTAAGAGTAATGAGTATCCAGAAATTACTGTTGGATCAATATTGCCCCAATAAATTTAAAAAAAGAGCATCAAGATTACCCCTGACCATTAAAAAATTAATGATCAATATTAATTTTTTAATGATAAATGTTAGTTTTTTAACGAATAGGGAGATTCGGCTCATTTTGTCACATTTCTAGACCGATATTGATTCAACAAAAGCTTCTAAATACCCCTAGCTTCTACTCGAAAATTTTTGTAATAAAATTGGATCTTAATCCTGCTTTATTCACCACTCATAATGAAGTCATAGCCTTTCATGCGGCACTTCACCATATATATCATACCTCAATTATATGGATATGTACCCTTAGCTTTTAATGAGTGTCCTTTGTATATGATAGCCTTAAATTGTTAAATTATTGACTTCATCATGTTTGGTCTTCCCATGTCTACCTTTCTTTTCATTGCTGTAGTGAATCAACTTTCAGACCTTCAAGCTGACTGAACCTTTGATGGGGTGTGTGTGATTAATTAATCACTTTATTAATTTTTAAGCCTCTTATGTTAATTAAAGTTGAATACAAGACATTAGAGTCAATCAATTTAATCACCAACTTGCACAACTATTTGTATTGGGTTGATGGGAGGACAAAGCTTGTTACATTAACAAATCGGTTAAAACGTAGAAAATAGGAACACATACACTACCTAATTTTACTAAATGACACACCTTCCCTCCTTCTTTTGTACACCTTAATTAAGTATTGGCCGACACATTATTTCCAAACTGCCTCCAGAAACTTCATGGGATAATATATGAATGGATTGAAGTAACGATAGCAATCTGGTCCTTTTTACAAGTCCAGTTTGGAAAAAATTTTAATCCTTATTATAAGTCCATTAGAGAGTAATTAATGACTGTATGTGTTACAATTTCACTCATATTAAATGTAATGAAAAAAAAAATGAGTTATTTTATGTTGGTAAGAGTTAAAGATGTGAGAGAGAAGGGGTTAATAATACTACTCATAAATGAAGGTAAAAATGGGAAAATGCATTAACTTAAGATATATTTAATCAGTTAACCAACTTTCCTTAATATATAAGAATTAGATAAACTAGATTTATAAAAAGGAGTAAAGTAATATATAAAGTAATTGATCAGCTTGCCACCTTTAGATATGAATATATGCAAGGGTAAGCGATCGACCAACATTTACGTACCAAAATAAATTTTGGTCTTTGATAATTAATCCCAACTACCTTATAAAATAAAAGGAAACCAGAAATTCATAAAAGTTATCAAGGTTGATAAAGAATAAGATACTGCTCCCTCTGATTCTAAATATAAAAGTCAAACTATAAAGTGACCCTTATATTTAGGATTGGAGGAATATAATTTATAAGAGTATAAATTTGAATCACATAACTAAAATATGAAGATCTCATTGATAGATAATTTGTATATATCGATCCCTATAAATACTCTTTGAATTTTGTTGTAAGGTTTGCTTGGACTGTGATGATGAGTGTCAAAAACCGAACTCACCTAAATCTTTTCCTATCAAAGGATAAAGGGGGAAAAGCTAACGATAAGTTCAGTGAGATGTCGTTTCTTGGAACAATAATATGAGTTAGAAATTATGAATTTTATGTAAAAGAATCATATCAAAAGGATTCAGCAGATGCATGGTTGAGGTTGTTTTGCCTAAAAGTAACTTGTAGCTCGTTCACTATATATCTCTATTATATCACTGAGAGCTTCCATGTACATATATATCTGAAATGAATCAATGAATAAATGGAAACAAATAGATAGAGAGTAGATAACTTTATTGTAGCATGTGATCACCAGAAAATTTGTAGAGGATGAATCTGCAAAAGTTTGATGTAGTGGATATGACATAATTGTGGTGTGAGTTGTGTGTTATGAAAAGAAGCCAACAAGCACAACCAGACAGACTCCTGGGCCCTTCATATTTATATATATATAGATATATATCACCGCACTGCATTGTCCCTTATACACAATCTGAGTGTGTGTTTTTTTTTCCCTTGCATTTACATCGTTATCTGACTGAACTAGATTCTAACACTGTCTAGTTTAATTAAAAATAGCTCTTTAAAAAGTGTTTTTTTATATTTACACGGATTTAAACTTAAAATCTTATGTTTAAACATTCAAAACCACTTCCACTAACACCAACGCTTCTGGGTACATGTGCGTCGTTTCTATGTTATATATTGATATAATGATTGATGATGATAACATCGTCAAACTATGGATTTTCTTGCTTTATATGGACAGAAACACAGTCAAGGCCCGGTTCAGATTAAGCTGGATTAATTTATGAACAAGCCACTGTGGGACATATATTATATGGGCCAAGCGGGATGGGTTTGTTTGTTCAGAATCATGGGCCAGAGGGTTTGGAAGAGTATTGTGTTAAATTGATGCGATAAATGGAAGGGTTTTTTTTTTTTTTTAAATTTTTAAATGGAAGGGGTTTGGCTCATAACGTGAGTTCAAGTCCTACTGATGTGAGAATTTTAATGGTTAGCGATATGTAAATACCTCTATAAAAGTTCTTTGAGTCCAGAGGCATGTCTGACTTTGGTAAGCCCCCGGGCCCAACTCACCTAATTTTTTTTATAAAAAAAATTGATCTAAGAAATGGGTTCTCTCTGTATGGCCACCATTGATTGATCCTAAATCAGGAACTATCACTTTTGTTTCAGTTTTGGCAGCCACAAAGTGATCTCTTTCCAATTTTCAGCTACACAAGAAGAATGGTTCTCACCGATAAAGTTTGGCCCTAGTGATAAGTACCTTAACCACATAACCTGTTGATATTGACTTCGACCTTTGTGTATGGAAAAAACTCTAGCTAGGATACCCCAATCCCTTAAATAGATTAGTTGGTTGCTCGAATATTCAGTAATATGATCCAAAAAAAGTAAAAAAGTGCTGGCTCCCGTTGGATCAATCACAATAAAAAAGAAAGAAATGTTTTCTCTCCTCATGGCCATTCCCATTCCCAATCCATCAGAAAAACCGTTAAGGTTGTAGTGATGATTGATGTGGACAGAACAGCAAATAGGAGGAATCTAAGAAGTTACAAAGTCAAACAGCATGCCCTTTGACCATTACAAAATATAAAGAAGTAAGAAAGAATACATACAATTCCGTGATATTTTAATTTGCTTATAATTGATGCGGCAAATTTTGTTTCATTTGGGCTATAAAGTCGTGGAGATTGAAGTTTCTCTCAGATTGAACCATCCTTCAATGCTGCAAGCTGTGCTATTGCTAAAACTTCATTCACCAGTCCTTAACTTGAGAAAAAAGCATTAGGTTTGATGTTTGTATAAATTTTTTTTAAAAAAGTGGGGAGGTTAGTTATTTGTAGTTAATATATGTATATAATTTGTTGCATTTTTTCAAAAATAATTTTACCATTTATTGATTAAAATTTAATTTTATGCACTGAGGAAAAAATGATTCAATAAATAGGAATATTATGAGAAAAAAATCGAACTTTAATTATGTTTAGCTTCAAAACAAAACCATCAAATGAATCTTATATTAGCAGAGGAGGGAGTAGAATTACAGGGGATATAGCCACTGTTGTAACTTGTAAGCTTTTTCTTTTTTCTTAGAGATTTCTATACAATTTTTTATTTAAAATCATTTTAAATGTTTTTCTTAATTACATGCATGCAGGTGTTCATAAATGGATGTGGTCTGTGTTGCAAATTTAAATGAATAAAGTATCAGGATTCTATATTAAAATTTTTAATTCCAGAAAGTTTCTAAATACGGGAAAAGTTATCTAATTTATTAAAAACTCATGCAAAAGATTATTCAAAAGAGTAAATTTTTTTTTTTTGAAAGACTGAATTAGAAAACATTCCCTTTTTACAAAACTGAACTAGCACGCAAGCAATCGTTTAAATTTTTATGTGAATAAAAGAAATTTAGATTAATAGATTATCAAAAGTCAAAGGAGGGCCAGATTGGACAAAATAAACAAAATAATACAAGGGGAGTGTACATATTGTGGGCAGAAATTGCAAGTCAAGTTGATTGACGTTGACGCTTTACAGTTTACAGAATTCTATTATACTATACGTGTACACTTTTTCTTTCGTCCTTATAAAAATTAGGGGACATTGCACTCAGCTTCCAAACAAAAGATTATATTATTCTAAAGCCCTTTGAAATCTCTATTTTGCAAGTAATTTCCAGTGAGACATTAATATAATAGAATTGAATTGTGAAATGACTATAATACCTAAGTAAAACGTAAAACTAGGTTCTCGCTCTTCTCTCTCCCCGATAGCTTCTTCTCCCACGCGCTCTTCCCTCCGTCCTGCAACACCACCGTCACCTCCTCGCCTGCATCACATGCGCCGCCGCCGCCGATTTCCTTTTTCTCTTCCGGCTTGACCTTCCCATCCCTTCGTTCATCACCTCCTCTTCTTATTCTTGCACCCCATCTTGACCTTCCACCAACTCCACCTATTCTTCATTGGAAAATGCCTCCGACTCTGACTCCGAATCAAAGTCGGAGTCATCTTCCACGCTTCCCACTTATAAGGCAACAATGTTCTCACACGAACATAGTCGGAATCATCTTCTTCCACCACTGCAATTTTTGAAACAGAGCTTTAGAGGTGAGAGCAATAAACAGAGAGAAAGTGTGTCCTTTTGATTACCCATTGTAGTTCCCACCACTCTCCCAAAGCAAAATCACATCTTTCTCCTGTATAGGAAACAATAATCGGTTTTCCCACCATTTCTTGTTTCTTTGTCTCCTTCGTTCTGTTTCTTCAAGTTCTGACATTTACGTTTAAACTAGTCTCAGGAGGAGGCCATTCATGGGATAGTGTGATTGTTATGCAAGCTGATTATCAGGCTCTATGGCTATAAATCAGGAGTTTATTGATTTCAGAGGAGTTCTGAGAAGCTGGAATGACAGTGGAATTGGAGCTTGTTCAGGTGGGTAGGAATCAAGTCTGTGATGGGACAGGTTATTGCAATTCAGCTTCCATGGAGGGGATTGGGTGGTCGAATTTCTGAGAAAATCGGATCGCTTCAAGCTCCTAGGAAGCTCTTTGGCAAACCCAAAGCCACTGAGCAGGGTCACCAAACACGTGTTGGGCAGGGAACAGAGCGGTGAGCAGGGAATATGTTTTGAGGTTATTTCAGTATTTTTACAGTAGAGCTAGGAAAACAGGTCGGCCCTTCACGGACTCGAGCTTAAATGAGCCGGCCCGTTTAGGCCCGTTTCCTAAAAAGTATAATATTTTTGAAGCCCACGGCCCTACAGGGCTAGCCCTTCACGGGCTCGGGCCTAAACAGGCTTAAACTCATTTTAATTCAAAAATTTTTTTTTTTAAGTTTTACAGTTTATTTATTATTTTGTTTTAAATTGGTATACATTATTTTTAAAACTCATAAATTTTTAGTTAAAATAATCATCTAATATCTAAATTAGCCTTTTTTTTTAAGTTTAAATGAATAAATCATTGTAGAAAATAAAATAAATCAAAACAATTAATAAGTGTTTACCTGTTATTAATACTCTATTAGGAACTTAGATGTCTCTCATATTGATAATTTGATATAATGATATTATATTTATTAATTTATTTTAAAAAAATATTAAACGGGCCTAAAAGGGCCGGCCAGCAGGGCTTCAGGGCTGGCCCTACAGGGCCGGCCCTTTTAGACCCGCTTCCATTTTCAGCCTCTAAATCATAGGCCCGGTCCTTGACGGGCTCGAGCCTAAACAAGCCGGCCCGACGGACTCGGCCCGAATTCTCGGCTCTATTTCACAGCTGGAATGTATTACCTAGTGTGTGTTCTTATACTCTCAAAATCATGGTTTCAGAAGCACTTTTCCGTAAATCGAGATAAAGCCTATTTCACATACTTATATCATAAACTGTAAAAACTATTCTCCAAAAACTAATCAGAACACACACCGTAAATTAGAGATTTCAACATACCTTTAAGTCGTATCTTATCTTGTTGGAGACTTAAGTACAAATTTCCTTAAAAATTATGTTGAACCGTAATAACAAAGGGAAAAAAAATAAAATATCAACTGGTCAACTTAAGAGTTGTTTGAAATATAATAATCTAAAATCAATATATCGATATAAAATATGAAAAGTTACCATATTTGTAAGTAATATGACTCACAACTAGTGCACGTAATTTATTCTAATTTTATAAATAAAAAATAATGATATTAAATTTATATATTTAATACATATCATGTATATTCGTTTTATGTAATATAATGAATATTGGATAAGTTAATTTAATTTTCATATATTATAATAAGTTAAAATATTTATAAGTCATAAATCATCAAATTTATTATTTCTCAAATTATTTTGTATATACTGTTTAAAAAAAGTTTAGTTGTAATAATAATATAGTAGCAAAGTCAAGGAAGCAAAATATGAATAAGACAATATATGGGGGTTGAACTTTGATTACAATGTATTAAAAAAAGTATGTACAGATATGCTATGAGATGATGACACAAAATATAATTAAAATATTAAAAAACTATCTTGTTTGAATCACCATTAGTCAAATTGTTTAATCTAATCGAACAAAATAAAAAGTTGATTATGGGAAAATATGGCTGAATAAAAAGAACTTTAAGCTTGTTCTACGTATCAAATCACAAATAATCACCAATGGTTCTTGTCAGAATGTTATTGGAGTTCTACATTATTATTATTATTATTATTATTAACATATTAAAGGCTTTTCGCTTACACTAAGGGAGCTTAAACTATTATAGATGGAGTACTCACCACTCAGTTATATAAATATGATTAATTTTCTAATCACATGATGTGGGACTTCATCATACATCTAATAAATGAATCTAATCATTTTAAAGTCAATAACTCAATACCCATCTTGTACACGTGATGAACTAATCAATCAGTATAGAAATTAACTTGCTCACTAGATATGTTAACAATAATGAGTAAAAATCTAATTTTGTATCTAAATTTCTCTTTCTGGGTTTTCATGTTAAACAAAGGGCTGCTCATTGAATATCTATTTTTTAGCAAAACTTTGTCGTGTAATCAAACAAGAGTTAAGGGGGAAAAATACTTATAAACTTTTTTCAAAAGTGTATCTATCACCATAAACTTTTGTTGAATGCAAACGTAACTATGAATTTTTAAAAGAAGGTAAAAGTGACACTTCCATTAAAATTGACTAACGGCCATTAACTCCAATACAAAAGTATCAAAATACCTGTATCTAAAAAAGGTTATGGTGGTGAACGTATTTTTGAAAAAAGTTTATGGATATTTTTATACTTTTAAAAATCGTTTATAGGTATTTTTACCCCTTAACCTTTTTTTTAGATATGGGAATTTTGGTACTTTTGCACTAGCTCTAACGACCATTAGTTAGTTTGAATGAAAGTATTATTTTGCTCCCCATTTAAAAGTTCATAATTATTTTTACTTCTAAAAAAAATTTATGATGATGGATGCATTTTTTTTCAAAAAAAACTATGAATATTTTTACCACTTAACCCATCAAACAAAGCACTGCTACGCATAAATGTGAGTATCCCATCATAATTTAATTAGGAACCCATAATAATATTCACCCTCGTATCCTCTCCTAGCCCTTTTAATGAATCATTATAATATATCCCGTTTTTTTAATAAGATCTAAATTTTTTACTTGATTTGATCCTTTTAAAAAAGTTCAATTTATAGTTGTCTAAATATTAAATATATTTTTATCAATTTTACCTCTTACTAATTCTATTCTCTCTCATTATTTATTTTTTCTTCACACATTCTCTTTTATCTTTTTCTTATTATTTCCCTTTCTCACTTACCCTCTTATTAATAAAAGGTGTATTTGCTAAAATAAATATATATTTTTTATATATTTATTACTTTTAATTTAAATAGTTTTAACAGATTTTTAAATTAACCACGTTCGATGATTATGATAGTGTAAAAAGCACACGAGGGAGTGTACCAACATTTGCTCTTAACTATGCATGTTGGCCTTAATTTATATAGACAAAGGGCAACCCAAACAACTAAAGTCTTCTACCTTTTTTAACAATATGTTGTTTGGCTTTAGTTTTGTAATTCTCCACAACCTTCCCCACAAAAATACATTTTGTCAATTTTAGAATTAAGATTATCAGACTCTGGATCTATTACATATAACGGAAGATTGTTTGCATATTTATATGAAAGATTTTTGCATACACGGAAGATGATTTGCACAAAACGGAAGATCGCTTGCACACAAGGAAGATTGCTTACACGCTTGGTAGCAATCAGCAATTAATTTCTCAAAAAAGTATTTAACAACAATTCTCCCTTTAAAAAAAGACCCAAAAATAGTGCAATAGTAGAATCGGAATATATAGACACAATGCAAAATCATGTTCTCTTAATTATGTCACTCCTTGTTTAGCTACCCGCTCTTGTCCATTTTATAAGAAATTTTTGGGAATTATTTTTTTATCCTACATGCATTCAAGAAACAATGACCTCTTGTCTGATTATTTATTGATTTATTTTTTTATTCCTTTTATACCGTCATTTATGGAGTATAATTAGATTAGTATTACTAGCTACTGCTATATTATTACCTAAGGAATGCTAAGCTATCATGTCAAATCAAACACTTAAATGGGATTTTTTATAACAAAATTAAATCTATAACATATTTATGAGTTTTAACTAATTATAACTAACTGTAACTGTTTTTCTAACAAATTAGTTGGTTGCTTATTATAAAAAAGGATGATATAAGTTGTATTGCTTATAATTAATTGTATGTTATAGATGACTCTTCCTTACACTTTTCGGAATAATCTATTTGATTCTAATTGTAAGTTACTTTTCATTACTTCACAAATATATGACAAAAAAGTTCATAATGATAAACATCATATTTATTTTCACTATCTTACTATCCTTATTAATTAAGGACGTATAAAAAAGAAACATAATTAAAATATTTATATATATAATGACTTATAATTAGGATTAAAATACCTTATGAAATAACTTAGGTTTAGGACTTGTCAGAGAAAAGGTACCAATAAGGAGCAAGAAAAAAAGTACCAATTATCTATCCCCCACTATGTGTGTGTGGTGTTTTTTTCCCCCCCTCTTTTCTTTTGTATTTTTTTTTTTATGGAAAAGGAGGGACCCTAGCTAAGACTTTTAAAATTAAAAAAGTTTAAATATTGTTACCGTTAGGCGTTAGCAGTTGAAGGATTCACCAACACCGTCTAACCTCTTAAATGAGGGTGTCCTAACTTGAGGACTGCATAAGTTAAATTGGTTATATACTTCACAGAAATGCCTCTTCTTCAATAAATGCACAATGCCAAAGAAAAGGGCCTGATAATAATGTTTTCCTAATAGTTTTATATTGAAAGATATATAATTGAATTTCAAGTCCAAAGTGTTGTGGCCCTACAATAATAAATCATAAATTTGGCCTTCCAAGTAGTAGTTGCTCTTAATTATTATACTCTTACTATGTATGTTTTAATTACTTTATGTTCCAAAGTGTTGTGGCCCTACAATAATAAATCATAAATTTAGCCTTCCAAGTAGTAGTTGCTCTTAATTATTATACTCTTACTATGTATGTTTTAATTACTTTATGTTCCAAAGTGTTGTGGCCCTACAATAATAAATCATAAATTTAGCCTTCCAAGTAGTAGTTGCTCTTAATTACTATACTCTTACTATGTATGTTTTAATTACTTTATGTTCTTAGTTACCGTCTAATTATAAATATCTTGCTTAAACACATACATATAAAACTGGCTTGGTAATTGGACACTGGCTCCACATCAACTTGATGAGAAAAGTTTGGTAATTGGACACTCTAAATTAAATGGAGCAAATTTCCTTTGTACGTGGATATGCTTGAGTTGCAGTGAGGTTTAACTGAAACTAAATACCTTCTAAAGTCTTAATTTAAGTAAGAGGTTGCGAGTTTGACCCTTAATAAAATATTATAGGTGCGTAAATTCCTTCTGTTGATTGAAGGATAATAAAAAAAAAGAAAAAGAAAAAAAGTGATGTTTTAACAAGGAAAAAGAAGCAACAACTCCATTGAATGAGCTGATATATTTCCTCGGTTTTTAATATAAAAACTATTTAATTATTTTGGGTAAAATAAGAAATCGAGATAAATTACTTAATAATAATAATAATGAATAATGAATAATGAATAATGTGACATGATATTTTTAAAATATCCCTTATATAACATTATATATTTATATTATATTATATTAGATTATGAGCTAGATAAATTAATTAGTTTAGAGAAAAATAATAAACATTAGAGATAAAATAGATTAAGATCTTACATCTAGGATTAAGATCAACTTCTAATAAGTTTCTATATTGACAACAGATGAATAGTTAATATACTTGTTATTTTTGTTTTTTGCCAACATTTAATATACTTGTTACCGATCAAATCAAGATAGATATTTTATTTTAGGGGTAAAGTGTGTACAGTACTCCGAACTATACTTTAGGATACAACTTAACAGTGAGACCACTATTGCTGCCAATGTTTTTATCTGACCTCCATTATTGCTGTTGATTTTTTAGAAGAACCACGACTTCGCCACCTTCATAGGTTTGATTGGAACTTCACGATTTTCTGAGATGAATTGTGATTTCGCCTTCTTCATCTAGCTTCGACTTTGCTACACTAGCGATTTCTGGTGAGTTGCATTTTGAAGTCCTCCTTCACAGATCTCGTGGTTCATCCTCTCGACGGTTGCTGAAGCTCCACACCTCGCCAACAGGTTCGATTTCGTTGAACTCATAATATCAGACCGAGGGGGATTTTTTTTAGATGCACAGGTGAAATTTTGGGTAATTATGTGTCATTAATTATAAAAACTATATGCTTATTTGTCAATGGGTTTAACAGACGTTTTTTTTATTCGGTTAGTTGGGGTGAAATTGCATCAATTTATAAATACATTAGGGGTAACATTGTACCCTAAAATACTTTAAGGTGTTAAGTGCACCATGAAAAATAGTTCAGGGTGTTGGGCGCACCTTAATCCTTTATTTTGTTCATGATTTACCTAACTAATTCTTGTTAATAATATTTTAAATTTTAAAAATCCACTTATAATAATTTGATTGGAAATAAGGATATAAGGTATATAAGATTAAATACATAAATATTCTCCTTTCAATAGTCATTTGTATAAAGCCCCAATATTAGGGAGAATTGATGTCAAGTCGCACGAGAGAGTGATCTAATTACAAAGTCTCAAGAAATTTTGAAATGCTAGTAATTAAAGTCTCATGTGTCCTTACCAATTAGCATTTGATTGAGGTGAGTAGGTAGTGTCATTCTCATAAGAAGGAGAATACAAGTTAAAATTCTGAAAAGCGTATTTATTAAGAAAGACAAAAATCATTTAAGCTCTCTTTCAAGGGATTATCCTTTTGATCAAATAAAAAAAAATCCCACGTGTCCTTAAGTAATTTGCTATAAAAGGAAATGTTTTAATAGGGTTAAATGATAACTTTGCATTGAAAAATTTTCAAGAGGTGAAATTGATCTCTTTAATTTTCAATTCGGTCAATGCATTTTTAAAAATTTAATTTGAAAATAGTACAATATCCCTTTATAGTAGCGTTTGACTAATGTTGACCCTTAGCTTCGTTGAACAATTCCAACGCCTTGTTTGGTTGGAGATTTTATTAGGCTAGGGTAGGGTTGGAGATAAAAAAGTGATGTTTAGTTGGAAATTAGATTAGGTGTTGGATGTTTTTTTGTCTTCTAGTGGCCACCTAACCTAGGCTGTGAACCCTCCAAAATTTGGGTTTTCCTAGGTGAGAGAATATTTGTCTTCAATTGTGACTAAATTGCCCATGGTAATTTTTTAAAATTCTAGTACAACCCTCCCCTATAAAAAGTTGTCACTTTGTTTCATTCCCTCTCATGCCCGAAATCCCATTTTCTCTTATCTTGTTCGCGCGCTCTGCAGTCGACTCCTTCACCACGCTGCTCCTCCAACGTCGTCTCGTGTCTTGTAGATCTAGCCACTGTTGCCGCCGCAGCTTCCTCGAGTAATAAATACATTGTAAAAGAAGTAGGAAAATATGTAGAAGTGCATTTTTGTCCACCTATAATTAACTCACCTAACCTAACCTCCTGAATCAAACAAGATACCAAACCTAACCTAATATCTGTTTGAACCAAACAACATTATAACCTCCACTAACCTAACTTTCGTTGAACCAAACACACTCTAAAGGTTACAGGAAAACTTGGTCCTAAAAGTTTGTTTAAAGGTGTAATTGGTATCCTAAACTTTTGATTGACACAATGATTTTGAGTTATCAATGTTGAAATTACAAGAAACATCCAACAACCCATTATAATCCAAAATCAACAAATTTAAGGTCTGTTTGGTTCAAAGGTAGAAGATGGAAGGGGAGAGGATGGAGGGGAGGGGAGGGGAGGGGAGTATAGGGAGTCACCTTGTTTGGTTTGGTTGGAAGGGGAGGAAGGGGAATATTTTTTAATGATCATTTGTTTAGTTCAAAAGGCGATGTAAAGGGAGATAATAACTAATTTATCATTTTACCCTTATATGTTTGCTTTTTTTGTTTTGTTTATATAACTAATTAAAATTAGTTTTTTTGAAATGAAAATTATTTAAATGAGTTTACACCTCAATAGAAATTAAATAGATTATGAAAATTCAGATTTATTTCACCAAGTGGACACAAAGAACACTTTTTTTTTTTTTTTTTATAAAATCCTCCTCCTCAAAAACAAATCTTGAAACCAAAATCTCAACTGCCAGCCTTTGAAGTAGAAGTTCAAAAATAATTTAATTTTGAGACCATAAGCTTAGTGTAGAAATATGTCTTGATTAAAAAATTATAAATGGTGAGATAAATTTGACCCACATGCTCAAGGGTATCAATGGAAATATGAAAAAGTAATGGGGGCAAAATGATCATAATATTTTGCTTCCCTCCAAAACCCCCCAATTTAAAGGGAACAAAAATGAGAGAAAGGGAGGGATTTGGAGCCCACTTTTTGGCTTCCCTCCCCTACAATTTTTCATATTAAATAGGGGGAGGGGTTCATTTTTTATCCCCTCCCATCCAACCAAATAGGCCCTTAAGGTTAGATTATGTCTAAATGCCTTTGCCCTAAAAGGCATGTGTTGTTGACTTGTTGGTGATACTCTTATTGTGGATGAGTCGCAAGAGATGCCTTACCGAAATATTCTCTCTAGTCCTAATTATAAGATAAAGTTAATTTTTTTGGAGAAATTAAGGAAGTCAATTAAATTACTTTAGAGTATTTTTATTTTTATTTTTATTTTTTTTCCAAACTAATTAATTTGACTAATAAACTAATATATAATCTAATGATACTAAAAATATAAATACTCTAAAGTAATTTAATTGGCTTCCTTAATTTTTTCAAAAAAATCAACTTTGTCTTATAATTAGGACTGGATGGAGTACTACCCACTCCATAGCAAGCACTTTCTAGAAGAATTTAATGTTTCCTATTCTAAGTCATGAGTAGGGTATTAATTATATTTTTTTTAAAGATTTCTCCTATTTAACGTTTGATGTAATTTTCTTGTTAAATTTGGATTTTTTTTTTCATTTTTAGATTAATTAAAGTTAATGATTTAACCATCTCTCTTTAATTTTGCTGAGGTGGTTAAATATGCCATATAAAGATGGAATCAAGGGATAAGGGGTATACATGTAAATTTTGTATCATACCATGACGCAATGATTTATTTTTAAGATTTTTTTAAAATTATTTAAATTTTTTATACTAATTTTATTAGCTCAAACTAGCTAAATGATAGAGGAATGAAAGCAATCAAAACATGTAAGGTTGTATCTAAAGACGTTAGTCATAGTGAAAGGAGATTTTGCGTTTAAAAACAATTTTTGAGCTATGATACATGTGAATGTAGAAAATGTTTTTAAGTGTGTTACTTTCAATTGAGCCGACAATACTCAAATCTAAACCAATGATAGCTATATAATAAAACATGTGAGGTTGTGCAAGAGAGACTCGGTAGACCCCTTCATTTAGAATGACTGATATATACTAATTTTGAAGAAAATTATTCTTTTCATTCTCTAATATAAGATGTATTTATCTAATTTAAATAGATTAAAAAAGTTGATTAATATAACATGTATTTTCTTAAATACCATAGTTATATTCCTTAATTCCCTCATTTTCCTCTTTTCTTTTATTATGATTGATGGAGTATCAATATAATAGGAGTAAATTAGGAAAAAAATTGACAATTATGTATTATATTTAAAACCAAGATCAATTCCCTAAATATATTTTAATATTAAAGACGGGAGGAGTACATCTTTAATTAGCTACTATCTTCGTCCTAAATATAAGACCCAGTTGACTTTTTTAGGGAGATTAAGAAAGCTAATTAAATTATTTTAAAGTGTTTATATTTTTTTTTGGCCAAACAAAGTATTTATATTTAGAGTAACATATATTAACTATCCCTCTGTTTTATTTAAATTACACAAACATTCCTTTTATTTTGTAAATGTATATAGACCTCTTTTGAAATTAAAATGTGTGTTACAAAAACCTCCTCTACATATTTCAGATTCCATTTTCATCCATCCAACCGTTAGTTGACTGTTAAGTTTCATTATTAAATATTTTTTTGACCAAAATACCCCTCTTTCAATAAATGAATAAACATTTATATTTGCATAAAAAGAATTTTTTTTACTAACAAAAAATAATTAGAATGCATATATGTTCAAAATTTCCAATATATTATAAAAGTTAGTAATTTTTATTACAATATAAAATTTTAAATTTCTAAATTTTTATCATATTCATTAAAACTTATTTATATAGTATTAATGACTAAAAACATATTTCTTTCTTTTTTTTTTACCACGACATCATGATTGAAAACATATTTGGAAGGCATATTCTTATTCACCATATATTACTAATAATATAAATTTGAGATATTATATAACTTATATTAATTTTAAATTTTATTTTTTTAAATACATTTCTTGCACATACATTTATAAACATGTCTATTTAAGTATACATTTGTTAAAAGAATTAATCACATTTTTAAGTAAGTTTTCTATGTCAGCATTAATTAGATTAAGTCTTCATCTCAATATGGAAAAATTTAACTTATAAATATTTGCAAAAGTAAAAAATAAATTAATAAAAATAAAAGAACTCTTAAATTATATAAACAATTTTAGTCAAAATTAGGAAATTAATAGTGATGAAGGGTAAATTGGTAAATAAAATTTAATTAAAAAATAAACATTTTTAACGGAGTTAACGGTTTAGACTTAAATGTATGTTTTCAAAATAGATGGAAAGTTTATGTAATTAAAGCAAAAATACAAGGAAGATTATAGTATTTTACTCTAATATTTATTGTTTTTCTCTAGATAAAATTGTTTGATTTGTAAACCGATATATAATTTAATCATACATAATATATGATATAATTAACTTATTTAATTTTCGTAATCTCTAAAATAAATTAACTAGGTTATATTTAGGATTGAAGGTAGTATGATAATGCTTACGGGAAACTACTACGATACTAATAAGTAATGGTATTTAAAAATAATAATAAAACGTGGAAGCATAGTAGAAAACTAGAAACGACGATAACATGGCTTAAATGTGAGCTTGAAGGATAAATATGGGGTTAACATCTTGGAAACGTCGACACAAAACCCACATCATTCTCCCACTAATTGAAAACCGGGGCATTATTTTCCTTTTATTAAAAACTGTGATGAGTGGATTTTTATGAAACCCTCTTGCAAGGGTTGACTAATTGTTAGTTCTAGACGCAATATAGTCTGTAAATGCTTTTTAAATTGTAAAAAAAAAAAAAAAAAGAGCATATTACAGCAACTATACAAGTCCATCTTATCTTGACGTGTCCCCCAAGAGAATTAAAAATAAATAATTACAATTAAGCTGGCACTAGAGAAAGAAACAAAAAGGAAAAAAAAAAAGCCATTGAACATAAGACACAACATCAGCAATTAATGACCAACTTTATACAGAAATATAGTAAGCTTAAAGCAAAGATTCGCTTCCCCATTACTATACTTTTTAATTGAAGTCTCTAGGACTAGGAGCATATGCTTTTTTTGAATAATGGTATATTAATGTTAAAAAAGGGCATAAAAACTAACCTGTATTTTTTTGATTGGATTCAATTTGAAGATTTGAACTTAAAGTAACCACCTTTGGAGGCAAAAAGAGATTAAAAACACAAACACAACAAATCGTTCTTTGTAAGGGACTATGAAATTTAATAAAATCAATGATCTTAAAGACGTCCAAAAACAAAAGTCGGCTGAGCAATTTGTAATTAGTAATACCAATGGAAGTTGGCGCAGATGGGTAGGCATCTACACCACACCAATCCGTTCCTGGGTTCGATCCCAGGAAACGGAAGGTGTAAAGAATTTCTATTGGGAGCTCTCTTTCCTGGGGTGCCTCAAAGAGGTGAATTCCTGTCGAGCCTATCAGATTGGGAGAGCCAGGACTAGTCGGTTGTCGAGGGCCCATGTCGGTAAATCCGACGTTGGCCTTCAGGTTAACGCCGGATACCTGGAAGGTGGGTGCACCGAAGGCAAAAAATGATCCATTGCATAAACCATAAAAAAAAATTTATAATTAGTAATGATGGAAATATAATTAAAGCAAACTCTACGGAACCGTGATTGGTAATTAGTCTGATTATTTGAGATTTATTATGAAAATCCAAATCTCACGCTGAGATTACGAGCAAGTTAAACAAACTTGTGACAAGAATGGAATCTCGGAGCTTAAAGTGCGTGTTCGGATTAATTTTTGGAGAATAACTTTTACAGTTTATGAGATAAATATGTGAGAGGGGTTTTATCTTGATTTATGAAAAAGTGATTCTAAAATCATGATTTCAGAGACACACGAACACACACTAAATTTGAATGGTAAAATCTAAGAATGTACTTTTATTAATAAACTGAGATTAAACGTATATACTTAAATAAGAAAAATATAAAAATGATAATAATTTGATTTAAGCATATTTTAAATATTAATAATTAAAATTTATTGAAGGAATTTGCCGAATTTCTATTGGATGTAGGTGGGATCACTTAATTACTTTTTACTGTATTTGTACATTTTTCCTTTATTTTTACTTTTTAATACTTTCCATTCCACAAAAAATTTAAATTTATCAAAATTAATAATTTATCATATTCAATAAAATTTTTTTTAAAAAAATTATATATAAAACCATTAAATATAATTAAATTAAAAAAACTAGTAGGAGTTTAACGGTAAGCTGATACAATTCTATAAATATAAACATAAAAACAATAAATTTAACAAGTGAGCTCACAAATTTAACTAAATTTGAAGTTAGTATAAGTTTAAAATTAAATTAACATATTATCAAAAAAAAAATTAAATTAACATGATTTTATACACAAACCATAAGTTTGGACAATGAACTCGTGATTTTCACTGATAATAACCCCAGGGTTTTGCCTAGATAGACAGAAAACAGCTTTTACAAGCCATCTTATTAATTTGACTTTCGCCATAACAGCAAGGACGAGGCTCCTGTGGGTCCCACTCAACATAGACAAGGAAACATCAATTTTAATTTAATGTGTGGGAAAACATGAAGATTGAATTTAAATAATATGGTTGGCAAAAAAAAAAAAAAATTAAATAATATTAAATGTCATCGCAATTTTGATTTTTTGTCCAGAGTCAAAATGTCCTTTCCGCCTTGTTTGTTAAAGGTTGGTTTTTTGAGAGCGTAACAAGATTGTGGAGGCACCCATTTTGTGTGGCCTTTGGAGTCAAACAAACAGAGGAAGCTGGGATTATTCTCCTCGCATCCTTCTCTTTTTCCCTTTTCCTTTTCTCACTATTTTTTTCCTCCTCACAAGCTTATTATAAGATGAAATCGTACAGTGAAGAAATCAAAAACCGGTATGTTTGGTTTTACTACTCTCCCAGTGAAAAAGAGCATTTGATGTGAAGTTCTTTGCTTTTAATTATACTGCGGTGAAGAGAGAAACCATAAAGACAGAGAGAGAAGGAAGATGATGGATCTCTGCGTTTTTTCAGGTGTTTAGTTGAGTTCGTCCTTGTCTCACTCCAGGATTGAAGTTAATTGGGTTGTTATTAGTGTCGTTTAATTCTAAGCGAAGCCCATTTCTTCTTAAATTTCATGGAGCTGTGAGCTGTTTTACAAATTTTCGGGATCTGGTTTTGGGTTCTAGGGTTTGAGCCTTTGACCTCTCTCTCTCGGTTTTCCTCCCATATCTCTGTCTTTTCCTGGGTATTGAAATCTTTTCTTGGTTCTGTATTATAATTTTCCCGGCAAAAGCTGAGTCAATTTCGTTTCTTGTGAGAAATTGTCTGATTTTGTGAAATGGATTCCTGGTGAGTGACCCACTTCGGTTTTCACGATCGGGTTACATATTTCTCTACTTCTATTTCGGAGCTGTAAGGCGTGGAGTTGAATTTTGTTACAAATGGGCTAAAACCTTCCTGCTCGTCGTCTTGTTTCAACTGTCTAGTCCACGTTCCAGATTGTAAAATCTCAGTGTTGCTTGTTGAAGAAGGAGGCTACCATGCATTTTTCACTATGGAAGCCAATTTCTCATTGCGCTGCTCTGATCATGGACAAGAAGAACAGACGGAAGGATGATTCAAGTAGCGTTGATATGAGGAGAAGCCCGTCGATTCTCCGGAAACTGCAGGAAAACAAGCTCAGGGAAGCACTTGAAGAAGCTTCTGAAGATGGAAAACTCGTCATATCTCAAGACATGGAAGCTCTTTCGCCGGAAAACAATGACGAAAACCTCGGCAGATCTCGGTCACTCGCCAGGCTTAACGCTCAGCGTGAATTTCTTCGAGCCACCGCACTCGCCGCCGAGCGCATATTTGAGTCTGAGGAAGAAATTCCTACTCTCCAAGAAGCCTTCAACAAATTCCTCACAATGTACCCGAAATACCAGTCGTCGGAGAAGATCGATCAGCTGAGGTCGGATGAATATTCGCACTTGTCCCCAAAGGTATGCCTTGATTACTGTGGATTTGGACTGTTCTCTTTCGTTCAGACCATTCATTACTGGGAATCCTCTACATTTAGTTTGTCTGAGATAACTGCGAATTTATGTAACCATGCACTTTATGGTGGTGCTGAAAAGGGAACTGTGGAACATGATATAAAGACTAGAATCATGGATTATTTGAACATACCTGAGAATGAGTACGGCCTTGTGTTTACTGTTAGTAGAGGATCGGCTTTTAAATTGCTTGCTGAATCATACCCTTTCCAAACAAACAAAAAACTGCTGACCATGTTCGACCATGAGAGCCAATCTGTGGCTTGGATGTCTCAGTGTGCCAGGGAGAAGGGTGCTAAGGTGTACAGTGCATGGTTTAGATGGCCAACCCTCAAACCATGTTCCACTGATTTGAGAAAACAGATTACGAGCAAGAAGAGGAGGAAGAAAGATTCAGCAACGGGTCTTTTTGTGTTCCCTGTTCAGTCTAGAGTAACTGGGGCTAAGTATTCTTACCAGTGGATGGCTCTGGCGCAGCAGAACAACTGGCATGTCTTACTTGATGCAGGATCATTGGGTCCCAAGGACATGGATTCTCTTGGCTTGTCTCTATTCCGGCCTGATTTTATAATCACATCGTTTTACAGAGTGTTTGGGTGTGATCCCACAGGGTTTGGATGTCTTCTGATCAAGAAATCGGTTATGGCAAGCCTTCAAAATCTGTCAGGGAGTACTGGGTCTGGCATGGTGAAGATCACTCCTGAATTTCCTATGTATTTGAGTGACTCTGTTGATGGTTTGGACAAATTGACTGGGATTGAAGATGATGAAGTTGTCACTGGGACTGGTGATAAAACCACTGAAACTCGGCAGGGATCACAGTTGCCTGCTTTTTCTGGAGCATATACGTCTGCTCAGGTCCGGGAAGTATTTGATACTGAAATGGATCAGGATAGTTCTGAAAGAGATGGAACTAGCACCATATTTGAAGAAACTGAGAGTGTTTCTGTTGGGGAGTTGATGAGGAGCCCTGTATTCAGTGAAGATGAGTCGTCGGACAACTCCTTTTGGATTGATTTGGGACACAGTCCATTGGGATCTGACCACACAGGTCAATTGAATAAACAGAAGATAGCTTCTCCTCTTCCACCCTTTTGGTTCAATGGAAAGAGGAATGAAAAGCATCATTCTCCCAAGCCAACTTCCAAGATATATGGCAGTCCCATGTATGATGACAAAGTGGTAAATCATGATACTCATGATGATCGCCACGTGCTTTCATTTGATGCAGCTGTGAGGTCGGTGTCACAAGAGCTAGACCGGGTAAAAGAGGTCCCTGAAGAGGAACATGTTGCTGAAGTGAGTGACTTTTCAAGAAATGGTAATGGTTCTGGTCATTTATATGTCAATGAGATTGAGGAAGAACCTGAAAGTAGTGAAGCTGGTCACCTTGGATCCGTACAAGATGTTCCTTCAAAAGGATCAGGGCTTAATAATTCATCTTCTGTTGCTCAGCATCACCGCTTTGAAAATGGCTGTACCTCTGAAAAATCCTGTGATCTCAAAGAGAGTGCCATAAGAAGGGAAACTGAAGGTGAATTTAGATTACTTGATGGAAGGGAAGGGAATCGATATGGTGGCGGTAGATTTCTTGGTTTGGATGAGAATGAATCTTATAACAAAGGTAGAAGAGTGTCATTTAGCATGGAAGATAACCGTAAGGAGTATATTAGCCAATCATTGGAACCGGGGGACGTATGTGCAACTAGCTTAGAGGATGATGAAGAGTACACAAGTGATGGAGAAGATGGTGATGAACAGGATTGGGGCAGGAGGGAACCAAATATGATATGCCGGCATTTGGATCATGTCAACATGCTTGGCCTCAATAAAACCACACTTAGACTTCGGGTTTTGATAAATTGGCTTGTCACCTCTTTGTTGCAACTGAAGTTGCCAGGTGTTGACAGGGAAGATAAAGCAAATCTTGTTCACATCTACGGCCCGAAAATTAAATATGAAAGAGGTGCAGCTGTGGCTTTTAACATCAGGGACAGAAACAGTGGACTAATTAATCCTGAGATTGTTCAAAAGCTGGCTGAAAAGGAAGGAATCTCACTTGGTATCGGTTTCCTCAGTCACATACGGATTCTTGATAACTCAAGAAATCATGTGCCTTTGCATCTTGAAGAGGCATCTCTTTGCAAGCCAATGGAGAATGGTCGTCAGGATGGAAAAGGTGGAAAAAGTGGCTTCGTACGGGTTGAAGTTGTTACAGCTTCGCTTAGTTTTCTGACTAATTTTGAGGATGTGTATAAATTGTGGGCTTTTGTTGCTAAGTTTCTTAACCCATCATTTATTCAAGAAGGTGGCCTTCCCACCGTTGAAGAAGGTTCTGAGACATAAGATCATTGACAAAGTAGCTGCTGGTATTTTATTCAATATTGGAAACTGAACATGAAAGAGATTATCTGTGAAAAGTTATCCAACAAGGTAGCTGGTGGAATCTGCTTGAAGAATTGGCTTGGTGATCATTTGCGTGCTGCCAGAAAGAAGAATTCCGATCTCCACTTCTAAGCTGCACAAGGCCAGTGGGTGAATTTGCTAATTCATGTTTCTTGTTGCATGCATTTTTTTCTGTATTTTCTCCTCTTCGAACTTCTTGTAGAGTTTTTCTTTTCTTTTCTTTTTTTCCTGGCCAACCACATGTAGAGTTGGTTTTAGAGATTTTTTACGTGAAATGAAGCAAAATGTATGGGTAGAAGCTCTATCAGTATTCATTTTGCTTATGTTGTATACCAAAGGATTTGCAACTTCTGTACAAAGTTAGTGATCATCTTATGCTGTTTTGTATGAGACAATCCAAATCCAATAGCTTTATTGACTTTGGATTTGACTTCTGCTAATAGAGTCAAAACCAGGATTCTTTTTGGGTTAAGTTGTAAATTTGTCTCGTAAGTTTTTATTGAGGAGCAATGTTGTCTGGGAGTTTTTTCAGATTTAATGTCATCCCGGAAGTTTCATAGCAATGTTGCTTTATACTGTTAAAAAATTAATGTTGCCTGTTAAAAAATTGTCTATGGCAGTTAACTTTTTACTATAAAAGGGTAATATTACTTCATTTTAATACTTCTGGGGCAATATTGAACAAAAAAAACTTCTAGAGTAACATTGCTCCTTAACGAATACTTTCAAAAGCAAATTTACATCTTAGACTTTTTTCTCCCCTTAGATTCTTTGTTGGAGCTTTGTTGGTAAACAATTCTCTTATGTTCCATAAAAATAGGATTTGCAGCTTATAAATTTAGAGCTCATCTTATGCTATTGTGTAAACTCAGAGCTAATCTGTACAAAAAGTCCATGAGACCGTTCAGATCCAATAACTTTGTTGATCTTGTTGTCCTTTGCATGTTATAATTGAAAGTTAAATTTGATTGAGAAGTGAGAATTGAACACAGAAATGTTCTTCTCTTGCCTCCTTTGAAATGTATTAGCTCAAGAAAAGCTTGATATACCATACAAATTATAGGTAAAGGTGTAAATATACTCATTAACTTTTACCCAATATGTGCCAAATTGAAGAATTAGGTTTTTTTGGCTTTTATGCCTTGATAACCTCTTCAAAAATTAAACCAAGGACTGTAATATAGGGTACAATCTCGGATCGTCTCTAAAAAAACTTTTTATTAATTACCTAGAAACTAAATGCAATAATTGACATGAAATGAGTTAAAAATGGTTTTTAACTTTTTATATAACAACTAGATTGCAATTAAACTAAAATACTTTTAAAACTAATATTTTTGGATTTTTGGAATAAAATTGATATGGAATGGAAATTGGTTAGAAATGTAAGTGATAAAGATGCTCTTGGAAATGGTTTTCAATGACTATCCTTGCATAATTAAGATATTTGGGGAGTTAATGCACTAAACTTCTAATATACCAAACCTTATTAACTAATGAGTCTAGCATCACAAGAGCGGAACCCCTACTCTTAAAATGCTATTAAACCCTCTTAGTGTAATGAGTTTCTCTAAGTTTCCTCAATTATTACCATTGAGTTTAATGGTTAAACTCATGACCCATTTATTTAAGCATTATTAAAATCTCTTAGAAAGTGACTATTGAATAAGTAATGCATTTAAGTTCAACTATAATTCCAATAAAATCAAATTATCCAACAATACCATGTTAAATAGAGATAAACAATAGAATCATAGATAAACATATATATAACCATATATATTGACGAGCACAAATCCTCATTACAAATTTCAAATCACAACAACTCAATCCATAAAAATCATAACTAAAAGCACAGTCTCAATACATAAATGAATTCTTAAATTTAAAAAATCATAAATATAATAAAATATAGATAAAATAAACTCCCCTTTAAATATATATGAAATCAAATCATATCCAATTCATCTTCAATAGATCAAAATTGTCTAGTCACTCGTAAGAAAAGCTTCAGAAATATAATCACACTCTGAATCAATCATCCAGCCATAAAATCACAAATTATAAATGACAAATCAGCACTTAATCAATTAAACATTGGGGCTGGATTTGAATTCAGAAGCAGAACAGACAGAGGAATAGGCACAGCTGAAATTAAATCCAGAAAAACAAATCAGAGGAAGCCACAGTAGAAAGCCAGAGAAAGAGTGATGGTGGCGCTATGGATTCCCGATTCCGATGGAACTGAAGATGCAGACTGACGGTGAAAGTGGTGGCAGGATGGAGGTAAACGGTGATGGTGCCGTGATGCTCTGCTTCTCCGTGGCACACCCAGATCTGGTTTGGATCCTCTGGTCCTCGGCTGTGATCAACTATGGAGTATCGTCGCCGGAAATGGAAGGTTATGGTGGTTGAGGGAGGTCGCCGGCGGTGGAGAACTGGAGGTGGACGATGATGGTGGTTAAGAGGTGAAGGACGGTAGCTCCTCTCTCCCCCAATGTCTTGCGGCAGCTCCTCTGGTTCCACACACCTCACTGTGGCTGTGATGGAGATGATGCTCGCCGGCCGCTGTGGTGGTGGATGGTGCCGCCGGCGAGAAATGAAACAGAAGGTGAAAGTGATGAAAGGGAAGGTCTCAAGCAGCGGTCCTCTGCGCTCTCTCTCGTCTCCTCCCAGCTCCCATTGCGGCTGTCTCGTTCTCCGTTCTAATTAATTCTGCTCCAGCTCAGCTTCCATAAACCCTTGGTCAAAACTAGCGTTTTGACCAAGGAACTCAAGTGAATGATTTGAAAACTCTTTTAAGAGGGACTTTAATGTAAAATTGAAAACGTTTGTGAGTTCAACTAAAAGTTTCAAATATTTTATTCCCTCTCTTGTAATTTTCTCCGAGTCCTTTCTCATTTCGCTTGTAATTTCCAAAATATCCTGGGTTCTTGTCTGCAATTTTTTCAAAACTGATCTGCAATTAAAATAAACCCAAAATATATTACCTTATATTTCAAAAATTAATCAATTAAGGAAAATAATAAAATATATGACATTTTTACTTTTTTTCAACCTTAATTTCATTTAAACACATTTAATCACACTTAATTATAAAAGAAATATTTTAAGCTTAATTATTATGACTAAAATTCTCAAATAAAATATGAAAATATATAATAAAATATGAATTTCTCACAAATACTGTATAAATATTTGTTAACTTAACGGCGGTGATATTTTTGTATCATTTAGAAAACTTCATGTATATTTTTGTATCATTTTTTTGACTGACATGTCTTATAAGCAATCTAATATTAGTTGACTCAAGGGTTGTGATATTTTTGTACAATTTTGAAATTTTCATAGGTAATTTTCCAATTTATGGTGTTTGGCGCACTGTTGCAGCTAATCAAACCATGTTTATTGTTTCAGAGTGCAAAGAATTTGAGAACACCGCGAGGGAATGTAGAAATAGAGTAATTATAATCTGTCCTTCATGGTTATTCTTTTCGCTGCACTTACCTTATTTTTGAAGCTGCTTCTGATTTCTTGTAAGGACATCAAAATTCAATATTGGATTTAGAATTCAATTTTTTCTGCTCGACTGGTTTTATCCAATGGATGTTATTATGTTACTAAAGGGTTCACCTTGCTTTCTTGATGTTACCTTTGTATAATGTTTTGTTCTTCATCTTTTATCGGCAACTAGGCAGTGAGCAATAAATCTACATTTCTGCAAGTGTGTACTGATACAATATATATCTCCTTGAAATCTGAGTAGCAATTTATTTTATTTATCTATTTAAGTAATCTTCAAGTGTATGAGCTGTTCCTTGCGTATCATCGTCTTTTGCTCTCTGCTTCTCTCTGGTTTTGGGTGCTTATGCTTCCAGATTGCAGAATGTGACATCAGCTTGTTACTTCTTGCTGTGAACAATGAAGTGCCCTTTAAAGAAACACGAAACCTCTGGACATTGAAAAGCTTGTGAGGGAAGGAGTTTCTAAGACAGAGACTGCACTCAAGGACACGCCTCTCTGCTTTTCAAAGTTTGAATTATTAGTTATAATTCTTTTTTTTTTTTGCCAAGAAAGAAACAGAATATATCGAAATCCACCAAAAAGTTACAACACCGAAATTACAACACTTACAACACTTACAAACCGAACAACCTATAAACTAAAAACATAAGTTAAAACTTAAAACAAATAGACATTGAATCTAAAAACATAAAGCCAATAAAGGTCCAACAAAGTAACAGGAAAATAAGACTGAAACAAGCAAATCATCCACAACATCCAAGGTCCAAACGGACTACAATTGTAGTAGAGGTCAAAGTACCCAACACAAAGGGTAAGACCATCCAGAGAAGCTTTGGCATCCCATTGGTTCACCAAATCTGCTTCTACGAGAATCCATCTATAAAAGAGGTTCCTGACAATTTTCCTTGAGACAAGATAATACTCAAGGAGGTCATCAATAAAAACGTTAGCAAACAGCACACAATCAGTATGGCAATAAATGAAAGAACCACAATTCCAGCCCCATGATGAACAGCATTGCCATACCCACTGAACAGGCACATATTGGATCCAAATATGAACAGTATTTCGAAGAACACTGAACAGGAAAATGTTTACTATTAGTTATAATTCTAAATTTAAGACTTAATTACTTAATTTATAGAGTATGTTTTTTTTTTAAAACATCCTGATTATTTTTCTTAATTTCTTTCTTTCCTCTTATATTTAGTTATGGTTGAGGAAATATCAATAGAATTAATTTAAGAAAAATTTAATAAATATATAAAATAAATTTTATATTTAGATTAATAATAACTACCCAATTAAACTATACATTAAATAGAGGAAGAGGAACTGCTATAATTAGAATGCAGGGTGTACTTTTTTGTCCACCTAATGACACTGTAAAATGATAGAGACAGATCGATTTGTGAAGAATACAATAACAGCAAGTCTTGTTGACTCATTAGTTGAAGTTAGTTACATGCATTGTATAATACTCCCTCCAGTTTTATTTATAAATAATTTTTTTATTGTGTAAAATGAATTAGTAGTTAAAAATAATAAATGTGTCAAAAATACCATGTTTTTCCATTTATGCCCCTGTTTATGAAAATAGTATAGGAGAGATAATAGAGAAAAAGTGTGAGAGATAATGGATATTTAATAAGGATAAAATAAGAAAGAGAAGCTTACATTTTCAGATAAAAAGTGAAAATTGTTTATAAAAAGGATCAACCTTATGAGAGAGAGAATTGCTTATAAATAAGACAGGATGGAGTATTATCATACTTTATTAATAACTAACTCTACACTAAAGGAAGGGGGTAAATTATCTTTTTAAGCGGGTTCTCTCCAAAATTTACTTTTTTATTAAAGGGTTGAGGGTTTAGGATAAGTTTTGGAGGGGACCTGCCCATATGGTAATTTCCCGTGCCCCCTTCCCTCAAACCAAATACACCAAAGGGTTCCATTTGGTAATTTTCTTGAGAGTTCTTTTAATCTTTCTTCATCTGACTTCACATATCCATGGAGAATAGAGGAGCCAAAATCCATACTCAAAACCTTGTTAAACTTAAATTTGTCTTACAGTTTTGTCTTAGCTTCCATGTCTTGACAATTTTGTGCTTGAGGGTTTAGAAGGGAAATACTTTCAACTGTTGCTTGTTAACTAGCAAACCTTGTTAATAAGATATTCCCTCCGGTCCTAATTATATAACAACATTTGAGAGTTGATTTTAGTCCTAATCAATGTTATGGAAACCGGACCGGACCGGCCGGTCCGGCCCGGTAACCGGTGAACCGGCCGGTTGGCCGGTCCGGTTTCCAATTTTAAAAAAAAAAAATTTTTTTTTTAATTTTTCCTTTAGAATTTCATACTATAAGTCTAAAATTTCCAATTTTTCACCGGTTTGGTCCCGGTTTAGCTCCGGTTTAGCCCCGGTCTGACCCACTGACCCTTAACCCAGTACCCCGACCGGTTCAGTACCAGGTCCGGGTTTTAATACCTTGGTCCTAATTATAGGATAAGATTCTAATTTTTGTCAATTTCTTCCCAAAATATCCCCTATTGATACTTTTTCAATAATAATTAAACACATTAATAATTTAATAAGAGTAGATCGAAAGTTTTTGAGGGAGATTGACGATACCGAATTGTGTGAGAGCTTGGAGAAGTCGTGTGTGAGATAGGAGGGGTACAAGAAAAAACAGAGAATCAACGTAATTGGATGCCATTTTAAATAAGTGTATTTTAGAAAAATAAATATGATCAACTAATTTAACCACTATCCTTGATTTCTCCAAAGTTAGGTAAACATGTCCTATAATTAGGACCGGAGGGAGTATTTGATTGTTAATCGCATTTGGATGATGTCTTAGATATATAAGTGTGTTTAGATTGATTGTATTAGAAAAATGATGTATGGATAGATTATCTCCAAATTTAAATATAAGAGTTAGATAAGGGACTCACACCTTATTTATTTTATATCCAAAATTTATAATTTTATTTCCTAATTAAGGACCAATGATAGTATACTCCTTTTGGTGAGAAAAAAAATTTTGATCCATAATATAAACTACATAGTGAAACAACTGAATTTTCTTAAAATATTATCCATATTATAATTTACTAATAAAAGACTTAAAATATAATATAGTTTTTTAATTTGTATATTCTTACACACACAGCACAAAGTTAAAATAATATAATGTTTTGATTCATAATATAAGCTACATAATGAAATAAATGAATTTTCTTAAAATATTATCCATATTATAATTTACTAATAAAAGACTTAAAATATAATATAGTTTTTTAATTTTTATATTCTTACACAGCACAAAGTTAAAATAATGTTTTAATAGAGAAATTTAGTGTGTATTTAGATTAACTTTTAAAAATAATTTTTATAATTTACGAGATAAATATGTAATAGTTTAACGAAAGAGAAAAAAGTTTCTAAAATAACGCCATTTAAGTGGGTGTTTGAAAATTTTGGAAAATAAATACTTATTACATAAGTTGAGATAAATCTCCTTTCATATATTTACCTTATATACCGTAAATCATAAATTATAAATACCTATAAATAAAAAATAAACTATCCTCAACAAACACTTAACAGATTAAATGTCTGTTTGGATTAGCGGTGGAGAAGGAGTTTTTTTTTGCAGATGGGCTTTTGGAAAAGTCATATAGAAAAAAGGAGCTTTGTAGATGTGATTTGTGTTTGGATTCGTGATGTCAGAAGTGATTTTTTTTTTTCATAAAAGTTGAGAGAAGTAACTTGAATGAGCTTCTCATAAAAGCTCCATTTACTTCATAAGCTCAACTATTCCAAAAACTTCCCCAAACACATCAAATAAACTTTTAGATCTTTTATCCTTCATACGAGCTTTTTCTTTTTTTTTGGGATCCAAACGGGTTACCTGAAACGTGAGAGGTGGGAAGGGTACAAGGCACTTATTTTTAAATTTAGGGGAAAACCCATGTGCCCTTGTTTTGTCTTCTTTTGAGAAAGAAAAAGAGTGTCGCAGCTCGCATGGCAAGCAAACTAGCTAGGTAGCCGGTAAGAATTTTAGAGTCTATAAAATTCATAGAAACTCTCAAATTCAACCACTTTTACCCCCCACTCCCCATAGCCTAATTCTTTGGTTCCAAGACACAGCTCTAGAGAGAGAAAGAGAAGCTAACGAAAAAACCTGTTTTGTTCCAAAGATCACTGAAGAAAATGACTAAAGACGGCGACTTTAAGCTCCTGAAAATCCAGGTACTTGCTTTTCTTAACCTTTTTCAACTTGGGTTTTCCTCTTTTCCTCAAGAATCTTTCTTGTTTTATTTCCTAAGTTTCTTGTTTTTTGCTCTGTTTTTTCTTTCTTCCCCCTGCAGACATGTGTTCTCAAAGTGAACATTCACTGTGATGGATGTAAGCAGAAAGTGAAGAAACTACTTCAGAAAATTGAAGGTCCTCACTTTCTTCTCTTCTTTCCTTGTTTTTTCCATTTCAAGTATTGTCCTTACTAATTACTATTTCGTATTTACTGTTCTTTTATTTTTTTTCCTTTTCTGCAAAATGTTTGCTTCTATGTCTGCTTGAGAAGAATTTGTACGGAAATGGTAAAAATAATAGTTTCCTCTGTTTAATTAAAGCCATTGCATGCCACATTTTTGTAATGCAACAAGCATACCATAAATTAGTGACGGTATCTGCATTAGTCCCAAAAAAAAAAAGAATATTGTGCATAATTTGTACCCATTTTGACTTGGTCCATATTGTGCATAATTAGTAAAGGTTATGAAACATCTCTATAGAGAGTATGGTGTATGGTTTTGAACTTCAAACTTGCGTTTTTGGGACATTGTGTTTTACTTGCAGGCGTTTATCAGGTTCAGTTAGATGCAGAACAACAGAAAGTGACAGTTTCAGGAAGTGTTGATTCTGAGACATTGATCAAGAAACTTATGAGAGCTGGTAAATATGCAGAACTTTGGTCACAGCAAACAAACCAGAACCAGAAGCAGAACAACAACAGCATGAGCAATAATAACAACTGTGTCAAGAATAATGAGAAGAACCAGAAAGGCCAAAAGCAGCAGCAAGGACGGGTTAATAACAACCAGCAGAAATTTAAGTTCCCTGCTTTTGGTTCTGAAGAAGATGATGAGTTGTACGAAGAAGACTACGATGAAGACGCTGAAGATGATGATGGGTTAAGGTTCATTAGTGAGAAGGCTAATCAACTGAATTTGATGAAGCAGCAGCAAGCTGCTAGTGCTGCAAAGAATGCAAAGAAAAATGGTGGAGCTATGAATCATGCTGCTTCTTTCAACAATGGAGGCAAGGCAAACAACAACAACAACAACAATAATGTCAGTGGTGGTGGCAAGAAAGAAAGCTTTGAGCCAAAATCCATGGCTTCTCTGAAAATAAACAGTAATGCCAATCTGGGTAGTGAAAGTCTCAGTCTTGGAGAACCCAGAAAGGTCACAAATGACATAGGTTCTATGATGAGTCTTGCTGGTTTTAATGGAAATAGTAACAATGCAAACAATTCTGGATTTGGAGGATTTCAAGTTCAGTCCAACAACCATGGATTCCAATTCCAAGGACCCTCTTGTTCAGGAATAATCCCAAATGGTGGTTTTCACACAAATCAGCAATACCCATCACCATCTTCATCTTCTTTTATGATGAACATGAATGGTTTTAGTAATAATAATCATCCATCTTCATTGATGATGAACACGAAGCAGCAACCCCAGATGATGTATCAGAGGGCTACATTTGTTCCTCCTAGCACTGGATATTACTGGAACAACAGCTACAACTGTAATAATGATTGTAATTACAGTCCTGCCATTGTCAATTGCTCTCATTATCAGCTACCTAATTACTCTGGGGAAGATCATCATCACTATGCAGCTGATATGTTCAGTGATGACAACACTAACAGCAACTGCTCTGTTATGTAAAAAAATCATAGATTGTGTGGATCTAGAATTATTGAAAAGTTAGAAAAGAAGGCAAAAAAAGCAAGTGAGATCATAGTGTTTGACCTGAAAAGTGACCTTTTTAGCTTGCTTTTAACCAGCTTGTATGCCTTTGACTGTAACTTTTTAGGGGGAAAGAGTGCGTGTGAGAGATGCATGTAGGTGTGAGTTTGTGGATCATATTCTCTGTTTAATGTAGATGTGAGTTTGTGGATGATGTTGCCTTTATTTAGCCCTTTTTTGAAGTCTATATCGCTTGCTTCTCTAAACTTGTCTTTTCAGTGTTGTGTTCTGATTCTTTGAATTTCTAAACTGTGAAGTCTGAAGTCCGAGGAAAATTATAAAACGTGACTGAAGAGAAAATGACTTCCAATTCATAGTGTTTGTAAGGATTAATAACTCTGATATTTGGTTTTATATTGAAATATACTCCTGTAATTCTATTGGAGAGAGAAGAATATTTTTATTATATTTATTGGACAATCAGAGAAATTTTTTTATATGAATATATAATTTTATCTATTATTTATTATTATATTGATTTTATTTTTATAGAACATATTAATAATATATATTAAATAGAAGTAAAGTTGAAAATTGTTGAATTATAGTGGCAAAAAAGAAACACCGGAAGTAACTGTATTTTCTAAAATAAAGAGACAAACAATAATAGTATGAAGTTACACACCAGACTAAACGTACGAGGGGTCATTTGTAAATGAGCTTACACGCACTAATGGTATAAATAAGACAAGAGGAGTATTAGAATTCAGTGTTGTGTTCTGTTGCCTTTTAAGTTTTAATGATTTTTTTTTTGTTTGCCAAAGAGTTTTAATGAATTAAAGTAAAATGATGAGCTAGGACTATTTATAAGCATTAAGGTATCAATAAGTAGATTATGGTTTAATTAGGGTATGGGGTGGAGCGGTAGAGGTTCTTTCTCCCTTAACCATCGGTCGAGGGTTCGATCTTCGTCATGGGTATGGAAAAATGTTAAATCTCCTGGCCAGCCATTCCACCCATCGAGGTGCCCACAATTAGCGGTTCGGATTAGTTTGGGGCTGTCGTCCTGAGATACTAAATAATGAGAAGAAAAAAAACTACTTTTTTTTTTTCTGGGAATTCACAAAGACATTGCAGACAAAGTGACACAAGTTCACTGTTTTCGTGAACAGGCTTTGCCGCTTTGGAACAGTTGAGTTGACAATGTGAGCTTTTGATTTTTTTTTTGGTACAGTGGTGCACGTTAAGTGGATGTGCACGCGCATGTTTGGGAGTTCTCCCGCTTCTCTTATTCCACTCAGTACGTCACTTTTACTCAAAACAATTTTGTTTAAAATATAAATCATCTGTAGGATATATAAATAGTTTCTATCTTATCCAAATGAAAAAAAAAAAATTAAAAGTAGAAATACTGATCGTTTGATTTTATAATGTTGACTAGCTTGTAATCAATCTTTAAATTCTTACTCAGTACAAATTAATCCATATAATTAACTTAATTGTAACTTGGCTTCTAAATTTTAACTCATTAGAACTAAGTGTGTGTTCGGATTAGCTTTTGGAGAATAGCTTTTACAATTTACGAGGTAAGTATGTGAGAGAAGTTTTGTCTCGATTTACGGAAACGGGATTCTGAAACCATGGTTTTTGGGGTGGCCGAACACACACTTAGTCAATATGGTTTTAACTATTTAAAAGTTTGGCCCTAAAATTTATGAAATCTATAGTTCCTTTTTGAAAAATATAGAGATTAATATTTTAACTGTTAAACTATATGAATTAAGTTATATTGGGTTAAAGTTTAAAGAGTTATGATTGAGTTAAAATTATAGGAATTGAGTTATATCCGATTAAAATCTAAGGATCAACTTAGTTAAAATTGTAAAGACAAAAAAGATTAAATTTTTCCTATTAAAATTGAAGACAATTAGTTGATTCATTAATATTATTAATTTTTTTTCCAATACATGATTTTTAAAAACGCTTTCTATCTCATATATCACCTTTTTATCTGCACATCAAAATTTATGGAAAGTTAAAATGGAAAAAAAGTAGTTAAAAATTTATTTTATGCAAAATAATATAAAAAGGAGCATTAATTTCTTTTAAAATATGACTTATATAAGAGATGAGGGGATATGTTATAAGTAGCCCACGCATTACATTAGGACCACATTCCAAATTGGTGAGCTATAATGTTTACAGGTTTTCTAATTATGTACCTTTTTTATAATAAGACATATTTACTAAAAAAATTTCTAATTATGTACTTATGATGGTTAATTTGTCTATATGGTATAATATTAATTATATTTATCACACAAGCACATGGCCTTATGATCCAATGAGCATCTTGACTTTTAAATTAAAAATAAAAAATTTAATAGTATTACTTTTCTCTTCTATATATACATAAGCAAATATTTAATTTTTTTTATCTTTAACTGTTTTTAGTTTATGTTTACAGTCAAAGAATAAAAAAGTAATTTTGTTTGAAAGGACTAAAAAAGATAATGAAAAGTATGGCACATTTAATTATTGATATGAGGATCAGTTTAAAGGAATGACTTCTTTAAAAAAAAAAAATCATATATTTTTGAGTGAGACTTCCCTGAATCCAAATATCAATATGGGCATACATGCACGTGTACTTTTTTTTTTTTTTTGTAAACATACATGTATGTGCGCGTGTGTTTTTTTTGTGTGCATTTATTTGCAATTTTTTATGTTTTATACTCCCTCCGGTCCTAATTATAGGACATACTCCCTTCGGTCCTAATTATAAGATAAAGTTGGCTTTTTTAAAAAAATTAAGGAAGCCAATTAAATTACTTTAGAGTGTTTATATTTTTAGTATCTTTATATTAAATATTAGTTTATTAGTCAAATTAGTTAGTTTGGAGAAAAAAATAAAAATAAAAATACTCTAAAGTAATTTAATTGGCTTCCTTAATTTCTCCAAAAAAGTCAATTTTATCTTATAATTAGGACCGGAGGGAGTATTTACCTAACTTTGGAGAAATTAAGGATAACAGTTAAATTAGTTAATCATATTTATTTTCTTAAAATGCCCTTATTTAAAATTTAAAATGAAATCCAATTACGTTGATTCTCTATTTTTTCTTGTACCGTTCTTGCTTCACATATGACTTCTCCAAACTCTTACATAATCCGGCGTCGTCAATCTCCCTCAACAACTTCCGATATACTTTTATTAAATTATTAATGTGTTTAATTATTATTAACAAAGTATCAATAGGGGGTATTTTGAGAAAAAATTGACAAAAATTAGAATTTTGTTTTATAATTAGGATCAATATCAATTCTCAAATATTATTCTATAATTAAGACAGGAGGGAGTAGCATAGAAGCCATCTCTGGTGTGAAGAATTTGAAATAGACAACGGCTATAACGGTTGCTTTATAGCCCTATGTTGGGGTGTTCTCTTATGAGATGAAGTCATGTTTTCTTTTATTTTTTTGAGAGATTATTCAGAGTTTAAAATTTAAGAAACAATTGTTTATACCAACCTGAAACTTTTAGTTGTTATTGTTTTGGTAACATTGTAATTCAGTCTCAATATTTTTTATTTAGTTGTAATTGAGTATCTGAACTAATTTATTAGAACTCAATTATTATAGTTTTAATCATTTCATAGTTTACTTACTGGCCTTTATTATATATATTTTTTTGTTTTTTAAAATATAGGGACTACATCATAAAATTGTTAAAATTATAAGGACTGAGTTACAGTGAGTAAAAATTCTGGGATTGAGTTACAACCAAATGAAAATTATAAGAACTAAATTGTATTAAGTCAAAATACAATAACTAAATTATGATTGAGTCAAAACTATACAAAAGAATTAATTTTTCCAATATTATTTTAAACAAAAATAATCATCTATGAATTGTACTGAAGAGTAGAGCAGGTAGCCAGGTAAGCAAGACAAATGCCAAGAAAGGGGAGAGATTCTATGAGAAATGCAAAAGAAAAATTACATTCAAGTTTCAAGACAAAAAATAAAAAATAAAAAAATGATCCATTAAACTTATAAAATAAAAAAATTGTTTCATGAAATTGTTGTTAATGTTCAATCTTAGATTTGTCTGTGAATTCTACTGAAGAGTAGAGTAGGTTAGCAAGATACAATGTTCGTTTGCAATAAGTTATTTTTGGGTAATAAGTACTTATAAATCGTGATTCACGATATACGAGGTAATTATGTGAAAGGAGTTTTATCTCGGCTTGCGTAATAAGGACTTATTTTTTAAGAAAACGTTGAACCAAACAAACTTAAATGCCAATAAAGGGGAGAGATTCTATGAGAAATATAAAGGAAAATTACACTCAAGTTTTAAGACAGACAAAAAATAAAAAATGATTTCATGAAATTGTTAATTTTTCCTTTTAAAGTTGTCAATAACTAATTGTAGGGTTATTAATAGAATCATTTTTTTATTTTATAATTTTAAGGGGTATTTTATTTTTAGACTTGGGTGTAATTTTTTTAAATATAAAAGATACGAATAAAATAATTTAATTACGACTCAATTTAAAACTCCAACACACACACAGTTTCTCTGTGTCCCAAGAACAAAATAATGGCATCAAAAGAATACACCTCTTCTGCTCATAGTGGAACGGTTCATCATCATGAGGCCTACGCCTTTTTCATTGATTTAGCTAACAAATATTCAAACTTTTTCTTCTTGATATGCATATATTTATAGTTTACTTTTAATTTTAAAAGTTTTAATTTGGACTTGGCATCATAGTATTCCCTTATTTTATATTTGTAGCGATTTTCATTTATTTATTTTTTTGCCGGTAGATTTTTCATTTATATTTATACGTACTTGTGTACATACACTAATAGAGCATTATATTAAGGTGCAATTTTGCGAAATAAGTTTTTGGGTAGGAATTGTGTGTATTCAGAATTTTTTTAAATTCAATCTTAGCCGTGAAAATGTTAAAAAAGAATAAAATCTCTTACAATCAATATTAGATTTTTTTTTTTAACTATTAGGAGGATTTTAGAATTTGGGTGATTTTTATATATATACTAAAAAGTAGAAAATTACCAAACTTGATTTCTGAACTGTATTAATAATTATTTAAGACATTTTAATTTAAATAAAACTTACTTTGATAGGCTCATAGAAGTTGATTCCCTCAAAAAATCAAATAAATGAATCTAAAGTTCTAAACACACAAATTAAAAAATTCAACAGGAATAGATAACTTTTTATCTGTTAAATAAGTCCAAAAGCAAAAATATTTAATGTTCTTAATTATACTAACAATGATACCCTATGATAGCTAATGGAGCCAGGAAAAAGAGTCTCTTGCCTTTATATGAGGCTGCTTTTAGCATTTGATTGCCTTGGTTGACAGAATATTTTTCATGTAAAAATATATTTGGATTAGCTTATTTTTTAAGAATAAATATTTATTATGTAAGTTAAGATAAAACTCCTCTCAAATACTTACCTCATATACCGTAAATCACGATTTATAAACACTTATTGCCAAAAAATAAATTATTTCAAACGAGCACTAAATCACGTAATTAACTCACCTGCCAAATACATGGAGGATACAATAATCATAAAATTTTCATTAAAAAAGAAAATGGCTAAAAAAAATAAAAATAAAATCTCCATAACATTATTCTTCCTCAAGGTTTCAGAATTCAAAACCCAATATAGCTTTTTTAACTGTCTATTCATGTTTTATATCTTCATTGCATCTATCTTCATAAATTAACAAATTGAATGGGACTTCTGGAGCCAGTTCAAACTATTGAGAGGGGAAAAAAATCACAACCCCTATTTTCCCCTCACTTTTCTCTCCATTCAAATATAAAGTTTCCAACTGCCATGAACAAGCTAAAGTTCTAGGCGAATCCTGTAACAGAAAACCAGAGAAAATGCAAATGGCTTTTCTCATTCCTCTTATACCCTTCTTATGCTCAGTTCTTGAACCATTCAGGTCAAACTTCAATGTTTTTGGAATTACTGGTAATAATTTAATGCAATTATGTGGGATCCATCCAAGTGAGAGGCACCACACTCAAGTTAAAATTTGTCCATACTCCATTTTTGGTCTCACGAGAGAGTCACGTGAGGGTCTAAATCCATAAATGATTGTCAGGGCAATAAGCATTACAGAGTCGAGGCCAGTTCAGGCATTTGATTCAACTGTTTTATGGCCAAAACGAACTGATAAGATTTTAACAAACCCGGGGACTGAATTATGTCAGAATTTATGGTTTCAATTTTCAAGTTGCCAAAGTGCCACTTTCTTCCTTGTATATGATTCAAAGTTTCTGAATTTAATATTGTTTCGACATTTATAATATTGTTTTTTTAATTTTTTACCAGTTCAACAGTTTAATCAAAGACCTAGTAATTAGACCATAGAACAGCAGGATTAAGACCTACGCTGAGTCAATAGCCGATCTATTTCTGATAAATATGCTTAACAGTCAATAAATATGCAAAGAATCGTTCAAAATAAAATCCAAATCCCCCTCTAATAGTATTAAGCAAATTTTTTATTGTATTATCTATAACAAACATTAACTCCCCGTGCGATGCACGTGATACATATACTCAATATATTAATTATTATTCTAGCTACTAACACATTGATTTGCTATTGTCACAATTTCTGAAAGAAAAAAATCCTCTCTGGTTTGAATATAATATTAAGAGACTTGTCATTACATTAATATCTTTCAACATATCTTTGAACCAAAAAATGTGAGTAGTTTCATTTAAAAAAAACATGTGAGTGGTATATTTTCCGAAAACTAATAATAACTTTGCCTTACATATATGTGATGCATTGAATGTGACAATTTTAAGATGAGCTGCCAACAATAAATATGGCTTTTACTCTTCGAGCATTAACTTAGATGAAAATAATTCAATAATGTTAACATTATAAGAAATTTAATTAATCATGCATAAAAATCTTACAATCTAACTTGTCATCAATGAAGATAGTGATGCAATTTAAATTACATTAATGATCTACAATAAAAATCTTAGCAATAATGAAAATATTAGAATAAATCAAATTCACAATGTTCAAAGTTAGACATTTTTAACTCAACTTTTTCATATTATTCTTCTTTCACTTAGGGTCATATGACCCAAGGATTTCTATTAAAAGAATTTACACTATTGCTTGAAGAAAAATGCAATAATAAATGGTCAGACCATATACGAAAGTTTACATTAAGTTAATTAGCACCACAACAATCAAATGAATTGTCATTCTCTCTCCCGTGCTTTTGAGTTTTCTCGTTGGCGCATTCTAATATGAAAAATTTATACTAACACATGCAAGGAAAGAATTCACTTCATTGGAACCAATAGGCCTAATTGCTTGTAATCTCCAACACTCCAAAACAACACAATGTTAGTACATTCCTCCATAAACAAAATAATGCAATGGTGATAACTCATTCAAAAGTTGCTTCGCTGCAACTTCCTTCATGGAATTAACCAATCATCTTACATTTGAAGAACTTTGATGCAAGAAGCATTTAACTACACAAAATATTCACTGCAATAAAAATGGTCCCATGCATCAATTAATTTCTCTCAGGTACACCAGTATTGACATCATCTCTTCTTTCTCTCAAATATGCATTTAGCTTGATAATGCTTTCACATGATTCAACAATTTCCAACTATGGTGTAAATTCATTATAATATAAACCTCTAGATAGTGGCAATAAGGTTTTTGACAAATTTTCTATTGTTTTAGAGAAATGTCTTTTCAATTTTGAGTCTTAGAGGCGCTTTAAAAGCATTATGCTCTTCAATAGGTTCAAGATTCCTAGAGCTATAGCCATCACCAAGAATCAGAAAGGAAACCTCTCCAAATGGCACAAAACATGAGCATTTATTAAGTAGGTATCTTGTCTTTTTAATCTAAAGTATATACATAGTGCACTCTGCACCCACGCAAGCAGTAGAGTGCTATCCTCAATGGCATTGGAATTTGCAGCACACAATGTAGAAACACAAGACATAGTGATACCCCTACATAGTGCACTTTGCACCCACGTTTTGTGCCATTTGTAACAATCCAAAGCCAATGTTATTCTTAAAATTCTCAGGAGCTGCATCCTAAGCATCCTTCTGAAGATTCTCAAGTTGAGTCACAAGAACTCTTTCAACTTCAAGATAAACAATACTTGGCAAGAACATATCATCCATTTATTTTCCTGCCAAAGATCTGAAGAAACACAAGACACAGTGATACCCCAACATCAAAAAATAAGAAACTCAATGAGTATCAATGATAAAACATACCAACATAAACAACTTGTCAAAAAAACTATAACTACTGTAGTTTCAATAACTACAATTTGATTATTGCCACATTGCATTAAACAATGTTACTCTCACAATGAGCATAAGAAAAGTAACAAATTTAGAGAGAGCGTCATACACATATAATTTTTCTTGTATCCCAAACCCTGATAAGAACTAATGTATATTGACATAGAATGGTAAATTAGAAACCAATTCAACAAACCAAATTACCCACTTTCTTCAATTTTGACGCGAATAAGAGGGATAGAGCCAGTATTATACATATTAAACTTTCATATTTATATTTAACTTGATTGACGTACATCCATAGACATAGGATACCTAGCAAAGAAAGGAACCCCCTTTAGTATTATTCTTTCTTTCTTAATAGAAATAGATCATCCTCCTCTTAAAACCTTCATTTAGTCACAGTTTTAGTTCTTTATCTCATGCTCATTTAATAAAAACAGGTTTTTTGGGTTAATCTTGGCTGACTGTGATTCAAAATCCAAGTCTTCAGTCCAGAGATGACAATGTCACTAAGCCAGAGCCTTTTGACTTGTGCAATAACATTTTTAATCATATTTGATTACTTCATCTTGCCATTTATACCAAGCGTGCAAATTACCTTCTCAACATAAGATCGAACCATGTTTTCAATATCTTCAACAATACTGTCTGGTTGTCCCTCTGTAAAAAAGGCCAAAATTTCATCAACCATTAGACATTCTAGTGATTGCTCTGAAAAAACGGCCACTTGATTTGACTATATATACTCGAACATATGTTGAAATTTACCTACTGCAACCTTGGTCAGTCCAGGAAGGTCTATAAGTGTTAAGTTTACAACTGCATACAGAGCCATGAGGCATTATTGAGCAATTTCTCATTCTCCCAGTTCTTCCTCTGTATCTCAATTTCAAACGCTATGGGAAGGGGAAGCAAAGGTTGCAATACATTACTGTCCATTCAGGAGAGGAGACTAGAGCATGGGAAGTCACATCTAACACTCATCTTATACTCAAGAAATTGAATTCCACAACTCAGCATAAACGTTTAGATAAAATATGAATATGAACATCCATAGTAATTCAGTTTTTCCAATTTCTGTAGGAAAAGGTGACCTACTTTAAGATGCTACGTTGGTACCACGTCACTTACTCCAGCAACCTGCCATGCAGGCAGACTTGTGCCACAATAATTAAATCCTTGTTAGTTAATAAAAACTAAATTTTCTCCTTGGACCATGATAAATACCTGTAGTTGTAGCATTAAAGTTTGAATTTTTTTCATTAAGGATGTAAGATAAATTTATACATATTTTGAGATCACATATTAGACTAACTTCCTAAAGTCTTTAGGAGATTCGTGTATATATTTCTATATAACTTGATATTTATATCATCCACTTAGGCCAAAAAAATTGAAGAGTAAAAGTTACTGTTAAGTTGTTATGAACTTGCAGTCCAGCTCTCAAGATAAGAGGAAAGAAAAGCTGTGCAATATTACTCTTGTCCTGACCTCCTGGAGGTCAATATCTGTCTTTTGATTACTTACAGATGACATCATATCAAGTACTCCTCATTAAGGAACACTATGAACCAAATAAATATAAAGTAATCATGACAAAATCACTTGACCCGAAATAAGAACACAAATAAAAAGCAAAAAGAATTCCCAGAAAGCTCTGTATGTAAAATATAGTTCAAATATTAGTCCAGGAAATGATTCCAGACACAAACAATCAAATAAAGGCATCAAAAGAGAGAATTAATGGTTATGAACTCCTTCTTGTAACTCTGACGTCAACAATGACATAGCAAGTTGATAGAGATGAAAGGAAAATAATATCACCTGAGTTGGAATTATTAAGATCTTTGAGAATTTCCTCCACAAACGCCAATACTGAATTTTTTAAAACATTCTGTTTTTTATCCATAAGCTGAATTTCATTTTCAAGGGACACTTTCTCCGACAACAATGTCCTTACTTCACAATTTTCTCTCCCGTCAATATCAGCCTGAAATCCTAGGCACACGGTCATAAAATTTTCCCTGCCCAGAAACTAATCACTCAGTCATCAATATCTAAAATGCAATGCAGCACAAGACTATACCAACTTAACAGTTGTATATATTATATGAAACCAGGAAAGTTCCATTAGCAATAGGGAACATTACAAAGATATTGTCACATTATAGGTGCGATTCCATCATGAATGTAGTTCCACGAGCCCAATAAACGCTTGATTTAGGGAAAAATAAGCTGAGAACCAAAATGAAATTCTAGTGATTGCTCTGAAAAAAACAGCCACTTGATTTGACTATATATACTCAAACATATGTTTAAATTTACCTACTTCAACCTTGGTCAGTCCAGGAAGGTCTACAAGTGTTAAGTTTACAACTGCATACAGAGCCATGAAGGCATTATTAGTGGAGGAAAAATAAGTATTTCTCATGCCAATGAGGGTGTAGTGTAAAAGAAAAAACATAGCGTTCTGCAGCTAATAAAAACCATTTGAGTCATGTTTAGCAAAATTGTGTATGGTTTTAAAGCAATGTGATAATTTTCCGAGGGAAAAAATTAACAGACAGATCTGAAGCCAGCTGCAAACTATATCAAAGCTATCCATCCAAACAAAAAATTGTTACTGCTAGGTATACAATCATCCTTAATAAGATCCTCACAAAATCTTTTCCTCCAGAACTTGAGATTAGATAGAACTTTTACGCAATAAAAACTGTAGAAACTAATAGCAGTTAAAATTTAAAACACGGTCAGGGTCCACAATATCACCTTAGCAAACAAATTAACCACAATAGTGATTTGGTGGGTGATATTACTTTGATAATCTGATAGGAAAGGGCAAGAGAACATAATATTGCGAGCATTACATTTATAATATTATCAGGGTGAAATGCCGTTACAAACCATGAGGAGAATAATATATGCTGAAGTGAATTGGAATGTTAGAAATTTGCTTTGTCTTTCCAGTAACACGCTCTGTTTCATCTGCAATTTCTTTTCTCACAGCAGCTATAAGAAGAGGGAAATTTCCACAACAATTAAATATTTACAGTTCTAAGCTTTATTACAGTTAACGGTTAAAATTTAAATAATTATATACTGTTCAAAGTTTATTGTTGATAACAGTTGAAATTTCAACAAACAAAAACCACTATAAGTTTTCATAGATAATTCCAATATGATCCAAGAAAATTCAAGCCACACAGTAGACCACGAAATAGGATAACACATTGACGAGTACAACAAAATCATTCAGGAATTAAGCAAAGCACAACACAGGTAAAAGAAAAGGAAAATTAAAAAAAAATTCCCACAGCACCTATATGCTAGAAGAAGAACCAACCGAGAGGCACATGAAGAAGCAAACCTCAGAAAATGAGCTAGAACGCAAAAGCTCCACTGGAGATGCAAAGGTGTAAAAAGGAACAGTTGAAGCTCCAAATGCATCTAGGTCAGATTGGAGATCCCAGCGTTGATGGTGTGTTCGATGAGGCAAAGAGAGATGAATAGTGAAGAGGAACATGGAAAGCCTCCGCAAGCATAAATGAGGGGCATCCGGAGACAAGTAGACTTTGAAAGGATAAAAGAAGAAAGGCGGAAGATTTCAAAATTTAAAACTCAAATTACCCGCCTAAAAATCCCTCTTATTTTGGGTTCTCTCCTAGATCCCTCTTATTTTTTTAATACATCACTTAAACCGCTAGACCTCCATTCTTGCAGATCAAACTAGATAATGCAAAGGATCAACTATCATCAACTATACATAGATATAATTCAAAATTTAAAACTCAAATTACCCGCCTGAAAATCCATCTTATTTTGGGTTCTCTCCTAGATCCCTTTTATTTTTTTAATACATCACTCAAACCGCTAGACCTCCATTCTTGTAGATCAAACTGGACAATGCAAAGGATCAACTATCATCAACTATATATAGATATAATAGTATAAACCTGAACGGATGTGCATACTTCCTAGGAAAGCAATCCGGAAATTGGCTTATTATAGCAATACGTGCCCTTAAACCAGCCATTTAGTTGGGAATTGCAGAAGCTTTCTTTGATGTTGTAGAAGTGCTGAACAACAATCAGGGAATGAGTGGAAATGGAGACCCACGTGCAGAAAACAAACGGTGACCGACGCAAATAGACCTGGTGGGATGTAAAGGGTGCTAAATAAAGCAGGCTCAGAGGCACATGGTGATTCACGTGTATTGCACGAAGCCAGAGGCAAGCTGGCACTGTTTATTTGAACAGTGATTTAAGAAAGAAGCCAAAAACAAACGTGGCTCGGCTCAGCTACTGATACATACAGATTTAATATATAAAAGGGATCTCTTCTCCTCTGCATTGATCTGCTGGGTACATCATCTTAGTGTGTAAGTCAATACTGAAATGTTCTTTTGACCTCCATTGCTTGTCACTCTATTCATTCTATCCCTTGAAAACATTGCCATCTTTTATGGCAATAAAGAGGAGCTGCCTTTAAAGGACAACAGAATGATGGTTGAATCCTAAGATATGTCTATAAAGACACAGCACAAGTAGTGTAACCTCTAATCTTCTTCCAACTAACAGGGCAGACCGTTGAAGATCGAACATCAAAACGTAAGACAGAAAAACGACATATTTCTTACCCAAAAAATTGAAGCATGTGTTTGTAAGGTAGGATACTAGTAGTTGTTCTGAAGCTAAGTTTATTCTGAAGCCAATTTCCAAACACGAATACAGCCATCTTCTCCAGAACTGACCACACTATCGTTATCAATAAAAGCCAACCCATAGACTCCACCTAAATGAGCTCCTTTTATGGTTCTGCGGCTTGATGCTGGCTTTCCAATTTCATATATGATGACACATGTGTCCAGTGACCCAGTAGCTATGAGGGTGTTATCAGGTGACCAAGCTAAGTAGTTAATACGTGCAGTGTGAAATAACATGTTATTAAGCTTCATCTGCAGGAGATAACTTTTCAAGTCAAATGCTAGCTCAAGGAAAGGACCTATTCAATCTAACCATTTCATAACATGGATAATGTTTATACTCATACCTATCTTTTTAGGTTACTTTATAATTAATGTACTCTAAATCAAAAAACATAATTTTACTATATTTCTTACTTTCTCCTGTTCTTAGTGTAGGACCTAATTTGAGAGTCAATGTTGGTCCTAAATGTAAGATTTATTTCACATTTCTATCCATATTTTTCCAAAATAACCCTATTGATATTTCCTCAACAATAATCAAGTATGGGAGGGAGAAAGGGAAATAAAGAAGATGATTAGGGTGTTTTAGAAAAAATATATCATATGAACTAACTTAACTAGCATCCTTAATTTTTTCAAGTTAGTTAATTAGATATCACATTAAGGACTAGAGGAGTATTTCAAAAAGAAAACGTGTTGGTATGAGAAAATCCAAGCATCCAACTTAAAATGCTTACAATAAACGTAACTAATGTTTTGGGCTCAAATTACCTCGTTAGAGTCACGGTCCCAAACAATAGCTTCTCGATTCAAGTCAGCTGAAGCAAACATGGTAACATCTGGAGAATATCTTATTACACTGATAGCACCTCGGTGTTTTTCAAGGACCTTCTCTTCCGTAAGTGTATTTCCTGAGACAGAATATACGTGCAACTTACCATCTTGGCCACCTACAATTGCTTCACTTCCATCAGGTGAAATTGCAGAAGCAGTCACAGTGTAGTCCAGGTTATGAGTGGCCACAATTTCTGAACCGTTAAGCAAAACAATGCCAGATTCAATTGCTACCAAAGCAAGTTTAGGAGAATCAAGGGCAAGGCTCAAGTCTTTTGGCTGACTGCCAACATCAATTTGCTCAGGAGCTCCGAAATTCGCCTCTTGCAGAGGAACCCTCCATACCTCCATTTCAAAATTTGCACATTAAAATACTTTAAAATTAAAGGAAACTATTATTTACAAATTGAAACAAAACCAAGCTACTTTTTTCTGATACTGACAAAGAAGCAAGAGGCACATCTGTAATGGCCGTTGATATGCTAAAAGGTTTTGGAAGCCCAAATTATAAATCATAAATATGTTCATCTTTCTCAGTTACCTACATACCTTGTTGTCAAATTGAAGAGAATTAAAGATTGGAATTCATTGTATTTCATTAAGAGAACAAACGATTACATTTATAGGAAGAAACAGATCTGAATTTACCAACCCTGCCTACAATCTCTGACTAAAATGCCTACCATCTCTGACTATCATTCCTATAATTATGGTCCTATAATTACGGGATTCTACACTCCCCCTCAAGTTGGACTATAGATATCAATCAAGTTCAACTTGCCAATCAGATACTCCAATCTGTTCTTGGGCAGCCCTTTGGTGAGGATGTCTGCAGTCTGTTCTTTAGAAGGAATATATCTTAGATCAATAATACCTTCATCAACTTTTTCCCTTATAAAATGTCTGTCTATCTCGACATGTTTAGTTCTATCATGTTGAACTGGATTATGAGCAATGTTGATTGCAGCCATGTTGTCGCAGTAGACCTTAATTGGTATATTTATGGATTTCCTCAAGTCTTCAAGAACACGTTTTATCCATATTCCCTCACAGATTCCCAGTGCTACAGCCCTGTATTCAGCTTCAGCACTGCTTCTCGCAACTACACTTTGCTTTTTTGCTTCTCCATGTGACTAGGTTACCCCACACATATGTACAATATCCAGATGTGGATTTCCTGTCTTCTTGGTCACCTGCCCAATCGGCATCTGTGAATAACTTTACAATTCGTTTGTCATTTTTCTTAAACAGCAAGCCACGTCCTGGAGATCCCTTCAAGTAACGAAGGATCTTGTAAACTTCATTCAAATGTTTCTGTTTCGGATCATGAGAATGCTGGCTGACCACACTTACTGCAAATGCAATGTCTGGTCTAGTATGAGACAGGTATATTAGTTTGCCTACCATCCGTTGATAGTTCCCTAAGTCCACTGCCTTACCGAGATCTGCATCTTCATCTATTTTATCTACCCGTATAGGTGTGTTACTGGGTCTGCAACCTGTCATCCCTGTTTCTTTTAGAAGATCAAGAATATACTTCCGTTGGGAAATATAAATTCCTTTCTTGGATCGGGCAACTTCCATTCCAAGAAAATACTTCATTTCTCCAAGATCTTTGATCTGAAATTCTCGTGCCAAGGCTTTCTTAATTTGATTGATTTCCACATTGTCATCTCCTGTAAGGATTATATCATCAACATATACAGCCAAAACAGCCATCTTACCTTTATGATGTTTGACAAACAAAGTATGGTCGCTTTGCCCTTGAGTATATCCATGTCTCTTCAGAACCCTGGTGAATCTGTCAAACCAAGCACGTGGAGATTGCTTTAACCCATATAATGACCTCTTTAACTTGCAGACTTGGTCATCCTTTTTTCCTGGGAACCCTGGAGGTAACTTCATATATACCTCTTCCTTGAGTTCTCCGTTGAGGAAGGCATTTTTTACATCGAGTTGGTGCAGATTCCAATCTAAATTCACTGCAACAGATAATAGTATTCTGATGGTATTCAACTTGGCTACCGGAGCAAATGTCTCTGTGTAATCTTCCCCATATTTTTGTGTAAAACCTTGTGCAACCAATCTAGCTTTGTATTTCTCGAGTGTTCCATCTGCTCTATATTTGGGAGTGAATACCCATTTGCATCCAACGGCTTTTTTCCTTTCAGGAAGATTTACTACATCCCAAGTCTTATTTCGCTTGAGAGCTTCCATCTCCTCTAAGACAGCTTGTCTCCACTCAGGTATAGCCATAGCCTCATCAATCGTGTCTGGTATCCTGATTTTATCAAGATGAGAGACAAATGCATTGTATTTAGATGAAAGAGCCTTATAAGAGACAAATTTCTCCATAGGATATCTAGTGTTTGATCTGGGTTGTCTAGGTTGTTTTCTCACCGTAATGGGAAGATTAAGATCAGAACCTTCTGTTTCTCTTGGACCTGCCTCTGGTATTGACTCCTGGTGAGTGCTAATAGCCTGTGGTTCATTACCTCTTTTGTGTCGTCGCATGTAGGTATTACCCCACATATTTGTGTCTCCCCCTGTAATTGGCACATTATCAGAGGTATCAAGGTTATCAGGATGATTAGGAATCTCAGGGTTGTTATCAGGAGTATCAGAGGTATCAGGAGTAGGATCTGTGTGGGTAGGTACATAAATTGTGACTGTCTGGTCATCTTTTGGTGTTTCATTTGTCTAAAATTCACTAGTTTTCTCCCCCTGAATTGCAGACAAGGCATAGAAAGGTATATGTTCAAGGAAAGTGACATCACATGTGACAAATAAACATTTAGAGACCGGATCATAACACTTGTATCCTTTTTGAGAATGTGAATAGCCAAGGAAGATACACCGAAGGGCTTTAGGGTCAAGTTTGTTGGTGTGATGGAGATGAACGTATGATGTGCAGCTAAACACCCGTAGAGGCAGAGTGTTTACAAGATATGGAAGGTTATAGTATTGGTGGAGAAGTTGAAGGGGTGTTTTGTAAGACAGTGGTCGGCTTGGCATTCTGTTAATGAGGAAGGTGGCAGTAAGGACAGCATCATCCCAATGATATTTAGAAACATTACCACTAAACATAAGGGCTCTTGCAGTCTCAAGAATATGACGATTCTTTCGTTCTGCAATACCATTTTGCTGAGGTGTATTGGGACAAGTACTTTTGTGGATAATACCATTTTCGGTTAAAAAAGTAGATAGGGCCTGATTGAAATATTCAGTCCCATTATCTGTGTGCAGAATCTGGATTGGGGTTTGGAATTGGGTTTGGATCATATTGTGGAAGTTAAGGAATGTTTGATACACCTCTGTTTTATCCTTCAACAAGTAGACCCAACTGGCACGTGTATGGTCATCGATGAATGTGATGAACCATTTTGTTTTTGATCGGTTTGGTGTGCGGGATGGTCCCCATAAGTCACTGTGAATTGTGGAAAAAGGTTTTGAGGCTTGGTATGGGATTTTTGGAAATGAAGTACGATGATGCTTAGCTTTTTCACATGAATCACAATGAAAATCAGAGGGAATTTTATTAGAAACAAGGGATGGAAACATCTGAGACATGTAATTTAAATTTGGATGACCTAAACGTTTGTGCCATAATTCCAAATCACTAGTGCTATGGAGAGACACTTTATTACAAGATTTAATCCGAGGACTATTACTTTCATCAAGGTAATAGAGACCATCAAGCTCTTTCGCACTCCCAATCGTCGTTCCCGTCAGCAGATCCTGAAAAATACAGTAGGTAGCAAAGAAGTTAGCTTGACAACGTTCATCATTAGCTAATTTGCTCACGGATAGTAAATTACACTTCAACTTTGGAACATGTAATACGGAGTGAAGGGTAAGTGCAGCTGAGATTTTGATGGAACCAATTCCAATGACAACAGATTCAGAGTCATCAGCAATTCGTACTGTTACTCCCTTGGTGATAGGAGTATATGATGAGAAGAGAGCCTTATTGTCAGTCATATGATCCGAGGCACCTGAGTCAACAATCCAACAATTTCCTGTACATAGTTCTTTTATCACAGCCAAGGCTTGAAAGAAATTACCTCTTTTTACCACTGTGGCAGTAGGCATTGTTGTAGTCTGCATTGTGGCTAGCATTTCCATGATTTTATGCAGCTGATCACTTTGAGATAGATCCTTAGAAGTTTTAGCCACGTAACCTCGTCCTTTCCCTTTCTTCGGCTTCCAGTCAGCAGGTTTACCATGGAGGTTCCAGCAAGTGTCCTTAGTGTGCTCCTGTTTCTTACAATGATCACAGAATGGACGACCTTTAGAACCTTTTTGTTCCGTGGATCGAATAGCAAGTGCTGAGGCTTCAGGAGTAGCAGCGGAATTAGTCGGATTCTGAAGCATTGTTTTGCGTCTATCCTCTTCACTACGCAACAAAGTGTAAACTTCACGTACAGACGGCAAGGGTTCTTGACTAAGAATTCGAGCTCGAACATCATCATAAACCTCATCAAGACCAGCTAGCAACTCATATACCCTTTCTTCTTCTTTTGATTTGCTATCTTCTTTTGCATCAGCCCCACAATGATGAGTTTTGTTTTGTAGGGCATCAAACTCTTGCCAGAGTGCTGATTTTTCAAGATAATAATCATCAAGAGGCATGTGGTTCTGTTTTAGCTGCCACAATTTTTTCTTGACATCAAATATACGGGATCTATTTCCCACAGGACTGTATGTTTCACGCAGAGCTTCCCAAATTTCTCTGGCTGAAGGCAGGTACATAAAACTCTTCTTAATTGAGGATGACATTGCATTGATTAACCAAGAGGATACCAATGCATTTTCAGACTTCCATTTGCGAAATTCCTTGGTTTCCGAGGTTGGAGGCTTTTGTGCTTCACCAGTGATATATTCAAGTTTGTCTCTTCCATCGAGAGCGAGAATCATAGATTGAGACCATTCTCGATAATTGTCACTGGTAAGTTTCTCAGAAACAATAAGGACAACGGAGATGTCATTGGAGCCAGATCTAGGCACAGAGGAAGAGGCATCTGAAACTGTAGACATAATGACGGAGTGGTTTTTCAAATTTCAGAAATACCAATTTGGTCCTTCTAATTTGAAAAATGACAGTTTAGTCCTTCCAATTCAAAGAATGACAGTTTGGTATTTCGAATTTGTAAAATGACAGTTTGGTGTTCAGGTCAATTAAATAATCGAGCAGCAGGTATAAGGGAAATCTGAGATGCTGAGAGGAGAGAGCAAACTCAGAGACGAGAAGCGTGAGCGCACCACCTACGAATCCTGATCGAGGACGAACGGATGAGTGCCGTCGACAGGTTTTCTCGTTCAAATCCCGCTTTCGCTGCTGTGGTGATTGCCAGCGGACAAGATGAAGAACGGTGGACAAGATGAACAGCCGTAGAGAAGGATCAGGATCGCGATGAGCAGCAATACTCGACTCCGGCGAGCAGTGAAGCAGCGATCGTCGGTGGAGTGAGCGAGACTGGGCGTGGTTCTTCTTCGACGGTGAAAGCTGACGGTGAAGACTCCGGAGGACGAGCGTGAGAGAGAGCTGAGGTCCGACGGTGATGATCGTGATCCGTCGGAGGTGAGCGAGTAAGTCTCCTTCGGTGGTATGAGTCTTATCTGAGCACGAACCAGAATTGCAAATAACGCCGATGCTGATTCTGAAAATCAGAGGGCGTGATGGAAAAATCTGGTATGAATTTGAATTCCTATTCTCTCCTATCGCTCTGATACCATGAAGAGAATTAAAGATTGGAATTCATTGTATTTCATTAAGAGAACAAACGATTACATTTATAGGAAGAAACAGATCTGAATTTACCAACCCTGCCTACAATCTCTGACTAAAATGCCTACCATCTCTGACTATCATTCCTATAATTATGGTCCTATAATTACGGGATTCTACACAAATCCAGCTGTAATGACTTCTTCTTCACTAGCTGCTAACAATTTCATTAGTCCGAATTGTTTACTATCTAATTTACCACAGCAACCATTGCCTACAATCCATTTTAAGATGACTCCATCATAGCTACATGACAAGAGCATCTTTTCACTTCTGTTGAGTACAGTTAAAAGAGCTACATTTTTCATGTGGCCAGATAATGATATAGGACTTCTATCTAAATCTGTTGCTGAGTATAAATTAATCATGCCACCAAGGGTGACAGTGAGAAGATGATTATTCTGCCAAAGACAACCAACAAGCATATCCTCCACCCCACCAGATTCAGAACTCGATAAAGTCTTATTTAAACTTCCACTTCCGTCCTCAAGAATATCCCAGATCTTTGCAGATTTATCAGCAGACACAGTAAGCACCCGCAATTGAAGCAGACGACATTGAAGTTTAAGACAGACATAAAAAAATTCTAGTGAAGAAAGGATCAAAACATATTCTGCCTGACAGGAAAAACGAGTAAATCCTCCATACAAAATTACAACAAAAACAATAAAAATAGAGCCTTAATCCTACTAGATGGGGTCAGCTACATGGATCAAACGATGCCATTAAGCTCTGTTAAAAACCAAATCTCGAGATAAATTGTTAACTAAAAGATTTCACTTAATAACCTCATTGAACGTTTTTTTTGTCTTTCTCTACCCTTTTTAACTGGGCTTCAAACAACTTGATCTATCTCCTCATTAGTGCATTCAATGATCTTCTTTATATATGTCCAAACCACTTCAAACGATTTTTTACTATTTTTTCTTGAATAGGAGCCACTCCAAACAAAATTACAATTCAAATAAATGAATTCTTTTGTGATGGTTGTAATTAACTCGATATAGTGAATGTGGTGACTGGTGAAGCTCTTAAAAATGCTTGACAAGCTTGCTCAAGTTTTGATCATACATGCAGGTTATTTTAATTAACTCATTTGTGAATCATATATAAACTCCTATAAATTACTATTCTTTTTGCTTTCAATTTATTTAAGATACATGCAGGCCATTACCTGTTTACTGTCAGGACTCCAACTTACAAAATATATGCTGCCCTTGTGGCCACCCTTTGCAGACAACTCGCCAAGTTTGTCCCCATTCTTCCCATCATATATGATGCCCTTTCTATCAGAACTCACAGTTATGAATTTGGTTCTGTCAGGGGAAAATCTAACACAATTCACAAAATTTGAATGGTCCCTGCAGATCAACAACTTCCATTATCAGTGCACACATTTCTGTCTGTGGAACATATATGTAGTTTATATAAAGTGTATATATATGTAGTTGTAGTTTATATAGGCATGTGATAGGCACGTGTTAGTTAGTCTGATGGTTCTCTCCATCATATTATATAAATAAGTCATCGTGTGTATATCAATAACCACTTGATTAATAAAAGAAATTTTTCTCTCGATATCGGTTCTGTGAGATTCGCTGGCTGGCGCTTATCAGTGAAGGATTTTGCTGCCATTTTCGGGTTGAATCAAGATGAAAACGCAGATGTCGCACGCCTTTGATGCGAACTAAAACTGAAGTTGCTGGCTGTGTGAAACAATTTATTGCTTATGTTAACACACAATATTCTGTTAGTGTTAAGACCATTAGATCAGATAATGGGACGGAATTTACCAATAGTAATTTAAAGTCATATTTACAAGATAAGGGAATAGTGCATCAAACATCTTGTCCATATACTCCTGAGCAAAATGGGGTAGTTGAACGGAAGCATAGAACAATTGTCCAGGTGGCTCGAGGTTTTATTTTACAATCAGGGGTGCCAATTAAATACTGGGGGGAATGTGTCAAAATGGCTACATATATAGTTAATAGACTTCCCTCTCGCATACTAGGATATAAGGCCCCTTATGAAATTGTACATGGAGTTTCCCCTGATATAAGTAATTTAAAGATTTTTGGCTCTCTGGCTTTTGCTACAGATTTAAAAGGTACTGATAAATTGCAGGCAAAGTCTATTCCCTGTGTTTTTCTTGGGTTCCCTGATAATCAGAAAGGTTTCCTGCTGCTTGATTTGAAGAACAAAGTGATATTCACCAGCAGGCATGTAAGTTTCCTTGAAACCAAATTTCCTTTTAAAAATACTGACTTGCTTGGTTCCAATGAGCGTCACAGGGATTTGAAAGACATGTTTTGGTTCGAGAATGAGGGACACCAGCATGCAGATCCTTTAAACCAGAGCATAGGCACTCAGCAATACACACTTGCAGACAGGGAAGCCATGACCGAACCAACATCTAACCTGCAGCCAATCTCCTCCATTAATGCTGAAGGTATTAATGATGAAGGGGCCAGACGAACAACTAGGGAAAGGCACCCTCCAATATGGGCACAGGATTATGTTTGCTCTTTAGTCACATCAAAACCAGAAACTCGGTGTCTCTATAGCATTCACAACTACCTCTCTTACAGTAATGTTTCTCCAACTCATATGTGTTTCTTAACTGCTTTAGATTCTGTGCATGAGCCTGAGTGTTATGGAGAGGCTGTAAAGGATCATAGGTGGATAGAGGCCATGAACAATGAATTTCAGGCTTTAGAACGCAATAATACATGGACTTTGGTACCTTTACCCCAAGGTAAGAGAGCCATAGGGTGTAAATGGGTATACAAGGTTAAATTTCAATCAGATGGTAGCATAGACAAATTTAAAGCTAGGTTGGTTGCAAAAGGATATAATCAAAGAGAAGGGATCAATTACCATGAGACCTTCTCTCCTGTTGTTAAAATGCTGACTGTGAGACTTGTTTTGAAATTGGCAGCAATGAATAATTGGGTTTTACATCAAATGGATGTCTGTAATACTTTTTTACAGGGAGATTTAGAAGAAGAGGTATATATGAAAGTTCCCCAAGGTTTTGACACTAAGGGGGAGCACATGGTATGTCGGTTGAATAAGTCCTTATATGGACTCAAACAGGCCTCTAGACAGTGGAATCACAAGCTGTCTGAGGCATTGATTCAGGGAGGATTCAAACAGAGTGAATATGATCACTCCCTCTTTATTAGAAACTGTGATGATGGTGTTGTGTTATTGCTTGCATATGTTGATGATCTATTAATAACCGGGAGTAGTAAGACTGGCATTGAATTTACAAAATCTTTTCTGCATTATTCTTTTCAAATTAAAGACCTTGGGCTTATGAAATATTTTCTTGGTATAGAAGTTGCTCGATCCAATAAAGGAATTCTATTGTGTCAAAGGAAATATGTCTTGGATATTTTGGCAGAAACAGGTTTGAGTGGTTGTCGCCCACTTGGGGTGCCTCTAGTGCAGCATCAGAAATTGACAGCATTCGAAAAGAAAAAAAATAATGCAGACGAGCTGTTGCCCAATCCAGAACAATATAGAGCACTTGTGGGTAAGTTACTTTACCTTACTATGACTAGACCTGATATATCGTTTTGTGTGCAGAGTCTCAGCCAGTTCATGCACATGCCAACAAAGGAGCATATGGCTGCTGCTTTAAATGTTGTACGCTACTTGAAAGGCGAACCAGGACTTGGAGTGTTCTTGAGTGCAGATGGAAACATGGACTTGGAGTGTTATTGCGATTCTGACTGGGCATCTTGTGCCACTACAAGGCGATCGGTTACTGAATATTTATTGAAGTTTGGGGGGTCACTTGTCATGTGGAAAGCAAAGAAACAAGGGACTGTTTCCAAGAGCTCAGCAGAAGCAGAATATCGGGCTATGAGCATGGCAGTCTCTGAGGTTGTCTGGACACTTGGAATGATCCGCGAACTTCATATCAGCCATCAGTATCCAGTGAAGGTATACTGTGACAATATGGCAGCAATACATATTGCCTCCAATCCTGTTTTCCATGAACGGACAAAGCACATCGAAATCGTTTGTCACTTTGTCCGGGAGAAGCTCAAGCGGAAAGTCATTACTCTACACCACGTGAAGTCAGAAAATCAAGAAGCTGACTTACTTACTAAGCCTGTGGGAAAGGATATCCAATTGAAACTGCTGTGCAAGTTAGGTGTTGTAAATATTTTCCAACTCCCAACTTGAGGGGGAGTGTGGAACATATATGTAGTTTATATAAAGTGTATATATATGTAGTTGTAGTTTATATAGGCATGTGATAGGCACGTGTTAGTTAGTCTGATGGTTCTCTCCATCATATTATATAAATAAGTCATCGTGTGTATATCAATAACCACTTGATTAATAAAAGAAATTTCTCTCTCGATATCGGTTCTGTGAGATTCGCTGGCTGGCGCTTATCACTGTCAACATGTGTATAGTTTTTAGAGAACTGAACTAACAGGTTTGAATGATTGGGCCAGGACAAAAACACACTTAGTCATATATGCTAGATCAATTATCATTCAGTGACACTCAGGCTAATCAACGTTACGCTATTTGCTTTACAGTTCAATGATCAATTGAATTTGTAGAACGTTTAGTTTGAATAATGCATTTATATACACATAGCTTTTGATATATGATCAAAATATAGCATTCTCAGAGATTCCGACAATGTATTGTGTGAACAAAAGGATAGATGGACAGTTAGATGCAAACTCTAGGTACAAGAACAAGATCATATGTTCAACGTAGTCAAAACAGCACCTCTTCTTGAACCATTCCAAGATTAAGGTTACACTGTCTCTGTTCCCAACAGAAATGCAACAAGAATTGGGGAGAAACAATGAGAAAGAAAGATTTATCAAACAGATATTCAGGGTCTTATCAATCCTCTACACTTACTTCAACTAAAAACTTAATTGATTGCCAGTTCTTTCAGAACTATTTTCACTTAAAAGATTAAGCTGTTACATGAAGGTTCATTACTTATATTATAATATCTAACACCTGTTGGATATGGAAGTGTGTTTCAAAAGACAAGCTTAATCTCACATTGCATCTGGCAGTCTGTTACGTTGGTTTGATGATTATATTTTAATTAAATCAAAATTTTCATATGTAGCCCCCAATTATTCATTATTAGACATAAATCCAATCATATATAACAATAATAATTACCTGATGGACATGTTGAACTTGAATGGAGGACCATCATAAAAATTTACCAAAAAGTCTTCTCCACATGTGACAATACGAAAAGGCCTTGTTGGTTTGAATGCACAACTTAAAATTCGCCGTGAATGACCATCAAAATCCTTGTCTGCAAAATGTTTGCTTCTATGTTTGCTTGAGAAGAATTTGTACGGAAATGGTAAAAATAATAGTTTTCTCTGTTTAATGAAAGCCATTGCATGCCACATTTTTGTGATGCAACAAGCATACCATTAATTAGTGACGGTATCTGCATTAGTCCCAAAAAAAGAAAAAGAATATTGTGCATAATTTATACCCATTTTGACTTGGTCCATATTGTGCATAATTAGTAAAGGTTATGAAACATCTCTATAGAGAGTATGGTGTATGGTTTTGAACTTCAAACTTGCGTTTTTGGGACTTTGTGTTTTACTTGCAGGCGTTTATCAGGTTCAGTTAGATGCAGAACAACAGAAAGTGACAGTTTCAGGAAGTGTTGATGATGAGACATTGATCAAGAAACTTATGAGAGCTGGTAAATATGCAGAACTTTGGTCACAGAAAACAAACCAGAACCAGAAGCAGAACAACAACAACATGAGCAATAATAACAGCTGTGTGAAGAATAATGAGAAGAACCAGAAAGGCCAAAAGCAGCAGCAAGGACAGGTTAACAACAACAACCAGGAGAAATTTAAGTTCCCTGCTTTTGGTTCTGAAGAAGATGATGAGTTGTACGAAGAAGACTACGATGAAGATGATGATGGGTTAAGGTTCATTAGTGAGAAGGCTAATCAACTGAATTTGATGAAGCAGCAGCAAGCAGCTAGTGCTGCAAAGAATGCAAAGAAAAATGGTGGAGCTATGAATCAAGCTGCTTCTTTCAACAATGGAGGCAAGGCAAACAACAACAACAACAATAATGTCAGTGGTGGTGGCAAGAAAGTAAGCTTTGAGCGAAAATCCATGGCTTCTCTGAAAATAAACAGTAATGCCGATCTGGGTAGTGAAAGTCTCAGTCTTGGAGAACCCAGAAAGGTCACAAATGACATAGGTTCTATGATGAGTCTTGCTGGTTTTAACGGAAATAGTAACAATGCAAACAATTCTGGATTTGGAGGATTTCAAGTTCAGTCCCACAACCATGGATTCCAATTGCAAGGACCCTCTTCTCCAGGAATAATCCCAAATGGTGGTTTTCACACAAATCAGTAATACCCATCACCATCTTCATCTTCTTTTATGATGAACATGAATGGTTTTAGTAATAATAATCATCCATCTTCATTGATGATGAACACGAAGCAGCAACCCCAGATGATGTATCAGAGGGCTCCATTTGTTCCTCCTAGCACTGGATATTACTGGAACAACAGCTACAACTGTAATAATGATTGTAATTACAGTCCTGCCAATGTCAATTACTCTCATCATCAGCCACCTAATTACTCCGGGGAATATCATCATCACTATGCAGCAGATATGTTCAGTGATGACAACACTAACAGCAACTGCTCTGTTATGTAAAAAAATCATAGATTGTGTGGATCAAAAAGTATTGAAAAGTTTTGACCAAAAAAAAAAAAAAAGTATTGAAAAGTTAGAAAAGAAGGCAAAAAAAGCAAGCGAGATCATAGTGTTTGACCTGAAAAGTTGCCTTTTTAGCTTGCTTTTAACCAGCTTGTATGCTTTTGAGTGTAATTTTTTAGGGGGAAAGAGTGTGTGAGAGATGGATGTAGCTGTGAGTTTGTGGATCATATTCTCTGTTTAATGTCGATGTGAATTTGAGATGATGTAGCCTTTATTTCCCCCTTTTTTTTCCTTAAAAAAAAAAAAAAGTCTATATTGCCTGCTTCTTTAAACTTGTCTTTTCAGTGTTGTGTTCTGATTCTTTGAATTTCTAAACAGTGAAGTCTGAAGTACGAGGAAAATTATAAAACGTGACTGAAGAGAAAACGACTTCCAATTCAGTGTTTGTAAGGATTAATGACTCTGATATTTGGTTTTATATTGAAATGTCCTCCCCTGATCCCATTTATTAGAGGAAGAGAAGAATACTTTTATTGTATTTATTGAGCATAGAGAAAATTTTTTTATATGAATATATGATTTTATCTTTTACTTGTGTTGATTTTATTTTTATGGAGCATAGTAGTAATATATATATATATATATATATTGCTCAAAATAGTAGTAATATATATTAAGTAGAAGTAAATTTGAAAATTATTGAATTATAATGCTAAAAAGAAACATGCTAGAAGTAACTGTTATTTCTGAAATAAAGAGGTAAATACTAATAATATGAGGATACAAATGAGATTGAACTTATGACTTACCATTTAGTTACATAGGAACTTACATGCACTAATGGTATAAATAAGACAAGAGGAGTATTAGAATTCAGGGTTGTGTGGACACCGCATGTGAATGCTCTTAGGAAAGAGGCTCTGAGGTAGTTTGGTTTTGCTCTCTCTTGGGAAACACGTCTGTTTTTGGTCCGACATGGTAGATATCCATAACCGGAAATTGCTACCGGATCGGCCATCCGATCTCCCAGCTTGTGGAAGTAACAAGAAGAAGAAAAATACATCTTCTTCACAAGTGGAAGCGGACATTCAAATGACTATCGAGGTTACTCCAGAGGACGTATCAGGGGATGATACCCTCATGGAACAGGGGAACATAGATATCAATATGCAGGATATTTCTGTAAAGAAACACACATCATACAAGGATTCTCTTATGGGGTTTAATGGCATTGAGAATTCGGGGGAATGCTTGGAGGATGAGGCTCTATCGTCTGACATTATGAATAAGGAATGGGAGATGCCTGAGTTAACAGAGGAAGTTCAGAAGCTTATGGAAATTCATCCAGTGGTCCCGGTTATAGCAAAAGAGTATAGTGAATGGTGTAAGCCCTGGAATGGAGCTTTGATCCTTACTGTGCTTGGTAAGAAATTCAACATTTACAATCTAAAGACTCATCTGAGCAGACTATGGAAAACCTCTACTTTTGATATAATTGACTTAGCCAATAATTACTTCATCGTTCGATTTATACAAAAGGAGGGATGAGCACAGCTATATCATACAGTTCTGTATGAGGGACCGTGGGTGATTCAACAACATACAGTGATTGTTCAGCGTTGGTCACCGCATTTTGATCCCTTCAACAATCCTCTAGGATGAGTGGTGACTTGGGTCAGGATTCCCAATATCCCAATGCAATGCTATAATAAGACATTCATAACACGATTGGGAAATAGGATTGGGAGAACTGTTAAAGTAGATCTCCTTACCCCTTCAGAGTTACCATCCGAAGCAGCCAAGGTTGAAAAGGGAAGATATGCATGCATTTGTGTGGAGCTTGATCTACGCAAGTGACTAGTGTCGAGAGTGATTGCTGCAAATTTGGCTTATCAGGTGGAGTATGAGGGATTAAATTTAATCTGCTTTGCTTGTGGACGTTATGGCCACCGGAAAGAGACATGCTCATGGACTTATGTGAATGATGGCCAAAATAACGCCAAAACTCAAAGCATGAATAATCAGAGTAGTTCATAGGCACCGCCGGAAAGGAAAGTACCGAAAGCTGAGGAAAGCTTTGGGTCTTGGATGATAGTGAGCAGATCTCAACGTCCTCAGAATTTAAGGAGCTATCATGCTAAACAGGGGAGTGCTGAGAAGAGCACGGGCATGAAGGGAAATAGGGGGTTGAAGAAAGCAACTACCGAATCGCGGTTTAACGTCCTCGCTGAACTAGCTGAGGAGGAGACGATCGTGGACACAGACCGGCAACGTCAGGCCTGGGTTCAGGTCGGAGGGCTGTCGGCACAGAGTCGGCCGAGCGTGTCATGCGAGGAAGAAGCAATGATGGTAGAGCAGAAGAGCGGTATGGTGTGCTCAGATCCATTGCAGAAGCTATCACAGAAGGAGAAAGAAGAGGCGGGTCCTACAAGGAAGGAAAAAGTCAAACCATCTTGTAAGCAAGATGGTTCAACACGTGGCCCAAGGCAAGTGGAGCTTCCTACTCCTAATGAGGACCGAATAAGGCCAATTGGGCCGCAGAGGGGAGATCATCAAATTGGAGTGGGCCGGAAAAATTCGCCTGGTCTTCATCCCATGGTGGGCCGAAGAGAACATAGAATAGTAGGAGGGAATGTTACTCAGGTGGGCTCAGCTTCTTTAAATTCAAACAATAGGAAGAGTTTAAAAATTAATGGCCTCCTCCTCTCAGAAGGCCTACCACAAACTGCAAGTGAACCTGATGCATGGTTAAAGGCAAAATTTGAGCATAGTAGTGTCAGTGGTATGGATGCATCTACTGTCACATATTTAGAGGATGATATTGGGGATGACTTCATGCAGGCTGCACAGCAAAATGGGGTTTTTGACAACGGGGGAGCTTCAGGAGGCAAAGCTTTAGGATCACTTATAGCTTCATGGAACTTTAGGGGTGCTGGAAATAGGATTTTTCCAAGCACTGTAAAGCATGTGGTTCAAAAGTATAATATTGATATTTTGTGTTTAATTGAAACTAGAGTCAGTGGTACTAGGGCGGATAGTGTTACGCGCAAGCTTGGATTTAGTAATTGCATTCGTTTGGAAGCCTCTGGTTTTGCGGGGGGTATTTGGATTTTGTGGGATGATAGGAACACTTCTGTGAATTATATATGTTCTAGTACCCAATTTATCCACTACATCCTTGAGGATAAAAGGAATAATGATTCTTTTGTGGCCACTTTTGTGTATGGGGAGCTGATTGGTAATAGAAGAGTGGCTTTATTGAAATCTCTTGAGCATATTGCTTTAAATATGGTGGATCCTTGGATGGTGATTGGGGATTTTAACTCGTTTCTAGAGCCTACGGATAAATTAGGAGGCGCTGAACCATCTGTTCGGGCCATGGAACAATTTTCAGAATGTGTTAGGGCCACTCAACTTATGGAAATCCCTTATGTGGGGGAGCAGTTTACATGGGAAAAGAGTGTAGTGAAAGAGAGACTTGACTGGGGGTTTTGTAATCCTTTGTGGGAGATGAGGCGTCCACAAAGTAAAATCTTTCACTGCCTACGGTTTAAATCTGACCATCGCCTTTTGGTGGTATCTGATGAGCCTACTCAACATATTCGTAGGAGAAACTATCCTTTCAAATACCATCCTGCATGGACCTTAGAGAAGACTTTCCCTGCCCTAGTTACTAAGTCCTAGGAGAATGAGGATTGGTGCGGTGGAGTAACTAAATTTGTTAAAGAGGCTACAACCTGGAAGTCTGAAGTGATTGGCAGTATTCCTAAGAAGAGACAAAACATTATTAGACGGCTGGAGGGCATTGATAGAGCTCAAGCTTATAACACCTCTAATGGTTTGTATAAATTGGAGAGAGCTCTCTGGCAGGAATACAGTAAACTAAGTGCACAAGAAGAATTAATCTGGTACCAGCAATCTAGGAGTAAATGGCTGGCTTGGGGAGATAAAAATACTAGGTTTTTCCACGCTTCTACAGTTATCCAGCGGAAAAGAAATCAAATTCAAGCTCTACAAGAAAACGATGGTAATTGGGTTACCGAGCAAGAGGACCTTAGGATCATGGTTGATAGATTCTTCCAAGACTTGTATACCAAGGATAATTTCCTTATGGCTTCCGCGGATTGGCCTATGGATTTTCCTCCTTTGACAAGGTAGGATGATACTCTTATCCATAAGGATGTTGAGGAGTTTGAGATTAAGAATGCGGCTTTCACAATTGGTGCTTTCAAAGTACCAGGTCCTGATGGACTGAATGCCCATTTATTTCAATCTCAATGGGATCGGGTTGGTTCAAAGGTGTGTGATAATGTGAAAGATATTTGGCAAAACCCTACATTGGTAAAGGACATTAATCATATTAACATTGTGCTTATCCCAAAAATTGATAGTCCCCAGACAGTGCGTGATTTTCGGCCTATATCCCTGTGCAATGTAGTATTCAAAATAATCACAAAGATTATCACTGCCCGTTTGAAGAAAGCCATGAACTACCTGATTAACTCCCAACATTGTAGCTTTATTGAAGGAAGACATAGCTCAGATAATGTTATCATAGCATAAGAGGTCATCCATACAATGCGCAAGAGGAATAGGAAGAAAGGGTATGTGGTTGTGAAGGTCGATATGGAAAAAGCGTATGACCGACTTGATTGGGAGTTCTTGCGATCGACCCTTATTGGCCTCAGAATACGAGGTAATATTCTTACTCTCATCATGAAATGCATCTCGATGGTGTCTATGAAGGTACTTTGGAATGGGGTGGAGTCATCCTCTTTCTCACTGTCTTAGGGCCTTCGACAAGGAGATCCGCTCAGTCCCTATTTGTTTGTCCTATGTATGGAAAGGTTGGGACACCAAATACAGAGAGAAGTGAACTCAGGTCATTGGACGGGATTCAAATTCGGGCGAAATTCCCCTATTTTATCCCATTTGTTCTTTGCCGATGATTTACTTCTTTTTGGAGAAGCATCTACACATCAGATTACAGTAATAAAGGAAGTCATGAAAGTTTTCTGTGGGGTTTCAGGGCATCGGGTCAATCTGGATAAATCCAAAGCGTTCTTCTCTAGGAACGTGAACTTCTCTCGGGCAGTTTAGCTTAGTGATGAATTGGGGATTGGTATGACCGGGGATTTGGGGAAGTATCTGGGAGTGCCCCTGCTCCATGGACGGGCTACAAAGCTCATTTATTTCCCTATCATCCAGAGAGTCAGAAAGAGGTTGGCGGGTTGGAAGACTAGATTTCTTAATATGGCAGGTCGATCGGTCCTTATTAAGGCAGTCCTTTCGGCTTTACCTGCTTATCAAATGCAAACTACCTTACTCCCTAAGAGTGTCCTACAAGAGCTAGAAAAGATCAGTCGGTCTTTTCTATGGAACCAGGGCCAAGAGGGTAAGAAGATGCACCTCATTGCATGGAAACAAATTAAGCAAGGCAAGGATAAGGGAGGCCTGGGGATCAAGGATCTTTATATCCAGAATGTGGCCTTTATGATGAAACTTTGTTGGGGGTTATTGACAAAACCGGACGCCCTCTGGGTCAAGTGTCTCAAGGCAAAATATGGGTGTACGGATGGGATATATCCTATGGTGTATACCAGACAAAATTCTTCCATAGTGTGGTGTGGTATCTCCACGGTGTGGGGGCAATTCTATGCCGGAGTGGGAAGGAAACTAAATGATGGCCGGTCTAACAATGTTTGGTGGGACCTGTGGACCCCAATCGAAGTTCCTCTTATTCATTTAGTTGACCAGAATATGCATGAAATAGACCCAGGAGCCAAAGTTCGAGACTTCGTGTTACCAGATGGCAGTTGGAACATCAGAAAGTGGAGACAATTTCTTCCACAGTGGGTGATTGATATCATTTCCCAGATTACCCCACCGGGGGGCATGTACCTGACAGTTTCTACTGGCGAATAGCCTCAGATGGGAGTTTTATTGTTTATGCTGCTTATACATTTATTTCCATGCACCGAGAACTGAAAGTGCAGTTCCAGTGGCAGAAGGTGTGGAAACTCCCTGTTTCGGAAAAAGTAAAGTTTTTTCTTTGGCAAATGATTCAGGAGCGTCTTCCAACAAACTACCTCAGAGCTAGGCGAGGGATAGCCCAGAGTAAGGAGTGTCCTTTTCAATGTCAGAGAGTGGAAGATACATTATATATCCTTCACGATTGTGAGCTCTCCAGAGAAGTGTGGTTATATTTTGTTCTCCCTAATTTTCGTTTTCGCTTTTTTCAATCTAATTTGCAGGGTTGGCTTAGGATGAATACTGCTCGTAATATGGGTTTTGGACAATTCAGGAGGTGGCATTGGTTCAAGATTTTCAGTCTCATTTGCTAGCTCTTATGGAAGAATAGATGTAAGGGAGTGATGGAAGGAAATCGCTTACAAGCTCAGGATGTTGTACAACAGGTGATCTTCTCCTTACTGGACAGTAATCTGTTAGATACTTGCACCAATAGATTGTTTCAGATGGACCGAGATACGAATCCATGTTGGCACCCACCGCAGGCTGGGTACGTTCGTTTGGATACAGATGCTTCAGTTGATGTAGCAGGATGGGCGTCGTGTGGCGGGGTGATTCGAGACTAGCAAGGCAACTGGGTACTGGGTTTCCAACGCCAGTTAGGTGCTGTTCCAATCACAGGAGCAAAACTATCCGGGATAATGACTGGATTGAACCTCTATAAATAGTTCGGACTTCAGTAGGTGCAGGCATACACGGATTCGTTAGAGGCTTATCAGTTGATCTTTCGGGATAGTGGAAGTCATTCTTATCATCCTTTTAAGGAGGAGATTCAGGGAGTTCGGGAATTACTCTTTTCGAAGGGGAAGGTTCAGCTGCATTATGCTGCACGAGAGGTAATTAGATGTGCAGATTTTTTGGTCAGGGATACACATAACATTGTAGGTGGACTAGTAGTGTTGCCATTGGTGCATCCAGGGTGTACGGGGTACTTGCGGGATGATATGGTTGAATAGGTAACCATGTCATCTTGCTATTTAGTTTATTCCAAGCTCTAGTCTTGGCCTCTTTGTATTAAAAAAAAAAGAATTCAGGGTTGTGTTCTGTTGCCTTATGAGTTTTGATGAATTAAAGTAAAAAGATGAGCTACTATTATTTATAAGAATTAAGGTATTAATATGCAGATTATGGAATTTTTTTTATTTTCTGGGAATTCACAAAGACATTGCAGACAAAGTGACAGAAGTTCACTGTTTTATGTGAACAGGCTTTGCCGCTTTTGGAACAGTTGAGTTGACAATGTGCATAGCGTTTGAATTTTTTTGTGCAGTGATGCACGTTAAGTGAATATGCACGCGCATGTTTGGAAGTACTCCCACTCCTCTTATTCCACCCAGTATCTATTTATAAATCGCATTTGGGCCATTAGATGTGCGCCTCTCCGCTATTCCCTTTATACAGGGTCTTTCTAAATATAATTTTTATGACTTTTAAAGTCATTAGATTTTATATAAAATCAATGATATTTTGATATTTTATGGATAAAAATGAACATATTTTCAATTTTTTATGATTTTTAAAGATTTTTTTTTTTTAAAAAAAGTACTTAAAGTAGAAAAAATATACCATTTTTCTGAAATATTTTCAAAAAATCATTAAAAAATTAAAAACATGTCTATTTTTTACCCATAAAATATCAAAATATTACTCATTTTATGTAGAATCTAATTATTCAAAAAGCCATAAAAAATATATTTGAAAAGACCCCTAAAATAAGGAGGCAGCAGGGGCGCACATCTGAGGCCCCAAATCCTTATAAGTCACTTGTATTCAAAAAATTTTATTTAAAATACAAATAACTTAGAAGATATATAAATAGTTTCTATCTTATCCAAATAAAAAAAAAGAGTAAAAGTAGAAATACTAATAGTTTGATTTTTATAATGTTGGCTAAGTTCTAATGGATTTTTAAATTTTGACTCAATAGAAATTAGTCCTTATAATTATCTTAGTTGTAACTTGGCTTCTAAATTTTAACTTATTGAAACTTAGTTCATATGGTTTTCAACTATTTAAAAGCTTAGCCCTACACTTTATGAAATATATAGTTTTCTTACAAAAAAATATAGAGATTAATATTTTAAATGTTAAATTACATGAACTAAGTTGTATCAAGTTAAAATTTAAAGAATTACAATTGAGTTAAAATTATAGAAATTGAATTGTATCGGGTTAAAATTTAGGTATCAACTTAGTTAAAATTGTAAAGACAAAAAGACTAAATTCTTCCTATTAAAATTAAAGACAATTAGTTGAATCATTAATATTATTAAGTTTTTTTATTTCAATACATGATTTTAAAAAACACTTTCTTTCTCATATATCACCTTTTTATCTGCTCATCAAAATTTATGGAAAAGTTAAAATTGAAAAAAGAAGTTGACAATTTATTTTATGCAAAATAACTTACTAAAAGAAGCATTAATTTCTTTTAAAATATGACTTATATAGGAGATAAGGGGATATGTTATAAGCAACCCACGCATTACATTAGGACCACATTCCAGCTTGGTGAGGTATAGGGCTTGTTTGGTATGAGGGAAGGGGAGGGAAAGTAGGTGGAAGAAAAATTTTTTTGAATTGAATTTAAAAAAATTAGAAAAGTGGGATTAAAAGTTTTTAATTAATTTTTTTTACTCTTTTATATTATATATTATATTTATTAAAATTTTATTATCCCACTTCTTCAATATTTTAAAATTCAATTCATAAAATTTTTCCCTCCCCTCCTTTCCCCTTCAAATCCCTCACACCAAACAGACCCAGAATGTTTACAAGCTTTCTAATTATGTACGTTTTTTTTATAATAAGACATATTTATTAAAAACAATTCTAATTATGTACTTATGATGGTTAACTTGACTATATGGTATAATATTAATTATATTTATCACACAAGCACATGGCCTTATGATCCAATGAACATATTATCTTTTAAATTTAAAACAAAAAATTTAATAGTATTATTTTTCTCCTCCATATATACATAAACAAATATTTAATATTTTTTTTATCTATAACTGTTTTTAGTTTATTTTTACAATCAAAGGATAAAAAAGTAATTTTGTTTCAAATGACTTAAAAAGATAATGAAAAGTATGGCACATTTAATTATTGATATGAGGATCAGTTTAAAGGAATGACTTCTTTAAAAAAAAACAGTTATTTTTGAGTGAGACTTCCCTGAATTCAAATATGGGGTATAGATGTACGTGTATTTGTGTGTTCGCGCGCGCGCGTGTTTATTTGCAGTTTTTTATGTCTTTTAGAATAGAAGCCATCTCTGGTGTGAAGAATTTGAAATAGACAACGGCTATAACGGTTGCTTTATGGCCCTATGTTGGGGTGTTGTCTTGTGAGATGGAGTCATATTTTCTTTTATTTTTTTTTTGGGAGATTATTCAGAGTTTAAAATTTGAGAAACAATTGTTTATACCAACTTTAATGTTTTAGTTACTATTATTTTGACTTAGTTTAATTCAGCCTCTATATTTTTCATTTAGTTATAACTTAGTATCTGAACTGATTTATTAGAACTCAATTTCTATAGTTTTAATCATTTCATAATTTAGGTACTAGTATACATGTTTTTATTTTTTAAAATATAGGAACTAAATTATAAAATGATTAAAATTATAAGGGTCGAGTTGCAGCGAGTCAAAATTTTAGAATTGAGTTACAACCAAACAAAAATTATAAGAATTGAATTATATTGAGTGAAAGTTGTAATATCCCGAATTTTGGGATTAGAGGCTTGGGAATAAGCCTAAATTAAGCGGACTGCTAAGCCCCAGTTTAGTAGATGTCCCAAATCTATTCTCTAATGTTTCTTATATCTTTGGGTATTAAGAAAGTAAAATGTGAATTTTGGAGAATATAATTACAATTTTGGTGAAATCGCTTATGAGGTAGTGAGCTTGTCATGTGATTTTGAATGATCAAATGATGATAAAAAATTATGAAATTTTACAGGATGAAATCAGACATCCTAAGCTTTAATTTGATAGGTCATATGAATCAATTAGAGCTACATACAAAAAGATATGAATTTTTGAAGTCAGCACAGAAAAACTGTGAAATTTCTGGAACAATATGCAAAGATTGAAATTCTGGGAATTTTGTGATTCTAGAAAGCAAAATTCTATATTTTTCCTTGAAACTAGACTCAATAAGGGTTCTATAGGCTTTGGAATCACCTCATTTCGATTTTTCTAGAATTAGTTATGATTTTCAAAGTTAGGGCAGAAATCTGCCAGAATTTTGTAAAAATCCGAAAATTGAGAAATTATCAAATAAATGAAATAGGATATTAGATATTAAAATAAAAAGTCATCATCTTCCTCCCAAGCTCATTTCTGACGTTCTGCACAGCTGCATATAGAGAGAGAAGGTGTGGAATTGTAGAGAGAGAAAGGAGAAGAAAACTCTCAAGGTAAGCTGATTCCTCCGACGATTTAGCTTCTAACTCGTATAACTCTACTCTTAAGCTACTCTTCTTGGTTTTTCACAAATTTTGCAGCTCAAATATGTGTTGAGGGTTAGGGTTTTGCAGCCATTATTGGAAAAGGCAAAAGGAAGTAAAAGGTAACTTCCAAACTTTCGTATATTGCTTATTCTGGCTGTTGTGGGCAATTTAATCGGTGAAATTTCGCCGGATTGCCATTGGTTTTAAAGTTTGGAAATTGAGTTGCCTAGGGGTTATGCTGCCCAAATTGGCTCTTAATGTTAGTTGTAACCTAATGTAATGGTTAATAAAGTAGTTAGGAGTAGAAATGAACGTGTTTACGGAGCCAAAACCGAAAAACCCCGATTTTCCCTGGAAAACCCATATATTTCGGTTTGGGCTATAAATGGGTCTTAGAGTTGGATTTTCAATGATTTGATGATTCCATTGAGTTCAGGAGGGAAAATTAGGTGGGGTTACAGTTGGGCACTTTTTCGGAAAAGGCCGAGAAAGCATAATTACGAAAATGCCCCTAAAACACTGAAATATGGGCTGCCAAGGGCAATTTTGTCTTTTGGCAGTGAATTTGGTAATTCCGAGTCCAGAAATGAATTCCTTGGGCGAAAATATGTCAGGATAGCTCAAGTTAGAATTTCGAGAAAATTACAGCCGGACCGGGTAAGATGGGGCCGGGTCCCCGGGGGTATTTTAGTAATTTTTCAAGATAAACTCATATAACCCCCAGAAACACTATGGAAGTGTCCAAACAGTACATTTGACATTGTAGGATCGAATATGGAGCCCCGAGCTATTTGCACGTAGATCGAGGCACGCGTTTCGAGACGGAAAAAGGTTAAGGTAGGGGACTTACCTTACTTGCTTGCATTTGATATCTTTGCTTGTGTGATGATGTATGTGATTGCTTTACTTGATTGTGTAGAGCATATTTGAATAAATGAAGCTCTGTTTCTGTTTTCGCTGTGGCCATAGTCTTGTTGTATGAAACATTGAGCATGCAGAAATGTCATTATGGGGCATACATCTAGATAAAGCTAACATGTCATACACATAGCATCAATCATGCATGCATTATGGTATCTGTTTCCTACTGAGATTCTCTTGAATCTCACCCTCCCCTACCAACAATTTAGACAGGAGACGACAGAAGATATGCAAACAACAATGCAGAGTACCGTACGAGGGGATTACAGTAGTGGAACGAAGACGGGAAGAAGTCTCCGTTTCACTAGAATGAGTTTAGACACCCAAGTAGCCCTGTGTGGCTACATTGATAGTAATGATCATGTATGAACTCCTATGGGGAATTTATGTAATCATGCACTTATTATCAGTATATTCTTGTTATTCCTGTGTTGCCCACCGAACCGCATATCGTTTTCCGCAAGTACTCTGGTAAATGTGAAATTAAAGTAAGGGCGTGACAAAAATGCGGTAACTAAGTTGGTAACTAAGTTATGATTGAATGAAAACTATAGGTTGAAAAGATTAATTTTTCTAATATTATTTTAAAGAAATAATTGTATATGAATATTAATGAAGAGTGGAGCAGGTAAATAAGAAAAAGGGAAAATGACACGTAAGTCTTAAGGACCGAAGATAATTACAATGAAGTCTCACAATAATAAAAAATAACTCAACATATTGTAAAAACAGCTTAATGAGTTTTTATTTCTTATTTTTGAGATTTTATTGTAATTAACTTCAATCCTTAGGACCTACACGTTCTTTTCCCTAAGAAAAATGCCAATAATGGGAGAGTTTCTATGAGAAATATAAAGATATGAATAAAATAATTTAAATAATTTAATTACGACTCAATTTAAAACTCCAACACACACAGTTTCTCTCTGTCCCAATAACAATAATGGCATCAAAAGAATACACCTTTTCTTCTCATAGTGGCACGGTTCATCATCATGAGCCCTACGCCATTTTCATTGATTTAGCTTGCACATTCAAACTTTTCCTTCTTGATATACATATATTTATAATTTACTTTTAATTTTAAAAAATTTAATTTGGACTTAGCACCATGGCATTCCCTTATTTCATATTTGATGCGATTTTCATTTATACTTATTCGTACTTGTGTATACACACTAATAGAATATTATGTTAAGTTGTAACTTTGTGATATAAGTTTTTTAGTAGGAATTGTTTGTATTCAGAAATTTTTTAAGTTCAATCTTGGCCCTGAAAATGTTAAAAAAGAATCAAATGTTTTGCAATCAATATTAGCTTTATTTTTTTTAACTATTTGGAGGATTTTAGAATTGGGGTGATTTTTATATATACTAAAAAGTAGAAAATTACCAAACTTGATTTCTGAATTATATTAATAATTATTTAAGACAATTTTATGGAAATAAATCTTAATTTGATAGGCTCATAGAAGTTGATTCTTTCAAAAAATCAAATAAATGAATTTAAACATACAAATTAAAAGATTCAACAGGAATAGATAACCTTTTATCTGTTAAATAAGTCCAAAAACAAAAATATTTAATGTTCTTATCCTAACAATGGATCCAGGAAAAAAAAATGGTCTCTTGCCTTTATATGAGGCTGCTTTTAGCATTTTACTACCTTGGTTGACAGAATATTTCGCATATAAATCACGTAATCAACCCACCCACCAAATACGTGGAGGATTCATTAATACTCCAATAAATTTTTCTGTTACAAAAAGCATATAGCTAAATAAAATACGGAAAATCATCGATAACATTATACTTCCTCAAGGTTTCGGAACTCTAAACCCAATATAGCTTTTTTAACTGTCTATTCATGTTTTACAACTTCATTGCATCTATCTTCATAAATTAACAAGTTGAATGAGACTTCTTGAGCCAGTTCAAACGATTGAAACGCCGCGGGGGGGGGGGGGGGGGGGGGGGGGGGGGGGGGGGGCCACAAATCCTATTTTCCCCTCACTTTTCTCTCCATCCAAATATGAAGTTTCCAACTGCCCTGAAACAAGCTAGAGTTCTAGGCGAATCCTGTAACAGCAAACCAGGGAAAATGCAAATGGCTTCTCTTATTCCTCTCATTCCCTCCTTATGCTTAGTTCTTGAATCATTTAGGTCAAACTTCAATGTTTTTAGAATTACTAGCCAGGTAATAGAACCCGGACCGGGCCAGGTGATCCAGACCAGAAATCGGCCAGTAGACCAGTCCGGTTTGGTGAACTGGTCCAGTCTGGAATTTTTTTTTTTTTAAAAATCGATGTTTTTAAAATTTTTTTCTTTAGAATTTATATTAATAAGCCTAAAATCTTCAATTTCTCACCGGTTTGATCCCGATTTAGCTCTGATTTGACTCCGGTTTGACCCACTGTCTTTTGACCCAGTATCTTAACCAGTTCACTGACCGGTCCAGGTTTAATTACCTTGCTTACTAGTAATAATTTAATGTAATTATGTGGGATCCATCCGATTGAGACCCACCACACTCTCAAGTTAAAATTTGTCCATATTCCTTTTTTGGTCTCATGAGAGTCACGAGAGGGTCCAAATCCATAAATGAATGTCAGGGCAATAAGCATTAGAGTCGAGGCCAGTTTGTTCTACGGCCAAAACGAACTGATAAGATTTTAACAAACCCAGGGACTTAATTATGTCAGAATTTATGGTTTGAATTTTCAAGTTGCCAAAGTGCCACTTTCTTCCTTGTATATGATTCAAAGTTTGAGTTTAATATTGTTTCGACGTTTATAATAAATTTTTTTATTTTTTACCAGTTCAACAGTTTAATCAAAGACCCAGTAATAAGACCATTGAACAGAAGGTTTAAGACCTACGCTGAGTCATTAGCTGATCTATTTCTGATAAATATGCTTAACAGTCAATAAATATGCAAAGAATCGTTCAAAATAAAATCCAAGTCCCTCTCTAATATTATTAAGCAAATTTTTTATTGTATTTTCTATAATCTCTTCTCCTTTGCATTGATCTGCAGGGTGCATCATCTTAGTGTGTAAGTCAATATTGACACGTTCTTTTGACGTCCATTGCTTTTCACTCTATTCATTCTACCCCATGAAAACATTGCCATCTTCTATGGCAATAACTAGGGGTTGCCTTTAAAGGACAATAGAATGATGGTTGAATCCTAAGATATGTCTATAAAGACACAGCACGAGTACAGTGCAACCTCTAATCTTTTTCCCACTAACAGGGCAGACCATTGAAGATTGAACATCAAAACGTAAGACAGAAAAACTACATAATTCTTACCGAAAACTGAAGTATGTGTTTGTAAGGTAGGATACTAGTAGCTGTTCTGAAGCCAATTTCCAAACACGAATGCAGCCATCTTCTCCAGAGCTGACCTCGCTATCGTTATCAATAAAAGCCAACCCATAGACTCCACCTAAATGAGCTCCTTTTATGGTTCTGCGGCTTGATGCTGGATTTCCAATTTCATATATGATGACACATGTGTCCAGTGACCCCGTAGCTATGAGGGTGTTATCAGGTGACCAAGCTAAGCAGTTAATACGTGCAGTGTGAAATAACATGTTATTAAGCTTCACCTGCAGGAGATAACTTTTCAAGTCAAATGGCAGCTCAAGGAAAGGACTGATCTCTCTGTCAATCTAACCACTTCATAACATAACCCACTCTTTATAAGGATAATGTTTATACTCAACTATTTTTTTCAGGTGACTTTATCATATATGTACTCTAAATTTGAAAATTTAACTTTACCATATTTCTCACTTCTTCCTATCCTTAATGCATGACCTAATTATTAGGGAGTTGGTTTTTGTCCATAATATAAAACTTATTTTACATTTTTATCCATTTTTTTCCAAATTACCCTGTTGATATTTCCTCAAGTAGGGGAGGGAGAAAGGGAATTAAGGAAGATGATTAAGGTGTTTTTGTAAAAACATGCTCTTTTTGGTCCTTAATATAAGACATATTTACCTAATTTTATTAGATTAAGGAAGTTAGTTTAGTTAGTTAATATGACATGTATTTTCTAAAACACCTTAGCCATCTTCCTTAATCCCCTCATTCTCTTCCTCCTTTGATTATTTTTAAGTTAGTATCAATAAGGGTAAATTAGGAAAAGATTGACAAATATGAAAACTATGTCTTATGTTTAGGACTAAGATTAACTCTTCAAATTTGTCTTATATTAAGGACCGGAGGAGTATCATATTAACTAACATCCTTAATCAACTCAAATTAGTTAATTAGGTCTTATATTAAGGACCAAATGAGTTTTGCAAAAAGAAAACGTGGTATAATAAGAAAATCCAAGCATCCAACCTAGAATGCTTAAGTGTGCGTTTGGAATGGCTTATTTTTGTCCAAAACGTGCATATAATTCGTGATTCACGGTATACGAAGTAAGTATGTGAGATGAGTTTTTTCTCGGCTTGCGTAATAAGTACGTTTTGACTGTTCAAAACGCTATCACAAACACCCCCTAAAATACATGTAACTAATGTTTGGCGCTCAAATTACCTCTTTAGAGTCACGGTTCCAAACAACAGCTTCACGATTCAAGTCAGCTGAAGCAAAAATGGCAACATCTGGAGAATATATTATCACACTGATAGCACCTCGGTGTTTTTCAAGGACTTCCTCTTCTGTAATATTTCCTGAGACAGAATATACGTGCAACTTACCATCTTGTCCACCTACAATTGCTTCACTTCCATCAGGTGGAATTGCAGATGCAGTCACAGTGGAGTCCAGGTTATGAGTGGCCACAATTTCTGAACCGTTAAGCAAAACAATCCCAGCTTCAATTGCTACCAAAGCAACTTTAGGAGAATCAAGGGCATGGCTCAAGTCTTTTGGCTGACTGCCAACATCAATTTGCTCAGGAGCTCCGAAATTAGCCTCTTGCAGAGGAACCCTCCATACCTTCATTTCAAAATTCGCACATTCAAATACTTTAAAATTAAAGGAAACTATTATTTAGAACTTGAAACAAAACCAAGCTCCTTTTTTCTGATACAGACAAAGAAGCAAGAGGCACATCTATAATGGCCATTGATATGCTAAATGGTTTTGGAAGCCCAAATTATAAATCATAAATATCTTCATCTTTCTCAGTTACCTACATACCTTGTTGTCAAATCCATCTGTAACATTTGACCAAAAAAAAAAAAAAAATCCAGCTGTAATGACTTCTTATTCACCAGCTGCTAACAAATTAATTAATCTGAATTGTTTACTATCTAATTTACCACAGCAACCATTGCCTACGATCCATTTTAAGATGACTCCATCATAGCTACATGACAAGAGCATCTTTTCGCTTCTGTTGAGTACAGTTAAAACAGCTACATTTTTCACGTGGCCATATAATGATATAGGAGTTTTATCTAAATCTGTTGCTGGGTATAAATTAATCATGTCACCAAGGGTGACAGTGAGAAGATGATTATTCTACCAAAGACAACCAACAAGCATATCCTCCACCCCACCAGATTCAGAACTCGATAAAGTCTTATTTAAACTTCCACTTCCGTCCTCAAGAATGTCCCAGATCTTTGCAGATTTATCAGCAGACACAGTAAGCACCTGCAGTTGATGCAGATGAGATTGAAGTTTAAGACAAACATAAAAAAGTTCTAGTGAAGAAAGAATCAAAACATATTCTGCCTGGCAGGAAAAACGAGTAATTCCTCCATACAAAATTACAACAACAACAACAATGAAGCCTTAATCCCATTAGGTGTGGTTGGCTACATGTATCAAACAACGCCATTAAGCTCTTCAAAAATCAAATCTCGGAATAAATTGTTAACTAAGAGATCTCACTCAATAACTTCATTGAACGTTCTCTTCGGTCTTCTTCTACCCCTTTTAATTGGGCTTCAAACAACTTGATCTACCCCCTCACTAGCGTATCCAATGGCCTTCTCTGTACATGCCCAAATCACCTCGGACGATTTTCCACCATTTTATCTTGAATAGGAGCCATTCCATACAAAATTACAATTAAAATAAATGAATTCTTTTGTGATGGCTGTAATTAACTAGGTATAGTGAATGTGGTGACTGGTGAAGCTCTTAAAAATGCTTGACAAGCTTGCTTAAGTTTTGATCATACATGCAAGTTATTTTAATTAACTCATTTGCGAATATATATATATAAGCTCCTATAAATTACTATTCTTTTTGCATTCAATTTATTTAAGATACATGCAGGCTATTACCTGTTTACTGTCAGGACTCCAACTTACAGCATATATGCTGTCCTTGTGGCCACCCTCTGCAGACAACTCGCCAAGCTTGTCCCCACTCTTCCCATCATATATGATGCCCTTTCTATCAGAACTCAGTTATGGATTTGGTTCCATCAGGGGAAAATCTAACACAATTCAAAAAATTTGAATGGTCCCTACAGATCAACAACACCTCCCTTTATCAGGGCACACATTTTTGTCAACATGTGTACAACTCTGGTCCTATTTATAAGTCCTTTTTTAACAAAAAATTTGGTCCAATTTATAAGTCTAGTTTCAGTGTGATAAATGAGATTGTGACAATTTTGTCTCTATTTATTGTACCAATGAAGAAATAATTTAAAGATAGATAGAAAAGAAATAGTTGAAAAGTATGCATTCATAAATGAAAGCATAGTTGAAAATTTATCCTATGATCATTGAGTTAACTCTTTCTCCTGTGAGATTTAATTAAAAGGGACTTATAAATAGGATAAGAGCGGTATAGTTTTTACAGAAACAGGACTGACAGGTTTGAATGATTCAGTTAGGGGGAAAAAAAATACTTGAGTCATATATTCTAGATCAATTATCATTCAGTGACATTCAGGCTAATCAACATTAAGCCGTTTACTTTACAGTTCAACGATCAATTGAATTTGTAGACCGTTTAGTTTGACTGATGCATTTATATCCACATATAGCTTCTGATATATGGTCGAAACATAGCATTCTCAGAGATTCTGACAATGTATTGTGTGAACAAAAGGATAGATGGACAATTAGATGCAAACTCTAGGTACAAGAACAAGATCATTTGTTCAACGTAATAAAAAAAGCACCTCTTCTTGAATCATTCCAAGATGAAGGTTACACTGTCTCTGTTCCCAACAGAAATGCAACAACAAGAATTGGGGAGAAACAATGGGAAGGAAAGATTTATCAAACAGAAATTCAGGGTCTTATCAATCCTCTCCACTTACTTCAACAAAAACTTAATTGATTGTCAGTTCTTTCAGAACTATTTTCAGTTAAAAGATTAAGCTGTTACATGAAGGTTCATTACTTATATTATAATATCTAACACCTGTTGGATATGGAAGCGTGTTTCAAAAGAAAAGCATAATCTCACATTGCATCTGGCAGTCTGTTACTTTGGTTTGACGATTATATTTTAATTAAATCAAAATTTTCATATGTAGCCCCCAATTCATTATTAGACATAAATCCAATCATATATAAAAATAATAATTACCTGATGGACATGTTGAACTTGAATGGAGGACCGTCATAAAAATTTACCAAAGAGTCTTCTCCACATGAGACAATACGAAAAGGCCTTGTTGGTTTAAATGCACAACTTAAAACTCGCCGTGAATGACCATCAAAATCCCAAACATGGCTGCCTAAAACCCACCTAAGCACAAAATACAAGATACAAAATGAAATAGATAAGGTACAGTGGGAAGAAAATGAATGTGTAGTGGAACATGGATTCAATTCTGGACGGGAATGAAGCTTTTAATTACAAGATGGTTCAACCAAATTTTAAAAAGCATAAGAAAAAATGGCCACAACATTAGATCAACTTAGAAATGAAGAGATGCATTCATGCAAACTTTGATGCTTAGCCACAACATTACACCCCGAGCTTTTGCAGTTCCCTTGACGTTTATATTCTATATTGATATTGACCAATATTGGTGTACAAATTTTGCACAAAGAATGCGTAGGGGGGAAAGGAAATTTGAGTACTTAATTCATAATGACCTTTTATGAACTTATGTACTATATGATTAGATACAGACATTAGTATCTTGATCAAATATAAGGGAAAATAAGATTCCGTTTATATTATATATACACTACACACGGACAACAAAAATTATTCTCGGTTATTTCCGCTTAGGTAGTCTCATTTGATTTGATTTGAAGATGCTAACAAATAAACTCTCTTCCTTGATCTAATATCTTTGTAAGTAATTCTTGGTTTGAACTCAAATGTCAAAATTTACAACTAAGAATCGATCTTAGCTCCGAGAGCCATTGGCGTTTATGGCTAAGAATCTAATTACTAAATCAAAAGGTATGGCTTAACAGATAGTAATAGAAATATCAACAGAATAATTGAAAGCACGAAGAACAAAAATAATGATAAACACTTACAAAAAAGCGCGAACAAATGACTTCCCTTTGACATCTCCGCAAGCGACGATCCTCAAACAGTCAGTGGACCACTGAAGGTCATCTATCCGACCTAACAGGACCCAAAATTCATTCTTAAGAACAAAATCGTTATGGGTGCCCCAGATCCGAACAGTGCTGGAAACATCCGCTGAAGCAATCCATTCACATTTGGGAGAGTACCGAGACACCGTGGCAGGGTAGCCATGCTTGCCATAAACGGAAACCTGAAGCGGGTTCTCTAGGTTACGGATTATGCCCCGACCACGTTCGGTGGAAGGCGGACAAGTACATGTCTCTGAGAGTTTCGCCATTGTTGATGGTATCGGAATCGTGGATCTGAAAGTGCGTGATCATTCATGTTTACAGCTGATTAGGAACAGAGGTAGAGAAAGAGACCAAAGGTCCGATCCTTGAGGAAGAGTTTTGAACAAGTTTGCGGCTCGCGCGCATTTCGTTCGCAGTGATCGGCTTTATATCACATTACTAATCTCATTTGATTATTTTTTTGGTTATAAATTATTCATTTATTGATTTTCGTTATAAATGTAAGAATTTTATTAATTTCTATCTTTGATATTTATCATTTTTCTAAAGTTAATTTGTTTAATTAATAAACTGATATAAATCTAATATAAATTGAGTAATTTATTTAATTTTTTAATCCCTTCAAATTAGATAAATAATAGGTCACATTACGAAGCAGATCAGTATCATATATCAATATTTATATAAGTCCATTGGGTACTTCCAATAAAATAATAATATAAATTATAATTACATATAATGAAGAATATCATTTAGTGTTTAGGCTCCCAACAGTCCATTGGGAAAGATCAAGTCTAAAATATTACATTTATTCAATTCCTTTTTCATCTAATTTTATTTTAATTTATCCTTAAAAATTTAAAATATACAAACAATTTCTTTTAGTTTATAGTTTTTTAATTTGCATGTATATGACTATTTTTCTAAGCTGCCATTTTTTATTGGGTTAAGGTGCAAAAATATACATGTGATTGTTCTCGAAGTGCACCCAACACCAAATGTTTTTTTTAGGTGCAACAGTTACTATGTGGTTACAAAATAGGTGCAAAAATACCCTTTGACCGTTAGTTTGACTTTTTGATCTTGAAAGTGATGACGTGTACGATGACATAGATGCTAGAGTGGCATTTTGGAAAAAAAACTTGCTGACTGGTAAAGCATTGCAATTAATATTACCTACATTTCACTATTTCAGTACCATATTCACTGAAGTAGATTCAAATTTGAGTGCAGAGTGCTTAATTCACTCAGCAGAGTTGTTGCCCTAAAAAACATACTGATTGCTCAATTTTTTCCCAACCCTAGATTCCCAATATTATTAAATTAAAATCATTATAATACATATATTATATTACTAATTTTTATTAAATTATATGATTTATTAGGAAAATTTTATTTTCAGCAAGTTTTTTTTTTCAGAATGTCACTCTAGCGTCCATGTCATCGTACACGTCATCACTTTCAGGATAAAAAAGTTAAACTAACGGTCAAACGGTCAAACTAACGGTCAAAGGGTATTTTTGCACCTATTTTGTAACCACATAGTCACTGTTGCACCTAAAAAAAGCATTTGGTGTTGGTTGCACTTCGAGGACAATCACATGTGTATTTTTGCACCTTAACCCTTTTTTATTTACTCATCAACTAGAGCCTTAACTAGCTTAGGAAAGTTGGGAAACAATATTATATTGACATTATAATAAACTCAGCCAGAAGTATGTCAAAAGTATTATATTGTCAACAAACACAAAATATGAATAATTTTAGAAAAGATTTTAAACATCGTCAACATGAAATTAGCTAGACTTTGATTAGAGGGGTTACATAGGCATGAAAATGTAATTGAGCAAACATATATAACATAAATTAATTGCTGTGATGTATACAATAATGGATCTCTTCGTTGGGTAATTTTCTAGTCTTTACTTTTGACTCCAATCGAAGCAAACCTTATACTTGTCGATTCTAGCTTTCTTTTTCATCCGTTCTATTTCTTTTTTTAATAGTTTAAATTTCACTACAAAAAAACACTGAATTTCCGACAGAATCCATGTGTCGCAATCTCATATTTCCTGAAAATGCAACTCAATTTGCCCCTCCTTTGATTTGAACCCAAGACCTCGTCCGTACGTGCATGATGTCTTACCGGATGAGCTTGACTGCTTTGGCATTCTATTATTACACACAATTATATATATATATATATATATAATCATATGAGTATATTTTTTTTATTTTTAAAATTAAATTTTTATTAACATTAATTAATAACTAAGAAATAATTATTAACTAAAATTTTATTTAATAATATTAATTAATAACTAATAAAATTTATTTTTTATATGACTATTTTATCCCTACAAGGACCAAAACCTATGATTAAAAATTAAAAATATTTTAGAAATTAGAAAATAATAATAAAAAGTTAATTAAAAATAATAAATTTTCTAAAAATAATTTTTTAAATTAAATTAAATTTTAAAATATTAAATAATTAAAAAATAATTTTTAAATTTTGCCACGGAATTGAATTCCATCGAAAATTGAGAGGGAATTTCCGATGGAAATGAATTCTGTCGGAAATTGCGAGGGAATTTGCGACGGAATCAAATTTCTTCGAAATTTCCGTTAGAAATTTTCCTCGCAATTCCGACGGAATTTTTCGTCTGAAATTCTGTGGCAAAAGTTAGAATTTCCTATGGAATATTTTTCGTGGCTAATTCCGTCGCAAATTTTGCCATGAAAAAAATTCCGTTAGAAAATTTGCCGATAGAATTTTCGAAGGTTTTCCTACGGAATTTACAATTCCGTAGCAAATTCTGTTGGAAATTCTTTGTTTTTTTGTTGTGTTTGGTGGACAATATTTGGCTAAACTTTCTAGTTTGTTATTCATGGATTGTGTCTGTTTTTCTTTTACGTACCATAATCAAAGAGTTGAAATGTAGTTCTTTAAATATGGACTATGAGGTATATTAATTTACATTTTTCATCAACGAATTCAAATATCATAATGAATTTAGCAAATTTAACCGTGTGCCACAATTCAAATAGAACAATATTAATCTGCATAACCTTGTGTTTTTTTTTTTTCTGGGTGAAATGGCTTTGAGTTATTTAATTAGGAGGTACCAAGCCTCGATCCCTAGTCATTTGCGTTATTTTAATCGCCAACCTTTACACATGGATATAAACATATGATTGACAATAAAAAGGAAGCTTTGCTTTCAAATTTTCAATCACAAATAACAAGAACATCAACATGGAGAATGTAATACACAACATGCACACATATCACATATGACCACAAAATAAACATGTCTAAGGTGACGACGTTAGGTTCGTCCCAATCACAATTCCATTATTTCAAGGGAAATGATCAGACACGATTTCCTTACCTGCAACAAATAAATCTAAAAGTGAGACACAACAATCATTAAATATAAGATAAAATATATAATTAGTAAAATTACAATCAAGCACCAACTTTTTTTTTTACAATAATATATTTTGATAGGAAAAAAAGAGCTAAGAAATTTGAGAACAGTAGAAATAGTTTCTATTATTTTTTTTAAAAAAAACAAGTCGGTTAATTACCATATTCTATTTAAACGTTAAGAGAACGTAACCAATATATGTACAGAAAGCATTAAGCATTGAATTGAAACATGGTTTGTTTGCTTAAATATCAAGTTGACAAAATATATTTGTGCAAATCAAATCAAACCAAAAGTACTGTATTTAAGCGATAATGTACTCACCATAAAGGGCAAAAACTTTTGATAGAATTCAGCTCCCTGAGGACATCAATTGCACTCATTCTTTCATGAGGTGATTCCATTGAACATGTAAGTCCAATCTCAAATAAAGAACATAAGCATTTCTGAACATTTGGATGGATCGATAAGTCTCTTGATGCTCCCACTATATGTTCTAATTCTCGTGGAAGAATGGTCGGGCTCACAACTTCCAAAAGCTTGTTTGGAAATGCAACTTTCACATATGCTTGAAGATTGTGACCATCTTTAAACATATCTTCGGTCGGCCTTCTTTTAGTTAACATCTCTAAGACGATAATGCCGAAGCTATACATGTCACCTTGTATTGATGTTGGAGACCCCATTCCATATTCTGAAATATTGTAAGCATATTAATTTTCTTAATTAATTATATAAATGATCACTGAAAAAAAGAAAAAATTGTGAGTTTGACAACATAATGAATTCTAAGGACCTTGTGGTAAAAGCAAATATTAAAATGATACCTGGGGGAACATAGCCAATAGTACCCTTTATACCAATTGTGCTGCTTTGTTCATTAGAGATTATTTCAACGGTTGAGAGTAGTCTTGCCAGTCCAAAATCACTTAAATGAGCAATCATGTTGTCATCAAGAAGGACATTGCTTGGCTTTAGATCACAATGAATTAGAGGTTGCCCATATTCATAGTGAAGATAGTTTAATGCAGATGCAATATCCATAAGAATATTTATTATTTGATCGAGGAGCAAAATTATTGGATGATCTGGAATTTCTGTTGTAGGATGCAGCCAATTTTCCAAGTTTCCATTCACCATATACTCATAAACTAGAGCCTTAAACTCATTGCCTTGGTAATCTATGCTAGAGCAGCATGTTATAATTTTTACCAAATTCCGATGCTTTGCATTTCTAAGTGCATTACATTCAGCAACAAAACTCTTGTGAGCCCCCCTTATTTGAAGGTTAATGACCTTTATCGCGACAACTTCTTGAGACTCAAAACTTCCCTTATAAACAGAGCCAAAACTCCCTGATCCAATCAACTTATTGATTGAGAATCCATCTGTGGCATTGTATAAGCTTTGATATGATACTCTAGAAATCATGTCAATTGTTGGTGAACTTGAAGAACATTTCCGGCTTCTTTTCCTTCCATGATAAATAGCAACAACAGATGACAAAAGAAGAAAAGCAATCACACAACATATGGAAACAATCAGCTTGAAGTTTTGATGTTTTATTTGTCCACTGGATTTGGTAGGGCATGGTGGCAGCTCCAACTTTGATATGCCTCCACAAACCTTGTTATTCCCCACAAGTGATATTGCACTTGCATTATGAAAGACACCTTTGCTGGGTACCTCCCCTTCAAGCATGTTGAAGGAAACATTTAGGTACTCCAAAGCAACATCTTGTAAGCTTTTTGGAATTGTTCCAGATAAGTTATTTTGTGACAAGTCTAAATATCTTAGACCCTTCAAGGAAGCCAAAGATATGGGGATGGTTTCTTGAAAGAAATTCCCTTGCAAAAAGAGGAATTCTAAGCTTTGGCAATCTGCAATGGTTTGAGGAATTTTTCCAGATAATTGATTATGAGATACGTCCAAATTTTCAATATTTTTCAAGTTTCCAAACTGATCAGGGATATCATCAAAAGAGTTATGCGACAAGTTCAATAATATTGATAGAGATGAAAGAGTGATCAGCTGGATTGGTATGGCTCCACTAAAACTGTTTTGTGATAGATCAAGATATTGTAAACTTTCACAATTCCCAATGCTGGCAGGAACTTTTCCTTCTAACATGTTATGTGACAAATCTAGGTGAAATAACTGAGTGAGATTGCCTATGAAATGTATTATTTGTCCTGAAAGTTTATTTCCCTCCAAAGACAAGAATTGTATGTTATGAAACCTCCCGAAAGTAACTGGGATGATGTCAGTGAAATAATTCATGTCTATGTCTAGCCACATGAGGTTAATGAGGTTTCCTAATGCCACAGGAATTCTACCACATATTTGATTTCGTGAAAGGTCGATTTGTGTGAGCTGGGTTGACAAATTGCCAATGGCTTTTGGTAAACGGCCCCCCAAATTATTATTGTTCAAGTATAGATTTACTAACTTACTGCAGTTGCTCAAAGAATTTAGAAATTCCCAGTCTTTTGAAGAATTACTTCCCAAACTATTTTCACTTAACTCTAGTACGGAGAGGTCATGCAACTTTCCAAGATTTGGAATTTGCCCTACAAAATTATTTCCTCCTGTAGTGATCCCTACAAGCATAGTCGCGTTTACAATGGATGTTGGGATGCGACCTGAGAATTGATTTAATCCAAGTTGCAAGAGTTGGAGATTAGGGAGGTTGGAGAACATATTGGCTGGGAGAGAGCCATCGAAATGATTTTCTACAAGTACGATGGCAGTGAGAGATGACAGATTGTAAAGAGCAAAAGGAATTGTACCTGAAAGCTTGTTGGCAGCTACATTAAATGCTGTCAAATTTTTCAATTGGCCTGTTTCATCAGGTATACTCCCTTCCAAGTTATTGGAGCCCAAAGAAAGAATACTGAGAGAAGTAAGATTCCACAAGGAAGTTGGGATTTGTCCGCTGAAATTGTTACGAAGTAGATACAAACTGTCAAGCTTATGGAGAGAGCCAATCTCCATTGGTATTTTGCCAATGAGTTGATTCCCTCCAAATGATAAGCGCTTGAGGTTAGAGCAACTTGTGACGTTGATCGGAAATTCTCCCGTCAATGTATTATTCTCAGAATAAAGTATTTCCAATCTGAACAAACGACCCAGGTCTTTTGGAATTTCTCCGTGGAAATTATTGTTGTCAAGAACGATAACCCTTAGGAAGGAGAGATTGCCAATAAAAGGAGATATAGTACCTGATAACTGATATCCTTGCAAGACCAATTTTGTAACTCTGTGATGCTTGTGGCTGCAAGAGATTCCATGCCAATCGCAGAAGTGTGTGGATGAATTCCAAGAATCCATGATCTGATATGGATCAATGGATATTGATTCCTTGAATTTGATTAAAGACAAACGATCAGTTTCATTGCTCATTGATGAAGCAGGTTTCCAGTATTGAAATATGAGAGTAAAGAAAACAAATAATTGAAGGACCATGGTTGAGAAACAGTAGGCTAGTTCCAGAGCTCTTTTCTCTTTGTATGGAGAAGCACACTCGTGCTCTGTTATTAGTTGGACTTAAGTAGAGAAGGTAGTTAAGGAGATCGTGCAGATACATAAATTACAAATTATTTTCCTCATCAATAGTTACGGACAACGTATAGCTTGAGAGACAACCATAATGTCTTTGAATTCCCACCTCAGAAATAAACAGGTACCTAGCTAAGAGTTACTTCATTAAAACTAATATAATAATTAAAATATAATTACATTTTGCCTAAAAAATAATAATATAAGTAGTAAAAATTAACTATCATTATTTGCTCAAATGAATAATATTAATTCTATGCTTGCACATGTATGACACGCAAACGTACGTTCTACTCATCGTTTTCATTCAGTTGGTGGAAATAAATCATCAATAATGGCTTCTTTTTTGACGGCAAGGAGTTTCTTTTTTAACTAATTTTGGTAAATTAAAAAAATAAAATAAATTAGTTAATTTGAATAAATGTGACATGATTTCTTTAAGAGAGTACTGTATAATATTATGTTTGATGACTATGGTGGGGTCTTGGTCACTGTCTTCCTGGAAATCTTCTCACACAAAAATCTTCATTTCACATGGGGGCTTTCCTTCCGACAATTATGAAGTTTGTAACAATCCAAAGTCTTGTTTGGTTGCCAATCATATCCTAGCCATCCTTTTAGTATAATATTTGTTATATTTTTATTATTATCAAATAATATTATTGTTTATTAGAAAAGAAAATGGAGGAAAATAACTGTGTTTTTTTATTCAAATTATGATTTTTTTTATGCACTTTTTGCAGTAACTATTGAGTCGTAGAAGCCTCTATAGTGACATTTTACCTTATTATACATTTTTATAATTTATTATAAGGGACATATATATAACTCTTAGCTATCTCTTTTAACCTTTTCTTTTCAGTATCAAGTCAGTTCCTCAAATTTGATTCAAAGCAATTTAATTTTCATAATATATTGAGTTAACGAATTTTATGAATTAAGTTTTTTTTTTCAATTTAGAAAATATAAAGACTGACTTGTTCTAAGTAAAAAATTTACAGAAATTGGATGGCTTTAAATCAGTATTGAAATATTAAATGGATCATTTTAAAGTGTTAAAACAAAAAATATATTTTTGTTCTTATTTTAAAATATGATAAGGAGTTGTATGGAAAGGAGAAGATAGAAAAACATTTTTTTTTCCTTTCTATGAAATTTGAGATATATTATTATATTCATGTTATTATCGCTTATATTTCTTATATTTTTGGTTATCATATTTAAGGCTAAAATATACCTTTAGTTCTTTACGTAAAAAGCGTCGGATACTGATTGACAAGGATAAAGAATGCACTTTGAAAATTTAAAAATAAAACTTGATGCAAACATCAAGAATCAAACATATACTTTAGCCTATATTTAATTTCAATTTGTTATTGCTATTGAATTAAGCATTACATATGGATCACCTATTTTCTTGATCTAGGGGTGTAGTAAAGATTCTGTGCACTTAGTAAATTTAAGGGATTAAAATAAAACTTGATGCTAACATCAATGACCAAACGTATATATTTAATTTCAATTTGTTATTACATCTGAATTAAGCATTACATCTTGACCACATATTTTCTTGATCCAAGGGTGTAGAAGAGATCCTAAGAGGAAAAAAAGAAAGAGGGTTTTGAGAGATTCTAAATCCGGCAAACCAATGTATGAAATCCTACTATAGGAGAAATCCACATTCCTACCTTAAATAGGATTGTCTCCAATAGAAAATAGATGTGAACAAACAAATTGTCTCCAATAGAAAATAGATGTGAACAAACAAAAACACACACACACACACGAAAAATTAGGCAAAAGTGTGTGTGTAAGAAAAACAACATGTGGGTATTTTAGTATTTCATCATGTAGTATTTTAGTATTTTCTTTTACGGTTTGTAGCATGTGGGTAAATTTGCCAGAGAGAATATGTTATATATATTGAGTTCTTTAGTTAAATATGAGAATTAAATGCAATAGTGGCATGAGTAATTTTTATAATTAAATGAGAGTAAAATGAAGAATTTACAAGAAATATTTCAAACATCCCCTACAAGCATATTATAAAAAGGAACAGTGTATAATTAAGAATGGTAAAAAAGGAAAGGTGGGAGTATATGTTATAAGAAGTTTAGCTTTTGAAATTATTATATATGGTCAAGAATTTGAGTTTTTAATTAGTATTGGTCATAATTAATATTTTAAAAATATTTCTATAAATTCAGAAAATCAGAAATTAAGTTATGTGAAATTACAAAATATTTTAAAAAATATTAAAAGTAAGCAATAATAAAATATTTCATAGAAAATACATTATTTCAATGATCAACGTGAAAATATAACTACTGAACAATAATTTAAAACAGAAAACTGGAAATGTTAGGAAAAGAAAGTGTTCTCTTTTTTCAGTTTGTCAGCCAAGAATATGAACCTTGACTTGAACAGTAAAAACCTCATCTTCAATAGTAGAACCCACAGCTTCAGTTATTTCCTTCCAATGAAAAATGAAATCTAACTTTTTTCTTTAAAAATAACTCTATAACAAATGATCTGATACTCTTTCTTTCTTCCATCTTTCCCTCATAACAGACAAAATATAATGTTGTCATTCACATGGAACATTAAACCATCTTTGCTTGATTAAAGTTAATTAGAAAAGAAAAATGACAAATTAATTAATAGCTTAACTAAAATTTAATATAATGGACAGATCCTTATATAAATATAGCATACAAGATAAGCCACTTCATTATGCATATTATAACAATAACAATACAAAGATGACCAAGAGGAAAAAAAGACTAATGCCCCCGTTTGGTATGCTAGAATTGGGCTGTTGGAGATGGAAATGGAATTCAATTCCATACCTTAAGTGCGTTTGGTACAACAGAAAGAGTCATGAAAATCATTTCCATGTAAAGTCAATTCCACCAATTTTATCAAATTAGCTTCCATAAAAAAAAAGATTTCCAATTCCATGTGATCAAATTCTTTTTTGTCCCTTCAGTAACTATTGACGGTGGTGAACAATGGTTTACGTCCTAATATTGCACGTATATAACACGCAAAAGTAGGTTCCTCTCATTGTCTTTATTTTGGAAAATTCAAAGAATCCCAATGGACAAATGAGTCGAAGAACCTTATATAGCACGTAATGTTGTTATGTATATGGATCATAATAATGTCCAAGTCACACCCTTACATGAGTGGAAATAAATCGACAATGGCTTTCATTGTCGACAGCAATTTGCAAGAAACAGACATGGAAATTAAAGCATGGCAGGAAAAATGTTTCTCAAGCAGACAAAAGTGACAAACTGGAAAACAAGGGTATGGACAGTCGCCGTGGAAAGTTCGGAGAAGCCAAATACACACTTAATGGGGTGGTGGGGTCTTAATCATGTCGTTTTGAAAATCTTCTCACAAAAATCTACATTTCCTTTCCTTCGTGTGCAATCAAACGGACAAAGAAGGGGCTGGGCTAAATCGAATATAAAAAAATGGCATGGGTAATTTTGTCCAGATATGGCAGATTATTTCTCTTTCCTCCAACAAAACCTCAATTTTTTTAAATTTCTATTCTTTTTTCTGTCAATTTATTTAAGATCCATGCAAGCCATTACCTGTTTGCTGTTAGGACCCCAACTTACCGCATATATGTTGAAACTTAGTTCCTATAGTTAACTTAGTTGATACTCAAACTTCTAAGTTTTTTTTTTCCCGGTGAAAACTCATACTTTTTTTTAATATTGTTTCGACATTTATAATAATAATTTTTTTTTTAACCAGTTCAACAGTTTAATCAAAAACCCAGTAATTAGACCATTGAACAGAAGGATTAAGACCTACGCTGAGTCAATAGCTGATCTATTTCTGATAAATATGCTTAACGGTCAATAAATGCAAAGAATCGTTCAAAATAAAATCCAAGTCCCTCTCTAATATTATTAAGCAAATTTTTTATTGTATTATCTATAATCTCTTCTCCTCTGCATTGATCTGCAGGGTACATCATCTTAGTGTGTAAGTCAATATTGAAATGTTCTTTTGACATCCATTGCTTTCCACTCGCTATTCATTCTATCCCTTGAAAACATTGCCATCTTCTATGGCAATAAAGAGGAGCTGCCTTTAAAGGAACACAGAATGATGGTTGAATCCTAAGATATGTCTATAAAGACACAGCACAAGAACAGTGTAACCTCTAATCTTCTTCCCACTAACAGGGAAGACCATTGAAGATTGAACATCAAAACGCAAGACAGAAAAACTACATTTTGCTTACCGAAAACTGAATTATGTGTTTGTAAGGTAGGATACTTGTAGTTGTTCTGAAGCTAAGTTTATTCTGAAGCCAATTTCCAAACACGAATACAGCCATCTTCTCCAGAACTGACCACGCTGTCGTTATCAATAAAAGCCAACCCATAGACTCCACCTAAATGAGCTCCTTTTATGGTTCTGCGGCTTGAGGCTGGCTTTCCAATTTCATATATGATGACACATGTGTCTAGTGACCCAGTAGCTATGAGGGTGTTATCAGGGGACCAAGCTAAGCAGTTAATACGTGCAGTGTGAAATAACATGTTATTAAGCTTCACCTGCAGGAGATAACTTTTCAAATCAAATGGTAGCTCAAGGAAAGGACTGATTCAATCTAACCATTTCATAACATAACCCACTCTTTATAAGGATAATGTTTATATTCATACCTATCTTTTTTAGGTAACTTTATAATAAATGTACTCTAAATCGAAAAATGTAACTTTATTATATTTCTTACTTCCTTCTGTTCTTAGTGCAGAACCTAATTAAGGAGTTAATATTGGTCTTAAATGTAAAGCTTGTTTTAGATTTCTATCCATTTTTTTCCAAACTAACCCTATTGATATTCCTTCAATAATAATTAAGTAGGGGAGGAAGAAAGGGAATTAAAGAAGATGATTAGGGTGTTTTAGAAAAAACATATCATATTAACTAACATAATTAGCATCTTTAATTTACTCAAGTTAGTTAATTAGATCTTATATTAAGGATTAGAAGAGTATCTCAAAAAGAAAACGTGTTGGTATGAGAAAATCCAAGCATCCAACTTAAAATGCTTGAAATAAACGTAACTCATGTTTGGGGCTCAAATTACCTTGTTAGAGCCACGGTCCCAAACAACAGCTTCACGATTCAAGTCAGCTGAAGCAAACATGGTAACATCTGGAGAATATCTTATTACACTGATAGCACCTCGGTGTTTTTCAAGGACCTTCTCCTCTGTAAGTGTATTTCCTGAGACAGAATATACGTGCAACTTACCATCTTGCCCTCCTACAATTGCTTCACTTCCATCAGGTGAAATTGCAGAAGCAGTCACAGTGAAGTCCAGGTTATGAGTGGCCACAATTTCTGAACCGTTAAGCAAAACAATGCCAGATTCAATTGCTACTAACGCAAGTTTAGGAGAATCAAGGGCAAGGCTCAAGTCTTTTGGCTGACTGCCAACATCAATTTGCTCAGGAGCTCCGAAATTAGCCTCTTGCAGAGGAACCCTCCATACCTTCATTTCAAAATTTGCACATTAAAATACTTTAAAATTAAAGGAAACTATTATTTAGAAATTGAAACAAAACCAAGCTCCTTTTTTCTGATATTGACAAAGAAGCAAGAGGCACATCTATAATGGCCGTTGATATGCTAAAAGGTTTTGGAAGCCCAAATTATAAATAAAAAATATGTTCATCTTTCTCAGTTACCTACATACCTTGTTGTCAAATCCAGCTGTAATGACTTCTTCTTCACCAGCTGCTAACAATTTCATTAGTCCGAATTGTTTACTATCTAATTTACCACAGCAACCATTGCCTACAATCCATTTTAAGATGACTCCATCATAGCTACATGACAAGAGCATCTTTTCGCTTCTGTTGAGTACAGTTAAAAGAGCTACATTTTTCATGTGGCCAGATAATGATATAGGACTTCTATCTAAATCTGTTGCTGAGTATAAATTAATCATGCCACCAAGGGTGACAGTGAGAAGATGATTATTCTGCCAAAGACAACCAACAAGCATATCCTCCACCCCACTAGATTCAGAACTCGGTAAAGTCTTATTTAAACTTCCACTTCCATCCTCAAGAATATCCCAGATCTTTGCAGATTTATCAGCAGACACAGTAAGCACCTGCAATTGATGCAGACGAAATTGAAGTTTAAGACAGACAAAAAAAAAATCTAGTGAAGAAAGGATCAAAACATATTCTGCTTGGCAGGAAAGGCGAGTAATTCCTCCATACAAATTTACAACAACAACAACAACAACAATAGAGCCTTAATCCCACTAGATGGGTCAGCTACATGAATCAAACAACGCCATTAAGCTTTGTCAAAAACAAAATCTCGGGATAAATTGTTAACTAAGAGATCTCGCTTAATAACCTCATTGAGTGTTCTCTTTGGTCTTTCTCTACCCCTTTTAACTGGGCTCTAAACAACTTGATCTACCCTCTCACTAGCACATTTAATGGCCTTCTTTGTACATGCCCAAACCACCTCAAACTATTTTCTATTATTTTTTCTTGAATAGGAGCCACTCCATACAAAATTACAATTCAAATAAATGAATTGTTTTGTGAAGGTTGTAATTAACTCGATATAGTGAATGTGGTGACTGGTGAAGCTCTTAAAAATGCTTGACAAGCCTGCTCAAGTTTTGATCATACGTGCAGGTTATTTTAAATTTTTAATTAACTCATTTGTGAATCATATATAAGCTCCTATAAATTACTATTCTTTTTGCTTTGAATTTATTTAAGATACATGCAGGCCACTACCTGTTTACTGTCAGGACTCCAACTTACAGCATATATGCTGCCCTTGTGGCCACCCTCTGCAGACAACTCGCCAAGTTTGTCCCCACTCTTCCCATCATATATGATGCCCCTTCTATCAGAACTCACAGTTATGAATTTGGTTCCATCAGGGGAAAATCTAACACAATTCACAAAATTTGAATGGTCCCTGCAGATCAACAACTTCCATTATCAGTGCACACATTTCTGTCAACATGTGCATAGTTTTTAGAGAAACTGAACTCACAGGTTTGAATGATTGGGCCAGGAAAAAAACATACTTAGTCATATATGCTAGATCAATTATCATTCAGTGACATTCAGGCTAATCAACTTTAAGCTGTTTGCTTTACAGTTCAATGATCAATTGAATTTGTAGAACGTTTAGTTTGAATAATGCATTTATATACACATATAGCTTTTGATATATGATCGAAATATAGCATTCTCAGAGATTCCGACAATGTATTGTGTGAACAAAAGGATAGATGGACAATTAGATGCAAACTCTAGGTACAAGAACAACATCATTTGTTCAACGTAGTCAAAACAGCACCTCTTCTTGAACCATTCCAAGATTAAGGTTACACTGTCTCTGTTCCCAACAGAAATGCAACAAGAATTGGGGAGAAACAATGAGAAAGAAAGATTTATCAAACAGATATTCAGGGTCTTATCAATCCTCTCCACTTACTTCAACTAAAAACTTAACTGATTGCCAGTTCTTTCAGAACTATTTTCACTTAAAAGATTAAGCCGTTACATGAAGGTTTATTACTTATATTATAATATCTAACTCCTGTTGGATATGGAAGTGTGTTTCACAAGAAAAGCTTAATCTCACATTGCATCTGGCAGTCTGTTACGTTGGTTTGATGATTATATTTTAATTAAATCAAAATTTTCATATGTAGCCCCCAATTATTCATTATTAGACATAAATCCAATCATATATAACAATAATAATTACCTGATGGACATGTTGAACTTGAATGGAGGACCATCATAAAAATTTACCAAAAAGTCTTCTCCACATGTGACAATACGAAAAGGCCTTGTTGGTTTGAATGCACAACTTAAAATTCGCCGTGAATGACCATCAAAATCCCCAACAGTGCTGCCAGAATCCCACCTAAGCACAAAATACAAGAAACGAAATGGAATAAATAAGTTACAGTGGGGAAAAAATAAACGTGTAGTGGAACATGGATTCAATTCTGGAAGGGAATGAAGCTTAATTACAAGATGGTTCAACCAAATTTTAAAAAGCAGACCTCGCATTAGTATGAAATCGGACAACAAATGAGGGAACTAAATGGCCTCCAAACCCGTACAACTAAAACAAATACATATCAAATGAGGGAACTAAATGGGCTCCAAACCCATACAACTAATCTTACTCCTTAGAATCGAAGATGCTAAAAAATGAAGCTCTCTTCCTTGATCTAATATCTCTGAAGGTAATTCTTGGTTTAAAATCAAATGTCAAAATTTACAACTAACAAGTGCAATTATTTCCCCCCCTCTGGGCTTGATCTTAGCTCCGAGAGCCATAGGCCTTTATAGCTAAGAATCTAATAACTAAATCAAAAAGCATGGCTTAACAGACTGTAATCGAAGTATCAACAGAATAATTGCAAAGCACGAAGAGCAAAAATAATGATAAGCACTTACATAAAAGCGCGAACAAATGACTTTCCTTTGCCATCCCCGCAAGCGACTATTCTCAAACAGTCGGCGGACCACTGAAGGTCATCAATCCGACCCGACAGGACCCTGAACTCATTCTTTAGAACAAAATCGTTACGGGTGCCCCAGATCCGAACGGTGCCGGAGACATCCGCTGAAGCAATCCATTCGCCATTGGGAGAGTATCGTGCCACCGTGACAGGGTAGCCATGCTCGCCATAGACGGAAACCTGAAGCGGGTTATCAAGGTTGCGGATTATGACGGATCGCCCAGTGCAGTATAGAATGTTGTTGGTTTTCGGGTCGCCGGAAATGAGGATGCCCCGACCACGTTCGGTGGAGGGCGCACAAGCATGGGTCTCTGAGAGGTTCGCCATTGTTGATGGTATCGGAATCGGGGATCTAGAAGTGCGTAATCATTCATGTTTACCGGTGATTAGGAACAGAGGTAGAGAAAGAGGCCAAAGGGTCCGATACTTGAGGAAGAGAATTTTGAACAAGTTTGCGGCTTGCGCGGTTTTTCGTTCGCGGTAATCGGCTTTACATAGTAAGGTGTTATAGTCATCTCACATTACTCATCTCCGTGGGTTCATTTTTGTTTTGGCCGTCGCATCTCCGGTCCCCAGTGGGAGTGGCTATAGATTTATTCATATTGAATAATATCACATATCAATATTTTTTTTGCCAAAATTATCATATATCAATATTAATATAAGTGCATTGGCCACTTCCGATTAAATAAAATATTGGTAAAAAAAGATAAAATAATAAAATAAAATATAATTATAAATAGAGAAAATTGAGGATAAATCCCAGTTTGAGATATTAATTAGGGAGTAGGACCCATAAAACACTAAAATCTTAAGGTCTTTTAAGAGAAATAAGTAACCATAAGAAATGATCACTTTACCCTTGATGAAATAAGGATCTACCTCTCATCCTCTCCTTCATCTTTTCAACTTCACCCTTCACAAATTTCGTATCCCACCCCTTCAAGCAAAAGCAACGAACGAACAATGGTAATTCCAGCAATTAATGACAGTGACCTTTATTTTTCAACACCACATCAGATCTACCAACATCATCTGCCGCCATTGCGCCTGTTTTCTTCACTCCCCCCATTTCTTTGATTTTTGTTGCCGCTCCTTCCCTCCCCTACCTTCTTAACTTGGTTGGAAAAAAATCAAATTTCAAAAAGAAAAATAATAGATCTTGTGTAGTGGCAAGAGATGACAGATTTGGTAATGGAGAGAGACAAAGAAGGAGATGAAGGCAAATCATGGCAGATCGATAGAGTAAAAAGTGAACCACGAATTGTAATTGACCTTCCACGAATTGCAGCTAAGCTTTTAAGAGTTGCAATCGAGCTTATGTGGTGTGTAAATTAAGTTAAAATACAAGTGAATTTTCACAAATTGCAAATGACTTTACGTGATGGTGTGAAAATTATATTAAAGTGTAAATGTAAATGATCTTCCACGAATTGCAACCGAACTTTTGTGGTATGCAAATTAAGTTAAAATGCAAGTGACCTTTCATAAATTGTAAATGATCTTCTGTGGTGTAAAAATTAAGTTAAAGTGCAAATACAAATAATCTTCCACGAATTGCAACTAAGCTTTCTAGTTTGTTATTTAAGAATTCTGTGTCTGTTTTTCTTTTATGTACCATAATCAAAAAGTTGAAATGTAGTTCATTAAATATGAACTCTGAGGTATATTAATCTACATTTTTCATCAATGAATTTAGCAAATTTAACCGTGTGCCACAATTCAAATATACAATATTAATCTGCATAACTTTGCGTTATTTTTTTTCCTGGGTGAAATGGCTTTGAGTTATTTAGGAGGCACCAAGCCTCGATCCCCAATCATTTGCGTTATTTTAATCTTCAGCCTTTACGCATATGAATATAAACATATGATTGACAATAAAAAGGAAGCTTTGCTTTCAAAGTTTCAATCACAAATACCATCAACATGGAGACTTAGTAATACAAAACATGCACACATATCACATATGACCACAAAATAAACATGCCTAAGGTAACAACGTTAGGTTCATCCCAATCACCATTCCATCATTTCAAGGGAAATGATCAGAACGGTTTCCTTACCTGCAACAAATAAATCTAAAACTGAGATCCAACAATAATTAAATATAAGATAAAATATAATTAGTAAAATTACAATCAAGCACCAACCTTTTTTTTTTTACAATAATAATATATTTTTATAGGAAAAAAAGAGGTAAACAATTTTCGAACAGAAGAAATGGTTTCTATTTATTTTTTTTTCAAAAAAAAAATACAAATCGGTTAATTACCATATTCTAGTTAAATGTTAATTGTTAAGCGAACGTAACCAATATATGTACAGAAAGAATTAAGAATTGAATTGAAACATGGTTTGTTTTCTTAAATATCAAGTTGACAAAATATATATAATGTGAAAATCATATCGAATCAAAAGTATTGCATTTAAGCGATGATGTACTCACCGTAAAGGGAAAAAACTTTTGATAGAATTTAGCACCATTACTTGCACTCATTCTTTCATGAGATGATTTCATTGAACATGTAAGTCCAATCTCAAACAGAACATAAGCATTTCTCAACATTTTGATGGATCAATAAGTCTCTTGATGCTCCCACTATATGTTCTAATTCTGGTGGAAGAATAGTTCGGCTCACAACTTCCAAAAGCTTGTTTGGAAATACAACTTTCACATATGTTTGAAGATTGTGACCATCTTTAAACATATCTTCAATTCGGTGGGTTTTCTTTTAGTTAACATCTCTAAGATGACAATGCCGAAGCTATACATGTCTAAAAAAAACTAGAAAAAAAATTTAAAAAAATAAATAAATTAATATTTGTAGCGATTAAATAACCGCTACAGAAAAAAAATTAACCGCTACTAATTAAAAACCGCTACAACAATAAAAATAACCGCTACTAAATGAAAGCCACTACAAAATGGATACATTAACTGCTGCAAATGGTATGTGGATCCCTATAAATACCTTTACCACAACTCATTTCAAACACTCCCCCCTTTCTTTTCACCTTACCTTTCTTTCATTTTATCTCATTTACAACTTCTTTTGTATGAGTTGAGGAGTTGAACAATACGATCAAATATGGTAACAAGTTTTTTAATTTTTTTTCAATACTTCTTTCCTTTGTATAAAATTTATTCTCACCATTTTTTTTCTAGATATTTTACAACTTTATTTCATTTTCATCTATTTTTCATACATAATTACATTGTAGTAAACAACAATAGTTCCTTATTACCTACATATCGTTAATAATATTATCAATACAATTTTTATACTAATCTAATTAAATTAAATTATTCCTTTTAATTTATAAATAAGTTAAACTATTGAATAATAAGCTAATTAAATTAGATAAAATAATAAAAAATAAACTATTTAATTTAATATTAAAAAAACATAAACAAATGATCACATTTTTTTTTAATTTTTTTTTATATTTTTGTAACGGTTAATAAACCGCTACTCATTAAAACGCCTTTTTTAAAATGAAATTAATTTTTTGGCGCGAATTTTAAATTTTCATGAAATTAGTAGCGGTTAGATAACCACTACAAATTTCATCAAAAATTCAAAAGTAGTAGCGGTTTTTATTAACCGCTACAAAATAGAAAAGAAATTTCATTTCTCTTTTCCCGCCTTCAAAATTTCAGTTTTTTTATTTTTGTAGCGGTTAGATAACCGTTACAAATATTTCTGAAAAAAATTTCACTCATCAAGATTTGGTAGCGGTTGGGTTGAACAGCTACAAATTATGTAGCGGTTATTTTTCTTGAGTAGCGGTTTTAGATAACCGCTACAAAACCACTTGCAACATACGATTTAGTAGCGGTTTGTCTAACCGCTACTAATATTGTTTGTAGCGGTTAAACCTTTTACTAATATCCATTTTTAACCGCTACCAAATCACGTTTTTTTTTTGTAGTGATAGTGAAGGTAGTTTAATGCAGACACAATATCTATAAAAATATTTATTATTTGATCGATGAGCAAAATTCTTGGATGATTTGGATTTTCTGTTGTAGGATGCAACCAATTTTTCAGGTTTCCATTCATCATATACTCATAAACTAGAGCCTTAAACTCTTTGCCTTGGTAATCTATGCTAGAGCAGCATGTTATAATTAGATTCTGATGCTTTGCATTTCTAAGTGCATTACATTCAGCAACAAAACTCTTTTGAGCTCCCTTTATGTGAAGGTTGATGACCTTTATAGCGAAAACTTCTTGAGACTCAAAACTTTCCTTAAAAACAGAGCCAAAACTCCCTGATCCGATTAACTTATTGATTGAGAATCCATATGTGGCATCATGCAAGCTTTGATATGATACTCTAGAAATCATGTCAATTGTTGGTGAACTTGAAGATTTCTTTCTTCTTTTCCTTCCATGATAATAGCAACAATAGATGAGAAAAGAAGAAAAGAAATCACACAACATATGGATACAATCAGCTTGAAGTTTTGATGTTTTCTTTGTCCATTGGATTTGGTAGGGCATGGTGGTAGCTCCAACTTTGATATGCCTCCACAAAGCTTGTTATTCCCCACAAGTGATATTGCACTTGCATTGCAAAAGACACCTTTGCTTGGTACCTCCCCTTCAAGCAAGTTGAAGGAAACATTTAGTACTCCAAAGAAGCAACATTTTGTAGGCCTTTTGGAATTATTCCAAACAAGTTATTTTATGACAAGTCTAAATATCTTAGACCCTTCAAAGAAGCCAAAGATATGGGGATGATTTCTTGAAAGAAATTCCCTTGAAAAAAGAGGAAAATTCTAAGCTTTAGCAACCTCCAATGGTTTCAGGAATTTTTCCAGAGAATTGATTATGAGAGCCATCCAATTTTTCTATATTTTTCAAGTTTCCAAACTCATTAGGGATAACACCACCAAAAGAGTTGTGACAAGTTCAATAATATTAATAGAGATGAAAGAGTGATTAGCTGGATTGGTATGGCTCCGCTAAAATTATTTTGTGATAGACCAAGATATTGTAAACTTTCACAATTCCCAATGCTTGCAGAAACTTTATCTTCTAACATGTCATGTGACAAATCTAGGTGAAATAACAGAGTGAGATTGCCTATGAAATGTCCTATTTCTCGAGAAAGTTTATTTCCCGTCAAAGACAAGTATTGCATGTTATGAAACTTCTCGAAACTAACTGGGATCGATGTCGGTGAAATAATTCATGTCTATATCTAGCCACGTTAGGTTAATGAGGTTTCCTAATGCCACAGGAATTCTATCACATATTTGATTTTGTGAAAGGTCGAGTTGTGTGAGTTGGGTTGACAAATTGCCTATGGTATTTGGTAAATGGCCCCCAAAATTATTTTGTCCCAAGTACAGCCTTTCCAACTTACTGTAGTTGCTGAAAGAATTTAGAAACTCCCAGTCTTTTGAAGAATTACTTCCTAGACTATTACCACCAAACTCTAGAAATGAGAGACCATGCACCTTTCCAAGATTTGGAATTTGCCCTACAAAGTTATTTCCTCCCATAGAGATCACTACAAGCTTAGTTGCGTTTGCAATGGATATCGGGATATGACCTGAGAATCGATTTCCTGCGAGTGCCAAGGCCTGTAGATTGGGGAGGTTTGAGATCATAAGGGTTGGGAGAGAGCCGTTGAATTGATTTGCTACAAGTACGATATGAGTGAGATGACAAATTGTTAAGAGCCTGAGGAATTGCACCTGAAAGCTTGTTGTCACTTACACCAAATACTGTCAAATTTTTTAACCGGCCTATATCTTCAGGTATGCTCCCTTCCAAGTTATTATAATGTAAAGAAAGAATACTGAGAGAAGTAAGATTCCATAAGGAAGTTGGGATTTCTCCACTAAACTTGTTAAGAAGTAGATACAAACGTTCAAGCTTATGGAGAGAGCCAATCTCCATTGGTATTTTGCCCATGAGTTGATTCCATCCAAATCCTAATCTCTTGAGGTTAGAGCAACTTGTGACATTGATTGGAAATTCTCCCGTCAATGTATTATTGTTAAAATAAAGTATTTCCAATCTGAACAAACGACCCAGGTCTTTTGGAATTTCTCCGTCGAAATTATTGTTGTCAAGAACGATAACCCTTAGGAAGGAAAGATTGCCAATAAAAGGAGATATAGTACTTATAACTGATATCCTACCAAGACCAAATGTGTAACTCTGTGATGCTTGTAAATATGGAGATCATATATGCCACATTTAGTCAAATTTTACGTTATTATTATATTTATATTTTATTATAAGGTAGGGATCGCCACTTCTTTAAATTTAATTGTTTCAATCCTCAACACACTTCTTCAATTTTTTTTTTTGGGTTAAATACAGGTATCTTTATTTTGAAAACTTGTTCAAGACCCTATACTATGTTAAATGCAGGCATCTTCCCGTGCGAATTCCAAACTACTCCTCAATTTTAAATCAGAAAAACTTAATTCTTATAATTTATCCAATTAAAACTTTATTAATTCAGTTGTTCTAAGTTAAAAATATAATCCATATTAAAAAAATATACGTGGACCAATTTATTCTAATATATAAGTAAAATAATTGCAGAAATTGGATAGTTTCGTATTAAAGTTTAAAGACCAAATCAATAATTAAGAAAAAAAGAAAAACTAAAAATTAAATTTTGTTTTATTTTAAAACACCCCAAGAAGCTGTATGAAAAGATGAAAGGAGAATTTATTTTTTATATGGAATTCAAAATATGTAAATGTAATTATATCCTTGTCATTACCAGTTAATAAAATTACATTTCTCACTTTTTGGTTAATGTACTTAACAACAACTCTTATTTTGCATTAGTAAAAATTTTGAGAAATTTTATTACATAAAAATAATGAATTAATATGGACTTAAAGGAGATAAGCAGGGAGTAAAGGTCTCCCATTTATTTTATTTTATTTTATTTTTGAGAGAAGCCTCCTCAAAAGGATAAAATTTCACTAAAGAGAATATAGTTGTGTTTAATATAAAAAAAAGTACCATTATATGGTTTGAAATAGCATCTGTCTTTCCAAAAGTTCCAAGACGAAGCCAAATGTATGTTTTGATTTTTTTCATTTAATTAATGGAAATAAATAGATAAAGGTTTCCTTGTTGACCACGACAGACGACTCCAAAAAGAAAATTTATTGTTTTCATTTCCATTGGCGTCATACTGGAGTTAAACCCGCTTCGACTCTCTTTGTTGCTTTTTATAATATACAAATAGTAGATTAAAAAGTTAATAAAAATCGACTAAAGACAATATATAAGGAAAATCTGGATTGAATCCGAGTGAAATGCCAAAACTTAAATTTAGATCTACATTTTTAACAATTCTTAATTAGGACAGGAGGCCTAATTAAGAATTTATGAATATTGTTAAAAAACTCTAATATCCCTCCATAATTAAAAAGCTAGAAATAATACTCTACAATTTATATTGAACTCCATACCATATGTGAAAAAGTTAGGCCTAATTAAGAATTTATGAATATTGTTAAAAGACTATAATATCCTTCCATAATTAAAAAGCTATAAATAATACTCTATAATTTATATTGAAATCCATACTATAAGTGAAAAAGTTAACAAGTCTCATCAAAAAATAATTTAATAAGGATATCATCAGGATAGGATCAATAGGATTCGATATGATTGATCAATCCCATGAATTATGCTATTCTACCATTTACTTCTTATAAGTGGTAAAGGGAATGTTTCCTTACATGAGGTTCAAATTAGAATGATATTAGCCAGAAGCCTAGAACCTAGAGTGAGAAAATTAATGCAGTAACATAGATCTGAAAAAGAAAAACACAGTGTTGATTTATCTGGGAATGTACGTAATCGCAGCTTTTCCTGTTTAAAGAAGGAATTAGTTAAGTTCCTTTTTCTGCATGCTTAAACTGTAAATCAACATGTCCTCTTGTTCTTATTAAAAGTGTAACACTCTAAATTTTATTCGTTAAGAGTATATTATAATTATTTTATATATTTAATAAAATAGTGAATATTTAAGGCCAAAGGAATTAAATATTGAAAATTACTGAAAGTTGAATAGTGTTTTCAGTGAAATCGCTTGCGAGGCAGTGAGTTTGTCATATAGTTTTGGAAGACCAAATGATGAGAAAAAATTATAAAATTTTATAAAGTGAAAGTAGACATCCTAAGCTTTAATTTGATAGGTCATATGAATCAATTGAAGCTATGTACAAAAAGATATGAATTTTTTAAGTTAGTCTAGAAAATCTAGAAAGTCTCTGGAGCATCGGTCAAAGAAATAAAATCTGGTATTGATATGCTTCTAGCTGGCTAAAGTCCATATTTTTCCTTGAAACTAGACTCAATAAGGGTTCCATAGCCTTTAGAATCCCTCCTAAATGATGTCTACAAAATTAGTTATGATTTTTCAAAGTTAGGGCAGAAAATCTGCTAGAATTGGCATTATTCCAAAAATTGAAAATAAAATATGTTAGAAATTGATTAATGGAATTAAAGATGCCAAGTGTCACGATCATCTGAGGAGGGAATTAAATTATAATGGATTTGTATGAGTACATGTCAAATTTGCATTAAAATAATGCTACATGAACATAGTCAATGATGATAATGGTACACTACATGTATGCAAGGTTGAGTGTACACTACATGAAGGCATGGTGGAGTGCATGATGGGAATGAGGTGGAGTAAACACAATCCACCACTTGAGTGCATAAGTTGGGTACAAGTTTTGAACTAGTTGGAAGAGAACTCATATGGTTAGGAAGATAAGAGGGAGCACATTTTTGGCCAACCAAGGGAGAAGGAAAATTGGTTCCAACCTAATGGAGTAAGTATGTCATAAACATGAAGGAAGGGAGGCTTGTAACAAGTGTCCCAATGAGATTTAATCTTGGGAAAATCAAGGGCTAAGAGGAAAGATGAAGCAATTGAATAAAACACTTCCTCTTCCCTTCATTTTGTTCATTTCGGCCAAAAGAGAGAAGAGAAGAGAGAGAGAGAGAGAGAGCTTGAAGAGGCCAAGGAGTTCTGGAGAAAGGAGGAAGAGAAGCTGAGGTAAGACATTGTTCTTAAGCTTTTTTGTAAACTTCGATGAGAAACCTCCTCTAAACCTTGTTTCTTCATGAATCCATGATTGTGAAGACACACTTTGAGATTAAGAAGAGAGGGAGGAGGCACATAAAGTGAGAGGATCCAAGAAGCTCAAGAGGTAGCTACACCAAACTCAAATCTATACTTGTATGAAGTTGATATTGAAGTCTGTTGTTGATTTGGTGATTTTTTGGTGAGTGGTAAATTTGGAAAAGCCCTAATCCTAAGGGGTTATGCTGCCCAAATTTCTTTGAATCATGGTTAAGAAGTTTTTAAATGAGTTAATAAAGGATTAGAAGTAGAAAAGTACAAGTTCTGGAAGCTAAAACACAAAATTCCATTTTTCCATCTTTTTGGCAAAGTTTCGTTCAAGGTCAGAATAGGGGGTAGGAGCTGGATTTTCATGAAATAGATGGTTCCATTAGATTCAGTGGGCAAAAATAGGTGGGGTTACAGTTGGTCACTTTTTTGGAAAAGACCGAAAAAGCATAATTACAAAACGCCCATAAAACCCTAAATCGGGGCTGTCAAGGGTATTTTTGTAATTTGACATTGAATTTGATAATTTTAAGCTTCGAAATGGATTTTTTGGGCGAAAATACGTCAGGATAGCCCTAGTCAAAATTTTGGGAAAATGTACCATCAGGCCGAACCGGGGTCCCGAGGGTATTTTGGTAAATTTTCACCATAGACTAATATAACCACAAGAAACACTATGGAAGAGTCTAAACTGATACTTGGATAGGTTATGACCTATTTCTTGTATATTTAATATTTTAGGACCGACTCGGAAACCGGAATGACACGTTTTACGAGGCACACTAAAAAGGGAATTGATAAGACTTTGAGGTAGAGACTACCATCCTTCATACACTATATGAATAATTGTATGTATTTGTTACTATATTTTGTGATATGATTGCGTGCAAAAGGCACAGTACCTAATTGTGGTTTGGTGCCCAATGAAGGTATATCGAAAAACCCTAGTTGTGGTTCGGTGCCCAACATAGGTATATCGAAAAATCTTAATTGTAGTTCGGTGCCCAGCCAAGGTATATCAAAAATACTAGCTGTAGTCAGTGACTCGGTTGAGGTAATTATATTAGAATTGAATTGAACTTTCATTTTTGCCTAATATGGTGCATTGCATATTTAATTTTCACATTTTATATGTTGATCGTATGTCTCTATAGGGATTCTTCGGAATCTCACCCTATTTTTAAAATAACCATCTTAGCGGGTACTAGTGGGACGAAAGGCAAAGGCGTAGAAGCCAAGAAGTGATTGCCATGTGTCTCGAGGCAAGGTCAAGGCTGGTGGTTATAATTGTACTTTTCTGTATGCCTACGGAATCTTGTCTTTATTACTCTTCGATTATCGAAATGGAAACGAGTGTTGACAATAAGACTTATTTGTGAAGTTGATCTTAGTCCTAAATATAAAACATAGTTTTTATATGTGTCAATCTTTCCCTAACTTACTCTTATTGATGCTCCCTCAACCATAATCAGGGATGAGAGGGAATGAAAGAATTAAGGAAGATGACTTTGATGTTTTAGATAATAGTACATATTATATTAACTAATTCAACTAACTTCCTTAATCTAATTAAATTAGGTAAATATATTTTATATTAAGAATGAGAGGGAGTATTATATAACCAACCACAACACTATCCGGCAAATATAAGAAAAACATAAGCATTACAACACGATATTTTAAATTTCTTTAGAGCGTAGAGGATAACTAATAACAATATCATATGTATCATTGGCCGACATCTCAAAAAAAGTTATTTCATATATTGTCTGGATCAATCACAGATTTACTGAAAAAAAAAAGCCAAGTATATAAGGGCAGTTTGGTCTTTTAAATACATTCAGAAATTCTTAATAAAGTTTCTTGTCATAATTAAGTATTTATTAAAAATATATGCCTAAATTTAGATTTTGATATTTTAATAGGATTTAATTAGAATTTTCCCAACAAATATCTAAATATGCAACCCATTTTTCAATAACACTCTTATTTATAAAGAAGGTGAGTGGGAGAGAGAATAAGTGGAAAAAGTGACGAGAAAGAATGATTAAGAAAAAAGTGAGGAGATATATATAATTAATTGAGGGTAGAAATTAAAAAAACACCTTAAATGCTTAGAGTTTTTAGTATTGATTATAATGTAATTAAAAATTTGTAAAATATTTCTACATTTCATCACGGGAGTTTTTTTTTCCCCGGGGCCGGGGGGGGGGGGGGGGGGACATGGGAGCTTTCCAACAAAAGGATTCTTCATCGCATCCCAACAAACTTCATTATATTAATATATTGTGTGAGAATTAACATTTTCAAAAAGACAGTGACTTAAGATCCCACCACCCACCAATTATTGCTATTAATAGTAATATATTATTTGGCTTCTTCGGATTTTCCACGACGACGCTGACCACTAAAATCCTTTCTTCTGCTTGAGGTCTTATATATTTATTTAACTTTCATGTCAGTTTCTTGCGAAACGGGCATGAAAATTCTTTTTTCTTTTTAAAGAAAAAAAATACACTTTTTGTTTCTCAAAAGACCGGCATAAAAAACTTATTTTATCAATTTTACTCACAAAAATATCATTCTTATACAGTTCCAAATTAAAGTTCAAAGACTAAATAACTTAAAAAAATTCAAAAACAAAAGATATATTTAATCTTAATTTAAGATACTGAAAGGATTCAAGATTTGGCATTTTATTCGTGTTATTATCAGTTGATAAAATTATAATATTTCTTATTTTTTGGTTAATGTATCTAAGTATCTAACAAATAACTTTTATTTTGCATTAATAAATTTTTTAAGAAATTTTAATACATAAAAATGAATTAATTATAATAGACTTAAGGAGAAAAGCACAGGAGGAAAAGTCTTCTTGCTTTTTTTATGAGAAAAGTCTTCCTAAATAAGACGAAACATGAATTAAGAGAGCCTAAACTTGATAAAATCATAATATTTAAAGAAAATTGGAAGCATACAACACTAAAAACTTCATAACAAATACATATACATTTTATTTTTAGTCCAATAAATGAATAAAATTTATAAATTAATGAGTTAAGGCATTTTTGCCATTAAAAATATACTATAACTCTTTTTCTAAGATCTTATTTTTCACTTACTCATCAACTGGAGCCTTAACTGGCTTAGGAAGGTTGGTAAACAATTGCTAGGGCCACTATAGCTGAGAGGTCAATAGTATCAAGGAAGGTCCAAATTCAGAAGATGTTAATGCCCAATCAGGAGAGTGCGTGACTTGAGTGATGAATCGGTTATATAATAAGATGAAAGGATAAGGAGAGGGAATGGAACATTGTGGATTGTCTCTCTCTGTTAGATTCTTCTCTCTCTTGTCTGTTATTTCTGCTGTGTCAAAACCGTACCTTTCATTCCTCGTTTTCTGTGTATCCCATTTTGTATTGGGAGAATTACACTGTAGTCCCATGGAAGCTAATATACGAAGAAATGGTCCCAAGAAATTCTGAAATTACTCTCAAGTCCTATGGGACCATTTTATAATAAATTCCAGGTGAGAAATGTCTGAAACACCCTTAGGGTGTGTTTGGTTTGAGGGCAGGGAAGGGAGGGGAGGGTGGGAAAATTACAATTTTGGACAAAAGAAACCCAAAATTTACCCTCTCATTTTTTTAAATTTTGGTTTCCCGCCCACAATTTACTTTCTCATTCTTTTTAAATTTTGGGTTCCCGCCCAAAATTTAAAAAGAATGAGAAAGTAAATTTTGGGCGGGAAACCAAAATTTAAAAAAATGAGAGGGTAAATTTTAAGTTTCTTTTGTCCAAAATGGTAATTTCTCCACCCTACCCTCCCCTCCCTCCCCTACCCTCCCCTCAAACCAAACACACCCTTAAGGAAGGGGGCAAAAACAGAGACACATTGAGCTTCTTTTCCTCATTCGATATCCGTAGGCATTCGGCCAAATCTGTGAAACTCGAGACTTGACGGTGTGTGACCGAAGGTAGCATCATGTGCGACAGTGTTGATGGGATCTCTCCGATGTAGTTCAGGGGCAGCCGCCAGGGTAAAGCAACTCTAATCTTCCCTCTTCCGTGGGTAAGCTTCGATGAGCTTCATTCTTAAAATCGGTAAGCTTCTTCTCCTTTTTTGAGTGGCTTCCCATAAAACCTACCTCTGAGTGGTTTAATTAATTAGCTGGCGCAATCTTCTCACATTCATTACTCCAATCGTCGGCAACTTGACATTTCGTCTCACTCTTTCATTTCTCTCATCTCTACCTTCCGTTGTTGGTCTCTCTGAGCCTCTCAATAGCAACCAGGTTTGTCTCTCTCAGTTGCTTTGTGGTTTTAATTAACTTTGTCATCACTTATTGGCACAAACTGATTCTACTTCTTTCATTTGTCTTCATTGTAAATTTCTCAAGTAACAACTCTGTCTCTTTCTCTTTCTATTTGTCTTTTATTTTCATTTTTGTTAAATATGCTCTAATTAGCAATAAAAAAACTCTGTAATTAATTGAATGATGGTGAATTTGGAAATATTTGATAGACTTAAGAGTTACTATTTGTGTTGTCTGGATTCATTCCTTGTCTATTAAGTTCGGTTTTCTTAAATATGATAACAAAGAAGTAATGCTATAGGCCGATGCACTTACTTGAATGGCCACTCACAGTTCAGTGTAGTCACACGCTTTGTATAGAAGGGTTTATTGCTTTATATAACTTGGAATTTTCAGCAAGGACTTATTGAGGATGCCCTGACCACGTTCGGTGGAAGGCGGGTTATCTAGGTTACGGATTATGACGGATCAGCCGGTGCAGTATAAAATTTTGTTAGTTTTCGGGTCGCCAGAAATGAGGATGCCCTGACCACGTTCGGTGGAAGGCGCACAAGCACATGTCTTTAAGAGTTTCGCCATTGTTGATGGTATCGGAATCATGGATCTAGAAGTGCGTGATCATTCATGTTTACAGCTGATTAGGAACAGAGGTAGAGAAAGAGACCAAAGGTCCGATCCTTGAGGAAGAGAGTTTTGAACAAGTTCACGGCTTGCACAATTTTTGTTCGCAGTGATCGGCTTTATATCACATTACTAATCTCATTTGATTATTTTTTTGGTTATAAATTATTCATTTATAGATTTTCGTTCTAAATGTAAGAATTTTATCAATTTTTATCTTTGATATTTATCATTTTTTAAAGTTAATTTGTTTAATTAATAAACTGATATATAATCTAATATAAATTGAGTAATTTATTTAATTTTTTAATCCCTTCAAAGTAGATAAATAGGTCACATTAAGAAGCATATCAGGATCATATATCAATATTTATATAAGTCCATTGGGCACTTCCAATAAAATAATAATATAGATTATAATTACATATAATGAAGAATATCATTTAGTGTTTAGGCTCCCTACAGTCCATTGGGCAAGATCACGTCTAAAATATTACATTCATTCAATTCCTTTTTCATCTAATTTTATTTTAATTTGATCCTTAAAAATTTAAAATATACAAACAATTTCTTTTAATTTATAATTTTTTAATTTGCATGTATATGACTATTTTTCTAAGCTGCCATTTTTTATTTACTCATCAACTTGAGCCTTAACTAGCTTAGGAAAGTTGGGAAACAATATTATATTGACATTAAAATAAACTCAGCCAGAAGTATGTCAAAAGTATTCTATTGTCAACAAACACAAAATATGAGTAATTTTAGAAAAGATTTTAAACATCGTCAACATGAAATTAGCTAGACTTTGATTAGAGAGGTTACATAGGCAGGAAAATGTAATTGAGGAAACATATATAGCATAAATTAATTGCCGTAATGTATATAATAATGGATCTCTTCATTGGGTAATTTTCTAGTCTTTACTTTTGACTCCAATCCAAGCAAGCCTTATACTCGTCGATTCTGGCTTTCTTTTTCATCCGTTCTATTTCTTTAATAGTTTGAATTTGGTGTACAATATTTGGCTAAACATTCTAGTTTGTTATTCATGGATTGTGTCTGTTTTTCTTTTACGTACCATAATCAAAGAGTTGCAATGTAGTTCTTTAAATATGAACTATGAGGCATATTAATTTACATCTTTCATCAACGAATTCAAATGTCATAATGAATTTAGCAAATTTAACCGTGTGCCACAGTTCAAATAGTACAATATTAATCTGCATAACCTTGCATTATTTTTTTTTCTGGGTGAAATGGCTTTGAATTATTTAGGAGGTACCAAGTCTCGATCCCCAGTCATTTGCGTTATTTTAATCTTCAACCTTTACACATGAATATAAACATATGATTGACAATTAAAAGGAAGCTTTGTTTCAAAGTTTCAATCACAAAAAACAAGAACATCAACATGGAGAATGTAATACAAAACATGAACACATATCACATATGACCACAAAATAAACATGTCTAAGGTGACGACGTTAGGTTCATCCCAATCACAATTCCATTATTTCAAGGGAAATGATCAGACACGATTCCCTTACCTGCAACAAATAAATCTAAAAGTGAGATACAACAATCATAAAATATAAGATAAAATTAGTAAAATTACAATCAAGCACCAACTTTTTTTTTTTACAATAATATATTTTGATAGGAAAAAAAGAGCTAAGAAATTTGAAAACAGAAGAAATAGTTTCTATTATTTTTTAAAAAAAAACAAATCGGTTAATTACCATATTCTAGTTAAACGTTAAGAGAACGTAACCAATATATGTACAGAAAGCATTAAGCATTGAATTGAAACATGGTTTGTTTGCTTAAATATCAAGTTGACAAAATATATTTGTGCAAATCAAATCAAACCAAAAGTATTGTATTTAAGCGATGATGTACTCACCATAAAGGGAAACAACTTTTGATAGAATTCAGCTCCCTGAGGACATCAATTGCACTCATTCTTTCATGAGGTGATTCCATTGAACATGTAAGTCCAATCTCAAATAAAGAACATAAGCATTTCTCAATATTTGGATGGATCGATAAGTCTCTTGATGCTCCCACTATATGTTCTAATTCTCGTGGAAGAATGGTTGGGCTCACAACTTCCAAAAGCTTGTTTGGAAACGCAACTTTCACATATGCTTGAAGATTGTGACCATCTTTAAACATATCTTCGGTGGGTCTTCTTTTAGTTAACATCTCTAAGACGACAATGCCGAAGCTATACATGTCACCTTGTATTGATGTTGGAGAACCCATTCCATATTCTGAAATATTGTAAGCATATTAATTTTCTTAATTAATTATATAATTATCACTGAAAAAAAAAAGAAAAAAATTGTGAGTTTGACGGCATAATGAATTCTAAGGACCTTGTGGTAAATGCAAATATTAAAATGATACCTGGGGGAACATAGCCAATAGTACCCTTTATACCAATTTGCTGCTTCGTTCATTAGAGATGATTTCAACAGTTGAGAGTAATCTTACCAGTCCAAAATCACTCAAATGAGCAACCATGTTGTCATCAAGAAGAAAATTTCTTGGCTTTAGATCACAATGAATTAGAGATTGCCCATATTCATAATGAAGATAGTTTAATGCAGACGCAATATCCATAAGAATATTTATTATTTGATCGAGGAGCAACATTATTGGATGATCTGGATTTTCTGTTGTAGGATGCAGCCAATTTTCCAAGTTTCCATTCACCATATACTCATAAACTAGAGCCTTAAACTCATTGCCTTGGTAATCTATGCTAGAGCAGCATGTTATAATTTTTACCAAATTCCGATGCTTTGCATTTCTAAGTGCATTACATTCAGCAACAAAACTCTTGTGAGCTCCCCTTATTTGAAGGTTGATGACCTTTATCGCAACAACTTTGAGACTCAAAACTTCCCTTATAAACAGAGCCAAAACTCCCTGATCCAATCAACTTATTGATTGAGAATCCATCTGTGGCCTCATGTAAGCTTTGGTATGATACTCTAGAAATCATGTCAATTGTTGGTGAACTTGAAGAAGACTTCTGGCTTCTTTTCCTTCCATGATAAATAGCAACAACAGATGACAAAAGAAGAAAAGCAATCACACAACATAGGGATACAATCAGCTTGAAGTTTTGATGTTTTATTTGTCCACTAGATTTGGTAGGGCATGGTGGCAGCTCCAACTTTGATATGCCTCCACAAAGCTTGTTATTCCCCACAAGTGATATTGCACTTGCATTACGAAAGACACCTTTGCTGGGTACCTCCCCTTCAAGCATGTTGAAGGAAACATTTAGGTACTCCAAAGCAACATCTTGTAATCCTTTTGGAATTGTTCCAGACAAGTTATTTTGTGACAAGTCTAAATATCTTAGACCCTTCAAAGAAGCCAAAGATATGGGGATTGTTTCTTGAAAGAAATTCCCTTGCAGAAAGAGAAACTCTAAACTTTGGCAATCTCCAATGGTTTGAGGAATTTTTCCAGAGAATTGATTATGAGAGACATCCAACTTTGCAATATTTTTCAAATTTCCAAACTCATCAGGGATATCACCACCAAAAGAGTTATGTGACAAGTTCAATGAAATTGATAGAGATGAAAGAGTGAGCAGCTGGATTGGTATGGCTCTACTAAAATTATTTTGTGATAGATCAAGATATTGTAAACTTCTACAATTCCCAATGCTTGCAGGAAGTTTTCCTTCTAACATGTTATCTGACAAATCTAGGTGAAACAATCGAGTGAGATTGCCTATGAAATGTCCTATTTCTCCAGAAAGTTTATTTCCCCACAAAGACAAGTATTGCATGCTATGAAACTTCCCCAAAGTAATTGGGATCATGTCAGTGAAATAATTCATCTCCATGTGTAGCAACGTCAGGTTAATGAGGTTTCCTAATGCCACAGGAATTCTACCACATATTTGATTTTGTGAAAGGCCGAGTTGTGTGAGCTGGGTTGACAAATTGCCTATGGTTTTTGGTAAATTTCCCCCAAAATTATTTTGATCCAAGTATATCGTTGCTAACTTACTGCAGTTGCTCAAAGAATTTAGAAACTCCCAGTCTTTTGAAGAATTACTTCCCAAACTATTTTCACTTAACTCTAGTACTGAGAGGTCACGCAGCTTTCCAAGATTTGGAATTTGCCCTACAAAATTATTTCCTCCTATGGAGATCAATACAAGTATAGTCGTGTTTACAATGGATGTTGGGATGCGACCTAAGAATTGATTTATTCCAAGTGCCAAGATTTGGAGATTAGGGAGGTTGGAGAACATATTGGCTGGGAGAGAGCCATCGAAATGATTTTCTCCAAGTACGATGTCAGTGAGAGATGACAGATTGTAAAGAGCAAAAGGAATTGTACCTGAAAGCTTGTTGACACCTACATTAAATACTGTCAAAATTTTCAATTGGCCTGTTTCATCAGGTATACTCCCTTCCAAGTTATTGGAAGTCAAAGAAAGAATACTGAGAGAAGTAAGATTCCACAAGGAAGTTGGGATTTCTCCAGTAATTAAAATTGTTACGAAGTAGAAACAAACCTTCAAGCTTATGGAGAGAGCCAATCTCCATTGGTATTTTGCCAATGAGTCGATTCCCTCCAAATGCTAAGTTCTTGAGGTTAGAGCAACTTGTGACATTGATTGGAAATTCTCCCGTTAATGTATTATTTTGAGAAGAAAGTATTTCCAATCTGAACAAACGACCCAGGTCCTTTGGAATTTCTCCGTGAAAATTATTGTTGTCAAGAGCGACAACCCTTAGGAAGGAAAGATTGCCAATAAAAGGAGATATAGTACCTGATAACTGATATCCATCCAAGACCAAATGTGTAACTCTGTGATGCTTGTGGCTGCAAGAGATTCCATGCCAATCGCAGAAGTGTGTGGATGAATTCCAAGAATCCATGATCTGATATGGATCATTGGATATTGATTCCTTGAATTTGATTAAAGACAAACGATCAGTTTCGTTGCTCAGTGATGAAGCAGGTTTCCAGTATTGAAATATGAGAGTAAAGAAAACAAATAATTGAAGGACCATGGTTGAGAAACAGTAGGCTAGTTAGTAATCCGAGAGTTCTTTGTATGGAGAATCACACTTTTGCTCTATTATTAGTCGGACTTAAATAGCCAAAAAAAAATTATCATCTTGTGTCTGCAAGGTATTAAAACTCGGATCGGGCATTGAACCGGTTGGGGTACTGGGTTAAGGGTTAGTGGGTCAGACCGGGACCAAACCGGAGCCAAACCGGGACCAAACCGGTGAGAAATTGAAAATTTTAGACTTATAGTATGAAATTCTAAAGGAAAAATAAAAATTTTTTTTTTTAAAAAATACCAACCCGGACCTGACCGGGAACCGGACCGGTTTACCCGCCGGTTCCCGGGCCGGACCGGCCGGTCCGGTCCAGGTTCAATAAGCATGTGTGTCTGAGAGATATTTCATTTAAAAAAATAATTACAAAATTGCTAATAAAGAGAGGATTCTATATTCTAGACCATCAAGTTATCCGTTCCGCCCAAACTGCAAAAATTATCCACACACTTCATTTAAGAATGATACTGCCTCGGAGAGAGACAAAACCCTATTTGGTGATATCTATGTCTTGGATTCTGCCAAAAAAAGAATGATATTTTTGTCAATAAAATTGATTAAAATAATTTTTTTATCAATTTTATTGAGAAACTAAAAATGTAAATTGATTAATATGAGGGTGGAGAAAACAAGTGAAGGTAGTTAATTGAGAAACAGTAGGCTAGTTCCAGAGCTCTTTTCTCTTTGTATGGAGAAGCGCACTGATCGTGCTCTGTTCTTAGTTGGACCTAAGTTGAGAAGGTAGTTAAGGAGATCGTGTAGATGCATGAATTACAAATTATTATCCTCATCAATAGTTACGGACAACGTATCGCTTGAGAGACAACCATAAGGTCTTTGAATTCCCGCCTCAGAAATAAAAAGGTACCTAGATAAGAGGCACTTCTTTAAAAAAAAATATAATAATTAAAATATAATTACATTATGCCTAAAAATAATATTGTAAGTAGTAAAAATTAACTATCATAATTTGCTCAAATGAATAATATTAATTCTCTGCTTGCACATGTATACGCGCAAACGTACGTTGTACCCATCGTTTTCATTCAGTTGGTGGAAATAAATCATCAATAATGGCTTCTCACGCAGAGAAAAATCGCAAACTTGTGGACAAGTGTTTTGCATTCACTTCTTTGAGTTTTTAATACTAGGGCTACTTAACTAATTTTGTTAAATTAAAGAAATAAAATAAATTGGTTAATTTAAATAAATGTGACATGATTTCCTCAAAATACTACCGTATAATATCATATTTTATATCAGTTTATATGTTAGGTGAGTTAGTTCAGAAAGAATAAAAAATAAAAAAATAAAAAAGATAGAGATCTTATGTTTAGTATCAAATCCAAAAATAACCTAACTAGCTTACACACACATATTAAGTATGGGGGGAGTGGGTCACAACTTGTTATATGGACCGGAGTATATGAGCCTAATCCTCTGAGTTAACGTCCGAAGAAGCCAATTATACATTTAATGACTATGGTGGGGTCTTAGTCACTGTCTTCCTGGAAATCTATTCTCACACAAAAATCTTCATTTCACATGGGGGCTTTCCTTACGACAATTATGAAGTTTGTAACAATCCAAAGTCTTGTTTGGTTGCCAATCATATCCTAGCCATCCTTTTACTATAATATTTGTTATATTTTTATTATTATCAAATAATATTATGTTTTGTTACAAAAGAAAATCGAGGAAAATAACCGTTTTTTTATTCAAATTATGATTTTTTATGAACTTTTTGCAGTAAATATTGAGTCATAGAAGCCTTCTTTGGTGACATTTTACCTTATTATACATATTTATAATTTATTATAAGGGGCATATATATAACTCGATCTTAGCTATCTCTTTTAACCTTTTCTTTTCAGTATCAACTCAGTTCCTCATATTTGATTCAAAAAAATTTAATTTTCATAATATATTGAGTTAATGAATTTTATGAATTAAGTTTTTTTTTTTCAAATTAGAAAATATAAAGACTGACTTGTTCTAAGTCAAAAATTTACAGAAACTGGATAGCTTTAAATCAATATTGAAATATTAAATGGATAGTTTTAAAAAATGTTAAAAAAAAAAATATTTTTTTTCTTATTTTTAAATAAGATAAGGAGTTTTATGGAAAGAAGAAGATAGGATAACTTTTTTTCTTTCTATGAAATTTGAGATATATTATTATATTCATGTTATTATCACTTATATTTTGTATATTTTTGGTTAAAATATTTAAGGATAAAGTATATGTTAAATTCTTTATGTTTGTATTAAGTTTATTTTAATCCCTTAAATTTTTAAAGTGCATTATTAGTCTTTCAATCTTAAACACAACTAGTTTAATCTAATAAAAAATAATGAATTATCAAACTTAAGTGATAACTTTCCAATTAAACATTGACAAGTCATACTTTTGAATTTTAATATGTTTAACACAATTAGTTTATGTTTTAAATAGTGTAAATTAAAGAAAATTAAAATGAAAATAATCATATTTGTGAATTTATTGTTAACATTTAATTACATGGTCATCACTTAAGTTTGATTATCCAACATTTTTTATTAGACAAGACTAATGATATTAAGATTGAAGGATTAAAAATACACTTTGGATCGCTTTATAGACGGTTGATTGCACATTTATCACTACCAAGAAACCTGGATCGACTCGCAAGGGGTTGTTCTAGATTAACCATGGTCTCATGTTCAAATCTTGGGTATATGCAGTTGAGATAATTACTCGGTGGCAGTGATTTATCCCCCTAAAGTGGGCCAACATGCCCGCGAACCGAATTAGTCTATTGCTGTTGGCCTCTGCAAGTGCACGGATCGTATCAAGTAATAAAGTGATAAGTAAAGTGTCATTCCCTTGAGGATTTGTTTTAACAAATAAGATCAAACAATAAGCTCAATGTGTTCAATCAAGTTGAACCAAGGTGATGTAGTTGGTTTAGAAGAAAAGTTGTAAAATATGTATTTAAATCAATGAAAACTGAGTGTGTGTGAAATCAAATCTGATATGGAAACTAGGATTATTTATCCCCTTTGTATTTCATAAACACTTGATTAGGTTCCTCCCTTTTAATGTCTCCAATGAGTATATGTGTTAGTCGAGATTCAATTGTATTTAGTTCAACTTTCTCAAGTCAGAACCCATTTTATATACTCAATTAACATGCACAATCTCTTGCTACAATCAAATGAGAATATGCAATTAGCATCAATCTACATTGACAATGCAAGGTCAATGACTATATCTCTATGTCATTAGCAATCCCTCAATTTAATGGATAAATATGAAGGCAAGCATGATTTCTAACAAGTTCTTTACTCACATTTAGCTTTCTCAAGTCAAAACAGAGTAAACATAACCATCCAAATGAGGGCCAAGCATTTAGAAGCTTTATGCATAGGAGGAAATCAACACATATATATCATTCATACATAAAAGAGAGGAAGATCCAAGTATTAATCCATACAAAGGTTCAAAATAATCCTAGAATAAGAGTTTAGCTGCTCATATTCAGAAAATGAATACAAAAATACAAAGAACAACAACCATATCAGCAAAATGGAGAAGAAAGGGAAAGAAATCAGCAAAACCAAGGAAAATCAGCTTTAATCTCTTCAAATCTTCAATCTCCACTTGATTTTCCTTGATTTCTAGCACACCCAAGCACAGAGGACTGTCATAGCCTCCTCCCTAGGGTTTTTCGGATCTGGAAGATGTGGTTTTAGTCCCTGCATTCCTCATTTAAAGGCCTTGAGTGACAAAACGCATAATAGTTATATCGGGCGTAGGCCGCAGCCAGCAGGTCCTTGGCTGTGGCCAGTGAGCTTCTGTGAGATTGTTGGCCACGGCCACAGAAATGCTTGGCCGTGGCTAGTGTTCTTCAGCAGGCTTGGCTACGACCATCAGAAACGCCTGGCCGTGGCCAGTGTTCTTCAGCTTTAGCTTTGCCACTGCCAAGTTCTATTCTCTTCATTTCTTGCATTTCCATGGTACAGTTGATTACTAAAACTCCATTTCACATTCCTTTTCATTGATTTGAATTCCTCTAGATCAGATTGTGATTGAAATGTGGTCCTGACAACACAAAGAACTCCATAAAAGCACACAGTTGATAATAAAATCAGATTTTCATACAATACCACCACATTTATCTCTTTTTATGTTAACTATGCATCATGCACATTTCCTTCATTTTTGTACTCCCAAATACCCAATAGTACACCAAAATGTGGAAGAAATTAGAGGAAATATGCAAGTTTGATAGGAATTTCATACTGTTAACAATTGCTCAAACACCTAATAGTATTATCTAGAACAAGCATCGGATACCGATTGACAAAAATAAAGAATGCACTTTGAATATTTAAAAATAAAACTTGATGCAAACATCAAGAATCAAACATATACTTTAGTCTATATTTAATTTCAATTTGTTATTGCTATTGAATTAAGCATTACATATGGACCATCTATTTTTTTGATCCAAGGGTGTAGTAGAGATTCTATGCACTTTGTAAATTTAAGGGACTAAAATAAAACTTGATGCTAACATCAAGGACCAAATGTATATATTTAATTTCAATTTGTTATTGCTTCAACATTACATCTTGACCACATTTTCTTGATCTAAGGGTGTAGAAGAGATTCTAAGAGGAAAAGAAGAAAGAGGATTATGAGAGATTCCACATCCGGCCAACCAATGTATAATATCTGGCGAGATTTAGGGCAATTCCTTAACACATGATCTAAATCTTCAATTCCTTCACCACATCTGCTACAAACAGGGGTATCCCCTAAAACTCTTGCTCTTCTAGCTACTGTGAGTAGCCTATCTTGTGCTGCCAACCATAAGGATACCTGGACCCTTCTAGTGACCTTTACTTTCCAAATAACCTTCCAAATAGCTTCCCTCGTCATATTCACCTCACCTCTCAATTGCTAATACAGTTGAGCAACAGAAAACCTACCTCCATTACCCCCTCTCCACACAACCATGTCGTCCCTATCTTCAATATGCGGTGGTGGAATAGCTTTTATCCATTGGATAATTTCATTTGGCAATACCTCCTCAAGCCAAGCCCAGTTCCAGTTTCCTTCACTGTTTAAGGTCTGATTCACAGTTGGATTTGTATTTAGCAAACCCAATTCTCCTATATAATAGTTAGCCAGCTTATCAATTCTATTCAGCCACCTATCCTCCCAAAATTTAACAACATTCCTTCCATCCCTAATTTCCCATCCAATACCCTTAGTAATTTCAGGCCACAACTTAGCAACATTTTTCCAAAGAAGTGAATCATGTTGCTTCGAAGTGCATTCAGTGAACCAATTATCTCCCCTTCCATACTTAGCTTTTATAACCTTAGAGCATAACCCGTTCGGCCTAGCTATTATATTCCAACCAATTTTTCCCAAGAAAGCATCATTCATTTCCTTCAACCTCCTTATACCCATACCACCTTCCTCCTTAGGTCTACATATTCTTTCCCAACTAACCGCATGTAATTTGTTATTGTCTGCATCTGAACCCCAAACAAAATTTCTTTGAAGTTTCTCAATTTCATTACAAACACCAATTGGAATGCTCTCATGTTGCATTTGGAAATTCATAATCTGTGAAGTGACCGATTGGTCTAAAGTGATCCTTCTTGCTAGCGCCAAAGATTGGGTTTTCCACCCACTAAGTCTCCTTTGTACCTTATCTATCATAAATTGAAATTTGGCTCTGGAGTTGCAACCTTGAGTAATGTGTGCCCCCAAATACCTTCCCAACTCCTCCTTGCGCTGAAATCTACTCATACTACAAATGATATTTTGCTTTTCTCTAGCAACATTCTTCGAGAAAAAATTGTAGTCTTACTCGGATTAATCTTCTGACCTGACACCTCCCCGAATAAATCTAAACATTCAAGTGCATTCCCCATATGCTTCTTACTAGCTTCACAAAGCAACAATAGGTCATCCACAAACAGAAGATGTGATATACAAACATTAGATATTCCTACCCTTATCAGATTCCTTCTTTTATTCTCAATGGAATCTACAATAACGTGTGATAATTTTTCCATGGCAAGAACAAACAAATAAGGAGAAAGAGGATCTCCTTGTCTAATCCCTCTGGTCGGGTTGAATTCGTCTTTCCTGTTCCCATTCCATAATAAGCTCATTTTAACTGAAGAATTGTAGTGTTTAATGATATTAATAATGTTCCCTGGCAATCCAATCTCTTCCAACACTTTCATTAAGAATCCCAAACTTTGCCTGTTATAGGGTTTCTCTATATCAATCTTGATTACCATATAGCCTTTCCTGCCATTCATCCTTTTCATCATGTGGGCTACCTCCTTGGCAATGATGATGTTATCTTGAATGTTGCGTCTCGGCACAAAGCTAGCCTGTAATGGTGACACAAGCCTATCCATAATGACCTTAAGCCTACGCACCAATATCTTTGTCAAGCCTTTATAAAGAGCATTGCAAAGCGCAATTGGCCTTAAATGTGTCACTGACTCTGGGTTGTTGATTTTCGGTATCAGAGCTAAAAGGGTTCTGTTAAGATCAATAATCTCTTCTGGTCTATCCCATAATCTTTTAATCAATTCACAAACTTCCTTACCCACCAAATCCCAATTCTTCTGATAAAATACAACTGGGAAACCATCCTCTCCAGGAGCCTTGAAGCCTCTAATATCGAAAAATGCATGTCTAATCTCTTCATTCTCTAGTTCCCTTCCTATTCTTGTCATATCTTCCCTTCCTACCACCCCCTAACATTGTCTAGTACAATGCCACTCTCTATCCAACTTCTCTTCCCGAAATAGGGATTCATAAAAATTTTGTACCAAACTACAAATAAGTTCCTCATCTTCCACCCAAACCCCTTCATCATTTTTAAGACTCTTCACCTTATTTCTTCTTCTACGTATCATGGTTTTGGTATGATAGTATCGAGTATCTCTGTCCCTGATTAAGCCACAACCCCCTTGATTTCTGGAACCACAATAACTCCTCCTGTTTTAACACATTCACTAATTCCTCCTCTAATTCCTTCTCAAGATTCATTAAAAAGGAATTACTAAAACGGTCGTCACATCGTTGAATCCCCTCCAGCCTTCTATATAAACCTCTGATTCTGTACCGAATATGTCCAAATACCTCTTTACTCCACACCTTCAGCTTCTCCTTTAAAACCCTTAAATTCTTGCATACAATTCCTCCACTCTCCCATTGATCTGCAAGGAAACTCTTGAAATTATTATGGTTTAACCATGTTGCCTCAAAACGGAAAGGCCTATCTTTGCCCATGTCAGTGTCAAGGCTAGTGCTGATCATTAAAGGGTGATGATCCAAGCTTACCCTTACACCTACTTGAACCATAGAATCCGGAAACAATTCTTGCCATTTCATATTGCATAAACCACGATCAAGTCTTTTAAAGTCTTTAGTTAAATATCAATTTACAAGAAACTTTTCAAACATCTCCTACTAGCATCTTATAAAAAGGAACGACGGTGTATAGTTAAGAATGGTATCCTATAAAAAGGAAAGGTGGGAGTATATGTTATAAGAAGTCTAGGTTTTGAAATTATTGTATATAGTCAATAATTTGAGTTTTTAATCGGTATTAGTCATAATTAATACTTTTAAAATATTTTTATCAATTAAGAAAATCAGAAATTAAGTTATGTGAAATTACAAAAAATTTTAAAAAAGATTAAAAGTAAGCAATACTAAAATATTTCATAGAAAATACATTATATCAATGATTAACGTGAAAAGCTCAACAATTTGTAAATAATCGTTCTGGTATTGGATATGATCCAAAATCAAATAAAAGGAAATGAAGAAAGAAAGCATGAGGTATGACATACTTGAATTATTTTCAGCATTCTGTACATACATCAAATCCTTTTGCATACTGTAATTATTGTAATAGAAAAGGTCATTATACTTTATCATGCATTCATAAGAAGAAAAGAAAGATAGAAACCTACAAATGGGTACCTAAAGGTTCATATGTTCTGAAAATAATTTGCACTAACCCAAAAAGATGAGGGTACCTATAAGACTTAATTGTATTAGATTGCAGATATGTCTTAAAGCATCCAAAAACAACAAATGGTACATAGACAGTGGATGCTCTAGACATATGACCAGTGATTTTGAAAGTTTTACCACATTACAACCTTAAAATTCGGAGGAAATCTATCTGGAAAGGTAGCAGGAATTGGTGAAATAAAAAACGATAAGGGTATACAAGTCAAGGATGTATACTATGTTGAAGGCTTGTGTCACAACTTACTGAGCATTAGTCAAAGCATAGATAAAGACAATTGGGTAACCTTTGACTCAGAAGAATGTCTAATTGTAAACAAGAAAAATTTACAATTAGATAAGAAGAATATCAAAACAAAGCTCAGAGCAAAAAGGGAAGGTAACTATTATACTCTTGATATTAGTAGAAATGTTTCTAAGAATTGTTTTCTAAGTAATGCCGATGAAAGTTAGTTATAGCATAAAAGACTAGCTCATGTCAACATGCACCAACTAGGCAAATTATTCAAAAAGGATTTAGTACTTGGTTTACCTAAAGTAAGTTTCAAAAATGATTTGATTTGTGACGCATGTCAAAAGGGTAAACAAACTAAATTATCTTTCAAATCAAAAAATGAGATCACAACCAACAGATCACTTCAATTACTACATATGGATTTAGTTGGACCAGCAAGAGTTAAAAGTCTTGGTGGCAACTTATGTTCATTGGTCATTGTTGATGATTTCTCTAGATTTACATGGACTATTTTCTAATCATCGAAGGATTAAACCTTTAGTGAATTTATTATTTTTGCTAAGAATGTGCAAACTAGGAAAGGTATGTCCATTGCAGGTATCAGGACAGATCACAGTGGAGAATTTGAGAATCAAGCCTTTGGAGATTACTGTTGTTATGAGTATAAATGATCAATTAAATAGTGCAAGTGTATACTGTCGTAATCAAGTAATATAGAAGTGAGTAGAGTATCGTTCCCTAGAGGATTGATCACTAAGTACCAAAATGAGTAATTTTAACTTTATTTAGTCGATCGATTAGTTGGTGATTGAGAGTATGAAATAAAAGATGATTAAATATGAATGTAAATGATATGAAATAATTATGAGAAAATGTCCTAGGGATGAGATTTCACTTAACAAATTCCGGATTGAATCTCTTATCTATTCTAGCCCAATTTACTCTATATGATTAATAGTCGAGTTTCCTTCATTTAATTACTACGCTCTTCTAAGGTCAAGCAATTCTATAATTAATTGCTACTCCAATGTATTCCTATATAAATTTAAGCAATTGATTATGCATTAAGATTTATGGAACTCAATCAGACTACACAACTCATATGAATATATTCCTATTTCATATGCAAGTTATAGTTTTAATTATAGGATCTATACACATGCATTTTCTTTCGGTCTCAACATGCATATTGGAATAATTCAAAAGATGGCTAGTTAATCAAAAGCATTAAGAATAATAATTAAAACTCAATCATGTAGGAGAAATTCAAACTAGATTTAAAAACTTAAGATTTAATCCATCATTAGTAAGCTACGTCATTACCCTAGGAAAATGGAAATTTAGCTCAAGATAAAATTAAAAACAAAATAAAGTAACATTGCATAAAGCTTGAATGAAAACCTCAAAAATACTGCATAAACTTGAACATTAAATTTTCAAACATAAATAAATAACCAAAAGAAGCATGAAAAATGGAGAAATCTAGCCGTCCATTTAGGAGGTAAAACCTTCCATGTAGGCGGCATACGAAATGTGATTTAATCCTAAGCCTTCCAAGATGGAGGCAAGCAGAAAGTAATACAATCTTAAGCCTTCCAAGATGGAGGCATACAAAAAGTAATACAATCCTAAGCCTTCCAAGATGGAGGCATGCAAGAATTGATACAATGTATGAAATTAAATATAGAAAATAACACAATTTATTCAGAACTATCAGACAAAAGATCTCTCCTTGTCAGAGAAGGACCTCTAATTCTCTTCCTCCTCCCTTGAGCTTGGCCTTGATATCTATTTATAGGGGAAAAACCATGGGCCACAGTGAATGCTATAGTGATCTGGCGGCTGCTACAGTGATCTAGCGGCTGCTACAATGAATGTCGGCAACAACTATAGTATCCGACGGCTGCTACAGTGAACTACTACAGCACTAACATTGCTACAGTAATTTCCAATTTTTTTATTTTTAAATACTATTTATTCCAAAATGGTTATTTATTTATTTTTCAAGTCATTGGAAATGAGGATGCCCCAACCACGTTCGGTGGAAGGCGCACAAGCATAGGTCTCTGAGAGGTTCACCATTGTTGATGGTATCAGAATCGTGGATCTGGAAGTGCATGATCATTCATGTCTACCGGTGATCAGGAATAGAGGTAGAGAAAGAGACCAAAGGGTCCGATACTTGAGGAGGAGAGTTTTGAACAAGTCTGCAGCTTGCATGGTTTTTCATTCGCGGTGATCAGCTTTATATGGTAAGGGTGTTAGAGTAATTTCGCATTTCTAATCTCACTTGGTTATTTTTTTGTCTATAAATTATCCATTTATGTTCAATACTCATCCAGTTCTCAGTTGTAGGGGTTAAGTTTTTAAGATAGATTTTCATTTTAAATGTAAGAATTTTATCAATTTTTATCTTTGGTATTTATCATTTTTTAAGCTAATTTATCTAATTAATAAAATAATATATAATTTAATATAAATTGAGTAATTTATTTAACTTTTTTAATCTCTTTAAATTAGATAAATATGTCACATTAAGAAGCAGAGCAGTAGTATCATGTATCACTATTTATATAAGTCAATTGGGCACGTCCAATAAATAATAATATAAATTATAATTATAAATAATGAAGAATACAATTTAGTTTTTAGGCTACCTACAGTCCATTGGCCAAGATCAAGTATAAAATATTACATTTATTCGATTTTTTTCATCTAATTTTATTTTTATTTTGATCCTTAAAAATTTAAAATATACAAACAATTTCATTTAATTTAAATTTTTTTAATTTGCATGTATATGACTATTTTCCTAAGCTGCCATTTTTTATTTACTCATCAACTAGAGCCTTAACTAGCTTAGGCAAGTTGGTAAATAATATTATTGACATTATAAAAAACTCAGCGAGAAGTATTTCAAAAGTATTATATTGTCAACAAACATAACATTTGAGTAATTCTAGGAAAGATTTTAAACATCGTCAACATGAAATTAGCTAGACTTTGATTAGAGGGGTTACATAGGCATGAAAATGTAATTGAGGAAATAAATATAACATAAATTAGTTGCCGTAATGTATAGAATAATGGATATCTTCATTGGGTAATTCTCTAGTCTTTACTCTTGACTCCAATCCAAGCAAGCCTCATACTTGTCGATTCTGGCTTTCTTTTTCATCTTTTCTATTTCTTTAATAGTTTGAATTTGGTGCACAATGTTTGGCTAAACATTTTAGTTTGATATTTACGAATTGTGCCTGTTTTACTTTTACGTACCATAAACAAAGGGTTGAAATGTAGTTTATCAAATATGAACTCTGAGGTATATTAATTTACATTTTTCATCAACTAATTCAAATATCATAATGAATTTAGCAAATTCAACCGTTTGCGGTGATTCAAATATACAACATTAATCTGAATAACCTTGCCTTATTTCTTTTTTCTGGGTGAAATGGTTTTAAGTTACTTAGTAGGCACCAAGTCTCGATCCTCAGTCTTTTGCGTTATTTTAATCTTCAACCTTTACACATATGAATATAAACATATGATTGACAATAAAAAGGAAGCTTCGCTTTCAAAGTTTCAATCACAAATAACAAGAACATCAACATGGAGAACAAGTAATACAAAACATGCACACATATCACATATGACCACAAAATAAACATGTCTAAGGTGACAGCGTTAGGTTCATCTCAATCACAATTCCATTATTATTTCAAGGGAAATGATCAGATACGATTTCCTTACCTGCAACAGATAAATCTAATAGTGAGAAACAACAATCACTAAATATAAGAAAATATATAATTAGTAAAATTACAATCAAGCACCAACATTTTTTTAAAATAATATATTTTGATAGGAAAAAAAGAGCTAAGAAATTTGAGAACAGTAGAAATGGTTTCTATTATTATTTTTTTTTGAAAAACAAATCGGTTAATTACCATATTCTTGTTAAACGTTAAGTGAACGTAACCAATATATGTACAGACAGCATTAAGCATTGAATTGAAACATGGTTTGTTTTCTTAAATATCAAGTTGACAAAATATATATGTGCAAATCAAATCAAACGAAAAGTATTGTATTTAAGCGATGATGTACTCACCATAAAGGGAAAAAATTTTTGGGACAATTTAGCTCCCTGAGGACATCAATTGCATTCATTCTTTCATGAGGTGATTCCATTGAACATGTAAGAGCAATCTCAAATAAAGAACATAAGCATTTCTCAACATTTGGATGGATCGATAAGTCTCTTGATGCTCCCACTGTATGTTCTAATTCTAGTGGAAGAATGGTTGGGCGAAAAGCTTGCTTGGAAATGCAACTTTCACATATGTTTGAAGATTGTGACCATCTTTAAACATATCTTCAATGGGTCTTCTTTTAGTTAACATCTCTAAGACAGGAAAGCCAAAGCTATACATGTCATCTTGTATTGATGTTGGAGAACCCATTCCATATTCTGAAATATTGTAAGCATATAAATTTTCTTAATTAATTATACGAATGATCACTGGAAAAATGAAAAAAAATTGTAAGTTTGACAGCATAATAAATTCTAAGGACCTTGTGGTAAAAACAACTATTAAAATTATACTTGGGGGAACATAGCCGATAGTACCCTTTATATCAATTGTGTTGCTTTGTTCATTAGAGATGACTTCATCAGTTGAGAGTACTCTTGCCAATCCAAAATCACTCAAATGAGCAACCATGTTGTCATCAAGAAGGACATTGCTTGGCTTCAAATCACAATGAATTATAGAGCCAAGTGTGGTGAGCTAAGAGCTGAACCCAAGGAGCTGGACTATTAGCGCGGGGCTGAAAAGCTAAGAGAAGGAGTGAGCTGGGGCAGACGGATTCACTAGGGAGGGCTGCCACGAGACATTGAAGTTGAGAGAGGAAGCTGCCGATCTCTACCACCGCACCACCACCACACTTCTTCATTGCCGTCACACCTCGCCACTACTCCCCTACTTCATCGTCCTCCGCCTCCATCCATCTTCTTCACCGTTGGAACTCCATTTTTCCGGCGAGCTCCTTCCACAATCTTAGGCCGTGACTCTTCTATCTGAAATCACTACCACCGGTAGCCTCCTCTGTTTCTATCATCACAACTGTGGCTTCCTTTGCTTTGTTTTTTGTTTCAAATCCAGTCCCTAAATTAAATTGATTTAGTGCGAATTGGTTAATTTACTCTGTGATTTATGGGTGGGTGTTTGAATCAAAGTGTTATTATATTTCTTGAAGTTATTCTCATGATTGGCTAGGCAATTTTGTGCTCTTGGAGATGAATTGGAAATTGCTTGAGCTCACATGTGCTTCAAAGGGGAGCTTAAATTACCCATAGTTCATTATATTTATGATTTCTTAGGTTTAAGAATTCATTTATATATTGAGACTATGATTTTAGTCATGTTTTATTTTATGGCTTGACTTCTTGTGATTTGGAATTTGTAATGAGGATTTATACTCATCAATATATATGGTTATATATATGTTTATCTATGATTCTATTGCTCTCTTTCTATTTAACATTGTATTGTTGGATAGTTTGATTGAATTGGAATTGTAGTTGAACTTAAATGCATTACTTATTCCATAGTCACTCTCTAAGGGTTTTTAATAATGGTTAATTGAAGGGGTTCATGAATTTAAGCAATATACTCAATGGTAATTAAGGTTTGGTATATTAGAAAACTTAGAGAAACTCATTACACTAAGAAGGCTTAATAGCATTTCAAGAGTAGGGGTCCCTCTGTTGTGATGCTAGACTCATTGGTTAATGAGGTTTGGAATATTAGAAGCTTAGTGTATTAACTCTCAAACTATTTTAATTGAGCAAGGATAGCCATTGAAAATCATTTCCAAGAGCATCTTCATCATTTGCATTTCTTACACATTTTCATTCCTCCTTATTTGAAAACCCCAAAAATATATATTTTAAATTGCATTCAATTCATAGTTTTGAAAATCAATTAATCATGTTTTACGCCTATCAATTTTGCATTTTAATTATTTAGTCTACTGGGAATTAGTTTCATAATCGGCTCCTCAAAGTGAAACGACCCAAGTTGTGCACTATATTATATTAATTTGCTTTTATTCTTGATAACCCCGAGGTGACTAAAAGGAGTTATTTCAGTGGTGATGATGGTGACAGAGGAGAAGGAGGTAGTGGCGGCAACATCTATGGTGGGGTAATGGCAACGAAGGAGGAGGAGGTAGTGGTGGCGACGGTGGCAATAGTGGTGGTGGAGCCCGTGAGGGTGGCGTTGGTGGGGGTGGAGGAGGAGGAGGTAATGGTGGTGGCCACAATGGTGGAGGTGATGGTAGGGGGTGTCCTCGACGGCAGTGGAGGAGAAGGAGGTAGTGGTGGCGGCGGTGGGGGGGGGGGGCTGGAGGCAACGACAGGGGAGGAGGAGGAGGTAGTGGGAGTGGTTGTGGCATTGTGTGATAAGTGAAACAAAGACAAATCAAACTAAATGATAAATTGGACTTTTTTGACCATGCAATGAGGTGGTAATAAGTATTCATAGGAGGAGAGGTATGAATGAGGATTACCTATTTTTTGGTAATTATCATTACCATGGTAAACCTTATTACCATGCTAAAAAGCAACCAAACACTTTATCTTGTTTATGCAATTATGACTATCATTGCAGGCATGCGATGCAGTTGAACCAAACGGGCTCTAAGATTTCTCAAATTTTTAATTAATGTAAAATAAAAGTAACTTTTTCTCGGTTCTCCTTTTCATACAATTCCTTGTGGAATTTGAAAGGAAAATTTAATTCCTTGGTCCTATAATTTTACTTAATTTTTAATCGGGTTCTTTTTTTCATTGTCATTAGAGTCTTTTCAATTGTAGGAATTGGTCCATATGCTCATTATATGTCAATTAAAACCAATATTGACGCTGACTAAGCTACATATAAATTGCCTCAAAATACAAAAGGGATTTTTTAAATATTTATTTAATATCAACATAAAAACAAAATATTGTACTTATAATTGTCTCCTTAAATTTATATATAATTTGTAATCTGGCTGATTTTGGATTTAATTTGAATCCATATCACAAATTGAATCATGATTAATTATGTTGAGTGAGTGCCACGTCAGTAGCTATTCACGCGGTTTCTCTTGCAAATTAACAAATTTTGACTATAAGGACCACTGGACTAATACTAGAAGAACCCATACAATTAATTAACCACGTTTGCTCACTTTTAAGGGCAAGAGGAACATTGTCATATTTTTTTCATTTTTTTAAATTGAAGGGAACATTACATTTAACGTACCCAATGCTCTTGCGACAATTTAGGACAAAAATGTCACTTAACCCTAAATTACTTTTTTAATATAAAATAGTAAAGTAATTTACATGAAGTCCCCCAGGCTCTATGAATTTACCCTCTTGACCAAGAGTACTGCTACAAAATGTGCCTTTTATGACGGTTATTATTTACAATACATTATGGTTTCGAACTATCATATATGTGGGCACTATATATGCTCTGCGTAGATAAATAATGGTTCCGAATCATAATTTATTTTAGACCTATTATAACAGTTATAATATAACAGCCATTATGTATTGAAGCTCGGTGAGACCATAATATGCGCATTGTTGTGATAATAATTAATGGTCACATGCAAACAACCGTCATAATATATAGTAATGATTGCATAATATATAACCATTCCACTTTAACAACCGTTATATATATTAACATGTATACCATTATATATGAATTAACATATATATAAAGGTTCTTTCAAAACAACCTCTATATATTGGTAGTAATTCTAATAGATATATTTAAACAACCTTATATAAAGTTGATATAAATAATGGTTGTTACGTAACAACCGCAATTTATCAAAGTTAAATGTTTAAAAAAAAATTGGGAGGGGGGTTCTGCTTTCGATATCCCCTACATATACATTTACAGAATAAATCACAATATATATATATTTACATTCATTCATATAACAAATAATACAACATATCAGAATATATTTACAGTAATTAATGTACATGTACACACTATTAAAACAAAAGCTTTAAAACAAACAAATCATCAGTATCTAGAAATTTACAGTAATTTTATGTATTTGTTCTCCCACTGATGTTGCATAGATGTTGCCAACTCTTCAGCCACTTCTTCCATTTGTGAGTTGCTAAACATCGTTCAGGAAGCATTAAAATATTGTGTGCAAAGGGGAACAATAAATTGAAGTTAGATATTATAATATATAGTTGACCAAATGTATATATCAAGGTTTTCAGAGCCGGACTGGACCGGACTGTTCTAACGGTCAGACCGCCACTCGGTCACAACAGTAGCTTGAATTTTTCTTTTAGGCCGTTTCCGCAGTTAGATCACTTTGGGCCATTATTTATTTGTCATTGAGCAAGAAGCCGCTATTGAGCCGGGACCCAAAACGATTTTATTAAAACCAATGGGCCAACATAAAAGGATTAGAAAATTAAAAAAACATAAAAAAAATGTATAAAATATTTTAGCTGTGTTTTTTGACTCAATTTTCACCCTTATTATTTTATTATAAATAAGTTAATCTCCCATCAGATGTTTTGAAAAGCAAAATATTTTAACAGTACTCATTTTTATATTTTTTCAAACACTCATTTTTTATATTCCATATGTCATAATGTAATTATAATTTTAACAATTATAATTTTTTTTTAATTTCAATAGTGTCAACTAATATAATTCAAAATGTAATTTTGGTATTTAAATTTTATTCATAATAAGAGATATGTAATTAAAATATATTTTTTATTTCATCTTGTTAGATATATGTTGTGACTTTTGTTAATTTTTTTTATTAAATTAGATTAAGGCCCCCTATCTGGTTAATGAAGTGGTTACTTTTTCATTCTCTTGGTGAATGATATATATACCTTTGGACGAAGTCATTGAAAGGCACATATGTCGCTGTGATTAGTGAGGTTAATTTTGGGACACTTGAGACTATTTTGAGTGCGGTGATTCTACACTGCTCTGAGAAAGATACAATAAAAAATCATATATATAGAAACATGCAAGATGAACTGTTATAGGATGCAACCAATTTTTCAAGTTTCCATTCACCATATACTCATAAGTTGGAGCCTTAAACTCATTGCCCTTGTAATCAATGGTAGAGCAGCATGTTATAATTTTTACTAGATTCCGATGTTTTGCATTTCTAGGTGCATTACATTTAGCAACAAAACTCTTGTGAGCTCCTCTTATTTAAAGATTGATGACCTTTATCGTGACAACTTTTTGAGACTCAAAACTTCCCTTATAAACAGAGCCAAAAATTTTGTTAACTCTTAACTCTTTAAGGTCCCTGTCTTTTTGAAAGTCATTTCGCACAAAAATTTATTACAAAAACTTCCCGAGTTGTCAGTGTCGTCACTGAAAGTCCGAACAAACCAAATATATTATTAGTAGCAGCAATTGGTGGGTGGTGGGATGTGAACTCTTAACTCTTAAGGTCACTGTCTTCTTGAAAATCTTACCGCACATAAACTTACTTTTCACGCCCACTGGAACTTTCCTCACGGCAATAAAGTTTGTTGAGATGCTATGAAGAGTCCAAAGTCTCTTTTGTTGGAAATCCTTGTCATTCTCTCATTATAATATTTGTTATGTTTGTTACAAAATAAAAAATAAAAAAATATATTTTTATAAGGATATAATAGTTACTTACATGTTAATGTTCAAGTGTCATGTTGGTGGAGGTTGAAAATTTCTCACATGTTTTATCAAAATAGTTACTTATTAACTGTTTCTTTTTCACTCACTATGATTTTGATGACCTTTTTGCTGTAAATATTGAGATCATATATGCCGCATTTAGTCAAATTCTACGTTATTATTATATTTCTATTTTAATATAAGGTAGGGATTGCCACTTCTTTCAATTTAATTTTTTCAATCCTCAACACACTTCTTCAATTTTTATTATAGGTATCCTTATTTTGGAAACTTGTTCAAAACACTATCGTATGTTAAATGAGGACATCTTCTTTAGCGAATTCCAACCTACTTCCTCAATTTAAAATCAGAACAACTTAATTCTCATAATTTATCTAATTAAAAAATTTGTTAATTCAGTTGTTCTAAGTTAAAAATATAATCCATATTAAAAAAATATACGTGGACCAATTTATTCTAATATAAAATAAAATAATTACAGAAATTGGTTAGTTTCGTATTAAATTTAAAAGACCAAATCAATAATTAAGAAAACAAGAAAAAATAAAAATTAAATTTTATCTTATTTTAAAACACCCCAAGGAGCTGTATGAAAAGAATTCATTTTTTATATGGAATTCAAAATATGTAAATGTAATTATCCTTGTTATTACCAGTTAACAAAATTACATTTCTCACTTTTTGGTTAATGTGCTTAACAATAACTCTTACTTCGCATTAGTAAAAATTTTGAGAAATTTTGGTACATAAAAATAATGAATTAAGTATGATGGACTTAAAGGAGATAAGCATGGGTGGAAAGGTCTCCCATTTATTTTATTTTTGAGAGAAGTCTCCTCAAACGGATACAAATTGAATAATGTACGCGTGTTTAACACAACAAAAAGAACCATTCTATGGGTTGAAATAGCATCTGTCTTTCCAAAACTTCCAAGACGAAGCCAAATGTATGTTTTGATTGTTTTCATTTAATTAATGGAAATAAATAGATAAAGGTTTCCTTGTTGATGACGACAGACGACTCCCAAAACAAAATTTATTGTTTTCATTTCCATTGGCATTCAGACAGGAGCTGAATCCACTTATACTCTCTTTGTTGCTTTTTATAATATACAAGTAGTAGATTAAAAAGTTAATTAAAATTGGTTAAAGATAGTAAATAGGGAAAATCTGGATTAAATCCAACTGAAATGTCAAAATTTAAATTTAACGCTACACTTTTAACAAATTCTTAATTAAGCTATGAGGTCTATTTAAGGATTTTTTAATGTTATTAAAAGACCATAATATCCCTCCATAATTAAAAAGCTATAAATAATACTCTACAATTGATATTGAACTCCGTATCATATGAGGAAACGTTAACAAGTCTCATCAAAAATTAATTTATTAAGGATATCAACATGGTAGGATCAGTAGGATTCGATAGGATTGAAGATCCAATCAATCCCATGAATTATGCTATTCTACCATTTACTTCTTATAAGTGGTCAATGGATTGTTCCCTTACATGAGGTTCAAATTAGAATGATATTAGCCAGAAGCCTAGAACCTAGAGTGAGAAAATTAATGCAGTAACATAGATCTGAAAATAAAAAATCAGTGTTGATTTACTTGTTTAAGTTCCTTTTTTGACATATTAAACTATAAATCAATTCTTCCGTCGGTCCTTATTATAAAACTTATCTGGAGAGTGGATATTGTTCCTAAATATAAGGCATAGTTTTCATATGTGTCAATCTTTCCCTAATTTACCCGCATTGACGCTCCCTCAACCATAATCAGGGAGGAGAGGGAATGAATGAATTAAGAAAGATGACTAGGGAGTCTTAAAGAATACATGTTATATTTACTAACTCAATTAATTTTCTTAATCTAATTAAATTAGATAAATATATTTTATATTAAGAATGGGGGAGTATTATATAACCAACAACAAGACTAACAAGAAAAACATGAGCATTACAACATGATATTTTAAATTTCTTTGGAGCGTAGAGGATAACTAATCACAATACCAGATGTATCATTTGCCGACATCTCAAAAAAAAAAAAAAAGTTATATCATATATTGTCTGGATCAATTACAGATTTACTGAATAAAAAAACAACCTATGTATATATAAGGGCATTTTGGTCTTTTAACTACATTTAGAAATTCCTATTAAAGCTTCTTGGCCTAATTAAGAGTTTGTTAAAAGTGTTGGCCTAAATTTAAATTTTAATATTTCAACAGGATTTAATTACGATTTTCCCAACAAATATGTAAAAAATGCAGCCCAATTTTTAAAAACACTCTTATTTATAAAGAACGTGGGTGTGAGAGAGAATGAGTGGACAAAGTGACCAGAGAGAATGACTGAGAAAAAAGTGAGGAGATATATATATAATTAGTTGAGAGTAAAAATGAAAAAAAAATGCATTAAATATTTAGACATCTTCAAAGAATATCATGTAAAAAGCAACATACCCATTCAAACAATAGTATCATATGATTAGAGGTTTTAGTATTGATTATAATGTAATTAAAAATTTGTAAAATATTTCTACATTTCATGGGAGTTTTTTGTTTTGTTTTTGTTTTTGTTTTTGTTTCTGTTTTTTTTTGACAAACATGGGAGCTTTCCAACAAAACAAGACTTAGGATTCTTCGTAGCATCCCAACAAACTTCATTACATTAATTGGCATAGCCTTGCGTTATTTTAATCTTAAAACCTGTAGACATATAAACGTAATTACTTGATTGTAATAATGTTTGAACATATGATTAACAACAACAAGGAAGCTCTGCTCTCAAGTCTCAACCATAAATAAAAGAAACATCAACATGGAGAATAACTAATACAAACCATGCACACATATCACATATGGCCGCAAAATAAACATGCATGCCTAAGCTTGCAACGCTAGGCTCATCCCAATCAGAGTTCATTTATTTCAAGGAAATTGATCACACACAATTCCGTTACCTGCAACAAATAAATCTAAAAATGAGATGCAGCAATCGTTAAAAATAATAGATTAAATATGAAAGCTCAATTCTTTTTTTATAATACCAAAATAGGTTAAGCCGTATTCTAGTTAATTTTTAAGAGAAAGTAACCAGTATCCACAGGATGAATTAAACATTGAATAGAAACAAAATGTCAAAAAATGGTTGGTTTTTCTAAATTCAAGTTGACAAAATATATATATATATATATATATATGTATATGTGCGCAAATCAAATGAAACTGATGTATGTACGTAGGTGACGTTGTACTCATCATAAAGGGGAAAAACTTTTGATAGAATTGAGCTGCCTGATAACATCAGCTGCACTCATTCTTTCATGAGGTTATTCCATTGAACAAGAAAGTCCGATCTCAAGCATTTTTCAATATTAGGATGGATTTGTATCACCGATGCTTCTGCTATACGTTCCAACAAGCATATACTTCCCGTGCGTTGCACGGGGAGCTTGTCCATTTTGATGTTGTTTTTCTTTATTTGATACTTTAAAAGTCATATTATTTTTTATATACAATGAATTTGATATAATATATTATTATTTAAATCATATATAACTACAGTTATATCATAATAACAATGATAAAATTTTCTTTATAAAACATTTAAATTGACAACTCATTAGGATGATGTATAACAATTCCTAAATATCTCCTTGTATAAAAAACAATAGTATCACACCAGTAGCTTGTAAATCAAAAGTCACAACAATGTATTGTTACATGCTTTTATTACGTGATACATTAAAATTTAATGATCCATGCATATTCCTAAATATTGTATAAATAGTATTGGTTGTGATCTTCTTGTATCCACTTCCACTATATCCTACAACAACAAACAAATAACAAAAGCATCATGATATTATTGAGTAAAAAATTGTGTCCACAATTATAAGAAATGTACTTTACAGAACCCAAGTCATTTCATAAAAGTAAAGGTAGAAAGCAAGATGAATATATGTATAATTATTTCACTATTCTCTAAGTAATAAATTTATAGCTAATCATTCTATCTTTTCATAATTTAACCTCCAACTGGACATTTGCTCTCTTTTTAAGTAGAAGAGAGAAGATAAAGAAATTGCTTATTATTTTGACCTTATTTGGTTGGTAGAAAAAAAATGTCAGTAATAAATTAACATCAAGCTTGAGACACTTCCGCTGATTCAATAGTTTTAAAATATCGGCATGTAGGAAAGGTAATTTAATCTCATCATCTTGATTATTTCCTAATTTCATCGTCAACTTCATTTTTAAGAATGAAACGCATCTAAGTTAAATAGATAATATTATGTTAAAAATTATAATAAAGGATAATTACAGAATATTACGTAAGGCATTCATCATTGATGCATTAGATTTAGTTAAGTAGAGAACACTGCCTTCAGGAAGTCAGCATTGCATGATTTGACTAAACTCTGATGACATCCATTTCCTCTCTAATGTTCTATCGATAGAAAATCACTCACAAAAGTGGTTCAATTCCAAGCCTTGTGCATTTGGTAATTGCAAACGACGGGGAGATTTTTCTTGTCAATCTTTTTCATTTGCTTCAAACTTTTAAGGTCAAACCGTTTTCTACATCTAAGAACTTCCACGGACTAATGATCATGTCATATACAAATAACTAAAACTAAGCTATAAGTTTCATTAAAAAAGGTTCATCTAATATAACTTCAACAACATTTTTCATTTTGTTCTTGCACCCACATTCACTTTCATTAACAACAATTATCGAAACCACAAAAATAGGAACTATATAACCTGGAAGTGAAGGAAAACTTTCCAAGTAATTGATAGGCAGTTTCCTTTCAAGCCAAACACTGACACCACCTACTAATCCTACAGAACGCTATAAAAGGAAAGCCTACCTTTTATATAATGACCTTTCACTAAGATTCAAACAAATGGTTTCCTTCATAAAGTGTAAATATGGAATCAAAATTTGGAGGTTCCCATTGCAAGTTTTAATTGTGAAAATTGTAGTTTCTCTTACCTAGGGGAGATTGGGATGACATAATATTTTGACTTAGAAAATTGTACCTTCCCAAGCTTTACTATTTTCATTGCTACGATCAAGTTGCTTTTGGGAATAAGACTTTGTTTCATCAGTATTCTCAACTTCATGCTATTTGCTATTAATTTATTGCTTGCATGAGACTTACACAATAAGACAAAACGTAGGTTAAAAAAGTTTGCGACAAATATGACTACTCATGCACCCCAATCTAAAATTGCCATTCCTTACAATCTACTGTGTCTGAGAAGGAAAAATAAAGGTTGCACATATGCTATTTAAGCTTACACCTTTCTGACTAAAAATGCTTAACAGATATAGCAAAACAAAAAGCACTTATGCCAACGTTGGATGCTGCATAATATTCAACTTTTGCATCAGAACGAACTCCTACACAGTACACATTGTTATGTGGTCTTCAAAGCTACTTGCCACCTGATCAATGGGTGCAACTAAGTCTTTAGTCCCCTACATAGTGTGTTAAAGAATTCAACTTCAAATAACAATGCTGATTGAAATTGATCTTGGATTATAAATCACAAAATTATATAGAGTAGATAAACCAATTAGCAAACTGACGTTTGTAAAAAAAAAATAAAACGCATAGATAATATATAAACACTATGTTAAAGGCATAGTAATATATAGGTCAGAGTTTATCAACAACATTAAGAGAGACTATAAACTCCCCCATCACAAATGAACATCCTCTCTAATGTTCCTATAAATAGAAAATTACTCAGCTAGAAGGTTCAGTAACTACATCCCTCTTGAAATCCTCAACCTCCTTAGATAAGCGTCAAATAAACTCAACTTGCACCAGAAAATTTGGATACATTAATGAAGAGACTGGTTGTACTCCACTAATAATCAAAAAGTCAAGATAAACATGTATCAAAATAACTTAATATGGTAATCGAACTTAACAATGCTTAAGTTTTTAATTGCTTTATAACTTTGACTGGTTACATTCCCATGTTTGAAGAACCCTTATTTTCATATAACAGATCTATAGCCTAAAGTTAGCTTTGTCCATATGTGATGCAAAAAACAGAGCACCACTAAAAAACAGAGCACTTGTCTCGGCAAAGAACTACAATGAACAACGTAAAGTTCTATAAAGAATGCTTGGTAGAAGAGGTAGAAGGAGGGGGCATGATGAAGGATTTAACATAGTACGATAGCCATCCCTCCATTAAAACATGATCAAAGATTAGCTACTACTCAAGAGTTCCCCAATACAATACATGACAAACCCAAAAAAAAAAAAAACAGTCAAGCATTTTTTTCACAAAGACAATGGAAGAACAATATTACCACACTCACATTCCCATGTACGTTAGCATATAGAGCAATAGTAAAGCAAGTAAGCAGAGGAAAAGTTGGTTATCTGCAAAAGGGAAGAAAAAATCAATAAATGTCTATATATACATAATACATAATATATAGAATCAAAGAATGAAATCCACCATTGAAAAGCATGAATCTGTGTGGTCAACATAATGACATGACAGCTAAACGGCTTATGTGCTTTAAATAGATATTATTATATTTATTAACTTTAACTAATAATATTAATTTATGACTTAAGCTTCATGTCGTTAGAGTTAGACATCATCATACTTGAAGCACAATCTTTCCACCACGCCACATCTTAAGTACTGCAAAATGTAATTAAGCACCTAATACATTTGTAAGATGATAGTGATAATGAACCGAAGACTACATTTGACATTAAAAACGAAGTCTAGTATTAAAGAATTATTACAGTCATCCAAAAATTTTTGGTCATTCACGGGGAGGAAAAACAAACTTAAACTCGTACCAAAGCATTAATTTTGATTTAGCCAAATCTCCTCAAGTGCTTTATCCACTTAACTTCAGTAATGGAAGGGTAAATCTCCAGACTTTTTGCATCACTATAGAAGATGACCGTCGGACAACCTACGGATACAAAAACATAAATGATCTTCCTCTGGTCCTTCATTTGCACAATGAAAACGGGAGTGGAAGAGATGACGGCTCAGTTTCAAATGGTAGGAGGAAAAATAAAGGAAGGAAGGAAATGTAAACAACAGTTTGTTGGAATGTACTTGAAGAGGAGAGGGAATTCACTCTGACTCTGCTTGGTTTGTCAAGGAAAGAAACAAAAACCATGTTAAAAAGTTGGGAATGGCTATCATGCGTTATAAAGAAATAAAAGTAAGATGTTTATGGCGGGGAGTTTGAAACTTCAAATTCAACCTTCAAAATCTCTGCACTGCTTTGAAAAAGTGCCAGGGAGGGCGGCTAAGGGAGGTGTCGTTGTCAGTTGGAAACGGCTTGCACGAAGCCCAATGCCTGAGGATATGGCTTGTGAACAGTGAATTGTGTCTAGAGCCCATGGTTATGCCGATTCAGGAAGTGGCTTGCCGGAATATGATTTTATGTTATAGTGATATTGATTCTCGTATGAGAATAGTTGGGCTCACTACATCCAAAATCTTGTTTGGAAATGCATTTTTCACATATGTTTGAAGATTGTGACCATCATTAAACATATCTTCGGTGGGTCTTCTTTTAGGTAACATTTCCAAGACAAGGATGCCAAAAGTTGTACATATAATCTTTGATCGATACCTTAGAGCCCATTCCATGTTCTGAAATATTTTATGGATGCCTTGTATAACTCATTGGAATTTTGCCAATCAGATGATTCCCTCCAAATGATAAGCGCTTGAGGTTAGAGCACCTTGTGACGTTGATAGGAAATTCTCCTGTCAAGGTATTATTGTCAAAATAAAGAATTCCTGCAATCTGAACAAACAAGCCAAGGCTTGTGGGATTTCTCAATGGAACATATTGTTGTCCAAAATGACAAAGGAGAGATTGTCAATGAAAGGAGATATAGTAATAGATAATTCTTAAATATAGGGACTAAAACAAAAAATCATTAAAAGTATAAATAAAAACGAGTTTTAGTTTTGATCCCCATACTTAATGAAATTAACAAAGTTAATGCCGTTAAACTCATATCAGAGTCTTTAAAAAAATATAGGGGCTGGCATTTTGGATGCAAGAAATTACAAGAACCAAAAAATCATGATTTGAAACTATAAGAACTAAAATCAAACTTCGATCAAACTAGAATGAGCAACAATGATATTAACTCTTTTATTTATACTTAGACTCACTTACTGCATGTGAGAATTGAGGTGGTGGGTGGGTGGGTCAACTTTCTATCTTTAATTGTTGTGTTTCGAATTTAGAAATTATTGTTTAATCTAATTAAATTATATGTATAAATAAAACTAAAATTGGTTAGTTACATATATATATATATATATATATATATTCGTTGGTGGAAAATTTTGATGAGGATCCCTTTCCCTTCTTTGCTCACTTTTTCAGTTATATTATTATTGAATTTCTTTTTTGCCCACTATATCATTATTGAATTAAAAATAGAGTAGGTCGATCATTTCTTTATTTACCATTTGTTACCCACATATATTTGTCAACATATTGTTGGAGTGAGGTAAGAGAAGATACGTGATGGGGAAAAAACATCCTCGTGGTCAAAGTGTACATGGAATTTTCGCACACCAATATACTACCTAGAAATAAATAACAATTATTAATCAGTTGCTCCAGAAGACGCTTTTGGGCAAAAAAAAAAAACTCCGGAAGACGCTTTCTTCAACAAAGACGTTCATTATTATTATTATTATTATTATTATTATTATTATTATTATTATTATTATTATTATCGTCTCAGTTTGATTTTCATATTACAAATTTCTATAACATACCTCTTCACTCAAATCAATGAAACGAGAAAAATAGACGACTAGATGAGAGAGCTCACGGATTGTGGCTTTTTTTAAAACTTATATAACCTTAAATAACATATATCATTTAAAATATTTCAAAATGTCTTTAAAAGGGAAGAGTAACAAAGGCTACAAGTGAGAATGAAGACAAAATCCGGAAAAGCCACTAAAGAAAACGACGAAGGACAAGCACAAGTAAAGCTTAAAAAGAAAGAAAGAAACGAAGAAACAAGAAACGAAACAGAAAGTGGAAAAAGACTTCAAGAAGCCTTCACTTTCAGTAACACCACGTGGCTTCAACATTCATTTGGCCGACTGATTGAATCATATTTTTATATGATTTTTCATAACTAAATTGGGATTTTTAATGTATTTTATGAGACAATATTGTATGATTAAGCACTAATTTGAGTTAGGGACATTTATATTGAATTAATTGCAATTAGAGGTAAAATGGTAAAAAAATTTGTTAATTATTCATATGAATGATTTCTTGAACTTTTGATGCTACCTTGTGCTTAATCTTGCATTATAAGTGTTTTGGAAGAAAATTGGAGATTTTTGAGGTTAGAATTAATATTTAGATGATTGGAAAAAATTACAGAAAGAACCCTCAGAATTTCCAAACATCTCAAATTATTTGTCAAGAAAAGGAGTCAGTAAAAATCAAAGAATAGACCCACATATTCAAGAAATTACAGCGGATCCTCAAAATATTTCAAAGACTGACAGTGTAGTCCCTAATCAAAGGTTTTGAACTTTTCATTTAAGTCCCTGGTCAAAACGCATTAGGCTACTGATTGTGGGCTTGATGCATCTGGAGCAAAACCGAAAGTGAGTTGCAGGACCTGACATTGAGGCCCGATACTTGGCCAGTGTGAGCAGCTGGAGGCAGACCCAGATTGGGAGCTTTTGGTGTGGGCCGCGGAAGGAAGGATATGCGAGGAGGAGCTGAGAGTAATGGGAGCTGGAACCAGACCCGATGCTGAGAACTGGTCACAGACCCGAGCAGCAGGGATTAAAGACAGAAAACACAGCTGAGGGCGAAAAGAGACACAGCTAGGAGCTTGGATGCCGCAATGTCAAAAATAAATTTAACTATTAGATTACCTAGGGAGCCAATTACTTAGCTCCCCGGCAACGGCAACGGCGGCACCAACCTTATGAATCTCTTATCTCGGATAATCACCAGCAAAATAAATTCAATAACAAGGTAAACTATAACAACTAAAAGCTCAATAATCAACCACTACTTTTTTTAGTATTTAGTCAGTAATTGGATTTAAAAAATGGTATGTTTTGAAAAACATCATGGTAGAAACATAAAATAGAAGATGAGGTGTGCAACTGTAAATGAAAGCAAACAAAAAGCTTTGTTGTGAATTTCTTAGAATTACTTCGAGACCCAAAATAAATATGAAATAGTTAAGGTACTCCTAGGATTAAAAGGCCTACGTTAAAGTTCTAATTAAATTTAAACATAAGCATTATATTTGCAGTGAAAATAAATGACAGAATAAAAACATGAGAGAGGTATCATGACTATATATTGTACTCACCATAAAGGAAAAAATCGTTTGATAGAGATTAGCTCCTTAATAGCATCTGCTGCACTCATTCTTTCTTGTGCTGATTCCATAGAGCAAGCAAGTCCAATACTAAACAAACAACATAAGCATTTCTCCACATTGGGATGGATCCTTACCATGTTCTCCTGTAAGTCTCTTGGTGCCGCCACATGTGTTGATTCAATAGGGAGAATAGTTGGGCTTATAACTTGCAAACGATTATTTGAAATGTACTTTCCACACATTTATGAAGATTTTGACCGTCCTTAAACATATCTTATGTAGGTCTTTCTTTGTTAATATCTCTAAAATAAAAATGCGAAAGCTGTACATGTCACCTTGTATTGACACCTCAAAGCCCATTCCATATTCTAAAATGTTATAAGCTTGTTAGTTCTCTTATATAATTAAAAGGCATAAAAATAAATAATGGTAAGAGTTTGAAAGCAATGAGCTGCATGACTTTGTAGCAAAAATAAATAAATAAATAAATCATACATGGAGGAACATAGCCAATGAACCCCCTTTATACCAATTGTGCTGCTTTGTTCATTAGAGATGACTTTAACAATTGAGGAGTCTTGCCAATCTAAAATCACTCAAATGAGCAACCATGTCACCATCAGGAAGGACATTGCTTGGCTTCAAATCACAATGAACAAATGGTTGCCTATATTTGCAGTGAAGATAGTTTAATGCAGATCCAATATCAACAAGAATATTTATTATTTGATCAATCAAACTTGTTGGATGGTTTGGAATTTTTGTTCTTGGGTGCAACCATTCTTCCAAGCTTCCATTCACCATATACTCATAAACTATACCTTTGAATTCTTGGCGCTTGTAACCTATGCTAGAACAACATGATATAATTTTTACCAAATTTTGTTGCCTTATGTTTCTAAGTGCATTACATTCGGCAACGAAACTCTTGTGAGCTCTCCTCATTTAAAGTTTGATGACCTTTATAGTAAAAACTTCTTGAGACTCAAAATTGCCCTTATATATAGAGCTGGAACTCCTAGATCCTATCAAGCGATTGATAGAGAAACCGTTTGTAGAATTATGCAAACTTTGATACGATACTATGGAAATCATGTCAATTCTCGGAGAACTTCAGGAATATTTCTTACTTCTCTTTCTCCCATGATAAATAGCAACAATAAATGCTAGAAGGAGAAAAGCAATCACACAACATATTGATAGGATCAACTTGAAATTTTGATGTTTTCTTGGTCCGGTAGATTTGATAGGGAATGGTGCAGCTCCGGCTGTGATATGCCTCCACAGAGCTTGTAATTCACAAGCAGCAATTTTGCACTTGCATTGCCAAAGACACTTTTGCTTGGTACCTCCCCATCAAGCATGTTGAAAGAAACATTTAGGTACTCCAAAGCAATTCCTGCAAGCGTTTTGGAATTGATCTGAACAAGTTATTTTGTGACAAGTCTAGGTATCTTAGACCTTTCAGTGAAGCCAAAGATGAGGGAATGGCTTCTTGAAAGGAGTTCCCTTGCAAAAAAAAAAAAAGATATCCTAACCTTTGGCAATCCCCAATAATTTGAGGAATATTTCCAATTACATGATCATGGGAGACATCAAATTTACCAATATTTTATAAGTTTCCAACCTCACTTGGAATATCACCACCAAAAGAGTTATGTGACAAGTTCAATAAAATTGATAGAGATGAAATTGTCATCAGCTGGACAGGTACAGCTCTACTAAAGTTGTTCTGTGGCAGATCAAGATATTGTAAACTTTTACAATTCTTAGCATTTGAAGGAACATTTCCTTCTAACATGTTATTTCACATGTCTATGTAGAATAATTGAGTGAGGTTACCTATGAATGGTATATTTTCAAGAAATCTGTTTCCCTGCAAATATAACATTGCATCTTTTGAAAGATCCCAAAATTATTTGGGATGATGCCTGTGAGAAGATTCAGCCCCAAATCTAGCAACTTCAGGTTAATGAGGTTTCCTAATGTCTTAGGAATTCTGCCATATATTTGATTTGCTCCAAGTGTGAGTTGGGTGAGTTGGGTGGACAAATTGCCTATGGTATATGGTAAATGGCCCCCAAAATTATTTTTGTCCAAGTATACTCGTGCTAACTTACTGCAGTTGCTCAAAGAATTTAGAAACTCCCAATCTTTTGAAGAATTACTTCCGAGACTATTAACTATTGTTAGATGTAAGAGGTCAGGTAACCTTCCAAGATTCGGAATTTGTCCAACACAGTTATTATTTCCCATAGAGATAATTACAAGCATAGTGGAATTTGCAATGGATGTTGGGATATGACCTGAGAATTGATTTCCTCCAAGCGCCAAGATTTGTAGATTAGGGAGATTGGAGAACATATTTGTTGGGAGAGAGCCATTGAATTGATTTAATATGAATTCGAGTAAAGTCAGAGATGACAAATTGTAAAGAGTAGAAGGAATTGTACCTGAAAGCTTGTTCAGACTGACATCAAATGTTGTCAAAATTTTCAACCGGCATATTTCTTCTGGTATGCTCCCCTCCAATTTGTTTTCAGACAAATAAAGAACCTTAAGAGAGGCAAGATTCCACGAGGAAGTTGGGATTTCTCCAGTAAAATTGTTTATCGGTAGAAACAAACCTTCAAGTTTATGGAGAGAGTCAATTTCTTCTGGTATTTTGCCAATGAGATGATTCCCTCCAAATGCTAAGCGCTTGAGGTTAGAGCACCTTGGGACGTTGATCGGAAATTCTCCCATCAATGTATTATTTGGATATTAAGCTCTTGTAGTCGGAACAAATGACCAAACTCTTGTGGGATTTCTCCATGGAAATGATTGTTGTCAAGAACAATGACTCTTAGGAAGGAGAGATTTCCAATGAAAGGAGAAATTGGAGCAGGCAACTGACAAGCCATGTCATGGGGCTATCAAATACAACCAGACTAACTATGCACTATAATGATACTAACCTAAGTCGATATCTTTGAGGAGCCGATTATTTAGTCACTAGCTAACTAAGTATTAATTAACAAATTAACCAAAGAGTGTAATGAAATTAATTAACTATTCTAAGCTAGGCTAAACTACTTGTTTATAGGTTTTTACAAGTTTAATGAGTGAAATGGAGTGATGTGAAATGTGAGTATTAGCTTCCTTGATGAGTAAATCCACTAGCTATCCTTATTCCAATTTAATTGAGTTTAATTCCTTTGTTAGTTACTTAGGCTTGTGAGAAGAGACCTCTCCAAACAATTCTTCTAATTAGCTAAACCCACCTAGACACCTAGCTTGAGTTTAGTTCATTAGGCTCATTTTAGTTGGCACTTAATATGCATTAAATCTTGCAAGAGGCATTCGCTACTCAAATTGACAATTGCTAGCAACCTAGCTGGCCAATTAAGAGCATCAAACACATAAATGATAGAACAAGGCTAACAATTAGGCTAACAAACATTCTATCAAATCATTAAAATACAAAATCCAATACAAATTTCGGTCTCAATATGCAACAACCGAAAACACTACTCAACACAATCACATATCATAATTCCTATACACCCAGGTTTAACAATCTATAATCACACTAAGTGAAACTAAATTAAGGTAGAAGAAACTCCCTAGAAGTACAAAGAACTTCTGCTAGCTTCATCAATCACCAAGGATTAGCGAATCAGCCAATCATGACTACACGAATAGCTTCACTGAAGCTTGAAGAATGCTTGGCCAAGGCAGCGATAAAGAGGATAAAATGGAGAAGAATAATAATGGAAGCCGTCAGTTTTGGAATGGAGATGGTGATGATTGGCGGTGGAGGTGGAGAATTCGGATGTGGTTGAAGCCGAATGGAAATGGAGGGGAGTGTGCGTGCGTATCGGCTTCCAGAATGTTGAGTGGTCAAACCCTTAAAATATGATTTCAGGGGACAAAATTGGTGATTTCCGTATTTTAGGACCAAATTGTCATTTCAAAAATTAAATTACTAAACGGACAATATATTTGGGTACTAAAATGTCATTTCTAGAATTTGGGGACTGAACTGAAATTTCTAAAATTCGTGTGCTTGACCAAAACACCCTGAAATGAAATTCAAACTATTGTAATTCTATGTATTTGGATAATCATGAAAATAATGACATTTTTACCCTTTTTATCAACTAATTCATGAAATCACTTTTAATCTCAATTAGTCATAATAAATGCACTTTTTGCCAAAATAACATGATAAAATCGCCAAATAAAGTATTGAAAAATATGATAGAATAGGGATTCATCAGCAATTGATATCTGTTTAACACCAATTGCATAACTCTCCGATGCTTGTGGCCACAAGAGACTCCGTGCCAGTTGCAGAAGTGTCTGGATGAATTCCAAGATTCCAATATGCGATGTTGATCGTTGGATATTGATTCCTTGAATTTGATTAAAGACAAACGATCAGTTTCTTCGTTGCTCAGTGATTGAAATATGAGAGTAAAGAAAACAAGTAAACAAAAGGACATGGTTGAGAAACAGTACGTAGGCTAGTTCAAGAGCTCTTAGTATGGAGAAGCACACTTGTGCTCTCTCTTATTAGTCGGACTTAAGTAGAGGAGGTAAGTAGTTCGTGTGGATACAAATTACAAAGTATTATTCTCAATATTTTATATTTTTGATTTTGCTGATCACGTGTAGCTTGAGACAATTATAATGTATTTGAATTCTCACATAAGAAATTTAAATAGCGAAAAAAAATTCTCCTTTCATGGACTTCATTAAAAATAATATGAAAATTTTAGAAAAGTTAATACATTAGGCATATATGGTAATAACATAAGTATAATGAAAGATTTATTGAAAATGTTGATATGTTTTTTCTATAATTATGCTCTTCATATGTTATTTCAATGACATGATAGCATTTTAATTACTTTTTGTTTTTGGATTTGTGAGCAAATCTTTTAAATTAGTTTCAATTTGTTATTGATGCTGAATTGACTCACAAGATTTTCATGAATATTGTTGACCATTCAATAATAATTTCCTTTTCAGAAATGTTCCAATTTTGTAATTCAAATTTCATAGAATTTACAATTACTTAATTATAAATATCTAAGAATATCAAATGAAAAACAATATAATTTTTTTGAAACACTGGAAATAAAAAAGACGAAAGCTGTAACACCCCAAATTTTATATTCACAAAAAATATATTGTAATTATTCGAGAAATTCAATAAAATGGTGAATATTCATGAAATTTGGATCTTATGAATTTTGAAATATTCATATTCATGAGGAAATGGGCAAATTAATTTAAGAAAGGAAATTTGATTTCAATGGTAATAGCAAAGCCATAATTTTGCCAATTTAGCACAAGATTAATTATTTTCCAATTAATTGGAGTTAATTTCAATTAATCAAGGGAAATAAAGGAAAATGTGTAATTGGAATATTCCATCAAGAATAAATCAAGCATTGTGAAATTAGAAGGAATTATGATAATTCATTTAATTGAATTATGGAAATGTTGAAACAATTTTATTTCCCTTTTCTTCCAAATTTTCGTCCAACAAGGAAAAATGAGAGGGAAAAATTGATTAATGAAATTAAACATGACAAGTGTCATTATCCTATGGAATGAGATTAGTTTATGATTTATGAAGATGAGCACATGTCTAATTGCATTTAAATATTGCCTCTTAGACATAGTAATAATGATAATGATACACTACTTGAGTGCAAGGTTGGGTGCAAGGTTGGGTGCATGGTTGGAGAAAACTCATTTCACTACTTGAGTGCATGGTTGAGTGTGAAGTTGGTTTAGTTAGAAGAGGCAATTTGGTTAGTGGAACATGTGAGGGGGGGACGGTTTTGAGGCTAACCAAGGGAGAAGGAAACTAGTTCAAAGCTAAATGGAGCCATTATGAAATAAATTGTAAGGAGAGGAGGATTGTGACAAGTGTCACCATAATAGCCCTTGATGAAATCATATGGTGAAGGATGAATGGAGTTGAATTATTAAACACTCTTCCTCCTCTTGCCCTTGCACATTTCGTCCAGCAACAAGAGAGAGAAGAGAGAGAGAGAGAGAGAGAGAGAGCTTGAAGCCATTGAAGATCTAGAGAGAAGGAAGAAGGAGCTTAAGGTAAGAGGTGAATTCTTAAGCATTTCTTTGCAATTTTTCCATGAAAAACCTTCTCTAAACCTTCCTCTTCATGAAATCCATGGTGTTGAAGACACATTTTTACTCAAGGAGAGAGAGGAGAGGACGCCTAGAGAGAGGAAATCCAAGAACTCAAGAGGTAACTTCATAAAACTCAAATCCATACAAGTATGTTGTTCTTGGTAAAGTGTATGGTTGGTTTTTGTGATTTTTGTCAAGTTTGTAAATTTAGAAAAGTCCAAACCCTAAGGGGTTATGCTGCCCAAATTTCTTTGAATCATGGTTAGAATGTGTTTAAATGAGTTAATGACGGATTAGAAGTGGAAAAGTACAAGCTTTGGAAGCTAAAATACAAAAGTCCAATTTTTCCTTTTTCTTGAGCATGTTTCGGCCAAGACTAGAACTGGGGGTAGGAGTTGGATTTTCATGAAATAGATGGTATCATTGGATTTAGTGAACAAAAATAAGTGGGGTTACAGTTGGTCACTTTTTCGGAAAATGCCGAAAAAGCATAATTACGAAAACACCCATAAAAACCTAAATCGGGGCTGTCAAGGGTATTTTGTAATTTAACATTGAATTTGGTAAGTTTGAGCCCAGAAATTGGGTCCTTGGGAGAAAATACGTTAGGATAGGCCTAGTCAAGATTTTGGGAAAACGTGCCATCGGGCCGGGTACTGCAAGGTCGGGCGGGGGTCCTAGGGGCATTTTGGTAAAATTTTACTATAGACTAATATAAGCACAAGAAATACTATGGAAGAGTCTAAAATGATACTTGGATAGGATATGACCTATTTTTTATACATTTAATATTTTAGGACCGAGTCGGAGGCCGGAATCGACATGTTTTACGAGGTACACGAAAAACGGTTTAAAAGAACTTTGAGGTAGGAACATTATCCTTCATACATCATGCCATTGTTATATTATTGTGTGGATGCCATTGTTTGTAAATGTACTTTATTAATTGACATGGTTTGCCTAGAGAGAGGCAGTTAGTGCCAGAGGTGCACTTGCACTGGGAGTTGGTAAAAATCCAACCGGTGTAGATTAGTGGGGTTGGGCCCTACTCATGTATACATGGTGATGATGTGTTTATATTGTTCATTAATTGATGCATATATGACGCATATCATATTTACTTTCCACATTTTATATGAACGATAGCATGTTTCTACTGGGATTCCTTGGAATCTCACCCTTTTTCAAAAACAAATATCTCAGCTGGTGCTAGTGGTTCGAAAGGCAAAGGCGTAGACGCCAGGAAGTGATTGGCATGTGTCTCGAGGCAAGGATTAAGATAGTGGTTATAATTAGTTTATGTTTTAGATATTTTGGGAAATCCTGTAATTATTTTAGTTTCCGTTGTATTTTGTGTTTCATCTGCGAACGACTTTGGGATTGTAAATGAATACTGTTATTAGTATAATTGTACTTTTCTGTATGCCCATGAAATTCCGTCTTTATTACTCTTCGATTATCAAAATGGAAACGGGTGTTGACAAAAGTATAGAAAAACAATATATTTTACAAGTAAATTATTTTAAGTACTTAACTAATAGGAATTGGGTTTGACAAAAAGGACTATTGAATCATAATGTAGTGAATCAATGTTTGAATTTTCACTAAAAAATGTGCCACATTTAGTACCTGATCATGAGGATTGCCTCCAATATGAGAATACATGTACACAAAAAATCAAACTAATGATAAACTAGGAAAAATTATATAGTTAATCCTTTGATTTTATTGATAAAGTATTTTTTACTGCATAATTCAACTTTTTTTATGGCATAAAAATATTGAGAAAAAGGATTGGGATTTTTTGTTTTGCCGTAAAAAAATGGGTTGAATCAAATGTCAGCCTTATATAATGCTTTGAGTATTGTAGAATGCTTTATCAGCATTTTCTTATAATTAGCACAACATTTGAGATTTGATATAAGAAAACTTTTGATTATATTTTGAAATTAAAGTTAAAGGATTGTAAAGAAACTAAATAAAATTAAGACTATAAATTGAACCTAGTACGAAATGAAATTAAATTTAAAGGATAAAATTAAATATATTGTAAAGAAACTAAATAAAGTTAAGACTATAAAATGAAACCTAGTGTAAAAGAAAACGATTATCAATTTTTTCCTGCTAAGCAGGGAAAAATTAACAATTTTTTCAAGAGAAATTATTAAAATTAGTTTTCTTTCCTATTTCCTTAAAAGAAATAGGACATATTTTCCAATGCTGATCACGAATCTTAACGTCTAATGAAGCTTAGTAGCTTACCATTGGAAATAAAGAAACCTAACCTGCAAAATAATGTTTTAACTTAATTTGTTGGAGTTGGGCTTTAGTATAAAATAGTCAAATTTTTGAACCAAAAAATTTTTTATAACATTTATAGCGGGTTTCAAACTTTTGAGTTAAAATATCTCATACTTAACAAAATTTTGATCACAAATATGTTCTTGTTGAGTTTAGGATAGGATGTTCAAAATTTCAAAGAGGAGTACACACACACACACACACATATGTGTAAAATAAAATAATAAAATTATCTGCAATAAAAATTATTTATCATAATGAATCAACACAAATCAGTGGTCTAAAAAACAATCATCCCCAAGAACAAAGAAACAATGAATCAATATTCCAAGTTTGCATACCGTGTAAGTGATCGGTGTACTGGGTCACTGGTCCCACAACCTATCCGGTCCTGTTTTCAATAGTATGACCTTGTCCAGAACAATTTTTTATTTGATTAAGCATTTTCTTCTGGAGACTTAGATTGCAAAGGGCTTTCACCTCTTTTATCAAGTACAAAAAAGAGGAAAATAAGACCCGTGAAAGAACACGACACAAGATATCGTTATATGCAACAATATATATTCAAAGATCACGAATTTGAATAGGAGTTATTGCACATACACTAGTAGAAAAATGATTTTTTAGACCGGTTAAAATTGACTTTTAAGACTGGTTATGGATCCGGTCTTGATACAGCCGGTCTTAAAAATATGTCACTTTTAAGACCGGTTTGATAACCGGTCTAATAAGTCTCACTTTTAAGACCGGTGGTATTAATAACCGGTCTAAAAGTACCAATTTTAAGACCGGTTGTCATGAGCACCGATCTTAAAATACCTCTTTTGGAAGGCGTTTTAGATAACATTTTTAAGACCGGTTATAAAAATAACCAGTCTTAAAAGTTATTTTAAGACCGGTTTCATATAAACCGGTCTCAAAAATTTTAATTTTAAGACCGGTTGTACATAAAACCGGTCTTAAAAGTGTTATATTTTTTTTAATTGTATGTGATTAGGTTAGTTACCAAAACACATCCTTGAATTGGTACCTCCAATGCCATACTTATTAAGTACCATATGGTATTCAGTTTGCTTCCACTTACCATGTCCTTTTGCTTTAACCTTCCACTTACCATTTCCTTTTACTTTAACCTCCTCATTGAATTGGGAACTTGTAACATGTCATATATCCTCATGTATAATGTTTTGTTTAAAACCATCTCATTTATATGCATAAATGAATTCAATCATGTCATATCATGCAACCAAAAAGTCAATTCATCAAAATATACAAAAAACATGGTAAAACCAACAAACATGTCAAATCATGCAACCAACAATATTTGCAACCAACCAACATGTCAATTCATCAATATATAAAAAAAAACTTTCTTAGTTTTACAAGAACTCACTGTTGTAAAAGTTCATAAAAGAATTCAGAACAACAATTGCGAATGTGCTCAATATCTTCTTCTGGAAAGGGGTTAGCAAGTTCAAACATTTGAAACACCAAAGCTAGTCAAAACATTAACTTCACTTAAAAAAAATAAAAGTAATACGAAATTTTTGAAATATATATACATTTACCTCTTCAGTACGTTCTGTCATGCCTAGGGTAATAATATTATACATGTGCCTCAGAATATACAACCCACACAAGTTGGACCCCGGTTGTTGCTTACGGGTCTGAAAAATAATATGATATCATTAAAACAAGTATAAAATTAAAGCATGGATTATTATTGAATACATTCTTAAAACAAACCAATATGTAACTAATCTTTGGCAAGATCCATGTAGGGTCTTTTACCTGACACATAGGCCTACCACAAGCAGTGTGTTGGAATGTCCGCATAGCCCTATATCATCAAAATCACAAAGGTTATTTATTTTACACAAATTCCATAAATTTTGCACATGAAAGGTAATTAATAATGCAAGAAAACTTACGCATTCAAGCTCTTCTTCAATTCACTAGTTGGCTTGCTGAGGTAGAGGGAGTATAAGAGGATGACAAAATAACTCTTCTTGCACAAAATAGCCAATTGCCAATGATCACTGAAAAAAGGGAAAACTTTTAAGCAAATATTCATCAATATGTATATTATAAAATATAAATTTGTTTCTTACCGATGCAAATATAGAGCCAAGAAACACTCAATTGAGGTTTCACTAAGCCTGTCCGATAAGTATGTGTGTCTAATAGAAGCAGTGGTCCCTTTATCGCAGAGTTGATGTGGGCATAGGAGTCCAAATGTATTGGTTTTGCCAGAGTCAACCAACCTACGATGCATGCACCTACAATAATTCAAGCAGGGACATTAAATCAAAGTTTAACAGCCTAATTTGTAAAATATTAACTTCCAATTTGAGATGATACTTACATCAAAAAGAGCTGGACAATCGAAATCGTTAGCTTTTGTAGAGGAGCTACCAGGGACATCAAATCATCCATCTCAAGATAGCATGGCGCCCTTGACTTGCCAACAGCTGACTCAGTAGACCAATCTCTTGTTGCAAAGGACGTATCATATGCCATTAGAATCACTTGCTGCATGACATTCAATGGAGGCCGTGAAACATCTTGAGTGGAGGGAGGTGGAGGTGGAGGTGGAGATGGAGGTGGTGGGGATTCCTCAGCTTGATAAAAAATAAGGTTCTTTGCCACAAGATGAAGAGTTGATGACATCGCCCACAACCTTGAAGTCATCAACAGGGATAGGGAGAGGTGTGTTCGCTACCGCAAGTGCACAGGTCGCGCCAAGTAATAGAGTGATAAGTAAAGATCGTCCCACGAGGATTTGAATAACAACTAGTCGAACAATAGCTTTATGTGTTTGATCAAGTTGACTCGGATAAAGTGTTGAGTATAAGAAAAGAAACAAATTTAAAAGACGTAATGATAACAGCTAATGAAAATACTGACAGAATGGGATTCTTGTGGAATTAATCAATTAGAGTGACTCTAGGATTGCTCTCCCCTTTTGTATATCATAAACTCCATTTACTTCCTCCTCATCATTCATGTTTATGGGATCTATATGTGTCAGTCCAAGGATTGATAATCATTGGGTAAGCTCTCTCGAGTCATACCCAACATATATTCTCCAATTAGATGCACAATCTCTTGCCGCATTTAAAGGAGAACACCCATTACACAGCCCCCCTCACTTTGACAATGCTAGGTTAATGACTCTATCTCTAGGCTATTAACAAACCATACATTTAACTAGTTAAACTGTAGGTCTAGCATAACTCTACCATCGTTCTTCGATTAGATTAACTCTCTCAAGCTTAATCCATTTGAACATGTTATTCATAGCTAGCTATTTATGAATATCAGTGAAAACAGAGCAAAGTTAACACATATATGCCATTATCTAATGAAGAGGAAGAAGAATTCGAGTTCAATCCATACAAAATTATCGAACAATCCTAGAATGAGAGAAACTAGCTACACATGTTTAATAGTTGATTACAAACGACAAGAAGTAAGGGAGTCATAACAGAATCACAGTGGAGAAGGGATAGAATACAGAAGTATCAAGGAATTTGAAATTAAAGCTCTTCTGATCCTCAAGCCCACTTGATTCTCCTTGCTTCTAGCAATTCCTAGCTCCTAGAACCTCCTTAGCCGCCTCTCTCGTTCTTTCCAAAAGTGGGAACCCCCTTCTAAAACCCTCCATTTGCCTTTTATATCATCATCAGCTGTCAAAACGCAAATCTTCATTTTCGGGGTTGGGCCGCGGCCCAAGAGATGGTGGGCCGCGGCCCAAGAGTCTCTGACCTGAAGTTGGTGCTTGTGGGCCGCGGCCCACAACTTTCTATGGTCCCTTTTCCTGAATGGGCCACGGCCCAAGAGATTGTGGGCCGCGGCCCAAGAGTCTCTGTGCTCCACTGGGCATTATGGGCCGCGGCCCAAGATGTGGTGGGCTGCGGCCCAGCACTCTCTTGGGCTCTGTTTGCTCTGTTCTAATCTTCCAGCTGGTCTTTCATTCACTGGTTGTCAGCTTCAACTTCCTTCCTCTCTTTTTCACTGCCTGCAGCTTCCTCTGGGTTAGCCCTGACTTAATCTGTACCGGTTCACACAAAGGACTTTCACACAACGTTAGACATTCATAACAGTTAGGGAGTAATATCTTTCAAAATTTCATTTTGCTGTGCATAGCATGAGATAAACACCATTTATCACTTTAATACATTCTAATGCCCACTTATGCCTCCGAAATGAAGTGAAACAATATGAAATATGAAATTCTAGTAAGAATTTCCTGAAGTTAACACACCCCCAAACTTGAACTTTTGCTCGTCCTCGAGTAAACTCTTGCCATCCAGCCTAATGCTCATGCATGACCTTCTTCTCTTAAGTTCTCATGTCTCCAAATATACATGACTGCTTGGTTCATTAAAGAAAACTAACTCCCTAGTCATTTCAACTAAATGTATGTTCAACAAGAGTTGCCCAACACTCATCCTTCATTCATCAAGACCAGGAACAATATTTCAGCATGTATAATTTGGAATCATTAGCTAGACCTAATCCATTGCAATCTCCTTCCTTTTTACTTGAATTCAATTCACACGCTTTCAGGGTCCCAGGAACTTCAAGGTTGCATGGAATTGTTCATTGTTGACGCTTTAAGCTAACACAGAGTTCAGTTTTAGGTAATGTAAAGGGAATAGGTTACAGCTCAATCAACCACAGTTATGTGCACAAGAAAACACTCATAGCTATATGTGTTTAATCCTCACTCTTAGGGTTAATTTCGATCAGTACCACTTATAGCAGGTCCTGCCATAGGCTTGTAGAAATTCTACTCTCTCCACCACTTGTACACCTAGATTTATGAATCAAGAGGGCCTTTACCAGGGTTGTAATGTTGGAAATGGTCTAGTGGAAGGGACTAATGGAATCAGCGCCATGCATGATGAAGCGTAAATAATGACATCTCTCTTCTTCTTCTTCTCTTTTTCTTTTCTTTTCTCTTGTTTGTTTTGTTTTTCTTTTCTTTCTTTCTTTTCTTTTCTTTTTCTTTTGTAAATTGTGCAACTCAGCATTTATTGAGAAGAAAGAAGATAGTCAATCAAATGCTAACTCCCGGCTTTTCTAAGTATCATTCAATTACACAGCAACATCATGCATGACTTGTTAAATGTCAAATTTTAAAAGAAAGAAAAGGTGAATGGCTCAAAGGGGATGATCAAAGGATGAATGTGAAAGGTTTGTGTTTAGGTTCATGGGTTTAGAAATGAATGCCCCTATCATTTTCACTAATCTACATGCATCTGTGATTTTGAAAAAGAATTTAAACAAGTTCTAGAGGTACACTGGCATAAATGGCACAAACACTAATGAATAAAATTCAGGCTCAAAACCCTTCCAACAGAGGTTTCTCCTCTCTTGTGCACAACCCCCACGGTTAATTCAACCTTAACTTATTTCGAATGCATTAACTTAACTGATCCCTATGCTAACACTATGCGTCATAACCACAGCCACTTCCATACAATGTACTCAAAAACATATAGTTCCGTGACAAGGAAAAGAAAATGCTTTCGAAGTGTATGAATCGCTCATCTCTTCCCAGGAATTCAACTACAATTTCAAAGGTCTTGCCATGAAAACAATTCATACATGTCATGTGTAAACCAAAAACCAAGCAGTCATGAATAACCAGTATTTGATTCAACTCAGCTGTCCAATGCAATTCCCAGACATTTAGCTCAAAGAAATGGCGTAAAGCAGGGTAAACAAATGCATGCAAATATATCAACACCCCCAAACTTGAGGGAGACAGTGTCCCCACTGTCATAAGACACCTTATGTCACAGATAGCACCTGCAAAGAAACGAGCATACAACCAGCTAGAGGTATAACAGTGAACACCAGAGATATCTAAACCACAATATCCAATAAAATTTGAAACCACTGATGTCAAGCAATGAAAGATCAACTGTAACCACAGTACTGAAACAAAGTATGAAATATATCCAAAAAAAAGAAAAACAGCAGTAAACATGGTCAACAAATCTAAGGCTAGTCATCGCCATCACCGTCACTGGCGGCTGCATCAGTGCTGTCCCCCTCGACATCGTCATCTCCACCGGCAGCACCAACCTCCGTGTCATTATCATCGTCACCGGCCTGAGCTGCAGCAGGTACATGAGCAGCGAATAACTCCTCTAGCCTGGTCAGGCGAACTCCGTGATCCTGTAGATAAGTGAGGCACTGAGCAGCAGTGGCTTCTGTGCGCTGAATAGCCGCAAAGATCACGTCCAGAGTGACGGTAGACTCGGAGGAGGCAGGGGCACCGGATGGTTCGCTCTGCTCCTGAGGGAATGGAATGTCCGGAGGCGGGTGAGAGGGTCCTCCCTGCTGAAAGTAGGGGTCGGTTGGTGTATGCTGGGAAGCTGGAACTTGCTCGTCTGGTCGTGGCTTGATGCTCAAGTAGTTGAATTTCTTCAGAGGCTTGAACATAACATCGGAAGCCACCGCGGCTACACCCACCGACGTGCAGAAAGAGGAGATGAGGTGCGGCAGTATCAGACCAACCGAATGATCTCGGGCATGGTCGCGAAGAGTCTGATAAATCAAGGCGCCGAGATCAACAGGCTCCTTCTTCATAAGCAGGTAGATAAGGAGAGCCTGGTCTCTAGAGAGGCGACTCCTCTGTGACGACGGCCAGAAGTAGTCCTTGCCGAAATGCAGCCACACCCGAGCCTCCACTGATAACTGAGCCCGAGGTAAATGTTTCTGCTCCCCGCCGCGAGTCTTCCACACCACCTGGTGGTTGTACACAAGCAACTCTGAAATTTCATCCTCAGGGATGTCGTCCTCACTATCCAATAGTTGCCTGTACCGGCACTCCTCAACAGCGGGGAGTGCTGTAAACTGCCGGAAGCTCTCGAGAGTAAAGTCCACTTCGACCCCGCGCAGAGGAAATCGCCAAATGGATTTCACAGAGGCGTTGGAGTAAAAATCCTGGACGATCTGCAGGTTCCCGTCAACCTTGGGCTCCATAAGCTTCTGCAGGTGATATGTACGTGTGGCCAAGTAGTAGAACTCGTATGAGACGTTGAACGGGAATTCCCGTTCCTGCAGCAAGGGGCGGGTGACAATCTTGGTCTTGGCCTCAGCAACTGCCCGGGGACCGGAACGATCAGCGACACGCTTAACCGGCATATTTGCTACGAGAGAAGACAGTGGAAAGCCAAAACAATTGAAGACTCAAACAGCACTAAACATGGGCACCAGCATCAGAGAATGCAATAATGACTTCCCCCAAACTTATGACCTAACAGTTGCAAATCTGTTCAATAAGAGTCCAAACCTCAACCTATTCCTCACTAGCTCATACAGCACTTAATCAACTCAAAAGAATGCTTAAGGTCACTATACTGCCAGCACAATGTCATCTCACAGGTATTTCAAAACAAGCAGCATAATGTGACTACCACAACACAGGTTCAAAAATAGTTGATAGTGAATGTTCACAGAGGCAGTTTGCATGTTGTGCAGGTTAAGCAAAGCAAAGATTACAAAAACACCAAATGCACCTCCAAGTTCACATGATCATTCAAAAGGAACAACTGCACACTTGTCGACTGTGATCACAGCTTACAAGTTTCAAAACTTAGTCAAAGTGTGCACATTGCAAATATGTTGTGTGATGTGACCCCATGAACACAAGTTGCACATATCAGACATGCACAATGCAATTTATAAAATCAACAGCAGAAGTTTAATGCATGCATCACAGACTTGCCCAGCAACAGAACGTACACAACCCTGCACAATATGTAATTTTTGGAAATGGATGGTGAAACCTGTGAAGAACTATTAAAACATGGTATCTAGAAACAGAGAATTCAAGTCCAACCACAACCCAGGGTATATCAGAACAGTCAATATATTTACACTTCCTGGAATCAACAATTGAAGCCTCTCTGGTAGAAATATGGTGTGAGGCACAAAGTAGCATTGCCCTACCATCCCCAAACAAATGGCCAAGCTGAGATTTCCAACCGGGAAATCAAGCATATTCTTGAGAAGATGGTGAACACTACGAGGAAAGATTGGGCTTCCAAGCTTGATGATGCATTGTGGGCCTATCGAACAGCTTACAAAACACCTATTGGTATGTCTCCATATCGATTAGTGTTTGGAAAGGCTTGCCATTTGCCTGTGGAATTGGAACATGGAGCATATTGGGCCATCAAGAAGTTAAATTTTGATCCACAAGCTGTGGGAGAAAAGAGGCTTCTCCAACTCAATGAGTTGGAGGAAATCTGCTTAAATGCCTATGAAAGTTCACGAATTTACAAAGAGAAGACAAAGAGGGATCACGGCAGAAAAATCAGTCCCAAGAGCTTTGAACCGGGACAAACTGTTCTCCTTTATAATTCCAAACTGAGGCTCTTTCCTGGGAAGCTTAAATCTCGGTGGTCTGGGCCTTTCAAGGTGGTTCAGGCATCAAAATATGGTGATGTGGAGCTGGAGAATGATAAGGGCGAGAGATTCAAGGCTAATGGTCAAAGGTTGAAGCATTATTGGGGAGGAGATGTGGATAGGCTGGTATCCACTATTTACTTATCAAATGAGGAGTGACCAAAATGAAAAGTCAGGCTAAGGACTATAAACTAAGCGCTTCTTGGGAGGCAACCCAAGTTCTGAACTTAATTGTTTTTTTTTAGTTTCTTTGATTTTACCATAATTTAGTAGGTTTATGTTTGGTCTTTTACATTGTGTAGGGAGAAAGGGAGGTCAACTTGAAAGTTGTCGCGAACGAGAAGATGGCTAGGCAAAAAGGGGTGGCATCTTAATGGGACAGGCATATTCCAGGGAAGTTCTTCAACTCTTATGCATACTTATGTATTCTGATGCTAGGGATATGATATGAAATTTGCAATGACTGTTAGAGAAGCATTATGCATGATCTTTGGCGTAAATTTGCTCAATTGCTGATCATAAATAGAAAATCCTGATTTAGGAGGAAATGTTAATCAAAGGAATGTGTGGTTTTAAGGTGTTGATTGTGAAAGGCACCTTGTGAAAGTATGGCATAGCTCTGATACTCTTAATTGAATAGCCAATAGCTGTGCATGCTGTGTGCCCATGAAGAGTGCAATGGAAATTTTTAGACTGCATGAGAACTGATAGGCTCAGAAGATTCTGGGCCGTGGCCCAGTGTTGGTGGGCCGCGGCCCACCTATGCCCAGAACTTAGATTCACTGCTCAAAGAGTTCTGGGCCGCGGCCCAAGGATCCACTGGACAAATCAGAAAGTTTGGGGCCGCGGCCCACCATATCTTGGGCCGCGGCCCAATCATTTAAGTGAAAGCTTAGACAGTTGTGGGCCACGGCCCACAACCTCTTGGACCGCGGCCCAAGGGAGAATTTGCTGCCCAGAAAGTTCTGGGCCGCGGCCCACAACCTCTTGGGCCACGGCCCAAGCGCGTCAGCAGGGTTTTTTAAAACCCTGCTGCGCGTCTAGTCTCTCATTCTCACCTCTCTCAGCCGCCGCCGCCTCCCCCAAATCCCTTCTCCCTCATAGTCGATCCCTTTCCCCCATTCCCTTCCCTTCAATTTCCTCTTCCTCCCTTGCTTCCTCTTCTTCCCCTTTTCGTTTCTCACCCTCCCCTCCGTTTGCTGATACGTGAAGCAGTTGTTGCTGCTCTACTTTCAATCTCTGTTCCTCACCACTGTGAACGACGCCCTAGGCTCTACACGAGGATCGTTTCCCTTTGAATTCTCCTCCCAATCTCTAAATTTTTTCTACATTTGAGGTAAGAAGTCTAAATCTCGCTCTGATTATTCGCATTTGGGGGTAGTTAGGTCTGTCTTCATTTGGGGATTTAGGCGTCACAGTCGCAATTCTGTGTAATTCAGTGGTTTCAAGGGCAATGTATAGGATTTAGTGCGTTCTTTTGTCATGAGAATAGCAAATAGGCCTTAAATTCATTCTGAATCCCCTAGTGTACCTGTGCCCTGTTTTGAGACATAGACACTTTGTACCTGTGGCCCGCTTGTTAACTATTTTATTGTCGTTGTAGTATAGTGGTGAGTATACCCGCCTGTCACGCGGGTGACCCGGGTTCGATCCCCGGCAACGGCGCCAAAAACTTGTTCGCTACCGCAAGTGCACAGGTCGCGTCAAGTAATAGAGTGATAAGTAAAGATCGTCCCATGAGGATTTGAATAACAACTAGTCGAACAATAGCTTTATGTGTTTGATCAAGTTGACTCGGATAAAGTGTTGAGTATAAGAAAAGAAACAAATTTAAAAGACGTAATGATAACAGCTAATGAAAATACTGACAGAATGGGATTCTTGTGGAATTAATCAATTAGAGTGACTCTAGGATTGCTCTCCCCTTTTGTATATCATAAACTCCATTTACTTCCTCCTCGTCATTCATGTTTATGGGATCTATATGTGTCAGTCCAAGGATCGATAATCATTGGGTAAGCTCTCTCGAGTCATACCCAACATATATTCTCCAATTAGATGCACAATCTCTTGCCGCATTTAAAGGAGAACACCCATTACACAGCCCCCCTCACTTTGACAATGCTAGGCTAATGACTCTATCTCTATGCTATTAACAAACCATACATTTAACTAGTTAAACTGTAGGTCTAGCATAACTCTACCATCGTTCTTCAATTAGATTAACTCTCTCAAGCTTAATCCATTTGAACATGTTATTCATAGCTAGCTATTTATGAATATCAGTGAAAACAGAGCAAAGTTAACACATATATGCCATTATCTAATGAAGAGGAAGAAGAATTCGAGTTCAATCCATACAAAATTATCGAACAATCCTAGAATGAGAGAAACTAGCTACACATGTTTAATAGCTGATTACAAACGACAAGAAGTAAGGGAGTCATAACAGAATCACAGTGGAGAAGGGATAGAATACAGAAGTATCAAGGAATCTGAAATTAAAGCTCTTCTGATCCTCAAGCCCACTTGATTCTCCTTGCTTCTAGCAATTCCCAGCTCCTAGAACCTCCTTAGCCGCCTCTCTCGTTCTTTCCAAAAGTGGGAACCCCCTTCTAAAACCCTCCATTTGCCTTTTATATCATCATCAGCTGTCAAAACACAAATCTTCATTTTCGGGGTTGGGCCGCGGCCCAAGAGATGGTGGGCCGCGGCCCAAGAGTCTCTGACCTGAAGTTGGTGCTTGTGGGCCGCGGCCCACAACTTTCTGTGGTCCCTTTTCCTGAATGGGCCGCGGCCCAAGAGATGGTGGGCCGTGGCCCAAGAGTCTCTGACCTGAAGTTGGTGCTTGTGGGCCGCGGCCCACAACTTTCTGTGGTCCCTTTTCCTGAATGGGCCACGGCCCAAGAGATTGTGGGCCGCGGCCCAAAAGTCTCTGTGCTCCACTGGGCATTATGGGCCGCGGCCCAAGATGTGGTGGGCCGCGGCCCAGCACTCTCTTGGGCTCTGTTTGCTCTGTTCTAATCTTCCAGCTGGTCTTTCATTCACTGGTTGTCAGCTTCAACTTCCTTCCTCTCTTTTTCACTGCCTGCAGCTTCCTCTGGGTTAGCCCTGACTTAATCTGTACCGGTTCACACAAAGGACTTTCACACAACGTTAGACATTCATAACAGTTAGGGAGTAATATCTTTCAAAATTTCATTTTGCTGTGCATAGCATGAGATAAACACCATTTATCACTTTAATACATTCTAATGCCCACTTATGCCTCCGAAATGAAGTGAAACAATATGAAATATGAAATTCTAGTAAGAATTTCCTGAAGTTAACAAGGTGCATCTGCAACGATCACCTCTTCAACTGCCATTCTTACTTGATCATCCTTTATTTCTTGGTGGTGGACAATTGATCCCAAGTTGTGCAAGCTCCCCCGTGCAACCAATCGTCTTAGAGGATCCTCCATAAACAAGTCACAAGGCTCACCAATTTCTTTTCCAAGAGCCTTTGATGACTGACCAATGCAACTCCCTTTAGTGCTCTGTTTAGGGTTTAGGGAATGAGCCTGGGGAGCACTGGTATCTGTTTGTCTTGTGCTCGTCATGATCATCCATTCCTCCTTCATCTTGCTGAACCTTTCTTCAAATCGTGCATCAAATGATGCTTCTGCCTTGGCCCTAGCTTCCGCCCTCACAGTGGCCAATATACGCTCCATCTCCTCCCTAGTCACCATACTACTAGAGGAACGACGTGGGGGGTGCTCCAAAGTAATCCCTTATGCCTACCCCTCCTCTAATCCCCCTGACATGGTCGGGATGCTCAGGTTTTCCTGTAGCTACGGTCAGGATGTCTTTCCTTCTTGGCTTGTTTTTTTTGAAGCTACTCCTATAAGACACAGATGACAAATGTTAGCTAGTAATGAAATTTGTTTACTAAATAATTAATAACAACAAGTCAACAACAATACTTACAATTTTCTCACCGACTATACGAGATTGTTCACTCATATAAGACCCGCTCCTCTTTTGATGAGCGAACAATCACTTCTCTTTGCGACGTATCGGAGATGGTGGAGAAAGAAGAACAAAAGGATCGGATTGAGATGCTTCTTCCAATCTCTTCAGTTTGGCCTCCAACAAGTCATTTTCGGCCTTCGCATACCCCCCACGAGACATTGTATGGGGGCAATCATTCTTTCTACCACTCTCTTAGGCCTTTTTACTTTTTTCCTGCGAATAAGAAATCAAAATTAAGTCATTGTAAATCAATAAAGACAATTCATAATTCATAAGCAAATCAAATGCAAAATAAGTCAACTCACCAATGCTTCTGGAGTAGTCCGAAGCCGTCTAAATTCTTGCCAAGTCTATTCGTCAATAAAAGAATACTGATCGCACGGATTAGGAAGAGGCTGACCTTCTTCCACCTCGATATGCACGTAATTGTTGGCTAGATTTGTCTTAAACTTCCTCCAGTATTCATCACAATACGTCATTGTCTTGTCATACAAGACTTCACTCTCAGGAATGTCGTAAGTGAGCTGAATAGTTCCCCAAATATGTCTCTTCACAGCTTTATCCGCATTTCTCCACTGTTCTATCAAGATGCTAGGCTTGTTGCGTGCTAGGAGGTCGACAAAACTCCTATACCGTTGGGCATTAGGCCCGATTGGTTTCCAATAACTATCAAAATCAATCGGAATCTTTTCCCCGATATTCTGATTGAGAGGAATGTCTCTCAATCGGGTGGCTCTCCTACCCCTTCATCTAGGCCGGTTACGTGGCTTACTGTGTTCCTGGCTAGAAGCATTGCTAGGCTCGCTTTGATTTGGATTAGTTGGATCGGGAGTACCCTCACTAGGATGACTCATTGTCTAAAAAAACTTTAACGACACTATTTAATAATAGCTAGTGATGGTTTAAGGAAAGTTCACTACACGGCACTATCTACAAAGGCATCGTTCAAAAGCAATTCCCAAGTTATGCAAACATGAACAAATAATTAATTGCAATGCATAAGTTGAACATACATGCAAAAATAGGAGTTAATGTCAGCACAAGATGAACAAAGTTGAACATAAATGCATTAGGAGGCAGACTCAGAAGCAAAAACAGGAGGCATGTTTGAACAAGTTGAACAAACATAAATGCATTAGGACTACCTTATCTAGAGGAGGCAAACTCATAAATGCATTAGAACAAGTTGAACAAACATAAATGCATGAGGAGGCAGACTCAGAAGCAACACCAAAGTTCATATCAAGCAATATCAGCACTACCTTATCTAGAGTTTTACTATATTGAATATGCAAAAATACAGAAACAAAATCGAACCCTTCTCGTACACAACCAAAATAAACCCAGGTCCACAGAAGCATAAGGACATTAACCTCAAACATACATGTATTATGTAAAACTCTTCAGAATAATTAACAGTACCTTCAATGGATGCTTTACGAATCAAGTAAGGTTTCTCTTAGGAGGCAATGGACGCTTCTGAAAAGTGGGTTGACAACTTGCTGCAAGAATCGAACAGAGAAAATAGAGGCCAAGTCATCTCACAATTTCAATGAAATACTCAAAAATGAAACCATTAATTTAATTGAACGCCTGGGCAATGAAACACAAACCTGACAATAAAAACTAGGTTGAGAACGAAACCAATCGGAGGGAACAAACTACGATAGCCTTACGGCAATGATTTCAACCATAAATCTCCATTGACGCCGGCGAAGTTAAGGACAGAGGAGAGAAGGAGAAAGGAGGAGCTGTCGCGAACAGACGTAGGGGTTTCGCTGATGTGCTTGAGTCTCAAATTTTAGAGTTAAAATTAGGCGCATTTTGAAATCCAGGTCAGTTTTAAGACCGGTTGTAATTAACAACCGGTCTTAAAAATAATATTTAAGACCAGTTCTAATTAGAAACTGGTCTTAATATTAATATTTAAGACCGGTTATTAATAAATAACCGATCTTAAAAATAGAAACTTTTTAAGACTGGTTATTAAATAATAACCAGTCTTAAATTTTTAATATTTAAGATCAGTTTTTATGTACAGCCGGTCTTAAAAATAATAACCGTTTTATTTTTTTAATTGTCTTTAATTCAGATAATATTTTCTAGACTGGTTATATTTAAAACCGGTCTAGAAAATATATTACATGTATTTATTTTTTTAATTGTATATATTTTAAGAACGGTTTTTATTATAACCAGTCTTAAAAATAATTTTAAGACCGGTTTTAAATATAACCGGTCTAAAAATTATATTTAAGACCGGTTATAAATATAACCGGTCTAAATATTTCATCATAATTGCAAAAATGCCACCGGTCATATTTTTAAGACCTTATCCAATATAACCAGTCTAAATGTTCCGGTCTAAAATCCCTTTTCTGTACTAGTGATATTCAAAGAATCCCAATGGCTGGATCTTTCTAATTCAAAGAAAATGTGTTCCTCAAGAAGACATACTTCATATTGTTTTCATACAACAACGACGAGTGTTCATATTTGCGTTCCTCAGCAATTTAGTGCGAATTCGAGTTGGCACTGCGGCGTAACACTATCTATCTTGAAATATAAAAACTATTTATTCATATAATAAGGTCCCAAAACAATTTTCAATTGTAAAGTGTAATTATTAATACAATGTTGACAATCAAAGGAATATTCTGGTCTCTGGGTTCTAAGTGAAGCAAGGAACAAAAAACCGGACCGGGCAATGAACGGGTCACAACACAGGTTTAAGGATTAATAGGTCAACCGGGGTCTAACCGGTAATCAAACCGGTTAGATTAAAATATTATAATTTATTAGTGGCAATATATATATTAATATATTTCTAAACTTCTATAGATAAAAAAATGAAGATTTTTAGAAAAAATGCTTAAAATCTATTAGTATTAGTTATGATGCCTATACTTATACAATGATATCTCCTTTTCTATAATTATTACATCCTTTTAAATAGTTTTTTCATCATCATCTTCTTTTTTTTTAGATTTATTCTTTCTTTACCTACTTTTCTCTTCATCTTGGTATTCAACCTTTCATTTTTCCCTAAAAAATAGCGTGAGAATAGTTGGAAAAATTAAAAAAAAGAAAAAGGAAACCGGTCTAACCAGTAAACCACCAGTTCTGACCGGTTCTACCGGTTTCTGACCGGTTCGACTGATTTCTGAATGGTTCATGGTCTGATGGCTGAACCGGATTGGACCATTGATTGGTTACCAGTTCAACTGGTTGAACCGGCCGGTCCGGTCCGGTTTTTTGTACTCTGGAGCAAAGGCCTCAATTGTGCTAGGGTAACATTATTATAAGATTTTTTTAAAAAAAAAAAATTGGTGTCTTATATTTCTAACATCAAAATATTCGGCAACAAATCTCTTGTGGTCCCTCTTAATAATTTCAAGTTTGTGGAATTTCACTCCAACAACTTCTTGACCGTCAATTTGCTGTTGGCGAGGCTTATATTTTCTCTCCACATTGTTGGGATTGAGAGAAGAATTAGATGAACAATTTATACATAGAGTTACTAGTTTCCATTATTTCACTTAAGAAAAATCTTTTACATCCCAATTTTCCCGTTGGTAATACGTGAAAGCAACTCAGAAATATTGTTAAGAATGATATCTTTGAAAATAAAATTGATTGAAATTAAATTTTTTTATGCTGGTCATATTTGAGAAAATAAAAGTTTAAATGTTTTTTGAAAAATTGAATTTCCATGCCAGTTTTGTGAGAAAGAGAAACCAACATGGAAATTAAATACTCTGGCTGATATTTATTACAAGCACGCCTCCAACATGTTTCATGATATAATATGTTTTTATCTAAAATGTTAATTTTTTCTCTAATTTCACTAAAAAATTGTAAAACTTTCTGACCCATTTAACTAATTACTTTTATTGAGGTTAATTTTTAAAATTTTACAAGAAATAATCAATTTTAACTAATTTTGCCTATGTTTGGGATAGCTTTTTTTTGGCTTATAAGTGCTTTTAATAATTAATATTTTTTTTTGCCAACGATAATAATTAATATTTTTAAAATAATTCTATAGATCAAGAGAATTCGATAATAAGTCATGTAAATTTACATAATATTTAAAGAAAACAGGAAGCATACAATACTAAAATATTTCATAACAGATGTATATACATTTTATTTTTAGTCCAATAAGTGAATAAAAGTTATAAATTAATGAGTTAAGGTATTTTTGCCATTAAAATATATTATAACTAATGAAGAGTGCCATTTATTTTTTAGGCAGTCTGCAATCCAAGAGGGAACCATTACACAAAAACTTGACATTTTTACACACACGCGTGTGAGAGGGAGAGAAAACATCTCAGCCTATTAGCTAAGATCAAGTCTAAATATGCTACTTTTTTTCTTCATTTCTTTTTTAATCTTATTTTATTTTAATTTGATCCTAAAAGAATTAAAATATATAAGCAATTTATTCTGATTTCTAGGTTTTTAGTTTTGATGTCTATAACTATTTTCTAAGATGTCATTTTCCACTTACTCATCAACTGGAGCCTTAACTGGCTTAGGAAGGTTGGTGAACAATTGTTATGGACACTAAGAGTTCTGGTCCTATACAAGCTATAATGTTGGTTATCTGTAATATTTTTTTGATATTCTGAATATTGTATATTGAAGAAAGTTGTTGTCGGCTTTGTGCCTTGGTAATCTCCTCAAAATTTAACCAAGGATTGCAATATAGAGTGCAATTCCGAATCGTCTCTCGAAGAGCCTTTTATTAATTACCTAGAAACTAAGTGTGAAGATTGGCATAAAACAAGTTAAAAATGATTTTAAGTTTTTTATCTAACAACTAAATTGTAATTAAACTAAAATGCTTTAAAAACTAATATTTTTGGATTTTTTTGAACAAAAGTGGATAGGAATTGAAATTAGTTTTGAAAAGTATGATAAAGCCTCTTAGAACAATGGATTTCATCTATTCTTTGCTTCAAAATATTTTTAGGAGTGTGCTAGTTTGACAAAAAAAATGCACAAAAGACCATTTGAGCTAGCTTGAGTTAAGTGAATTAAATCTTCCACACCAGGCAAGACTTAATCCCTTTAACTGAAACTTAAGACAAAACATTGGCAATTGCAACCAAAAACCCTCAAAATACCAAACCTCAAATACCATTGAGTCTAGTGCATTAATCAATGATTATTCCTAGACCTAGAAAATAATCACTTCTTAAAACACTATTAGAAACCACTTTGTATGCAATTTATGAAATCACTAAGTTTTCTAAAATACCAAACGCCATCAACCGATGAGTCTAACATCAAAAGAGAGGAATCTCTACTCAAAAGATGCTATTAAGCACTCTTAGTGTGTGATTATGAATTAGTTAATGCAATTGGTTTTAATGCAATCAAAAATCAACTTATCAATATCCAAACAATACCATGTAAGAATAGAGAGAATCAAGAGAATTATAATGGAACATATATGTAACCATATATATATATATATATATATATTGATGAGCATAATGTTCAACATAAACTAATTTAAATCACAAATTGGTTGAAACAAAGATTAAACCAAATATATATTAATCCTAACTATAAATTACAACTCCTAAAATCAAGAAAATCATAAATATATAGTCAAGCTAATGAACTAAAATTAAAACTCCCCTTTAGCTCCAAACATCAAGATTCGGACCATTGCTATAGGAAATGAGAACTTTAACCAGTGCCAGCCATCATAACAGCTCCACCGAATAATTTCATAATTCCAGCCATATAAAACAATTATCAAAGAAACCAATTAGCACTAATCAATTAAACTTGAGGACTGAAATTAAACCCAGACAAATCAAAACAGAGAAAGCCCCTGCTGGAACGAGTTCAGAAACAGGGGGAACTCGGCCTGGAACAATGGAAGGTGAGGCGAGAATGGTGGTTGCTGATGATTGGTGAAGTTGATGACGATGGACGACGGATGTGGAGACGGGAGGTGAGATTGGACCTCCGCCGTTCTTCCTCGCTGCAGCTCCCTCTTCTCATTTTCAGCCCTTTTCCGTTCTGTCTGCAACTTGGACTTGGAAGGTGCAATGATGCAGCTTGCCGGCGGCTGTGGTGGTAGATGGTGCAGCCGGCTAGAGAGAAAGAAGAAGGTGAAGGTTATGAAGGTGAAGATCGAAGCAGTAAGGCCTCAGGTTCTCTTTTTCGGCGCCTCTGTTATGTCTCGTATCTCTGCTCCCACAGCACTAAAATCAGACCTAATTCATTTACGCAAAACGCAGCAGTTTTATGAGGACCATTCTGTCATTTTTGAAATTCATGGTACCAAATTGTCATTTTCAGATTTTAGCCCCAAATTGCCACGTTTAGATTTAATCCAAATTTTCAAGTATTTTCAATTAAAAATGATTTAACCAACATCAAATATTCTCAGAAAAATTAATAGTTAAGATTAATTAAAATTATTTTGACAAATTTTCCCTTTTTAGTCTCAATTTAATATATTTACTCTTAATCTCAATTAATCATAAATAAGGAATTTTAAACTCAATTATTATGATAAAATCTCTAAATAAAATATGAAAATATATAATAAAATTAGAGATTTGTCATATATATTTTGTTTTAAAACCTGTGGTAACTCCTGTGATATAATTAAGCATTCTATATTAGTATGTATATACTATTTATTTACCCACTAAATTGTGGGTCGTTACTCTTATAAATGCCAAAATATTTTGGAGTTTGCCAGACACTATAGCTGACAGGTCCAACAAGAGGGCCCCTTAGAAGAAGCCTACGCATCAAGGGGCCTTCATGGAGACTACGTGACTTGAGTGAATGGAACATTGTGGATTGTCTCTCTCTATTAGATTCTTCGCTCTCTTGTTTGTTATTTCTGCTCTGTCAGAACCGTACCTTTCATTCCTCATCTTCTGTGTATCCCATTTTGCATTCAATCCTGTGATGATTGAGGAATATGAATACTTTTGGATATGATTATTTCTCTCTTTTCTATTGATTACGTTCTGCTGAGCTGTAACCATAAGAACAATATTGACATTATAATAAACTCAGCCAACAAAGTATGTCAATATTATAATGTCAACAAACATAAAAGATTTGGGTAATTTTAAAAAATATTTTAAGATGTAATTCATTAAATATAAACTCTCACTACTACAAAAAGGGGCTTTAACCTCCCAAATTTGGCACCATTAACGTCCCAAAACGGGGGGACGTATATGCTGGGGGCGTAGTAAGTTGAAACAAAAGACGTCCCAAATGATTGGGACGCCCAAAGGCTGACTTTAGGCGTCCCAAATTGTAATTTGGGACGCCTAAAGTCCCACGCTGGGGCACTTTAGGCGTCCCAAATTGTAATTTGGGACGCCTAAAGTCCCCCAGGGTGGGACTTTAGACCTCCCAAATGTCATTTGGGACGTCTAAAGTCCCACCCTGGGTGACTTTAGACCTCCCAATTCTTAATTTGGGACGTCTAAAAGTTAGGTTTTTTTTTTATACCATAATTTACATTCTGTATTACCCAACGAATTCAAACTGCAAAAATAGAATAGAAGATGGATTCATAAACCACACTGTCCGTTACAAACTGGTAAGGACATCCAGCACTACAATCTTTACTATATACACATACAATAACCTTTCATACAACCTACTACTATATATATCAACAAAAAACAACCAGAAAGTTTCAAAACGCTGTCATCACACAAGTACAAACTGATATAAAATAACAAGTTTACTACTCTACATGTTGAAGAAGATGTCCAGCCAAAAGATCTCTGATCAAATCAAGGTCTTCACGTAGGTAGGCATCTTCATTATCAAAAATCTGAAAATTAGAAAGTAATAAGCTTTGATGAAATGAATCTCAAGCAAATGAATTAATTAGCATTTCGATTAGAACACCAAAAATATTATCATTTGAGAATGAAGAAGCGATTACCTTTTCAAAATCGCTAGTAATTCCACTTTGAGTTATGTTATACATATAAAGTATAACATAATATCCGCATTCAGTGTTGCCAGGTTGCCGAGGGCACTTTTAATCAAAGGGATGCAATTGGTTGTTAAAATCAATAAAGGTATGTCTAAAAGGACCGTCAATGAAACAATTAGGTAGGATCGAATGTACTTACTATGGGATAAAACCACTTTGGCTTTTTAACAACTGTACCCTCGCGTGACCCACCTAGGATTCTATATGTTTGACAAGCACTATCATGAAAAGCAAAATGAACAGAAATTAGAACCATTCATTTATTTTTGTTGTCAATGAAATACAAACAGAATAACTTACGTGTCGAAGACGGATTTTGTATCTCTGTCTAGCTTTTTACTCAAGGGATCAAACCAATAGACTACGTTGCGGCGGGGACATATAACACACAAAGTCCAGTGGTAACTTTAACAACATGTACACATTAAAATGAAGTTAGATGAGTGAGAAGACAATTATTTATTAAACTTCTTAAATTGACAAAATGTAAATACGAACTGTTGGACAATGGGTGCTAGATAACAACGAAGTTTGGTTTGTGCCATTGCGTAGCCGACATAGTGAGTCCTATGCGCCACAGTACAAGTATCCCCTGTCGTATTCGCAGGACATAAGAATCCATACCAATTACTTCTTTCCATGTTTGCGTAGAGATCGCGGAAGGTGCTATAATAGAATTAAAATAAGGAATCAATTCTTGAATGTATGAAAACAAAAAACCACTAAATGAATTCTATGGGGAAATTGAAAAAAAACTTACCGGACTGCAAATTTGACCCAGCCTGCATCTATCTCCTCCAACCTGATAAACTGCTTGAGATCTTTATTGTCAATCGTGTAGGGATACTCCACTTGGCCCACAATCCCTGGAGGCATCTTCAAGTCAATCTGTTTAATGCCCTTGTAGATCTGTTGCAGCCGTGCTAAGTAGGGCCATTTGCTCGCAGCTTCGTCATCCTTTTAGAACATCAAAAAACAAATTGTTATTAGGATGCCAACAGATTTTCAGTAACAGTAAGGTAATTCCTACCATTGGAGGTGTTGCGTCTGAACCAATAAGATTGCGAGGCCAAAGGATGAAAGATCCTATCGCTTGACCTAACGTGCCAACCTTTGGATCAGGAACAGGGATGGATGTACCTTCTTCCCCCTTTCTAACACTCGTCACATTCACCCTACGAAAATCCTCCGGAATTTGCTGATTATGGTGGGTGGTAGCACGTGTGTGAACGAGAGCATCAGCAACAACACGCAACAGTGGATCATCCAAATAGAGGGTGCAAGGGTCTCCCGACACTGGAGTGGAAGAAGGGTCGCCAAGTGGTCCCGACACTGGAGTGGGAGAAGGGTGGCCAAGTGGTTGCTCCAGAGGGTTGTAACTTCCTCTGGTGCTATTGAAGGCCGGGGATTCCTGAGTTCGAGCCTCGTCCCCTGCCCTTTGTGCTTCAAACATCTTTGCCATTTCAAGTTGAAGCTTTGGCAACAGCTCTTGTCGGAGCTTGTCGCGAAGGTTGGCCTCGATATCTCGTTCGAGCTCCTCTCGAATCTTGGCCACAACGTCCTTACTAGGTCCAGCTTGTGACGAATAACGTGGCTCTCGTCCAAAATACCTCACGGCACTAACTCCCCGTGTCTCTCCTCGAACACGACCAAGGTCATCTGCCTTCCCAATAGCCGTTGACAAGATGTCCATCCGTCTACTTGGATTGAATGAACCTTGGCTACTCTGCTCGTCCAGGTCATCCTGTAGCATGCAGTTTATCGTAAATGTATCGAAACCACTCGCGACATGTAAAAAATTAGGTACTTATGGTATAACTACTTACAATCCTCGCAGCAACCTCAGCAACAGTCGGATTTATGTACTTCCCAGCCTTAATCCTCCCTGCTTTCCATTTTTTGTGATGTGGAGGAGGTGCCGGTGGCTGGATAACAACGCTAGGATCAGATTCCACTACTTCCTTCATGTTCTGTAACTCTTCTGCCATCATTTGCCCCTCAAGCTTCCGATATCCACCGCTAGACATGAAATGTTGATATTTATTTTCTGCTTGCCTCTGGGCATTTGCTGCACTTAATTTCTATGAATGAAAAACAACAAAAAATGAATCAACGATATAAAGTATATGAAATCAACGATATAAGTTGCTCTATATCATGACAGAAATCTTACCAAAAACTCAGGATCTGCTCGTGATGCCGCAAACAACCTCCAGTCCTCTGGAGATAAATATGTATACTGTGCACATGGATCCTTACCCCTAAGGGCCCCTCAAATGTAATGCTTTGTTAGCTTGTTCTTGAAACCTTTCCATCGTACACGAACCTCATCCATCCAGTGCCTATGCATCTCTGTGGTGTCGGGGACATCGTATGTTTGCTGCAAGGTAAAACATAAGATTATTATATTTGAAACAATAAGAACAAAGCTACAATGCATCAAAACTTACATACCAAAAGTTGCTGCCAAATCATGTCTTTCGTTTTTGGGGGAACCAATCTCCAATTATCGTAGGTAATGCGCACTTTGCTTCGAGCCAAAAGCCCTATGTAGCTAATGAAGTGGTCTTCCTCAGGACCAACTGGATTCAGATAGTCATCGAAGTCTATATGCAGCCTCTCCTGTTGATGTTCATGACGTGCAACCAATGCTCCCATCTTTGTACAGCCTCTAACCCTCCTTCTTGCAGGGGGTTCAACTCTAGGCCTTTCGTCATTGCTAGAGCTTTCGTCATCTCTACGCCTCTCGTCATCACTAACGTTGTCCATATTCCTGTTAACACAAAAAGCATAATCAGAAACGTAAGTAAATTGCAATGAAAACACATGTATATAGTAAGCGGGAAGTAAAACAGAAAAAACACAGTTCTCGTTTATAAATTAAGGTCTTACTCTAGATTGTTTCCCATAGTCCTTCACCATGGTCATTTCTTACAGCATATTCGTCATCATCTACCAATTCTACTTCATTTGTTCGAGGTGTAGTTGTTGTGAAAGGTGGTGTGTCATCAAGGTTGAAGGTCGGATCACCATACTTCTGTTTTTTACTTTTAAGGACAATGGACATATTTTTGCTGGCAGGATCGGTGACATAAAACACTTGTTTCGCCTGGCTTGCTAAAATGAAGGGCTCGTCTCTATAGCCAACTCTTCGAAGATCGACTGAGACAAATCCAAATTGTTTATCTATTACCATGGCATTGTTACTAACCCACTTACATTTAAATAAAGCAACTTTGAACTTGTTGTACGTCATCTCCCATATTTCTTCTATAACTCCATAATAGGCCATAGACGCTAATATGGGGTTTTTGTCTCTCGAACTGGAAAAGTGCATAGATTCAGCTTCTACCATGACCCCACTATTTTGCATGGTACTTTTGTCATCTTGCTCTTTGGTATAGAAGGAATAGCCATTTATATCATAACCGGTCCAAGTAATGACCTGAAACGAAGGCCCCCAAGCTAGCCACTCGATTGTCTCAGACACACCGATCTCGTGCAAAACCTTTTCCTCGAACCATTGCATGAATGTCTTGTTTTGCTCAATAGCAATCTGCATGTCATTCTTCCTTGGATTCTTGTTCTTCAAAGTGTTTCTGTGTTCATTTATGTAAGGTTGAACTTCTTCCATATTATTCAGGATATACAAGTGGGCTTGCAACACCTCTTCACGAGGAACATTCTTCACTTTCAGTCCTCGTGTTCCCTTGCTTCTCCCTTCTTCATGCCGAGATTGTTCCTTCTTCCCTGACATATAATCTTTGCAAAACTCCATAGCCTCCTCAACTACATATCTTTCTACTATTGAGGCTTCTGGTCGATAAGAATTTTTAGAATACCCTTTTAAGATCTTCATGTATCGCTCGAAAGGGTACATCCACCTCAGGTAAACTGGACCGCATAGCCTTACCTCCCTCACCAAATGAACTACCAAATGCACCATTATATCAAAAAATGAAGGCGGAAAGTGCATCTCTAGTTGTGACAAAATAATGTAACCCTCATTTTCTAGTTCATCCAACTTTTCAGTGTCAATAACTTTGTTACAGATAGCATTGAAGAAAACGCACAATCTTGTCACTGTGTTTCGTACTTCATCTTTCATTATGCCTCTAATAGCTACTGGTAATAGTTGTTGCATCAACACATGATAATCATGGGACTTCATTCCCACTAACTTCAAATCGTCCATTGAGACACATCTTCTCACATTCGAGGAATACCCTTGCGGCACCTTCATTTCATGCAAACACCCACACAAACTTCTTTTCTCTGCTTTTGATAGTGTATGCGCTGCTGGCTCCATGTATGCCCTCCTACCATCATCTCTTAGTTGTGGATGTAACCGTTCTCTTATTCCCATATCGACAAGGTCTAATCTCGCATTAATCCCATCCTTAGTCTTCCCTGGTATGTGCAAAAGCGTACTGATAAGGCTATCACAAACATTCTTCTCCACATGCATCACATCAATACTGTGTCTTACGTCTAGCGAACGCCAATATGGAAGATCAAAGAAAATAGATCTCTTCTTCCATATGTTCTTCTCACCCGCAACCCTCTGATTCTTACCAAAAGTGACATGGATACGTTCCACTCGACTGTAGACTTCCTCTCCGGTTAGTGACTTTGGAGCCATTCCATGCTCCGATAAGCCGTTAAACCGCTTTCTTAGCCTACGATACGGGTGGAACCGATGAAGAAACCTCCTGTGGCCAAGGTAGACAGTTTTTCTTCCATGCTTTAGTTGTTGGAAGTGTGTGTCTGCTTCACATATTGGGCATGCTTTGTGACCCTTCACGCTGTACCCTGACAAGTTTCCGTACGCAGGGAAGTTGTTTATCGTTGTGAAAATCATTGCACGTAGCTTGAAAGACTCCTTCTTATAAGCATCAAACACATCTACGCCTTCCTCCCACAACTTCTTCAAGTCCTCAATCAAAGGCGCCAAATAGACATCAATATCGTTCCCTGGCTGTTTTGGTCCAGAAATCATCATAGATAGCATCATATACTTACGCTTCATACATAGCCAGGGAGACAAGTTGTATATTACAAGGAGAACCGGCCACGCACTATGTGTGCTAGTAAGAGTTCTATACGGATTGATGCCGTCTGTACAAAGCCCAAGCCGTAGGTTTCTCGGCTCGCTGCCAAATTGAGGGAACATTTCATCTATTTTTTGCCATTGTGGTGAGTCAGCTGGGTGCCGAAGATATTTCCCATCAGATATTCTCTCATCAGAGTGCCATCTCAACTTCTTCGCTTTTGTTGCAGTCGCAAACAAACGTTTAAAACGTGGTATTATTGGAAGATACCACATAACGTGATATCACACAATAGTTCAAGCAGCAATGTGAAACTACTATCGGTCCACCCACAAGTTGCCTTTAAGTTAGCCAAATGTAATGTTCCTGTCAGCCGCGTGTACTTACTACCACTGTACAATGGTGTCTCTGCATCACTCCGCAGGCTGTCATACTCCTGCGACTGCGCAAAGGATTTTGCCTCAACATCGTTAATCATTTTCTCCATTCTATCTTCACCTACGATATCCACATCAATGGTCTTGTGCGACGGACAATCCGTTACTTCCTCACCATGCCATATCCACCTTGTGTATCGCAGATTTATTCCATCACAAAGTAGGTGATCCTTTATGACATCAACATCCCGTCGACTCTCATTCAAACAATTGACACAAGGACAAAAATACTTCCCATTTTTTGCAGGAGCATTCTTTTTAGCGAATTCAATAAATTCTTCCACCCCTTTCTCATATTCTTCACTAGTTCTCAAAGCATTCATCCAACTATGATCCATTTTGTTACCTAGGGGCATTCCCAATCACATTCACACGTTTAGTACAATTGTCAACGACATATGATGGGATTGCCTAATTAAGTTATCAACCCAATAACATTCATAATTCATTTTGAATACAAGAATTTCTTTAATTTAAACAAATCATATTTTATTTTATTATATATACTAATTAATGGTAATATACACAAGTAAATTTATATATAAACAAGAAAATAGACCATTGCACTGGAGTTCCCGAGTACATGCAATTTAAGCAATATAAGCACACCAAACACACCAGGCTATAATCTCAACCATCTCAATATAAGCAATATATCAGCACAATCTCAACCATTTCAAGTAAATTTTAAGGAATGAAAAAGAAAATATACCATTCTGTTACAAAAAAAACAAGAAGAAAATAAACTAACCTGATCAGGGGGCACCCACTAGTATGTTGGAGAGGTAGAGAAGACGTTGGAGATCAGAGGTGTATGCACGGTGGGGAGGTGGAGAAAGCAAAGAACCACGGTGGTGTGCACGACAATGGAAGGAAGGAGGTGGACGAGAGCAAAAATCTACACACTGTTTAAAAATAGATATAAAAATATTTAAAAAATATGTTTACAAGTATCATATTAAAAATATAGGGTTAAGGTGCAATTTTAGTAATAAAGTTTTTTGCTATAAGCTTATGGTACAATTAAGTTTAGATTATATAGAATAAAAATTAACAAATTATATTGTTCAATTTATCCCTTTTTTTATTAAATTCCTAACTCATTAGTTTCTTTGTATATGAGTTTAAACATTAAAAAATTGAATAAAATACATTAATTACCACCTTCCATTTTACATAAATTATAGTAACCTTCCCTCTAATTTAAAAATGTACTATATAAATCTTAATTGAAATTAAAATATATGTTAAGCAAACCTTCCTCATATATTTGATATGATGTTCAATTTTCATCTATCCAACCAAAAGTTAGTTTTTATTTTATTTTTATTGATAATTAAGTAACAATTTTCATTAAAGAAGTAAAATGATAGTCAGGCTACAATCGTAATGTCCATACTATACTTTTTCTAATGTCCATACACTTTTTCACATATACAATTTTTCTTGTTTCCTTTCTCTAATGTCCGATCCATACTATATACTTTCTGAAATTTTCTGCACACGCCTACGTTGATTGATGACTAAGCTACTCATAATGTAAAAAACACTTCAAAATTTAACTAATATGAAAATTTTAAAAAGAAAGAATAGCTTAGATGCACAATACCTCTTGTCTTCAAGATGAGCTTTGGAGATCGATCTTCCCATTTATCTTTCAGTGACTGCAAATTCTCTTCCAAATTAAGAATATAATCGGCTTCTTTCTTGCCACAACCACACAGACACTTGATAATGTCCCATACAAAGAAACAAATTAAAGACGAAGGGCGATGAAGGAATGATGAAGGTGATGAAGGGCGGTGGTGAACGATGGTGTAGAATGGCAGCTCCCTCTGTCACTTACGGCTCCCACCTTCTGATCTCCACCTCCCAGCTTCTCTGCTAGGACTGTACTGGCGATGATGCTCGCCGGCGGCTGTGGAAGGGAGGACGCCCGAGTTGAAGTGAAGAAGAAAGGAGGAGGGACGAGTTGAAGAGAGCAAAAGAGTGCCGACGGTGTGGGTGGGGGAGGTTGAAGAAGAGTAAAGTTAGATGAGACATGTGAGGAGAGGAGAGTAGTCATATGAGAAGACGCATGTCAGACAAGTGTCTGACATGCACCTTTAGGCATCCCAAATGGCATTTGGGACGCCTAAAGTCTGACTTTAGGCGTCCCAAATGGCATTTAGGACGCCTAAACCCAGACTTTAGGCGTCCCAAATCCATTTGGGACGCCTAAAGTCTGTGTTTAGGCGTCCCAAAATCATTTTGGGACGTCTAATCCCACCTCCAGGCGCTAAAAAAAATTTACAAAATTTATATTTCGCACCATGAAGCACTTTAGACGTCCCAAATTCAAATTTGTGACGTCTAAAAGTTCCCCTACATATATAAAATTACGAAAATGCCACCGCCTCCCTTTTTAACCACCCAATTTTCAATTTGGGACGTCTTTTGGGGGTGGTTATATCTCAATTCTGTAGTAGTGTCTGAAGCATAGTTTATTTACGTTTCTCATCAGCGAATTCAAATGTCATAATTAAATTTAGCAAAGTCAACCATGTGTCACTTTTCAAATGCACAACATTAATCGGCATAGCCTTGCGTTATTTTAATATTAAAACCTTTACACATATAAATGTAATTACTTGATTTTAATCATGTTTGAACATATGATTAACAACAACAAGGAAGCTCTGCTCTCAAATCTCAACCATAAATAACAGAAACATCAACATGGAGACTAAATAATACTCCCTCTGGTCCTAATTATAGGACATAGTTACCTAATTTTAAAGAAATTAAGGATAGTAGTTAAATTAGTTAATCATATTTAATTTCCTAAAATACCCTTACCCACAACAAACCCATTTGTCATTGCAAACCCATTTCCACGACTATCAGGTGCCTGTCTCATGTACCTTCTCGGCCCCATTTAGGCCCAGACAAAATTTCCACACCCAATGTCCTTGTCCTATCAAATTTCCTACACACGGTCCATAGTATTCCCACGCAACTTCCTCTCATGTTCCCACATCACATCATATGAAGCGTAGTTAATAAACTGAGATACTCGTAATTTGTAAACATTACTGCTTACTATAAAATTATTTTATTAAAAAAAAACAGTGGAATTGAGGTGTATGTGGCATTAATGAGTTGCAAGCATTACTCACTTTATAGAACACATAGGTGTATTATTAAATTATTATTGTGTGTAATTATTATTGAGAAAATATCAATAGGGGATAGTTTGGGAATAAATTGATAAAAATTAGAACTTTGTCCTATAATTAGGACCAAGATCAACTCCCAAATGTTGTCCTATAATTAGGACCGGAGGGAGTACAAACCATGGACACATATCACAATAAACATGCTTGCTTGAGCTTATAATGTTAGGCTCATCCCAATCACAGTTCATTTATTTCAGGGAAATCGATCACACACGATTTAATTTGTTACCTGTAACAAATAAATCTTAAAATGAGATGCAGCATTCATTAAAAATATAAGATAAAATGTGAAAGCTCAATTCTTTTTTTATAACACCAAAATAGGTTCATCTATATTCTAGTTAATTTTTAAGAGAAAGTAACCAGTATCGACGGGATGAATTAAACATTGAATAGAAACAAAATGTTAAAACATGGTTTTTCCCCCTAAATTCAAGTTGACAATATATATATATATATATATATATGCGCAAATCAAATGAAACTGATGTACGTAGGTGACGTTGTACTCATCATAAAGGGGAAAAACTTTTGATAGAATTAAGCTGCCTGATAACATCAGTTGCACTCATTCTTTCGAGGTGATTCCTTTGAACAAGAAAGTCCGATCTCAAATATAGGGACCACGTTTTGGATGGAAGAAATTACAGGGACGAAAAACTATAATTTAAAACTATAAAAACTAAAAGCAAAATTGGATCAAACTATAATAACCAATAATGATATTAACCCTTTTATTTAAATTTATACACACTTATTGCATGTGAGAATTGAGGTGGTTGGTGGGCGGGTCATCTTTCTATCTTTAATTGTTGTATTTTAACTTTTGAAATTATTGTTTGATTAATTAAATTATTTTTATAAATACAACTAAAATTGGTTAGTTAGTTACTTATATGTGTGTGTGTGTGTAAAAGTAACTTACCTTTGGATTTTTTTTTTGGTCGAATTTTACCATTGGAAATAAAGAAAACTACCTTGCAAAAATCATGGTTTAATTTAATTTGTTGGAGTTGGGTTTTAGTATAAAATAATCAAATTTTTGAACCAAACATTTGTTATAACATTTATAGCGGCTTTAAAATGTTGAGTTTGAATGTATAATATTTGAGTTAAAATATCTCATACTTAACAAAATTTTGAACACAAATATGTTCTTGTTCTTTTTTTTTGGACAATTATGTTCTTGTTCAGTTTAGGATAGGATGTTCAAAATTTCAAAGAGGAGTGGGTACGAAGTTGTAAAATAATTCTCACACACATATATATGTAAAATAAAATATTAAAATTATCTGCAATAAAAATTATTTATCAAAATGAATCAACACAAATCAGTGGTCTACAAACCAATCATCAAAAGTTCCCCCAAGAATAAAGAAACAATGAATCAATATTCCATGTTTAGAACAATTTCCATACCATATAAGTGATCGGTTTACCAGGTCACCGGTCCCACAACCCATCTGGTCTGGGTTTCAAAAGTATGACCCTTTCTAGAACAATTATTTATTCGATTAAGCTTTATTTTCTCGAGACTTAGAGCGCAAAAGTTTTATTAATAGGGTAAACTATTACGTATCTTGAAATATAAAAACTATTATATTCAAATAATAAAGTCCCAAAACAATTTTCAATTGTAAAGTGTAATTATTAATAGGGTAAAGGGCAAAACTACCCATTTTAATATCTCAAAAGAGCTGCGGACATCATATTAAAACCTTGGGTGCACATATACCTATGTGGACTTAAAAAGGATTCAAAAAATGCAACCGCCATTAAAATACCAAACGTCCGTTAAATGGTTTGTGTGGGAGCATTTTTTTGTCCAGCTATAATCTCCTACTTTTGTGGACCGTAATCTTTTTTTGTCAAGAAACTATCTCTGGCCGACTCCGCCGGCCCCAAGATCGAGCCAGTCAAGGCTGAAATGCCTGGTCTTAGGCTTGCCGTGCTAAGTTCGGCCCTTCACAGCCTTTTAAAGGTGTCAGATCACCGCTTCCGTTCCTTTGACCAGTCAAAACTGCGTCCTTATCGAAACCATAACTGCTTTGGGTGCCGAAGTTTGCTGCTGCTCCTGCGACGTCTTCTCCACACAGGACCACGTCGCAGCCATGTATTGAGTGTGCCCTTGACTGGGATTGAGAGAAGAATTAGATGAACAATTTATATATAGAGTTACTAGTTTTATTATTTCACTTAATAAACATCTTTTACTTCCCAAGTTTCACGTTGGTTATACGTGAAAGCAACTCAGAAACATTGTTAAGAATGATATCTTTGAAAATTGGTTGAAATTAAGTTTTTTTTATGCTGGTCTTATTTGAAAAGCTGAAAGTTTAAATATTTTTTGTAAAAATGAATTTCCATGCCAGTTTTGTGAGAAAGAGAAACCAAAATGGAAATTAAATACTCTTCTGATATTTATTACAAGCACGGCTCCAACAAGTTCCATAATATAATATGTTTTTAAATCTAAAATATTAATTTCTTCACTGATTATCGCTAAATAATTATAAAATGTTCAAACTTATTTAACTAATTGCTTTTATTGAGGTTAATTTTTAATATTTTACAAGAAATAATCAATTTTAACTAACTTTGATGATTTATGTAAAGTTATAACGAAAGCAACTAGAAAAGCATGGCAGGAAAAAAACAGATTAAGTCGTCAGTGTCGTCATGGAAAGTTTTAGACGATGCCACATAAATTAACAGCAACAATTGGTGGTGGCGCCTAAGTTAGTCTTTTAAAAAATTTCAAAGAAGACAAATGCTCGTTTACATTCAATTATATTGATGGAAATAAAACAATAGCAGCATAAGAGGTCATATTTCCCTTCAAACACGTGCAATGTTGTCCTTGCCGTGCGAACTCAAAAAGGAGCAAACATATGTTGGATTTTAGAAGCAAAAATGAAATCTCTCTTTTTTTAAAAAAAAAAAAATTGAAGCTAACATCGCGCCACTTGATAATTTAAGATATCTAGTATAATCCCTCCGAGAATAAATTAACAAGAATATCATTTAATCCTAAATTATTATATTTTTACGAATATACTTAATTTATATGAAGTCCCCTGTGTGCAGAGGCTCTATGGACATTTACGTTATTCTCTGTTTATATATATATATATATGTTTTAATCTATTTAAATACATTACAACGGCATCCACACCCTTAATTACAAAAGGGGTGGTTTTAGGTTCTTACATCATGTTGTGTGAGAGGTATTTGGGGGCTGATGGGTGGGTCACCCATCTCTAAAAGAAAGAGTTAGGATAGGATAATAAAAAAAGTTAAATCATTTTTACATGCCAAGGTTCATATACTTAATCACTTAGCCAATTCATCCAAAACAAAAGCTTTTCGTAAAGAAATTTGATATTTTTTAAAAATAAATTAGTTTCTTTGTACCAGAATATTAAATGCAGATAATAATGGAGAATCTTTTTTAAAAAAAACCAGAAAACTCAAGATAAATCAAATTAATCACATTAGTTACAAGTACTCTTCATAATTTCTAGAGAGCTCATGATATTGTTTATCTCATAATTATACTATTTCTGAGTCACACATGCAACTACAATTAGAAGGCCTTGAACAACTATATAGAATATTAATTATAAAAAGTCTGAAAAATGGGAGATCTTGAGCATCAAGTGATGACCATAATTTTCAGGAGAGGGGCCTCTACATTTCCTTTACCGTCTACTTTTCTCCACTTCTTTATTCTTACTATTAGATTCTCTTAAGGGTTGAGATTCAATATCCTATAAAAATATTATTATAATATTAAATGATAAAAAAAGTATATAAATCAATTTAAATCATTAAAATTTGATATAACTAGTTCATATCTTTATACATTTATTAAAGTATTCTATATTATATGTGCGCGCGAACGCGAGCACACACACACATATTACTTTTTATAAGATATTAAATCTCAACCGTTCAGAGTCAATCTAATGGTGAGAATAAAGAAGTGGAGAGAAGTGGACGGTAAGGGAAATGGAGAGACCCCTCTCCCATAATTTTTGCCATTAATTCTTTACAAATCTTCTCAGCATTAGTATTCATAGATTTGTTGTTCATAAACATAAAGTCATCTGCATTACGAAAGATCGCATCTTTAGTTAATCAGCTCGTGGTAGGGCAATCCAAAGATTCCAATAATAATAATAATAATAAGCAAAAAAACAAAAAGAGCGAGCCCCTCAACAAGGAATGCTTCAACAATGAGCTAATGATCCATTATTTAATATGCATGACTTCATGTTATTTTAAGGGTTAAGATACATCATACACCCTGAAGTATTTTCTAAATAGCACTTAGTATCCTTAACTAATTTGTGGTTCATCCAGTATTCTAAAATAATTTTTCAACAATACTTATCAATATTCTCTAAATTACTTTTCAATAATTTTTTTGTACATCCAGTATCCCTAAAATATTTTTTCAATAGCATTCAGTATCCTAAGTGTAGAGAGTACTCAATGCTGCTAAAAGATACTTTAAAGACAAAATTGCACCAAAAATAGTTTAGGATACTTAATGCTACTTAGAAAGATATTTTAAGTTGCTGGTGCTGGATAAACCACAAATTAGTTTAATTTAGAAAGCTGAGTGTTACTTAGAAAATATTTCAGGGTGCTGGATGCATCTTAACCTTTATTTCAGTCTTAAAATTACCTTAACACATAAGTATAAACTTGATTCTAATCATATTTGAACATATGATTAACAACGAAAAGGAAGCTATGCTCTCAAGTCTCTCAACCATAAATAAAAACATCAACATGCAAGGGGACTAAGCAATACAAATCAAGCACACGTACTCCCTCCAGTCTTTTTTATAAGGAACTTTATCTCTCATAGGGATGATTCTTAATGTAAGGAACATATCTCTTTTGTCTGAAATTTTAAACTACTCTCTTCACAGCTTTATCCGCATTTCTCCACTGTTCTATCAAGATGCTAGGCTTGTTGCGTGCTAGGAGGTCGACAAAACTCCTATACCGTTGGGCATTAGGCCCGATTGGTTTCCAATAACTATCAAAATCAATCGGAATCTTTTCCCCGATATTCTGATTGAGAGGAATGTCTCTCAATCGGGTGGCTCTCCTACCCCTTCATCTAGGCCGGTTACGTGGCTTACTGTGTTCCTGGCTAGAAGCATTGCTAGGCTCGCTTTGATTTGGATTAGTTGGATCGGGAGTACCCTCACTAGGATGACTCATTGTCTAAAAAAACTTTAACGACACTATTTAATAATAGCTAGTGATGGTTTAAGGAAAGTTCACTACACGGCACTATCTACAAAGGCATCGTTCAAAAGCAATTCCCAAGTTATGCAAACATGAACAAATAATTAATTGCAATGCATAAGTTGAACATACATGCAAAAATAGGAGTTAATGTCAGCACAAGATGAACAAAGTTGAACATAAATGCATTAGGAGGCAGACTCAGAAGCAAAAACAGGAGGCATGTTTGAACAAGTTGAACAAACATAAATGCATTAGGACTACCTTATCTAGAGGAGGCAAACTCATAAATGCATTAGAACAAGTTGAACAAACATAAATGCATGAGGAGGCAGACTCAGAAGCAACACCAAAGTTCATATCAAGCAATATCAGCACTACCTTATCTAGAGTTTTACTATATTGAATATGCAAAAATACAGAAACAAAATCGAACCCTTCTCGTACACAACCAAAATAAACCCAGGTCCACAGAAGCATAAGGACATTAACCTCAAACATACATGTATTATGTAAAACTCTTCAGAATAATTAACGGTACCTTCAATGGATGCTTTACGAATCAAGTAAGGTTTCTCTTAGGAGGCAATGGACGCTTCTGAAAAGTGGGTTGACAACTTGCTGCAAGAATCGAACAGAGAAAATAGAGGCCAAGTCATCTCACAATTTCAATGAAATACTCAAAAATGAAACCATTAATTTAATTGAACGCCTGGGCAATGAAACACAAACCTGACAATAAAAACTAGGTTGAGAACGAAACCAATCGGAGGGAACAAACTACGATAGCCTTACGGCAATGATTTCAACCATAAATCTCCATTGACGCCGGCGAAGTTAAGGACAGAGGAGAGAAGGAGAAAGGAGGAGTTGTCGCGAACAGACGTAGGGGTTTCGCTGATGTGCTTGAGTCTCAAATTTTAGAGTTAAAATTAGGCGCATTTTGAAATCCAGGTCAGTTTTAAGACCGGTTGTAATTAACAACCGGTCTTAAAAATAATATTTAAGACCAGTTCTAATTAGAAACTGGTCTTAATATTAATATTTAAGACCGGTTATTAATAAATAACCGATCTTAAAAATAGAAACTTTTTAAGACTGGTTATTAAATAATAACCAGTCTTAAATTTTTAATATTTAAGATCAGTTTTTATGTACAGCCGGTCTTAAAAATAATAACCGTTTTATTTTTTTAATTGTCTTTAATTCAGATAATATTTTCTAGACTGGTTATATTTAAAACCGGTCTAGAAAATATATTACATGTATTTATTTTTTTAATTGTATATATTTTAAGAACGGTTTTTATTATAACCAGTCTTAAAAATAATTTTAAGACCGGTTTTAAATATAACCGGTCTAAAAATTATATTTAAGACCGGTTATAAATATAACCGGTCTAAATATTTCATCATAATTGCAAAAATGCCACCGGTCATATTTTTAAGACCTTATCCAATATAACCAGTCTAAATGTTCCGGTCTAAAATCCCTTTTCTGTACTAGTGATATTCAAAGAATCCCAATGGCTGGATCTTTCTAATTCAAAGAAAATGTGTTCCTCAAGAAGACATACTTCATATTGTTTTCATACAACAACGACGAGTGTTCATATTTGCGTTCCTCAGCAATTTAGTGCGAATTCGAGTTGGCACTGCGGCGTAACACTATCTATCTTGAAATATAAAAACTATTTATTCATATAATAAGGTCCCAAAACAATTTTCAATTGTAAAGTGTAATTATTAATACAATGTTGACAATCAAAGGAATATTCTGGTCTCTGGGTTCTAAGTGAAGCAAGGAACAAAAAACCGGACCGGGCAATGAACGGGTCACAACACAGGTTTAAGGATTAATAGGTCAACCGGGGTCTAACCGGTAATCAAACCGGTTAGATTAAAATATTATAATTTATTAGTGGCAATATATATATTAATATATTTCTAAACTTCTATAGATAAAAAAATGAAGATTTTTAGAAAAAATGCTTAAAATCTATTAGTATTAGTTATGATGCCTATACTTATACAATGATATCTCCTTTTCTATAATTATTACATCCTTTTAAATAGTTTTTTCATCATCATCTTCTTTTTTTTTAGATTTATTCTTTCTTTACCTACTTTTCTCTTCATCTTGGTATTCAACCTTTCATTTTTCCCTAAAAAATAGCGTGAGAATAGTTGGAAAAATTAAAAAAAAGAAAAAGGAAACCGGTCTAACCAGTAAACCACCAGTTCTGACCGGTTCTACCGGTTTCTGACCGGTTCGACTGATTTCTGAATGGTTCATGGTCTGATGGCTGAACCGGATTGGACCATTGATTGGTTACCAGTTCAACTGGTTGAACCGGCCGGTCCGGTCCGGTTTTTTGTACTCTGGAGCAAAGGCCTCAATTGTGCTAGGGTAACATTATTATAAGATTTTTTTTAAAAAAAAAAATTGGTGTCTTATATTTCTAACATCAAAATATTCGGCAACAAATCTCTTGTGGTCCCTCTTAATAATTTCAAGTTTGTGGAATTTCACTCCAACAACTTCTTGACCGTCAATTTGCTGTTGGCGAGGCTTATATTTTCTCTCCACATTGTTGGGATTGAGAGAAGAATTAGATGAACAATTTATACATAGAGTTACTAGTTTCCATTATTTCACTTAAGAAAAATCTTTTACATCCCAATTTTCCCGTTGGTAATACGTGAAAGCAACTCAGAAATATTGTTAAGAATGATATCTTTGAAAATAAAATTGATTGAAATTAAATTTTTTTATGCTGGTCATATTTGAGAAAATAAAAGTTTAAATGTTTTTTGAAAAATTGAATTTCCATGCCAGTTTTGTGAGAAAGAGAAACCAACATGGAAATTAAATACTCTGGCTGATATTTATTACAAGCACGCCTCCAACATGTTTCATGATATAATATGTTTTTATCTAAAATGTTAATTTTTTCTCTAATTTCACTAAAAAATTGTAAAACTTTCTGACCCATTTAACTAATTACTTTTATTGAGGTTAATTTTTAAAATTTTACAAGAAATAATCAATTTTAACTAATTTTGCCTATGTTTGGGATAGCTTTTTTTTGGCTTATAAGTGCTTTTAATAATTAATATTTTTTTTTGCCAACGATAATAATTAATATTTTTAAAATAATTCTATAGATCAAGAGAATTCGATAATAAGTCATGTAAATTTACATAATATTTAAAGAAAACAGGAAGCATACAATACTAAAATATTTCATAACAGATGTATATACATTTTATTTTTAGTCCAATAAGTGAATAAAAGTTATAAATTAATGAGTTAAGGTATTTTTGCCATTAAAATATATTATAACTAATGAAGAGTGCCATTTATTTTTTAGGCAGTCTGCAATCCAAGAGGGAACCATTACACAAAAACTTGACATTTTTACACACACGCGTGTGAGAGGGAGAGAAAACATCTCAGCCTATTAGCTAAGATCAAGTCTAAATATGCTACTTTTTTTCTTCATTTCTTTTTTAATCTTATTTTATTTTAATTTGATCCTAAAAGAATTAAAATATATAAGCAATTTATTCTGATTTCTAGGTTTTTAGTTTTGATGTCTATAACTATTTTCTAAGATGTCATTTTCCACTTACTCATCAACTGGAGCCTTAACTGGCTTAGGAAGGTTGGTGAACAATTGTTATGGACACTAAGAGTTCTGGTCCTATACAAGCTATAATGTTGGTTATCTGTAATATTTTTTTGATATTCTGAATATTGTATATTGAAGAAAGTTGTTGTCGGCTTTGTGCCTTGGTAATCTCCTCAAAATTTAACCAAGGATTGCAATATAGAGTGCAATTCCGAATCGTCTCTCGAAGAGCCTTTTATTAATTACCTAGAAACTAAGTGTGAAGATTGGCATAAAACAAGTTAAAAATGATTTTAAGTTTTTTATCTAACAACTAAATTGTAATTAAACTAAAATGCTTTAAAAACTAATATTTTTGGATTTTTTTGAACAAAAGTGGATAGGAATTGAAATTAGTTTTGAAAAGTATGATAAAGCCTCTTAGAACAATGGATTTCATCTATTCTTTGCTTCAAAATATTTTTAGGAGTGTGCTAGTTTGACAAAAAAAATGCACAAAAGACCATTTGAGCTAGCTTGAGTTAAGTGAATTAAATCTTCCACACCAGGCAAGACTTAATCCCTTTAACTGAAACTTAAGACAAAACATTGGCAATTGCAACCAAAAACCCTCAAAATACCAAACCTCAAATACCATTGAGTCTAGTGCATTAATCAATGATTATTCCTAGACCTAGAAAATAATCACTTCTTAAAACACTATTAGAAACCACTTTGTATGCAATTTATGAAATCACTAAGTTTTCTAAAATACCAAACGCCATCAACCGATGAGTCTAACATCAAAAGAGAGGAATCTCTACTCAAAAGATGCTATTAAGCACTCTTAGTGTGTGATTATGAATTAGTTAATGCAATTGGTTTTAATGCAATCAAAAATCAACTTATCAATATCCAAACAATACCATGTAAGAATAGAGAGAATCAAGAGAATTATAATGGAACATATATGTAACCATATATATATATATATATATATATTGATGAGCATAATGTTTAACATAAACTAATTTAAATCACAAATTGGTTGAAACAAAGATTAAACCAAATATATATTAATCCTAACTATAAATTACAACTCCTAAAATCAAGAAAATCATAAATATATAGTCAAGCTAATGAACTAAAATTAAAACTCCCCTTTAGCTCCAAACATCAAGATTCGGACCATTGCTATAGGAAATGAGAACTTTAACCAGTGCCAGCCATCATAACAGCTCCACCGAATAATTTCATAATTCCAGCCATATAAAACAATTATCAAAGAAACCAATTAGCACTAATCAATTAAACTTGAGGACTGAAATTAAACCCAGACAAATCAAAACAGAGAAAGCCCCTGCTGGAACGAGTTCAGAAACAGGGGGAACTCGGCCTGGAACAATGGAAGGTGAGGCGAGAATGGTGGTTGCTGATGATTGGTGAAGTTGATGACGATGGACGACGGATGTGGAGACGGGAGGTGAGATTGGACCTCCGCCGTTCTTCCTCGCTGCAGCTCCCTCTTCTCATTTTCAGCCCTTTTCCGTTCTGTCTGCAACTTGGACTTGGAAGGTGCAATGATGCAGCTTGCCGGCGGCTGTGGTGGTAGATGGTGCAGCCGGCTAGAGAGAAAGAAGAAGGTGAAGGTTATGAAGGTGAAGATCGAAGCAGTAAGGCCTCAGGTTCTCTTTTTCGGCGCCTCTGTTATGTCTCGTATCTCTGCTCCCACAGCACTAAAATCAGACCTAATTCATTTACGCAAAACGCAGCAGTTTTATGAGGACCATTCTGTCATTTTTGAAATTCATGGTACCAAATTGTCATTTTCAGATTTTAGCCCCAAATTGCCACGTTTAGATTTAATCCAAATTTTCAAGTATTTTCAATTAAAAATGATTTAACCAACATCAAATATTCTCAGAAAAATTAATAGTTAAGATTAATTAAAATTATTTTGACAAATTTTCCCTTTTTAGTCTCAATTTAATATATTTACTCTTAATCTCAATTAATCATAAATAAGGAATTTTAAACTCAATTATTATGATAAAATCTCTAAATAAAATATGAAAATATATAATAAAATTAGAGATTTGTCATATATATTTTGTTTTAAAACCTGTGGTAACTCCTGTGATATAATTAAGCATTCTATATTAGTATGTATATACTATTTATTTACCCACTAAATTGTGGGTCGTTACTCTTATAAATGCCAAAATATTTTGGAGTTTGCCAGACACTATAGCTGACAGGTCCAACAAGAGGGCCCCTTAGAAGAAGCCTACGCATCAAGGGGCCTTCATGGAGACTACGTGACTTGAGTGAATGGAACATTGTGGATTGTCTCTCTCTATTAGATTCTTCGCTCTCTTGTTTGTTATTTCTGCTCTGTCAGAACCGTACCTTTCATTCCTCATCTTCTGTGTATCCCATTTTGCATTCAATCCTGTGATGATTGAGGAATATGAATACTTTTGGATATGATTATTTCTCTCTTTTCTATTGATTACGTTCTGCTGAGCTGTAACCATAAGAACAATATTGACATTATAATAAACTCAGCCAACAAAGTATGTCAATATTATAATGTCAACAAACATAAAAGATTTGGGTAATTTTAAAAAATATTTTAAGATGTAATTCATTAAATATAAACTCTCACTACTACAAAAAGGGGCTTTAACCTCCCAAATTTGGCACCATTAACGTCCCAAAACGGGGGGACGTATATGCTGGGGGCGTAGTAAGTTGAAACAAAAGACGTCCCAAATGATTGGGACGCCCAAAGGCTGACTTTAGGCGTCCCAAATTGTAATTTGGGACGCCTAAAGTCCCACGCTGGGGCACTTTAGGCGTCCCAAATTGTAATTTGGGACGCCTAAAGTCCCCCAGGGTGGGACTTTAGACCTCCCAAATGTCATTTGGGACGTCTAAAGTCCCACCCTGGGTGACTTTAGACCTCCCAATTCTTAATTTGGGACGTCTAAAAGTTAGGTTTTTTTTTTATACCATAATTTACATTCTGTATTACCCAACGAATTCAAACTGCAAAAATAGAATAGAAGATGGATTCATAAACCACACTGTCCGTTACAAACTGGTAAGGACATCCAGCACTACAATCTTTACTATATACACATACAATAACCTTTCATACAACCTACTACTATATATATCAACAAAAAACAACCAGAAAGTTTCAAAACGCTGTCATCACACAAGTACAAACTGATATAAAATAACAAGTTTACTACTCTACATGTTGAAGAAGATGTCCAGCCAAAAGATCTCTGATCAAATCAAGGTCTTCACGTAGGTAGGCATCTTCATTATCAAAAATCTGAAAATTAGAAAGTAATAAGCTTTGATGAAATGAATCTCAAGCAAATGAATTAATTAGCATTTCGATTAGAACACCAAAAATATTATCATTTGAGAATGAAGAAGCGATTACCTTTTCAAAATCGCTAGTAATTCCACTTTGAGTTATGTTATACATATAAAGTATAACATAATATCCGCATTCAGTGTTGCCAGGTTGCCGAGGGCACTTTTAATCAAAGGGATGCAATTGGTTGTTAAAATCAATAAAGGTATGTCTAAAAGGACCGTCAATGAAACAATTAGGTAGGATCGAATGTACTTACTATGGGATAAAACCACTTTGGCTTTTTAACAACTGTACCCTCGCGTGACCCACCTAGGATTCTATATGTTTGACAAGCACTATCATGAAAAGCAAAATGAACAGAAATTAGAACCATTCATTTATTTTTGTTGTCAATGAAATACAAACAGAATAACTTACGTGTCGAAGACGGATTTTGTATCTCTGTCTAGCTTTTTACTCAAGGGATCAAACCAATAGACTACGTTGCGGCGGGGACATATAACACACAAAGTCCAGTGGTAACTTTAACAACATGTACACATTAAAATGAAGTTAGATGAGTGAGAAGACAATTATTTATTAAACTTCTTAAATTGACAAAATGTAAATACGAACTGTTGGACAATGGGTGCTAGATAACAACGAAGTTTGGTTTGTGCCATTGCGTAGCCGACATAGTGAGTCCTATGCGCCACAGTACAAGTATCCCCTGTCGTATTCGCAGGACATAAGAATCCATACCAATTACTTCTTTCCATGTTTGCGTAGAGATCGCGGAAGGTGCTATAATAGAATTAAAATAAGGAATCAATTCTTGAATGTATGAAAACAAAAAACCACTAAATGAATTCTATGGGGAAATTGAAAAAAAACTTACCGGACTGCAAATTTGACCCAGCCTGCATCTATCTCCTCCAACCTGATAAACTGCTTGAGATCTTTATTGTCAATCGTGTAGGGATACTCCACTTGGCCCACAATCCCTGGAGGCATCTTCAAGTCAATCTGTTTAATGCCCTTGTAGATCTGTTGCAGCCGTGCTAAGTAGGGCCATTTGCTCGCAGCTTCGTCATCCTTTTAGAACATCAAAAAACAAATTGTTATTAGGATGCCAACAGATTTTCAGTAACAGTAAGGTAATTCCTACCATTGGAGGTGTTGCGTCTGAACCAATAAGATTGCGAGGCCAAAGGATGAAAGATCCTATCGCTTGACCTAACGTGCCAACCTTTGGATCAGGAACAGGGATGGATGTACCTTCTTCCCCCTTTCTAACACTCGTCACATTCACCCTACGAAAATCCTCCGGAATTTGCTGATTATGGTGGGTGGTAGCACGTGTGTGAACGAGAGCATCAGCAACAACACGCAACAGTGGATCATCCAAATAGAGGGTGCAAGGGTCTCCCGACACTGGAGTGGAAGAAGGGTCGCCAAGTGGTCCCGACACTGGAGTGGGAGAAGGGTGGCCAAGTGGTTGCTCCAGAGGGTTGTAACTTCCTCTGGTGCTATTGAAGGCCGGGGATTCCTGAGTTCGAGCCTCGTCCCCTGCCCTTTGTGCTTCAAACATCTTTGCCATTTCAAGTTGAAGCTTTGGCAACAGCTCTTGTCGGAGCTTGTCGCGAAGGTTGGCCTCGATATCTCGTTCGAGCTCCTCTCGAATCTTGGCCACAACGTCCTTACTAGGTCCAGCTTGTGACGAATAACGTGGCTCTCGTCCAAAATACCTCACGGCACTAACTCCCCGTGTCTCTCCTCGAACACGACCAAGGTCATCTGCCTTCCCAATAGCCGTTGACAAGATGTCCATCCGTCTACTTGGATTGAATGAACCTTGGCTACTCTGCTCGTCCAGGTCATCCTGTAGCATGCAGTTTATCGTAAATGTATCGAAACCACTCGCGACATGTAAAAAATTAGGTACTTATGGTATAACTACTTACAATCCTCGCAGCAACCTCAGCAACAGTCGGATTTATGTACTTCCCAGCCTTAATCCTCCCTGCTTTCCATTTTTTGTGATGTGGAGGAGGTGCCGGTGGCTGGATAACAACGCTAGGATCAGATTCCACTACTTCCTTCATGTTCTGTAACTCTTCTGCCATCATTTGCCCCTCAAGCTTCCGATATCCACCGCTAGACATGAAATGTTGATATTTATTTTCTGCTTGCCTCTGGGCATTTGCTGCACTTAATTTCTATGAATGAAAAACAACAAAAAATGAATCAACGATATAAAGTATATGAAATCAACGATATAAGTTGCTCTATATCATGACAGAAATCTTACCAAAAACTCAGGATCTGCTCGTGATGCCGCAAACAACCTCCAGTCCTCTGGAGATAAATATGTATACTGTGCACATGGATCCTTACCCCTAAGGGCCCCTCAAATGTAATGCTTTGTTAGCTTGTTCTTGAAACCTTTCCATCGTACACGAACCTCATCCATCCAGTGCCTATGCATCTCTGTGGTGTCGGGGACATCGTATGTTTGCTGCAAGGTAAAACATAAGATTATTATATTTGAAACAATAAGAACAAAGCTACAATGCATCAAAACTTACATACCAAAAGTTGCTGCCAAATCATGTCTTTCGTTTTTGGGGGAACCAATCTCCAATTATCGTAGGTAATGCGCACTTTGCTTCGAGCCAAAAGCCCTATGTAGCTAATGAAGTGGTCTTCCTCAGGACCAACTGGATTCAGATAGTCATCGAAGTCTATATGCAGCCTCTCCTGTTGATGTTCATGACGTGCAACCAATGCTCCCATCTTTGTACAGCCTCTAACCCTCCTTCTTGCAGGGGGTTCAACTCTAGGCCTTTCGTCATTGCTAGAGCTTTCGTCATCTCTACGCCTCTCGTCATCACTAACGTTGTCCATATTCCTGTTAACACAAAAAGCATAATCAGAAACGTAAGTAAATTGCAATGAAAACACATGTATATAGTAAGCGGGAAGTAAAACAGAAAAAACACAGTTCTCGTTTATAAATTAAGGTCTTACTCTAGATTGTTTCCCATAGTCCTTCACCATGGTCATTTCTTACAGCATATTCGTCATCATCTACCAATTCTACTTCATTTGTTCGAGGTGTAGTTGTTGTGAAAGGTGGTGTGTCATCAAGGTTGAAGGTCGGATCACCATACTTCTGTTTTTTACTTTTAAGGATAATGGACATATTTTTGCTGGCAGGATCGGTGACATAAAACACTTGTTTCGCCTGGCTTGCTAAAATGAAGGGCTCGTCTCTATAGCCAACTCTTCGAAGATCGACTGAGACAAATCCAAATTGTTTATCTATTACCATGGCATTGTTACTAACCCACTTACATTTAAATAAAGCAACTTTGAACTTGTTGTACGTCATCTCCCATATTTCTTCTATAACTCCATAATAGGCCATAGACGCTAATATGGGGTTTTTGTCTCTCGAACTGGAAAAGTGCATAGATTCAGCTTCTACCATGACCCCACTATTTTGCATGGTACTTTTGTCATCTTGCTCTTTGGTATAGAAGGAATAGCCATTTATATCATAACCGGTCCAAGTAATGACCTGAAACGAAGGCCCCCAAGCTAGCCACTCGATTGTCTCAGACACACCGATCTCGTGCAAAACCTTTTCCTCGAACCATTGCATGAATGTCTTGTTTTGCTCAATAGCAATCTGCATGTCATTCTTCCTTGGATTCTTGTTCTTCAAAGTGTTTCTGTGTTCATTTATGTAAGGTTGAACTTCTTCCATATTATTCAGGATATACAAGTGGGCTTGCAACACCTCTTCACGAGGAACATTCTTCACTTTCAGTCCTCGTGTTCCCTTGCTTCTCCCTTCTTCATGCCGAGATTGTTCCTTCTTCCCTGACATATAATCTTTGCAAAACTCCATAGCCTCCTCAACTACATATCTTTCTACTATTGAGGCTTCTGGTCGATAAGAATTTTTAGAATACCCTTTTAAGATCTTCATGTATCGCTCGAAAGGGTACATCCACCTCAGGTAAACTGGACCGCATAGCCTTACCTCCCTCACCAAATGAACTACCAAATGCACCATTATATCAAAAAATGAAGGCGGAAAGTGCATCTCTAGTTGTGACAAAATAATGTAACCCTCATTTTCTAGTTCATCCAACTTTTCAGTGTCAATAACTTTGTTACAGATAGCATTGAAGAAAACGCACAATCTTGTCACTGTGTTTCGTACTTCATCTTTCATTATGCCTCTAATAGCTACTGGTAATAGTTGTTGCATCAACACATGATAATCATGGGACTTCATTCCCACTAACTTCAAATCGTCCATTGAGACACATCTTCTCACATTCGAGGAATACCCTTGCGGCACCTTCATTTCATGCAAACACCCACACAAACTTCTTTTCTCTGCTTTTGATAGTGTATGCGCTGCTGGCTCCATGTATGCCCTCCTACCATCATCTCTTAGTTGTGGATGTAACCGTTCTCTTATTCCCATATCGACAAGGTCTAATCTCGCATTAATCCCATCCTTAGTCTTCCCTGGTATGTGCAAAAGCGTACTGATAAGGCTATCACAAACATTCTTCTCCACATGCATCACATCAATACTGTGTCTTACGTCTAGCGAACGCCAATATGGAAGATCAAAGAAAATAGATCTCTTCTTCCATATGTTCTTCTCACCCGCAACCCTCTGATTCTTACCAAAAGTGACATGGATACGTTCCACTCGACTGTAGACTTCCTCTCCGGTTAGTGACTTTGGAGCCATTCCATGCTCCGATAAGCCGTTAAACCGCTTTCTTAGCCTACGATACGGGTGGAACCGATGAAGAAACCTCCTGTGGCCAAGGTAGACAGTTTTTCTTCCATGCTTTAGTTGTTGGAAGTGTGTGTCTGCTTCACATATTGGGCATGCTTTGTGACCCTTCACGCTGTACCCTGACAAGTTTCCGTACGCAGGGAAGTTGTTTATCGTTGTGAAAATCATTGCACGTAGCTTGAAAGACTCCTTCTTATAAGCATCAAACACATCTACGCCTTCCTCCCACAACTTCTTCAAGTCCTCAATCAAAGGCGCCAAATAGACATCAATATCGTTCCCTGGCTGTTTTGGTCCAGAAATCATCATAGATAGCATCATATACTTACGCTTCATACATAGCCAGGGAGACAAGTTGTATATTACAAGGAGAACCGGCCACGCACTATGTGTGCTAGTAAGAGTTCTATACGGATTGATGCCGTCTGTACAAAGCCCAAGCCGTAGGTTTCTCGGCTCGCTGCCAAATTGAGGGAACATTTCATCTATTTTTTGCCATTGTGGTGAGTCAGCTGGGTGCCGAAGATATTTCCCATCAGATATTCTCTCATCAGAGTGCCATCTCAACTTCTTCGCTTTTGTTGCAGTCGCAAACAAACGTTTAAAACGTGGTATTATTGGAAGATACCACATAACGTGATATCACACAATAGTTCAAGCAGCAATGTGAAACTACTATCGGTCCACCCACAAGTTGCCTTTAAGTTAGCCAAATGTAATGTTCCTGTCAGCCGCGTGTACTTACTACCACTGTACAATGGTGTCTCTGCATCACTCCGCAGGCTGTCATACTCCTGCGACTGCGCAAAGGATTTTGCCTCAACATCGTTAATCATTTTCTCCATTCTATCTTCACCTACGATATCCACATCAATGGTCTTGTGCGACGGACAATCCGTTACTTCCTCACCATGCCATATCCACCTTGTGTATCGCAGATTTATTCCATCACAAAGTAGGTGATCCTTTATGACATCAACATCCCGTCGACTCTCATTCAAACAATTGACACAAGGACAAAAATACTTCCCATTTTTTGCAGGAGCATTCTTTTTAGCGAATTCAATAAATTCTTCCACCCCTTTCTCATATTCTTCACTAGTTCTCAAAGCATTCATCCAACTATGATCCATTTTGTTACCTAGGGGCATTCCCAATCACATTCACACGTTTAGTACAATTGTCAACGACATATGATGGGATTGCCTAATTAAGTTATCAACCCAATAACATTCATAATTCATTTTGAATACAAGAATTTCTTTAATTTAAACAAATCATATTTTATTTTATTATATATACTAATTAATGGTAATATACACAAGTAAATTTATATATAAACAAGAAAATAGACCATTGCACTGGAGTTCCCGAGTACATGCAATTTAAGCAATATAAGCACACCAAACACACCAGGCTATAATCTCAACCATCTCAATATAAGCAATATATCAGCACAATCTCAACCATTTCAAGTAAATTTTAAGGAATGAAAAAGAAAATATACCATTCTGTTACAAAAAAAACAAGAAGAAAATAAACTAACCTGATCAGGGGGCACCCACTAGTATGCTGGAGAGGTAGAGAAGACGTTGGAGATCAGAGGTGTATGCACGGTGGGGAGGTGGAGAAAGCAAAGAACCACGGTGGTGTGCACGACAATGGAAGGAAGGAGGTGGACGAGAGCAAAAATCTACACACTGTTTAAAAATAGATATAAAAATATTTAAAAAATATGTTTACAAGTATCATATTAAAAATATAGGGTTAAGGTGCAATTTTAGTAATAAAGTTTTTTGCTATAAGCTTATGGTACAATTAAGTTTAGATTATATAGAATAAAAATTAACAAATTATATTGTTCAATTTATCCCTTTTTTTATTAAATTCCTAACTCATTAGTTTCTTTGTATATGAGTTTAAACATTAAAAAATTGAATAAAATACATTAATTACCACCTTCCATTTTACATAAATTATAGTAACCTTCCCTCTAATTTAAAAATGTACTATATAAATCTTAATTGAAATTAAAATATATGTTAAGCAAACCTTCCTCATATATTTGATATGATGTTCAATTTTCATCTATCCAACCAAAAGTTAGTTTTTATTTTATTTTTATTGATAATTAAGTAACAATTTTCATTAAAGAAGTAAAATGATAGTCAGGCTACAATCGTAATGTCCATACTATACTTTTTCTAATGTCCATACACTTTTTCACATATACAATTTTTCTTGTTTCCTTTCTCTAATGTCCGATCCATACTATATACTTTCTGAAATTTTCTGCACACGCCTACGTTGATTGATGACTAAGCTACTCATAATGTAAAAAACACTTCAAAATTTAACTAATATGAAAATTTTAAAAAGAAAGAATAGCTTAGATGCACAATACCTCTTGTCTTCAAGATGAGCTTTGGAGATCGATCTTCCCATTTATCTTTCAGTGACTGCAAATTCTCTTCCAAATTAAGAATATAATCGGCTTCTTTCTTGCCACAACCACACAGACACTTGATAATGTCCCATACAAAGAAACAAATTAAAGACGAAGGGCGATGAAGGAATGATGAAGGTGATGAAGGGCGGTGGTGAACGATGGTGTAGAATGGCAGCTCCCTCTGTCACTTACGGCTCCCACCTTCTGATCTCCACCTCCCAGCTTCTCTGCTAGGACTGTACTGGCGATGATGCTCGCCGGCGGCTGTGGAAGGGAGGACGCCCGAGTTGAAGTGAAGAAGAAAGGAGGAGGGACGAGTTGAAGAGAGCAAAAGAGTGCCGACGGTGTGGGTGGGGGAGGTTGAAGAAGAGTAAAGTTAGATGAGACATGTGAGGAGAGGAGAGTAGTCATATGAGAAGACGCATGTCAGACAAGTGTCTGACATGCACCTTTAGGCATCCCAAATGGCATTTGGGACGCCTAAAGTCTGACTTTAGGCGTCCCAAATGGCATTTAGGACGCCTAAACCCAGACTTTAGGCGTCCCAAATCCATTTGGGACGCCTAAAGTCTGTGTTTAGGCGTCCCAAAATCATTTTGGGACGTCTAATCCCACCTCCAGGCGCTAAAAAAAATTTACAAAATTTATATTTCGCACCATGAAGCACTTTAGACGTCCCAAATTCAAATTTGTGACGTCTAAAAGTTCCCCTACATATATAAAATTACGAAAATGCCACCGCCTCCCTTTTTAACCACCCAATTTTCAATTTGGGACGTCTTTTGGGGGTGGTTATATCTCAATTCTGTAGTAGTGTCTGAAGCATAGTTTATTTACGTTTCTCATCAGCGAATTCAAATGTCATAATTAAATTTAGCAAAGTCAACCATGTGTCACTTTTCAAATGCACAACATTAATCGGCATAGCCTTGCGTTATTTTAATATTAAAACCTTTACACATATAAATGTAATTACTTGATTTTAATCATGTTTGAACATATGATTAACAACAACAAGGAAGCTCTGCTCTCAAATCTCAACCATAAATAACAGAAACATCAACATGGAGACTAAATAATACTCCCTCTGGTCCTAATTATAGGACATAGTTACCTAATTTTAAAGAAATTAAGGATAGTAGTTAAATTAGTTAATCATATTTAATTTCCTAAAATACCCTTACCCACAACAAACCCATTTGTCATTGCAAACCCATTTCCACGACTATCAGGTGCCTGTCTCATGTACCTTCTCGGCCCCATTTAGGCCCAGACAAAATTTCCACACCCAATGTCCTTGTCCTATCAAATTTCCTACACACGGTCCATAGTATTCCCACGCAACTTCCTCTCATGTTCCCACATCACATCATATGAAGCGTAGTTAATAAACTGAGATACTCGTAATTTGTAAACATTACTGCTTACTATAAAATTATTTTATTAAAAAAAAACAGTGGAATTGAGGTGTATGTGGCATTAATGAGTTGCAAGCATTACTCACTTTATAGAACACATAGGTGTATTATTAAATTATTATTGTGTGTAATTATTATTGAGAAAATATCAATAGGGGATAGTTTGGGAATAAATTGATAAAAATTAGAACTTTGTCCTATAATTAGGACCAAGATCAACTCCCAAATGTTGTCCTATAATTAGGACCGGAGGGAGTACAAACCATGGACACATATCACAATAAACATGCTTGCTTGAGCTTATAATGTTAGGCTCATCCCAATCACAGTTCATTTATTTCAGGGAAATCGATCACACACGATTTAATTTGTTACCTGTAACAAATAAATCTTAAAATGAGATGCAGCATTCATTAAAAATATAAGATAAAATGTGAAAGCTCAATTCTTTTTTTATAACACCAAAATAGGTTCATCTATATTCTAGTTAATTTTTAAGAGAAAGTAACCAGTATCGACGGGATGAATTAAACATTGAATAGAAACAAAATGTTAAAACATGGTTTTTCCCCCTAAATTCAAGTTGACAATATATATATATATATATATATGCGCAAATCAAATGAAACTGATGTACGTAGGTGACGTTGTACTCATCATAAAGGGGAAAAACTTTTGATAGAATTAAGCTGCCTGATAACATCAGTTGCACTCATTCTTTCGAGGTGATTCCTTTGAACAAGAAAGTCCGATCTCAAATATAGGGACCACGTTTTGGATGGAAGAAATTACAGGGACGAAAAACTATAATTTAAAACTATAAAAACTAAAAGCAAAATTGGATCAAACTATAATAACCAATAATGATATTAACCCTTTTATTTAAATTTATACACACTTATTGCATGTGAGAATTGAGGTGGTTGGTGGGCGGGTCATCTTTCTATCTTTAATTGTTGTATTTTAACTTTTGAAATTATTGTTTGATTAATTAAATTATTTTTATAAATACAACTAAAATTGGTTAGTTAGTTACTTATATGTGTGTGTGTGTGTAAAAGTAACTTACCTTTGGATTTTTTTTTTGGTCGAATTTTACCATTGGAAATAAAGAAAACTACCTTGCAAAAATCATGGTTTAATTTAATTTGTTGGAGTTGGGTTTTAGTATAAAATAATCAAATTTTTGAACCAAACATTTGTTATAACATTTATAGCGGCTTTAAAATGTTGAGTTTGAATGTATAATATTTGAGTTAAAATATCTCATACTTAACAAAATTTTGAACACAAATATGTTCTTGTTCTTTTTTTTTGGACAATTATGTTCTTGTTCAGTTTAGGATAGGATGTTCAAAATTTCAAAGAGGAGTGGGTACGAAGTTGTAAAATAATTCTCACACACATATATATGTAAAATAAAATATTAAAATTATCTGCAATAAAAATTATTTATCAAAATGAATCAACACAAATCAGTGGTCTACAAACCAATCATCAAAAGTTCCCCCAAGAATAAAGAAACAATGAATCAATATTCCATGTTTAGAACAATTTCCATACCATATAAGTGATCGGTTTACCAGGTCACCGGTCCCACAACCCATCTGGTCTGGGTTTCAAAAGTATGACCCTTTCTAGAACAATTATTTATTCGATTAAGCTTTATTTTCTCGAGACTTAGAGCGCAAAAGTTTTATTAATAGGGTAAACTATTACGTATCTTGAAATATAAAAACTATTATATTCAAATAATAAAGTCCCAAAACAATTTTCAATTGTAAAGTGTAATTATTAATAGGGTAAAGGGCAAAACTACCCATTTTAATATCTCAAAAGAGCTGCGGACATCATATTAAAACCTTGGGTGCACATATACCTATGTGGACTTAAAAAGGATTCAAAAAATGCAACCGCCATTAAAATACCAAACGTCCGTTAAATGGTTTGTGTGGGAGCATTTTTTTGTCCAGCTATAATCTCCTACTTTTGTGGACCGTAATCTTTTTTTGTCAAGAAACTATCTCTGGCCGACTCCGCCGGCCCCAAGATCGAGCCAGTCAAGGCTGAAATGCCTGGTCTTAGGCTTGCCGTGCTAAGTTCGGCCCTTCACAGCCTTTTAAAGGTGTCAGATCACCGCTTCCGTTCCTTTGACCAGTCAAAACTGCGTCCTTATCGAAACCATAACTGCTTTGGGTGCCGAAGTTTGCTGCTGCTCCTGCGACGTCTTCTCCACACAGGACCACGTCGCAGCCATGTATTGAGTGTGCCCTTGACTGGGATTGAGAGAAGAATTAGATGAACAATTTATATATAGAGTTACTAGTTTTATTATTTCACTTAATAAACATCTTTTACTTCCCAAGTTTCACGTTGGTTATACGTGAAAGCAACTCAGAAACATTGTTAAGAATGATATCTTTGAAAATTGGTTGAAATTAAGTTTTTTTTATGCTGGTCTTATTTGAAAAGCTGAAAGTTTAAATATTTTTTGTAAAAATGAATTTCCATGCCAGTTTTGTGAGAAAGAGAAACCAAAATGGAAATTAAATACTCTTCTGATATTTATTACAAGCACGGCTCCAACAAGTTCCATAATATAATATGTTTTTAAATCTAAAATATTAATTTCTTCACTGATTATCGCTAAATAATTATAAAATGTTCAAACTTATTTAACTAATTGCTTTTATTGAGGTTAATTTTTAATATTTTACAAGAAATAATCAATTTTAACTAACTTTGATGATTTATGTAAAGTTATAACGAAAGCAACTAGAAAAGCATGGCAGGAAAAAAACAGATTAAGTCGTCAGTGTCGTCATGGAAAGTTTTAGACGATGCCACATAAATTAACAGCAACAATTGGTGGTGGCGCCTAAGTTAGTCTTTTAAAAAATTTCAAAGAAGACAAATGCTCGTTTACATTCAATTATATTGATGGAAATAAAACAATAGCAGCATAAGAGGTCATATTTCCCTTCAAACACGTGCAATGTTGTCCTTGCCGTGCGAACTCAAAAAGGAGCAAACATATGTTGGATTTTAGAAGCAAAAATGAAATCTCTCTTTTTTTAAAAAAAAAAAAATTGAAGCTAACATCGCGCCACTTGATAATTTAAGATATCTAGTATAATCCCTCCGAGAATAAATTAACAAGAATATCATTTAATCCTAAATTATTATATTTTTACGAATATACTTAATTTATATGAAGTCCCCTGTGTGCAGAGGCTCTATGGACATTTACGTTATTCTCTGTTTATATATATATATATATGTTTTAATCTATTTAAATACATTACAACGGCATCCACACCCTTAATTACAAAAGGGGTGGTTTTAGGTTCTTACATCATGTTGTGTGAGAGGTATTTGGGGGCTGATGGGTGGGTCACCCATCTCTAAAAGAAAGAGTTAGGATAGGATAATAAAAAAAGTTAAATCATTTTTACATGCCAAGGTTCATATACTTAATCACTTAGCCAATTCATCCAAAACAAAAGCTTTTCGTAAAGAAATTTGATATTTTTTAAAAATAAATTAGTTTCTTTGTACCAGAATATTAAATGCAGATAATAATGGAGAATCTTTTTTAAAAAAAACCAGAAAACTCAAGATAAATCAAATTAATCACATTAGTTACAAGTACTCTTCATAATTTCTAGAGAGCTCATGATATTGTTTATCTCATAATTATACTATTTCTGAGTCACACATGCAACTACAATTAGAAGGCCTTGAACAACTATATAGAATATTAATTATAAAAAGTCTGAAAAATGGGAGATCTTGAGCATCAAGTGATGACCATAATTTTCAGGAGAGGGGCCTCTACATTTCCTTTACCGTCTACTTTTCTCCACTTCTTTATTCTTACTATTAGATTCTCTTAAGGGTTGAGATTCAATATCCTATAAAAATATTATTATAATATTAAATGATAAAAAAAGTATATAAATCAATTTAAATCATTAAAATTTGATATAACTAGTTCATATCTTTATACATTTATTAAAGTATTCTATATTATATGTGCGCGCGAACGCGAGCACACACACACATATTACTTTTTATAAGATATTAAATCTCAACCGTTCAGAGTCAATCTAATGGTGAGAATAAAGAAGTGGAGAGAAGTGGACGGTAAGGGAAATGGAGAGACCCCTCTCCCATAATTTTTGCCATTAATTCTTTACAAATCTTCTCAGCATTAGTATTCATAGATTTGTTGTTCATAAACATAAAGTCATCTGCATTACGAAAGATCGCATCTTTAGTTAATCAGCTCGTGGTAGGGCAATCCAAAGATTCCAATAATAATAATAATAATAAGCAAAAAAACAAAAAGAGCGAGCCCCTCAACAAGGAATGCTTCAACAATGAGCTAATGATCCATTATTTAATATGCATGACTTCATGTTATTTTAAGGGTTAAGATACATCATACACCCTGAAGTATTTTCTAAATAGCACTTAGTATCCTTAACTAATTTGTGGTTCATCCAGTATTCTAAAATAATTTTTCAACAATACTTATCAATATTCTCTAAATTACTTTTCAATAATTTTTTTGTACATCCAGTATCCCTAAAATATTTTTTCAATAGCATTCAGTATCCTAAGTGTAGAGAGTACTCAATGCTGCTAAAAGATACTTTAAAGACAAAATTGCACCAAAAATAGTTTAGGATACTTAATGCTACTTAGAAAGATATTTTAAGTTGCTGGTGCTGGATAAACCACAAATTAGTTTAATTTAGAAAGCTGAGTGTTACTTAGAAAATATTTCAGGGTGCTGGATGCATCTTAACCTTTATTTCAGTCTTAAAATTACCTTAACACATAAGTATAAACTTGATTCTAATCATATTTGAACATATGATTAACAACGAAAAGGAAGCTATGCTCTCAAGTCTCTCAACCATAAATAAAAACATCAACATGCAAGGGGACTAAGCAATACAAATCAAGCACACGTACTCCCTCCAGTCTTTTTTATAAGGAACTTTATCTCTCATAGGGATGATTCTTAATGTAAGGAACATATCTCTTTTGTCTGAAATTTTAAACTACTCTCTTCACAGCTTTATCCGCATTTCTCCACTGTTCTATCAAGATGCTAGGCTTGTTGCGTGCTAGGAGGTCGACAAAACTCCTATACCGTTGGGCATTAGGCCCGATTGGTTTCCAATAACTATCAAAATCAATCGGAATCTTTTCCCCGATATTCTGATTGAGAGGAATGTCTCTCAATCGGGTGGCTCTCCTACCCCTTCATCTAGGCCGGTTACGTGGCTTACTGTGTTCCTGGCTAGAAGCATTGCTAGGCTCGCTTTGATTTGGATTAGTTGGATCGGGAGTACCCTCACTAGGATGACTCATTGTCTAAAAAAACTTTAACGACACTATTTAATAATAGCTAGTGATGGTTTAAGGAAAGTTCACTACACGGCACTATCTACAAAGGCATCGTTCAAAAGCAATTCCCAAGTTATGCAAACATGAACAAATAATTAATTGCAATGCATAAGTTGAACATACATGCAAAAATAGGAGTTAATGTCAGCACAAGATGAACAAAGTTGAACATAAATGCATTAGGAGGCAGACTCAGAAGCAAAAACAGGAGGCATGTTTGAACAAGTTGAACAAACATAAATGCATTAGGACTACCTTATCTAGAGGAGGCAAACTCATAAATGCATTAGAACAAGTTGAACAAACATAAATGCATGAGGAGGCAGACTCAGAAGCAACACCAAAGTTCATATCAAGCAATATCAGCACTACCTTATCTAGAGTTTTACTATATTGAATATGCAAAAATACAGAAACAAAATCGAACCCTTCTCGTACACAACCAAAATAAACCCAGGTCCACAGAAGCATAAGGACATTAACCTCAAACATACATGTATTATGTAAAACTCTTCAGAATAATTAACGGTACCTTCAATGGATGCTTTACGAATCAAGTAAGGTTTCTCTTAGGAGGCAATGGACGCTTCTGAAAAGTGGGTTGACAACTTGCTGCAAGAATCGAACAGAGAAAATAGAGGCCAAGTCATCTCACAATTTCAATGAAATACTCAAAAATGAAACCATTAATTTAATTGAACGCCTGGGCAATGAAACACAAACCTGACAATAAAAACTAGGTTGAGAACGAAACCAATCGGAGGGAACAAACTACGATAGCCTTACGGCAATGATTTCAACCATAAATCTCCATTGACGCCGGCGAAGTTAAGGACAGAGGAGAGAAGGAGAAAGGAGGAGCTGTCGCGAACAGACGTAGGGGTTTCGCTGATGTGCTTGAGTCTCAAATTTTAGAGTTAAAATTAGGCGCATTTTGAAATCCAGGTCAGTTTTAAGACCGGTTGTAATTAACAACCGGTCTTAAAAATAATATTTAAGACCAGTTCTAATTAGAAACTGGTCTTAATATTAATATTTAAGACCGGTTATTAATAAATAACCGATCTTAAAAATAGAAACTTTTTAAGACTGGTTATTAAATAATAACCAGTCTTAAATTTTTAATATTTAAGATCAGTTTTTATGTACAGCCGGTCTTAAAAATAATAACCGTTTTATTTTTTTAATTGTCTTTAATTCAGATAATATTTTCTAGACTGGTTATATTTAAAACCGGTCTAGAAAATATATTACATGTATTTATTTTTTTAATTGTATATATTTTAAGAACGGTTTTTATTATAACCAGTCTTAAAAATAATTTTAAGACCGGTTTTAAATATAACCGGTCTAAAAATTATATTTAAGACCGGTTATAAATATAACCGGTCTAAATATTTCATCATAATTGTAAAAATGCCACCGGTCATATTTTTAAGACCTTATCCAATATAACCAGTCTAAATGTTCCGGTCTAAAATCCCTTTTCTGTACTAGTGATATTCAAAGAATCCCAATGGCTGGATCTTTCTAATTCAAAGAAAATGTGTTCCTCAAGAAGACATACTTCATATTGTTTTCATACAACAACGACGAGTGTTCATATTTGCGTTCCTCAGCAATTTAGTGCGAATTCGAGTTGGCACTGCGGCGTAACACTATCTATCTTGAAATATAAAAACTATTTATTCATATAATAAGGTCCCAAAACAATTTTCAATTGTAAAGTGTAATTATTAATACAATGTTGACAATCAAAGGAATATTCTGGTCTCTGGGTTCTAAGTGAAGCAAGGAACAAAAAACCGGACCGGGCAATGAACGGGTCACAACACAGGTTTAAGGATTAATAGGTCAACCGGGGTCTAACCGGTAATCAAACCGGTTAGATTAAAATATTATAATTTATTAGTGGCAATATATATATTAATATATTTCTAAACTTCTATAGATAAAAAAATGAAGATTTTTAGAAAAAATGCTTAAAATCTATTAGTATTAGTTATGATGCCTATACTTATACAATGATATCTCCTTTTCTATAATTATTACATCCTTTTAAATAGTTTTTTCATCATCATCTTCTTTTTTTTTAGATTTATTCTTTCTTTACCTACTTTTCTCTTCATCTTGGTATTCAACCTTTCATTTTTCCCTAAAAAATAGCGTGAGAATAGTTGGAAAAATTAAAAAAAAGAAAAAGGAAACCGGTCTAACCAGTAAACCACCAGTTCTGACCGGTTCTACCGGTTTCTGACCGGTTCGACTGATTTCTGAATGGTTCATGGTCTGATGGCTGAACCGGATTGGACCATTGATTGGTTACCAGTTCAACTGGTTGAACCGGCCGGTCCGGTCCGGTTTTTTGTACTCTGGAGCAAAGGCCTCAATTGTGCTAGGGTAACATTATTATAAGATTTTTTTTAAAAAAAAAAATTGGTGTCTTATATTTCTAACATCAAAATATTCGGCAACAAATCTCTTGTGGTCCCTCTTAATAATTTCAAGTTTGTGGAATTTCACTCCAACAACTTCTTGACCGTCAATTTGCTGTTGGCGAGGCTTATATTTTCTCTCCACATTGTTGGGATTGAGAGAAGAATTAGATGAACAATTTATACATAGAGTTACTAGTTTCCATTATTTCACTTAAGAAAAATCTTTTACATCCCAATTTTCCCGTTGGTAATACGTGAAAGCAACTCAGAAATATTGTTAAGAATGATATCTTTGAAAATAAAATTGATTGAAATTAAATTTTTTTATGCTGGTCATATTTGAGAAAATAAAAGTTTAAATGTTTTTTGAAAAATTGAATTTCCATGCCAGTTTTGTGAGAAAGAGAAACCAACATGGAAATTAAATACTCTGGCTGATATTTATTACAAGCACGCCTCCAACATGTTTCATGATATAATATGTTTTTATCTAAAATGTTAATTTTTTCTCTAATTTCACTAAAAAATTGTAAAACTTTCTGACCCATTTAACTAATTACTTTTATTGAGGTTAATTTTTAAAATTTTACAAGAAATAATCAATTTTAACTAATTTTGCCTATGTTTGGGATAGCTTTTTTTTGGCTTATAAGTGCTTTTAATAATTAATATTTTTTTTTGCCAACGATAATAATTAATATTTTTAAAATAATTCTATAGATCAAGAGAATTCGATAATAAGTCATGTAAATTTACATAATATTTAAAGAAAACAGGAAGCATACAATACTAAAATATTTCATAACAGATGTATATACATTTTATTTTTAGTCCAATAAGTGAATAAAAGTTATAAATTAATGAGTTAAGGTATTTTTGCCATTAAAATATATTATAACTAATGAAGAGTGCCATTTATTTTTTAGGCAGTCTGCAATCCAAGAGGGAACCATTACACAAAAACTTGACATTTTTACACACACGCGTGTGAGAGGGAGAGAAAACATCTCAGCCTATTAGCTAAGATCAAGTCTAAATATGCTACTTTTTTTCTTCATTTCTTTTTTAATCTTATTTTATTTTAATTTGATCCTAAAAGAATTAAAATATATAAGCAATTTATTCTGATTTCTAGGTTTTTAGTTTTGATGTCTATAACTATTTTCTAAGATGTCATTTTCCACTTACTCATCAACTGGAGCCTTAACTGGCTTAGGAAGGTTGGTGAACAATTGTTATGGACACTAAGAGTTCTGGTCCTATACAAGCTATAATGTTGGTTATCTGTAATATTTTTTTGATATTCTGAATATTGTATATTGAAGAAAGTTGTTGTCGGCTTTGTGCCTTGGTAATCTCCTCAAAATTTAACCAAGGATTGCAATATAGAGTGCAATTCCGAATCGTCTCTCGAAGAGCCTTTTATTAATTACCTAGAAACTAAGTGTGAAGATTGGCATAAAACAAGTTAAAAATGATTTTAAGTTTTTTATCTAACAACTAAATTGTAATTAAACTAAAATGCTTTAAAAACTAATATTTTTGGATTTTTTTGAACAAAAGTGGATAGGAATTGAAATTAGTTTTGAAAAGTATGATAAAGCCTCTTAGAACAATGGATTTCATCTATTCTTTGCTTCAAAATATTTTTAGGAGTGTGCTAGTTTGACAAAAAAAATGCACAAAAGACCATTTGAGCTAGCTTGAGTTAAGTGAATTAAATCTTCCACACCAGGCAAGACTTAATCCCTTTAACTGAAACTTAAGACAAAACATTGGCAATTGCAACCAAAAACCCTCAAAATACCAAACCTCAAATACCATTGAGTCTAGTGCATTAATCAATGATTATTCCTAGACCTAGAAAATAATCACTTCTTAAAACACTATTAGAAACCACTTTGTATGCAATTTATGAAATCACTAAGTTTTCTAAAATACCAAACGCCATCAACCGATGAGTCTAACATCAAAAGAGAGGAATCTCTACTCAAAAGATGCTATTAAGCACTCTTAGTGTGTGATTATGAATTAGTTAATGCAATTGGTTTTAATGCAATCAAAAATCAACTTATCAATATCCAAACAATACCATGTAAGAATAGAGAGAATCAAGAGAATTATAATGGAACATATATGTAACCATATATATATATATATATATATATTGATGAGCATAATGTTCAACATAAACTAATTTAAATCACAAATTGGTTGAAACAAAGATTAAACCAAATATATATTAATCCTAACTATAAATTACAACTCCTAAAATCAAGAAAATCATAAATATATAGTCAAGCTAATGAACTAAAATTAAAACTCCCCTTTAGCTCCAAACATCAAGATTCGGACCATTGCTATAGGAAATGAGAACTTTAACCAGTGCCAGCCATCATAACAGCTCCACCGAATAATTTCATAATTCCAGCCATATAAAACAATTATCAAAGAAACCAATTAGCACTAATCAATTAAACTTGAGGACTGAAATTAAACCCAGACAAATCAAAACAGAGAAAGCCCCTGCTGGAACGAGTTCAGAAACAGGGGGAACTCGGCCTGGAACAATGGAAGGTGAGGCGAGAATGGTGGTTGCTGATGATTGGTGAAGTTGATGACGATGGACGACGGATGTGGAGACGGGAGGTGAGATTGGACCTCCGCCGTTCTTCCTCGCTGCAGCTCCCTCTTCTCATTTTCAGCCCTTTTCCGTTCTGTCTGCAACTTGGACTTGGAAGGTGCAATGATGCAGCTTGCCGGCGGCTGTGGTGGTAGATGGTGCAGCCGGCTAGAGAGAAAGAAGAAGGTGAAGGTTATGAAGGTGAAGATCGAAGCAGTAAGGCCTCAGGTTCTCTTTTTCGGCGCCTCTGTTATGTCTCGTATCTCTGCTCCCACAGCACTAAAATCAGACCTAATTCATTTACGCAAAACGCAGCAGTTTTATGAGGACCATTCTGTCATTTTTGAAATTCATGGTACCAAATTGTCATTTTCAGATTTTAGCCCCAAATTGCCACGTTTAGATTTAATCCAAATTTTCAAGTATTTTCAATTAAAAATGATTTAACCAACATCAAATATTCTCAGAAAAATTAATAGTTAAGATTAATTAAAATTATTTTGACAAATTTTCCCTTTTTAGTCTCAATTTAATATATTTACTCTTAATCTCAATTAATCATAAATAAGGAATTTTAAACTCAATTATTATGATAAAATCTCTAAATAAAATATGAAAATATATAATAAAATTAGAGATTTGTCATATATATTTTGTTTTAAAACCTGTGGTAACTCCTGTGATATAATTAAGCATTCTATATTAGTATGTATATACTATTTATTTACCCACTAAATTGTGGGTCGTTACTCTTATAAATGCCAAAATATTTTGGAGTTTGCCAGACACTATAGCTGACAGGTCCAACAAGAGGGCCCCTTAGAAGAAGCCTACGCATCAAGGGGCCTTCATGGAGACTACGTGACTTGAGTGAATGGAACATTGTGGATTGTCTCTCTCTATTAGATTCTTCGCTCTCTTGTTTGTTATTTCTGCTCTGTCAGAACCGTACCTTTCATTCCTCATCTTCTGTGTATCCCATTTTGCATTCAATCCTGTGATGATTGAGGAATATGAATACTTTTGGATATGATTATTTCTCTCTTTTCTATTGATTACGTTCTGCTGAGCTGTAACCATAAGAACAATATTGACATTATAATAAACTCAGCCAACAAAGTATGTCAATATTATAATGTCAACAAACATAAAAGATTTGGGTAATTTTAAAAAATATTTTAAGATGTAATTCATTAAATATAAACTCTCACTACTACAAAAAGGGGCTTTAACCTCCCAAATTTGGCACCATTAACGTCCCAAAACGGGGGGACGTATATGCTGGGGGCGTAGTAAGTTGAAACAAAAGACGTCCCAAATGATTGGGACGCCCAAAGGCTGACTTTAGGCGTCCCAAATTGTAATTTGGGACGCCTAAAGTCCCCCAGGGTGGGACTTTAGACCTCCCAAATGTCATTTGGGACGTCTAAAGTCCCACCCTGGGTGACTTTAGACCTCCCAATTCTTAATTTGGGACGTCTAAAAGTTAGGTTTTTTTTTTATACCATAATTTACATTCTGTATTACCCAACGAATTCAAACTGCAAAAATAGAATAGAAGATGGATTCATAAACCACACTGTCCGTTACAAACTGGTAAGGACATCCAGCACTACAATCTTTACTATATACACATACAATAACCTTTCATACAACCTACTACTATATATATCAACAAAAAACAACCAGAAAGTTTCAAAACGCTGTCATCACACAAGTACAAACTGATATAAAATAACAAGTTTACTACTCTACATGTTGAAGAAGATGTCCAGCCAAAAGATCTCTGATCAAATCAAGGTCTTCACGTAGGTAGGCATCTTCATTATCAAAAATCTGAAAATTAGAAAGTAATAAGCTTTGATGAAATGAATCTCAAGCAAATGAATTAATTAGCATTTCGATTAGAACACCAAAAATATTATCATTTGAGAATGAAGAAGCGATTACCTTTTCAAAATCGCTAGTAATTCCACTTTGAGTTATGTTATACATATAAAGTATAACATAATATCCGCATTCAGTGTTGCCAGGTTGCCGAGGGCACTTTTAATCAAAGGGATGCAATTGGTTGTTAAAATCAATAAAGGTATGTCTAAAAGGACCGTCAATGAAACAATTAGGTAGGATCGAATGTACTTACTATGGGATAAAACCACTTTGGCTTTTTAACAACTGTACCCTCGCGTGACCCACCTAGGATTCTATATGTTTGACAAGCACTATCATGAAAAGCAAAATGAACAGAAATTAGAACCATTCATTTATTTTTGTTGTCAATGAAATACAAACAGAATAACTTACGTGTCGAAGACGGATTTTGTATCTCTGTCTAGCTTTTTACTCAAGGGATCAAACCAATAGACTACGTTGCGGCGGGGACATATAACACACAAAGTCCAGTGGTAACTTTAACAACATGTACACATTAAAATGAAGTTAGATGAGTGAGAAGACAATTATTTATTAAACTTCTTAAATTGACAAAATGTAAATACGAACTGTTGGACAATGGGTGCTAGATAACAACGAAGTTTGGTTTGTGCCATTGCGTAGCCGACATAGTGAGTCCTATGCGCCACAGTACAAGTATCCCCTGTCGTATTCGCAGGACATAAGAATCCATACCAATTACTTCTTTCCATGTTTGCGTAGAGATCGCGGAAGGTGCTATAATAGAATTAAAATAAGGAATCAATTCTTGAATGTATGAAAACAAAAAACCACTAAATGAATTCTATGGGGAAATTGAAAAAAAACTTACCGGACTGCAAATTTGACCCAGCCTGCATCTATCTCCTCCAACCTGATAAACTGCTTGAGATCTTTATTGTCAATCGTGTAGGGATACTCCACTTGGCCCACAATCCCTGGAGGCATCTTCAAGTCAATCTGTTTAATGCCCTTGTAGATCTGTTGCAGCCGTGCTAAGTAGGGCCATTTGCTCGCAGCTTCGTCATCCTTTTAGAACATCAAAAAACAAATTGTTATTAGGATGCCAACAGATTTTCAGTAACAGTAAGGTAATTCCTACCATTGGAGGTGTTGCGTCTGAACCAATAAGATTGCGAGGCCAAAGGATGAAAGATCCTATCGCTTGACCTAACGTGCCAACCTTTGGATCAGGAACAGGGATGGATGTACCTTCTTCCCCCTTTCTAACACTCGTCACATTCACCCTACGAAAATCCTCCGGAATTTGCTGATTATGGTGGGTGGTAGCACGTGTGTGAACGAGAGCATCAGCAACAACACGCAACAGTGGATCATCCAAATAGAGGGTGCAAGGGTCTCCCGACACTGGAGTGGAAGAAGGGTCGCCAAGTGGTCCCGACACTGGAGTGGGAGAAGGGTGGCCAAGTGGTTGCTCCAGAGGGTTGTAACTTCCTCTGGTGCTATTGAAGGCCGGGGATTCCTGAGTTCGAGCCTCGTCCCCTGCCCTTTGTGCTTCAAACATCTTTGCCATTTCAAGTTGAAGCTTTGGCAACAGCTCTTGTCGGAGCTTGTCGCGAAGGTTGGCCTCGATATCTCGTTCGAGCTCCTCTCGAATCTTGGCCACAACGTCCTTACTAGGTCCAGCTTGTGACGAATAACGTGGCTCTCGTCCAAAATACCTCACGGCACTAACTCCCCGTGTCTCTCCTCGAACACGACCAAGGTCATCTGCCTTCCCAATAGCCGTTGACAAGATGTCCATCCGTCTACTTGGATTGAATGAACCTTGGCTACTCTGCTCGTCCAGGTCATCCTGTAGCATGCAGTTTATCGTAAATGTATCGAAACCACTCGCGACATGTAAAAAATTAGGTACTTATGGTATAACTACTTACAATCCTCGCAGCAACCTCAGCAACAGTCGGATTTATGTACTTCCCAGCCTTAATCCTCCCTGCTTTCCATTTTTTGTGATGTGGAGGAGGTGCCGGTGGCTGGATAACAACGCTAGGATCAGATTCCACTACTTCCTTCATGTTCTGTAACTCTTCTGCCATCATTTGCCCCTCAAGCTTCCGATATCCACCGCTAGACATGAAATGTTGATATTTATTTTCTGCTTGCCTCTGGGCATTTGCTGCACTTAATTTCTATGAATGAAAAACAACAAAAAATGAATCAACGATATAAAGTATATGAAATCAACGATATAAGTTGCTCTATATCATGACAGAAATCTTACCAAAAACTCAGGATCTGCTCGTGATGCCGCAAACAACCTCCAGTCCTCTGGAGATAAATATGTATACTGTGCACATGGATCCTTACCCCTAAGGGCCCCTCAAATGTAATGCTTTGTTAGCTTGTTCTTGAAACCTTTCCATCGTACACGAACCTCATCCATCCAGTGCCTATGCATCTCTGTGGTGTCGGGGACATCGTATGTTTGCTGCAAGGTAAAACATAAGATTATTATATTTGAAACAATAAGAACAAAGCTACAATGCATCAAAACTTACATACCAAAAGTTGCTGCCAAATCATGTCTTTCGTTTTTGGGGGAACCAATCTCCAATTATCGTAGGTAATGCGCACTTTGCTTCGAGCCAAAAGCCCTATGTAGCTAATGAAGTGGTCTTCCTCAGGACCAACTGGATTCAGATAGTCATCGAAGTCTATATGCAGCCTCTCCTGTTGATGTTCATGACGTGCAACCAATGCTCCCATCTTTGTACAGCCTCTAACCCTCCTTCTTGCAGGGGGTTCAACTCTAGGCCTTTCGTCATTGCTAGAGCTTTCGTCATCTCTACGCCTCTCGTCATCACTAACGTTGTCCATATTCCTGTTAACACAAAAAGCATAATCAGAAACGTAAGTAAATTGCAATGAAAACACATGTATATAGTAAGCGGGAAGTAAAACAGAAAAAACACAGTTCTCGTTTATAAATTAAGGTCTTACTCTAGATTGTTTCCCATAGTCCTTCACCATGGTCATTTCTTACAGCATATTCGTCATCATCTACCAATTCTACTTCATTTGTTCGAGGTGTAGTTGTTGTGAAAGGTGGTGTGTCATCAAGGTTGAAGGTCGGATCACCATACTTCTGTTTTTTACTTTTAAGGACAATGGACATATTTTTGCTGGCAGGATCGGTGACATAAAACACTTGTTTCGCCTGGCTTGCTAAAATGAAGGGCTCGTCTCTATAGCCAACTCTTCGAAGATCGACTGAGACAAATCCAAATTGTTTATCTATTACCATGGCATTGTTACTAACCCACTTACATTTAAATAAAGCAACTTTGAACTTGTTGTACGTCATCTCCCATATTTCTTCTATAACTCCATAATAGGCCATAGACGCTAATATGGGGTTTTTGTCTCTCGAACTGGAAAAGTGCATAGATTCAGCTTCTACCATGACCCCACTATTTTGCATGGTACTTTTGTCATCTTGCTCTTTGGTATAGAAGGAATAGCCATTTATATCATAACCGGTCCAAGTAATGACCTGAAACGAAGGCCCCCAAGCTAGCCACTCGATTGTCTCAGACACACCGATCTCGTGCAAAACCTTTTCCTCGAACCATTGCATGAATGTCTTGTTTTGCTCAATAGCAATCTGCATGTCATTCTTCCTTGGATTCTTGTTCTTCAAAGTGTTTCTGTGTTCATTTATGTAAGGTTGAACTTCTTCCATATTATTCAGGATATACAAGTGGGCTTGCAACACCTCTTCACGAGGAACATTCTTCACTTTCAGTCCTCGTGTTCCCTTGCTTCTCCCTTCTTCATGCCGAGATTGTTCCTTCTTCCCTGACATATAATCTTTGCAAAACTCCATAGCCTCCTCAACTACATATCTTTCTACTATTGAGGCTTCTGGTCGATAAGAATTTTTAGAATACCCTTTTAAGATCTTCATGTATCGCTCGAAAGGATACATCCACCTCAGGTAAACTGGACCGCATAGCCTTACCTCCCTCACCAAATGAACTACCAAATGCACCATTATATCAAAAAATGAAGGCGGAAAGTGCATCTCTAGTTGTGACAAAATAATGTAACCCTCATTTTCTAGTTCATCCAACTTTTCAGTGTCAATAACTTTGTTACAGATAGCATTGAAGAAAACGCACAATCTTGTCACTGTGTTTCGTACTTCATCTTTCATTATGCCTCTAATAGCTACTGGTAATAGTTGTTGCATCAACACATGATAATCATGGGACTTCATTCCCACTAACTTCAAATCGTCCATTGAGACACATCTTCTCACATTCGAGGAATACCCTTGCGGCACCTTCATTTCATGCAAACACCCACACAAACTTCTTTTCTCTGCTTTTGATAGTGTATGCGCTGCTGGCTCCATGTATGCCCTCCTACCATCATCTCTTAGTTGTGGATGTAACCGTTCTCTTATTCCCATATCGACAAGGTCTAATCTCGCATTAATCCCATCCTTAGTCTTCCCTGGTATGTGCAAAAGCGTACTGATAAGGCTATCACAAACATTCTTCTCCACATGCATCACATCAATACTGTGTCTTACGTCTAGCGAACGCCAATATGGAAGATCAAAGAAAATAGATCTCTTCTTCCATATGTTCTTCTCACCCGCAACCCTCTGATTCTTACCAAAAGTGACATGGATACGTTCCACTCGACTGTAGACTTCCTCTCCGGTTAGTGACTTTGGAGCCATTCCATGCTCCGATAAGCCGTTAAACCGCTTTCTTAGCCTACGATACGGGTGGAACCGATGAAGAAACCTCCTGTGGCCAAGGTAGACAGTTTTTCTTCCATGCTTTAGTTGTTGGAAGTGTGTGTCTGCTTCACATATTGGGCATGCTTTGTGACCCTTCACGCTGTACCCTGACAAGTTTCCGTACGCAGGGAAGTTGTTTATCGTTGTGAAAATCATTGCACGTAGCTTGAAAGACTCCTTCTTATAAGCATCAAACACATCTACGCCTTCCTCCCACAACTTCTTCAAGTCCTCAATCAAAGGCGCCAAATAGACATCAATATCGTTCCCTGGCTGTTTTGGTCCAGAAATCATCATAGATAGCATCATATACTTACGCTTCATACATAGCCAGGGAGACAAGTTGTATATTACAAGGAGAACCGGCCACGCACTATGTGTGCTAGTAAGAGTTCTATACGGATTGATGCCGTCTGTACAAAGCCCAAGCCGTAGGTTTCTCGGCTCGCTGCCAAATTGAGGGAACATTTCATCTATTTTTTGCCATTGTGGTGAGTCAGCTGGGTGCCGAAGATATTTCCCATCAGATATTCTCTCATCAGAGTGCCATCTCAACTTCTTCGCTTTTGTTGCAGTCGCAAACAAACGTTTAAAACGTGGTATTATTGGAAGATACCACATAACGTGATATCACACAATAGTTCAAGCAGCAATGTGAAACTACTATCGGTCCACCCACAAGTTGCCTTTAAGTTAGCCAAATGTAATGTTCCTGTCAGCCGCGTGTACTTACTACCACTGTACAATGGTGTCTCTGCATCACTCCGCAGGCTGTCATACTCCTGCGACTGCGCAAAGGATTTTGCCTCAACATCGTTAATCATTTTCTCCATTCTATCTTCACCTACGATATCCACATCAATGGTCTTGTGCGACGGACAATCCGTTACTTCCTCACCATGCCATATCCACCTTGTGTATCGCAGATTTATTCCATCACAAAGTAGGTGATCCTTTATGACATCAACATCCCGTCGACTCTCATTCAAACAATTGACACAAGGACAAAAATACTTCCCATTTTTTGCAGGAGCATTCTTTTTAGCGAATTCAATAAATTCTTCCACCCCTTTCTCATATTCTTCACTAGTTCTCAAAGCATTCATCCAACTATGATCCATTTTGTTACCTAGGGGCATTCCCAATCACATTCACACGTTTAGTACAATTGTCAACGACATATGATGGGATTGCCTAATTAAGTTATCAACCCAATAACATTCATAATTCATTTTGAATACAAGAATTTCTTTAATTTAAACAAATCATATTTTATTTTATTATATATACTAATTAATGGTAATATACACAAGTAAATTTATATATAAACAAGAAAATAGACCATTGCACTGGAGTTCCCGAGTACATGCAATTTAAGCAATATAAGCACACCAAACACACCAGGCTATAATCTCAACCATCTCAATATAAGCAATATATCAGCACAATCTCAACCATTTCAAGTAAATTTTAAGGAATGAAAAAGAAAATATACCATTCTGTTACAAAAAAAACAAGAAGAAAATAAACTAACCTGATCAGGGGGCACCCACTAGTATGTTGGAGAGGTAGAGAAGACGTTGGAGATCAGAGGTGTATGCACGGTGGGGAGGTGGAGAAAGCAAAGAACCACGGTGGTGTGCACGACAATGGAAGGAAGGAGGTGGACGAGAGCAAAAATCTACACACTGTTTAAAAATAGATATAAAAATATTTAAAAAATATGTTTACAAGTATCATATTAAAAATATAGGGTTAAGGTGCAATTTTAGTAATAAAGTTTTTTGCTATAAGCTTATGGTACAATTAAGTTTAGATTATATAGAATAAAAATTAACAAATTATATTGTTCAATTTATCCCTTTTTTTATTAAATTCCTAACTCATTAGTTTCTTTGTATATGAGTTTAAACATTAAAAAATTGAATAAAATACATTAATTACCACCTTCCATTTTACATAAATTATAGTAACCTTCCCTCTAATTTAAAAATGTACTATATAAATCTTAATTGAAATTAAAATATATGTTAAGCAAACCTTCCTCATATATTTGATATGATGTTCAATTTTCATCTATCCAACCAAAAGTTAGTTTTTATTTTATTTTTATTGATAATTAAGTAACAATTTTCATTAAAGAAGTAAAATGATAGTCAGGCTACAATCGTAATGTCCATACTATACTTTTTCTAATGTCCATACACTTTTTCACATATACAATTTTTCTTGTTTCCTTTCTCTAATGTCCGATCCATACTATATACTTTCTGAAATTTTCTGCACACGCCTACGTTGATTGATGACTAAGCTACTCATAATGTAAAAAACACTTCAAAATTTAACTAATATGAAAATTTTAAAAAGAAAGAATAGCTTAGATGCACAATACCTCTTGTCTTCAAGATGAGCTTTGGAGATCGATCTTCCCATTTATCTTTCAGTGACTGCAAATTCTCTTCCAAATTAAGAATATAATCGGCTTCTTTCTTGCCACAACCACACAGACACTTGATAATGTCCCATACAAAGAAACAAATTAAAGACGAAGGGCGATGAAGGAATGATGAAGGTGATGAAGGGCGGTGGTGAACGATGGTGTAGAATGGCAGCTCCCTCTGTCACTTACGGCTCCCACCTTCTGATCTCCACCTCCCAGCTTCTCTGCTAGGACTGTACTGGCGATGATGCTCGCCGGCGGCTGTGGAAGGGAGGACGCCCGAGTTGAAGTGAAGAAGAAAGGAGGAGGGACGAGTTGAAGAGAGCAAAAGAGTGCCGACGGTGTGGGTGGGGGAGGTTGAAGAAGAGTAAAGTTAGATGAGACATGTGAGGAGAGGAGAGTAGTCATATGAGAAGACGCATGTCAGACAAGTGTCTGACATGCACCTTTAGGCATCCCAAATGGCATTTGGGACGCCTAAAGTCTGACTTTAGGCGTCCCAAATGGCATTTAGGACGCCTAAACCCAGACTTTAGGCGTCCCAAATCCATTTGGGACGCCTAAAGTCTGTGTTTAGGCGTCCCAAAATCATTTTGGGACGTCTAATCCCACCTCCAGGCGCTAAAAAAAATTTACAAAATTTATATTTCGCACCATGAAGCACTTTAGACGTCCCAAATTCAAATTTGTGACGTCTAAAAGTTCCCCTACATATATAAAATTACGAAAATGCCACCGCCTCCCTTTTTAACCACCCAATTTTCAATTTGGGACGTCTTTTGGGGGTGGTTATATCTCAATTCTGTAGTAGTGTCTGAAGCATAGTTTATTTACGTTTCTCATCAGCGAATTCAAATGTCATAATTAAATTTAGCAAAGTCAACCATGTGTCACTTTTCAAATGCACAACATTAATCGGCATAGCCTTGCGTTATTTTAATATTAAAACCTTTACACATATAAATGTAATTACTTGATTTTAATCATGTTTGAACATATGATTAACAACAACAAGGAAGCTCTGCTCTCAAATCTCAACCATAAATAACAGAAACATCAACATGGAGACTAAATAATACTCCCTCTGGTCCTAATTATAGGACATAGTTACCTAATTTTAAAGAAATTAAGGATAGTAGTTAAATTAGTTAATCATATTTAATTTCCTAAAATACCCTTACCCACAACAAACCCATTTGTCATTGCAAACCCATTTCCACGACTATCAGGTGCCTGTCTCATGTACCTTCTCGGCCCCATTTAGGCCCAGACAAAATTTCCACACCCAATGTCCTTGTCCTATCAAATTTCCTACACACGGTCCATAGTATTCCCACGCAACTTCCTCTCATGTTCCCACATCACATCATATGAAGCGTAGTTAATAAACTGAGATACTCGTAATTTGTAAACATTACTGCTTACTATAAAATTATTTTATTAAAAAAAAACAGTGGAATTGAGGTGTATGTGGCATTAATGAGTTGCAAGCATTACTCACTTTATAGAACACATAGGTGTATTATTAAATTATTATTGTGTGTAATTATTATTGAGAAAATATCAATAGGGGATAGTTTGGGAATAAATTGATAAAAATTAGAACTTTGTCCTATAATTAGGACCAAGATCAACTCCCAAATGTTGTCCTATAATTAGGACCGGAGGGAGTACAAACCATGGACACATATCACAATAAACATGCTTGCTTGAGCTTATAATGTTAGGCTCATCCCAATCACAGTTCATTTATTTCAGGGAAATCGATCACACACGATTTAATTTGTTACCTGTAACAAATAAATCTTAAAATGAGATGCAGCATTCATTAAAAATATAAGATAAAATGTGAAAGCTCAATTCTTTTTTTATAACACCAAAATAGGTTCATCTATATTCTAGTTAATTTTTAAGAGAAAGTAACCAGTATCGACGGGATGAATTAAACATTGAATAGAAACAAAATGTTAAAACATGGTTTTTCCCCCTAAATTCAAGTTGACAATATATATATATATATATATATATGCGCAAATCAAATGAAACTGATGTACGTAGGTGACGTTGTACTCATCATAAAGGGGAAAAACTTTTGATAGAATTAAGCTGCCTGATAACATCAGTTGCACTCATTCTTTCGAGGTGATTCCTTTGAACAAGAAAGTCCGATCTCAAATATAGGGACCACGTTTTGGATGGAAGAAATTACAGGGACGAAAAACTATAATTTAAAACTATAAAAACTAAAAGCAAAATTGGATCAAACTATAATAACCAATAATGATATTAACCCTTTTATTTAAATTTATACACACTTATTGCATGTGAGAATTGAGGTGGTTGGTGGGCGGGTCATCTTTCTATCTTTAATTGTTGTATTTTAACTTTTGAAATTATTGTTTGATTAATTAAATTATTTTTATAAATACAACTAAAATTGGTTAGTTAGTTACTTATATGTGTGTGTGTGTGTAAAAGTAACTTACCTTTGGATTTTTTTTTTGGTCGAATTTTACCATTGGAAATAAAGAAAACTACCTTGCAAAAATCATGGTTTAATTTAATTTGTTGGAGTTGGGTTTTAGTATAAAATAATCAAATTTTTGAACCAAACATTTGTTATAACATTTATAGCGGCTTTAAAATGTTGAGTTTGAATGTATAATATTTGAGTTAAAATATCTCATACTTAACAAAATTTTGAACACAAATATGTTCTTGTTCTTTTTTTTTGGACAATTATGTTCTTGTTCAGTTTAGGATAGGATGTTCAAAATTTCAAAGAGGAGTGGGTACGAAGTTGTAAAATAATTCTCACACACATATATATGTAAAATAAAATATTAAAATTATCTGCAATAAAAATTATTTATCAAAATGAATCAACACAAATCAGTGGTCTACAAACCAATCATCAAAAGTTCCCCCAAGAATAAAGAAACAATGAATCAATATTCCATGTTTAGAACAATTTCCATACCATATAAGTGATCGGTTTACCAGGTCACCGGTCCCACAACCCATCTGGTCTGGGTTTCAAAAGTATGACCCTTTCTAGAACAATTATTTATTCGATTAAGCTTTATTTTCTCGAGACTTAGAGCGCAAAAGTTTTATTAATAGGGTAAACTATTACGTATCTTGAAATATAAAAACTATTATATTCAAATAATAAAGTCCCAAAACAATTTTCAATTGTAAAGTGTAATTATTAATAGGGTAAAGGGCAAAACTACCCATTTTAATATCTCAAAAGAGCTGCGGACATCATATTAAAACCTTGGGTGCACATATACCTATGTGGACTTAAAAAGGATTCAAAAAATGCAACCGCCATTAAAATACCAAACGTCCGTTAAATGGTTTGTGTGGGAGCATTTTTTTGTCCAGCTATAATCTCCTACTTTTGTGGACCGTAATCTTTTTTTGTCAAGAAACTATCTCTGGCCGACTCCGCCGGCCCCAAGATCGAGCCAGTCAAGGCTGAAATGCCTGGTCTTAGGCTTGCCGTGCTAAGTTCGGCCCTTCACAGCCTTTTAAAGGTGTCAGATCACCGCTTCCGTTCCTTTGACCAGTCAAAACTGCGTCCTTATCGAAACCATAACTGCTTTGGGTGCCGAAGTTTGCTGCTGCTCCTGCGACGTCTTCTCCACACAGGACCACGTCGCAGCCATGTATTGAGTGTGCCCTTGACTGGGATTGAGAGAAGAATTAGATGAACAATTTATATATAGAGTTACTAGTTTTATTATTTCACTTAATAAACATCTTTTACTTCCCAAGTTTCACGTTGGTTATACGTGAAAGCAACTCAGAAACATTGTTAAGAATGATATCTTTGAAAATTGGTTGAAATTAAGTTTTTTTTATGCTGGTCTTATTTGAAAAGCTGAAAGTTTAAATATTTTTTGTAAAAATGAATTTCCATGCCAGTTTTGTGAGAAAGAGAAACCAAAATGGAAATTAAATACTCTTCTGATATTTATTACAAGCACGGCTCCAACAAGTTCCATAATATAATATGTTTTTAAATCTAAAATATTAATTTCTTCACTGATTATCGCTAAATAATTATAAAATGTTCAAACTTATTTAACTAATTGCTTTTATTGAGGTTAATTTTTAATATTTTACAAGAAATAATCAATTTTAACTAACTTTGATGATTTATGTAAAGTTATAACGAAAGCAACTAGAAAAGCATGGCAGGAAAAAAACAGATTAAGTCGTCAGTGTCGTCATGGAAAGTTTTAGACGATGCCACATAAATTAACAGCAACAATTGGTGGTGGCGCCTAAGTTAGTCTTTTAAAAAATTTCAAAGAAGACAAATGCTCGTTTACATTCAATTATATTGATGGAAATAAAACAATAGCAGCATAAGAGGTCATATTTCCCTTCAAACACGTGCAATGTTGTCCTTGCCGTGCGAACTCAAAAAGGAGCAAACATATGTTGGATTTTAGAAGCAAAAATGAAATCTCTCTTTTTTTAAAAAAAAAAAAATTGAAGCTAACATCGCGCCACTTGATAATTTAAGATATCTAGTATAATCCCTCCGAGAATAAATTAACAAGAATATCATTTAATCCTAAATTATTATATTTTTACGAATATACTTAATTTATATGAAGTCCCCTGTGTGCAGAGGCTCTATGGACATTTACGTTATTCTCTGTTTATATATATATATATATGTTTTAATCTATTTAAATACATTACAACGGCATCCACACCCTTAATTACAAAAGGGGTGGTTTTAGGTTCTTACATCATGTTGTGTGAGAGGTATTTGGGGGCTGATGGGTGGGTCACCCATCTCTAAAAGAAAGAGTTAGGATAGGATAATAAAAAAAGTTAAATCATTTTTACATGCCAAGGTTCATATACTTAATCACTTAGCCAATTCATCCAAAACAAAAGCTTTTCGTAAAGAAATTTGATATTTTTTAAAAATAAATTAGTTTCTTTGTACCAGAATATTAAATGCAGATAATAATGGAGAATCTTTTTTAAAAAAAACCAGAAAACTCAAGATAAATCAAATTAATCACATTAGTTACAAGTACTCTTCATAATTTCTAGAGAGCTCATGATATTGTTTATCTCATAATTATACTATTTCTGAGTCACACATGCAACTACAATTAGAAGGCCTTGAACAACTATATAGAATATTAATTATAAAAAGTCTGAAAAATGGGAGATCTTGAGCATCAAGTGATGACCATAATTTTCAGGAGAGGGGCCTCTACATTTCCTTTACCGTCTACTTTTCTCCACTTCTTTATTCTTACTATTAGATTCTCTTAAGGGTTGAGATTCAATATCCTATAAAAATATTATTATAATATTAAATGATAAAAAAAGTATATAAATCAATTTAAATCATTAAAATTTGATATAACTAGTTCATATCTTTATACATTTATTAAAGTATTCTATATTATATGTGCGCGCGAACGCGAGCACACACACACATATTACTTTTTATAAGATATTAAATCTCAACCGTTCAGAGTCAATCTAATGGTGAGAATAAAGAAGTGGAGAGAAGTGGACGGTAAGGGAAATGGAGAGACCCCTCTCCCATAATTTTTGCCATTAATTCTTTACAAATCTTCTCAGCATTAGTATTCATAGATTTGTTGTTCATAAACATAAAGTCATCTGCATTACGAAAGATCGCATCTTTAGTTAATCAGCTCGTGGTAGGGCAATCCAAAGATTCCAATAATAATAATAATAATAAGCAAAAAAACAAAAAGAGCGAGCCCCTCAACAAGGAATGCTTCAACAATGAGCTAATGATCCATTATTTAATATGCATGACTTCATGTTATTTTAAGGGTTAAGATACATCATACACCCTGAAGTATTTTCTAAATAGCACTTAGTATCCTTAACTAATTTGTGGTTCATCCAGTATTCTAAAATAATTTTTCAACAATACTTATCAATATTCTCTAAATTACTTTTCAATAATTTTTTTGTACATCCAGTATCCCTAAAATATTTTTTCAATAGCATTCAGTATCCTAAGTGTAGAGAGTACTCAATGCTGCTAAAAGATACTTTAAAGACAAAATTGCACCAAAAATAGTTTAGGATACTTAATGCTACTTAGAAAGATATTTTAAGTTGCTGGTGCTGGATAAACCACAAATTAGTTTAATTTAGAAAGCTGAGTGTTACTTAGAAAATATTTCAAGGTGCTGGATGCATCTTAACCTTTATTTCAGTCTTAAAATTACCTTAACACATAAGTATAAACTTGATTCTAATCATATTTGAACATATGATTAACAACGAAAAGGAAGCTATGCTCTCAAGTCTCTCAACCATAAATAAAAACATCAACATGCAAGGGGACTAAGCAATACAAATCAAGCACACGTACTCCCTCCAGTCTTTTTTATAAGGAACTTTATCTCTCATAGGGATGATTCTTAATGTAAGGAACATATCTCTTTTGTCTGAAATTTTAAACTACTCTCTTCACAGCTTTATCCGCATTTCTCCACTGTTCTATCAAGATGCTAGGCTTGTTGCGTGCTAGGAGGTCGACAAAACTCCTATACCGTTGGGCATTAGGCCCGATTGGTTTCCAATAACTATCAAAATCAATCGGAATCTTTTCCCCGATATTCTGATTGAGAGGAATGTCTCTCAATCGGGTGGCTCTCCTACCCCTTCATCTAGGCCGGTTACGTGGCTTACTGTGTTCCTGGCTAGAAGCATTGCTAGGCTCGCTTTGATTTGGATTAGTTGGATCGGGAGTACCCTCACTAGGATGACTCATTGTCTAAAAAAACTTTAACGACACTATTTAATAATAGCTAGTGATGGTTTAAGGAAAGTTCACTACACGGCACTATCTACAAAGGCATCGTTCAAAAGCAATTCCCAAGTTATGCAAACATGAACAAATAATTAATTGCAATGCATAAGTTGAACATACATGCAAAAATAGGAGTTAATGTCAGCACAAGATGAACAAAGTTGAACATAAATGCATTAGGAGGCAGACTCAGAAGCAAAAACAGGAGGCATGTTTGAACAAGTTGAACAAACATAAATGCATTAGGACTACCTTATCTAGAGGAGGCAAACTCATAAATGCATTAGAACAAGTTGAACAAACATAAATGCATGAGGAGGCAGACTCAGAAGCAACACCAAAGTTCATATCAAGCAATATCAGCACTACCTTATCTAGAGTTTTACTATATTGAATATGCAAAAATACAGAAACAAAATCGAACCCTTCTCGTACACAACCAAAATAAACCCAGGTCCACAGAAGCATAAGGACATTAACCTCAAACATACATGTATTATGTAAAACTCTTCAGAATAATTAACGGTACCTTCAATGGATGCTTTACGAATCAAGTAAGGTTTCTCTTAGGAGGCAATGGACGCTTCTGAAAAGTGGGTTGACAACTTGCTGCAAGAATCGAACAGAGAAAATAGAGGCCAAGTCATCTCACAATTTCAATGAAATACTCAAAAATGAAACCATTAATTTAATTGAACGCCTGGGCAATGAAACACAAACCTGACAATAAAAACTAGGTTGAGAACGAAACCAATCGGAGGGAACAAACTACGATAGCCTTACGGCAATGATTTCAACCATAAATCTCCATTGACGCCGGCGAAGTTAAGGACAGAGGAGAGAAGGAGAAAGGAGGAGTTGTCGCGAACAGACGTAGGGGTTTCGCTGATGTGCTTGAGTCTCAAATTTTAGAGTTAAAATTAGGCGCATTTTGAAATCCAGGTCAGTTTTAAGACCGGTTGTAATTAACAACCGGTCTTAAAAATAATATTTAAGACCAGTTCTAATTAGAAACTGGTCTTAATATTAATATTTAAGACCGGTTATTAATAAATAACCGATCTTAAAAATAGAAACTTTTTAAGACTGGTTATTAAATAATAACCAGTCTTAAATTTTTAATATTTAAGATCAGTTTTTATGTACAGCCGGTCTTAAAAATAATAACCGTTTTATTTTTTTAATTGTCTTTAATTCAGATAATATTTTCTAGACTGGTTATATTTAAAACCGGTCTAGAAAATATATTACATGTATTTATTTTTTTAATTGTATATATTTTAAGAACGGTTTTTATTATAACCAGTCTTAAAAATAATTTTAAGACCGGTTTTAAATATAACCGGTCTAAAAATTATATTTAAGACCGGTTATAAATATAACCGGTCTAAATATTTCATCATAATTGCAAAAATGCCACCGGTCATATTTTTAAGACCTTATCCAATATAACCAGTCTAAATGTTCCGGTCTAAAATCCCTTTTCTGTACTAGTGATATTCAAAGAATCCCAATGGCTGGATCTTTCTAATTCAAAGAAAATGTGTTCCTCAAGAAGACATACTTCATATTGTTTTCATACAACAACGACGAGTGTTCATATTTGCGTTCCTCAGCAATTTAGTGCGAATTCGAGTTGGCACTGCGGCGTAACACTATCTATCTTGAAATATAAAAACTATTTATTCATATAATAAGGTCCCAAAACAATTTTCAATTGTAAAGTGTAATTATTAATACAATGTTGACAATCAAAGGAATATTCTGGTCTCTGGGTTCTAAGTGAAGCAAGGAACAAAAAACCGGACCGGGCAATGAACGGGTCACAACACAGGTTTAAGGATTAATAGGTCAACCGGGGTCTAACCGGTAATCAAACCGGTTAGATTAAAATATTATAATTTATTAGTGGCAATATATATATTAATATATTTCTAAACTTCTATAGATAAAAAAATGAAGATTTTTAGAAAAAATGCTTAAAATCTATTAGTATTAGTTATGATGCCTATACTTATACAATGATATCTCCTTTTCTATAATTATTACATCCTTTTAAATAGTTTTTTCATCATCATCTTCTTTTTTTTTAGATTTATTCTTTCTTTACCTACTTTTCTCTTCATCTTGGTATTCAACCTTTCATTTTTCCCTAAAAAATAGCGTGAGAATAGTTGGAAAAATTAAAAAAAAGAAAAAGGAAACCGGTCTAACCAGTAAACCACCAGTTCTGACCGGTTCTACCGGTTTCTGACCGGTTCGACTGATTTCTGAATGGTTCATGGTCTGATGGCTGAACCGGATTGGACCATTGATTGGTTACCAGTTCAACTGGTTGAACCGGCCGGTCCGGTCCGGTTTTTTGTACTCTGGAGCAAAGGCCTCAATTGTGCTAGGGTAACATTATTATAAGATTTTTTTTAAAAAAAAAATTGGTGTCTTATATTTCTAACATCAAAATATTCGGCAACAAATCTCTTGTGGTCCCTCTTAATAATTTCAAGTTTGTGGAATTTCACTCCAACAACTTCTTGACCGTCAATTTGCTGTTGGCGAGGCTTATATTTTCTCTCCACATTGTTGGGATTGAGAGAAGAATTAGATGAACAATTTATACATAGAGTTACTAGTTTCCATTATTTCACTTAAGAAAAATCTTTTACATCCCAATTTTCCCGTTGGTAATACGTGAAAGCAACTCAGAAATATTGTTAAGAATGATATCTTTGAAAATAAAATTGATTGAAATTAAATTTTTTTATGCTGGTCATATTTGAGAAAATAAAAGTTTAAATGTTTTTTGAAAAATTGAATTTCCATGCCAGTTTTGTGAGAAAGAGAAACCAACATGGAAATTAAATACTCTGGCTGATATTTATTACAAGCACGCCTCCAACATGTTTCATGATATAATATGTTTTTATCTAAAATGTTAATTTTTTCTCTAATTTCACTAAAAAATTGTAAAACTTTCTGACCCATTTAACTAATTACTTTTATTGAGGTTAATTTTTAAAATTTTACAAGAAATAATCAATTTTAACTAATTTTGCCTATGTTTGGGATAGCTTTTTTTTGGCTTATAAGTGCTTTTAATAATTAATATTTTTTTTTGCCAACGATAATAATTAATATTTTTAAAATAATTCTATAGATCAAGAGAATTCGATAATAAGTCATGTAAATTTACATAATATTTAAAGAAAACAGGAAGCATACAATACTAAAATATTTCATAACAGATGTATATACATTTTATTTTTAGTCCAATAAGTGAATAAAAGTTATAAATTAATGAGTTAAGGTATTTTTGCCATTAAAATATATTATAACTAATGAAGAGTGCCATTTATTTTTTAGGCAGTCTGCAATCCAAGAGGGAACCATTACACAAAAACTTGACATTTTTACACACACGCGTGTGAGAGGGAGAGAAAACATCTCAGCCTATTAGCTAAGATCAAGTCTAAATATGCTACTTTTTTTCTTCATTTCTTTTTTAATCTTATTTTATTTTAATTTGATCCTAAAAGAATTAAAATATATAAGCAATTTATTCTGATTTCTAGGTTTTTAGTTTTGATGTCTATAACTATTTTCTAAGATGTCATTTTCCACTTACTCATCAACTGGAGCCTTAACTGGCTTAGGAAGGTTGGTGAACAATTGTTATGGACACTAAGAGTTCTGGTCCTATACAAGCTATAATGTTGGTTATCTGTAATATTTTTTTGATATTCTGAATATTGTATATTGAAGAAAGTTGTTGTCGGCTTTGTGCCTTGGTAATCTCCTCAAAATTTAACCAAGGATTGCAATATAGAGTGCAATTCCGAATCGTCTCTCGAAGAGCCTTTTATTAATTACCTAGAAACTAAGTGTGAAGATTGGCATAAAACAAGTTAAAAATGATTTTAAGTTTTTTATCTAACAACTAAATTGTAATTAAACTAAAATGCTTTAAAAACTAATATTTTTGGATTTTTTTGAACAAAAGTGGATAGGAATTGAAATTAGTTTTGAAAAGTATGATAAAGCCTCTTAGAACAATGGATTTCATCTATTCTTTGCTTCAAAATATTTTTAGGAGTGTGCTAGTTTGACAAAAAAAATGCACAAAAGACCATTTGAGCTAGCTTGAGTTAAGTGAATTAAATCTTCCACACCAGGCAAGACTTAATCCCTTTAACTGAAACTTAAGACAAAACATTGGCAATTGCAACCAAAAACCCTCAAAATACCAAACCTCAAATACCATTGAGTCTAGTGCATTAATCAATGATTATTCCTAGACCTAGAAAATAATCACTTCTTAAAACACTATTAGAAACCACTTTGTATGCAATTTATGAAATCACTAAGTTTTCTAAAATACCAAACGCCATCAACCGATGAGTCTAACATCAAAAGAGAGGAATCTCTACTCAAAAGATGCTATTAAGCACTCTTAGTGTGTGATTATGAATTAGTTAATGCAATTGGTTTTAATGCAATCAAAAATCAACTTATCAATATCCAAACAATACCATGTAAGAATAGAGAGAATCAAGAGAATTATAATGGAACATATATGTAACCATATATATATATATATATATATTGATGAGCATAATGTTCAACATAAACTAATTTAAATCACAAATTGGTTGAAACAAAGATTAAACCAAATATATATTAATCCTAACTATAAATTACAACTCCTAAAATCAAGAAAATCATAAATATATAGTCAAGCTAATGAACTAAAATTAAAACTCCCCTTTAGCTCCAAACATCAAGATTCGGACCATTGCTATAGGAAATGAGAACTTTAACCAGTGCCAGCCATCATAACAGCTCCACCGAATAATTTCATAATTCCAGCCATATAAAACAATTATCAAAGAAACCAATTAGCACTAATCAATTAAACTTGAGGACTGAAATTAAACCCAGACAAATCAAAACAGAGAAAGCCCCTGCTGGAACGAGTTCAGAAACAGGGGGAACTCGGCCTGGAACAATGGAAGGTGAGGCGAGAATGGTGGTTGCTGATGATTGGTGAAGTTGATGACGATGGACGACGGATGTGGAGACGGGAGGTGAGATTGGACCTCCGCCGTTCTTCCTCGCTGCAGCTCCCTCTTCTCATTTTCAGCCCTTTTCCGTTCTGTCTGCAACTTGGACTTGGAAGGTGCAATGATGCAGCTTGCCGGCGGCTGTGGTGGTAGATGGTGCAGCCGGCTAGAGAGAAAGAAGAAGGTGAAGGTTATGAAGGTGAAGATCGAAGCAGTAAGGCCTCAGGTTCTCTTTTTCGGCGCCTCTGTTATGTCTCGTATCTCTGCTCCCACAGCACTAAAATCAGACCTAATTCATTTACGCAAAACGCAGCAGTTTTATGAGGACCATTCTGTCATTTTTGAAATTCATGGTACCAAATTGTCATTTTCAGATTTTAGCCCCAAATTGCCACGTTTAGATTTAATCCAAATTTTCAAGTATTTTCAATTAAAAATGATTTAACCAACATCAAATATTCTCAGAAAAATTAATAGTTAAGATTAATTAAAATTATTTTGACAAATTTTCCCTTTTTAGTCTCAATTTAATATATTTACTCTTAATCTCAATTAATCATAAATAAGGAATTTTAAACTCAATTATTATGATAAAATCTCTAAATAAAATATGAAAATATATAATAAAATTAGAGATTTGTCATATATATTTTGTTTTAAAACCTGTGGTAACTCCTGTGATATAATTAAGCATTCTATATTAGTATGTATATACTATTTATTTACCCACTAAATTGTGGGTCGTTACTCTTATAAATGCCAAAATATTTTGGAGTTTGCCAGACACTATAGCTGACAGGTCCAACAAGAGGGCCCCTTAGAAGAAGCCTACGCATCAAGGGGCCTTCATGGAGACTACGTGACTTGAGTGAATGGAACATTGTGGATTGTCTCTCTCTATTAGATTCTTCGCTCTCTTGTTTGTTATTTCTGCTCTGTCAGAACCGTACCTTTCATTCCTCATCTTCTGTGTATCCCATTTTGCATTCAATCCTGTGATGATTGAGGAATATGAATACTTTTGGATATGATTATTTCTCTCTTTTCTATTGATTACGTTCTGCTGAGCTGTAACCATAAGAACAATATTGACATTATAATAAACTCAGCCAACAAAGTATGTCAATATTATAATGTCAACAAACATAAAAGATTTGGGTAATTTTAAAAAATATTTTAAGATGTAATTCATTAAATATAAACTCTCACTACTACAAAAAGGGGCTTTAACCTCCCAAATTTGGCACCATTAACGTCCCAAAACGGGGGGACGTATATGCTGGGGGCGTAGTAAGTTGAAACAAAAGACGTCCCAAATGATTGGGACGCCCAAAGGCTGACTTTAGGCGTCCCAAATTGTAATTTGGGACGCCTAAAGTCCCACGCTGGGGCACTTTAGGCGTCCCAAATTGTAATTTGGGACGCCTAAAGTCCCCCAGGGTGGGACTTTAGACCTCCCAAATGTCATTTGGGACGTCTAAAGTCCCACCCTGGGTGACTTTAGACCTCCCAATTCTTAATTTGGGACGTCTAAAAGTTAGGTTTTTTTTTTATACCATAATTTACATTCTGTATTACCCAACGAATTCAAACTGCAAAAATAGAATAGAAGATGGATTCATAAACCACACTGTCCGTTACAAACTGGTAAGGACATCCAGCACTACAATCTTTACTATATACACATACAATAACCTTTCATACAACCTACTACTATATATATCAACAAAAAACAACCAGAAAGTTTCAAAACGCTGTCATCACACAAGTACAAACTGATATAAAATAACAAGTTTACTACTCTACATGTTGAAGAAGATGTCCAGCCAAAAGATCTCTGATCAAATCAAGGTCTTCACGTAGGTAGGCATCTTCATTATCAAAAATCTGAAAATTAGAAAGTAATAAGCTTTGATGAAATGAATCTCAAGCAAATGAATTAATTAGCATTTCGATTAGAACACCAAAAATATTATCATTTGAGAATGAAGAAGCGATTACCTTTTCAAAATCGCTAGTAATTCCACTTTGAGTTATGTTATACATATAAAGTATAACATAATATCTGCATTCAGTGTTGCCAGGTTGCCGAGGGCACTTTTAATCAAAGGGATGCAATTGGTTGTTAAAATCAATAAAGGTATGTCTAAAAGGACCGTCAATGAAACAATTAGGTAGGATCGAATGTACTTACTATGGGATAAAACCACTTTGGCTTTTTAACAACTGTACCCTCGCGTGACCCACCTAGGATTCTATATGTTTGACAAGCACTATCATGAAAAGCAAAATGAACAGAAATTAGAACCATTCATTTATTTTTGTTGTCAATGAAATACAAACAGAATAACTTACGTGTCGAAGACGGATTTTGTATCTCTGTCTAGCTTTTTACTCAAGGGATCAAACCAATAGACTACGTTGCGGCGGGGACATATAACACACAAAGTCCAGTGGTAACTTTAACAACATGTACACATTAAAATGAAGTTAGATGAGTGAGAAGACAATTATTTATTAAACTTCTTAAATTGACAAAATGTAAATACGAACTGTTGGACAATGGGTGCTAGATAACAACGAAGTTTGGTTTGTGCCATTGCGTAGCCGACATAGTGAGTCCTATGCGCCACAGTACAAGTATCCCCTGTCGTATTCGCAGGACATAAGAATCCATACCAATTACTTCTTTCCATGTTTGCGTAGAGATCGCGGAAGGTGCTATAATAGAATTAAAATAAGGAATCAATTCTTGAATGTATGAAAACAAAAAACCACTAAATGAATTCTATGGGGAAATTGAAAAAAAACTTACCGGACTGCAAATTTGACCCAGCCTGCATCTATCTCCTCCAACCTGATAAACTGCTTGAGATCTTTATTGTCAATCGTGTAGGGATACTCCACTTGGCCCACAATCCCTGGAGGCATCTTCAAGTCAATCTGTTTAATGCCCTTGTAGATCTGTTGCAGCCGTGCTAAGTAGGGCCATTTGCTCGCAGCTTCGTCATCCTTTTAGAACATCAAAAAACAAATTGTTATTAGGATGCCAACAGATTTTCAGTAACAGTAAGGTAATTCCTACCATTGGAGGTGTTGCGTCTGAACCAATAAGATTGCGAGGCCAAAGGATGAAAGATCCTATCGCTTGACCTAACGTGCCAACCTTTGGATCAGGAACAGGGATGGATGTACCTTCTTCCCCCTTTCTAACACTCGTCACATTCACCCTACGAAAATCCTCCGGAATTTGCTGATTATGGTGGGTGGTAGCACGTGTGTGAACGAGAGCATCAGCAACAACACGCAACAGTGGATCATCCAAATAGAGGGTGCAAGGGTCTCCCGACACTGGAGTGGAAGAAGGGTCGCCAAGTGGTCCCGACACTGGAGTGGGAGAAGGGTGGCCAAGTGGTTGCTCCAGAGGGTTGTAACTTCCTCTGGTGCTATTGAAGGCCGGGGATTCCTGAGTTCGAGCCTCGTCCCCTGCCCTTTGTGCTTCAAACATCTTTGCCATTTCAAGTTGAAGCTTTGGCAACAGCTCTTGTCGGAGCTTGTCGCGAAGGTTGGCCTCGATATCTCGTTCGAGCTCCTCTCGAATCTTGGCCACAACGTCCTTACTAGGTCCAGCTTGTGACGAATAACGTGGCTCTCGTCCAAAATACCTCACGGCACTAACTCCCCGTGTCTCTCCTCGAACACGACCAAGGTCATCTGCCTTCCCAATAGCCGTTGACAAGATGTCCATCCGTCTACTTGGATTGAATGAACCTTGGCTACTCTGCTCGTCCAGGTCATCCTGTAGCATGCAGTTTATCGTAAATGTATCGAAACCACTCGCGACATGTAAAAAATTAGGTACTTATGGTATAACTACTTACAATCCTCGCAGCAACCTCAGCAACAGTCGGATTTATGTACTTCCCAGCCTTAATCCTCCCTGCTTTCCATTTTTTGTGATGTGGAGGAGGTGCCGGTGGCTGGATAACAACGCTAGGATCAGATTCCACTACTTCCTTCATGTTCTGTAACTCTTCTGCCATCATTTGCCCCTCAAGCTTCCGATATCCACCGCTAGACATGAAATGTTGATATTTATTTTCTGCTTGCCTCTGGGCATTTGCTGCACTTAATTTCTATGAATGAAAAACAACAAAAAATGAATCAACGATATAAAGTATATGAAATCAACGATATAAGTTGCTCTATATCATGACAGAAATCTTACCAAAAACTCAGGATCTGCTCGTGATGCCGCAAACAACCTCCAGTCCTCTGGAGATAAATATGTATACTGTGCACATGGATCCTTACCCCTAAGGGCCCCTCAAATGTAATGCTTTGTTAGCTTGTTCTTGAAACCTTTCCATCGTACACGAACCTCATCCATCCAGTGCCTATGCATCTCTGTGGTGTCGGGGACATCGTATGTTTGCTGCAAGGTAAAACATAAGATTATTATATTTGAAACAATAAGAACAAAGCTACAATGCATCAAAACTTACATACCAAAAGTTGCTGCCAAATCATGTCTTTCGTTTTTGGGGGAACCAATCTCCAATTATCGTAGGTAATGCGCACTTTGCTTCGAGCCAAAAGCCCTATGTAGCTAATGAAGTGGTCTTCCTCAGGACCAACTGGATTCAGATAGTCATCGAAGTCTATATGCAGCCTCTCCTGTTGATGTTCATGACGTGCAACCAATGCTCCCATCTTTGTACAGCCTCTAACCCTCCTTCTTGCAGGGGGTTCAACTCTAGGCCTTTCGTCATTGCTAGAGCTTTCGTCATCTCTACGCCTCTCGTCATCACTAACGTTGTCCATATTCCTGTTAACACAAAAAGCATAATCAGAAACGTAAGTAAATTGCAATGAAAACACATGTATATAGTAAGCGGGAAGTAAAACAGAAAAAACACAGTTCTCGTTTATAAATTAAGGTCTTACTCTAGATTGTTTCCCATAGTCCTTCACCATGGTCATTTCTTACAGCATATTCGTCATCATCTACCAATTCTACTTCATTTGTTCGAGGTGTAGTTGTTGTGAAAGGTGGTGTGTCATCAAGGTTGAAGGTCGGATCACCATACTTCTGTTTTTTACTTTTAAGGATAATGGACATATTTTTGCTGGCAGGATCGGTGACATAAAACACTTGTTTCGCCTGGCTTGCTAAAATGAAGGGCTCGTCTCTATAGCCAACTCTTCGAAGATCGACTGAGACAAATCCAAATTGTTTATCTATTACCATGGCATTGTTACTAACCCACTTACATTTAAATAAAGCAACTTTGAACTTGTACGTCATCTCCCATATTTCTTCTATAACTCCATAATAGGCCATAGACGCTAATATGGGGTTTTTGTCTCTCGAACTGGAAAAGTGCATAGATTCAGCTTCTACCATGACCCCACTATTTTGCATGGTACTTTTGTCATCTTGCTCTTTGGTATAGAAGGAATAGCCATTTATATCATAACCGGTCCAAGTAATGACCTGAAACGAAGGCCCCCAAGCTAGCCACTCGATTGTCTCAGACACACCGATCTCGTGCAAAACCTTTTCCTCGAACCATTGCATGAATGTCTTGTTTTGCTCAATAGCAATCTGCATGTCATTCTTCCTTGGATTCTTGTTCTTCAAAGTGTTTCTGTGTTCATTTATGTAAGGTTGAACTTCTTCCATATTATTCAGGATATACAAGTGGGCTTGCAACACCTCTTCACGAGGAACATTCTTCACTTTCAGTCCTCGTGTTCCCTTGCTTCTCCCTTCTTCATGCCGAGATTGTTCCTTCTTCCCTGACATATAATCTTTGCAAAACTCCATAGCCTCCTCAACTACATATCTTTCTACTATTGAGGCTTCTGGTCGATAAGAATTTTTAGAATACCCTTTTAAGATCTTCATGTATCGCTCGAAAGGGTACATCCACCTCAGGTAAACTGGACCGCATAGCCTTACCTCCCTCACCAAATGAACTACCAAATGCACCATTATATCAAAAAATGAAGGCGGAAAGTGCATCTCTAGTTGTGACAAAATAATGTAACCCTCATTTTCTAGTTCATCCAACTTTTCAGTGTCAATAACTTTGTTACAGATAGCATTGAAGAAAACGCACAATCTTGTCACTGTGTTTCGTACTTCATCTTTCATTATGCCTCTAATAGCTACTGGTAATAGTTGTTGCATCAACACATGATAATCATGGGACTTCATTCCCACTAACTTCAAATCGTCCATTGAGACACATCTTCTCACATTCGAGGAATACCCTTGCGGCACCTTCATTTCATGCAAACACCCACACAAACTTCTTTTCTCTGCTTTTGATAGTGTATGCGCTGCTGGCTCCATGTATGCCCTCCTACCATCATCTCTTAGTTGTGGATGTAACCGTTCTCTTATTCCCATATCGACAAGGTCTAATCTCGCATTAATCCCATCCTTAGTCTTCCCTGGTATGTGCAAAAGCGTACTGATAAGGCTATCACAAACATTCTTCTCCACATGCATCACATCAATACTGTGTCTTACGTCTAGCGAACGCCAATATGGAAGATCAAAGAAAATAGATCTCTTCTTCCATATGTTCTTCTCACCCGCAACCCTCTGATTCTTACCAAAAGTGACATGGATACGTTCCACTCGACTGTAGACTTCCTCTCCGGTTAGTGACTTTGGAGCCATTCCATGCTCCGATAAGCCGTTAAACCGCTTTCTTAGCCTACGATACGGGTGGAACCGATGAAGAAACCTCCTGTGGCCAAGGTAGACAGTTTTTCTTCCATGCTTTAGTTGTTGGAAGTGTGTGTCTGCTTCACATATTGGGCATGCTTTGTGACCCTTCACGCTGTACCCTGACAAGTTTCCGTACGCAGGGAAGTTGTTTATCGTTGTGAAAATCATTGCACGTAGCTTGAAAGACTCCTTCTTATAAGCATCAAACACATCTACGCCTTCCTCCCACAACTTCTTCAAGTCCTCAATCAAAGGCGCCAAATAGACATCAATATCGTTCCCTGGCTGTTTTGGTCCAGAAATCATCATAGATAGCATCATATACTTACGCTTCATACATAGCCAGGGAGACAAGTTGTATATTACAAGGAGAACCGGCCACGCACTATGTGTGCTAGTAAGAGTTCTATACGGATTGATGCCGTCTGTACAAAGCCCAAGCCGTAGGTTTCTCGGCTCGCTGCCAAATTGAGGGAACATTTCATCTATTTTTTGCCATTGTGGTGAGTCAGCTGGGTGCCGAAGATATTTCCCATCAGATATTCTCTCATCAGAGTGCCATCTCAACTTCTTCGCTTTTGTTGCAGTCGCAAACAAACGTTTAAAACGTGGTATTATTGGAAGATACCACATAACGTGATATCACACAATAGTTCAAGCAGCAATGTGAAACTACTATCGGTCCACCCACAAGTTGCCTTTAAGTTAGCCAAATGTAATGTTCCTGTCAGCCGCGTGTACTTACTACCACTGTACAATGGTGTCTCTGCATCACTCCGCAGGCTGTCATACTCCTGCGACTGCGCAAAGGATTTTGCCTCAACATCGTTAATCATTTTCTCCATTCTATCTTCACCTACGATATCCACATCAATGGTCTTGTGCGACGGACAATCCGTTACTTCCTCACCATGCCATATCCACCTTGTGTATCGCAGATTTATTCCATCACAAAGTAGGTGATCCTTTATGACATCAACATCCCGTCGACTCTCATTCAAACAATTGACACAAGGACAAAAATACTTCCCATTTTTTGCAGGAGCATTCTTTTTAGCGAATTCAATAAATTCTTCCACCCCTTTCTCATATTCTTCACTAGTTCTCAAAGCATTCATCCAACTATGATCCATTTTGTTACCTAGGGGCATTCCCAATCACATTCACACGTTTAGTACAATTGTCAACGACATATGATGGGATTGCCTAATTAAGTTATCAACCCAATAACATTCATAATTCATTTTGAATACAAGAATTTCTTTAATTTAAACAAATCATATTTTATTTTATTATATATACTAATTAATGGTAATATACACAAGTAAATTTATATATAAACAAGAAAATAGACCATTGCACTGGAGTTCCCGAGTACATGCAATTTAAGCAATATAAGCACACCAAACACACCAGGCTATAATCTCAACCATCTCAATATAAGCAATATATCAGCACAATCTCAACCATTTCAAGTAAATTTTAAGGAATGAAAAAGAAAATATACCATTCTGTTACAAAAAAAACAAGAAGAAAATAAACTAACCTGATCAGGGGGCACCCACTAGTATGCTGGAGAGGTAGAGAAGACGTTGGAGATCAGAGGTGTATGCACGGTGGGGAGGTGGAGAAAGCAAAGAACCACGGTGGTGTGCACGACAATGGAAGGAAGGAGGTGGACGAGAGCAAAAATCTACACACTGTTTAAAAATAGATATAAAAATATTTAAAAAATATGTTTACAAGTATCATATTAAAAATATAGGGTTAAGGTGCAATTTTAGTAATAAAGTTTTTTGCTATAAGCTTATGGTACAATTAAGTTTAGATTATATAGAATAAAAATTAACAAATTATATTGTTCAATTTATCCCTTTTTTTATTAAATTCCTAACTCATTAGTTTCTTTGTATATGAGTTTAAACATTAAAAAATTGAATAAAATACATTAATTACCACCTTCCATTTTACATAAATTATAGTAACCTTCCCTCTAATTTAAAAATGTACTATATAAATCTTAATTGAAATTAAAATATATGTTAAGCAAACCTTCCTCATATATTTGATATGATGTTCAATTTTCATCTATCCAACCAAAAGTTAGTTTTTATTTTATTTTTATTGATAATTAAGTAACAATTTTCATTAAAGAAGTAAAATGATAGTCAGGCTACAATCGTAATGTCCATACTATACTTTTTCTAATGTCCATACACTTTTTCACATATACAATTTTTCTTGTTTCCTTTCTCTAATGTCCGATCCATACTATATACTTTCTGAAATTTTCTGCACACGCCTACGTTGATTGATGACTAAGCTACTCATAATGTAAAAAACACTTCAAAATTTAACTAATATGAAAATTTTAAAAAGAAAGAATAGCTTAGATGCACAATACCTCTTGTCTTCAAGATGAGCTTTGGAGATCGATCTTCCCATTTATCTTTCAGTGACGGCAAATTCTCTTCCAAATTAAGAATATAATCGGCTTCTTTCTTGCCACAACCACACAGACACTTGATAATGTCCCATACAAAGAAACAAATTAAAGACGAAGGGCGATGAAGGAATGATGAAGGTGATGAAGGGCGGTGGTGAACGATGGTGTAGAATGGCAGCTCCCTCTGTCACTTACGGCTCCCACCTTCTGATCTCCACCTCCCAGCTTCTCTGCTAGGACTGTACTGGCGATGATGCTCGCCGGCGGCTGTGGAAGGGAGGACGCCCGAGTTGAAGTGAAGAAGAAAGGAGGAGGGACGAGTTGAAGAGAGCAAAAGAGTGCCGACGGTGTGGGTGGGGGAGGTTGAAGAAGAGTAAAGTTAGATGAGACATGTGAGGAGAGGAGAGTAGTCATATGAGAAGACGCATGTCAGACAAGTGTCTGACATGCACCTTTAGGCATCCCAAATGGCATTTGGGACGCCTAAAGTCTGACTTTAGGCGTCCCAAATGGCATTTAGGACGCCTAAACCCAGACTTTAGGCGTCCCAAATCCATTTGGGACGCCTAAAGTCTGTGTTTAGGCGTCCCAAAATCATTTTGGGACGTCTAATCCCACCTCCAGGCGCTAAAAAAAATTTACAAAATTTATATTTCGCACCATGAAGCACTTTAGACGTCCCAAATTCAAATTTGTGACGTCTAAAAGTTCCCCTACATATATAAAATTACGAAAATGCCACCGCCTCCCTTTTTAACCACCCAATTTTCAATTTGGGACGTCTTTTGGGGGTGGTTATATCTCAATTCTGTAGTAGTGTCTGAAGCATAGTTTATTTACGTTTCTCATCAGCGAATTCAAATGTCATAATTAAATTTAGCAAAGTCAACCATGTGTCACTTTTCAAATGCACAACATTAATCGGCATAGCCTTGCGTTATTTTAATATTAAAACCTTTACACATATAAATGTAATTACTTGATTTTAATCATGTTTGAACATATGATTAACAACAACAAGGAAGCTCTGCTCTCAAATCTCAACCATAAATAACAGAAACATCAACATGGAGACTAAATAATACTCCCTCTGGTCCTAATTATAGGACATAGTTACCTAATTTTAAAGAAATTAAGGATAGTAGTTAAATTAGTTAATCATATTTAATTTCCTAAAATACCCTTACCCACAACAAACCCATTTGTCATTGCAAACCCATTTCCACGACTATCAGGTGCCTGTCTCATGTACCTTCTCGGCCCCATTTAGGCCCAGACAAAATTTCCACACCCAATGTCCTTGTCCTATCAAATTTCCTACACACGGTCCATAGTATTCCCACGCAACTTCCTCTCATGTTCCCACATCACATCATATGAAGCGTAGTTAATAAACTGAGATACTCGTAATTTGTAAACATTACTGCTTACTATAAAATTATTTTATTAAAAAAAAACAGTGGAATTGAGGTGTATGTGGCATTAATGAGTTGCAAGCATTACTCACTTTATAGAACACATAGGTGTATTATTAAATTATTATTGTGTGTAATTATTATTGAGAAAATATCAATAGGGGATAGTTTGGGAATAAATTGATAAAAATTAGAACTTTGTCCTATAATTAGGACCAAGATCAACTCCCAAATGTTGTCCTATAATTAGGACCGGAGGGAGTACAAACCATGGACACATATCACAATAAACATGCTTGCTTGAGCTTATAATGTTAGGCTCATCCCAATCACAGTTCATTTATTTCAGGGAAATCGATCACACACGATTTAATTTGTTACCTGTAACAAATAAATCTTAAAATGAGATGCAGCATTCATTAAAAATATAAGATAAAATGTGAAAGCTCAATTCTTTTTTTATAACACCAAAATAGGTTCATCTATATTCTAGTTAATTTTTAAGAGAAAGTAACCAGTATCGACGGGATGAATTAAACATTGAATAGAAACAAAATGTTAAAACATGGTTTTTCCCCCTAAATTCAAGTTGACAATATATATATATATATATATATATGCGCAAATCAAATGAAACTGATGTACGTAGGTGACGTTGTACTCATCATAAAGGGGAAAAACTTTTGATAGAATTAAGCTGCCTGATAACATCAGTTGCACTCATTCTTTCGAGGTGATTCCTTTGAACAAGAAAGTCCGATCTCAAATATAGGGACCACGTTTTGGATGGAAGAAATTACAGGGACGAAAAACTATAATTTAAAACTATAAAAACTAAAAGCAAAATTGGATCAAACTATAATAACCAATAATGATATTAACCCTTTTATTTAAATTTATACACACTTATTGCATGTGAGAATTGAGGTGGTTGGTGGGCGGGTCATCTTTCTATCTTTAATTGTTGTATTTTAACTTTTGAAATTATTGTTTGATTAATTAAATTATTTTTATAAATACAACTAAAATTGGTTAGTTAGTTACTTATATGTGTGTGTGTGTGTAAAAGTAACTTACCTTTGGATTTTTTTTTTGGTCGAATTTTACCATTGGAAATAAAGAAAACTACCTTGCAAAAATCATGGTTTAATTTAATTTGTTGGAGTTGGGTTTTAGTATAAAATAATCAAATTTTTGAACCAAACATTTGTTATAACATTTATAGCGGCTTTAAAATGTTGAGTTTGAATGTATAATATTTGAGTTAAAATATCTCATACTTAACAAAATTTTGAACACAAATATGTTCTTGTTCTTTTTTTTTGGACAATTATGTTCTTGTTCAGTTTAGGATAGGATGTTCAAAATTTCAAAGAGGAGTGGGTACGAAGTTGTAAAATAATTCTCACACACATATATATGTAAAATAAAATATTAAAATTATCTGCAATAAAAATTATTTATCAAAATGAATCAACACAAATCAGTGGTCTACAAACCAATCATCAAAAGTTCCCCCAAGAATAAAGAAACAATGAATCAATATTCCATGTTTAGAACAATTTCCATACCATATAAGTGATCGGTTTACCAGGTCACCGGTCCCACAACCCATCTGGTCTGGGTTTCAAAAGTATGACCCTTTCTAGAACAATTATTTATTCGATTAAGCTTTATTTTCTCGAGACTTAGAGCGCAAAAGTTTTATTAATAGGGTAAACTATTACGTATCTTGAAATATAAAAACTATTATATTCAAATAATAAAGTCCCAAAACAATTTTCAATTGTAAAGTGTAATTATTAATAGGGTAAAGGGCAAAACTACCCATTTTAATATCTCAAAAGAGCTGCGGACATCATATTAAAACCTTGGGTGCACATATACCTATGTGGACTTAAAAAGGATTCAAAAAATGCAACCGCCATTAAAATACCAAACGTCCGTTAAATGGTTTGTGTGGGAGCATTTTTTTGTCCAGCTATAATCTCCTACTTTTGTGGACCGTAATCTTTTTTTGTCAAGAAACTATCTCTGGCCGACTCCGCCGGCCCCAAGATCGAGCCAGTCAAGGCTGAAATGCCTGGTCTTAGGCTTGCCGTGCTAAGTTCGGCCCTTCACAGCCTTTTAAAGGTGTCAGATCACCGCTTCCGTTCCTTTGACCAGTCAAAACTGCGTCCTTATCGAAACCATAACTGCTTTGGGTGCCGAAGTTTGCTGCTGCTCCTGCGACGTCTTCTCCACACAGGACCACGTCGCAGCCATGTATTGAGTGTGCCCTTGACTGGGATTGAGAGAAGAATTAGATGAACAATTTATATATAGAGTTACTAGTTTTATTATTTCACTTAATAAACATCTTTTACTTCCCAAGTTTCACGTTGGTTATACGTGAAAGCAACTCAGAAACATTGTTAAGAATGATATCTTTGAAAATTGGTTGAAATTAAGTTTTTTTTATGCTGGTCTTATTTGAAAAGCTGAAAGTTTAAATATTTTTTGTAAAAATGAATTTCCATGCCAGTTTTGTGAGAAAGAGAAACCAAAATGGAAATTAAATACTCTTCTGATATTTATTACAAGCACGGCTCCAACAAGTTCCATAATATAATATGTTTTTAAATCTAAAATATTAATTTCTTCACTGATTATCGCTAAATAATTATAAAATGTTCAAACTTATTTAACTAATTGCTTTTATTGAGGTTAATTTTTAATATTTTACAAGAAATAATCAATTTTAACTAACTTTGATGATTTATGTAAAGTTATAACGAAAGCAACTAGAAAAGCATGGCAGGAAAAAAACAGATTAAGTCGTCAGTGTCGTCATGGAAAGTTTTAGACGATGCCACATAAATTAACAGCAACAATTGGTGGTGGCGCCTAAGTTAGTCTTTTAAAAAATTTCAAAGAAGACAAATGCTCGTTTACATTCAATTATATTGATGGAAATAAAACAATAGCAGCATAAGAGGTCATATTTCCCTTCAAACACGTGCAATGTTGTCCTTGCCGTGCGAACTCAAAAAGGAGCAAACATATGTTGGATTTTAGAAGCAAAAATGAAATCTCTCTTTTTTTAAAAAAAAAAAAATTGAAGCTAACATCGCGCCACTTGATAATTTAAGATATCTAGTATAATCCCTCCGAGAATAAATTAACAAGAATATCATTTAATCCTAAATTATTATATTTTTACGAATATACTTAATTTATATGAAGTCCCCTGTGTGCAGAGGCTCTATGGACATTTACGTTATTCTCTGTTTATATATATATATATATGTTTTAATCTATTTAAATACATTACAACGGCATCCACACCCTTAATTACAAAAGGGGTGGTTTTAGGTTCTTACATCATGTTGTGTGAGAGGTATTTGGGGGCTGATGGGTGGGTCACCCATCTCTAAAAGAAAGAGTTAGGATAGGATAATAAAAAAAGTTAAATCATTTTTACATGCCAAGGTTCATATACTTAATCACTTAGCCAATTCATCCAAAACAAAAGCTTTTCGTAAAGAAATTTGATATTTTTTAAAAATAAATTAGTTTCTTTGTACCAGAATATTAAATGCAGATAATAATGGAGAATCTTTTTTAAAAAAAACCAGAAAACTCAAGATAAATCAAATTAATCACATTAGTTACAAGTACTCTTCATAATTTCTAGAGAGCTCATGATATTGTTTATCTCATAATTATACTATTTCTGAGTCACACATGCAACTACAATTAGAAGGCCTTGAACAACTATATAGAATATTAATTATAAAAAGTCTGAAAAATGGGAGATCTTGAGCATCAAGTGATGACCATAATTTTCAGGAGAGGGGCCTCTACATTTCCTTTACCGTCTACTTTTCTCCACTTCTTTATTCTTACTATTAGATTCTCTTAAGGGTTGAGATTCAATATCCTATAAAAATATTATTATAATATTAAATGATAAAAAAAGTATATAAATCAATTTAAATCATTAAAATTTGATATAACTAGTTCATATCTTTATACATTTATTAAAGTATTCTATATTATATGTGCGCGCGAACGCGAGCACACACACACATATTACTTTTTATAAGATATTAAATCTCAACCGTTCAGAGTCAATCTAATGGTGAGAATAAAGAAGTGGAGAGAAGTGGACGGTAAGGGAAATGGAGAGACCCCTCTCCCATAATTTTTGCCATTAATTCTTTACAAATCTTCTCAGCATTAGTATTCATAGATTTGTTGTTCATAAACATAAAGTCATCTGCATTACGAAAGATCGCATCTTTAGTTAATCAGCTCGTGGTAGGGCAATCCAAAGATTCCAATAATAATAATAATAATAAGCAAAAAAACAAAAAGAGCGAGCCCCTCAACAAGGAATGCTTCAACAATGAGCTAATGATCCATTATTTAATATGCATGACTTCATGTTATTTTAAGGGTTAAGATACATCATACACCCTGAAGTATTTTCTAAATAGCACTTAGTATCCTTAACTAATTTGTGGTTCATCCAGTATTCTAAAATAATTTTTCAACAATACTTATCAATATTCTCTAAATTACTTTTCAATAATTTTTTTGTACATCCAGTATCCCTAAAATATTTTTTCAATAGCATTCAGTATCCTAAGTGTAGAGAGTACTCAATGCTGCTAAAAGATACTTTAAAGACAAAATTGCACCAAAAATAGTTTAGGATACTTAATGCTACTTAGAAAGATATTTTAAGTTGCTGGTGCTGGATAAACCACAAATTAGTTTAATTTAGAAAGCTGAGTGTTACTTAGAAAATATTTCAGGGTGCTGGATGCATCTTAACCTTTATTTCAGTCTTAAAATTACCTTAACACATAAGTATAAACTTGATTCTAATCATATTTGAACATATGATTAACAACGAAAAGGAAGCTATGCTCTCAAGTCTCTCAACCATAAATAAAAACATCAACATGCAAGGGGACTAAGCAATACAAATCAAGCACACGTACTCCCTCCAGTCTTTTTTATAAGGAACTTTATCTCTCATAGGGATGATTCTTAATGTAAGGAACATATCTCTTTTGTCTGAAATTTTAAACTACTCTCTTCACAGCTTTATCCGCATTTCTCCACTGTTCTATCAAGATGCTAGGCTTGTTGCGTGCTAGGAGGTCGACAAAACTCCTATACCGTTGGGCATTAGGCCCGATTGGTTTCCAATAACTATCAAAATCAATCGGAATCTTTTCCCCGATATTCTGATTGAGAGGAATGTCTCTCAATCGGGTGGCTCTCCTACCCCTTCATCTAGGCCGGTTACGTGGCTTACTGTGTTCCTGGCTAGAAGCATTGCTAGGCTCGCTTTGATTTGGATTAGTTGGATCGGGAGTACCCTCACTAGGATGACTCATTGTCTAAAAAAACTTTAACGACACTATTTAATAATAGCTAGTGATGGTTTAAGGAAAGTTCACTACACGGCACTATCTACAAAGGCATCGTTCAAAAGCAATTCCCAAGTTATGCAAACATGAACAAATAATTAATTGCAATGCATAAGTTGAACATACATGCAAAAATAGGAGTTAATGTCAGCACAAGATGAACAAAGTTGAACATAAATGCATTAGGAGGCAGACTCAGAAGCAAAAACAGGAGGCATGTTTGAACAAGTTGAACAAACATAAATGCATTAGGACTACCTTATCTAGAGGAGGCAAACTCATAAATGCATTAGAACAAGTTGAACAAACATAAATGCATGAGGAGGCAGACTCAGAAGCAACACCAAAGTTCATATCAAGCAATATCAGCACTACCTTATCTAGAGTTTTACTATATTGAATATGCAAAAATACAGAAACAAAATCGAACCCTTCTCGTACACAACCAAAATAAACCCAGGTCCACAGAAGCATAAGGACATTAACCTCAAACATACATGTATTATGTAAAACTCTTCAGAATAATTAACGGTACCTTCAATGGATGCTTTACGAATCAAGTAAGGTTTCTCTTAGGAGGCAATGGACGCTTCTGAAAAGTGGGTTGACAACTTGCTGCAAGAATCGAACAGAGAAAATAGAGGCCAAGTCATCTCACAATTTCAATGAAATACTCAAAAATGAAACCATTAATTTAATTGAACGCCTGGGCAATGAAACACAAACCTGACAATAAAAACTAGGTTGAGAACGAAACCAATCGGAGGGAACAAACTACGATAGCCTTACGGCAATGATTTCAACCATAAATCTCCATTGACGCCGGCGAAGTTAAGGACAGAGGAGAGAAGGAGAAAGGAGGAGCTGTCGCGAACAGACGTAGGGGTTTCGCTGATGTGCTTGAGTCTCAAATTTTAGAGTTAAAATTAGGCGCATTTTGAAATCCAGGTCAGTTTTAAGACCGGTTGTAATTAACAACCGGTCTTAAAAATAATATTTAAGACCAGTTCTAATTAGAAACTGGTCTTAATATTAATATTTAAGACCGGTTATTAATAAATAACCGATCTTAAAAATAGAAACTTTTTAAGACTGGTTATTAAATAATAACCAGTCTTAAATTTTTAATATTTAAGATCAGTTTTTATGTACAGCCGGTCTTAAAAATAATAACCGTTTTATTTTTTTAATTGTCTTTAATTCAGATAATATTTTCTAGACTGGTTATATTTAAAACCGGTCTAGAAAATATATTACATGTATTTATTTTTTTAATTGTATATATTTTAAGAACGGTTTTTATTATAACCAGTCTTAAAAATAATTTTAAGACCGGTTTTAAATATAACCGGTCTAAAAATTATATTTAAGACCGGTTATAAATATAACCGGTCTAAATATTTCATCATAATTGTAAAAATGCCACCGGTCATATTTTTAAGACCTTATCCAATATAACCAGTCTAAATGTTCCGGTCTAAAATCCCTTTTCTGTACTAGTGATATTCAAAGAATCCCAATGGCTGGATCTTTCTAATTCAAAGAAAATGTGTTCCTCAAGAAGACATACTTCATATTGTTTTCATACAACAACGACGAGTGTTCATATTTGCGTTCCTCAGCAATTTAGTGCGAATTCGAGTTGGCACTGCGGCGTAACACTATCTATCTTGAAATATAAAAACTATTTATTCATATAATAAGGTCCCAAAACAATTTTCAATTGTAAAGTGTAATTATTAATACAATGTTGACAATCAAAGGAATATTCTGGTCTCTGGGTTCTAAGTGAAGCAAGGAACAAAAAACCGGACCGGGCAATGAACGGGTCACAACACAGGTTTAAGGATTAATAGGTCAACCGGGGTCTAACCGGTAATCAAACCGGTTAGATTAAAATATTATAATTTATTAGTGGCAATATATATATTAATATATTTCTAAACTTCTATAGATAAAAAAATGAAGATTTTTAGAAAAAATGCTTAAAATCTATTAGTATTAGTTATGATGCCTATACTTATACAATGATATCTCCTTTTCTATAATTATTACATCCTTTTAAATAGTTTTTTCATCATCATCTTCTTTTTTTTTAGATTTATTCTTTCTTTACCTACTTTTCTCTTCATCTTGGTATTCAACCTTTCATTTTTCCCTAAAAAATAGCGTGAGAATAGTTGGAAAAATTAAAAAAAAGAAAAAGGAAACCGGTCTAACCAGTAAACCACCAGTTCTGACCGGTTCTACCGGTTTCTGACCGGTTCGACTGATTTCTGAATGGTTCATGGTCTGATGGCTGAACCGGATTGGACCATTGATTGGTTACCAGTTCAACTGGTTGAACCGGCCGGTCCGGTCCGGTTTTTTGTACTCTGGAGCAAAGGCCTCAATTGTGCTAGGGTAACATTATTATAAGATTTTTTTTAAAAAAAAAAATTGGTGTCTTATATTTCTAACATCAAAATATTCGGCAACAAATCTCTTGTGGTCCCTCTTAATAATTTCAAGTTTGTGGAATTTCACTCCAACAACTTCTTGACCGTCAATTTGCTGTTGGCGAGGCTTATATTTTCTCTCCACATTGTTGGGATTGAGAGAAGAATTAGATGAACAATTTATACATAGAGTTACTAGTTTCCATTATTTCACTTAAGAAAAATCTTTTACATCCCAATTTTCCCGTTGGTAATACGTGAAAGCAACTCAGAAATATTGTTAAGAATGATATCTTTGAAAATAAAATTGATTGAAATTAAATTTTTTTATGCTGGTCATATTTGAGAAAATAAAAGTTTAAATGTTTTTTGAAAAATTGAATTTCCATGCCAGTTTTGTGAGAAAGAGAAACCAACATGGAAATTAAATACTCTGGCTGATATTTATTACAAGCACGCCTCCAACATGTTTCATGATATAATATGTTTTTATCTAAAATGTTAATTTTTTCTCTAATTTCACTAAAAAATTGTAAAACTTTCTGACCCATTTAACTAATTACTTTTATTGAGGTTAATTTTTAAAATTTTACAAGAAATAATCAATTTTAACTAATTTTGCCTATGTTTGGGATAGCTTTTTTTTGGCTTATAAGTGCTTTTAATAATTAATATTTTTTTTTGCCAACGATAATAATTAATATTTTTAAAATAATTCTATAGATCAAGAGAATTCGATAATAAGTCATGTAAATTTACATAATATTTAAAGAAAACAGGAAGCATACAATACTAAAATATTTCATAACAGATGTATATACATTTTATTTTTAGTCCAATAAGTGAATAAAAGTTATAAATTAATGAGTTAAGGTATTTTTGCCATTAAAATATATTATAACTAATGAAGAGTGCCATTTATTTTTTAGGCAGTCTGCAATCCAAGAGGGAACCATTACACAAAAACTTGACATTTTTACACACACGCGTGTGAGAGGGAGAGAAAACATCTCAGCCTATTAGCTAAGATCAAGTCTAAATATGCTACTTTTTTTCTTCATTTCTTTTTTAATCTTATTTTATTTTAATTTGATCCTAAAAGAATTAAAATATATAAGCAATTTATTCTGATTTCTAGGTTTTTAGTTTTGATGTCTATAACTATTTTCTAAGATGTCATTTTCCACTTACTCATCAACTGGAGCCTTAACTGGCTTAGGAAGGTTGGTGAACAATTGTTATGGACACTAAGAGTTCTGGTCCTATACAAGCTATAATGTTGGTTATCTGTAATATTTTTTTGATATTCTGAATATTGTATATTGAAGAAAGTTGTTGTCGGCTTTGTGCCTTGGTAATCTCCTCAAAATTTAACCAAGGATTGCAATATAGAGTGCAATTCCGAATCGTCTCTCGAAGAGCCTTTTATTAATTACCTAGAAACTAAGTGTGAAGATTGGCATAAAACAAGTTAAAAATGATTTTAAGTTTTTTATCTAACAACTAAATTGTAATTAAACTAAAATGCTTTAAAAACTAATATTTTTGGATTTTTTTGAACAAAAGTGGATAGGAATTGAAATTAGTTTTGAAAAGTATGATAAAGCCTCTTAGAACAATGGATTTCATCTATTCTTTGCTTCAAAATATTTTTAGGAGTGTGCTAGTTTGACAAAAAAAATGCACAAAAGACCATTTGAGCTAGCTTGAGTTAAGTGAATTAAATCTTCCACACCAGGCAAGACTTAATCCCTTTAACTGAAACTTAAGACAAAACATTGGCAATTGCAACCAAAAACCCTCAAAATACCAAACCTCAAATACCATTGAGTCTAGTGCATTAATCAATGATTATTCCTAGACCTAGAAAATAATCACTTCTTAAAACACTATTAGAAACCACTTTGTATGCAATTTATGAAATCACTAAGTTTTCTAAAATACCAAACGCCATCAACCGATGAGTCTAACATCAAAAGAGAGGAATCTCTACTCAAAAGATGCTATTAAGCACTCTTAGTGTGTGATTATGAATTAGTTAATGCAATTGGTTTTAATGCAATCAAAAATCAACTTATCAATATCCAAACAATACCATGTAAGAATAGAGAGAATCAAGAGAATTATAATGGAACATATATGTAACCATATATATATATATATATATATATTGATGAGCATAATGTTCAACATAAACTAATTTAAATCACAAATTGGTTGAAACAAAGATTAAACCAAATATATATTAATCCTAACTATAAATTACAACTCCTAAAATCAAGAAAATCATAAATATATAGTCAAGCTAATGAACTAAAATTAAAACTCCCCTTTAGCTCCAAACATCAAGATTCGGACCATTGCTATAGGAAATGAGAACTTTAACCAGTGCCAGCCATCATAACAGCTCCACCGAATAATTTCATAATTCCAGCCATATAAAACAATTATCAAAGAAACCAATTAGCACTAATCAATTAAACTTGAGGACTGAAATTAAACCCAGACAAATCAAAACAGAGAAAGCCCCTGCTGGAACGAGTTCAGAAACAGGGGGAACTCGGCCTGGAACAATGGAAGGTGAGGCGAGAATGGTGGTTGCTGATGATTGGTGAAGTTGATGACGATGGACGACGGATGTGGAGACGGGAGGTGAGATTGGACCTCCGCCGTTCTTCCTCGCTGCAGCTCCCTCTTCTCATTTTCAGCCCTTTTCCGTTCTGTCTGCAACTTGGACTTGGAAGGTGCAATGATGCAGCTTGCCGGCGGCTGTGGTGGTAGATGGTGCAGCCGGCTAGAGAGAAAGAAGAAGGTGAAGGTTATGAAGGTGAAGATCGAAGCAGTAAGGCCTCAGGTTCTCTTTTTCGGCGCCTCTGTTATGTCTCGTATCTCTGCTCCCACAGCACTAAAATCAGACCTAATTCATTTACGCAAAACGCAGCAGTTTTATGAGGACCATTCTGTCATTTTTGAAATTCATGGTACCAAATTGTCATTTTCAGATTTTAGCCCCAAATTGCCACGTTTAGATTTAATCCAAATTTTCAAGTATTTTCAATTAAAAATGATTTAACCAACATCAAATATTCTCAGAAAAATTAATAGTTAAGATTAATTAAAATTATTTTGACAAATTTTCCCTTTTTAGTCTCAATTTAATATATTTACTCTTAATCTCAATTAATCATAAATAAGGAATTTTAAACTCAATTATTATGATAAAATCTCTAAATAAAATATGAAAATATATAATAAAATTAGAGATTTGTCATATATATTTTGTTTTAAAACCTGTGGTAACTCCTGTGATATAATTAAGCATTCTATATTAGTATGTATATACTATTTATTTACCCACTAAATTGTGGGTCGTTACTCTTATAAATGCCAAAATATTTTGGAGTTTGCCAGACACTATAGCTGACAGGTCCAACAAGAGGGCCCCTTAGAAGAAGCCTACGCATCAAGGGGCCTTCATGGAGACTACGTGACTTGAGTGAATGGAACATTGTGGATTGTCTCTCTCTATTAGATTCTTCGCTCTCTTGTTTGTTATTTCTGCTCTGTCAGAACCGTACCTTTCATTCCTCATCTTCTGTGTATCCCATTTTGCATTCAATCCTGTGATGATTGAGGAATATGAATACTTTTGGATATGATTATTTCTCTCTTTTCTATTGATTACGTTCTGCTGAGCTGTAACCATAAGAACAATATTGACATTATAATAAACTCAGCCAACAAAGTATGTCAATATTATAATGTCAACAAACATAAAAGATTTGGGTAATTTTAAAAAATATTTTAAGATGTAATTCATTAAATATAAACTCTCACTACTACAAAAAGGGGCTTTAACCTCCCAAATTTGGCACCATTAACGTCCCAAAACGGGGGGACGTATATGCTGGGGGCGTAGTAAGTTGAAACAAAAGACGTCCCAAATGATTGGGACGCCCAAAGGCTGACTTTAGGCGTCCCAAAAAGTCCCACGCTGGGGCACTTTAGGCGTCCCAAATTGTAATTTGGGACGCCTAAAGTCCCCCAGGGTGGGACTTTAGACCTCCCAAATGTCATTTGGGACGTCTAAAGTCCCACCCTGGGTGACTTTAGACCTCCCAATTCTTAATTTGGGACGTCTAAAAGTTAGGTTTTTTTTTTATACCATAATTTACATTCTGTATTACCCAACGAATTCAAACTGCAAAAATAGAATAGAAGATGGATTCATAAACCACACTGTCCGTTACAAACTGGTAAGGACATCCAGCACTACAATCTTTACTATATACACATACAATAACCTTTCATACAACCTACTACTATATATATCAACAAAAAACAACCAGAAAGTTTCAAAACGCTGTCATCACACAAGTACAAACTGATATAAAATAACAAGTTTACTACTCTACATGTTGAAGAAGATGTCCAGCCAAAAGATCTCTGATCAAATCAAGGTCTTCACGTAGGTAGGCATCTTCATTATCAAAAATCTGAAAATTAGAAAGTAATAAGCTTTGATGAAATGAATCTCAAGCAAATGAATTAATTAGCATTTCGATTAGAACACCAAAAATATTATCATTTGAGAATGAAGAAGCGATTACCTTTTCAAAATCGCTAGTAATTCCACTTTGAGTTATGTTATACATATAAAGTATAACATAATATCCGCATTCAGTGTTGCCAGGTTGCCGAGGGCACTTTTAATCAAAGGGATGCAATTGGTTGTTAAAATCAATAAAGGTATGTCTAAAAGGACCGTCAATGAAACAATTAGGTAGGATCGAATGTACTTACTATGGGATAAAACCACTTTGGCTTTTTAACAACTGTACCCTCGCGTGACCCACCTAGGATTCTATATGTTTGACAAGCACTATCATGAAAAGCAAAATGAACAGAAATTAGAACCATTCATTTATTTTTGTTGTCAATGAAATACAAACAGAATAACTTACGTGTCGAAGACGGATTTTGTATCTCTGTCTAGCTTTTTACTCAAGGGATCAAACCAATAGACTACGTTGCGGCGGGGACATATAACACACAAAGTCCAGTGGTAACTTTAACAACATGTACACATTAAAATGAAGTTAGATGAGTGAGAAGACAATTATTTATTAAACTTCTTAAATTGACAAAATGTAAATACGAACTGTTGGACAATGGGTGCTAGATAACAACGAAGTTTGGTTTGTGCCATTGCGTAGCCGACATAGTGAGTCCTATGCGCCACAGTACAAGTATCCCCTGTCGTATTCGCAGGACATAAGAATCCATACCAATTACTTCTTTCCATGTTTGCGTAGAGATCGCGGAAGGTGCTATAATAGAATTAAAATAAGGAATCAATTCTTGAATGTATGAAAACAAAAAACCACTAAATGAATTCTATGGGGAAATTGAAAAAAAACTTACCGGACTGCAAATTTGACCCAGCCTGCATCTATCTCCTCCAACCTGATAAACTGCTTGAGATCTTTATTGTCAATCGTGTAGGGATACTCCACTTGGCCCACAATCCCTGGAGGCATCTTCAAGTCAATCTGTTTAATGCCCTTGTAGATCTGTTGCAGCCGTGCTAAGTAGGGCCATTTGCTCGCAGCTTCGTCATCCTTTTAGAACATCAAAAAACAAATTGTTATTAGGATGCCAACAGATTTTCAGTAACAGTAAGGTAATTCCTACCATTGGAGGTGTTGCGTCTGAACCAATAAGATTGCGAGGCCAAAGGATGAAAGATCCTATCGCTTGACCTAACGTGCCAACCTTTGGATCAGGAACAGGGATGGATGTACCTTCTTCCCCCTTTCTAACACTCGTCACATTCACCCTACGAAAATCCTCCGGAATTTGCTGATTATGGTGGGTGGTAGCACGTGTGTGAACGAGAGCATCAGCAACAACACGCAACAGTGGATCATCCAAATAGAGGGTGCAAGGGTCTCCCGACACTGGAGTGGAAGAAGGGTCGCCAAGTGGTCCCGACACTGGAGTGGGAGAAGGGTGGCCAAGTGGTTGCTCCAGAGGGTTGTAACTTCCTCTGGTGCTATTGAAGGCCGGGGATTCCTGAGTTCGAGCCTCGTCCCCTGCCCTTTGTGCTTCAAACATCTTTGCCATTTCAAGTTGAAGCTTTGGCAACAGCTCTTGTCGGAGCTTGTCGCGAAGGTTGGCCTCGATATCTCGTTCGAGCTCCTCTCGAATCTTGGCCACAACGTCCTTACTAGGTCCAGCTTGTGACGAATAACGTGGCTCTCGTCCAAAATACCTCACGGCACTAACTCCCCGTGTCTCTCCTCGAACACGACCAAGGTCATCTGCCTTCCCAATAGCCGTTGACAAGATGTCCATCCGTCTACTTGGATTGAATGAACCTTGGCTACTCTGCTCGTCCAGGTCATCCTGTAGCATGCAGTTTATCGTAAATGTATCGAAACCACTCGCGACATGTAAAAAATTAGGTACTTATGGTATAACTACTTACAATCCTCGCAGCAACCTCAGCAACAGTCGGATTTATGTACTTCCCAGCCTTAATCCTCCCTGCTTTCCATTTTTTGTGATGTGGAGGAGGTGCCGGTGGCTGGATAACAACGCTAGGATCAGATTCCACTACTTCCTTCATGTTCTGTAACTCTTCTGCCATCATTTGCCCCTCAAGCTTCCGATATCCACCGCTAGACATGAAATGTTGATATTTATTTTCTGCTTGCCTCTGGGCATTTGCTGCACTTAATTTCTATGAATGAAAAACAACAAAAAATGAATCAACGATATAAAGTATATGAAATCAACGATATAAGTTGCTCTATATCATGACAGAAATCTTACCAAAAACTCAGGATCTGCTCGTGATGCCGCAAACAACCTCCAGTCCTCTGGAGATAAATATGTATACTGTGCACATGGATCCTTACCCCTAAGGGCCCCTCAAATGTAATGCTTTGTTAGCTTGTTCTTGAAACCTTTCCATCGTACACGAACCTCATCCATCCAGTGCCTATGCATCTCTGTGGTGTCGGGGACATCGTATGTTTGCTGCAAGGTAAAACATAAGATTATTATATTTGAAACAATAAGAACAAAGCTACAATGCATCAAAACTTACATACCAAAAGTTGCTGCCAAATCATGTCTTTCGTTTTTGGGGGAACCAATCTCCAATTATCGTAGGTAATGCGCACTTTGCTTCGAGCCAAAAGCCCTATGTAGCTAATGAAGTGGTCTTCCTCAGGACCAACTGGATTCAGATAGTCATCGAAGTCTATATGCAGCCTCTCCTGTTGATGTTCATGACGTGCAACCAATGCTCCCATCTTTGTACAGCCTCTAACCCTCCTTCTTGCAGGGGGTTCAACTCTAGGCCTTTCGTCATTGCTAGAGCTTTCGTCATCTCTACGCCTCTCGTCATCACTAACGTTGTCCATATTCCTGTTAACACAAAAAGCATAATCAGAAACGTAAGTAAATTGCAATGAAAACACATGTATATAGTAAGCGGGAAGTAAAACAGAAAAAACACAGTTCTCGTTTATAAATTAAGGTCTTACTCTAGATTGTTTCCCATAGTCCTTCACCATGGTCATTTCTTACAGCATATTCGTCATCATCTACCAATTCTACTTCATTTGTTTGAGGTGTAGTTGTTGTGAAAGGTGGTGTGTCATCAAGGTTGAAGGTCGGATCACCATACTTCTGTTTTTTACTTTTAAGGACAATGGACATATTTTTGCTGGCAGGATCGGTGACATAAAACACTTGTTTCGCCTGGCTTGCTAAAATGAAGGGCTCGTCTCTATAGCCAACTCTTCGAAGATCGACTGAGACAAATCCAAATTGTTTATCTATTACCATGGCATTGTTACTAACCCACTTACATTTAAATAAAGCAACTTTGAACTTGTTGTACGTCATCTCCCATATTTCTTCTATAACTCCATAATAGGCCATAGACGCTAATATGGGGTTTTTGTCTCTCGAACTGGAAAAGTGCATAGATTCAGCTTCTACCATGACCCCACTATTTTGCATGGTACTTTTGTCATCTTGCTCTTTGGTATAGAAGGAATAGCCATTTATATCATAACCGGTCCAAGTAATGACCTGAAACGAAGGCCCCCAAGCTAGCCACTCGATTGTCTCAGACACACCGATCTCGTGCAAAACCTTTTCCTCGAACCATTGCATGAATGTCTTGTTTTGCTCAATAGCAATCTGCATGTCATTCTTCCTTGGATTCTTGTTCTTCAAAGTGTTTCTGTGTTCATTTATGTAAGGTTGAACTTCTTCCATATTATTCAGGATATACAAGTGGGCTTGCAACACCTCTTCACGAGGAACATTCTTCACTTTCAGTCCTCGTGTTCCCTTGCTTCTCCCTTCTTCATGCCGAGATTGTTCCTTCTTCCCTGACATATAATCTTTGCAAAACTCCATAGCCTCCTCAACTACATATCTTTCTACTATTGAGGCTTCTGGTCGATAAGAATTTTTAGAATACCCTTTTAAGATCTTCATGTATCGCTCGAAAGGGTACATCCACCTCAGGTAAACTGGACCGCATAGCCTTACCTCCCTCACCAAATGAACTACCAAATGCACCATTATATCAAAAAATGAAGGCGGAAAGTGCATCTCTAGTTGTGACAAAATAATGTAACCCTCATTTTCTAGTTCATCCAACTTTTCAGTGTCAATAACTTTGTTACAGATAGCATTGAAGAAAACGCACAATCTTGTCACTGTGTTTCGTACTTCATCTTTCATTATGCCTCTAATAGCTACTGGTAATAGTTGTTGCATCAACACATGATAATCATGGGACTTCATTCCCACTAACTTCAAATCGTCCATTGAGACACATCTTCTCACATTCGAGGAATACCCTTGCGGCACCTTCATTTCATGCAAACACCCACACAAACTTCTTTTCTCTGCTTTTGATAGTGTATGCGCTGCTGGCTCCATGTATGCCCTCCTACCATCATCTCTTAGTTGTGGATGTAACCGTTCTCTTATTCCCATATCGACAAGGTCTAATCTCGCATTAATCCCATCCTTAGTCTTCCCTGGTATGTGCAAAAGCGTACTGATAAGGCTATCACAAACATTCTTCTCCACATGCATCACATCAATACTGTGTCTTACGTCTAGCGAACGCCAATATAGAAGATCAAAGAAAATAGATCTCTTCTTCCATATGTTCTTCTCACCCGCAACCCTCTGATTCTTACCAAAAGTGACATGGATACGTTCCACTCGACTGTAGACTTCCTCTCCGGTTAGTGACTTTGGAGCCATTCCATGCTCCGATAAGCCGTTAAACCGCTTTCTTAGCCTACGATACGGGTGGAACCGATGAAGAAACCTCCTGTGGCCAAGGTAGACAGTTTTTCTTCCATGCTTTAGTTGTTGGAAGTGTGTGTCTGCTTCACATATTGGGCATGCTTTGTGACCCTTCACGCTGTACCCTGACAAGTTTCCGTACGCAGGGAAGTTGTTTATCGTTGTGAAAATCATTGCACGTAGCTTGAAAGACTCCTTCTTATAAGCATCAAACACATCTACGCCTTCCTCCCACAACTTCTTCAAGTCCTCAATCAAAGGCGCCAAATAGACATCAATATCGTTCCCTGGCTGTTTTGGTCCAGAAATCATCATAGATAGCATCATATACTTACGCTTCATACATAGCCAGGGAGACAAGTTGTATATTACAAGGAGAACCGGCCACGCACTATGTGTGCTAGTAAGAGTTCTATACGGATTGATGCCGTCTGTACAAAGCCCAAGCCGTAGGTTTCTCGGCTCGCTGCCAAATTGAGGGAACATTTCATCTATTTTTTGCCATTGTGGTGAGTCAGCTGGGTGCCGAAGATATTTCCCATCAGATATTCTCTCATCAGAGTGCCATCTCAACTTCTTCGCTTTTGTTGCAGTCGCAAACAAACGTTTAAAACGTGGTATTATTGGAAGATACCACATAACGTGATATCACACAATAGTTCAAGCAGCAATGTGAAACTACTATCGGTCCACCCACAAGTTGCCTTTAAGTTAGCCAAATGTAATGTTCCTGTCAGCCGCGTGTACTTACTACCACTGTACAATGGTGTCTCTGCATCACTCCGCAGGCTGTCATACTCCTGCGACTGCGCAAAGGATTTTGCCTCAACATCGTTAATCATTTTCTCCATTCTATCTTCACCTACGATATCCACATCAATGGTCTTGTGCGACGGACAATCCGTTACTTCCTCACCATGCCATATCCACCTTGTGTATCGCAGATTTATTCCATCACAAAGTAGGTGATCCTTTATGACATCAACATCCCGTCGACTCTCATTCAAACAATTGACACAAGGACAAAAATACTTCCCATTTTTTGCAGGAGCATTCTTTTTAGCGAATTCAATAAATTCTTCCACCCCTTTCTCATATTCTTCACTAGTTCTCAAAGCATTCATCCAACTATGATCCATTTTGTTACCTAGGGGCATTCCCAATCACATTCACACGTTTAGTACAATTGTCAACGACATATGATGGGATTGCCTAATTAAGTTATCAACCCAATAACATTCATAATTCATTTTGAATACAAGAATTTCTTTAATTTAAACAAATCATATTTTATTTTATTATATATACTAATTAATGGTAATATACACAAGTAAATTTATATATAAACAAGAAAATAGACCATTGCACTGGAGTTCCCGAGTACATGCAATTTAAGCAATATAAGCACACCAAACACACCAGGCTATAATCTCAACCATCTCAATATAAGCAATATATCAGCACAATCTCAACCATTTCAAGTAAATTTTAAGGAATGAAAAAGAAAATATACCATTCTGTTACAAAAAAAACAAGAAGAAAATAAACTAACCTGATCAGGGGGCACCCACTAGTATGCTGGAGAGGTAGAGAAGACGTTGGAGATCAGAGGTGTATGCACGGTGGGGAGGTGGAGAAAGCAAAGAACCACGGTGGTGTGCACGACAATGGAAGGAAGGAGGTGGACGAGAGCAAAAATCTACACACTGTTTAAAAATAGATATAAAAATATTTAAAAAATATGTTTACAAGTATCATATTAAAAATATAGGGTTAAGGTGCAATTTTAGTAATAAAGTTTTTTGCTATAAGCTTATGGTACAATTAAGTTTAGATTATATAGAATAAAAATTAACAAATTATATTGTTCAATTTATCCCTTTTTTTATTAAATTCCTAACTCATTAGTTTCTTTGTATATGAGTTTAAACATTAAAAAATTGAATAAAATACATTAATTACCACCTTCCATTTTACATAAATTATAGTAACCTTCCCTCTAATTTAAAAATGTACTATATAAATCTTAATTGAAATTAAAATATATGTTAAGCAAACCTTCCTCATATATTTGATATGATGTTCAATTTTCATCTATCCAACCAAAAGTTAGTTTTTATTTTATTTTTATTGATAATTAAGTAACAATTTTCATTAAAGAAGTAAAATGATAGTCAGGCTACAATCGTAATGTCCATACTATACTTTTTCTAATGTCCATACACTTTTTCACATATACAATTTTTCTTGTTTCCTTTCTCTAATGTCCGATCCATACTATATACTTTCTGAAATTTTCTGCACACGCCTACGTTGATTGATGACTAAGCTACTCATAATGTAAAAAACACTTCAAAATTTAACTAATATGAAAATTTTAAAAAGAAAGAATAGCTTAGATGCACAATACCTCTTGTCTTCAAGATGAGCTTTGGAGATCGATCTTCCCATTTATCTTTCAGTGACGGCAAATTCTCTTCCAAATTAAGAATATAATCGGCTTCTTTCTTGCCACAACCACACAGACACTTGATAATGTCCCATACAAAGAAACAAATTAAAGACGAAGGGCGATGAAGGAATGATGAAGGTGATGAAGGGCGGTGGTGAACGATGGTGTAGAATGGCAGCTCCCTCTGTCACTTACGGCTCCCACCTTCTGATCTCCACCTCCCAGCTTCTCTGCTAGGACTGTACTGGCGATGATGCTCGCCGGCGGCTGTGGAAGGGAGGACGCCCGAGTTGAAGTGAAGAAGAAAGGAGGAGGGACGAGTTGAAGAGAGCAAAAGAGTGCCGACGGTGTGGGTGGGGGAGGTTGAAGAAGAGTAAAGTTAGATGAGACATGTGAGGAGAGGAGAGTAGTCATATGAGAAGACGCATGTCAGACAAGTGTCTGACATGCACCTTTAGGCATCCCAAATGGCATTTGGGACGCCTAAAGTCTGACTTTAGGCGTCCCAAAATCATTTTGGGACGTCTAATCCCACCTCCAGGCGCTAAAAAAAATTTACAAAATTTATATTTCGCACCATGAAGCACTTTAGACGTCCCAAATTCAAATTTGTGACGTCTAAAAGTTCCCCTACATATATAAAATTACGAAAATGCCACCGCCTCCCTTTTTAACCACCCAATTTTCAATTTGGGACGTCTTTTGGGGGTGGTTATATCTCAATTCTGTAGTAGTGTCTGAAGCATAGTTTATTTACGTTTCTCATCAGCGAATTCAAATGTCATAATTAAATTTAGCAAAGTCAACCATGTGTCACTTTTCAAATGCACAACATTAATCGGCATAGCCTTGCGTTATTTTAATATTAAAACCTTTACACATATAAATGTAATTACTTGATTTTAATCATGTTTGAACATATGATTAACAACAACAAGGAAGCTCTGCTCTCAAATCTCAACCATAAATAACAGAAACATCAACATGGAGACTAAATAATACTCCCTCTGGTCCTAATTATAGGACATAGTTACCTAATTTTAAAGAAATTAAGGATAGTAGTTAAATTAGTTAATCATATTTAATTTCCTAAAATACCCTTACCCACAACAAACCCATTTGTCATTGCAAACCCATTTCCACGACTATCAGGTGCCTGTCTCATGTACCTTCTCGGCCCCATTTAGGCCCAGACAAAATTTCCACACCCAATGTCCTTGTCCTATCAAATTTCCTACACACGGTCCATAGTATTCCCACGCAACTTCCTCTCATGTTCCCACATCACATCATATGAAGCGTAGTTAATAAACTGAGATACTCGTAATTTGTAAACATTACTGCTTACTATAAAATTATTTTATTAAAAAAAAACAGTGGAATTGAGGTGTATGTGGCATTAATGAGTTGCAAGCATTACTCACTTTATAGAACACATAGGTGTATTATTAAATTATTATTGTGTGTAATTATTATTGAGAAAATATCAATAGGGGATAGTTTGGGAATAAATTGATAAAAATTAGAACTTTGTCCTATAATTAGGACCAAGATCAACTCCCAAATGTTGTCCTATAATTAGGACCGGAGGGAGTACAAACCATGGACACATATCACAATAAACATGCTTGCTTGAGCTTATAATGTTAGGCTCATCCCAATCACAGTTCATTTATTTCAGGGAAATCGATCACACACGATTTAATTTGTTACCTGTAACAAATAAATCTTAAAATGAGATGCAGCATTCATTAAAAATATAAGATAAAATGTGAAAGCTCAATTCTTTTTTTATAACACCAAAATAGGTTCATCTATATTCTAGTTAATTTTTAAGAGAAAGTAACCAGTATCGACGGGATGAATTAAACATTGAATAGAAACAAAATGTTAAAACATGGTTTTTCCCCCTAAATTCAAGTTGACAATATATATATATATATATATATATGCGCAAATCAAATGAAACTGATGTACGTAGGTGACGTTGTACTCATCATAAAGGGGAAAAACTTTTGATAGAATTAAGCTGCCTGATAACATCAGTTGCACTCATTCTTTCGAGGTGATTCCTTTGAACAAGAAAGTCCGATCTCAAATATAGGGACCACGTTTTGGAAGGAAGAAATTACAGGGACGAAAAACTATAATTTAAAACTATAAAAACTAAAAGCAAAATTGGATCAAACTATAATAACCAATAATGATATTAACCCTTTTATTTAAATTTATACACACTTATTGCATGTGAGAATTGAGGTGGTTGGTGGGCGGGTCATCTTTCTATCTTTAATTGTTGTATTTTAACTTTTGAAATTATTGTTTGATTAATTAAATTATTTTTATAAATACAACTAAAATTGGTTAGTTAGTTACTTATATGTGTGTGTGTGTGTAAAAGTAACTTACCTTTGGATTTTTTTTTTGGTCGAATTTTACCATTGGAAATAAAGAAAACTACCTTGCAAAAATCATGGTTTAATTTAATTTGTTGGAGTTGGGTTTTAGTATAAAATAATCAAATTTTTGAACCAAACATTTGTTATAACATTTATAGCGGCTTTAAAATGTTGAGTTTGAATGTATAATATTTGAGTTAAAATATCTCATACTTAACAAAATTTTGAACACAAATATGTTCTTGTTCTTTTTTTTTGGACAATTATGTTCTTGTTCAGTTTAGGATAGGATGTTCAAAATTTCAAAGAGGAGTGGGTACGAAGTTGTAAAATAATTCTCACACACATATATATGTAAAATAAAATATTAAAATTATCTGCAATAAAAATTATTTATCAAAATGAATCAACACAAATCAGTGGTCTACAAACCAATCATCAAAAGTTCCCCCAAGAATAAAGAAACAATGAATCAATATTCCATGTTTAGAACAATTTCCATACCATATAAGTGATCGGTTTACCAGGTCACCGGTCCCACAACCCATCTGGTCTGGGTTTCAAAAGTATGACCCTTTCTAGAACAATTATTTATTCGATTAAGCTTTATTTTCTCGAGACTTAGAGCGCAAAAGTTTTATTAATAGGGTAAACTATTACGTATCTTGAAATATAAAAACTATTATATTCAAATAATAAAGTCCCAAAACAATTTTCAATTGTAAAGTGTAATTATTAATAGGGTAAAGGGCAAAACTACCCATTTTAATATCTCAAAAGAGCTGCGGACATCATATTAAAACCTTGGGTGCACATATACCTATGTGGACTTAAAAAGGATTCAAAAAATGCAACCGCCATTAAAATACCAAACGTCCGTTAAATGGTTTGTGTGGGAGCATTTTTTTGTCCAGCTATAATCTCCTACTTTTGTGGACCGTAATCTTTTTTTGTCAAGAAACTATCTCTGGCCGACTCCGCCGGCCCCAAGATCGAGCCAGTCAAGGCTGAAATGCCTGGTCTTAGGCTTGCCGTGCTAAGTTCGGCCCTTCACAGCCTTTTAAAGGTGTCAGATCACCGCTTCCGTTCCTTTGACCAGTCAAAACTGCGTCCTTATCGAAACCATAACTGCTTTGGGTGCCGAAGTTTGCTGCTGCTCCTGCGACGTCTTCTCCACACAGGACCACGTCGCAGCCATGTATTGAGTGTGCCCTTGACTGGGATTGAGAGAAGAATTAGATGAACAATTTATATATAGAGTTACTAGTTTTATTATTTCACTTAATAAACATCTTTTACTTCCCAAGTTTCACGTTGGTTATACGTGAAAGCAACTCAGAAACATTGTTAAGAATGATATCTTTGAAAATTGGTTGAAATTAAGTTTTTTTTATGCTGGTCTTATTTGAAAAGCTGAAAGTTTAAATATTTTTTGTAAAAATGAATTTCCATGCCAGTTTTGTGAGAAAGAGAAACCAAAATGGAAATTAAATACTCTTCTGATATTTATTACAAGCACGGCTCCAACAAGTTCCATAATATAATATGTTTTTAAATCTAAAATATTAATTTCTTCACTGATTATCGCTAAATAATTATAAAATGTTCAAACTTATTTAACTAATTGCTTTTATTGAGGTTAATTTTTAATATTTTACAAGAAATAATCAATTTTAACTAACTTTGATGATTTATGTAAAGTTATAACGAAAGCAACTAGAAAAGCATGGCAGGAAAAAAACAGATTAAGTCGTCAGTGTCGTCATGGAAAGTTTTAGACGATGCCACATAAATTAACAGCAACAATTGGTGGTGGCGCCTAAGTTAGTCTTTTAAAAAATTTCAAAGAAGACAAATGCTCGTTTACATTCAATTATATTGATGGAAATAAAACAATAGCAGCATAAGAGGTCATATTTCCCTTCAAACACGTGCAATGTTGTCCTTGCCGTGCGAACTCAAAAAGGAGCAAACATATGTTGGATTTTAGAAGCAAAAATGAAATCTCTCTTTTTTAAAAAAAAAAAAATTGAAGCTAACATCGCGCCACTTGATAATTTAAGATATCTAGTATAATCCCTCCGAGAATAAATTAACAAGAATATCATTTAATCCTAAATTATTATATTTTTACGAATATACTTAATTTATATGAAGTCCCCTGTGTGCAGAGGCTCTATGGACATTTACGTTATTCTCTGTTTATATATATATATATATGTTTTAATCTATTTAAATACATTACAACGGCATCCACACCCTTAATTACAAAAGGGGTGGTTTTAGGTTCTTACATCATGTTGTGTGAGAGGTATTTGGGGGCTGATGGGTGGGTCACCCATCTCTAAAAGAAAGAGTTAGGATAGGATAATAAAAAAAGTTAAATCATTTTTACATGCCAAGGTTCATATACTTAATCACTTAGCCAATTCATCCAAAACAAAAGCTTTTCGTAAAGAAATTTGATATTTTTTAAAAATAAATTAGTTTCTTTGTACCAGAATATTAAATGCAGATAATAATGGAGAATCTTTTTTAAAAAAAACCAGAAAACTCAAGATAAATCAAATTAATCACATTAGTTACAAGTACTCTTCATAAATTCTAGAGAGCTCATGATATTGTTTATCTCATAATTATAATATTTCTGAGTCACACATGCAACTACAATTAGAAGGCCTTGAACAACTATATAGAATATTAATTATAAAAAGTCTGAAAAATGGGAGATCTTGAGCATCAAGTGATGACCATAATTTTCAGGAGAGGGGCCTCTCCATTTCCCTTACCGTCCACGTTTCTCCACTTCTTTATTCTTACTATTAGATTCTCTTAAGGGTTGAGATTCAATATCCTATAAAAATATTATTATAATATTAAATGATAAAAAATGTATATAAATCAATTTAAATCATTAAAATTTGATATAACTAGTTAATATCTTTATACATTTATTAAAGTATTCTATATTATATCACTACTACGAAAAGGATAAAAGGTGGTGCACATTTTGTAGCCCTTCTTTAAACAAGTGCCACAGCTTCTCTTTTTTTGTTTTTTACCTCTATAAATATTTTTTTTTTATTTTGGGTACCAGCTGTGGCGCCTAATAGGTTAGGGGCCACAGTTGGGGAGGCCTAGTGTGGCGCCTGCCTACATAGGCGCCACACTTGGTGCCACAGCTGCACCTAAGATCATGTGTGGCGCCTAAATAGTTAGGCGCCACACAAGATCCATTAAATATCAGCTGCATTTTGGCAGGCGCCACACTTGCCCATTTCTTAAAAAAAAAAAAAATTCAAATGGATAGTGTAATCCCTTATCTCTTAATTATTTCACTTCCCGCGTAGTGGTCCTGCGTCCGTCCCCCCATTCCTTCTCTTTTTGACTACTACTCCACTTTAATTATTCAACTACTCTCTCCTCCATTAAACTACTTTCCCTTTCTCATCTTCTTAGTGGATCCGTCGGCCCCCTCCCTCCATTTCCTATCATCTTCACACTAAAAAAACACACCCACACGCTCACTCGTCACTCAAGCTAGCGTCACCAACATGGTCCCCCACTCCCTGTGCTGGTTAATTAATAGATTTGTAAGAAGAAGACCGTTTCATTCTAGCTTGCTTTGTTTAAATTTTTTGTTAGTCAAGATAAACCGTAATATAACGTTTGCCTTTTTGTTCCTAATTTAATAGGAAAGAGTGAAAACCTAGCTTGTTTCGTTTGCCTTTTTTCTTTGTTTAAATTTTTTTGCCGACAAGCTTGCGTTTTTTAGTAATCTTTTAATTTACTTAATTAGTTGTTGATGTACTGTGTTCACATATCAAGTTCTTGTATTGTGATATTTTTTATGTTAGCTCTGGAGAGTATTAATGTAAGAACATTATTGTTGGGGAACTTGAATTTTAAATGTGAAAAAAAAAATATATATATATATATATAATAGGTTGAAATATAAAATAGAAAGATTGACAATTTGTGGAGATGATAAACACGAAAGCCACTCATTTTACATAAAACTTCACAATCAGGAAGCATAAAAAATGGCCATGGGAAAGAGAAGAAGAAGAAGAAGAAGAAGAAGAAAGAAAAAAGAAAAGGAAAAAAAGAAAAAAGGGACCCTCCTGTGGACTTGTTTGAGGAAGTGCCACAGGAGGGGGGCCTCCTGTGGTGATTGCTGATGTAAGTGCCACAGTGACGCAAGCGCCACAGGAGGCCCCCCTCCTGTGGCACTTCCTCAAATAAGGGCCACAGGAGGGTATTTTTAAAAAAACTTTTAAAATGTTGTGGCGCTTCCAAGCGCCACAGCATTTTTTAGTGGCGTCCAGATATGTGGCACTTCTCTAGCGCCACAGTTAATGCAATTATAAACACCACAGCTTTACTTTTTTGTGGTAGTGTACATGCGCTCGAACGCGAGCACACACACACATATTACTTTTTATAGGATATTAAATCTCAACCGTTCAGAGTCAATCTAATGGTGAGAATAAAGAAGTGGAGAGAAGTGAACGGTAAGGGAAATGGAGAGACCCCTGTCCCATAATTTTCGCCATTAATTCTTTACAAATCTCCTCATCATTAGTATTCATAGATTTGTTGTTCATAAACATAAAGTCATCTGCATTACCAAAGATTGGATCTTTAGTTAATCAGCTCGTGGTAGGGCAATCCAAAGATTCCAATAATAATAATAATAATAATAAGCAAAAAAACAAAAAGAGCGAGCCCCTCAACAAGGAATGCTTCAACAATGAGCTAATGATCCATTATTTAATATTCATGACTTTGTGTTATTTTAAGGGTTAAGATACATCATACACCCTGAAGTATTTTCTAAATAGCACTTAGTATCCTTAACTAATTTGTGGTTCATCCAGTATTCTAAAATAATTTTTCAACAATACTTATCAATATTCTCTAAATTACTTTTCAGTAATTTTTTTGTACATCCAGTATCCCTAAAATATTTTTTCAATAGCATTCAGTATCCTAAGTGTAGAGAGTACTCAATGCTGCTAAAAGATACTTTAAAGACAAAATTGCACCAAAAATAGTTTAGGATACTTAATGCTACTTAGAAAGATATTTTAAGGTGCTGGTGCTAGATAAACCACAAATTAGTTTAATTTAGAAAGCTGAGTGTTACTTAGAAAATATTTCAGGGTGCTGGATGCATCTTAACCTTTATTTCAGTCTTAAAATTACCTTAACACATAAGTATAAACTTGATTCTAATCATATTTGAACATATGATTAACAACGAAAAGGAAGCTATGCCCTCAAGTCTCTCAACCATAAATAAAAACATCAACATGCAAGGGGACTAAGCAATACAAATCAAGCACACGTACTCCCTCCAGTCTTTTTTATAAGGAACTTTATCTCTCATAGGGATGATTCTTAATGTAAGGAACATATCTCTTTTGTCTGAAAGTTTAAACTACTCTTTTCATTTTGCCTCCTATTAAATTTATGTCCTAATTATCTCTCTACAATAAATTTTTACTCATCTTTCATGTACTCTCTTCATAAATAAGGGTATAATTGGAAAGAGTAGTACATATTTGACACATTTATTGCTCTTAACCAATATTTTGAACTGTGTGATTTTAATAGCTGCTCCTTATAATGAGGATCGGAGGGAGTATTACACATGGCCGCAAAAATAAATATTGCTAGGTGTTTTGGTGTACGGTGGAAAGGGGAAAAAGTCACTTCTCAAACTTGAATAGAAACAAAATGTCAAAATATGGTTTGTTTTTCACATATCAGGTTGACGATGTACAAATCAACTTAAACCAGGCCAAAAAACATTGTATTTAGGCAATGTTGTACTCACCATATAGGGAAAAAGCTTTTGATAGAATTTATCTCCCTGAGGACATCCACTGCCCTCATTCTTTCACGAGGTGATTCCATTGAACATGTAAGTCTCATCTTAAATAAAGAATGCAAGCATTTCTCAACATTGGGATGGATTTGCATCGATAAGTCTCCTGATGCTCCCGCTATATGTTTTGATTCTCGTGGAAGAATGGTTGGGCTCTCAACTTGAAAATATTTTTGAATTACTTCCAAACCCAAAAGAAAACCGGAATAATTAACGTACTCGTAGAATTTAAAGGCCTAGGTTAAATTTTTAATTAAATTTAAATATAAGCATTATACGTGCAGTGAAAATAAATCTCTGAATAAAAGCATGAGCATGAGAGATGTATCAAGACTACATTGCACACTCACTAACCATAAAGGAAAAAACCTTTTGATAGAGTTTAGCTTTGCACTCATTGACTAAACCATATTTTTATATGATTTTTTATAATTAAATTAGGATTTTTAATGCATTTTCTGGGACATTATTGCATGATTAAGCACTAATTTGAGTTAGATACATTTGTATTGAATTAGGTGTAATTTTGAAGTGTTAGAATTAATATTTTGAGTTGTGGGGGCAATTACAGAAAAGACCCTAGAATTTATGGAAATTATAAGTGAATGTAGAAAAGGACCGATGAAAATTACAGAAATGACCCAGAAATTTCGGAAATCACAGTTCTGCCTCACATACGTTTCAAACAATTGCACTTTAATCCCTACCCTAGAACTTTTGATTTCATATAGGTCCCTGGTCAAAATAGGTTTTGACCAAGACCTTCTTCTTCTTTAGACAAACCCGAGAAATATAAACATATGATTGACAATAATGAATTTAGCAAATCTAACCGTGTGCCACAATTCAAATATTCAATATTAATCTGCATAACCTTGCGTTATTTTTTTCCCTGGGTGAAATGCATTTGAGTTATTTATTAGCCACCAACTCTCGATCCCTAGTCATTTGCGTTATTTTAACCTTCAACCTTTACACATATAAATATAAACATATGATTGACGATAAAAAGGAAGCTTTGCTTTTAAAGTTTCAATCACAAATAACAAGAACATCAACATGGAGAATGTAATACAAAACAAGCACACATATCACATAAGACCACAAAATAAACATGTCTAAGGTGACAACGTTAGGTTCATTCCAATCACAATTCCATTATTTCAGGGGAAATGGTCAGACACAATTTCCTTACCTGCAAAACATAAATCTAAAAGTGAGATACAACAATCATTAAATATAAGATAAAATATATAATTAGTAAAATTACATTCAAGCACCAACTTTTTTTTACAATAATATATTTTGATAGGAAAAAAAAGAGCTAAGAAATTTGAGAACAGTAGAAATGGTTTTTACTATTTTGTTTTTAAAAAAACAAGTCGGTTAATTACCATATTCTAGTTAAACGTTAAGAGAACGTAGCCAATAAATGTACAGAAAGCATTAAGCATTGAATTGAAACCTGGGTTGTTTTCTTAAATATCAAGTTGACAAAATATATATGTGCAAATCAAATCAAACCAAAAGTATTGTATTTAAGCGATGATGTACTCACCATAAAAGGAAAAAACTTTTGATAGAATTTAGCTCCCTGAGGACATCAATTGCACTCATTCTTTCGTGAGGTGATTCCATTGAACATGTAAGTCCAATCTCAAATAAAGACCATAAGCATTTCTCAACATTTGGATGGATCGATAAGTCTCTTGATGCTCCCTCTATATGTTCTATTGCCTGTGGAATAAGGGTTGGGCTCACAACTTCCAAAAGCTTGTTTGGAAATGCAACTTTCACATATGTTTGAAGATTGTGACCATCTTTAAACATATATTCAGTGGGTCTTCTTCTAGTCAACATCTCTAAGACGACAATACCAAAGCTATACATGTCACCTTGTATTGATGTTGGAGAACCCATTCCATATTCTGAAATATTGTAAGCACATTAATTTTCTTAATTAATTATATAAATAATCACTGAAAAAAGGAAAAAAAAATTGTGAGTTTGAGAGCATAATGAATTCTAAGTTCCTTGTGGTAAAAACAACTATTAAAATGATACGTGGGGGAACATAGCCAACAGTACCCTTTATACCAATTGAGCTGCTTCGTTTATTAGAGATGACTTCAATGGTTGAGAGTAGTCTTGCCAATCCAAAATCACTCAAATGAGCAACCATGTCATCATCAAGAAGGACATTGCTTGGCTTCAGATCACAATGAATTAGAGGTTGCCCATATTCATAGTGAAGACAGTTTAATGCAGACGCAATATCCATAAGAATATTTATTATTTGATCGAGGAGCAAAATTCTTCGATGACCTGGATTTTCTGTTGCAGGATGCAACCAATTTTCTAGGTTTCCATTCACCATATACTCATAAACTAGAGCCTTAAACTCATTGCCTTGGTAATCTATGCTAGAGCAGCATGTTATAATTTTTACCAGATTCCGATGCTTTGCATTTCTAAGTGCATTACATTCAGCAACAAAACTCTTGTGAGCTCCCCTTATTTGAAGGTTGATGACCTTTATCGCAACAACTTCTTGAGACTCAAAACTTCCCTTATAAACAGAGCCAAAACTCCCTGATCCAATCAACTTATTGATTGAGAATCCATCTGTGGCATCATGCAAGCATTGATATGATACTCTAGAAATCATGTCAATTGTTGGTGAACTTGAGGAAGATTTCTTGCTTCTTTTCCTTCCATGATATATAGCAACAATAGATGACAAAAGAAGAAAAGAAATCATGCAACATATAGATACAATCAGCTTGAAGTTTTGATGTTTTCTTTGTCCACTTGATTTGGTAGGGCATGGTGGCAACTCCAACTTTGATATGCCTCCACAAAGCTTGTTATTCCCCACAAGTGATATTGTACTTGCATTGCGAAAGACACCTTTTCTTGGTACCTCCCCTTCAAGCATGTTGAAGGAAACATTCAGGTACTCCAAAGCAACATCTTGTAGGGCTTTTGGAATTGTTCCAGACAAGTTATTTTGTGACAAGTCTAAATATCTTAGACCCTTCAAAGAAGCCAAAGATATGGGGATGGTTTCTTGAAAGAAATTCCCTTGCAAAAAGAGGAACTCTAAGCTTTGGCAATCTCCAATGGTTTGAGGAATTTTTCCAAAGAATTGATTATGAGAGACATCCAATTTTGCAATATTTTTCAAATTTCCAAACTCATTAGGGATATCACCACCAAAAGAGTTATGTGACAAGTTCAATGAAATTGATAGAGATGAAAGAGTGAGCAGCTGGATTGGTATGGCTCTACTAAAATTATTTTGTGACAGATCAAGATATTGTAAACTTCCACAATTCCCAATGCTTGCAGGAAGTTTTCCTTCTAACATGTTATTTGACAAATCTAGGTGAAATAACTGAGTGAGATTGCCTAAGAAATGTATTATTTCTCCAGAAAGTTTATTTTCTGACAAAGACAAGTCTTGCATGTTTTGAAACTTCCCGAAAGTAACTGGGATGATGTCAGTGAAATAATTCATTTCTATGCGTAACGTCATCAGGTTAATGAGGTTTCCTAATTCCATAGGAATTCCACCACATATTTGATTTAGTGAAAGGTCAAGTTGTGTGAGTTGGGTTGACAAATTGCCTATGGTATTTGGTAGATGGCCCCCAAAATTATTTTGGAGCAAGTATAGCCTTTCTAACTTACTGCAGTTGCTCAAACAATTTAGAAACTCCCAGTCTTTTGAAGAATTACTTCCATGATTATTACCACCAGACTCTAGAAATGAGAGGCCATGCAACTTTCCAAGATTTGGAATTTGGCCTACAAAATTATTTCCCCCTATAGAGATCAATACAAGCATAGTCGCGTTTACAATGGATGTTGGGATGCGACCTGAGAATTGATTTTCTCCAAGTTCCAAGACTTGGAGATTAGGGAGGTTGGAGAACATATTGGCGGGGAGAGGGCCATTGAAATAATTTTCTGCAAGTTGGATGAGAGTGAGAGATGACACATTGTAAAGAGAAGAAGGAACTGCTCCTGAAAGCTTGTTGGCACCTACGGCAAATGCTGTCAAATTTTTCAACCGGTCTATTTCTTTAGGTATACTCCCTTCCAAGTTATTAGCAGTTAAAGAAAGAATGCTGAGAGAAGTAAGATTCCACGTGGAAGTTGGGATTTCTCCACTAAAATTGTTAAGAAGTAGATACAAACGTTCAAGCTTATGGAGAGAGCCAATCTCCATTGGTATTTTGCCAATGAGTTGATTCCCTCCAAATGATAAGATCTTGAGGTTAGAGCAACTTGTGACGTTGACCGGAAATTCTCCCGTCAATGTATTATTTTCAAAAGAAAGTCCTTTCAATCTGAATAAACGACCCAGGTCTTTTGGAATTTCTCCGTGGAAATTATTGTTGTTAAGACTGATATCCCTTAGGAAGGAAAGATTGCCAATAAAAGGAGATATAGTACCTGATAACTGATGTCCTTCCAAGACCAAATGTGTAACTCTCTGATGCTAGTGGCTGCAAGAGATTCCATGCCAATGGCAGAAGTGTGTGGATGAATTCCAAGAATCCAAGATCCGATATGGATCATTGGATATTGATTCCTTGAATTTGATTAAAGAGAAACGATCAGTTTCGTTGCTCAGTGATGAAGCAGGTTTCCAGTATTGAAATATGAGAATAAAGAAAACAAATAAGTGAAGTAACATGGTTTAGAAACAGTAGGCTAGTTAGTAATTCGAGAGTTCTCTGTATGTAGAAGCACACTTGCTGTGTCGTTAGTCGGACTTAAATAGCTAAAAAAATCTCATTTTGTGTCTGAGATACTTCATTTTAAAAAATAATTACAAAATTGGGTTGTGGTTAGTTAGTAACTCGTAACTCTTAAGGCCACTGTCTGTTTGAAAATCTTATCGCACAAAAATTGACTTTTCACGCCCACGGGAACTTTCCTCATGACAATAAAGTTTGTTGGGATGCTATGAAGAATCCAAAGTCTCGTATGTTGGAAATCCTTGTCATTCTCTCATTATAATATCTGTTATGTTTGTTACAAAATAAAAAATAAGAAAATATATTTTTATGAGTATAAAATAGTTACTTAACTGTTAATGTTCAAGTGTCATGTTGGTGGAGGTTGAAAATTTCTCCCATATTCTATCAATGACCTTGTTACTCACACTATGATCTTGTTGACCTTTTTCCTGTACATATTGAGATCATATATGGCACATTTAGTCAAATTTTGCGTTATCATTATATCTCTATTTTATTATAAGGGAGGGATAGCCACTTCTTTAAATTTTATTTTTTAAATCCTCAACCAATGTTTTTGGACCCGGACCGGACCGGCCGGTCCGACCGGTCCAACCGTTGCCCGGAGAAGAGGACGGCCTGAGTTTCAACGTTGGCTCGTTTTGGCAGTCAAGCCGGATTGAGCCGTCCGGAGCCGGCTTTTAGGCCGGAAACCGGGAAAAACTCAGGAACCGGAACGGTTAACAAAAACCCGGACGGATCTCAGAATGAAGGAGAAGTAGAGGGAGGAAGAAGATAAAATCAAACTAAACCCAATATTTGACTACAAATGAAGTTTATTTATAAAGAAGTGATGAAAATCTTACATGAGAAACACAAAAATAAAGAGTTTCATGCATTCTTCCAAGCTTTAGATTTCAGCCATTCAGCTTTGATATGAAAAAGCTCGAACTTCTTTAGAGGTCCTGGACTCAATGGCTTCTAAGGAGGAAGAAGTGAGAGAATGCACTTTCAGAGATAAAGAAGGAGCTTCGAAATTCCAATTCTAAAGTGTAAGTCGGCATATTTTGATTGGTTTTTTTTAAAAAAAAATTAAATGCCCTCACCTTTTGCGTTTCCCCAAACACTCTGACCAATCACTCTGACCAATGAAGTTGCTTTTCGTATGCTCACATCAATAGCCGAGTAAATGTGGCTACAGACTTGCAAGAGTTGTCAATTACTCATTTTGACCTTTTGCTCCTTTTTAATAATATAAGTTTTTTTTTAAAAAAAAAAACTGACCCCACCATACAGCACAAAAGCTTACGTGGGAGAAGAGAATGGATTACAATTGTATAAATTTATACTCCTTATTTTAATTTATTATAAATAATAAAAAAATTTAATCTAAACTAATTTTGAATAAACTCATAAAATTATATTATTAAAATTTTTATTCAAATTAGACTACAGATTAATTATTGTAATATTCAAATATATGTATATATAATATTTTTAAATTTATTTATTACGTCACCGGTCCGGCTAAACGGCTCAACCGTTCCAACCGGTTGAACCTTGACCCGCTGGCCTTTCCGGCTTGACGTCCGGTCCGGCTTTAAAAACATTGTCCTCAACACACTTCTCCGTTTTTTTTTTTTTTGGTTAAATACAGATATCCTTATTTTGGAAACTTGTTCATGACCCTATCCTATGTTAAATGAGGGCATGTTCCCGTGGGAATTCCAACCTACTTCCTCAATCTTAAATCAGAACAACTTAATTTTTATGATTTATCAAATTAAAAATTTTGTTAATTCAGTTGTTCTAAGTTTAAAATATAACCCATATTAAAAGAATATACGTGGACCAATTTATTCTAATATATAAGTAAAAAAATTACAGAAATTGGATAGTTTCGTAAACACCCCAAGGAGCTGTATGAAAAGATGAAAGGAACATTTATTTTTTATATGGGATTCAAAATATGTAAATGTAATTATATTCTTGTTATTACCAGTTAATGAAATTACATTTAGAAATTCCTAATAAAGCTTCTTGGCCTAATTAAGAATTTGTTAAAAGTATATGCCTAAATTTAGATTTTGATATTTTAACAGGATTTGATTAGGATTTTCCCAACAAATATGTAGAAAATGCAACTCATTTTTTAAAAAAGCCCTTATTTATAAAGAAGGTGGGTGAGAGAGAGAATGAGTGGAAAAAGTGATGAGAGAGAATGATTAAGAAAAAAGTGAGAAGATATATATATATATAATTAATTGAGAGTAAAAATAAATAAAAATGTATTAAATACTTAGATATCTCCAAAGAATATCCTGTAGAAAGTAATATACCCATTCAAACAATAGTATCATATGATTAGAGGTTTTAGTATTGATTATAATGTAATTAAAAATTTGTAAAATATTTCTACATTTCATGGGAGTTTTTTTTTTTTTTTTGGACAAACATGGGAGCTTTCCAACAAAACAAGACTTAGGATTCTTCGTAGCATCCCAACAAACTTCATTATATTAATATATTGTGTGAGAATTAACATTTTCAAAAAGACAGTGACTTTAGTTAATGTATCTAAGTATCTAACAAATAACTTTTATTTTGCATTAATAAATTTTTTTATAAATTTTAATACATAAAAATGAATTAATTATACTAGACCTAAGGAGATAAGCATAGGTGGAAAAGTCTTCTTGCTTTTTTTTTTGTGGGAAAAGTCTTCCTAAAAAAGACAAAATATGAATTAAGATAGACTAAACGTGATTAACAAGGCACAATGGATTATTATTATATGGGTTAAAATATTAACTTTGTCAGCCTTCTAAAAAATTCAAAGAACACCAATGTACGTTTACATTCAATTGATAGAAATAAATCAATGTAACTTTGTATTTCCTTTCATATAAAGTTACTGACCTCTTGTGCAGAATACACGTGAAGACGGGCGAAGCCAACTTAAAGTAGAAGGGTCAAGATTTTGAATTTGTTATATATAATATAGTCAGTATTTTGAGTTTTTAGTATTGATAATAATTAATATTCGTAAATTAATTCTGTAGATCAAGAGAATTCGATAATAAGTTATGTAAATTTACATAATATTTGAAGAAAATGGGAAGCATACAATACTAAAATACTTCATAACAAATACATATACATTTTATTTTTATTCCAATAAATGAATAAAAGATATAAATTAATGAGTTAAGGTATTTTTTCCATTAAAATATATTATAAATAATGAAGAGTGCCATTTATTTTTTTTGGCACTCTGAAATCCAAGAGGGAACCATTACACAAAAACTTAACATATATATGTGTGTGTGTGTGTGTGGGTGAAAACATCTGAGCCAATTCGCTAAGATCAAGTCTAAAAATACTATATTTTTTCAATTCTTTTTTAATATAAAATATATAAGCACTTTATTTTGATTTATAAGTTTTTAATTGTCATGTCTATAACTATTTTTCTAAGATCCCATTTTCCACTTACTCATCAACTGGAGCCTTAACTGGCTTAGGAAGGTTGGTAAACAATATTGACATTATAATAAACTCAGCCAAAAAACATGTCAATATTATAATGTCAGCAAACATAAAAGATTTGAGTAATTTTAAACATCGTCAACATGAAAATAGCTAGGCACCAAAATAGGTTAATCCATATTCTAGTGAATTTTTAAGAGAAAGTAACCAGTATCCACAGGATGAATTAAACATTGAATAGAAACAAAATGTCAAAACCTGGTTTTTTGCCCCCTAAATTCAAGTTGACAATATGTATGTATGTATGTGTGTGCGCGCGCGCGCGCTCTCGCGAGCGGGGGCGAAAATCAAATGAAACTGATGTTGTACTCATCATAAAGGGGAAAAACTTTTGATAGAATTAAGCTGTCTGATAACATCAGTTGCACTCATTCTTTCGAGGTGATCCCATTGAACAAGAAAGTCCGATCTCAAATAAAGAACACAAGCATGTTTAAACATTAGGATGCATTTGTATCACTGATGCTTCCGGTATATGTTCCGATTCTCGTGTAAGAATAGTTGGCCTCATTACTTCCAAAAGCTTGTTTGGAAATGCATTTTTTACATATGTTTGAAGATTGTGACCATCATTAAACATATCTTGGGTGGGCCTTCTTTTAGTTAACATTTCTAAGATAAGGATGCCAAAATTGTACATTTCTAAGATAACATCATTCTCTCATTATAATATTTGTTATTTTGTTACAAAATAAAAAATAAGAAAAATATATTTTTATGAGGATATAATAGTCACTTAACTGTTACTGTTCAAGTGTCATGTTGGTGAAGGTTGAAAATTTCTCACATGTTCTATCAAAATAGTTACTTATTAACTGTTTTTGTTTTCTTACTCGTCTATGATTTTGATGACCTTTTTGCTGTAAATATTGAGATCATATATGCCACATTTAGTCAAATTTTACGTTATTATTATATTTCTATTTTATTATAAGGTAGGGATAACCACTTCTTTAAATTTAACTTTTTCATTCCTCAGCACACTTCTTCAATTTTTTTTTTTGGTTAAATACAGGTATCCATATTTTGGAAACTTGTTCAAGACCCTATCGTATGTTAAATGAGCGAGGGAATCTTCTTATGCGAATTCCAACCTACTTCCTCCATTTTAAATCACAACAACTTAATTCTTGTAATTTATCAAATTAAAAATTTTATTAATTCAGCTGTTCTAAGTTAAAAATATAATCCATATTAAAAAAAATATACGTGGACCAATTTATTCTAATATATAAGTAACAAAATTACAGAAATTGGATAGTTTCGTATTAGAGATTAAAGACCAAATCAATAATTAAGAAAACAAGAAAAATAAAAATTAAATTTTATCTTATTTTAAAACACGCCAAGGAGCTGTATGAAAAGATGAAAGGAGAATTTATTTTTTATATGGGATTCAAAAGTTGTAAATGTAATTATATCCTTGTTATTACCAGTTAATAAAATTACATTTCTCACTTTTTGGTTAATGTACTTCACAACAACTCTTATCTTGCATTAGTAAAAATTGAGAAATTTTAGTACATAAAAATAATGAATTAATTATGATGGACTTAAAGGAGATAAGCATGGGAGGAAAGGTCTCCCATTTATTTTATTTTATTTTATTTATTTTTGAGCGAAGTCTCCTCAAAAAGATAAAAGTTGAATAAAGAGAATATACGCGTGTTTAACACAACAAAAAGTACCATTACATGGGTTGAAATAGCATCTGTCTTTCCAAAAGTTCCAAGACGAGGCCAAATGTGTGTTTTGATTGTTTTCATTTAATTAATGGAAATAAGTGGACTCCAAAAAGAAAATTTATTGTTTTCATTTCCATTGGCGTCCAGACCGGAGCGGAATCCGCAAATACTCTCTTCGTTGCTTTTATAATATACAAATAGTAGATTAAAAAATTAATTAAAGTTGCTTAAAGACAATAAATAGGAAAAATCCGGATTAAATCCACCTTAAATGTCAAAATCTAAATTTAGGCTTATATTTTTAACAAATTTTTAATTACCTAATTAAGGATTTCTGAATGTTGTTAAAAGACCATAATATCTCTCCATAATTAAAAACCTATAAATAATACCCTACAATTTATATTGAAATCATACTGTAATGCCCTCAAATTTTGATTAAAGGCTAATGTTAATTATTGAGAATGTTTTATGAATTAAAGTTGATTTGAGACATGAATTAGTGATGGAAATGCCCAATATTCTATATTTTAGCATGATTATTTGACAAAGTAATGTAAGTGCTAAAATATGAGGGAGTGGCGCATGGATGAAGGAGAAATATGTAAAAAATGTATTATGTGGCAATTTAGTAAAAATTTTCGTGATCAGGGGAAAAATTGAAAGAATGGCTATTAGTCAGTGATTAATGGAAGAATTAATTACTAACTAAGAAGAAATGAGAAATGTAACTAAATGGCTAATGGAGGGGTTAGAGTAACTAATTGATTACTTACTTTATAAGAACCAATGAGATTTGAACATGTGTCAATATGAGATGAACAGAGAGTGTGGGAAAACTCAAATGGGGAATTTAAAAATCATTTTCTCTCTCCTTCTTCTCCCCATTTTCGGCGGATGAGAGGCATGGGCATGGGAGCTCATCATTTCACCTTCTTCTTCAAGCTGCTTGCATCTCTCTCTTCTCTCTCTCAAACTTGTGCAGCCATTGAAGGAAGAAAAGAAGAAGAAGCTCTTGATCTAGGTAAGCCATTTGACTCTTCTAATGACCTCTAGTGCAAAAACTCTCTTCTACAATCTTGTTCCTTGTGTTGAGAGCTTTGATTTCATGGTTTTAGATTGCCATTGGTGGTGATTTGAGCCCTCAAGGAAATCTAAAGGTTGGAGAATCAAGAAATCTCTTTGAGAAAGTTGTTAAGGTGAGTAAGACAAACCTTTCTATATAGGTTTTGTAAACATTGATTGAGTTTGGAATTTCTGGGATTTTGGCCTTAATTTCGAAAATGGGGGTCATGGTGTTATTGAGATGGTGTTGTCATGGGTTCAGTGTCTTGAGTATGTGTTTGAGATTGAGTTTGGAATTTCTGGGAAACTGATTATGGGCATTTGTGCCCTGTAAATCCTTTATTGATTAATGAAACCCGAGTGTGTTGGGAATTTACATTGCACTCTGATATTTATGAATGAAATCGTATTGTACAGGCCATTTGTGCAATTGAAATGTGAATATGAGATCGTTGTTGAACAGGATTTAGAAAAGTTTTGAGAACCATGTTTTGGGAAAAGAAAATTTTAATAAGTCCCAAATCTTCTTACAGTCTCTAATTCTACATAATCACGTATTTATGAACTTAATCTCGGCCTATGACTTGAAGGGGGTTACACATACCATATGTGGAAAAGTTAATAAGTCTCATAAAAAAATAATTTAATAAGGATATCAACATGGTAGGATCAGTAGGATTCGATATGATTGAAGATCCAATCAATCCCATGAATTATGCTATTCTACCATTTACTTCTTATAAGTGGTCAATGGATTGTTCCCTCATATGAGGTTCAAATCAGAATCATATTAGGCAGAAGCCTAGAAGAACCGAGAGTGAGAAAATTAATGCAGTAGCATAGATCTGAAAAGAAAAACTCTGTTGATTTAACTGGGAGTGTACCCAATCGCAACTTTTCCAGTTTAAAGAAGGAATTAGTCAAGATCCTTTTTCTGCATGCTTAAACTGTGAATCAATACTTCCTCCTTTCCTTATTATAAAAATTATTTGTGGAGTTGATCTTAGTTTTAAATATAAGATATAGCTTTCATATGTGTCAATCTTTTCCTAATTTACCCCTATTGATGCTCACTCAACCATAATCAGGGAGGAGAGAGAATGAAGGAATTAAGAAAGATGACTATGATTTTTTAAATAATACATGTTGTATTAATTAACTTAACTAACTTCCTTAATCAAATTAAATTAGATAAATATATTTTATATTAAGAACAGGAAGGAATATTATATAACCAACCACAAGACTAACCGGCAACTATAAGAAAAACATAAGCATTACAAAACGATATTTTAAATTTCTTTGGAGCGAAGAGGATAACTAATCACAATATCACATGTATCATTGTTGGACGTCTCAAAAAAAGTCAAGTCATATATTGTCCGGATCAATCACAGATTTACTGGGGGAAAAAACAAAGTTATGTATATAAGGGCATTTTGATCTTTTAACTACATTCAGAAATTCCTAATAAAGTTTCTTGTCCTAATTAATAATTTATTAAATATGCAACCCATTTTTCAAAAACACCCTTATTTATAAAGAAGGTGGGTGACAGAATGGGTGGAAAAAATGATGAGAAAGAATGATTGAGAAAAAAAGTGAGGAGAGATATATATAATTAATTGAGATTAAAAATAAAAAAAATATATTTAATGCTTAGACATATTCTATAAAAAGCAATATACCCATTCAATCAACAGTATCATATGATTAGAGCTTTTAGCATTGATTATAATGTAATTAAAAATTTGTAAAATCTTTCTACATTTCATGGGTTTTTTTTTTTTTTTGTGGGGGGGGGGGGGGGGGACATGGGAGCTTTCCAACAAAACAAGACTTAGGATTCTTCCTAGCATCCCAACAAACTTCATTATATTAATATATTGTGTGAGGATTAACAATTTCCAAAAAGACAATGACTTTATATCCCATCGCCCCCCAATTGTTGCTCTTAATAGTAATATATTATTCGGCTTCTTCGGACGTTCCACGATGACGCTGACCACTAAAAACCTTTTTCCTGCTTGAGGTCATGCTTATATATTTATATATTTATTTAACTTTCATGTCAGTTTCTTGCGAAATGGGCATGAAAATTCTTTTTTTTTTAAAGAAAAAAAATACACTTTTAGTTTCTCAAAAGACCGGCAAAATTAAAGAACTTATTTTGATCAATTTTATTTACAAAATATCATTCTTATATAGTTCCAAATTAAAGTTCGAAGACTAAATAACTTAAAAAAATTCAAAACCAGAAGATATATTTTATCTTAGTTTAAAATATACTGCAAGGATTCAAGATTTATCATTTTATGCTTGTTATTATCAGTTCATAAAATTATAATATTTCTTATTTTTTGGTTAATGTATCTAAGTATCTAACAAATAACTTTTATTTTGCATTAATGAATTTTTTTAAGAAATTTTAATACATAAAAATGAATTAATTATAATAGATTTAAGGAGATAAGCATAGGAGGAAAAGTCTTCTTGCTTTTTTTTATGAGAAAAGTCTTCCTAAAAAGGACAAAACATGAATTAAAAGAGTCTATACGTGATTAACGAGGCACAAAGGGTTATCATTATATGGGTTAAAATATTAACTTTGTCGGCCTTCTTAATAAGTCAAAGAAGACAAATGTACATTTACATTCAATTGATAGAAATAAATCAATATTAAATTTGTATTTCCTTTTATATAAAGTTACTGACCTCTTGTGCAAGAATACACGTAGAGGGATCAAGATTTTGAAATTGTTATCTATAATATAGTCAGTAATTTGAGTTTTTAGTATTGATAATAATTAATATTTTTTTTGCCAACGATAATACTTAATGAATTTAAAATAATTCTATAGATCAAGAGAATTCGATAATAAGTCATGTAAATTTACATAATATTTAAAGAAAACTGGAAGCATAAAATACTAAAATATTTCATAACAAATGCATATACATTTTATTTTTAGTCCAATAAGTGAATAAAAGTTATAAATTAATGAGTTAAGGTATTTTTTCCATTAAAGTAATTATAACTAATGAAGAGTGCCATTTATTTTTTAGGCACTCTGCAATCCAAGAGGGAACCATTACACAAAAACTTGACACCTTTACACACACCAACCTTTCTAAATATGCTACTTTTTTTTCATTTCTTTTTTAATCTTTATTTATTTTAATTTGATCCTAAAAGAATTAAAATATATAAGCAATTTATTTTGATTTCTAAGTTTTTAGTTTTGATGTCTATAATTATTTTTCTAAGATGTCATTTTAGACTTACTCATCAACTGGAGCCTTAACTGGCTTAGGAAGGTTGGTGAATAATTGTTATGGACACTGAGAGTTTCGGTCCTATACAAACTATAATGTTGGTTATCTGTAATATTTTTTTGATATTCTGAATATTGTATATTGAAGAAAGCTGTTGTCAGCTTTGTGCCTTGGTAACCTCCTCAAAATTTAACCAAGGATTGCAAAATAAGGTGTAATCCCGGATCGTCTCTCAAAGAGCCTTTTATTAATTATCTAGAAATTAAGTGTGATGATTGACATAAAACAAGTTAAAAATGATTTTAAGCTTTTTATTTAACAACTAAATTGCAATTAAACTAAAATGCTTTAAAAACTTATATTTTTGGATTTTTTGGAACAAAAGTGGAAAGGAATTGAAATTGGTTTGAAAAGTATGATAAAGCCTCTTTGAACAATGGATTTCATCTATCATTTGGTTCAAAATATTTTTAGGAGTGTGCTAATTTGACAAAAAATGCCCAAAAATACAAAACACTAGCAATTGCAATCAAAGTCCCTCAAAATACCAAACCTCAAACACCGTTGAGTCTAGTGCATTAATCAATGATTATTCCTAGACCTAGAAAATAATCACTTCTGAAAACACTATTAGAAACCACTTTGTATGCAAATTATGAAATCACTAAGTTTTCTAAAATACCAAACTCCATTGAACTAGTAGCAAGTGTAGCGTGCACTTTGATGTAATCAATTGAGCTAGATGAAGAATCAAGTTCATGCGAAGTAAAAAGCCAATTATCAATTTCAGCACAAATAGCACATGACATTTCACCCTCACATGAACAAACAAAAGAAGAATGTAAGTAAGAGGAAAAAATGATTTCTTCGTCTTGTTCAAGAGCATTATGAAATTCCAAATCATGCTTGTCAACACTTGAAAGAGAGGAAGAATCATGTAAGAAAGCATCACTCAAACAATCATTTGAGCTATTATCAAGTTCACACTTCACAACAATTTGAGCATCCAAGCATAATTCATCATTCTCTATAGTGTCATGCTTAACATATTCATCGCTCCTAGAACTAGGGAAAAGAACATGTTCATCACGCATAGAAGCATTGACAGTGCAAGCAACCTCATCAACTACTCAACTATTATTAGAGATATCACAGTGAGCATTTTCAACATAAAACATATGAGGGGATTGGACTACAATTTCTTCATCCTCCTTATCATCATTCAAAATATCAGAAATAGTAGTAAGAGGAGGGTCAACCTCTTTAAGAAGAGGAGGAATAGTATCATTATTTGGAAGTGGCTCCTCTGGTAGTTGAAAACGTACTTGTTTGTTCTTTACATCTTTTGTCGGAGTAGGAACTAGAGGTATGAAATCATCCACTTTTGAAGTGGCATTTAGCTTTTGCTCTTTGGTTCCCTCATTATTGAAGTCATAAGTCCATAGAGCTCCTTCTTCTCCTTCGGTCAACAAACGCTTTGATAAAGCCTTCGATCTCCTCTATTCGCTCTTTCTGCTACTTGGAAATTACATTTGTCTCATTTAACATGAACAACTTAAAGTGTTCAACCTTGAGCGCATCATACATTCTTCTCATTGCACAAGTTCTGTCATCCATGTTTGGTAAGGTTAGGAAAGCATCAAGTCCACTAGGTTGAGGTGTAAGGGATTGTAGTGGAGGTTCATAAAATGATGGAGAATGTGGTTCATAGAGAGTTGTACATGGCATGGAAGTAGGGGAATGAGGGAAGATGAAATGGAGATGATGGTTCTTGGTAAAGTGGAGTAGATGATTCTTGATGGAATGGGTAGGGTGAAGAAGTATGGTTGAAATGGGATTGAGGTGGTTGGAAGGTGCGTTCATGGTCAAATAAGGGGTTTGTTGACAAGATGGTGCACAATGTTGATGGAGATATTGAGATGGTTGAGAATTAGAAGCTCCTCCTTGATAATTTATTCGTGCTAAGAGGGAATTCACTTCTTGTTGAAGAAAATCAAACTTTTGAGAATATGTAAGATCAGAAAATGCTTAATGTCTCCAAGTGCTGTTAGTTTATCTAGGAATTGAAAACTTGAGGTTCTTTCATTTCCTAAAAAGGAATGCATAGGAGAATTAGTGTAAAATTGAATTTCATGATCTTCATTAGACCAAGCCATTCAAATTGCAATCAATTAAAACCTAATGAATTCTAAGTCCTAGATATACAAATAAATTCTAAAAATTGGAAGAAATCAAGTGTATGCAAGAAAAATGCAAGAATGCAAGTGCAAAAACAAAGGAAAATCAAGATATTTATTGGTATTTTTGAAAATTTTTTTATGGTAAGATGCAATATGCTTTGAAAAACATGCAAAACTACCTAAACTATGACTAAGTATGAAAATACTGGAAAGTACAAATCCTAAAGGCTCACCCCGGTCAAAAGTACTTGACACTTAGTTACTAGGAAACCAATTGTTGGCTCCCCGGCAACGGCGTCACTTGAAATAACTCCCTTTAGTGGCCTCAGGGTTATCAAAAATAAAACTGAATTAATGCAATATAGTGCACAACTCAAGTCGTTTCACTTTGAGGATTTGATTATGAAACTAATTCCTAGTAAACTAAGTAGTTATAATGCAAAATTGATAAGGGTAAAACATGATTGATTGATTTTCAAAGCTATGTATTGAATGCAATTAAAATATATATTTTTGGGATTTTCAAATAAGGAGGAATGGAAATGGGTTAAAAATGCAAGTGATGAAAATGCTCTTGGAAATAGTTTTCAATGGCTATCCTTGCTCAATTAAGATATTTGAGGAGTTAATACACTAAGCTTCTAATATTCCTAACCTCATTAACCAATGAGTCTAGCATCATAAGAGATGAACCCCTACTCTTGAAATGCTATTAAGCCCTCTTAGTGTAATAAGTTTCTCTTTGCTTTCTAATATACCAAACCCCATCAACCGATGAGTCTAATGCTTAAACTCAAGAACCCATTAATTTAAGCATTATTAAAACCCCTTAGAGAGTGACTATGAAATAAGTAATGCATTTAAGTTCAACTACAATTCTATTTCAATCAAACCATCCAACAATACCATGTTAAATAGATAGAAATCAAAAGAATAATAGGAAACATATATATAACCATATATATTTATGAGTACAAATCCTCATTACAAATCCTGGATCACAAGAACTCAATTCATAGAATAAAATATAACTAAAATCATAGTCTCAATATATAAATGAATTCTTAAACCATAGAAATCACGAATATAATGAGCTATGGGTAATTTAAACTCCTCTTTGAAGCACACGTGAACTCAAGCCATCTCCAAATCATCCCCAAGACTCAAACAATTTAGCCTCTCATGATATGAACAGTAGCTGCAAGCAGCTCAAAAAACCCAGGATCCATGGAAAATGATGGAATTGCCAATGTATCGGTACAGAGTGGCAAATAGAGAGAATAAAAGAGAACAGTGAAAATGATGGTGGAAGAGGAAAGAACAGTAATAATGGTGGTGTTGGAGAAGAAGAGGGTCGCTGGACTTAATGGAAGAAAGGTTTTGTGGGAATCTGGGCAATGTCACCGGAAATTGGAAAATAATGCGGAATCTGGAAAATGACACCGAAAGTTGCAGTAGTCTCCCCTTCTCCTTTGACTCTCGACTCTCTCTTAAATTCGAGCTCCAAAACTGTCATTTTCAGTTTTAATCCCATTTTCCAAGTACCTACAATTGAAAACAATTACACCAATATCAAATCCTCTCAAGAATTAATGATTAAGAGGAATTACAATTATTTTGACAATTTTGCCCTTTTTAATCCTAATTTAATGTATTTACTCTTAATCTCAATTAATCACAATAAAGGCATTTTAGATAAATTATTATGACAAAATCATCAAATAAAAATATATAATAAAATAGGAATTTGTCAGATACATACATAGTGCTTGTTAATAGATGATGGATTTTGGAATGTGAAGGTCTCAAAGGGGGTTAACAATGGATTAGTGTATAGGGTTTGTATGTGGGATAAAGGGTGATAAAATGAATGCCCTTATCATGTTCATTAATCTAAATGCAAATGTGATTTTAGAAAGGAATTTACACAAGTTCTAGAGGTACACTAGAATATGTGGCAAACACACATTAATGTCACTCATTTCTTGGTTGAGAGCTACTGCATTATTCCTTCTCTTATAATTTAACGCCGTTAGGTCAAATTTAACGGTTTTATACTAGATGCTCCACTTTTAAAACCTTATGTTTATTTTTCCCCTTTTTAAGCATAATTGTGCAAGGCATTTTTTCCTTAAAACTTCGTTGGTAAATTTGCTCCTTAACCGTTTAAAATAATATATATATATATATATATATGAAATGCATTTTTTTTTATTTTAACGTTATGTATGGGGTTGATTGAGCCTTTAATATTTTGTCCAAATTCATTTTTTATGTATTTTATCTTAAATCTATCCCAATTAATCTGAAAACCCTGGATATGTCCATGCATGAAAAGTAGACGATATATTCAAGCTAATCAACAAGGAATTATAAAATTATAATTATTTTTAAAGAATTATTTATTTATGATATTCTGAATGGTTAAAATATTCAAATTACGCTCAAGAAATTTTGGAACATGAAAATGAATCTATATAATTTTTTTGCATCTATAATACTAAATTTATATGTAACCGCACTAATAATAAATTATAAAAAATGAGGCTTCTGTTAATTTTCATGATTAATTGTATCTATTAATTAAAGTCTCTGCATATATAGACTATAATTCCAAATTATTATATGTAACGGAATATTACCCCAATCATTGGGGTCGAGGAAAATTCGAAGAAGCCAAATATATTGACGACAGACACATAAATGGGCGGTGGTGGGGTGTTAACGTGTTTGTCACTGCCTTTTTGGAGTTTTTCTATGATTGAAGACAAAGTCTTGTTTGGTTGGAAACCGCGGTCATTCTTTAATTAGCATAACATTTTGTGATATTTTTCTTAGTCATACAAAATAATATAATTTCCTACTGCAAAAGAAAAAGAAGGAAAATGTACTTTTATGAGGATATATATGGTAGCTAATTAATATTATTTAAAATAATTATGATTTTTATGATCCTTTTGCAGTAAACAAAATACCGCAAGGGGTTGGTTGTATTTTTAATTATTTTTTAATTTATTTAGAAATATTATTAATAGTACATAAACAAGAATTAAGAATAACGTATCCAAGCAGGCATGGGAGAAAATGTCGACGGACTTGACCGAGAGATAAAAGATATTATTATATGAAACGAACTATCATCAGCTCAGTGTCAATCTTTTGAAAAACTCAAAGAAGCCAAATGTACGTTTCGATATACATTAATGGGAGCTAACCTTAAGCCAAGTCTAGTTTGGTTGCAAATCCTAGCCATTCTCCTAGTCCTATAATATTTGTTATAGTTTTTACTATCAAATAATATATTTTTCTGGTGGAAAATAATATTATTTTTTATTACAAAAGAATGTTTTTCTAATTTGGAGAATAACATTTCATTATTTGATAATTTATTATACCTATCTAGCATTTTTTTTTTTTGCGAATAGTGTGTTTAAAGAGAAAAAAAGACTTTTAACCTATTAATTGACATATTTCATTCATATGTTTGGGGATAAATACAAAACATATAATATATCTATTTATGAAACATTTTTTTATTGCATGTTTTTAATTTTTTAATAATATTATATAATTTTACATATATAACTTATATATGATTAACATATATATAACTTATGAAACATTCTTAATTTATAGAATTATCTTACTTATATTAATTATGATCAATACTAAAAACTAAAAATAATTTCAAAATCTTGACTCATTATGGCTCATACTTTATAAGTTGGTTCGGTCCCTCTCTGCACATGTTCCTTGACTATATTTAACACAAGGAAGAAATTTATTGATTTATTTCCATCAATTAAATGAAAATGTTCATTTTTTCTCTTTGAATGTTTTACAAGACTGACACTGAGCTGATATTTTAACTCATATAACATTTAATACGAGTAAATTATCTTTATTAAAGTTTGGTCTTCTTGAAGAAGACTTATCCCCAAAAGAAAACGGGAGACTTTTCCTCCCATCCCATGTTTATCCCCTTAATTCCATTATAATTAATTCATTTTTTGTACTAAGATTTCTCAATTTTTTAATCAATGTAAAATAAATGTAATTTTTTTTCTCTATTCTCTTTTTCGTACAACTCATTGTGGAATTTCAAAGGAAGAGTTAATTCCTTGGTCCCTATAATTTTACTTAATTTTAATTAATTAACCACGTTTGCTCACTTTTAAGGGCAAGTGGGACATTGTAATTTTTTTTTTTTTACATTTTTAAATTGAAGGGAACATTACATTTAAAGTACCCAATGCTCTTGCGACAATTTAGGACAAAAATGTCACTTAACCCTAAAATCTAAATTATCTTTTAAATATAAAATAGTAAAGTAATTTACATGAGTCCCTTGTGTCTATGAATTTACCCTCTTGACCAGGAGCACTACTACAAAAAGTGCCTTTTATGATGGTTATTATTTACCATACATCACGGTTTCAAACTGCTATATATGTGGGCGCTATATATGCTCCGCGTAGATAAATAACGGTTCCAAACCATAATTTATTTTAGACCTATTATAACAGTTATAATATAACACCCATTATATATTGAAACTCTGTGAGACCATGATATGTGTATTGTTGTGATAATAATTAATGGTCATATATAAACAACCGTCACAATATATGGTAATAATTGCATAATACATAATTGTTCCACTTTAACAACCGCTATCTATGTATTAGCATATATAAAGGTTCTTTCAAAACAACCATTTAATATTGGTAGTAATAAGAATGGATTTATTTAAACAACATTTATATACAGTTGATATAAATAATGGTTGTTAGATAACAACCGTGATTTATTGAAGTGAATTTTTTTAAAAAAAAATGGGGGGGGGGGGTGGGGGAGGGGTGCTGCTTTCGATATCCCCCTACATATACATTTATAGAATGAATCACAATATATATTTACATTCATTCATATAACAAACAATACATCTTATAGGACGCATTAAAATATTGTGCTCAAAAGGAAACAATAGATGGAAGTTAGATATTACAATATATAGCTGACCAAATGTATATATCAAGGTTTTCAAAGCTGGATAGGACCGGAAGATCCAAACGGTCAGACCGTCACCTGGACACAACAACGGCTCGGATTTTTCCTTTGGGCTGTTTCAATAGTTAGACCGCTTTGGGCCGCGATTTACTCATCATTGAATAGGAAGCCGCTATTGAGTTGGGACTTGGAATGATTTTTTTAAAACAAAAGGGCCAACATAAAAGGATTAGAAAAAAAACACAAAAAAATGTGTTTTTCAATTTAATCTTATATTCGTTGATGAATAATATACATATCTTCGGACGCAGCCATTGGTGTTGGATCCTATATATTTTGATGATAACAAAGATTGGATTCATGTTACAAAAGGTTTTGATAATAAACAAAAGGGTTTGAACAAAGTAACTAAGCTTTTGGTGGCAAGCAAAAGCATTACTCGAGTAATTACTCAAGTAATGAAGAAGAACTAAAAGATAGAGAAGAAGAGAAAGCAAAGGCATTACTCGAGTAAGCCCACAGGTAATGATCCTTCATTACTCGATGGATCACTCAAGAATGTGTGAGAAATTGTTCCAGAAGCTCTCTATCAAAAATTCAATGGCATTACTTGAGGGATCACTTGAGTAATCTGAAAAGATATTGAAGCATTACTCGTGGGATCACTCGAGTAATTAGAGAAGAAATAATGCAGTAGCTCTCGACCAAGAAATGAGTGACATTACTCGAGGGATCACTCGAGTAATTTGACATAAAAAAGATTGCATTACTTGAGGGATCACTTGAGTAATTATGTAAGCAAAGAAGTAGTTATTCTTGGCCAAATTTTGGATGATATTACTCGAGGGATCACTCGAGTAATCAGTAAAGCATTATAAACATTACTCGAGGGATCACTTGAGTAATCAGAGAAGAAAAAGAAAGACTTACTTGAGGGATTACTTGAGTAATCAAGTCTGCCAAGTTTTGTAAATGAATTACTTGATGATTTACCCGAGTAATTTGGTCAGAAAACATTGACTTACTCTTTAGCTTATTTTAAAAGGGATTACTTAAGTAATGGTGCTGGTTTAACACCCCAAATTTTATTCACCAAGAATATATTGTGAATATTTTATATATTCAATAAAATGGTGAATATTTAAGGCCAAAGGAATTAAATATTGAAAATTGAAAGGTGAACAGTGTTTTCAGTTATATCACCTGCGATACAGTGAGTTTGTCATGTGGGTTTGGAAGACCAAATGATGAGCAAATATAATGAAACTTTACAGGATGAAAGTTGACATCCTAAGCTTTAATTGGGTAGATTATATGAATCAATTGAAGCTATGTACAAAGAGTTATGGATTTTTGAAGTTAGCCCAGAAAATCTGGAAAGTCTCTAGAGAAGCAGTCAAAGAAATGAAATCTGGGAATGATGTGCTTCCAACTAGCTAATTTCCATATTTTTCCTTGAAACTAGACTCAATAAGGGTTTCGTAGCCTTTAGAATTGCTCTGAAATGATGTCTAGAAATTTAGTTATGATTTTTCAAAGTTTGGTCAGAAAATCTGCCAAAATTACTAATTGTTGCGAATTTGAAAAAGAAAGATGTAATGGTGTTTTTTAAAATTGTGAAAAAAAGAAATAGGAGGGAGAAATAATAATTTGGCTCATAAACATGCCAAGTGTCATTATCATATGGTAAAGGGATTAATTTATGATTTATGAAGATGAGCACATGTCTAATTGCCTTAAAATAATGCTACATGGACATAGTAATCATGATTAATGATAATAATGGTACACTACTTGAGTGCATGGTTGGATTAGTTGGAGGAAACCCATTTGGTTAGGGAGATCATTAAGGGGGATGGTTTTATGCTAACCAAAAGGGGGAGGAAATTAGTTCAATGCTAATGGAAGCCTAATGGAGCAATTATGACACAAATATGAAGGAGGTGTGGATCATGAAAAGTGTCACCATCATATGCCTTGATGAAATCATGTGGTGTAGGGTGAAGGGAGATATTTTATGAAGCACTCTTCCTTCCTCTTCCCTTCCTCATTTTTGTCCAACACAAGAAGAGAAGAGAGAGAGAGAAAGCTCTCAAGTTCTAGAGAGAAGGAAGAAGAAGAAGTTTAAGGTAAGTGTGATTTCTTAAGAGTTTTCTTGTGATCTTCCATGAAAACCTTCTCTAAATCTTTTTTCTTCATGGAATCCATGGTTTTAAAGACACATTTTGAGCTCAAGGAGAGAGAGGAGAGGATGCCTAGAGAGAGAGAACTCAAGATCTCATGAGGTTGTTGTTGATGGTTGTTATTGGATTTGGTGATTTTGTCAAGTTTGTAAATTTTAAAAATTCCTAACACTAAGGGGTTATGCTAGCCAAATTTCTTTAAATCATGATTAGAAAGTATTTAAATGAGTTAATAAGGGATTAGAAGTGAAAAGGTACAAGCTTTGGAAGCTAAAACACAAAAGTTCAATTTTTCCTTTTTCTTGACCTATGTTTCGGTCAAGGTCAGATCTGGAGGAAGGAGTGAGATTTTCAGTGATTTTATGATTCCATTGGATTCAGGAGGCAAAAATAGATGAGGTTACAGCTGGTCACTTTTTTCGGAAAAGGCCGAAAAAGCATATTATGAAAACGCCCCTAAAATCCCTAAATGGGGGCTGTCAAAGGTATTTTCATAATTTGATAGTGAATTTGGTAATTTTGAGCCCAGAAATGGATTCCTTAGGTGAAAATACATTAGGATAGCCCTAGTCAAAATTTTAGGAGAACGTGCCATCGGGCTGGGTACAATTTGGTAAATTTTCACCATAAACTAATATAACCACAAGAAACACTATGGAAGAGTCTAAAATGATACTTGGATATGTTATGACCTATTTCTTGTACATTTAACAATTTAGGATCGTGTCGGAAGCTGGAAGCTGGAAGCGACACGTTTTACAAAGCAAATTAAAAAGGGATTAATAAGACTTTGAGGTAGGGACTACCATCCTTCATGCACTATGTGAATAATTGTATGTATGTGTTACTGTATTTTGTGATATGATTGTGTGCTAAAGACACAGTACCTAGTTGTTGTTCGGTGCCCAACAAAGATATATTGGAAAAACCTAGTTATGGTTCGGCACCCAATATAGGTATATCAAAAAATCCTAGCTATGGTTCAGTGCCCAGCCAAGGTATAATGAAAATCCTAGCTATATTCGGTGACTCAGCTGAGGTAATTACATGTGAATCGAATCGAACTTTCATTTTTTCCTAATATGGTGCATTGCATATTTAATTTTCACAATTTATATGTTGATGGTATGTCTCTAAAGAGATTCTTCGGAATCTCACCATTTTTTTAAAAATCAAACTCTCAGTGGGTGCCAGTGGATCAAAAGGGAAAGGCGCAGACATCGAGAAGTGATTGGGATGTGTTTCGAGGCATGGTTAAAAATGGTGGTTATAATTAGTCTATTCTTAAGATATTTTGGGGAATCCTGTAATTATTGAAATTTTTGATGTATTTTGTATTCTGTCTATGAATGACTTGAGATTGTAAATAAATACTTTTATTAGTATAATTGTACTTTTTGTATGCCCATGGAATTCCGTCTTTATTACTCTTCGATTATCGAAATGAAAATGAGTGTTGATAGCTGGATTATCTGAGTAACCACTCGAGTAATCATATCCAGAATTTCTTTTTTAATCTGTTCTTCATTGATTTGTTATCTATATAATTAATCTTTCATTGTATTAGTATTCTGAGTATATTTGCAGAGAAACAATGAAGAGATCATGTGTTGAGAGAAAAGTCAAACAAAATGTTCGAACGCTCACCTACCACAAACAGATAGTTTTCAAATTCAAAGAACGGTTAAACGTAGCTGCACGACTGTAATGGACAAGTTGAAATTGTTCCAACGGCTATCACAACTCATCTATAGATATAGGAACATTCAATATGGAATAGACACGACTGAGAACATACGAACATACACCGATCACCATATTCTTTGTGCTATGTTTCTTATATTCACTATTTGTACTTCAGTGATTATATATTTACTTTGTGAGAGAGATTTTCTTTACAAACTCAATATCTATTATTGAGATAACTTAAGTTTATGGAACCTTGAGTTGGGGATTGGTTTACAACATGTAAGGGAGAGCAAGTGTCCAAGTGAAGGAACTTCCTATGTACTAAAGTGCCAAGAACCCACTGAATCTTGGAAGATATAGTAAAACTCTTAGAGACACTCTGAGTACTGGACGTAGATCAAAGTGGTTGAGCCCAAACCAGTATAACTCCCAGTGTACACTTCGGTGATATTTCTCCTTGCTTTTAACTGCTTTAAATTTCTAGTTAATTTTTATATACGAAACGAATTTTCTGGTATCATCTAATTCACCCCCCCTTTTGGGTGAAACACCTACACTAACATTTGGTATCAGTTCGTAGGTCTTCTTGTTAAGGTATAACAACCTAAGAAGGATCCAATGGCAAGCATGGGTGAAGGAATTCTTCTCGATGGAGCTTCTATCACCAGACCACCGGGTTTCAGTGGTGAACACTTCTCTTTCTGGAAAGTCAAGTACAGAGTATTTATAATGGCTATAGAATATGGACTATAGGATGTGATTGAGAGTAGGAACTATCAACCTATGAAAATTGTAGATTCATAGAAGGTTCCTAAGACGCCAGGAGAATATGATGAGAATGACAAGAAACTCATCACTCTTAATAGCAAGGCAATTCTAATGATTAAAAGTGCCTTGAGTCAAAATGAGTATTTCAGGATCTTTACACTTTCAACAGCTAAGGAATATGGGAAGCTTTGGAAATAGCTCATGAAGGAACTTTAGGAATAAAGGAAAACTGGATCAACACTCTAGTTACTGAATTTGATTTACTTCGAATGAAATCAGGTGAGTCAATAGCTGAATTTGAACTTGGATATACTCATCTTGTTAATCTACTTGTAGCACTCATAAATGTCTATGATCAACATATCCAAGTACGAAAGATTCTGAATATTCTTTCTAAAGACTGGGAGGCCAAATTCACCACTATTGAGGAAGTAAAAGACAAATCAATGCGATCGGTTGCTTCTCTATTATGAAGTATTTCTGAATATGAAAGTAAATTAAAGTTCAAACGAGAGCTAGAAGATATTGGTGACAAGAAGAGGAGAGGCCTAGCACTAAAAGTAAAAGAAGAAAACCAAGATGAGGATGAAGAGTTCGACGATGATGAAATGGGCCTAATGATAAAATGATTCAGAAGGTTTTACAAGAAAGGCCAAGGATTCAAAAACTTTCAGAAAGGAGGAATAAGCAATAAAGAACACATCATCTGTTATGAATGGAAGACCAAGACATATCAAATCAGAATGTCAAGAACTGACTCAGAAAAATAAAGAAGAGAGAAAAGGTAAGTTTTATGACAAGAAGAAAGCCTTTGTACCTGCCATATGGGGAGACAATTTATCAGATGAAGAGAACGATGATGAAGAAGTAGCTAATATCTGCTTGGTTGCTCAAGAAGAAACAGAAGAAGAAGAGGCAATTGATTCTAATCCTACATATGATGAATTACTCTCTGAATATGATACTTTACTTTCTGAATTCATCAAAGTCGTTAAGGAGTTAGTTGTTTTCAAAAAGAAAACAAAAATCATGATTTAGAAAAGAATTGTGAAAATTGTTTGTCTTTGAAAAAGAAAAACACTGATATCACGAAAATTCTTGAAAAATTCACTAAAGGAAGTGAGATGCTAAATGTAATCTTGAAAGCTCAACAATTTGTAAATGATCATTCTGGTATTGGATATGATCCAAAATCAGATAAAAGGAAAGGAAGAAAGAAAGCATGAGGTATGACATACTTGAATTATTTTCAGCATTCTGTACATACATCAAATCCTTTTGCATACTGTAATTATTGTAATAGAAAAGGTCATTATACTTTATCATGCATTCATAAGAAGAAAAGAAAGATATGAACCTACAAATGGGTACCTAAAGGTTCATATGTTCAGAAAATAATTTGCACTAACCCAAAAGGACCCAAAAAGATGTGGGTACCTATAAGACTTAATCGTATTTGATTGCAGATATGTCTTAAAGCATCCAAAAACAACAAATGGTACATAGACAGTGGGTGCTCTAGACATATGACCAGTGATTTGGAAAGTTTTACCACATTACAACCTAAAGAAGGTGGAAAGGTAAAATTCGGAGGAAATCTATCCAGAAAGGTAGCAGGAATTGGTGAAATAAAAAATGATAAGGGTATACAAGTCAAGGATGTATACTATGTTGAAGGCTTGTGTCACAACTTACTGAGCATTAGTCAAAGCACAGATAAAGATAATTGGTAATCTTTGACTCAGAAGAATGTCTAATTGTAAACAAGAAAAATTTACAATTAGATAAGAAGAATATCAAAACAAAGCTCAAAGCAAAAAGGGAAGCTAACTATTATACTCTTGATATTAGTAGAAATGTTTCTAAGAATTGTTTTCTAAGTAATGCCGATGAAAGTTAGTTATAGCATAAAAGATTAGCTCATGTCAACATGCACCAACTAGGCAAATTACTCAAAAAGGATTTAGTACTTGGTTTACCTAAAGTAAGTTTCAAAAATGATTTGATTTGTGACGCATGTCAAAAGAGTAAACAAACTAAATTATCTTTCAAATCGAAAAATGAGATCACAACCAACAGATCACTTCAATTACTACATATGGATTTAGTTGGACCAGTAAGAGTTAAAAGTCTCGGTGGCAACTTATGTTCATTGGCTATTGTTGATGATTTCTCTAGATTTACATGAACTATTTTCTTATCATCGAAGGATGAAACCTTTAGTGAATTTATTATTTTTTCTAAGAAAGTGCAAACTAAGAAAGGTATGTCCATTGCATATATCAAGACAGATCACAATGGAGAATTTGAGAATCAAGCCTTTGGAGATTACTGTTGTTAGGAGTGTTAAATAGTGCAAGTGTACACTGTCGTAATCAAGTAATATAGAAGTGAGTAGAGTATCGTTCCCTAGAGGATTGATCACTAAGTACCAAAATGAGTAATTTTAACTCTATTTAGTCGATCGATTAGTTGGTGATTGAGAGTACGAAATAAAAGATAATTAAATATGAATGCAAATGATATGAAATAATTATGAGAAAAAGTCCTAGGGATGAGATTTCACTTAACAAATTCCGGATTGAATCTCTTATCTATTCTAGCCCAATTTACTCCATATGATTAATAGTCGAGTTTCCCTCATTTAATTACTAGCCTCTTCTACGGTCAAGCAATTCTATAATTAATTGCTAATCCAATATATTCCTATATAAATTAAAGCAATTGATTATGCATTAAGATTTATGGAACTCAATAAGACTACACAACTCATATGAATATATTCCTATTTCATATGCAAGTCATGGTTTTAATTATAGGATCTATACACATGCATTTTCTTTCGGTCTCAACATGCATATTGGAATAATTCAAAAGATGGCCAGTCAATCAAAAGCATTAAGAATAATAATTAAAACTCAATCATGTAGGAGAAATTCAAACTAGATTTAAAAACTTAAGATTCAATCCATCATTAGTAAGCTACGTCATTACCCTAGGAAAATGGAAATTTAGCTCATGATAAAATTAAAAACAAAATAAAGTAACATTGCATAAAGCTTGAATGAAAACCTCAAAAATACTGCATAAACTTGAATATTAAATTTTGAAACATAAATATACAACCAAAAGAAGCATGAAAAATGGAGAAATCTAGCCGTCCATTTAGGAGGTAAAACCTTCCATGTAGGCGGCATGCGAAATGTGATACAATTATAAGCCTTCCAAGATGGAGGCAAGCAGAAAGTAATACAATCCTAAGCCTTCCAAGATGGAGGTATACAAAAAGTAATACAATCCTAAGCCTTCCAAGATGGAGGAATGCAAGAATTGATACAATGTATGAAATTAAATCTAGAAAATAACACACTTTATTCCAACTATCAGACAAAAGATCTCTCCTTGTCAGAGAAGGACCTCTAATTCTCTTCCTCCTCCCTTGATCTTGGCCTTGATATCTATTTATAGGGGAAAAACCATGGGCTACAGTTAATGCTACAGTGATCTGGTGGTTGCTACAGTGATCTGGCGGCTGCTATAGTGAATGTCGGCAACAACTATAGTATCCGACGGCTGCTGCAGTGAACTACTACAGTCCTAACATTGCTACAGTATTTCCAATTTTTTTATTTTTAATTACTATTTATTCCAAAAACGTTATTTATTTATTAATTACATCCAAATTTATTATATTGAGCTCAAATATCATCCATAAAATCATCATATAAGGGAAAATAAATATGCAAATATTTTACTTATCAAGTATGACACTAAAGGCATTGATCATAATTTCTCTGCTCCAAGGACACCTCAACAAAATGGAGTCATGGAACAAATGAACAGAGTACTCACTGAAATGCCGACTCCGGCGGCCCCAAGATCGAGCCAGTCAAGGCTAAAATGCCTGGTCTTAGGCTTGCCGTGCTAAGTTCGGCCCTTCACAGCCTTTTAAAGGTGTCAGATCACCGCTTCCGTTCCTTTGACCAGTCAAAACTGCGTCCTTATCGAAACCATAACTGCTGTGGGTGCCGAAGTTTGCTGCTGCTCCTGCGACGTCTTCTCCACACAGGACCACGTCGCAGCGATGTATTGAGTGTGCCCTTGACTGGGATTGAGAGAAGAATTAGATGAAGAATTTATATATAGAGTTACTAGTTCTATTATTTCACTTAATAAACATCTTTTACTTCCCAAGTTTCACGTTGGTTATACGTGAAAGCAACTCAGAAACATTGTTAAGAATGATATCTTTGAAAATTGGTTGAAATTAAGTTTTTTCACTAATATCGCTAAATAATTATAAAATGTTCAAACTTATTTAACTAATTGCTTTTATTGAGGTTAATTTTTAATATTTTACAAGAAATAATCAATTTTAACTAACTTTGATGATTTATGTAAAGTTATAACGAAAGCAACTAGAAAAGCATGGCAGGAAAAACACAGATTAATTCGTCAGTGTCGTCATGGAAAGTTTTAGAAGACGCCACATAAATTAACAGCAACAATTGGTAGTGGGTGGTGGCGCCTAAGTTACTGATCACCGTATTTTTGAGAATCTCATCACACAAAATTCTACATTTCATATATGGAGGCTTTCCATAGAGAGTCTATGCGTGTTTAACATATATCAATGCACGACACAGTATTTATTATACGAAACAAAATATCAGCTCAGTCTTTTAAAAAATTTCAAAGAAGACAAATGCTCGTTTACATTCAATTATATTGATGGAAATAAAACAATAGCAGCATAAGAGGTCATATTTCCCTTCAAACACGTGCAATGTTGTCCTTGCCGTTCGAACTCAAAAAGGAGCAAACATATGTTAGATTTTAGAAGCAAAAATGAAATCTCTCATTTTTTTTTTAAAAAAAATTGAAGCTAACATCGCACCACTTGATAATTTAAGATATCTAGTATAATCCCTCCGAGAATAAATTAAGAACAAGAATATCATTTAATCCTAAATTATTATATTTTTACGAATATACTTAATATATATGAAGTCCCCTGTGTGCAGAGGCTCTATGGACATTTACGTTATTCTCTGTTTATATATATATATATATATATATGTTTTAATCTATTTAAATACATTACAACGGCATCCACACCCTTAATTACAAAAGGGGTGGTTTTAGGTTCTTACATCATGTTGTGTGAGAGGTATTTGGGGGCTGATGGGTGGGTCACCCATCTCTAAAAGAAAGAGTTAGGATAGGATAATAAAAAAAGTTAAATCATTTTTACATGCCAAGGTTCATATACTTAATCACTTAGCCAATTCATCCAAAACAAAAGCTTTTCGTAAAGAAATTTGATATTTTTTAAAAATAAATTAGTTTCTTTGTACCAGAATATTAAATGCAGATAATAATGGAGAATCTTTTTTAAAAAAAACCAGAAAACTCAAGATAAATCAAATTAATCACATTAGTTACAAGTACTCTTCATAATTTCTAGAGAGCTCATGATATTGTTTATCTCATAATTATACTATTTCTGAGTCACACATGCAACTCCAATTAGAAGGCCTTGAACAACTATATAGAATATTAATTATAAAAAGTCTGAAAAATGGGAGATCTTGAGCATCAAGTGATGACCATAATTTTCAGGAGAGGGGCCTCTACATTTCCCTTACCGTCTACTTTTCTCCACTTCTTTATTCTTACTATTAGATTCTCTTAAGGGTTGAGATTCAATATCCTATAAAAATATTATTATAATATTAAATGATAAAAAAAGTATATAAATCAATTTAAATCATTAAAATTTGATATAACTAGTTCATATCTTTATACATTTATTAAAGTATTCTATATTATATGTGCGCGCGAACGCGAGCACACACACACATATTACTTTTTATAAGATATTAAATCTCAACCGTTCAGAGTCAATCTAATGGTGAGAATAAAGAAGTGGAGAGAAGTGGACGGTAAGGGAAATGGAGAGACCCCTCTCCCATAATTTTCGCCATTAATTCTTTACAAATCTTCTCAGCATTAGTATTCATAGATTTGTTGTTCATAAACATAAAGTCATCTGCATTACGAAAGATCGCATCTTTAGTTAATCAGCTCGTGGTAGGGCAATCCAAAGATTCCAATAATAATAATAATAATAAGCAAAAAAACAAAAAGAGCGAGCCCCTCAACAAGGAATGCTTCAACAATGAGCTAATGATCCATTATTTAATATGCATGACTTCATGTTATTTTAAGGGTTAAGATACATCATACACCCTGAAGTATTTTCTAAATAGCACTTAGTATCCTTAACTAATTTGTGGTTCATCCAGTATTCTAAAATAATTTTTCAACAATACTTATCAATATTCTCTAAATTACTTTTCATTAATTTTTTTGTACATCCAGTATCCCTAAAATATTTTTTCAATAGCATTCAGTATCCTAAGTGTAGAGAGTACTCAATGCTGCTAAAAGATACTTTAAAGACAAAATTGCACCAAAAATAGTTTAGGATACTTAATGCTACTTAGAAAGATATTTTAAGTTGCTGGTGCTGGATAAACCACAAATTAGTTTAATTTAGAAAGCTGAGTGTTACTTAGAAAATATTTCAGGGTGCTGGATGCATCTTAACCTTTATTTCAGTCTTAAAATTACCTTAACACATAAGTATAAACTTGATTCTAATCATATTTGAACATATGATTAACAACGAAAAGGAAGCTATGCTCTCAAGTCTCTCAACCATAAATAAAAACATCAACATGCAAGGGGACTAAGCAATACAAATCAAGCACACGTACTCCCTCCAGTCTTTTTTATAAGGAACTTTATCTCTCATAGGGATGATTCTTAATGTAAGGAACATATCTCTTTTGTCTGAAATTTTAAACTACTCTTTTCATTTTGCCCCCTATTAAATTTATGTCCTAATTATCTCTCTACAATAAATTTTTACTCATCTTTCATGTACTATAATTGGAAAGAGTAGTACATATTTGACACATTTATTGCTATTAACCAATATTTTGAACTGTGTGATTTTAATAGCTGTTCCTTATAATGAGGACTGGAGGGAGTATCACACATGGCCGCAAAAATAAATATTGCTAGATGTTTTGGTGTACGGTGGAAAGGGGAAAAAGTCACTTCTCAAACTTGAATAGAAACAAAATGTCAAAATATGGTTTGTTTTTCACATATCAGGTTGACGATGTACAAATCAACTTAAACCAGGCAAAAAAACATTGTATTTAGGCAATGTTGTATTCACCATATAGGGAAAAAGCTTTTGATCGAATTTATCTCCCTGAGGACATCCACTGCCCTCATTCTTTCATGAGGTGATTCCATTGAACATGTAAGTCCCATCTTAAATAAAGAACGCAAGCATTTCTCAACATTGGGATGGATTTGCATCGATAAGTCTCCTAATGCTCCCGCTATATGTTCTGATTCTCGTGCAAGAATGGTTGGGCTCTCAACTTGAAAATATTTTTGAATTACTTCCAAACCCAAAAGAAAACCGGAATAATTAACGTACTCGTAGAATTTACAGGCCTAGGTTAAATTTTTAATTAAATTTAAATATAAGCATTATACGTGCAGTGAAAATAAATCTCTGAATAAAAGCATGAGCATGAGAGATGTATCAAGACTACATTGTACACTCACTAGCCATAAAGGAAAAAACCTTTTGACAGAGTTTAGCTTTGCACTCATTGATTAAACCATATTTTTATATGATTTTTTATAATTAAATTAGGATTTTTAATGCATTTTCTGGGACATTATTGCATGATTAAGCACTAATTTGAGTTAGATACATTTGTATTGAATTAGGTGTAATGAAAGGCAAAATTGTCATAATTTGCAACTTATTCATACAAATGATTTTGTTGGACTTTTGATGCTATTGCCTTGTGCTTAATCTTGCATTGTTGGTGTTTAAGAAAAAAATAGGACATTTTGAAGTGTTAGAATTAATATTTTGAGTTGTGGGGGCAATTACAGAAAAGACCCTAGAATTTATGGAAATTATAAGTGAATGTAGAAAAGGACCGATGAAAATTACAGAAATGACCCAGAAATTTCGGAAATCACAGTTCTGCCTCACATACGTTTCAAACAATTGCACTTTAATCCCTACCCTAGAACTTTTGATTTCAGATAGGTCCCTGGTCAAAATAGGTTTTGACCAAGACCTTCTTCTTCTTTAGACAAACCCGAGAAATATAAACATATGATTGACAATAATGAATTTAGCAAATCTAACCGTGTGCCACAATTCAAATATTCAATATTAATCTGCATAACCTTGCGTTATTTTTTTCCCTGGGTGAAATGCATTTGAGTTATTTATTAGCCACCAACTCTCGATCCCTAGTCATTTGCGTTATTTTAACCTTCAACCTTTACACATATAAATATAAACATATGATTGACGATAAAAAGGAAGCTTTGCTTTTAAAGTTTCAATCACAAATAACAAGAACATCAACATGGAGAATGTAATACAAAACAAGCACACATATCACATAAGACCACAAAATAAACATGTCTAAGGTGACAACGTTAGGTTCATTCCAATCACAATTCCATTATTTCAGGGGAAATGGTCAGACACAATTTCCTTACCTGCAAAAAATAAATCTAAAAGTGAGAGACAACAATCATTAAATATAAGATAAAATATATAATTAGTAAAATTACATTCAAGCACCAACTTTTTTTTACAATAATATATTTTGATAGGAAAAAAAAGAGCTAAGAAATTTGAGAACAGTAGAAATGGTTTTTACTATTTTGTTTTTAAAAAAACAAGTCGGTTAATTACCATATTCTAGTTAAACGTTAAGAGAACGTAGCCAATAAATGTACAGAAAGCATTAAGCATTGAATTGAAACCTGGGTTGTTTTCTTAAATATCAAGTTGACAAAATATATATGTGCAAATCAAATCAAACCAAAAGTATTGTATTTAAGCGATGATGTACTCACCATAAAAGGAAAAAACTTTTGATAGAATTTAGCTCCCTGAGGACATCAATTGCACTCATTCTTTCGTGAGGTGATTCCATTGAACATGTAAGTCCAATCTCAAATAAAGACCATAAGCATTTCTCAACATTTGGATGGATCGATAAGTCTCTTGATGCTCCCTCTATATGTTCTATTGCCTGTGGAATAAGGGTTGGGCTCACAACTTCCAAAAGCTTGTTTGGAAATGCAACTTTCACATATGTTTGAAGATTGTGACCATCTTTAAACATATATTCAGTGGGTCTTCTTCTAGTCAACATCTCTAAGACGACAATACCAAAGCTATACATGTCACCTTGTATTGATGTTGGAGAACCCATTCCATATTCTGAAATATTGTAAGCACATTAATTTTCTTAATTAATTATATAAATAATCACTGAAAAAAGGAAAAAAAAATTGTGAGTTTGAGAGCATAATGAATTCTAAGTTCCTTGTGGTAAAAACAACTATTAAAATGATACGTGGGGGAACATAGCCAACAGTACCCTTTATACCAATTGAGCTGCTTCGTTTATTAGAGATGACTTCAATGGTTGAGAGTAGTCTTGCCAATCCAAAATCACTCAAATGAGCAACCATGTCATCATCAAGAAGGACATTGCTTGGCTTCAGATCACAATGAATTAGAGGTTGCCCATATTCATAGTGAAGACAGTTTAATGCAGACGCAATATCCATAAGAATATTTATTATTTGATCGAGGAGCAAAATTCTTCGATGACCTGGATTTTCTGTTGCAGGATGCAACCAATTTTCTAGGTTTCCATTCACCATATACTCATAAACTAGAGCCTTAAACTCATTGCCTTGGTAATCTATGCTAGAGCAGCATGTTATAATTTTTACCAGATTCCGATGCTTTGCATTTCTAAGTGCATTACATTCAGCAACAAAACTCTTGTGAGCTCCCCTTATTTGAAGGTTGATGACCTTTATCGCAACAACTTCTTGAGACTCAAAACTTCCCTTATAAACAGAGCCAAAACTCCCTGATCCAATCAACTTATTGATTGAGAATCCATCTGTGGCATCATGCAAGCATTGATATGATACTCTAGAAATCATGTCAATTGTTGGTGAACTTGAGGAAGATTTCTTGCTTCTTTTCCTTCCATGATATATAGCAACAATAGATGACAAAAGAAGAAAAGAAATCATGCAACATATAGATACAAGCAGCTTGAAGTTTTGATGTTTTCTTTGTCCACTTGATTTGGTAGGGCATGGTGGCAACTCCAACTTTGATATGCCTCCACAAAGCTTGTTATTCCCCACAAGTGATATTGTACTTGCATTGCGAAAGACACCTTTTCTTGGTACCTCCCCTTCAAGCATGTTGAAGGAAACATTCAGGTACTCCAAAGCAACATCTTGTAGGGCTTTTGGAATTGTTCCAGACAAGTTATTTTGTGACAAGTCTAAATATCTTAGACCCTTCAAAGAAGCCAAAGATATGGGGATGGTTTCTTGAAAGAAATTCCCTTGCAAAAAGAGGAACTCTAAGCTTTGGCAATCTCCAATGGTTTGAGGAATTTTTCCAAAGAATTGATTATGAGAGACATCCAATTTTGCAATATTTTTCAAATTTCCAAACTCATTAGGGATATCACCACCAAAAGAGTTATGTGACAAGTTCAATGAAATTGATAGAGATGAAAGAGTGAGCAGCTGGATTGGTATGGCTCTACTAAAATTATTTTGTGACAGATCAAGATATTGTAAACTTCCACAATTCCCAATGCTTGCAGGAAGTTTTCCTTCTAACATGTTATTTGACAAATCTAGGTGAAATAACTGAGTGAGATTGCCTAAGAAATGTATTATTTCTCCAGAAAGTTTATTTTCTGACAAAGACAAGTCTTGCATGTTTTGAAACTTCCCGAAAGTAACTGGGATGATGTCAGTGAAATAATTCATTTCTATGCGTAACGTCATCAGGTTAATGAGGTTTCCTAATTCCATAGGAATTCCACCACATATTTGATTTAGTGAAAGGTCAAGTTGTGTGAGTTGGGTTGACAAATTGCCTATGGTATTTGGTAGATGGCCCCCAAAATTATTTTGGAGCAAGTATAGCCTTTCTAACTTACTGCAGTTGCTCAAACAATTTAGAAACTCCCAGTCTTTTGAAGAATTACTTCCATGATTATTACCACCAGACTCTAGAAATGAGAGGCCATGCAACTTTCCAAGATTTGGAATTTGGCCTACAAAATTATTTCCCCCTATAGAGATCAATACAAGCATAGTCGCGTTTACAATGGATGTTGGGATGCGACCTGAGAATTGATTTTCTCCAAGTTCCAAGACTTGGAGATTAGGGAGGTTGGAGAACATATTGGCGGGGAGAGGGCCATTGAAATAATTTTCTGCAAGTTGGATGAGAGTGAGAGATGACACATTGTAAAGAGAAGAAGGAACTGCTCCTGAAAGCTTGTTGGCACCTACGGCAAATGCTGTCAAATTTTTCAACCGGTCTATTTCTTTAGGTATACTCCCTTCCAAGTTATTAGCAGTTAAAGAAAGAATGCTGAGAGAAGTAAGATTCCACGTGGAAGTTGGGATTTCTCCACTAAAATTGTTAAGAAGTAGATACAAACGTTCAAGCTTATGGAGAGAGCCAATCTCCATTGGTATTTTGCCAATGAGTTGATTCCCTCCAAATGATAAGATCTTGAGGTTAGAGCAACTTGTGACGTTGACCGGAAATTCTCCCGTCAATGTATTATTTTCAAAAGAAAGTCCTTTCAATCTGAATAAACGACCCAGGTCTTTTGGAATTTCTCCGTGGAAATTATTGTTGTTAAGACTGATATCCCTTAGGAAGGAAAGATTGCCAATAAAAGGAGATATAGTACCTGATAACTGATGTCCTTCCAAGACCAAATGTGTAACTCTCTGATGCTAGTGGCTGCAAGAGATTCCATGCCAATGGCAGAAGTGTGTGGATGAATTCCAAGAATCCAAGATCCGATATGGATCATTGGATATTGATTCCTTGAATTTGATTAAAGAGAAACGATCAGTTTCGTTGCTCAGTGATGAAGCAGGTTTCCAGTATTGAAATATGAGAATAAAGAAAACAAATAAGTGAAGTAACATGGTTTAGAAACAGTAGGCTAGTTAGTAATTCGAGAGTTCTCTGTATGTAGAAGCACACTTGCTGTGTCGTTAGTCGGACTTAAATAGCTAAAAAAATCTCATTTTGTGTCTGAGATACTTCATTTTAAAAAATAATTACAAAATTGGGTTGTGGTTAGTTAGTAACTCGTAACTCTTAAGGCCACTGTCTGTTTGAAAATCTTATCGCACAAAAATTGACTTTTCACGCCCACGGGAACTTTCCTCATGACAATAAAGTTTGTTGGGATGCTATGAAGAATCCAAAGTCTCGTATGTTGGAAATCCTTGTCATTCTCTCATTATAATATCTGTTATGTTTGTTACAAAATAAAAAATAAGAAAATATATTTTTATGAGTATAAAATAGTTACTTAACTGTTAATGTTCAAGTGTCATGTTGGTGGAGGTTGAAAATTTCTCCCATATTCTATCAATGACCTTGTTACTCACACTATGATCTTGTTGACCTTTTTCCTGTACATATTGAGATCATATATGGCACATTTAGTCAAATTTTGCGTTATCATTATATCTCTATTTTATTATAAGGGAGGGATAGCCACTTCTTTAAATTTTATTTTTTAAATCCTCAACCAATGTTTTTGGACCCGGACCGGACCGGCCGGTCCGACCGGTCCAACCGTTGCCCGGAGAAGAGGACGGCCTGAGTTTCAACGTTGGCTCGTTTTGGCAGTCAAGCCGGATTGAGCCGTCCGGAGCCGGCTTTTAGGCCGGAAACCGGGAAAAACTCAGGAACCGGAACGGTTAACAAAAACCCGGACGGATCTCAGAATGAAGGAGAAGTAGAGGGAGGAAGAAGATAAAATCAAACTAAACCCAATATTTGACTACAAATGAAGTTTATTTATAAAGAAGTGATGAAAATCTTACATGAGAAACACAAAAATAAAGAGTTTCATGCATTCTTCCAAGCTTTAGATTTCAGCCATTCAGCTTTGATATGAAAAAGCTCGAACTTCTTTAGAGGTCCTGGACTCAATGGCTTCTAAGGAGGAAGAAGTGAGAGAATGCACTTTCAGAGATAAAGAAGGAGCTTCGAAATTCCAATTCTAAAGTGTAAGTCGGCATATTTTGATTGGTTTTTTTTAAAAAAAAATTAAATGCCCTCACCTTTTGCGTTTCCCCAAACACTCTGACCAATCACTCTGACCAATGAAGTTGCTTTTCGTATGCTCACATCAATAGCCGAGTAAATGTGGCTACAGACTTGCAAGAGTTGTCAATTACTCATTTTGACCTTTTGCTCCTTTTTAATAATATAAGTTTTTTTTTAAAAAAAAAAACTGACCCCACCATACAGCACAAAAGCTTACGTGGGAGAAGAGAATGGATTACAATTGTATAAATTTATACTCCTTATTTTAATTTATTATAAATAATAAAAAAATTTAATCTAAACTAATTTTGAATAAACTCATAAAATTATATTATTAAAATTTTTATTCAAATTAGACTACAGATTAATTATTGTAATATTCAAATATATGTATATATAATATTTTTAAATTTATTTATTACGTCACCGGTCCGGCTAAACGGCTCAACCGTTCCAACCGGTTGAACCTTGACCCGCTGGCCTTTCCGGCTTGACGTCCGGTCCGGCTTTAAAAACATTGTCCTCAACACACTTCTCCGTTTTTTTTTTTTTTGGTTAAATACAGATATCCTTATTTTGGAAACTTGTTCATGACCCTATCCTATGTTAAATGAGGGCATGTTCCCGTGGGAATTCCAACCTACTTCCTCAATCTTAAATCAGAACAACTTAATTTTTATGATTTATCAAATTAAAAATTTTGTTAATTCAGTTGTTCTAAGTTTAAAATATAACCCATATTAAAAGAATATACGTGGACCAATTTATTCTAATATATAAGTAAAAAAATTACAGAAATTGGATAGTTTCGTAAACACCCCAAGGAGCTGTATGAAAAGATGAAAGGAACATTTATTTTTTATATGGGATTCAAAATATGTAAATGTAATTATATTCTTGTTATTACCAGTTAATGAAATTACATTTAGAAATTCCTAATAAAGCTTCTTGGCCTAATTAAGAATTTGTTAAAAGTATATGCCTAAATTTAGATTTTGATATTTTAACAGGATTTGATTAGGATTTTCCCAACAAATATGTAGAAAATGCAACTCATTTTTTAAAAAAGCCCTTATTTATAAAGAAGGTGGGTGAGAGAGAGAATGAGTGGAAAAAGTGATGAGAGAGAATGATTAAGAAAAAAGTGAGAAGATATATATATATATAATTAATTGAGAGTAAAAATAAATAAAAATGTATTAAATACTTAGATATCTCCAAAGAATATCCTGTAGAAAGTAATATACCCATTCAAACAATAGTATCATATGATTAGAGGTTTTAGTATTGATTATAATGTAATTAAAAATTTGTAAAATATTTCTACATTTCATGGGAGTTTTTTTTTTTTTTTTGGACAAACATGGGAGCTTTCCAACAAAACAAGACTTAGGATTCTTCGTAGCATCCCAACAAACTTCATTATATTAATATATTGTGTGAGAATTAACATTTTCAAAAAGACAGTGACTTTAGTTAATGTATCTAAGTATCTAACAAATAACTTTTATTTTGCATTAATAAATTTTTTTATAAATTTTAATACATAAAAATGAATTAATTATACTAGACCTAAGGAGATAAGCATAGGTGGAAAAGTCTTCTTGCTTTTTTTTTTGTGGGAAAAGTCTTCCTAAAAAAGACAAAATATGAATTAAGATAGACTAAACGTGATTAACAAGGCACAATGGATTATTATTATATGGGTTAAAATATTAACTTTGTCAGCCTTCTAAAAAATTCAAAGAACACCAATGTACGTTTACATTCAATTGATAGAAATAAATCAATGTAACTTTGTATTTCCTTTCATATAAAGTTACTGACCTCTTGTGCAGAATACACGTGAAGACGGGCGAAGCCAACTTAAAGTAGAAGGGTCAAGATTTTGAATTTGTTATATATAATATAGTCAGTATTTTGAGTTTTTAGTATTGATAATAATTAATATTCGTAAATTAATTCTGTAGATCAAGAGAATTCGATAATAAGTTATGTAAATTTACATAATATTTGAAGAAAATGGGAAGCATACAATACTAAAATACTTCATAACAAATACATATACATTTTATTTTTATTCCAATAAATGAATAAAAGATATAAATTAATGAGTTAAGGTATTTTTTCCATTAAAATATATTATAAATAATGAAGAGTGCCATTTATTTTTTTTGGCACTCTGAAATCCAAGAGGGAACCATTACACAAAAACTTAACATATATATGTGTGTGTGTGTGTGTGGGTGAAAACATCTGAGCCAATTCGCTAAGATCAAGTCTAAAAATACTATATTTTTTCAATTCTTTTTTAATATAAAATATATAAGCACTTTATTTTGATTTATAAGTTTTTAATTGTCATGTCTATAACTATTTTTCTAAGATCCCATTTTCCACTTACTCATCAACTGGAGCCTTAACTGGCTTAGGAAGGTTGGTAAACAATATTGACATTATAATAAACTCAGCCAAAAAACATGTCAATATTATAATGTCAGCAAACATAAAAGATTTGAGTAATTTTAAACATCGTCAACATGAAAATAGCTAGGCACCAAAATAGGTTAATCCATATTCTAGTGAATTTTTAAGAGAAAGTAACCAGTATCCACAGGATGAATTAAACATTGAATAGAAACAAAATGTCAAAACCTGGTTTTTTGCCCCCTAAATTCAAGTTGACAATATGTATGTATGTATGTGTGTGCGCGCGCGCGCGCTCTCGCGAGCGGGGGCGAAAATCAAATGAAACTGATGTTGTACTCATCATAAAGGGGAAAAACTTTTGATAGAATTAAGCTGTCTGATAACATCAGTTGCACTCATTCTTTCGAGGTGATCCCATTGAACAAGAAAGTCCGATCTCAAATAAAGAACACAAGCATGTTTAAACATTAGGATGCATTTGTATCACTGATGCTTCCGGTATATGTTCCGATTCTCGTGTAAGAATAGTTGGCCTCATTACTTCCAAAAGCTTGTTTGGAAATGCATTTTTTACATATGTTTGAAGATTGTGACCATCATTAAACATATCTTGGGTGGGCCTTCTTTTAGTTAACATTTCTAAGATAAGGATGCCAAAATTGTACATTTCTAAGATAACATCATTCTCTCATTATAATATTTGTTATTTTGTTACAAAATAAAAAATAAGAAAAATATATTTTTATGAGGATATAATAGTCACTTAACTGTTACTGTTCAAGTGTCATGTTGGTGAAGGTTGAAAATTTCTCACATGTTCTATCAAAATAGTTACTTATTAACTGTTTTTGTTTTCTTACTCGTCTATGATTTTGATGACCTTTTTGCTGTAAATATTGAGATCATATATGCCACATTTAGTCAAATTTTACGTTATTATTATATTTCTATTTTATTATAAGGTAGGGATAACCACTTCTTTAAATTTAACTTTTTCATTCCTCAGCACACTTCTTCAATTTTTTTTTTTGGTTAAATACAGGTATCCATATTTTGGAAACTTGTTCAAGACCCTATCGTATGTTAAATGAGCGAGGGAATCTTCTTATGCGAATTCCAACCTACTTCCTCCATTTTAAATCACAACAACTTAATTCTTGTAATTTATCAAATTAAAAATTTTATTAATTCAGCTGTTCTAAGTTAAAAATATAATCCATATTAAAAAAAATATACGTGGACCAATTTATTCTAATATATAAGTAACAAAATTACAGAAATTGGATAGTTTCGTATTAGAGATTAAAGACCAAATCAATAATTAAGAAAACAAGAAAAATAAAAATTAAATTTTATCTTATTTTAAAACACGCCAAGGAGCTGTATGAAAAGATGAAAGGAGAATTTATTTTTTATATGGGATTCAAAAGTTGTAAATGTAATTATATCCTTGTTATTACCAGTTAATAAAATTACATTTCTCACTTTTTGGTTAATGTACTTCACAACAACTCTTATCTTGCATTAGTAAAAATTGAGAAATTTTAGTACATAAAAATAATGAATTAATTATGATGGACTTAAAGGAGATAAGCATGGGAGGAAAGGTCTCCCATTTATTTTATTTTATTTTATTTATTTTTGAGCGAAGTCTCCTCAAAAAGATAAAAGTTGAATAAAGAGAATATACGCGTGTTTAACACAACAAAAAGTACCATTACATGGGTTGAAATAGCATCTGTCTTTCCAAAAGTTCCAAGACGAGGCCAAATGTGTGTTTTGATTGTTTTCATTTAATTAATGGAAATAAGTGGACTCCAAAAAGAAAATTTATTGTTTTCATTTCCATTGGCGTCCAGACCGGAGCGGAATCCGCAAATACTCTCTTCGTTGCTTTTATAATATACAAATAGTAGATTAAAAAATTAATTAAAGTTGCTTAAAGACAATAAATAGGAAAAATCCGGATTAAATCCACCTTAAATGTCAAAATCTAAATTTAGGCTTATATTTTTAACAAATTTTTAATTACCTAATTAAGGATTTCTGAATGTTGTTAAAAGACCATAATATCTCTCCATAATTAAAAACCTATAAATAATACCCTACAATTTATATTGAAATCATACTGTAATGCCCTCAAATTTTGATTAAAGGCTAATGTTAATTATTGAGAATGTTTTATGAATTAAAGTTGATTTGAGACATGAATTAGTGATGGAAATGCCCAATATTCTATATTTTAGCATGATTATTTGACAAAGTAATGTAAGTGCTAAAATATGAGGGAGTGGCGCATGGATGAAGGAGAAATATGTAAAAAATGTATTATGTGGCAATTTAGTAAAAATTTTCGTGATCAGGGGAAAAATTGAAAGAATGGCTATTAGTCAGTGATTAATGGAAGAATTAATTACTAACTAAGAAGAAATGAGAAATGTAACTAAATGGCTAATGGAGGGGTTAGAGTAACTAATTGATTACTTACTTTATAAGAACCAATGAGATTTGAACATGTGTCAATATGAGATGAACAGAGAGTGTGGGAAAACTCAAATGGGGAATTTAAAAATCATTTTCTCTCTCCTTCTTCTCCCCATTTTCGGCGGATGAGAGGCATGGGCATGGGAGCTCATCATTTCACCTTCTTCTTCAAGCTGCTTGCATCTCTCTCTTCTCTCTCTCAAACTTGTGCAGCCATTGAAGGAAGAAAAGAAGAAGAAGCTCTTGATCTAGGTAAGCCATTTGACTCTTCTAATGACCTCTAGTGCAAAAACTCTCTTCTACAATCTTGTTCCTTGTGTTGAGAGCTTTGATTTCATGGTTTTAGATTGCCATTGGTGGTGATTTGAGCCCTCAAGGAAATCTAAAGGTTGGAGAATCAAGAAATCTCTTTGAGAAAGTTGTTAAGGTGAGTAAGACAAACCTTTCTATATAGGTTTTGTAAACATTGATTGAGTTTGGAATTTCTGGGATTTTGGCCTTAATTTCGAAAATGGGGGTCATGGTGTTATTGAGATGGTGTTGTCATGGGTTCAGTGTCTTGAGTATGTGTTTGAGATTGAGTTTGGAATTTCTGGGAAACTGATTATGGGCATTTGTGCCCTGTAAATCCTTTATTGATTAATGAAACCCGAGTGTGTTGGGAATTTACATTGCACTCTGATATTTATGAATGAAATCGTATTGTACAGGCCATTTGTGCAATTGAAATGTGAATATGAGATCGTTGTTGAACAGGATTTAGAAAAGTTTTGAGAACCATGTTTTGGGAAAAGAAAATTTTAATAAGTCCCAAATCTTCTTACAGTCTCTAATTCTACATAATCACGTATTTATGAACTTAATCTCGGCCTATGACTTGAAGGGGGTTACACATACCATATGTGGAAAAGTTAATAAGTCTCATAAAAAAATAATTTAATAAGGATATCAACATGGTAGGATCAGTAGGATTCGATATGATTGAAGATCCAATCAATCCCATGAATTATGCTATTCTACCATTTACTTCTTATAAGTGGTCAATGGATTGTTCCCTCATATGAGGTTCAAATCAGAATCATATTAGGCAGAAGCCTAGAAGAACCGAGAGTGAGAAAATTAATGCAGTAGCATAGATCTGAAAAGAAAAACTCTGTTGATTTAACTGGGAGTGTACCCAATCGCAACTTTTCCAGTTTAAAGAAGGAATTAGTCAAGATCCTTTTTCTGCATGCTTAAACTGTGAATCAATACTTCCTCCTTTCCTTATTATAAAAATTATTTGTGGAGTTGATCTTAGTTTTAAATATAAGATATAGCTTTCATATGTGTCAATCTTTTCCTAATTTACCCCTATTGATGCTCACTCAACCATAATCAGGGAGGAGAGAGAATGAAGGAATTAAGAAAGATGACTATGATTTTTTAAATAATACATGTTGTATTAATTAACTTAACTAACTTCCTTAATCAAATTAAATTAGATAAATATATTTTATATTAAGAACAGGAAGGAATATTATATAACCAACCACAAGACTAACCGGCAACTATAAGAAAAACATAAGCATTACAAAACGATATTTTAAATTTCTTTGGAGCGAAGAGGATAACTAATCACAATATCACATGTATCATTGTTGGACGTCTCAAAAAAAGTCAAGTCATATATTGTCCGGATCAATCACAGATTTACTGGGGGAAAAAACAAAGTTATGTATATAAGGGCATTTTGATCTTTTAACTACATTCAGAAATTCCTAATAAAGTTTCTTGTCCTAATTAATAATTTATTAAATATGCAACCCATTTTTCAAAAACACCCTTATTTATAAAGAAGGTGGGTGACAGAATGGGTGGAAAAAATGATGAGAAAGAATGATTGAGAAAAAAAGTGAGGAGAGATATATATAATTAATTGAGATTAAAAATAAAAAAAATATATTTAATGCTTAGACATATTCTATAAAAAGCAATATACCCATTCAATCAACAGTATCATATGATTAGAGCTTTTAGCATTGATTATAATGTAATTAAAAATTTGTAAAATCTTTCTACATTTCATGGGTTTTTTTTTTTTTTTGTGGGGGGGGGGGGGGGGGACATGGGAGCTTTCCAACAAAACAAGACTTAGGATTCTTCCTAGCATCCCAACAAACTTCATTATATTAATATATTGTGTGAGGATTAACAATTTCCAAAAAGACAATGACTTTATATCCCATCGCCCCCCAATTGTTGCTCTTAATAGTAATATATTATTCGGCTTCTTCGGACGTTCCACGATGACGCTGACCACTAAAAACCTTTTTCCTGCTTGAGGTCATGCTTATATATTTATATATTTATTTAACTTTCATGTCAGTTTCTTGCGAAATGGGCATGAAAATTCTTTTTTTTTTAAAGAAAAAAAATACACTTTTAGTTTCTCAAAAGACCGGCAAAATTAAAGAACTTATTTTGATCAATTTTATTTACAAAATATCATTCTTATATAGTTCCAAATTAAAGTTCGAAGACTAAATAACTTAAAAAAATTCAAAACCAGAAGATATATTTTATCTTAGTTTAAAATATACTGCAAGGATTCAAGATTTATCATTTTATGCTTGTTATTATCAGTTCATAAAATTATAATATTTCTTATTTTTTGGTTAATGTATCTAAGTATCTAACAAATAACTTTTATTTTGCATTAATGAATTTTTTTAAGAAATTTTAATACATAAAAATGAATTAATTATAATAGATTTAAGGAGATAAGCATAGGAGGAAAAGTCTTCTTGCTTTTTTTTATGAGAAAAGTCTTCCTAAAAAGGACAAAACATGAATTAAAAGAGTCTATACGTGATTAACGAGGCACAAAGGGTTATCATTATATGGGTTAAAATATTAACTTTGTCGGCCTTCTTAATAAGTCAAAGAAGACAAATGTACATTTACATTCAATTGATAGAAATAAATCAATATTAAATTTGTATTTCCTTTTATATAAAGTTACTGACCTCTTGTGCAAGAATACACGTAGAGGGATCAAGATTTTGAAATTGTTATCTATAATATAGTCAGTAATTTGAGTTTTTAGTATTGATAATAATTAATATTTTTTTTGCCAACGATAATACTTAATGAATTTAAAATAATTCTATAGATCAAGAGAATTCGATAATAAGTCATGTAAATTTACATAATATTTAAAGAAAACTGGAAGCATAAAATACTAAAATATTTCATAACAAATGCATATACATTTTATTTTTAGTCCAATAAGTGAATAAAAGTTATAAATTAATGAGTTAAGGTATTTTTTCCATTAAAGTAATTATAACTAATGAAGAGTGCCATTTATTTTTTAGGCACTCTGCAATCCAAGAGGGAACCATTACACAAAAACTTGACACCTTTACACACACCAACCTTTCTAAATATGCTACTTTTTTTTCATTTCTTTTTTAATCTTTATTTATTTTAATTTGATCCTAAAAGAATTAAAATATATAAGCAATTTATTTTGATTTCTAAGTTTTTAGTTTTGATGTCTATAATTATTTTTCTAAGATGTCATTTTAGACTTACTCATCAACTGGAGCCTTAACTGGCTTAGGAAGGTTGGTGAATAATTGTTATGGACACTGAGAGTTTCGGTCCTATACAAACTATAATGTTGGTTATCTGTAATATTTTTTTGATATTCTGAATATTGTATATTGAAGAAAGCTGTTGTCAGCTTTGTGCCTTGGTAACCTCCTCAAAATTTAACCAAGGATTGCAAAATAAGGTGTAATCCCGGATCGTCTCTCAAAGAGCCTTTTATTAATTATCTAGAAATTAAGTGTGATGATTGACATAAAACAAGTTAAAAATGATTTTAAGCTTTTTATTTAACAACTAAATTGCAATTAAACTAAAATGCTTTAAAAACTTATATTTTTGGATTTTTTGGAACAAAAGTGGAAAGGAATTGAAATTGGTTTGAAAAGTATGATAAAGCCTCTTTGAACAATGGATTTCATCTATCATTTGGTTCAAAATATTTTTAGGAGTGTGCTAATTTGACAAAAAATGCCCAAAAATACAAAACACTAGCAATTGCAATCAAAGTCCCTCAAAATACCAAACCTCAAACACCGTTGAGTCTAGTGCATTAATCAATGATTATTCCTAGACCTAGAAAATAATCACTTCTGAAAACACTATTAGAAACCACTTTGTATGCAAATTATGAAATCACTAAGTTTTCTAAAATACCAAACTCCATTGAACTAGTAGCAAGTGTAGCGTGCACTTTGATGTAATCAATTGAGCTAGATGAAGAATCAAGTTCATGCGAAGTAAAAAGCCAATTATCAATTTCAGCACAAATAGCACATGACATTTCACCCTCACATGAACAAACAAAAGAAGAATGTAAGTAAGAGGAAAAAATGATTTCTTCGTCTTGTTCAAGAGCATTATGAAATTCCAAATCATGCTTGTCAACACTTGAAAGAGAGGAAGAATCATGTAAGAAAGCATCACTCAAACAATCATTTGAGCTATTATCAAGTTCACACTTCACAACAATTTGAGCATCCAAGCATAATTCATCATTCTCTATAGTGTCATGCTTAACATATTCATCGCTCCTAGAACTAGGGAAAAGAACATGTTCATCACGCATAGAAGCATTGACAGTGCAAGCAACCTCATCAACTACTCAACTATTATTAGAGATATCACAGTGAGCATTTTCAACATAAAACATATGAGGGGATTGGACTACAATTTCTTCATCCTCCTTATCATCATTCAAAATATCAGAAATAGTAGTAAGAGGAGGGTCAACCTCTTTAAGAAGAGGAGGAATAGTATCATTATTTGGAAGTGGCTCCTCTGGTAGTTGAAAACGTACTTGTTTGTTCTTTACATCTTTTGTCGGAGTAGGAACTAGAGGTATGAAATCATCCACTTTTGAAGTGGCATTTAGCTTTTGCTCTTTGGTTCCCTCATTATTGAAGTCATAAGTCCATAGAGCTCCTTCTTCTCCTTCGGTCAACAAACGCTTTGATAAAGCCTTCGATCTCCTCTATTCGCTCTTTCTGCTACTTGGAAATTACATTTGTCTCATTTAACATGAACAACTTAAAGTGTTCAACCTTGAGCGCATCATACATTCTTCTCATTGCACAAGTTCTGTCATCCATGTTTGGTAAGGTTAGGAAAGCATCAAGTCCACTAGGTTGAGGTGTAAGGGATTGTAGTGGAGGTTCATAAAATGATGGAGAATGTGGTTCATAGAGAGTTGTACATGGCATGGAAGTAGGGGAATGAGGGAAGATGAAATGGAGATGATGGTTCTTGGTAAAGTGGAGTAGATGATTCTTGATGGAATGGGTAGGGTGAAGAAGTATGGTTGAAATGGGATTGAGGTGGTTGGAAGGTGCGTTCATGGTCAAATAAGGGGTTTGTTGACAAGATGGTGCACAATGTTGATGGAGATATTGAGATGGTTGAGAATTAGAAGCTCCTCCTTGATAATTTATTCGTGCTAAGAGGGAATTCACTTCTTGTTGAAGAAAATCAAACTTTTGAGAATATGTAAGATCAGAAAATGCTTAATGTCTCCAAGTGCTGTTAGTTTATCTAGGAATTGAAAACTTGAGGTTCTTTCATTTCCTAAAAAGGAATGCATAGGAGAATTAGTGTAAAATTGAATTTCATGATCTTCATTAGACCAAGCCATTCAAATTGCAATCAATTAAAACCTAATGAATTCTAAGTCCTAGATATACAAATAAATTCTAAAAATTGGAAGAAATCAAGTGTATGCAAGAAAAATGCAAGAATGCAAGTGCAAAAACAAAGGAAAATCAAGATATTTATTGGTATTTTTGAAAATTTTTTTATGGTAAGATGCAATATGCTTTGAAAAACATGCAAAACTACCTAAACTATGACTAAGTATGAAAATACTGGAAAGTACAAATCCTAAAGGCTCACCCCGGTCAAAAGTACTTGACACTTAGTTACTAGGAAACCAATTGTTGGCTCCCCGGCAACGGCGTCACTTGAAATAACTCCCTTTAGTGGCCTCAGGGTTATCAAAAATAAAACTGAATTAATGCAATATAGTGCACAACTCAAGTCGTTTCACTTTGAGGATTTGATTATGAAACTAATTCCTAGTAAACTAAGTAGTTATAATGCAAAATTGATAAGGGTAAAACATGATTGATTGATTTTCAAAGCTATGTATTGAATGCAATTAAAATATATATTTTTGGGATTTTCAAATAAGGAGGAATGGAAATGGGTTAAAAATGCAAGTGATGAAAATGCTCTTGGAAATAGTTTTCAATGGCTATCCTTGCTCAATTAAGATATTTGAGGAGTTAATACACTAAGCTTCTAATATTCCTAACCTCATTAACCAATGAGTCTAGCATCATAAGAGATGAACCCCTACTCTTGAAATGCTATTAAGCCCTCTTAGTGTAATAAGTTTCTCTTTGCTTTCTAATATACCAAACCCCATCAACCGATGAGTCTAATGCTTAAACTCAAGAACCCATTAATTTAAGCATTATTAAAACCCCTTAGAGAGTGACTATGAAATAAGTAATGCATTTAAGTTCAACTACAATTCTATTTCAATCAAACCATCCAACAATACCATGTTAAATAGATAGAAATCAAAAGAATAATAGGAAACATATATATAACCATATATATTTATGAGTACAAATCCTCATTACAAATCCTGGATCACAAGAACTCAATTCATAGAATAAAATATAACTAAAATCATAGTCTCAATATATAAATGAATTCTTAAACCATAGAAATCACGAATATAATGAGCTATGGGTAATTTAAACTCCTCTTTGAAGCACACGTGAACTCAAGCCATCTCCAAATCATCCCCAAGACTCAAACAATTTAGCCTCTCATGATATGAACAGTAGCTGCAAGCAGCTCAAAAAACCCAGGATCCATGGAAAATGATGGAATTGCCAATGTATCGGTACAGAGTGGCAAATAGAGAGAATAAAAGAGAACAGTGAAAATGATGGTGGAAGAGGAAAGAACAGTAATAATGGTGGTGTTGGAGAAGAAGAGGGTCGCTGGACTTAATGGAAGAAAGGTTTTGTGGGAATCTGGGCAATGTCACCGGAAATTGGAAAATAATGCGGAATCTGGAAAATGACACCGAAAGTTGCAGTAGTCTCCCCTTCTCCTTTGACTCTCGACTCTCTCTTAAATTCGAGCTCCAAAACTGTCATTTTCAGTTTTAATCCCATTTTCCAAGTACCTACAATTGAAAACAATTACACCAATATCAAATCCTCTCAAGAATTAATGATTAAGAGGAATTACAATTATTTTGACAATTTTGCCCTTTTTAATCCTAATTTAATGTATTTACTCTTAATCTCAATTAATCACAATAAAGGCATTTTAGATAAATTATTATGACAAAATCATCAAATAAAAATATATAATAAAATAGGAATTTGTCAGATACATACATAGTGCTTGTTAATAGATGATGGATTTTGGAATGTGAAGGTCTCAAAGGGGGTTAACAATGGATTAGTGTATAGGGTTTGTATGTGGGATAAAGGGTGATAAAATGAATGCCCTTATCATGTTCATTAATCTAAATGCAAATGTGATTTTAGAAAGGAATTTACACAAGTTCTAGAGGTACACTAGAATATGTGGCAAACACACATTAATGTCACTCATTTCTTGGTTGAGAGCTACTGCATTATTCCTTCTCTTATAATTTAACGCCGTTAGGTCAAATTTAACGGTTTTATACTAGATGCTCCACTTTTAAAACCTTATGTTTATTTTTCCCCTTTTTAAGCATAATTGTGCAAGGCATTTTTTCCTTAAAACTTCGTTGGTAAATTTGCTCCTTAACCGTTTAAAATAATATATATATATATATATATATGAAATGCATTTTTTTTTATTTTAACGTTATGTATGGGGTTGATTGAGCCTTTAATATTTTGTCCAAATTCATTTTTTATGTATTTTATCTTAAATCTATCCCAATTAATCTGAAAACCCTGGATATGTCCATGCATGAAAAGTAGACGATATATTCAAGCTAATCAACAAGGAATTATAAAATTATAATTATTTTTAAAGAATTATTTATTTATGATATTCTGAATGGTTAAAATATTCAAATTACGCTCAAGAAATTTTGGAACATGAAAATGAATCTATATAATTTTTTTGCATCTATAATACTAAATTTATATGTAACCGCACTAATAATAAATTATAAAAAATGAGGCTTCTGTTAATTTTCATGATTAATTGTATCTATTAATTAAAGTCTCTGCATATATAGACTATAATTCCAAATTATTATATGTAACGGAATATTACCCCAATCATTGGGGTCGAGGAAAATTCGAAGAAGCCAAATATATTGACGACAGACACATAAATGGGCGGTGGTGGGGTGTTAACGTGTTTGTCACTGCCTTTTTGGAGTTTTTCTATGATTGAAGACAAAGTCTTGTTTGGTTGGAAACCGCGGTCATTCTTTAATTAGCATAACATTTTGTGATATTTTTCTTAGTCATACAAAATAATATAATTTCCTACTGCAAAAGAAAAAGAAGGAAAATGTACTTTTATGAGGATATATATGGTAGCTAATTAATATTATTTAAAATAATTATGATTTTTATGATCCTTTTGCAGTAAACAAAATACCGCAAGGGGTTGGTTGTATTTTTAATTATTTTTTAATTTATTTAGAAATATTATTAATAGTACATAAACAAGAATTAAGAATAACGTATCCAAGCAGGCATGGGAGAAAATGTCGACGGACTTGACCGAGAGATAAAAGATATTATTATATGAAACGAACTATCATCAGCTCAGTGTCAATCTTTTGAAAAACTCAAAGAAGCCAAATGTACGTTTCGATATACATTAATGGGAGCTAACCTTAAGCCAAGTCTAGTTTGGTTGCAAATCCTAGCCATTCTCCTAGTCCTATAATATTTGTTATAGTTTTTACTATCAAATAATATATTTTTCTGGTGGAAAATAATATTATTTTTTATTACAAAAGAATGTTTTTCTAATTTGGAGAATAACATTTCATTATTTGATAATTTATTATACCTATCTAGCATTTTTTTTTTTTGCGAATAGTGTGTTTAAAGAGAAAAAAAGACTTTTAACCTATTAATTGACATATTTCATTCATATGTTTGGGGATAAATACAAAACATATAATATATCTATTTATGAAACATTTTTTTATTGCATGTTTTTAATTTTTTAATAATATTATATAATTTTACATATATAACTTATATATGATTAACATATATATAACTTATGAAACATTCTTAATTTATAGAATTATCTTACTTATATTAATTATGATCAATACTAAAAACTAAAAATAATTTCAAAATCTTGACTCATTATGGCTCATACTTTATAAGTTGGTTCGGTCCCTCTCTGCACATGTTCCTTGACTATATTTAACACAAGGAAGAAATTTATTGATTTATTTCCATCAATTAAATGAAAATGTTCATTTTTTCTCTTTGAATGTTTTACAAGACTGACACTGAGCTGATATTTTAACTCATATAACATTTAATACGAGTAAATTATCTTTATTAAAGTTTGGTCTTCTTGAAGAAGACTTATCCCCAAAAGAAAACGGGAGACTTTTCCTCCCATCCCATGTTTATCCCCTTAATTCCATTATAATTAATTCATTTTTTGTACTAAGATTTCTCAATTTTTTAATCAATGTAAAATAAATGTAATTTTTTTTCTCTATTCTCTTTTTCGTACAACTCATTGTGGAATTTCAAAGGAAGAGTTAATTCCTTGGTCCCTATAATTTTACTTAATTTTAATTAATTAACCACGTTTGCTCACTTTTAAGGGCAAGTGGGACATTGTAATTTTTTTTTTTTTACATTTTTAAATTGAAGGGAACATTACATTTAAAGTACCCAATGCTCTTGCGACAATTTAGGACAAAAATGTCACTTAACCCTAAAATCTAAATTATCTTTTAAATATAAAATAGTAAAGTAATTTACATGAGTCCCTTGTGTCTATGAATTTACCCTCTTGACCAGGAGCACTACTACAAAAAGTGCCTTTTATGATGGTTATTATTTACCATACATCACGGTTTCAAACTGCTATATATGTGGGCGCTATATATGCTCCGCGTAGATAAATAACGGTTCCAAACCATAATTTATTTTAGACCTATTATAACAGTTATAATATAACACCCATTATATATTGAAACTCTGTGAGACCATGATATGTGTATTGTTGTGATAATAATTAATGGTCATATATAAACAACCGTCACAATATATGGTAATAATTGCATAATACATAATTGTTCCACTTTAACAACCGCTATCTATGTATTAGCATATATAAAGGTTCTTTCAAAACAACCATTTAATATTGGTAGTAATAAGAATGGATTTATTTAAACAACATTTATATACAGTTGATATAAATAATGGTTGTTAGATAACAACCGTGATTTATTGAAGTGAATTTTTTTAAAAAAAAATGGGGGGGGGTGGGGGAGGGGTGCTGCTTTCGATATCCCCCTACATATACATTTATAGAATGAATCACAATATATATTTACATTCATTCATATAACAAACAATACATCTTATAGGACGCATTAAAATATTGTGCTCAAAAGGAAACAATAGATGGAAGTTAGATATTACAATATATAGCTGACCAAATGTATATATCAAGGTTTTCAAAGCTGGATAGGACCGGAAGATCCAAACGGTCAGACCGTCACCTGGACACAACAACGGCTCGGATTTTTCCTTTGGGCTGTTTCAATAGTTAGACCGCTTTGGGCCGCGATTTACTCATCATTGAATAGGAAGCCGCTATTGAGTTGGGACTTGGAATGATTTTTTTAAAACAAAAGGGCCAACATAAAAGGATTAGAAAAAAAACACAAAAAAATGTGTTTTTCAATTTAATCTTATATTCGTTGATGAATAATATACATATCTTCGGACGCAGCCATTGGTGTTGGATCCTATATATTTTGATGATAACAAAGATTGGATTCATGTTACAAAAGGTTTTGATAATAAACAAAAGGGTTTGAACAAAGTAACTAAGCTTTTGGTGGCAAGCAAAAGCATTACTCGAGTAATTACTCAAGTAATGAAGAAGAACTAAAAGATAGAGAAGAAGAGAAAGCAAAGGCATTACTCGAGTAAGCCCACAGGTAATGATCCTTCATTACTCGATGGATCACTCAAGAATGTGTGAGAAATTGTTCCAGAAGCTCTCTATCAAAAATTCAATGGCATTACTTGAGGGATCACTTGAGTAATCTGAAAAGATATTGAAGCATTACTCGTGGGATCACTCGAGTAATTAGAGAAGAAATAATGCAGTAGCTCTCGACCAAGAAATGAGTGACATTACTCGAGGGATCACTCGAGTAATTTGACATAAAAAAGATTGCATTACTTGAGGGATCACTTGAGTAATTATGTAAGCAAAGAAGTAGTTATTCTTGGCCAAATTTTGGATGATATTACTCGAGGGATCACTCGAGTAATCAGTAAAGCATTATAAACATTACTCGAGGGATCACTTGAGTAATCAGAGAAGAAAAAGAAAGACTTACTTGAGGGATTACTTGAGTAATCAAGTCTGCCAAGTTTTGTAAATGAATTACTTGATGATTTACCCGAGTAATTTGGTCAGAAAACATTGACTTACTCTTTAGCTTATTTTAAAAGGGATTACTTAAGTAATGGTGCTGGTTTAACACCCCAAATTTTATTCACCAAGAATATATTGTGAATATTTTATATATTCAATAAAATGGTGAATATTTAAGGCCAAAGGAATTAAATATTGAAAATTGAAAGGTGAACAGTGTTTTCAGTTATATCACCTGCGATACAGTGAGTTTGTCATGTGGGTTTGGAAGACCAAATGATGAGCAAATATAATGAAACTTTACAGGATGAAAGTTGACATCCTAAGCTTTAATTGGGTAGATTATATGAATCAATTGAAGCTATGTACAAAGAGTTATGGATTTTTGAAGTTAGCCCAGAAAATCTGGAAAGTCTCTAGAGAAGCAGTCAAAGAAATGAAATCTGGGAATGATGTGCTTCCAACTAGCTAATTTCCATATTTTTCCTTGAAACTAGACTCAATAAGGGTTTCGTAGCCTTTAGAATTGCTCTGAAATGATGTCTAGAAATTTAGTTATGATTTTTCAAAGTTTGGTCAGAAAATCTGCCAAAATTACTAATTGTTGCGAATTTGAAAAAGAAAGATGTAATGGTGTTTTTTAAAATTGTGAAAAAAAGAAATAGGAGGGAGAAATAATAATTTGGCTCATAAACATGCCAAGTGTCATTATCATATGGTAAAGGGATTAATTTATGATTTATGAAGATGAGCACATGTCTAATTGCCTTAAAATAATGCTACATGGACATAGTAATCATGATTAATGATAATAATGGTACACTACTTGAGTGCATGGTTGGATTAGTTGGAGGAAACCCATTTGGTTAGGGAGATCATTAAGGGGGATGGTTTTATGCTAACCAAAAGGGGGAGGAAATTAGTTCAATGCTAATGGAAGCCTAATGGAGCAATTATGACACAAATATGAAGGAGGTGTGGATCATGAAAAGTGTCACCATCATATGCCTTGATGAAATCATGTGGTGTAGGGTGAAGGGAGATATTTTATGAAGCACTCTTCCTTCCTCTTCCCTTCCTCATTTTTGTCCAACACAAGAAGAGAAGAGAGAGAGAGAAAGCTCTCAAGTTCTAGAGAGAAGGAAGAAGAAGAAGTTTAAGGTAAGTGTGATTTCTTAAGAGTTTTCTTGTGATCTTCCATGAAAACCTTCTCTAAATCTTTTTTCTTCATGGAATCCATGGTTTTAAAGACACATTTTGAGCTCAAGGAGAGAGAGGAGAGGATGCCTAGAGAGAGAGAACTCAAGATCTCATGAGGTTGTTGTTGATGGTTGTTATTGGATTTGGTGATTTTGTCAAGTTTGTAAATTTTAAAAATTCCTAACACTAAGGGGTTATGCTAGCCAAATTTCTTTAAATCATGATTAGAAAGTATTTAAATGAGTTAATAAGGGATTAGAAGTGAAAAGGTACAAGCTTTGGAAGCTAAAACACAAAAGTTCAATTTTTCCTTTTTCTTGACCTATGTTTCGGTCAAGGTCAGATCTGGAGGAAGGAGTGAGATTTTCAGTGATTTTATGATTCCATTGGATTCAGGAGGCAAAAATAGATGAGGTTACAGCTGGTCACTTTTTTCGGAAAAGGCCGAAAAAGCATATTATGAAAACGCCCCTAAAATCCCTAAATGGGGGCTGTCAAAGGTATTTTCATAATTTGATAGTGAATTTGGTAATTTTGAGCCCAGAAATGGATTCCTTAGGTGAAAATACATTAGGATAGCCCTAGTCAAAATTTTAGGAGAACGTGCCATCGGGCTGGGTACAATTTGGTAAATTTTCACCATAAACTAATATAACCACAAGAAACACTATGGAAGAGTCTAAAATGATACTTGGATATGTTATGACCTATTTCTTGTACATTTAACAATTTAGGATCGTGTCGGAAGCTGGAAGCTGGAAGCGACACGTTTTACAAAGCAAATTAAAAAGGGATTAATAAGACTTTGAGGTAGGGACTACCATCCTTCATGCACTATGTGAATAATTGTATGTATGTGTTACTGTATTTTGTGATATGATTGTGTGCTAAAGACACAGTACCTAGTTGTTGTTCGGTGCCCAACAAAGATATATTGGAAAAACCTAGTTATGGTTCGGCACCCAATATAGGTATATCAAAAAATCCTAGCTATGGTTCAGTGCCCAGCCAAGGTATAATGAAAATCCTAGCTATATTCGGTGACTCAGCTGAGGTAATTACATGTGAATCGAATCGAACTTTCATTTTTTCCTAATATGGTGCATTGCATATTTAATTTTCACAATTTATATGTTGATGGTATGTCTCTAAAGAGATTCTTCGGAATCTCACCATTTTTTTAAAAATCAAACTCTCAGTGGGTGCCAGTGGATCAAAAGGGAAAGGCGCAGACATCGAGAAGTGATTGGGATGTGTTTCGAGGCATGGTTAAAAATGGTGGTTATAATTAGTCTATTCTTAAGATATTTTGGGGAATCCTGTAATTATTGAAATTTTTGATGTATTTTGTATTCTGTCTATGAATGACTTGAGATTGTAAATAAATACTTTTATTAGTATAATTGTACTTTTTGTATGCCCATGGAATTCCGTCTTTATTACTCTTCGATTATCGAAATGAAAATGAGTGTTGATAGCTGGATTATCTGAGTAACCACTCGAGTAATCATATCCAGAATTTCTTTTTTAATCTGTTCTTCATTGATTTGTTATCTATATAATTAATCTTTCATTGTATTAGTATTCTGAGTATATTTGCAGAGAAACAATGAAGAGATCATGTGTTGAGAGAAAAGTCAAACAAAATGTTCGAACGCTCACCTACCACAAACAGATAGTTTTCAAATTCAAAGAACGGTTAAACGTAGCTGCACGACTGTAATGGACAAGTTGAAATTGTTCCAACGGCTATCACAACTCATCTATAGATATAGGAACATTCAATATGGAATAGACACGACTGAGAACATACGAACATACACCGATCACCATATTCTTTGTGCTATGTTTCTTATATTCACTATTTGTACTTCAGTGATTATATATTTACTTTGTGAGAGAGATTTTCTTTACAAACTCAATATCTATTATTGAGATAACTTAAGTTTATGGAACCTTGAGTTGGGGATTGGTTTACAACATGTAAGGGAGAGCAAGTGTCCAAGTGAAGGAACTTCCTATGTACTAAAGTGCCAAGAACCCACTGAATCTTGGAAGATATAGTAAAACTCTTAGAGACACTCTGAGTACTGGACGTAGATCAAAGTGGTTGAGCCCAAACCAGTATAACTCCCAGTGTACACTTCGGTGATATTTCTCCTTGCTTTTAACTGCTTTAAATTTCTAGTTAATTTTTATATACGAAACGAATTTTCTGGTATCATCTAATTCACCCCCCCTTTTGGGTGAAACACCTACACTAACATTTGGTATCAGTTCGTAGGTCTTCTTGTTAAGGTATAACAACCTAAGAAGGATCCAATGGCAAGCATGGGTGAAGGAATTCTTCTCGATGGAGCTTCTATCACCAGACCACCGGGTTTCAGTGGTGAACACTTCTCTTTCTGGAAAGTCAAGTACAGAGTATTTATAATGGCTATAGAATATGGACTATAGGATGTGATTGAGAGTAGGAACTATCAACCTATGAAAATTGTAGATTCATAGAAGGTTCCTAAGACGCCAAGAGAATATGATGAGAATGACAAGAAACTCATCACTCTTAATAGCAAGGCAATTCTAATGATTAAAAGTGCCTTGAGTCAAAATGAGTATTTCAGGATCTTTACACTTTCAACAGCTAAGGAATATGGGAAGCTTTGGAAATAGCTCATGAAGGAACTTTAGGAATAAAGGAAAACTGGATCAACACTCTAGTTACTGAATTTGATTTACTTCGAATGAAATCAGGTGAGTCAATAGCTGAATTTGAACTTGGATATACTCATCTTGTTAATCTACTTGTAGCACTCATAAATGTCTATGATCAACATATCCAAGTACGAAAGATTCTGAATATTCTTTCTAAAGACTGGGAGGCCAAATTCACCACTATTGAGGAAGTAAAAGACAAATCAATGCGATCGGTTGCTTCTCTATTATGAAGTATTTCTGAATATGAAAGTAAATTAAAGTTCAAACGAGAGCTAGAAGATATTGGTGACAAGAAGAGGAGAGGCCTAGCACTAAAAGTAAAAGAAGAAAACCAAGATGAGGATGAAGAGTTCGACGATGATGAAATGGGCCTAATGATAAAATGATTCAGAAGGTTTTACAAGAAAGGCCAAGGATTCAAAAACTTTCAGAAAGGAGGAATAAGCAATAAAGAACACATCATCTGTTATGAATGGAAGACCAAGACATATCAAATCAGAATGTCAAGAACTGACTCAGAAAAATAAAGAAGAGAGAAAAGGTAAGTTTTATGACAAGAAGAAAGCCTTTGTACCTGCCATATGGGGAGACAATTTATCAGATGAAGAGAACGATGATGAAGAAGTAGCTAATATCTGCTTGGTTGCTCAAGAAGAAACAGAAGAAGAAGAGGCAATTGATTCTAATCCTACATATGATGAATTACTCTCTGAATATGATACTTTACTTTCTGAATTCATCAAAGTCGTTAAGGAGTTAGTTGTTTTCAAAAAGAAAACAAAAATCATGATTTAGAAAAGAATTGTGAAAATTGTTTGTCTTTGAAAAAGAAAAACACTGATATCACGAAAATTCTTGAAAAATTCACTAAAGGAAGTGAGATGCTAAATGTAATCTTGAAAGCTCAACAATTTGTAAATGATCATTCTGGTATTGGATATGATCCAAAATCAGATAAAAGGAAAGGAAGAAAGAAAGCATGAGGTATGACATACTTGAATTATTTTCAGCATTCTGTACATACATCAAATCCTTTTGCATACTGTAATTATTGTAATAGAAAAGGTCATTATACTTTATCATGCATTCATAAGAAGAAAAGAAAGATATGAACCTACAAATGGGTACCTAAAGGTTCATATGTTCAGAAAATAATTTGCACTAACCCAAAAGGACCCAAAAAGATGTGGGTACCTATAAGACTTAATCGTATTTGATTGCAGATATGTCTTAAAGCATCCAAAAACAACAAATGGTACATAGACAGTGGGTGCTCTAGACATATGACCAGTGATTTGGAAAGTTTTACCACATTACAACCTAAAGAAGGTGGAAAGGTAAAATTCGGAGGAAATCTATCCAGAAAGGTAGCAGGAATTGGTGAAATAAAAAATGATAAGGGTATACAAGTCAAGGATGTATACTATGTTGAAGGCTTGTGTCACAACTTACTGAGCATTAGTCAAAGCACAGATAAAGATAATTGGTAATCTTTGACTCAGAAGAATGTCTAATTGTAAACAAGAAAAATTTACAATTAGATAAGAAGAATATCAAAACAAAGCTCAAAGCAAAAAGGGAAGCTAACTATTATACTCTTGATATTAGTAGAAATGTTTCTAAGAATTGTTTTCTAAGTAATGCCGATGAAAGTTAGTTATAGCATAAAAGATTAGCTCATGTCAACATGCACCAACTAGGCAAATTACTCAAAAAGGATTTAGTACTTGGTTTACCTAAAGTAAGTTTCAAAAATGATTTGATTTGTGACTCATGTCAAAAGAGTAAACAAACTAAATTATCTTTCAAATCGAAAAATGAGATCACAACCAACAGATCACTTCAATTACTACATATGGATTTAGTTGGACCAGTAAGAGTTAAAAGTCTCGGTGGCAACTTATGTTCATTGGCTATTGTTGATGATTTCTCTAGATTTACATGAACTATTTTCTTATCATCGAAGGATGAAACCTTTAGTGAATTTATTATTTTTTCTAAGAAAGTGCAAACTAAGAAAGGTATGTCCATTGCATATATCAAGACAGATCACAATGGAGAATTTGAGAATCAAGCCTTTGGAGATTACTGTTGTTAGGAGTGTTAAATAGTGCAAGTGTACACTGTCGTAATCAAGTAATATAGAAGTGAGTAGAGTATCGTTCCCTAGAGGATTGATCACTAAGTACCAAAATGAGTAATTTTAACTCTATTTAGTCGATCGATTAGTTGGTGATTGAGAGTACGAAATAAAAGATAATTAAATATGAATGCAAATGATATGAAATAATTATGAGAAAAAGTCCTAGGGATGAGATTTCACTTAACAAATTCCGGATTGAATCTCTTATCTATTCTAGCCCAATTTACTCCATATGATTAATAGTCGAGTTTCCCTCATTTAATTACTAGCCTCTTCTACGGTCAAGCAATTCTATAATTAATTGCTAATCCAATATATTCCTATATAAATTAAAGCAATTGATTATGCATTAAGATTTATGGAACTCAATAAGACTACACAACTCATATGAATATATTCCTATTTCATATGCAAGTCATGGTTTTAATTATAGGATCTATACACATGCATTTTCTTTCGGTCTCAACATGCATATTGGAATAATTCAAAAGATGGCCAGTCAATCAAAAGCATTAAGAATAATAATTAAAACTCAATCATGTAGGAGAAATTCAAACTAGATTTAAAAACTTAAGATTCAATCCATCATTAGTAAGCTACGTCATTACCCTAGGAAAATGGAAATTTAGCTCATGATAAAATTAAAAACAAAATAAAGTAACATTGCATAAAGCTTGAATGAAAACCTCAAAAATACTGCATAAACTTGAATATTAAATTTTGAAACATAAATATACAATCAAAAGAAGCATGAAAAATGGAGAAATCTAGCCGTCCATTTAGGAGGTAAAACCTTCCATGTAGGCGGCATGCGAAATGTGATACAATTATAAGCCTTCCAAGATGGAGGCAAGCAGAAAGTAATACAATCCTAAGCCTTCCAAGATGGAGGTATACAAAAAGTAATACAATCCTAAGCCTTCCAAGATGGAGGAATGCAAGAATTGATACAATGTATGAAATTAAATCTAGAAAATAACACACTTTATTCCAACTATCAGACAAAAGATCTCTCCTTGTCAGAGAAGGACCTCTAATTCTCTTCCTCCTCCCTTGATCTTGGCCTTGATATCTATTTATAGGGGAAAAACCATGGGCTACAGTTAATGCTACAGTGATCTGGTGGTTGCTACAGTGATCTGGCGGCTGCTATAGTGAATGTCGGCAACAACTATAGTATCCGACGGCTGCTGCAGTGAACTACTACAGTCCTAACATTGCTACAGTATTTCCAATTTTTTTATTTTTAATTACTATTTATTCCAAAAACGTTATTTATTTATTAATTACATCCAAATTTATTATATTGAGCTCAAATATCATCCATAAAATCATCATATAAGGGAAAATAAATATGCAAATATTTTACTTATCAAGTATGACACTAAAGGCATTGATCATAATTTCTCTGCTCCAAGGACACCTCAACAAAATGGAGTCATGGAACAAATGAACAGAGTACTCACTGAAATGCCGACTCCGGCGGCCCCAAGATCGAGCCAGTCAAGGCTAAAATGCCTGGTCTTAGGCTTGCCGTGCTAAGTTCGGCCCTTCACAGCCTTTTAAAGGTGTCAGATCACCGCTTCCGTTCCTTTGACCAGTCAAAACTGCGTCCTTATCGAAACCATAACTGCTGTGGGTGCCGAAGTTTGCTGCTGCTCCTGCGACGTCTTCTCCACACAGGACCACGTCGCAGCGATGTATTGAGTGTGCCCTTGACTGGGATTGAGAGAAGAATTAGATGAAGAATTTATATATAGAGTTACTAGTTCTATTATTTCACTTAATAAACATCTTTTACTTCCCAAGTTTCACGTTGGTTATACGTGAAAGCAACTCAGAAACATTGTTAAGAATGATATCTTTGAAAATTGGTTGAAATTAAGTTTTTTCACTAATATCGCTAAATAATTATAAAATGTTCAAACTTATTTAACTAATTGCTTTTATTGAGGTTAATTTTTAATATTTTACAAGAAATAATCAATTTTAACTAACTTTGATGATTTATGTAAAGTTATAACGAAAGCAACTAGAAAAGCATGGCAGGAAAAACACAGATTAATTCGTCAGTGTCGTCATGGAAAGTTTTAGAAGACGCCACATAAATTAACAGCAACAATTGGTAGTGGGTGGTGGCGCCTAAGTTACTGATCACCGTATTTTTGAGAATCTCATCACACAAAATTCTACATTTCATATATGGAGGCTTTCCATAGAGAGTCTATGCGTGTTTAACATATATCAATGCACGACACAGTATTTATTATACGAAACAAAATATCAGCTCAGTCTTTTAAAAAATTTCAAAGAAGACAAATGCTCGTTTACATTCAATTATATTGATGGAAATAAAACAATAGCAGCATAAGAGGTCATATTTCCCTTCAAACACGTGCAATGTTGTCCTTGCCGTTCGAACTCAAAAAGGAGCAAACATATGTTAGATTTTAGAAGCAAAAATGAAATCTCTCATTTTTTTTTAAAAAAAAATTGAAGCTAACATCGCACCACTTGATAATTTAAGATATCTAGTATAATCCCTCCGAGAATAAATTAAGAACAAGAATATCATTTAATCCTAAATTATTATATTTTTACGAATATACTTAATATATATGAAGTCCCCTGTGTGCAGAGGCTCTATGGACATTTACGTTATTCTCTGTTTATATATATATATATATGTTTTAATCTATTTAAATACATTACAACGGCATCCACACCCTTAATTACAAAAGGGGTGGTTTTAGGTTCTTACATCATGTTGTGTGAGAGGTATTTGGGGGCTGATGGGTGGGTCACCCATCTCTAAAAGAAAGAGTTAGGATAGGATAATAAAAAAAGTTAAATCATTTTTACATGCCAAGGTTCATATACTTAATCACTTAGCCAATTCATCCAAAACAAAAGCTTTTCGTAAAGAAATTTGATATTTTTTAAAAATAAATTAGTTTCTTTGTACCAGAATATTAAATGCAGATAATAATGGAGAATCTTTTTTAAAAAAAACCAGAAAACTCAAGATAAATCAAATTAATCACATTAGTTACAAGTACTCTTCATAATTTCTAGAGAGCTCATGATATTGTTTATCTCATAATTATACTATTTCTGAGTCACACATGCAACTCCAATTAGAAGGCCTTGAACAACTATATAGAATATTAATTATAAAAAGTCTGAAAAATGGGAGATCTTGAGCATCAAGTGATGACCATAATTTTCAGGAGAGGGGCCTCTACATTTCCCTTACCGTCTACTTTTCTCCACTTCTTTATTCTTACTATTAGATTCTCTTAAGGGTTGAGATTCAATATCCTATAAAAATATTATTATAATATTAAATGATAAAAAAAGTATATAAATCAATTTAAATCATTAAAATTTGATATAACTAGTTCATATCTTTATACATTTATTAAAGTATTCTATATTATATGTGCGCGCGAACGCGAGCACACACACACATATTACTTTTTATAAGATATTAAATCTCAACCGTTCAGAGTCAATCTAATGGTGAGAATAAAGAAGTGGAGAGAAGTGGACGGTAAGGGAAATGGAGAGACCCCTCTCCCATAATTTTCGCCATTAATTCTTTACAAATCTTCTCAGCATTAGTATTCATAGATTTGTTGTTCATAAACATAAAGTCATCTGCATTACGAAAGATCGCATCTTTAGTTAATCAGCTCGTGGTAGGGCAATCCAAAGATTCCAATAATAATAATAATAATAAGCAAAAAAACAAAAAGAGCGAGCCCCTCAACAAGGAATGCTTCAACAATGAGCTAATGATCCATTATTTAATATGCATGACTTCATGTTATTTTAAGGGTTAAGATACATCATACACCCTGAAGTATTTTCTAAATAGCACTTAGTATCCTTAACTAATTTGTGGTTCATCCAGTATTCTAAAATAATTTTTCAACAATACTTATCAATATTCTCTAAATTACTTTTCATTAATTTTTTTGTACATCCAGTATCCCTAAAATATTTTTTCAATAGCATTCAGTATCCTAAGTGTAGAGAGTACTCAATGCTGCTAAAAGATACTTTAAAGACAAAATTGCACCAAAAATAGTTTAGGATACTTAATGCTACTTAGAAAGATATTTTAAGTTGCTGGTGCTGGATAAACCACAAATTAGTTTAATTTAGAAAGCTGAGTGTTACTTAGAAAATATTTCAGGGTGCTGGATGCATCTTAACCTTTATTTCAGTCTTAAAATTACCTTAACACATAAGTATAAACTTGATTCTAATCATATTTGAACATATGATTAACAACGAAAAGGAAGCTATGCTCTCAAGTCTCTCAACCATAAATAAAAACATCAACATGCAAGGGGACTAAGCAATACAAATCAAGCACACGTACTCCCTCCAGTCTTTTTTATAAGGAACTTTATCTCTCATAGGGATGATTCTTAATGTAAGGAACATATCTCTTTTGTCTGAAATTTTAAACTACTCTTTTCATTTTGCCCCCTATTAAATTTATGTCCTAATTATCTCTCTACAATAAATTTTTACTCATCTTTCATGTACTATAATTGGAAAGAGTAGTACATATTTGACACATTTATTGCTATTAACCAATATTTTGAACTGTGTGATTTTAATAGCTGTTCCTTATAATGAGGACTGGAGGGAGTATCACACATGGCCGCAAAAATAAATATTGCTAGATGTTTTGGTGTACGGTGGAAAGGGGAAAAAGTCACTTCTCAAACTTGAATAGAAACAAAATGTCAAAATATGGTTTGTTTTTCACATATCAGGTTGACGATGTACAAATCAACTTAAACCAGGCAAAAAAACATTGTATTTAGGCAATGTTGTATTCACCATATAGGGAAAAAGCTTTTGATCGAATTTATCTCCCTGAGGACATCCACTGCCCTCATTCTTTCATGAGGTGATTCCATTGAACATGTAAGTCCCATCTTAAATAAAGAACGCAAGCATTTCTCAACATTGGGATGGATTTGCATCGATAAGTCTCCTAATGCTCCCGCTATATGTTCTGATTCTCGTGCAAGAATGGTTGGGCTCTCAACTTGAAAATATTTTTGAATTACTTCCAAACCCAAAAGAAAACCGGAATAATTAACGTACTCGTAGAATTTACAGGCCTAGGTTAAATTTTTAATTAAATTTAAATATAAGCATTATACGTGCAGTGAAAATAAATCTCTGAATAAAAGCATGAGCATGAGAGATGTATCAAGACTACATTGTACACTCACTAGCCATAAAGGAAAAAACCTTTTGACAGAGTTTAGCTTTGCACTCATTGATTAAACCATATTTTTATATGATTTTTTATAATTAAATTAGGATTTTTAATGCATTTTCTGGGACATTATTGCATGATTAAGCACTAATTTGAGTTAGATACATTTGTATTGAATTAGGTGTAATGAAAGGCAAAATTGTCATAATTTGCAACTTATTCATACAAATGATTTTGTTGGACTTTTGATGCTATTGCCTTGTGCTTAATCTTGCATTGTTGGTGTTTAAGAAAAAAATAGGACATTTTGAAGTGTTAGAATTAATATTTTGAGTTGTGGGGGCAATTACAGAAAAGACCCCTAGAATTTAAGGAAATTATAAGTGAAGGTAGAAAAGGACCGATGAAAATTACAGAAATGACCCAGAAACTTCGGAAATCACAGTTCTGCCTCACATACGTTTCAAACAATTGCACTTTAATCCCTACCCTAGAACTTTTGATTTCAGATAGGTCCCTGGTAAAAATAGGTTTTCACCAAGACCTTCTTCTTCTTTATACAAACCCGAGAAATATAAACATATGATTACAATAATGAATTTAGCAAATCTAACCGTGTGCCACAATTCAAATATTCAATATTAATCTGCATAACCTTGCGTTTTTTTTTCCCTGGGTGAAATGCCTTTGAGTTATTTAGTAGCCACCAACTCTCGATCCCTAGTCATTTGTGTTATTTTAATCTTCAACCTTTATACATATAAATATAAACATATGATTGACAATAAAAAGGAAGCTTTTCTTTCAAAGTTTCAATCACAAATAACAAGAACATCAACATGGAGAATGTAATACAAAACAAGCACACATATCACATAAGACCACAAAATAAACATGTCTAAGGTGACAACGTTAGGTTCATTCCAATCACAATTCCATTATTTCAGGGGAAATGGTCAGACACGATTTCCTTACCTGCAAAAAATAAATCTAAAAGTGAGAGACAACAATCATTAAATATAAGATAAAATATATAATTAGTAAAATTACATTCAAGCACCAACTTTTTTTTACAATAATATATTTTGATAGGAAAAAAAGAGCTAAGAAATTTGAGAACAGTAGAAATGGTTTTAACTATTTTGTTTTTAAAAAAACAAGTCGGTAAATTACCATATTCTAGTTAAACGTTAAGAGAACGTAACCAATAAATGTACAGAAAGCATTAAGCATTGAATTGAAACCTGGGTTGTTTTCTTAAATATCAAGTTGACAAAATATATATGTGCAAATCAAATCAAACCAAAAGTATTGTATTTAAGCGATGATGTACTCACCATAAAGGGGAAAAACTTTTGATAGAATTTAGCTCCTTGAGGACATCAATTGCACTCATTCTTTCATGAGGTGATTCCATTGAACATGTAAGTCCAATCTCAAATAAAGACCATAAGCATTTCTCAACATTTGGATGGATCGATAAGTCTCTTGATGCTCCCTCTATATGTTCTATTGCCTGTGGAAGAAGGGTAGGGCTCACAACTTCCAAAAGCTTGTTTGGAAATGCAACTTTCACATATGTTTGAAGATTGTGACCATCTTTAAACAAATATTCAGTGGGTCTTCTTCTAGTCAACATCTCTAAGACGACAATACCAAAGCTATACATGTCACCTTGTATTGATGTTGGAGAACCCATTCCATATTCTGAAATATTGTAAGCACATTAATTTTCCTAATTAATTATATAAATGATCACTGAAAAAAGGAAAAAAATTGTGAGTTTGACAACATAATGAATTCTAAGTTCCTTGTGGTAAAAACAACTATTAAAATGATACCTGGGGGAACATAGCCAACAGTACCCTTTATACCAATAGAGCTGCTTCGTTCATTAGAGATGATTTCAATGGTTGAGAGTAGTCTTGCCAATCCAAAATCACTCAAATGAGCAACCATGTCATCATCAAGAAGGACATTGCTTGGCTTCAGATCACAATGAATTAGAGGTTGCCCATACTCATAGTGAAGATAGTTTAATGCAGACGCAATATCTATAAGAATATTTATTATTTGATCAAGGAGCAAAATTCTTGGATGACCTGGATTTTCTGTTGCAGGATGCAACCAATTTTCCAGGTTTCCATTCACCATATACTCATAAACTAGAGCCTTAAACTCATTGCCTTGGTAATCTATGCTAGAGCAGCATGTTATAATTTTTACCAGATTCCGATGCTTTGCATTTCTAAGTGCATTACATTCAGCAAAAAAGCTCTTGTGAGCTCCCCTTATTTGAAGGTTGATGACCTTTATCGCAACAACTTCTTGAGACTCAAAACTTCCCTTATAAACAGAGCCAAAACTCCCTGATCCAATCAACTTATTGATTGAGAATCCATCTGTGGCATCATGCAAGCATTGATATGATACTCTAGAAATCATGTCAATTGTTGGTGAACTTGAAGAAGATTTCTTGCTTCTTTTCCTTCCATGATATATAGCAACAATAGATGACAAAAGAAGAAAAGAAATCACGCAACATATGGATACAATCAGCTTGAAGTTTTGATGTTTTCTTTGTCCACTTGATTTGGTAGGGCATGGTGGCAACTCCAACTTTGATATGCCTCCACAAAGCTTGTTATTCCCCACAAGTGATATTGTACTTGCATTGCGAAAGACACCTTTTCTTGGTACCTCCCCTTCAAGCATGTTGAAGGAAACATTCAGGTACTCCAAAGCAACATCTTGTAGGGCTTTTGGAATTGTTCCAGACAAATTATTTTGTGACAAGTCTAAATATCTTAGACCCTTCAAAGAAGCCAAAGATATGGGGATGGTTTCTTGAAAGAAATTCCCTTGCAAAAAGAGGAACTCTAAGCTTTGGCAATCTCCAATGGTTTGAGGAATTTTTCCAAAGAATTGATTATGAGAGATATCCAATTTTGCAATATTTTTCAAATTTCCAAACTCATTAGGGATATCACCACCAAAAGAGTTATGTGACAAGTTCAATGAAATTGATAGAGATGAAAGAGTGAGCAGCTGGATTGGTATGGCTCTACTAAAATTATTTTGTGACAGATCAAGATATTGTAAACTTCCACAATTCCCAATGCTTGCAGGAAGTTTTCCTTCTAACATGTTATCTGACAAATCTAGGTGAAACAATCGAGTGAGATTGCCTATGAAATGTCCTATTTCTCCAGAAAGTTTATTTCCCCACAAAGACAAGTATTGCATGCTATGAAACGTCCCCAAAGTAATTGGGATCATGTCAGTGAAATAATTCATCTCCATCTGTAGCAACTTCAGGTTAATAAGGTTTCCTAATGCCACAGGAATTCTACCACATATTTGAGTTTGTGAAAGGTCAAGTTGTGTCAGCTGGCTTGACAAATTGCCTATAGTATTTGGTAAATGGCCCCCAAAATTATTTTGTCCCATGTATAGCCTTTCTAACTTACTACAGTTACTCAAAGAATTTAGAAACTCCCAGTCTTTTGAAGAATTACTTCCTAGACTATTACCAAAGAACTCTAGAAATGAGAGGCCATGCAACTTTCCAAGATTTGGAATTTGCCCTACAAAATTATTTCCTCCTATAGAGATAAATGCAAGCATAGTCGCGTTTACAATGGACGTTGGGATATGACCTGAGAATTGATTTCCTGCAAGTTCCAAGAATTGGAGATTAGGGAGGTTGGAGAACATATTGGCGGGGAGAGGGCCATTGAAATGATTTGCTAGAAGTTGGATGCCAATGAGAGATGACACATTGTAAAGAGCAGAAGGAACTACTCCTGAAAGCTTGTTGTCACCAACACCAAATAATGTCAAATTTTTCAACCGGTCTATTTCTTTAGGTATACTCCCTTCCAAGTTATTAGCACTCAAAGAAAGAATGCTGAGAGAAGTAAGATTCCACGTGGAAATTGGGATTTCTCCACTAAAATTGTTAACAAGTAGATACAAACGTTCAAGCTTATGGAGAGAGCCAATCTCCATTGGTATTTTGCCAATGAGTTGATTCCCTCCAAATGATAAGATCTTGAGGTTAGAGCAACTTGTGACGTTGATCGGAAATTCTCCCGTCAATGTATTATTTTCAAAAGAAAGTACTTTCAATCTGAATAAACGACCCAGGTCTTTTGGAATTTCTCCGTGGAAATTATTGTTGTTAAGACTGATATCCCTTAGGAAGGAAAGATTGCCAATAAAAGGAGATATAGTACCTGATAACTGATGTCCTTCCAAGACCAACTGTGTAACTCTCTGATGCTTGTGGCTGCAAGAGATTCCATGCCAATGGCAGAAGTGTGTGGATGAATTCCAAGAATCCATGATCCGATATGGATCATTGGATACTGATTCCTTGAATTTGATTAAAGAGAAACGATCAGTTTCGTTGCTCAGTGATGAAGCGGGTTTCCAGTATTGAAATATGAGAATAAAGAAAACAAATAAGTGAAGGAACATGGTTGAGAAACAGTAGGCTAGTTAGTAATTCGAGAGTTCTCTGTATGTAGAAGCACACTTTTGCTCTGTCATTAGTCGGACTTAAATAGGTAAAACAATCTCATTTTGTGTCTGAGATACTTCATTTTAAAAAATAATTACAAAATTGGGTGGTGGTTAGTTAGTAACTCGTAACTCTTAAGGCCACTGTCTGTTTGAAAATCTTATCGCACAAAAATTGACTTTTCACGCCCACGGGAACTTTCCTCATGACAATAAAGTTTGTTGGGATGCTATGAAGAATCCAAAGTCTCGTATGTTGGAAATCCTTGTCATTCTCTCATTATAATATTTGTTATGTTTGTTACAAAATAGAAAATAAGAAACTATATTTTTATGAGTATAAAATAGTTACTTAACTGTTAATGTTCAAGTGTCATGTTGGTGGAGGTTGAAAATTTCTCACATATTCTATCAAAAAGGTTACTTATTAACTGATCTTTTTTTTGTTACTCACACTATGATCTTGATGACCTTTTTGCTGTACATATTGAGATCATATATGGCACATTTAGTCAAATTTTGCGTTATCATTATATCTCTATTTTATTATAAGGGAGGGATAGCCACTTCTTTAAATTTTTTTTTTTTAAATCCTCAACACACTTCTCCTTTTTTTTTTTTTGGTTAAATACAGATATCCTTATTTTGGAAACTTGTTCAAGACCCTATCCTATGTTAAATGACGGCATGTTCCCGTGGGAATTCCAACCTACTTCCTCAATCTTAAATCAGAACAACTTAATTCTTATGATTTCTCAAATTAAAAATTTTGTTAATTCCGTTGTTCTAAGTTAAAAATATAACCCATATTAAAAGAATATACGGGGACCAATTTATTCTAATATATAAGTAAAAAAATTACAGAAATTGGATAGTTTCGTAAACACCCCAAGGAGCTGTATGAAAAGATGAAAGGAAAATTTATTTTTTATATGGGATTCAAAATATGTAAATGTAATTATATTCTTGTTATTACCAGTTAATAAAATTACATTTCTCACTTTTTGGTTAATGTACTTAACAACAACTCTTATTTTGCATTAGTAAAAAATTTGAGAAATATTAGTACATAAAAATAATGAATTAATTATGATGGACTCAAAAGAAATTTAGCATGGGAGGAAAGGTCTCCCATTTATTTTATTTTATTTTATTTTATTTTTGAGAGAAGTCTCCTCAAAAAGATAAAAAATTGAATAAAGAGAATATAGGCGTGTTTAACACAAGACGAAGCCAAATGTATGTTTTGATTGTTTTCATTTAATTAATGGAAATAAATAGATAAAGGTTTCCTTGTTAACGACGACAGATGACTCTCAAAAGAAAATTTATTGTTTTCATTTCCATTGGTGTTCAGACGGGAGCGGAATCCGCTTATACTCTCTTTGTTGCTTTTTATAATATACAAATAGTAGATTAAAAAATTAATTAAAATTGATTTAAAACAGTAACTAGGAAAAATCTGGATTAAATCCGATTGAAATGTCAAAATTTAAATTTAGGCCTACACTTTTAACAAATTTAAGGATTTCTATATAAATTAAGCATCTCTCCATAATTAAAAAGCTATAAATAATACTCTACAATTTATATTGAACTCCATACCATATGAGGAAAAGTTAACAAGCTAGTCTCATCAAAAATTAATTTATTAAGGATATCAACATGGTAGGATCAGTAGGATTCGATAGGATTGAAGATCCAATCAATCCCATGAATTATGCTATTCTACCATTTACTTCTTATAAGTGATCAATGGATTGTTCCCTTACATGAGGTTCAAATTAGAATGATATTAGCCAGAAGCCTAAAAGAACCTAGAGTGAGAAAATTAATGCAGTAACATAGATCTGAAAATAAAAACAGTGTTGATTTACCTGTTTAAAGTAATTAAGTTCCTTTGTTTACATATTTAATTATAAATCAATGCTTCCTTCGGTCCTTAATATAAAACTTATTTGGAGAGTTGATGTTAGTCCTAAATATAAGACATAGTTTTCTTATGTGTCAATCTTTCCCTAATTTACCAGCATCGATGCTCCCTCAACCATAATTAGGGAGGAAAGGGAATGAAGGAATTAAGAAAGATGATTAGAGTGTTTTAAAGAATACGTGTTTTATTAACTAACTCAACAAATTTTCGTAATCTAATTAAATTAGATAAATATATTTTATATTAAGAATGAGGGAGTATTATATAACCAACCACAAGACAAACCGGCAAAAACAAGTAAAACACGAGCATTACAAAATGGTATTTTAAATTTCTCTGGAGCGTAGAAGATAACTAATCACAATATCACATGCATCATTTGTAGACATCTCAAAAAAAAAGTTATATAATATATTGTTTGGATTAATTACAGATTTACTGCAAAAAAAAAAAAATGTATATAAGGGCATTTTGGTCTTTTAACTACATTTAGAAATTCCTAATAAAACTTCTTGGCCTAATTAATAATTTGTTAAAAGTATATGCCTAAATTTAGATTTTGATATTTTAACAGGATTTGATTAGGATCTTCCCAACAAATATGTAGAAAATGCAACTCATTTTTTAAAAAAGCCCTTGTTTATAAAGAAGGTGGGTGAGAGAGAGAATGAGTGGAAAAAGTTATGAGAGAGAATGATTAAGAAAAAAGTGAGAAGATATATATATACATAATTAATTGAGAGTAAAAATAAATAAAAATGTATTAAATACATAGATATCTCCAATGAATATCCTGTAGAAAGCAATATACCCATTCAAACAATAGTATCATATGATTAGAGGTTTTAGTATTGATTATAATGTAATTAAAAATTTGTAAAATATTTCTACATTTCATGGGAGTTTTTTTTTTTTTTTTTTTGACAAACATGGGAGCTTTCCAACAAAACAAGACTTAGGATTCTTCGTAGCATCCCAACAAACTTCATTATATTAATATATTGTGTGAGAATTAACATTTTCAAAATGACAGTGACTTTAGATAAGATTTCTTCCCACTTGGGTGGTAGATAAGATTATGACGGTGACACCCCCAGCAAGTACTGGTGATGACGTGATTTGTTGGAGAGATGCTCCCGACGGTAACTTTAGTGTGAAGTCAGCTTATGAGAGGATCTATCATCAGCCAAACCTCAGTTCTCAACCCCACTGGCGGCATTTATGGCACTGGGGGATTCCTGAAAGAGTCAAACTCTTTATGTGGCAAGTATTCCATGAGAGGCTTCCTACAAATGATACAAGAGCGAGACATAACCAACATATTCCAAACACCTGCCCTTTCCAGTGTGAGAGTAAGGAGAGCATCCTTCATGTGCTGAGAGATTGTGACCAAGCCCGGAGGGTGTGGTCCTCTTTAACTAACCCCATATACTATTCTATGTTTTTTAGTGGTTGTTTGCAGGAATGGCTACAATGGAACATGCAGCACTCACCAGGCAATAGGAGATCCTCTAGATGGTCATGGCAACGAGTTTTCAGCATAACGTGCTGGCTATTATGGAAGAACAGATGCAGTCAAGCATTCGAAGGGGTAGCTGAGAAGCCACAACAGATAGTTCATAGATGTCTGTTTCACCTCTCGGAAGGCGTGGAGAGCGGACGTTTTCATCACCAGATATTCCAAGTTCCAGAGAGGGGGGAAGCCCGCTGGGAACCGCCGGAGCCGGATTTTGTCCGTATAGACGTTGATGGGTCTGTCCTCAATGGCGGTCAGGCCGCCTGTGGAGGTGTTATTCGTGACCAGCATGGCACATGGATACGTGGATTTCAACAGAAGTTAGGACATTCATTCCCAACTGCTGCAGAAATCCATGCAATCTATAGAGGCCTTCATCTGTGCAAGCATATGGGTTTAACCAAAATCAAATTGTTCACTGATTCCCTCCAAGCTATTCACTTATTATGGTCTACTTGCCCTACTTCTCACCCATTATATGACGTTATCCTAGCCACTAGATCTCTTATCTTTTCGGACTGGGACTTGCAGATTTCCCACTCTTATAGGGAAAGTATTCGTTGTGCTGATTATCTGGCAGGGCAGGCTCACCTGAACAGCCATGACTACGTCGAACTTGGGACTTCCCCTGACGTTTGTACTCTTCTTTTTACCCAAGAATGTGGTGCAACATCACAGGATTATTTTGTACGGCCTACTATATAGGTCATGACACTTTCAAGCTCTGCTTGCCTTTGTAATACAAAAAAAAAAAAATGACAGTGACTTTAGATCCCACCACGCGCCAATTGTTGCTATGAATAGTAATATATTTTTTTGCTTCTTCGGACTTTCCACGACGACGCTGACCACTAAAAACCTTTTTTCTGCTTGAGGTCATGCTTATATATTTATTTAACTTTCACGTCAGTTTCTTCCGAATCGGGCATGAGATTTCCTTTTTTTTTTGTAAGACTAAAGAACTTAAAAAAAATATTTAAAACTAAATATATATTTTATCTTAATTTAAAATACTGCAAGGATTTTGAGCCAAAAAAAAAAAATACTGCAAGGATTCAAGATTTGGTATTTTATTCTTTTTATTATGCGTTCATAAAATTATAATATCTCTTATTTTTTGGTTAATGTATCTAAGTATCTAACAAATAACTTTTATTTTGCATTAATAAATTTTTTTATAAATTTTAATACATAAAAATGAATTAATTATACTAGAGCTAAGGAGATAAGCATAGGTGGAAAAGTCTTCTTGCTTTTTATTGTGGGAAAAGTCTTCCTACAAAAGACAAAACATGAATTAAGATAGACTAAACGTGATTAACAAGGCACAATGGATTATTATTATATGGGTTAAAATATTAACTTTGTCAGCCTTCTAAAATATTCAAAGAACACCAAAGTACGTTTACATTCAATTGATAGAAATAAATCAATGTTAACTTTTTATTTCCTTTCATATAAAGTTACTGACCTCTTGTGCAGAATACACGTGAAGACGGGCGAAGCCAACTTAAAGTAGAAGGGTCAAGATTTTGAATTTGTTATATATAATATAGTCAGTATTTTGAGTTTTTAGTATTGATAATAATTAATATTTGTAAATTAATTCTGTAGATCAAGAAAATTCGATAATAAGTTATGTAAATTTACATAATATTTGAAGAAAATGGGAAGCATACAATACTAAAATACTTCATAACAAATACATATACATTTTATTTTTATTCCAATAAATGAATAAAAGATATAAATTAATGAGTTAAGGTATTTTTTCCATTAAAATATATTATAAATAATGAAGAGTGCCATTTAATTTTTTTGGCACTCTGAAATCCAAGAGGGAACCATTACACAAAAACTTAACGCGTGTGTGTGTGTGTGTGTGTGGGTGAAAACATCTAAGCCTATTCGCTAAGATCAAGTCTAAAAATACTATATTTTTTCAATTCTTTTTTAATATAAAATATATAAGCACTTTATTTTGATTTATAAGTTTTTAATTGTCATGTCTATAACTATTTTTCTATGATCTCATTTTCCACTTACTCATCAACTGGAGCCTTAACTGGCTTAGGAAGGTTGCTAAACAATATTGACATTATAATAAACTCAGCCAAAAAACATGTCAATATTGTAATGTCAACAAACATAAAAGATTTGAGTAATTTTAAACATCGTCAACATGAAAATAGCTAGGCACCAAGATATATTAAGATGTAATTCATTAAATATAAACTCTGAAGCATAATTTATTCTCGTTTTTCTTCAGTGAATTCAAATGTCATAATTAAATTTAGCAAAGTCAACCATGTGCCACTTTCCAAATGCACAACATCAATCGGCATAGCCTTACATTATTTTAATCTTAAAACTTTTACACATATAAACGTAATTACTTGATTTTAATCATGTTTGAACATATGATTAACAGCAACAAGGAAGCACTGCTCTCAAGTTTCAACCATAAATAACAGAAACATCAACATGGAGACTAAATAATTCAAAACATGCACACATATCACATATGGCCGCAAAATAAACATGCATGCCTAAGCTTTTAACGTTAAGCTCATCCCAATCACAGTCCATTTATTTCAAATAAATCTAAAAATGAGATGCAGCAATCATTAAAAATATACGATAAAATGTGAAAGATCAATTTATATTTCAGAATATCAAAATAGGTTAATCCATATTCTAGTTAATTTTTAAGAGAAAGTAACCAGTATCCACAGGATGAATTAAACATTGAATAGAAACAAAATGTCAAAACCTGGTTTTTTGCCCCCTAAATTCAAGTTGACAATATGTATGTATGTGTGCGCGCGCGCGCCCGCCCGCTGGCGAGCGGGGGCGAAAATCAAATGAAACTGATGTTGTACTCATCATAAAGGGGAAAAACTTTTGATAGAATTAAGCTGTCTGATAACATCAGTTGCACTCATTCTTTCGAGGTGATCCCATTGAACAAGAAAGTCCGATCTCAAATAAAGAACACAAGCATGTTTAAACATTAGGATGCATTTGTATCACTGATGCTTCCGGTATATGTTCCGATTCTCGTGTAAGAATAGTTGGCCTCGTTACTTCCAAAAGCTTGTTTGGAAATTCATTTTTTACATATGTTTGAAGATTGTGACCATCATTAAACATATCTTCGGTGGGCCTTCTTTTAGTTAACATTTCTAAGATAAGAATAACAAAGTTGTACATTTCTAAGATAACATCATTCTCTCATTATAATATTTGTTATTTTGTTACAAAATAAAAAATAAGAAAAATATATTTTTATGAGGATATAATAGTCACTTAACTGTTACTGTTCAAGAGTCATGTTGGTGAAGGTTGAAAATTTCTCACATGTTCTATCAAAATAGTTACTTATTAACTGTTTTTGTTTTCTTACTCGTCTATGATTTTGATGACCTTTTTGCTGTAAATATTGAGATCATATATGCCACATTTAGTCAAATTTTACGTTATTATTATATTTCTATTTTATTATAAGGTAGGGATAACCACTTCTTTAAATTTAACATTTTCATTCCTCAGCACACTTCTTCAATTTTTTTTGGGTTAAATACAGGTATCCATATTTTGGAAACTTGTTCAAGACCCTATCGTATGTTAAATGAGCGAGGGAATCTTCTTATGCGAATTCCAACCTACTTCCTCCATTTTAAATCACAACAACTTAATTCTTGTAATTTATCAAATTAAAAATTTTATTAATTCAGCTGTTCTAAGTTAAAAACATAATCCATATTAAAAAAAACATACGTGGACCAATTTATTCTAATATATAAGTAAAAAAATAACAGAAATTGGATAGTTTCGTATTAGAGATTAAAGACCAAATCAATAATTAAGAAAAAAAGAAAAAGAAAAATTAAATTTTATCTTATTTTAAAACACCCCAAGGAGCTGTATGAAAAGATGAAAGGAGAATTTATTTTTTATATGGGATTCAAAATTTGTAAATGTAATTATATCCTTGTTATTACCAGCTAATAAAATTGCATTTCTCACTTTTTGGTTAATGTACTTTACAACAACTCTTATCTTGCATTAGTAAAAATTTTGAGAAATTTTAGTACATAAAAATAATGAATTAATTATGATGGACTTAAAAGAGATAAGCATGGGAGGAAAGGTCTCCCATTTATTTTTATTTTATTTTTGAGCGAAGTCTCCTAAAAAAGATAAAAGTTGAATAAAGAGAATATACGCGTGTTTAACACAACAAAAAAGTACCATTACATGGGTTGAAATAGCATCTGTCTTTCCAAAAGTTCCAAGACGAGGCCAAATGTATGTTTTGATTGTTTTCATTTAATTAATGGAAATAAGTGGACTTCAAAAAGAAAATTTATTGTTTTCATTTCCATTGGCGTCCAGACCGGAGCGGAATCCGCAAATTCTCTCTTCGTTGCTTTTTATAATATACAAATAGTAGATTCAAAAATTAATTAAAATTGCTTAAAGACAATAAATAGGAAAAATCCGGATTAAATCCACCTTAAATGTCAAAATCTAAATTTAGGCTTATATTTTTAACAAATTATTAATTACCTAATTAAGGATTTCTGAATGTTGTTAAAAGACCATAATATCTCTCCATAATTAAAAAACTATAAATAATACTGTAACGCCCTAAATTTTGATTAAGGGCTAATGTTAATTGTTGAGAATGCTTTATGAATTAAAGTTGATTTGAGACATGAATTAGTGATGGAAATGCCCAATACTCTATATTTTAGCATGATTATCTGACAAAGTAATGTAAGGGCTAAAATATGAGGGAGTGGCGCATGGATGAAGGAGAAATATGTAAAAAAATGTATTATGTGGAAATTTAGTAAAAATTTCCATGATCAGGGGAAAAATTGAAAGAATGGCTATTAGTCAGTGATTAATGGAAGAATTAATTACTAACTAAGAAGAAATGAGAAATGCAACTAAATGGCTAGTGGAGGGGTTATAGTAACTAATTGGTTACGTACTTTATAAGAACCAATGAGGTTTGAACATGTGTCAAGATGAGATGAAGAGAGAGTGTGGGAAAAGTCAAATGGGGAATTTAAAAATCATTTTCTCTCTCCTTCTTCTCCCCATTTTCGGCTGATGAGAGGCATGGGCATGGGAGCTCCTCATTTCACCTTCTTCTTCAAGCTTTCATCTCTCTCTCAAACTCATGCAGCCATTGAAGAAAGAAAAGAAGAAGAAGCTCTTAATTTAGGTAAGCCATTTGAGCCTTCTAATGACCTCTAATGCAAAAACTCTCTTCTACAATCTTGTTCCTTGTGTTGAGAGCTTTGATTTCATAGTTTTAGGTTTGCTATTGGTGGTGATTTGAGCCTTCAAGAAAATCTAAAGGTTGGAGAACCAAGAAATCTCTTTGAGAAAGTTGTTAAGGTGAGTAAGACAAACCTTTCTATATAGGTTTTGTAACCATTGATTGAGTTTGGAATTTCTGGGATTTTGGCCTTAATTTCGAAAATGGGGGTCATGGTGTTATTGAGATGGTGTTGTCATGGGTTTAGTGTCTTGAGTATGTGTTTTGAATAGATAGATTGGATTTGTAGTTGAATTGTAAAGTTGAGGAATTTTGGTAAATGGCATTGTGTTGTTGTTAATTGGTTATATCTTGTGAAAGCAATGTGAATGTGGTCATTTTGATGTCTCCATTGGCTTCCTTGGGAAATTTTGTGTGGGAATGAACTTTGGGTTGAATTTGGGAACCATTGGAGACAAAGTGTGCAAAATTGGAAAATTCTAGAAAATGCTAAGTGTAAATTGCTGTGCAAGTGGTTAACTTTGCATGGTAATTTGAAACAGCAAATGGTTTCAGAATGAGGTTAAACTTTCTAGTTTTGTAGTTCACATGTCAAGCTTTCCATTGATAATATAAAGTTTGGTCAATTCTGAGTTATGTGCTAAGAGTTATGGTCGGTTGGAAACAACCAAGAATCAGGACAATTCTTGGCTGCGGCCCAAATGTTTCTATCCAATTCCTGGCCACAACCCAAGATGGCTGTTGCGACTCATGACTTTCTGACCATATATTCGCCATGGCCCAAGGGTGGTCTAGCCGCAGCCAACCCCTACTTTTCAGCACTAGTAGTTTCAAAATTGGTTTTTAACCTAGTGTTCCCCAACCCTTTAGGGCTTTTATTAGAGGCATTGTAGCTTCTTAAGGGTCATTAATGATAACCAAATATAAGCATTGAGAAGTCAATTGAGTATTGGAATAGATAATAACACTTCGTCCCTAAATATGAATTATAGGATACGATATTTGCCCTACTCGGGAGAGGTCGGTGCCAGAGCACACCCGGAAGGGCCAAGGTAGTGACTTTTCTTACATGTTGTGTATGATGCTTGGTATGCATGCCTTATCATTGTGTTGTATGTCTTATCGGCCGTAGGGCATCACAGCGTGAGTAGTTCAACGTGAGTAGTCATAGGGGGTGATGGTTATCACACCTACCTCTATCGTTGTATTTGCCGTTGTAATTGCCGAGGCTACGTTGGGGAATTGTGAATTTTTGTTTGAGTATTCAACCAGTGTGGCTGTGTGTTGGAAAATATTTTATATGGATCCCAGCTGTGGTGATATATGTGATATGAACATGTGATTGTGCAATACAGTGTGAGCAGACGTAAGAATGACGTAGGTCACACTTGCCCTTGCCGTTGTAACTCCCATTGTAGTTGTTGTGTGTTGTGTGATGATTTGCTTTCATGCTTTGTGGTTGTGCATACTATGAGTGATTTGACACTATGGGGATTCCTTAGAATCTCACTCTTCCATAATAAATTTCAGACAGGGCCGGTGGATCTATAGAGATGCAGGTGACGAAGGGTGGTTAGAGCTCCGGGCTAGGAGTTATATTTTTGGATAACTTGTTATCATTTTGTAAATCATTTGGATATTTTGTTGGGAATTACATATATATTTTGGAGATATTGGATAGTCTTTGTGTAATCCCCTTGAAAGGGAAACTGATTATGGGCATTTGTACCCTGTAAACCCTTTATTGATTAATGAAACCGACTGTGTTGGGAATTTACATTGCACTCTGATATTTATGAATGAAATCGTACTGTACAGGCCATTTGTGTAATTGAAATGTGAATATGAGACCGTTATTGAACAGGATTTAGAAAAGTTTTGAGAACCATGTTTTGGGAAAAGAAAATTTTAACAAGTCCCAAATCTTCTTACGATATCTAATTCTACATAATCACATATTTATGAAATTAATCTCGGCCTATGACGTGAAGGGGGTTACACATACCATATGTGGAAAAGTTAAGAAGTCTCATAAAAAAATAATTTAATAAGGATATCAACATGGTAGGATCAGTAGGATTCGATATCATTGAAGATCCAATCAATCCCATGAATTATGCTATTCTACCATTTACTTCTTATAAGTGGTCAATGGATTGTTCCCTCACATGAGGTTCAAATTAGAATCATATTAGCCAGCAGCCTAGAAGAACCGAGAGTGAGAAAATTAATGCAGTAGCATAGATCTGAAAAGAAAAACTCAGTGTTGATTTACCTGGGAGTGTACGTAATCGCAACTTTTCCAGTTTAAAGAAGGAATTAGTCAAGTTGCTTTTTCTGCATGCTTAAACTGTGAATCAATACTTCCTCCTTTCCTTATTATAAAACTTATTTATGGAGTTGATCTTAGTTTTAAATATAAGATATAGCTTTCATATGTGTCAATCTTTTCCTAATTTACCCCTATTGATTCTCACTCAACCATAATCAGGGAGGAGAGAGAATGAAGGAATTAAGAAAGATGACTAGGGTCTTTTAGATAATACATGTTATATTAATTAACTTAACTAACTTCCTTAATCAAATTAAATTAGATAAATATATTTTATATTAAGAACGAAAAGGAATATTATATAACCAACCACAAGACTAACCGGCAAATATAAGAAAAACATAAGCATTACAAAACGATATTTTAAATTTCTTTGGAGCGTAGAGGATAACTAATCACAATATCACATGTATCATTGGCGGACGTCTCAAAAAAAGTCATGTCATATATTGTCCGGATCAATCACAGATTTACTGGGGGGAAAAAGTTATGTATATAAGGGCATTTTGATCTTTTAACTACATTCAGAAATTCCTAATAAAGTTTCTTGTCCTAATTAAGAATTTATTAAAAGTGTAGGCCTAAATTTAGATTTTGATATTTTAATAGGATTTAATTAGAATTTTCCCATCAAATATGTAAATATGCAACCCATTTTTCAAAAACACCCTTATTTATAAAGAAGGTGGGTGACAGAATAGGTGGAAAAAATGATGAGAAAGAATGATTGAGAAAAAAAGTGAGGAGATATATATATAATTAATTGAGATTAAAAATAAAAAAAGTGTATTTAATGCTTAGACATATTCTATAAAAAGTAATATACCCATTCAAACAACAGTATCATATGATTAGAGCTTTTAGCATTGATTATAATGTAATTAAAAATTTGTAAAATCTTTCTACATTTCATGGGGGGTTTTTTTTTTTTTTTGACAAACATGGGAGGGGGTGCATGAGAGCTTTCCAACAAAACAAGACTTAGGATTCTTCCTAGCATCCCAACAAACTTCATTATATTAATATATTGTGTGAGGATTAACAATTTCCAAAAAGACAATGACTTTATATCCCATCGCCCAACAATTGTTGCTCTTAATAGTAATATATTATTCGGCTTCTTCGGACGTTCCACGACGACGCTGACCACTAAAAACCTTTTTCCTGCTTGAGGTCATGCTTATATATTTATTTAACTTTCATGTCAGTTTCTTGCGAAACGGGCATGAAAATTCTTTTTTTTTTTTTGTAAAGAAAAAAAATACACTTTTAGTTTCTCAAAAGACCAGCATGATTAAGGAACTTATTTTGAACAATTTTATTTACAAAATATCATTCTTATATAGTTCCAAATTAAAGTTCGAAGACTAAATAACTTAAAACAATTCAAAAACAGAAGATATATTTTATCTTAGTTTAAAATATATACTGCAAGGATTCAAGATTTATCATTTTATTCTTGTTATTATCAGTTCATAAAATTATAATATTTCTTTTTTTTTTTTTTTGTTAATGTATCTAAGTATCTAACAAATAACTTTTATTTTGCATTAATAAATTTTTTAAGAAATTTTAATACATAAAAATGAATTAATTATAATAGATTTAAGGAGATAAGCATAGGAGGAAAAGTCTTCTTGCTTTTTTTATGAGAAAAGTCTTCCTAAAAAGGACAAAACATGAATTAAAAGAGCCTAAACGTGATTAACGAGGCACAAAGGATTATCATTATATGGGTTAAAATATTTACTTTGTCAGCCTTCTTAATAAGTCAAAGAAGACAAATATACGTTTACATTCAATTGATAGAAATAAATCAATATTAACTTTGTATTTCCTTTTATATAAATTTACTGACCTCTTGTGCAGAATACACGTAGAGGGGTCAAGATTTTGAAATTGTTATCTATGATATAGTCAGTAATTTGAGTTTTAGTATTGATAATAATTAATATTTTTTTTGCCAACGATAATAATTAATATTTTCAAAATAATTCTACAGATCAAGAGAATTCGATAATAAGTCATCTAAATTTACATAATATTTAAAGAAAACTGGAAGCATACAATACTAAAATATTTCATAACAAATGCATATACATTTTACTTTTAGTCCAATAAGTGAATAAAATTTATAAATTAATGAGTTAAGGTATTTTTGCCATTAATGTATATTATAACTAATGAAGAGTGCCATTTATTTTTTTAGGCACTCTGCAATCCAAGAGGGAACCATTACACAAAAACTTGACATTTTTACACACACGCGTGTGAGAGGGAAAGAAAACATCTGAGCCTATTAGCTAAAATCAAGTCTAAATATGCTACTTTTTTTTTCATTTCTTTTTTAATCTTTATTTATTTTAATTTGATCCTAAAATAATTAAAATATATAAGCAATTTATTTTGATTTCTAAGTTTTTAGTTTTTATGTCTATAATTATTTTTCTAAGATGTCATTTTCCACTTACTCATCAACTGGAGCCTTAACTGGCTTAGGAACGTTGGTGAATAATTGTTATGGACACTGAGAGTTCCGGTCCTATACAAACTATAATGTTGACTATCTGTAATATTTTTTTGATATTCTGAATATTGTATATTGAACAAAGCTATTGTCAGCTTTGTGCCTTGGTAACCTCCTCAAAATTTAACCAAGGATTGCAATATAGCGTGTAATCCCAGATCGTCTCTCAAATATCCTTTTATTAACTACCTAGAAATTAAGTGTGATGATTGACATAAAACAAGTTAAAAATGATTTTAAGCTTTTTATCTAACAACTAAATTGCAATTAAACTAAAATGCTTTAAAAACTTATATTTTTGGATTTTTTGGAATAAAAGTGGAAAGGAATTGAAATTAGTTTTGAAAAGTATGATAAAGCCTCTTAGAACAATGGATTTCATCTATAATTTGCTTCAAAATATTTTTAGGAGTGTGCTAATTTGACAAAAAATGCCCAAAAGACCCTTTGAACTAGCTTGAATTAAGTGAATCAAATCTTCCACACCGGGCAAGACTTAATCTCTTTAACCGAAACTCAATACAAAACACTAGCAATTGCAATCAAAGTCCCTTAAAATACCAAACCTTAAACACCGTTGAGTCTAGTGCATTAATCAATGATTATTCCTAGACCTAGAAAATAATCACTTCTTAAAACACTATTATAAACCACTTTGTATGCAAATTATGAAATCACTAAGTTTTCTAAAATACCAAACCCCATTGAACTAATAGCAAGTGTAGCATACACTTTGATGTAATCAATTGAACTAGATGAAGAATCAAGTTCATGTGAAGTAAAAAGCCAATTATCAATTTCAGCACAAATAGCACATGGCATTTCACCCTTACATGAACAAACAAAAGAAGAATGTAAGTAAGAGGAAAAAAATGATTTCTTCATCTTGTTCAAGAGCATTATAAAATTCCAAATCATGCTTGTCAACACTTAAAAGAGAGGAAGAATCATGTAAGCAAGCATCACTCAGACAATCATTTGAGCTATCATCAAGTTCACACTTCACCACAATTTGAGCATCCAAGCATAATTCATCATTCTCTATAGTGTCATGCTTAATATATTCATCACTCCTAGAACAAGGGAAAAGAACATGTTCATCACGCATAGAAGCATTGACAGTGCAAGCAACCTCATCAACTACACAACTATTATTAGAGATATCACAATGAGCATTTTCAACATAAAACATATGAGGGGATTGGAATACAATTTCTTCATCCACCTCATCATCACTCACAGTATCAGAAATTGTAGTAAGCAGAGGGTCAACCTCTTTAAGAAGAGGAGGAATAGTACCATTATTTAGAAGTGGCTCCTCTGGTAGTTGAAAACATACTTGCTTGTTCTTTACATCTTTTGTTGGAGTAGGAACTGGAGGTATGAAATCATCCACTTCTGAAGTGGCATTTAGCTTTTGCTCTTTGGTTCCCTCATTATTGAAGTCATAAGTCCATAGAGCTCCTTCTTCTCCTTCGGTCAACAAACGCTTTGATAAAGCCTTCGATCTCCTCCATTTGCTCTTTCTGCTCCTTGGAAATTACATTTGCCTCATTTTACGTGAACAACTTAAAGTGTTCAACCTTGAGCGCATCATACATTCTTCTCAATGCATGAGTTCCGTCATCCATGTTTGGTAAGGTTAGGAAAGCATCAAGTCCACTTGGTTGAGGTGTAAGGGATTGTAGTGGAGGTTCATGAAATGATGGAGATTGTGGTTCATAGAGAGTTTTACATGGCATGGAAATAGGGGAAATGAGGGAAGATGAAATGGAGATGATGGTTCTTGGTAAAGTGGAGTAGATGATTCTTGATAGAATGGGTAGGGTGAAGAAGTATGGTTGAAATGGAATTGAGGTGGTTGGAAGGTGGGTTAATGGTCAAATAAGGAGTTTGTTGACAAGATGGTGCACAATGTTGATGGAGATATTGAGATGGTTGAGAATTAGAAGCTCCTCCTTGATAATTTATTCGTGCTCGGAGGGAATTCACTTCTTGTTCAAGAAAACCAAACTTTTGAGAATATGTAAGATCAGAAAATGGTTCATGTCTCTAAGTGCCGTCAGTTTATCTAGGAATTGAAAACTTGAGGTTCTTTCATTTCCTAAAATGGAATGCATAGGAGGATTAGTGTAAAATTGAAATTCATGATCTTCATTAGACCAAGCCATTCAAATTGCAATCAATTAAAACCTAATGAATTCTAAGTCCTAGAAAGTCCTAGATATACAAATAAATTCTAAAAATTAGAAGAAATCAAGTGTATGCAAGAATGCAAGTGCAAAAACAAAGGAAAATCAAGATATTTGTTGGTATTTTTGAAAAATTTTTTATGGTAAGATGTAATATGCTCTGAAAAATATGCAAAACTACCTAAACTATGACTAAGTATGAAAATACTGGAAAGCACAAATCCTAAAGGCTCACCCCGGTCAAAAGTACTTGACACTTAGTTACTAGGAAACCAATTCTTGGCTCCCCGGCAACGGCGTCACTTGAAATAACTCCCTTTAGTCGCCTCAGTTTTATCAAGAATAAAATCAAATTAATGCAATATAGTGCACAACTCGGGTTGTTTCACTTTGAGGATTCAATTATAAAACTAATTCCTAGTAAACTAAGTAATTATAATGCAAAATTGATAAGGGTAAAACATGATTGATTGATTTTCAAAGCTATGAATTGAATGCAATTAAAATATATATTTTTGGGATTTTCAAATAAGGAGGAATGGAAATAGGTTAAAAATGCAAGTGATGAAAATGCTCTTGGAAATAGTTTTCAATGGCTATCCTTGCTCAATTAAGATATTTGAGGAGTTAATGCACTAAGCTTCTAATATTCCAAACCTCATTAACCAATGAGTCTAGCATCATAAGAGGGGAACCCCTACTCTTGAAATGCTATTAAGCCCTCTTAGTGTAATAAGTTTCTCTATGCTTTCTAATATACCAAACCCCATCAACCGATAAGTCTAATGCTTAAACTCAAGAACCCATTAATTTAAGCATTATTAAAACCCCTTAGAGAGTGATTATGAAATAAGTAATGCATTTAAGTTCAATTACAATTATATTTCAATCAAACTATCCAACAATACCATGTTAAATAGATAGAAATCAAAAGAATAATAGGAAACATATATATAACATATATATTAAAGAGTACAAATCCTCATTACAAATTCTAGATCACAAGAACTCAATTCATAGAATAAAATATAACTAAAATCGTAGTCTCAATATATAAATGAATTCTTAAACCTAAGAAATCACGAATATAATGAGCTATGGGTAATTTAAACTCCTCTTTAAAGCACACGTGAACTCTAGCCATCTCCAAATCATCCCCAAGACTCAAACAATTTAGCCTCTCATGATACGAATAGTAGCTGCAAGCAGCTCAAAATACCCAGGATCCATGGAAAATGATGGAATTGCCAATGTAATGGAGAAAGGGAATAGAAACTATCGGTACAAAGTGGCAAATAGAGAGAATAAGAGAGAACAGTGAAAATGATGGTGGAAGAGGAAAGAACAGTAATAATGGTGGTGTTGGAGAAGAAGAGGGTCGCTGGACTTAATGGAAGAAAGGTTTTGCGGGAATCTGGGCAATGTCACCAGAAACTGGAAAATTATGCCATAATCTGGAAAATGACACCGAAAGTTGCAGTAGTCTCCCCTTCTCCTTTTACTCTTGACTCTCTCTTAAATTCGAGCTCCAAAACTGCCATTTTCAGTTTTAATCCCATTTTCCAAGTACCTACAATTGAAAACAATTACACCAATATCAAATCCTCTCAAGAATTAATGATTAAGAGTAATTACAATTATTTTGACAATTTTGCCCTTTTTAACCCTAATTTAATGTATTTACTCTTAATCTCAATTAATCACAATGAAGGCATTTTAGATAAATTATTATGACAAAATCCTCAAATAAAAATATATAATAAAATAGGAATTTGTCAGATACATACATAGTGCTTGTTAATAGATGATGGATTTTGGAATGTGAAGGGCTCAAAGGGGGTTAACAATGGATTAGTGTATGGGGTTTGTATTTGGGATAAAGGGTGATAAAATGAATGCCCTATCATGTTCATTAATCTAAATGCAAATGTGATTTCGAAAAGGAATTTACACAAGTTCTAGAGGTACACTAGAATATGTGGCAAACACACATTAATGAATGGAAATTAAGCTCAAAATCCTTCCAACAAAGTTTTTCTTCTAAAATGCACATTCACAAAGATTAATTGAACATTAGCCTACTCAAAATGCATTAACCCAACAATCCAAATGCTAACTCTAAGTAATAACCATTCAATTCATTAAAAATCAATCAAGAGCATAAGCAATTCCCATAAGTATTTAGACAAATTTCTAAATCAAGGAGTGATAAAAATTTAAGAGTATGGTTTGGATCAAGAACTTTCTTTTTTTTTTTTTGAAAATGACGCATTTTTGCAACTAGGCACAATAATGCACACAAGACTCAAATCCTAATCCCTCCTCCACACTTAAATCTTGCATTTGTCCTCAATGCAAAACCTAAGGGCAAAGAAATGGCAATAACTCAAAGCCTAAGGGGGTGAATAATAAAAGAATTCTACCTTTTACTACTGGATTATGCCTCTTCCCCAGGCTTATCTTTCTCATACAACAACTAAGCTCAAAGAATCATAAAAATTAGGAAGAAAACCAGTGAGGAAAGAGACAACTTTTCTTAGAATCTTTTAAGGCACATGAAAGAGAAGTTCTCATCTAATCTGAGAAACATGATGGTTGTCATAGTGAACACTTCTCTTTGCTTGATTTTCTTAGGTGGAGGCAGTTCAGGATCAATTGGAAGATGTTCGAGCATGTAGGAGGTGGGTACCGCAAATAACCCTTCCAAGTATATCCCTATAAAGAAGATAGGCCAGAAGCAGTACCGAATCCAAAGATATATATATAGAGAGACTTAGGGTATTGTGCAAACATATTAAGAACAAAACTCTCTAAATATGAATCACACCCAAGAAAATCAATTTGGTTCCCTTCAGTGGGAACCAAACAAGTAGTCATAGTTTCAAAATCCTCGTGTTTGCAATGGGGAAGATGCGGAATCCAACTTAATGTTGGGGCACATCACATCACTTTTGCAATAACAAAAGTTGGAAAATAAAAGTGTGAAAGAAGAAAGAGAATTAATTAAGCTATCATCACCTACAACTTCAAAACAAGTATTTTCATTTTCTATATCCGGTGGCAAATCGCAAGAAAGAACTAAATGAAATGATTCATTTTCATTTACAATTTTATCATTCAAAATCATTAAATCTTTCCTTGTTGAATTACCTAAAACATGCAATTTTAGGAATCAAAAGTTGCACAACTATCAAGGCCTTTATCAAGTGTAGCATGCACTTTAATGTTATCAATTGAACTAGATGAAGAATCACGGTCATTAGAAGTAAAAAGCCAATTATCAATTTCAGTACAAATGGCACATGACATATCACCCTCACATGAACAAACAAAAGAAGAATGTAGGAAAGAGGGAAAAATAATTTCTTCATCTTGTTCAAGAGCATTATAAAATTCCAAATCATGCTTGGCAATACTTGAAATAGAGGAAGAATCATGTAAGCAATCATAAGGTTCACACTTTACCACAAGTTGAGCATCCAAGTATAACTCATCAATTTCCACAATGTCATGCTTAATGTGTTCATCACTCCTAGAACTAGGGAAAAGAACATATTCATCACACATAGAAGCAAGGACTGTGCAAGGAACATCATTAACTACACAACTACTATTAAAAATGTCACAGTTAGCATTTTCAATATCAAGCATTTGAGGGGATTTGACAACAATTTCTTCATCCACCTTATCATCACTCACAACATCAAGAATAGTAGTAAGAGGAGGGTCAATCTATTCAAGAAGAGGTATAGTACATTGTTTGGAAATGGCTGCTCTAGAAGTTGAAAACGCACTTGCTTCTTCTTTACATCTTTTGTGGGAGTAGGACTGGAGGTATGAAATCTTCCACTTCTGAAGTGGCATTTAGCTTTTACTCTTTGGTTCCCTCATTATTAGAGTCATTAGTCCACTGAGCTCCATCTTTTCCTCCGGTCTTTATTCATAGCACACATGGTCAACAAATACCTTGATAAAGCCTTCGATCTCCTCCATTCGCTCTGTCTGCTCCTTGGAAATCATATTTGCCTCATTCAACATAAACAACTTAAAGTGTTCAACCTTGAGCTCGTCATACATTCTTCTTAATGTACGAGTTCTGTCATCCATGTTTGGCAAGGTAAGGAAAGCATCAAGTCTACTAGGTTGAGGTGTAAGGGATTGTAATGGAGGTTCATAAAATGATGGAGAAGGTGGTTCATAGGGAGTTCTACATGGTATGAAAGTTGGGGGAAATGGGGGAAGATGAAATAGATATGATAGTTCTTGATAGAGTGGAGTGGGTGATTCTTGATGGAATGGGTAGGGTGAAGAAGTATGGTTGAAGTGGGATTGAAGTGGTAGGAAGGTGGGTTCATGGTCAAAATAGGGGGTTTGTGGACAAGATGGTTCACAATATTGATGGAGATATTGAGGCGGTTGAGATTCAGAGGCTCCTCCTTGATAATTTATGTTTGCTCGGAGGGAATCCACTTCTTGTTGAAGCAAATCAAGCTTTTCAGAATATATGAGATCAGAAAATAGTTCATATCTCCAAGTGCCATAAGATTCATCCAAGAATTGAGAGCTTAAAGTTCTATCATTCCCTAAAAAGGAATGCATAGGAGGATTAGTATAAAATCGAAACTTATGATCCTCATTACACTAAGCTATTCAAATTGCAATCAATTAAATCCCAATGAATCCTAAGTCCTAAAATTGCAAATGCAAAATGAAGGAAAATCAATATATTTGTTTGTATTTGTTCAAAATTTTCTATGCAAAGATGCAATATACAATGAAAAACATGTAAAGCTACCTAAACTAACTAAAATGCAACCTAAAGGCTCAAGGTACCGATCAATCAAAGATTGACACTTAGTTAATAGGGAATCAATTACTTGGCTCCCAGCAGCAGTGCCACTTGAAGAAAGGCGTTGTCGGCTTTGTGCCTTGGTACCTCCTCAAAATTTAACCAAGGATTACAATATAAGGTGCAATTCCAGATCATCTCTCGAAGAGCCTTTTATTAATTACATAGAAACTAAGTGTGATGATTGGCATAAAATAAGTTAAAAATGATTTTAAGTTTTTTATCTAACAACTAAATTGCAAGTAAACTAAAATGCTTTAAAAACTAATATTTTTGAATTTTTTTTGAATAAAAGTGGAAAGGAATTGAAATTAGTTTTGAATAGTATGATAAAGCCTCCTAGAACAATGGATTTCATCTATCCTTTACTTCAAAATATTTTAAGTATGATAAAACCTCCTAGAAAAATGATTTTAAGTTTTTTATCTAACAACTAAATTGCAAGTAAACTAAATGCTTTAAAAACTAATATTTTTGGATTTTTTTTGAATAAAAGTGGAAAGGAATTGAAATTAGTTTTGAAAAGTATGATAAAGCCTCCTAGAACAATGGATTTCATCTATCCTTTGCTTCAAAATATTTTTAGGAGTGTGCTAGTTTGACAAAAAAAATGCCCAAAAGACCCTTTGAGCTAACTTGAGTTAAGTAAATTAAATCTTTCACACCGGGCAAGACTTAACCCTTTAACTGAAACTTAATACAAAATACTAGCAATTGCAACTAAAGTTCTTCAAAATACCAAACCTCAAATACCATTGAGTCTAGTGCATTAATCAATGATTATTCCTAGACCCAGAAAATAATCACTTCTTAAAACACTATTAGAAACTACTTTGTATGCAATTTATGAAATCACTAAGTTTTATTAAATAACCAAATCCCATCAACCGATGAGTCTAACACTAAAAGAGAGGAACCCTTACTCTAGAGATGCTATCAAGCAGTCTTAGTGTGTGATTCTGAATTAGTTAATGTAATTGGTTCCAATGCAATAAAAAATCAACTCAATATCAAAACAATGCCATGCAAGAAAGAGAGAATCATGAGAATTACAATGAAACATATATGTAACCACATATATTGATGAGCACAATGTTCAACATAAACTAATTCAAATCACAAATTGGTTCAAACAAAGATTAAACTAAATATATTAGTCTTAACTATAAATTACAACTCCTAAAACCAAAGCAATCATAAATATATAGTCAAGCTAATGAACTAAAACTAAAACTCCCCTTTGTATGGCTCCAAACATCAAGAATCAAGTCATTGCTCTAGAACAAGAGGGAACTAGCTACTGCAATTTGTCATCACATCTTCATGAAACACATTCAAAATTCCAAACATATAGAACACCAATCAAAGTGACCAATTAATATTGAATAAAGGAATGTTGGTGTTGAATTTAATATGAACCAAGAGTAGAGGAGCCATGGCTGAGATTGTGGAAGGCCAGAGAAGGAGTGACGGCGGGTCTCTGGTTTTCAGCAATTGTCGAGCTCAAGCCTCCCTCTTCCTGGAAGCTTGCTGCTGATGGTCAGAACAAAGAAGGTTGATGAGAATGGTGTTCTTTTGGTGGTCTTTTACTTCTCCAGTTTGCCGCCCAGTCTCTTGTTCACTGGTTCCCGACCTATCACAGCCGTGTCTCCCTCTCAAGCTTGAAATGTCAAGCTCTCTTCTATGATCTTCGTGGTGTTGATGCTCTAAGGTTCCAAAGTTGAACCTCGTCTCTCCTGTTCTGGTGTTGCCTCGACTGTGTTTTTGGCTTTCTCAGTATGAGAATGTCAGACAGTGGTGGAAGGTGAAGGAAAGACATCGTCAGTGACACACACAGCTTTTCTTTTTTGTGGTAGTGTATATGCGCTCGAACGCGAGCACACACACACATATTACTTTTTATAGGATATTAAATCTCAACCGTTCAGAGTCAATCTAATGGTGAGAATAAAGAAGTGGAGAGAAGTGGACGGTAAGGGAAATGGAGAGACCCCTGTCCCATAATTTTCGCCATTAATTCTTTACAAATCTCCTCATCATTAGTATTCATAGATTTGTTGTTCATAAACATAAAGTCATCTGCATTACCAAAGTCATCGGACGAAAGACTCTAGCCACTCATGATTCGAACATCAGCTCCTCTGGACCTCTCAGCTGTCATGATGCTGCAGATGCGAGAAAACAGAGAAGAGGGGGATTTAATCGGTGGAAGGGGAAGGAGATGCAGAGGCGATGGATGTGGAGAATCTGGAGGTGGTTGAAGCCAAAAGAAATGGAGGTATGGTGTGGTTGAAGCCGAATGAAAATGGAGGCGGGTGTGCGTGTGTCGGCTTCTCCAAAATGATCGAATAGAAACCCCTCAAATGATTCCAGAGGAGCCAAAAACGTGATTTTCGGAATTGTGGACCAAATTGTCATTTCCCAAATTCAGGTACTAAACTGTCATTTCTGGAATTCGGGGACTGAATTGAAATTTCCAAAATTTGTTGCTTGGCCAAAATACCCTGAAATGAAATTCAAACTATTGTAATACCATGTATTTGGACAACCATGAAAATAATGACATTTTTACCCTTTTTATCAACTAATTCATGCAATCACTTTTAATCCCAATTAATCATAATAAATGCATTTTTGGCCAAAATAACATGATAAAATCCCCTAATAAAGTATTGAAAAATATAATAAAATAGGGATTCATCAACGCACAATTCAAAAGATTTGTAAATATGTTTAAACAATTACATGTCAACATTCCTTTTGCTGAAGCGTTAGAGGGGATGCCTAAATATGCCAAATTCCTTAAGGATGTCTTATCCAAGAAGAGGTGATTCAATGAATTTGAAACTGTCGCTTTAACTGAAGAATGTAGTGCCGTGATCCAGAGGAAGTTACCTACCAAGTTGAAAGATCCAGGTAGTTTCTATATTCCTTGCAACATTGGTACAAACTTCAATGGTAAAGCTCTATGTGACTTGGGTGCTAGCATAAATTTGATGCCCTTGGCTGTTTTTAACCAATTGGGGCTAGGAGAACCAAGGCCTACCACAGTGACTCTTCTATTTGATGACCGGAGTATTTCTAAGCCTAGAGGAATTATTGAAGATGTTTTAGTGAAGGTAGATAAGTTTATCTTTCCAGCAGATTTTGTGGTGCTTGATTGTGAAGTTGATTGGAAGATCCCACTCATTTTAGGCCGTCCATTTTTAGCTACAGCAAGGACTCTTATTGATGTGGAGAAGGGTGAAATTACTTTGAGGGTAGACGACGAAAAAGTGGTCTTTAACATGCCAAAAGCCTTGAAGTTCCATGATGATTCAGCTCAATGCTCATTTGTGGATATCTTTGATTCCCTCATTCCTCAAGAAGCCTATGCTCCTATGATCAAAGACCCTTTAGAGGCATTTCTAATTGGAGAGAAAAGCTTGGATGAATTTGATGAAGAAGCTTTTGAAAACCTTTTTCGTATGGAGGCATTCCCTCATTCAAGACAAAGGAATTTTGAGCCACTTGAGGTGGCTGAGGCATTGAGCACTCCTTTGAAGCCATCTATTGAAGTTCCACCATCTCTTGAGTTGAAGCCCTTACCATCTCATCTTAAGTATGTCTACTTAGGAGAGGCCGATACATTACCGGTAATTGTTTCCTCCGGTCTTTTGAATCTGCAAGAGGAAAAGCTCCTACGAGTTTTAAAAGACCACAAGAAAGCTATAGGCTGGACCATAGCTGACATTAAGGGAATCAGCCCTTCTATGTGTATGCACAAAATCTTGCTTGAAGATGATCATAAAACTTCCATTGAGCATCAAAGGCGATTGAATCCAATCATGAAGGAAGTGGTCAAGAAAGAAATACTTAAGTGGCTTTCCGCTGGAATTGTGTATCCTATCTCTGATAGTTCATGGGTGAGCCCAGTCCAATGTGTCCCTAAGAAGGGTGGCATGACTGTAGTGGCTAACACCCAAAATGAACTAATTCCTACTCACACGGTGACTGGTTGGCGGGTGTGTATGGATTATAGGAAGCTCAACACAGCTACAAGAAAAGATCATTTCCCTTTGCCATTCATCGATCAAATGTTGGACAAGTTAGCCGGGCAGGAATTCTTTTGTTTCCTTGATGGATATTCCGGGTACAACCAAATTGCTATAACCCCAGAAGATCAAGAGAAGACCACCTTCACTTGTCCATATGGCACTTTTGCTTTCAGACGAATGCCCTTTGGACTATGCAATGCACCAGCCACTTTTCAACGGTGTATGATGTCCATTTTTGCTGATATGATTGAGAAAACAATAGAGGTATTCATGGATGATTTTTCTGTCTTTGGTTCATCTTTTGACTCGTGTTTGGAGAATTTAGATGCTGTGCTTACAAGGTGTGAAGAGGCAAACCTAATTCTCAATTGGGAAAAATGCCACTTCATGGTGCAAGAAGGCATAGTACTTGGCCATAGAGTGTCTAAGAACGGGTTGGAGGTGGATAGAGCTAAAATTGCTATTATTGAGCAATTACCACCACCCATTAATACCAAGGGTATCCGAAGTTTTCTTGGACATGCCGGGTTCTATCGGCGGTTTATCAAGGATTTCTCCAAAATTGCCAAACCCCTTTCCAAGCTTCTGGAAAAAGATGTAGAATTCAAGTTTGATGATGAGTGCTTAAATGCTTTTGAAGAACTAAAGAAGCGTCTCATTTCAGCTCCTATCTTAGTGGCTCCAGATTGGGTTTTACCTTTCATTATTATGGCCGATGCAAGTGATTATGCTGTTGGTGCTGTTTTGGGGCAAAAGGCAGAAAAACTCTTCCACCCTATCTACTATGCGAGTAAAACTCTTGATGGTGCTCAACTCAATTACACTACCACTGAAAAAGAGTTACTTGCCATAGTGTATGCATGTGAGAAGTTCAGACCATACATAGTCGGTACTAAGGTCACTGTGTACACCGATCATTCAGCTCTCAAGTACCTACTCACCAAGAAGGACTCTAAGGCCCGACTCATTCGCTGGGTGCTTCTACTTCAAGAGTTTGACCTGAACATAATTGACAGAAAAGGTACAGAGAATCAAGTGGCCAACCACCTATCAAGGCTGAGCACCGACCCTCAACTTGACGATTCTGACATGATCCAAGCATCATTTCCTGATGAACGGCTGTTCTTTGTTGATCACTCATCTACACCATGGTTTGCTGATTTTGTCAACTATTTGGTTTGTGGAGTGTTACCTCCGGAGTTCAATGCTCATCAAAAGCGTAAGTTTTTACACGAGGTGAAGAAGTACTTTTGGGATGAGCCTTACTTATTTAAGAGGTGCCCTGATCAACTCATTAGAAGATGTGTGCCGGAAAATGAACAAGAGTGCATTCTGCATTGTTGTCATTCATCTGAGTATGGTGGTCATTTTGGAGGAGAGAAAACCGCTGTGAAAGTGATTCAAAGTGGCTTTTATTGGCCTTCATTGTTCAAGGATGCTTATGCCTTTGCCCTCCAATGTGATCGGTGCCAAAGAGTGGGGAACATATCCAGAAGGAATGAGATGCCACTGAATAACATGTTAGAAGTTGAGCTCTTCGATGTCTGGGGGATTGATTTCATGGGTCCATTCCCTAAGTCCTTCAACAATGAACACATTTTAGTGGGTGTGGACTATGTATCAAAATGGGTGGAAGCTATGGCATGTGTGACTAATGATGCCAAGACGGTATTGAAGTTCCTCAAGAAGCACATTTTCACAAGGTTTGGCACACTAAGAGCAATTATCAGTGATGGTGGATCACACTTCTGCAATCATCAATTTCAGGCTCTCATGAAGAAATATGGTGTGAGGCACAAAGTAGCACTGCCCTACCATCCCCAAACAAATGGCCAAGCTGATATTTCCAACCGGGAAATCAAGAGTATTCTTGAGAAGATGGTGAACACTACGAGGAAAGATTGGTCTTCCAAGCTTGATGATGCATTGTGGGCCTATCGAACAGCTTACAAAACACCTATTGGTATGTCTCCATATCGATTAGTGTTTGGAAAAGCTTGCCATTTGCCTATGGAATTGGAACATGGAGCATATTGGGCCATCAAGAAGTTAAATTTTGATCCACAAGCTGTTGGAGAAAAGAGGCTTCTCCAACTCAATGAGTTGGAGGAAATCCGCTTAAATGCCTATGAAAGTTCACGAATTTACAAAGAGAAGACAAAGAGGGACCACGACAGAAAAATCAGCCCTAAGAGCTTTGAACCGGGACAAACTGTTCTCCTTTATAACTCCAAACTGAGGCTCTTTCCTGGGAAGCTTAAATCTCGGTGGTCTGGGCCTTTCAAGGTGATTCAGGCATCAAAATATGGTGAGGTGGAGCTGGAGAATGATAAGGGCGAGAGATTCAAGGCCAATGGTCAAAGGTTGAAGCATTATTGGGGAGGAGAGGTGGATAGGCTGATATCCGCTATCTACTTATCAAATGAGGAGTGACCGAAGTGCAAAGTCAGGCGAAGGACTATAAACTAAGTGCTTCTTGGGAGGCAACCCAAGTTCTGAACTTAATCTTTTTAGTTTCTTTGATTTTAGCATAATTTAGTAGGTTTATGTTTGGTCTTTTATTGTGTGTAGGGAGGAAGGGAGGTCAAGCTGAAAGTTGTCAAGAACGAGAAGATGGCTAGGCAAAAAGGGGTGGCATCTTGATGGGACAGGCATATTCCAGGGAAGTTTTTTTCAACTCTTATGCATGCTTGTGGATTCTGATGCTATGATATGATATGAAATTTGCAATGACTGTTAGAGAAGCATTATGTATGATCTTTGGCTTCAATTTGTCCAATTGCTGATCACACATATACAATATTGATTTAGGAGGAAATGTTAATCATAGGAATGTGTAGTTTAAGGGTTGTGATTGTGAAAGTCACTATATGAAAGTGTGGCATAGCTCTGATACTCTTAATTAAATAGCCACTGGTTTGTATGCTATGTGTGATGATGATTATAGTGGACTACATGCCTGTGTGGAAATTGAAAGGTCCCTAAATGCCCAGAACTGGAGTACCAAGGTCAGAAGGTTTTGGGCCGCGGCCCAGACTCTGTGGGCCTCGGCCCAAGGATACAATTGCAAGGTCAGAAGGTTTTGGGCCGCGGCCCACCACATCTTGGGCCGCGGCCCAAGGAATGTATGGCAGCTCAGAAAGTTCTGGGCCGCGGCCCACAAACTCATGGGCCGCGGCCCAAGGCAAACATTGCAGCCCAGAAAGTTATGGGCCGCGGCCCACCAACTCTTGGGCCGCGGCCCATGCGCGACAGCAGGGTTTTTAAAACCCTGCTGCGCGTTTATTCTCTCATTCTCACCTCTCTCAGCCGCCGTCCCCTCCCCCAAATCCCTCCTCCCTCATAATCGACCCCTTTCCCCCATTCCCTTCCCCTCAATTTCCTCTTCCTCCCTTGCTTCCTCTTCTTCCCCTCTTCGTCTCTAACCCTCCATCCCGTCTGCTGCTACGCGAGCCCTGCCGTTGCGCATCTCTCCCTCTCTGTTCTTCACTGCTGTGCACAGAGACCTAGAAAGCTCCACGAGGATCATTCCCCTTTGCATTCTCTTCAATTTTCTCAATTTTCTCCACATCTGAGGTCAGAAATCACAAATCTTGCTCTGTTACTCACATTTGGGGGTGGTTAGGTCAGTTTTGATTTGGGAATTCAGTCATCACAGTCGCAATTCTGTTGTAATTGATTGGTTTCCAAGGCAATGTCTAGGATTTAGGGCCATCTTTTGTCATAAGAATAGCAAATGGGCCTTCAATTGATTCTGCATTCCCTAGTTTACCGTTGCCCTGTTTTGAGACAAAGACACTCTGTACTTGTGGCTTACTTGTTAACTATTTAATTCCTCTTGTTTATTATGATTGGTAAATTATGATTGGTACCAGCGAGGCCTCAATTGTTGATTCCAGGGTTTGTAAATAGATTGACTGTTTTGATATACCCTGGGTTATGGTTGGACTTGAATTCTCTGTTTATGGATACCATGTCTTAATTGTTCTTCATAGGTTTCCTCATCCATTTCAAAAATTCCATATTGTGCAGGGTTGTGTAAGTTCTTTTGATGAGTAGTCTGTAATGCCTGCATTGAACTTCTGCTATTGATTTTATCAATTGAATGGTGCATGTCTAGTATGTGCGAATTGCGTTCATAAGGTCACATCACACAACATATTTGCACTGTGCACACTTTGACTAAGTTTTGAAACTTGTAAGCTGTGATCACGGTCGACCAGTGTGCAGTTGTTCCTTTCGAATGCTCATGTGAACCTGGAGGTGCATTTTGTGTTTTTGTAATCTTTGCTTTGCTTAACCTGCACAACATGCAATTTGCTTCTGTGAACATTCACTATCAGCTATTATTGAGCCCGTGTTGTGGTAGTCACATCATGCTGCTTGTTTTGACATACCTTAGAGATGACATTGTGCTGGCATTATAGTGACCTTAGGCATTCTTTTGAGTTGATTCAGTGATGTATGAGGTAGTGAGGCGGAGGTTGAGGTTTGGACTCTTATTGAACAGATTTGCGACTGTTAGGTCATAAGTTTGGGGGAGGTCATTATTACATTCTCTGTTGCTGGTGCCCATGTTTAGTGCCTGTTTGAGTCTTCAATTGTTTTTGGCTTTCCACTCTTTTCTCTTGTAGCAAATATGCCTGCTAAGCGTGTTGCTCATCACTCCGGTCCCCGGGCAGTTGCTGAGGCCAAGACCAAGATTGTCACCCGCCCCTTGCTGCAGGAACGGGAATTTCCGTTCAACGTATCCTACGAGTTTTACTACCTTGCCACGCGTACATATCACCTGCAGACGCTTATGGCTCCTAAAGTTGACGGAAACCTGTAGATTGTCCAGGACTTTTACGCCCATGCTTGTGTGAATCCCATTTGGTGATTTACTCTGCGTGGAGTCATGGTGGACTTTACTTTGGAGAGCTTCCGGCAGTTTACCGCACTCCCCGCTGTTGAGGAGTACCGGTACAGGCAATTATTGGACAGTGAGGATGACATCCCTGATTATGCGATTTCAGAGCTGCTCGTGTACAACCACCAAGTAGCGTGGCAGACTCGTGGAGGGGCGCAGAAGCATTTACCTCGGGCTCAGTTATCAGTGGAGGCTCGGGTGTGGCTGCATTTCGGTAAGGACTACTTCTGGCCATCGTCGCAGAGGAGTCGCCTCTCTAGAGACCAGGCCCTCCTTATCTACCTGCTCATGAAGAAGGAGCCTGTTGATCTCGGCGCTCTGATTTACCAGACTCTTCGCGACCATGCCCGAGATCATTCGGTTGCTCTGATACTGCCGCATCTCATCTCCTCTTTCTGCACGTCGGTGGGCGTAGCCGCAGTGGCTTCCGATGTTATGTTCAAGCCTCTGAAGACTTTCAACTACTTGAGCATCAAGCCAAGACCAGACGAGCAAGTTCCAGCCTCCCAGCGTACAGCGACTGACCCGTTCTTTCAGCAGGGAGGACCCTCTCACCCGCCTCCTGATAGTCCATTCCACCAGGAGCAGGGCGAACCATCCGGTGCCCCTGCCTTCTCCGAGTCTACTGTCACTCTAGACGTAATCTTTGCGGCTATTCAGCGCACAGAAGCCACTGCTGCCCAGTGCCTCACTTATCTACAGGATCACGGTGTTCGCCTGACCAGGCTAGAGGAGTTATTCGCTGCTCATGTACCTGCTGCAGCTCAGGCCGGTGACGATGATGATGACGCGGAGGTCGGTGCTGCTGGTGGAGATGATGATGTGGAAGGGGACAGCACTGATGCAGCCGCCAGTGATGGTGATGGCAAGGACTAGCCTAGTACTGTTGACTATTGTTACTGCTGTTTTTCATTTTCTATGGTTATTATGGTTTATTTCAGACTTTATTTCAGTACTGTGGTAACAGTTGAGCTTTCAGCTATTATGGTTTATTGCTACTTTCTTGCCTGACATCAGTGGTTTCATATTTTATTGGATATTATGGTTTACATAACTCTGGTGTTCACTGTTATATCTATACCTGGCTGTATTCTCGTTTCTTTACAGGTGCTCTTTGTGACAAAATGTGTCTGAGGACAGTGGGGACACTGTCTCCCTCAAGTTTGGGGGTGTTTTTATATTTGCATGCACTTGTTTAAACCTGCTTTACGCCATTTCTTTGAGCTAAATGTCTGGGAATTGCATTGGATAGCTGAGTTGAATCAAATACTGGTTATTCATGACTGCTTGGTTTTTGGTTTACACATGACATGTATAAATTGTTTTCATGGCAAGACCTTTGAAATTGTAGTTGAATTCCTGGGAAGATATGAGCGATTCATACACTTCGAAAGCATTTTCTTTTCCTTGTCACGGAACCATATGTTTTTGAGTAATTGTATGGAAGTGGCTGTGGTTATGGCGCATAGTGTTAGCATATAGATCAGTTAAGTTAATGTATTCGAGATAAGATAAGGTTGAATTAACCGTGGGGGTTGTCCACAAGAGAGGAGAAACCTCTGTTGGAAGGTTTTTGAGCCTGAATTTTATTCATTAGAGTGTTTGTGCCATTTAGACCAGTGTACCTCTAGAACTTGTTTAAATTCTTTTTCAAAATCACAGATGCATGAGGATTAGTGAAAATGATAGGGGCATTCATTTCTAAACCCATGAACCCAAACACAAACCTGTCACATTCATCCTTTGATCATCCCCTTTGAGCCATTCACCCTTTCTTTCTTTTAAAATCTGACATTTAACAAGTCATGCATGATGTTGCTGTGTAATTGAATGATACTTAGAAAAGCCGGGAGTTAGCATTTGATTTACTATCTTCTTCCTTTTCAAGAAATGCTGAGTTACACCAAAAAAAAAAGAAGAAAGAAAAGAACAACAAAACCAACAAGAGAAAAAAGAAAAAAAAAAGTAAAAGAGAAGAAGAAGGAGAGAGATGTCATCATTTACGCTTCATCATGCATGGCACTGATTCCATTAGACCCTTCCACTAGACCATTTCCAACATTACAACCCTGGTAAAGGCCCCCTTGATTCATAAATCTAGGTGTACAAGTGGTGGAGAGAGTAGAATTTCTACAAGCCTATGGCAGGACCTGCTATAAGTGGTACTGAGCGAAATTAACCCTAAGAGTGAGGATTAAACACATATAGCTGTGAGTGTTTTCTTGTGCACATAACTGTGGTTGATTGAGCTGTAGCCTATTCCCTTTACATTACCTAAAACTGAACTTTGTGTTAGCTTAAAGCATCAACAATGAACAATTCCATGCAACCTTGAAGTTCCTGGGACACTGAAAGCGTGTGAATTGAATTCAAGTAAAAAGGAAGGAGAATGCAATGGATTAGGTCTAGCTAATGATTCCAAATTATACGTGCTGAAATATTGTTCATGGTCTTGATGAATGAAAGAGTGTTGGGCAACTCTTGTTGAACATACATTTAGTTGAAAATAACTAGGGAGTTAGTTTTCTTTGATGAACCAAGCAGTCATGTATATTGGGTGACATGAGAACTTAAGAGAAGAGGGTCATGCATGAGCATTAGGCTGGATGGTGAGAGTTTACTCGAGGGCGAGCAAAAGTTCAAGTTTGGGGGTGTGTTAACTTTAGGAAATTCTTACTAGAATTTCACATTTCATATTGTTTCACGTCATTTTGGATGCATAAATGGGCATTAGAATGAATTAAAGTGATAAATTGTGTTTATCTCATGTTATGCACAGCAAAATGAATTTGTGAAGGATATTACTCCCTAACTGTTATGAATGTCTAACGTTGTGTGAAAGGCCTTTGTGTGAACTGGTACAGATTAAGTCAGGGCTAACCCAGAGGAAGCTGCAGGCAGTGCAAAAGAGAGGAAGGACGTTGAAGCTGACAACCAATGAAGGAAAGACCAGCTGGAAAATCAGAACAGGACAAAAGGAGACCAAGAGAGTGTTGGGCCGCGGCCCACCACATCTTGGGCCGCGGCCCAGGATACCCAGGGGATCACAGAAAGTTGTGGGCCGTGGCCCACAATCTCTTGGGCCGCGGCCCATGAAGGAAACAAGATCCACAGAAAGTTGTGGGCAGCGGCCCACAACCTCTTGGGCCGCGGCCCACAAGCTCCAACTTCAGGTCAGAGACTCCTGGGCCGCGGCCCACCACATCTTGGGCCGCGGCCCAACCCCGAAAATGAAGACTTGCGTTTTGACAGCTGAGGTGATATAAAAGGCAAATGGAGGGTTTTGAGAGGGAGTTCCCACTTTTGGAAAGAACGACTGAGGCGGCTGAGGAGGTTCTAAGAGCTGGGAATTGCTAGAAGCAAGGAGAATCAAGTGGGCTCGAGGATCAGAAGAGATTTCATTTCAGATTTTCTTGATACTTCTGTATTCTATCCCTTCTCCACTGTGATTCTGTTATGACTTCTTTAGTTCTTGTAATTTGTATTCAGCTAGTAAACATGTGTAGCTAGTTTCTTTTATTCTAGGATTGTTCGATAATTTTGTATGGATTGAACTCGAAGTCTTCTTCCTCTTCATTATCTAATGGCATATATGTGTTAACTTTGCTCTGTTTTCTCTAATATTCATAAATAGCTAGCTATGAATAACATGTTCAAATGGATTAAGCTTGAGAGAGTTAATCTAGTTGAAGAACGAGGGTAGAGTTATGCTAGACCTACAGTTTAACTAGTTAAATGTATGGTTTGTTAATAACCTAGAGATAGAGTCATTAACCTAGCATTGTCAAAGTGAGGAGGGGCTGGTTAATGGATGTTCTCCTTTAAATACAGCAAGAGATTGTGCATTTCCTTGGAGAATATATGTTGGGTATGACTTGAGAGAGCTTACCCAATGATTATCGATCCTTAGACTGACACATATAGATCCCATAAACAGGAATAATGAGGAGGAAGTAGATTGAGTTCATGATATACAAAAGGAGAGAGCAATCCTAGAGTCACTCTAATTGATTAATTTTGCAAGAAGCACGTTCTGTCATTATTTTCATTAGTCCTTATCATTACGTTTTTAAATTTGTTTCTCTCATACTCAACACTTTATCCGAGTCAACTTGATCAAACACATAAAGCTATTGTTCGACTAGTTGTTATTCAAATCCTCGTGGGACGATCTTTACTTATCACTCTATTACTTGGCGCGGCCCGTGCACTTGCGGTAGCGAACAAGTATATGCCTAAATTTAGATTTTGATATATATTTTAACAGGATTTGATTAGGATTTTCCCAACAAATATGTAGAAAATGCAACTCATTTTTTAAAAAAGCTCTTATTTATAAAGAAGGTGGGTGAGAGAGAGAATGAGTGGAAAAAGTGATGAGAGAGAATGATTACGAAAAAAGTGAGAAGATATATATATATACATATAATTAATTGAGAGTAAAAATAAATAAAAATGTATTAAATACTTAGATATCTCCAAAGAATATCCTGTAGAAAGTAATATACCCATTCAAACAATAGTATCATATGATTAGAGGTTTTAGTATTGATTATAATGTAATTAAAAATTTGTAAAATATTTCTACATTTCATCGGAGTTTTTTTTTTTAGCAAACATGGGAGCTTTCCAACAAAACAAGACTTAGGATTCTTCGTAGCAGCCCAACAAACTTCATTATATTAATATATTGTGTGAGAATTAACATTTTCAAAAAGACAGTGACTTTAGATCCCACCACGCGCCAATTATTGCTATGAATAGTAATATATTATTTGCTTCTTGGGACTTTCCACGACGACGCTGACCACTAAAAACCTTTTTCCTGCTTGTGGTCATGCTTATATATTTATTTAACTTTCACGTCAGTTTCTTCCGAATCGGGCATGAGATTTCCTTTTTTTTTTTAAAGAAAAAAAAAATAAACTTCTAGTTTCTCAAAAGACCAGCATACAAAACTTATTTTGATCAATTTTGTTTAGAAAAATATCATTCTTATATAGTTATAAATTAAAATTAAGACTAAATAACTTAAAAAATATATTTAAAACTAAAGATATATTTTATCTTAATTTAAAATACTGCAAGGATTTTGAGCCAAAAAAAAAAAATACTGCAAGGATTCAAGATTTTGTATTTTATTCTTTTTATTATGAGTTCATAAAATTATAATATCTCTTATTTTTTGGTTAATGTATCTAAGTATCTAACAAATAACTTTTATTTTGCATTAATAAATTTTTTTATAAAAATGAATTAATTATACTAGACCTAAGGAGATAAGCATAGGTGGAAAAGTGTTCTTGCTTTTTTTTTGTGGGAAAAGTCTTCCTAAAAAAGACAAAACATGAATTAAGATAGACTAAACGTGATTAACAAGGCACAATGGATTATTATTATATGGGTTAAAATATTAACTTTGTCAGCCTTCTAAAAAATTCAAAGAACACCAATGTACGTTTACATTCAATTGATAGAAATAAATCAATGTTAACTTTGTATTTCCTTTTATATAAAGTTACTGACCTCTTGTGCAGAATACACGTGAAGACGGGCGAAGCCAACTTAAAGTAGAAGGGTCAAGATTTTGAATTTGTTATATATAATATAGTCAGTATTTTGAGTTTTTAGTATTGATAATAATTAATATTTGTAAATTAATTCTGTAGATCAAGAGAATTCGATAATAAGTTATGTAAATTTACATAATATTTGAAGAAAATGGGAAGCATACAATACTAAAATACTTCATAACAAATACATATAGATTTTATTTTTATTCCAATAAATGAATAAAAGATATAAATTAATGAGTTAAGGTATTTTTTCCATTAAAATATATTATAAATAATGAAGAGTGCCATTTATTTTTTTTGGCACTCTGAAATCCAAGAGGGAACCATTACACAAGAACTTAACATGTGTGTGTGTGGGTGAAATCATCTAAGCCTATTCGCTATTACCAACGGAATTACCCACGGAATTATTTCCACCGGTAATTTCCGACGCCTTACCGATAGATTTTCCGTCGGAAAAATTACCGACAGAAAAAAATTCCGTCTCTAATTACCAACGGAAAAAACTTCCATCTCTAATTGCACACGAATTACCTATGAAAAAAATTCCATCGGTAAATACGAACGGATTACCCAAGGAATTTTTTCCTGTCGGTAATTACCGACGCCTTACCCACGGAATTCCGTGGGTAATTTGAATGAGAAATTACCGACGGAATTCCATGGGTAATGCGTTTCTAATTACCGATGGATTACCTATGGAAAAAATTCCTTCGGTGAATACTGACAGATTACACATGGAATTTTTTCTATCGGTAATTACCGACGACTTAGCCACGGAATTCCGTGGGTAATTTTAACTTGAAATTACTGACAGAATTCCGTGGGTAATTCATAGGTAAAACTAATAATTTTTTTATTATCTTTTAATAATTTATATAAAATAATAAAAATAAAAATAATCTATGAAAAATAAAAATTTAAATATCATAAAATTAATATTTAATATAATATATTAGATACATATAATATTAATAATAAAAATTTTAAATGAAATAAAAAATTAAAAATTTTAAACTTTAACCTTTATATCATAAAAACAAAATATATAATTTTATATAAATATATATTAATATTAATATTAAATATTTAAATGAAATAAGAAATTAAAAAAATATATAAATTTATATTATAAAAAACGAAATAAATAATTATATATAAATACATATTTAATATTATATATATATATATTTATATTTATATTAGTATTAAATATTTAAACGAAATTAGAAATTAAAAAATTTTATATTTTATATTATCAAGAATTAAATATATAATTATATATAAATATATATTTAATTATATATATATATATATTTATTTATTTATCTTAATATTATTTTTTTTAATTATTACATTATATATATTATTACGTGAATAAATAATGCAAGGTTAAAGTAGCTCAACTGGCAAATGCATCATAACACATATCAAAGGTCCAAAGTTCAAATCCCACCTTTGTCACAAAACGTAACAATTATCTCACAGAGACATGTGGGGGCCGGATGCGGGGGCGGGCGGTGGGGGGCCTCAGATGATGTCCACGTGACCTCTTTTAAGGTCACCACGTGGATTTTTTTTTAAAAAAATTAATATTAAATTACCGACGGATTACCCACGAAAAAAGTCCGTCAGTAATTAGTTTCCGTGGCAAATCCGTCGGTAATTTCCGACGGAATAAAAATTCCGCCTGTAAATCAATTTGCCACGTACGTTTTAGAGATGGAAAAAATTCAGTCGGTAATCCATCAGTAATTTTGTTTTCGTCCCTAATCCATCGGTAATTTGATTTCAGCGACGGAATTCCGTGGGTAATTTCCGTGGGTAATACGCTGTTTTTTTTGTAGTGAAATAAGCTCAAAGAATCATAAAATTAGGAAGAAAACAAGTGAGGAAAGAGACAACCTTTATTAGAATCTTTTTAAGGCACATGAAAGAGAAGTTCTCATCCAATATGGGAAACATGATGGTTGTCTCTCTCTTGTTTGTTATTTCTGCTCTGTCAGAACCATACCTTTCATTCCTCATCTTCTGTGTATCCCATTTTGTATTCGACCCAGTGATGATTGAGAAATATGAATACCTTTGGATATGATTATTTCTCTCTTTTCTATTGATTAAGTTCTGCTGAGCTGTAACAATAAGAACAATATTGACATCATAATAAACTCAGTCAAAAAAGTATGTCAATATTATGATGTCAACAAACATAAAAGATTTGAGTAATTTTAAAAAATATTTTAAACATCGTCAACATGAAAATAGAAAGACACCAAGATATATTAAGATGTAATTCATTAAACATAAACTCTGAAGCATAGTTTATTTACGTTTCTCATCAGCGAATTCAAATGTCATAATTAAATTTAGCAAAGTCAACCATGTGTCACTTTTCAAATGCACAACATTAATCGGCATAGCCTTGCGTTATTTTAATATTAAAACCTTTACACATATAAATGTAATTACTTGATTTTAATCATGTTTGAACATATGATTAACAACAACAAGGAAGCTCTGCTCTCAAATCTCAACCATAAATAACAGAAACATCAACATGGAGACTAAATAATACTCCCTCTGGTCCTAATTATAGAACATAGTTACCTAATTTTAGAGAAATTAAGGATAGTAGTTAAATTAGTTAATCATATTTAATTTCCTAAAATACCCTTACCCACAACAAGCCCATTTGTCATTGCAAACCCATTTCCACGACTATCAGGTGCCTGTCTCATGTACCTTCTCGGCCCCATTCAGGCCCAGACAAAATTTCCACGCCCAATGTCCTTGTCCTATCAAATTTCCTACACACGGTCCATAGTATTCCCACGCAACTTCCTCTCATGTTCCCACATCACATCATATGAAGCGTAGTTAATAAACTGAGATACTCGTAATTTGTAAACATTACTGCTTACTATAAAATTATTTTATTAAAAAAAAAGTGGAATTGAGGTGTATGTGGCATTAATGAGTTACAAGCATTACTCACTTTATAGAACACATAGGTGTATTATTAAATTATTATTGTGTTTAATTATTATTGAGAAAATATCAATAGGGGGTAGTTTGGGAATAAAGTGACAAAAATTAGAATTTTGTCCTATAATTAGGATCAAGATCAACTCCCAAATGTTGTCATATAATTAGGACCGGAGGGAGTACAAACCATGCACACATATCACAATAAACATGCTTGCCTGAGCTTATAATGTTAGGCTCATCCCAATCACAGTTCATTTATTTCAGGGAAATCGATCACACACGATTTAATTTGTTACCTGTAACAAATAAATCTTAAAATGAGATGCAGCAATCATTAAAAATATAAGATAAAATGTGAAAGCTCAATTCTTTTTTTATAATACCAAAATAGGTTCATCTATATTCTAGTTAATTTTTAAGAGAAAGTAACCAGTATTGACGGGATGAATTAAACATTGAATAGAAACAAAATGTTAAAACATGGTTTTTCCCCCTAAATTCAAGTTGACAATATATAGATATATATATGCACAAATGAAATGAAACTGATGTATGTAGGTGACGTTGCACTCATCATAAAGGGGAAAAACTTTTGATAGAATTAAGCTGCCTGATAACATCAGTTGCACTCATTCTTTTGAGGTGATTCCTTTGAACAAGAAAGTCCGATCTCAAATATAGGGACCGACGTTTTGGATGGAAGAAATTACAGGGATGAAAAACTATAATTTAAAACTATAAAAAGTAAAAGCAAAATTCGATCAAATTATAATAACCAATAATGATATTAACCCTTTTATTTATATTTAGACACACTTATTGCATGTGAGAATTGAGGTGGTTGGTGGGCGGGCCATCTTTCTATCTTTAATTGTTGTATTTTAACTTTAGAAATTATTGTTTAATTAATTAAATTATTTTTATAAATACAACTAAAATTGGTTAGTTACTTATGTGTGTGTGTGTGTGTGTAAAAGTAACTTACCATTGGACTTTTTTTTGTCGAATTTTACCATTGGAAATAAAGAAAACTACCTTGCAAAATTATGGTTTAAATTTAATTTGTTGGAGTTGGGTTTTAGTATAAAATAATCAAATTTTTGAACCAAACATTTGTTATAACATTTATAGTGGCTTTAAAATTTTGAGTTTGAATGTATAATATTTGAGTTAAAATATCTCATACTTAACAAAATTCTGAACACAAATATGTTCTTGTTGAGTTTAGGATAGGATGTTCAAAATTTCAAAGAGGAGTGGGTACGAAGTTGTAAAATAATTCTCACACACACATATATGTAAAATAAAATATTAAAATTATCTGCAATAAAAATTATTTATCAGAATGAATCAACACAAATCAGTGGTCTAAAAACCAATCATCAAAAGTCCCCCCAAGAATAAAGAAACAATGAATCAATATTCCATGTTTAGAACAATTTCCATACCATATAAGTGATCGGTTTACCAGGTCACTGGTCCCACAACCCATCTGGTCTGGGTTTCAATAGTACGACCCTGTCTAGAACAATTTTTTATTCGATTAAGCTTTATTTTCTCGAGACTTAGAGCGCAAAAGTTTTATTAATAGGGCAAACTATTATGTATCTTGAAATATAAAAACTATTATATTCAAATAATAAAGTCCCAAAACAATTTTCAATTGTAAAGTGTAATTATTAATAGGGTAAAGGGCAAAACTACCCATTTTAATATCTCAAAAGAGCTGCTGACACCATATTAAAACCTTGGGTGCACATATACCTATGTGGACTTAAATAGGATTCAAAAATGCAACTGCCATTAAAATACCAGACGTCCGTTAAATGGTTTATGTGGGAGCATTTTTTTCGCCATTAAGAAGAGGAGAGAAGTGGACGGTAAGGGAAATGTAGAGACCCCTCTCCCATAATTTTCGCCATTAATTCTTTACCTCAGCATTAGTATTCATAGATTTGTTGTTCATAAACATAAAGTCATCTGCATTACCAAAGATTGCATCTTTAGTTAATCAGCTCGTGGTAGGGCAATCCAAAGATTCCAATAATAATAATAATAATAATAATAATAATAAGCAAAAAAACAAAAAGAGCTAGCCCCTCAACAAGGAATGCTTCAACAATGAGCTAATGATCCATTATTTAATATGCATGACTTTGTGTTATTTTAAGGGTTAAGATATATCATACACCCTGAAGTATTTTCCAAATAGCACTTAGTATCCTTAACTAATTTGTGGTTCATCCAGTATTCTAAAATAATTTTTCAACAATACTTATCAATATTCTCTAAATTACTTTTCAGTAATTTCTTTGTACATCCAGTATCCCTAAAATTTTTTTTCAATAGCATTCAGTATCCTAAGTGTAGAGAGTGCTCAATGCTGCTAAAAGATACTTTAAAGACAAAATTGCACCAAAAATAGTTTAGGATACTTAATGCTACTTAGAAAGATATTTTAAGGTGCTGGTGCTGGATAAACCACAAATTAGTTTAATTTAGAAAGCTGAGTGTTACTTAGAAAATATTTCAGGGTGCTGGATGCATCTTAACCTTTATTTCAGTCTTAAAATTACCTTAACACATAAGTATAAACTTGATTCTAATCATATTTGAACATATGATTAACAACGAAAAGGAAGCTATGCTCTCAAGTCTCTCAACCATAAATAAAAACATCAACATGCAAGGGGACTAAGCAATACAAATCAAGCACACGTACTCCCTCCAGTCTTTTTTATAAGGAACTTTATCTCTCGTAGGGATGATTCTTAATGTAAGGAACATATCTCTTTTGTCTGAAATTTTAAACTACTCTTTTCATTTTGCCCCCTATTAAATTTATGTCCTAATTATCTCTCTACAATAAATTTTTACTCATCTTTCATGTACTATAATTGGAAAGAGTAGTACATATTTGACACATTTATTGCTATTAACCAATATTTTGAACTGTGTGATTTTAATAGTTGTTCCTTATAATGAGGACCGGAGGGAGTATCACACATGGCCGCAAAAATAAATATTGCTAGATGTTTTGGTGTACGGTGGAAGGGGGAAAAAGTCACTTCTCAAACTTGAATAGAAACAAAATGTCAAAATATGGTTTGTTTTTCACATATCAGGTTGACGATGTACAAATCAACTTAAACCAGGCAAAAAAACATTGTATTTAGGCAATGTTGTACTCACCATATAGGGAAAAAGCTTTTGATGGAATTTATCTCCCTGGGGACATCCACTGCCCTCATTCTTTCATGAGGTGATTCCATTGAACATGTAAGTCCCATCTTAAATAAAGAACGCAAGCATTTCTCAACATTGGGATGGATTTGCATCGATCCTAATGCTCCCGCTATATGTTCTGATTCTCGTGGAAGAATGGTTGGGCTCTCAACTTGAAAATATTTTTGAATTACTAACAAACCCAAAAGAAAACCGGAATAATTAACGTACTCGTAGAATTTAAAGGCCTAGGTTAAATTTTTAATTAAATTTAAATATAAGCATTTATACGTGCAGTGAAAATAAATCTCTGAATAAAAGCATGAGCATGAGAGATGTATCAAGACTACATTGTACACTCACTAGCCATAAAGGAAAAAACCTTTTGACAGAGTTTAGCTTTGCACTCATTGATTAAACCATATTTTTGTATGATTTTTTATAATTAAATTAGGATTTTTAATGTATTTTCTGGGACATTATTGCATGATTAAGCACTAATTTGAGTTAGATACATTTGTATTGAATTAGGTGTAATGAAAGGCAAAATTGTCATAATTTGCAACTTATTCATACAAATGATTTTGTTGGACTTTTGATGCTATTACCTTGTGCTTAATCTTGCATTGTTGGTGTTTAAGAAAAAAATAGGACATTTTGAAGTGTTAGAATTAATATTTTGAGTTCTGGGGGAAATTACAGAAAAGACCCCTAGAATTTATGGAAATTATAAGTGAATGTAGAAAAGGACCGATGAAAATTACAGAAATGACCCAGAAATTTCGGAAATCACAGTTCGGCCTCACATACGTTTCAAACAATTGCACTTTAATCCCTACCCTAGAACTTTTGATTTCAGATAGGTCCCTGGTCAAAATAGGTTTTGACCAAGACCTTCTTCTTTAGACAAACCCGAGAAATATAAACATATGATTGACAATATTGAATTTAGCAAATCTAACCGTGTGCCACAATTCAAATATTCAATATTAGTCTGCATAACCTTGCGTTATTTTTTTCCCTGGGTGAAGTGCCTTTGAGTTATTTAGTCGCCACGAACTCTCGATCCCTAGTCATTTGCGTTATTTTAATCTTCAACCTTTATACATATAAATATAAACATAGGATTGACAATAAAAAGGAAGTTTTTCTTTCAAAGTTGCAATCACAAATAACAAGAACATCAACATGGAGAATGTAATACAAAACAAGCACACATATCACATAAGACCACAAAATAAACATGTCTAAGGTGACAACGTTAGGTTCATTCCAATCACAATTCCATTATTTCAGGGGAAATGGTCAGACACGATTTCCTTACCTGCAAAAAATAAATCTAAAAGTGAGATACAACAATCATTAAATATAAGATAAAATATATAATTAGTAAAATTACATTCAAGCACCAACTTTTTTTTACAATAATATATTTTGATAGGAAAAAAAGAGCTAAGAAATTTGAGAACAGTAGAAATGGTTTTTACTATTTTGTTTTTAAAAAAACAAGTCGGTTAATTACCATATTCTAGTTAAACGTTAAGAGAACGTAACCAATAAATGTACAGAAAGCATTAAGCATTGAATTGAAACCTGGGTTGTTTTCTTAAATATCAAGTTGACAAAATATATATGTGCAAATCAAATCAAACCAAAAGTATTGTATTTAAGCGATGATGTACTCACCATAAAGGGAAAAATTTTTTGATAGAATTTAGCTCCCTGAGGACATCAATTGCACTCATTCTTTCATGAGGTGATTCCATTGAACATGTAAGTCCAATCTCAAATAAAGACCATAAGCATTTCTCAACATTTGGATGGATCGATAAGTCTCTTGATGCTCCCTCTATATGTTCTATTGCCTGTGGAAGAAGGGTAGGGCTCACAACTTCCAAAAGCTTGTTTGGAAATGCAACTTTCACATATGTTTGAAGATTGTGACCATCTTTAAACAAATATTCAGTGGGTCTTCTTCTAGTCAACATCTCTAAGACGATAATACCAAAGCTATACATGTCACCTTGTATTGATGTTGGAGAACCCATTCCATATTCTGAAATATTGTAAGCACATTAATTTTCTTAATTAATTATATAAACGATCACTGAAAAAAAGGAAAAAAATTGTGAGTTTGACAGCATAATGAATTTTAAGTTCCTTGTGGTAAAAACAACTATTAAAATGATACCTGGGGGAACATAGCCAATAGTACCCTTTATACCAATTGAGCTGCTTCGTTCATTAGAGATGACTTCAATGGTTGAGAGTAGTCTTGCCAATCCAAAATCACTCAAATGAGCAACCATGTCATCATCAAGAAGGACATTGCTTGGCTTCAGATCACAATGAATTAGAGGTTGCCCATATTCATAGTGAAGATAGTTTAATGCAGAAGCAATATCCATAAGAATATTTATTATTTGATCGAGGAGCAAAATTCTTGGATGACCTGGATTTTCTGTTGCAGGATGCAACCAATTTTCCAGGTTTCCATTCACCATATACTCATAAACTAGAGCCTTAAACTCATTGCCTTGGTAATCTATGCTAGAGCAGCATGTTATAATTTTTACCAGATTCCGATGCTTTGCATTTCTAAGTGCATTACATTCAGCAACAAAACTCTTGTGAGCTCCCCTTATTTGAAGGTTGATGACCTTTATCGCAACAACTTCTTGAGACTCAAAACTTCCCTTATAAACAGAGCCAAAACTCCCTGATCCAATCAACTTATTGATTGAGAATCCATCTGTGGCATCATGCAAGCATTGATATGATACTCTAGAAATCATGTCAATTGTTGGTGAACTTGAAGAAGATTTCTTGCTTCTTTTCCTTCCATGATATATAGCAACAATAGATGACAAAAGAAGAAAAGAAATCACGCAACATATGGATGCAATCAGCTTGAAGTTTTGATGTTTTCTTTGTCCACTTGATTTGGTAGGGCATGGTGGCAACTCCAACTTTGATATGCCTCCACAAAGCTTGTTATTCCCCACAAGTGATATTGTACTTGCATTGCGAAAGACACCTTTTCTTGGTACCTCCCCTTCAAGCATGTTGAAGGAAACATTCAGGTACTCCAAAGCAACATCTTGTAGGGCTTTTGGAATTGTTCCAGACAAGTTATTTTGTGACAAGTCTAAATATCTTAGACCCTTCAAAGAAGCCAAAGATATGGGGATGGTTTCTTGAAAGAAATTCCCTTGCAAAAAGAGGAACTCTAAGCTTTGGCAATCTCCAATGGTTTGAGGAATTTTTCCAAAGAATTGATTATGAGAGATATCCAATTTTGCAATATTTTTCAAATTTCCAAACTCATTAGGGATATCACCATCAAAAGAGTTATGTGACAAGTTCAATGAAATTGACAGAGATGAAAGACTGAGCAGCTGGATTGGTATGGCTCTACTAAAATTATTTTGTGACAGATCAAGATATTGCAAACTTCCACAATTCCCAATGCTTGCAGGAAGTTTTCCTTCTAACATGTTATCTGATAAATCTAGGTGAAACAATCGAGTGAGATTGCCTATGAAATGTCCTATTTCTCCAGAAAGTTTATTTCCCCACAAAGACAAGTATTGCATGCTATGAAGCGTCCCCAAAGTAATTGGGATCATTTCAGTGAAATAATTCATCTCCATGTGTAGCCACGTCAGGTTAATAAGGTTTCCTAATGCCACAGGAATTCTACCACATATTTGAGTTTGTGAAAGGTCAAGTTGTGTCAGCTGGCTTGACAAATTGCCTATAGTATTTGGTAAATGGCCCCCAAAATTATTTTGTCCCATGTATAGCCCTTCTAACTTACTACAGTTACTCAAAGAATTTAGAAACTCCCAGTCTTTTGAAGAATTACTTCCTAGACTATTACCACGGAACTCTAGAAATGAGAGGCCATGCAACTTTCCAAGATTTGGAATTTGCCCTGCAAAATTATTTCCTCCTATAGAGATCGATACAAGCATAGTCGCGTTTACAATGGACGTTGGGATATGACCTGAGAATTGATTTCCTGCAAGTTCCAAGATTTGGAGATTCGGGAGGTTGGAGAACATATTGGCTGGGAGAGGGCCTTTGAAATGATTTGCTACAAGTTGGATGGAAGTGAGAGATGACACATTGTAAAGAGCAGAAGGAACTACTCCTGAAAGCTTGTTGGCACCTACTGCAAATACTGTCAAATTTTTCAACCGGTCTATTTCTTTAGGTATAATCCCTTCCAAGTTATTAGTAGTCAAAGAAAGAATGCTGAGAGAAGTAAGATTCCACGTGGAAGTTGGGATTTCTCCAGTGAAATTGTTATAATATAGAAACAAACCTTCAAGCTTATGGAGAGAGCCAATCTCCATTGGTATTTTGCCAATGAGTTGATTCTCTCCAAATGATAAAATCTTGAGGTTAGAGCAACTTGTGACGTTGATCGGAAATTCTCCCGTCAATGTATTACTTTCAAGATAAAGTCTTTTCAATCTGAACAAACGACCCAGGTCTTCTGGAATTTCTCCGTGGAAATTATTGTTGTTAAGATTGATATCCCTTAGGAAGGAAAGATTGCCAATAAAAGGAGATATAGTACCTGATAACTGATGTCCTTTCAAGACCAAATGTGTAACTCTCTGATGCTTGTGGCTGCAAGAGATTCCATGCCAATGGCAGAAGTGTGTGGATGAATTCCAAGAATCCATGATCCGATATGGATCATTGGATATTGATTCCTTGAATTTGATTAAAGAGAAACGATCAGTTTCGTTGCTCAGTGATGAAGCAGGTTTCCAGTATTGAAATATGAGGATAAAGAAAACAAATAAGTGAAGGAACATGGTTGAGAAACAGTAGGCTAGTTAGTAATTCGAGAGTTCTCTGTATGCAGAAGCACACTTTTGCTGTGTCATTAGTCGGACTTAAATAGCCAAAAAAAATCTCATTTTGTGTCTGGGAGATACTTCATTTTAAAAAATAATTACAAAATTAGGTGGTGGTTAGTTAGTAACTCGTAACTCTTAAGGTCATTGTCTGTTTGAAAATCTTATCGCACAAAAATGTACTTTTCACGCCCACGGGAACTTTCCTCACGACAATAAAGTTTGTTGGGATGCTATGAAGAATCCAAAGTCTCGTATGTTGGAAATCCTTGTCATTCTCTCATTATAATATTTGTTATGTTTGTTACAAAATAAAAAATAAGAAAAATATATTTTTATGAGGATATATTAGCCACTTAACTGTTAATGTTCAAGTGTCATGTTGGTGAAGGTTGAAAATTTCTCACATGTTCTATCAAAATAGTTACTTATTAACTGTTTTTTTTCGTACTCGTCTATGATTTTGATGACCTTTTTGCTGTAAATATTGAGATCATATATGCCACATTTAGTCAAATTTTACGTTATTATTATATTTCTATTTTATTATAAGGTAGGGATAACCACTTCTTTAAATTTAAATTTTTCAATCCTCAGCACACTTCTTCAATTTTTTTTTTTGTTAAATACAGGTATCCTTATTTTGGAAACTTGTTCAAGACCCTATCGTATGTTAAATGAGCGAGGGAATCTTCTTATGCGAATTCCAACCTAGTTCCTCAATTTTAAATCACAACAACTTAATTCTTGTAATTTATCAAATTAAAAATTTTATTAATTCAGCTGTTCTAAGTTAAAAATATAATCCATATTAAAAAAAAATACGTGGACCAATTTATTCTAATATATAAGTAAAAAAATAACAGAAATTGGATAGTTTCGTATTAGAGATTAAAGACCAAATCAATAATTAAGAAAACAAGAAAAATAAAAATTAAATTTTATCTTATTTTAAAACACCCCAAGGAGCTGTATGAAAAGATGAAAGGAGAATTTATTTTTTATATGGGATTCAAAATTTGTAAATGTAATTATATCCTTGTTATTACCAGTTAATAAAATTACATTTCTCACTTTTTGGTTAATGTACTTTACAACAACTCTTATCTTGCATTAGTAAAAATTTTGAGAAATTTTAGTACATAAAAATAATGAATTAATTATGATGGACTTAAAAGAGATAAGCATGGGAGGAAAGGTCTCCCATTTATTTTTATTTTATTTTTGAGCGAAGTCTCCTCAAAAAGATAAAAGTTGAATAAAGAGAATATACGCGTGTTTAACACAACAAAAAGTACCATTACATGGGTTGAAATAGCATCTGTCTTTCCAAAAGTTCCAAGACGAGGCCAAATGTATGTTTTGATTGTTTTCATTTAATTTGAGTTTTTAGAAGATAATAATTAATATTTGTAAATTAATGCTATAGATCAAGAGAGTTCGATAATAAGTTATGTAAATTTACATAATATTTAAAGAAAATTGGAAGCATACAATACTAAAATATATACTTCATAACAAATACATATACATTTTATTTTTAGTCCAATAAATAAATAAAAGTTATAAATTAATGAGTTAAGGTATTTTTGCCATTAAAATATATTATAAATAATGAAGAGTGCCATTTATTTTTTAGGCACTCTGCAATCCAAGAGGGAACCATTACACAAAAACTTAACATTTTTATACACACGCGCGCGCGCGTGTGTGAGAGAAAACATTTCAGCCTATTAGCTAAGATCAAGTCTAAAAATAATACAGTTTTTCATTTATTTTTTAATCTTATTTTATTTTAATTTAATCCTAAAAAATTAAAATATAAATAACCAATTTATTTTGATTTCTAAGATTTTAATTTTGATGTCTATAACTATTTTTATAAGATCTCATTTTCCACTTACTCATCAACTGGAGCCTTAACTGCTTAGGAGGTTAGTAAACAATTATTATGGACACTATAGCTGGGAGGTCCAATATTATCAAGGAAAGTCCAAATGGTCATATGTAAACAACCGTCATAATATATGATAATGATTGCATAATATATAACCGTTCCACTTTAACAACCGTTATATATGTATTAACATATATACCGTTATATAGGTATTAACATATATAAAGGTTCTTTCAAAACAACCATTATATATTGGTAGTAATGATAATAGATTTATTTAAACAACCTTTATATAAAGTTGATATAAATAATGGTTGTTAGGTAACAACCGTGATTTATCAAAGCAAAATTTTAAAAAAAAATTGGGAGGGGGATTTCTGCTTTCGGTGTCCCCTACATATACATTTATAGAATGAATCACAATATATATTTATATTCATTCATATAAAAAATAATGCAACAAATCAGAATATATTTACAGTAATTTATGTATATGTACACACTATTAAAACCAAAGCTTTAAAACAAACAAATCATCAGTATCTTAAAATTTACAGTCATTTTATGTATTTATTCTCCCACTGATGTTGCACAGATGTTGCCAACTCTTCAGCCACTTCTTCCATTTGTAAGTTGCTAAACATCATTCAGGAACCATTAAAATATTGTGCGCAAAAGGAAACAATAAATAGAAGTTAGATATTATATTATATAGTTGACCAAATGTATATATCAAGGCTTTTAGAGCCGGACTGGACTGGACGGTCCTAATAGTCGGACAATCACCTGGTCACAATAGTGGCTCAAATTTTTATTTTAGGCTGTTTCAGTAGTTAGATCTCTTTGGGCCATTATTTACCCGTCATTGAGCAGGAAACCGCTATTGAGCCGAGACCTGGAACGATTTTATTAAAACCGATGAGCCAACATAAAAGGATTAGAAAATAAAAAAAAAACACAAAAAAATATGTATAAAATATTTTAGCTGTGTTTTTTGACTCAATTTTCACCCTTATAATTTTATTATAAATAAGTTAATCTCCCACCAAATATTTTGAAATAGTGCAAAATATTTTAACAGTACTCATTTTTTATATTTTTTCCAACACTCATTTTTTATATTACATATGTCATAATGTAATTATAATTTTAACAATTTTAATTTTATTTAATTTCAATAGTGTCAACTAATATAATTCAAAATGTATTTTTGGTATTTAAATTTTATTCATAACAAGTCATATGTAATTAAAATATATTTTTTATTTCATCTTGTTAGATGTATGTTGTGACTTTTGTTAATTTTTTTATTAAATTGGATTAAGGCCCCCTATCTACTTAATGATGTGGTTAATTTTTCTTTCTCTTGGTGAATGATATATATACCTTTGGACACAGTCATTAGAAGGCATATATGTAGCTGCGATCAATGAGGTTAATTTTGGGACACTTGAGAGTGCAGTAATTCTACACTACTATGAGAAAGATACAATAAAAAATCATATATATATAAACATGCAAGATGAACTGAATTATTAGATGCAACCTATTTTTCAAGTTTCCATTCACCATACACTCATAAGCTGGAGCCTTAAACTCATTGCCCATGTAATCTATGCTAGAGTAGCATGTTATAATTTTTACTAGATTCCGATGCTTTGCATTTTTAAGTGCATTACATTCAGCAACAAAACTCTTGTGAGCACCCCTTATTAAGATTGATGACCTTTATCGCAACAACTTCTTGAGACTCAAAACTTCCCTTATAAACAGAGCCAAAAATTTTGTTAACTCTTAACTCTTTAAGGTCTCTGTCTTTTTGAAAATCATATCGCACAAAAATTTATTACAAAAACTTCCCGAGTTGTCAGTGTCGTCGCGGAAAGTCCGAAGAAACCAAATATATTATTAATAGCAGCAATTGGTGGGTGGTGGAATGTTAACTCTTAACTCTTAAGGTCACTGTCTTTTTGAAAATCTTATCGCACATAAACTTACTTTTCACGCCAACAGGAACTTTCCTCACGACAATAAAGTTTGTTGAGATGCTATGAAGAGTCCAAAGTCTCTTTTGTTGGAAATCCTTGTCATTCTCTCATTATAATATTTTTTATGTTTGTTAAAAAATAAAAAATAAAAAATATATTTTTATGAGGATATAATAGTTACTTACATGTTAATGTTCAAGTGTCATGTTGGTGGAGGTTGAAAATTTCTCACATGTTTTACCAAAATAGTTACTTATTAACTGTTTTTTTAACTCACACTATGATTTTGATGACCTTTTTGCTGTAAATATTGAGATCATCTATGCCACATTTATTCAAATTCTACGTTATTATTATATGGATCATACTTATATCAAGTTCCTTATGGATCCTTATATTTCTATTTTATTATAAGGTAGGGATTGGCACTTCTTTAAATTTGTTATGAATATTAAATATGTGGATGTCCATTGACTCATATTAATCTTCTAGTCAACTTGACATAAAGAAGAAAAGAAGACATGACACAAAGCAAAAGCAAAAGAAGACAAGGACGTAAAGAAAAGAAGATAAGGACATAAAGACGATATAAAGTAACCATGGTCATTTAAATATAACCATGGTAATACAACCAGGGTTAGATTTCTGCCTCTATATAAAGGGCTGTAATCGATTGTTTCAATTGAACTGAATGAGAACATCTCTCTAACTTCTCTCTAGAAATTCTATCAATTTTCTTTGAATCCTATCAATCTTCTTTCTTATAACATATACTTTCATAACACGTTATCAGCACGAAGCTCTAAAAGAAGTTTGAACAATGGCAAACCTAGCAAAACTTGAAATTGTGGCTCTTGACATTACCGGGAAAAATTATTTATCTTGGAAATTGGATGCGGAAATACACTTGAATGCCAAAAGTCTGGAAGACACGATTAAAGATGGGAATAAGGCATCCAACAAAGATAAAGCCAGATCAATGATTTTTCTTCGCCACCACTTACATGAAGATTTAAAAACTGAATATTTGACAGTTATGGACCCACTTGTCCTTTGGAACAATTTGAAAGAAAGATATGATCACCAGAAGTTGGTCATTCTTCCAAAAGCTCATTTTGATTGGATGAATTTACGCTTGCAAGATTTTAAATCTATAAGCGAATATAATTCAGCTATGTTCATAATTACTTCTAAATTGAAATTATGTGGAGAAAATGTTACTGATGATGATATGTTGGAAAAGACATTCTCCACATTTCATGCATCCAATTTGCTCCTGCAGCAGCAATATCGTGAAAAAGGTTTCAAGAAATATTCTGAGTTAATTTCTTGTCTCCTTGTGGCTGAACAAAATAATGAGCTTTTATTGAAAAATCATGAATCCCGTCCAACAGGCTCAACTCCATTCCCTGAAGTGAATGTAGTCACTAATGAATCTTATTGTGGCTGTGGCCGTGGACGTGGACATGGACGTGGACGTGGGCGTGGCTACAGCCGTGGGCGTGGTCATGGTCGATATCATGGAGGTTCAAATTCCTACCAGAAGTGGGAAAAGACTGATAAGAACCAAAAAGGGGAAAGCAGTATGCATAACAAATATGCTGATAATCCATGCTATCGATGTGGTGGAAAGGGTCATTGGTCTCGTACATGTCGTACACCAAGGCACCTAGTTGATCTTTACCAAGAATCAATAAAAAAATACTGGTAAAAGATCAAATGTTGAAGTTAATCATGTTGATCAAGGCGAGAATTCTGAGTATGCCGATATAGATAATAACTATTTGGATGTTGCAGATTTCTTAATATAATTTAAACGGTTATATTTTATTTACAGTTGTTTCTATCATATGTATTAATTTTATTTATGTTTTTATGAAGAATGAATTCTATTGGCATCAATCCTGAAGATTTATGTCTCGTTGATAGTGCAACAACCCACACCATACTCAGACATGATAAATATTTTTCTTCCCTGGTAATACGAGAAGCCAATGTTCAGACTATATCTGGTAGTATAAATTTAATTGAAGGCTCCGGAAGAACTAATATTTTGTTACCTGAAGGAACAAAATTATGCATTGATAATGCATTTTATTCTACCAAGTCTAAAAGAAACTTATTGAGTTTCAAAGATATCCGCAGAAATGGATATCATTTAGAAACAACAACTAAAGATAATAAGGAATATCTTGTAATTACAAATATAGTTGCTGGTAGAAAATGCATATTAGAAAGTTTTCCTATTTTTTCTTCTGGTTTGTATTACACATGTATAAGCACTGCCACAACGCACTAAGATGGGCCCACAAAGAAATATGGGAATATATGTTGGGTATGAATCTCCATCAATTATAAAATGTTTGGAACCATCCACAGGAGATTTATATACGGCACGATTTGCCAATTGTCATTTTGATGAATCATTTTTCCCAACATTAGGGGGAGAAAACAAAGAGCTGGGTAAAGAAATTAGTTGGAATGAATTATCATTGGCTCATTTTGATCCTCGTACAAAACAATGTGAACTTGAAGTTCAAAAGATAATTCATTTACAGAATTTAGCTAATCAAATGCCAGAAGCATTTACTGACCCAAAGAAAGTGACAAAGTCACATATCCCAGCTGCTAATGCTCCTATTAAAATTGATGTCCCTAAAGGACAACCTGCTATGAATAAATCTAAAACACGCCTGAAGCGTGGCAGGCCTATCGGTTCCAAAGATAAAAATCCTCGAAAAAGAAAAGGAGCAAAGAATATAGATGGTCAAGTCGAGGATAATGAAGAAAAATTAATAGCTCCAGAAGAGCCATCTCCTGAAGAGATATTATCTCCAGAAGAGAACATTGTAGTCCCAGAAGAGACCCAGGTACCTGATATATATGAAAATAATGAGATCTCAATAAATTATGTTATGAATGGAATCTGATGGGATAGAAATGAAGTTAACGTTGATGACATCTTTGCTTATCATATAGCATATGATGTAATGAATGATAATGAGGATCATGAGCCAAAATCCATTAGTGAGAGCCAACAAAGAAAAGACTGGCCCCTATGGAAAGATGCCATTAATGCAGAATTAAAATCATTGGCAAAACGAAAAGTATTTGGACCTATAGTCCTTACACCTGAAGATGTAAAACCAGTTGGATGCAAATGGGTCTTTGTACGAAAAAGAAATGAAAAGGGCAAAATAACTAGATATAAGGCACTTCTAGTAGCCCAAGGTTTTACACAAAGACCTGGCATTGATTTTGAAGAAACGTATTCACCAGTAGTGGATGCGACTACTTTTCGTTATTTAATCAGTCTAGCAGTAGATGCAGGACTTGATTTACATCTAATGGATGTTGTGACTGCCTATTTATATGGATCACTTGATAGTGATATTTATATGAAAGTCCCTGAAGGACTTAAGATGCCAGAAGCATCCAATTCAAGTTCTCGAGAACAATACTCAGTTAAGTTAAATAAGTCCCTGTATGGCCTGAAGCAATCAGGGCGCATGTGGTATAATCGCCTTAATGAATATTTGTTGAAAGAAGGATACAAAAATGATCCGATATGCCCATGCATCTTTATGAAAAGATCTAATAGTGAGTTTGCTATAATTGCTGTTTATGTTGATGATATCAACATCATTGGAACTCCTGAAGAGCTCCAAAAGGCAATTAATTGTTTGAAGAAAGAATTTGAGATGAAGGACTTGGGAAGAACAAAATTCTGTCTTGGATTACAGATCGAGTACTTCAAGAAAGGGATTTTTGTATATCAAGAAACTTATACAAAGAAGGTCCTAGAGCGATTTTACATAGATAAATCTCATCCATTATGTACCCCAATGATTGTAAGATCTTTGATGGTGGATAAAGACCCATTCAGACCTCGAGAAATTAGTGAAGAAGGTGATGAAGAACTACTTGGTCCAGAAGTACCATATCTTAGTGCTATTGGAGCACTAATGTATCTTGCTAATCATACACGTCCTGATATATCATTTGCTGTTAATTTACTAGCAAGATATAGTTTTTCACCAACACGAAGGCATTGGAATGGAATAAAGCATATTTTTCGTTATCTCAGAGGTACAACAGACATGGGGTTATACTACTCAAATGTATCCAAGCATGAACTGGTTGGTTATGCAGATGCTGGATTTTTATCTGATCCACATAATGGTAAATCACAAACGGGCTATCTATTTACATGTGGAGGTGCAACTATTTCATGGCGATCTATGAAACAGACTATATCAGCCACATCATCTAATCATGCAGAAATTCTAGCAATACATGAAGCAAGTCGAGAATGTATGTGGTTGAGGTCAGTAATACATCATATACGTACAACTTGTCATTTATTTTCCGGCAAAATGATTCCAACAATCCTCTATGAGGATAATGCTGCATGTATCGCTCAACTTAAAGAAGGCTATATCAAGGGCGATAGAACGAAGCATATTTCACCAAAATTCTTCTTCACTCGTGATCTTCAAAAGGATGGTGAAATAGATATCCAGCAAATCAGTTCAAGTGAAAATCTAGCAGATTTATTCACCAAGTCACTTCCAGGTACAATCTTTGAAAAACTTGTTCATGATATTGGTCTTCGGAGATTCAAAGATTTCAACTGATATTATCAAGAGGGGGAGTCGATACACGCTGTACTCTTTTTCCCTTATCTAGGTTTTATCCCACTGGGTTTTCCTAGAAAGGTTTTTAATGAGGCAGCACTCGACAGTGTATCAATGAATGATGTACTCTTTTCTTTAGCTAGGTTTTTATCCCACTGGGTTTTTCCTAGTTAAAGTTTTTAATGAGGCACATTCATAATGGACATCCAAGGGGGAGTGTTATGAATATTAAATATGTGGATGTCCATTGACTCATATTAATCTTCCAGTCAACTTGACATAAAGAAGAAAAGAAGACATGACACAAAGCAAAAGCAAAAGCAAAAGAAGACAAGGACGTAAAGAAAAGAAGACAAGGACATAAAGACGATATAAAGTAACCATGGTCATTTAAATATAACCATGGTAATACAACTAGGGTTAGATTTCTGCCTCTATATAAAGGGCTGTAATCGATTGTTTCAATTGAATTGAATGAGAACATCTCTCTAATTTCTCTCTAGAAATTCTATCAATTTTCTTTGAATCCTATCAATCTTCTTTCTTATAACATATACTTTCATAACAAAATTTAATTTTTTCAATCCTCAAACACTTCTTCAATTTTTTGTTGTTGTTAAATATAGGTATCCTTATTTTGGAAACTTGTTCAAAACTCTATCATATGTTAAATGAGGGCATCTTCTCGTGCGAATTCCAACCTACTTCCTCAATTTTAAATCAGAACAACTTAATTCTTATAATTTATCTAATTAAAAATTTTATTAATTCAGTTTTTCTAAGTTAAAAATATAATCCATATTAAAAAAATATAGGTGGACCAATTTATTTTAATATAAAATAAAAAAATTACAGAAATTGAATAGTTTCGTATTAAAGTTAAAAATCCAAATCATTAATTAAGAAACAAGAAAAACTAAAAATTAAATTTTATATTATTTTAAAACACCCCAAGGAGCTGTATGAAAAGATGAAAGGAAAATTTTATTTTTTATATGGAATTCAAAATATGTAAATGTAATTATATCCTTGTTATTATCAGTTAGTAAAATTACATTCCTCACTTTTTGGTTTATGTACTTAACAACAACTCTTATTTCGCATTAGTATACGTTTTGAGAAATTTTGGTACATAAAAATGATGAATTAATTATGATGGACTTAAAGGAGATAAGCATGGGAGGAAAGGTCTCCCATTTATTTTATTGCATTTTATTTTTGAGAGAAGTCTCCTCAAAAGGATAAAAATTGAATAAAGAGAATATACGCGTGTTTAAAACAACAAAAAGAACCATTATATGGGTTGAAATAGCATCTGCCTTTCCAAAAGTTTCAAGACAAAGGCAAATGTATGTTTTGATTGTTTTCATTTAATTAATGGAAATAAATAGATAAAGGTTTCCTTGTTGACTACGACAGACGACTCCCAAAAGAAAATTTATTGTTTTCATTTCCGACTGAAATGTCAAAATTTAAATTTAGGCCTACACTTTTAAGAAATTCTTCATTAAGTTAGGACGTCTATTTAAGGATTTCTTAATGTTATTAAAAGACCATAATATCCCTCCATAATTAAAAAGCTATAAATAATACTCTACGTACAATTTTTTTTTTTGATTACATAGGCATGGGTCAAACCCATGAGGAGAGGGGTGATGACTGATGAGTGGCCTAAGGCCAACTCCATGCCCGTTGCACCACTAGGTGTTGGTCTACAATTTATATTGAACTCCATACCATATGAGGAAAAGTTAACAAGTCTCATAAAAAATTAATTTATTAAGGATATCAACATGGTAAGATCAGTAGGATTCGATAGGATTGAAGATCCAATCAATCCCATGAATTATGCTATTCTACCATTTACTTCTTCTAACTGGTCAATGTATTGTTCCCTTAGGTGAGGTTCAAATTAGAATGATATTAGCCAGAAGCTAGAAGAACCTAGAGTGAGAAAATTAATGCAGTAACATAGATCTGAAAAGAAAAACTCACTGTTGATTTACCTGTTTGAAGAAGGAATTAATTAAGTTTCTTTTTGTACATATTAAACTATAAATCAATGCTTCCTTCAGTCCTTATTATAAGACTTATTTGGAGAGTTGATCTTTGTCCAAACTATAAGACATAGTTTTTATATGTATCAATTTTTCCCTAATTTACCTACATTGATGCTCCTTCAACCATAATCAGGGAGGAGAGGGAATGAATGAATTAAGAAAAATAACTAGGGTATTTTAAAAAATACATATTATATTAACTAACTCAACTAATTTCCTTAATCTAATTAAATTAGATAAATATATTTTATGTTAAGAATGGGGAAGTATTATATAACCAACCACAAGACTAACCGGCAAAAACAAGAAAAACATGAGCATTACAAAATCATATTTTAAATTTCTTTGGAGCGTAGAGGATAATTAATCACAATACCCCATATATCATTGGCTGACATATCCAAAAAAAAACCGTCTATGTATATAAGGGCATTTTGGTCTTTTAACTACATTCAGAAATTCCTAAGAAAGCGTCTTGGCCTAATTAAGAGTTTGTTAAAAGCGCGGGCCTAAATTTAGATTTTAATATTTCAACAAGATTTAATTATGATTTTCCCAACAAATATGTAAAAAATGCAGCTCACTTTTTTAAAACACCCTTATTTATAAAGAATGTGGGTGTGTGAGAGAATGAGTGGAAAAAGTGACAAGAGAGAATGATTGAGAAAAGGTGAGGAGATACATGTATAATTAGTTGAGAGTAAAAATGAAAAAAAAATGCATTAAATATTTAAACATCTTCAAAGAATATCAAGTAAAAAGCAACATACCCATTCAAACAATAATATCATATGATTAGAGCTTTTAGTATTGATTATTACGTAATTAAAATTTGTGAAATATTTCATGGGAGTTTTTTTTTTTTTTTTTTTTTTGGGAGGGGTGACAAACATGGGAGCTTTCCAACAAAACAAGACTTAGGATTCTTCCTAGCATCCCAACAAACTTCATTATATTAATATATTGTGTGAGAATTAACATTTTCAAAAAGACAGTGACTTAAGATCCCACCACCCACCAGTTATTGCTATTAATAGTAATATATTATTTGCTTCTTCAGACTTTCGACGATGACGCTGACCACTAAAAACCTTTTTTCTGCTTGAGGTCATGCTTATATATTTGTTTAACCTTCACGTTAGTTTCTTGCTAATTGGGCATGAAAATTCCTTTTTCTTAAAGGAAAAAAACAATACACTTTTAGTTTCTCAAAAGACCAGCATAAAAAACTTATTTGATCAATTTTGTTTCGAAAAAATATCGTTCTTATATAATTTTAAGTTAAAATTCAAAGACTAAATAATTTAAAAATTCAAAAACAAAATATATATTTTATCTTAATTTAAAATACTGCTAGGATTCAAGATTTGGCATTTTATTCTTTTTATTATCAGTTCATAAAATTATAATATTTCTTAATTTTTGGTTAATAATGAATCTAAGTATCTAACAAATAACTTTTATTTTGCATTAATATTTTTTTTTTGTAAATTTTAATAGATAAAAATGAATTAATTATAATAGACATAAGGAGATAAGCATAGGTGGAAAAGTCTTCTTCCTTCTTTTATGAGAAAAGTCTTCCTAAAAAAAGACAAAACATGAATTAAGAGAGCCTAAACGTGATTAACAAGGCACAATGGATTATTATTATATGGGTTAAAATATTAACTTCGTCAGCCCTCTAAAAAATTCAAAAAAGACCAATGTACGTTTACATTCAATTGATAGAAATAAATCAATATTAACTTTGTATTTCCTTTCATATAAAGTTACTGACCTCTTGTGCAGAATACACGTGAAGACGGCGAAGCCAACTTAAAGTAGAAGGGTCAAGATTTTGAAATTGTTATATATAATATAGTCAGTAATTTGAGTTTTTAGTATTGATAATAATTAATATATTTGTAAAATAATTCTATGGATCAAGAGAATTCGATAATAAGTTATGTAAATTTACATAATATTTAAAGAAAATTGGAAGCATACAATACTAAAATACTTCATAACAAATACATATACATTTTATTTTTATTCTAATAAATGAATAAAAGATATAAAGTAATGAGTTAAGGTATTTTTTCCATTAAAATATATTATAAATAATGAAGAGTGCCATTTATTTTTCAGGCACTATGCAATCCAAGAGGAAACCAATATTACGCAAATACTTAACATACATATATATATATATATATATATATGAAAACATCTCAGCCTATTCGCTAAGATAAAATCTTAAAATACTATATTTTTTCAATTCTTCTTTAATCTTATTTTATTTTAATTTGATCCTAAAAAAATTAAAATATATAAGAAATTTATTTTGATTTCTAAGTTTTTAATTTTCATGTCTATAACTACTTTTCTAAGATCTTATTTTCCACTTACTCATCAACTGGAGCCTTAACTGGCTTAGGAAGGTTGGTAAACAATATTGACATTATAATAAACTCGGCCAAAAAGTATGTCATTGTCAACAAACATAAAAGATTTGAGTAATTTTAAAAAATATTTTAAACATCGTCAACACGAAAATAGCTAGACACCAAGATATATTAAGATGTAATTCATTAAATATAAACTCTGAAGCATAATTTATTTACGTTTTTCATCAGCGAATTTAAATGTCATAATTAAATTTAGCAATTTCAACCATGTGCCACTTTTCAAATGCACAACATTAATCGGCATAATAGCCTTGCGTTATTTTAATCTTAAAACCATTACACATATAAACGTAATTACTTGATTTTAATCATGTTTGTACATGTGATTAACAACAACAAGGAAGCCCTGCTCTCAAGTCTCAACAATAAACAACAGAAACATCAACGTGGAGACTAAATAATACAAACCATGCACACATATCACATATGGCCGCAAAATAAACATGCATGCCTGAGCTTATAACGTTAGGCTCATCACAATCACAGTTCATTTATATCAAGGAAATTGATTACACACGATTCCGTTACCTGCAACAAATAAATCTAAAAATGAGATGCAACAATCATTCAAAATATAAGATAAAATATGAACGGTCAATTCTTTTTTTATAATACCAAAATACGTTAATCCATATTCTAGTTAATTTTTAAGAGAAAGTAACCAGTATCCACAGGATGAATTAAACATTGAATAGTGTTAGTGTTAGTCAAATATGGTGCCTTGCCGACAGAAGCTAATGTAGGAAAGTCTTAGAGTAGGAACGGCTTGTCTAGTTCATACGTATAACTCAGTGTATATATATAGATCATATGCAACATTTAATAAAATGAGAACCTTTGATTTCATTTATGTACATGGTACCAGAGCCTCGTTTCTTCGTTTCATTTCTGGCTTCATTTTTTTTTCCCGGTGAAAACTCCATTTTTTCCGGTGAGTAAGCTCTCTTCCCTCTCAGATCTGTTGCCGTCAGAGCTCCAATTGCACACACGCGCCTGATCACTGTCTTCTCCACCCCAAGATCGGCTAGCCACCCATCTCCGGTTGCATTCCGACTGCGCGTGGCCAGTCACGCGCCGCCCCCTTCTCCGGCGCTCCAACACACGCGCGGCGCGTGTGGCTTGCTCCGACCTCAGTTCACGGCGGCGTTTGCGGCGCACTGATCGACTGAACCTCCTCTTCCTCCTCCTGAAGTTTTGTGGCCATCCGACACCATTTGATTTTTTGCTCTTTGCTCTTCGTTTTCAGTTTCAACGTTCGTGGATTGCAAATTGGTTACTCACTTCATTTTCTGAGTTAGTATTTCTATCCGTGGGTCCCTTGCCTTGATTAAGGTAATATTGGTTTAATATATATCTGCGGGTCCCATGGTTGCAATCACTTTTGATATTTGTTGAGAAAGTGTGCTACGTAAACTCTTTCGGTGTTTATCTTCCGTGTGGGTCCCTCTTTTAAAAAAAATCTCTGAGGTACTATTCACTCACGGTTACTGTTCATCTGAGGAACTATTCACTTACGATTACTGTTCATCTGAGGTACTATTCACTCAAGATTACTATTCATCTGGCACTGTTACTGTTCATCTGGAGGCTTCTGTTCATCGTTTGGGATATTTTTTGGTTGTGAGAAATTTCCACTTGGTCACTAGTGTGACGTTTGTTATTGTAGTTGGAGGACCTTAAAGCCTCATTTGGGATATTTCAGATTGTTGCCGTAGTTTATGATTGTGTAATTATCTTGTTCTTGCTCTGAGAGTTTGTTGTCATTTCACCTTTGCTGTTTGGTACATCTCCTTGTTTGATGATGGAGGAAATTAAGTCTAGATCTTCAGGTGCTCTTGCTACAGGCAACATCACTTCTAGCCTTGCCACTTGTTCGTCAAAGTGGATTATCGATTCCAGTGCAACTGATCATATGACAAGTAACAAAAATTTGTTCTCCTTGTATACACCTTATGCCAACCCCTCTAGTATAACAATTGCTAATGGTTCTTATTCTCGTGTTCTCAGATGTGGCACTATCAGACCTACCCCATCTATTGCTTTATCCTCTGTCCTTCATGTTCCTGATCTTGCTTTTAATCTTTTATCTACTAGCAAACTTACTCGACAATTCAATTGTTTTATCACACTCTTTCCTGACCATTGTTTGATTCAGGATCTCACGACGAAGCATGTTATTGGTAAGGGCTATGCATCCGGTGGTCATTACATCCTTGATAATCAGGTACCGCGTTCTATTGCTTGTTCTGGTGGGTCATCTCTGTTTGAAATTCATTGTCGTCTTGGTCATATGTCTCTGTCATCTCTCCGAAAATTATATCCTCAATTCTCTTCTGTGTCTGCTTTAAATTGTGAATCCTGTCAATTTGCCAAACACCATCATGTTCATTTAGCACCTCGAGTCAATAAACGTGTTATGTCCCCATTTGAGTTAGTGCATTCTGATGTCTGGGGTCCTTGTTCAATCATGTCTCAATCTGGTTATCGGTATTTTGTCACTTTTGTTGATGATTTTTCTCGAATCACTTGGCTTTACTTAATGAAACAGCGTTCTGAATTATTTACTCACTTTCGTCATTTCTGTGCTGAAATTCAAACCTAGTTTAACACTCCTGTGAAAATCTTACGAAGTGATAATGCAAAAGAATATTTTTCTGCCCCATTCACAGAGTATATGCAAAGTCATGGTATTCTTCACCAATCTTCTTGTGTTGATACCCCCGCTCAAAACGGTGTTGCTGAAAGAAAGAATCGACATCTATTAGAAACTGCCCGAGCTCTCATGTTTCATTCCTCCATCCCTAAAAGTTTTTGGGCTGATGCCGTTTCTACAGCCTGTTTTCTCATAAATCGCATGCCTTCAGCTGTTCTCAGTGGGGATATTCCATATTCCATTCTGTTTCCCACCACTAAGCTGTTTCCTATTGATCCAAAAATCTTTGGTTGTGTTTGTTATGTTCGGGATGTTCGTCCAAGTGTCAGTAAACTTGATCCCAGGTCCCTACGATGCGTCTTCCTTGGCTATTCTAGAATTCAGAAAGGTTATCGATGTTACTCTCCTGATCTCTGTCATTACCTTGTGTCCACTGATGTAATCTTTCATGAGTCTTCTCCTTTCTTCACATCTTCGACTTCTTCTGAGTCTCCATCTGTCATTGCTGAGTCTGATGACGTCTTGGTTTATCATGTCCCAGTCTCACCAGTACAGGCTGCTGTACCCAAACCTGATATCATCAATGATGCTGATGCAACCAACGTTTCACCGTCACCAATCACTGCTTCGCCAACGGATTCTGGTCATGACACCTTGGTTTCTGTTCCTGATCCCCTAGATCCTCCTATTGTTGCCTCTGATCCAGTTGTTCCTGATTCTGCTGTTGATCCCTCACTTGACCTACCTATTGCCCTCCGAAAAGGTACTCGTCCTCGTTGTCCTCCCACAAGATATGCTAACTGTACCTATCCTATATCCTCCTTCATGTCTTACTAGCATTTGTCTCCTACTTCTTCTTCACTTGTGGTCACCCTTGATTCCATATCCACCCCTACTACTCTTCACCAAGCCCTAGCTCACCCTGGTTGGCGTGCTGCAATGGAAGAAGAACTCTTGGCATTGGAAACGGCTGGTACATGGACTCTTGTTGATCTCCCTCCTGGCAAGAAAGCTATTGGCTGTAAATGGGTATTTGTTGTTAAGACTAAGGCTGATGGTTCTTTGGAAAGACTCAAAGCTCGCCTTGTTGCAAAAGGTTATGCCCAAACTTATGGTCTTGATTATTCTGAGACTTTTTCTCCTGTAGCCAAACTCACTTCAGTTCGTCTTCTTGTATCTTTGGCGGCCACATATCATTGGGATTTGTATCAATTAGATGTTAAGAATGCTTTCTTGAATGGCGATCTTCTAGAAGAAGTTTATATTGAGCAACCACCTGGGTTCGTTGCTCAGGGGGAGAATAGGAAAGTGTGCTACCTCCGGAAGTCACTGTACGGTCTAAAGCAAAGTCCTCGAGCCTGGTTTGATAAATTCTGTAATGTGGTCAAGAAGTTTGGGTTACGTCAAAGCAAGTGTGATCACTCTGTGTTCTATCAACAATCTGATGCAGGCATGATTCTTCTCGTAGTATATGTTGATGATATTGTGATTACAGGAAGTAATTATTCTGGAATCTCAGAACTTAAAATCTTCCTGAACTCTCACTTTCAGACTAAAGATTTGGGATCATTAAAGTACTTCCTTGGTATTGAGGTTTTGAGAAACAAGAAAGGTATTCTTTTGACTCAAAGAAAGTATGTTCTCGATCTCTTAAAGGAGACTGGAAAACTTGGAGCTGCACCAAGCAGCATCCCCATGATTCTGAATCCCTTTCTAGATCTTGATGCTAGTATGTTTGATGAGCTTCCTAATGATTTGAAGAAGAAGATTGATCCAGAGAAATTAAAGCCGTTTCCATTTCCTGAGAGATATAGAAGACTTATTGGGAAACTAAATTATCTAACAGTAACTCGTCCTGATATAACCTTCTCAGTTAGTAGACTCAGCCAATTCATGGCATCACCAACAGTGGCACAATGGGAAGCTTTAGAACATATCTTGCATTATTTGAAAGGTTCTCCAGGTCTTGGTATTCTTTATACAGATTATGGGCACACTAAAGTCGAGTGTTTCTGTGATGCGGATCATGCAGGATCTAAAGCCACAAGACGATCCACTACCGGTTATTGTGTGTTTGTTGGTGGAAATTTGATATCTTGGAGAAGTAAGAAGCAATTAGTTGTGTCAAAATCAAGTGCAGAAGCAGAATACAGAGCCATGTCACAGTCAGTACAAGAAATTGTGTGGGTATTTCAACTCTTGAAGGAAATTGGCATTACCACGATATTGCCTGCAAAACTATGGTGTGACAATAAAGCAGCACTTCACATAGCTTCAAATTCTGTGTTCCATGAATGAACAAAACATATTGAAATTGATTATCATTTTATTCGTGATAAGATCAAAGAAAATATTGTATCTACAGGACACATACGATCCGATGATCAACTGGCAGATCTTCTGACAAAAGCCTTACATGGGACACGGGTTAAATATCTTTGTAACAAGTTGGGCATGATCAATATATATGCTCCAACTTGAGGGGGAGTGTTAGAGTTAGTCAAATATGGTGCCTTGCCGACAGAAGCTAATGTAGGAAAGTCTTAGAGTAGGAACGGCTTGTCTAATTCATACATATAACTCAGTGTATATATATAGATCATATGCAACATTTAATAAAATGAGAACCTTTGATTTCATTTCTGTACAAATAGAAACAAAATGTCAAAACATGGTTTTTTTCCCTAATTAAATTCAAGTTGACAAAATATATATATATATATATATGTGCAAATCAAATGAAACTGATGTATGTAGGCGACGTTGTACTCATCATAAAGGGGAAAAAGTTTTGATAGAATTAAGCTATCATAAAGGGGAAAAAGTTTTGATAGAATTAAGCTGCCAGATAACATCAGTTGCACTCATTCTTTCATGAGGTGATTCCATTGAACAAGAAAGTCCGATCTCAAATAAATAACACAAGCATTTTTCAACATTAGGATGGATTTGTTTCACTGATGCTTCTGCTATATGTTCCAATTCTCATGTAAGAATAGTTGGGATCATTACTTCCAAAAGCTTGTTTGGAAATGCATTTTTCACATATGTTTGAAGATTGTGTCCATCATTAAACATATTTCGGTGGGTCTTCTTTTAGTTAACATTTCTAAGACAAGGATGTCAAAGTTGTACATGTCACCTTTTATCAATACCTTATATATCTCATTGGAATTTTGTCATTGAGATGATTCCCTCCAAATGATAGCACACCTTGTGACTTTGATAGGAAATAAAGAATTCTTGCAATCTGAACAAACGACCCAAGCCTTGTGGGATTTCTCAATGGAACATATTATATTGTTGTCCAAAATGATGACTCTTAGAAAGGAGAGATTGTCAATGAAAGGAGATATGGTGCTAGATAATTCTTCAACATAATGACTAAAACCAAACTCATTAACAGTATAAATAAAAATGAGTTTTAGTTTGGTTCCTAACTTAATGACATTAACAAAGTTAATGCCGTTAAACTTATATCCAAGTCTTTATAAAAATATAGGGACCGACTTTTTGGACGGAAGAAATTACAGGGACGAAAAAGCATAATTTAAAACTATAAGAACTAAAATCAAAATTCGATCAAACTATAATAGCCAACAATCATATTTATCCTTTTATTTATATTTAGACACACTTATTGCATGTGAGAATTGAGGTGGTGGGTGGGCGGGTCATCTTTCTATCTTTAATTGTTGTATTTCGAATTTATATATTATTGTTTAATCTGATTAAATTATTTTTATAAATACAACTAAAATTGGTTAGTTACTTATATGTGTGTGTGTGTGTGTGTGTGTGTGTGTGTGTGTGTGTGTAAAAGCAACTTACCATTGGAAATAAAGAAAACTAACTTGCAAAATTATGGTTTAATTTAATTTTTTGGAGTTGGGTTTTAGTATAAAATAATCAAATTTTTGAACCAAAATTTTTTATAACATTTACAGCGGGTTTTAAAATTTTGAGTTTGAATGAATAATATTTGAGTGAAAATATCTCATACTTAACAAAATTTTGAACACAAATATGTTCTTGTTGAGTTTAGGATAGGATGTTCAGAATTTCAAAGAGGAGTGGGTATGAAGTTGTAAAATAATTCTCACACACACACATATATGTAAAATAAAATATTAAAATTATCTGCAACAAAAATTATTTATCATAACGAATCAACAAAAATCAGTTGTCTAAAAAACAATCATCAAGAGTTCCCCCAATAATAAAGAAACAATGAATCAATATTCCATGTTTCTATACGATATAAGTGATCCGTTTACCAGGTCACCGGTCCCACAACCTATCCGGTCAGGGTTTCAATAGGATGACCATGTCTAGAACAATTTTTTATTTGATTAAGAGTTTTTCTTCTCGAGACTTAGAACGCAGAAGTTTTTCACCTCTTTTAACAAGTGCAAAAAAAAAAAAAAAGGAAAATAAGACCCATGAAATAACACGACACAAGATATTATTATATGCAACAAAATATATTCAAAGAGCACGAACTCGAATAGGAGTTATTGCAAATATTCAATTAATTCCAATGGCTGGATCATTTTGATTCATAGAGAATGTGTTCCTCAAGAAGACAGACTTCATATTGTGTATATAAATCAACAATAATGGCGACAGCAACGTCAAGTGTTCATATTTGTGTTCCTCAGCAATTTAGTGCGAATGCGAGTTGGCACGTCGGCTTAACATTATGTATCTTGAAATATATAAACTATTTCTTGACCAAAAATGAAAAATAAAAACTATTATATTCAAATAATAAGGTCCCAAAACAATTTTCAATTGTAAATTGTAATTATTAATAGGACCACGTCGCAGCGGTGTATTGAGAGTGCCCTTGACTAGTGACTTGGCGGCGTCCTCGATATGATTGCTGACGACGATGGTGATATTACCCGCATGATCCATGAGGGTGTCAAAGCTGAAGAAATTTACCTCATGGGTCAGTTTCCAGTTCCTCTTCGGCTGATAATGTTGAGTCCCAACTGGCATTTCTGTAAATACCTCTTCTGATGTCGATAGCCTTTTTTAGATGCAAGCTAAGGAGACCTATTGTCTCCTGCTATGGAAATTCTTTAGATATGTTGCATGCTAGTTTTGGAAAAACTCAAGCATTATGAGTATATCTGATATGTTTGTATGTTTGTGTTTAATTAACATGTACGCCAATTATGTGATTTCTTTAGGGGCTCTTTTTTTGATAGATGGCAATTGCTGAGAAAAAAGCTTGTGCGTTTGGGTATGATGAAGATGCTAGCGAGAAATGGGCTAAAGCGTTGGATCAGATTGTTGCTAGTGTGCCTTGTACATGGTCAACAAAAGTAGGAGATTACATCTGGACAAAAAAACTGGTTCCCACACAAGCTATTTAATGGACGTCTGGTCCTTTTAAGCGTAGGTGCATTTTTTAACACTTTTTAATCCTTATAAGGATTTGTGAACCTAAGGTTTTGATATGGTGTCAATAGGTCTTTTGAAATATTAACATTGATATTTTTGCCCTTTTACCCTTATTAATACAATGTTGACAAGAAAAGGAATATTCCGGTCTCTGGGTTCTGGGTGAAGGCCTCAGTTGTGCTAGGTTAACATCATTATAAGTTTTTTCTTTTAAGATTTGGCAAAATATTTGAGCAAGGATTTTGAATACTGCAAGGATTTTGAGCCAAAAAAAAAAAAAATACTGCAAGGATTCAAGATTTGGCATTTTATTCTTTTTATTATGAGTTCATAAAATTATAATATTTCTTATTTTTCGTTTAATGTATCTAAGTATCTAACAAACAACTTTTATTTTGCATTAATAAATTTTTTTATAAATTTTAATACATAAAAATGAATTAATTATACTAGACCTAAGGAGATAAGCATAGGTGGAAAAGTCTTCTTGCTTTTTTTATGAGAAAAGTCTTCCTAAAAAGGACAAAACATGAATTAAGAGAGCCTAAACGTGATTAACGAGGCACAAATGATTATTATTATTATATGGGTCAAAACATTAATTTTGTCAGCCTTCTTAAAAATTCAAAGAAGACAAATGTACGTTTACATTCAATTGATAGAAATAAATCAAAGTTATTTTCTGTCATAACGTTACTGACCTCTTGTGCAGAATACACGTGAAGACGATCGAAGCTAACTTAAAGTAGAAGGGGTCAAGGTTTTGAAATTGTTATATATAATATAGTTAGTAATTTTAGTTGTTAGTAGATAATAATTAATATTTGTAAATTAATGCTACAGATCAAGAGAGTTCGATAATAAGTTATGTAAATTTACATAATATTTAAAGAAAATTGGAAGCATACAATACTAAGATAATAATACATTTTTTCATTTCTTTTTTAATCTTATTTTATTTTAATTTAATCCTAAAAAAATTAAAATATAAAAAAGCAATTTATTTTGATTTCTAAGCTTTTAATTTTGATGTCTATAACTATTTTTCTAAGATCTCATTTTCCACTTACTCATCAACTGGAGCCTTAACTGGCTTAGGAGGTTAGTAAACATATGGACACTATAGCTGGGAGGTCCAATATTATCAAGGAAAGTCCAAATACAGAAGATGTTAATGCCCAATCAGGAGATTGCGTGACTTGAGGGATGCATCGGTTATATAATAAGAAGAAAGGATAAGGAGAGGGAATGGAACATTGTGGATTGTCTCTCTCTATTAGATTCTTCTCTCTCTTGTCTGTTATTTCTGCTGGGCTGTAACCATAAGAACAATATTGACATTATGACAAACTCAGTCAATATTATAATGTCAACAAACATAAAATATTATAAGTTTTTTTTGTGCTGGTCTTATTTGAAAAACTGAAATTTTAAATATTTTTTGTAAAAATGAATTTCCATGCCAGTTGTGTGATGAAGAGAAACCAACATGGAAATTAAATACTCTGTATGATATTTATTACAAGCACGCCTCCAACATGTTCCATAATATAATACATTTTTTTTATCTAAAATGTTATTTTTTCACTAATATCGCTAAATAATTATAAAATATTCAAACTTATTTAACTAATTGCTTTTACTTAGGTTAATTTTTAACATTTTACAAGAAATAATCAATTTTAACTAACTTTGTTGATTTATGTAAAGTTATTGTTAGAACCGACTGACACCCAAGAGGGGGGTGAATTGGGTGTAAGATAAAAACTTAAGAACTTTTAAAATCTTTTCGCATCTTAGAGGAAGCAATAAATATGAAAGTAATGAATCATAAATCACAGTTAGATATTTAAATGATATATGCTAGAAGTATAAGAGCTTAGGGAAGAGAATATGCAAATTGTGATTTATCCTGGTTTGGCCCAATCCACGATGACCTACGTCCAGTCCCCAGGCTCCTCCTGAGATTTTCAATCCACTATCTTCCTCAAGTTTAACAGGGTACTTGAGAACCACTACAATCTCACAAGTTTGATCTGGGCACTTGTGAAGCCTTTACAATTCTCGCACTGAGATTACTCCCCCTTACACACAGTAAGATTACAACCAAGTTGCTCCCCCTTACACACCGTAAGGATACAACTTTGACGATGAAAGATTACAATCAATCTTCTCTCTCAAAAGTGAATAGATGAATACTGAAGCATAATGAAAATAGTCTCTCTCTCAAATATACATGATATAGAAAATGGATAAGAACAGAGAGTAGTTGGGTTGGAGTAGATGATTCATGATCTTTGCATGTTTCTCGTTGTAGTGTTTTCGTTGGTGTGTTCTGAACTCTGAATGCTCTTCTATTTATAGTTGATGAAGGTTGATGACCGTTTGAGCATTTCAATATATCCATTGGAGTTTGGCTTCTTCAATTTGAAAACTAGCCGTTGTGAACGTTGACGCTCTGCTTCCGTAAATTCACCTTTTGACTCTCCACATCATATCTTCAATGTATTCCTGGAGAAATACATTAAATACTAATACAATGAAGTGTTAGAGTGATTAGAAGCAAGAATAATGAGTTATATGATCATTCCATTGATTTTCAGAATTTTTGGGACGTTGTTCTGTTTTTCTGGGAAGCATTACTCGAGTACTTACTCGAGTAAACATCAAGTTTCTTCACAGGCTACTCGAGTGGCCTTCCATTTTCTGCATAGCTTACTCGGGTAGTAACTTGAAGTTCTCTTCTAAATAACTCTGCGTACTCGGGTAGTAACTTGAAGTTCGACTTGAAGTTCAGGTAGTAACTTGAAGTTCAACTTGAAGTTCGGGTAGTAACTTGAAGTTCGACTTGAAGTTTCGGTAGTAACTTGAAGTTCAACTTGAAGTTCTCGTCTAAATAACTCTTCAAGTTTTGCTAGCACAGTGCTTTACTCCAGTAGCTACTCGAGTACATACTCGAGTATCATCGGGAAAACTTTGATGAACTTCAGATTTTTGCTTACCACAGTGAGTTACTCGAGTAGCTCCTCGAGTAACATTGGCAGGATTGAAAATGCTGAGAGCAAATGCAAGTGATCTACATGGTTACTCGAATACTTACTCGAGTAACGTTGGCAAGCCGAGAGCAATTGGAAGTTTTCTATCTGATTACTCGAGTACCTACTCGAGTAAAGTCTTTTGTTATCAACCAGTTACTCGAGTAGTGCCTTCAAGTGAATTCTTGATTTTGACTCGAAACATGGCAAATTATATATCATCGGAAAGCCCTCATTATCTACATTCCAATGCAACAAGAATAAACTCCAAACTCGTTGTGTACAAAAAGTTATGATCCAAAGAGTATCTACTGTTCTTAGACAATCTCTGAAATCACGAGCAGCAACTTCCAGATGGCATAGCTATTAGAATATAACCTCAAATATGTCAAATTACCTATCCATGGAAATCTCTTTGAGTCTTCTTTGATATGACATTAGTTTCATCTCAATCCAATATGTATTTTGAGAGTTATGTCCAAAATACCGAAGCTGTCCTGGAATATGACGGTGATTCATGCGTCAACTTCAACAGATCATATCTTTATCATCTGAACTCCTTTGAATGTGATCTTGGTGTCAAAAGTTCGTGTTGGAAGTCTAGTTTCAGTTCGATCCGACATGTGGTTGGAGAGATATCATCAAAATACCGAACCTCTGTTCTACCACGTGAAAACAGAGTACCCATTACTTCAAGTGCTGCCTCGAGTGATTCATCAAATAACCCGGCAGATTACTCGAGTAAGGCCTCGAGTAAACACCTCCAAAATCAAACAATGCCATATTACTCGAGTGATTACTCGGGTAATCATCCCCAAAGGTACCATAGCTTCCGTATACATCATTTTAGCTTCGTATTGACCCATTCCAACTTCCGTATGATCATAGAAACCTCCAGTATCACTTCTAGGAGCTTGAATCTTGATATTCTCATGTGATCTTGCAAGTTTTTCTTTGTTTAATCTCTTTCTTCTTGTTTTTCCTCTTGATGATCATTCTTCATAATCCAACTTCAATCTTCTTGATGAATATCTTCAATCTTCATCTTTCTTTCTTCTTTCTTCAATTCCTTGCCTCTTGATTTTCTTCTTGATGATTATTCTCCATTTATGAGGCATTATAATATCAACCCACAATGATGTCTATGACTAATCTATAAGATATACAACATTAAATATGGTAGTTAGTCAATGTGGAAGATAAGTATATTATACAAACTTTTTGCTCATATTTGACATCTATATTTGACATCATCAAAACTATTCATATCTAACATTCTCCCCCTTTTTGATGATGACAAATCCTTCAAGAAAAATATATATGAGTTATAAAAACTATGTAAGAACAATATATTTTTCTTGCCTTTCTCTCCCCCTATTTGACATCAGCAAAAAGTTTGAAGTATAAGGAAGAAAGACTTGTAGAGAAGTAAATATGAAGTCAAATGAGAAATGTCATTCTCCCTATTAATCAAAATAAATGCATCAGAAAAACAAGTTTCTCTCCCCCGTTTTGAAAGTAGTTTCATTTATAATGTGATGTAAATGAAAAATGGTTTTCATGAAAAACACATTTGAAAGAATATGGAAAGGTTTTCAAGAAAAACTTTCATAATCAAGGATAGGCAAAGTAAGCTCAAAATATAAAGAGAGGGTTTAGAAATGCTCATGTAGTTTTTGGAAAATGATGAAGTGCTCCATGAAGTCCGTTGCTTCCTTTTCTTGTTGTGTAGATCTATGATGTTGTGTTCACCATACTTTTGAAGCGCAACTTTGATGAATAAAGTTCATAGGAGTGAACTATAGCTGGCTTAGTGGTAGACTCTGAAGTGTGCTCAATAGGAAGCTCAGGAATAGCCTTCCTTAGAATGCTACCAAAATCATCCTGATTTGTGCCTTTTGTTGCTTTGAGTGTTGCAGCCAATCATCTTTCCTCAAAGTTGATATATTCTCCTTTTAGTGTGTTGAGGAATGATTTTGCATAGAGCCAATTCTCCTACTATAAAAGCATTCTTGCAAAGAGAATGGTTAGTGCAATCAAGTATCAAATTTATTGCATAAACCAAAGCCATCCTTTCTATATGATATGTTAAAAATTAAGATCATGAAAGGAAAATATAAGATTAACTCATCATCAAAACTAATTAAAACTTAGTGAATTCAGATGAGTATGTTAAAAGGATTTTTTTTCAATAAATGAGATGAGCTTTTAAGATATAAAACACATGTGAATGTGAAGCTCCCCCTTAATGAATGCATGGCTTAAAGCAATACAATTAATAACTCCCTTGGATTAGTAAGATCATTGGAAATTTTGTAGAGAGAATGATTATGAAAATATGAAGATTAAAGATAAATCAAGTTTTGAAAAATGATGATGCTACTCAGGGTTTTAAGCTTGTAACCCTGTATCCCTTGAGTAGTTATTTGAGTAATTCCACTCAACCATCACTCGAGTGCTCACTCAAGTGATGCAACTCAGAGAATTTTAATTAAGTAAGAATACAATACCTCACTCGAGTAATATCGTAATCACTTGAGCCATAATCCTCTGAAGTCCATTAGCGTATCGTTGGAGACTCACTATATGATAATGTGATCAGTACTGAGATATTCTGAAGTGTAGTCTTCTGTGAGCACTTTAGGATACCAGGATAAGCTCAAAATAAAGCCTTGAAGTTCTGGTTGATTGAACCACAGAGTTGTCTAATCTTGCCATTCACAAAAGTGATGAACTCAGCATGTTTATAGCAAGCTCTGTGTGATTTGTTGAAGCTCCTCTCTCAGAAAGCCTTAGACAGATGGATCAAAGAATGAAGGACCAGGAGACCAGCTCTAGCAAAATGTTGTATCTCATCTATTCTTGAAGTCCCAGCTCTCATCCTTTATGCTTCTTGTGAGTGAGATTCAGACTTACTTGGAGTAATTGTGAATTACTTGAAGGTCCACTTGAAGTAATTGCAGATTACTTGAAGTAACTTCTGATTACTTGGAGTAAGTCCTGTAGAAGTATATATATACCTCTTATTCTTTGAAAGACATGATCTCTCCGATGTTCCTCTCCTTCTCACTAATAATATAGGCCATTGTGTGATAATCCTTTCATGAAGCGATTGAATTGGCCTTGCTCACCAAGCTCTAGTATAGATATATCATATAATTTTGTGAAAACATAGAGCTAGAATTGTAGTTGAGAATCCTTATAGGCTCACCAAACTTGATGATTCTGTGCATCTCAGCATCTTCCTCTAAATATCTTTTGATCACCTTGGAACGATAAGGAAGGTAGGTAGGTAACAAAGATTCACATTGGCTATACCTGTTCTTGGCCTTGAGTTGCTTTGAGATGAATCTCATCTAGGTTCACTTAAGAGATTTTCTTCTTCTTTCTCTTTCTCTGGCTGCATCACTAGCTACTTACTTATGGTGTCACTTAAAGGATACCACAGATTTTGCTTCTGCTCACATTGCAACACTGCTAGTCATGCCTTCTCTGTTAGCCTTTGATCTTTGTATCCAAAAGTAGAGCATTTTGATCAACTCCTGTAAAAGTATAAATAAATGCTCTTTGGTACCCAACTTTCTCTTGGGTCCATATAATATTAGACATTATAACTCTTTTGCTCTTATATAATTGAATCATATGATATTTAAGCAAAGAGTATAATAATCAACCAGAATATAATTTTACCCAATTAAATAAATTCAAGCAATTAAATCATAAAGGGTAACGAACAAATAATACCAAGAATGATGATTTCAAAGATCAATGACAATTTGTAAATACACTTTAAAAGATATGTCATTGATAAGATTTTCATGTAAGGCAGGTAAGTCAGATCAAAGAGAGTTGAAAATCTATTTATAATGACCAACTATTATGAAATGATAAATTATGAATGAAATCAAATTTTCCAAGAATGATCATGAGATATGCACATTGTTTCAAATCTCAGATGTAATTTCAAATTATAACAATGTATTGTAAAATTGAAATTTTGAATATATGCAAAACTCATCTTTGAAATATGTTTATAATCAATGTTTATGAAAATGGTGAAAGTCAACAGTTTAAATATACATATACCAGAAAGCTTCCTTTTTAGAGAACAACTAAGATAACATGTTAGACATTGGAGTTTAACATGTTTGAGAAATTTCCCAAGAGCAAAAGTTATATTGAAAATGAATTAGCCAAAAAGGCTTAATTTCAAGGAAGTATATAAACACAATGACTTTGCTATTGACCAAGAGATAAACTTTACTCTTAGAGATGTGTCTTGAAGAATAGGGATATTCAACTCAAGAATTTGAATAGAAGGATCTAGTTACTCGAAGAATGGATGAAGACAAATGGTAATGCATTTGAACAACAAGATGAGTATAAGAATTTATGGATGATGAAAACATACTCATTGATCCAAATGACTAGAGTTCTAGAATATTATCCTAATAAGTTATTCCACTATAATGGTTAATGCATTAAGATTTAATGCACTAATATGAACATTCATAATGCTTGGAATAACGTGACCAACCAACTGGCTAAGGAAGGTTGGTAAACAATATTGACATTATAATAAACTCGGTCAAAAAAGTATGTCATTATTATAATGTCAACAAACATAAAAGATTTGAGTGATTTTAAAAAATATTTTAAACATCGTCAGCATGAAAATAGCTAGACACCAAGATATATTAAGATGTAATTCATTAAATATAAACTCTGAAGCATAGTTGATTGAACTATATTTTTATATAATTTTTTATGATTAATTTGGGATTTTAAGTGTATTTTATAGAGCATTATTGCATGATTAAGCATTAATTTTGGTTAGGAACAATTGTTTTGAATTAATGGTAATTATGGGCAAAATGGTCAAAATTATTAATTATTTTTTGTACAATTATTTCTTAGACTTTTAATGCTACTTATGCTTAATTCTGTATTATAGGTATTAAAGAAGGAAATTAAGGGTGTTGGAGGTTCAAACTATTGGGCCAAGTGTGGAAAAAAAAAGAGAGGAAAAGAAAAGGAACCACGAGCCCAAATAGAGAAAGAGGGACGCAGGCCCAACACTGAAGATGCAAAAGAAAAAAAAACGCAAGTCCAAGGACCCAAGGAGCAAAAGTGCAGATATGAGAAGCAACAAAGGATCCTATAACGTGGGCCCAGCTTGATGGATATGGCCTGGTGAAAGGGACAACAGAAAAAAAAAAAGGACACAGCCCAACTGAAGCAACAGAAACGGATCTAATATTTAAAAAATGGAGGATCCGATTGGGCCGATGGATATGGCATCTGGACATGGTAAAGACCCGAAGAAAGAGGCGAGCTAGGGGAGAGCGATATCCAGAAGGGAACAACGCCGCACACGAAGCATCACGCATATCATCGACCTTCCTTACCTTCCCTGAACCTTAATCTTCTTCTCCCTCTTCCTAGAGTCGCCGGCGGCTCCATTCTCGATACTCTCGCCGCCGGCGACCTCCATTTTCTTCTCCACTGAGCTACCTCCTTCAACCACCATTTCCGGCGATTAACTGAAAACCAGAGGAGTGGTGGCCGACAGCTGAGAGCAAGGGGGGAGAGAGAGAGAGTCGATCGGAGCTCATCTCCTCCACCACCGGAATCAACTCTTTTCACCTCACCACATTCACCGTCACCGTCTTCATCCGTTCACCACCACTGTCCATTATCGTTGGTGAATCTGAGAATTATGATTGGGTGCTCTAATGAATATGTGTAGCTGATTTCATTGCTTCTCGGTGGTGAAAAAGTTCTTGAGCTTCAAGAAGAACTAAGGGGAGTTTTGCTATCATTCCATTAGTCTACTATTATATATTTGGATTGTCTAGTTTTAGGAATTTTTATATATGTGATTCTGGAACTGAGATTGATATTATTTATCTCTGTTGGTTTGATATTTGTGATTGGATTGGATTTTTGTGGCTTGATTGAATTTATATATATATTTCCTTATTGATTCAATGAAATTGTGCTTTCTACGTGTCATTGTTAGATTGTATAATTGAATTGGATCAATTGAATGTCGTGTTATCGTATTCACATTAAGAGGAAACAAGTCATAATTATCTATTTTAATTGCACTCTAAGTGGCTCATAATAGTGACTTACGAGATAATTACTAGCTGCGTTTGCAGGAGTAATTATTAATTAAGAACACTAGACCCGAGCGATCGTTTGGGGTATTGCTTTCAAGACTTAGAGAAAATTAACTCCCATAATCTTTTGAGCAAGGATTGTTACGTCTTCACTACCAAGAGCATTCTTTATTCATATTTTTCATCCCTTACCATTCCATTCACTCTTCCATCATTCTCCATTTTTATAAAGAAAATACCAAAAATATTAGATTAGCATTTGATTAAAAATTGCATTTTCTTTTAACTATTAATTTGAAAAATCCAAAAATCATTTTCCCCTTGTTTTAATTGCATTTGCATGATAATTAGTTTACTTAGGTAGTTCAATAAAGGCTCCTCAAGAGAACGACCCGAGTGTTGCATTATACTGCAATTCTTGGATAAAAAAAATATTTTGCATTTAACCCAAGACGTAAAGACACGGTAAAATCAATGGCGCCGTTGCCGGGGAGCTAAGTAATTGGCTCCCTAGGTAATCTAATTGTCAAATTCACTTTTGACAAGGGGTTTCTCGAGTGAAGCTTATTAGGTTTGCATTTTTTATTTTTCTTTGCATATAGTTTATGAATTTTGCATTTAGGTAGTTTGCATAGCATTCATTGCATTCCTGCATTGTTTTGACTTGGTTGCTTCTGTGTGGTGTTATTTGCTTCAATTTGATATGATTTTGATATCATTTGTATGAATTCACCATGTCTCCAAGTTAATTCATAGCATATTTGCATTATTTTGTCAAGTTGATACTTTTCTTTCCTTTTTTCATTTGCATTTGTATTTTCTTCGATTCTTTTTCTTAGTTTTCATAGTTTTTTTAGTTAGATAGTTATCTTGTGATTCATTGGAATTTATTGTGATTGAATTTCATGGCTTGGTTTAATGGTAATCAAGGTTTACTCTTTCAATCTTACTCTTCTGTAGGAGATTCAATTGAAAGGAAAGAGACCATCTTTGAAAGCATCCATGCTATTCAACAAACATTGCAGCTTCTTCAAGCCAAGATGAGATGTCAAGATAGTCCAATTGGTAAAGAATGTAATGGCCCATTCCACTCTCCATATCATGAACCATACCAACAACCTTCATTCCAATCTCATTACCCACCACACCCACCCTATAGATCATACCATGAACCTTCTCCGCCACCATACAACCCATATCATGAGCCTCACTCTAATCTTCCATCATATAACTGCATGCCATATCATGACCCTTCTCCTTCATTCCATTCCACTTTCTAACCATGCCATCCACCTCATGAGCCTCTATTCCCACCATTTCAACCATCTTATGGACCTCATTCCCAACCATGTGTGCCTCTCCAAGAACCTTCTATTGGTAGAGTTATTGGAGAAGTCCAAAAACCAATGACTCGTACTATAAATGAGGAGCGGTCACACAAGGACACCTTTGCCAATTGCATAGCCTCTATCATGCGATCAATAGAGCAAGGAGATAAAGAGCGTGCAAGTTTGGCCAAGGATTTTGAGATTGATTTGACCGTGTCTTTACGCTTTGGGGTCAAATGCAAAATATTTTTATCCAAGAATTGCAATATAATGCAACACTCGGGTCGTCTCACTTGAGAAGCCTTTATTGAGCTACCTAAGTAAACTAATTATCATGCAAATGCAATTAAAACAAGGGGAAATGGGGAAGTGGTTTTTTTGAAATTAATAATTAAAAGAAAGATGCAAATTAATTAAATGCTAAACTATTGTTTTTGGTCTTTTTATAAAAATGGAATGGATAAGATTGAATGGAATGGTATGGAGTGGAAATTATAAATGATGAATGCTCTTGGTAATGAAGAAATGACAATCCTTGCTCAAAAAGATTATGGGAGTTAAGAATTCATTAAGTCTTAAGAACAACCTCAAAATAACACTTGAGTCCAATAATCCCAATTAATAGTAGCTCCTACAAACATAGCTAACTACTACCTCTTGAGATATTGTTAAAAACCACTTAATGTGCAATTGAAATTGGAATAATGCAACATGAGTCTTCTTGAATTTGAGTGCTAAACAGCCCCTCAAGGATACAAATCAACCACATTAACTAGACAATAACACGCTAATTAACATAACCTCATTGCAACCACAAAGAAATTCAAACATATATAATCTTCACATTGCAAAATTCAATCTCAACTACAATTATCAAACCAAAAGAGACAATTAACATTAATCCCAATTCCATAATCACATATATAAAAATTCCCAAAACTAGGCAATTCAAATACATATAATTCTAGACTAATGGAATGATAACAAAACTCCCCTTTGTAGTCCAATAAGCTCAAGCACAATTCATCATCACCAAGAAGCAAAGAATCTCAGTCACGCATTACTTTAAAATAACCACAGAAAATCAAGAAACATGACAGCCACGTGGTATTTCATTAGTGGTGAAATGTAGAGAAAAAAATAGGAATGACGGTGGTTCAGCAACGATGAAGTGGTGGGCAAAAGAGGAGGTTGACTGTGGTTTCTGGTGACAGCAGTGTAGGAAGAAATGAGAACGGCTGAACTCCGGCGAAGGTGAACAGAGGAGGTTAGAGCAAGATGATGGAGACAGAACAAAAAAGGTACGGTTATAGAGGTGTTGTTGGAAGCTTTTGGCTATGGCAGTGAAAATGAGGGTCAAATGAAGCTGGAAATGGAGGCAAATAGGGAAGCCGAATCTGGATTGGTGAAAAGAAGGAAAGAAGAGCTCGCCGGAATCTGGAAAAGTTTCACCGGCAAATGCAAAGCCTCACCGGCAAACTCATACGCTTGCTGTAAAGCACAGAATCTTTCGGGTTTCACAGAGGAAGACCGAAAGTGGTGATCTGATAGTGGTGACTCGATCTCTGAAGCTCTGAAGGCCAAAACCAAACAGTGACGGCGAGATGCAACAATGACGGCGTTGACTCTGATTTTCAGCTTGCGTCTCAGCCTTCCAACTCCACTCACAGTGCTTCTCCAGTACTGAGGTTGCCGGAAACAGAAATATAGAGAGGAGGGAGGTCCTTGACGGTAGTGGTGACTCTCTCCGTCTCTTTCCCTCTCAAGCTCTCTCTCGGTCTCAATCAATGCCGCCCCTACTGTATTTTCACTCTGTTCTTTTTATTTCTCCACAGCTCGCTCTCGGGTCTGCAATAACGGGTCCGTCTGCTGAACCTAATTACTCCCTGGTCAAAACACAAGTTTTGACCAGGGACCAATCTGAAAGGATTAAAAGCTTGGTTGAGGGATTTAAATGTAAATTTTTGAACCATTCAAATGTAATTTCTGAAACATCTTGGTTTTCACTGTGATTTTTCCAGGCCCCTTTTCTACACATTTATGTAATTTTCACAAAATATGAGGACATTTTTGTAATTTTTCCTCAATCTTCGAAATATTAATTTGTCCTCCAAAATTTTCAATTTTCTTCCAAACCACCTACAATGCAAAATTAACTATAAAATAGCATTAAAAATCCAAGAAAACATTTGTATGAATAAATTAACTATTTTATAACTATTTTACCCTTAATTACACTTAATTCAATACAAATGTCTCTAACTCAAATTAATGCTTAATAATGCAATAATATCCCAGAAAATACATTAAAATCCCAAATTAATCATGAAAAATTCATATAAAAATATGGTTCAATCAGTCTCACTTAGCCATCAAAAGAAGCAGAGCGATGGAAGAAAGACATTGAACAATTTGAGAAAAATATGGAGTTGCTTTCACAAAAGATTTCTAAGTGCAACACTCCACAAGAGACCCTTTCTCCATTACCTCCATGTAATCCACCCACTCAAGCCAAGAAAGTAAAAAAGGTGCGATTTCAACTTCCAGAGGAGTCTTCCTTTCTTGTGGAGGAGGAACAAGGAGTCCAAGCTCAAGGGTCACATGCCACTTCACAAGTGGAAGATTTCAGACCTCCGTTGCCTATTCCTACACAAGTACAAGAAGTGAAACAAGTACAAAAGAACATTGAAGAGTCTCCCCTACCATCTAGTAATGATCCTATCCTTATAGAAGTAGACTCTCCTGCTACCTTAACAACTAATGAAGCAATTAATGATTTGAGTGATGATGAGATGGATGAGGAAATCATTGTTGAATCCCCTCAATTGTTTGAAAATGTAATTGTTCAACCCATTAGTTCAAGTAGTAGTGATTTGATTGTACTTGTTAATGACCCTGCTCCTACTTCTTTGTGTGATGCTTTAACTGTCGAAAATGCTTCTCTTTATAGTATTAGGGATGATTGTGATGAATTGAATGATATATTTTCATGTTCTTGTGCAAATGATCAAATATGTGTAGATTGTTATCATGACAAACGCCACTTGCTTGTTGAGTTTCAAAAGAAAGCATTTAATGAAGTAGTTGATTCTACCATTGATCTTGATACACATCCTAGTATTATTGATGATTATAAGCATGACACTTGTGAACATGTTGAATCTTGTGTGGATGCCACTGTGGTTGTTGTGATTGAGAAAGACAATAGCCTAAAAAATGATATTTCTCTTGATTCCAATGAATTGCATGCTAGTTTCATACGGGAAGATTCAAATGCTTTGATTGATTGTTTTACAGATGAAATTGATTCTTTCCATACGATTCTTTCTTGTGATTTGCCACCTGACATAGAAAAGGAAAATGATTCTTTTGAAAGTTCAAAACCTTTAGGTGGCAATAATTTGACAAATTCTCTTCTTTCTTCCACTCTTTTCCCTTCCATCTCTTGTGATTGCAATGATGATGTGGTGTACTCCAACTCTTAGTTGGATTCCACACCTTCCACTTTGCAAACACAAGAGAATTTAACTGTTTGTTTGACTCCTACTGATGGGAGTACCGTTGATTTCCTTGGATGTGATAGTTACTTGGAGAGTTTGGAACTTAATATGCCTTTACTTCACTTGAAATCTCTCTATGTTTCTATTTTTGGATGGATACTGCTGTTTGCTCGGATCCTTTGCAGGCACATTCTTGGAAAGGACATCAGAGGAACCAACATCCACCGTACATCCTTGGACCTCTTCCGATTGATCCTGAGCCACCTCCACCAAGGAAATCCAATGCGGGAGAAGATGTTGTTAAAGACAAATGCATGATTCTCATCAGAGATGAGAACTTTTCCTTCAAGCGATTGAAGATTCTCTAACACAGGTTGTCTCTTTCCTCACTTGTTTTCTTCCTAATTCCTATGTTTCTTTGGGTTTAATTGTTGTATGAGGAAGATAAGCGTGGGGCAGGGACACAAACCAGTAGAAAAAGGTAGAAGTTGCTTAGTTTTAATAAGAATAAAATCCCCTTTGTATGCTTTGCATTTGTGGCCATTACCCTACTTAATTACCATTGTGCCTTGAATTTCAACTTGCTAAGCATTCTCTTTAGAGTGTTTTTCCACATTGAGGACAATGTGCTGATTAAATGTGGGGGAGAGGAATACATTTTAAATCCCATTAATTGGTTGTTTTTAAATGAGAAATGCCTTAAACTAAAAAATTTTTCAAAAATTTCTCAAGAATGGCTCGTTTTGATGCATGTCCTAAGTGGTAATGGGTCGTATTTGTCACTTTGGAAATGTGATTTGTGAGAAATTCTTTAAACTTTCATAAGATCTAGTGTTTTGGCAACTTTTTGAAACCATGTTTTGCTTTACAAGTGAATGGGAAGAGAAATGAACCTACCATTAGACTTTTGCTTTCTCCTTGTTTTGAAAGAAGAGAGTTTCTATATCATTAGTGCATTTAAGAGTCGAGTATTGATATAATTGATTGCAATGTTTTTTATTGATTGTGTTTAGAAGGTTAACTTTATAAATAGTTAAGTGAATGCATTGTGGTTAGCTTCCTATACAATTGATTGTATTGGAGTGAGCATTAGAGAGAAACATTGTTGGAAGGTTAATTGAGCCTTGAATTCTTTTTATGTGTGCATGTTTACTCAGTCTTTCACCTTCTAGAATTTGTTTCAACTCTTTTTCAAAATGGCATTTGCATTAGTGTGATGGAAATGAAAGAGGTATTCATTCTAAACCATTTCACCCAAACACAAACCCTCATTCACTTACCTTTGCTTACCCCTTTGAACCATTCCTATTTTGTATGCATGTCATTTACTCCTAATGTTCATAGTGTTTTAAAATCAAAGTGATTGAACAATGTATATTTTGAAATGCCATGTATATAGAAAAGAAAAAGTAAGTTTAAAAAAAAAGTGTGTATAGAAAAAAAAAAGAAGAGAGAAAAAAAAGAGAAAAAAAATTGAAAAAAAATGAGTATAGTTAAAATAAAAAGAGAGAAAAGAATTGAAAAAGAAAAAAAAGGAAAAAAAAGAAATACAAAAAAGGCATTTGTTCATGAATTTGGAAAACAATTGGCACAAGTTTGTCAAATATTTAAATGCTATGAACTTGCTTTTAAACTTTGACTTGCATATCAACTATTTCCTTTCTCTATTTAATTTATTCCATTTAGCTTTCATCCATCATTACAAGCCTTTTAAGTCCTCTTGATTCATTGCATTTATTGTTATTAGTTGTGGAGATATTAGAGTTGTTACAAGCCTATGGTAAGGTGTTGATTAAGTGAACTAGAGAGAAATTATCCCAATGAGGTGAGATGAGTTAAACACTAATACCTTGAGAGTCCCTTGTGCTCCATTATAATATTTTGGATTGTGTGGTTAGCTAATTTCTTTGCATTACTTGACTATGATTAGTGTTGACTTGAGGAATTTGATTAATTGATACATTGCTTTCCAATTATGAAATTGCTCGTCATTTAAATGCATTAGTGATTTGAATTTAGAAACTTGTGCTTCATTGCCTTTTGTTCAGGAGTACAAAGGTCTAAGTGTGGGGGAATTAATTGAACCATATTTTTACATGATTTTTCATGATTAATTTAGGATTTTAAGTGTATTTTATAGAGCATTATTGCATGATTAAGCATTAATTTTGGTTAGGAACAATTGTTTTGAATTAATGGTAATTATGGGCAAAATGGTCAAAATTATTAATTATTTTTTTGTACAATTATTTCTTGGACTTTTAATACTACTTATGCTTAATTCTGCATTATAGGTATTAAAGAAGGAAATTAAGGGTGTTGGAGGTTCAAACTATTGGGCCAAGTGTGAAAAAAAAAAGAGGAAAAGAAAAGGAACCACGAGCCCAAATAGAGAAAGAGGGACGCAGGCCCAACACTGAAGATGCAAAAGAAAAAAAAAACGCAAGTCCAAGGACCCAAGGAGCAAAACTGCAGATATGAGAAGCAACAAAGGATCCTATAACGTGGGCCCAGCTTGATGGATATGGCCTGGTGAAAGGGACAACAGAAAAAAAAAAAGGACACAGCCCAACTGAAGCAACAGAAACGGATCTAATATTTGAAAAATGGAGGATCAGATTGGGCCGGTGGATATGGCATCTGGACATAGTGAAGACCTGAAGAAAGAGGCGAGCTGGGGGAGAGCGATATCCAGAAGGGAACAGCGCCACACACGAAGCATCACGCATATCATCGACCTTCCATACCTTCCCTGAACCTTAATCTTCTTCTCCCTCTTCCTAGAGTCGCCGGCGGCTCCATTCTCGATACTCTCACCGCCGGTGACCTCCATTTTCTTCTCCACTGAGCTACCTCCTTCAACCACCATTTCCGGCGATTAACTGAAAACCAGAGGAGTGGTGGCCGACAGCTGAGAGCAAGGGGGGAGGGGGAGAGAGAGAGAGAGAGAGTCGATCGGAGCTCATCTCCTCCACCACCGGAATCAACTCTTTTCACGTCACACCTCACCACATTCACCGTCACCATCTTCATCCATTCACCACCACTGTCCATTATCGTTGGTGAATCTGAGAATTATGATTGGGTGCTCTAATGAATATGTGTAGCTGATTTCATTGCTTCTCGGTGGTGAAAAAGTTCTTGAGCTTCAAGAAGAACTAAGGGGAGTTTTGCTATCATTCCATTAGTCTACTATTATATATTTGGATTGTCTAGTTTTAGGAATTTTTATATATGTGATTCTGGAACTGAGATTGATATTATTTATCTCTGTTGGTTTGATATTTGTGATTGGATTGGATTTTTGTGGCTTGATTGAATTTATATATATATTTCCTTATTGATTCAATGAAATTGTGCTTTCTACGTGTTATTGTTAGATTGTATAATTGAATTGGATCAATTGAGTGTCGTGTTATCGCATTCACATTAAGAGGAAACAAGTCATATTTATCTATTTTAATTGCACTCTAAGTGGCTCATAATAGTGCCTTAAGAGATAATTACTAACTGCGTTTGCAGGAGTAATTATTAATTAAGAACACTAGACCCGAGCGATCGTTTGGGATATTGTTTTCAAGACTTAGAGAAAATTAACTCCCATAATCCTTTGAGCAAGGATTGTTACTTCTTCATTACCAAGAGCATTCTTCATTTATATTTTTAATCCCTTACCATTCCATTCACTCTTCCATCATTCACCATTTTTATAAAGAAAATACCAAAAATATTAGATTAGCATTTGATTAAAAATTGCATTTTCTTTTAACTATTAATTTGAAAAATCCAAAAATCGTTTTCCCCTTGTTTTAATTACATTTGCATGATAATTAGTTTACTTAGGTAGTTCAATAAAGGCTCCTCAAGAGAACGACCCGAGTGTTGCATTATACTACAATTCTTGGATAAAAAAAATATTTTGCATTTGACCCCAAGACGTAAAGATACGGTCAAATCAATAGTTTATTTATGTTTTTCATCAGCGAATTCAAATGTCATAATTAAATTTAGCAAATTCAACCATGTGCCACTTTTCAAATGCACAACATTAATCGACATAATAGCCTTGCGTTATTTTAATCTTAAAACCTTAACACATATAAACGTAATTACTTGATTTTAATCATGTTTGAACATATGATTAACAACAACAAGGAAGCTCTGCTCTCAAGTCTCAACCATATATAACAGAAACTTCAACATGGAGACTAAATAATACAAACCATGCACACATATCACATATGGCCGCAAAATAAACATGCATGCCTGAGCTTATAACGTTAGGCTCATCCCAATCACAGTTCATTTATTTCAAGGAAATTGATCACACACGATTTGTTACCTGCAACAAATAAATCTAAAAATGAGATGCAGCAATCATTAAAAATATAAGATAAAATGTGAAAGCTCAATTCTGTTTTTAGAATACCAAAATAGATTAATCCATATTCTAGTTAATTTTTAAGAGAAAGTAACCAGTATCCACGGGATGAATTAAACAATGAATAGAAACAAAATGTCAAAACATGGTTTTTCCCCCCAAAATTCAAGTAGACAATATGTGTGCGCGCGCGCGCAAATCAAATGAAACTGATGTATGTAGGTGACGTTGTACTCATCATAAAGGGGAAAAACTTTTGATAGAATTAACGTGCCTGATAACATCAGTTACACTCATTCTTTCGAACAATTTTGTTCTTAAGAATGAATTTCGGATCTTGTCAAGTTGGTAGATGACCATCAATGGTCCGCCGACTGTTTGAGGATCGTCGCTTGCGGAGATGGCAAAGAGAAATCATTTGTTCGCGCTTTTATGTAAGTGCTTATCATTATTTTTGTTCTTCGTGCTTTCAATTATTTTGTTGATAGTTCGATTACAGTCTGTTAAGCCATGCCTTTTGATTTAGTAATTATATTCTTACCATAAAGGCCAATGGCTCTCGGAGCTAAGATCAATTCTTAGTTTTAAATTTGACATTTGAGTTCAATCCAAGAATTAGCTTCATAGATATTATTAGATCAAGGAAGAGAGTTTCATTTTTTAGCATCTTCAAATCAAATCAAATGAGACTGCCTAAGCGGAAATAACCGAGAATACTTTTTTGTGTGTAATGTATATATAATATAAACAGAATCTTATTTTCCCTTATATATGATCAAGATGCTAATGTCTGTATCTAATCATATAGTACATCTGTTCATAAAAGGTCATTATGGATTCAGTACTTAAATTTTCTTTCCCCCCTACGCATTCTTTGTGCAAAATTTGTTACACCAATATTGACCAATATCAATATAGAATATAGAAGTCAAGGGAACTGCAAAAGCTCGGGGGTGTAATGTTGTGGCCAAGCATCAAAGTTTGCGTGAATGCATATCTTCATTTCTAAGTTGACCTAAGGTCTTGGGCCACGGCTAAAAGACTGCCATTTTAAAGTTTTGAAGCCTTATTTCCTGTAAACCTACATGGTCCCTAACTCTGATTTGATATATATTTGTTTTAGTAGTATGGGTTTGGAGGCCATTTAGTTCCCTCATTTGTTTTCCGATTTCATACTTATGCAAATATGCTTTTTAAAATTTGGTTGAACCATCTTGTAATTAAGCTTCATTCCCTTCCAGTATTGAATCCATATTCCTCTACACGTTCATTTTCTCCCCACTGTATCTTATTTATTTCATTTTGTATCTTGTATTTTGTGCTTAGGTGGGATTCAGGCAGCACTGTTGGGGATTTCGATGGTCATTCACAGCGAGTTTTCGTATTGTCTCATGTGGAGAAGACTTTTTGGTAGATTTTTATGATGGTCCTCCATTGAAGTTCAACATGTCCATCAGGTAATTATTATTGTTATATATGATTGGATTTATGTTTAATAATGAATTGGGGGCTACATATGAAAATCTTGATTTAATTAAAATGTAATCGTCAAACCAAAGTAACAGACTGCCAGATGTGATGTGAAATTAAGTTCTTCTTTTGAAACACGCTTCCATATCCAACATTTGTTAGCTTAATCTTTTAAGTGAAAATATTTTTGAAAAAACTGGCAATCAATTAAGTTTTTAGTTGAAGTGAGTGAAGATGATTGATAAGACCCTAAATTTCTGTTTGATAAATCATTCTTTCTCATTGTTTCTTCCCAATTCTTGTTGTTGCATTTCTGTTGGGAACAGGGACAGTGTAACCTTCATCTTGGAATGATTCAAGAAGTGCTGTTTTGACTACATTGAACAAATGATCTTGTTCTTGCACCTGGAGTTTGCATCTAATTGTCCATCTCTCCTTTTGTTCACACAATACATTGTCGGAATCTCTGAGAATGCTATATTTCGATCAAATATCAGAAGCTATAAGCGGATATAAATGCATTATTCAAACTAAACGTTCTACAAATTCAATTGATCATTGAAGTGTAAAGCAAACGGCTTAACGTTGATTAGCCTGACTGTCAATGAATGATAATTGATCTAGCATATATGACTAAGTATGTTTTTTTCCTGGCCCAATCATTCAAACTAGTCAGTTCAGTTTCTCTAAAAACTATACACATGTTGACAGAAATGTGTGTACTGATAATGGAAGGTGTTGTTGATCTGCAGGGATCATTCAAATTTTGTGAATTGTGTTAGATTTTCCACTGATGGAGCCAAATTCATAACTGTGAGTTCAGATAGAAAGGGTATCATATATGATGGGAAGAGTGGGAACAAACTTTTGTGAGTAGGTCGCAGAGGGTGGCCACAAGGGCAGCATATATGCTGAAAGTTGGAGTCCTGACAGTAAATAGGTAATAGCCTGCATGTATCATCAGCTCACTGTTGTTGAGGGGCTCGTTCTTTTTGTTTTCGTTTTTTTTTTCGAATCTTTGGATTGCCCTACCACGAGCTGATGAAAAAAGATGCAATCTTTAGTAATGCAGATGATTTTATGTTTATGAACAACGAATCTATGAATACTAACGCTGAGGAGATTTCTAAAGAATTAATGGTGAAAATTATGGTCATCACTTGATGCTCATGATCTCCCATTTTTTAGACTTTTTATAATTAATATTCTATATAGTTGTTCAAAGCCTTCTAATTTTAGTTGCACGTGTGACTCAGAAATAGTACAATCATGAGATAAACAATATCAATGGCTCTCTAGAAATTATGAAGAGCACTTGTAACTAATGTGATTAATTTGATTTATCCTGAGTTTTCTTTTTTTTATTTTCTGTATTCTTATCTGCATTTAATATTCTGTTACAAAGAAACCAATTTATTTTTTAAAAACATCAAATTTTCTTTAAGAAAAGTTTTTTTTTTTTTTGAATGAATTGGCTAAGTGATTAAGTATATGAACCTTGGCGTGTAAAAATGATTTAACTTTTTTTATTATCCTATCCTAACTCTTTCCTATAGAGATGGGTGACCCACCCATCACCCCCCAAATACCTCTCACACATCATGATGTTAATGTTAGAACCTAAAACCACCCCTTTTTAAGGGTGTGGATGCCATTGTAATGTATTTAAAAAGACGAATATATATATATATATATATATATTTAAACAGAGAATAACGTAAATGCCCACAGAGCGTCTGCACACAGGGGACTTCTTATAAATTAAGTATATTGATAAAAATATAATAATTTAGGATTAAATGATATTCTTGTTCTTAAATTATTCTCGGAGGAATTGTACTGCATATCTTAAATTATCAAGTGGTGCAATGTTAGTTAGCTTCAAATTAGAATAAAAAAAAAAGAAAGAAAGAAAAGAGATTTCATGTTTGCTCCTAAAATCTAACATATGTTTGCGCCTTTTTAAGTTCGAACGGCAAGGACAATATTGCCCGTGTATGAAGGGGATTATATCCGCTTATGACATTATTTTTTTATGGTAAAATTACATTGAGGTAAGAGAATAAATAAAAAAAATGATCCATTGAAATCTCAAAATTGCCAAAAAATCCCGAAAGACTTTTTTTGTAATAAATAGGGGAGAGTAATGGGCGGGTTGGGCAGCCCGTGCCCTAGCCCAGAACCCGCCCATTTAAATTTAGACGGGTATGGGCTAGCCCAAACCCGTACCTCAACCCATTTAAACCCGTATAAACGGGTTAGCACATAAATGGGCGGGTTAGCACGGGTTACGGGTAACCCATTTATGTTGGATTTTTTTTTTTTTTTGTAAAAGAAACACAGATAAGCAGCAAGTATTCATTCCAAATCTATTATTCATCCATCAAAATTCTGATACCCACAATTCACACACAAATTTAGACGAGTGGTGCAAAGGTTACACAAAGAGAAAAGAGAGTGACAGATCAGAGATGACAGAGATCGCCGGTGCTGCTAGGATCGATGGTTCGGCAGGGGTCTCACGTCTCGGCCTCTCCTCTTTCGGTTTCAGTCTCTGGGTCTGTGGGTCGGGCGTGGTCGACAATGGTTGTTGGGCGTAATCAGCAGTCCGATGTGGTTGGGAGATCCAGTCTGGTGTGAAGGTGTGGTGACTGACTCGGTCACTCGGGGTTGTTGATGGATGATGGTGAGTATCTGAGAGACTGAGACTCTGTGAGTGAGGGTGAGACTAGTTGCCTAAAGTATGACTGCAGGAGGGGAGTAGGGGACGAGTGGATTAGTGAACAAAAAGGTGATTGATTAAAAAATTTAAAAACTAGAAAAGTAATTAAAAGTATGACACTATGACTAATTGCGTTGGAATGGTGGGTGATGAGTGAGCATAGTGGTATAATAATGATTGGCATGATGGTATCCAAGGAAGGAAGGTCGTCGGCAAGGTGGGGTTAAAAAAAAATTAAATGGGCGGGTACGGGCAGCCCGAATGTGTGCTCATAGCCCGCCCATTTAAGTTTTCAACCCGCCCCGTTACGGGTCCATTTTGGGCGGGCTCAAAATAGCCCAATTATCATGGGTTGCGGGCGGGCTCATGGGTAATGGGCTTATTGCTCTCCCCTAATTCCAATTCTGTTGATAAGTTTATAGGAGCGTCATTGACAAATCTAAGGGTGCATCATTGACAAATCTTGGGGCATTTATTGACAAGTTCAGTGTCCATTGGTAAGTCTATGAGCGTCCATTGACAAGTCTATAATTAGAATTTATTGCCAAAAAATCCCTTTTGGCAATTTTGAAACTTCAAGGGACCATTTTTTTCATTTTTTCTCTTGTTTGGGACCTGAATATAATTTTTCCTAAATATTTTGTGACGTGCATTGATATATGTTGAACACGCATAGACTCTCTTGAATTTTGGTCTTCATCGTTGTATGGAAAGCCTCCACATATGAAATGTAGAATTTTGTGGAGGCTTTCCATACAACGATGAAGACCCATAAAAGATCCGAAATTCATTCTTAAGAACAAAATTTTTGAGCCTTAGAGGCCAAAAGTTTTTTAGCTCTCCTAACAAGTGCAAAAAAGTGGAAAATAAGACCCATAAAAGAACACGACACAGATATTATTATATGCAACAAAATATATTCAAAGAGCACGAACTTGAATAGGAGTTATTGCACATATTCAAAGAATCCCAATGGTTGGATCATTTTTTTTTTGGAGCAAATGGCTGGATCATTTTAATCCAAAGAAAAATGTGTTCCTCAAGAAGACAGACTTCATATTGTTTATATATAACAAAATATAAATCAACAGCAACGTCGGGTGTTCATATTTCTGTTCCACAGCAATTTAGTGCGAATGCGAGTTGGCACGTCGGCTTAACATTATGTATCTTGAAATATAAAAATATTATAATCAAATAATAAGGTCTCAAAACAATTTTCAATTGTAAAGTGTAATTATTAATAGGTAAAGGGCAAAATTACCCATTTTAATATCTCAAAAGAGCTGCCAGCATCATATTAAAACCTTGGGTGCACATATACCTATGTGGACTTAAAAAGGATTCAAAAATGCAACTGCCGTTAAAATACCAAACGTCCGTTAAATGACTTGGCAGCGCCCTCGATATGATTGCTGACGACGATGCTGATATTACCTGCATAATCCATGAGGGTGTCAAAGCTGAAGAAATTTACCTCATGGGTCAGTTTCCAGTTCCTCTTCGGCTGATAATGTTGAGTCCCAACTGGCATTTCTATAAATACCCCTTCTGATGTCGATAGCCTTTTTTAGATGCAAGCTAATGGAGCCCTATTGTCTCCTGCTATGGAAATTCTTCAGATATGTTGCATGCTAGTTTTGGAAAAACTCAAGCATTATGAGTATATCTGATATGTTTGTATGTTTGTGTTTAAGCATTATGAGTATATCTGGTGTGTTTGGGTATGATGAAGATGCTAGCGAGAAATGGGCTAATGAGTTGGATCAGATTGTTGCTAGCGTACCTCGTACAAGGTCAACAAAAGTAGGAGTTTACAGCTGGACGAAAAAAATGGTCCCACCCAAGCTATTTAATGGACGTCTGGTCTTTTTAACCGCAGGTGCATTTTTGAACGCTTTTTAAGTCCTTATAAGCATTTGTGCACCTAAAGTTTTAATATAATGCCAATAACTCTTTTGAGATATTAATATGAGTATTTTTGTCCCTTTACCCTTATTAATACAATGTTGGCAAGTAAAGGAATATTCTGGTCTCTTGGTTCTGTGTGAAGGCCTCAGTTGTGCTAGGGTAACATTATTATAATTTTTTTTTTGTTTTTTAAAAAAATTGGTGTCTTATATTTCTCACTGCAAAATATTTGGCAACAAATATCTTGTGGTCTCTCTTAATTAATAATTTCAAGTTTGTGGAATTTCACTCCAACAACTTCTTGACCATCAATTTACTGTTGGCGAGGCTTCTATTTTCTCCCCACATTATTGGGATTGAGAGAAGAATTAGATGAACAATTTATATATAAAGTTACTAGTTTCTATTATTTCACTTAATAATTAGCATCTTTTACATCCCAATTTTCACGTTGGTTATACGTCAAAGCAACTCAGAAACATTGTTAAGAATGATATCTTTGAAAATTGGTTGAAATTAAGTTTTTTTTTTTATGCTGGTCTTATTTGAAAAACTGAAAGTTTAAATAATTTTTGTAAAAATGAATTTCCATGCCAGTTTTGTGAGAAAGAGAAACCAACATGGAAATTAAATATTCTGTCTGATATTTATTACAAGCACGCCTCCAACATATTCCATAATAATGTTTTTTTAATCTAAAATGTTAATATTTTCACTAGTATCGCTAAATAATTATAAGATTTTCAAACTTATTTAACTAATTGCCTTTATTGAGGTTGATTTTTAATATTTTACAAGAAATAATCAATTTTAACTAACTTTGATGATTTATGTAAAGTTATAAACGAAAGCAACTATAAAAGCATGGCAGCAAAAACACAGATTGAGTCGTCATGGAAAGTTTTACAAAACGGCACATAAATTAACAGCAACAATTGGTGGTTGGTGGTGGGGCCTTAATTTTTGAGAATCTTATCACACAAAATTCTACATTTCATATATGGAGGCTTTCCATACAACGATGAAGACCAAAATTCAATAAAGAGAGTCTATGCGTGTTTAACATATATCAATGCACGACACAAAGTATTTATTATACGGAACAAAATATCAGCTCAGTCTTTTTAAAAAATTTCAAAGAAGACAAATGCTCGTTTACATTCAATTATATTGATGGAAATAAAACAATAATGGCATAAGAGGTCATATTTCCCTTCATACACATGCAATGTTGTCCTTGCCGTTCGAACTCAAAAAGGAGCAAACATATGTTAGATTTTCGAAGCAAAAATGAAATCTCTCTGCTTTTTTGTTTTTAATAAAATTGAAACTAACATGGCACCACTTGATAATTTAAGTTATCTAGTATAATCCCGCCGAGAATAATTTAAGAACAAGAATATTATTTAATCCTAAATTATTATATTTTTATGAATATACTTAATTTATATGAAGTCCCCTGTGTGCAGAGGCTCTATGGACATTTCAGTTATTCTCTGTTTATATATATATATATATAGATATATGTTTTAATCTATTTAAATACATTACAATGGCATCCACACCGTACCTTTAATTAAAAAAGGGGTGGTTTTAGGTTCTTACATCATGTTGTGCGAGAGGTATCTCTTTTACTACGAAACACTCCAGCCATGCTAGTCCCTCGGCTACTCCAAGGATCTTCGCCCCTCCCCCTCTCCAGCTTACCACCACCTTCATCTCCGTCTCCCTCCGTTCTGCGATCACTCTGTCTCACTTCTGATTCCCGCCGTTCTCCCATCACGCGATTTTGTCTTTGATCTCTAAAATACCTTCAGCAGCAGTGGTTCTAAAATCAGGATCACCGACACCAATAACTACAAATCATAGATCCATTGGAAAAAAATGAAAACACCAAAGAGAAAAGCAAGCAAACGGCAATCGACGATGCCGGTGTCGGTCGGCGTTGTCTTTTCCGAAAGTGGCAGATTTACACAGTTCTCTGTTTCAATGGCAATCATGACTGCTGCATAGGGAGCCGAGGAAAACGACGGCGCAGTGAGCCGAGGAAATCGACACCATAGAACCGAGCAAGACGATCCCAGAAAGTCGAGCAAGATGACGAAAGAAGATTCCGTTGCTCAAAGTCGCGAGCGTGTTACACCGCCTAACAATGGGTATTACATTGTCTCATTCCCATCTCAAAAAGATCGGGATTATGCACTTCAAGAGGGACCATGAATGATAGCTGATCATTATCTATTGGTGTAACGGTGGAGGCCAAATTTTAATCTTTGGAAAACGGATACTCAGAAGAAAATAGCAGTATGGGTTCGGATACCTGACCTTCCTATGGAGCTGTACAATGTGGAATCCATTCAGCGCCTAGGGAATATGATTTGGAAGACTTTGAGAATTGATAGGACTATGGCTTTCTCAGAAAAAGGTGGTTTTGCATGAATGTGTGTTGAGATTGATCTTCAATGGCTGTTGTTACTGGGGTTTGATTATTTGGGTGAAGATCATCGGTTTGAGTATGAGGGCTTGCACTTGATCTGTTTCCACTGCGGCAAATACGGACACTGTATGGAACAATGCTTGATGAAACTGCATGTCCAAACTGGAAATAATAGGTCTGATGGGAATCAATCTAAGCCAATTTTGATAGAGTGTGTAAGCTAAAGAACATCTATAAAACTATATTTACACACACAATCAAATGAGAGGATTACAATACATATATATACACAAAACGGAGACCGAGTGCGTGATTGACGCAAGGTATTTTCAATATGTAAGTGAAGGTGGGTGAACCACCATATCTCTTCTTCAACAATATCATGCCACCGTTATGACTTCTAACACTCACCCTCAAGTTGGAGCATATATATTGATCATGCCCAACTTGTTACAAAGATATTTAACCCGTGTCCCATGTAAAGCTTTTGTTAGAAGATCTGCCAGTTGGTCGTCAGATCGAATGTGTCCTGTAGATATAATATTTTCTTTGATCTTATCACGAATAAAATGACAGTCAATCTCAATATATTTCTTTCGTTCATGAAACACAGAGTTTAATGCTATATGAAGTACTGCTTTATTGTCACACCATAGTTTTGCAGGTAATGTCGTGGTAATGCCAATTTCCTTCAAGAGTTGAAATACCCACACAATTTCTTGTACTGACTGTGACATGGCTTTGTATTCCGCTTCTGCACTTGACTTTGACACAATTCCCTGTTTCTTACTTCTCCAGGATATCAAATTTCCACCAACAAACACACAGTAACACTACTATAAAAAGGTTGAAAGGTGGCGAACATATTGTGGCCCTTCCTTAATGAAGTGTCATAGCTGCTTATTTTTTTTATATATATTTTATGTTTTTTTTACCAGCTGTGGCGCCTGGGAGGGTAGGTGCCACAGCTGGTAAGGCTAAGTGTGGCGCCTGCCAAGACAGGCGCCACACATGACCAGGCGGCACACTATCTTATGGTCAGGTGTGGCGCCTGTCTAGCCAGGTGCCACACCTGACCCATTTTTTTTTAAAAAAAAAAATTTTTATGGTCAGGTGTGGCGTCTGGCTGGCCAGGCGCCACACATGACCAATTTTTAAATTTAAAAAAAAAAATTGGTCAGGTGTGGCGCCTGCCTAGTCAGGCTCCACACTTGACCCTTTTTTTAAATAAAAAAAAAATTGGTCAGGTGTGGCATCTGCCTGGTCAGGCGCCACACTTAACCCTTTTTTTAAATAAAAAAAATTGAGATTTTCTATTCCTTTCCCACCAATCAGAATCCATCCCGCCCTCACCCCCTTATCCTTTTCTTTTCCCGCCCTCCCCCCATCTCTTTTGTTTTCCCGCCTCCACCCCCCATCTATTTCACTACCTTTAATTATTCCCTCTCTCACTTTCCCTTTCATCTGCGTGCACCCTTCCCTCCATTTTCATCTTCACATCTTAAAACTACAACCACACGCGCACACGTCTTTGTTTTTTTCCAACTGCCATCCCCACTCCTTTCCCTATTATTTCCTTTTCTTTGTATTGTCTTCAACTTTTGGACCCCACTCCATTTGGTAGCTCAAATTTCTTCCTTCCCTCACTCAAGATTGCGTCACCAACGGCAATTATGTGGTCCCCCACTCCACTGCACTGATCAACCTGTAAGTTCAACTTGCATTTTCTTTTTATTAATATTTTTTTCAGGTTGTTCTGCTTTTTTTTTTATGGCATGCTTGCGATGCTTTTTTTTCCCTATTATGACATGCATGTATATTTATATGTCATATATAGCCATCTTCTTCATGCATGGTGTTATTATACTCTTTGTAAATCACGAATAATATATTTTTATAATTTACTGAAATTTACAAGTCTTGCAAAGTGTACACTTAGGCTCTATGCTTTATTTGTTCTATTATTGTCTTTATAAATTATCTTTTAAAAATAATAAAAGAATAATTCAAGATTAATTTCGGATTCTTTTAGTTTAATATTAAGATGTCAAATAAAATGTACAAAAAATGTTAAACAAAAGTCAGTAATCAACGGTTTATAAAATTTAAATTTAAAATATATGAGAATCAATTCTGTTTTTGAATATTTAAACTTAGATAATCAAATTAATTTTTAATAATACTGCTATTTCTTTTAAAAATTCTTCAAATTATTTGTTTTCCAAAAATCAAAATCATTTATTTAATATTATTTCACGTATTTGAAATTATTGAGTGTTCACAGATGCAATTCTGATTGGAAATGTTTATCATAATCAAATCAAAATTCAAAGTTGTTAAATTATTTATTTTATTCCATCCCATTAATTCAAATTTAAATTGGATTCATGACGTTGTGTAGTGCACAAGCTTTGGGTACTCTTAAGTTCTGACCCTTTAATAGTAAACAACCAATCCTCTGCACAAGATATAATCTTTATATCTATTCTCTTTACACATTTTTTCCTATTTAAATTTAAACTTTAAAATTTTTACTGAAGATTTTATTCAAATAAAGTTATCTTTAGTAAAAAAAAAATGTATCAACTATCAAGTTTACAATTCCTTTCGGGCCAACAAAATATATATATATATATAGTTTACTTGGATAGAAAACTGTTTAGCTTGTCATGCATCATTGTCCACTTCTATCCCATGTCTAACAAGTACTTTTTGTAGGAATAAAATTCAATATATGGAGCAAAAATGTAATTATCATAATATGTGTCGTTATTTAACTAAATATAAATAAAGTAAGCTATTTTAGAATTGAAGGTTTTAAAGCGTGAAATCATGTGTAATCATGAAATAAGACATATGTTAATAATTTGATAAATTAAAGGGGTAAATATCATGAAATCCAATTCAAACGTTCCAGGTCGGAAAAAAAAAAAAGAAATTAAAACATTCCAGGTCCAAGAATAGTTTGTGGTCAACAAAATTTATTAATGCAATTGATTAACTTATATTTGTGTCATATATATTTGTATATGTCATATCCAAATATATATCTTATTAAACTATTTTGTAGAGTATATATTTATATGTCATATATATTTGTGTTAGTGCTATTTTGTAGAGGTAAGAAAATAATTTTTTGTATTATCTTATTAAACTATAATAGAGAAAATCCCATATAAACCCAATGAAAATAGGAAAAATTGAAATCAGGATAATAAATTGAATAATTCGTTAATTGAGTCATTAACTTATTTAAGGATTTTAAAATATGGATAAAATGACTTTAATATATCAATATATATCAATGTTAATATTTAATAAAATAAAATATAATTTGTCTATATTGTTTAACTTTAAATATATTAACTAAAACCGTAAAGGGAAAAACATACAATAAGGAGATAATTAATGTTGGGATTATGCTTTCTTTTTCATTTTATTTTATTTTCTTTATTTTTTTTTTCTGAATCATATTTTTTGATTTAAGCTAATCATATTTGATTTTATTATATATTGATGTTTATTACACATATTATTATTAAAAAAATAACTTAGAACCTCAAATATTTTATTGATTTTTTTATATTTAATTTGTGTTTTAGTTTCAGTTCATCAGTCTATTGAAGCTTCTATTTATGGTATGTTTTTTAAATTTTGAGCTTACAAATGTGATTTTAGTTGAATTTAATAGTTATAATTTGTAGGTGTTCTAATGATTGTTATTGATTAATTGCATAAGCAAAATAATTATTTATATATTCTTAACACTTGTATTTTATTTATTGACTTGTAATGTTTTCTAATTTAACTATGATATATTGTGGCAAATATGGTTTCTTTTGTTATGAGTTGTAAAAAATTATTATAATGCCTGGGAATAATTAATAAATTATTTGGCAATTTAAACATTCAGTTTAAGACTTAGAAAGCTTCAATTATGAAGATTCATGTTGTGTATGTTATTTTAAATTAAAATTGGTAAGAGAATATAAAAGTAATTAGTAAATGCAATAGTCATACAACTAACCACGTACTTTTTTAAAAAAATAGATTGAAGCCCATAGATGGATCGTAAATGGATGTCATCTAATCGATGTTCAAGGGAATATATAGATGGGGTGAAGGATTTTATTACATTTGCAACTGAGCACACAAAAGATCCTAGCAAAATCTTATGTCCTTGCTTATCTTGTTGTTTTGGAAAGCGGATTAGTCAACTTGATTTGCTAGATCATTTAGTGTGTTATGGTATTGATCAAACATATATACGATGGACAAGGCATGGTGAGACCAACGATGCATATAGTGATCTGGTGCATACCACGGGTGGTGCCTCGGATGAATTTTATCAAAGCATGTTTGATGAAGATGATGGTCTTGAAGAAATGGTAAATATGGTTGAAAGGGTGCTTCATAACTGCCCTAACGAATATGAGAAGTTGAAAGGTGATGCAGAAAAACCATTATATGTCGGAAGTACTAAATACACAAGATTGCTAGCAGTGTTGAAGTTGTACAACTTTAAAGCTCGCTACAGATTGAGTGATTCGGGTTTCACCGCATTGCTTGAACTGTTGCAAAATATGTTTCCAGAAGAAAATGTACTTCCTACCAAGACATACGAGGCAAAGTGAATTCTTTGCTCTACAACCAGTATGGGATATGAGAAGATACATGCATGTCCTAACGATTGCGTATTATTTCGAAATCAGTATGCAACGTTGGAGAAGTGCCCTAAATGCAATGCATCTCGATATAGGAAGAAGAAAGGAAAAAGTCCTTTGAAGGTGCTATGGTATTTTCCCATTGTTCCGAGATTCAGGTGACTGTATAGTAATGCAGAGATTGCTAAGCAGTTGACATGGCATACAGATGAAAGGATTAAAGACAAGAAGCTTAGGCACCCTGCAGACGCTCCTCAATGGAAAAAAATTGATCATGAGTACCCTGACTTTGCTGATGAAGTCAGGAACCTTCGCCTTGCACTGTCAACTGATGGAATTAATCCACACGGTGTTCAAAGTAGCACACATAGCACGTGGCCGGTGATATTGATGATTTATAACCTTCCTCCACACTTAATCATGAAATGCAAGTTTATGATGTTGTCCATGTTAATTTCTGGGCCAAGGCAACTTGGGAATGATATAGATGTATACTTGGCTCCTTTAATTGATGACTTGAAGATGCTTCGGGATGAAGGCATTAGTTTGTATGATGGGTACATGGAAGAAAGTTTCACTTTGAAAGCCATGTTGTTTGGCACAATTAATGATTTCCCTGCTTATGGAAATTTGTCAGGATACAGCGTCAAAGGATATGGTGCATGCCCTATATGTGAAGATGACACTCATTCAGTGCGACTTCATCATTGTAAGAAAAATGTTTACATGGGGCATCGAAGATTCTTACCATCACAATATCGTTGGAGGAAGTGGAAAAAGCCTTTCAATGGTGATGCAGAAGAAGGTAGCCCGCCGAAGATGTTGACCGATTCCCAGGTGTATTCCAAGGTAAAAGACTTGGATAACAATTTTGGCAAGCCTTTTGCAAAACAAATCGAGACAAGCAGTTGGAAGAAAAAGTCTATTTTCTTTGAACTTCCAAATTGGAAGTCTTTATATATGAGGCATTTTCTTGATGTGATGCACGTAGAAAAAATAATCTGTGATGGTCTAATTGGCACGTTGCTTAATATCCAAGGAAAAAGCAAGGACAGTGTCCATTCGAGGTTAGATTTAGTGAACTTGGGAATTAGAAAAGAGTTGGCACTGATTGAACAAGGGTCTCGTACCTATCTACCGCCAGCGGCATACACTCTGTTGAGGAAAGAGAAGAAATTGTTTTATGAGTTTTTGCAAGGAATTAAAGTTCCCGAGGGCTACTCTTCAAATATAAAGAACCTTGCATCGGTAAAAGAGTTGAAGTTAAAGAACCTTAAATCTCATGATTGTCATGTGCTCATGCAAAATTTCCTACCGATTGGTATACGATCCATTTTACCCAAAAAATTAAGGAACACTATCACGAAACTTTTCGTGTTTTTCAAGTTGATCTGCAGTAAAGTGGTTGATTTAACCAAGTTACAAGATTTGCAAAGGCTGATTGTGTGTACTCTGTGTGAACTTGAAATATATTTTCCACCTTCTTTTTTTGACATTATGGTACATCTAATTGTACACTTGGTCAAAGAGACTCAATTGTGCGGTCCAGTGTATTTGAGATGGATATACCCAAATGAGCGATTCATGAAAATATTAAAAGGGTATGTGAAAAATAGATATCGCCCATAGGGTTGTATCGCTGAAAGTTACATGGTTGAAGAAGCAAGTGACTTTTGTGCTGATTTTCTATCAAATGTTGACCCTGTAGGGATCCCTAAGTCCCGTCATGATGGCCGAAGATCAGGGAAAGGAACAACGGGGAGTGATGTAATAACGATATCAGTGACTGAATGGGACCAAGCCCACTTGTATGTCCTACATAATACTGATGAGGTCGAACCGTATGTAGAAGAACACAAGGATGCTTCCGATTGGTACATGGTGATAGGAATGAAAATTTATTAACAACAGAACACAATAAACAATTTGTAGGCTGGTTGAAAAATCGCATTAACGATGAGATGGAGAGGAATCCTGATTCAGTTTCTGAAAAATTGAAGTGCCTGTCGAAGAGACCGAGCTTACATGTATTATCTTACAATGGTTATGCAATCAACGGTTACACATTCTATACACAAGACCATGATACACAGAGCACAATGCAGAATAGTGGGGTAACACTTGTTGCTGATTCTTGGCATAGATCCAGTGCTAAAGACACACACCCTGTCTATGCATCAATGTCATACTTTGGTGTCATTAAACGCATATGGGAGTTAGATTACTCTATGTTCAAGGTCCCAGTCTTCAAATGTAAGTGGGTTAACAATAACAGTGGATTATGGATAGATGACTTAGGCTTTGTGCAAGTGGACCTTTCTAAGGTTTGGTATGAAGATGATCCTTTTATTTTAGCAGCACAGGTAGAACAAGCATTTTACATTCCTGATCCTGCTAAGAAGAATTGGTCTATTGTACTTCCATCCAACAAGAATCGTCAAGCAGAAGTTGATTTTGAAAGTAATGAATATTCACTACTACAAAAAGATCAAAAGGTAGCGCACATTTTGTGGCCCTTCTTTAAGAAGCGCCACAGCTGCCTTTTTTATTTTTCATTTTTTATTATATTTTAATTTTAAATACCAACTGTGGCGCCTAATAAACCAGGCGCCACAGCTGATTAGACCAAATGTGGCGCCTGCCAAGGCAGGCGCCACACTTGGACCAGCTGTGGCGCCTGGAATTACCAGGCGCCACAGCTGGTGTATATAATTTAAAAAAAAAAAAAATTTTTTTGACCAGCTGGCCACCACGTGACCAGCTGGTTGTGCATATATTCAAAAAAAAAAAAAAAATTTAACCCATTGTGGCGCCTAAGAAACCAGGCGCCACAATGGGTTATATATTAAAAAAAAAAAAAATTTATAACCTATTGTGGCGCCTAAGAAACCAGGCGCCACAATAGGTTATATATTTAAAAAAAAAAAATTTTTTTGACCAAAAATTAATCCCAAAGCAAGTTATATATTAAAAAAAAAAAAATTTACCACCAGCTGTGGCGCCTGGGCAATCAGGCGCCACAGCTGGTTATATATTAAAAAAAAAGAAAATTTTTTTTGACCATTTTAATGGATTACGCTATCCACTTCCCACCAATCACAATTCCCCCCCACCCCCACCCTTATCTTTTTTCCCCTTCCCGCGCAGTAGCCTCCCTCCTTCTCTTTTATTTTGACTCATCTCACTTTAATTATTCCCTCCTCTCTTACTTTCGATCAATCTGTAAGTTCAACTTGCGTTTTCTTTTTATTAATATTTTTTTCAGGTTGTTCTGCGTTTTTTTTTTAATGGCATGCTTGCGATGCTGTTTTTCCCTGTTAAGACACGCATATATGCATGTATATATATTTTCGGCCATGTCCGTGGGTGAAGATCTGTACTAGAAATAATAGTGTATCTCATTTAGAAATAATATTTAAATTTAAATTGATGAGAGTTGCTAATCTAATAATCCGTGTGTTGCCATGCGTCTCTCTCTCTGTCGGATTTTTCTTTTAGTGTGGACCATCTCTAGTTTTGTTTCTAGATGGAGTATGTTTCTAGATGCATGGAGTATGTTTTCAAAAAAAAAAAAAACCAGAACGAAAATTTTTTTTTTAAAAAAAAACACCTACTGTGGCGCTTGGCCAGTTAGGCGCCACAGTAGGCAGACCTCCTGTGGCGCCTGGCTGGCCAGGCGCCACAGGAGAGTGGACCTTCTGTGGCGCCTGGCCGGCCAGGCGCCACAGGAAGTATGCCTCCTGTGGCGCCTGGCTGGTCAGGCGCCACAGGAGGTTATTTAAAAAAAAAAAAATTTTAAAAAGCTGTGGCGCTTCCAAGCGCCACAGCTTCTTTTAGTGGCATCTAGATAGGTGGCATTTCGCAAGCGCCACAGTTAATGCAATTTTAAGCGCCACAGCTTTGCTTTTTTGTAGTAGTGATTTGAACATCAATAATGATGATCCTTTGTTTGAGAATTTGTGGTCAGCAGAGATTGATATAGATGGAGATGCAGATGAAGATGAAGATGGAGATGGAGATGGACCCGTATACGTGAGACATGATCATGAAGAGGGAACTTGGGTCAAGAAGAACACAATTCTCAATCCAATACAAATTCTGAAGAATAAAATTTTAAATCAGACGAGAAAAAGGAAAAGATAATGATTGCCTTGACTTGTTTACTTGTACGTATGTTTTTATAAATTTCAAAATAATTTGCTTTCGTTGACATGGTTGACATTGTGCACTGATATTTTGATTTGGTTTATTTTACTTGCAGGAGTATGGACTCACCACATGATGACATTGATGATGTTCCCAGGCACATTGGTAGACAAAGATTTGAGGAGAATGTCAGACGTGGTAGGATAATTATGGCGAGGTTGATCAGACTGTGAAGTAACGGAATCAAGTTACAACTGGAGTGGAATGAAAATGGAAACCCGTTCGGTGAGAACAGTACCTCCTTAAATAACTTCATTGGGACTACGGTTCGAGACAGAGTCCCTATTACAGTTCAAAATTGGAAAATGGTAAAGAAAAATTATGAGGATGAGATCTGGGCTGAAGTACAGGTAACACCTTAATTATATAATTGTTCGGTTTGCTTTGTTTCACTTCATTTCAATCTTACATATTATATATATTTTTTGACTTGTTTACAGAGTATTTTTATTATTGATGATGATCGGAAGAACTTCATAATAAGAAAAGCCGGAAAACTTATGCGAAAGTTTCGTTCTGTTCTTGTCAAATATTTCTTAAGGGATGATAACGATGATATCATTACTACACCGCCTTATCCATTGTACGAAGGAATCATCACTCAAGAAATGTGGGATGAGTTTATCAGAACACATACAACTCCTGATTTCCTAGTAAGGGGATTTGTTTGTCTTTCCCTATTACGTGTAATGTACGTATTTGTAATTAACATTTATATATTTATATGAATCATTTTGATCTAACTAGGAGTTGAACGAGAAAAATCGAGCTAACGCGACCAACATGGCATACCGGTACACACAAGGACCTGTTTCATACACACGGTTAGAAAGAAAAATGGTACGAACTGATGATTATTTCATTCGTAATAAAAATTGTATAAATATCATTTAACTTCGACTAACTTTGATGTGCAGATACATGAATCAGGCTCAGATATTACACAGGTTCCATGACATGATCTATGGGTAGCCGGTGTCACAAATAAGAAAGGTGAAATTCGTAGTGAGGAAACAAGAAGAGTAGCCGAATATTGTGTAAGTATTCAATTATATTATGCGTTCAATAAATAATTGGATTTATTTAAATGAACTCCATTTATAATAACTAATTTTCATTGTAATTCTTTTTGGGAAAGCGACAAATGACACAGGAGGATCCTGCGTTGGTGACCTATGTTGGTCGGGACAATTTATTGAGTAGAGCGTTACCAGTACCCGAGTATGATGGTTGTGTTTGGGGTACTGGTTTTGCAGTCACCCCATCAGCATACTTCGGTCGTCAGAAGCGCCCGAATATAAGTGATGTTTCCCACCTGCGTGACGAGATGGCTAGCTTTAAGCATCAAATTCAAGAACTTCAACAACAAATGCGCTACAAGGAACAATAAGAAGAACAATTCACCGAACAAATGCGTTTGATGCAAGAACAGAATGCGTTGTTAACAACGCAAATACAACAGTTGGTCCAGGGTAGGCCAACACCAAATGTTCCGTTCTGTGATAGCCCAAGTTTCAGATATAGCTGCACTTCCATGCCTAAAGTCCCTTTTCCTTCGGTAATTAATTTCTTTTCTACTTAACTTTATGTTAAATTATAACTAAGCGAACTTTAACATATTAACTCTATTTTCCGTAGGGCGAATTTCAATGCAAGCTATATGTCGAGCAAGCATCCAAGCACGCGGTTGCAGTAGGTGCTGCCTACAACACTGGTGAGGACATAATGCACAATTCACCATTGCCCGATAACACACTCCGGGTGAGGGTTGACGTCTGCACGAACGAAGACGCCCTCTTATCGATCCCGTCTCGGGATGAGTAAAAAAGGTGGTAGATGTTGTAGGTGGCTATGTTGCTTGGCCAATAGGTCTTATCGAGCCATATGAAAAGGTCGTTCATTCAAAATTCCCTGCACTTTTCCTTCAAACTTTCATCTCAAACTGTGATTTAATTTTCTGATTTGCGCAGGGTAAGATTTCAAAGTGTTCAACAACATAACCCAAGTCAAAACCATCGGCTAGCCAACAGAGCAAAAGAAGACAGACCTTATTTCTCGATCAATTAATATCGATTGCACCACAATTGATCAGTGAGGGAGGAGTGCAATTATGTATTCCAAGACATATCTACAGTGTTAGTGGTCTAGTTGATTATGCTACTGCCGAGGTCATGCAGGATATATGTGCTCGTGATTGGGTTAGTGCTTCGGCTATCAACATCTGGATAAGGTACTTCACTATCATCGTTTATCACTATTATTAATATTTCTCGTTCCATTTCTTTTGTTTCTCATGACACTGTATGTTTTATACCAGGCATTTGGACCATGACGTTTTAATGGATACACACAGGGTCCAATTCACATTTGTCAACCCTTTTCTCGTTGGTCATCAAGAGGGTAAAGTAGATATAAATGCGTAGTCTAATGAGCTGAAAGATTACTTTAGCAAGAAAGCGACACCAAATACATTATTTTTAGTGCCGTATAATGTAGGGTAAGTTATTATTGGTACAATTTTTGTTTTTATTGTTTAACTTCTATCATAACATGATTGTTCAAAAAAAAATTTTAAAATATATTTTAGGCGCCATTGGATATTGATCGTTATCAATCCAGCGGAACCTTCAGGCCCTCGCATTTACTATGTGGATCCTTTAAAAAATGGTCTTCCACAAGACCGTTTTGATATGTTACTATTGATCAATAGGTAAGTATACGTGCCTATGTATAAATATTTGCGTACGTGATTGAATAACCAAAAGTAATCAGTTTCTATTTGTTTTGTTAGCGCATTGATTGCGTATCGGTCGTTTGTCTCGTTAAACTATTCTAAAGCTACTGACCCCCGCCTTAGCTATCCTTGGAAGAAGATACAGGTATTGATATTTGACTTTACTTAGACTTTGTTAGTAAACACTTTTTATTCATGAACAGAGTTAAATATTGCATTATATTTTTGCAGTGCCCTTTCCAACCTAATGACAATGATTGTGGGTACTATATCATGAAATTTATGAAGGATGTTATTATGCATGATCAGCCATTTATTCCTAAAAAAGTAAGTCATTTAGTTGCACTTCATATTGTGTTGTAAAGAAATTAAATTAGTTCCTGACAATTATGTTTTACTGATTTTAATTCATTCTAACTTGTGTCTGATTGTATATATCTATAGTATTATGAAGATCAATGTTGTGACGCCACTACTACGAAAGGCACTTTTAACGATCGTTTTTATGCCCTTTAGACGACCGTTTTCAATGGGACGTATATGTGAGTGTCGTTGAAAGTTTTAAAATAGACGACTGTTTTAAATATGTCGTTGTAAGAGACTTACAACGACTGTTTTTATAAAAAAAGTCGTTGTATCTTAGAATATACAACGACTGTTTTAGATAAACGGTCGTTGTAACTAACATACAACAACTGTTTTTGTTTAAAACAGTCATTGTATATTGAGACATACAACGACTGGTTTTCAAAAAACAGTCATTGTAAACCTGTAGTTTTAATTTTTTTTTACTTCGATTTTACTTGTCCACTACCTACCCTTGTTCCCCTGTTGTTATTTAAGTTACCCAAGAATGACATTCAAGTGTAAATTTACTATTATTTAAATCAATATTTGTAGTTATTATTTACTATTTTAAACTCTAATGTGCACTCTCCCATTAATTATCGGGGGAATTCAAAATAGGAGATAATTTACTATTTTAAACGCTGTGATGGTCAAACTCGTGTTAATAAATTGAGAGTTGATGACATAGCTAATTAGAAGAAGATAATAAAAGAGGCAAAGATTTGAAAATAGGAAAAATAAACGAGAATCAATCAGTTATAGAGTATTTAATAAGAGAGGTATGGAGACAAGAAAGAGCATAGTGGGACGCAATCGATTCTTTGGTACTAAGTCAGTGGTTCAATGCTCTAACAAGGTTCTGATATATATATATATATATATGCGCAGTTTGCAGAGTTTATAGCTACATGTAAATTTACACAGTTTGCAGCTTCATTTTCTTCGTGGAGACGCCGACGGGATCGAACGGAGGTGGGGATAACGAGTTCTATGGGCTTGAGCGTAGAAGGAGTAGAGGCGCATGGGTTCTGTTCAGTTTTCATCTTCTTCTGCAAAGAACTAGTAGTGAAGAAACAGAAGAGGCGTCGAACAGGAGACCAGTATTAGCATTCATTTTGCATATGGATTGTCGATGCTTTTCTTATGGGACGGTGGAGATTATGTGAAGCAAGGAAAATGGGATTGTAATACATAGCGTGAGACAAGGGACCAATAAGATTTGATCTCGGACAACTCAAAATAATAATAAAAAAAAGAGTTACAACGATTGGTTTGTCTAAACCAGTCGTTGTAACTGAAAAAAAGATACGAGGTCAGGGAGGCTCGAACACACGACCTCAGGAAAACTCACAAAAGGCTCTAGCCAATTGCGCTACCACTAGAGTTGTTAAGAGATATAACGACTGTTTTTATTAAAAAAAGTCGTTGTAGCTCTCAATAAAAAAATCAAAGGAGTGAGGGAGGCTTGAACACTCGACCTCAAGGAAAATAACCAAAGGCCCTAGCCAACTGCGCTAAGATACCAAGCCTATTGAGAGATTCAATGACTGTTTTATATAAAACAGTCGTTGTAACTCAAAATCAAAAAAAAAAAAAGAGATTCAACAACGATTTTTGACAACAGTCGTTGAATCTCACAAATATTATTATTATTTTTTTTTTGGCTTAACTTTCAACGACTGTTTTACATAACAGTCGTTGAAAGTGGATTTTAACGACTATTTTTCTTGAAACAGTCGTTAATTGTTAAGACAAATTTTCAAAAATGCCACCGCCTCCTTTTTAACTACTGTTTTTAAAAAATGGACGTTAATTGGTGTCGTTAAATATATTTTTTGTAGTAGTGCTCGTTGACAGACCATCAGTTTAATGAAGTGATCGAGGAATGGTGTGAATATGTGTTTAAGCAAATCTCTAGGTAGCTATATATACTATTAAATTCACTAGCTGGCCTTTTTTGTGTTGTTTCTAATTGTCAATTGTTGTGTCATGCATGTTTGTTGAAGTTGAATTTGTTGCATTTCATTCAGCTAGGTTTACAATATATTGTATAACAATTTTCAGTACTACTTTAGCTAATTAATCATTTGTTGGTATCATTTTAAAGTTATCTATCATTGTTCTTATTAAACCTTGCAGACTATAATTATATATGCATGGGAGATATATATGAGGAAAAAATATGCTAAAAAAAAACCAGTATGAAGAACCCAAAAAATATGAGGAAAAAATATGCTAAAAAAAAACCAATACGAAGAATTAAAAGAAAAACACCTCCTATGGCACCTGCGTGAGGAGGCGCCCCAGGAGGTGTTGGCTCCTGTGGCACCTGGGTGGCCAGGAGCCCCAGGAAGGAGGCCTCCTAGGGCGTCTGGCCACCTAGGCATCCTAGGAGATGGGGCCTCCTGTGGTGCCTGGCCAGCCAGGCTCTATAGAAGGGATGCCTCCTATGGCGCCTGGTTGGCCAGGCGCCACAGGAGGTTATGTTTTAAAAAAAAAATTTAAAAATCTGTGGCGCTTCCAAGCGCCATAGCTTTTTTAGTAGCGTTCAGATAGGTGGCATTTCTCTAACGCCATAGCTAATGCAATTATAAGCGCCACAGCTTTGCTTTTTTGTAGTAGTGTAACCTGTAGTAGAACGTCTTGTGGCCTTAGATCCTGCATGATCCGCATCACAGAAACACTCAATTTTAGTATGCCCATAATTTTTATAAAGAATACCAAGTCCTGGAGAACCTTTCAAATAATGCAAGATATGTTCTAAAGCTTCCCATTGTGCAACCGTTGGTGATGCCATGAATTGGCTGAGCCTACTAACTGAGAAGGTTATATCAGGATGAGTTACTGTTAGATAATTGAGCTTCCCAATGAGTCTTCTATATCTCTCAGGAAATGGGAACGGCTTCAATTTTTCTGGATCAATCTTATTCTTTAAATCACCAGGAAGTTTATCAAACATACTAGCATCAAGATCAAGGAATGGATTTGAAATCATAGGAATGTTACTTGGCGCAGCTCCAAGTTTTCCTGTCTCCTTTAAAAGATCAAGAACATACATCCTTTGAGTCAAAAGAATACCTTTCTTGCTTCTCAAAACTTCAATACCAAGAAAGTATCTTAATGACCCTAAATCTTTTGTCTGGAAATGAGAATTCAGGAAGACTTTAAGTTCTGAGATTCCAGAAATCTTACTCCCTGTAATTACAATATCATCAAATCTACTAATAAAAGAATCATACCTGTATCAGATTGCTGGTAGAATACAGAGTTATCTCACTTGCTTTGACTTAATCCAAATTGCTTGACTATGTCACAAAATCGCTCAAACCAGGCACGAGGGCTTTGCTTTAGACCAAATAATGATTTTTGGAGATAGCATACCTTCCGATTCTCCCCCTGAGCAATGAACCCAGGTGGTTGCTCCATATAAACTTCTTCTAAGAGATCACCATTCAAAAAGGCATTTTTAACATCCAATTGATGCAAATCCCAGTGATAGGTGGTAACTAAGGAGATAAGAAGACGAACGAAGGATATCTTAGCCACAGGAGAGAAAGTTTTAGAATAATCAATACCATAAGTTTGTGCATATCCTTTGGTAACAAGTTGAGCTTTTAACCATTCTAAAGAACCATCAACCTTGGTTTTAACAACAAACACCCATTTACATCCAATGGCTTTCTTCCCAAGAGGTAGATCAACAAGGGTCCATGTACCAGCTCTGTTAAAGGCTATGAGTTCTTCTTCCATTACTGTACGCCAACCAGGATGAGTTAGAGCTTGGCGAAGGGTAGTAGGGGTAGAGATGGAATCAAGGGTGGCCACAAGTGAAGATGAAGAAGAGAACAAGTTCTGGTAAGAGACAAAGGAAGATATAGGATAAGTACATTCAGCATATCTTCTGGGAGGACAACTAGGACGGGTACCTTGTTGGAGGGTAATAGGCAAGTCAGGAAGGGGATCAATAGCAGAAGTAGGGTTAACTGGGTCAGGAAGATCAATAGAAGAATCTTGGGAGTCTGGACCAGAATCCGTCGGCAAAGTAGTGATTGGTGACAGAAAAACACTTGGAACATCAGCATCATTGATGACATCAGGTTCTGGTAAAGCAGCCTGTACTGGTGATGAAGGGACACGATAAACCAGGACATCATCAGACTCAACAATAATGGATGGAGAGTCAGAAAAGATCGAAGATGTGAAGAAAGGAGAAAACTCATGAAAGGTCACATCAGTAGAGACAAGGTAACGATGAAGATCAGGAGAATAACATCAATAACCTTTCTGGACTCGAGAATAGCCTAGAGAAACACATCGCAGGGACTTGGGATCAGGTTTACTAACACTAGGATGGACATCCTGAACAAAGCAGACATAACCAAATATTTTAGGAGAAACAGGAAACAGCTTAGTGGTAGGAAAAAGAATGGAATATGGAATATCTCCACTAAGAACAGCCGAAGGCATGCGATTGATAAGAAAACAGGTAGTAGATACAGTATCAGCCCAAAAATGCTTAGGTACTGAGAAGTGAAACAAGAGGGCTCAGGCAGTTTCTAAGAGATGCCTGTTCTTTCTTTCAGCAACACCGTTTTGAGCAGGGGTATCAACACAAGAGGATTGGTGAAGAATACCATGATTTTGCATGTAATCGGTGAATGGGGCAGAAAAATATTCTTTTGTATTATCACTTCGTAAGATTTTCACAGGAGTGTTAAATTGGGTTTGAATTTCAACACAGAAATTATGAAAATAAGTAAATAATCCAGAACGCTATTTCATTAAATAAAGCCAAGTGGTTCGGGAAAAATCATCAACAAAAATGACAAAATAACGATAACCAGTTTGGGACAGAACTGAACAAGGACCCTAAACATCAAAATGTACTAACTCAAAGGGGGATACAGCCTATTTATTTACTCGAGGTGCCAAATGAACACGATGGTGTTTGGCAAACTGACATGACTCACAATCTAAAGTAGACACAGAAGAATACTGAGGATACAATTTTTGAAGAGACGATAGCGACATATGACCTAGACGATAATGAACTTCAAATAGAGATGACACACCAGAACAAGAAACAGAGTGTGGGACCTGATCTTCAAGGATGTAATGTCCCCCGGATTCATAACCTCTACCAATAATCTGTTTTGTCGATAGATCCTGAATTAAACAATAGTCAGGGAAGAGTGAGATAAAGCAATTCAAATAACGAGTGGGTTTACTTGGAGATAAAAGGTTAAGGTTAGATCAGGAACGTTAAGAACAGAGGATAATGAGAGAGATGCAGTGGATTTAACAGTGCCTGAGCCAGTAACATAGACTGGAGAACCGTTGGTGACAAATATGGATGAAGGGTTGGCATAGGGTACATATGAAGAGAACAAGTGATGATTACCTGTCATGTGGTCGGTGGCACCAGAATCAATGACCCACTTAGTGGAAGCTGTAGTAAGACCAGAGGACAAAGTACCTGTGGCTAGAGCCTCTGCAGAAGAAGATCCAGATCCAGAATCAGAGAGATCGGGTGTCTGGGCAATATGAGCAAGTCCACGCTGTTGATCACGCTGCTATTTATTTTGTAATTTTCGACAATATTTCTTAATGTGGCCCGGTTCTTTGCAATAATTGCAAATAATACAGCCAGAATTCATTGTCGACGAAGTGGTGCTTTGTTTATACCCATAATTCCTAGATTCAAAGGGACCACACCCAGCTAGGGCACTTGCATTTGGATTAGCAGAAGAATGAATCATATTATCAGCACGAAAAACCCATGAGAAAACATCTTTAAGAGAAGCAAGATCTTGACTAGATAAAATTTGGGAACGAATAGTTTCATAAGATGGGTTGAGAGCTTCAAGAAAATTTATGATAGCCTGAAGTTCCAAATTCTTGATACGAGTCGACAGATCGGCTGCAAAGACATTAGTACTTTCATTTCCTCATATATCCTCTTGAAATCTAAGAAGAAATTTTTCAATGAACGATCTTGTTGTTGAGAACAATAAAAACCTTTGCAAACCTCATGAATACGAGTAATATTTCCTTTTCCAGAAAACATAAATTCAAGATAATTCATGAGTTCTTTGACAGTTTTACAATGGCTAACAGAAGATAGAATCCGTGATTCAATAGAATTTGGAATTTGAAATAGAATCCGAGCATTTGCTCTTTGCCAGGCCAAAAGTTTTGTTTCATCACCAGAAGGAGGATCCTTAGTTAAATGACTTTCCATTTCAATGCCCAAAATATATACTTTAACAGTTTGATTCCAATCACTATAATTTGTCCATTTTAACTGTGAAGCAGTAATCTTAGCAGATAGAGGCAACATATCAGAGTGCTTAGAGTCAGCCATAATGACAATCAAGTGGAAGTCACAAATTTTGTTTGAGAAAAGAAATAAGTATAAAAAATCAGAGGAGCACGGAGTATTAAATCAAAGGAATCAAAGAGTATAATATTAATACTCAATCAGAGGCTAGCCACAAGAGTCCAACAGATAGAAAATGACAGAATAGTCCTTTGAATTTGAACAATGGTAGAATGGTCCTTCAAATTAGAAAAATGACAGAATGGTCCTCCGAATTTGTAAAATGACAGAATAGTCCTCCGAATTTGTAAAATGACATAATAGTCCTCCGAATTACATAAATGACAGAATGATCCTCTGAATTACCAAAAATGACAAAATGGTCCACGAGCAAGTCACAGATGCGCCAATTCAGATTTTTTCTAAGGAACAAATATAAGCAAAATGCTTCAAACAATGAGATCATGAAAGTACCAAAGAGAAGTCGATTAGGAATCTGTGGTGGCCTGTCGGAAAGGTCACCGGAAATAGGCTCACGCGCCGGCATGTGTATCGGAATGTGGAGGGAACGTCTGTGCGTGAAGACACACGCCTGATCGGAACGAGACGCTGCCGCAAGTTTACACCGATCGGAGGCCGGAAAGACTGAAGAACTTGTGCGTTCGTCCTGATGAGATTCCGACGAGAGGAGATCTAAATGTGTTTCAACAGAAAAACTGATTCTTAACCGGAGAAGATGAACTGACGGAACAAGAAGGCTCTGATACCATGTAAGTTAAAGAACATCTATGAAACTATATTTACACACACAATCAAATGAGAGGATTACAATACATATATATACACAAAACGAAGACCGAGTGCGTGATTGACGGAAGGTATTTTCAATGTGTAGGTGAAGGTGGGTGAACCACCATATCTCTTCTTCAACAATATCATGCCACCGTTATGACTTCTAACACTCCTCCTCAAGTTGGAGCATTTGAGTGAAGATCGTCGGTTTGAGTATGAGGGCTTGCACTTGGTGTGTTTCCACTGCAGCAAATACGGACACTATATGGAACAATGCTTGATGAACCTGCATGTCCAAACTGGAAATAATTGGTCTGATGGGAATCAATCTAAGCCAATTTTGATAGAGTGTTTGGATGATGCTCAGCCTACGGATACATTGATTCCAGGTTCCGGTGATAAGCTTCCTGGTGGAAAGGTTGAGGAATAGAAGGGTGATAAGAAAGGAAATTCTACTTGAGTTGGTTACGATCCGCAGATATTGGTTAGGCGTGATTTTGGAAAGAAGCATTTGACAACGAATTTTAAGGGATTTTAGTCCGGAGGGATCCTGAGAAGATTGGGTAAGGATCATAGTGCACAAGAGAGGAATCAGGAGCCACGTGTTCTTGTGGTTAATAAGCAGGATTCCGGGAAGAGTATCTCAAGTGATAGTGATGGGAAAAGCAGATTTTCGGGCAAGAAGTTAAAAATACATTAAGAGTACAAGAGTGGGTTCAAGTGGGGTCTAAAAGAGAGTCAACGCTTAGAGGGAAGGCACGAGAAAAAGGGAAATAAAGTTAATGCTCAGGTACAGGCACGTGATAAGGTAAAAGATTCCAATGATTTGCCTAGTATTGTGGACCCAAACTCTTTTGCCATATTGATGAATAGGCCGACGGTGTGTTCGAGGCCTAATGAGGAAGGCTCCAGTGGTGGGCCGGTAGACATTATTAATGATAAGCCACTGCATGCTTCACAAGGAACAGGTTGCGGCCCGCAGCATGACTCAATTGCTTTACTGTGCAGTGATGAGCCGATGGTTTTTCATGTAGCTGATACAAATAAAATGGTGACTATTTAGGATGCCCCCATGGCTGGTATGGAAGTACAGAGGGATAGTATCCCAATGCAATAATAGGTTTCTCCATGAATTTCTTGTTATGGAATGTTAGAGGGGCAGGGGCAAGATCCTTTCCTAGATTAATACGTGAATCATAATAGGCGAACGGAGTTATGTCAAACTTTGGGATTTCAAGTTACTCCGGATCTGGGTAAATACCTTAGTGTTCCTCTTCATCATGTGAGTGTAACTAAACCAAGTTACCAAGCTGTAGTAGACAAAGTGCGTATTAGGTTGTCAAGCTGGATAGTGAATTCACTATCCCTAGCAGGAAGATTAACACTGGTCGCATCTGTTACACCCACTATCCCAGATTATAGTATGCAGACTGCTGTACTGCCTAGTGGTACATGCGATAATATGGAAAAGCAAAACTGAAGGTTTTTGTGGGGTTCAATAGCTGATAAAAGGAAACCACACCTAGTGGACTGGGACACTCTGTAAAACCAAGAAGAACGATGGCTTTGGCTTAAAACACCTTAGAAGTCAAAATAGAGCATATATGGCAAAACTTGGTAGGAACCTCATCAAGAAAAAGGATGATTTATGGGTAAGGGTATTATGGAGTAAATATCCGTGTGGAGATGATTTTATGCCTAGTATCGATCCCTCTCGACGAGGCTCCAATATCTGGTCAGGAATTAAAAAAGCATGGGGCGTTGTCGCCGAAGATACTATCGTGGACCCAGTTCGAAATACAATTCGATGGAGACATGACCTCCAAGGTGAGTTTTCTGTAAAGACAGCATATCAAGCTATTGAATCTGAACACGCTGTGAGTGACCCCCTATGGCAGCGCATTTGGAAATTGCAAACTCCTCCCCGATGCAAGACCTTTTTATGGTTTGCGTCTCATAATAAACTTCTTACCAATGAGGAACGATTCCTCAAAGGTATACATGGAGATGCAGGATGCTCATGGTGTAGAAATAGGTCGGACAGCATTATTCATGTTCTTCGGGACTGTAAAGAAACCAAGAAGATATGGTATGAAGTAGTTGACCCTACTCTTATGTATAGATTTATGCATGCAAAGCTGGCAACATAGAAAAGGCTAAATATATGAGGGAACTATGGCAGGGTGAAAGAGGGATGGAGCGATTATTTTGCTACTGTATGCTGGCTATTATGGCAAGGTAAGAATACGCGTATCTTTGATAACACAACTACCAGTAATGAGAGTATTAAAGTCAAGGCCGGATGTATCCTTGGTACTATAACGCAGACGAGACATCGGTTGCAGGGTGTTAATTTCAATGGACAGCTTGTTCGTAGTCGGCTCAGTAAATGGGAACCTTCAGAACTTGGCTGGATGAAGGTCAATGTGGATGGTGCCAGTTCGTATACCAGAAATGCTTATGTGGAGGTATTCTTCGTGATGATCAAGGGAATTTTAGAACAGGATTTATGTTTCGCCATGCTGAACCTGCTGATAGCCTAACATCCGAGTAGTGGGCGGCAGTTCTTGGTTTGAAGATGAGCTGGGACTATGGTGCTCGTAATCTGATCTTGGAGACTGATGCTGAAGAAGTAGTATCGTTAGTTCAGAGACCTCACACAGAGTCGCATCCCGATACTAATGTGTTACATGAAGTGCAAGAAATGTTGAGGAGAGATTGGGACGTGGTCATTCGGCATGTTCCAAGGACTACGAATTCGGCTGCTTATTATGTGGCCAAACAAGCTCTTAATATTGTGTTAGGCTATCAACCGGTTTTAACACCGTTTGGGAATCTGTTAGAAATCATGGATAATGATAGGAGGCTGCAAGTAAGTTTGAGTAATGGGTTAGGTTGAGGTATCCCCTCTTATGTATATAAAAAAAGGAGGTATTTGGGGCCTGATGGGTGGGTCACCAATCTCTATAAGAAAGAGTTAGGATAGGATAATAAAAAAAGTTAAATCATTTTTTCATACCAAGGTTCATATACTTAATCACTTAGCCAATTCATTCAAACAAAAGCTTTCCGTAAAGAAATTTTGATATTTTTAAAAAATAAATTATTTTCTTTGTACCAGAATATTAAATGCAGATAATAATGGAGAATCTTTAAAAAAGAAAAAAGAAAACTCAAGATAAATCAAATTAATCGCATTAGTTACCCGTACTGTTCATAATTTCTAGACAGCTCATGATATTGTTTATCTCATAATTATACTATTTCTGAGTCACACATGCAACTAAAATTAGAAGGCCTTGAACAACTATATAGAATATTAACTATAAAATGTCTGAAAATGGGAGATCTTGAGCAACAAGTGACGACCATAATTTTCACCATTAATTCTTTACAAATCTCCTCAGCGTTAGTATTCATAGATTCGTTGTTCATAAACATAACATCATCTGCATTACCAAAGATTGCATCTTTAGTTAATCAGCTCGTGGTAGGGCAATTCAAAGATTCCAAAAAACAAAAAGGAAAAGTAAAAAACAAAAAGAGCATGCTCCTCAACAAGGGATGGTTCAACAATGAGCTGATGATCCATTATTTAATATGCATGACTGTGTTATTTTAAGGGTTAAGATACATCATACACCCTAAAGTATTTTTTAAATAGCACTTAGTATCCTTAACTAATGTGTGGTTCATTCAGTATTCTAAAATAATTTTTCAATAATACTTCTCAATATTCTCAAAATTATTTTTTAGTAATTTTTTTTTGTAAATCCAGCATCCCTAAAATATTTTTTCAATAGCATTGAGCATCAAGTGTAGAGAGTACTCAATGCTACTAAAAGATACTTTAAAGACAAAATTGCACCAAAAATACTTTAGGATACTTAATGCTACTTAAAAAGATATTTTAGGGTGCTGGTGCTGGATAAACCACAAATTAATTTAATTTAGAAAGCTGAGTATTACTTAAAAAAATACTTCAGAGTGCTAGATGCATGTTAACCTTTATTTCAATCTTAAAATTACCTTAACTCATATTATAAACTTGATTCTAATCATATTTGAACATATGATTAACAACGAAAAGGAAGCTATGCTCTCAAGTCTCTCAACCATGAATAAAAACATCAACATGCAAGGAGACCAAGCAATACAAATCAAGCACACGTACTCCCTCCAATCTTTTTTATAAGGAATATTCTCTCTCAAAGGGATGGTTCTTAATGTAAGGAACGTATCTCTTTTGTCTGAAATTTTAAACTATTTTCATTTTCCCCCTATTAAATTTATGTCGTCATTATTTCTCTACAATAAATTTTTACTCATCTTTTATACTCTCTTCATAAATAAGGGTATAATTGGAAAGAAGAGTATATATTTGACATATTTATAGCTATTACCTAATATTTTGAACTGCGTGATTTTAATAGTTGTTCCTTACAAAAAGGATTGGAGGGAGTATCACACATGGCCGCAAAAATTGCCTAGGTGTTTTGGTGTACAGCGGAAAGGGAAAAAAGTCACTTCGCAAACTTGAATAGAAACAAAATGTCAAAATATGGTTTGTTTTCCACATATCAGGTTGACGATGTACAAATCAACTTAAACCATGCAAAAAAACATTGTATTTAGGCAATGTTGTGCTCACCAGAAAGGGAAAAAACTTTTGATAGAATTTATCTTCCTGAGGACATCCACTGCCCTCATTCTTTCATGAGGTGATTCCATTGAACATGTAAGTTCCATCTTAAATAAAAAACGGAAGCATTTCTCAACATTGGGATGGATTTGCATCGATAAGTCTCCTGATGCTCCCGCCATATGTTCTGATTCTCGTGTAAGAATGGTTGGGCTCTCAACTTGAAAATATTTTTGAATTACTTCAAAACCCAAAAGAAAACTGGAATAATTAACGTACTCGTAGAATTTAAAGGCCTAGGTTAAATTTCTAATTAAATTTAAATATAAGCATTATACGTGCAGTGAAAATAAATCTCTGATGAATAAAAGCATGAGAGATGTATCAAGGCTACATTGTACACTCACTAGCCGTAAAGGAAAAAACCTTTTGAGAGAGTTTAGCTTCGCACTCATTGATTAAACCATATTTTTATATGATTTTTTATAATTAAATTAGGATTTTTAATGCATTTTCTGAGATATTATTGCATGATTAAGCACTAATTTAAGTTAGATATATTTGTATGGAATTAGGTGTAATGAAAGGCAAAATGTCATAATTTGTTACTTATTCATACAAATGATTTCTTAGACTTTTGATGTTATTATCTTGTACTTAATCTTGTATTATAAGTTTTTAAGAAGAAAATAGGAGGTTTTGAAGGGGCAGAATTAATATTTTGAGTAGTGGGGAAAATGATAGAAAAGGCCCCTAGAATTTATGGAAATTACAAGTGAATTAGAAAAGGACTGAGGAAAATTAAAGAAAAGTACCCAGAAATTTTGGAAATCACAGTTCGGCCTCATAAATGTTTCAAACAATTGCACTTTAATCCCTCCACTAGAACTTTTGAAATTTTCATATAGATCCCTGGTCAAAATAGTTTTTGACCAGGACCTTCTTCTACTTCAGACAAACCCGAGAACTGAGAGATCATAGTTACGCTGATGAGACACCTTCCTCCACCTTCACCTATCTTCCTCGCCAGCAAAAAATTTCCTCTTCACATCGCCAACGAGCTTCAACCACCACTCTTTTATTCTCCATTGAGCTTTATCCAACCTCCACTGTCATCTCTCTCCGTTCTCAACAACTCACTGCCGTGACCCAGAGAGATTTGGCGACCTCCAGTGCCACCTCCGGCGAGCTTCTTCTACCAAAACCACCAACAATGCCGTGTCAACGAGAGGGACAAAGAGGTGAGAGAGAGAGAGAGAGAGAGAGACAGAGCGAAAGAGCGAGAAAGGTTGAAGCAGAGGGCATCGTGGGATGGAGTGAGAGAGAGCACTGATTGAACCATATTTTTATATGATTTTTCATAATTAAATTGGGATTTTTAATATATTTTCTGTGACAATATTACATGATTAAGCATTAATTTGAGTTACACTACTACAGACAGGGCTTTTAACATCCTTATTTTGACACTTTTAACGTCTAAAAACAGAGGGACACTTATGTGGGGGCATAGTATATTTTAGAAAAGATGTCCCAAAAAAATGGGACGTCTAAAGTCCCCATGTAGAGGACTTTAGACGTCCCTATTCTGAATAGGGACATGTAAAGTCTTCTATAGGGGTACTTTAGACGTCTCAATTCTCAATTTAAGACGTTAAAAAGTTTTTTTTAAATGAGTATTTATATTCTTCATTACCCAACAAATTCAAATTGCAAAAACAGAATAGAAGATGAATTCATGAACCACAATGTCTGTTAGAAAATGGTAAGGACATCCAGCACTGCAATCTTTGCTATATATATATATATATATATGTATAATAACAACTCATACTATTACTATATATGTATAATAACAACCAGAATATAGAATTTCAAATAAATATTCAATTTTTTTTTTTCTATTCTAGGACATAAAGAACATATAACAATTTGAAGAGAAAGATTAATAGAATATATTTCAATCTATTTATTAAGCATATTATGTTTCTCAATAATCAATTATATGTTTATTAATGATCAATATCTTTATCTTATCGATCTCTTTATCTTAAAATAAGATTTTCTCCACTACACTAATAATAATCATACTACTAATATTTAAGGAAACTACATTAATAATCAAACTAATCTAATCTAAAAAAAAAAATAAAACCAACCATATTAAAGAGACAAAAATTACTATGTTTAATTGTTGTTCATTTCATCAAAATCAATCAATAGCTCCATTTATTTATAATAATATACATACGTATTTTCTCTCTCAATTTCCATGCTCCAAACATATAAAACAAACATTTCCAAGCTCCAAACATATCAAACAAACAATATATTGCATAACTACTAGCTAACAACGATTCTATGATTCTGGCCAACAAACAAAAAAAAATCAATCAAAATGGAAAATCACTCCAATAACTAGAATCATATAAAATAATTTCACATTGCAAGTTTAAATTTAATTCTTCAAGTAAATTTATATTTCAAAAAAAAAAAAACTAACCTGATGAAGGGGAAGCCTGCCTTGACAACAATGGAAGGAAGGAGGTGGAGGAGAAAAAACTAAGACACTGTGGAGGATGGGGTGGTGTGTGCGTCAATGGAAGAAGGTGGAGGAAAAAGCAAGAAGGTGTGGAGAAGGGTTAGTCTCTAGATTTGAGTCTTTAGGTGATAAAAAATGCAATAGAATGAACCTAAACTAAAATGCAAGACTCCACTACCTAAATGCAAAATGACTCTAAATTCTATATGAGAATGAAACTAACCTAAATAATGAACATGCAATTTTTGGGGTTTTTCTTATGAGAGGGAAATTAAAATCCTAAGGAAAAGAAATAAACTAATATCTAAGAAAATCAACAAAGGTTAGTTCAGTTATGATGATGAAGGGGACAACTTAGGAGTCACATGGATTTAGCTTTCTTAGCCATTTAATTTATTAGACCAAAGGGAGATTCATGAAAAATTGGAATTAATAAACTTAATCACCTAATCAAGATATGGGAAACCCTCTTGCTCAATAACACCTAATCCACTAGAAAACTCATAATGGAAAAAATGGTGGTTAATTAAATCCATTAAAAACCAATCACAATTATTTAAGATAATTTTGGAAATTATGTTCACAATTGCCTAATTAAACAATTCGACAATTAATCACCTTAATTAAACAATCAAGAAATTAAACCCAAATTGACAATTAAATTAATAATGAAAACTCAATTAATAATTTAATTGACAATCAAAGGTTTGCAAACAAAAATCCCAATAATCATTTAAGAACAAACCAAATCCAAAATATCAATTCAATCCAAATGAAAATAAGTTTACAATCTAAAACTATATTGTTCTCAATTATTATAACTCAAAAATCATTTAAAACTAAATAATCTTTAAGTCTTGAATCAAAAAGATAAAAGAAAGACACTCCCTTGTGGTCTTCAAGTGTAAGCTCCTAGGCTCTAGCTTTCTCCATGTTCCTCCCAAATTGCCTCCCAAGATAGCTCAAGCCTCCATGGAATTTTTCTCTTCTTCACGCTTCAAGCAAGTCATGGGCATCTTCCAAAGAATTTGAGAATTAATTGATATGATGCTTGGACTCTTGCTCTGCGTGAATGGAAAGGTAGATTGAAGGAATGAATTGATGATTGATTAATGCCGTGGGATCCGCGTGGATTGGAGATGATGAATGGCACATTTACTTTCGCTGTGTGTTCGCGTCTGCGCGTCTTCTCTGCGTGCGTGTCCGGCGGCAGTGTATCTCCCTCCGCGTCTGCCTCTCTGTCCGCGTCTCAGCGTATGTCTTCGCCTGTAGCCCCCTCCCCAGCGGCTGTGTCTCTCTCCGTCTTTTTTCTTCTCTCACGGCTAGGGTTATTTTCAAGAAAAGAGGGGAGAGTTTTTGGTACTAATTTGGGCCTATTAAAATTTCAAAAGCCCAATAAAATTTCACCATTGAATTCTTTTTGAGTTTCTCAGAAAAGTTCTGCACCGTAGGATCTTCTAATCTGCTTTTCCTTACTCTGCAAGAATCAAATAAAATTGTGATTTATCATATAATTGGAAATATTTTCCACCTACAAGATATCAATCAAAATAATAATGAATTACGCTCAATAATATCATAATCAATTCAGATTTATATTATTTCCCAAAATTGGCTAATTATCCAAATATTATCTAATAAATCCAATTTAGCCTAAAATAATTTTCAAAATAAATGAATAAGGTGGGATAAAATATAATAAATTTGGGATTTATCAAGGGGTGTGGGTCGTCGGGCCTACAATGGAAGAAGAGAGGAGGAAGAGTAAAGTTGAAGAAGAAGACAAGAAGGGAGGAGGAAGAGTAAAGAAGTAGAACGCGCGACGGTCTTAATGAAGGAAGGAGGGAGTTGGTGTTGGTCAAAAGAAAAGAGTAAAGGAGGAGGTGGTGAGAGGATGCATGTCGAACTTGTCGGACATGGGTGTATGTGCAGGGGACACCCAAACGGTATTTAGGACGCCTAAAGGTGGGTTTAGGCATCCCAAAATCTATTTGGGATGCCTAAAGCAAGTAAGTCAAAAACATAAAAGTAAGTCAAATTTTTTTAAGTTTTAGATTTTTGGCGCCCGTAGAAACTTTAGGCGTCCCAATTTAAATTTGGGACGTCTAAATTCTACTTTAAGTATCCCACTTCAAATTTGGTACGCCTAATATTCCCATTTTCCTTCTTTATTTACGAAAATGCCACCGCCTCTATCTTTTAACATCCTATTTTAAAAAAAGGGACGTCTATAAGGTTAGTAGTATCTGAAACCTGTAGTAGTGTTAGGGACATTTGTATTGAATTAATTGCAATTAGGGGAAAAATGGTCAAAAATTTGCTAATTATTCATACAAATGATTTCTTGAACTTTTGATACTATATTGTGCTTAATTTTGTATTGTAAGTGTTTTGGAAGAAAATGAGAGATTTTGGGGTTTCAAAATTAATATTTTGAGATTGGAGAAAACTATAGAAAGAGCCACACAATTTTTGAAAATTACAAGAATGTGAAGAAAAGTGCCTAGGAAAAATCACGGAAAAGTACCCATGTGTTCAAGAAATTTTATTTGAGCCTTAAAATATTTCAAAAATATTTACTTCAGAGCCTCCATAAAAATTTTCATATTTTTAAGTAGGTCCCTAGTCAAAACTTGCGTTTTGACTAAGGACCTAGGTTATTGTGCTCTTACTTCTTCAGCTGAAAGCAATTTTTGAAACAGAGAGGATATTGAGATTTGGGAGTGACCGCCGCGCAAGCTAGAGACCATCGCCGCCGGCGACCAGAGAGACATGGACAAAGGAGGAAGAAGCTCCATCTCACCACCATAGATTCGAAACAGGGGAGCAGAAGTTGAGAGGGGGCACCGTAGCTTCAGACCAGGGAGCTTGAGAGAAGAGGGGAAGAGACAGACAGCTACAACCATCGCCAAGGACCTCCCCGGCGAGCTTCTTATAGACCAGAAGACACAAGCTGGGAGGAGGCAGAGACAGATCTGAGGAAGCACAGACCCGATACTCAGTTTAGAGAAGGGCTGAAGGCAGAGAGTTGAGCTGGGAGTTGAGAGCAGCGGAGATTGGAGAGACCACCATCGGTTACCTCCATTAGTTCAGATTCAGAAATACAGATCAGCGCCGTTCCTACCACCGCCGAAGTTTCAGGTCACCACCATTCCCTCTCTCATCACTGCCTCCCTGGTCTTCTTCCTCCATCGGAACTCACTACCACCATTGCCTTCTTCTTCATTCTCCTTACCACCGTAAATCACTACCATTGTCCCTTTTCTGTGATTCTCCGGCAAACTCCTTCATGCACACTTTCTTCCGTTAGTCACCTTTACTAGTTGAAATCACTACCAACGTCACTTCTGCACTACCATAACTATAACAATAAGCTTCCAACACTACCATCATTACTGTTCCTGCCTCTTCCACCATCATTTCCACTGTTCACTCTTATCCTCTCTATTTTCCGCTCTATACAGATAGATGTTATTCCCTTTCTCCATTAGATTGGCAATTCCACCATTTTCCATGGATCCTGTGTATTTTGAATTACTTGCAGCTATTGTTGGTATAATGAGAAGGTAAATTGCTTGGCCCTTGGTGGTGGTAGAGGAAGTGCTAAAGCTTCAATGTACTATAAAGGGGAGTTTATTAGTTTTTTATTAGCTTATTGTATGTATTAATTGCGATTTGTTTGGCTTAATTCTAAATTGTTACATGTTTTTGAGATTTGGATGAGTGTTTATTTGTCCTTGTTGGTTAATATTGGTGTTGAATTTGGTATTGCTGTACTTGGATTTTATTGAACTTAAAATATTGTGGCGCTTCCAATCGCCACAGCTTTTTTTAGTGGCGTCCATATATGTGGCATTTCTCTAGCACTACAGCTAATACAATTATAAGCGCCACAACTTTACTTTTTTGTAGTAGTGTTAAATGAGAGCACAATCGCGACACTTAATTTAAAATAAATTCGTCACACACACTAGTAATCATATAAAACGCATAACTTCATTAATTCAAAAAGAAATAATTCAACACAAAATTCAAGTGCATTAATACAAAAATCAAACATAAGAGCAATCCATCATAGATAAACAAACATTTATCTAAGTCCCACAAACATGTACCGATTACAAAATCAAACCAAACAGAACATAATACATGAAATAAGCTAATGAAAAACTAATAAACTCCCCTTTGTAGCACATTGAGTCTCTAGCCAATTTCTCTACCAGCAAAACTCAAGCAAAATCAGCCACTCATGATCTTAATTGCACCCACAACTGGCTCAAAGCTCCAAAAATCCATAAGAAGAAAATTAAGAAAGGGTCTATCGGGTCTAGTTAAGGAAAAAGAGCAATGCAGCTACGATGGTGGAAATAGAAAACAGAGGAAGGAAAATCTGGGTAATCAAATGGTAAAGGTGACGGTGATAGGTGATGAAGGCCGCGTAGGTTCTGACAGAGAACAGAGGAGGTAGCCGATAGTGATGGTGGTGATTCAGTGGTGGTGAAGTGCAGTGGAGGTGGCCGACGGTGATAATGGTGGTTTGACGATGGAGTCTATGGTTGTCTTCTTCCTACTCCCTTTCACTGTTTAAAATCGCCCCCAAGGTCCCAATTGGTTTCGACTTTCATCCGACCTCCAAGCTCTCTCTATTTCAAATCCTAGTTGCGGCGCCTTTTACAACTGAAGCTCAGGCTCTCCCTCTGGTAAAAACCAAGAGGAGATGGTGGTTAAGGGAAGAAGGTCATTGGCCAATAGTAGACAAAGTGAAGGTCTAGTTCGGGTTTGATTCTCAACTCTTCAAAACTTGCGGCCACTTCACACCTTCTGTAATGTCAAGCTTCTACCTTCGTTTTGACCAGGGACTAAATTTTAAAAATCTAAAAGTTTGTGAAGGGATTAAACTACAAATGTTAAAATGTTTATGGGGCAAACTGTAATTTTCAAAACTTATGGCCATTTTATTTAATTTTTTCTAGTCCTCATTAACATTAATTTGCAGTTTTCAGAAGTTCAGGGCCTTTTTTGTTATTTTTCCTACTCCTTAAAAAATATTAATTTTGGCCCAAATTGACATTTTCCCAATTCTTCAATTTTCTTCTATAACATCTGAAATGTAAGATTAAGTACAAAGTATCATCAAAAGTTTAATAAATCATTGCATACATAATTAACAAATTATGACCATTTTGCCCCTAATTAAACTTAATTCAATTGATTGAACCATATTTTTGTATAAATTTTCACAATTAAATTGGGATTTTTAATGCATTTTTTGGGACAATATTACATGATTAAGCACTAATTTGAGTTAGGGATATTTGTATTGAATTAATTGCAATTAGGGGTAAAATGGTCAAAAATTTGTTAATTATTCATACAAATGATTTCTTGAACTTTTGATGCTATCTTGTGCTTAATTTTTCATTACAGGTGTTTTAGAAAAAAAATTGGAGATTTTGGAGGGTCATAATTACTATTTTGAGGACTGAAAAAAAATTACAGAAACGGAACCTTGAATTTCTGGAAATTAAAAATTTGTGAATTTCATTAAATATGAACTCTGAGGTACTCCTATATATTATTAATCCACATTTTTCATCAACGAATTCAAGTGTCATAATGAATTTAGCTAATTCAACCGTGTGCCACAATTCAAATATTCAATATTAATCTGCATAACCTCGCGTTATGTGTTTTTTCCTGGGCGAAATGGCTTTGAGTTATTTAGTAGGCACCAACTCTCGATCCCTAGTCATTTGCGTTATTTTAATCTTCAACATTTACACATATAAATATAAACATATGATTGACAATAAAAAGGAAGCTTGCCTTTCAAAGTTTCAATCACAAATAACAAGAACATCAATGGGAGAAAGTAATACAAAACATGCACACATATCACATAAGACCACAAAATAAACATGTCTAGGTGACAACGTTAGGTACATCCCAATCACAATTCCGTTGTTTCAAGGGAAATGGTCAGACACGATTTCCTTACCTGCAAAAAATAAATATAAAAGTGAGATGCAACATTCATTAAATATAAGATAAAATATATTATTAGTAAAATTATATTCAAGCGCCAACTTTTACTTTACAATAATACATTTTGATAGGAAAAAAAGTGCTAAGAAATTTGAGAACAATAAAAATGGTTTCTACTATTTTTTTTAGAAAAACAAATCGGTTAATTACCATATTCTAGTTAAACGTTAAGAGACCGTAACCAATATATGTACAGAGAGCATTAAGCATTGAATTGAAACATGGGTTGTTTTCTTAAATATCAAGTTGACAAAATATATATGTGCAAATCAAATGAAACCAAAAGTATTGTATTTAAGCAATGAAGTACTCACCATAAAGGGAAAAAACTTTTGATAGAATTTAACTCCCTGAGGACATCAATTGCACTCATTCTTTCATGAGGTGATTCCATTGAACATGTAAGTCCAATCTCAAATAAAGACCGTAAGCATTTCTCAACATTTGGATGGATTGATAAGTCCCTTGGTGCTCCCACTATATGTTCTAATTCCTGTGGAAGAAGGTTAGGGCTTGCAACTTCCGAAAGCTTGTTTGGAAATGCAACTTTCACATATGTTTGAAGATTGTGACCATCGTTAAACATATCTTCGGTGGGTCTTCTTTTAGTCAACATCTCTAAGATGACAATGCTAAAGCTATACATGTCACCTTGTATTGAAGTTGGAGAACCCATTCAATATTCTAAAATATTGTAAGCATATTAATTTTTTTAATTAATTATATAAATGATCATTGAAAAAAGGAAAAAATTGTGAGTTTGACAGCATAATGAATTCTAAGGACCTTGTGGTAAAAACAAATATTAAAATGATACCTGGGGGAACATAGCCAAGAGTACCCTTTATACCAATTGTGTTGCTTCGTTCATTAGAGATGACTTCAAAGGTTGAGAGTAGTCTTGCCAATCCAAAATTACTCAAATGAGCAACCATGTCATCATCAAGAAGGACATTGCTTGGCTTCATATCACAATGAATTATAGGTTGCCCATATTCATATTGAAGATAGTTTAATGCAGACGCAATATCCATAGGAATATTTATTATTTGATCGAGGAGCAAAATTCTTGGATGATCTAGATTTTCTGTTGTAGAATGCAACCAATTATCCAAGTTTCCATTCACCATATACTCATAAACTAGAGTCTTAAACTCATTGCCTTGTAATCTACGTTAGAGCAGCATGTTATAATTTTTACTAGATTCTGATGCTTTGCATTTCTAAGTGCATTACATTCAGCAACAAAATTCTTGAGAACTCCCCTTATTTGAAGGTTGATGACCTTTATCGTGACAACTTCTTGAGACTCAAAACTTCCCTTATAAATAGAGCTAAAACTCCCTGATCCGATCAACTTATTAATTGAGAATCATGCAAGTATTGATATGATACTCTAGAAATCATGTCAATTGTTGGTGAACTTGAAGAGGATTTTTTGCTTCTTTTCCTTCCATGATAAATAGCAACAATAGATGCCAAAAGAAGAAAAGCAATCACACAACATATGGATACAATCAGCTTGAAGTTTTGATGTTTTCTTTGTCCACTGGATTTGATAGGGCATGGTGGCTGCTCCAACTTTGATACGCCTCCACAAAGCTTATTATTCCCCACAAGTGATATTGCACTTGCATTACGAAGGACACCTTTGCTGGATACCCGCATAATCCATGAGGGTTTTAAAGCTAAAGAAATTTACCTCATGGGTCAGTTTCCAGTTCCTCTTAAGCTGATAATGTTGAGTCCCAATTGGTATTTCTGTAAATGCCTCCTCCGATGTCGATAGCCTTTTTTAGATGCAAGCTAGTGGAGACCTATTGTCTCCTGCTATGGAAATGTTCGCTTCCGCAAGTGCATGGATCGCATCAAGTAATATAGTGATAAGTGATATCGTTCCCTCGAGGATTTGAGTAACAATTAGTCAAACAATGGCTTGATGTGTTTGATCAAGTTGAATCAGACAAAATGTTGAGTGTGAGAAAAACAGATTTAAAAGATGTACTGATAACAACTAAGGAAAATACTGACAGAATGGGCTTCTTGTGAAGTTAATCAAATAGAGTGAATCTAGGATTGTTCTCCCCTTTTGTATATCATAAACTCAATCTACTTCCTCTTCGATATTACTGTTTATGGGATGTATATGTGTCAGTCTAAGGTTCAATAGTCATTGGTTAAGCTCTCTCAAGTCATAACCAACTTATATTCTCCAATTAGATGCACAATCTCTTGCTGCATTTAAGGGAAAATAATCATTAAACAACCTCCTCACTTTGACAATGCTAGGTTAATAACTCTATCTCTATGTTATTAACAAACCCTCCATTTAACTCTTTAAACTTTAGGTCTAGCATAACTCTACCCTCGTTCTTCAATTAGATTAACTCTCTCAAGCTTAATCTAGTTGAACATGTTATTCATTCATGAATGTCAGTGAAAACAGAGAAGAGTTAACACATATATACCATTAGCTAATAAAGAAGAAGAAGAGTTCGAGTTTAATCCATACAAAATTGTCGAACAATCCTAGAATGAGAAAAACTAGCTACACATGTTCAAAAGCGGAATACAAATAACAGGATTAAAAATAGTCATAACAGAATCACAGTGGAGAAGGGAATGAATACAGAAGGATCAAGAAAACTGGAATGAAATCTCTTCTAATCTTCAAGCCCACTCGATTCTCCTTGATTCTAGCAGATCCCAGCTCTCAGCCCTCTCTAGCCGCCTCTGTCGGTCTTTCCAAAATTGGGAACCCCCCTTTCAAAACCCTGGGATTGCCTTTTATATCTTCACAGATGTCAGAACACGCAGCTTCATTTTCGGGGTTGGGCTGCGGCCCTTCACTCTGTGGGCCGCGGCCCAAGAGTTTCTGACCTCAAGTTGATGCTTGTGGGCCGCGGCCCACTCCTTTCTGTGCTTATGTTGCTTTCATGGGCCGCGGCCCAAGAGATGGTGGGCTGCTGCCCAAAACTTTCTGTGCTGTTGTTCCTTCAATGGGCCGCGGCCTATTAGATTGTGGGCCGCGGCCCAAGACTTTGCCAGAGTTGTCTTCTCTTCTGTTCTGCTCTGTTCTTCTCCCGGCTTGCCTTTCCTTCACATGGTTGTTAGCTTCAACTTCCTTTCTCTCCTTCTCACTGCATGTAGCTTCCTCTGGACTAGCCCTGACTGAATCTGTACCAGTTTACACAAAGAACTTGCACACATGGTTAGACATTCATAGCAGTTAGTGAGTAATATCCTCCACAATTTCATTCTTCTGTACATAGCATGAGCAAAACACAATTCATCACTTTAATCCTTTCAAATGCCCACTTATGCACCCAAAGTGAAGTAAAACAGGATGAAATATGAAATTCTAGTAAGAATTTCCTGAAGTTAACAGGAAATTCTTCAGATACGTTGCATGCTAGTTTTGGAAAAACTCAAGCATTATGAGTATATCTGATATGTTTGTATGTTTGTGTTTAATTAACATGTACCCCAATTATGTAATTTATCTAGGGGCTCTCTTTTTGATAGATGACAATTGCTGAGAAAAAAGTTGGTGTGTTGGGTATGATGAAGATGCTAGCGAGAAATGGGCTAAAGAGTTGGATTAGATTGTTGATAGCGTGCCTTGTACATGGTCAACAAAAGTAGGAGATTACAGCTGAATAAAAAAAATGCGCCCCACACAATCTATTTAATGGATGTCTGGTCCGGGTCCTCATTCCCTGCTCATAAAAAAGATGAGCAGGGCATGCTCATCACTCCAATTTTGGGGTGGACTCATTTTTTTTTTTTTTGGCTAAAGTATTCATATGGTCCTTTATGTTTGTATCAAGTATCATTTTGATCACTTATGTTTAAAAAGTATATTTTTAATTCTTCAATATTAACACTGTTAGTCTTATTTAATGGAAAATGTTGACTCGTTAGATTTAAGTGATGACTATGAAATTAAACGCTGACAAAGCGTTCTTTTTCTCTTAATCTTTTTTAACATTATATATTTATATTTTATATTTTAAATGAAGATATAAAACGAAAATCCCTACAGGAACATCATGGCGTTCACCATGTTCGCATCCGCCCCATTCCCAGCTGAGCTAGCAAACACCAGTCTCCGACATGATAATATTAGAGAGTGGGGGTCTAGGAAAGCTCTAAACTTTGATTATACTTTTAACAAAAATTATATCTTTCGCTTTCTCTCTCTCACACAGTCCGTTTGAGTTTGTGTGTGTCATGAGCATTATCCTCCCTTTCTCTGAATCTGTAAACTCTGCCACCATAAGAGTGAGAGCCGACCCCTTTTGATGATCGGCAACCCCTTATATTGTTATAGACATAGCCTCACCACAACCCCCAATTCTGCTCCGTTTCATTTCATCCGAATTCCTAGTTTTTTCCTAACAACCCTGTCTCTACGATGCTTGAGGAAATCGGAAAGTTTGAGTTGAGTTGCTGATCCGTGATTTATTGCAAGTTTCTTGGTCATCATCGTTTGAATTAATGGCTTTCCTTTTGCCTCGAGGGCGTCTCTTGTTCAAATGGGTATTCCAGTAGTTCTTCACTTGCTTAACGGTTCTACCAGGAATTCTTCCAGCTATCAGTGACCATGTACATGAGGTAGGAATTCCAACACACAAGTCAATTTATTGTACATTCATGATTCATGATTAATTGAGTTGAATATAATTTGTTTTGTCATATTCTCATTTTTTTGGACTATATGACGAGCCAGTTAAACCTAGAGTGCTTTTTCGCTTTGAATCTTTTTTTAAATTTATATTATTTAAAATATAAATATATTATTTTAAAAAAAAGACTAAAATAAAAAAAAGATTTGTCAGTATTTAATTGCACAATCAAAACTTAAATTTGGTGAGTCAGCATTTTCTGTCAAATAAAACTAATGGCGTTAATGTTGAAGGATTAAAAATACACTTTTTAAACATAAAGGACCAAAATGATACTTTCTGCAAATATAAAGGACCAAATGAATACTTTAGCCTTTTTTTTTTTTTTTATGCATTCTTATTTATTTAGATTAAATTGTATATTGCACTTTGAAATATTTTTGCCACCCGGTATCTCAAATTAATTAATTTCTAGATCTGCATTCAGAAATATTTTTTCTGCAACACTAGGGTCTGGAAATATTTTTCTAGTAGTACCCAATATTTGAAATATTTTTTTAACACCCAATATCTTAAACTAATTCATTTTTAGTGCATGGAGTATTTTTTTTGAAAAAAAGAATTGAAGAAAAAACCCAAAATTGGGGTGATGATCATTCCCTTGCTCATCTTTTTGATGAGTAGGGAATGTGGATCCCGTCTGGTCCTTCTAAGCGCAGGTGCATTTTTGAATCCTTTTTAAGTCCTCAAAGGCATTTGTAGACCTAAGGTTTTAAAATGGTGCCAATAGCTCTTTTGAGATATTAACATGGGTATTTTTGCCCTTTTACCCTTATTAATACATTGTTGACAACTAAAGGAATATTCTGGTCTCTGGGTTCTGTGTGAAGGCCTCAGTTCTGCTAGGGTAACATTATTATAAGTTTCTTTTTTTAAAAAAATTGGTGTCTTATATTTCTAACTGTAAAATATCTGGCAACAAATCTCTTGTGGTCTCACTTAATAATTTCAAGTTTGTGGAATTTCACTCCAGCAACTTCTTGACCATCAATTTACTGTTGGCGAGGCTTCTATTTTCTCTGCACATTGTTGGGATAGAGAGAAGAGTTAGATGAACAATTTATATATAGAGTTTCTAATTTCTATTATTTCACTTAATAAACATCTTTTACATCCCAATTTTCAAGTTGGTTATACGTGAAAGCAACTCAGAAACATTGTTAAGAATGATATCTTTGAAAATTGGTTGAAATTAAGTTTTTGTTTTTTTTTTATGCTAGCCTTATTTGAAAACTGAGAGTTTAAATAATTTTTGTAAAAATGAACTTCCATGCCAGTTTTGCGAGAAAGAGAAACCAACATGGAAATTAAATACTCTGTCTGATATTTATTACAAGCACGTCTCCAACATGTTCCATAATATAATATTTGCTTTTATCTAAAATGTTAATTTTTTTCACTAATATCACTAAATAGTTATAAAATTGTCAAACTTATTTAACTAATAGCTTTTATTGAGGTTAATTTTTAATATTTTCCAAGAAATAATCAAGTTTAACTAACTTCGTTGATTTATGTAAAGTTATAACGAAAGAACCTAGAAAAGCATGGCAGGAAAAACACAGATTGAGTCGTCGGTGTCCTCTTGGAAAGTTTTAGAAGAAGCCAGATAAATTAACAGCAACAATTGGTGGTGGGGCCTAAATTAGTGATCACGGTATTTTTGAGAATCTTATCACACAAAATTCTACATTTCATATATGGAGGCTTTCCATACAACGATGAAGACCAAAATTCAAGAGAGTCTATGCGTGTTCAACATCTATCAATGCACGACACAAAGCATTTAGAAAAAAATTATATTCAGGTCCCAGACAAGAGGAAAAAAAAAATGGTCCATTAAAGTCTCAAAATCCCTTTTTGGCAATAAATTTCAATAATATATTTGTTAATGGACTCTCATAGACTTACTAATGGACACCCCTGAACTTATCAATAAATACCCCTAAACTTGTCAATGACTCACCCTTAGACTTGTCAATAACATTCCTATGAACTTATCGGCGGAATTTGAATTTATTACAAAAAAAGTCCCACGGGACTTTTGGGCAATTTTGAAATTCCAAGGGATTGTTTTTTTATTTATTCTCTTGTTGGGACCTCAACGTAATTTTACCATAAAAAATAATGGCATAAGAGGTTATAATCCCCTTCATACACGTGCAATATTGTCCTTGCCGTTCGAACTTTAAAAGGCGCAAACATACGTTAGATTTTAGGAACAAACATGAAATCTCTTTTCTTTCTTTCCTTTTTTTATTCTAATTTGAAGCTAGCATTGCACCACTTGATAATTTAAGATATCTAGTACAATTCCTCCGAGAACAATTTAAGAACAAGAATATCATTTTAATCCAAAATTGTTATATTTTTATCAATATATTTAATTTATAGTAAGTCCCCTGCGTGCAGAGGCTCCATTTACGTTATTCTCTGTTTAAATATATATATATATATATATATTCGTCTATTTAAATACATTACAGTGGCATCCACACCCTTAAAAAGGGGTGGTTTTAGGTTCTAACATCATGATGTGTGAGAGGTATTTGGGGGGGTGGGGTTCATATACTTAATCACTTAGCCAATTAATTCAAAACAAAAACTTTTCTTAAAGAAAATTTGATATTTTTAAAAAATAAATTAGGTTTTTTTGTAAAATAATATTAAATACAGATAAGAATAGAGAAAATTTAAAATAAAAAACAGAAAACTCAAGATAAATCAAATTAATCACATTGGTCAGAAGTGCTCTTCATAATTTCTAGAGAGCTCATGATATTGTTTATCTCATAATTGTACTATTTCTTAGTCACACATGAAACTAAATTAGAAGACTTCGAACAACTATATAGAATATTAATTATAAAAAGTCTGAAAAATGGGAGATCATGAGCATCAAGTGATAACCGTAATTTTCACCATTAATTCTTAGATATCTCCTCAGCGTTAGTATTCATAGATTCGTTGTTCATAAACATAAAATCATCTGCATTACTAAAGATTGCATCCTTAGTTCAGCAACTCGTGGTAGGGCAATCCAAAGATTAAAACAAAAAAACAAAAAAAACAAAAACAAACAGAAAAAGAACAAGCCCCTCAACAAGGGTTGCTTCAACAATGAGCTGATGATACATGCAGGCTATTACCTATTTACTGTCAGGACTTCAACTTACAGCATATATGCTGCTCTTGTGGCCACCCTCTACGAACAACTCACCAAGTTTGTCCCCACACTTCCCATCATATATGATACCCTTTCTAACTGAACTCACGGTAATGAATTTGGCTCCATCAGGGGAAAATCTAACACAATTCACAAAATTTGAATGGTCCCTGCAGATCAACAACACCTTCCATTATCAGTACACACATTTCTGTCAACATGTGTATAGTTTTTAGAGAAACTGAACTGACAAGTTTGAATGATTGGGCCACAAAAAAACCATACTTAGTCATATATGCTCGATCAATTATCATTCAGCGACATTCAGGCTAATCAACGTTAAGCCATTTGCTTTACAGTTCAATGATCAATTGAATTTGTAGAAGGTTTAGTTTGAATAATGCATTTATATCCACTTATAGCTTCTGATATATGATCGAAATATAGCATTCTCAGAGATTCCGACAATGTATTGTGTGAACAAAAGGAGAGATGGACAATTAGATGCAAACTCTAGGTACAAGAACAAGATCATTTGTTCAATGTAGTCAAAACAGCACCTCTTCTAGAACATTCCAAGATGAAGGTTACACTGTCTCTGTCCCCAACAGAAATGCAACAACAAGAATTGGGGAGAAACAATGAGAAAGAAAGATTTATCAAACCGAAATTCAGGGTCTTATCAATCATCTCCACTTACTTCAACCAAAAACTTAATTGATTGCTAGCTTTTTCAAAAATATTCTCACTTAAAAGATTAGGCTGTTACACGAAGGTTCATTACTTATATTATAATATCTAACATCTATTGGATACGGAAGCATGTTTGAAAAGAAAAGCTTAATCTCACATCGCATCTGGCAGTCCGTTACTTTGGTTTGACGATTATATTTTAATTAAATCAAAATTTTCATATGTAGCCCCCAATTCATTATTAGACATAAATCCAATCATATATAACAATAATAATTACCTGATGAACATGTTGAACTTGAATGGAGGACTATCATAAAAATTTACCAAAAAGTCTTCTCGACATGTTGGTTCGAATGCAAAACTTAAAACTCGCAGTGAATGACCATCGAAATCCCCAATAGTACTACCTGAATCCCACCTAAGCACAAAATACAATGTACAAAATGAAATAAATAAGATACAGTGGGGAGAAAATGAACATGTAGTGGAAAATGGATTCAATTCTGGAAGGGAATGAAGCTTAATTACAAGATGGTTCAACCAAATTTTAAAAAGAATATCTTGCATAAGTATGAAATTGGAAAACAAATGAGGGAACTAAATAGCCTCCAAACCCATACTACTTAGACAAATATATATCAAATCAAAGTTAGGGACCATGTAGGTTTACAGCAAATAAGGCTTCAAAACTTTAAAATGGCAGTCTTTTAACCGTGGCCCAAGACCTTAGGTCAACTTAGAAATGAAGAGATGCATTCACGCAAACTTTGATGCTTGGCCACAACATTACACCCCGACCTTTTGCAGTCCCCTTGACTTCTATATTCTATATTGATATTGGCCAATATTGGTGTAACAAATTTTGCACAGAGAGTGCATAGGGGGGAAAGGAAATTTGAGTACTGAATCCATAATGACCTTTTATGAACAGATGTACTATATGATTAGATACAGACATTAGTATCTTGATCATATATAAGGGAAAATAAGATTCTGTTTATATTATCTATACGTTACACACGGACACCAAAAAAGTACTCTCGGTTATTTCCGCTCAGGCAGTCTCATTTGATTTGATTTGAAGATGCTAAAAAATGAAACTCTTTTCCTTGATCTAATATCTTTGAAGCTAATTCTTGGATTGAACTCAAATGTCAAATTTTAGAACTAAGAATTGATCTTAGCTCCGAGAGCCATTATTGGTCTTTATGGCTAAGAATCAAATTACTAAATCAAAAGGCATGGCTTAACCGACTGTAATCGAACTATCAACAGAATAATTGAAAGCACGAAGAACAAAAATAATGATAAGCACTTACATAAAAGCGCGAACAAATGACTTCCCTTTGCCATCTTCGCAAGCGATGATCCTCAAACAGTCGGCAGACCATTAAAGGTCATCCACTGACTTGACAGGACCAGAAATTCATTCTTAAGAACAAAATCATTATGGGTGCCCCAGATCTGAACAGTGCCGAAAACATTCGCTGAAGCAATCCATTCACCGTTGGGAGAGTACTGAGCCACTGTGGCGGGTAACCATGCTCGCCATAAACGGAAACCTGAAGTGGGTTATCTAGGTTACGGTTTATGATGGATTGGCCAGTGCAATACAGAATCTTGTTATTTTTCGAGTCATCGGAAATGAGGATGCCCCGACCACGTTTGGTGGAAGGCGCACAAGCATGGGTCTCTGAGAGGTTCGCGATTGTTGATGGTATCGGAATCGTGGATCTGGAAGTGCGTGATCATTCATGTTTACCGGTGATTAGGAATAGAGGTAGAGAAAGAGACCAAAGTGTCTGATACTTGAGGAAGAGAGTTTTGAAGAAGTTCGTAGCTTGCACGGTTTTTCGTTCGCGGTGATCAGCTTTATATGGCAAGGGTGTTGTAGTAATTTCTCATTACTAATCTCACTTGGTTATTTTTTTGTTTATAAATTATCCATTTATGTTCAATACTCATCCAGTTCTCAGTTGCAGGGGTTAAGTTTTTAAGATAGAATTTCATTTTAAATGTAAGAATTTTATCAATTTTTATCTTTGGTATTTATCATTTTTTAAGTTAATTTATCTAATTAATAAACTAATATATAATTTAATATAAATTGAGTAATTTATTAACTTTTTTAATCTCTTCAAATTAGATAAATATGTCACATTAAGAAGCAAAGCAGCAGTATCATGTATCACTATTTATATAAGTCCATTGGGCCCGTCCAATAAATAATAATATAAATTATAATTATAAATAATGAAGAATACGATTTAGTTTTTAGGCTACCTACAGTCCATTGGCCAAGATCAAATATAAAATTTTACATTTATTCGATTCTTTTTCATCTAATTTTATTTTTATTTTGATCCTTAAAAATTTAAAATATACAAACAATTTCATTTAATTTAATTTTTTTTTAATTTTCACGTATATGACTAATTTTCTAAGCTGCCATTTTTTATTTACTCATCAACTAGAGCCTTAACTAGCTTAGGAAAGTTGGTAAACAATATTATATTGACATTATAAAAAACTCAGCGAGAAGTATTTCAAAAGTATTATATTGTCAACAAACATAACATTTGAGTAATTCTAGGAAAGATTTTAAACATCGTCAACATGAAATTAGCTAGACTTTGATTAGAGAGGTTACATAGGCATGAAAATGTAATTGAGGAAATATATATAACATAAATTAGTTGCCGTAATGTATAGAATAATGGATATCTTCATTGGGTAATTCTCTAGTCTTTACTGTTGACTCCAATCCAAGCAAGTCTTATACTTGTCGATTCTGGCTTTCTTTTTCATCTTTTCTATTTCTTTAATAGTTTGAATTTGGTGTACAATGTTTGGCTAAATATTTTAGTTTGTTATTTACGAATTGTGCCTGTTTTACTTTTAAGTACCCATAAACAAAGGGTTGAAATGTAGTTTATGAACTCTGAGGTATATTAATTTACATTTTTCATCGATGAATTCAAATATCATAATGAATTTAGCAAATTCAACCGTTTGACGCGATTCAAATATACAATATTAATCTGAATAACCTTGCGTTATTTCTTTTTTCTGGGTGAAATGGCTTTAAGTTACTTAGTAGGCACCAAGTCTCGATCCCCAGTCTTTTGCGTTATTTTAATCTTCAACCTTCACACATATGAATATAAACATATGATTGACAATAAAAAGGAAGCTTCGCTTTCAAAGTTTCAATCACAAAAACAAGAACATCAACATGGAGAACGAGTAATACAAAACATGCACACAAATCACATATGACCACAAAATAAACATGTCTAAGGTGGCAGCGTTAGGTTCATCCCAATATTATTTCAAGGGAAATGATCAGATACGATTTACCTACCTGCAACAGATAAATCTAATAGTGAGAAACAACAATCACTAAATATAAGAAAATATATAATTAGTAAAATTACAATCAAGCACCAACATTTTTTTACAATAATATATTTTGATAGGAAAAAAAGAGCTAAGAAATTTGAGAACAGTAGAAATGGTTTCTATTATTATTTTTTTTTAGAAAAACAAATCGGTTAATTACCATATTCTTGTTAAACATTAAGTGAACGTCACCAATATACGTACAGAAAGCATTAAGCATTAAATTGAAACATGGTTTGTTTTCTTAAATATCAAGTTGACAAAATATATATGTGCAAATCAAATGAAACCAAAAGTATTGTATTTAAGCGATGATGTACTCACCATAAAGGGAAAAAACTTTTGAGAGAATTTAGCTCCCTGAGAACGTCATTTGCACTCATTCTTTCATGAGGTGATTCCATTGAACATGTAAGTGCAATCTCAAATAAAGAACATAAGCATTTCTCAACATTTGGATGGATCGATAAGTCTCTTGATGCTCCCACTATATGTTCTAATTCTCGTGGAAGAATGGTTGGGCTGACAACTTCCAAAAGCTTGTTTGGAAATGCAACTTTCACAGATGTTTGAAGATTGTGACCATCTTTAAACATATCTTCATTGGGTCTTCTTTTAGTTAACATCTCTAAGACAAGAAAGCCAAAGCTATACATGTCACCTTGTCTTGATGTGGGAGAACCCATTCCATATTCTGAAATATTGTAAGCATATTAATTTTCTTAATTAATTATATGAATGATCACTGAAAAATTGAAAAAAAAAAATTAAGTTTGACAGCATAATAAATTCTAAGGACCTTGCGGTAAAAACAAATATTAAAATGATACCTGGGGGAACATAGCCGATAGTACCCTTTATATCAATTGTGCTGCTTCGTTCATTAGAGATGACTTCAACAGTTGAGAGTACTCTTGCCAATCCAAAATCACTCAAATGAGCAACCATGTTGTCATCAAGAAGGACATTGCTTGGCTTCAAATCACAATGAATTATAGGTTGCCCATATTCATAGTGAAGATAGTTTAATGCAGACACAATATCTATAAGAATATTTATTATTTGATCAAGGAGCAAAATTCTTGGATTATTTGGATTTTCTGATACAGGATGCAACCAATTTTCCAAGTTTCCATTCACCATATACTCATAAACTAGAGCCTTAAACTCATTGCCTTGGTAATCTATGCTAGAGCAGCATGTTATAATTTTTACCAGATTCCGGTGCTTTGCATTTCTAAGTGCATTACATTCAGCAACAAAACTCTTGTGAGCTCCCTTTATTTGAAGGTTGATGACCTTTATCGCGACAACTTCTTGAGACTCAAAACTTCCCTTATAAACAGAGCCAAAACTCCATGATCCGATCAGGTTATTGATTGAGAATCCATTTGTGGCATCATGCAAGCTTTGATATGATACTCTAGAAATCATGTCAATTGTTGGTGAACTTGAAGAAGATTTCTTGCTTCTTTTCCTTCCATGATAAATAGCAACAATAGATGGCAAAAGAAGAAAAGCAATCACACAACATATGGATACAATTAGCTTGAACTTTTGATGTTTTCTTTGTCCACTGGATTTGGTAGGGCACGGTGGCAGCTCCAACTTTGATATGCCTCCACAGAGCTTGTTATTACCCACAAGTGATATTGCACTTGCATTGCGAAAGACACCTTTGCTTGGTACCTCCCCTTCAAGCATGTTAAAGGAAACATTTAGGTACTCCAAAGCAACATCTTGTAGAGCTTTTGGAATTGTTCCAGACAAGTTATTTTGTGACAAGTCTAAATATCTTAGACCCTTCGAAGAAGCCAAAGATATGGGAATGGTTTCTTGAAAGAAATTCCGTTGCAAAAAGAGGAACTCTAAGCTTTGGCCACCTCCAATGGTTTGAGGAATTTTTCCAGAGAATTGATTATGAGAGACATCCAATTTTTCTATATTTTTCAAGTTTCCTAACTCATCAGGGATATCACCGCCAAAAGAGTTATGTGACAAGTTCAATAATATTGATAGAGATGAAAGAGTGATCAACTGGATTGGTATGGCTCCGTGAAAATTGTTTTGTGACAGATCAAGGTATTGTAACCTTTCACAATTCCCAATGCTTGTAGGAACTTTTCCTTCTAACATGTTATGTGACAAATCTAGGTGAAATAACTGAGTGAGATTGCCTATGAAATGTATTATTTCTCCTGAAAGTTTATTTCCCCGCAAAGACAAGTATTGCATGTTTTGAAACTTCCCGAAAGCAAATGGAATGATGTCATTGAAATAATTCATTTCTATGTGTAATGTCGTCAGGTTAATGAGGTTTCCTAACGCCACAGGAATTCTACCACATATTTGATTTTGTGAAAGGTCGAGTAGTGTGAACTGGGTTGACAAATTGCCTATGGTATTTGGTAAATGGCCTCCAAAATTATTTTGTTGCAAGTATAGCCTTTCTAACTTACTGCAGTTGCTCAATGAATTTAGAAACTCCCAGTCTTTTGAAGAATTACTTCCCAAACTATTATCACTTAACTCTAGCATTGAGAGGTCATGCAACTTTCCAAAATTTGCCCTACAAAATTATTTTCTCCTATAGAGATCTCTGCAAGCATAGTCACGTTTACAATGGATGTTGGGATGCGACCTGATAATTGATTTCCTCCAAGTGCCAAAAGTTGGATATTAGGGAGGTTGCAGAACATATTGGCGGGGAGAGGGCTATTGAAATGATTTCCCGCAAGTACGAAATGAGTGAGAGAAGACAAATTGTAAAGAGCAAAAGGAATTGTGCCAGAAAGCTTGTTGACACTTGCTCCAAATACTGTTAAATTTTTCAACTGGCCTATTTCTTTAGGTATACTCCCTTCCAAGTTATTATGATTTAAAGACAGAACAATGAGAGAAGTATGATTCCACAAGGAAGTTGGGATTTGTCCGATGAAATTGTTATGTTGTAGAAACAAACGTTCAAGCTTATGGAGAGAGCCAATCTCCATTGGTATTTTGCCAATGAGTTGATTCCCTCCAAATGATAAGTTCTTGAGGTTAGAGCACATTGTGCCGTTGATCGGAAATTCTCCCGTCAATGCATTATTTTCAAAATAAAGTTTTTCCAATCTGAACAAACGACCCAGGTCTTTTGGAATTTCTCCGTGGAAATTATTGTTTTGAAGAACGATAACCCTTAGGAAGGAAAGATTGCCAATAAAAGGGGATATAGTACCTGATAACTGATATCCTTTCAAGACCAAATGTGTAACTCTGTGATGCTTGTGGCTGCAGGAGATTCCATGCCAATCGCAGAAGTGTGTGGATGAATTCCAAGAATCCATGATCCGATATGGATCATTGGATATTGATTCCTTGAATTTGAATAAAGACAAACGATCAGTTTCGTTGCTCAGTGAAGAAGCAAGTTTGCAGTATTGAAATATGAGAATAAAGACAACAAATAAGTGAAGGAACATGGTTTTGAGCAAAAAAAGGAACATGGTTGAGAAACAGTAGGCTAGCTAGTAATTCGAGAGTTCTTTGTTTGGAGAAGCACACTTTTGCTCTGTTATTAGTCGGACTTAAATAGCCAAAAAAAAATTCTCAATTTGTGTCTGAGAGATACTTCATTTAAAAAAAAATTACAAAATTGCAAATAAAGGGATGATTCTATATTCTTGACCATCAAGTTATCCGTTCCGCCCAAAGTTCAAAAATTATCCACACAGTCCTTTTAAGAATGATACCACAGGCAACACCCACTTTCGTGATATCTACGCCTTGGATTCTATGAAAAAAAAAGAATTATAATTTTGTGAGTACAATTGATTAAAATAAGTTTTTAATGCTGAATTTTTTTTTTTTTTTGAGAAACTAAAAATGTATATTTTTATTAAAAGAACAGAATTTCCATGCCAGTTTCCCGCGCAACCGACATGGAAATTAAATAAATAAGCATAATAGGAAAAGTCTCGCTCAAGCAGAAAAACATTATGAGTCGTCGGGGTTGTTGTGGAAAGTTCGAAGAAGCTTAACATATTAACAGCAATAAGTAGTGGGGTGGGTTTGTCATTTTGAAAATTTTTTCTCATAAAAATTTACTTTTCATGAGAACTTTCCTCACGACATTACTATGAAAATACAATGAAATTTGTTGGGATGCTATGAAGAATCCAAAGTTTTCTTTGTTGAATCTTCCTATCATTATTGTGAGAATTTTGGGTGTACCTGGAATCCGATTGACTCATTGAAGTACCCACACAAAATCAGACCACCGATGCGGACTCCGATCATGTTACAGAACAAATACACCAAAGAGAGGAAGAGAAGAGAACATTCTTCTGAGATAATCTTTTAGAGGGAGAATAGTAATATTTGATGTGTTATGTCTTCATCAGCTTTCTCCCTTAATCTCACACCGTATATATATAATGAACATACGGTCACATAGGAATAGATGCAACCCTTAAATGTATGGTTATATAGCAATAGATATACCTTTTAAAACACAAAAGATATCTCACTTTATAACCCGTGTCTTTCCGTGATAGCCCTTCTTGAATCGGGCTGGGCCCTAATCCACCAAGGGTAGACTAATAAATTCCAACAATTACAATATTTTCTATGATTTTATTATTATCAAATAATATTATTTCATTACAAAAAAAAATAATATTATCTATGAGAATATAATAGTTATTAAACTGTTTTTTCCCACTCAACTTATAGCTTTTATGAACTCTTTGCAGAAAATGTCTGAGTCATATAGGTGACTATTATATATTATTTTATACGCTGGGTAAAAATGATAAATTTAATAAATAAAATGGGTTGAGATTTTATATTTTGAACCAAATCCAATCATTACTAGTTTTTATATTAGACACCAGAAGTAGAATTAATTATGAAATTAATATGAAGAAATGGGAAACAATGATAGTCGCAAATCTGTTTTGACAATGTGAACCCAAAGTACCATATGATCATCTCATAAGCTACCAAACATCCAATGCCAAAATTAATTACTCCCTCCGGTCCTAATTATAAGACAAAGTTGACTTTTTTAGAAAAATTAAGGAAGTCAATTTAATTACTTTAGAGTGTTTATATTTTTATTTTTTTCTCCAAACTAATTAATTTGACTAATAAACTAATATATAGTCTAAGGATACTAAAAATATAAACACTCTAAAGTAATTTAATTGGCTTCCTTAATTTCTCCAAAAAAATCAACTTTGTCTTATAATTAGGACTGGAGGGAGTATAATCAAGAAGGGTAAATTGGAGAGAAGGACCTAGAGCAAACAATATTTATTGGTGAGGACCTTAAAAATGATAAATATTTACAAGGACCAAAAATCAAAATACAAATTGAATAATACTAAATTACCCTTGATTAAGCAACCTAATTTCTATTTTATGTTTAGAACTTCAAAAAAAAAGAAGATAAATTCAGAAGCCATTGTCAATGACGTCCCAAAGATTTCAAATCTAATTATAAGATCTATGAAGTTTTCTGGGGAAAAAACTTCTTAGTTCCTCAAACGGTATGCTACATAAAGCAGAATCTTCGAAGGGAGGAGTCAAGAAACTGAAAAATCCAAAGGAAAAAAGAGATTCAACCGTGTGCTGAAAACCAGTAAGAAAGGTCAAATGGTATGAATTTCCAAATATTTTTATAAGATTAAGAGGACGAACAAAGAATTTTTCTAAGTGTGACTTTAAGGATTATCATACGTTTTTATAAATGGAATTTTATATTGTAATAACTATTGAAAATATCTTATATATATAAGACGTCAAATTAAAATTGTGAAAGTAAATTATTCACGAGGTTCACATGATTTAATTATCTTAATAGTAGATTAAAGAAAAACTGTAAAAATATTTTTACTAACCGTCATATGCTTGAGATGTGGTAGTGGTAGGGAAGAAGTAGTGATTTAGTTAGGGCCAATTTAGTATTTCTAAATTTATATTTTGATACTTGGTCTTTGTAATAATAGTTTTTAAGATCCTTCTTAATAAATATTATTTTTTTGTAGGTCCTTTTTTCTAATTGTCCCAATCAAGAACCACGCCTATCTCACAACCGACTATGGGCTACTTTTTTTTTTTTTTTGGGTCAACAACTATTGTCTACTTTTCAATTACACTCTTCTTAAAATTTATCCAAACACCCTGTTATTATATCTTTAAAATCATTTTCATAAGCTTTGTTTTACCTAGCACGAATCCAAGTGCACCGGAACTAAATGGGTTGTCTATGGGTGATGATTTCATGATTCATTTTAATCAAAATTGATGGGAAATAATTAATTGCTAGCCCATATATGGGTCGACCTGCTTCGCCTCTTTTTGTAATATTTTTTCAAAAGTTCGCATAGCTTAGCTTTTCTTTCTTAATGTAAATACTAATATTTGTTTAGTGTTTATCACTTAATCTTTCTTTAGTCCAAGATGATTTCAGAGCATTTATAAATTTAGCTTTCTTGTTTTCATTCCCACTAGTTTCCTAGGGTTATGCAGCATTTTTAAAATGTTACTTATTATATTAATTGACACCTAAAAGTTTTCTATTAAAAACAGGCTCTCTTTTTTTAAAAAAAATAATTTGGAAAATAATTTTAGTTACTGATACAAAAGGTTGAAAATATGAAAGTAAAAGATGTGTTACAAGTTAATAAAAGTCAGGTATGTTGTTTATGAGCATATGTAATTCATGTTGGATATGGAAATAAATGAGTTTGAGCTTACAAATGTTAGTATTGTAAATGGATTGTAGTTGTTCTTGTTCTTAAAGTCATGTAGTAGTACAAAGAAAGATGTTAGGACATTTAAAATAAAATATATACATGAAATGATTTTTTGTTTTAATTTTAACTGTATGTATGGGGTTGATTCAGCCTTTAATGTTTTGTGCAAATTCATTCTTGATGTATTTTATCTTAAATCTATCTCAATTAATCTGAAAACCCAGGATATGGCCATGCATGAAAAGTAGATGATATATTCAAGCTAATCAACAAGGAACTACAACATTATAATTTTTTAAATTATCATTTATTTATGAATTCATGAATGTTAAAAATACTAAAGTATTCAAATTAAGCTTCAAGAAATTTTGGAACATGAAAATAAATCTATATAATACTTTATGCATGCATAATATTAAATTTATAAGTAGCCTCACTAATAATAAATTATGAAAAATGAGGCTTATGACCACAGACACACAAATGGTCGGTGGTGGGGTGTTACCGTGTTAGTCACTGTCTTTTTTAAGTTTTTACATGAATGAAGAGAAAGTCTTGTTCGGTTAGAAATCGCGGTCATTCTCTAATTAGCATAGTATTTGTGATATTTTTCTTAATTATACAAAATAATATAATTTGCTACTGAAAATAAAATAGAAGGGAAATGTACTTTTATGAGGATATATATGGTAGCTAATAAATATTGTTTAAAATAATTATGATTTTTAAGACCCTTTTGCTTTTAAAAAAATCCCACAAGGGTTGGTTGTATTTATAATTTAATTTATTTAACAATATTATTAATAGTACATAAGCAAGAATTAAGGATAACGTATAAAAGCGGGCATGGGAGAAAATGTCGACAGACTTGACCGAGAAGTAAAAGTTATTATTATATGAAACGATATATCAATTCACGATCAATCTTTTGAAAAACAAAAAGAAGCCAAATTTGCGTTTTCATTCAATTATTGATGGAAATAAAGCAATAATGGCCGACAGCGCCACGAGTTAGGGGTGAGCATGGTGCCCAGTAGCCCGGTGCGCCCACCCTGGCCTTGCAAAAAATTGCCCAGCCCAACCCTAAAAAAGTGGCCCGAAAAAATTTTGGGCAGCTTTGGGCGGGCTAATAACCGGGCAGGGCCGGGCATCGGGCAAGGGGTGTTGCCCTGCCCATTTGGCCCTGCCCTGAAAATTATTTTCATTTATTTAAAATATAAAATTTCATATCAATTAAATATTATTTCATATATATATTTTTATTTGAAATATATTTTGTCTATTGTATAATACTCTTCTGATCCTCTCTTTTTTGCCCTAACCACTAAACACTATTTACAAGTAGATTTCTTTCTTCTTGACTCTATGATGTATTAAATTATAGTTGCTTTTTATTTTCTTTCCAGATGCTTCATCATTTGATCAACTTTTGAGACATTGAATTGATGCAAACTACTTTGACTTCACGGCTTTAATTACAATCATATTTTTTTCTTATTTATAATGGATTATGGATGTTGTTTAATTTTTAAAGTATGGATATTTGTTAAGACATATGGTATTTTTTTAAATTTCAAGACTCAAGTTATAGACTTATTTTGAAATATCTCAAGATGTGAAATCATCGAATGCATTTGAAGTTTATATTACTTAGGGCGAAGTTAAGACATATGGTATTAGTAACTACAGGAATGTTTATGAAATTCACAAGGAATTATTTTTTTCATATGTGAACAAGATAAGGCGTTATCACTTGGGCAGGGAAGCCCACCCTACCCAGCCCACCCTTGCCCAGCCCAAAATAGTTAGGGCTTTTAGTGGGCAGGGCCGGGCATCGGGCTGCATTTTGCAGCCCGTTCATCCTTCGGGCAGGGCATCGGGCAGGGGTCTCGCCCTGCCCAGCCCTGCCTATGCCCACCCCTACCACGAGTGTTGATATGCATCAATGGGGGCTTTGCTTGCGCCAAGTCTTGTTTGGTTGCAAATCCTAGCCATTCTCGTAGTCCTATAATATTTGTTATATTTTTGACTATCAAATAATGTTATTTTTCTGATGGAAAATATTATTATTTTTTTTATTACAAAAGATCGTTTTTCGAATTTGGAGAATCACATTGCATTATTTGATAATTTATTATACCTATCTAGCATTTTTGTGAGAATAGTGCGTTTAAAGACAAAAAAAGACTTTTAACCGATTAATTTACATATTTCATTCATATGTTTGGGGATAAAAACAAAACATATAATATATCTATTTATGAAACACTTTTGTATTGCATGCTTTTAATTTTTTTAAAAAAATATTATATTATTTTACATATACATTCTTATATATAATTAACATATATATAACTTTTGAAACATTCTTAATTTATAGAATTATTTTACTTATATTAATTATGATCAATACTAAAAACAAAAATTATTGACTATATATAATAATTTCAAAATCTTGACTCACAATGGCTTATATTTTATAAGTTGGTTCCATCTCTCTCTGCACATGTTCCTTGACTATATATAACACAAGGAAGCCATTTATTGATTTCCTTCAATTAAATGAAAATGTACACTTTTCTTCTTTTAATTTTTTAAAAGACTGACACTGAGCTGATACTTTAACTCATATAGTATTAAATACGAGTAAATTATTTTTATTAAAGTTTGGTCTTCTTGATGAAGACTTCCCCCCAAAAGAAAACGGGAAACTTTTCCTCCCATCTCATGCTTATCCCCTTAATTCCATTATAATTAATTCATTTTATGTACTAAGGGTCTATTTGGTTTGATTTCATTTCAGCCTGTAGTGCAGTGCAGTGCAGTGCGATGCAATGGTAATGTAATGCAATATTAATTACAGGGCTAGTGTTTGGTTTGATTTTTAAGCAAGATGCAATGAGTTTTTTTTAATAATTATTTAAAATTAATATAGCACACAAAGTCTATTTTACGCCTAATATATTATTTGTAGAAAAAATAGTTAAAAGCCATTGCGTTGCTTCATAATAACCATCACGCAATCTCATCAAGGATCGTTCAATGTCAAGGAGGAGGCAGTGGTGGAAGTGACGGCAGTGGGGGTTGGCGGGGATGACAGTGGAGGAGGAGGAGGTAGTGGTGGCAAAGACAACAACGGTGGAGGTGGCAGTGGGTAGTGGCCACCATGGTGGAGGAAGAGGTAGTGAGGATGGCGGAGGCAATAGTGGAGGTAGAGATGATGGCAGCGGGGGTGCGCGACGACGGCAATAGAGGAGGAGGAGGAGGAGGAGGTGGCGGCGGCGACAATAATTGTGTGGTGATGGCAATGGAGGAGGAGTAAGAGTTAGTGGTGGCGACGGCAGCAACAAGTGGATGGGGTGGCGGTGGAGGAGGAGGTAGTGGCAACGGTGGCATTGGCTGGCATATCCCTATTTTATTATATATTTTTATACTTTATTGGGGGGATTTTTTCATACCTATAGAGCTTAAAATGCCTTCTTTATGATTAAATCGACATTAAGAGTAAATACATTGAATTAAGCTAAAAAGGGAAAAATTGTCATAAAAATTGTAATTACTCTTAATCATTTATTTTTTTTGGAGAAGATTTTATATTGTTTTAATTGTCTTTAATTGTAGATTCCTGAAAAATTGGATTAAATCTGAAAATGGAAGTTAGGGACCTGAATTTTATAAATGATAGATTAGTCTCATGAATTTTTGAAATGTCAGTTCAGACCTCCTCAAAGTGACAGTGTTTTGACATCTAAACTTAGGTCAGACTTTGAATGAGTTAAGGAGCTAGAGATTCAAGCACGAGATAGAGAGACAGTCGCAAGTCGAGGAGCAGCAGAGCATCAACCTCTTATTCCCTTCACCTTCTTCCTCTCTCTCGCCGGTAGCTCATCCACCACCACAGGCCACCGGCGAGCTTCACTTTGTCACCACCAGCATAGAGATATGAGCCGAGTGTGGTGAGCTCAGAGCTAAACCCGAGGAGTTGGGATGTTAGCGAGGGGCCGAAAAGCTGAGAGAAGGAGTGAGCTGGGGGAGATGGATTCACTGGGGAGGGCTACCACGAGACATTGAATATGAGAGAGGAAGCTGCCGATCTCTACCACCGCACCACCACCACACTTCTTCATCGCTATCACACCTTGCCACCACTCCACCACTTAATCGTCCTCCACCTCCATCCATCTTCTTCACCGTCAGAACTCCATTTTTCCGGTGAGCTCCTTCCACAATCTCAGGCCGTGACTCCTTTGTCTGAAATCACTACTACCGGTGGCCTCCTTTGTTTCTAACATCATCACAGCTGTGGCTTTCTCTGCTTTGATTTTTTTTCAGATCCAGCCCCTGAATTAAATTGATTTAGTGCTGATTGGTTAATTTACTCTGTGATTTTATGGCCGGGTGTTTGAATCAGAGCGTTGTTATATTTCTTGAAGTTATTCTCATGACTGGCTAGGCAATTTTGTGCTCTTGGAAATGGCTTGAGCTCACATGTGCTTCAAAGGGGAGTTTAAATTACCCATAGCTCATTATATTTGTGATTTCTTAGGTTTAAGAATTCATTTATATATTGAGATTATGATTTTAGTTATGTTTTATTTTATGGCTTGACTTCTTGTGATTTGAAATTTGTAATGAGGATTTATACTTATCAATATATATTGTTATATATATATATATATATATATATGTTTATCTATGATTTTATTGCTCTCTATCTATTTAACATCGTATAGTTGGATAGTTTGATTGAATTGGAATTGCAGTTGAACTTAAATGCATTACTTATTCCAAGTCACTCTCTAAGGATTTTTAATACTGGTTATTTGAATGGGTTGATGAGTTTAAGGATTAGACTCAATGATAATTGAGGTTTGGTATATTAGAAAACTTAGAGAAACTCATTACACTAAGAAGGCTTAATAGCATTTCAAGAGTAGGGGTCCCTCTCTTGTGATGCTAGACTCATTGGTTAATGAGGTTTGGAATATTAGAAGCTTAGTGTATTAACTCTCAAAATATTTTAATTGAGCAAGGATAGCCATTGAAAATCATTTCCAAGAGCATCTTCATCATTTGCATTTCTTACGCATTTTCATTCCTCCTTATTTGAAAATCCCAAAAATATATATTTAAAATTGCATTCAATTCATAGTTTTGAAAATCAATTAATTATGTTTTACCCCTATCAATTTTGCATTGTAATTATTTAGTTTACTAGGAATTCGTTTCATAATCGGTTCTTCAAAGTGAAACGACCTGAGTTGTGCACTATATTGTATTAATTCGCTTTTATTCTTGATAACCCTGAGGCGACTAAAAGGAGTTATTTCAGTGGCAATGATGGTGGTAGAGGAGGAGGAGGTAGTGGCGGCGACAACTATGGTGGGGTAATGGCAACGAAGGAGGAGGAGGTAGTGATGGCGATGGAGGCAACAGTGGTGGTGGAGGCCATGAGGGTGGTGATGGTGGGGGAGGAGGAGGAGGAGGTAATGGTGGTGGCCACAATGGTGGAGGTGATGGTAGGGGGTGTCCTCGACGGTAGTGGAGGAGAAGGAGATAGTGGCAGCGGCGGCAGGGGTAGAGGCAACGACATGGGAGGAGGAGGAGGTAGTGGGAGTGGTTGTGGCATGGTGTGTTAAGTGATAAAAAGACAAATGAAACTAAAAGGTAAATTGGACTTTTCGACCATGCAATGAGGTGGTAATAAGTATTCATAGGGGGAGAGTTATGAATGAGGATTACCAATTTTTTGGTAATCATCATTACCATGGTAAATCTTATTACAATGCTAAAGAGCAACGAATACTTTATTTTGGTAATGCAATTATGATTATCATTGCAGGCATGCGATGTAGTTGAATCAAACGGGCTCTAAGATTCTCAAATTTTTAATTAATGTAAAATAAAAGTAATTTTTTCTCTGTTCTCTTTTTCATACAACTCCTTGTGGAATTTGAAAGGAAAAGTTAATTCCTTGGTCCTATAATTTTACTTAATTTTTAATCGGGTTCTTTTTTTCATTGTCATTACAGTTTTTTCAATTGTAGGAATTGGTCCATATGCTCATTATATGTCAATTAAAGCCAATATTGATGATGACTAAGCTACATATAAATTGCCCCAAAATACAAAAGGGATTTTTAAATATTTATTTAATATCAACATAAAAAAATATTGTACTTATAATTGTCTCCTTAAATTTATATATAATTTGTAATCTAGCTGATTTAGATTTAATTTGGATCCATATCACAAATTGAATCATGATTAATTATGTTGAGTGAGTGCCACGTCATTAGGTATTCACGCGGTTTCTCTTGCAAATTAACAAATTTTGACTACAAGGACAACTGGACCAATACTAGAAGAACCCATACAATTAATTAACCACGTTTGCTCACTTTTAAGGGCAAGTGGAACATTGTAATATTTTTTTCATTTTTTTTAAATTGAAGGGAACATTACATTTAACGTACCCAATGCTCTTGCAACAATTTAGGACAAAACAATGTCACTTAACCCTAAATTACTTTTTAAATGTAAAATAGTAAAGTAATTTACATGAAGTCCCCCAGGCTCTATGAATTTACCCTCTTGACCAAGAGTACTACTACAAAAAGTGCCTTTTATGATGGTTATTATTTACAATACATTACGGTTTCAAACTATCATATATGTAAGCACTATATATGCTCCGCATAGATAAATAATGGTTCCGAACCATAATTTATTTTAGGCCTATTATAACAGTTATAATATAACACCTATTATGTATTGAAGCTCGGTGAGACCATGATATGTGCATTGTTGTGATAATAATTAATGGTCAAATGCAAACAACCGTCATAATATATGATAATAATTGCATAATATATAACCGTTCCACTTTAACAACCGTTATATATGTATTAACATGTATTCCATTATATATGAATTATCATATATAAAGGTTCTTTCAAAACAACGGTTATATATTGATAGTAATGCTAATAGATTTATTTAAACAACCTTATATAAAGTTGATATAAATGATGATTGTTACGTAACAACCATGATTTATCAAATCTAAATTTTTTAAGGAAAAAAATTGGGAGGGGGGTTCTGCTTTCGATATCCCCTACATATACATTTCTAGAATGAATCACAATATATATTTACATTCATTCATATAACAAATAATACAACAAATCAGAATATATTTACAGTAATTTATGTACATGTACACACTATTAAAACCAAAGCTTTAAAACAAACAAATCATCAATATCTAGAAATTTACAGTCATTTTATGTATTTATTCTCCCACTGATGTTGCACAGATGTTGCCAACTTTTCAGCCACTTCTTCCATTTGTGAGTTGCTAAACATCATTCAGGAAGCACTAAAATATTGTGCGCAAAAGGGAACAATAAATGGAAGTTAGATATTATAATATATAGCTTACCAAATGTATATATCAAGGTTTTCAGAGCCGGACTGGACCAGACTGTTCTAACAGTTGGACCGTCACCCGGTCACAACAGCAGCTCGAATTTTTCTTTTAGGCCGTTTCTGTAGTTAGATCACTTTGGGCCATTATTTACTTGTCATTGAGTAGGAAGCTGCTATTGAGCCAGGACCCAGAACAATTTTATTAAAACTGATGGGCCAACATGAAAGGATTAGGAAATTAAAAACATAAAAAGAATTGTATAAAATATTTTAGCTGTGTTTTTTGACTTAATTTTCACCCTTATAATTTTATTATAAATAAGTTAATCTCCAACCAAATGTTTTGAAAAGCAAAATATTTTAATAGTACTCAATTTTTTATATTTTTTCCAACACTAATTTTTTATATTACATATGTCATAATGTAATTATAATTTTCACAATTTTAATTTTTTTTAATTTCAATAGTGTCAACTAATATAATTCAAAATGTATTTTTGGTATTTAAATTTTATTCATAATAAGTGATATGTAATTAAAAAATATTTTTTATTTCATCTTGTTAGATATATGTTGTGACTTTTGTTAATTTTTTTTTATTAAATTGGATTAAGGCCCCCTATCTGATTAATGATGTGGTTACTATTTCATTCTCTTGGTGAATGATATATATACCTTTGGATGAAGTCATTGGAAGTAGCTGCGATCAGTGAGGTTGATTTTGGGACACTTGAGACTATTTTGAGTGCGGTGATTCTACACTACTTTGAGAAAGATACAATAAAAAATCATATATATAGAAACATACAAGATGAACTGAATTATAGGATGCAACCAATTTTTCAAGTTTCCATTCACCATATACTCATAAGTTGAGCCTTAAACGCATTGCCCTTGTAATCTATGCTAGAGCAACATGTTATAATTTTTATTAGATTCCGATGCTTTGCATTTCTAGGTGCATTACATTTAGCAACAAAACTCTTGTGAGCTCCCCTTATTTAAAGATTGATGACCTTTATCGTGACAACTTCTTGAGACTCAAAACTTCCCTTATAAACAGACCCAAAAATTTTGTTAACTCTTAACTCTTTAAGGTCCCTGTCTTTTTGAAAATCATTTCGCACAAAAATTTATTGCAAAAACTTCCCGAGTTGTCAGTGTCGTCGCCGGAAAGTCCGAAGAAACCAAATATATTATTAGTAGCAGCAATTGGTGGGTGGTGGGATGTTAACTCTTAACTCTTAAGGTCACTGTCTTTTTGAAAATCTTATCGCACATAAACTTACTTTTCACCCCCACTGGAACTTTCCTCACGACAATAAAGTTTGTTGAGATGCTATGAAGAGTCCAAAGTCTCTTTTGTTGGAAATCCTTGTCATTCTCTTGTTATAATATTTGTTATGTTTGTTACAAAATAAAAAATAAGAAAATATATTTTTATAAGGATATAATAGTTACTTACATGTTAATGTTCAAGTGTCATGTTGGTGGAGGTTGAAAATTTCTCACATGTTTTATCAAAATAGTTACTTATTAACTGTTTCTTTTTTACTCACACTATGATTTTGATGACCTTTTGGCTGTAAATATTGAGATCATATATGCCGCATTTAGTCAAATTCTACGTTATTATTATATTTCTATTTTATTATAAGGTAGGGATTTCCACTTCTTTAAATTTAATTTTTTCAATCCTCAACACACTTCTTCAATTTTTATTATAGGTATCCTTATTTTGGAAACTCGTTCAAAACTCTATCATATGTTAAATGAGGACATCTTCTTTAGCGAATTCCAACCTACTTCCTCAATTTAAAATCAGAACAACTTAATTCTCATAATTTATCTAATTAAAAAATTTATTAATTCAGTTGTTCTAAGTTAAAAATATAATCCATATTAAAAAAATATACGTGCACCAATTTATTCTAATATAAAATAAAATAATTACAGAAATTGGTTAGTTTCGTATTAAAGTTAAAATACCAATCAATAATTAAGAAAACAAGAAAAACTAAAAATTAAATTTTATCTTATTTTAAAACACCCCAAGGAGCTGTATGAAAAGAATTCATTTTTTATATGGAATTCAAAATATGTAAATGTAATTATATCCTTGTTATTACCAGTTAACAAAATTACATTTCTCACTTTTTGGTTAATGTGCTTAACAATAACTCTTACTTCGCATTAATAAAAATTTTAAGAAATTTTGGTACATAAAAATAATGAATTAAGTATGATGGACTTAAAGGAGATAAGCATGGGTGGAAAGGTCTCCCATTTATTTTAATTTTGAGAGAAGTCTCCTCAAACGGATACAAATTGAATAAAGAGAATATACGCGTGTTTAACACAACAAAAAGAACCATTATATGGGTTGAAATAGCATCTGTCTTTCCAAAAGTTCCAAGACGAAGCCAAATGTATTTTTTGATTGTTTTCATTTAATTAATGGAAATAAATAGATAAAGGTTTCCTTGTTGATGACGACAGACGACTCCCAAAACAAAATTTATTGTTTTCATTTCCATTGGCATTCAGACAGGAGCGGAATCCACTTATACTCTCTTTGTTGCTTTTTATAATATACAAGTAGTAGATTAAAAAGTTAATTAAAATTGGATAAAGATAGTAAATAGGGAATATCTGGATTAAATCCGACTGAAATGTCAAAATTTAAATTTAACGCCACACTTTTAACAAATTCTTAATTAAGCTATGAGGTCTATTTAAGGATTATTGAATGTTATTAAAAGACCATAATATCCCTCCATAATTAAAAAGCTATAAATAATACTCTACAATTGATATTGAACTCGAAACGTTAACAAGTCTCATCAAAAATTAATTTATTAAGGATATCAACATGGTAGGATCAGTAGGATTCAATAGGATTGAAGATCCAATCAATCCCATGAATTATGCTATTCTACCATTTACTTCTTATAAGTGGTCAATGGATTGTTCCCTTATATGAGGTTCAAATTAGAATGTTATTATCCAGAAGCCTAGAACCTAGTAGGGGTGAGCATGGTGCCCAGTAGCCCGGTGCGCCCACCCTGGCCCTGCAAAAAATTGCCCAGCCCAGCCCTAAAAAAGTGGCCCGAAAAAATTTTGGGCAGCTTTGGGCGGGCTAATAACCGGGCAGGGCCGGGCATCGGGCAAGGGGTGCTGCCCTGCCCATTTAGCCATGCCCTGAAAATTATTTTCATTCATTTAAAATATAAAATTTCATATCAATTAAATATTATTTCATATATATATTTTTATTTAAAATATATATTATCTATTGTATAATACTCTTCTGATCCTCTTTTTTTTTTGCCCTAACCACTAAACACTATTTACAAGTAGATTTCTTCCTTTCTTCTTTACTTTGTGCTGTATTAAATTATAGTTGCTTTTTATTTTCTTTTCAGATGCTTCATCATTTGATCAATTTTTAGGACATTGAATTGATGCAAACTACTCTGACTTCACGGCTTTAATTACAATCATTTTGTTTTCTTATTTATAATTGATTATGGATGTTGTTTAATTTTTAAAGTGTGGATATTTGTTAAGACATGGTATTTTTTAAATTTCGAGACTCAAGTTGTAGATTTATTTTGAAATATCCTAATATGTGAAATCATCGAATGTATTTGAAGTTTATATTACTTAGGGCGAAGTTAAGACATATATGGTATTAGTAATTACATGAATGTTTATGAAATTCCTAAAGAATTATTTTTTTTATAAGTGGATAAGATAAGGCGTTATCACTTGGTCAGGGAAGCCCACCCAGCCCAGCCCACCCTTACCCAGCCCAAAATGATTAGGTCTTTTAGCGGGCAGGGCCGGGCATCGGGCTGCAAAATGCAGCCCGTTCATCCTTCGGGCAGGGCATTGGGCAGGGGTCTCGCCCTGCCCAGCCCTGCCCATGCCCACCCCTAGAACCTAGAGTGAGAAAATTAATGCAGTAACATAGATCTGAAAATAAAAACTCAGTGTTGATTTACTTGTTTAAAGAAGGAATTAATTAAGTTCCTTTTTTGACATATTAAACTATAAATCAATGCTTCCTTCGGTCCTTATTATAAGACTTATCTGGAGAGTTGATATTGTTCCTAAATATAAGGCATAGTTTTCATATGTGTCAATCTTTCCCTAATTTACCCGCATTGATGCTCCCTCAACCATAATCAGGGAGGAGAGGGAATGAATGAATTAAAAAAGATGACTAGGGAGTTTTAAAGAATACATATTATATTAACTAACTCAACTAATTTTCTTAATCTAATTAAATTAAATAAATATATTTTATATTAAGAACGGGGGAGTATTATATAACCAACTACAAGACTAACCAGCAAAAACAAGAAAAACATGAGCATTACAACATGATATTTTAAATTTCTTTGGAGCGTAGAGGATAACTAATCACAATACCAGATGTATCATTTGCCGACATCTCAAAAAAAAAAAAAAAGTTATATCATATATTGCCTGGATCAATTACAGATTTACTGAATAAAAAAACATAACCTATGTATATATAAGGCCTTTTTGGTCTTTTAACTACATTTAGAAATTCCTAATAAAGCTTCTTGGCCTAATTAAGAGTTTGTTAAAAGTGTAGGCCTAAATTTAGATTTTAATATTCCAACAGGATTTAATTACGATTTTCCCAACAAATATGTAAAAAATGCAGCCCAATTTTTAAAAACACTCTTATTTATAAAGAACGTGGGTGTAAGAGAGAATGAGTGGAAAAAGTGAACAGAGAGAATGACTGAGAAAAAAGTGAGGAGATATATATATAATTAGTTGAGAGTAAAAATGAAATAAAATGCATTAAATATTTAGACATCTTCAAAGAATATCATGTAAAAAGCAACATACCCATTCAAACAATAGTATCATATGATTAGAGCTTTTAGTATTGATTATAATGTAATTAAAAATTTGTAAAATATTTCTACATTTCATGGGAGTTTTTTTTGTTTTTGTTTTTTTTTTTTTGACAAACATGGGAGCTTTCCAACAAAACAAGACTTAGGATTCTTCGTAGCATCCCAACAAACTTCATTATATTAATATATTGTGTGAGAATTAACATTTTCAAAAAGACAGTGACTTAAGATCCCACCACCCACCAATTGTTGCTATTAATAGTAATATATTATTTGCTTCTTCGGACTTTCCATGACGACGGTGACCACTAAAAACTTTTTTTTCTGCTTGAGGTCATGCTTTTATATTTATTTAACTTTCACGTCAGTTTCTTGCGAATCGGGCATGAAAATTCCTTTAAAAAAAGAAAAAAAGAAAAAAATTACACTTTTAGTTTCTCAAAAGACCAGCATAAAAAACTTCTTTTGATCAATTTTGTTTAGAAAAATATCATTCTTATATAATTCTAAATTAAAATTAAAAGAATAAATAATTTAAAAATTCAAAAACAAAAGATATATTTTATCTTAATTTAAAATAATGCAAGGATTCAAGATTTGGCATTTCATTCTTGTTATTATCAGTTGATAAAATTATAATATTTCTTAGTTTTTGGTTAATAATGTAGTATCTAACAAATAACTTTTATTTTGCATTAATAATTTTTTTTATAAATTTTACTACATAAAAATGAATTAATTATAATAGACCTAAGGAGATAAGCATAGGTGGAAAAGTCTTCTTGCTTTTTTTTATGGGAAAAGTCTTCGTAAAAAAGACAAAACATGAATTAAGAGAGCCTAAACGTGATTAACAAGGCACAATGGATTATTATTATATGGGTTAAAATATTAACTTCGTCAGCCTTCTAAAAAATTCAAAGAAGACCAATGTACGTTTACATTCAATTGATAGAAATAAATCAATATTAACTTTGTATTTCCTTTCATATAAAGTTGCTGACCTCTTGTGCAGAATCAGAATACACGTGAAGACGGGCGAAGCCAACTTAAAGTATAAGGGTCAAGATTTTGAATTTGTTATATATAATATAGTCAGTAATTTGAATTTTTAGTATTGATAATAATTAATATATTTGTAAAATAATTCTATAGATCAAGAGAATTCGATAATAAGTTATGTAAATTTACATAATATTTAAAGAAAATTGGAAGCAGACAATACTAAAATACTTCATAACAAATACATATATATTTTATTTTTATTCCAATAAATGAATAAAAGATATGAGTTAAGGTTTTTTTTCCCATTAAAATATATTATAAATAATGAAGAGTGCCATTTATTTTTCAGGAACTCTGCAATCCAAGAGGAAACCATTACACAAAAACTTAACATATATATATATATATATGAACACATCTCAGCCTATTCGCTAAGATAAAGTCTTAAAATACTATATTTTTTCAATTCTTTTTTAATCTTATTTTATTTTAATTTGATCCTTAAAAAGATTAAAATATATAAGCAATTTATTTTGATTTCTAAGTTTTTAATTTTCATGTCTATAACTATTTTTCTAAGATCTCATTTTCCACTTACTCATCAACTGGAGCCTTAACTGTCTTAGGAAGGGTGGTAAACAATATTGACATTATAATAAACTCAGCCAGAAAGTATGTCAATATTATAATGTCAGCAAACATAAAAGATTTGAGTAATTTTAAAAATCGTCAATATGAAAATAGCTAGACACCAAGATATATTAAGATGTAATTCATTAAATATAAACTCTGAAGCATAATTTATTTACGTTTTTCATCAGCGAATTCAAATGTCATAATTAAATTTAGCAAATTCAACCATGTGCCACTTCTCAAATGCACAACATTAATTGGCATAGCCTTGCGTTATTTTAATCTTACACATATAAACGTAATTACTTGATTGTAATAATGTTTGAACATATGATTAACAACAACAAGGAAGCTCTGCTCTCAAATCTCAACCATAAATAACAGAAACATCAACATGGAGAATAAATAATACAAACCAAGCACACATATCACATATGGCCGCAAAATAAACATGCATGTCTAAGCTTGCAACGCTAGGCTCATCCCAATCAGAGTTCATTTATTTCAAGGAAATTGATCACGCACAATTCCGTTACCTGCAACAAATAAATCTAAAAATGAGATGCAGCAATCATTAAAAATATAAGATTAAATATGAAAGCTCAATTCTTTTTTTATAATACCAAAATAGGTTAAGCCGTATTCTAGTTAATTTTTAAGAGAAAGTAACCAGTATCCACAGGATGAATTAAACATTGAATAGAAACAAAAAGTCAAAAAATGGTTGGTTTTTCTAAATTCAAGTTGACAATATATATATATATATATATATGTATGTATGTATATGTGCGCAAATCAAATGAAACTGATGTATGTACGTAGGTGACGTTGTACTCATCATAAAGGGGAAAAACTTTTGATAGAATTGAGCTGCCTGATAACATCAGCTGCACTCATTCTTTCATGAGGTTATTCCATTGAACAAGAAAGTCCGATCTCAAGCATTTTTCAATATTAGGATGGATTTGTATCACCGATGCTTCCGCTATACGTTCCAACAAGCATATACTTCCCGTGCGTTGCACGGGGAGCTTGTCCATTTTGATGTTGTTTTTCTTTATTTGATACTTTAAAAGTCATATTATTTTTTATATACAATGAATTTGATATAATATAATATTATTTAAATCATATATAACTACAGTTATATCATAATAACAATGATAAAATTTTCTTTATAAAACATTTAAATTGACAACTCATTAGGATGATGTATAACAATTCCTAAATATCTCCTTGTATAAAGAACAATAGTATCACACCAGTAGCTTGTAAATCAAAAGTCACAACAATGTATTGTTATATGCTTTTATTACGTGATACATTAAAATTTAATGATCCATGCATATTCCTAAATATTGTATAAATAGTATTGGTTGTGATCTTCTTGTATCCACTTCCACTATCTCCTACAACAACAAACAAATAACAAAAGCATCATGATATTATTGAGTAAAAAATTGTGTCCACAATTATAAGAAGTGTGCTTTACAGAACCAAAGTCATTTCATAAAAGTAAAGGTAGAAAGCAAGATGAATATATGTATAATTATTTCACTATCCTCCAAGTAATAAATTTATAGCTAATCATTCTATCTTTTCATAATTTAACCTCCAACTGGACATTTGCTCTCTTTTTAAGTAGAAGAGAGAAGATAAAGAAATTGCTTATTATTTTGACCTTATTTGGTTGGTAGAAAAAAAATGTCAGTAATAAATTAACATCGAGCTTGAGGCACTTCCGCTGATTCAATAGTTTTAAAATATCGGCATGTAGGAAAGGTAATTTAATCTCATCATCTTGATTATTTCCTAATTTCATCGTCAACTTCATTTTTAAGAATGAAACGCATCTAAGTTAAATAGATAATATTATGTTAAAAATTATAATAAAGGATAATTACAGAATATTACGTAAGGCATTCATCATTGATGCATTAGATTTAGTTAAGTAGAGAACACTGCCTTTAGGAAGTCAGCATTGCATGATTTGACTAAACTCTGATGACATCCATTTCCTCTCTAATGTTCTATCAATAGAAAATCACTCACAAAAGTGGTTCAATTCCAAGCCTTGTGCGTTTGGTAATTGCAAACGACGGGGAGATTTTTCTTGTCAATCTTCTTCATTTGCTTCAAACTTTTAAGGTCAAACCGTTTTCTACATCTAAGAACTTCCGCGGACTAATGATCATGTCATATACAAATAACAAAAACTAAGCTATAAGTTTCATTAAAAAAGGTTCATCTAATATAACTTCAACAACATTTTTCATTTTGTTCTTGCACCCACATTCACTTTCATTAACAACAATTATCAAAACCACAAAAATAGGAACTATATAACCTGGAAGTGAAGGAAAACTTTCCAAGTAATTGATAGGCAGTTTCCTTTCAAGCCAAACACTGACACCACCTACTAATCCTACAGAACGCTATAAAAGGAAACCCTATCTTTTATATAATGACCTTTCACTAAGATTCAAACAAATGGTTTCCTTCATAAAGTGTAAATATGGAATCAAAATCTGGAGGTTCCCATTGCAAGTTTTAATTGTGAAAATTGTAGTTTCTCTTACCTAAGGGAGATTGGGATGACATAATATTTTGACTTAGAAAATTGTACCTTCCCAAGCTTTACTATTTTCATTGCTACGATCAAGTTGCTTTTGGGAATAAGACTTTGTTTCATCAGTATTCTCAACTTCATGCTATTTGCTATTAATTTATTGCTTGTATGAGACTTACACAATAAGACAAAACGTAGGTTAAAAAAGTCTGCAACAAATATGACTACTCATATGCACCCCAATCTAAAATTGCCATTTCTTACAATCTACTGTGTTTGAGAAGGAAAAATAAAGGTTGCACAGATGCTATTTTAAGCTTACACCTTTCTGACTAAATATGCTTAACAAAGATAGCAAAACAAAAAGCACTTATGCCAACGTTGGATGCTGCATAATATTCAACTTTTGCATCAGAACGAACTCCTACACAGTACACATTGTTATGTGGCATTCAAAGCTACTTGCCACCTGATCAATGGGTGCAACTAAGTCTTTAGTCCCCTACATAGTGTGTTAAAGAATTCAACTTCAAATAACAATGCTGATTGAAATTGATCTTGGATTATAAATCACAAAATTATACAGAGTAGATAAACCAATTAGCAAAGTGATGTTTGTAAAAAAAAATAAAACGCATAGATAATATATAAACACTATGTTAAAGGCATAGTAATATATAGGTCAGAGTTTATCAACAACATTAAGAGAGACCATAAACTCCCCCATCACAAATGAACATCCTCTCTAATGTTCCTATAAGTAGAAAATTACTCAGCTAGAAGGTTCAGTAACTACATCCCTCTTGAAATCCTCAACCTCCTTAGATAAGCATCAAATAAACTCAACTTGCACCAGAAAATTTGGATACATTAATGAAGAGACTGGTTGTACCCCGCTAATAATAAAAAAGTCAAGATAAACATGTATCAAAATAACTTAATATGGTAATCGAACTTAACAATGCTTAAGTTTTTAATTGCTTTATAACTTTGACTGGTTACATTCCCATGTTTGAAGAACCCTTATTTTCATATAACAGATCTGTAGCCAAAAGTTAGCTTTGTCCATATGTGATGCTAAAAACAGAGCACCACTAAAAAATAGAGCACTTGTCTCGGCAAAGAACTACAATGAACAACGTAAAGTTCTACAAAGAATGCTTGGCAGAAGAGGTAGAAGGAGGGGGCATGATGAAGGATTTAACATAGTACGATAGCCATCCCTCCATTAAAACATGATCAAAAATTAGCTACTACTCAAGAGTTCCCCAATACAATACATGACAAACCCAAAAAAAAAAAAAAAAACAGTCAAGCATGTTTTTCACAAAGACAATGGAAGAACAATATTACCACACTCACATTCCCATGTACGTTAGCATATAGAGCAATAGTAAAGCAAGTAAGCAGGGGAAAAGTTGGTTATCTGCAAAAGGGAAGAAAAAATCAATAAATGTCCATATATACATAATACATAATATATAGAATCAAAGAATGAAATCCACCATTGAAAAGCATGAATCTGTGTGGTCAACATAATGACATGACAGCTAAATGGCTTATGTGCTTTAAATAGATATTATTATATTTATTAACTTTAACTAATAATATTAATTTATGACTTAAGCTTCATGTCGTTAGAGTTAGACATCATCACTTGAAGCACAATCTTTCCACCACGCCACATCTTAAGTACTGCAAACTGTAATTAAGCACCTAATACATTTGTAAGATGATAGTGATAATGAACCGAAGACTACATTTGACATTAAAAACGAAGTCTAGTATTAAAGAATTATTACAGTCATCCAAAAATTTTTGGTCATTCACGGGGAGGAAAAACAAACTTAAACTCGTACCAAAGCATTAATTTTGATTTAGCCAAATATCCTCAAGTGCTTTATCCACTTAACTTCAGTAATGGAAGGGTAAATCTCCAGACTTTTTGCATCACTATAGAAGACGACCGTCGGACAACCTACGGATACAAAAACATAAATGATCTTCCTCTGGTCCTTCATTCGCACAATGAAAACGGGAGTGGAAGAGATGACGGCTCAGTTTCAAATGGTAGGAGGAAAAATAAAGGAAGGAAGGAAATGTAAACAACAGTTTGTTGGAATGTACTTGAAGAGGAGAGGGAATTCACTCTGACTCTGCTTGGTCTGTCAAGGAAAGAAACAAAAACCACGTTAAAAAGTTGGGAATGGCTATCATGCGTTATAAAGAAATAAAAGTAAGATGTTTATGGCGGGGAGTTTGAAACTTCAAATTCAACCTTCAAAATCTCTGCACTGCTTTGAAAAAGTGCCAGGGAGGGCAGCTAAGGGAGGTGTCGTTGTCAGTTGGAAACGGCTTGCACGAAGCCCGATGCCTGAGGACATGGCTTGTGAACAGTGAATTGTGTCTAGAGCCCATGGTTATGCCGATTCAGGAAGTGGCTTGCCGGAATATGATTTTATGTTATAGTGATATTGATTCTCGTATGAGAATAGTTGGGCTCACTACATCCAAAATCTTGTTTGGAAATGCACTTTTCACATATATGTTTGAAGATTGTGACCATCATTAAACATATCTTCGGTGGGTCTTCTTTTAGGTAACATTTCCAAGACAAGGATGCCAAAAGTTGTACATATAATCTTTTATCGATACCTTAGAGCCCATTCCATGTTCTGAAATATTTTATGGATGCCTTGTATAACTCATTGGAATTTTGCCAATCAGATTATTCCCTCCAAATGACAAGCGCTTGAGGTTAGAGCACCTTGTGACGTTGATAGGAAATTCTCCTGTCAAGGTATTATTGTCAAAATAAAGAATTCCTGCAATCTGAACAAACAAGCCAAGGCTTGTGGGATTTCTCAATGGAACATATTGTTGTCCAAAATGACAAAGGAGAGATTGTCAATGAAAGGAGATATAGTAATAGATAATTCTTAAATATAGGGACTAAAACAAAAAATCATTAAAAGTATAAATAAAAACGAGTTTTAGTTTTGATCCCCATACTTAATGAAATTAACAAAGTTAATGCCGTTAAACTCATATCAGAGTCTTTAAAAAAATATAGGGGCTGGCATTTTGGATGCAAGAAATTACAAGAACGAAAAAATCATGATTTGAAACTATAAGAACTAAAATCAAACTTCGATCAAACTAGAATGAGCAACAATGATATTAACTCTTATTTATACTTAGACTCACTTACTGCATGTGAGAATTGAGGTGGTGGGTGGGTGGGTCAACTTTCTATCTTTAATTGTTGTGTTTCGAATTTAGAAATTATTGTTTAATCTAATTAAATTATTTTTATAAATAAAACTAAAATTGGTTAGTTACATATATATATATATACACATATATATATATATATATATATATTCGTTGGTGGAAAGTTTTGATGAGGATCCCTTTCCCTTCTTTGCTCACTTTTTCAGTTATATTATTATTGAATTTCTTTTTTTCCCACTATATCATTATTGAATTAAAAATAGAGTAGGTCGATCATTTCTTTATTTACCATTTGTTACCGACATATATTTGTCAACATATTGTTGGAGTGAGGTAAGAGAAGTTACGTGAAGGGGAAAAAACATCCTCGTGGTCAAAGTGTACATGGAATTTTCGCACACCAATATACTAGCTAGAAATAAATAACAATTATTAATCAGTTGCTCCAGAAGACGCTTTTGGGCAAAAAAGAAAAAAAAAAACTCCGGAAGACGCTTTCTTCAACAAAGACGTTCATTGTTATTATTATTATTATTATTATTATTATCGTCTCAGTTTGATTTTCATATTACAAATTTCTATAACATACCTCTTCACTCAAATCAATGAAACGAGAAAAATAGACGACTAGATGAGAGAGCTCACGGATTGTGTGGCTTTTTTAAAACTTATATAACCTTAAATAACATATATCATTTAAAATATTTCAAAATGTCTTTAAAAGGGAAGAGTAACAAAGGCTACAAGTGAGAATGAAGACAAAATCCGGAAAAGCCACTAAAGAAAACGACGAAGGACAAGCACAAGTAAAGTTTAAAAAGAAAGAAAGAAACGAAGAAACAAGAAACCAGAAACGAAACAGAAAGTGGAAAAAGACTTCAAGAAGCCTTCACTTTCAGTAACACCACGTGGCTTCAACATTCATTTGGCCGACTGATTCAACCATATTTTTATATGATTTTTCATAACTAAATTGGGATTTTTAATGTATTTTATGAGACAATATTGTATGATTAAGTACGAATTTGAGTTAGGGACATTTATATTGAATTAATTGCAATTAGAGATAAAATGGTAAAAAATTTGTTAATTATTCATATGAATGATTTCTTGAACTTTTGATGCTATCTTTTGCTTAATCTTGCATTATAAGTGTTTTAGAAGAAAATTGGAGATTTTTGAGGTTAGAATTAATATTTAGATGATTGGAAAAAATTACAGAAAGAGCCCTCAGAATTTCCAAACATCTCAAATTATTTGTCAAGAAAAGGAGTCAGTAAAAATCACAGAATAGACCCATATGTTCAAGAAATAACAGTGGAGCCTTAAAATATTTCAAAGACTGACACTGTAGTCCCTAATCAAAGGTTTTGAACTTTTCATTTAAGTCCCTGGTCAAAACGCATTAGGCTACTGATTGTGGGCTTGATGCATCTGGAGCAAAACCGAAAGTGAGTTGCAGGACCTGACATTGAGGCCCGATACTTGGCCAGTATGAGCAGCTGGAGGCAGACCCAGATTGGGAGCTTTTGGTGTGGGCCGCGGAAGGAAGGATATGCGAGGAGGAGCTGAGAGTAATGGGAGCTGGAACCAGACCCGATGCTGAGAACTGGTCACAGACCCGAGCAGCAGGGATTAAAGACAGAAAACACAGCTGAGGGCGAAAAGAGACACAGCTAGGAGCTTGGGTGCCGCAATGTCAAAAATAAATTTGACAATTAGATTATCTAGGGAGCCAATTACTTAGCTCCCCGGCAACGGCGCCACCAACCTTATGAATCTCTTATCTCGGATAATCACCAGCAAAATAAATTCAATAATAAGGTAAACTATAACAACTAAACTCAATAATCAACCACTACTTTTTTTAGTATTTAGTCAGTAATTGGATTTAAAAAATGGTATGTTTTGAAAAACATCATGGTAGAAACATAAAATAGAAGATGAGGTGTGCAACTGTAAATGAAAGCAAACAAAAAGCTTTGTTGTGAATTTCTTAGAATTACTTCGAGACCCAAAATAAATATGAAATAGTTAAGGTACTCCTAGGATTAAAAGGCCTACGTTAAAGTTCTAATTAAATTTAAACATAAGCATTATATTTGCAGTGAAAATAAATGACAGAATAAAAATATGAGAGAGGTATCATGACTATATATTGTACTCACCATAAAGGAAAAAATCGTTTGATAGAGATTAGCTCCTTAATAGCATCTGCTGCACTCATTCTTTCTTGTGCTGATTCCATAGAGCAAGCAAGTCCAATACTAAACAAACAACATAAGCATTTCTCCACATTGGGATGGATCCTTACCATGTTCTCCTGTAAGTCTCTTGGTGCCGGCACATGTGTTGATTCAATAGGGAGAATAGCTGGGCTTATAACTTGCAAACGATTATTTGAAATGTACTTTCCACATATTTATGAAGATTTTGACCGTCCTTAAACATATCTTATATAGGTCTTTCTTTGTTAACATCTCTAAAATAAAAATGCGCAAGTTGTACATGTCACCTTGTATTGACACCTCAAAGCCCATTCCATATTCTAAAATGTTATAAGCCTGTTAGTTCTCTTATATAATTAAAAAGCATAAAAATAAATAATGGTAAGAGTTTGAAAGCAATGAGCTGCATGACTTTGTAGCAAAAATAAATAAATAAATAAATCATACATGGAGGAACATAGCCAATAAACCCCCTTTATACCAATTGTGCTGCTTTGTTCATTAGAGATGACTTTAACAATTGAGGAGTCTTGCCAATCTAAAATCACTCAAATGAGCAACCATGTCACCATCAGGAAGGACATTGCTTGGCTTCAAATCACAATGAACAAATGGTTGCCTATATCTGCAGTGAAGATAGTTTAATGCAGATCCAATATCAACAAGAATATTTATTATTTGATCAATCAAACTTGTTGGATGGTCTGGATTTTTTGTTCTTGGGTGCAACCATTCTTCCAAGCTTCCATTCACCATATACTCATAAACTATACCTTTGAATTCTTGGCGCTTGTAACCTATGCTAGAACAACATGATATAATTTTTACCAAATTTCATTGCCTTATGTTTCTAACTGCATTACATTCGGCAACGAAACTCTTGTGAGCTCTCCTCATTTAAAGTTTGATGACCTTTATAGTAAAAACTTCTTGAGACTCAAAATTGCCCTTATATATAGAGCTGGAACTCCTAGATCCTATCAAGCGATTGATAGAGAAACCGTTTGTAGAATTAAGCAAACTTTGATACGATACTATGGAAATCATGTCAATTCTCGGAGAACTTCAGGAATATTTCTTACTTCTCTTTCTCCCATGATAAATAGCAATAATAAATGCTAGAAGGAGAAAAGCAATCACACAACATATTGATAGGATCAACTTGAAATTTTGATGTTTTCTTGGTCCGGTAGATTTGATAGGGAATGGTGCAGCTCCGGCTGTGATATGCCTCCACAAAGCTCGTAATTCACAAGCAGCAATTTTGCACTTGCATTGCCAAAGACACTTTTGCTTGGTACATCCCCATCAAGCTTGTTGAAAGAAACATTTAGGTACTCCAAAGCAATTCCTGCAAGCATTTTGGAATTGATCTGAACAAGTTATTTTCTGACAAGTCTAGGTATCTTAGACCTTTCAATGAAGCCAAAGATGAGGGAATGGCTTCTTGAAAGGAGTTCCCTTGCAAAAAAAAAAAAAAAAAGATATCCTAACCTTTGGCAATCCCCCATAATTTGAGGAATATTTCCAATTACATGATCATGGGAGACATCAAATTTACCGATATTTTTTAAGTTTCCAACCTCACTTGGAATATCACCACCAAAAGAGTTATGTGACAAGTTCAATAAAATTGATAGAGATGAAATTGTCATCAGCTGGACAGGTACAGCTCTACTAAAGTTGTTTTGTGGCAGATCAAGATATTGTAAACTTTTACAATTCTTAGCATTTGAAGGAACATTTCCTTCTAACATGTTATTTCACATGTCTATGTAGAATAATTGAGTGAGGTTACCTATGAATGGTATATTTTCAAGAAATCTGTTTCCCTGCAAATATAACATTGCATCTTTTGAAAGATCCCAAAATTATTTGGGATGATGCCTGTGAGATGATTCAGCCCCAAATCTAGTAACTTCAGGTTAATGAGGTTTCCTAACGTCTCAGGAATTCTGCCATATATTTGATTTGCTCCAAGTGTGAGTTGGGTGAGTTGGGTGGACAAATTGCCTATGGTATATGGTAAATGGCCCCCAAAATTATTTTTGTCCAAGTATAGTCGTGCTAACTTACTGCAGTTGCTCAAAGAATTTAGAAACTCCCAATCTTTTGAAGAATTACTTCCGAGACTATTAACTATTGTTAGATGTAAGAGGTCAGGTAACCTTCCAAGATTCGGAATTTGTCCAACACAGTTATTATTTCCCATAGAGATAATTACAAGCATAGTGGAATTTGCAATGGATGTTGGGATATGACCTGAGAATTGATTTCCTCCAAGTGCCAAGATTTGTAGATTAGGGAGATTGGAGAACATATTTGTTGGGAGAGAGCCATTGAATTGATTTAGTATGAATTCGAGTAAAGTGAGAGATGACAAATTGTAAAGAGTAGAAGGAATTGTACCTGAAAGCTTGTTCAGACTGACATCAAATGTTGTCAAAATTTTCAACCGGCATATTTCTTCTGGTATGCTCCCCTCCAAGTTGTTTTCAGACAAATAAAGAACCTTAAGAGAGGCAAGATTCCATGAGGAAGTTGGAATTTCTCCAGTGAAATTGTTTATCGGTAGAAACAAACCTTCAAGTTTATGGAGAGAGTCAATTTCATCTGGATTTTGCCAATGAGATGATTCCCTCCAAATGCTAAGCGCTTGAGGTTAGAGCACCTTGTGACGTTGATCGGAAATTCTCCCATCAATGTATTATTTTCGATATTATGCTCTTGTAGTCGGAACAAATGACCAAACTCTTGTGGGATTTCTCCATGGAAATGATTGTTGTCAAGAACAATGACTCTTAGGAAGGAGAGATTTCCAATGAAAGGAGAAATTGGAGCAGGCAACTGACAAGCCATGTCATGGGGCTATCAAATACAACCAGACTAACTATGCACTATAATGATACTAACCTAAGTCGATATCTTTGAGGAGCCGATTATTTAGTCACTAGCTAACTAAGTATTAATTAACAAATTAATCAAAGAGTGTAATGAAATTAATTAACTATTCTAAGCTAGGCTAAACTACTTGTTTATTGGTTTTTACAAGTTTAATGAGTGAAATGGAGTGATGTGAAATGTGAGTATTAGCTTCCTTGATGAGTGAATCCACTAGCTATCCTTGTTCCAATTTAATTGAGTTTAATTCCTTTGTTAGGTACTTAGGCTTGTGAGAAGAGACCTCTCCAAACAATTCTTCTAATTAGCTAAACCCACCTAGACAACTAGCTTGAGTTTAGTTCATTAGGCTCATTTTAGTTGGCACTTAATATGCATTAAATCTTGCAAGAGGCATTCGCTACTCAAATTGACAATTGCTAGCAACCTAGCTGGCCAATTAAGAGCATCAAACACATAAATGATAGAACAAGGCTAACGATTAGGCTAACAAACATTCTATCAAATCATTAAAATACAAAATCCAATACAAATTTCAGTCTCAATATGCAACAACCGAAAACACTACTCAACACAATCACATATCATAATTCCTATACACCCAGGTTTAACAATCTATAATCACACTAAGTGAAACTAAATTAAGGTAGAAGAAACTCCCTAGAAGCACAAAGAACTCCAGCTAGCTTCATCAATCACCAAGGATTAGCGAATCAGCCAATCATGACTACACGAATAGCTTCACTGAAGCTTGAAGAACGCTTGGCCATGGCAGCGATAAAGAGGATAAAATGGAGAAGAATAATAATGGAAGCCGTCAGTTTTGGAATGGAGATGGTGATGATTGGCGGTGGAGGTGGAGAATCCGGATGTGGTTGAAGCCGAATGGAAATGGAGGGGAGTGTGCGTGCGTATCGGCTTCCAGAATGTTGAGTGGTCAAACCCTTAAAATATGATTTCAGGGGACAAAATCGGTGATTTCTGGATTTTAGGACCAAATCGTCATTTCCAAAATTAAATTACTAAACGGACAATATATTTGGGTACTAAAATGTCATTTCTAGAATTTCGGGACTGAACTGAAATTTCTAAAATTCGTCTACTTGACCAAAACACCCTGAAATGAAATTCAAACTATTGTAATTCTATGTATTTGGATAATCATGAAAATAATGACATTTTTACCCTTTATCAACTAATTCATGAAATCACTTTTAATCTCAATTAGTCATAATAAATGCATTTTTTACCAAAATAACATGATAAAATCGTCAAATAAAGTATTGAAAAATATGATAAAATAGGGATTCATCAGCAATTGATATCTGTTTAACACCAATTGCATAACTCTCCGATGCTTGTGGCCACAAGAGACTCCGTGCCAGTTGCAGAAGTGTGTGGATGAATTCCAAGATTCCAATATGCGATGTTGATCGTTGGATATTGATTCCTTGAATTTGATTAAAGACAAACGATCAGTTTCTTCGTTGCTCAGTGATTGAAATATGAGAGTAAAGAAAACAAGTAAACGAAAGGACATGGTTGAGAAACAGTACGTAGGTTAGTTCAAGAGCTCTTAGTATGGAGAAGCACACTTGTGCTCTCTCTTATTAGTCGGACTTAAGTAGAGGAGGTAAGTAGTTCGTGTGGATACAAATTACAAAGTATTATTCTCAATATTTTATATTTTTTATTTTGCTGATAACGTGTAGCTTGAGACAATTATAATGTATTTGAATTCTCACATAAGAAATTTAAATAGCGAAAAAAAATTCTCCTTTCATGGACTTCATTAAAAACAATATGAAAATTTTAGAAAAGTTAATACATTAGGCATATATGATAATAACATAAGTATAATGAAAGATTTATTGAAAATGTTGATATGTTTTTTCTATAATTATGCTCTTCAAATGTTATTTCAATGACATGATAGCATTTTAATTACTTTTTGTTTTTGGATTTGTGAGCAAATCTTTTAAATTAGTTTCAATTTGTTATTGATGCTGAATTGACTCACAAGATTTTCATGAATATTGTTGACCATTCAATAATAATTTCCTTTTCAGAAATGTTCCAATTTTGTAATTCAAATTTCATAGAATTTATAATTACTTAATTATAAATATCTAAGAATATCAAATGAAAAACAATATAATTTTTTTTGAAACACTAGAAATAAGAAAGACAAAAGCTGTAACATCCCAAATTTTATATTCACCAAAAATATGTTGTAATTATTCGAGAAATTTAATAAAATGGTGAATATTCATGAAATTAGGATCTTATGAATTTTGAAATATTCATATTCGTGAGGAAATGGGCAAATTAATTTAAGAAAGGAAATTTGATTTCAATGGTAATAGCAAAGCCATAATTTTGCCAATTTAGCACAAGATTAATTATTTTCCAATTAATTGGAGTTAATTTCAATTAATCAAGGGAAATAAAGGAAAATGTGTAATTGGAATATTCCATCAAGAATAAATCAAGCATTGTGAAATTAGAAGGAATTATGCATAATTCATTTAATTGAATTATGGAAATGTTGAAACAATTTTATTTCCCTTTTCTTCCAAATTTTCGTCCAACAAGGAAAAATGAGAGGGAAAAATTGATTAATGAAATTAAACATGACAAGTGTCATTATCCTATGGAATGAGATTAGTTTATGATTTATGAAGATGAGCACATGTCTAATTGCATTTAAATATTTCCTCTTAGACATAGTAATAATGATAATGATACACTACTTGAGTGCAAGGTTGGGTGCATGGTTGGGTGCATGGTTGGAGAAAACTCATTTCACTACTTGAGTGCATGGTTGAGTGTGAAGTTGGTTTAGTTAGAAGAGGCAATTTGGTTAGTGGAACATGTGAGGGGGGGGGGGGGGGGGACGGTTTTGAGGCTAACCAAGGGAGAAGGAAACTAGTTCAAAGCTAAATGGAGCCATTATGAAATAAATTGGAAGGAGAGGAGGATTGTGACAAGTGTCACCATAATAGCCCTTGATGAAATCATATGGTGAAGGATGAATGGAGTTGAATTATTAAACACTCTTCCTCCTCTTGCCCTTGCACATTTCGGCCAGCAAGGAGGGAGAGAGAGAGAGAGAGAGAGAGAGAGCTTGAAGCCATTGAAGATCTAGAGAGAAGGAAGAAGGAGCTTAAGGTAAGAGGTGAATTCTTAAGCATTTCTTTACAATTTTTCCATGAAAAACCTTCTCTAAACCTTTCTCTTCATGAAATCCATGGTGTTGAAGACACATTTTTACTCAAGGAGAGAGAGGAAATCCAAGAACTCAAGAGGTAACTTCATAAAACTGAAATCCATACAAGTATGTTGTTATTGGTAAAGTGTATGGTTGGTTTTTGTGATTTTTGTCAAGTTTGTAAATTTAGAAAAGTCCAAACCCTAAGGGGTTATGCTGCCCAAATTTCTTTGAATCATGGTTAGAATGTGTTTAAATGAGTTAATGATGGATTAGAAGTGGAAAAGTACAAGCTTTGGAAGCTAAAACACAAAAGTCCAATTTTTCCTTTTTCTTGAGCTTGTTTCGGCCAAGACTAGAACTGGGGGTAGGAGTTGGATTTTCATGAAATAGATAGTACCATTGGATTCAGTGGACAAAAATAAGTGAGGTTACAGTTGGTCACTTTTTCGGAAAATGCCGAAAAAGCATAATTACGAAAACACCCCTAAAAACCTAAATTAGGGCTGTAAAGGGTATTTTCATAATTTAACATTGAATTTGGTAAGTTTGAGCCTAGAAATTGGGTCCTTGGGAGAAAATACATCAGGATAGGCCTAGTCAAGATTTTGGGAAAACGTGCCATCGGGCCGGGTACTGCAGGGCCGGGCCGGGGTCCTGGGGGCATTATGGTAAAATTTCACTATAGACTAATATAACCACAACAAACACTATGGAAGAGTCTAAAATGATACTTGGATAGGTTATGACCTATTTCTTGTACATTTAATATTTTAGGACCGAGTCGGAGGCCGGAATCGACATGTTTTACGAGGTACACGAAAAACGGTTTAAAAGAACTTTGAGGTAGGAACATTATCCTTCATACATCATGCCATTGTTATATCATTGTGTGGATGCCATTGTTTATAAATGTACTTTATTAATTGACATGGTTTGCCTAGAGAGAGGCAGTTGGTGCCAGAGGTGCACTTGCACTGGGAGTTGGTAGAAATCCAACTGGTGTAGATTAGTGGGGTTGGGCCCTACTCATGTATACATGGTGATGATGTGTTTATATTATTCATTAATTGGTGCATACATGGCGCATATCATATTTACTTCCCGCATTTTATATGAACGATAGCATGTTTCTACTGGGATTCCTTGGAATCTCACCCTTTTTCAAAAACAAATATCTCAGCTAGTGCTAGTGGTTCGAAAGGCAAAGGCGTAGACGCCAAGAAGTAATTGGCATGTGTCTCGAGGCAAGGATCAAGATAGTGGTTATAATTAGTTTATGTTTTAGATATTTTGGGAAATCCTGTAATTATTGTAGTTTCCGTTGTATTTTGTATTTCGTCTGTGAACGACTTTGGGATTGTAAATGAATACTGTTATTAGTATAATTGTATTTTTTTGTATGCCCATGAAATTCCGTCTTTATTACTCTTCGATTATCGAAATGGAAACGGGTGTTGACAAAAGTATAGAAAAACAATATAATTTACAAGTAAATTTTTTTAAGTACTTAACTAATAGGAATTGGGTTTGACAAAAAGGACTATTGAATCATAATGTAGTGAATCAATGTTTGAATTTTCACTAAAAAATGTGCCACATTTAGTACCTGATCATGAGGATTACCTCCAATATGAGAATACATATACACAAAAAATCAAACTAATGATAAACTAGGAAAAATTATATAGTTAATCCTTTGATTTTATTGATAAAGTATTTTTTACTGCATAATTCAACTTTTTTTTATGGCATAAAAATATTGAGAAAAAGGATTGGGATTTTTTGTTTTGCCGTAAAAAAATGGGTTGAATCAAATGTCAGCCTTATATAACGCTTTGAGTATTGTAGAATGCTTTATCAGCATTTTCTTATAATTAGCACAACATTTGAGATTTGATATAAGAAAACTTTTGATTATATTTTGAAATTAAAGTTAAAGGATTGTAAAGAAACTAAATAAAATTAAGACTATAAATTGAACCTAGTACGAAATGAAATTAAATTTAAAGGATAAAATTAAATATATTGTAAAGAAACTAAATAAAGTTAAGACTATAAAATGAAACCTAGTGTAAAAGAAAACGATTATCAATTTTTTCCTGCTTAAATTAACAATTTTTTCAAGAGAAATTATTAAAATTAGTTTTCTTTCCTATTTCCTTAAAATAAATAGGACATATTTTCCAATGCTGATCACGAATCTTAACGTCTAATGAAGCTTAGTAGCTTACCATTGGAAATAAAGAAAACTAACCTGCAAAATAATGTTTTAACTTAATTTGTTGGAGTTGGGCTTTTGTATAAAATAATCAAATTTTTGAACCAAACATTTTTTTATAACATTTATAGCGGGTTTCAAACTTTTGAGTTAAAATATCTCATACTTAACAAAATTTTGATCACAAATATGTTCTTGTTGAGTTTAGGATAGGATGTTCAAAATTTCAAAGAGGAGTACACACACACACACACACACACACACACATATATGTAAAATAAAATAATAAAATTATCTGCAATAAAAATTATTTATCATAATGAATCAACACAAATCAGTGGTCTAAAAAACAATCATCAAAAGTTCCCCAAGAACAAAGAAACAATGAATCAATATTCCAAGTTTGCATACCGTGTAAGTGATCGGTGTACTGGGTCACTAGTCCCACAACCTATCCGGTCCTGTTTTCAATAGTATGACCTTGTCCAGAACAATTTTTTATTTGATTAAGCATTTTCTTCTGGAGACTTAGATTGCAAAGGGCTTTCACCTCTTTTATCAAGTACAAAAAAGAGGAAAATAAGACCCGTGATAGAACACGACACAAGATATCATTATATGCAACAATATATATTCAAAGATCACGAATTTGAATAGGAGTTATTGCACATACACTAGTAGAAAAATGACTTTTTAGACTGGTTAAAATTTACTTTTAAGACAGGTTATGGATCCGGTCTTGATATAGCCGGTCTTAAAAATATGTCACTTTTAAGACCTGTTTGATAACCGGTCTTATAAGTCTCACTTTTAAGACCGGTGGTATTAATAACCGGTCTAAAAGTACCAATTTTAAGACCGGTTGTCATAAGCACCAGTCTTAAAAGACCTCTTTTGGAAGGCGTTTTAGATAACATTTTTAAGACCGGTTATAAAAATAACCCGTCTTAAAAGTTATTTTAAGACCGGTTTCATATATAACCGGTCTCAAAAATTTTAATTTTAAGACCGGTTGTACATAAAACCGGTATTAAAAGTGTTATATATTTTTTTAATTGTATGTGATTAGGTTAGTTATCAGAACGCATCCTTGAATTGGTACCTCCAATGCCATACTTATTAAGTGTCATATGGTATTCAGTTTGCTTCTACTTACCATGTCCTTTTGCTTTAACCTTCCACTTACCATTTCCCTTTGCTTTAACCTTCTCATTGAATTGGGAACTTGTAACATGTCATATATCCTCATGTATAATGTTTTGTTTAAAACCATCATATATATATATATATGCATAAATGAATTCAATCATGTCATATCATGCAACCAACAAGTCAATTTATCAAAATATACAAAAACCATGGTAAAACCAACAAACATGTCAAATCATGCAACCAACAATATTTGCAACCAACCAACATGTCAATTCATCAATATATACAAAAAAATTCCTTAGTTTTACAAGAACTCACTGTTGTAAAAGTGCATAAAAGAATTCAGAACAACAATTGCGAATGTGCTCAATATCTTCTTCTGGAAAGGAGTCAGCAAGTTCAAACATTTGAAACACCAAAGCTAGTCAAAACATTAACTTCACTTAAAAAAAATAAAAGTAATACAAAATTTTTGAAATATATATACATTTACCTCTTCAGTACGTTATGTCGTGCCTAGGGTAATAATATTATACACGTGCCTCAGAATATACAACCCACACAAGTTGGACCCCGGTTGTTGCCTACGGGTCTGAAAAATAATATGATATCATTAAAACAAGTATAAAATTAAAGCATGGATTATTATTGAATACATTCTTAAAACAAACCAATATGTAACTAACCATTGGCAAGATCCATGTAGGGTCTTTTACCTGACACATAGGCCTACCACAAGCAGTGTGTTGGAATGTCCGCATAGCCCTATATCATCAAAATCACAAAGGTTATTTATTTTACACAAATTCCATGAATATTGCACATGAAAGGTAATTAATAATGCAAGAAAACTTACGCATTCAAGCTCTTCTTCAATTCACTAGTTGGCTTGCTGAGGTGGAGGGAGCATAAGAGGATGACAAAATAACTCTTCTTGCACAAAATAGCCAATTGACAATTATCACTAAAAAAAGGGAAAATTTTTAAGCAAATATTCATCAATATGTATATTATGAAATATAAATTTGTTTCTTATCCATGCAAATATGGAGCCAAGAAACACTCAATTGAGGTTTCACTAAGCCTGTCCGATAAGTATGTGTGTCTAATAGAAGCAGTGGTACCTTTATCGTAGAGTTGATATGGGCATAGGAGTCCAAATGTATTGGTTTTGCCAGAGTCAACCAACCTACGATGCATGCACCTACAATAATTCAAGCAGGGACATTAAATCAAACTTTGACGGCCTAATTTGTAAAATATTAACTTCCAATTTGAGAAGATACTTACATAAAAAAGAGCTGGACAATCAAAATCATTAGCTATTGTAGAGGAGCTACCAGGGACATCAAATCATCCATCTCAAGATAGCATGGCGCCCCTGACTTGCCAACAGCTGACTCAGTAGACCAATCTCTTGTTGCAAAGGACGTATCATATGCCATTAGAATCACTTGCTGCATGACATTCAATGGAGGCCGTGAAACATCTTGAGTGGAGGGAGGTGGAGGTGGAGGTGGAGATGGAGGTGGCGGGGATTCCTCAGCTTGATCAGAAACAAGGTTCTTTGTCCATAAGATGAAAGAGTTGATGGCATTGTCCACAACCTTGAAGTCATCAACAGGGATAGGGAGAGGTGCATCTGCAACGATCACCTCTTCAACTGCCACTCTTACTTGATCATCCTTTATTTCTTGGTGGTGGACAGTTGATCCCAAGTTGTGCAAGCTCCCTCGTGCAACCAATCGTCTCAGAGGATCCTCTATAAACAAGTCACAAGGCTTACCAATTTCTTTTCCAAGACCCTCTGATGACTAACCAATGCAACTCCCTTTAGTGCTCTGTTTAGGGTTTAGGGAATGAGCCTGGGGAGCACTGGTATCTGCTTGTCTTATGCTCGTCATGATCATCCATTCCTCCTTCATCTTACTGAACCTTTGTTCAAATCGTGCATCAAATGATGCTTCTGCCTTGGCCCTAGCTTGCACCCTCACAGTGGCCAATATACGCTCCATCTCCTCCCAAGTCACCATACTACTTGAGGAACAGCGTGAGGGTGCTCCAAAGTAATCCCTTATGCCTACCCCACCTCCAATCCCCCTGACATGGTCGGGATGCTCAGGTTTTCCTGTAGCTACAGTCAGGATGTCATTCCTCCCATCCGACCTAAACGATCCCTTGGCTTGTGTTTTTTGAAGCTACTCCTATAAGACGCAGATGACAAATGTTAGCTAGTAATGAAATTTGTTTACTAAATAATTAATAACAACAAGTCAACAACAATACTTACAATTTTCTCACCGACTATACGAGATTGTTCACTCATATAAGACCCGTTACTCTTTTGATGAGCGAACAACCACTTCTCTTCGCGACGTATCGGAGATGGTGGAGAAAGAAGAACAAAAGGATCGGATTGAGATGCTTCTTCCAATCTCTTCAGTTTGGCCTCCAACAAGTCATTTTCGGCCTTCGCATACCCCCCACAAGACATTGTATGGGGGCAATCATTCTTTCTACCACTCTCTTAGGCCTTTTTACTTTTTTCTTGCAAATAAGAAATCAAAATTAAGTCATTGTAAAACAATAAAGACAATTCATAATTCATAAGCAAATCAAATGCAAAATAAGTCAACTCACCAATGCTTCTGGAGTAGTCCGAAGCCGTCTAAATTCTTGCCAAGTCTGTTCGTCAATAAAAGAATACTGATCGCACGGATTAGGAAGAGGCTGACCTTCTTCTACCTCGATATGCACATAATTGTTGGCTAGATTTGTCTTAAACTTCCTCCAGCATTCATCACAATACGTCATTGTCTTGTCATACAAGACTTCACTCTCAGGAATGTCGTAAGTGAGCTGAATAGTTCCCCAAATATGTCTCTTCACAGCTTTATCCACATTTCTCCACTGCTCTATCAAGATGCTAGGCTTGTTGCGTGCTAGGAGGTCGACAAAACTCCTATACCGTTAGGTATTAGGCCCGATTGATTTCCAATAACTATCAAACTCAATCAGAATCTTTTCCCCGATATTCTGATTGAGAGGAATGTCTCTCAATCGGGTGGCTCTCCTACCCCTTCGTCTAGGCCGGTTACGTGGCTTATTGTGTTCCTGGCTAGAAGCATTGCTAGGCTTGCTTTGATTTGGATTAGTTGGATTGGGAGTACCCTCACTAGGATGACTCATTGTCTAAAAAAACTTTAAGGACACTATTTAAGGATAGCTAGTGATGGTTTAAGGAAAGTTCACTACATGGCACTATCTACAAAGGCATCGTTCAAAAGCAATTCCCAAGTTATGCAAACATGAACAAATAATTAATTGCAATGCATAAGTTGAACATACATGCAAAAATAGGAGTTAATGTCAGCACAAGATGAACAAAGTTGGACATAAATGCATTAGGAGGCAGACTCAGAAGCAAAAACAGGAGGCATGTTTGAACAAGTTGAACAAACATAAATACATTAGGACTACCTTATCCAGAGGAGGCAAACTCATAAATGCATTAGAACAAGTTGAACAAACATAAATGCATGAGGAGGTAGACTCAGAAGCAACACCAAAGTTCATATCAAGCAATATCAACACTACCTTATCTAGAGTTTTACTATATTGAACATGCAAAAATATAGAACCAAAATCTTGTACACAACCAAAATAAACCCAGGTCCACAGAAGCATAAGGACATTAACCTCAAACATACATGTATTATGTAAAACTCTTTAGAAAAATTAACGGTACCTTCAATGGACGCTTTACGAATCAAGTAAGGTTTCTCTTAGGAGGCAATGGAAGCTTCTGAAAAGTGGGTTGACGACTTGCTGCAAGAATCGAACAGAGAAAATAGAGGCCAAGTCATCTCACAATTTCAATGAAATACCCAAAAATGAAACCATTAATTTAATTGAACGCCTGGGCAATGAAACACAAACCTGACAATAAAAACTAGGTTGAAAACGAAACCAATCGGAGGGAACAAACTATGATAGCCTTACGGCAATGATTTCAACCGTAAATTTCCGTTGACGCCGGCGAAGTTAAGGACAGAGCAGAGAAGAGGAAAGGAGGAGCTGCCGCGAACAGCACAGGAGTTTGCTGATGTGCTTGAGTCTCAAATTTCAGAGTTAAAATTAGGCGCCTTTTGAAATCTAGGTCAATTTTAAGACCGGTTGTAATTAACAACCGGTCTTAAAAATAATATTTAAGACCGGTTCTAATTAGAAACCGGTCTTAATATTAATATTTAAGACCGGTTATTAATAAATAACCCGTCTTAAAAATAGAAACTTTTTAAGACGGGTTATTAAATAATAACCGGTCTTAAATTTTTAATATTTAAGACCGGTTTTTATGTATAGCCGGTCTTAAAAATAATAACCGTTTTATTTTTTTAATTGTCTTTAATTCAGATAATATTTTCTAGACCGGTTATATTTAAAACCGGTCTAGAAAATATATTACATGTATTTATTTTTTTAATTATATATATTTTAAGAACAATTTTTATTATAACCGGTCTTAAAAATAATTTTAAGACTGGTTTTAAATATAACTGGTCTAAAAATTATATTTAAGACCGGTTATAAATATAACTGTTCTAAATATTTCATCATAATTACAAAAATGCCACCGGTCATATTTTTAAGACCTTATCCAATATAACCGGTCTAAATGTTCCGGTCTAAAATCCCTTTTCTGTACTAGTGATATTCAAAGAATCCCAATGGCTGGATCATTCTAATTCAAAGAAAATGTGTTCCTCAAGAAGACAGACTTCATATTGTTTTCATACAACAACGACGAGTGTTCATATTTGCGTTCCTCCGCAATTTAGTGCGAATTCGAGTTGGCACTGCGGCGTAACACTATCTATCTTGAAATATAAAAACTATTTATTCATCTAATAAGGTCCCAAAACAATTTTCAATTGTAAAGTGTAATTATTAATACAATGTTGACAATCAAAGGAATATTCTGGTCTCTGGGTTCTAAGTGAAGCAAGGAACAAAAAACCGGATCGGGCAATGAACGGGTCACAATACAGGTTTAAGGGTTAATGGGTCAACCGGGGTCTAACCGGTAATTGAACCAGTTATATTAAAATATTATAATTTATTAGTGGCAATATATATATATATTAATATATTTTTAAACTTCTATAGATAAAAAAATGAAGACTTTTAGAAAAAATGCTTAAAATCTATTAGTATTAGTTATGATGCCTATACTTATGCAATGATATCTCCTTTTCTATAATTATTATATCCTTTTAAATAGTTTTTTCATCCTCATCTTCTTTTTTTTAGATTTATTCTTTTTGTACCTACTTTTCTCTTCATCTTGGTATTCAACCTTTCATTTTTCCCTAAAAAATAGCGTGAGAATAGTTGGAAAAATTAAAAAAAAAATAAAAAGGAAACCGGTCTAACGAGTAAACCACAAGTTCTGACCGGTTCTGCCGGTTTCTGACCGGTTCGACCGATTTCTGACTGGTTCATGGTCTAATGGCTGAACCAGACTGGACCATTGATTGGTTACCGGTTCAACCGGTTGAACCAGCCGGTCCGGTCCGGTTTTTTGTACTATGGAGCAAAGGCCTCAATTGTGCTAGGGTAACATTATTATAAGTTTTTTTTTAAAAAAAAAAAATTGGTGTCTTATATTTCTAACATCAAAATATTCGGCAACAAATCTCTTGTGGTCCCTCTTAATAATTTCAAGTTTGTGGAATTTCACTCCAACAACTTCTTGACCGTCAATTTGCTGTTGGCGAGGCTTATATTTTCTCTCCACATTGTTGTGATTGAGAGAAGAATTAGATGAACGATTTATACATAGAGTTACTAGTTTCTATTATTTCACTTAAGAAAAATCTTTTACATCCCAATTTTCCCGTTGGTAATACGTGAAAGCAACTCAGAAATATTGTTAAGAATGATATCTTTGAAAATAAAATTTATTGAAATTAAATTTTTTTATGCTGGTCATATTTGAGAAACTACAAGTTTAAATGTTTTTTGAAAGAGAAAGAGAAACCAACATGGAAATTAAATACTCTGGCTGATATTTATTACAAGCACGCCTCCAACATGTTTCATGATATAACTTGTTTTTATCTAAAATGTTAATTTTTTCTCTAATTTCACTAAAAAATTGTAAAAATTTCTAACCCATTTAACTAATTACTTTTATTGAGGTTAATTTTTAAAATTTTACAAGAAATAATCAATTTTAACTAATTTTGTCTATGTTTGGGATAGCTTTTTTTTGGCTTATAAGTGCTTTTAATAATTAATATTTTTTTTTTGACAACGATAATAATTAATATTTTTAAAATAATTCTATAGATCAAGAGAATTCGATAATAAGTCATGTAAATTTACATAATATTTAAAGAAAACAGGAAGCATACAATACTAAAATATTTCATAACAAATGTATATACATTTTATTTTTAGTCCAATAAGTGAATAAAAGTTATAAATTAATGAGTTAAGGTATTTTTGCCATTAAAATATATTATAACTAATGAAGAGTGCCATTTATTTTTTAGGCACTCTGCAATCCAAGAGGGAACCATTACACAAAAACTTGACATTTTTACACACGCGCGCGTGTGACAGGGAGAGAAAACATCTCAGCCTATTAGCTAAGATCAAGTCTAAATATGCTACTTTTTTTCTTCATTTCTTTTTTAATCTTATTTTATTTTAATTTGATCCTAAAAGAATTAAAATATATAAGCAATTTATTCTGATTTCTAGGTTTTTAGTTTTGATGTCTATAACTATTTTCTAAGATGTCATTTTCCTCTTACTCATCAACTGGAGCCTTAACTGGCTTAGGAAGGTTGGTGAACAATTGTTATGGACACTAAGAGTTCTGGTCCAATACAAGCTATAATGTTGGTTATCTGTAATATTTTTTTTGATATTCTGAATATTGTATATTGAAGAAAGGTGTTGTCGACTTTGTGCCTTGGTAATCTCCTTAAAATTTAACCAAGAATTGCAATATAGAGTGCAATTCCGGATCGTCTCTTGAAGAGCCTTTTATTAATTACCTAGAAACTAAGTGTGATGATTGGCATAAAACAAGTTAAAAATGAATTTAAGTTTTTAATCTAACAACTAAATTGTAATTAAACTAAAATGCTTTAAAAACTAATATTTTTGGATTTTTTTGAATAAAAGTGGATAGGAATTGAAATTAGTTTTGAAAAGTATGATAAAGCCACCTAGAACAATGGATTTCATCTATTCTTTGATTCAAAATATTTTTAGAAATGTGCTAGTTTGACAAAAAAAATGCACAAAAGACCCTTTGAGCTAGCTTGAGTTAAGTGAATTAAATCTTCCACACCGGGCAAGACTTAATCCCTTTAACTGAAACTTAAGACAAAACACTAGCAATTGCAACAAAAAACCCTCAAAATACCATTGAGTTTAGTGCATTAATCAATGATTATTCCTACACCTAGAAAATAATCACTTCTTAAAACACTATTAGAAACCACTTTGTATGCAATTTATGAAATCACTAAGTTTTCTAAAATACCAAACGCCATCAACCGATGAGTCTAACATCAAAAGAGAGAAATCTCTACTTAAGAGATGCTATTAAGCACTCTTAGTGTGTGATTATGAATTAGTTAATGCAATTGGTTTTAATGCAATCAAAAATCAACTTATCAATATCCAAACAATACCATGTAAGAATAGAGAGAATCAAGAGAATTATAATGAAACATATATGTAACCATATATATATATATATTGATGAGCATAATGTTCAACATAGTGTGCGTTTGGAAGAGCTTATTTTTGGACAATAAGTGCTTATAATTCGTGATTCACGATATTCGAGGTAAGTATGTGAGAGGAGTTTTTTCTCGACTTGCGTAATAAGGGCTTATTTCTCAAATAAGCCCTTATTTAAGCTCTCCCAAACACACACATAAACTAATTCAAATCACAAATTAGTTCAAACAAAGATTAAACCAAATATATATTAATCCTAACTATAAATTACAACTCCTAAAACCAAGAAAATCATAAATATATAGTCAAGCTAATGAACTAAAATAAAAACTCCCCTTTAGCTCCAAACATCAAGATTCGGACCATTGCTATAGGAAATGAGAACTTTAACCACTGCCAGCCATCATAACAGCTCCACCGAATAATTTCATAATTCCAGCCATATAAAACAATGATCAAAGAAACCAATTAGCACTAATCAATTAAACTTGAGGACTGAAATTAAACCCAGACAAATCAAAACAGAGAAAGCCACTGCTGGAACGAGTTCTGAAACAGGGGGAACTCGGCCTGGAACAATGGAAGGTGAGGCGAGAATGGTGGTTGCTGATGGTTGGTGAAGTTGATGACGATGGACGACGGATGTGGAGACGGGAGGTGAGATTGGACCTCCGCCGTTCTTCCTCGCTGCAGCTCCCTCTTCTCATTTTCAGCCCTTTTCCGTTCTGTCTGCAACTTGGACTTGGAAGGTGGAATGATGCAGCTTGCCGGCGGCTGTGGTGGTGGATGGTGCCGCCGGCTAGAGAGAAAGAAGAAGGTGAAGGTTATGAAGGTGAAGATCGAAGCAGGAAGGCCTCAGGTTCTCTTTTTCGGCGCCTCTGTTATGTCTCGTATCTCTGCTCCCACTGCACTAAAATCAGACCTAATTCATTTACGCAAAACGCAGCAGTTTTATGAGGACCATTCTGTCATTTTTGAAATTCATGGTACCAAATTGTCATTTTTAGATTTAAGCCCCAAATTGCCATGTTTAGATTTAATCCAAATTTTCAAGTATTTTCAATTAAAAATGATTTAACCAACATCAAATATTCTCAGAAAAATTAATAGTTGAGATTAATTAAAATTATTTTGAAAATTTTTTCCTTTTTAGTCTCAATTTAATATATTTACTCTTAATCTCAATTAGGCACAAATAAAGAATTTTAAACTCAATTATGATGAGAGAATCCCTAAATAAAATATGAAAATATATAATAAAATTAGGGATTTGTCATATATATTTTGTTTTAAAACCTGTGGTAACTCCTGTAATATAATTAAACATTCTATATTAGTATGTATATACTATATAATTAAGGATAGTAGTTAAATTAGTTAATCATATTTAATTTCCTAAAATACCCTTACCCACAACAAACCCATTTGTTGTTGCAAACCCATTTTCATGAATATCAGGTGCCTATCTCATGTACCTTCTCGGCCCCATTCAGGCCCAGACAAAATTTCCACGCCCAATGTCCTTGTCCTATCAAATTTCCTACACACGGTCCATAGTATTCCCACGCAACTTCCTCTCATGTTCCCACATCACATCATATGAAGCGTAGTTAATAAACTGAGATACTCGTAATTTGTAAATATTACTGCTTACTATAAAATTATTTTATTAAAAAAAACAGTGGAATTGAGGTGTGTGTGGTATTAATGAGTTGCAAGCATTACTCATTTTATAAAACACATAGGTGTATTATTAAATTATTATTGTGTTTAATTATTATTGAGAAAATATCAATAGGGGGTAGTTTGGGAATAAATTGACAAAAATTAGAACATTGTCCTATAATTAGAACCAAGATCAACTCCCAAATGTTGTCCTATAATTAGGACCGGAGGGAGTACAAACCATGCACACATATCACAATAAACATGCTTGCCTGAGCTTATAATGTTAGGCTCATCCCAATCACAGTTCATTTATTTCAGGGAAATCGATCACACACGATTTGTTACCTGTAACAAATAAATCTTAAAATGAGATGCAGCAATCATTAAAAATATAAGATAAAATGTGAAAGCTCAATTCTTTTTTTTATAATACCAAAATAGGTTCATCTATATTCTAGTTAATTTTTAAGAGAAAGTAACCAGTATCCACGGGATGAATTAAACATTGAATAGAAACAAAATGTTAAAACATGGTTTTTCCCCCTAAATTCAAGTTGACAATATATATATATATATATATATATGCGCAAATCAAATGAAACTGATGTTGTACTCATCATAAAGGGGAAAAACTTTTGATAGAATTAAGCTGCCTGATAACATCAGTTGCACTCATTCTTTCGAGGTGATTCCTTTGAACAAGAAAGTCCAATCTCAAATATAGGGACCATGTTTTGGATGGAAGAAATTACAGGGACGAAAAACTATAATTTAAAACTATAAAAACTAAAAGAAAAATTCGATCAAACTATAATAACCAATAACGATATTAACCCTTTTATTTATATTTATACACACTTATTGCATGTGAGAATTGAGGTGGTTGGTGGTCGGGTCATCTTTCTATCTTTAATTGTTGTATTTTAACTTTAGAAATTATGTTTAATTAATTAAATTATTTTTATAAATACAACTAAAATTGGTTAGTTACGTATATGTGTGTGTGTGTGTAAAAGTAACTTACCATTGGATTTTTTTTTTTTGGTCGAATTTTACCATTGGAAATAAAGAAAACTACCTTGCATAATCATGGTTTAATTTAATTTGTTGGAGTTGGGTTTTAGTATAAAATAATCAAATTTTTGAACCAAACATTTGTTATAACATTTATAGCGGCTTTAAAATTTTGAGTTTGAATGTATAATATTTGAGTTAAAATATCTCATACTTAACAAAATTTTGAACACAAATATGTTCTTGTTGAGTTTAGGATAGGATGTTCAAAATTTCAAAGAGGAGTGGGTACGAAGTTGTAAAATAATTCTCACACACATATATATGTAAAATAAAATATTAAAATTATGTGCAATAAAAATTATTTATCAAAATGAATCAACGCAAATCAGTGGTCTAAAAACCAATCATCAAAAGTTCCCCCAAGAATAAAGAAACAATGAATCAATATTCCATGTTTAGAACAATTTCCATACCATATAAGTGATCGGTTTACCAGGTCACCGGTCCCACAACCCATCTGGTCTGGGTTTCAATAGTATGACCCTGTCTAGAACAATATTTTATTCGATTAAGCTTTATTTTCTCGAGATTTAGAGCGCAAAAGTTTTATTAATAGGGTAAACTATTATGTATCTTGAAATATAAAAACTATTATATCCAAATAATAAAGTCCCAAAACAATTTTCAATTGTAAAGTGTAATTATTAATAGGGTAAAGGGTAAAACTACCCATTTTAATATCTCGAAAGAGCTGCTGACACCATATTAAAACCTTGGGTGCACATATACCTATGTGGACTTAAAAAGGATTCAAAAATGCAACTGCCATTAAAATACCAAACGTCCGTTAAATAGTTTGTGTGGGAGCATTTTTTTGTCCAGCTATAATCTCCTACTTTTGTGGACCGTAATCTTTTTTTGTCAAGAAACTATCTCTGGCCGACTCCGGCGGCCCCAAGATCGAGCCAGTCAAGGCTGAAATGCCTGGTCTTACGCTTGCCGTGCTAAGTTCGGCCCTTCACAGCCTTTTAAAGGTGTCAGATCACCGCTTCCGTTCCTTTGACCAGTCAAAACTGCGTCCTTATCGAAACCATAACTGCTTTGGGTGCCGAAGTTTGCTGCTGCTCCTGCGACGTCTTCTCCACACAGGACCACGTCGCAGCGATGTATTGAGTGTGCCCTTGACTGGGATTGAGAGAAGAATTAGATGAACAATTTATATATAGAGTTACTAGTTCTATTATTTCACTTAATAAATATCTTTTACTTCCCAAGTTTCACGTTGGTTATACGTGAAAGCAACTCAGAAACATTGTTAAGAATGATATCTTTGAAAATTGGTTGAAATTAAGTTTTTTTTATGCTGGTCTTATTTGAAAAGCTGAAAGTTTAAATATTTTTTGTAAAAATGAATTTCCATGCCAGTTTTGTGAGAAAGAGAAACCAACATGGAAATTAAATACTCTTCTGATATTTATTACAAGCACGGCTCCAACAAGTTCCATAATATAATATGTTTTTAAATCTAAAATGTTAATTTCTTCACTAAATAATTATAAAATGATTATAAAATGTTCAAACTTATTTAACTAATTGCTTTTATTGAGGTTAATTTTTAATATTTTACAATAAAAAATCAATTTTAACTAACTTTGATGATTTATGTAAAGTTATAACGAAAGCAACTAGAAAAGCATGGCAGGAAAAAACAGATTAAGTCATCAGTGTCGTCATGGAAAGTTTTAGAAGATGCCACATAAATTAACAGCAACAATTGGTGGTGGCGCCTAAGTTAGTGATCACCGTATTTTTGAGAATCTTTTTTTTTTTGAGATACAAAGGCAAGCAGAGCTTGAAAAGTTACAAGATCAAGGGCAAGGCCCCAAAGATTGTTCTTGTGGCAGCAAACCACGTTCTAACGCAAAAAGACTAATACAATTCACCGAAGGTGAGCGTAATTCTGCATAACTGATGCTACTATAGTGAGCCGATCGTGCAAGATAATCGGCACAGCGAGTATTCTCCCTATGTGTATGGAAAATCTTCAAGTCCCAGTCGGCATAAATTAGGGATTTGGTACCAAGAATGATGTCGTGCAAAGGGTGATCCATCTCACAATTTGTTGACAATAAGTGAACGGCCTGAAGCGAATATGTGAAAAGTCTGATTTTCTTGAAACCCAACTGCTTGCAAAGGAGTAGCCCTCTATGGATTGCGTGGATTTCAACAGCAGTTGGGAAAGAGGGTCCTAACTTCTGTTGAAATCCACAAACCCAGTTGCCTTGATGATCGCGAATGACTCCTCCACAGGCTGACATGCCAGCGCTAGCAATCGAACCATCCACGTCGATTCTAATATAACCCTCATCCGGGGGATGCCAGTTAAGAAGACCTCTCTCCGGAATTTGAAATATCTGGTGATGAAAGCGACCAGCCTCCACCGATTCAGAAAGATGGAATATGCATTTGTGAACAAGCTGCTTTGGTTTATCGGCTTTCCCTTCAAATGCCTGACAGCAACGGTTCTTCCAGAGGAGCCAGCATGTGGTGCTGAATACTTTTTGCCAAGCCCATCTAGCCACTCTCTTGTTTCCAAGGGAATGCTGTGAATTCCATGTGAGCCAGTCCTGCAAATTACCAGAAGCAAACATAGTAGAATATAAATTGTTAGTTAAAGAAAACCACACTCTCTGGGCTTGCTCACAGTCTCTCAAAACATGCAGGATGGTTTCTTCACTCTCACACTGAAAAGGACAAGTGCTTAGTGCACTCGGGTTGTGTCTCGCTCTAATCTCATTTGTCGGGAGTCTCTCATGGAAAACCTGCCACATAAAGAGTTTGATTCTTTCAGGAACACCCCAATGCCAGATTTGCCGCCAGTGAGGTTGGTGAAGGAGGGCCTGCTGGTGGTAGATACCTTCATAGGCAGATTTCACGCTGAAGATACCATCAGGAGCATTGCGCCAGCAAAACACGTCATCAACAGAACCCGAGGGAGGGGGGAGCATCATGATTTTATCCACAACCCAAGAAGGAAGGAAAGTCTCCCATTGCGCTCTGTCCTAATGACCGGAGGGGGAAGTGAAAGAGCAAACCGGAGCTTCCATATCCATGAGGTGCAAATTCCTATTTATGAAAAATTTAAGAGGCTTATCAAGAGGGACCCAGCAATCCTGCCAGGCAAGCGTGTTTCTTCCACTATTAAGCTTCTTTCCAAGGCCGCAAAGGAAATCCTCCCAAACCGTAACAACTCCACTCCACACGGCCGACTGGCTACGCCAGTTTTGCACATGAGGAATTGAAGAAGACCCACAGGAGTATTTAGCACGTAAGCACTTGACCCACAGAGCTTCCGGATTGGTGACAAGAGACCAACACAATTTCATGAGAAAAGCTTTGTTTTGGCAGCGTAGGTCCTTAATCCCCAAACCACCTTCATGCTTCCTTCTTTTGAGAATGTCCCAGGCTACTAAATGCATTTTCTTGGACTCGTCATGCTGATTCTAAAAAAAGTCTCTGCTTAATTTCTCAATTGTTGAAAGGACACCTTTTGGAACCAAGGTTGATTGCATCTGATATTGAGGAATGGCAGAAAGAACCGACTTGATGAGGACCGTCCGACCAGCCATGCTTAGGAATTTTCCTTTCCAGCTGGACAACTTGGACCTGACCTTTTGAAGAAGCGGGGCAAAGGTCATTTTGACCATACGTTTATGAAGGAGAGGAACACCCAGATACTTCCCAAGATCGGCAGTGAGCCCAACCCCCACGATCTGACTCATCTCCAGGGCTCTGTTGAAGTGGACATTTTTGGACACAAACATTTTAGATTTATTCAGGTTAATCTTGTGTCCGGAGACCCTACAAAAAAGATCCATAACATTTCTAATCTCCTCCATTTGAGCAAGCGATGCTTCACCAAAAAGAAGAAGGTCATCAGCAAAGAAGAGATGAGAAATCCGGGGCCCAGAGGGGCACAACTGAAGGGGCTTCCAGTTCCCAATATCAACTTCCTGGTGAATGAGTTGGCCAAGAAGCTCCATACATAAGACAAAAAGATATGGACTTAGAGGGTCCCCCTGACGAACTCCTCTTGAAGGAGTGAAGGGATCAGACGGAATCCCATTCCAGATTGTGCTCATGGAGGCAGAGGAGACACAGCTCATAATTAACTTGATAATGTTCCCATGCAAACCAAGACTTTGAAGGGTAAATTCAAGGAAGCGCCAGTCTAACCTATCGAAAGCTTTTTCCATGTCCACTTTCACCGCTATAAAGCCTTTCTTCCCTCTCTTATTTCTCATGGAATGAATAGCCTCTTGAGCAATAATGATATTGTCCACGCTTTGCCTTCCGGCAATGAAGCTGCATTGGTTTTCAGCAACAAGATAGTCCATGACACCTTTGAAACGATTGGCAATAACTTTGGTGACAATTTTATAGCTCACATTGCAAAGAGAGATGGGTCTAAAATCTTTAAAGGAGACCGGATGATCAACCTTTTGAACAAGGACAATATTAGTATGGTTAATTGCTTTCACCTCTTCCGGGTTGTCGAAGATCCTAGTGACCAGGTCACAAATCTTCTGTCCAATAGCATCCCACTGAGATTGGAAGAAGTGGGGATTCAAACCATCAGGACCTGGAGCTTTGAAAGCCCCCATCTCAAAAGCCGCATTCTTGATCTCAAGCGGGGAAACCCTCTTGTGAAGATCAAGCTGAAGAGCACTGATAGGAGGAAAACGAGCCACCCAAGGGGAAAAGGGAGAAGAAACATTTTTAGCCGAATACAGATTTTGGAAGTGCTCAAGAGCCATAATTCTCGGACGATTCTCCTCGGAAACCCAGTTACCGTTATCATCTTGAAGAGCTCCAAAAGTACCCCGCTTACGCCTTGACACCACATTGGCGTGGAAGTATTTTGTATTTCTATCACCTCCACTGAGCCATTTGCATCTAGATTTCTGGAACTAGATCAGCTCTTCCTGCAAAGACAATTTTTGGTACATGTCCCAAAGTTTCTTTTCAATCATGTGGAGACCATTCCGGAAGCCCTCGCGGAGCCTGGCACGATCAATACCTTCCAGCCTACGGAGGATTTCTCTTTTCCTTTTTGCAACATTACCCACCACATTATCGTTCCACTCTAATGCATCTTTAGCGAATTGGGATTTGCCTTGGAGCCAGTCCTTCCCCTGCCAAGCCTCTTTAACCACACTGCTGAAGCCATCTTCAATACACCACGCAGCTTGATAGAGGAACTTCTTAGCCCTATTACTGCCGGCTTTAGGTCTCTGATCCATGACAACAACAAAGTGATGGTCAGACTTAAACCTAAGGAGGTGGAGAGATTTGGAGTGGGGATTGTGGACTTCCCACTCAAAATTACAAAAACTCAATCAAGTCTCTCTTTAACCCCAGTTTTCTCCCACGTGAATCTGTCACCCTCAAAAGGAACCTCAATGAGGTTACAGCGGTTAATGCAGGATTGAAAATCCATCATAGAGCTATGGTTAGGATTTGCCCCACCCTTTTTATCCCTCGAAGAAAGGTAGGCATTGAAGTCACCCAAAACCAGCCAGGGGAGAGACACTGTTTGGGAAATGTCATGCAAAGCCGACCAAAGATCCCTTCTTTTAATCACACTAGTATCACCATAAACAAAAGTCACAAACATCGGACTTAAATTATTTTTGTCACAGACTTTGTAATGAATCAATTGGGTATTAGAGGCAATATATTCAAGGTGAACCTCCCAGTTATTCCAAAGCACCCAAATACCCCCAGCGAAGCCGGTAGCTTCAATGCTCAACCAGTCATTAAAACCCAGCCTCCTCACAACATTATCCGCTCTATTCCCACTAACTCTGGGTTCCACAAGGCACAAAACATTGATTCCATATTTTCTAACTACATCTTTCAACACTCTAGGAAAAGAGCTACCACCCGCCCCACGACAATTCCAAGATGAGATAATCATAGACATAATCAAAAAGGAGAAAAACACAAAAGTCTTACTTGTCTGGTGGTTTATCTTCCAATTGCACCACAACTTCAAGCTGGGATACAGTGCGCAACTCAGACCCATGATCGAGCAATTCCTGATTAGGATTTGGAGGTTTTAGGGGAGCTACGGGGATGAGCATAGACTCTAACTGATTGCTCTTCTGAAGCCCTACGGACTCACTGGGAATAACCATAGAAAGAGGAGTGGGCTCAACTCCTCGGTGAACATCATTATAAGGGGTAGAGGAGTGATTTAAATCACTTAACACACAAGTGAGATCAGGTTGGTCCACTTCTTCATGGGCTTCTCCACATTCGGTGGTGTTTATTGGGCCACCGTCCAAGGGAATCATTTTGGGAACAGCCCTGTCCGTCAAGCTCCCTCTAACCAAGTTGTGGGTCCTTGTTTTAATACCTTTCTTGGGCTTCATAATGGGAGGGTCCAGCGGAATATTTTGGCTTAAATTGGAGCCCACTTCCTTCCCTTTTTCGCTGGCTGAGGAGTTTGGTTTAATCATCCCATCAATTTTCCTTTCTGTCCAGATTTTCCTTCTCCCCACGTGGACCCCCTTGCTTTTAGGGTGTTGACCAAAACTGAACCTATTTCCCTTCCTAAGCTCACCTTCGGCCATGGACTTCACAGCGGCTTGTTGAATCTTCTTGACCGAGCCTATTCCCAAATTTGAAAGCTGATGGGAAGTCGTGCCTTCTACCTGATCAGAACCCGATAGGACTGCAAATCTGGACTGGGACACACTGCCATCAGCCATACCATGACCTGCGCCAAAATGGGTTTGCCCACCTACTCTATTCCTAATCTCAGAGTTTCTCGGATGGCGTGCTCTGGCGGGCTTGCGCACCAGCATCCAAGGACCGTAGGGCTGATCCTTGGTCAGAGGGGGTTGCTCCGGCGGAACCATCGAAGAGGAAGGAGGATTCTAGGTGGTGCACAGGTTCTGCACTAGCGCCATATCTTTCTTAGGAGATGAAGACCTCACAGTGGCTAATCCTTCAGGTTTAAGTGAAAATCCACATTGCTCTTTGCGGTGGCCGTATCTACCACAAGCGAAACAGATAAGTCCTAAGCCTTCATATTCAATATTAAAAAGATTGGATGCTGTGATGATTCTGGGATCGAGCTCTTTCTGTAAATCTACTTCTACACAGAGTCACACATAGCGTCCCCTATGAATTGTAGTTTCCTTGTCATCAGGATTCTCCATAGTATTCATATCAACTTTGATAGTTTTTCCAATCATGTCTCCTATTCTCCAAAGGCATTCCTTGTTATAGCAGAGGAGTGGGACATTGGGTATGCGAACCCAAGTAGCCACCCGACCTAGAGGGTTTTTGAGAGGGTCGAAGAAAGGAGACCATCTCTGAACAAGAATTGAGTGCTGGGCAACCATCTAGGGGCCACCAAAAAGGATCTTCTTGTAGAGTTGCTCACAATTAGCTTGATCTTTAAATTTCACAACGTAATAGTTGTTTGGGAGATCAATTAAGTCAAACCCATTTGACTGCCAAATTTTGTGCAGATGTTCTTTAAGCCTGAAAAAACTGACTTTGGCACCAAGGATGGTAATAACTAGGGAGGCATTCCAAGGTCTTGCCCATCGGTTGAGTTCCTCTTGCGTGATTTGCATAGATGGATATATATCCATGAGTAACTTCATGTCATCCGAAGGTTCTGGCAATTCCCAGTTCTGGTTCAGGAGCTCTGGAAGCAGAGCATTAACATCTGGGGAAGAGTTTCCTTGGCCAACTCCATTTAAATCTGAACCATGAAGACCCATGAGGGAGTCTTTGTATGAGGAAACATGCCCTGATTTGGGAGTGGAATCAACCCTGACGCTATCTGGTTTATCTGAAGATTTCCCCAAAAGATCAACCCCTTCTGCGGGAATGGAGATGCCATTTTTGGAGAGCACGCTCCTAGCCACAGCAGCCGGGTCCTTTTCACACAACACATCCTCCGGCGGCTTCTCCTGGACGCCGAGGATATCCATGAAGAAGAAACACTTACTTGGCACGAGTTCCAGAAGCAGAGAGAAGTCAGAGAGAAAAAAAATCTATTTCTTCTATCTTAACTTAAAATGTAGATACCTCATTTGTATTTTTGAGAATCTTATCACACAAAATTCTACATTTCATATATGGAGGCTTTCCATAGAGAGTCTATGCGTGTTTATATGATAACTCCTATAATATAATTAAGCATTCTATATCAGTATATATATACTATTTATTTGCTCATTGAACTGTGCCTCGCTGCTCTTATAAATGTCAAAATATTTGGGGGTTTGCCACACACTATAGCTAAGAGGTCCAATAGTATCAAGGAAGGTCTAAATTCAGACGATGTTAATGCCCAATCAGAAGGAGCACAAGGGGCCCAACTTAGAAGAAGCTAACGCATCAAGGGGCCTTCATGGAGACTGCGTGACTTGAGTGAATGGAACATTGTGGATTGTCTCTCTCTTGTTTGTTATTTCTGCTCTGTCAGAACCGTACCTTTCATTCCTCATCTTCTGTGTATCCCATTTTGCATTCAATCCTGTGATGATTGAGGAATATGAATACTTTTGGATATGATTATTTCTCTCTTTTCTATTGATTACGTTCTGCTGAGCTGTAACCATAAGAACAATATTGACATTATAATAACTCAGCCAACAAAGTATGTCAATATTATAATGTCAACAAACATAAAAGACTTGAGTAATTTTAAAAAATATTTTAAACATCGTCAACATGAAAATAGAAAGACACCACGATATATTAAGATGTAATTCATTAAATATAAACTCTGAAGTATAGTTTATTTACGTTTCTCATCAGCGAATTCAAATGTCAAAATTAAATTTAGCAAAGTCAACCATGTGTCACTTTTCAAATGCACAACATTAATCGGCATAGCCTCGCGTTATTTTAATATTGAAACCTTTACACATATAACTCTTTTATTTATATTTAGACACACTTATTGTATGTGAGAATTGAGGTGGTTGGTGGGCGGGTCATCTTTCTATCTTTAATTGTTGTATTTTAACTTTAGAAATTATTGTTTAATTAATTAAATTATTTTTATAAATACAACTAAAATTGGTTAGTTACTTACATGTGTGTGTGTAAAAGTAACTTACCATTGGATTTTTTTTTTTTTGTCGAATTTTACCATTGGAAATAAAGAAAACTACCTTGCAAAATTATGGTTTAATTTAATTTGTTGGAGTTGGGTTTTAGTATAAAATAATCAAATTTTTGAACCAAACATTTGTTATAACATTTATAGCGGCTTTAAAATTTTGAGTTTGAATGTATAATATTTGAGTTAAAATATCTCATACTTAACAAAATTTTGAACGCAAATATGTTCTTGTTGAGTGTAGGATAGGATGTTCAAAATTTCAAAGAGGAGTGGGTACGAAGTTGTAAAATAATTCTCACAAATCAAATAAAATAAAAATATTATTTTAACTGCAACAAAATTTATTTATCAAAATGAATCAACACAAATCAGTGGTCTAAAAACCAATCATCAAAAGTTCCCCCAAGAATAAAGAAACAATGAATCAATATTCCATGTTTAGAACAATTTCCATACCATATAAGTGATCGGTTTACCAGGTCACCGGTCCCACAACCCATCTGGTCTGGGTTTCAATAGTATGACCCTGTCTAGAACAATTTTTTATTTGATTAAGCTTTATTTTCTCCAGACTTAGAGCGCAAAAGTTTTATTAATAGGGTAAACTATTATGTATCTTGAAATATAAAAACTATTATATTCAAATAATAAAGTCCCAAAACAATTTTCAATTGTAAAGTGTAATTATTAATAGGGTAAAGGGCAAAACTACCCATTTTAATATCTCAAAAGAGCTGCTGACACCATATTAAAACCTTGGGTGCACATATATCTATGTGGACTTAAAAAGGATTCAAAAATGCAACTGCCATTAAAATACCAAACGTCCCTTAAATGGTTTGTGTGGGAGCATTTTTTTTGTCCAGCTATAATCTCCTACTTTTGTGGACCGTAATCTTTTTTTGTCAAGAAACTATCTCTGGCCGACTCCGGCGGCCCCAAGATCGAGCCAGTCAAGGCTGAAATGCCTGGTCTTAGGCTTGCCGTGCTAAGTTCGGCCCTTCATAGCCTTTTAAAGGTGTCAAATCACCGCTTCTGTTCCTTTGACCAGTCAAAACTGCGTCCTTATCGAAACCATAACTGCTGTGGGTGCCGAAGTTTGCTGCTGCTCTTGCGACGTCTTCTCCACACAGGACCACGTCGCAGCGATGTATTGAGTGTGCCCTTGACTGGGATTGAGAGAAGAATTAGATGAACAATTTATATATAGAGTTACTAGTTCTATTATTTCACTTAATAAACATCTTTTACTTCCCAAGTTTCACGTTGGTTATACGTGAAAGCAACTCAGAAACATTCTTAAGAATGATATCTTTGAAAATTGGTTGAAATTAAGTTTTTTCACTAATATCGCTAAATAATTATAAAATGTTCAAACTTATTTAACTAATTGCTTTTATTGAGGTTAATTTTTAATATTTTACAAGAAATCATCAATTTTAACTAACTTTGATGATTTATGTAAAGTTATAACGAAAGCAACTAGAAAAGCATGGCAGAAGGCTTCAGTGAGATTGTTCAATCTGCTTGGGAGGGTAAGGATTGGTTGCATGGACGTCAGGGGTTTGTGACCAAGGTAACTAAGTGGAATGACAACGTGGTTGGGAATGTGGCAAAAAAGAAGAGAGAGATCATCCGTAGATTAGAAGGTATTGACCGGGCCAGGCGTTCTTATGGAAATCAAAATGGGCTATTTAGATTGGAGAATCATCTTGGGGGTCTGTACCACAAATTTGCTTTACAAGAAGAGATTATTTGGTTCCAGAAGTCAAGGTGTAAGTGGTTAAGTGGGGGCGACAGAAACACTAGATTCTTTCACGCCTGTGCATCAGTTAGAAGGAAAAGGAAAAAAATTGAAGCTCTTCAGAATGAGGATGGCACATGGATATCAGATGAAGTGTTACTGAGAAGCATGGCTACTGATTATTTTAAGAAACTTTACACGGCTGAGAACTTATCTACGCCTTTCTCCCCTTGGCCTGCTAACTTTCCATTATTGGGAACAGACCAACTGGAAGGTCTTCAACGTCAGGTATCCCCTATCGAGATTAAAAATGCTGCGTTTGCAATGGGATCATTCAAAGCACCGGGGCCTGATGGCCTTAACCCCCACTTTTTCCAAACTCAATGGAATTTGATTGGCAACAAGATATGCGATTTGGTTACCAGGATCTTTGATAACCCGGAGGAGGCTCAGGCTATTAATCAAACCAACATAATCCTTATTCCCAAGGTTGACGTTCCTTCATCCTTGAGGGATTTTAGGCCTATATCCTTATGTAATGTGAGTTTCAAAATTTTGAGTAAGGTGATTGCTAATAGGCTGAAAAATGTTATGGGCTATCTCGTGGCTGAGAATCAGTGTAGTTTTATCTCTGGAAGGCAGGGTGTGGACAATGTGATCGTGGCTCAGGAAGCAATCCATACTATGAGATGTAAGAGAGGGAGAACGGGTTTTGTGGCAGCTAAAATTGATATGGAGAAGGCCTTCGATAGACTTGACTGGCGCTTTCTTGAATTCACTCTCCATAGCTTAGGGTTAAGGGTTGATTTTGTCAACCTAATCATGCAATGTATCTCAACCTCTACTATGAGCATTGTTTGGAATGGAGTGGCCTCAGGGAGTTTCAAACCTACACGGGGAGTGAGACAAGGTGACCCGTTGAGTCCATATCTATTTGTTCTCTGTATGGAGCTTCTAGGGCAACTAATCCACTGGGAAGTACAGTTGGGGAATTGGAAGCCTTTGAGTTTGTCTACAGTTGGTCCTCATATCTCTCACTTATTCTTTGCAGATGATCTAATATTATTTGGCGAGGCCACATATCAACAAATGGACGAGATGAAGAATGTCATGGAACTATTTTGTAGGGTGTCTGGGCACAAGATCAACTTGCAAAAATAAAAAATGTTTGTATCCAGAAATGTCCATTTTAATAGGGTATATGAGATGAGCCAAAGAGTGGGGATTGGGTTGACAGCTGACCTGGGAAAATACTTGGGGGTCCCGCTCCTTCATAAGAGGATGGTCAAGGTGACTTTTGCTCCTTTAATCCACAAGGTCAGATCTAAACTGGCAAATTGGAAGGGGAGATATCTGAGTATGGCAGGGAGAACAGTCCTCATCAAGTCGGTGCTTTTAGCTATTCCGCAGTACCAGATGCAATCAACGCTGATACCTAAAGGGGTTCTATCATTCATTGAGAAATTGAGTAGAGATTTTTTTTGGAACCAGCAGGATGACTCTAAGAAACTTCATCTGATAGCTTGGGATGTTTTGAAGAAAGCAAAGTCAGAGGGTGGTTTAGGGATTAAAGACCTTCAGTGCCAGAATAAAGCCTTTCTCATGAAGCTATGCTGGGGTATGATTAAGAAGCCTGAGGCCCTATGGGTTAAGTGCCTTCGTTTGAAATACTCATGTGGGACTTCTACGATTCCTTAAGTACGAAGAAGACGTAATCAATCAGCTGTGTGGAATGGAATTGTTGCAGTTTGGGATAGCTTCATTCAAGGGTTAGGTAGACGCTTGAAAAGTGGGAGACCCACTCAGGCATGGTTAGACTATTGGGCTCCGCTGGATAGACCACTGATTGATTATATTGAGAAGAATGGAGAATTGGTAGACATGGATGCCAGTGTCAGATCATTCGTAACTCAAGAAGGTGAATGGGACAGAACAAAATGGGAATTTTTCCTCCCTAATTGGGTTGTGGAGAAGATTATGTTGGTCTCTCCTCCTACAGGTACTAAGGAAGATATTGTATACTGGAGATCGGCTTCAGACGGCAACTTCAGTGTGAAGTCAGCATATGACAGAATTCATCACAGCTCAGACCATTTACGACAAACTCTCTGGCGAGTTTTATGGCAAGGAAAAAGTCCTGAAAGAGTCAAATTCTTCATGTGGCAAGTATTCCATGAAAGGCTTCCAACGAATCAAGTGAGAGCAAAACATAATCCGAGCGTCCTAAACACTTGTCCCTTTGAGTGTGAGAGTGAAGATAGCATCCTCCACCTATTGAGAGACTGTGAGCAAGCCAAGAGAGTATGGTTTTCGATAACTAACCACATTTATTATACTATGTTTTTTTCTGGCAATTTGCAGGAATGGCTCAAATGGAACATGCAGAATTCCCCAGGGAATAGGAGGATGGCTAGGTGGCCATGGCAAAGGGTGTTCAATACCATATGCTGGCTCTTGTGGAAGAATCGCTGCAGATGGGCGATAGAAGGGAAAGCTGATAATCCAAAACAGATAATTCACAAATGTTCGTATCATCTCTTCGAAAATGTGGAAAATGGCAACTTCCAACATTAGTTATTCAAAGCACCAGAAAGGAGGTTTGATCACTGGCAACCTCCAGACCCAGGATATGTACGGGTCGATGTGGATGGTTCCAGAGATAGCAGAGGGCTTGCAGCATGTGGCAGGGTTATTATGGATCATCAGGGCATCTGGATGTGCGGATTTCAGCAGAAGCTAGGGCATAACAACTCGGTTGCTGCAGAAATTCACGCAATTCACAGCGGTCTACAGCTATGTAAGCATTGGGGCTTACAAGGATCAGGCTATTTTCAGATTCTCTACAGGCTATTCAACTACTGTTCATAGACGGTGGGGCGGATCACCCACTGTTCGATATCATCTCAACTACTAGGTCCCTCATTTACTGGGATTGGGACTTGGTAATTGCTCATACTCATAGAGAGAACATCCGGTGCGCTGACTATCTAGCGAGGAATGCTCAACTGAGTAATCAGAACTTTTTGGCAATGGACACAGCACCTGTGGAATGCAATGACCTCTTCGTGATGGAATGTGGTGGAATACCACAAGATCTTTTTGTGATGCAAGATTACTAGCACTCTTACTATCTTCAAGCTTTGCTTGCCTTTGTACTCAAAAAAAAAGAAAAAGAAAAGCATGGCAGGAAAAACACAGATTAATTCGTCAGTGTCATCATGGAAAGTTTTAGAAGACGCCACATAAATTAACAGCAACAATTGGTGGTGGGTGGTGGCGCCTAAGTTAGTGATCACCGTATTTTTGAGAATCTTATCACACAAAATTCTACATTTCATATATGGAGGCTTTCCATAGAGAGTCTATGCGTGTTTAACATATATCAATGCACGACACAGTATTTATTATACGAAACAAAATATCAGCTCAGTCTTTTAAAAAATTTCAAAGAAGACAAATGCTCGTTTACATTCAATTATATTGATGGAAATAAAACAATAGCAGCATAAGAGGTCATATTTCCCTTCAAACACGTGCAATGTTGTCCTTGCCGTTCGAACTCAAAAAGGAGCAAACATATGTTAGATTTTAGAAGCAAAAATGAAATCTCTCATTTTTTTTTTTAAAAAAATTGAAGCTAACATCGCACCACTTGATAATTTAAGATATCTAGTATAATCCCTCCGAGAATAAATTAAGAACAAGAATATCATTTAATCCTAAATTATTATATTTTTACGAATATACTTAATTTATATGAAGTCCCCTGTGTGCAGAGGCTCTATGGACATTTACGTTATTCTCAGTTTATATATATATATATATATATATATGTGTGTGTGTGTGTTTTAATCTATTTAAATACATTACAACGGCATCCACACCCTTAATTACAAAAGGGGTGGTTTTAGGTTCTTACATCATGTTGTGTGAGAGGTATTTGGGGGCTGATGGGTGGGTCACCCATCTCTAAAAGAAAGAGTTAGGATAGGATAATAAAAAAAGTTAAATCATTTTTACATGCCAAGGTTCATATACTTCATCACTTAGCCAATTCATCCAAAACGAAAGCTTTTCGTAAAGAAATTTGATATTGTTTAAAAATAAATTAGTTTCTTTGTACCAGAATATTAAATGCAGATAATAATGGAGAATCCTTTTAAAAAAACACAGAAAACTCAAGATAAATCAAATTAATCACATTAGTTACAAGTACTCTTCATAATTTCTAGAGAGCTCATGATATTGTTTATCTCATAATTATACTATTTCTGAGTCACACATGCAACTACAATTAGAAGGCCTTGAACAACTATATAGAATATTAATTATAAAAAGTCTGAAAAATGGGAGATCTTGAGCATCAAGTGATGACCATAATTTTCAGGAGAGGGGCCTTTACATTTCCCTTACCGTCTACTTTTCTCCACTTCTTTATTCTTACTATTAGATTCTCTTAAGGGTTGAGATTCAATATCCTATAAAAATATTATTATAATATTAAATGATAAAAAATGTATATAAATCAATTTAAATCATTAAAATTTGATATAACTAGTTCATATCTTTATACATTTATTAAAGTATTCTATATTATATGTGCGCGCGAACGCAAGCACACACACACATATTACTTTTTATAGAATATTAAATCTCAACCGTTCAGAGTCAATCTAATGGTGAGAATAAAGAAGTGGAGAGAAGTGGACGGTAAGGGAAATGGAGAGACCCTCTCCCATAATTTTCGCCATTAATTCTTTACAAATCTCCTCAGCATTAGTATTCATAGATTTGTTGTTCATAAATATAAAGTCATCTGCATTACCAAAGATTTCATCTTTAGTTAATCAGCTCGTGGTAGGGCAATCCAAAGATTCCAATAATAATAATAATAATAATAATAATAAGCAAAAAAACAAAAAGAGCTAGCCCCTCAACAAGGAATGCTTCAACAATGAGCTAATGATCCATTATTTAATATGCATGACTTTGTGTTATTTTAAGGGTTAAGATACATCATACACCCTGAAGTATTTTCTAAATAGCACTTAGTATCCTTAACTAATTTGTGGTTCATCCAGTATTCTAAAATAATTTTTCAACAATACTTATCAATATTCTCTAAATTACTTTTCAGTAATTTCTTTGTACATCCAGTATCCCTAAAATATTTTTTCAATAGCATTCAGTATCCTAAGTGTAGAGAGTACTCAATGCTGCTAAAAGATACTTTAAAGACAAAATTCCACCAAAAATAGTTTAGGATACTTAATGCTACTTAGAAAGATATTTTAAGGTGCTGGTGCTGGATAAACCACAAATTAGTTTAATTTAGAAAGTTGAGTGTTACTTAGAAAATATTTCAGGGTGCTGGATGCATCTTAACCTCCAGTCTTTTTTATAAGGAACTTTATCTCTCATAGGGATGATTCTTAATGTAAGGAACATATCTCTTTTGTCTGAAATTTTAAACTACTCTTTTCATTTTGCCCCCTATTAAATTTATGTCCTAATTATCTCTCTACAATAAATTTTTACTCATCTTTCATGTACTATAATTGGAAAGAGTAGTATATATTTGACACATTTATTGCTATTAACCAATATTTTGAACTATGTGATTTTAATAGCTGTTCCTTATAATGAGGACTAGAGGGAGTATCACACATGGCCGCAAAAATAAATATTGCTAGATGTTTTGGTGTACGGTGGAAAGGGGAAAAAGTCACTTCTCAAACTTGAATATAAACAAAATGTCAAAATATGGTTTGTTTTTCACATATCAGGTTGACGATGTACAAATCAACTTAAACCAGGCAAAAAAACATTGTATTTAGGCAATGTTATACTCACCATATAGGGAAAAAGCTTTTGATAGAATTTATCTCCCTGAGGACATCCACTGCCCTCATTCTTTCATGAGGTGATTCCATTGAACATGTAAGTCCCATCTTAAATAAAGAACGCAAGCATTTCTCAACATTGGGATGGATTTGCATCGATAAGTCTCCTGATGCTCCCCCTATATGTTCTGATTCTCGTGGAAGAATGGTTGGGCTCGCAACTTGAAAATATTTTTGAATTACTTCCAAACCCAAAAGAAAACCGGAATAATTAACGTACTCGTAGAATTTAAAGGCCTAGGTTAAATTTTTAATTAAATTTAAATATAAGCATTATACGTGCAGTGAAAATAAATCTCTGAATAAAAGCATGAGCATGAGAGATGTATCAAGACTACATTGTACACTCACTGGCCATAAAGGAAAAAACCTTTTGACAGAGTTTAGCTTTGCACTCATTGATTAAACCATATTTTTATATGATTTTTTATAATGAAATTAGGATTTTTAATGCATTTTCTGGGATATTATTGCATGATTAAGCACTAATTTGAGTTAGATACATTTGTATTGAATTAGGTGTAATGAAAGGCAAAATTGTCATAATTTGCAACTTATTCATACAAATTATTTTGTTGGACTTTTGATGCTATTACCTTGTGCTTAATCTTGCATTGTTGGTGTTTAAGAAAAAATAGGACATTTTGAAGTGTTAGAATTAATATTTTGAGTTGTGGGGGCAATTACAGAAAAGACCCCTAGAATTTATGGAAATTATAAGTGAATGTAGAAAAGGACCGATGAAAATTACAGAAATGACCCAGAAATTTCGGAAATCACAGTTCAGCCTCACATACGTTTAAAACAATTGCACTTTAATCCCTACCCTAGAACTTTTGATTTCAGATAGGTCCCTGGTCAAAATAGGTTTTGACCAAGACCTTCTTCTTCTTTAGACAAACCCGAGAAATATAAACATATGATTGACAATAATGAATTTAGCAAATCTAATCGTGTGCCACAATTCAAATATGCAATATTAATCTGCATAACCTTGCGTTATTTTTTTCCCTGGGTGAAATGCCTTTGAGTTATTTAGTAGCCACGAACTCTCGATCCCTAGTCATTTGCGTTATTTTAATCTTCAACCTTTACACATATAAATATGAACATATGATTGACAATAAAAAGGAAGCTTTGCTTTCAAAGTTTCAATCACAAATAACAAGAACATCAACATGGAGAATGTAATACAAAACAAGCACACATATCACATAAGACCACAAAATAAACATGTCTAAGGTGACAACGTTAGGTTCATTCCAGTCACAATTCCATTATTTCAGGGGAAATGGTCAGACACGATTTCCTTACCTGCAAAAAATAAGTCTAAAAGTGAGATACAACAATCATTAAATATAAGATAAAATATATAATTAGTAAAATTACATTCAAGCACCAACGTTTTTTTACAATAATATATTTTGATAGGAAAAAAAGAGCTAAGAAATTTGAGAACAGTAGAAATGGTTTTTACTATTTTGTTTTTAAAAAAACAAGTCGGTTAATTACCATATTCTAGTTAAACGTTAAGAGAACGTAACCAATAAATGTACAGAAATCATTAAGCATTGAATTGAAACCTGGGTTGTTTTCTTAAATATCAAGTTGACAAAATATATATGTGCAACTCAAATCAAACCAAAAGTATTGTATTTAAGCGATGATGTACTCACCATAAAGGGAAAAAACTTTTGATAGAATTTAGCTCCCTGAGGACATCAATTGCACTCATTCTTTCATGAGGTGATTCCATTGAACATGTAAGTCCAATCTCAAATAAAGACCATAAGCATTTCTCAACATTTGGATGGATCGATAAGTCTCTTGATGCTCCCTCTATATGTTCTATTGCCTGTGGAAGAAGGGTAGGGCTTACAACTTCCAAAAGCTTATTTGGAAATGCAACTTTCACATATGTTTGAAGATTGTGACCATCTTTAAACAAATATTCAGTGGGTCTTCTTCTAGTCAACATCTCTAAGACGACAATACCAAAGCTATACATGTCACCTTGTATTGATGTTGGAGAACCCATTCCATATTCTGAAATATTGTAAGCACATTAATTTTCTTAATTAATTATATAAATGATCACTGAAAAAAGGAAAAAAATTGTGAGTTTGACAGCATAATGAATTCTAAGTTCCTTGTGGTAAAAACAGCTATTAACATGATACCTGGGGGAACATAGCCAATAGTACCCTTTATACCAATTGAGCTGCTTCGTTCATTAGAGATGACTTCAATGGTTGAGAGTAGTCTTGCCAATCCAAAATCACTCAAATGAGCAACCATGTCATCATCAAGAAGGACATTGCTTGGCTTCAGATCACAATGAATTAGAGGTTGCCCATATTCATAGTGAAGATAGTTTAATGCAGACGCAATATCCATAAGAATATTTATTATTTGATCGAGGAGCAAAATTCTTGGATGACCTGGATTTTCTGTTGCAGGATGCAACCAATTTTCCAGGTTTCCATTCACCATATACTCATAAACTAGAGCCTTAAACTCATTGCCTTGGTAATCTATGCTAGAGCAGCATGTTATAATTTTTACCAGATTCCGATGCTTTGCATTTCTAAGTGCATTACATTCAGCAACAAAACTCTTGTGAGCTCCCCTTATTTGAAGGTTGATGACCTTTATCGCAACAACTTCTTGAGACTCAAAACTTCCCTTATAAACAGAGCCAAAACTCCCTGATCCAATCAACTTGTTGATTGAGAATCCATTTGTGGCATCATGCAAGCATTGATATGATACTCTAGAAATCATGTCAATTGTTGGTGAACTTGAAGAAGATTTCTTGCTTCTTTTCCTTCCATGATATATAGCAACAATAGATGACAAAAGAAGAAAAGAAATCACGCAACATATGGATACAATCAGCTTGAAGTTTTGATGTTTTCTTTGTCCACTTGATTTGGTAGGGCATGGTGTCAACTCCAACTTTGATATGCCTCCACAAAGCTTCTTATTCCCCACAAGTGATATTGTACTTGCATTGCGAAAGACACCTTTTCTTGGTACCTCCCCTTCAAGCATGTTGAAGGAAACATTCAGGTACTCCAAAGCAACATCTTGTAGGGCTTTTGGAATTGTTCCAGACAAGTTATTTTGTGACAAGTCTAAATATCTTAGACCCTTCAAAGAAGCCAAAGATATGGGGATGGTTTCTTGAAAGAAATTCCCTTGCAAAAAGAGGAACTCTAAGCTTTGGCAATCTCCAATGGTTTGAGGAATTTTTCCAAAGAATTGATTATGAGAGACATCCAATTTTGCAATATTTTTCAAATTTCCAAACTCATTAGGGATATCACCACCAAAAGAGTTATGTGACAAGTTCAATGAAATTGATAGAGATGAAAGAGTGAGCAGCTGGATTGGTATGGCTCTACTAAAATTATTTTGTGACAGATCAAAATATTGTAAACTTCCACAATTCCCAATGCTTGCAGGAAGTTTTCCTTCTAACATGTTATCTGACAAATCTAGGTGAAATAACTGAGTGAGATTGCCTATGAAATGTATTATTTCTCCAGAAAGTTTATTTTCCGACAAAGACAAGTATTGCAAGTTTTGAAACTTCCCGAAAGTAACTGGGATGATGTCAGTGAAATAATTCATTTCTATGCGTAACGTCATCAGGTTAATGAGGTTTCCTAATTCCATAGGAATTCCACCACATATTTGATTTTGTGAAAGGTCAAGTTGTGTGAGTTGGGTTGACAAATTGCCTATGGTATTTGGTAGACGGCCCCCAAAATTATTTTGGAGCAAGTATAGCCTTTCTAACTTACTGCAGTTGCTCAAAGAATTTAGAAACTCCCAGTCTTTTGAAGAATTACTTCCATGACTATTACCACCGGACTCTAGAAGTAAGAGGCCATGCAACTTTCCAAGATTTGGAATTTGCCCTACAAAATTATTTCTTCCTATAGAGATCTTTACAAGCATAGTCGCGTTTAAAATGGATGTTGGGATGCGACCTGAGAATTGATTTCTTGCAAGTTGCAAGAGTTGGAGATTAGGGAGGTTGGAGAACATATTGGCGTGGAGAGGGCCATTGAAATGATTTGCTACAAGTTGGATGCAAGTGAGAGATGACACATTGTAAAGAGCAGAGGGAACTGCTCCGGAAAGCTTGTTGGCACCTACTGCAAATACTGTCAAATTTTTCAACCGGCCTATTTCTTTAGGTATACTCCCTTCCAAGTTATTAATACTCAAAGAAAGAATGCTGAGAGAAGTAAGATTCCACGTGGAAGTTGGGATTTCTCCACTAAAATTGTTAAGAAGTAGATACAAAACGTTCAAGCTGATGGAGAGAGCCAATCTCCATTGGTATTTTGCCAATGAGTTGATTCCCTCCAAATCATAAGCTCTTGAGGTTAGAGCAACTTGTGACATTGATTGGAAATTCTCCCGTCAATGTATTATTTTGAAAATAAAGTATTTCCAATCTGAACAAACGACCCAGGTCTTTTGGAATTTCTCCGTGGAAAGTATTGTTGTCAAGAACGATAACCCTTAGGAAGGAAAGATTGCCAATAAAAGGAGATATAGTACCTGATAACTGATATCCTTTCAAGACCAAATGCGTAACTCTGTGATGCTTGTGGCTGCAAGAGATTCCATGCCAATCGCAGAAGTGTGTGGATGAATTCCAAGAATCCATGATCCGATATGGATCATTGGATATTGATTCCTTGAATTTGATTAAAGAGAAACGATCAGTTTCGTTGCTCAGTGATGAAGCAGGTTTCGAGTATTGAAATATGAGAATAAAGAAAACAAATAAGTGAAGGAACATGGTTGAGAAACAGTAGGCTAGTTAGTAATTCGAGAGTTCTCTGTATGTAGAAGCACACTTTTGCTCTGTCATTAGTCGGACTTAAATAGCTAAAAAAATCTTATTTTGTGTCTGAGATACTTCATTTTAAAAAATAATTACAAAATTGGGTGGTGGTTAGTTAGTAACTCGTAACTCTTAAGGCCACTGTCTGTTTGAAAATCTTATCGCACAAAAATTGACTTTTCACGCCCACGGGAACTTTCCTCATGACAATAAAGTTTGTTGGGATGCTATGAAGAATCCAAAGTCTCGTATGTTGGAAATCCTTGTCATTCTCTCATTATAATATTTGGTATGTTTGTTACAAAATAAAAAATAAGAAAATATATTTTTATGAGTATAAAATAGTTACTTAACTGTTAATGTTCAAGTGTCATGTTGGTGGAGGTTGAAAATTTCTCCCATATTCTATCAAAATAGTTACTATCATCTTGATGACCTTTTTGCTGTACATATTGAGATCATATATGGCACATTTAGTCAAATTTTGCGTTATCATTATATCTCTATTTTATTATAAGGGAGGGATAGCCACTTCTTTAAATTTTATTTTTTAAATCCTCAACACACTTTTTTTTTTTTGGTTAAATACAGATATCCTTATTTTGGAAACTTGTTCAAGACCCTATCCTATGTTAAATGAGGGCATGTTCCCGTGGGAATTCCAACCTACTTCCTCAATCTTAAATCAGAACAACTTAATTCTTATGATTTATCAAATTAAAAATTTTGTTAATTCAGTTGTTCAAGTTTAAAATATAACCCATATTAAAAGAATATACGTGGACCAATTTATTCTAATATATAAGTAAAAAAATTACAGAAATTGGATAGTTTCGTAAACACCCCAAGGAGCTGTATGAAAAGATGAAAGGAAAATTTATTTTTTATATGGGATTCAAAATATGTAAATGTAATTATATTCTTGTTATTACCAGTTAATAAAATTACTTTTCTCACTTTTTGGTTAATGTATTTAACAAAAACTCTTATTTTGCATTAGTAAAAAATTTGAGAAATATTAGTACATAAAAAGGTTTTGATTGTATGTTTTGATTGTTTTCATTTAATTAATGGAAATAAATAGATAAAGGTTTCCTTGTTGACGACGACAGACGACTCTAAAAAGAAAATTTATTGGTTTCATTTCCATTGGTGTTCAGACACGAGCGGAACCCGCTTATACTCTCTTCGTTGCTTTTTATAATATACAAATAGTAGATAAAAAATTAATTAAAATTGATGAAAGATAATAAATAGAAAAAATTCGGATTAAATCCAACTGAAATGCCAAAATAAAAATTTAGGCCTGCACTTTTAACAAATTCTTAATTAAAATAGGAGGCCTAATTAATTATTTCTGATATTGTTCAAATACCATAATATCCCTCCATAATTAAAAAACTATAAATAATACTCTACAATTTATGTTGAACTCCATACCATATGTGGAAAAGTTAACAAGTCTTATCAAAAAATAATTTAATAGGATTCCATGAATGATACTAGCCACAAGACATGAAGATCATCAATCCCATGAATTGTTCCCATACATAAGGTTCAAATTAGAATGGTACTAGCCACAAGACAAACCGGCAAAAACAAGTAAAACATGAGCATTACAAAATGGTATTTTAAATTTCTCTGGAGCGTAGAAGATAACTAATCACAATATCACATGCATCATTTGCAGACATCTCAAAAAAAAAAAAATTATGTAATATATTGTTTGGATTAATTACAGATTTACTGGGAAAAAAAACTTATGTATATAAGGGCATTTTGGTCTTTTAACTACATTTAGAAATTCCTAATAAAGCTTCTTGGCCTAATTAAGAATTTGTTAAAAGTATATGCTTAAATTTAGATTTTGATATTTTAACAAGATTTGATTAGGATTTTCCCAACAAATATGTAGAAAATGCAACTCATTTTTAAAAAAAGCCCTTATTTATAAAGAAGGTGGGTGAGAGAGAGAATGAGTGGAAAAAGTGATGAGAGAGAATGATTAAGAAAAAAGTGAGAAGATATATATACATAATTAATTGAGAGTAAAAATAAATAAAAATGTATTAAATACTTAGATATCTCCAAAGAATATCCTGTAGAAAGCAATATATCCTGATGGAAGACAAACCGCCGGACAAGTAAGTCCCGTTTGTTCCCTTTTTCTTTTTATTTATTTATTTTATGATTATTTCTTCCTGGAATTGCCGTGGGGCGGGTGGTCGCACGTTCCCACGTGTTTTGAAAGATGTGGTCCTTAATTATGGCATCAATGTGTTGTGTCTTGTGGAGCCCAGGATTAGTGGTAGTAGAGCGGATAAGGCTGTTAGGAAATTGGGTTTCAATGACTAGTTAAGAGTTGAAGCAACTGGGTATGCTGGGGGTATTTGGGTTTTATGGAATCGTTGGGAGTTTCAGATTGATTATTTATTCTCTAACTCCCAACTCCTCCACTGCAAAGTTTCTCCATTAAATAATCCCAACCCTTCGTTAGTTACTTTCGTCTATGGTGACACTAATAGTTTGATGAGGAGGAACCTGTGGGATTTGCTGTGTGTTATCAAGCAAACGGTGAATATCCCCTGGCTGGTCTTAGGGTATTTTAATGCCTTCCTCTCTCCTAGTGATAAAGAAGGAGGTGCTACTCCTATTCTCAGCTCTATGAAGGACTTCCAGAACTGTATTGACAGCTGTGATCTTATTGAGGTTCCGTTAGTTGGCGACAAATTTACCTGGGAAAAAACAGGCGTTAAGGAGAGACTTGACTGGGTGTTCTGCAATTTTGATTGGGATATTCTTAATCCTCAGGCCAAGGCTTATCATAATCTCAGGTTCAAGTCTGACCACCGCGTGATTGTTGTTGCGGACAAAACTAAGACTAAAGGCATTAACAGGGGAAGAAATTTCCTTTACCAGGCAGCTTGGTACATGGAAGAAGGCTTTCAGGATGTTGTCAACGAAGCTTGGCAGGGGAAGAATTGGACTCAAGGGAAAAAGCAGTTCACAAAAGACGCCTCGGCGTGGAACTCTAGAGTGGTGGGAAATGTTGCCAAAAAGAAAAGAGAGCTCATCCGAAGGCTGGAAGGGATCAATCGGGCCAGGAGTAGAGGGGGTGGTCCCAATGGTCTTTTTAAGATTGAAAGGGAACTTTGGGACATGTACCAAAAAATCGCCTTACAAGAGGAATTGATCTGGTTTCAGAAATCAAGATGTAAGTGGATCAGTGGTGAGGACAGAAACACGAAATTCTTCCATGCAAGTGTTTCTGCGAGTAGGAAGAGAAGTAAAATCGAGGCTTTACAGGACGATAATGGTAACTGGGTGTCTGATGAATCTCAGCTTCGGAATATGGCCCTTGATTTTTTTCGGAACCTCTACTCGGCTGAGACTTCATCTTCTTCTTTCTCTCCTTGGAGGGCAAATTTCCCTCCACTTGATGATACTCAACTTGACCTTATTCAAAGGTCGGTTTCGCCCATTGAGATAAAAAATGCTGCTTTTGAGATGGGGGCTTTTAAAGCGCCTGGGCCAGATGGTTTAAATCCCCATTTCTTTCATACCCAGTGGAGTGTTATTGGTCATAAGATGAGCGATTTGGTAACCAAGATTTTTGATAATCCCGAGGTCATCCAAGACATTAATCATACGAATATCACCCTTATCCCTAAGGTCGATCATCCAACTTCCTTGAAGGATTTTAGACCTATATCCCTTTGCAATGTTAGCTACAAAATTGTCAGCAAAATTATTGCTAACCGCTTTAAGAGAGTCATGAATCATCTGGTTGCTGAAAACCAATGTAGCTTTATTGCAGGAAGACAGGGTGTGGATAATATCATTATTGCCCAGGAGGCAATCCATTCCATGCTTTATAAGAGAGGTAAGAAAGGTTTTATTGCCGTGAAGGTTGATATGGAGAAGGCTTTTGACCGTCTTGACTGGCGCTTTCTCGAATTTACTCTTAATAGCCTGGGTCTGGGTTCTGATTTTGTTAAGCTGATTATGTCCTGTGTTTCGTCCCCTTCCATGAGCATTATCTGGAATGGAATTGCCTCCAAGAGCTTCCGGCCTTCTAGAGGGGTGAGACAGGGTGATCCTTTGAGTCCTTATTTGTTCGTCTTGTGTATGGAAATGCTCGGCCAACTTATCCACCATGAAGTTGACTTGGGTAATTGGCTTCCTATTAAATTGAGCCCTAATGGCCCTAAGCTATCCTACCTCTTCTTCGCGGATGATCTTGTCCTTTTCGGTAAGGCTTCTAACGAGCAGATGACTGTGATCAGAGATGTCATGACTCTTTTCTGCCAAGTCTCTGGCCACAAGATTAATCTGAATAAATCTAAAATGTTCGTATCTAAAAATGTTCATTTTAACAAGGCTTACGAATTAAGTCAATCTGTTGGGATCGGTTTGACTGCGGATCTTGGAAAATACTTGGGAGTCCCCCTCCTGCACAAGAGGATGGTTAAGAGGACGTTTGCTCCTCTTCTCCAAAAGGTGAAATTGAAATTGGCTAACTGGAAGGGTAAATACCTAAGTATGGCAGGTAGATCGACTCTCATCAAGTCTGTCCTTTCTGCGATACCTCAATACCAGATGCAATCAACTCTTATTCCGAAAGGGGTGTTAGCTATGATTGAAAAGCTCAGCCGTGACTTCTTTTGGAACCAACATGAGGAATCCAAAAAGCTGCACCTGCTTTCATGGGACGTTCTTAAAAGACGTAAGTGTGAGGGTGGATTGGGTATTAAAGACTTGCACTGTCAAAATAAAGCTTTTCTCATGAAATTATGCTGGGGTCTTATCAAGAAACCGGATGCCTTTTGGGTGAAATGCTTAAGAGCGAAATATGCATGTGGATCTGCTGTTGTTCCACATGTTCAGAGGTGGCGTAACCAATCGGCAGTTTGGTGTGGGGTGGTGACTGTCTGGGACGATTTCTTAAGAGGCCTTGGTAAATGCCTGAGAAGTGGCCGAAATACGCTTGCTTGGAAAGATCGCTGGGCCTCTGTGGATAAACCTCTAAAATACTTTATCGTCAAAAATAGCCACCTTGTTGATTTGAGTGCTAATGTTTGCTCCTTTAGGACTCAATCGGGGCATTGGGATAGAGCTAAATGGGAATCCTTCCTTCCAAATTGGGTGGTGGATAAAATTTTGTTGATTCCTCCTCCTTCGGGCTTTGATGAGGATACTATCTGTTGGCGTAATGCTCTTGATGGGAACTTTAGTGTAAAATCAGCATACGACGCAATCTTTCATCAGAACATTCATAGCCTACATGGTCACTGGCAGTCTCTATGGCGTTGGGGTATTCCTGAACGTGTCAAATTCTTCCTCTGGCAAGTATTCCATGATAGGCTTCCCACTAATGAGATCAGAGCGAGACACAACCCGGGAGCCTTAAGCACTTGTCCTTTTCAGTGTGATAGTGTGGAGAGCATCCTTCATATCTTGAGAGATTGTGAGCAAGCTCAGAGAGTGTGGTCAGCTTTAACTAACCCCCTATATTATAGTATGTTTTTCTCTGGTAATTTGTAGGATTGGCTCAATTGGAACTTACAGCACTCACCAGGAAACAACAAGATGACTAGATGGCCTTGGCAAAATGTCTTCGATCAGTACCGCATGTTGGATGCTATGGAAAAACCGTTGTAGACAAGCTTTTGAAGGGTCATCAGACAGCCCGAAAGAGATTGTTCACAGATGCATTTATCATCTCTCAGAAGGTGTGCAGAACGGCAAGTTTTGGCATCAGATATTCCAAGTCCCAGAACGAGGAGTGCTACACTGGCAACCTCCTGATCCGGGCATTCATCGCTTAGATGTTGATGGTTCAGTTCTCAGTGACGGCCAGGCTGCTTGTGGAGGTGTTATTCGTGATCATCAGGGTAATTGGATACGTGGATTTCAATAGAAGTTAGGACATACTTTCCCAACTGCTGCGGAAATCCATGCAATCCGATGTGGCCTCTTGCTATGTAAACGGTTGGGGCTAAAGAAAATCAGGATTTTCACGGACTCACTTCAGGCAGTCCATCTATTATCCACTCACTTTGACTCGGACCATCCACTGTACAACGTGATCTTGGCAACCAGATCTCTTATTTATAGTGATTGGGAGGTAGAAATTTCCCACGCTCACAGGGAAAGCCTCCACTGTGCGGATTACCTTGCTAGATTGGCTCACACGATTCTGCAGGATCATGAGGAACTTGGGATTTCCCCAATTGAATGTTTTCATTTCTTTGCTTTGGACTGTGGTTTATTAGACCATGATCATCCTGTAGGACCTAGCCTATAGTGGATGTCACTTTCAAGCTTTGCTTGCCTTTGTATCAAAAAAAAAAAGAAAGCAATATACCCATTTAAACAATAGTATCATATGATTAGAGGTTTTAGTATTGATTATAATGTAATTAAAAATTTGTAAAATATTTCTACATTTCATGGGAGTTTTTTTTTTTTTTTGACAAACATGGGAGCTTTCCAACAAAACAAGACTTAGGATTCTTCGTAGCATCCCAACAAACTTCATTATATTAATATATTGTGTGAGAATTAACATTTTCAAAAAGACAGTGACTTTAGATCCCACCACGCGCCAATTGTTGCTATGAATAGTAATATATTATTTGCTTCTTCGGACTTTCCACGGCGACGCTGACCACTAAAAACCTTTTTTCTGCTTGAGGTCATGCTTATATATTTATTTAACTTTCACGTCAGTTTCTTCCGAATCGGGCATGAGATTTCCTTTTTTTTTTTAAGAAAAAAATAAACTTCTAGTTTCTCAAAAGACCAGCATACAAAACTTATTTTGATCAATTTTGTTTAGAAAAATATCATTCTTATATAGTTCTAAATTAAAATTAAGACTAAATAATTTAAAAATTCAAAAACAAAAGATATATTTTATCTTAATTTAAAATAAGGCAAGGATTCAAGATTTGGCATTTCATTCTTGTTATTATCAGTTGATAAAATTATAATATTTATTATTTCTTGGTTAATAATGTATCTAAGTATCTAACAAATAACTTTTATTTTGCATTAATAATTTTTTTATAAATTTTACTACATAAAAATGAATTAATTATAATAGACCTAAGGAGATAAGCATAGGTGGAAAAGTCTTCTTGCTTTTTCTTATGGGAAAAGTCTTCCTAAAAAAGACAAAACATGAATTAAGAGAGCCTAAACGTGATTAACAAGGCACAATGGATTATTATTATATGGGTTAAAATATTAACTTCGTCAGCCTTCTAAAAAATTCAAAGAACACCAATGTACGTTTACATTCAATTGATAGAAATAAATCAATATTAACTTTGTATTTCCTTTCATATAAAGTTACTGACCTCTTGTGCAGAATACACGTGAAGACGGGCGAAGCCAACTTAAAGTAGAAGGGTCAAGATTTTGAATTTGTTATATATAATATAGTCAGTATTTTGAGTTTTTAGTATTGATAATAATTAATATTTGTAAATTAATTCCGTAGATCAAGAGAATTCGATAATAAGTTATGTAAATTTACATAATATTTGAAGAAAATGGGAAGCATACAATACTAAAATACTTCATAACAAATACATATAAATTTTATTTTTATTCCAATAAATGAATAAAAGATATAAATTAATGAGTTAAGGTATTTTTCCATTAAAATATATTATAAATAATGAAGAGTGCCATTTATTTTTTTGGCACTCTGAAATCCAAGAGGGAACCATTACCCAAAAACTTAACATATATGTGTGTGTGTGTGTGTGGGTGAAAACATCTAAGCCTGTTCGCTAAGATCAAGTCTAAAAATACTATATTTTTTCAATTCTTTTTTAATATAAAATATATAATAACTTTATTTTGATTTCTAAGTTTTTAATTGTCATGTCTATAACTATTTTTCTAAGATCTCATTTTCCACTTACTCATCAACTGGAGCCTTAACTGGCTTAGGAAGGTTGGTAAACAATATTGACATTATAATAAACTCAGCCAAAAAACATGTCAATATTATAATGTCAGCAAACATAAAAGATTTGAGTAATTTCAAACATCGTCAACATGAAAATAGCTAGGCACCAAGATATATTAAGATGTAATTCATTAAATATAAACTCTGAAGCATAATTTATTTTCGTTTTTCTTTAGCGAATTCAAATGTCATAATTAAATTTAGCAAAGTCAACCATGTGCCACTTTCCAAATGCACAACATCAATCGGCATAGCCTTACGTTATTTTAATCTTGAAACTTTTACACATATAAACGTAATTACTTGATTTTAATCATGTTTGAACATATGATTAACAACAACAAGGAAGCACTGCTCTCAAGTTTCAACCATAAATAACAGAAACATCAACATGGAGACTAAATAATTCAAAACATGCACACATATCACATATGGCCGCAAAATAAACATGCATGCCTAAGCTTTTAACGTTAAGCTCATCCCAATCACAGTTCATTTATTTCAAGGAAATTGATCACATATGATTCCGTTACCTATAACAAATAAATCTAAAAATGAGATGCAGCAATCATTAAAAATATACGATAAAATGTGAAAGCTCAATTTATATTTCAGAATATCAAAATAGGTTAATCCATATTCTAGTTAATTTTGAAGAGAAAGTAACCAGTATCCACAGGATGAATTAAACATTGAATAGAAACAAAATGTCAAAACCTGGTTTTTTGCCCCCTAAATTCAAGTTCACAATATGTATGCATATATGTGTGTGTGTGTGCGCGCGCGCGCGCCAGTGGGGGCGAAAATCAAATGAAACTGATGTTGTACAAGAAAGTTGTCTGATAACATCAGTTGAACAAGAAAGTTCGATCTCAAATAAAGAACACAAGCATGTTTAAACATAGGATGCATTTGTATCACTGATGCTTCCGGTATATGTTCCGATTCTCATGTAAGAATAGTTGGGCTCATTACTTCCAAAAGCTTGTTTGGAAATGCATTTTTTACATATGTTTGAAGATTGAGACCATCATTAAACATATCTTCGGTGGGCCTTCTTTTAGTTAACATTTCCAAGATAAGGATGCCAAAGTTGTACATTTCTAAGATAACATCATTCTCTAATTATAATATTTGTTATTTTGTTACAAAATAAAAAATAAGAAAAATATATTTTTATGAGGATATATTAGCCACTTAACTGTTAATGTTCAAGTGTCATGTTGGTGAAGGTTGAAAATTTCTCACATGTTCTATCAAAATAGTTACTTATTAACTGGTTTTTTTTTCTTACTCGTCTATGATTTTGATGACCTTTTTGCTGTAAATATTGAGATCATATATGCCACATTTAGTCAAATTTTACGTTATTATTATATTTCTATTTTATTATAAGGTAGGGATAACCACTTCTTTAAATTTAACTTTTTCATTCCTCAGCACACTTCTTCAATTTTTTTTTTTTTGGTTAAATACAGGTATCCATATTTTGGAAACTTGTTCAAGACCCTATCGTATGTTAAATGAGCGAGGGAATCTTCTTATGCGAATTCCAACCTACTTCCTCAATTTTAAATCACAACAACTTAATTCTTGTAATTTATCAAATTAAAAATTTTATTAATTCAGCTGTTCTAAGTTAAAAATATAATCCATATTAAAAAAAAATACGTGGACCAATTTATTCTAATATATAAGTAAAAAAATAACAGAAATTGGATAGTTTCGTATTAGAGATTAAAGACCAAATCAATAATTAAGAAAACAAGAAAAATAAAAATTAAATTTTATCTTATTTTAAAACACCCCAAGGAGCTGTATGAAAAGAAGAAAGGAGAATTTATTTTTTATATGGGATTCAAAATTTGTAAATGTAATTATATCCTTGTTATTACCAGTTAATAAAATTACATTTCTCACTTTTTGGTTAATGTACTTTACAACAACTCTTATCTTGCATTAGTAAAAATTTGAGAAATTTTAGTACATAAAAATAATGAATTAATTATGATGGACTTAAAGAGATAAGCATGGGAGGAAAGGTCTCCCATTTATTTTTATTTTATTTTTGAGCGAAGTCTCCTAAAAAAGATCAAAGTTGAATAAAGAGAATATACGCGTGTTTAACACAACAAAAAGTACCATTACATGGGTTGAAATAGCATCTGTCTTTCCAAAAGTTCCAAGACGAGGCCAAATGTGTGTTTTGATTGTTTTCATTTAATTAATGGAAATAAGTGGACTCCAAAAAGAAAATTTATTGTTTTCATTTCCATTGGCGTCCAGACCGGAGCGGAATCCGCAAATACTCTCTTCGTTGCTTTTTATAATATACAAATAGTAGATTCATAAATTAATTAAAATTGCTTAAAGACAATAAATAGGAAAAATCCGGATTAAATCCACCTTAAATGTCAAATCTAAATTTAGGCTTATATTTTTAACAAATTATTAATTACCTAATTAAGGATTTCTGAATGTTGTTAAAAGACCATAATATCTCTCTATAATTAACAAACTATAAATAATACTATAACGCCCTAAATTTTGACTAAGGGCTGATGTTAATTATTGAGAATGTTTTATGAATTAAAGTTGATTTGAGACATGAATTAGTGATGGAAATGCCCAATACTCTATATTTTAGCATGATTATTTGACAAAGTAATGTAAGGGCTAAAATATGAGGGAGTGGCGCATGGATGAAGGAGAAATATGTAAAAAATGTATTATGTGACAATTTAGTAAAAATTTCCATGATCAGGGCAAAAATTGAAAGAATGGCTATTAGTCAATGATTAATGGAAGAATTAATTACTAACTAAAAAGAAATGAGAAATGTAACTAAATGGCTAATGGAGGGGTTAGAGTAACTAATTGGTTACGTACTTTATAAGAACCAGTAAGGTTTGAACATGTGTCAAGATGAGATGAAGAGAGAGTGTGGGAAAAGTCAAATGGGGAATTTAAAAATCATTTTCTCTCTCCTTCTTCTCCCCATTTTCGGCTGATGATAGGCATGGGCATGGGAGCTCATCATTTCACTTTCTTCTTCAAGCTTTCATTTCTCTCTCAAACTCATGCAGCCATTGAAGAAAGAAAAGAAGAAGAAGCTCTTAATTTAGGTAAGCCATTTGACTCTTCTAATGACCTCTAATGCAAAAACTCTCTTCTACAATCTTGTTCCTTGTGTTGAGAGCTTTGATTTCATAGTTTTAGGTTTGCTATTGGTGGTGATTTGAGCCTTCAAGGAAATCTAAAGGTTGGAGAACCAAGAAATCTCTTTGAGAAAGTTGTTAAGGTGAGTAAGACAAACCTTTCTATATAGGTTTTGTAACCATTGATTGAGTCTGGAATTTCTGGGATTTTGGCCTTAATTTCAAAAATGGGGGTCATGGTGTTATTGAGATGGTGTTGTCATGGGTTTAGTGTCTTGAGTATGTGTTTTGAATAGATAGATTGGATTTGTAGTTGAATTGTAAAGTTGAGGAATTTTGGTAAATGGCATTGTGTTGTTGTTAATTGGTTATATCTTGTGAAAGCAATGTGAATGTGGTCATTTTGATGTCTCCATTGGCTTCCTTGGGAAATTTTGTGTGGGAATGAACTTTGGGTTGAATTTTGGAACCATTGGAGACAAAGTGTGCAAAATTGGAAAATTCTAGAAAATGCTAAGTGTAAATTGCTGTGCAAGTGGTTAACTTTGCATGGTAATTTGAAACAGCAAATGATTTTAGAATGAGGTGAAACTTTCTAGTTTTGTAGTTCACATGTCAAGCTTTCCATTGATAATATAAAGTTTGGCCAATTCTGAGTTCTGTGCTGAGAGTTATGGTCGGTTGGAAACAACCAAGAATCAGGACAATTCTTGGCTGCGGCCCAAATGTTTCTATCCAATTCCTGGCCGCAACCCAAGATGGCTGGTCGCGATCCATGACTTTCTGACCATATATTGGCCATGGCCCAAGGGTGGTCTGGCCGCAGCACACCCCTACTTTTCAACACTAGCAGTTTCAAAAATTGGTTTTTAACCTAGTGTTCCCCAACCCTTTAGGGCTTTTATTAGAGGCATTGTAGCTTCTTAAGGGTCATTAATGATAACCAAATCTAAGCATTGAGAAGTCAATTGAGTATTGAAATAGAGAATAACACTTCGTCCCTAAATATGAATTATAGGATACGATATTTGCCCTACTTGGGAGAGGTCGGTGCCAGAGCACGCCCAGAAGGGCCAAGGTAGTGACTTTTCTCGCATGTTGTGTATGATGCTTGTTATGCATGCCTTATCATTGTGTTGTATGTCTTATCGGCCGTAGGGCATCACAGTGTGAGTAGTTCAATGTGAATAGTCGTAGGGGGTGATGGTTATCACACCTACCTCTATCGTTGTATTTGCCGTTGTAATTGCCGAGGCTGCGTTGGGGAATTGTGAATTTCTATTTGAGTATTCAACCAGTGTGGCTGTGTGTTGTAAAATATTTTATATGGATCCCAGCTGTGGTGATATATGTGATATGAACATGTGATTGTGCAATACAGCGTGAGCAGACATAAGAATGACGTAGGTCACACCTGCCCTTGCCGTTGTAACTCCCATTGTAGTTGTTGTGTGTCGTATGATGATTTGCTTTCATGCTTTGTAGTTGTGCATACTATGAGTGATTTGACAGTATGGGGATTCCTTAGAATCTCACTCTTCCATAATAAATTTCAGATAGGGCTGGTGGATCTATAGAGATGCAGGTGACGAAGGGTGGTTAGATCTCCGGGCTAGGAGTTATATTTTTGGATAACTCGTTATCATTTTGTAAATCATTTGGATATTTTCGAGATATTGGATAGTGTTTGTGTAATCCACTTGAAAGGGAAACTGATTATGGGCATTTGTGCCCTGTAAACCCTTTATTGATTAATGAAACCTGACTGTGTTGGGAATTTACATTGCACTCTGATATTTATGAATGAAATTGTACTATACAGGCCATTTGTGTAATTGAAATGTGAATATGAGACCGTTGTTGAACAGGATTTAGAAAAGTTTTGAGAACCATGTTTTGGGAAAAGAAAATTTTAATAAGTCCCAAATCTTCTTACGATCTCTAATTCTACATAATCACGTATTTATGAAATTAATCTTGGCCTATGACGTGAAGGGGGTTACACATACCATATGTGGAAAAGTTAAGAAGTCTCATCAAAAAATAATTTAATAAGGATATCAACATGGTAGGATCAGTAGGATTCGATATGATTGAAGATCCAATCAATCCCATGAATTATGCTATTCTACCATTTACTTCTTATAAGTGGTCAATGGATTGTTCCCTCACATGAGGCTCAAATTAGAATCATATTAGCCAGCAGCCTAGAAGAACCGAGAGTGAGAAAATTAATGCAGTAGCATAGATCTGAAAAGAAAAACTCAGTGTTGATTTACCTGGGAGTGTACGTAATCGCAACTTTTCCAGTTTAAAGAAGGAATTAGTCAAGTTCCTTTTTCTGCATGCTTAAACTGTGAATCAATACTTCCTCCTTTCCTTATTATAAAACTTATTTATAGAGTTGATCTTAGTTTTAAATATAAGATATAGCTTTCATATGTGTCAATCTTTTCCTAATTTACCCCTATTGATTCTCACTCAACCATAGTCAGGGAGGAGAGAGAATGAAGGAATTAAGAAAGATGACTAGGGTATTTTAGATAATACATGTTATATTAATTAACTTAACTAACTTCCTTAATCAAATTAAATTAGATAAATATATTTTATATTAAGAACAGAAAGGAATATTATATAACCAACCACAAGACTAACCGGCAAATATAAGAAAAACATAAGCATTACAAAACGATATTTTAAATTTCTTTGGAGCGTAGAGGATAACTAATCACAATATCACATGTATCATTGGCGGACGTCTCAAAAAAAGTCATGTCATATATTGTCCGGATCAATCACAGATTTACTGGGAAAAAAAAAGTTATGTATATAAGGGCATTTTGATCTTTTAACTACATTCAGAAATTCCTAATAAATTTTCTTGTCCTAATTAAGAATTTATTAAAAGTGTAGGCCTAAATTTAGATTTTGATATTTTAATAGGATTTAATTAGAATTTTCCCATCAAATATGTAAATAAAGAAGGTGGATGACAGAATGGGTGGAAATAATGATGAGAAAGTATGATTGAGAAAAAAAGTGAGGAGAGATATATATAATTAATTGAGATTAAAAATAAAAAAAAATGTATTTAATGCTTAGACATATTCTATAAAAAGCAATATATCCATTCAAACAACAGTATCATATGATTAGAGCTTTTAGCATTGATTATAATGTAATTAAAAATTTGTAAAATCTTTCTACATTTCATGGGGGGTTTTTTTTTTTTGTTGGGGGGGGGGGGGGACATGGGAGCTTTTCAACAAAACAAGACTTAGGATTCTTCCTAGCATCCCAACAAACTTCATTATATTAATATATTGTGTGAGGATTAACAATTTCCAAAAAGACAATGACTTTATATCCCATCGCCCACCAATTGTTGCTCTTAATAGTAATATATTATTCGGCTTCTTCGGACGTTCCACGACGACGCTGACCACTAAAAACCTTTTTTCTGCTTGAGGTCATGCTTATATATTTATTTAACTTTCATGTCAGTTTCTTGCGAAACGGGCATGAAAATTCCTTTTTTTTTTAAGAAAAAAATACACTTTTAGTTTCTCAAAAGACCGGCATGATTAAAGAACTTATTTTGATCAATTTTATTTACAAAATATCGTTCTTATATAGTTCCAAATTAAAGTTCGAAGACTAAATAACTTAAAACAATTCAAAAACAGAAGATATATTTTATCTTAGTTTAAAATATATACTGCAAGGATTCAAGATTTATCATTTTATTCTTGTTATTATCAATTCATAAAATTATAATATTTTTTTTTTTGGTTAATGTATCTAAGTATCTAACAAATAACTTTTATTTTGCATTAATAAATTTTTTAAGAAATTTTAATACATAAAAATGAATTAATTATAATAGATTTAAGGATATAAGCATAGGAGGAAAAGTCTTCTTGCATTTTTTATGAGAAAAGTCTTCCTAAAAAGGACAAAACATGAATTAAAAGAGCCTAAACGTGATTAACGAGGAACAAAGGATTATCATTATATGGGTTAAAATATTAACTTTGTCAGCCTTCTTAATAAGTCAAAGAAGACAAATGTACGTTTACATTCAATTGACAGAAATAAATCAATATTAACTTTGTATTTCCTTTTATATAAATTTACTGACCTCTTGTGCAGAATACACGTAGAGGGGTCAAGATTTTGAAATTGTTATCTATGATATAGTCAGTAATTTGAGTTTTAGTATTGATAATAATTAATATTTTTTTTGCCAACGATAATAATTAATATTTTTAAAATAATTCTACAGATCAAGAGAATTCGATAATAAGTCATGTAAATTTACATAATATTTAAAGAAAACTGGAAGCATACAATACTAAAATATTTCATAACAAATGCATCTACATTTTATTTTTAGTCCAATAAGTGAATAAAATTTATAAATTAATGAGTTAAGGTATTTTTGCCATTAATGTATATTATAACTAATGAAGAGTGCCATTTATTTTTTAGGCACTCTGCAATCCAAGAGGGAACCATTACACGAAAACTTGACATTTTTACACACACGCGTGTGAGAGGGAAAGAAAACATCTGAGCCTATTAGCTAAAATCAAGTCTAAATATGCTACTTTTTTTTTCATTTCTTTTTTAATCTTTATTTATTTTAATTTGATCCTAAAATAATTAAAATATATAAGCAATTTATTTTGATTTCTAAGTTTTTAGTTTTTATGTCTATAATTATTTTTCTAAGATGTCATTTTCCACTTACTCATCAACTGGAGCCTTAACTGGCTTAGGGAGGTTGGTGAATAATTGTTATGGACACTGAGAGTTCTGGTCCTATACAAACTATAATGTTGACTATCTGTAATATTTTTTTGATATTCTGAATATTGTATATTGAACAAAGCTGTTGTCAACTTTGTGCCTTGGTAACCTCCTCAAAATTTAACCAAGGATTGCAATATAGCGTGTAATCTCGGACAGTCTCTCAAAGATCCTTTTATTAATTACCTAGAAATTAAGCGTGATGATTGACATAAAACAAGTTAAAACTGATTTTAAGCTTTTTATCTAACAACTAAATTGCAATTAAACTAAAATGCTTTAAAAACTTATATTTTTGGATTTTTTGGAATAAAAGTGGAAAGGAATTGAAATTAGTTTTGAAAAGTATGATAAAGCCTCTTAGAACAATGGATTTCATCTATAATTTGCTTCAAAATATTTTTAGGAGTGTGCTAATTTGACAAAAAATACCCAAATGACGCTTTGAACTAGCTTGAATTAAGTGAATTAAATCTTCAACACCGGGCAAGACTTAATCTCTTTAACCGAAACTCAATACAAAACACTGGCAATTGCAATCAAAGTCCCTCAAAATACCAAACCTTAAACACCGTTGAGTCTAGTGCATTAATCAATGATTATTCCTAGACCTAGAAAATAATCACTTCTTAAAACACTATTATAAACCACTTTGTATGCAAATTATGAAATCACTAAGTTTTCTAAAATACCAAACCCCATTGAACTAGTAGCAAGTGTAGCGTGCACTTTGATGTAATCAATTGAACTAGATGAAGAATCAAGTTCATGTGAAGTAAAAAGCCAATTATCAATTTCAGCACAAATAGCACATGGCATTTCACCCTTACATGAACAAACAAAAGAAGAATGTAAGTAAGAGGAAAAAATGATTTCTTCATCTTGTTCAAGAGCATTATAAAATTCCAAATCATGCTTGCCAACACTTAAAAGAGAGGAAGAATCATGTAAGCAAGCATCACTCAGACAATCATTTGAGCTATCATCAAGTTCGCACTTCACCACAATTTGAGCATCCAAGCATAATTCATTATTCTCTATAGTGTCATGCTTAATATATTCATCACTCCTAGAACAAGGGAAAAGAACATGTTCATCACGCATAGAATCATTGACAGTGCAAGCAACCTCATCAACTACACAACTATTATTAGAGATATCACAGTGAGCATTTTCAACATAAAACATATGAGGGGATTGGAATACAATTTCTCCATCCACCTCATCATCACTCACAGTATCAGAAATAGTAGTAAGCGGAGGGTCAACTCTTTAAGAAGAGGAGGAATAGTACCATTATTTAGAAGTGGCTCCTCTGGTAGTTGAAAACATACTTGCTTGTTCTTTACATCTTTTGTTGGAGTAGGAACTGCAGATATGAAATCATCCACTTCTGAAGTGGCATTTAGCTTTTCCTCTTTGGTTCCCTCATTATTGAAGTCATAAGTCCATAGAGCTCCTTCTTCTCCTTCGGTCAACAAACGCTTTGATAAAGCCTTCGATCTCCTCCATTTGCTCTTTCTGCTCCTTGGAAATTACATTTCCCTCATTTTACGTGAACAACTTAAAGTGTTCAACCTTGAGCGCATCATACATTCTTCTCAATGCACGAGTTTCGTCATCCATGTTTGGTAAGGTTAGGAAAGCATCAAGTCCACTAGGTTGCGGTGTAAGGGATTGTAGTGGAGGTTCATATAATTATGGAGAATATGGTTCATAGAGAGCTGTACATGGCATGGAAATAGGGGAAATGAGGGAAGATGAAATGGAGATGATGGTTCTTGGTAAAGTGGAGTAGATGATTCTTGATAGAATGGGTAGGGTGAAGAAGTATGGTTGAAATGGGATTGAGGTGGTTGGAAGGTGGGTTAATGGTCAAATAAGGAGTTTGTTGACAAGATGGTGCACAATGTTGATGGAGATATTGAGATGGTTGAGAATTAGAAGCTCCTCCTTGATAATTTATTCATGCTCGGAGGGAATTCACTTCTTGTTGAAGAAAATCAAACTTTTGAGAATATGTAAGATCAGAAAATGGTTCATGTCTCTGAGTGCCGTCAGTTTATCCAGGAATTGAAAACTTGAGGTTCTTTCATTTCCTAAAAAGGAATGCATAGGAGGATTAGTGTAAAATTGAAATTCATGATCTTCATTAGACCAAGCCATTCAAATTGCAATCAATTAAAACCTAATGAATTCTAAGTCCTAAAAAGTCCTAGATATACAAATAAATTCTAAAAATTAGAAGAAATCAAGTGTATGCAAGAATGCTAGTGCAAAAACAAAGGAAAATCAAGATATTTGTTGGTATTTTTGAAAAATTTTTTATGGTAAGATGTAATATGCTCTGAAAAACATGTAAAACTACCTAAACTATGACTAAGTATGAAAATACTGGAAAGGACAAATCCTAAAGGCTCAACCTGGTCAAAAGTACTTAACACTTAGTTACTAGGAAACCAATTCTTGGCTCCCCGGCAACGGCGTCAATTGAAATAACTCCCTTTAATCGCCTCAGTGTTATCAAGAATAAAATCGAATTAATACAATATAGTACACAACTCGGGTTGTTTCACTTTGAGGATTCGATTATGAAACTAATTCCTAATAAACTAAGTAATTATAATGCAAAATTGATAAGGGTAAAACATGATTGATTGATTTTCAAAGCTATGAATTGAATGCAATTAAAATATATATATTTTTGGGATTTTCAAATAAGGAGGAATGGAAATAGGTTAGAAATTCAAGTGATGAAAATGCTCTTGGAAATAGTTTTCAATGGCTATCCTTGCTTAATTAAGATATTTGGGGAGTTAATGCACTGAGCTTCTAATATTCCAAACCTCATTAACCAATGAGTCTAGCATCATAAGAGGGGAACCCCTACTCTTGAAATGCTATTAAGCCCTCTTAGTGTAATAAGTTTCTCTATGCTTTCTAATATACCAAACCCCATCAACCGATGAGTCTAATGCTTAAACTCAAGAACCCATTAATTTAAGCATTATTAAAACCCCTTAGAGAGTGACTATGAAATAAGTAATGCATTTAAGTTCAACTACAATTCTATTTCAATCAAACCATCCAACAATACCATGTTAAATAGATAGAAATCAAAAGAATAATAGGAAACATATATATAACATATATATTGAAGAGTACAAATCCTCATTACAAATTCTAGATCACAAGAACTCAATTCATAGAATAAAATATAACAAAAATCATAGTCTCAATATATAAATGAATTCTTAAACCTAAGAAATCATGAATATAATGAGCTATGGGTAATTTAAACTCCTATTTAAAGCACACGTGAACTCAAGCCATCTCCAAATCATCCCCTAGACTCAAACAATTTAGCCTCTCATGATACGAATAGTAGCTGCAAGCAGCTCAAAATACCCAGGATCCATGGAAAATGATGGAATTGCCAGTGTAATGGAGAAAGGGAATAGAAACTATCGGTACAAAGTGGCAAATAGAGAGAATAAGAGAGAATAGTGAAAATGATGGTGGAAGAGGAAAGAACAGTAATAATGGTGGTGTTGGAGAAGAAGAGGGTCGCTGGACTTAATGGAAGAAAGGTTTTGCGGGAATCTGGGCAATGTCACCAGAAACTGGAAAATTATGCCATAATCCGGAAAATGACACTGAAAGTTGCAGTAGTCTCCCCTTCTCCTTTTACTCTTGACTCTCTCTTAAATTCGAGCTCCAAAACTGCCATTTTCAGTTTTAATCCCATTTTCCAAGTACCTACAATTGAAAACAATTACACCAATATCAAATCCTCTCAAGAATTAATGATTAAGAGTAATTACAATTATTTTGACAATTTTGCCCTTTTTAATCCAAATTTAATGTATTTACTCTTAATCTCAATTAATCACAATAAAGGCATTTTAGATAAATTATTATGACAAAATCCTCAAATAAAAATATATAATAAAATAGGAATTTGTCAGATACATACATAGTGCTTGTTAATAGATGATGGATTTTGGAATGTGAAGGGCTCAAAGGGGGTTAACAATGGATTAGTGTATGGGGTTTGTATTTGGGATAAAGGGTGATAAAATGAATGCCCCTATCATGTTCATTAATCTAAATGCAAATGTGATTTTGAAAAGGAATTTACACAAGTTCTAGAGGTACACTAGAATATGTGGCAAACACACATTAATGAATGGAAATTAAGCTCAAAATCCTTCCAACAAAGTTTTTCTTCTCAAATATACATTCACATTTATTAATTGAACATTAGCCTACTCAAAATGCATTAACCCAACAATCCAAATGCTAACTCTAAGTAATAACCATTCAATTCATTAAAAATCAATCAAGAGCATAAGCAATTCCCATAAGTATTTAGACAAATTTCTAAATCAAGGAGTGATAAAAATTTAAGAGTATGGTTTGGATCAAGAACTTTCTTTTTTTTTTTTTTTTGAAAATGACACATTTTTGCAACTAGGCACAATAATGCACACAAGACTCAAATCCTAATCCCTCCTCCACACTTAAATCTTGCATTTGTCCTCAATGCAAAACCTAAGGGCAAAGAAATGGCAATAACTCAAAGCCTAAGGGGGTGAATAATAAAAGAATTCTACCTTTTACTACTAGATTATGCCTCTTCCCCAGGCTTATCTTTCTCATACAACAACTAAGCTCAAAGAATCATAAAAATTAGGAAGAAAACCAGTGAGGCAAGAGACAACTTTTGTTAGAATCTTTTAAGGCACATGAAAGAGAAGTTCTCATCCAATATGAGAAATATGATGGTTGTCATAGTGCACACTTCTCTTTGCTTGATTTTCTTAGGTGGAGGCGGTTCAGGATCAATCGGAAGATGTTCGAGCATGTAGGGTGGAGGTGGGTACCGCAAAGGACCCTTCCAAGTGTATCCCTATAAAGAAGATAGGCCAGAAGTAGTACCGAATCCAAAGATATACATATAGAGAGACTTAGAGTATTGTGCAAACATATCAAGAACAAAACTCTCTAAATATGAATCACACTCAAGAAAATCAATTTGGTTCCCTTCAGTGGGAACCAGACAAGTAGTCATAGTTTCAAAATCCTCGTGTTTGCAATGGGGAAGATGCGGATTCCAACTTAATGTTGGGGCACATCACATCACTTTTGCAATAACAAGAGTTGGGAAATAAAAGTGTGGAAGAAGAAAGAGAATTAATTAAGCTATCATCACCTACAACTTCAAAACAAGTATTTTCATTTTCTATATCCAGTGGCAAATAGTAAGAAAGAACTAAATGAAATGATTCATTTTCATTTACAAGCTCGATTCAAATTTAGACGTGGGAAGCTCAAATCTAATTGGTATGGGCCTTTTACTGTCACCAAGCCCCACTCATTTGGAATGGTTGAGCTCGTGGATGAAGCCATTGGTGAGGAATTTAAAGTCAATGGGCATCTCCTTAAGCTCTACCATGAGGAGTCATCAAAGCCTCCTTGAGGCCAGGTTGCCTCTTCTCCTTTCACTATCTTTTACTTTCAATATTCCTGGATTGGTGGTTATATATGCTTGACTGATTATTTGAGATAAGTGTGGGCGAAGGGCATTCCAGTAGAAAGGTAGAGTAGTGTAACTTAGTAATTAGAATAAGAACCCCCTTTGTATTCTTTGCATTTTTGGCCACTATCACACTAAATCACCATTGTGCCTCTTCATCTTGATTTTCTCAGTTATTATGACTTGTTTCTCCTTCTCACTCTTTATGTGATGTTGATGTGTTGTGCTCTAATTGCAATTGGACTTCACAACTTCCCACTTCACTAAGGAACAAGTTAGAATAATAGAGTTGTTTTCTACATTGAGGACAATGTGTTGATTAAGTGTGGGGGAGGGAAATACATTTTGAATCCCATTGGTTGTTTCAAATGAGAAATGCCTTAAATTAGAAAATTTTTCAAAAAATTTTCAAGAATGACTTGCTTTGATGCATGTCCTAAGCGGTAAAGGGTCCATAATCTCTTCTTGGCCGATAACTCATCTCCATTTTCTCCTTGGCCGGCTAGATTCCCGCCTCTTGATGATTCTCAATTGGACCTTCTTCAAAGTATGGTATCCCCTATTGAGATTAAAAATGCGGCCTTTGAGATGGGTGCGTTTAAAGCTCCAGGGCCAGATGGTTTGAACCCCCACTTCTTCCAGACCCAGTGGAATCTTATTGGGCAAAAGATTTGTGAGCTAGTGATTAAGATCTTCGAGAACTCGGAGATCATTCAGAACATTAATCATACAAACATCTCTCTTATCCCCAAAATTGATCACCCCTCTTCTTTTAAGGACTTCAGACCTATCTCTTTATGCAATGTGAGCTACAAAATTGTCAGTAAAGTTATTGCCAACCGCTTCAAAAGCGTCATGAACCACCTGGTTGCTGAAAACCAATGTAGCTTTATCGTAGGAAGACAGGGAGTGGATAATATCATTATTGCTCAGGAGGCAATTCACTCCATGAGAAACAAGAGAGGTAACAAGGGTTATATTGCAGTGAAAGTTGATATGAAAAAAGCTTTTGATAGATTGGACTGGCGATTTCTCGAATTCACTCTTCACAGCTTGAGATTGGGTGCTAGCTTTGTCAAGCTGATTATGTCATGTGTTTCATCCACCTCTATGAGCATTATTTGGAATGGTATAGCTTCCGATCGCTTCCATCCCTCGAGAGGGGTGAGGCAGGGTGACCCCCTGAGTCCATATCTATTTGTCCTTTGCATGGAACTGCTCGGCCAACTAATTCACCATGAAGTGGAATTGGGGAACTGGCATCCCTTAAAAATGAACTCCTCTGGCCCTAATATCTCTCACCTTTTCTTTGCTGATGATCTTATTCTTTTTGGTGAGGCTTCAAATGAGCAGATGGTGGAGATTCGTAATGTCATGACCCTCTTTTGCCGTGTCTCTGGTCACAGCATTAATCTTAACAAGTCTAAGATGTTCGTTTCTAAAAACGTCCATTTCAACAGGGCTTACGAGTTGAGCCAAATTGTAGGAGTTGGATTAACTACTGATCTTGGGAAGTACCTGGGTGTTCCTCTCCTTCACAAAAGGATGGTTAAAAGGACTTTTGCTCCGTTACTCCAGAAGGTGAGATCGAAATTGGAAAATTGGAAAGGTAATTACCTGAGTATGGCGGGTCGTTCGACCCTCATCAAGTCGGTTCTATCGGCGATTCCTCAATATCAGATGCAATCAACTCTTGTTCTGAAAGGGGTTTTATCTACTATTGAAAAACTCAGTAGAGACTTCTTTTGGAACCACTATGATGACTCTAAAAAGTTGCATTTGCTTTCTTGGGACATCCTAAAACGAAGAAAATGTGAAGGCGGTTTGGGGATAAAAGACTTGCACTGCCAAAACAAAGCTTTCCTCATGAAGCTGTGCTGGTGTCTAATAAAAAAACCGGACGCCTTTTGGGTGAAATGTTTACGAGCTAAATACTCATGTGGTTCGCCTTCTAATCCCATTGTCCAGAGGAAGCGGAATCAATCGGCTGTTTGGAACAGAATAGTGGCTGTCTGGGATGACTTTAAAAGAGGCCTTGGCAAATGTTTGAGAAGCGGTCGAAATACGTTAGCCTGGAAGGAGTGTTGGTCTCCAGTCGATGGGCCGCTTGAATTCCATATTGAGAATAACATGCACTTAATTGATATGAATGCCAACGTGCGCTCTTTCATTACTCCATCAGGTCTTTGGGATAGAGCGAAATGGGAATCCTTCCTTCCTAAATGGGTGGTCGATAAAATCATGTGGTTATCCCCTCCTTTGGGTATTGAAGACGATGTTATCTGCTGGAGGAATGCTTCAGATGGGAACTTCAGTGTAAAATCGGCTTATGACGCTATCTATCATCAACCAAGTTCTAGGAACCAACCTCACTGGCAATCCCTATGGCACCGGGGTATCCCTGAGAGAGTCAAATTCTTCTTGTGGCAAGTATTCCATGAAAGGCTTCCTACTAATGAGCTAAGAGCGAGGCACAATCCGAGCGTCTCAAACACCTGTCCTTTTCAGTGTGATAGTGTGGAGAGTATTCTTCATATTCTGAGAGATTGTGAGCAAGCGCAAAGAGTGTGGTCAGCTTTAACTAATCCTCTATATTATAGTATGTTTTTTTCTGGTAATTTGCAGGATTGGCTAAATTGGAACACGCACCACTCACCAGGGAATAATAAGATGGCTAGATGGCCATGGCAAAAAGTCTTCAGTTCCGCATGTTGGCTCCTATGGAAGAACCGATGCACCCAAGCCTTTGAAGGATCATCCGACAGCCCTAAAGAGATAGTTCACAGATGTATATACCATCTCTCGGAAGGTGTGGAGAACGGCAGGTTTCGGCATCAGATTTTCCAAGTCCCAGTTCGAGGACTCTTCCCCTGGCAACCTCCAGATCCGGGATTTCATCGTCTTGATGTAGATGGTTCGGTAGTTAGAGATGGCCAGGCTGCTTGTGGAGGTGTTATCAGGGATCACCAAGGTAATTGGATACGTGGATTTCAACAGCAGTTAGGACTCTCTTTCCCAACTGCTGCTGAAATCCATGCAATCCGTCGAGGCCTTCTTCTATGCAAACAGCTGGGACACAAGAAGATCAAGTTGCTCACGGACTCCATTCAGGCAATCCATCTTCTATCTACTCATTGTGATTCTGATCATCCTTTGCATGATGTTATTTCGGACACCAGATCTCTTGTTTACAGCGATTGGGAGGTACAAATTTCCCACACCCATAGGGAAAATATTCGTTGTGCAGACTTTCTGGCAGGAACGGCGCATAGGAATACGCAAGATTACGAGGAATTAGGATTTCCCCCTTTTGAATGTATTCATCTCTTTACTTTGGATCGTGGCTTGTTACCACAAGAACATTCTGTAGGAACGTGTCTATAGATTTGTAACATTCAAGCTCTGCTTGCCCTTGTAACCAAAAAAAAAAAGAAATTTGATTTGTGAGAAATTCTTTGAGCTTTCATGTGATCTAGTGTTTTGGCAACTTTTTGAAACCATGTTTTGCTTTTCAAGTGAATGGGAAGAGAAATGAACCCTCAATTAGATCTTTGCTTACTTGTTTTGAGAAAAGAAAGTTTTCACATCATTAATGTTTTTGAGAATTGAGCATTCTTATAATTGATTGCAATGTTTTGATTGATTATGTTTGTAAGGTTAGCATTAGGAATAGTTAAGAAGATGTTTTGTGGTTATCTTGCTATGCAATTGATTGTATTGGAGTGAGCATTTGAGAAAAACCTTGTTGGAAGACTATTTGGGCCTTGAATTCTTTCTATATGTGATGTTCACTTAGTTTTTCACCCTCTAGAACTTGTTTCAATTTTTTTTTCCAAAACGATATTTGCATTAGTGTAATGGAAATGAAAGAGGCATTCAATTTTAAACCTTTTTACCAAAACACAAACCTACATTCATTTACCTTTGCTTACCCCTTTGAGTCATTCATATGTTGTATGCATGTCATTTTATTCATAAGTGTTCATGGTATTCTAAAATTAAAGTGATTTGCCAATAGAAAGTTGAACAATGTGTATAGAAAAGGGAAAAAAAAAGGAAAGTAAGTAAAACAAAAATGTATGTAGTTTGGATAAAAAAAAAGAAGAGAAAGTATTGACAAAGAAAAAAAAATAGAAAAGTGATGTGAATAAAGAAACAAAAGCAAAAGAAACACAAAGAAGGCATTGGTTCTTGAACTTGAAAAAAAAAAATTGGCAAGAGGTTGTTAAGTTATTTAGTTGCTATGAATGTGCTCTTTAACTTTGACTTGCATATCAACTATTTTCTTTCTCTAATTAATTCATTCCATCTAGCCATCATCCATCATTACAAGCCCTTGCAAGTCCTCTTGATTCATTGCATTAAGTGCTATTAGTAGTGGATATATTAGAGTTGTTACAAACCTATGGTAAGATGTTAATTAAGTGAGCTAGAGTGAAATAATCTCAATGAGGTGAGATGAGTTAAACACTGATACCTTGAGAGTCTCTTGTGCTTCATTCTAATATTTTGAATTGTGTAGTTAGCTAATTTTTTTGCATTGCTTGACTATGACTAGTGTTGACTTGAGAAATTTGATTAATTGATCCATTGTTTTCTAATTATGAAATTGCTTAAATTTCAAATGCATTAGTGGTCTGAATTTAGAAAATTGTACTTAATTAGTGAGAGAGAGAGAAAACATCTCAGCCTATTAGCTAATATCAAGTCTAAAAATACTACATTTTTTCATTTCTTTTTTAATCTTATTTTATTTTAATTTGATCCTAAAAAATTAAAATATATAAGCAATTTATTTTGATTTCTAAGTTTGTAATTTTGATATCTATAACTATTTTTCTAAGAACTCATTTTCCACTTACTCATCAACTAGAGCCTTAACTGGCTTTGGAAGGTTGGTAAACAATTGTTATGGACACTAAGTCGAAAGGTCCAATAGTATCGATGATGGTCCAAATTCAGAAGATGTTAATGCTCAATCGGAAGGAATATGAATACCTTTGGATATGATTATTTCTCTCTTTTCTATTGATTACGCTCTGCTGAGCTGTTACCATAAGAACAATATTGACATTATAATAAACTCAGCCAAAGAAGTATGTCAATATTATAATGTCAACAAACATAAAAGATTTGAGTAATTTTAAAAAATATTTTAAACATCGTCAACATGAAAATAGAAAGACACCAAGATATATTAAGATGTAATTCATTAAATATAAACTCTGAAGCATAGTTTATTTACGTTTCTCATCAGCGAATTCAAATGTCATAATTAAATTTAGCAAAGTCATCCATGTGTCACTTTTCAAATGCAAAACATTAATCGGCATAGCCTTGCGTTATTTTAACCTTAAAACCTTTACACTTATAAATGTAATTATATTACTTGATTTTAATCATGTTTGAACATATGATTAACAACAACAAGGAAGCTCTGCTCTCAAGTCTCAACCATAAATAACAGAAACATCAACATGGAGACTAAATAATACAAACCATGCACACATATCACAATAAACATGCTTGCCTAAGCTTATAATGTTAGGCTCATCCGAATCACAGTTCATTTATTTCAGGGAAATTGATCACACACGATTCGTTACCTGTAACAAATAAATCTTAAAATGAGATGCAGCAATCATTAAAAATATAAGATAAAAAATGTGAAAGCTCAATTCTTTTTTTATAATACCAAAATAGGTTCATCCATATTCTAGTTAATTTTTAAGGGAAAGTAACCAGTATCCACGAGATGAATTAAACATTGAATAGAGACAAAATGTTGAAACATGGTTTGTTTCCCCCCTAAATTCAAGTTGACAATATATATATATATATATATATGCGCAAATCAAATTAAACTGATGTATGTAGGTGACGTTGTACTCATCATAAAGGGGGAAAACTTTTGATAGAATTAAGCTGCCTTATAACATCAGTTGCACTCATTCTTTTGAGGTGATTCCTTTGAACAAGAAAGTCCGATCTCAAATATAGGGACCGACGTTTTGGATGGAAGAAATTACAGGGACAAAAAACTATAATTTAAAACTATAAAAACTAAAATCAAAATTCGATCAAACTATAATAACCAATAATGATATTAACCCTTTTATTTATATTTAGACACACTTATTGCATGTGAGAATTGAGGTGGTTGGTGGGCGGGTCATCTTTCTATCTTTAATTGTTGTATTTTGACTTTAGAAATTATTGTTTAATCTAATTGAATTATTTTTATAAATACAACTACAATTGGTTAGTTACTTATATGTGTGTGTGTGTGTGTGTGTGTGTGTGAAAGTAACTTACCATTGGATTTTTTTTTTTGGTCGAAACTTACGATTGGAAATAAAGAAAACTAACTTGCAAAATTATGGTTTAATTTAATTTGTTGGAGTTGGGTTTTAGTATAAAATAATCAAATTTTTGAACCAAACATTTGTTATAACATTTATAGCGGGCTTTAAAATTTTGAGTTTGAATGTATAATATTTGAGTTAAAATATCTCATACTTAACAGAATTTTGAACACAAATATGTTGTTGAGTTTAGGATAGGATGTTCAAAATTTCAAAGAGGAGTGGGTACGAATTTGTAAAATAATTCTCACACACATATATATGTAAAATAAAAATTATTTATCATAATGAATCAACACAAATCAGCGGTCTAAAAAACAATCATCAAAAGTTCCCCCAAGAATAAAGAAACAATGAATCAATATTCCATGTTTAGAACAATTTTCATACCATATAATGATCGGTTTACCAGGTCACCGGTCCCACAACCCATCTGGTCTGGGTTTCAATAGTATGACCATGTCTAGAACAATTTTTTATTCGATTAAGCCTTTTCTTCTTGAGAGTTAGAGCGCAAAAGTTTTATTAATAGGGTAAACTATTTTGTATCTTGAAATATAAAAACTATTATATTCAAATAATAAGGTCCCAAAACAATTTTTAATTGTAAAGTGTAATTATTAATAGGGTAAAGGGCCAAACTACCCATTTTAATATCTCAAAAGAGCTGCTGGCACCATATTAAAACTTTGGGTGCAAATATACCTATGTGGACTTTGAAAAATGCAACTGCCATTAAAATACCAAACGTCCGTTAAATGGTTTGTGCGGGAGCATTTTTTTGTCCGGCTATCATCTCCTACTTTTGTGGACTGTAATTTTTTTTTTGTCAAGAAACTATCTCTGGCCTACTCCGACGGCCCCAAGATCCAGCCAGTCAAGGCTGAAATGCCTGGTCTTAGGCTTGCCTACTCCGACGGCCCCAACAATCTTTGAAAATTGGTTGAAATTAAGTTTTTTTTATGCTGGTCTTATTTGAAAAACTGAAAGTTTAAATATTTCTTGTAAAAATGAATTTCCATGCCAGTTTTGTGAGAAAGAGAAACCAACATGGAAATTAAATACTCTGTCTGATATTTATTACAAGCACGCCTCCAACAAGTTCCATAATATAATGTTTTTTTTATCTAAAATGTTAATTTTTTCACTGATATCGATAAATAATTATAAAATTTTCAAACTTATTTAACTAATTGCTTTTATTGAGGTTAATTTTTAATATTTTACAAGAAATAATCAATTTTAACTAACTTTGATGATTTATGTAAAGTTATAACGAAAGCAACTAGAAAAGCATGGTAGGAAAAACACAGATTAAGTCGTCAGTGTCGTCATGGAAAGTTTTAGAAGACGCCACATAAATTAACAGCAACAATTGCTGGTGGGTGGTGGCGCCTAAGTTAGTGATCACCGTATTTTTGAGAATCTTATCACACAAAATTCTACCTTTCATATATGGAGGCTTTCCATACAACGATGAAGACCAAAATTCAATAAAGAGAGCCTATGCGTCGCGATTAACATATATCAATGGACGACACAAAGTATCTATTATACGGAACAAAATATCAGCTCAGTCTTTTAAAAAATTTCAAAGAAGACAAATGCTCGTTTATATTCAATTATATTGATGGAAATAAAACAATAGCAGCATAAGAGGTCATATTTCCCTTCATACACGTGCAATGTTGTCCTTGCGTTCGAACTCAAAAAGGAGCAAACATATGTTAGATTTTAGAAGCAAAAATGAAATCTCTCATTGTTTTTTTTAAAAAATATTGAAGCTAACATTGCACCACGTGATAATTTAAGATATCTAGTATAATCCCTCCGAGAATAAATTAAGAACAAGAATATCATTTAATCCTAAATTATTATATTTTTACGAATATACTTAATTTATATGAATTCCCCTGTGTGCAGAGGCTTGATGGACATTTACGTTATTCTCTGTTTTTATATATATATATATATATATGTTTTAATCTCTTTAAATACATTACAATGGCATTCACACCCTTAATTAAAAAAGGGGTGGTTTTAGGTTCTTACATCATGTTGTGTGAGAGGTATTTGAGGGCTGATGGGTGGGTCACCCATCTCTAAAAGAAAGAGTTAGCATAGGATAATAAAAAAAGTTAAATCATTTTTACATGCCAAGGTTCATATACTTAATCACTTAGCCAATTCATCCAAAACAAAAGCTTTTCGTAAAGAAATTTTGATATTTTTTAAAAATAAATTAGTTTCTTTGTACCAGAATATTAAATGCAGATAATAATGGAGAATCTTTCTAAAAAAAACAACAGAAAACTCAAGATAAATCAAATTAATCACATTAGTTACAAGTACTCTTCATAATTTCTAGAGAGCTCATGATATTGTTTATCTCATAATTATACTATTTCTGAGTAACACATGCAACTAAAATTAGAAGGTCTTGAACAACTATATAGAATATTAATTATAAAAAGTCTGAAAAATGGGAGATCTTGAGCATCAAGTGATGACCATAATTTTCAGGAGAGAGGCCTCTCCATTTCCCTTACCATCCACTACTCTCCACTTCTTTATTCTTACTATTAGATTCTCTTAAGGGTTGAGATTCAATATCCTATAAAAATATTATTATAATATTAAATAATAAAAAATGTATATAAATAAATTTAAATCATTAAAATTTGATATAACTAGTTCATATCTTTATACATTTATTAAAGTATTCTACATTATATGGGCGCGCGCGCGCACATTACTTTTTATAGGATATTAAATCTCAACCGTTCAGAGTCAATCTAATGGTGAGAATAAAGAAGTGGAGAGAAGTGGACGGTAAGGGAAATGGAGAGACCCCTCTCCCATAATTTTCGCCATTAATTCTTTATAGATCTCCTCAGCGTTACTATTCATAGATTTGTTGTTCATAAACATAAAATCATCTGCATTACCAAAGATTGCATCTTTAGTTAATCAGCTGGTGGTAGGGCAATCCAAAGATTCCAATAATAATAATAATAATAATAATAATAATAATAATAATAATCCATTATTTAATATGTTTGACTTTGTGTTATTTTAAGGGTTAAGATATATCATACACCCTAAAGTATGTTCTAAATAGCACTTAGTATCCTTAACTAATTTGTGGTTCATCCAATATTCTAAAATAATTTTTCAATAATACTTATCAATATTCTCTAAATTATTTTTCAGTAATATTTTTTGTACATCCAGTATCCCTAAAATACTTTTTCAATAGCATTCAGTATCCTAAGTGTAGAGAGTACTCAATGCTGCTAAAAGATACATTAAAGACAAAATTGCACCAAAAATAGTTTAGGATACTTAATGCTTCTTAAAACGATATTTTCGGGTGCTGGTGCTGGATAAACCACAAATTAGTTTAATTTAGAAAGTTGAGTGTTACTTAGAAAATATTTTAGGGTGCTGAATGCATCTTAACCTTTATTTCAGTCTTAAAATTACCTTAACACATATAAGTATAAACTTGATTCTAATCATATTTGAACATACAATTAACAACGAAAAGGAAGCTATGCTCTCAAGTGTCTCAACCATAAATAAAAACATCAACATGCAAGGGGACGAAGCAATACAAATCAAGCACACGAACTCCCTCCTGTCTTTTTTATCAGGAATATTCTCTTTCATAGAGATGATTCTTAATGTAAGGAATAATATATCTCTTTTGTCTGAAATTTTAAACTACTCTTTTCATTTTGCCCCCTATTAAATTTATGTCCTAATTATCTCTCTACAATAATTTTTACTCATCTTTCATGTACTCTCTTCATAAATAAGGGTATAATTGGAAAGAGTAGTACATATTTGACAAATTTATTGCTATTAACCAATATTTTGAACTGCATGATTTTAATAGCTATTCCTTATAATGAGGACTGGAGGGAGTATCACACATGGCCACAAAAATAAATATTACTAGGGGGCTGTTTGGTGTGAGGGATTTGGAGGGGAAGGGAGGAAAGAGAAAAATTTTATGAGTTGAATTTTGAAATATTGAAGAAGTGGGATAATAAAATTTTAATAAAGATTATATATAAGATAAAAGAGTAAGAAAAATTAATTAAAAATTTTTAACCCCACTTCTCTAATTTTTTTAAATTCAACTCAAAAAAATTTTTTCTCTGCCCACTTCCCTCCCCTCCCCTCAGACCAAACAAGTCCTAGGTGTTTTGGTGTACGGTGGAAAGGGGAAAAAGTCACTTCTGAAACTTGAATAGAAACAAAATGCCAAAATATGGTTTGTTTTTCACATATCAGGTTGACGATGTACAAATCAACTTAAACCAGGCAAAAAAACATTGTATTTAGGCGATGTTGTACTCACGATAAAGGGGAAAAAATTTTGATAGAATTTATCTCCCTGAGGACGTCCACTGCCCTCATTCTTTCATGAGGTGATTCCATTGAACACGTAAGTCCCATCTTAAATAAAGAACGCAAGCATTTCTCAACATTGGGATGGATTTGCATCGATAAGTTTCTTGATGCTCCCGCTATATGTTCTGACTCTCGTGGAAGAATGGTTGGGCTCACAACTTGAAAATATTTTTGAATTACTTCCAAACCCAAAAGAAAACTGGAATAATTAACGTCCTCGTAGAATTTAAAGGCCTATGTTAAATTTTTAATTAAATTTAAATATAAGCATTATATGTGCAGTGAAAATAAATCTCTGAATAAAAGCAAGAGCATGAGAGATGTATCAAGACTACATTGTACACTCACTAGCCATAAAGGAGAAAACCTTTTGACAGAGTTTAGCTTTGCACTCATTGTTTAAACCATATTTTTATAAGATTTTTTACAATTAAATTAGGATTTTTAATACATTTTCTGGGACATTATTGCATGATTAAGCACTAATTTGAGTTAGATACATTTGTATTGAATTAGGTGTAATGAAAGGCAAAATTGTCATAATTTGTAACTTATTCATACAAATGATTTGTTGGACTTTAGATGCTATTACCTTGTGCTTAATCTTGCATTGTAGGTGTTTAAGAAAAAAATAGGACATTTTGAAGTGTCAGAATTAATATTTTGAGTTGTGGGGGTAATTATAGAAAAGACCCCTAGAATTTATGGAAATTATAATTGAATGTAGAAAAGGACAGAAAAGGGCCGATGAAAATTACAGAAATGACCCAGACATTTCGGAAATCACAGTTCTGCCTCATATACGTTTCAAACAATTGCCCTTTAATCCCTCCCCTAGAACTTTTGCTTTCAGATAGGTCCCTGGTCAAAATAGCTTTTGACCAAGACCTTCTTCTTCTTTAGACAAACCCGAGAAATATAACAATACGATTGACAACAATGAATTTAGCAAATTTAACCGTGTGCCACAATTCAAATATTCAATATTAATCTGCATAACCTTGCATTATTTTTTTCCCTGGGTGAAATGCCTTTGAGTTATTTAGTAGCCACCAACTCTCTATCCCTAGTCATTTGCGTTATTTTTTTTTTTTTTGATACAAAGGCAAGCAAAGCTTGAAAATGACACCCACTATAGGCTAGGTCCTACAGGATGATCTTGGTCTAGTAAACCACAATCCAAAGCAAAAAAAATGAAAACATTCAATTGGAGAAATCCCAAGTTCCTCGTGCTCCTGCGGAATCATGTGTGCCATTCTAGCAAGATAATCTGCACAACGAAGGCTTTCCCTGTGAGCGTGGGAAATTTCTACCTCCCAATCACTATAAATAAGAGATCTGGTAGCCAAGATCACATCATACAGTGGGTGGTCTGAGTCACAATAAGTGGATAATAGATGGACTGCCTGAAGTGAGTCAGTGAATAACCTGATTTTCTTTAGCCCCAACTGTTTACATAAAAGGAGGCCACATCGGATTGCATGGATTTCCGCAGCAGTTGGGAAAGTATGTCCTAACTTCTGTTGAAATCCACGTATCCAATTACCCTGATGATCACGAATGACACCTCCACAAGCAGCCTGGCCGTCTCTGAGAACTGAACCATCAACATCTAAACATAAATATAAACATTTGCGTTATTTTAATCTTCAACCTTTACACATAAATATAAACATATGATGGACAATAAAAAGGAAGCTTTGCTTTCAAAGTTTCAATCACAAATAACAAGAACATCAACATGGAGAATGTAATACAAAACATGCATACATATCACATAAGACCATAAAATAAACATGTCTAAGGTGACAACGTTAGGTTCATTCCAATCACAATGCCATTATTTCAGGGGAAATGGTCAGACACGATTTCCTTACCTGCAAAAAATAAATCTAAAAGTGAGATACAACAATCATTAAATATAAGATAAAATATATAATTAGTAAAATTACATTCAAGCACCAACTTTTTTTTACAATAATATATTTTGATAGGGAAAAAAGAGCTAAGAAATTTGAGAACAGTAGAAATGGTTTTTACTAATTTTTCTTTAAAAAAACAAGTCAGTTGATTACCATATTATAGTTAAACGTTAAGAGAACATAACCAATAAATGTACAGAAAGCATTAAGCATTGAATTGAAACATGGGTTGCTTTCTTAAATATCAAGCTGAAAAAATATATATGTACAAATCAAATCAAACCAAAAGTATTGTATTTAAGCGATGATGTACTCACCATAAAGGGAAAAAACTTTTGATAGTATTTAACTCCCTGAGGACATCAATTGCTCTCATTCTTTCATGAGGTGATTCCAGTGAACATGTAAGTCCAATCTCAAACAAAGACCATAAGCATTTCTCAACATTTGGATGGATCGATAAATCTCTTGATGCTCCCTCTAAATGTACTATTTCCTGTGGAAGAAGGGTAGGGCTCACAACTTCCAAAAGTTTGTTTGGAAATGCAACTTTCACAAATGTTTGAAGATTATGACCATCTTTAAACATATATTCAGTGGGTCTTCTTCTAGTCAACATCTCTAAGACGACAATACCAAAGCTATACATGTCACCTTGTATTGATGTTGGAGAACCCATTCCATATTCTGAAATATTGCAAGCACATTAATTTTCTTAGTTAATTATATAAATGATCACTGAAAAAGGAAACAAATTGTGAGTTTGACAGCATAATGAATTCTAAGTTCCTTGTGGTAAAAACAAATATTAAAATGATACCTGGGGGAACATAGCCAACAGTACCCTTTATACCAATTGAGCTGCTTCGTTCATTAGAGATGACTTCAATGGTTGAGAGTAGTCTTGCCAATCCAAAATCACTCAAATGAGCAACCATGTTGTCATCAAGAAGGACATTGCTTGGCTTCAGATCACAATGAATTAGAGGCTGCCCATATTCATAGTGAAGATAGTTTAATGCAGATGCAATATCCATAAGAATATTTATTATTTGATCAAGGAGCAAAATTCTTGGATGACCTGGATTTTCTGTTGCAGGATGCAACCAATTTTCCAGGTTTCCATTCACCATATACTCATAAACTAGAGCCTTAAACTCATTACCTTGGTAATCTATGCTAGAGCAGCAAGTTATAATTTTTACCAGATTCCGATGCTTTGCATTTCTAAGTGCATTACATTCAGCAACAAAACTCTTGTGAGCTCCCCTTATTTGAAGGTTGATGACCTTTATCGCGACAACTTCTTGAGACTCAAAACTTCCCTTATAAACAGAGCCAAAGCTCCCTGATCCAATCAACTTATTGATTGAGAATCCATCTGTGGCATCATGCAAGCTTTGATATGATACTCTAGAAATCATGTCAATTGTTGGTGAACTTGAAGAAGACTTCTTGCTTCTTTTCCTTCCATGATAAATAGCAACAATAGATGACAAAAGAAGAAAAGAAATCATGCAACATATGGGTACAATCAGCTTGAATTTTTGATGTTTTCTTTGTCCACTCGATTTGGTAGGGCATGGTGGCAACTCCAACTTTGATATGCCTCCACAAAGCTTGTTATTCCCCACAAGTGATATTGTACTTGCATTGCGAAAGATACCTTTTTTTGGTACCTCCCCTTCAAGCATGTTGAAGGAAACATTCAAGTACTCCAAAGCAACATCTTGTAGGGCTTTTGGAATTGTTCCAGACAAGTTATTTTGTGACAAGTCTAAATATCTTAGACCCTTCAAAGAAGCCAAAGATATGGGGATGGTTTCTTGAAAGAAATTCCCTTGTAAAAAGAGGAACTCTAAGCTTTGGCAATCTCCAATGGTTTGAGGAATTTTTCTAGAGAATTGATTATGAGAGACATCCAATTTTGCAATATTTTTCAAATTTCCAAACTCATCAGGGATATCACCACCAAAAGAGTTATGCGACAAGTTCAATAATATGGACAGAGATGAAAGAGTGATCAGCTGGATTGGTATGGCTTCGATAAAATTGTTTTGTGACAGATCAAGATATTGTAAACTTTCGCAATTCCTAATGCTTGCAGGAACTTTTCCTTCTAACATGTTATGTGACAAATCTAGGTGAAATAACTGAGTGAGATTGCCTATGAAATGTATTATTTCTCCAGAAAGTTTATTTTCCCACAAAGACAAGTATTGCATGTTTTGAAACTTCCCGAAAGTAACTGGGATGATGTCAGTGAAATAATTCATTTCTATGTGTAACGACATCAGGTTAATGAGGTTTCCTAATTCCATAGGAATTCCACCACATATTTGATTTTGTGAAAGGTCGAGTTGTGTGAGCTGGGTTGACAAATTGCCTATGGTATTTGGTAAATGGCCCCCACAATTATTTTTGTGCAAGGATAGATTTTCTAACTTACTGCAGTTGCTCAAAGAATTTAGAAACTCCCAGTCTTTTGAAGAATTACTTCCATGACTATTACCACAGGACTCTAGAAATGTGAGGTCATGCAACTTTCCAAGATTTGGAATTTTCCCTACAAAATTATTTTCTCCTGTAGAGATCGATACAAGCATAGTCGAGTTTACAATGGATGTTGGGATGCAACCTGAGAATTGATTTTCTCCAATTTCAAAGACTTGGAGATTAGGGAGGTTGGAGAACATATTGGCGGGGAGAGGGCCATTGAAATTATTTGCTGTAAATTGGATGAAATTGAGAGATGACACATTGTAAAGAGCAGAAGGAACTGCTCCTGAAAGCTTGTTGACACCTACTGCAAATGTTGTCAAATTTTTCAACCGGTCTATTTCTTTAGGTATACTCCCTTCCAGGTTATTAGTACTCAAAGAAAGAATGCTGAGAGAAGTAAGATTCCACGTGGAAGTTGGGATTTCTCCAGTGAAATTGTAACATATAGAAACAAACTTTCAAGCTTATGGAGAGAGCCAATCTCCATTGGTATTTTGCCAATGAGTTTATTCCTTCCAAATGATAAGATCTTGAGGTTAGAGCAACTTGTGACGTTGATCGGAAATTCTCCCGTCAATGTATTATTTTCAAGAGAAAGTTCTTTCAATCTGAATAAACGACCCAGGACTTTTGGAATTTCTCCGTGGAAATTATTGTTGTTAAGATTGATATCCCTTAGGAAGGAAAGATTGCCAATAAAAGGAGATATAGTACCTGATAACTGATGTCCTTTCAAGACCAAATGTGTAACTCTCTGATGCTTGTGGCTGCAAGAGATTCCATGCCAATGGCAGAAGTGTGTGGATGAATTCCAAGAATCCATGATCCGATATGGATCATTGGATATTGATTCCTTGAATTTGATTAAAGAGAAACGATCAGTTTCGTTGCTCAGTGATGAAGCAGGTTTCCAGTATTGAAATATGAGGATAAAGAAAACAAATAAGTGAAGGAACATGGTTGAGAAACAGTAGGCTAGTTAGTAATTCGAGAGTTCTCTGTATGCAGAAACACACTTTTGCTGTGTCATTAGTCGGACTTAAATAGCCAAAAAAATCTCATTTTGTGTCTGGGAGATACTTCATTTTAAAAAATAATTACAAAATTAGGTGGTGGTTAGTTAGTAACTCGTAACTCTTAAGGTCATTGTCTGTTTGAAAATCTTATCGCACAAAAATGTACTTTTCACGCCCACGGGAACTTTCCTCACGACAATAAAGTTTGTTGGGATGCTATGAAGAATCCAAAGTCTCGTATGTTGGAAATCCTTGTCATTCTCTCATTATAATATTTGTTATGTTTGTTACAAAATAAAAAATAAGAAAATATATTTTTATGAGTATATAATAGTTACTTAACTGTTAATGTTCAAGTGTCATGTTGGTGGTGGTTGAAAATATCTCACATGTTCTATCAAAATAGTTACTTATTAACTGATTTTTTTTTTGTTACTCACACTATGATTTTTTTTTTTTTGAAATACAAAGGCAAGCAAAGCTTGAAAGTTTACAAATCAACGGGCTAAGTCCCACCGATTGTTCATGTGGCAGCCACCACACTCCAAAGCAAAAAGTTGAATACATTCCATAGGGGATGTCCCCAATTCGACAGAAGCCTGGGTATTCATATGAGCCCTTCGTGCAAGATAATCAGCACAGCGAATATTCTCCCTATGTGTATGGGAAATCTTCAAATCCCAGTCCGTATAAATAAGGGACCTGGTCTCGAAGATAAGATCATATAAAGGGTGGTCAATCCCACTTTGTGTCGATAATAAATTCATGGCCTGGAGAGAGTCAGTAAACAGTCTGACTTTTTTGAAGCCCAACTGCATACATAACTTGAGTCCTCGTTGGATTGCATGGATTTCCGCAGCAGTTGGGAAAGAGTGACCTAACTTCTGTTGAAATCCGCGAATCCAGTTGCCTTGGTGATCTCAGATGACCCCTCCACAGGCTGATTCACCATCACAAGCAGTTGAACCATCAACGTCAATACGGAGAGAGCCCTCCTCTGGTGGTTGCCAATGAAGTAGCCCTCGCTCAGGGATTTGAAATATTTGATGAAGTAAGTGCCCGCTCTCCACGCTCTCCGATAGATGATAGATGCATCTGTGAACTAACTCTTCTGGTTTGAAAATATCCTGCAAACTCACACTATGATTTTGATGACCTTGTTGCTGTACATATTGAGATCATATATGGCACATTTAGTCAAATTGTGCGTTATCATTATATCTCTATTTTATTATAAGGGAGGGATAGCCACTTCTTTAAATTTAAATTTTTCAATCCTCAACACACTTCTTCATTTTTTGGGTTAAATACAGGTATCCTTATTTTGGAAACTTGTTCAAGACCCTATCCTATGTTAAATGAGGCCATCTTCCCGTGCGAATTCCAACCTACTTCCTGAATCTTAAATCAGAACAACTTAATTCTTATGATTTATCAAATTAAAAATTTTATTAATTCAGTTGTTCTAAGTTAAAAATATAACCCATATTAAAAGAATATACGTGGACCAATTTATTCTAATATATAAGTACAAAAATTACAGAAATTTGATAGTTTCGTAAACACCCCAAGGAGCTGTTGAAAAGATGAAAGGAAAATTTATTTTTTATATGGGAATCAAAATATGTAAATGTAATTATATCCTTGTTATTACCAGTTAATAAAATTACAGTTCTCACTTTTTGGTTAATGTACTTAACAACAACTCTTATTTTGCATTAGTAAAAAATTTGAGAAATATTAGTACATAAAAATAATGAATTAATTATGATGGACTCAGAAGAAGTTTAGCATGGGAGGAAAGGTCTCCCATTTATTTTATTTTATTTTATTTTTGAGAGAAGTCTCCTCAAAAAGATAAAAAATTTAATAAAGAGAATATAGGCGTGTTTAACACAAGACGAAGCCAAATGTATGTTTTGAATGTTTTCATTTAATTAATGGAAATAAATAGATAAAGGTTTCCTTGTTCACGACCGGAGCGGAATCCGCTTATACTCTCTTCGTTGCTTTTTATAATATACAAATAGTAGATTAAAAAATTAATTAAAATTGATTAAAGACAGTAACTAGGGAAAATCTGGATTAAATCTGACTGAAATGTCAAAATTTAAATTTAGGCCTATACTTTTAACAAATTCTTAATTAGGCCAGGTGGTCTATATAAGGATTTCTGAATGTTATTAAAAGACCATAATAGCCTTCCATAATTAAAATGCTATAAATAATACTCTACAATTTATATTGAACTCCATACCATATGAGGAAAAGTTAACAAGGCAGTCGCATCAAAAATTAATTTATTAAGGATATCAACATGGTAGGATCAGTAGGATTCGATAGGATTGAAGATCCAATCAATCCCATGAATTATGTTATTCTACAATTTACTTCTTATAAGTGATCAATGGATTGTTCCCTTACATGAGGTTCAAATTAGAATGATATTAGCCAGAAGCCTAAAAGAACCTAGAGTGAGAAAATTAATGAAGTAACATAGATCTGAAAAGAAAAACAGTGTTGATTTACCTGTTTAAAGTAATTAAGTTTCTTTGTTTACATATTTAATTATAAATCAATGCTTCCTTCGGTCCTTAATATAAGACTTATTTGGAGAGTTGATCTTGGTTCTAAATATAAGACATAGTTTTCTTATGTGTCAATCTTTCCTTAGTTTATCTGCATCTATGCTCCCTCAGCTCTAATTAGGGAGGAAAAGGAATGAAGGAATTAAGAAAGATGACTAGGGTGTTTTAAAGAATACATGTTATATTAACTAACTCAACGAATTTTCTTAATCTAATTAAATTAGATAGATATATTTTATATTAAGAACGGGAAATATTATATAACCAACCACAAGACTAACCAGCAAAAACAAGTAAAACATGAGCATTACAAAATGGTATTTTAAATTTCTTTGGAGCGTAGAGGATAACTAATCACAATATCACATGCATCATTTGCCGACATCTCAAAAAATAAAAGTTATGTCATATATTGTTTGGATCAATTACAGATTTACTGAAAAAAAAAACTTATGTATATAAGGGCATTTTGGTCTTTTAACTACATTCAGAAATTCCTAATAAAGCTTCTTGGCCTAATTAAGAATTTGTTAAAAGTGTATGCCTAAATTTAGATTTTGATATTTTAACAGGATTTGATTAGGATTTTCCCAACAAATATGTAGAAAATGCAACTCATTTTTTTAAAAAAGCCCTTATTTATAAAGAAGGTGGGTGAGAGAGAGAATGAGTGAAAAAAGTGATGAGAGAGATCAATGATTAAGAAAAAAGTGAGAAGATATATATACATAATTAATTGAGAGTAAAAATAAAAAAAAAATGTATTAAATACTTAGATATCTCCAAAGAATATCCTGTAGAAAGCAACATACCCATTCAAACAATAATATCATATGATTAGAGGTTTTAGTATTGATTATAATGTAACTAAAAATTTGTAAAATATTTCTACATTTCATGGGAGTTTTTATTTTTTGACAAACATGGGAGCTTTCCAACAAAACAAGACTTAGGATCCTTCGTAGCATCCCAACAAACTTCATTATATTAATATATTGTGTGAGAATTAACATTTTAAAAAAGACATTAAGATCCCACCACCCGCCAATTGTTGCTATGAATAGTAATATATTATTTTCTTCTTCGGACATTCCACGACGACGCTGACCACTAAAAACCTTTTTTCTGCTTGAGGTCATGCTTATATATTTATTTAAATTTCACGTCAGTTTCTTCCGAATCGGGCATGAGAATTCCTTTTTTGTTTTTTAAGAAAAAAGTTACACTTCTAGTTTCTCAAAAAACCAGCATAAAAAACTTATTTTGATCAATTTTTTGTTGAAAAATATCATTCTTATATAGTTCTAAATTAAAATTCAAAGACTAAATAACTTTTTTAAAAAAATTAAAACAAAAGATATATTTTATCTTAATTTAAAATACTGCAAGGATTCAAGATTTGGCATTTTATTCTTTTTATTATGAGTTCATAAAATTATAATATTTCTTAACAAAGCATGAATTAAGAGAGACTAAACGTGATTAACAGGCACAATGGATTATTATTATATGGGTTAAAATATTAACTTTGTCAGCCTTCTAAAAAATTCAAAGAAGACCAATGTACGTTTACATTCAATTGATAGAAATAAATAAATATTAACTTTGTATTTCCTTTCATATAAAGTTACTGACCTCTTGTGCAGAATACACATGAAGACGGGCGAAGCCAACTTAAAGTAGAAGGGTCAAGATTTTGAATTTGTTATATATAATATAGTCAGTATTTTGAGTTTTTAGTATTGATAATAATTAATATTTGTAAAATAATTCTATAGATCAAGAGAATTCGATAGTAAGTTATGTAAATTTACATAATATTTAAAGAAAATGGGAATCATACGATACTAAAATACTTCATAGCAAATACATATACATTTTATTTTTATTCCAATAAATGAATAAATTAATGAGTTAAGGTATTTTTTCCATTAAAATATTTTATAAATAATGAAGAGTGCCATTTATTTTTTTTGGCACTCTGAAATCCAAGAGGGAACCATTACACAAAAACTTAACATATATATATGTGTGTGTGTGTGTGTGAAAACATCTCAGCCTATTCGCTAAGATCAAGTCTAAAAATACTATATTTTTTCAATTCTTTTTTAATCTTATTTTATTTTAATTTGATCCTAAAAAAAATTAAAATTTATAAGCACTTTATTTTGATTTCTAAGTTTTTAATTTTCATGTCTATAAATATTTTTCTAAGATCTCATTTTCCACTTACTCATCAACTGGAGCCTTAACTGGCTTAGGAAGGTTGCTAAACAATATTGACATTATAATAAACTCAGCCAAAAAACATGTCAATATTGTAATGTCAACAAACATAAAAGATTTAAGTAATTTTAAACATCGTCAACATGAAACTAGCTAGGTACGAAGATATATTAAGATGTAATTCATTAAATATAAACTCTGAAGCATAATTTATTTACGTTTTTCTTCAGCGAATTCAAATGTCATAATTAAATTTAGGAAAGTCAACCATGTGCCACTTTCCAAATGCACAACATCAATCGGCATAGCCTTACGTTATTTTAATCTTAAAACCTTTGCACATATAAACGTAATTACTTGATTTTAATCATGTTTGAACATATGATCACATACGATTCTGTTACCTATAACAAATAAATCTAAAAATGAGATGCAGCAATCATTAAAAATATACGATAAAATGTGAAAGCTCAATTTATATTTCAGAATATCAAAATAGGTTAATCCATATTCTAGTTAAGTTTTAAGAGAAAGTAACCAGTATCCACAGGATGAATTAAACATTGAATAGAAACAAAATGTCAAAACCTGCTTTTTTGCCCCCTAAATTCAAGTTCACAATATGTATGTATGTATGTATGTATGTATGTATGTATGTGTGTGTGTGCGCGCGCGCGTGCGCGGGGGCGAAAATCAAATGAAACTGATGTTGTACTCATCATAAAGGGGAAAAACTTTTGATAGAATTAAACTGTCTGATAACATCAGTTGAACAAGAAAGTTCGATCTCAAATAAAGAACACAAGCATGTTTAAACATAGGATGCATTTGTATCACTGATGCTTCCGGTATATGTTCCGATTCTCATGAAAGAATAATTGGGCTCATTACTTCCAAAAGCTTGTTTGGAAATGCATTTTTTACATATGTTTGAAGATTGTGACCATCATTAAACATATCTTCGGTGGGCCTTCTTTTAGTTAACATTTCCAAGATAAGGATGCCAAAGTTGTACATTTCTAAGATAACATCATTCTCTAATTATAATATTTGTTATTTTGTTACAAAATAAAAAATAAGAAAAATATATTTTTATAAGGATATATTAGCCACTTAACTGTTAATGTTCAAGTGTCATGTTGGTGAAGGTTGAAAATTTCTCACATGTTCTATCAAAATAGTTACTTACTTTTTTTTTTTTGAGCAAAAAAATAGTTACTTATTAACTGGTTTTTTTTTCTTACTCGTCTATGATTTTGATGACCTTTTTGCTGTAAATATTGAGATCATATATGCCACATTTAGTCAAATTTTACGTTATTATTATATTTCTATTTTATTATAAGGTAGGGATAACCACTTCTTTAAATTTAACTTTTTCATTCCTCAGCACACTTCTTCAATTTTTTTTTTTGGTTAAATACAGGTATCCATATTTTGGAAACTTGTTCAAGACCCTATCGTATGTTAAATGAGCGAGGGAATCTTCTTATGCGAATTCCAACCTACTTCCTCAATTTTAAATCACAACAACTTAATTCTTGTAATTTATCAAATTAAAAATTTTATTAATTCAGCTGTTCTAAGTTAAAAATAAAATCCATATTAAAAAAAAATACGTGGACCAATTTATTCTAATATATAAGTAAAAAAATAACAGAAATTGGATAGTTTCGTATTAGAGATTAAAGACCAAATCAATAATTAAGAAAACAAGAAAAATAAAAATTAAATTTTATCTTATTTTAAAACACCCCAAGGAGCTGTATGAAAATATGAAAGGAGAATTTATTTTTTATATGGGATTCAAAATTTGTAAATGTAATTATATCCTTGTTATTACCAGTTAATAAAATTACATTTCTCACTTTTTGGTTAATGTACTTTACAACAACTCTTATTTTGCACTAGTAAAAATTGAGAAATTTTAGTACATAAAAATAATGAATTAATTATGATGGACTTAAAGGAGATAAGCATGGGAGGAAAGGTCTCCCATTTATTTTATTTTATTTTTGAGCGAAGTCTCATCAAAAAGATACAAGTTGAATAAAGAGAATATACGCGTGTTTAACACAACAAAAAGTACCATTACATGGGTTGAAATAGCATCTGTCTTTCCAAAAGTTCCAAGACGAGGCCAAATGTATGTTTTGATTGTTTTCATTTAATTAATGGAAATAAGTGGACTTCAAAAAGAAAATTTATTGTTTTCATTTCCATTGGCGTCCAGACCGGAGCGGAATCCGCAAATTCTCTCTTCGTTGCTTTTTATAATATACAAATAGTAGATTCAAAAATTAATTAAAATTGCTTAAAGACAATAAATAGGAAAAATCCGGATTAAATCCACCTTAAATGTCAAAATCTAAATTTAGGCTTATATTTTTAACAAATTATTAATTACCTAATTAAGGATTTCTGAATGTTGTTAAAAGACCATAATATCTCTCCATAATTAAAAAACTATAAATAATACTATAACGCCCTAAATTTTGACTAAGGGCTGATGTTAATTATTGAGAATGTTTTATAAATTAAAGTTGATTTGAGACATGAATTAGTGATGGAAATGCCCAATACTCTATATTATAGCATGATTATTTGACAAAGTAATGTAAGGGCTAAAATATGAGGGAGTGGCGCATGGATGAAGGAGAAATATGTAAAAAATGTATTATGTGGCAATTTAGTAAAAATTTCCATGATCAGGGGAAAAATTGAAAGAATGGCTATTAGTCAGTGATTAATGGAAGAATTAATTACTAACTAAGAAGAAATGAGAAATGTAACTAAATGGCTAGTGGAGGGGTTAGAGTAACTAATTGGTTATGTACTTTATAAGAACCAATGAGGTTTGAACATGTGTCAAGATGAGATGAAGAGAGAGTGTGGGAAAAGTCAAATGGGGAATTTAAAAATCATTTTCTCTCTCCTTCTTCTCCCCATTTTCGGCTGATGAGAGGCATGGGCATGGGAGCTACTCATTTCACCTTCTTCTTCAAGCTTTCATCTCTCTCTCAAACTCGTGCAGCCATTGAAGAAAGAAAAGAAGAAGAAGCTCTTAATTTAGGTAAGCCATTTGACCCTTCTAATGACCTATAATGCAAAAACTCTCTTTTACAATCTTGTTCCTTGTGTTGAGAGCTTTGATTTCATAGTTTTAGGTTTGCTATTGGTGGTGATTTGAGCCTTCAAGAAAATCTAAAGGTTGGAGAACCAAGAAATCTCTTTGAGAAAGTTGTTAAGGTGAGTAAGACAAACCTTTCTATATAGGTTTTGTAACCATTGATTGAGTCTGGAATTTCTGGGATTTTGGCCTTAATTTCGAAAATGGGGGTCATGGTGTTATTGAGATGGTGTTGACATGGGTTTAGTGTCTTGAGTATGTGTTTTGAATAGATAGATTGGATTTGTAGTTGAATTGTAAAGTTGAGGAATTTTGGTAAATGGCATTGTGTTGTTGTTAATTGGTTATATCTTGTGAAAGCAATGTGAATGTGGTCATTTTGATGTCTCCATTGGCTTCCTTGGGAAATTTTGTGTGGGAATGAACTTTGGGTTGAATTTTGGAACCATTGGAGACAAAGTGTGCAAAATTGGAAAATTCTAGAAAATGCTAAGTGTAAATTGCTGTGCAAGTGGTTAACTTTGCATGGTAATTTGAAACAGCAAATGGTTTTAGAATGAGGTGAAACTTTCTAGTTTTGTAGTTCACATGTCAAGCTTTCCATTGATAATATAAAGTTTGGCCAATTCTGAGTTATGTGCTGAGAGTTATGGTCGGTTGGAAACAACCAAGAATCAGGACAATTCTTGGCCACGGCCCAAATGTTTCTATCCAATTCCTGGCCACAACCCAAGATGGCTGTCGCGACTCATGACTTTCTGACCATATATTGGCCATGGCCCAAGGGTGGTCTAGCCGCAGCCAACCCCTACTTTTCAGCACTAGTAGTTTCAAAAAGTTGTTTTTAACCTAGTGTTCCCCAACCCTTTAGGGCTTTTATTAGAGGCATTGTAGCTTCTTAAGGGTCATTAATGATAACCAAATCTAAGCATTGAGAAGTCAATTGAGTATTGGAATAGAGAATAACACTTCGTCCCTAAATATGAATTATAGGATACGATATTTGCCCTACTCGGGAGAGGTCGGTGCCAGAGCACGCCCGGAAGGGCCAAGGTAGTGACTTTTCTCGAATGTTGTGTATGATGCTTGTTATGCATGCCTTATCATTGTGTTGTATGTCTTATCGGCCGTAGGGCATCACAGCGTGAGTAGTTCAATGTGAGTAGTCGTAGGGGGTGATGGTTATCACACCTACCTCTATCGTTGTATTTGCCGTTGTAATTGCCGAGGCTGCGTTGGGGAATTGTGAATTTCTGTTTGAGTATTCAACCAGTGTGGCTGTGTGTTGTAAAATATTTTATATGGATCCCAGCTGTGGTGATATATGTGATATGAACATGTGATTGTCCAATACAGCGTGAGCAGACGTAAGAATGACGTAGGTCACACTTGCCCTTGCCGTTGTAGCTCCCATTGTAGTTGTTGTGTGTTGTGTGATGATTTGCTTTCATGCTTTGTGGTTGTGCATACTATGAGTGATTTGACACTATGGGGATTCCTTAGAATCTCACTCTTCCATAATAAATTTCAGACAGGGTCGGTGGATCTATAGATATGCAGGTGACGAAGGGTGATTAGAGCTCCGGGCCAGGAGTTATATTTTTGGATAACTCGTTGTCATTTTGTAAATCATTTGGATATTTTGTTGGGAATTACATGTATATTTTGGAGATATTGGATAGTCTTTGTGTAATCCCCTTGAAAGGGAAACTGATTATGGGCATTTGTGCCCTGTAAACCCTTTATTGATTAATGAAACCCGACTGTGTTGGGAATTTACATTGCACTCTGATATTCATGAATGAAATCGTACTGTACAGGCCATTTGTGTAATTGAAATGTGAATATGAGACCGTTGTTGAACAGGATTTAGAAAAGTTTTGAGAACCATGTTTTGGGAAAAGAAAATTTTAATAAGTCCCAAATCTTCTTACGATCTCTAATTCTACATAATCACGTATTTATGAAATTAATCTCGGCCTATGACGTGAAGGGGGTTACACATACCATATGTGGAAAAGTTAAGAAGTCTCATCAAAAAATAATTTAATAAGGATATCAACATGGTAGGATCAGTAGGATTCGATATGATTGAAGATCCAATCAATCCCATGAATTATGCTATTCTACCATTTACTTCTTATAAGTGGTCAATGGATTGTTCCCTCACATGAGGTTCAAATTAGAATCATATTAGCCAGCAGCCTAGAAGAACCGAGAGTGAGAAAATTAATGCAGTAGCATAGATCTGAAAAGAAAAACTCAGTGTTGATTTACCTGGGAGTGCATGTAATCGCAACTTTTCCAGTTTAAAGAAGGAATTAGTCAAGTTGCTTTTTCTGCATGCTTAAACTGTGAATCAATACTTCCTCCTTTCCTTATTATAAAACTTATTTATGGAGTTAATCTTAGTTTTAAATATAAGATATAGCTTTCATATGTGTCAATCTTTTCCTAATTTACCCCTATTGATTCTCACTCAACCATAATCAGGGAGGAGAGAGAATGAAGGAATTAAGAAAGATGACTAGGGTCTTTTAGATAATATATGTTATATTAATTAACTTAACTAACTTCCTTAATCGAATTAAATTAGATAAATATATTTTATATTAAGAAAAAAAAGGAATATTATATAACCAACCACAAGACTAACCGGCAAATATAAGAAAAACATAAGCATTACAAAACGATATTTTAAATTTCTTTGGAGCGTAGAGGATAACTAATCACAATATCACATGTATCATTGGCGGACGTCTCAAAAAAAGCCATGTCATATATTGTCCGGATCAATCACAGATTTACTGGGGGGAAAAAAGTTATGTATATAAGGGCATTTTGATCTTTTAACTACATTCAGAAATTCCTAATAAAGTTTCTTGTCCTAATTAAGAATTTATTAAAATAGTAGGCCTAAATTTAGATTTTGATATTTTAATAGGATTTAATTAGAATTTTCCCATCAAATATGTAAATATGCAACCCATTTTTCAAAAACACCCTTATTTATAAAGAAGGTGGGTGACAGAATGGGTGGAAAAAATGATGAGAAAGAATGATTGAGAAAAACAGTGAGGAGAGATATATATAATTAATTGAGTTTAAAAATTAAAAAAAAAGTGTATTTAATGCTTAGACATATTCTATAAAAAGTAATATACCCATTCAAACAACAGTATCATATGATTAGACCTTTTAGCATTGATTATAATGTAATTAAAAATTTGTAAAATCTTTCTACATTTCATGGGGTTTTTTTTTTTTGTTGGGGGGCTACATGAGAGCTTTCCAACAAAACAAGACTTAGGATTCTTCCTAGCATCCCAACAAACTTCATTATATTAATATATTGTGTGAGGATTAACAATTTCCAAAAAGACAATGACTTTATATCCCATCGCCCACCAATTGTTGCTCTTAATAGTAATATATTATTCGGCTTCTTCGGACGTTCCACGACGACGCTGACCACTAAAAACCTTTTTTCTGCTTGAGGTCATGCTTATATATTTATTTAACTTTCATGTCAGTTTCTTGCGAAACGGGCATGAAAATTCCTTTTTTTTTTTTTTAAGAAAAAAAAATACACTTTTAGTTTCTCAAAAGACCGGCATGATTAAAGAACTTATTTTGAACAATTTTATTTACAAAATATCATTCTTATATAGTTCCAAATTAAAGTTCGAAGACTAAATAACTTAAAACAATTCAAAAACAGAAGATATATTTTATCTTAGTTTAAAATATATACTGCAAGGATTCAAGATTTATCATTTTATTCTTGTCATTATCAGTTCATAAAATTATAATATTTCTTTTTTTTTTGGTTAATGTATCTAAGTATCTAACAAATAACTTTTATTTTGCATTAATAAATTTTTTAAGAAATTTTAATACATAAAAATGAATTAATTATAATAGATTTAAGGAGATAAGCATAGGAGGAAAAGTCTTCTTGCTTTTTTTATGAGAAAAGTCTTCCTAAAAAGGACAAAACATGAATTAAAAGAGCCTAAACGTGATTAACGAGGCACAAAGGATTATCATTATATGGGTTAAAATATTAACTTTGTCAGCCTTCTTAATAAGTCAAAGAAGACAAATGTACGTTTACATTCAATTGATAGAAATAAATCAATATTAACTTTGTATTTCCTTTTATATAAATTTACTGACCTCTTGTGCAGAATACACGTAGAGGGGTCAAGATTTTGAAATTGTTATCTATGATATAGTCAGTAATTTGAGTTTTAGTATTGATAATAATTAATATTTTTTTTTCCAACGATAATAATTAATATTTTTAAAATAATTCTACAGATCAAGAGAATTCGATAATAAGTCATGTAAATTTACATAATATTTAAAGAAAACTGGAAGCAGACAATACTAAAATATTTCATAACAAATGCATATACATTTTATTTTTAGTCCAATAAGTGAATAAAATTTATAAATTAATGAGTTAAGGTATTTTTGCCATTAATGTATATTATAACTAATGAAGAGTGCCATTTATTTTTTAGGCACTCTGCAATCCAAGAGGGAACCATTACACAAAAACTTGACATTTTTACACACACGCGTGTGAGAGGGAAAGAAAACATCTGAGCCTATTAGCTAAAATCAAATCTAAATATGCTACTTTTTTTTTCATTTCTTTTTTAATCTTTATTTATTTTAATTTGATCCTAAAATAATTAAAATATATAAGCAATTTATTTTGATTTCTATGTTTTTAGTTTTTATGTCTATAATTATTTTTCTAAGATGTCATTTTCCACTTACTCATCAACTGGAGCCTTAACTGGCTTAGGAAGGTTGGTGAATAATTGTTATGGACACTGAGAGTTCCGGTCCTATACAAACTATAATGTTGACTATCTGTAATATTTTTTTGATATTCTGAATATTGTATATTGAACAAAGCTGTTGTCAGCTTTTTGCCTTGGTAACCTCCTCAAAATTTAACCAAGGATTGCAATATAGCGTGTAATCCCAGACCGTCTCTCAAAGATCCTTTTATTAATTACCTAGAAATTAAGTGTGATGATTGACATAAAACAAGTTAAAAATGATTTTAAGCTTTTTATCTAACAACTAAATTGCAATTAAACTAAAATGCTTTAAAAACTTATATTTTTGGATTTTTTGGAATAAAAGTGGAAAGGAATTGAAATTTGTTTTGAAAAGTATGATAAAGCCTCTTAGAACAATGGATTTCATCTATAATTTGCTTCAAAATATTTTTAGGAGTGTGCTAATTTGACAAAAAATGCCCAAAATATTTTTAGGAGTGTGCTAATTTGACAATCATTTGAGCTATCATCAAGTTCGCACTTCACCACAATTTGAGCATCCAAGCATAATTCATCATTCTCTATAGTGTCATGCTTAATATATTCATCACTCCTAGAACAAGGGAAAAGAACATGTTCATCACGCATAGAAGCATTGACAGTGCAAGCAACCTCATCAATTACACAACTATTATTAGAGATATCACAGTGAGCATTTTCAACATAAAACATATGAGGGGATTGGAATACAATTTCTTCATCCACCTCATCATCACTCACAGTATCAGAAATTGTAGTAAGCGGAGGGTCAACCTCTTTAAGAAGAGGAGGAATAGTACCATTATTTAGAAGTGGCTCCTCTGGTAGTTGAAAACATACTTGCTTGTTCTTTACATCTTTTGTTGGAGTAGGAACTGGAGGTATGAAATCATCCACTTCTGAAGTGGCATTTAGCTTTTGCTCTTTGGTTCCCTCATTATTGAAGTCATAAGTCCATAGAGCTCCTTCTCCTTCGGTCAACAAACGCTTTGATAAAGCCTTCGATCTCCTCCATTTGCTCTTTCTGCTCCTTGGAAATTACGTTTGCCTCATTTTACGTGAACAACTTAAAGTGTTCAACCTTGAGCGCATCATACATTCTTCTCAATGCACGAGTTCCGTCATCCATGTTTGGTAAGGTTAGGAAAGCATCAAGTCCACTAGGTTGAGGTGTAAGGGATTGTAGTGGAGGTTCATGAAATGATGGAGATTGTGGTTCATAGAGAGTTGTACATGCCATGGAAATAGGGGAAATGAGGGAAGATGAAATGGAGATGATGGTTCTTGGTAAAGTGGAGTAGATGATTCTTGATAGAATGGGTAGGGTGAAGAAGTATGGTTGAAATGGGATTGAGGTGGTTGGAAGGTGGGTTAATGGTCAAATAAGGAGTTTGTTGACAAGATGGTGCACAATGTTGATGGAGATATTGAGATGGTTGAGAATTAGAAGCTCCTCCTTGATAATTTATTCGTGTTCGGAGGGAATTCACTTCTTGTTGAAGAAAATCAAACTTTTGAGAATATGTAAGATCAGAAAATGGTTCATGTCTCCGAGTGCCGTCAGTTTATCTAGGAATTGAAAACTTGAGGTTCTTTCATTTTCTAAAAAGGAATGCATAGCAGGATTAGTGTAAAATTGAAATTCATGATCTTCATTAGACCAAGGCATTCAAATTGCAATCAATTAAAACCTAATGAATTCTAAGTCCTAGAAAGTCCTAGATATACAAATAAATTCTAAAAATTAGAAGAAATCAAGTGTATGCAAGAATGCAAGTGCAAAAATAAAGGAAAATCAAGATATTTGTTGGTATTTTTGAAAACTTTTTAATGGTAAGATGTAATATGCTCTGAAAAACATGCAAAACTACCTAAACTATGACTAAGTATGAAAATACTGGAAAGCACAAATCCTAAAGGCTCACCCCGGTCAAAAGTACTTGACACTTAGTTACTAGGAAACCAATTCTTGGCTCCCTGGCAACGGCATCTCTTGAAATAACTCCCTTTAGTCACCTCAGTTTTATCAAGAATAAAATCGAATTAATGTAATATAATGCACAACTCGGGTTGTTTCACTTTGAGGATTCGATTATGAAACTAATTCCTAGTAAACTAAGTAATTATAATGCAAAATTGATAAGGGTAAAACATGATTGATTGATTTTCAAAGCTATGAATTGAATGCAATTAAAATATATATTTTTGGGATTTTCAAATAAGGAGGAATGGAAATAGGTTAAAAATGCAAGTGATCAAAATGCTCTTGGAAATAGTTTTCAATGGCTATCCTTGCTCAATTAAGATATTTGGGGAGTTAATGCACTAAGCTTCTAATATTCCAAACCTCATTAACCAATGAGTCTAGCATCATAAGAGGGGAACCCCTACTCTTGAACTACTATTAAGCCCTCTTAGTGTAATGAGTTTCTCTATGCTTTCTAATATACCAAACCCCATCAACCGATAAGTCTAATGCTTAAACTCAAGAACCCATTAATTTAAGCATTATTAAAACCCCTTAGAGAGTGACTATGAAATAAGTAATGCATTTAAGTTCAACTACAATTATATTTCAATCAAACCATCCAACAATACCATGTTAAATAGATAGAAATCAAAAGAATAATAGGAAACATATATATTAAAGAGTACAAATCCTCATTACAAATTCTAGATCACAAGAACTCAATTCATAGAATAAAATATAACTAAAATCATAGTCTCAATATATAAATGAATTCTTAAACCTAAGAAATCACGAATATAATGAGCTATGGGTAATTTAAACTCCTCTTTAAAGCACACGTGAACTCCAGCCATCTCCAAATCATCCCCAAGACTCAAACAATTTAGCCTCTCATGATACGAATAGTAGCTGCAAGCAGCTCAAAAGACCCAGGATCCATGGAAAATGATGGAATTGCCAATGTAATGGAGAAAGGGAATAGAAACTATCGGTACAAAGTGGCAAATAGAGAGAATAAGAGAGAACAGTGAAAATGATGGTGGAAGAGGAAAGAACAGTAATAATGGTGGTGTTGGAGAAGAAGAGGGTCGCTGGACTTAATGGAAGAAAGGTTTTGCGGGAATCTGGGCAATGTCACCAGAAACTGGAAAATTATGCCATAATCTGGAAAATGACACCAAAAGTTGCAGTAGTCTCCCCTTCTCCTTTTACTCTTGACTCTCTCTTAAATTTGAGCTCCAAAACTGCCATTTTCAGTTTTAATCCCATTTTCCAAGTACCTACAATTGAAAACAATTACACCAATATCAAATCCTCTCAAGAATTAATGATCAAGAGTAATTACAATTATTTTGACAATTTTGCCCTTTTTAACCCTCATTTATTGTATTTACTCTTAATCTCAATTAATCACAATAAAGGCATTTTATATAAATTATTATGACGAAATCCTCAAATAAAAATATATAATAAAATAGGAATTTGTCAGATACATACATAGTGCTTGTTAATAGATGATGGATTTTGGAATGTGAAGGGCTCAAAGGGGGTTAACAATGGATTAGTGTATGGGGTTTGTATTTGGGATAAAGGGTGATAAAATGAATGCCCTATCATGTTCATTAATCTAAATGCAAATGTGATTTTGAAAAGGAATTTACACAAGTTCTAGAGGTACACTAGAATATGTGGCAAACACACATTAATGAATGGAAATTAAGCTCAAAATCCTTCCAACAAAGTTTTTCTTCTCAAATGCACATTCACAAAGATTAATTGAACATTAGCCTACTCAAAATGCATTAACCCAACAATCCAAATGCTAACTCTAAGTAATAACCATTCAATTCATTAAAAATCAATCAAGAGCATAAGCAATTCCCATAAGTATTTAGACAATTTTCTAAATCATGGAGTGATAAAAATTTAAGAGTATGGTTTGGATCAAGAACTTTCTATTTTTTTTTTTTTTTTTTGGAAAATGACACATTTTTGCAACTAGGCATAATAATGCACACAAGACTCAAATCCTAATCCCTCCTCCACACTTAAATCTTGCATTTGTCCTCAATGCAAAACCTAAGGGCAAAGAAATGGCAATAACTCAAAGCCAAAGGGGGTGAATAATAAAAGAATTCTACCTTTTACTACTGGATTATGCCTCTTCCCCAGGCTTATCTTTCTCATACAACAACTAAGCTCAAAGAATCATAAAAATTAGGAAGAAAACTAGTGAGGAAAGAGACAACTTTTGTTAGAATCTTTTAAAGCACATGAAAGAGAAGTTCCCATCCAATATGAGAAACATGATGGTTGTCATAGTGTACACTTCTCTTTGCTTGATTTTCTTAGGTGGAGGCGGTTCAGGATCAATCGAAAGATATTCGAGCATGTAGGTTGGAGGTGGGTACCGCAAATAACCCTTCCAAGTGTATCCCTATAAAGAAGATAGGCCAGAAGCAGTACCGAATCCAAAGATATATATATATATATATATAGAGACTTAGAGTATTGTGCAAACATATTAAGAACAAAACTCTCTAAATATGAATCACACCCAAGAAAGTCAATTTGGTTCCCTTCAGTGGGAACCAAACAAGATGCGGAATCCAACTTAATGTTGGGGCACATCACATCACTTTTGCAATAACAAAAGTTGGAAAATAAAAGTGTGGAAGAAGAAAGGGAATTAATTAAGCTATCATCACCTACAACTTCAAAACAAGTATTTTCATTTTCTATATCCGGTGGCAAATCGCAAGAAAGAACTAAATGAAATGATTCATTTTCATTTACAATTTTATCATTCAAAATCATTAAATCTTTCCTTGTTGAATTACCTAAAACATGCAATTTTAGGAATCAAAAGCTGCACAACTATCAAGGCCTTTATCAAGTGTAGCATGCACTTTAATGTTATCAATTGAACTAGATGAAGAATCACGGTCATACGAAGTAAAAAGCCAATTATCAATTTCAGTACAAATGGCACATGACATATCACTCTCACATGAACAAACAAAAGAATAATGTAGGAAAGAGGGAAAAATAATTTCTTCATCTTGTTCAAGAGCATTATAAAATTCCAAATCATGCCTGGCAATACTTGAAATAGAGGAAGAATCATGTAAGCAATCATAAGGTTCACACTTTACCACAAGTTGAGCATCCAAGTATAACTCATCAATTTCCACAATGTCATGCTTAATGTGTTCATCACTCCTAGAACTAGGGAAAAGAACATGTTCATCACACATAGAAGCAAGGACTGTGCAAGGAACATCATCAACTACACAACTACTATTAAAAATGTCACAGTTAGCATTTTCAATATCAAGCATTTGAGGGGATTTGACAACAATTTCTTCATCCACCTTATCATCACTCACAACATCAAGAATAGTAGTAAGAGGAGGGTCAATCTCTTTAAGAAGAGGAATAGTACATTGTTTGGAAATGGCTGCTCTAGAAGTTGAAAACGTACTTGCTTCTTGTTTACATCTTTTGTGGGAGTAGGATTGGAGGTATGAAATCTTCCACTTCTGAAGTGGCATTTAGCTTTTACTCTTTGGTTCCCTCATTATTAGAGTCATTAGTCCACTGAGCTCCATCTTTTCCTCCGGTCTTTATCCATAGCACACATGGTCAACAAAATACCTTGATAAAGCCTTCGATCTCCTCCATTCGCTCTGTCTGCTCCTTCGAAATCATATTTGCCTCATTCAACATAAACAACTTGAAGTGTTCAACCTTGAGCTCGTCATACATTCTTCTTAATGTACGAGTTCTGTCATCCATGTTTGGCAAGGTAAGGAAAGCATCAAGTCTACTAGGTTGAGGTGTAAGGGATTGTAATGGAGGTTCATAAAATGATGGAGAAGGTGGTTCATAGGGAGTTCTACATGGTATGAAAGTTGGGGGAAATGGGGGAAGATGAAATAGATATGATGGTTCTTGATAGAGTGGAGTGGATGATTCTTGATGGAATGGGTAGGGTGAAGAAGTATGGTTGAAGTGGGATTGAGGTGGTAGGAAGGTGGGTTCATGGTCAAAATAGGGGGTTTGTGGACAAGATGGTTCACAATATTGATGGAGATATTGAGGCGGTTGAGATTCAGAGGCTCCTCCTTGATAATTTATGTTTGCTCGGAGGGAATCCACTTCTTGTTGAAGCAAATCAAGCTTTTCAAAATATGTGAGATCAGAAAATAGTTCATATCTCCAAGTGCCATAAGATTCATCCAAGAATTGAGAGCTTAAAGTTCTATCATTCCCTAAAAAGGAATGCATAGGAGGATTAGTATAAAATTGAAACTTATGATCCTCATTAAACTAAGCCATTCAAATTGCAATCAATTAAATCCCAATGAATCCTAAGTCCTAAAATTGCAAATGCAAAAATGAAGGAAAATCAATATATTTGTTTGTATTTGTTCAAAATTTTCTATGCAAAGATGCAATATACAATGAAAAACATGTAAAGCTACCTAAACTAACTAAAATGCAACCTAAAGGCTCAAGGTACCGATCAATCAAAGATTGACACTTAGTTAATAGGAAATCAATTACTTGGCTCCCGGCAACAGTGCCACTTGAAGAAAGGCGTTGTCGGCTTTGTGCCTTGGTAACCTCCTCAAAATTTAACCAAGGATTACAATATAAGGTGCAATTCCAGATCATCTCTCGAAGAGCCTTTTATTAATTACATAGAAACTAAGTGTGATGATTAGCATAAAATAAGTTAAAAATGATTTTAAGTTTTTTATCTAACAACTAAATTGCAAGTAAACTAAAATGCTTTTAAAACTAATATTTTTGAATTTTTTTTGAATAAAAGTGGAAAGGAATTGAAATTAGTTTTGAATAGTATGATAAAGCCTCCTAGAACAATGGATTTCATCTATCCTTTACTTCAAAATATTTTAAGTATGATAAAACCTCCTAGAAAAATGATTTTAAGTTTTTTATCTGACAACTAAATTGCAAGTAAACTAAATGCTTTAAAAACTAATATTTTTGGATTTTTTTGAATAAAAGTGGAAAGGAATTGAAATTAGTTTTGAAAGGTATGATAAAAACCTTCTAGAACAATGGATTTCTTCTATCCTTTGCTTCAAAATATTTTTAGGAGTGTTCTAGTTTGACAAAAAAATGCCCGAAAGATCCTTTGAGCTAGGTTGAGTTAAGTTAATTAAATCTTCCACACCAGGCAAGACTTAATCCCTCTAACCGAAACTAGATACAAAATACTAGCAATTGCAACCAAAGTCCTTTAAAATACCAAACCTCAAATACCGTTGAGTCTGGTGCATTAATCAATGATTATCCTAGACCTAGAAAATAATCACGTCTTCAAGGATTTGTCAATGAACATATGTAATTCATATTGGAGATGGAAATAAATGAGTTTAAGAATATAAGTGTTAGGCATTGTAAATAGATTGTACGTTGTTTTTGTTCTTAAAGTCATGTAGCAGTATAAAGAAAGATGTTAGGACATTTAAGAAAGGATTATGGAGCAGATTTACCAATGAAGTTTTAAGAAAAAAGCACTTGGCACAATTATGTTTTAAAGGGGGCAAAAATACACATAAGGTTTTTAAAGTGGAGTATCTAGCACAAAACCGTTAAATTTGACCTAATGCCATTAGTAGTTTCCTTCTCTTATATTTTAACACCGTTAGGTCAAATTTAACGGTTTTGTACTAGATGCTCCACTTTTAAAACCTTATATGTATTTTTGCCCCTTTAAAACATAATTGTGCAAGGCGTTTTTTCCTTAAAATTTCGTTGGTAAATTTGCTTCTTAACCCTTTAAAATAAATAAATAAATATATGTATATATATGAAATGCATTTTTATTTTATTTTAACATTATGTATGGGGTTGATTGAGCCTTTAATATTTTGTGCAAATTCATTTTTTTAATGTATTTTATCTTAAATCTATCCCAATTAATCTGAAAACCCTGGATATGTCCATGCATGAAAAGCAGACGATATATTCAAGCTAATCAACAAGGAATTATAAAATTATAATTATTTTTAAAGAATCATTTATTTATGATTTTCTGAATGGTTAAAATATTCAAATTACGCTCAAGAAATTTTGGAACATGAAAATAAATCTATATAATTTTTTTGCATCTATAATACTAAATTTATATGTAGCCGCACTAATAATAAATTATGAAAAATGAGTCTTATGTTAATTTTCATGATTAATTTTATCTATTAATTAAAGTCTCTGCATATATATAGACTATAATTCCAAATTATTATATGTAACGGAATATTACCCCAATCATCGGGGTCGAGGAAAATTCGAAGAAGCCAAATATATTGACGACAGACACATAAATGGCCGGTGGTGGGGTGTTAACGTGTTAGTCACTGTCTTTTTGAAGTTTTTCTATGATTGAAGACAAAGTCTTGTTTGGTTGGAAACCGCGGTCATTCTTTAATTAGCATAACATTTTGTGATATTTTTCTTAGTCATACAATATAATATAATTTCCTACTGCAAAAGAAAAAGAAGGAAAATGTACTTTTATGAGGATATATATGGTAGCTAATTAATATTATTTAAAATAATTATGATTTTTATGATCCTTTTGCAGTCAACAAAATACCGCAAGGGGTTGGTTGTATTTTTAATTATTTTTTAATTTATTTAGCAATATTATTAATAGTACATAAACAAGAATTAAGAATAACGTATCCAAGCAGGCATGGGAGAAAATGTCGACGGACCTGACCGAGAGATAAAAGATATTATTATATGAAACGAGCTATCATCAGCTCAGTGTCAATCTTTTGAAAACCTCAAAGAAGCCAAATGTAGCCAGCTGATTTTCTCTCCTCTGTGAGTGTCCGTCTCTCTCCATGTGAGAGTTGTAAGGCTCCTGTAGCCCCATTGGTGACATTATTTGAATGTTGCGGGTCTAGTTTTTCTCTAAATTCTTCTCTTTTCCTTCTTTCTTTTCATTTTCCTGTAATTTGTGAGGTCGTGAGTTGGAGGGTAGTTCTCTTGTAATATTTGGTGGTATGGAGGAGGGACTGAGCAGTGGGAAGAAAAAACAGAGAGAGGTGGTTTTGAAGTTCAGTTCTAGTAAGGAGAAAAAAGGTGGATCTTTGGTGGGAAGATTGATAACTGGGAAACCATTGAATAAGCCAACAGTAATTTCAATGATCAAGAAAGGTTGGCAGATCGATGATGAAGCTCTGGAAATCCATGATATGGATAAGAAGAATCTTATTTTCTTATTTAGATTCAACAAGTATGATGATTTTTTACGAATTGTTCGGGGACGGCCGTGGTCTATCCAAGGACACCTCTTAAACTTGCAACTCTGGGAGGATTACATGGTCCTAAACGAGGTAAAGTTCGATACTTCTCCTTATTGGGTTCAGTTCCATGGACTACCATTCGAAGCTTTTGATCCAGATAATGCAATAACCCTTGGCAATGTTGTTGGGGAAGTCCTTATGTTTGAAAATCCAGAAGTGGATGGGAAATTATTGAGAAGCTTTGTGAGGGTGCGTGTCCTCATTAACATTAGAGAGCCTCTGGTTACTGGGTTTTGGGTCCCAAGGGAGAAGAAGGACCCAGTATGGGTTACTGTACGCTATGAACGCCTCCAAAACTATTGCTATAGATGTGGGAGAATTGGTCATGATAATAAGGCATGTACTGCTTCTTTAGCTACTCTGGAGGAGGAAGATGACAATGTAAAATATGGGCCTTGGCTGGGTACTGCTCCGATGAAGACTTTAGAAGAGGTGTTGGTGGTTCACAAAGACGAATGGATTGAAGCACGTCAGAAGGAAAAGTCTCCGACGATGCAGAGTGGATTCCGACACCGAATACAGGACCCACAAAGCACCATAATTGAAAAAGGAGATCTTGGTCAACAATCACGCATGATTTGTGCAACGGAAAAAGATCATCCGAAAAGTAATGAAGGTACCTATCTTAGGAATAAAAATCAATTGTCCTCCGTGAATGGCGGGATTGAGGAACCAGGTAGAGACGTGGTCAGAAGAGGTTGCTGATGAATGAAGATGCTATTCCACAAAAAGAAATTATGGTAGGGCCCTTATCAATTAAAGATTCCTTACTTTTGCCTTATAAGACCAAGAATGACGCAAGTTCTCCTACTAGCTTAATTGAAGGAGAAAACACTCAAATGTCCACTTACATGGTGGGACCATGTGTCTCCCCAGCTTTTACTCATGAGAAGGAGTGCATCACATTGAAGAGGTGGACTAGAAAATTCCCAGACGGGAGGAGCGCCAATTCTTTGATGATAAAGTCTACCAAAAATAAAAACTCTTTGTTGACAAGTCACGCACATGTTGTGGACCCACCAAGTGAAGATGAGGAGATATCTCAAGCTATAATCCCTATCAGCGGGCTTTCTCCAGTGTCTAGTGTTACTCTGAGGCTGAGTAGCTTTAATTTAAAAAGACTTCTTAATGATGAGGGGACCCACGTAGATGCCAAACGATGCAAGAAATTAGACTTCTCTACTGATAATTTGTCAGAACCAGTGAAGTGTCTGGAGGTGAAAACGAATTCTCCAGTAAAATCCAAAAATGAGCCAAGGAAGGGCCATCGTGGGATCATCCGTGCTCTAAAACAACAGATACGTACGAACTCCGTACCAAAATCTTCTACTAGAGGTATCACTAAAGCTTCAAACTCTGAAATTGATTTTCCTAGTAGTTGGCTTAGCTCTGATGGCAACTTCGACTCTAGTAATTCATTCTCTTCTACTCAAAATGCCGGTGGTTGGATGGGACCAACCATCGGTTCACAATGAATATTTTAAGCTGGAACTGCCAAGGCCTCGGGGCAGCCTTGACAGTCAAAAATCTGAAGGAAGAATGTTTCCGAAATAAGCCCCAAATTGTCTTCTTAATGGAGACTAAACAAAAAAAGAATAATGTGAAGAAAGTTAGGAAAAGGTGTGGTTTTGCAGAAGAATGGTTGGTAGATCCTATTGGTCGTAGTGGAGGTCTTGCTCTGTGGTGGAAGGATGAAGTTGTGGTGAATATCCTTTACTCTTCAGCAAATATAATTCACACGAAGGTCTCATCTTCGACATTTGACTCACCCTCCTATATTTCTTTTGTCTATGGACCCCCAAATGAGAATGAGCGTCAGTTGTGTTGGCAAGAAGTAAGGCGTATTGCCCAGCATGTTGATCAATCGTGATTATGTCTGGGTGACTTTAATGATATCGCAGCACAAGGAGAAAAAAGTGGGGGTAATCAGAGAGCTTGGAGGAAGATAGTTAATTTCCAGAACTTTATAGCTGACGTAATCTTATGGATCTGGGATTCAATGGTTACAGGTTCACATGGTGCAATAAGAGGGAGGGACAAGGAATGATTCGTGAACATATTGATAGAGCTCTGGGTAACACTGAATTGAGAGAACATTTGCCTCATCTACAGGTATTCCATTTAGACCCGTTGGGCTCTGATCACGACTTGCTACTAGTTAACTGTTGGTGTAAGCAACAATTTCAAACCCGCTCCTTTAAATTTGAATCTGTCTGGACTACACACATGAACTACCTGGCTACTGTACGCAATGGATGGCAACGACCCTATGTAAGTGATTCGTCATCTCTTACTGAGTTTGTAAGCCGTTTATGTTCTTGTAGATATGAATTAACCAGGTGGAGCAAAAAGGAGTTTCCGAATTCCAAAAAAGTTATTGAGCAACTCAAAGTGGAGCTCGCTGTCTGTGAACAAGGGGTATTAACTCCTGAGAGTAAGAAGAAAGCCTATGAAATTATAGCTAAAATCGAAAATGCCATGGATAAGGAAGAACAGTATTGGTGGCAACGATCGAGAATTAATTGGCTACAAGCAGGAGACAGGAATTCAAGGTTTTTCCATCTTACTACAATCCATCGCAGACAATACAATAGCATTCTACGTTTAAAGGATGATTCAGGGTCCTGGCTATCAAGTAGAGAGTCAATATCTGCCAATATCTCCTCTTTTTTTGAGACATTGTTTCTTCCTTCTGGGAGTCGACGTACCGAAGCAGTACTAAATTTCATAGAACCCAAAATCTCAGAACAGATGAATCTTAATTTATTACTTCCTGTGACACGAGAGGAGATCCGAGAAGCTGCTTTCAGCTTGGGAAGTATGAAGGCCCCTGGTCCAGATAGATTCTCAGGTAAATTTTATCATTCAGCTTGGCCTGAAATTGGTGAAAATATATGCACCATGGTTCAAGAATTCTTTGCTAGCAATTCTTATCTTCATGAAATCAATGATACTAATGTTACTCTGATTCCCAAGATAGAGAAACCAGATCATGTTTCCCATTTTCGTCCTATTGGGCTTTGTAATTTCTCCTACAAGATAATATCTAAAATTATTGCAAGTCGGATGAGACCTTTACTTGATGCCTGTATTTCCCAAAACCAGAGTGCTTTTATTCCTGGTCATCTTATTCATGACAACATTATCATTGCACATGAGGTTTATCATTATCTACGTCGAAAGAAAAAGGGGAATAAATACGAATTTGCACTTAAAATGGATATGAACAAAGCCTATGACCGTGTGGAATGGGATTTCTTAGAGCTTGTTCTTTTGAAATTTGGGTTTTGTGAAGATTGGGTGTGTTTAATTATGAAGTGTGTGAATTCTGTCAGGCTAAATCTGTGTGTTTCAGGAGAGAAAATTGGCTCTATCTCTCCCGGTAGGGGTCTACGACAAGGTGATCCGTTATCTCCTTATCTATTCATTCTAGTGACTGAAGTTTTGTCTGCTATGATTACCAAGAATCAAATGTCTAAAAACCTCCAAGGGATTAAATTGAGCAACTCCTGTCCTGAGATTTCTCATTGCTTCTTTGCGGATGATGCCCTATTTTTTATGAATGCTAATGAGAGGAATTGTACAAACCTAGCAAATATTTTGAATCAATACTGTGTTGTATCTGGTCAGTCTGCTAATTTGGATAAATCCAGCATCTTCTTTTTGGCAAATACACCGGAGATAATTAAATCCAGGACGAGTGGCATCTTAGGCATCCAGGCTATGCAAGATCCGGGTAAATATCTGGGTATCCTGAGTGTATGGGGTAAAACAAAGCACCAGGCTCTATCTTATATCAGAGAGCGAGTAAGAAATAAAATTCAGGGATGGACAAAATCCACTTTATCCTTTGCAGGGCGGGAAGTTATGATCAAATCAATTATCAATGCCATCCCAATTTATCCCATGAATTGCTTCAAGTTTACAATCAAAGCATGCAAAGAATTAAATAGCTTAATAGCTAATTTCTGGTGGGAGGGCAATGCGGCTGGACATAAGCTTCACTGGAAGTCTTGGGATTCTCTCACTGAGGCCAAGTGTGCAGGAGGTATGGGATTTAGAGATTTCACTATTTCTAATGATGCTTTACTAGCTAAAACAGCCTGGCGCCTTCTTAATAACCCAGATGACTTGTGGGTTCGAGTTTTGAAGAGCATTTACTTTCCACAAGGGGAGTTTATGGATGTTGAAAAAGGATACAAAGCATCTTGGTGCTGGTCTAGTATCATTGATGGTAGAGATTTTCTCAAGAAAGATTTACTGTGGGATCTAGGTGATGGCTCCTCCATCCGCATTTGGGAAGATAGATGGGTACCAGATGTTCAATTTCCTGAGAAACCTGTTAATAATTATGATGATATTCTTCAGCAAGGGCGAGTGTGTGATCTCATTGTACACGGTAGCTGGAACTTGTCTCCCATACGACACTTAATCTCTGATGATCTTACACATGCCATTATCCAAATTCCGATCCCCTTGAATGGTTTGAAAGATAAGATTATTTGGACCCCAGCGAGCAATGGTAATTATTCAGTCAAGTTGGGGTATAGAAATGCAAAGGATAGACGTTACATTATACATAAACCTAGCTCCTCTACTAATATGTCGCCAGCTAACTGGAGAAGTATATGGAAGCTGAACATTGTACCACGTGTCCAACATTTTGTTTGGAGGATTTTGAACCAGGTTGTGGCCACTAATGATGCTCTATTCCGACGTAAGAGGGCATCTTCTAAATTATGCCCAATATGCGACAGAGAGGAGGAAACAATTGAACATCTTTTCTTTCACTGTCCTTGGACAAGGTGTGTCTGGTTTGGTTGCCATTTAGGTGTTAAAACTGATGTGATTCAAGTCAGGAACTTCACTTCTTGGTGGCTATGCATTACAGATGTGGGATCAAATTTTGCTTCATCTGACATTACTCTTATTTGCTGGATCCTTTGGTATATATGGAAGCAAAGGAATGAAAAGGTGTTTAATCTGCGAGAACCTAGTCCACAGTTCGTTATTGAATGGGCTATGCGATCTAATATGGAATTATGTGCTTTGAATGATGTAACTGATATGAATGAGTCTATTTCTATAACTGACCCCGATAGTGTACATTGGTGTTTTCCTCCCCCAGGTATTCTCAAAATCAATTGTGATGGCGCTTACTCATCAGCAATGGGCACTGTAGTTATTGGAATTATCTGCCGAAATGAGTATGGAGACTTCGTTTGGGGTTTTGCTAATAAGATTAAATCCTTGTCAGCGTTCATGACTGAGGCCTTAGCTTTAAAAAGAGCATTAATGTTAGCGGTGGATTTGGGTCACGACAAAATTTTGTTTGAAACGGACAGTCAACTTCTGAAATCAAGTGTTGAAAGCCAACAGCCGGATCTGTATGACTAGAAATGCCGGAGTATCATTCAAGATATTATCAACCTTCTTGCTTCTCGAGTTGGGTTCTCTCTTACTTTTACTCCTCGTAGGGGTAATTTTGCAGCTGACCTTATTGCAGCTGATGCATTTAAGGGAGTGTGCCCTATGGGGTGGGTGTCACAACCATCACTCTCTTTGTCTTCTATACTGACTTTGGATGCTCAGAAGGCGGGTCGTCATTTTGATGCTACTGCTTCCCCATGAACCAAATCAGCCTTTGGCCTATTTTTATGGGTTTTTATGCTATTTTGTTGTGTTGTTTACCTTGTTACTTTCCTTCTATTATTTGTGGGATTAGCATTCTGTATTGTATTAGACATGTTTTTGCAATATTAATAGAAGTACCCTTTTGAACAAAACAAAAAAGAAGCCAAATGTACGTTTCGATATACATTAATGGGAGCTATCCTTACGCCAAGTCTTGTTTGGTTGCAAATCCTAGCCATTCTCCTTATCCTATAATATTTGTTATAGTTTTTAAGATCAAATAATATATTTTTCTGATGGAAAATAATATTATTTTTTTATTACAAAAGAACGTTTTTCGAATTTGGATAATAACATTTCATTATTTGATAATTTATTATACCTATCTAGCATTTTTTTTAAGAATAGTGCGTTTAAAGAGAAAAAAAGACTTTTAACCTATTAATTTACATATTTCATTCATATGTTTGGGGATAAATACAAAACATATAATATATCTATTTATGAAACATTTTTGTATTGCATGTTTTTAATTTTTTTAAAAATATTATATAATTTTACATATATAACTTATATATGATTAACATATATATAACTTATGAAACATTCTTAATTTATAGAATTATTTTACTTATATTAATTATGATCAATACTAAAAACTAAAAATAATTTCAAAATCTTGACTCATTATGGCTCATACTTTATAAGTTGGTTCCGTCCCTCTCTGCACATGTTCCTTGACTATATTTAAAACAAGGAAGCAATTTATTGATTTATTTCCATCAATTAAATGAAAATGTTCATTTTTTTTCTCTTCGAATGTTTTACAAGACTGACACTGAGCTGATATTTTAACTCATAGCATTTAATACGAGTAAATTATCTTTATTAAAGTTTGGTCTTCTTGAAGAAGACTTATCCCCAAAAGAAAACGGGAGACTTTTCCTCCCATCCCATGTTTATCCCCTTAATTCCATTATAATTAATTCATTTTTTGTACTAAGATTTCTCAATTTTTTAATCAATGTAAAATAAATGTAATTTTTTCTCTATTCTCTTTTTCATACAACTCCTTGTGGAATTTGAAAGGAAGAGTTAATTCCTTGGTCCCTATAATTTTACTTAATTTTAATTAATTAACCACGTTTTCTCACTTTTAAGGGCAAGTGGGACATTGTAATATTTTTTTTTTTTACATTTTTAAATTGAAGGGAACATTACATTTAAAGTACCAAATGCTCTTGCGACAATTTAGGACAAAAATGTCACTTAACCCTAAAATCTAAATTATCTTCTAAATATAAAATAGTAAAGTAATTTACATGAGTCCCCTGTGTCTATGAATTTACCCTCTTGACCAAGAGCACTACTACAAAAAGTGCCTTTTATGATGGTTATTATTTACCATACATCACGGTTTCGAATTGCTATATATGTGGGTGCTATATATGCTCCGCGTAGATAAATAACGGTTCTAAACCATAATTTATTTTAGACCTATTATAACAGTTATAATATAACACCCATTATATATTGAAGCTCAGTGAGACCATGATATGTGTATTGTTGTGATAATAATTAATGGTCATATATAAACAACCGTCACAATATATGGTAATAATTGCATAATACATAATTGTTCCACTTTAACAACCGTTATGTATGTATTAGCATATATAAAGGTTCTTTCAAAACAACCATTTTACATTGGTAGTAATAAGAATGGATTTATTTAAACAACATTTATATACAGTTGATATAAACAATGGTTGTTAGATAACAACCGTGATTTATTGAAGTGAAATTTTTTTAAAAAAATGGGGGTGGGGGTGGTGAAGGGGTTCTGCTTTCGATATCCCCCTACATATACATTTATAGAACAAATCACAATATATATTTACATTCATTCATATAACAAACAATACAACAAATCAGAATATATTTACAGTCATTCATTTACATGTATATATTATTAAAACTAAAGCTTTAAAACAAACAAGTCATCAATACCTGAAAATTTACAGTCATTTTATGTATTTATTCTCCCACTGATATTGCACAGATGTCACCAACTCTTCAGCCACTTCTTCCATTTGTGAGTTGCTAAACATCCTCTAGGAGGCATTAAAATATTGTGCTCAAAAGGAAACAATAGATGGAAGTTAGATATTATAATATATAGCTGACCAAATATATATATCAAGGTTTTCAAAGCTAGATAGGACCGGAAGATCCAAACGGTCAGACCGTCACCTGGACACAACAACGGCTCGGATTTTTCCTTTGGGCTGTTTCAATAGTTAGACCGCTTTGGGGCGTAATTTACTCATCATTGAGCAAGAAGCCGCTATTGAGTTGGGACATGGAATGATTTTATTAAAACAGAAGGGCCAAAATAAAAGGATTAGAAAAACAACACAAACAAATATGTGTTTTTCAATTTAATATTATATTCATTGATGAATAATATACAAATCTTCGGACGCAGCCATTGGTGTTAGATCCCATATATTTTGATGATAACAAAGATTGGATTAATGTTACAAAAGGTTTTGATAATAAACAAAAGGGTTTGAACAAAGTAACTAAGCTTTTGGTGGCAAACAAAAGCATTACTCGAGCAATTACTCAAGTAATGAAGAAGAACTGAAAGACAGAGAATAGGACAAAGCACTGGCAGATTATTTAAGGTATCACTCGAGTAAGCCCACAGGTAATGATCCTTCATTACTCGATAGATCACTCGAGAATGTGTGAGAAATTGTTCCAGAAGCTCTCTATCAAAAATTCAATGGCATTACTCGAGAGATCACTTGAATAATCTAAAAAGATATTGAAGCATTACTTGTGGGATCACTGGAGTAATCAGATAAGAAATAATGCAGTAGCTCTTAGCCAAGAAATGAGTGACATTACTCGAGGGATCACTCAAGTAATTTGACATAAAAAGATTGCATTACTCGAGGGATCACTTGAGTAATTAGGTAAGCAAAGAAGCAGTTACTTTTGGCCAAAATTTGGATGATATTACTCGAGGGAGCAGTAAAGAATTATAAACATTACTCAAGGGATCACTCAAGTAATTAGAGAAGAAAAAGAAAGACTTACTTGAGGGATTACTCGAGTAATCAAGTCTGTCAAGTTTTGTAAATGCATTACTCGATGGTTTACTCGAGTAATTTGGTCAGAAAACATTGACTTACTCTTTAGCTTATTTTAAAAGGGATTACTTGAGTAATAGTACTAGTGTAACACCCCAAATTTTATTCACCAAGAATATATTGTGATTATTTTATATATTCAATAAAATGGTGAATATTTAAGGCCAAAAGAATTAAATATTGAAAATTGAAAGGTGAACAGTGTTTTCAGTTAAATCACCTGTGAGACAGTGAGTTTGTCATGTGGTTTTGGAAGAACAAATGATGAGAAAATATAATGAAATTTTACAAGATGAAATTAGACATCCTAAGCTTTAATTGGATAGATTATATGAATCAATTGAAGCTATGTACAAAGAGTTATGGATTTTTGAAGTTAGCCGAGAAAATCTGGAAAGTCTCTAGAGCAGCAGTCAAAGAAATGAAATCTGGGAATGATGTACTTCAAACTGGCTAGATTCTATATTTTTCCTTGAAACTACACTCAATAAGGTTTCATAGCCTTTAGAATCACTCTGAAACGATGTCTACAAATTTATTTATGATTTTTCAAAGTTTGGTCAGAAAATCTGTTAAAATTGCTAATTGTTGCGAATTTGGAAATGAAAGATGTAATGGTGTTTTTTAAAATTGTGAAATAAAGAAATAGGAGGGAGAAATAATCATTTGGCTCATAAACATGCCAAGTGTCATTATCATATGGTAGGAGGATTAGTTTCTGATTTATGAAGATGAGCACATGTCTAATTGCCTTAAAATAAAGCTATATGGACATAGTAATCATGATTAATGATGATAATGGTACACTACTTGAGTGCATGGTTGGATTAGTTGGAGGAAACCCATTTTGGTTAGGGAGAGCATTAAGGGGGATGGTTTTATGCTAACCAAAAGGGGGAGGAAATTAGTTCAATGCTAATGGAAGCCTAATGGAGCAATTATGACACAAATATGAAGGAGGTGTGGATCATAACAAGTGTCACCATCATATGCCTTGATAAAATCATGTGGTATAGGGTGAAGGGAGATATTTTATGCAGCACTCTTCCTTCCTCTTCACTTCCTCATTTTTGTCCAACACAAGAAAAGAGGAGAGAGAGAGAGAGCTCTCAAGTTCTAGAGAGAAGGAAGAAGAAGAAGTTTAAGGTAAGTGTGATTTCTTAACAGTTTTCTTGTGATCTTCCATGAAAACCTTCTCTAAACCTTTCTTCTTCATGGAATCCATGGTTTTAAAGACACATTTTGAGCTCAAGGAGAGGGAGGAAAGGATGCCTAGAGAGAGAGAACTCAAGATCTCAATAGGTAACTTCACAAATCTTAGATCTATACAAGAATGAGGTTGTTGTTGATGGTTGTTATTGGATTTGGTGATTTTTGTCAAGTTTGTAAATTTGAAAAATTCCTAACTCTAAGGGGTTATGTTACCCAAATTTCTTTAAATCAAGATTAGAAAGTGTTTAAATGAGTTAATAAAGGATTAGAAGTGAAAAGGTACAAGCTTTGGAAGCTAAAACACAAAAGTCCAATTTTTCCTTTTTCTTGACCTATGTTTCGGTCAAAGTTAGATCTGGAGGAAGGAGTGAGATTTTCAGTGATTTTATTATTCCATTGGATTCAGGAGGCAAAAATAGATGGGGTTACAGCTGGTCACTTTTTTCGGAAAAGGCCGAAAAAGCATATTATGAAAACGCCCTTAAAATCCCTAAATGGGGGCTGCCAAAGGTATTTTCGTAATTTGATAGTGAATTTGGTAATTTTGAGCCCATAAATGGATTCCTTAGGTGAAAATACTTTAGGATAGCTCTAGTCAACATTTTAGAAGAACGTGTCATTGGGCCGGGTACAGCGTGGTCTGGTCAGGGTCCCGGGGGCAATTTGGTAAATTTTCACCATAGACTAATATAACTACAAGAAACACTATGGAAGAGTCTAAAATGATACTTGGATAAGTTATGACTTATTTCTTGTACATTTAATAATTTAGGATCTAGTTGGAAGCTGGAAGCAACACGTTTTACGAAGCAAATTAAAAAGGGATTAATAAGACTTTAAGGTAGGGACTACCATCCTTCATACACTATGTGAATAATTGTATGTATGTGTTACTGTATTTTGTGATATGATTGTGTGCTAAATACACAGTACCTAGTTGTGGTTCGGTGCCCAACAAAGGTATATCAGAAAATCCTAGTTGTGGTTCAGTGCCCAACATAGGTATATCGAAAAATCCTAGTTATGGTTCAATGCCCAGCTAAGGTATAACAAAAATCCTAGTTGTAGTCGGTGGCTCAGCTGAGGTAATTACATGTGAATCGAATGGAACTTTCATTTTTTCCTAATATGGTGCATTGCATATTTAATTTTCACATTTTATATGTCGATGGTATGTCTCTACGGGGATTCTTCAGAATCTAACCCTTTTTTTTAAAATCAAACTCTCAGTGGGTGCCAGTGGATCAAAAGGCAAAGACGTAGAGATCGACAAGTGATTGGCATGTGTTTCGAGGCATGGTTAAAAATTGTGGTTATAATTAGTCTATTCTTAAGATATTTTGGGGAATCCTGTAATTATTGAAATTTTTGTTGTATTTTGTATTCTGTCTATGAATGACTTGAGATTGTAAATGAATGCATTTATTAGTATAATTATACTTTTTGTATGCCCATGGAATTCTATCTTTATTACTCTTGATTATCGAAATGAAAACGGGTGTTAATAGCTGGATTATCCGAGTAACCACTCTAGTAATCATATCCAGAATTTCTTTTTTAATCTGTTCTTCATTGATTTGTTATCTATATAATTAATCTTTCATTGTATTAGTATTCTGATTATATTTGTAGAGAAACAATGAAGAGATCATGTGTTGAGAGAAAAGTCAAACAAAATGTTCGAACGCTCACCTACCATAAACGGATAGTTTTCAAATTCGAAGAACGGTTAAACATAGATGCAGTACTGTAATGGACAAGTTGAAATTGTTCCAATGGCTATCACAACTCATCTATAAATATGGGAACATTCAATATGGAACAGACACGACTGAGAACATACGAACATACACCGATCACCATGTTCTTTGTGCTATGTTTCTTATATTCACTATTTGTACTTCAGTTATTATATATTTACTTTGTGAGAGAGATTTTCTTTACAAACTCAATATCTATTATTGAGACAACTTAAGTTTGTGGAACCTTGAGTTGGGGATTGGTTTACAATATGTAAGGGAGAGCAAGTGTCCAAGTAAAGGAACTTCCTATGTACTGAGGTGCCAAGAACCCACTAAATCTTAGAAGATATAGTGAAACTCTTAGAGATGCTCTGAGGACTAGACGTAGGTCAAAGTGGTTATGGCCAAAACAGTATAACTCCCAGTGTACACTTCAGTGATATTTCTCCTTGCTTTTAATTGCTTTAGATTTTTAGTCAATTTTTATATACGAAATGAATTTTCAGGTATCACCTAATTCACCCCCTCTTGGGTGAAACACTTACACTAACATTTGGTATCAGTGCGTAGGTCTTCTTATTAAGGTATAACAACCTAAAAAAGATCCAATGGCAAGCATGGGTGAAGGAATTCTTTTCGACGGAGCTTCTATCACCAGACCACCGGGTTTCAGCGGCAAACACTTCTCTTTCTGGAAAGTCAATTACAGAGTATTCATAATGGCCATAGAATATGGACTATGGGATGTGATTAAGAGTAGGAACTATCAATCCATGAAAATTGTATATTCACAGAAGGTTCCTAAGACGCTAGCAGGATATAATGAGAATGACAAGAAACTCATCACTCTCAACTGTAAGGCAATTCTAATGATTGAAAGTGCCTTGAGTCAAAATGAGTATTTCAGGATCTATACACTTTTAACAGCTAAGGAAAAATGGGAAGCTCTGGAAATAGCTCATGAAGGAACTTTGGGAATAAAGGAAAACTAAATCAACACTCTAGTTATTGAATTTGATTTACTTCGAATGAAATCAGGTGAGTCAATAGCTGAATTTGAACTTGGATATACTCATCTTGTTAATCTACTTGTAGCACTTGGAAAAGTCTATGATCAACATACACAAGTATGAAAGATTCTAAATATTCTTTCTAAAGACTGGGAGGCCAAAGTCACCACTATTGATGAAATAAAAGGCAAATCAATGCGATCAGTTGCTTCTCTATTCAGAAGTCTTTCTGAATATGAAAGTAAATTAAAGTTCAAACGAGAGCTAGAAGATATTGGTGACAAGAAGAGGAGAGGCCTAGCACTAAAAGTAAAAGAAGAAAACCAAGATGAGGATGAAGAGTTCGATGATGATGAAATGGGCCTAATGGTAAAATGATTCAAAAGGTTTTACAAGAAAGGCCAAGGATTCAAAAACTTTCAGAAAGGATGAATAAGCAGTAAAGAACACATCATCTATTATGATGTGGAAAACCAGGACATATCAAATCAGAATGTCAAGAATTGCTCAGAAAAATAAAAAAAAAGAGAAAAGGTAAGTTTTATAACAAGAAGAAAGCCTTTATATCTGTCATATGGGGAGACAGTTTATCAGATGAAGAGAACTATGATGATGAAGTAGCTAATATATGCTTAGTTGCTTAAGAAGAAACAGAAGAAGAAGAGGTAATTGATTCTAATCCTACATATGATGAATTACTCTCTGAATATAATGCTTTACTTTCTAAATTCATCAAAGTAGTTAAGGAGTTAGTTGTTTTCAAAAAGAAAACAAAAATCGTGAAGAAAAACTCATATGATTTAGAAAAGAATTTTGAAAATTGTGTCTTTGAAAAAGAAAAACACTGATATCACGAAAACTCTTGAAAAAATCACTAAAGGGAGTGAGATGCTAAATGTAATCTTGAAAGCTCAACAATTTGTAAATGATCATTCTGGTATTATATTGGATATGATCTAAAATCAGATAAAAGGAAAGGAAGAAAGGAAGCAGGAGGTATGACATACTTGAATTATTTTTAGCATTCTATACATACATCAAATCCTTTTGCATACTATAATTATTGTAATAGAAAAGGTCATTATACTTTATCATGCATTCATAAGAAGAAAAGAAAGATAGGAACCTACAAATGGGTACCTAAAGGTTCATATGTTCAGAAAATAATTCGCATTAATCCAAAAGGACCCAAAAAGATGTGGTAACCTATAAGACTTAATCGTATCTGATTGCAGATATGTCTTAAAGCATCCAAAAATAACAAATGATACATAGACAATGGATGCTCTAGACACATGATCAGTTAGTTATTTTGAAAGTTTTACCACATTATAACCTAAAGAAGGTGGAAAGGTAAAATTTGAAGGAAATAAATCTCGAAAGATAACAGAAATTGGTGAAATAAAAAATGATAAGGGTATACAAGTCAAGGATGTATACTATGTTAAAGGCTTGTGTCATAACTTACTGAGCATTAGTCGAAAAACAGATAAAGACAACTGGGTAATCTTTGACTCAAAAGAATGTCTAATTGTAAACAAGAAAAATTTACAATTAGATAAGAAGAATCTCAAAACAAAGCTCAGAGAAAAAATGGAAGGTAACTATTATACTCTTGATATTAGTAGAAATGTTTCTAAGAATTGTTTTCCAAGTAATACCGATGAAAATTAGTTATGACCTAAAAGACTACCTCATGTCAACATGCACCAACTAGGTAAATTACTCAAAAAGGATTTAGTACTTGGTTTACCTAAAGTAAGTTTAAAAAATGATTTGATTTGTGATGCATGTCAAAAGGGTAAACAAACTAAATTATCTTTCAAATCGAAAAATGAGATCACAACCAACATATCACTTCAATTACTATATATGGATTTAGTTGGACCAGTAAGAGTTAAAAGTCTTGGTGGCAACTTATATTCATTAGTCATTGTTAATGATTTCTCTAGATTTACATGGACTATTTTCTTATCATTGAAGGATGAAACCTTTCGTGAATTTATTATTTTTGCCAAGAAAGTGCAAATTGAGAAAGGTATGTTTATTGCAGGTATCAGGACAGATCACGGTGGAGAATTTGAGAATCAAGCCTTTGGAGATTACTATTGTTACGAGTGTAAATAATCAATTAAATAGTCACTACAAAAAAAAAGGTATTATTTAGCGGTGCAATTGTAGCGGTTATATGAAACCGCTACAAATTATAGTAACCTAAACCGCTACAAATTTGTAGCGGTTTTAACCTAAACCGTTACAAATTTGTAGCGGCAAGCTACACTCCAAGTGGCGCGACAGATTAGCCGCGCTTTTTATAGTGGTTGGGTATACAAAACCACTAGAAATTTGGCACGAAATTCCCGCCAAAACTTGTAGCGGTGATTTTGTAGCGATTAAAGCACAGAAACCGCTATAATATTCCCGCCACATGGCCCGACCAAGCCCCGCCAACAGTGTAACGGTTATTTGTAGCAGTTACAGCAACCAAACCGCTACAAAATACCAAAGGTCGGCTATTTGTAGCGGTTATAGGGGTATAACCGCTACAGAATTTCAAGATTCTGCACCTTTGTAGCGGTTCTAGGCAATAACCGCTATAGGATTTCAAATTGTCATTTGTAGCGGTTATTGTAGAACTGCTACAAATTTAATTATTTGTAGCGGTTATAGTAGCGGTTATTTGAATAACCGCTACTAATATCTGGCCTATTTAAGCCACCGCCCCCTCATTTCTCCTTTTGCTCATTTTGTTTCCTGGGATTTCTCTGAGTGGTTTCTTTAAGATTTGAGTGTTTAGACGTCTGTGTAGGAGTTTTTGCTACAGTATTTCTCAGTATTTGCACTTGAGGTACGTATATAACATGTATTTTATTTGTATTTGTATTTTTATTAGATTTTTGCATAATAATGTGACTAATTTTTTTTTATTTGTACAGTTGATATGGCTTCAAGAGAGGATAAGGGGAAGGCCCCTGAGGTCCCCAGACTGATTTTACGGGGTGGCAGTAGCCGAGCAGGTGGCAGAGGGAAGGGCAGCTCGGAGGCAAGGCGACCGTGGCATCTCAGCCCATCCCCCCACAGGAGTCGGCCCTACCACAGGCACCGCAGACGATCCCACAGGAGACGACCGCACCAGAGGTGCCTGAGGTTGGGGGGCCAGATATTAGCGTCGAGGACTTCCTCAACGAGGAGGAGTTCAAGATCCCGATTGGGTTCAGGGAGATGGAGCAGTTCCTCGATGAGGAGGACGCTCGGGAGCAGAACAACCCACGAGGGTCATCTTCGCGGTCCACTGGGTTTGAGGTGCAGGTCCAAGGTAAATTAATTTTTTAATTTAGTAAATTATTTATTTAAATTTGAAATGTTAACTTTGAATTACAATTTATCTAACGTGCAGTAAACTGTGCAGATGAGCAGGGGAACGTTTTGACGAGGAGGCTAGACGTGGCCGGTGTGAACAGCTTGGACCGGAGCCTACGAGTTATAGTGCCGTGGAATGAGGGCACTGACTAGCCCATCCACAATGGGGGTCACCTGCTCAACCGCTTCCTGAACGACCTGGGCGCGAATTGGATGTGGTTCCCCCTTCACTTCAAGACGTGGAGGCACGTTCCGAGGGGGCCGAAGGACCAGGCTTAGGAAGAGGTGGTTTAAGTAATTAAAATTATTTAATTAATATTGTTTGTAATTAATTCTATTTAATTAATATTTTTTAAATTATTTTTTTTGTAATTATTGATATTTAAATAATTTTTTTTCAGCTGCAGTTTGCCGTCCGGGCCAACTGGAAGAGGTATGCCCTCATGAAGATGGGTGACGCCTGGAGGAATAGGAGGAACCGTCTCTTCCACACGGTGAACAAGGACGGGACGATGCCTCTGGAGCAGCTGATCGAGAGTGTCCCGGACAGCGTGCAGCCGAACGACTGGGCGAGTTTCGTCCAGTTCAGGAGGAGCCCTGAGGCGCAGGTAATATATTTATTAGATTTTTTATATATAATTTTGTAATTGTTAAATATTAAATTATAATTTCAATTTAATTTTTATTTAATTTTAAATTATAATACATTTAATATTATTTTTTTTCCAGGAGCTTTCTCAGAGGAACACCAGGATCCGTGCGCAGCAGATGATCCACCACACAGCAGGATCGAAGACCTTTGCTGTGACCTATAGTGATCTGGTAACTTTTCAAAATATCACTGACTTTTAGCTGATTATTTCATAATACTAATTGAATTTTGTAATTGTTTCAGGAGACGAAGGCACAGCAGGAGAACCGTCAGACGGACTATGGGGAATTGTACGCCATCACACACAGACACCATGATGGGACTGCGACCTCTCAGCAGGCAGAGGCGTCCATTGTAAGTAATTTTATTATTATAATTTTTATAAAACCAAGTTAATAATGAAAAATGCTAATTAGTAATTGTTTCATAAAATGGCAAGAGCGGATGCAGCAGTCGCAGGCTGAGCTGCGACAGACTCAGCCTGAGGAGTCACAGGGGTCAGTAGACCCGACGGCTCCTTTGAAGGATGGTTTGGCTCAGGCTGAGCACCCTGGACACGTGCGGGGGATGGGGATAGGCGCCAGACCTAGCATGGTCTATGGCAGGAGCGCCGCCTCTGAGGCTGGCAGCTCTAGAATGGTCAGACGTCCGAGGGACGAGTCTATTGACTAGCTGCGGTCAGATTTAGAGCAGCAGATGGCGCAGCAGCAGCAGCAGATGCAGCTGCACGCTGATTTGATCTACGCTCAGCAGATGCAGTGGCGTGAAATAGCAAACAACATGCTCGAGCGGTCATGGAGTCGCCTTTTCCCGGACGAGCAGCATCCACAGGTTCCCCCTGTCCCTCGCTACGTCGTCCCGAGTACTACTCCTCCTCCTGCTCCTGCTCCTACTGATGACGATGGTGCGGTTCACTCTGCGCAGCGGCCCGATCCAGCAGTACCTGAGAGAGCCCCACCTGAGGGAGCACCAGATGATCAGCCCCCAGCTACTTAGTTTAGGATATTGTTTTTAAACATTTGTAAATATATATATATGAGTTTGTATTTCAGAACTTTCTTATTCTGTTTAATATAATTATATTTATATTATTAGATCGCGTTGTTGAATTTATGAATTAATTGCAATAATATTATTTATATTTCTAAATTAAAAAAAAATAAAGCATATATATTTGTAGCGGTTTTAAGTTAAAACCGCTACAAATATATATATTTGTAGCAGTTTTAAGTAACAACCGCTACAAATATATATATTTGTAGCGGTTCTAAAATAAAAACCACTACAACAAATGTATATAGTTGTAGAGGTTTTTCTTGTGGAACCGCTACAATTTTGTATATATTAGTAGCGGTTCTACAATAGAAATCGCTACAAATATGTATATATTTGTAGCGGTTTTCCAATAAGAACCGCTACAAATACTCATCATTTGAATTTTGAAATTTGCCGCCTTTGTGCAAATTCATAGCGGTTATATTATGTATAACCGCTACAAATTAAAAATTATTTTTAAATTTTTTATCCAACGGCTTTAATGTTAGTAGCGGTTTTATATATATAACAGCTACAAATACTCAACATGTAAATTTTGAATTTCCCACCAATGTGTAACGGCTTGAAAATTAGTAGCGGTTTTATATATATAACCGTTACTAATTTTGAAAATTAGTAGCGGTTAGTGTAGCGGTTTTAGAACCGCTACAAAATTATAAACGTTGGAATTTCAGAATATAAGGTTGTTAGCATTCGTCATTATCTTCTCACTTATCTTCTTCTCTATACTTTCTTCTCTCTCACTTGTAGCTATGGATATATCATGGATCAGGTTGCCGCGCAATTCTCCTGAATATTTGTACGGATTAAACAGTTTCTTGGATTTTGCATTCACTCATGCCAGCTGTAACAGCAAGATCGTCTGTCCGTGTCGAAAATGCAAGTTCAAGAAGTGGCATGCACGAAATGTTGTGAAGGAACATTTGCTTGTGAAGCCTTTCCCTCAGGACTATACGTTCTGGGCAGTTCATGGTGAGAAGGCCGGCATTAGATATGACGATGCTCTTCCTCGAAGTTCTCAAGTAGGCGTTCAAGTAGATGAAGATGATCCTGTGAATGATGCTGTGCGTGATGTGTTTGGGCCTGTTTTTATGGGGAATGAAGCAGCTCGGGATTTTTTCAGCTTGATGGATGAAGCAGATCGTCCTTTATATCAAGGTTGTCTTAAATATTCTAAATTATCTTTCTTGATCAAATTGTATTATATCAAGTGCTTGTGTGGGATCACAGATAAGGGAATGTCACAACGTTCTACGAGGCCAAGAAGATTATCAACAAGTTGGGGTTGAATTATCAAAAGATTAATGCATGCCCAAATGATTGTATGCTGTATTGGGGAGACGATTCCAGCAGGGAGACTTGTAAGAGATGTCACACATCGAGGTACAAGACAATTTAGAAGGGGAAAGAGCAGAAGAAGAAACATGTAAAGATTCTCAGGTACTTCCCTTTGAAACCTCGTCTACAAAGATTATTTATGTCGTCTAAAACTGTGGAGCACATGAGGTGGCATGCCGTTGATAAAAATGAAGATGGTAAATTAAGACATCCGTGGGATGCAGCTGCTTGGAAAACGTTTGACAACGACTTTCCAGATTTTGCGACTGACCCCATAAATGTTTGGCTTGCGTTGGCGACCGACGGTTTCAATCCTTTCGGGAATCTTAGCACAAGTTACAATATTTGGCCGGTAGTCTTAGTTCCCTACAACTTACCCCCTGGATGTGTATGAAACAAAGCTCTTTCATTATGTCTATGATCATTCCAGGCAAAAAGGCACCGGGCAATGACATCGATGTGTATCTCCAACCGCTTATTGTGGAATTGCTTGACTTGTGGAATGTCAGCTTGGAGACGTACGACGCTTACAGCAAGACTTTGTTCAACATGCGTGTAGCCTTGATGTGGACGATTAGTAACTTTCCTGGCCTTGGCACATTATCTGGTTGGAATGTGCATACTGGGTCGGCGTGTCCAGCTTGCAATTTTGACTCTGACGCATTTCACCTTCCCTACAGCCGAAAGTGGTGCTTTATGGGGCATCGGAGGTTTCTCGATAGAACGTATAAGTTTAGATTGCAACGGAATTGCTTCAATGGGAAACCAGAAAAAAGAGGACCACCTCAGGCTTTATCCGGTACAGATATCTTATAGCAGCTTGAGCATGTTGACTTCAAGTTTGAAAAAAGTGACGATTCAGCACAAACTCGCCAAAAGACGCGCAGGACTTCGGTGCCTCAGCAGTGGAAGAAGATAAGTATTTTCTTCACGCTTCCATATTGGAGATCTAATTTACTTCGCCACAGTCTTGATGTAATGCACATTGAAAAAAATGTTTGTGACAATGTGCTGTATACGCTGCTTAACGAACCCGGCAAGACAAAAGATCACCTTCAAGCTAGGAAAGATTTACGCGACATGGGAGTTCGTGAAGACGCTTGGCTAGATGAGCATGACAGATTTCCACCGGCAAAGTTTACCCTCACAAAACCGAATAAGGAAGTGTTCCTCGCGACGTTGAAGAAATTAAAAGTTCCTGATAGGTATTCAAGCAACATTTCTCGATGTGTTGACTTGCAGTCTCGAAAGGTTGCTGGCCTGAAAAGTCATGACTCACATGTTCTTATGCAGCAGTTACTCCCTCTGGCTATAAAGAATACACTTCCTCCCGATGTTTCCATCGTTTTGGTGGAAATTTGTTCATTCTTTCGGAAGTTGTGTTCTAAGGTTTTGATCGTTGAGGAGCTCGATCAGCTGCAGTCAAAAATCATTCTTACACTTTGTCATTTGGAGATGATCTTTCCTCCGTCCTTTTTTACTGTGATGGTTCACCTCACAGTCCACCTCGTTCATGAAACAAAGCTCGCTGGACCAGTACAATATCGTTGGATGTATCCGATTGAGAGGTACTCATTTTAAATATGTTCTTTAATTTATTCTCCGTATTTAATGTTTGCTGCTCATTCTTTTCATCATTTTATATCAATTTTCTCTTCTGTACTTCGTAAGTTCCTTGGGAAATTAAAATCTTACGTGAGGAATAAGGCGTGGCCAGAAGGTTTTATAGCTAAAGGCTATATAGGGGATGAGGTGCTATATTTTTGCTCAAGGTACTTTAATGATCCTGAGACGGCTTTCAACCTCCCACCTCGTGTTGATGATTGTCTTGAACCTGCGCCGACATCAGGAGAATTTATCCATCGTGTTGGTAAACCAGTTGGAGCAACTGAGAACTTCAAACTAACGGCAACTGAGAAGTTGCAAGCACATAGACATGTCTTGATTAATTGCACTCAAGTTGAACCTTTCATACGGTAAGAATTGTACACTCACATGTTATTCGATCTATATCTTTCGTAACATTTCTCACTTTCATTTCACTAACGCCTTTCCATTATTACTTGCAGGGAATTCAGAAGTCATGTTAAGCGTCAACTCAGGATCCGTACACAGACATCCTCAGAAGTTGATAGGAGGGTCCACAGAGAATTCCCGAGCTGGTTTGCGCGTAGAATACTAAATGACCATAACCCACACTCACCAGATTTCAGAGCTCTCACAATCGGTCCTCTTGATCATGCAAAACAGTTTACAGCATACAATATCAATGGTTTTAAGTTTTGCACGATTTTACGGGATCAAGGATTGCAAACACAGAATTCGGGTGTTTATGGCACATTTGGGACAAGGAGTTATGCGAGCAGCAGTGACGCCAACATGCAGTTCGGAGGCGTCCCTTACTATGGCAAGCTTCTTGATGTGGTCGAACTTAATTATCAAGGCCGTTTCACTGTGACGCTGTTCAAGTGTTTGTGGGCAAATACCACTACTTCTCGGGGACTGACAACTGATGACTTAGGGATCACATCAGTCAATTTCTTACGACCGATTCATACTGGTATTTCTCAAGATGATGAGCCGTATATTCTAGCTTCAGAGGCACATCAGGTTTATTATGTCTTGGACGAGAGGCATAGGGATTGGCACATGGTCGTTCATTTAAAGCCAAGAGACCTTTACAACATGGGTGAAAGCAATAACATCGCCTACGAGAGTGAGCCATTTCAGCCAGCTGATTTTGAAAACTACTTCCCTGAAGGCGATGACAATTTACCTCTACTGCAATGAGTTTTTTTAAGTCCACGTCATTTGAATTAAATTTTTTAAATTTAATAATACATCCATAACAATAATTTTTCCACAAAATTTCTGTAGGGATGGCGACGATGAGTGATCAAATTCAAATTATGCTTTTGTCTTTACAAAAAATGCAAACAAATTTTTTAAAATAAAATGTAAAAAAAAAAAAAAAGAAAAATATTTGTAGCGGTTATTGAACCGCTACAAATATAAAATTAACCGCTACTAAATGAATAACCGCTACAAAATGGATACATTAACCGCTACAAATAGTACGTGGATCACTATAAATATTAAACCGCTACAAAAATACAAATAACCGCTACTAACTAATAACCGCTACATTAACCACTACAAATAGTACGTGGATTCCTATAAATACCCTTACCACAACTCATTTCAAACACTCCCCAATTTCTTTTCACCTTACCTTTCTTTCATTTTCTCTCATTTACAACTTCTTTCGTATGAGTAGAGGAGCTGAATAATACGATCAAATATGGTAACAAAATTTTTAATTTTTTTTACAATACTTCTTTCCTTTCTATAAAATTTATTCTAACCATTTTTTTTCTAGATATATCATAACTGTATCTCATTTTCATCTATTTTTCATATACAATTACATTATATTAGATAACATAATAATTCCTTATTACCTACCTATCCTTAATAATATTATTAATATAAATTTTATACTAATCCAATTCAATTACATTTTTCCTTTTTATTTATTAATAAATTAAACTATTGAATAATAAGCTAATTAAAATAGATAAAATAATAACAAAATAAACTATTTAATTTAATATTGAAAAAATAGAAACAAATGATCGCATATTTTTTAATAAATTTTTAAATATTTGTAGCGGTTATTAAACCGCTACTAAATAACGCGCCTTTTTAAAACTCAGATTAAATTTTTTGGCGCTAATTTTGAATTTCATGAAATTAGTAGCGGTTTTCATAACCGCTACAAATTTCATGAAATTCAAAATTAGTAGCGGTTTGTTAACCGCTACAAAATAAAAAAAAAATGTCATTTTTTTTTGCCAACAAAATTTCAATTTTTTATATTTGTAGCGGTTTCTTAACCGCTACAAAATAAAAAAATGTCATTTTTTTTTCGCTCTCAAATTTTCAATTTTTTATATTTGTAGCGGTTATATAACCGCTACAAATATCTCTGAAAACAATTTCGTCCATGAGGGTGTTGTAGTGGTTGGGTTGAACCGCTACAAAGAATGTAGCGGTTATTTTTTATTGAGTAGCGGTTTGATATAACCGCTACAAAACTGCTTGCAACATACGATTTAGTAGCGGTTCTAGTAACCGCTACTAATGTTGTTTGTAGCGGTTAAAACAGCTACTAATACCCATTTTTAACCGCTTCTAAATCACATTTTTTTTGTAGTGAGTGCAAGTGTACACTGTCATAATCAAGTAATATAGAAGTGAGTAAAGTATCGTTCCCTCAAGGATTGATCACTAAGTACCAAAATGAGTAATTTTAACTCTATTCAGTCGATCGATTAGTTGGTGATTGAGAGTATGAAATAAAAGATGATTAAATATGAATGCAAATGATATGAAACAATTATGAGAAAAAGTCCTAGGGATGAGATTTCACTTAACAAATTCCGGATTGAATCTCTTATCTATTCTAGCCCAATTTACTCCATATGATTAATAGTTGAGTTTCCCTCATTTAATTACTAGCATCTTCCAAGGTCAAGCAATTCTATAATTAATTGCTAATCCAATATCTTCCTATATGAATTTAAGCAATTAATTATGCATTAAGATTTATGGAACTCAATAAGACTACACAACTCATATGAATATATTCCTATTTCATATGCAAGTCATGATTTTAATTATAGGATCTATACACATGCATCTCCTTCTGGTCTCAACATGCATATTGGAATCATTCAAAAGATTGCCAGTCAATCAAAAACATTAAGAATAATAATTAAAACTCAATCATGTAGGAGAAATTCAAACTAGATTTAATAACTTAAGATTCAATCCATCATCAGTAAGCTACGTCATCGCCCTAGGAAAATGGAAATTTAGCTCATGATAAAATTAAAAACAAAATAAATTAACATTGCATAAAGCTTGAATGAAAACCTCAAAAATACTGCATAAAATTGAATATTAAATTTTTAAACATAAATATACAACCAAAAGATGCATGAAAAATGGAGAAATCTAGCCGTCCATTTAGGAGATAAAACCTTCCATGTAGGCGGCATGCAAAATGTGATATAATCCTAAGCCTTCCAACATGGAGACATGCAGAAAGTAATACAATCCTAAACCTTCCAAGATGGAGGTATGCAAAAAGTAATACAATCCTAAGCCTTTCAAGATGGACGCATGCAAGAATTGATACAATGTATGAAATTAAATCTAGAAAATAACACAATTTATTCAAAATTGTCAGAGAAAAGATCTCTCCTTGTCAGATAAGGACCTCTAATTCTCTTCCTCCTCCCTTGAGCTTGGCCTTGATATCTATTTATAGGGGAAAACCGCGTGCTACAGTGAATACAACAGTGATCTGGTGGCTGCTACAGTGAATGTCGGCAACAGTTATAGTATTCAGCGGCTGCTACCGTAAACCACTACAGTGCTGGCATTGCTACAGTAACTTCCATTTTTTTTATTTTTAAATACTATTTATTCCAAATAGATTATTTATTAATTACATTCAAATTTATTATATTAAGCTCAAATATCGTCCATAAAATCATTATATAAGGGAAAATAAATATGCAAATATTTTACTTATCAAATTCCCCCACACTTAACTCTTGGACGTCCTCAGACAAGAAGTAACTAATTAGTGCTTCCAACAAAATCGAAGTGTCAAGTCATAAGTAAGAACACAATTGAAAAATAAAGAGATCATAGTATTAATAAATCAACGAAAATTTAAAATGGTAACTTTAATTGAAAATGAATAAACCAAGTTCATACTTGTAACTCATTCTCTCAATCTCTCAAGTGTTTAAGGGCAAGTGTTTCGCTCAAATTCAATCAAAAAAATTGCACTACCATAGGCTTGCTAAAAATCTCAATCTGCACTACCTAATTCACATGCATAATTCAAATCAAAAGGACTTATTAAAGGTTGTAAAGCGGGTTAAGGTAAAAGGAATGTAAAACATGATATGAAAGGCTAAAGAAATAGAGCAATTGAAAAATGGGCTACTTATAAATTTATTTCATCACAACAACCCACAATTCAAATACTTAATATCTTTTTTTTTTCTTTTTTTCCTTTTTCTCTCTCTTTTTTTTATTGAATTGCAACTGAAAAGTTGATGATAGATACACCCCCACACTTTGTCAAAAGCCCATTTCACAAAAATTTCAAATGCTCCACTAATCTTTCAAATAAGGTAAAAGCACTTGATATATCATTAAAGCACATGTTAATGGGTTGAGAACAAAGAAACGGTCAATAAGGCTCAAAGGGGCTTATCAACGATATAATTGCAAGGTTGACTATTTGGCTCTGGCTAAAGAAAATGAATGCCTTTATCATTTTTGAATGTGCATGTGAGATGTAATTTCAACCAGATTTAAAGCAAGTTCTAGAGTGACAACTTAATAGGTGAATATCACACACAAGAGAAATAATCATTATAGGCTCAGAAGCTTATGGCTAGGGGTTTTTAAACTTAGTTCATCCAATCTCGAAATTCATCACCAATTGCAATAATCAGTTGTTCATTCATGCTATAAAATCTCTAAATTCAATTGATATATACTTAAAACTTATAGACTTCTTAAGATCATTACAAAGTACTTGAACAAGATGATTTTTTTTTACTTTTTTTTTGAAAAAGATAAAAAAAACATGCAATTAATAAAATGCAACTAATGAAATGTGTCGCAGGAGTTAAAAATAACTCCTTGCTCTGCCATTTTTTCACATCCCATGCATCTAATGGTTGTTACTCACATATTTTTTTTTGAAAAAATTCCTCCCCCAGCCTAAATCAGACATTGTCCTCAATGTCTTCTAGAGCTTAGAGAATTTTTTTTAAAAGAAAACACAAACACAATAAAACAAAAACAATAAAAGTTAAACCAAAAGATTAAGGAGAGTTACAAACGAAGAGTGATATCTGGATTCTGCTTTTGATTGCTTTTTGAAGATTGCCCACCTATTTGCTTGACTAATAGATTTGGGTGAGGTTCATAGGTTTGCAATTGATCAAGCAGCTAATTAGTAGTTGGTGCAGAAATTATAGAATGGCGAGTCGGTTGGGGTATGAATCCAGTTTCCACAGCATGATCAAAAAAAGATAACAGATTATCATAAAAACCATTAACATTTAACAATCCTAATGGCTTTTTGTAATACTTTAACTTAGCCCAATATGCAACCCTAGAAATGCCATCGAATGTCTCCAATCCACCGGGTAGAGCAATGAAAGCTTGAGCTTGGTAAAACATTCATCCCATTTGTTCAGGCAAGCTCAAAACCTATAACTCTTGTCCTAAGGAAAAAATGTGATCTTCCAACTCCTTCACCCTTACACGTAAATCCTTGCTTCCATTCATGGATGTAGAAATGACCACATTGCCCTTTAGGTCCTGGATGCCTTCCCCATATACAAAGTTGATTTTTCTGACAGATAATGCAATTCCAAGTTCATTTGCTGTTGTTATAAACTCTCCATTCTTGCCCAAATCAGTTTCACCAAAAATTCAAATAGATGTAAATCTATATTTTTGTGTGATACCCTTTTCTCTTTCTTTCTCTCGGACTATGCATTCTTATAAGTGGAAGAGTCCATATTTACAAGTGAAGAATACATGCTTACAAGTGGAAGAGTACATATATAAATAACACTAAAACAGCGACAAAAAAATCGCACAAATCACATATTTTTCAAAGAAGTTTGAAAAAATTTCTGACACAAATGACTGGTAGGCCATTGCATGAAGAAATTAAACAAAAAGAGGAAAGAAAGTCAAAAGTTACTAAAAAGATAAAGTAGAGTAGACAAAAGCTGCCGAAAAGATAAGAAAGATTAAACAAAAGCTAAGGAAAAGATAAAACAAATTAAACAAAAGCACGATTATGTACAATAGTTGTGATTTTTGCTCACATCTTCCTCTGGTTTTACGTCCAGTAACAGCTTAAACGCTTTCTATGAATTGAGGATTTGCCCCCCATTCAGTTTTCCTATAAATTGGCAAATAGGGTCTTTTAACGTTAGATTCCCATGACACTAGCGCTCTTTTTCTCTGTTGAATATGTCTGCTAAATCAAGAAGAATACAATGAACATCACTACTCGGATGCGTTTCAAGAGTTTGAATGATATCATCCAGTGACTCCTTACTCAGTCCATCCTTTATAAATTTAATTTTATCTTCTCGATTTATAGAAACCATACCTTTGCTCCTACAACGTTGATCACAATTCCTCCTTGCACATTTATGGCAGACATTCATCCTTTTAGCTCTTCTCTTTTTAGAGTAAGAACTTCTTCCCATTCCTGGTATAAGTTTAACAAATGATTTATGAATCTCACCTGCTAAACGTACATTAGCTTCAATGATCTACCGTACATCCACAGGAAGGCCCAAACGATTGAATATCATCATCCTTTCAAGTTGACTATTATATATCTTCCTAAGCACATCTTTGGGAAGAGTAGGGAACCTATTCTTAAGCTTTGGAAGAGATTCCTCCTTAGTAACTTAAATCTCAATGTAGTGCAATGTGTTTTAGTGAGTAGGAAAGTAAAATGAGAGAGTAGGAAAGAAGTTTTTGGTTGCCTACCAAATAGTCACCCTTCTTTAACGTCTTTAGCTAGACAAAGATAAAACCAAATATTTTTTTTAAATTTTCTTATTTTTATTTTTTAAAAAATTACTAGATTGAGGACTTACTTGTTGGTTCCTCAAACGTGATGACATATTTCAAAGTGTTGAGTACACCTTCATTCATTATATTCTTTGAGCCTTTGCTCTTTCACTTTGAATTTTTGATCACCATCTTTAATCTCCATAATTCCATATGGCCATACTTGAATCACAGTAAAAGGACCTGACCACCTTGATCTCAGCTTTCCTAGAAAGGGCTTTAACCTTGAGTTGTATAAAAGCACTTTTTGTCCTGGTGTGAACTCTCTCCTCAAAATTCTTCTGTGATGCCACATTTTTGCTTCTCCGTGTATAACTTCACATTTTCATAAGCTTGTTGTCTGAATTCTTCAAGCTTATTAAGTTCGAGAAGTATTTTCTCACAACTGCTTTTAAGTCAAAATTTAAGGCTTTTACAGCCCAATATGATTTGTTCTCCATTTCTACTAGAAGATGGCATGATTTTCCATAGACCAATTGATATGGGGATGTACCAATTGGTGTCTTGAAGGAAGTTCTATAAGCCCAGAGTACATCATCTAAATTTTGAGCCCAGTCTTTCCAATTGGAATTCACCATCTTCTCTAATATCCATTTCAGTTCCCTGTTTGAGATTTCCACTTGCCCGCTAGTTTGTGGATGACATGGAGTTGCAACCTTGCGAGTTACAACCTTGCGAGTTACTCAATATTTAGCCAATACCGACTGAAGCTGCTGATTGCAAAAATGCCTTCCTCCATCACTGATAATAGCTCTAGGCACTCCAAATCTTGTAAAAATATTCTTCCTCAAGAACTTCAAAACCACTCGAGAATCATTTTTAGGAAAGGCAGCTACTTCAACCCACTTGGAGACATAGTCAACAGCTACTAAAATAAACTAGTTGCTAAATGAAGATTGAAAAGGCCCCATAAAATCAATCCCCGTATATCAAAGAGTTCAACTTTTAAGATGTTGGTTAAAGGGGCTTCATGTCTCCTTGAAATATTTCCTGTTCTTTGACATCTGTCACAAGTTGCCATAATTTTGTGAGCATCCTTAAAGAGTGTAGGCCAGTAAAACCCTGATTAAAGGACTTTAGTAGCTATTCTTTTTGATCCCAAATGACCACCATATAGGGATGAATGGCAATGATTTAAGATGCTATCCATTTCTTCTTCAGGAACACATCGGCTTAATAATTCGATCTGGGTAGTGTTTGTATAAGAGCGGATCCTCCTAAAAGTAATGTCTTACATTAACCAGAAACTTCTTCTTTTGCACTTTAGAAAGTTCATAAGGCCAAATAATTCACAAAATCAGCATACCATGGGGTAGGTTGTGACTGCATGATAAAAAGTTGCTCATCTGTGAAATTCTTCTGGATTGGTGATTCTCTCTTTTGTTTAGGTGGTTCTAACTGAGAAAGATAATCTACAATGAGGTTCTCGATCCCTTTTTTATCTTTGATTTCCAAGTCAAATTCTTGTAGCAGAAGCACCCATTTGATCAGTCTAGGCTTGGCGTCTTTCTTCTCAATCAAGTATTTGATTGCTGAGTGGTCCGTCTAGACAATGACTTTTGACTTGATCAAGTAGGCTCTGAATTTTTTGAATGCAAACACTACTGCTAATAGCTCCTTTTCTGTTGTTGCATAATTCAGCTGTGTATCTGAGAGTGTTTTGCTAGCATAGTAGATGGCATGAAAGACCTTGTCTTTTATTTCACCTAAAACAGCTCTAACTGCATAATCACTTGCATTACACATCATTTCAAATGGAAGGTTCCAATCTGGAGCTATGATGACTGGTGCAGAAGTCAAGGCACTTTTTAAAGTTTGGAAGGCTAATAAGCACTCCTTATTAAACACAAAGGAAGTGTTTTTCTCCAACAGCACGCAAAGTGGCTTTATGATTTTTGAGAAGTCCTTGATGAATCTTTTATAAAAGCTGGCATGTCCCAAAAAACTCTGAATACCCTTGATTGAGGAAGGAGGTAGTAGCTTTTTAATTGTTTCAATCTTCGCTTGATCTACTTCAATGCCTCGATTAGATACCTTGGGACCCAGCATGATTCCTTCTTTCACTATGAGATGGCATTTCTCCTAATTTAGAACCAAATTTGTCTCCATACAACATTGTAGGACTTTTGCTAGATTTGAAAGACAATGATCAAATGATTCTCCAAAAACTAAAAAATCATCCATGAACACCTCAATGAACCTTTCCACCATGTCTGATAAGATCGCCATCATACTCCTTTGAAATGTTGTTGGTGCATTACATAAATCAAATGGCATCTTTCTGAAGGCCAAGGTACCATACGGACATGTAAAAATTGTTTTCTCTTGATCCTCCAATGCAATTGTAATTTGATTATATCTTGTGTACCATCCAAGAAATAATAATAGGCTTTTCCAGCAAGTCGGTCAAGCATCTGATCTATAAATAGCAGAGGAAAGTGATCTTTTCTGATGGCTTTATTGAGCTTTCTATAGTCGATGCATACTCTCCATCCAGTTACCGTTCTTTATGGAATCAGTTCATTTTTCTCGTTAGGCACTACTGTCATTCCACCTTTCTTTGGCACAACTTGAACTGGACTTACCTATTGATTGTTAGAGATTAGGTAGATTATGCCAGCATCCAGCCACTTTATTACCTCCTTTCGCACTACCTCCTTCATGTTTGGATTGATTCTTCTCATGTGCTCGACTGATGGATTGTAGTTGTCCTCCATTAAGATCTTATGCGTACAAATTAAAGGACTAATCCCTCTTATATTAGCTATTGACCATCCAAATGCTATTTTGTACTCCCTTAGGACTCTTAATAACTTTTCTTCTTCATCAGGAGTAAGAGCTGTTGAGATGATTACTGGTAATGTTGAATTTTCTCCCATATAAGCATACTTCAAGTGGGATGGCAGTACTTTCAACTTCAGTACTGATGGTTTATTCGTTAATGGTACCAGCTTACTTGACCTCTCCCCCATATCTTCAAATGGTTTCTTGATAAAAATTGGGGAATTTGCTTCTAGGTACTTAATATGCTCAAAGACTTCAGGATTAGTAGATTTTTATACATCTACCATTCCTATTGCTAATGGTTGATCCATGCAAATTTCATGCATCATGTCTTTTATGCAACTAGTCAATGTATCCACTCTATAACAGGTGTCACCTTCATTTGGAAAGGACAAAGCCTTGAAGATGTTGAAGGATACTTGATTATCTTGAACTCATAAGGTTAACTTCCCCTATTGCACATCTATTAATGTTCTCCCAGTTGCTAGAAATGGCCTCCCAAGAATAATAGGAATTTCTTGGTCTTCTTTTATTTGAAGTATTATGAAATCAACTGGGAATATGAGTTTGTCCACCTTCACCAGAACATCTTCTAAGACACCCCAATAATTAAGATGGCACACCAATATTTGGAGATACAATTGTTTCAAGAAAATTATGAAACGGTGATTGATAAGCTCACTACATATTTTGCTAAAGGATGTGGGTGTATAACTACTGATACTTTGAAGCATCTTGAAGCCTATGTTTATATTGCTGTTTATATTATGTTGAGATTTGGAAAATATGTATCTAAAGGCTTGGACATTTCTCGTGCCCCACTGCACTTTCGCCTGCTGCAACATTTCTTCAACTTTGGCACATTAATTTTGCTCCACCCAAATATGCGTTCTTTCTTTTTCATCATCAGACCTGCTAGGACTTGTACTAGCTTTCAGGTGGCTGAGATACAAAAGGAAATGTTTACACATGGTTCTACCCTAACACTACAAGTAGAGAACTATAACGTGGAATTGGCTTCACTAGCTGAATGTGATTACTATATGTATGAGAGAATTGTGTTTGCTTCAGCTGCAGTGTCACCTCTAATATTACAGTTTATATGCCAAGAGAACGAATTACAGGAAATACAAGTTACTTGGGTTTCTCCTGTCAATTTGCAAACAAAGTGTCTATCCTTTGACCTTGAGGACAAGGTCAATGTCCAGGAGGGGAGTAATGTAATGAACTTAAAGGCATTGGGCCTCAAAAGGGTTTCAAAAGAAGGCCCAAAGCAAGGTGGGTGCTTGGCTAAGATGGGAATTGGAGATCGCAGGAATATAACAAGACAGAGCAGCAATGGAAAGGGTGTGGATGAATTTAGTGAGGTCTCTTCTCTCTCTCACGTCTGCCTTCTCTCTGGCCGTCACTTTTCCTGTGACTGGATTTCCCCTTCTCTTCTACTGTTCTTCTATTCTATGTTTTCTCATTTCTATTATGGTGGAGTTATATTGTTTTCCTTTTAAGTTGTTGAACCTATTGAATGCATATGAGGTCAGGATTTTCATTAGAAATTGTTCAATATTATTGAGTTGAGTACATTATTTGGTGATTGCTTGGGTGGCCATTACAGTGGATTCAAAAGCTGACTTGCTTGCTTAGATTTAATTCTGGAGGTTACTGGTTCATTGATTTCTGCACTTATACACATTGTTCCATTGCCGTGAATTTTGCATGATTTTTGTTCGGAGAAAGAGTTGCTGCTGTAATTTGTCACTGAACTGTGCAAGTTCTCTTGGAACAAATTTTTGAGTGTTGTCATCATTCTTGCACACAAGGTAGCGGAATTTTTGCTACCAACAAAAGCTCTTACTGCTGCAATTACTTGTCCATGCAAGCAACTAAATTTTGGATAGAATTTTTCCTATTAAAATTTGCTACATTCACCCACTATGAATCTTTGCTAACTGATTGAATTTCATATCATTTTATCGAATTTTCAAGTGCCTGCTGGTTTCTATGAACTTTGGGATTGTGTGCATTTGGGATCTTGCTAAAATTTGCATTGCTGACCTGCTGTAGCAAAGGGATGTTGATTTTTGAAATATAAAGTCTTGCACTTTATGAACCTCCTACATTCCCTTTGTTACTTGTGCTGCTGAAAGCTTTTACTGCACTACTCTGGACTCGAAAGAGTAAGTTTTGGCTGTCCCTTTGGTCAATTATTAGCTTTAAAAATATTGAATCTTTGGAAAGCTATCAGACTGTGCTTAGTCACTGAAATCTTAGTCTAAATACCTGAATGTCAACAGACTCAAGAAAGTATGCGACTTCACTGCTGCATGTTATTGCATCTTTATTGGCAACATGTGTTCTACATTATTGTCTGAAGCTTGCGCATGATTGCTTGCTGAATCAGATTTAACTAGGTCTCATTGTTATTGACTTTGCATTGCTGAAAACACTCATTTTCTATATTGTTGGGTGTCTTTGCAACGTCCTACACTTGAATTGCATTTGCCTCTTTAGCTTAGGCTCCTTGTTCCTTCTCTTGTAGGTCATGTGGCCAAGGTGTGAAATCTTTACTATCATATTGGGCCTTGGTTGTTGTGATTTTGTGCTATCATTGCCTCTTGAAATTACATTTTAGTTGTTGGCTGTTAGAAATCTGTTGTGGTAGAGAGTTGAGAGCTGAAAATTGAAATCTGGGTCAGTTTGTGTAAACGTTTGTTGCTGAAATTGTGCAATGATTGCGGTGAAATTCCGAGCTAAGATCAATTTTGGGAATTCAAATTCTAAAGTTTTTGGTGAATAGCTGCTGACTTTTCTGAAGTTTGGACGTTAATTGTACTAAACTTGCTGCTGATTTTTCTGATTTTGCTCACTATTTTCAAACTTTGACTTGCTTGGACTGTTAAGAATTCAGAAAATCGAGAAGTAGAAAGAAGGATAAAATAAGGAAGAAGAGTCAGAAATCAGAGAGAAGAGAAGGAATTCGAGAGGTTACTCATTTCATAACTTCCAAATGATGGGAAACAGATACAAATACTCATCTCTCTCTCCCGTAAACAACGGAAGTTTGTTACATAACAGACTGCCTAATGGGAAAAGACAAATGTACCCCTAAAAAACACTTATACCCATATCAGTACTTCCCCCTGAACATTATCCTTGTCCTCAAGGATGCAAAGCTGCAAGAAAAGAAGGAAAACGGCAACAGAATTCAACCCAGTCCTCCCAGGTGGCCTCGTCTGGTAAGCTATTAGCCCAATGCACCAAAACCTGAGTGCAAGCTCAATGATGGCGGGGAACCACACGTCGGTCGAGAATAGCAAATGGTTCTTTAGGAACACCACCATCCAAATCAGTAGGCAGTGGCAAATAAGCAATGGAAGGATCTGGACATGGCTTCAAGAGGGAAACGTGAAAAGTGGGATGGACTTTAACCCCTTCAGGTAAGTCAAGGGTGTAGGCCACATCATTAACATGAGCCATTACCTTAAAAGGTCCATAATACCTTGGTGACAATTTGGCAGAAGCTTGTTGACTCACTGAAGACTGACGCCAAGACTGTAACTTCAACAGAACCCAATCGCCAATCTCAAAAAGTCGGTCTGAACGATGACGATCAGCAAATTGTTTCATCCTGTTAACTGCTTTGTGAAGATTGTCCTTAAGGCAACGAAGCAGAGTTTCCCGAGCAACAAAACTCCTATCAATGGAATCCATCATTGACTCATGAGGAAGATAAGGAAGATGTAATGGTGGAGGTTGTCCATACATCACCTCAAAAGGAGTAACCCCTGTAGAGGTATGAAAAGTAGTGTTATACCACCATTCAGCCATAGGAAGCCATTGAGTCCACTCATGAGGATGTTGCCAACAAAAACAACGTAGATAGTGTTCAAGGCAGCGATTTAAGACCTCACTTTGCCCATCACTTTGAGGGTGATAAGCTGTAGACAATCGTTGCTTAATTCCCAACCTCAACAAGAACTCTTTCCAAAATAAACTAGTAAACAGAGGATCTCGGTCACTGATGATATTAGCAGGAGCACCATGCAGCTTATAGATTTGATCAATAAAAACCTGAGCTAGATCAGCGGCAGTGAAAGGATAAGCGATGGCAACAAAATGGGCATACTTGCTTAGACGGTCCACAACCAACCAAATAGTGTCCTTCCTTTTAGACTTAGGTAACTTGACAATAAAATCCATTACAATGCTATGCCATACACCATCGAGTACAGGGAGAGGTTAGAGTAACCCAGGGTATGTCACAGACTCATATTTGCATTGCAGACAAACTGAACAATTCTTAATAAAGTGCTTAATCGAGTTGAGCATTTTCTTCCAATAAAACAAAGATCTAACCCAATGAAAAGTTGCCTTAATGCCCGAGTGTCCCCATTGAGATCCTGAATGAAGCCACTGAATGATAATGTTCTGCAACTTTAATTGTTTGGTGCCGATAACCAGACGGCCTTTTTGCAATAACATGTCATTTTGCCACACAAATTTTGGATGAGAGGAAGAATTACGTTGCAGGTCAGAAATGAGGACTTGTAAGTCAGCATCAACAGTCCATTGATGACAGATTTTGTCCCATAATTCAGTGGAAACTGATGTAACCGATAGATGAAGTAATTCTCCATGAGTCGCTCGCGATAGAGCATCCGCTGCGCCATTTTCACTTCCTTTTCTATATTTGATCTCATATTGTAATCCCATCAGTTTCGTAATCCAAGTGTATTGAGCTGGTGTAGAAAGACGTTGTTCAAGCATGAACTTCAAGCTTCGCTAATCGGTAAGAATAGTAAACGGCCTGAGAGACAAATACTGGTGCCACTTAGACACAGTGTGTACTATGGCCAACAATTCTCTGTCATACACCGACAGTAACTGATTTCTAGGGGACAATACGTTGCTCACATATTCCACAGGATGTCCACCTTAAGTCAAAACAGCTCCAATGCCTACATTAGAAGCATCAGTTTCAATCATGAATGGCTGCTGCAAATCAGGTAAAGTCAGTACAGGCGCTGCTACTAACGCTGCTTTAAGAGTATAAAATGCTTGCTCAGCCTCTTTTGACCACTTAAAACCATCTTTCCTCAATAGATCAGTGAGTAGCTTCGCTATAATACCATAGGATCTAATAAATCTCCTATAATATCCTGATAAACCCAGAAAAGATCTGAGTTCCTTGATGGTTTGAGGAACTGGCCACTGCCCTACAGCCTCAAGCTTCTTGCAATCAGCAGCTACTTGTCCATTAGCTATGACATGACCCAAATACTCTACTTGACTAGTTGCAAAAGCACATTTTGATTTTTTTATCAAAAACTGATTTCTCTGCAATATCTAGAATACCCCCCTCAAATGATTAACATGGGAATCTAAATCAGGGCTGTATATAAGAATATCATCAAAAAAAAACTCTAATACATGCTTCCGTAAAAAATCCTTGAATATGTGATTCATGATAGATTGGAAGGTTGAAGGTGCATTTGTCAAGCCAAATGGCATAACAAGGTATTCATAATAACCCTTATGAGTCTGAAATGCTGTTTTATGTATATCATTCCCGTACATATGTATTTGGTGGTATCCAGAACGTAGATCTAATTTGGAAAACACTCTAGCCTTCACCAACTCATCCAGTAAATCCTCAATCAAAGGAATAGGAAAACTATCAAGTACCGTTGCTTTGTTGAGCGCCCTAAAATCGACACACATTCTCCAACTCCCATCTTTCTTTTTAACCAACACTATAGGAGAGGCAAAGGGCGAGTTACTATGCTGTATAATACCTTGATTCAACATATCTCGTACCATTTCCTCTATGGCAGATTTCTGTACTGCAGGGTATCTATAGGGCCGAATTTTAATAGGATTAGTGCCCTCTCTCAGTGTGATCCGATGATCCCAAATACCTCTTGAAGGTGGTAATGTTGTAGGTTCTTGAAATAGTTGATCAAATTCAATAAGTAATTTATTGATAACTTCCGGAATAGATTCACCAGTAGGCAGAGTCAGCATATCAGATTGCCCACATGGAATGAGTTGAAAGCAAAGAGCTCCAGGTTGGAGGTGCATCATCCTAATTATTGTACCTTCAGTAACTATTCGATTTTTTTCAGCAGTAGGAGCAGAAAGTATCACAGGTTTACCTTTCCAATTAAATGTCATAGACAATTTCTTACAATATAACTGTATAGGACCAAGTTGCCGAAACCATTGTAATCCAATCACCATGTCATATCCTGCCAAAGGCAGAAGATACACATCAGTTTCAAAAGAAACCCCGTGAGAAGACCATGCCATACCTTTGCAAAATTCTCTTCGTACTAGTGAACCTCCACCCGCTACAGTAATACACAGTGGTGGTATGTGTTTAGTTATTAGTCCAGCTTCCTTAGCTATAGCATCATCTACAAAATTGTGTGTACTTCCTGTATCAATCAAAATATATACCATTCTTTTGCCAATCATTCCTCTCACACGCAAAGTATGACCCTCAACTTCACCCAGCATGGCATTAAGAGATATAGTGGGAGTCACACCATCTGGTTGTCCTCCCAATGGCTCTCCTTGCTCAAGATTGCAATCTGATATTTCTACATTTTCCACATCATTAGTCGTCTCCAGAATGAATATCTGCATCCTCCTTTGTTGGCGACAACTATGGCCTGGAGAATATTTCTCTCGGCAATAGTAACAGAGGTTTTTGGATCTACATTCTTCCAACTCTGCTGCCGAAAGCTTCTGTCTAAAAGTTAAATTAGGTTTGCCCAATATTCCTTTCGAATCACTGGTAGCTGCGTAAGACTTCTGACCATCAGCCATAAGAGATTTCTCTTTCCCTGTAATGGTAACCGGTCGTGTTGTCACAGCAGGAGTAGGTAGTAATCCTTTAGCTGAGTTATAACTCAGTTTAGTCGGTGTCAAGCCACAGGAAGTACGTTGCATAATCTCCAGATTTGACTCTTGTAATCGAGCCAGTTTATTTGCCTCAAGCAAAGTCTGTGGACGTAATAATTTGACTCCTGCTGCCACCTCTGGTTTAAGTCCACCGATGAAACAACTAAGCCGCTTAGCCTCCGGCAAGTCAATCTTGCACATGAGAGTGTCAAACACACTTTGGTACTCTTTGACAGTACCTTCCTGCTTGAGACGCATAAGATCCTCAATCGGATCGTCATTAAGTAGGCTGAATCTAGTACGAATTACGTCAACAAACACTGGCCAAGGTATAACACCATTCATCCTCTCGCAAAATATTGGCACCAGTGATAGGCGTCGTTATCTAACGCAATGCTGGCGAGAGTGGTTTTCCTCGCATCTGATGTTCCATTCAGAGTAAAATATCGTTCACATTTGCTGATCCATGAATCCACATCCGATGCAGTAAAATTCGGAAAATCTAACTTCGTGTACCTTGTTGGCGTATAATAATCGCCTTCTCTCAACTCATAGCGTCCCCTGTTCTGCTGATTCTGGACGTCGACAAATTGTAATGACAGTTGACGCATGAATTCTTGGACATCGTTCAGCTGAATCTGTAGAGTCTGCAATCCTTCCAAGCTCAATTCAATGTTCGCGAATCGGTGATTCATCTCCCCCTTAATTCTGTCTTCACTTTCACGGATCAACGCTTGGGAACGGGTGTTTTCAGCCATCGCAGGAACGGCTTCTCTGATACCAATGTTAAGAATTCAAAAAATTGAGAAGTAGAAAGAAGGATAAAATAAGGAAGAAGAGTCAGAAATCAGAGAGAAGAGAAGGAATTCGAGAGGTTACTCATTTCATAACTTCCAAATGATGGGAAACGGATACAAATACTCATCTCTCTCTCCCGTAAACAACGGAAGTTTGTTACATAACAACTGCCTAATGGGAAAAGACAAATGTACCCCTAAAAAACACTTATACCCGTATCATGGACTATTGAGAAAATTTCCAGATTCGATCTAAACCTTCATATCTTACAGGACTTTTCCAATTTTTAGCAAAAGGATTTGGTTTGTAGCTGGAACTAAGTGCTACTCTGCTTACATATTGATTGAAATTTGCTCAAAATTCGGTAGCACCTCTATTGAACTTGCTGGAAATTTTCAGACATTTTGCCTAGAAAATTGTGAGCTTCGGTTTTCTAAAGTTTTGAGCTATTCTAAGCAATACCAATATCTTTGCTATTAAGTGTAGCGAATTTTAGCTAAACTCCATCGTTTTGGCCACTTTTCGAATTTTTCTTTATTTTCTATAATTTTTCCAGATTTTTTATTAGGTTAGTTTTTTTTTAAAATTTTTTCCAATTTTTAGGATTCATTTGCATCTCTAGGACTTTTTAGGACTTAGAATTCATTGGGATTTAATTTATTGCAATTTGAATGGTTTGGTTTAATGAAGATCATCAGTTTACGTTCTATGCTAATCCTCTTATGCATTCCTTTTTAGGGAATGAAAGAACCTCAATCTTTCAATTCCTGGACGAATCTTATGGCTCTTGGAAATATGAAACGCTTTCTGATCTCACATATTCTCAAAAGCTTGATGTACTTCAACAAGAAGTGGATTCCCTCTTAGCACAAATAAATTATCAAGGAGGAGCCCTTGAATTTCAACCGCTTCAGTATCTCCATCAATATTGTGAACCATCTTGTCCACCAATCCCCTATTTTGACTATGAACCCACCTTCTAACCACCTCAATCCCACTTCAACCATACTTCTTCACTCTACCCATTCCATCAAGAATCATCTACTCCACTCTACCAAGAACTATAATCTCCATTTCATCTTCCCCCATTCCCGCCACACTTAAAACACTACTTTCTTCCCTATGATTTGAGAGATGAGAGAAACACTTATTCCCTTGAGAGCTCTATCATGTCTATCTTTCTTGGTTTTGTTATGTATTCAAGTTGGTTTCTTTGTATTAAAAATTCCATGAGCTTTGATTGATTTGGGATTGTGGTTTTGCAATCTTTATGTAATTACATTTTTGAATTACTTGTTGATTGCAGCATTAGGCATATTTTTGAAAACTTTGGTTTTATTTTACCCAAGAGTGCAAAAGTTTAAGTGTGGGGGAATCGACAAACTCTATTTTTATACTTTAATTGGCGATTTTGTCATAATTATTGAGCTTAAAATACCTTTCTTGAGTTAAATTGAAATTAAGAGTAAATACATTAAATCAATATAGGGGGTATGCCGAATTGAGATAAGTTGCATGAACAATACTTTCAAGGGTGTTTTTTTCTCACGTTTTACCGTTACCAGGAATAGTAATGGCTAGGGTTTTTTTCTGTGGCTAAGTAGGACCCTTGTGCATCTTCTTTTTCTCTGTGGGACCTGCCTGCTATTGTTTAGAATCACGTTTTACTGTTAAGGTGGCACTTGCCTACTATTTTTCAGAATCACGTGGTCTGTTGCTTCCTCCTTCATTCTCCATAGTATCTTCTGCTTAGTTTTGTGTTTCTCCACGGGAGCATTGAGAGCATTCACTTCAAGAGATTTGTTCACATCATTTAAACTCCTACTTTTTACAGAAGATGATAATGGAAAGGAAGTATTGAAACCAATATGAAGAGCAGGACGACAACAGAGTAAGTGTGGGAGCTGCCACAAGCAAGAGTGCCCAGCTTGATCTAAACCATATTGACCAAGGCCATCATCAAGAAACCACAACCGCCGACGGAGCCAGCACTGAAGACAAGCATGCCGAAGCGGAGAATCATTTTGTTGATGTGGGTGAAGAACTCGACAGGGTAGTGGAAACGGGGGGATCGATGCTTGAGAGTGAGGGCGACTAGGCTGGAGAAGAGAAAGAGGCTGAAGGAGTAGACATGGAAGGAAACGAGGATCTCGGCAATGGAAGGAGAAGCGATGCAGTTAGAATCGGAAATGAGACTATTATTGGGGTCGTAGGAGTTCCAAGTGAGACCAATGAAGATGGCCAAAGTGAAGAGAGAGTTGACATTGATGATGGCGTTCAAGGTGCTGAAATTTTCAAGCCGAATTATAACCTCTAACTATTTTTTCACGAGTTTTGTGGAAAATAGGCTCTTAAATTCCCTGAAATTAGCTTTAAAATTATTTGTGACATTTTTGGGGAACGAAGACTCTTTATAATTTCTCTAACTCCCCATAATAACATTTTAAACTATTTCCTCAATATATCTGAGCCCTTAAATAATTAATTTTTTTATAATTATTTTAAGTATTTTCCTTTTGGGATCCTTAAGACATTTGACTCAACTAGGCTTAATAGCTTACTTAATTTAGACTAATTCTTTATATTCTAAGCCCATAATTTGGGATGTTACAAAACATGTTTCCTCTTGTGTTAATGAGATTATGCATTATATGTGATTACTATGGTATGTAGTTAAATTAATTCATATTGAGTGTTGTGATTGTGCTCTTATTTAAGAGGAAACAAGTGCTTTAAAATGAATTTCAAACATACATCAAGTAGTTCTTAATAATTTATCTAAGATATAACTATGAATACGATTGTAGGATTAGTCATTAATTAGATAAATTGGACTCAATGCTATTGCTTGATGTTTTCAATTTGACTTGTTGAAAAATTAACTCCCAAAGTATTTTTGAGAAGCTAGGAAAGCCACCAACTTTGCTACTAAGAGTGATTCATCATATAATCCTTTTTAATCCAAAACATTTCTTCATTTTTCCCCACGAAAAGAATTCAAAAAGATTAGAAATAGCTTTATTTTAATGAATTTTAGTTTAGAGAAAACCAATTTCAAAACTCTTTTTCTAACCATGTTTTTAGTATTTAGTTTAACCTAGGGAATTCAAGATAAAATGCTCCTTGATAAAACCCTTTTTCTAACTATGTTTTTAGCATTATATTACATTTTTATTCATCATAAAATTGTGATTTAACCCCGAGGAGACTAAAGTTATGTCAAATCACACTCAATTCCTGAATAATTAATAAAAGGCTCATAAAGAGATGGTTGGGGATTGCACTCTATATTGCAATCTTTAGTTATATTTTTGACAAAGTTACCAAGACATAACTCAACACACTCTCCTTCAATACTATCCGTTTACGGATTTTTTTTGCATACAACAAATTTAGGACACTCGTTTAGGATGTTTTCTCCCTCCAATGGGATTGGGTGGGGGGTGGTGGTGGTGGAAGTTAAAACTTTGATATTCCTCCACAGAGCCCTAACAATGATATTGTTGTTGTATTGCCAAGTATTGAAGGAAACATTTATATATTTCAAATGAGTAATTAATATTACCTCTTATCCTTTATATAAGATCCCATTCATAGTGTAAATTGTACTGCGAATGAGATTTACATTATGAACGAGATCTTATATTAATGACCGGAGATAGTATTTAGTAGGCCTTTTGGAATTAATATTAAATCTCAATCATTAACTTTTTTTATCCAAAAAATATAGAGCGAATTTAGGCCTTTGGAGTTACTAAGATCCCTTTTTTATTTTTTTGGTATTCTTTGTTGACGGAATTTGAGCATAGAACGAATTTAAGACCTCTGATTTCAGATAAAGTCCACGGAGAGAAACCATAAGCTTTGAGGTTTTCTTTCTTTTACGTCAATTGGTAACACTTGCCGCTCCGTAACTCGAGTTCAATTTCTGCTCTATGCTTGTTGGTGGTTTCTTTGCTTTGGGAGTTCCCTTCAAAATTTTAAAGATTCAGAACGATACTCCTTTTGTTGTGCTAATTATGCTTTTGCCAAGGCCACAAACCTTTTCAAGAGACATGCTTAAACTTACATACCTATATGATACTATCTCTGGTCCTAAATATAAAACATGGTTGATTTTTTTTGAAGAGATTAAGGAAGCTAATTAAATTACTTTAAAATATTTATATTTTTTTGTCCAAACTAATTTTTGTTTGACTAATAAACTAATATATAATCTAATAATACACAACATATGATATGATTAAGTAACTTAATCTCTCCAAAAAGAGTCAACTGATTCTTATTTTTAGGACTGGAGGGAGTAGTTAATTTGTTAAAAAAAAGAAGAAAGATACATTCTTTTTGATAATATGATAGTTAATTGATAGTGTTCAGAATCATATGCCACTATATTTCGAGCCATATTCAGAATCATATGGAAGCACGTAAAGTGTTAATAAAATCAAGATGAACCTTAATTGATAACAAATGATTCTTTACAAGATACAAATCAGCTCACTTGGGTTTAGCAATAATCATCCCTTACTTGAGGGTAGTTAACAACTAACCCCAACTCTAGGGATTTAGGAAGGACTTGCCTCTCTAGAAAGAAACTCACATTAGTCTCTCTCTTAATATGGTGTAGATATCACTATCCTACTCACCTTAATCCATATAATTAGATATCTTTTTATAGGGTCTTACAATGTTTAACTACCTCATTAGGATCTTAACTAATTAATAATTTTATATATCTCCAACACGCCCCCTCAAGTTGACACTTCTAATACTCATGAGAGTGCCAACTTGCCAATACAACAAATGGGGTTTAATGAAGTGAGATTAAACCAATCATTTTGTTTTTGTGAACAACATTTTTAGGAGACATCTTTTTTGCCTTCATGGAGACATCTTCCTCTTTAACACTCTAGTTATCTTCATGATCTTGGCTTCATAAAATGATTGCTTGAGCTCTTCATTTTTTTTTTGTCTCTAATCTCTACTTTCAGGATTGATCCAAAAAAAGAAACAAGCTACAACCTTTTTTATTTGGAGATATATCAGCATTTCTCTGACGCTGCAATGTCAGGACAAGTCTCTGCCATCTCAAAAGATTCTGTTGCTATCAGCAATTGAATTGCCATGCCATTCTCACAGCAGTACAGAGCCCAGTCTTCCAAGTTACCACCATGCTCATCTTCTTCAACTGGATTCTCAGTAGGCCTTCCACTTACCACCTCCAATAACACCACCCGAAATGAGTACACATCAGATTTCTCAGTCAACTTTTGATGCCGAAAGTACTCTCGTTTTAAGTATCCAATACTGCCCTTGACGTTGGTGCTTTCTAGAGCTGGATTGCTTGCCTTTGAGAAAGAAATGTCTTTGTCAAGAAGATAGACAGGACCAAGAGCGTTAAACATGAGAAAAATATATTATTTATATGCAAACAAAATATCATCTAAGAGTCAGGATAAACAAAGCAGGAGAACTGGAGCAGTCTTGTTCAAAGCAGACAAAGTGACAAAACTTGGAAACGAGTGTATGCATATACTTCACAAAATTATTATTTCACGGAACGGACTATATATATATATATATGTTTATGATCTTAGTCTATTTCATCAGTACGTCTGTAACTAATATTTTTAATCCTTATAAATTTTATTTCATTTTTTGATTTTTACCTTTGAAATATACAAATGAATTCATTTATTAGAGATATTACAGAAGCATGAAAATACAACTGATAAAATTTTTAAAAAAAAATAAAACTTGAATTGGTAGTGGCAATGTATACAATGATACTCCAAAGGGAAAATAATTTCTTACGAAGGTAATAATAACCTTGTCCTTTGGATTAAGTTTGCTTATAGTGGTGGCTGTTCTATGCCTGTGATGGCTAAGTGATAAATCCTTATTTTATTATATATTTTTTTATTTTATTTGGGGATTTTATCATACTTATAGAGTTTAAAATGGCTTCTTTATGATTAAATCGACATTAAGAGTAAATACATTAAATTAATCTAAAAAGGGAAAATTTATCATAAAAATTGTAATTACTCTTAATCATTTATATTTTTAGAGAAGATTCGATATTGTTTTAAATGTCATTAATTGTAGGTGCCTGAAAAATTGGATTAAATCTGAAAATGGCAATTAGGGGCCTGAATTTTACAAATGACAGATTAATCTCATAAATTTTGGAAATGTCAGTTCAGACCTCCTCAAAGTGACAGCGTTTTGACATCTAAACTTAGGTCAGATTTTGAATGAGTTAAGGAGCTGGAGACAGAGAGACAGCACCGTGAGATCTTTACACCCATCACTTCATTCCCTTCGGTTTCTTCTTCTCTCTCGCCGGCGAGCTTCATCCACCACAGCCAAGCACAGAATAGAGCTGAGAGACCCGATTGGGTACGCTGGATTTGGAGGCCGTGAGTGGGAGCTGGAAGAGAAGGAGAGAGCTGGGACTCATTGTGTAAAGCTGAGAGGCGAGAGCTGAGAGTTGAGGAGCGGTGAAGCTGAAAACAGGGAGCCCCGAGGAACTGAGGGGTGAGAGTTGAGTGAGCTAGGAGCTAGGAGTGAGGAGTGAGGATCCTTTAATTTTTAATTTGGTATTTATGTATTTTGCTCCTTACTAAATATTTTGATTTTTCTCTTTTAGCGTTGTTAACCCCTGTAACTTTGCTCAACTAGCATAGTTAGCCCTTGCATAGAAGCCAAGTGTGCTAATAGAGTAAAATTAAAGGATTAATTATGTGTTTTTATCCCAATTAAAGGAATGAGGTAATTTGTTTCACATATACCGTTTTTATTGCCAGTTATATCATACATGAGGAAAGTAAACATATACCGGGCAAGTGGATAAGTTTGCGGCACGAAGGGGGAGAATGATTAACATTGGAAAGATACAGAATAGAAATTACTACCTCATAGTCTATTTATTACCAATGAAATAACACAATACAAATTAAAGTAATTCATGGAAATTATTTAATATTTGGAACAGGAAGATCGGTACAAATGAAATAACATAATTATGAACTTTATCAGATTCTCCCGGGCCCGGTTTCTCTCATTATCCTTTTCTCATCATCTCTCATAATCTCTAAATCATGTCCATCCAATCAATCTAAAAGGTCAAAAAGGAGCCACATCATTAAGTTATCAGTCCTTTAACTTTTCTCTCCTCTTCCCAATGAACGGTCCAGATGGGCTTTCCTTCCCAATCAACCATTTAGATGGACTCATGAGGGATAATGAGAAAATAAGATGAAGAGAGGATCTTCTTCCGATTCTCCCATAGTTCTAGTTTAAAAAAATTGAAATTGTCCTGTTGTGGCACCGAAATTTGTGTTTGTTAATGTGTTATATGTTCAAATTAAAATAAGAACATCAAAATAATTCATTTATTATTATTTGTTTTGTGTCCCTTAATTTGTTGAACTGACACTACTATAAACTAGACATTTTACTACCCTAAAAGATGTCCCTTTTTAAGTTAGGGACGCCCAAAGTTCAATATTTGGCGGGAGGCTTTAGTGCTAGATGAATTTAGAAAAAAAATTTCCACCAATTTAGACGTCCCTAGAAAAACTGGGGACGTCTAAAGTGGGATTTAGACGTCCCCTGCATAAATGGAGACGTCTAAAGTGAGCTTTAGACGTCCCTATTTTCACTGGGGACATCCAAAGCTCACTTTAGGCGTCCCCATTTTGACTGGGGACGCAAAAACATCACGTCATGCAACTGTAGAGTTGCAGCTTTACCTTGTCTGCATTGTCTTCCTTCTTTTCCCATACCCGTGAGTTGCTGCTATCTTCCAGTTTCCTTGTTGCATTTGTTTTCCCTCTTCTCCCATACCCATGAGCACATTGTCATAACTCCTTCACTGAACAAAGCTGCACCTCCCCTGCATTCATCTTCCCTCTTCTCCCATTCCTATGGCCATGGGTCTTGCTATTTGCTGCTCCAGTTGCATTCTTAGAATTATTCAGGTGCGTTTCTGGGTTTCTTAAAATAGCTTGGTTAATTATTTCTTTTTTTGCATCTTCTGCTCTGCCTAAAACGAGTATTCTTTCTTAAACTAGCTCTTTTTTTGAGACATGAGTCTACAATAGTTGCTGCACTTGGATTCTGGGAAAATCAGGTGCGTATCAGGCGTGACTCTTTTTAGTGTGATGCAATTAAGAATTTACAGAAAAGCTTTCTCACACTTTTTGAAATCATAGAAGCAATTTATAATTGTATCATTGAATTATTATGGCGCCAACTTTTTAATGTTTAGTCGAACTTGGTGCTTCCTTCAGCGTTCAAGAACATAGGAAAATGGGTAGAATTTGAATTCTTGAAAACCATAATCTTGTTCTCTATGCTTTCTGGTACATGAGATTAAGAATCACAAGTCCATTCTCTATTCTAAGGTTGGTGATCTTAGACCCGAGGCAAGGTCAATTGTTTTATTTCATATCATTTCTTTTTTGTTCTTTTAATTTAAACATATGGTTATTTTGTTACAGGAGAGCCATTGCTTTCCAACTCTATGGTATAATAAATTTGAAATTTATGTCCATGTCTGTGAATGTGAGTGTTGTGGAGCCTAATTCTCTATGTGTGTGTGTGATAATTAGTGTGATTAATGCATTTAGGGATTTTTTTTTTTGCCTCTTGATCATTTCATTTGAGTCGTTTGGATATATGATATATCAACTAGGGGGCATGGATGTAATTTGGTTCAATTTTTAAATCTCTAATTGTGTCATACAACCTAATTTATAATTTATTAAGTTTAGTGACCCAAATTAAAAATTGATTTATTCAACCGTCCTTTTATAGGATTTTTCCTTTTACTTTTCAAGAATGTAATCCTATTATATTGATCACTCTAAAAAGTTCATTTTCAATTTGGTCCTCAAATTAATAATGCTTTTCACTTTAGACCTCCTCTAAGATTATATTAATATACATGATTCATGAATCAATTTGCACCCACATACTTATAGAATATGAATCATATCCTTACCAACTAGACCAACCTCAAAGGTAACATGCAAAGAGAGAAAGACCCATGGAAAATTAGAGATGGGTGGATCAACATTTAGAGACTGTTTGGTATCAAGAGAGGGAGGGAAAATGATGGGAGGAAAACTTTTGTTGAGTTGGATTTAAAAAGTTTAGAGAAGTGGGGTTAAAATTTTTTAATTAATTGTTCTTACTCTCTTATCTTACATTTTATCTTTTAAAAAATTTTATAACCCCATGTCTTTTATATCTAACTCACAAAAATTTTCCTTCCCCTCCAAACCCCTAGTATCAAATAGCCCCTTAAAGTGGGACCCACCTTACCTTATGGTACTTTCTTTCCTTTCATTTACCTAATGCTCTGCAATAGAGAAAATGAAGCTATGAATTTTTATTTTACTCTTCTTAATTAGTTTAGTTTTGTTTAAATTAAGCTGGGATGGTTTGTTATTTTGATTTTTGGATGTATCATTTTTAAGGGGAAATGCTACCAAAATTTTGAAAAACAAAATAGTAAAAGGCAATTCCCTGTGTGGACAATTATTCTAAACTTGAGTGTTAATGGGAATGGTGTAGGTGGTAATAAAATGGATCATAGTTGGATGAATGCTTTGAGATCAAGTGAACAATATGAGAATGGGGTTGAAGAGTTTATTGAATATGCTAGAAGGAACACTCCAGCCAAAAATGGGATGTATTTTTGTCCTGTGTCAATTGTTTAAATGAGAGAAGACGGGATGTCGAAGTTATAAGGGATCACCTACTTTGTGATGGAATAAATCTTCGATACACAAGGTAGATATGGCATGGTGAGGAAGTGACTGATTGTCTGTCGCACAAGAAGGAAGCTGTGGATGTCATAGATGAAGATATAATCGAGAGAATGATTCACGATGTTGAGGTAGAATCCTTTGTGCAGTTGCATGAATATGACAGCCTGCAGAGTGATGCAGAGACACCGTTGTACCTAGGGAGTAAATACACACGGCTGACAGGAACATTACATTTGGTTAACTTAAAAGCAACTTGTGGGTGGGCCGATAGTAGTTTCACAATGCTGCTTGAACTATTATGTGATGTTTTCAAATGATAATGTACTTCTAAATCGTATGTATGAGGCCAAGAAAATCCTGTCTACAATGGGTATAGAGTATAAAAAGATACACGCTTGCCCTAATGACTGCGTACTGTACAGAAAGGAGTATGAAGGTTTGAGTGAGTGCCCTAAGTGCCAAATTGCATGATACAAAGTGAAGAAAGATGGTGGTTGTGGTGGTAGGACAACTAAAAGGCAACCTATAAAAGTTTTGTGGTATCTTCCAATAATACCGTGCTTTAAGCATTTGTTTGGCATTGCAAAAAAAAGTGAAGAAGTTGAGATGGCATTCAGATGATAGAATATCAGACGGAAAATATCTTCGACACCTAGTTGACTCTTCACAGTGGAAGAAAATAGATGAAATGTTCCCTAAATTTGGCAGCAAGCCGAGAAACCTTCGGCTTGGGCTTTGTACAGATGGCATCAATCAGTATGGAACTCTTAATAGCACATATAGTGCGTGGCCTGTACTCCTTGTAATATACAACTTGCCTCCCTGGCTTTGTATGAAACGCAAGTATGTGATGATTTCTACGATGATTTCTAGACCAAAACAGTCAGGAAACGATATCGATGTCTACTTGGCGCCTTTAATTGAGGACTTGAAGAAGTTGTGGGAAGAAGGCATAGATATGTTTAAGTTATGGGAAGAAGGCATAGATATGTTTGAAGCTTATAAGAATGAGTCTTTCAAGCTACGTGCAATGATTTTCACCATGATAAATGACTTCCCTGTGTACGGAAAACCAGTCATGGTATAGTGTGAAGGAGCATAAAGCATGTCTGATCTGTGAAGCAGACACTCACTTCCACTAACTTAAACATGGAAGAAAAACAGTCTACATTGGTCACAGGAGGTTCCTTCTTAGGTTCCACCCCGTATCGTAGGTTAAGAAAGCATTTTAACGGATTGTCAGAGCATGGAATGGCTCCAAAGGCATTAACTGGAGAGGAAGTTTACAGTCGGGTTGAACGTATCAATGTCTTACTCGAATCAGAAGACTGTGGGTGAGAAGAACATATGGAAGAAGAGATCAATTTTCTTTGATCTTCCATATTGGCGTAGTCTTGACGTGAGACACAGTATTGGTGTGATGCACTTGGAGAAAAACATTTGTGATAGCCTTGTCAGTACACTTTTGCACATTCCAGGGAAGACTAAGGATGGGATTAGTGTGAGACTAGACCTTGTTGATATGGGAATAAGAGAACGGTTATATCCATAGCTAAGAGATGATGGTAGGAGGGCATACATGGAGCCAGCAGCGCATACACTATCAAAAGTGGAGAAAAGAAGTTTATGTGGGTGTTTGCATAAAATTAAGGTACCACAAGGATATTCTTCAAATGTGAGAAGGTGTGTGTCAATGGAGGATTTGAAGTTAGTGGGAATAATTCATGGGCTTCATTTATATTGGTGGAGGGGAATCCGAAAGGTTTGCCTTTATTCTGATTGCATTGAGGCTCTTAACTTGGCAATTAGGGGCTGTGAGTACGATTACCCATTCAGAGACGTAGTCAATGAGATTAAGAATCTTATGTCTAGAGAATGGCAGGTTTGTTTTGTGAATGTTCCTCGGGAGGATCTTGTCATGGCTGATTCTTTAGCAAAATCTGCTCATGGGATTGTAGGGAGTTTTTGTATCTTTGATCATCCTCCACCTCATATGCTTAGAGTGGAAAATGATGAAAGAACTTAGGAATTCTGTAGGGGGTTATTCTCTGTTGTTTGGCTAGGTTGTAGTTGATATCCAGTTTGTAATAAAAAAAAAGAAGTTAGTGGGAATGAAGTCTCATGATTATCATGTGTTGATGCAACAACTATTACCAGTAGCTATTAGAGGCATTATGAAAGATGAAGTTCGAACCACTGTAACAAGATTGTGTGTTACTTTTGGGTCGAAGCAAAGCTCGCATTACCTATGATAATTGGAAGTTGGTTTCACCAAAAACGAAAGACTTGATTTGGCAACAACTTTTGATATATAAGTTTTGATAAATCTGTATATATATCTTTATTCCTATTGCTTCAAATATAATTAACTTATGTTTTTGTCTTACACTAAACCTATGATGTCCCTGACACTGCGGTGATGTACAAGGAGTGGATGAGGGAGGTTCGTCTATGATGGAAAGATTTCAATAACAGGCTTACACGAGATTACATTCGAGGGGACCTGAGGGGTAAGGATCCATGTTAGGAGTACATGTATTTGTCTCCAGAGGACTGGAGGTTGTTTATGGCATAACGAGAAGATCCAAACTTTTTGTTAAGATTTCTGTCATCAGTGTTTTATTTGAACATAGTTGACATTATTGATTGGGTGTTCATTGTTTTCCTTTCATAGGCATTAAGTGTAGCAAATGCAGAGAGGCAAGTAACTAATAAGTATCAACATTGCATGTCTCGTGGTGGTTATCGAAAGCTTGAGTAAAGGATGATGGCAGAAGAGTTGGAGAAATTGAAGGAAGCAGCCACATCAAATCCTAGCGTTGTCATTCAGGCCCCGCTACCTCCTCCACGTCACAAAAAATGGAAAGCAGGGAGGACTAAGGGAGGGAAGTACATAAATCCGACTGTTGTTGAGGTTACCGCAAGAATTGTAAGTAGTTCGAGCATAAGTACAATTCATATTGGGAGTGCTTAATTTTCATTTACGATAACTTTTCTACTGTAGGATGAACTGGAAGATCATAGTAGCCAAGGTTTGTTCACTCCAAGTGGACGGATGGACATCTTGTCAATGGCGATTAGGAAGGCAGATCACCCCGGTCATGTTCAAGGGGAGGCAAGGGGAGTTCGTGTCGTGAAGTATTTTGGCCGAGCCTCACATTCTTATTTGTCACAAGCTGAACCCAGTAGGGAGCTTGTGGCCAAGATTCGCCAGGAAGTCTCATAAGGCGCAGCAGCAACACCTCCAATGGTATGGAACTACCTTACTTTTACTTGAGATGTGTTGGCATCCTACTAACAATATGTTTTTTTATGTTCTAAATGAACGAGCAGGAAGCAGGAAAATGGCTCTTCTTAGTACGACTGCAGTAGATCTATAAAGGCATTTGCCAGATTAATTTATATATGCCTACAGGAATTGTGGGCCAGGAATTAGAGTATCCCTTCACAATTGATAAAGAAGATCTTAAACAGTTCATTAAGTTGGAGGAGCTAGATATAGGATGGGGCAAATTTGCAATCTTGTAAGTTTTTTATTTTCCATTTTTTTCTTCATTTAGTTAAGTTTATTTTAACTTGCTAATACATTCATTATTTTAATTCTATTATAGCTCCTTCCATCGTATATGCATTGACTTGCAAAGAGTTGATTTATGTGGATTCTTATCTCTTGCACATAAGACAAGGAATAGGAATACAGTGCAAAAAAGGACGCACTATGTGGGCTTCACAATGGAAGAGAATAACTATCGTTGTTATCTAGCACCGATTGTTCAAGGGTATGCATTTTAATTTTGTGTATTTGAGATGTTTATTAAAAAATTGCCTTGCCATCTAACTTCTTTTTAATATGTATATGTTGTTATAGTTACCATTGGAGTTTCTGTGTTCTCTGTCCTCGGTCCCACGTAGTTTACTAGTTTGATTCCTTGAGTAAAAGACCAGACAAAGAAACTAAAAGCGTCTTCAACACGTAAGTTATTTTTTTGTATTTCAATGCTTCTTGATTCTTGACTTAAATGGATTATTCTAATTTATGTTGATTTTCATTTTAATGATAGGGCATCCCAAACATATTGAGCGCTTGGCGGGCAATGCGATCATAAAGGTGGCAAAGACCCAAAATGGTTGTTTCCAATGGTACGTAGTTTCAAATCAAGTTCTTTTGATTGACGGTCATTTTAGATATGCCTTTATTGATTTTAACCATTTGCTTTTGATTTATAGTGCCCTCAACAACTTGGCAGCTGGGAATGTGGATACTATGTCTTACTTTATATGTTAACATCATTCAGAGTGGCATTACGACAGATTTTGAACAAGTAATCGCTTCTTCATTCTCAGAGGATAATATTTTTGGTGTTGTAATTCAATCAATTCATTCACTTGATTCATTATTTCATCTAAGCTTATTTTCTAATTTACAGATTTTTGACAATGAAGATGCCTACTCATATGAAGACATAAATATGATCAGAGAATTTTTGGCTGGACATCTTCTTCAACGTATACCAAAGTAAAGTCTTTAGTAGTTTGTGTAGGACATACTTTTGTGGTGGTTCTATATATTATACATATAATTAGTGTTGTTGTTGTTGGATATAGATTGTTATGTAGTTTGTGTGGTTTGTTAGTTAATTAGTTTGTTTTCCTTAAAATTATTGCATGTAGAGCCTTGGGGTTGATCACTGTGTTTCAAGTCGTTGTTTCCATTCTGCTGAACTGTTTTTGTTTTATTCTATTGTTTCTATCCTATTTCTGCAGTTTACATTTTCCAAACAGTGAAATATATATAAAAAGGCCATTTAAAAAAAATTTAACGTCCTTAAAATAAAAAGGCATGTGGGAAAGGTTTTCTCGTCAGTGTAGACGTCCCTAGTACAAACTGGGGATGTCTAAAGTGTACCTCAGACTTTAGACGTTCCCAGTCTGAAGTGGGGATGTCTAAAGTCCTACCTATAGGCGTCCCCTATTTTACGGACATTATTGACATTTTTTTCTATGATCCTCAGATAGGCATCCCTTTGTTTTCAGATGTTAAAAGGCAAAAAAAGGGGACGTCAAAACCATTTTTTCTAGTAGTGTGAACTAAGGTTTGAAAGGCATGTTAGTATTAAAGTCCTAGTATTGTATGAAGGGAATTGAAGAAGAACAACGAGGGTTGAATTTGGGAGAAGGGATTAGTCCTTCATAGTATGATGAATCATGGTTTGAATTCTCTTTAAGAGAAACGTTGTCGGCTGTGTGTTGAACAGGATATTCCCCCTTGGAGGATACATGTGCTTATAAAGAAAAAGGGAATTGAAGAAGAAAATGACAATGAGGCTCTTGGCATGTGACAGACCGATTGTATTTAAAATCGATTTTATAACTTTGAAATAAAATTTAAAAAATAGAAAGCAACTCCAAAGTTCACAACAAACTTTGTTGAAAAAGAGGTCGTCTATAAACCATAGAGTGCACAATACATATATTCTAGAAAGACGAGCATGTGATGAGAAGTACTTGAAAATAATATTACAAACTTGAACAATTCAGAGATTCTATGCACCGTGCATATATTTTCGGAAAATTCATAGTACCCAAATTTATGTTTTTTATCGATGGGTGGACCCAAATTTTAATTTGGAAGTAAGGAACAACATCTCGGCAGGCCGGCATAGAGATATACACTTAGAGATTCACATCTTTAATAGCGTCATCATAAGGATTAGAAACCTTATGAAGAGAGGTTAGAACGTTTCCATTGACTACTCATTCACAAAAGCGGACACGGGTGAATTGGCTTGCCCATAAAGCGTCTCAACATCACCAAAAGCGAATAATAATTTGAACTAATTACTCCTCTATAAATAAAACATCATATGTGAAGTTAAAGGACCATGATGTGCATTTTTGCCCTTACATATTATCTTTTTACGGATTTTAGGCATACAAAGAATTTAGGACCTCTTGTTTAGGATGTTTTCTCACTCCAATAGGATTTTTCATAATATATAAATAAAAATAGGCCTATTATTTATCAGAGACACAGATGTGTGTCACGTGCTGACAAATCCTTATTTGATTATATATTTTTATACTTTAGTTGGGGATTTTGTCATAGTTATTGAGCCTAAAATACCTTTTTTAAGATAAATTGAGATTAAGAGTAAATAGATTAAATTAGGAGTAAAAATGGCAAAATTGTCAATAAAATTATAATTACTCTTAATCATTGATTTTTTTGAGAATATTTGATGTTGACATAATTATAGGTACTTGAAAAATTAGATTAAAACTGAAAATGACAGTTTGGGGCTTGAATTTCAGAAATGACACTTTGGTACCACAGATGTGAAAAATGACAGTTTAATCCATGAGTTAAACACACCGTTTCAGCAGCACTTAGGTCATCCATTTCTGATAAAATTGCAGAGAGGACGAAAACAGAGACACAGCCGCAACACACACATCGCATCTTCACTTTCACCTTCTTCTTCATCTCTCGCTGGCGGCACCACCCACCACCACAGCCGCCGGCGAGCATCATCGCCAGTACAGTCCTAGCAGAGAAACTGGGAGGTGGAGATCAGAAGGTGGGAGCCGTGAGTGACAGAGGGAGCTGCCGTTCTACACCATCATTCACCACCGCCCTTCATCACCTTCATCATTCCTTCATCGCCGACAGCCACCACAGCAACCACCATCATTGCATCAGCTTCTATTATTCCGTCAGACTCCCACTGCCTAAAATCATTCCAGACTATTGCCTCCTCTGTTTCTGAATTCTGAACCAGCAGTGACTTCTCCCCTGAATTGATGTGTGGCAGTGACTAATGTCTCAATCCCTCGTAGCAAATGGCTATGACATGAGCTTGGAGCTTTAATAGGGGAGTTTTTGCTTTTCTATTTCTCTAATTCTACATTGTAATTATGATTCTTAGGTCTTAGGATGAATTTTATGATGTTGAATTGATTTATTTTGTTGTACTTGGAGAATTGGATGTGGTTTGAACCTTTGTTAGACATTTGACATTGTGTTTAATTAACTTAATTATCATTTCTTTTTGCTGGTTAGTCATTGGATTGATGATTTTGTGAACATTTTGTGCTAATTCCAAGGTGGCTTGGTTAGTGAATCAATGGTGTTTTGTGTTTGAATTGGTTAATTGAAAGTGAATTTATTAATTGTATTTAGCATTGGGTTTTAGCATTATTCATCTTGATTTTTCATATGGGTGGCCATTATTAAATTAAGATTAATGAGAAAATCAAGTGGTAATGCGAGGTGGCTCAGTTATTGGATCAAAAGCTAAATATAATTTTTAAGTTCATTTAATTGCTAAAGTGCTTAATCAACCTAATTTAGAGAGATTAATATGCAAGGTGGCTTGGTGTTAATCAATCTAAATTAGGCCTAGTGTAAGGGGTGACCCTTAGAGTTATTTTGGAACTAGCATGATTAATTCTCCCATAAACATTTGAAGTGAAGATTGCTTGCGTCATTGCTATCACTAGTACAAAAAAGGTGTTTTAGACCGGCCCATTTAGACCGGTTGTAATGGATGCAGGTCTAAAAGAAATGCGCGGTGGCATTTTCGTTATTATAAACAAGTTGGGAGACCGGTTATTATAATAACCGGTCTAAAAAAGATTATTTAGACCGGTTCTATTCTAACCGGTCTAAAAAAAATTAGAGATTTTATTTTTTAGAACGGTTACTAAGAGAACCGGTCTAAAATATATTTTTTTAGGACGGTTGTTAGGAAACCGGTCTTAAAAGTCCATTTTTAAGACCGGTTGTTAGGCAACCGGTCTTAAAAGTACACTTTTAAGACCGGTTGTTAGGAAACCGGTCTTAAAAGTACACTTTTAAGACCGGTTGTTAGGAAACCGGTCTTAAAAGTATACTTTTAAGACCGAGTGGACTTTTAAGACCGGTTATCCTCTGAACCGGTCTTAAAAGTGTTCCCAATTTAATTTCTTTCCAGCGCCGTGCCTCAGCTCACACTCCCGCCTTTGCCAATCTCATTTCGGTCCCTTCCATTCTGAATCACCCAAGCAAGTTTGTTCCCAATCTTTTCTCTCCTCAGCGCGAGTCCCCATCCCTTACCTTATCCCATTCTGAATCGAGTCCGTCGTCGATCTTCGGCCGCTGTACTGTCGTGGGTGCTCGTGGGTGCTGTCGACGAACATACCTCATACATTGCTTCAGCTGGTCGTGGGTACTGTCGTCACTGGATTTCTGGGAAATCTTCGTCTTCAATCTCTATTTTGAGTTATGTTCCTCGTCTGTTCTGAGAAAACACCATTATATATGTTCCTCCTCTGTTCTATTGTTGAATGTGAATGCACATTAGATGTTTGATAAATTGTTTGAAAGGAGAAATTGAAGACATTAGGTCAGTTGTTGGGAACTGTTGTCATGGATTTAGCAAAACGAAAGAAGTTTGCATAATTTCAAATCCTCTATATATCATTTATCCTAACCTCCTAGCAAAATGCTCCACCAAAAAACAAAACCTGAGCACTCATGACTGACAGCCTTGAATGCTAGTAATATGTTTTATGGTAGGTAATTGGGATGAATTGAGAGGATGTTTTATGGTAGGTAATTGGGAAGAAATGGTGGTTTCTTTGCAAAATTTGGTTACTCGTGGTTAAATGGAGATAATTAGAGGGTGCTATAAGAAATGTGTTAGTGATTGACAAAAAAAATGCAAGTTGCGTATGGGAAGATACAAAGGGAAGGAAGGTAGGAAAGAAAGGAGTAAATGAAATGAAAGGGGAAAATATTAAAAGCAGGTAGCAACTAGCAACTATAAAAAAGCAAAATGGATAGTGAATGGATCCTACCAACCGTCCAGATTTTTATCTGCCACCATTAATTCAGGGTCATGTCATGTCCTCCTTACTCATACTCACTACCACTATTCCTTCCTTAGATTATTAATTTGTGGATGTTACCTCAACCTAATACCATTATATATTTATGTTTGTATTAATCACATCAACATATACACAATAATCCTTCCTAGTAATATTTTTTTGGGGGGCAATTTCCATGACTGACAGCCTTGAATGCTACCCTTTGTCCACTTGGTAAGGCAAGTTGTGACTCGGGACTTCTGGAGCACTCATGTTGAGGCCTTCTCTTCAATTTTGATTGAGAAGAAGCTTCTTCTGGGATCTCATTGTCACATTTTTCAATTCAGTAACATTCGTTTAACATAATTAGATTGAAGATAGTATATTATCACTAAATCAAACACCTTACACATTCTTAACATATATTGTTAAATGGGGATGACTCTGCGCGTATCTATTGCATCCATACATCGATCTCCCAAAGACATCACAACAACTCGAAATAAACACCACCTTAAAATCACAGCAAGCCTCACGATACATAAATATATTACTCTATTGTTTATACCTTTTTATTTTGTTTATACCTTTCCAAACATGACGGGGTAATTAGGATATATATGCGTTTAGTGAATTTTTCTTTATAAGGTTGGAATTGTAGGAAGCCATGCAAATGGTCCCCCATTAACTTAGTGACATGCACTTCTTTTCAAATAAGCAAAAAAGTCAACACTCTTGTTTATGCTTGAAGAAAAAAGATGACCCATTCTCATCATACTCCTACCTTTTCCAGGGGAAAAAGTAGAAAACAAAAAAAAAGGTGTTGGAATATATGGATCGTAGTTGGATACAAGCTAAACGGACGAGTATTGAATATGATATTGGGGTGAGGGATTTTTTAGACTTTGCAAAAAGAAATGCCGATGATGATAGTGGGATGTTTTATTGCCCTTGTGTAAAATGTTTGAATGAGAAGCGATTAAGTGCTGCAGATATATATACACATTTAATTTGTGAAGGGTTTTGTAAGACGTATGTAGTATGGGTATGGCATGGTGAACAATTAGAAATGCCAAGTGCATCTCAACAGGGGGAAGTGACTTGTGATGATAATGACACAGATATGGATGATCGGATAGAGGACATTATTCGTGATGTAGGAGAAGAGGCTTTTGAACAATCACATGCATATGGTAATATGTGCAGTGATGCTGAGAAGCCGTTGTACCCGGGGTGTAAAAAATACCAATTGCTGAATGCTATATTGAAATTGGTAAGCTTGAAAGCACGGCATGGATGGAGTGACAAGAGTTTTTCAGAAACGCTTGAGGCCTTTAAAGATATGCTTCCTGATGATAATGTATTGCCTTGTCGATACTATGATGCTAAGAAAATACTGTGTCCACTAGGGATGTAGTATAAAAAGATCCATGCTTGCCCTAATGATTGCATATTGTATAGAAAAGATCATGAAGAGAAGGAGCAATGTCCGATATGTGAAACTCTGAGGTATAAATCAAATAAGGGCCCTGCAAAAGTGTTGTGGTATCTTCCAATCATTCCAAGGTTAAAGCGCCTGTTTGCTAATGAAATTGATGCCAAAAATTTGAGATGGCACGCAGATGAGCGGATTTCTGATGGAAAGCTTCGGCATCCAGCTGATTCTTCTCAATGGCAGAAAATCGATCAATTATTTCCTAGCTTCGGTGAAGAACCTAGGAATCTCAGGCTTGGGCTTAGCACAGATGGTATGAATCCTTATGGTAGCCTAAGCAGTATACATAGTTCATGGCCTGTTCTGTTGGTAATTTACAACTTATCTCCTTTGTTATGTATGAAACGAAAGTACATAATGTTGTCTATGTTGATTTCGGGACCAAAGCAACCCGGAAATGACATAGATGTTTACCTACAACCCTTGATCGAAGACTTGAAAGAGTTGTGGGATAAAGGTGTCGATGTTTTTGATGCGAACAAGAAGGAGACTTTTAATATGCGAGCAATGATCTTTTGTACCATAAATGACTTCCCTGCATATGGGAACTTGTTAGGATATAGCGTTAAAGGCCACAAAGCTTGTCTGATATGTGAAGAAGGCACATGCTACCATCAACTTCAACATGGAAGAAAGACGGTTTACCTTGGCCATAGGCGATTTCTAAGACGAAACCACCCTTATCGTAGATTAAAAAAAGCTTTTTTCGGTGGCCAAGAGTTTGAAGATGCTCCAGAGGCATTGACTGGGGAGAAAATTTATGAAAAGGTGAAAAATATCAATACTATGTTTGGTAAGTTATCAAAGAGTAGAAATGAGAAAAATATATGGAAAAAAAGGTCTGTCTTCTTCGATCTTCCATATTGGCGCAATCTTGACGTCAGACACTGTATTGATTTCATGCATGTGGAGAAGAACGTATGTGATAGTATTGTTGGGACACTGCTCAACATACAGGGAAGTTCTAAGGATGGCGTGAAGGCAAGATTAGACTTGCAAGAAATGGGAATACGAGAAGATTTACATCCAAGGCCATACGGTAATAGAACTTTTTGTCCTCCAGCTGCTCATACTTTGTCTAAGGTTGAGAAAAGAAGCTTTTGTGAGTGTTTACATGGCGCTAAAGTTCCCTCAGGGTATTGTTCAAATTTTAAAAAGCTTGTATCGATAAAAGACTTGAAGTTAATAGGGCTAAAGTCTCATGATTGTCATGTCTTAATGCAACAACTACTCCCAGTAGCTATTCGAGGCATTGCCGAATATGATCTTCAACACATATTGACTAGACTTTGTTTCTTCTTCAATGCCATTTGTTGTAAAGTCATTGACACGGAAAGATTGGAGGAATTGGAAAATGAAGGATACATTATCTTATGCCAGCTTGAGAAGCTTTTTCTTCCGTCCTTTTTTGATATCATGGTACACTTGGTTGTTGATCTAGTGAGGGAGATAAAGTTGTGTGGCCCTATCTATTTCCGGTGGATGTACCCGATCGAAAGAACTATGAAAATACTAAAAGGGTATGTGAAGAACCCCAATCGGCCTGAAGCATCTATTGTTCAAAAATATGTTTCTGAAGAAGCTATGGAATTTTGTCAACATTATTTGTCAAATGTACGACATATTGGCCTTCCTAAACGTCATGATCAAGAAGGGGGCAGACGCGGGGCAACAGTAAAGAGCATAGATGCTGATGAACTGCAACAAGTCCACCTGTACATTTTGAACAATGTTGATGAAGTTCAATATTACATGAATGCCCATAAAGAAATTATACAGAAACAAAATAGTCGAATGAGCGAACAAAGGTTAATCAGGGAGCATAACAGAACTTTTGCACATTGGTTCAAACAAAAGGTTGACGGAGAAGAATGTGTTTCTGATACAATAAATTGGTTAGCACGTGGTCCTGAAGTTGATGTCATAAGTTGGACTTCATTTGTGATCAATGGTTATACCTTTTACATGAAGTCCCTAGATGATAAGAGCACCGTCCAGAACAGTGGTGTTGTATTAGTGGCTGAATCTATGCACTTCTCTAGTTCGAAAGATAAGAACCCTACGTTGGCTGCCATACCTTATTATGGGGTGATTGAAGAGATTTGGGTGGTTGACTATGTTAAAATTAGATTTCCCATTTTCAAATGCAAGTGGGTTGATGTCAATAATGGTGTGAAGATCGATAGGTTAGGATTGACATTAGTAGATCTGAATAGTAGAAGTTTTGGAGATGAACCTTTCATTATGGCAGATCAGGCGCAACAAGTGTTCTATATCACTGATCAGGCAAATAAAATATGGTCTGTAGCTCTCCAAGGAAAAAGGGTCGTTGATATTGACAAGAAAAGTCACTCAAATTATGATCTTCTTGAGACTCCTTCTTTTTCCAGGGGTCTACCAGAACTGAACGAAGAAGATGAAGCAGATAATGCGCACGGCACAAGAAATGATCATCACGAGGGAATATGGGAGGATATCTCTTTATGATATTACTTTGACCTTAACTAACTAAAGTAATTATGATTATGATTATTATCTGAAGAATATGTTTAGTTATTTTATCGATATAGTCTTCACATGTCATAGCTTAGGATTTATCTTTCTTTGTTGTCGTTACAGGAAAATGACGGATCCCCAACGTCCTAGTGCAGAGGATCAACCACCTCCTCCACCTCTGGGTCAGTCACCTAGTGCTCAGGAGAGTCAGCAGCCACCTAGTGCTCAGCAGAGTCAGCCAGCTAGTGTTAACCAGGGCGAGCCTAGCAATGCTCCGAGCCAGGGTCATAGTGAGCGCAGTAGCCAGTCTGTACGGAGGGGTAGAAATGCCACACGGTTGACAGATGTTTCCCTCAGTCGGAGTGCAGGCCAAAAGATACCGATTGAGTTTGATAGACATTGGAAACCAATCGGGCCTAATGCACAACGATATAGGAGTTTCGTCGGCCTCCTTGCACGTAACAAGCCGAGCATCTTGATAGAGGAGTGGAGAAATGTCGATCCAAAGGTGAAGCAGCATATTTGGGACACTATTTAGGTATACAATTCTCTTCTGTATGTAATTAATTATTATCAAATGTCACTTCATTTGTCACTTACTCCTTCAATGCATGCATTTCAGCTCACCTACGACGTTCCTCAGAGTGAGATCTTGTACAACAAGACGATGACGTATTGTTATGAGTGCTGGAGCAAGTTTAAGACAAGTCTGACCAACAATTACATTCATATTGAGGTGCAAGATGGTCAGCCTCGTCCTAATCCGTGCAGCACGTATACATTTCTTGATCAAGCGACTTGGCAAGAATTTGTTAGGCTTCGGACTACTCCTGAATCTTTGGTTAGTTGACTTATTTTTTATTTTATTTACTTAGCAATTATCTTAATTGATTATAACACTTTCCTTTTGTATCATTTCTTATTCGCAGGCAAAAAGGCAAAAAGCACAAGAGAATGGTAGAAAGAATGATTGCCCTCATACAATGTCTCGTGGGGGTTATGCAAAGGCTGAAAGAGACTTGTTAGCGGCCAAACGGAAGAGATTGGAAGAAGCATCTCAATCCGATCCTTTTGTTCTTCTTTCTTCGCCATCTCCGATTCGTCGAGAAGAAAAATGGCAATTTGCCCACCAAAAGAGGAGTGGGACTTATACGAGTGAACAATCTCGTATAGTTGGTGAAAGAATTGTAAGTATATATCGTTATTGTAATTAATTACACAAGAAACGTACATTATTACTTATGTTTGTTATTTTGTATTATGTTACAGGATGAACTTAGAAAACAACAAGCTGAGGGCTCTTTTAAGTCGGAGGGCAGGAATGACATCCTCACAGTTGCTACTGGCAAACACGAGCATCCAGGCCGTGTCAGGGGAGTTGGAGGAGGGGTAGGGATACGGGATTACTTTGGAGCCCCCGTATACCATTCCTCAAACATCGTGACTAGGGAGGAATTGGAGACTATGTTGGCCATTGCAAAAGCAGAAGCAAAGGCCGAGGCTGAAGCATCTTTTGATGCACTTTTAGATTCCCGGTTGAGCAAGATGAAAGAGGAAATGATAGTGTTTATGAGCTCAAGACAAGATACCAGTGCTCCCCAGCCACAATCGATTGATCCTAATAAGCAGAGCACTAAAGGTAGTTGTTGCAACATCGGGCAGTCATCAGAGGGTCCTAACCCACAAATTACTGGGCTTTGTGATCTTTTTGTCGAGGATCCTCTGAGACAGTTAGTTGCACGGGGTAGTGTGCATAACCTGGGATCAACTGTCCACCACCGACAAATGGAAGGTGATCAAGTCCGGGTGTCAGTTGATGAGGTGATTATTGCGGATGCACCTGTCCCTATCCCTTCTGATGAATTCAAGGTCGTTAGCGATGTCTTGGGCACATTCATCTTGTGGCCAACGAACCTTGTTTCTGGTCGAGCCGAGGATAGTCCGATCAAAGGCCCACCACCAAGCCCGATCAAAGCCCCACCAAGTCCAGCTCCCTTCACTCAGCAAGAAGTTTCACAGCCTCCATTGAATATCATGCTGCAAGTGATTCTGATGGCATATGATACATCCTTCAAAATAAGAGAGTGGCCTACGGATTCAGTTGTTGGACAGTCAGGAGTGACATGCTATCTTGAGAGGGATGATTTGATGTCCCTGGTAGCTCCTGGACAAAATCTTACGATTGGGATTGTCCAACTGTTCTTAATGTAAGTAGCTTCTGCAATTCAAAGTAAATATTTTAAAAGTTTCACCGTTTACCTTTTATTTATGTGCTTGATTTATTGTAGGTACATGCATCGTAGGTTGGTCTCCTCTGGCAAAAGCGAAAATTTGGATTCTTATGCCCCCATCACATCCAAGAGAAAGGGACCACTGCTGCTACTAGACATACATACTTGTCACAGAGGCTTAGTGAAACTGGAACCGAGTGTTTCTTGGCTCCATATGTGCATAGGTAAGAAACAAATTGATATTTTATAATTTATATAATGTTTTATGTTTGCTTATTAATATTCTTCTGTTTTTTTCAGTGATCATTGGCAGTTGCTTCTTCTATGCAAGAGTAGTTACACTGTCATCCTCTTATGTTCCCTCCACTTCAAACCAGGGAATGATTTGAAAAAGACCATTAATTCGTTAGTTTTCTTGCATTCTTACCTTTTGTATGCAAAGTTTATGGAATTTGTGTAAAACCAATAACCTTTGTCATTGTGATGGTCATAGGGCTATGCGGACATTCCTACACAGTGCTTGTGGTAAGCATGTTCGTGACTTAAAGGACCCTACATGGATCATGCCAAAGGTTAGTACATATGGATTTGTTTAAAGAATGTAATAAGACATGCCTTTATATTTGTTTTAATGATATCATGTTTTTTCTCAGAGCCGTCGGCAACCAAAGGGGTCCAACTTATATGGTTTTTATGTTTTGAGACACATTTACAATATTATCACTCTAGGCACGACTGATTTTACTCAAGAGATAAATTTATATTTCTGAACTTTTGTTTTAATTACTTTATTGTTTTTAAGTTACTAAGTCAATGTTTCGTCTGGTTTTGGTGTTACAAATGTTTGATCTTGCTGATCCCTTTCCTGAAGAAGATATTGATTTCATTCGCACATGTTGTGTTGAATTCATCCATGAGCTATTACAAAAATAGTGAGTTTTTGAATCCAAAGTTCATTGTACATTATTGTAATTTATTATGATAACGCTGGTCTGATGTTGTTCTAGTTATGGTATGAATGAATCAGGTTTTGTTTTACTGTTGTCATTTGGTGATTGTTAGTTGCATATACCTAGCTTATATATAGGGATGTGATTGGAGATTATATGGAGAATGTTGAGGTGTTGTATATGTATGAGTGATTGAGTTCAGAGAAATTTCTGTCCATCAAATTGCTTACAAGTATATGATTCTTGCAGGTGGATTTTGTGGGAGGACGAGAAACGCTGGACTGCCTCATGTTATTAAGGTGTTTAGTAATAAGCCTTTAGTTGACTAGAATTTGCAGTTTTGTATGCAAACTTGTTGATTACTATACTTTGCGCTTAGTTGTTCTTCTGCTTCAATGGCTTTGCCTGCACTTCTGCAAAATCACAAAATAGTTTGAACTTTCTAAGATGAGATTTGGAAATGCTGAAAATTTTAGTGACTTACCATAACACACACACACTACGTGATGTGTGTTTTATGACATTTCTTAATCTTAGTTTGGTATTTTTCCACCCATAACTAGGCGAGTTCAATGAATGCATGGGAAAGATGGGATGGTGATTGTTATGTATTGCTGTTTAAAATTGGAGCATTCTGTGCGTGTACATATAATAAAAGGGACGGTTTTTAAAAAAAATGAAGCTTTAAGACCGGTTGTAGTCACAACCGGTCTTAAAAAGTACTTTAAGACTGGTTGTGGGAGCAACCGGTCTTAAATATGAGACATTTAAGACCGGTTGCTCCCACAACCAGTCTTAAATGTCTCATCTTTAAGACCGGTTGTGGTACAACCGGTCTTAAATGTCTCATATTTAAGACCGGTTGCTCCCACAACCGGTCTTAAATGTCTCATCTTTAAGACCGGTTGTGGGAGCAACCGGTCTTAAATGTCTCACATTTAAGACCGGTTGCTCCCACAACCGGTCTTAAATGTGGAGTTTTAGACCGGTTGTGGGTACAACAGGTCTTAAAAGTTTGACTTTTAAGACCGGTTCTAACAACCGGTCTAAAAAATAACAGACTTTTTAGACCGGCTGTATCAAGACCTATTACAGAACCGGTCTAAAAAGTCATTTTTAACCGGTCTTAAAAGTCATTTTTCTACTGGTGTATGAGGGATTGCTTATTCCATTGTTTTTTTTTGTTTCATTAAAACCATTGTCATTCCATTTCATATTTTCAAGAAAAATCCCAAAAAGAATTAGTTTAGAACAATTTAATTCTTAATTGCAAAAAGTAGTTGATAGTTAAAAAGACCAAATTTTTCCATTTTTAATTATTTCATGTCAATTATTGCACTTAGTTTCTAGGTAATTAATAAAAGGCTCTTCGAGAGACGATCTGGGATTTGCATCCTATATTGCAATCCTTGGTTTAATTTTGAAGAAGCTTACCAAGGCACAAAGCCGACAAATCCTATTTCTTCAAGTGACGCCGTTGCCGGGGAGCCAAGTAATTGGTTTCCTAGTAGCTAAGTGTCAATCTTTGATTGATTGATACCTTGAGCCTTTAGGTTGCATTTTAGTTAGTTTAGGTAGTTTTGCATGTTTTTCATAGTATATTGCATCTTTCCATAGAAAATTTTGAAAAAAATACTAACAAATATCCTGATTTTCTTTCATTTTTGCATTTGCATTTTTAGGACTTAGGATTCATTGGGATTTAATTGATTGCAATTTGAATGGCTTGGTTTAATGAGGATCATAAGTTTCAAGTTTACACTAATCCTCCTATGCATTCTTGATTAAGGAATGAAAGAACCTCAAGCTCTCAATTCGTGGATGAATCTTATGGCACTTGGAGACATGAATCACTTTCTGATCTTACATATTCTCAAAAGCTTGATTTGCTTCAACAAGAATTGGATTCCCTCCATGCAGACATAAATCGAAGAGGAGCCTCTAAATCTCAACATCCTCAAATTCTCTATCCACATTTGGAACAATCTTATCCACAAACCTCCTATTTTGACCATAAACCTACCTTTCAACCACCTCAATCCCACTTCAACCATACTTCTTCTCCCTACCCATTTCATCAAGAATCACCCACTCCACTCTATCAAGAACCATCATATCCATTTCATATTCCCCAATTTCCCCCTACTTCCATCCAATGTAGAACTCCCTATAAACCACCTTCTTTATCATTCTATAAACCTCCACCACAATCTCCTACCCCTCAACCTAGTGGATTGGATGCCCTCTTCTCATCCCACAACATGGATTCCCTAACAAGTGCATTGACAAGGAACTGTGAAGCACTCCAAGAGCCATACCTTCAGTTATTCTTCCATCAAGGCACAATTGGAAGCTCTAGGGAGATAGAAGAACAATTAAGAGACATTGATGAGTTTTTCAAAGCATACTTTGCTCATATGCTATGGGTAAAACCAAGAGGTGAAGATGGAACCCCTTGGCCCCATGACCTACAAGAAGAGGTACAAGGAGGCCAAGCTCAAGAGCCAAATACCACTTCAGAAGTGGAAGATTTCATATCTTCAGTGCCTACTCCCACAAAAGATGCAAACAAGAAGAAAGTACGTTTTCAATTACTAGAGGAGTCGCTTCCATATAATGGTAATATTCCTCTTCTTCTTGAAGGGGTTGACCCACCTCTTACTACTATTCTTGATGTTGTGAGTGATGATGAGGTGGATGAAGAATTTGTGGTCGAATCCCCTCATATGCTTGATGTTGAAAATGCTCACTATGATATTTCTAATAGTAGTTGTGTAGTTGATGATATTGCTTGCACCGTCAATACTTATATGTGTGATGAACATGTTCTTTTCCCTAATTCTAGAAGTGTTGAATGTATTAAGTATGACATTGTGGAGAATGATGAATTGTGCTTGGATACTCAAAAAATTTTGTAGCAGTCGTGCATTATTAGTTTGCATGAAACAAAAAATTATCCGAAGTTTTACTGTCGGGAATGAAAGAAGAATTGGATGAACAATCTATAGATTTATTAGTTTGCATTGTTTCCCTTGAAAACATCTTTTACATCCTCTTGTGAAAGAGATCGATATATGTGTAAGCAACTCATAAATATTGTTAAGAATGACAATTTTATATTTGTATCTATTATTTATTTAAAGAAAGTTTTTTATGCCGACCTTTTGATAAACCGAATTTTTTTTTAAAAAAAAAAATGTTTTCTTTTTATGGCAGGAAAAGTGTTGCTCAAGCCGATAGGGTGATGAACTTGAAAACAAGTGGATGCATATAGTTCAGATATAAGTACATTTCACAAGGGGGACTTTACCTGACGACGAAGTTATGTAGCCTTGCTATGAAGAAGCCAAAGCATTTATATGTTAACATATTTATTAATAAATTAAATAAATATCATTAAAAATAAATAAAAATTAATATATATATATATATATATAAAATTAAAAAATGTATATTAATTATAGTCATATTTCATTTATTTAAAAATACAGCCGGGGGCAGCATCTTTACAGCAACAAAAGTCACCGCTAAAAGTTGAGTTTTTTTGTATTGATACATGCTTCCTTGATATTTCTTGATTGGTTAAATTGTTCTTGTATGTTCATGTTTGAGTGATTGAATTAATTTGAAGTTAAAAGGGACTAATTGCATTAGCCAACCTTATTTCTCCTTATTCAATTAAAATATTCCCCTTATTTCTCTGCACACACGAGGTAATCATTAATTACCGCTCAAAATATCGAAATAGAAGAATGTAAACTAAACCCCAAAGTCTAAGGAAATTAAGTTCCTAATTAACTCACAAAATTAGATGAAGGATATGGGAGCGTTGCATTGAGGCGGCAAGTGATACCAATGGCTCCCTCTCATTCATGTCTCGTTCAAAATAATCTCTATCTTAATTCGTTGCACATGAATTATTATGTATATATAAAAAATAAAACTACCTCCGATATTTAATACTACCTTCTATCCCTAATAGAAAAGCTAGTTAAGGATTAGATTTAGTTATAAATATAAGATCTCAATCCACTTTGTCTTTCAAATTTTTAATTTTTTTTTCCAAAGTATCCCTATTGATTGCACACATTAAGGGTCTATTTGGTATGAAGGATTTGGAGGGTAAGGTAGGTGAGGAAAATTTTTATAATTAAGTTGAATTTAAAACATTTGGAGAAATGATAAAATTTTAATAAAGAGAATATTAGTGATAACAGATTAAGAAAATCACATAAATCGAAATTTTATACAAACTCGCTTAACATGTGGAATCAATAGAGATAATTTAGAGTACAAATGATAATTATGGAAGATAAAATAGATTGAGGTCTTATAATTAAAACAAAATCCAACTTCTAACTAACACTTATATTAGGGAGCGGAGCTAGTATTAGCATGAGTAGGTATAGAGTAATTTGTATTTTAAAACAGAAACAAGCATAAATAATTTTACTCTCCTTGCATTCACGCTCCCTCTCCCCAAACAGCGTCCCGTTTTCTTTTTATTTTTCACTTCAGTAATCCCCTTAAACAAAAGAGAACTAAAAATGAAAGCTGAAAATGATATAGTCTATATATATGAGACTCCAAGGTATAAAATTATATTAACTTTATTTTTTGACGGTTACTTATTAATATTGAGATGAGAGACACATAACAAACATTACTTAACACACAACACACCAACAAAAGCCAAATACATATTACCACCTCAAAGCTTATTCGTAGTTGTAGCTTTTTTTTTTTTTTGTTACAAGGGCAAGCAAAGCTTGTTAATGACAGAATCTATAGGCTAGACCCTACAGAATGGTCTTGTGGTAACGAACCACAATCCAAAGCAAAAAGGTGAATAAATTCCATTGGGGGAAGCCCTAATTCGACGTAGTCTTGTGAAATCCTATGCGCCGTTCCTGCCAGGTAGTCTGCACAACGAATACTTTCCCTATGAGTGTGGGAAATTTCCAACTCCCAGTCGCTGTAGACAAGAGATCTAGTATCTAAAATAACGTCATATAAAGGATGATTAGGATCACAGTGGGTGGATAATAGGTAAACTGCTTGTAGAGAATCTGTGAACAATTTGATTTTCTTCAGTCCCAGCTTTTTGCATAGTAGAAGGCCTCGACGGATTGCATGGATTTCAGCAGCAGTTGGGAAGGTATGACCTAACTTCTGTTGAAATCCACGTATCCAGTTGCCTTGGTGATCCCGGATAGCACCTCCGCAAGCAGCCTGACCTTCCCTAATCACCGAACCGTCTACATCTAGTCGATGAAATCCTAGGTCCGAGGGTTTCCAATGAAGAAGACCTCAATCTGGAACCTGGAATATCTGATGTCGAAACCTGCCATTCTCCACACCTTCCGAGAGATGGTATATGCATCTGTGGACTATCCCTTTTGAATTGTCGGATGACCCTTCAAAGGCTTGATTGCATCGGTTCTTCCAAAGTAGCCAGCATGTGTAACTAAAGACTTTATGCCACGGCCATCTCGCCATCTTGTTGTTTCCTGGTGAGTGTTGAAGATTCAAATTGAGCCAATCCTACAGATTACCAGAAAAAAATATACTATAATATAGAGGGTTAGTTAAGGCTGACCACACTCTCTACGCTTGTTCATAATCTCTCAACATATGAAGGATACTCTCCACACTATCACACTGAAAAGGACAGGTGTTTAAGACACTCGGGTTGTGTCTCGCTCTTAATTCGTTAGTAGGAAGCCTGTCATGGAATACTTGCCACAAGAAAATTTTGACTCTTTCAAGAATTCCCTAGTGCCATAGCGACTGCCAGTGATGTTGGGACTTAAGGTTGTGCTGATGATAGATAGCGTCATATGCTGATCTTACGCTGAAGTTCCCATCAGTAGCATTCCTCCAGCAAACAATATCATCCTCGCTGCCCAAAGGTGGAGATATCAACATTATTTTCTCCACCACCCAGTGAGGAAGAAAAGAAGCCCATTTAGCTCTATCCCAATGACTCGATGGAGTCGTAAAGGAGCACAAGTTGGCACTCCTATCCACTAAGTGCAAGTTTTTATCTATAAGGAATTCAAGCGGCTTATCAACAGGAGTCCAGCATTCCTTCCAAGCTAACGTATTCCGGCCGCTTCTCAGACTTTTGCCAAGGCCGCTCTTGAAGTCATCCCAGACAGCCACAATTCCACTGCAAACAGCCGACTGCTTACTCCTTCTCTGGATGAGGGGATCAACAGATGATCCACATGAGTATTTTGCTAGTAAACATTTCACCCAAAAGGCATCTGGTTTTTTGATTAAATACCAGCACAACTTCATGAGGAAAGCTTTATTTTGGCAATGTAAGTCTTTTATTCCCAATCCACCCTCACATTTTCTTCTTTTTAGGATGTCCCAAGAAAGCAGGTGCAGTTTTTTGGAGTCCTCATGTTGGTTCCAAAAGAAGTCTCTGCTGAGCTTTTCAATAGCGGCCAGCACCCCTTTCGGAACAAGGGTTGATTGCATCTGGTATTGCGGAATTGCCGAGAGGACCAACTTGATAAGAGTCGTACGGCCACCATGCTCAGAAATTTACCTTTCCAGTTTGCCAATTTCAATCTCACCTTTTGGAGCAATGGAGCAAAAGTCCTCTTAACCATCCGTTTGTGCAGAAGTGGAACACCCAAATATTTACCAAGATCCGCAGTCAATCCAACTCCTACAACCTGGCTCATCTCGTATGCCCTATTGAAATGGACATTTCTCAAAACGAACATTTTGGACTTGTTCAGATTAATCCTATGACCAGAGACCCGGCAGAAAAGAGTTATGACATTGCGAATCTCCACCATCTGATCATTAGAAGCTTCCCCGAAAAGAACAAGATCATATGCGAAGAAAAGATGGGATATATTTGGACCAGAAGAGCTCAATTTTAAAGGATGCCAGTTCCCCAAATCAACTTCTTGGTGAATCAATTGACCGAGCAGTTCCATACAGAAGACAGACAGAAACGGACTCAGCGGGTCACCCTGTCTCACCCCTCTAGAGGGGTGGAAGCGTTCGGAAGCTATACCATTCCAGATAATGCTCATGAAAGGGGAAGAAACGCAGGTCATAATCAACTTAACAAAGTATGCTCCCAATCCTAAGCTGTGAAGAGTGAATTCAAGAAAGCGCCACTCCAACCTATCGAAAGCCTGTTCCATATCAACTTTCTCTGTAATGTATCCTTTATTCCCCTTCTTGAATCGTATGGAATGAATTGCCTCCTGGGCAATAATGATATTGTCTACACCTTGTCTTCCCGCTATAAAGCTACATTGGTTTTCAGCCACCAAATGATTCATTACACCTTTAAAACGGTTGGCAATAAATTTACTAACGATTTTGTAGCTCACATTGCATAAAGAGATAGGCCTGAAGTCCTTCAAAGATGTAGGATGATCAATATTGGGAATTAGGGTGATGTTCGCATGATTAATTTCCTGGATGACCTCCGGGTGCTCAAAAATCCTGATCACTAGGTCACAAATCTTCTACCCAATAGGATTCCACTGGGTATAGAAGAAATGAGGATTCAAACCGTCCGGGCCTGGTGCTTTAAAAGCACCCATCTCAAAGACTGCATTTTTAATCTCAGTAGGGGAAACCGATCTTTGCAGAAGATCCAATTGAAGACCATCCAGAGGTAGGAATCTTGCCGGCCAAGGGGAAAAAGGAGCAGATGGGTTCTCAGCTGAGTAGAGGTTCTGGAAATAGTCGAAAGCCATGACTCTTAATAGCGACTCATCAGACACCCAGTTTCCGTTATCATCTTGCAGAGCCTCGATCCTGTTCCTTTTCCTTTTTGTGGTTACACTTGCATGAAAAAATTTCGTATTTCTATCACCACCACCAATCAACTTACATCATGATTTCTGGAACCAAATCAGTTCCTCCTGTAAAGCTATTTTGTGATACATATCCCAGAGCTGCTTTTCGATCCTGAAGAGACCATTAGGCCCACCTCCTCTCTTCTTTTTGGCCACATTCCCCACCACTCTAGAGTTCCACACCGAGGCTTCTTTTGAGAACTGCTCCTGACCTTGGGCCCAGCTATTCCCTTGCCAGGCATCTTTGACCACCTCGCTAAAACCCTCTTCAATACTCCACGCTGCTTGGTAAAGGAAATGTGTTCCCCTTTTACAGCCAACCATATTAATTCCATCCGTAACAACAATCACCCGATGGTCAGACTTGAACCTAAGATTATGGTAAGCTTTGGCTTGAGGATTAAGAATATCCCAGTTGAAGTTGCAAAACACCCAATCTAGCCACTCCTTGACTCCAGTTTTTTCCCAAGTGAATTTGTCCCCAACAACCAGAACCTCAAGTAAATTGCAGCTATCTATACAATTTTGGAAATCCTTCATGGAGCTGAGAGCAGGAGACGCTCCACCAACTTTATTACTAGGATTAAGGAAGTTATTAAAATCACCCATAACCAACCATGAAGAGCTAACCGATTGCTTAATCGCATTCAACGACTCCCACAGATCCCTCCTCTTTAAAGTACTAGTGTCCCCATATACAAAAGTCAATAACGTGGGGTTGAGATTATTCTTAGGAGAGATATTGCAATGAAGAAGTTGAGTATTTGAAAAAATGTAATCAAGTTGAAATTCCCAATGGTTCTGTAGAACCCAAATACCCCCAGCATACCCAGTGGCTTCAACTCTCAACCAGTCATTGAATCCCAATTTCCTAACAACCCTGTCAGCTCTACTTCCACTAATCCTGGGTTCCACTAAACACATCACATTAATACCATATTTCTGAACCACATCTTTCAACACACGCGGGAACGTGCGACCACCTGCCCCACGACAATTCCAGGAAGAGATAATCATAAAATAAATATATACAAGCAGGAGAGGGGACAGAGCGATTACTTATCTGGAGGCTTGTCTTCCATCATGACCACAACTTCCAGATTGGACACAGAATGTATCCTTGAGCCAGGATCATCAACTTCTTCATTTGTGACTGCATCATCAAGTTGAATCAGTGGCAAGCTCGACGGTCCTGTAGATAAGTTAACGCCCTGCGTCACTGGATCATTTGTAGGCAGAACCTCATCTTGATCACTATTTTTATCACGGCCCTTAGATTCCATTTGAGGAGTTGGAGTCTGGGTAGAAGAATGAGGTCCCTGTTCAGCGTTTTTACCATGAGATGGCCCAATATCTTGCATGCAACCTTTGGTTATGGTGTGGGCCCTTTTCGTTGTGGATTTATTGGGCTTCAAAGTCTTGTGTCCAGGTATACCATGTGTGTTTTCCTGATCCGTCATGGTGTCTTTAGCTTTCCCCTCTCGTGCATTCGTCATGGGCTTCAAAGTCGTTGCGGATTTAGCTTTCTCTTTCAGCCCATGCGAAATGGCATTATAAGAATCCTTGGACTTTCCCACTTTGGCCCAACGTTTGGGGCCCACATGAAATCCTTTCAACACCTTTCTTTGACCGTTGCTAGTCATCATCTGCACACTACGCTTAGGATTCCCATGATCAAACCTAATTTGTCCAGTATCTTCCGATGAGGCTTTCCTCCCAACAAGCTTCGGATTCAAATTACTCTCGAGATCTACACCTTCGATTAGGACAGCATCTGCCAGGGCGGCGAACTTGGACTACGATGTTCTTCCCAAGCCTTTATTCGTAGTTGTAGTTTTTGAATAAGCCGATAGACGTAATAACTATTTTATTGAAATGAGACAGATATTACCATCTTAGTTTATTTATAAATAAGGGGAGAGAGGTAATATTTAGATCTTGGTCACACAGAGGAGAGAGTGGACTTCAAACCAATGAACCAGGAGCATAAGTCGACGGTGGCATAGAGATGTTTGGGCGGTTCGTCGAGAGCCAGCCACTGGTTCACCTCGAACGATATCTTCTTAGATATGTTGCCAGTGACGGTGACTTCCACGTAGTCCAAGTACCACCCTGGCCACTTCCCTGTGCCGTCTGAGGTGACGGTGATGGCGCAAACGCTAATGCAAGGGGCACTGTGGCTGAAGATATCAAGATTGCCCTTCTCAAAGTAGTTGTGACTCGCTGGCATTATGCCCCAATCTTCGAGGTTCTCAACGGTATAGCTATCGTCTGACGATGTGTTGAATAACTTGAGGCTAATTTTGGAGTCCGTTCCTGCATGACTGCGATCTCCTGTCTGAACTCTCACAAGGTACTGGCACTGATCCTGCATGCATGCGTAAAAAAACACGCACACACACACACAACTAAGTAGATAGAATGGAATAAAATCTTGAAGCTAATAATCGATCAAAACAATCCAGCAATTACTTATGTAGCCATGGTGAGTGAGAGTAGAAACACAAGACAAGACACTGCAATAACTCTGAGAGCCATTTGCTTAGTTTAGTTTGTGACGCTATTGATCGATGCCGAAATAAGTTACGTGCAGGCCTTTATATAGGGCGACGACATACATCGCGATGAGGTTATAACATTTGTAACTTTTTCCCTCATCCTTCACTTAATTAAAGATACTTACCATGCTCCTATCATATCTATAGAGAGTCAAACTCGCAACCTCACATTTGTTTTTTTTTTTTTTTACAAAAAACTTGAAAAAGCATCACAAAAAGAAAACTTAAGGGGTGCCTGGTATTATTGGCCTAAAGGGCTGCCATACTAAGCACTATTAAATAATCTTGATTAGCACTTAATTAAAAGTAGCTTTGAATATGGACGCGCAATAATATTCTCCCGATAGTAGCTCATACTCCAGTTTAATTAAAACTTCTTGTTTATTTAAATCTGACTGCATGATATATTAGTATTATTTTATTTTGCATCCACAGAAACACAAGCCCCGATATATCATTATATTTAAGCGATCATACTATTTTCTTCCACAGCAGAAACACGTGTTGATCAATATTTTTATTTTAATTCATCTTTATTTAAGTTGGACAAACTATCACGTCAGGTTCTGTCTTTTAGTTCACAGATTATTATACCGAACGGAGTATTGAGCTCAGTCCTACGCGTCGAAGCGGAAAGTTCGAAAAAGCCAAATTGAGCCAAATTCTTGTTTGGTGGCAAACATATCATTGTCATTCTCTTACTATAATATGTAATATATTTTCATTATTATCAAATAATATTATTTTTATTACAAAAAGAAGGTGAAGAAAAATATTATTTTATGTGAATATATAGGCTAGCTGTTTTCATTAAACAAAACAAAACTGTGATAGAAAAACGAAAAAGAAAGAGTCTATATATAAGACTTCACGTCTTCACAATATAAAATTGATGTAAATTTATTTATTTTTAATGGTTACCTATTTGATCTCCTTGTCTTATTTATAAAGAAAAACAATATAAATTTTGATTTTTATACTTTTTCTTCTTCAGTTATCAATTTAGTATTTGAATTTTAATTTGAATCTATACCCACTTTCCATAATTTTTTTCGTAGAACAGGTTAATCCATATATTTTTTTTAACTTCGAATAACTTAATTCATATAATTTATTTACTCTATAAATAATCAAAACCAAGCTGTTATATGTTCCTATACAAGAGAGCCCTCAATAAAATATTGGTTTAATACTATTATTAGTCCTTATAGTTAGATGGAATTTTAGTTTTAGTTTGTTCAAAAAAAAAAATTGTTTTGGTCCTTGTAATTTCAAAGTGTGGATTTTACATCCTATAGTTTCATAAGGTCTCAATGTTAGTTAACATCGCTAAATATAGCAATTAAACCCAAAAATTGCTAAAAAAAATAAAGGGACCAAAAGTAAAACTCCTTAAATGTATAAGGAATAGTACCAAAACTCTTAAAAGCATACAGACTCTTTTATGCCAACCTTAAAAGCATAGAGACTAGAGCAAAAACTTCAAATTCTATACTTTTATTGAGTTTTGATTTTGATCCTTATACGTAATGGTGTTAACTTCTAAAGTTAATGTTGTTAGATTCAAACCAAATCTTTATGAAATTACAGAGACTAAAAACAACGACTTGAAACTATATGAACCAAAATTAAAATTCGATCAAACTTTAAGCACCAATAATAATATTAACTCTAAATATTTAATAAAAGTTATTTCACATATCATATAGTTTCCTAATTCTTCTGATGACAAGAAGCATATTCCAGTGGTTGCAAAAAGATGCACCTAATCTTTAAAAAAAAAAAGGAGCTCAATGTGGAACACGTGGCCGAGGATGATCCACGGGCTCTACTCTCTTTTTTTTTTTTTTTTGATAGTTTATGCAATGGACCATTTTTGGCCTTCGGTGCACCCACCTTCCAGGTATCCAGTGTTAACCTGAAGGTCAACGCCAGATTTACCGACATGAGTCCCCAACAACTGACTAGTCCTGGTACCCCCAATCTGATAGGCCCGAAAGGAACCACCTCTTTGAGGCGCCCCAGGGGAGAGAGCTCCTAATGGAAATTCTTTACACCTTCTGTTTCCTGGGATCGAACCCAGGAACGGATTGGTGTGGCGCAGATGCCTACGCATCTGCGCCAACTTCCGTTGGTGGCTCTACTCTCTTTTGTCCCTTAACTTCTGCATACAAAATATGTTTCCCAGCTTCATATTATGATATAAACAACGTCTGTTTAGAAATTTATTTCCGGAGTATTAAAAAAAGCTGTTTAGAAAATACGTATAATAAATATTAAATATAATTTTTTAAGGACTTATATTCTTTAAAGGAAGCAAATGTCATTGTAAAGTATTAGAATATATCAAGAAAAGAATAACGTTGGGGTGAATTACGTCTCAGACTCTTCGTCGAGCAGGCAAGGGCCTGTTTGCAATGAGGGATTGGAAGGGGAGGGGAGGGGAGAGAACATTTTTATAGGTTAAGTTTAAAAAAAAATAGAGAATTGGGGTTATAAAATTTTAATAAAAAAAATATGTTTGATAAAAGATTAAGAAAAAATAATTAAAAAATTTTAACCTCACTTCTCTAATTTTTTAAATCCAACTCAAAAAAATCCCCCGCCTATATTAAACAATCCCGTAGGAAAGCCTCTGCACAGGAGCTCGCTTATGTGGAGAGGATATAAATATATAATAGTACCGCAGGTCCTAATTAAATATAAGACCCATTCAATTTTTTTTGAGAGATTGAAGAAGTTAAATAAAATATTTTAAAGTATTTATATTTACCTTTTTTATATCAAACTAATTTGTTAAACTTATAAATTAATACATAATCAAATGATATATAACATATGTTATAATTAATTAGTTTATTTAACTTCCATAATCTCTCCGAAAAAAAAAGTCAACTGAATTTTTTACTAAGGATAAGAGGTAGTATGTAAATATATATTAAGGGCAAAAATGTCACTGGACCACTAGCTCTAGTTAAACGAGCGACCAAAACATCTCTATGCAGGCCAACTCATCTATCGGCTTAATTATATAGTTATAAATAGGTCCGGTAGTGACATATAAATATACATACATACATATATATATATGGCTTTTGTTGGTGTGTTGTATGTTACATAATGTTTGTCATTTGTCTCATTTCATATTAATAATTGTTCCCCGTCATAGTGCAATATGGTGGGAAATATATATATATATATATGGCTTTTATTGGTAATGTTTGGTTTCTTCATGACGACCATATGGTGAGAAATAATATTTTAAAAAATTCCAAGGCATGTTTTATATCCCATCGTGGAGTGGTTAGGGGGTGAGAGAACACCAACGCCCTAAAAAAATTATACCCTTCATTTTATTTTAAAAAATGGTTAGGGTGGAAGTAAGCCTAAGCCTAGGGCCTAACTTACTTTAAAAAAATAACATATTTCCGACGGAATATAATCAGTCACTAATTTCATCATTGAACTATTAGAAATGTTACCAACGGAATTCGGGTAATAGGTCCACCGTTGCTTCCCGACGGATTTTTCAATAGAATTCCAACGGATTTTAGCGATGGACCTATTTTGTCAGTGAATTTCAGTATTTAATTATTTTTTATATTTCAAAAAATATTACCGACAGATTTTCATATGGTTTTCCAACAAAATTTAGCAGTGGACATATTTGTTGATAGTTCCGTCAGTAAAATTCATTATTTATTTGTAATATTTTAAAAAAACATATTGATAAATATTAGTCAGTTTTCTGATAGAATTTAGTGACAGAAGTATTCCGTCTCAAATTCTTGCAGCCAAAAGTGCTAAATATTTTAATTATAATGTTTTGGAAAACTTTTTTGACAACTTTTGCGACGGAAATTCTGTGTCTAAGATTTTAACGACAGAATGTTGTGGATAATTCCATCGGTAATCCTGTTACACTTTTTATAATAATTTTTTTTATAATTTATCATAATATAATGAGTTCTGTCCTATTGTAAAATTAATTAACGATGATAAATCTCACTATTGAACACCTTTTTTTAAAAAAAAAAAAAAACAGGAACTTCTCTAGTGCTATTTTGAAAATTTGATTTTTGTTTGAAAGTACAAAATATGGTTTTTTTTATGAGAATGTGATATGGTTATATGATAAACTTTGTTTTGTTAGTCTATTTTGCTTTCTTCGTCTACATCACTCTCAAATAACTGTTGTTGAAATGTAATAGCATATATTTATTTTACATGTTCTAATTGAATAAATAAATGGTTCCATATGTTTATTATATAGTTGAAGCACTGAAAATATGAAATTACCGATAGAAATTTTTTCTGGATAAATTTATTGTCGAATTGTTAACAGCAAAATTCCATTGGTAAATTTTATCCGAAAATACAATTCCAAAGGAATTTTTTTCCATTACCAATGGATTATCAGCGGAAATTTTGTCGGTAATTTGTCACAAACATTACCAATGGAGTTTATCGACAGAACAATTATGTCGGTAATTTGTCACAAAAATTACTAATGGAGTTTATCGACAGAACAATTATGTCGGTAAAATTTGTAATTTTTTTATTATATTATAATAATTTATATAATATAATAAAATATAAAAAAATTAAATATAAATTATTTGAATATAAGAAAGTTAATTTGTAATATAATATATATTATATTAGTTAAATTACATTAATAAAAAATATTTAAATGTAATATGAAAATTAAAAATAAATATTAAATAATATATTAAAAAATGAAATATAATATTAATTTTTTTAATTATTATATTATATATTTAATATTATCTAATTAAAGAATTTGTAGTCAAAATAGCTTAACTGGTAAAAGGATCATGAACACGGAAGATGTTTTCAGGAATAGGTGAACTCTTTAATTTATTCAATCAATTAGAGCTTAATACAAATGAAAACCCTACCACTATTTATAGAGCACTAATAATAAAATAAAAATAATTTAAATTCAAACTTAAATATGAATCATAAAATAACGAAGACAATAAAACTCTAGATATTCCTTATTCAATACCACACCAGAGCTATACTATTAAATGTGAGTTGGAATAACTATTGTAAAAAATGATCTAAGTGTACAATATTATTATGGCTATGGTAATATTAAAAATTTCAAAATATTCTTATTTGATTCGAATTTGAAAAAATAATTTAAAGGTATACAAAATAAAGGGAAAACTGAAATGAAGTCCAGAATTGGCTTAAATTGCAATATTTTGATTTCTTCGTATTTATCTTTCATTATTTCTATAACTAATAAGAACAAATATAAGCTATTAGAAAACATATATACATACGCATGTGATTTTTCTGTAAGTCAACAACAATGTTCACAACCCCAAAGAAACATTAATCCCACAATCCAAGGAATTTTTGCATGTTATATATTTTACTATATTTTTTCCTGGAAATTAATTCAACTTGTAAGGGCCTATTTGGATTAACATCATATTCACACAAGTCGAAATAAAATTTATCTCATACTTTCCTCGTATATCATAAATTACATTTGAAAATTAGATTCTACCACCAAGCCAATCAGGCACTAAATAGGGTCAAGTTCAAGCTCATGCCTATTGCTTAACCTATTTAGGCAAACAGGTTAGGCTCACTTTTAGAATGCATAGCATAAAAGCCTACAAGTTCAACCCTTTCATTCATCCGTCGTTAAAATCTACCTCTTCTGTTTGATCGCTCAAAATGGCAACACTAGCTCACTCCGTCTTTGCTGATTTGTGTTGTTTGCTGAAACATAATAATTATTGTAAGTTTATTTCAATGATTCTCAAATGAAAGTATTTTCCCCACAACAACGGATGCTTCAACAATGAGCTGAAGATCCATTGTTTAATTTATGACTTGTGTGATTGTGTTCTCAATTTTCTTTTGCAGCAGTTTTCTAGAACAAGTTTTGAGAATAAAAAACAAAAAATTATATCAACAAAAGATACAAAAAAAAAAAGTCCATTTGGTAAGAGTACAAGTATAGAACTGCAAATTCTCAATGTTCAATCCACGGCTCAATATTACTCCCTTTATACTTCTTATAATCCTATTAATAACATCCTTTTTCCCCATATTTTCCTTCTATGAAAATTTTTAATAAGTAACTTCAAGTATTGATATATTGATACTAATGATTAACGTAAATAATAGCAGTGGTCAAGCTCTCAACAGAAATTAGTTATCGCTTTTTGTCTACGATTCTTCATAGATAATCAGACAATCTTAAGCCTCAACTAGTGAGCTCTCCTTATATTAAAAAATAAAATGAAACTAAAAACATTAATTGAAAAAAAAGATAAAGCTTACGCAAGGAAGAATTACGAGAGGAAGGAGTTATAGAGTGAAGATCCATGCTAGTGGTGGAGGACCAAACTCACAGCAGCAGAACAAAACTCATGGAAAGAAGAGTAGTATGAGACATACTAGGAAGCTCAAAAATGTTTAAGAAGGAGTTGGAAGAGTTGCGTCAAATAATTTTTTTTTTTCAGAATCCCACCTTCATATATTTGATATTTTTCAGAATCCCGTCTTTTTTTATGAAAGAATACTTAACGATTCTTTGTGAAGAACTGTAATGTATTATCCAATGTTTTAAAAGCCAGACCGAATATCAAACTGAAAAGATCAACGGGTCATAGTTTAAACGGTTGGAATGGTCTAGCCGTTTGGTCAAACTGGTGACGTAATAATTAAATAAAAAGTTAATAAGAATAATCATATACATATATAATAATATATATATATATATATATATAATCTATGAAAGTTTAATTGTCAACATAATAATACTTCAACGCACAAACAATTAAATAGCAACATATAACTTCAAATTTATATTTTGGCAAAAACATCATTTTATAAGAAAATATGAAAAAAAAAATTTATATTAACAATAAATAGTACAGATGAGTATTTTCAATTTTTCATCATTGTTATTCTTATGGTTTTCTTTCTAATTTTTAAGCAAAGTTATTATGATTTTCTAAATTGTGCCTCTTCAACTTAACACTTCACACTTCTCCTTTTTCAACCAAGTTTTTTAAATAATAAGTATGCATTTTTTATCATCAAAATATCATGCATATATTAAATTATTAAATTAAATAGTAAAAAGAATGTGAGATAATTACTTAAAAAGTAAAAATTATAAGAAAAAGTTAATAAAATAATTATTCATGTCGAAATTGTTGCAACTTGCAACTAGTCAAAGGAGACGTGAATTTCTTTTAAATTTAATCAATAAAAGTTATATTAATAAAATAAGTAAACATCTAGTTGAAAGGTGAAAAGTTTTTAGCCAAGTGAATTTATTGACCCCCATGTGATATTGCAGACTTGGCGTGATAAACTAAGTGTCTGTTTGAGTTAGGGTTTTAAAAAGCATGCTCATGTAAGTCGAGACAAAACTCCTCTCACATGCATACCACATATAATGTAAATTACGTTGGAAAATCTGTTAGATCTCATGTTTTGATGATAACAAAAGTATGGTTTGAAAAGGAAATAATTAATAAATAAGTTTGAATCAAGTAATGACAGGAACAAGCATCACTTGAAGTTAGCATTGGAGTAACGAAGAAAGGCCATGAGAAAATGCTAAGGAACTTGATCAGAAGGAAATCTTCTAAGGCATTACTCGAGGAGCTACTCGAGTAATGAGTCAAAACTTGAAGTAACCAAGAGACAACTTCCAGTAACGGGCCATGATACTCGAGGAGCTACTCGAGTAACCAGGTAAAAACTTGGAGTTGCTCTCGGCCTGCTAATGTTACTCGAGGTGGTACTCGAGTAACCAAGTGAAAACTTCCAGTTGCCTTCAAGTTTTCCCATTGATACTCGAGGAGCTACTCGAGTACCTGTGTATCCTAAAATGTGGACCTCTCGGCATTTTGTACTTCTGCCAATGTTACTCGAGGAGGTACTCGAGTAACCAAGTAAAAACTTCCAGTTGCTTATCAAGTTTTCCCATGATACTCGAGGAGCTACTCGAGTAACTCTGTTTCTGAAAAATGGAAGCTCTCGGCACTTTGTACCACTGCTAATGTTACTCGAGGAGCTACTCGAGTAACACACTAAGGTAAGTGAAAAACTTGAAGTTGGTATCCGATTAACTTGATTTCTTTATTTCACTTTCCTCGAGTCCTTACTCTAGTATGCAAGTTTTAATATTGTATTTCAAGTGGATTCCTCGAGTAAGTACCCGAGTATGAAGAGATATTCTCAAAGAAAACTTCAAGTCATTACCAGAGTAAGTCATGCACAAAGAGTTCAGTTACTCGAGGTGGTACCCGAGTAACCTATGTAAAAATAAGTTCATTACTCGAGTCAATACCCGAGTAATGAGGTAAGTGCTCTCGGCTTTTAAATCCTGCCAACATTACTGGAGTAATGCATCGAGTAACCAAAAGTTAATTGAAGGTTTACTCGAGTTGGTACCCGAGTAACACATAAAGTTGTGAGTGCATTACTCGAGTAGGTACCCGAGTAAACATAGATTTCCAAAGGTTTGAAAAATGGTTATCCCATGCACTACCTGAGTAATCTTATATGTATTCATTGACTTGTAGTTAATTAATGATTTCCCGATGATACTCGAGTAAGTACTCGAGTAAACTTCATGTGATACTCGAGTAGCTACTCGAGTAATCAAACCCAGAAATCTAGAAATCATTCAAACGTTCATTGATTTGTTTCCTATATGATTAACCTTTCATTGTATTAGTATTCTTAGCATATTTACAGATAACTTGAGGTTGTGGAACCTTAAGTTGGGATTGTATTACAACTTGTAAGGGGGAGCGAGTATCCAGGTGAAAGGAACTTGCTTGTACTGAGATGCCAAGAACCCACTGAATCTTGGAAGTTATAGTGAAATTCTCAAAGGAGCTCTGAGGACTGGACGTAGGTCAAAGTGGTTGTGGCCGAACCAGTATAACTCTCGGTGTACACTTCGGTGATATTTCTCCTTACTCCTTACTGTTTTAATTCCTTCGTTAAAGTTTCATATTTCCGACGAAATTTTAAGATCACCCAATTCACCCCCCTCTTGGGTGAAACGTTTGCTCTAACAAAATCAGCTTCTACCGCTAACCCAAATAGACACTAAACCAGACTTCCTTCCTTCTTTCTTCTCACTACAAGGCGAAACTCAACCCTGCGATTCATTTTATAACCATCATGACCAGTCTTTGCAACCTCCAGAATAATATGGAAGAAGCGAAAGAAATTATGATTGGTATGTTTTATTTGTTTGGCTCATGATCACTCCCCTTCTTCATTATCTATATCCCCGTCACCTTTTTCTTTTCTTTTTCATCATCGTTCTTGTCGTCATGGACTCATTAAGGAAGACAAAGAAGGGGAGAGATTAGACCATTCGGTTGTTGTATAGCTGTTCCGGCTTCCAGCCTAAAAATGATTTCTGACCTAAAAGCGACTTTTTTCCCATCCAAAATGGCTTGACACACAATACGGCTCTTACCTAGAAACTAAGCCAGTGCCGACTTTGGTCAACAGATAGACCAGCTAAACCGTCTAGTTTGATTTTGTCTTTAGAACATTGATATTGTCCATAATATTAATTAATATATCAATAAACAATATATTGATAAATTGTTAGATTACTTAACAGTTCTTTATAAAGAACCGTAATATATTGTCAAATAATTTTTTTAAAAATGTCACCTTTTAATATTAAATAATATTTAATGGTTGTTTAGAAAGAATAGTAATATATTGTCAAATAATTTTTTTTATAGAATTCTGCCTCCTTATATTTGACTTTTTTTTTTCTGAATTCTACCATCTTATGTATGACAACAATGATCTATAACATTAAATAATCTTATAAAGAATATATAACGGTTCTTTGTGAAGAACTGTCAAGTATTGTGAAATATTTTTTTCTTAGAATCCCGTCTTTTTATATATGACATTTTTCATTCATAACAATTAAGCATTCTTAAAGAATACATAACGGTTCTTTATGAAGAACTGTCAAGTATTGTCAATTTTTTTAGAAACCGGCCTTTCCCACCTCCTTAAGATGTTAATAAATATTATATATTAGGCTAATATCTTAACATATTATATTTATCTTAAAAATTATAAATTTGAGAAATTATTAGATATCATTATATAATTGTATCTTAACATATTGAATTTATCTTATAAGTATAAATGTCAGATATATTAATATATAAGAATATCTCAGTTTATGATCATAGTTTATGTTTAATTATTATAACCGTTATGTATTTGTTTTTACTGATATAATGTTGGAAGATAAATCATTTGCAAGTGTTACACGATGATTGTTTCATATGAATGGTCATATTTGTCACTAAATAAATGACTGTTACTAACTACCACCATTACTTTTGTGTTTTAGCGAATTCAATCTCTCAAAATATGACGATACGTATATTTAATTGTTATGTTTTGGCATTATATATTCTTCCGTCTTGACATACATGACGTTTATTTGTTGTAAACATTATTTATGGAACATTATATATGCTCGAATCTATAGTAGTGAAAGGACCTATGAGAAATCAGATTTTCATAAGTTTTCTCACAGAAAAATATATAGACCTTTGAGGTATATAATTGTAATTTTTTTACATGGATTATAATGTCCTAAGTCAAGTTATTTGACTTTAAAATATAAGAACATGAAAATATGCATTTATCAAATAATTTATATGTTAATTTTAAGACGATTTTTGCATTGTGATATTGAATTTAACTTTAAACATTACATATTTTGACACAAGGGTATTTTAGTCATTTATATATTTGTTTATTTTCTTTCTTCATATTTTCTTCATCCATCTAAATGGGAGGAGTGATAATATTTTCACAAAGTTATCCTTAATATGTTTCAACTCATTATTCCACTCCTTCCTAAATATGGAAATTCTAATGATACATCTGATATTTTTATGGATTATCATATCAACTTCAAATTCCTAAACACTTACACTATGTTTGGATGGAAAGAAAATTAGGGGAGGAGAAAAGTATGTGAGAAAGAAATGGGAGAGAAAATTAATTTTCTCCTATTTGGATCATGAGAGAAATTGGGGGGAAGGAAAAATAGGGGAGATACACGGAGATAACTGAGTTTCATTCTTAGATCCAATTCATTTTATTATGTAAGCAGGTTGATATCTGGGTTCCTCGGGGTTTTAGTGTGAACTCTGTCATAATATTCATAACACTCTGTAAATAAAATTTGGTAATATTGTTATACATGGACCATAATGATCTACAAATCACAGCGTTACATGAATGATGACATTTATATTTGAGGGTCCATATTGATTAATTATGTATTTAAATAGATACACATTGAAATTACAGAAATATCTTGGTCAGGAAGACAGACTGTACCAAGAGAGTTAAACACGACACCGGAGATGTATTACTAATATGCAACAAAATGTCAGTCTTTATTCAAAAGAAGCTGAAATTTTTAGTGTTTTTAAAGTATATTTTGAAAATATTTGGAGAGTTATGTAAGCAAATTTTGGGAGATCTCTATGGGATTATATTATTATAAGATCAAATCAAATTAGTGCATTATTTAGGGTTTTCATTGTAAATATCATAGTTTTAAATTAGAATATAAATAGTTAAATCTAAGAAAACAAATAAAAAAATATTTAGAATTAAAAGTTAAAAAAGGAGAACAAAAATATTGGTTATTATTATTATGGGTATTATTCTTTTCCTTTTAGTGTATTTGCTTTTTCCCCATCATGCAGCATCTGTCACAACGATGTCCTTAGATGGAATTTTGAGTGAATACAATAGAAGACTAATTTCGTCCCAACAAAAAAAAAGGAGACTAAGGAAGGTGAAGTGGCTTCGTTTTGGGGATGCATAATTTTTAAAAAATAAATAAATAAAAGCTGAGACCTAAGCTAGAAGAGGGAGCATCGGGAAAAAAGAAAAGAAGGCAGCTGCATAGAGGAATATAGGACACCGGGGTTCTGCCGCCGCTGTTCTGGGATTTTTCTTTCTCAAGCCATGACCATCTTAAAAGACAAAGAAGAAAGCCAATTAGGGCTGTAGTTTTGATTCTTATTGGGTGAAGAGGAGGAACATTTGCTGAATTGTTCTCGAGTTTTTTCTACTTAGCAGAGTTTATTTGTTTCAGTTCGTTTCCCTTCTAATCATGTTAATTGATTCTGATCTTATTGATGAGATGATTGTGATTAAAGCCATGTGTGCTAGATTTTCTTGAACCTAGAGTTGTTACGAACTAATTCAAGGATTAGATCATGTTTGGATTATTTAATTGTGTTTACTGTTATTTATTTACTTAATCTTGTTCTATTTTGTCTATTTAGTGTTTGATCGCCACTAAGTATGAATTTAGGTGATTGATTAGGGCCTTGTCATACGTTAACCTTGGGGTCCACAATCAAAAATTAACCAAGAAATGCGTATAGGCAAACTTAGGATCGTTCTCTCTTCTTGAGGAGCTTTTTATTGATTTCTAAATAACCTAAATGTCATGGAAATGCAATAAAATGAGGGGACATGAGTTTTGGTTTTTTTAAATTAATGACTAAAGAAAATCCTAACTAATATATATATAGGAATTTTTATAAAAATAGGATGATTAATGAAATATGAATAAAGTGAATTCTCTTGAGAAATCAGTTTAATATTTATCCTAGCTCACTAAATGATATAGAAATTGAAATTTAGCAGGTCTTAATTAAAAACCCCAAATAATCACATTGGGTCTAACACTCCTAATCAATAGCTACTCCTACGATTGCATTAATAACTATTGCTTAAAAGTATTATTCAAGAACCACTTGATGTGTAAAATTGATTGAATTAATGCAATTATTTCCTCTAATGTAGATGCACAATCGCGACACTCAAATTAACCCAAATCAATTACACGAACTAGTAATCATATAGCAAGCATAATTTCATTGAATTAATAAGAAATATAACCATAAATCAACTAATCACAATAATTCCAATCCAAACACAATCTAAACAATTTTAGTTCAACAATATGAAGTCCAAATAACTCAACAAAATCCTACTGAAAATACCTTAGAACATAGCTAGGAATTACAATAACAATAGAAAATTCATAAAGGAACTAAGAAAGAAAACTCCCCTAGCTCTTGAACTCAAGCCAATTTTCCAAATATCTTCAAGAGTTGAAAGCCTAACCACTCACTGGATTTAATCTGCAACCACAGATTCTTCACAGCACTGGAATTTCATAGGATTATGAGTAAATGGTTCAATTTAGTGGAGAAAGTGAGGGTCTGTCAAGTTGGTTGAGGAAGGCGGAAGAAAGCTGCTGGAACTGTGAAGAATGAGTCTCGCCAGAATCTGAAAATAGTCTCCGGAATCTGGAGATCATTGTCGGAAAATTCAGTATCTCACAAGAACTCACAGAATCTGGACGGATTTCACAGAGGAAGACCGAAAGTGGTGGTCTGATGGTGGTGACTCGATCTCTGAAGCTCTGAAGGTCCAAAACCAAACAGTGACGTGGAGATGTGACGGTGGCGGCGCTGCAACGGTGTTGAGCTGTCGTCTCTTCTCTCTCTCTTCCTCGTCCAAGTTTCTCCAACGAACAAACTCCCTCTGGTTCTCAATCTGAACTAGCCGTTGTTCTGAAACTGATGCTCTCAAGTTCTACTCACTGTGTATGGAAGGAGGTGGGGCGACGGCTGTGAAGCTCTTTGGTCTCGTCCTCTGTTTCGGCCACTCCCAGCTTGAGTTCTCTCTCACCGACGGCGGAGTTCCGGTGATGGGATGTCGTCAAGGGTGGTAGGGCTCCGTTTCCTTCCCTTCACCTATCAAGCTCTCTCCCAAAGCTCAAGCTCGCGATGCTCACTCTGTTTTTTTTCCTCCCTTAGCTAAAGTCCGCCTTCAGGAAGCTGGAAATATTGACCTAATTCCCTGGTCAAAACGCAAGTTTTGACAGGGACCTAAGTGGAAATATGGAAAATAATTTTTTAAGGACTATACTGAATAGGTTTGAAACTTTTGTTGGGCAGAACCAAACGTTTCTAAACTTTTGGGTACTTTGATGTAATTTCCTCTATCCCCTTTCCTTCACAAATTTATAATTTTCAGAAATCCTGGGACCATTTTCTGTAATGTTCCCCAGTTCTCAAAATATCAATTCTGACCTTTCAAAATCTCCAATTTTCTTCTATAACACCTTAATATAAGATTAAGCATAAGGTAGCATCAAAAGTCCAAGAAACAATTGCAAAAAAAATTTTACCCATTATTTAATAGATAACTCACTACTTCTTATTATGAATAATTTTAACTTGGTTATAAATTCAAAATTTAATTACATTTTTTTAAGGGGATGCTAGTATAGATAGCAATTATCGTTGTTTACATACATAAGTTAAAATGAGTCCTTCGTCAAACCATAATTTGAAGTATGAACACATATATTACTAAACTTATACGGATTATCAGTCTAATTCTAATTCCTAAACACTTAAGTTAGGCCAAGATGCATTGATTAAAGCTCAAATATGTTCCTGATTTGTTTGGGAATTTAAGTGCTTAAAAGACCAAATTAATTGGATTAAATTTCCTTAGTGACTTTACCTCTTGAGATTATATGATATTACATTGACTCAATTATAAATTATAAAACAACAAAAAGCTGGAAACCACAGTAGCATGATATTAAAGTAAACATTATAAAGTTGGAAGCAATTCACACTTTGAAGAATTAGACTTCGATAGAAATCTTTTTCACCTTGCAAAAATGCAAGTAGTAAGCCAAATCACTTGGCAAAGATAAATCACAACATAATGCCCCATGAGTAAATGTTTGCACTCTTATTCTCCGTAATATTGTTGTATGGACTTGCAGAATGATATCTCACTCACACCGTGGCATGTTTATTTTTTATATTTTGTTGGTCTCATTCCTGAAAAATAAAGAGTGGTGTGCATACCATAATATCACAAGCCATTTATTCTTGAAGGGGAATAGTTATTAACATAGAGTGACACACATGATGGACAAACATTACGAAAAACACAACACACCAACAAAAGCCAGATACTAACTCTTGCCTGTATAAGAAACAAGCGTAGAGGTAATATTATGAAGATTGTGCTCTAATCAGTTGAAAGGAGGCAGTTGTTGACGTGGGCATAGAGTACATAGGGCGATTCGGCTGTGTCCAGCCACTGGTTCACCATGAAGTGTTTCTGGACGTTATTAATGCCGGGTCCGATCCGTTGAGGGTGACGTCCACGTATTCCAAGTACCACCCTGAACCAGGGAAATTGCCATTGGAGATGACGGTGATGGCGCAAGGTATGACGCAAGTGTCCCTGGCCGTGAACTCGTCGAGTCTGCCCAGCTCGAAGAAGTTGTAGAACTCTGGGGTGCTGCCCTTCCCTACGCCCCATTCCCGAGCGAGGTTGTCGCGGGTTAAGCTCTTGGCGGAAGAGGAGATTAACATGAGGCTGATCATGGCCTCCGTTCCTGCACCTGCGTCATTCCCTGTCTTAACTTTGATATTGTAATCACACTGCTGCTCCTGCACGCATATATATTATAACAACACACACACATAAAACTAAGTAGAAGAAGGAATAAAAGCTTGAAACTAATAACGGATCAACACAAGAGAACAATTACTTACATCAGATTAGCTATTGAAGCGAAGCTCATGAGTGAGAGTAGAAACACAAGACAAGACATGCAATAACTCTGAGACATTTGTTTGGTTTAGTTTGCGACGCTACTGATCGATGCGGAAACAACCTAGCTAATAGGCCTATATATAGGGCGACATGCAGCAACTATGGTCATATCTGATGAGTTTCACTCTTGTACCCACAACAAATTATGGAAAATAGTTAGGTCGAATTTCTTATCTTTATTATCTCAAGTTCTCCAATAACAAATGACCATGCGCCTTATTTTTTAAATATTATTATTTGATTATAAATCCACATCAAATAATTAGGACATAACCATAGTTGATTATTTGATTGTTATTTTAAATATTAGTGGTACATTCTGCAGTTTAATTAAAACCTCTTGTTTCTTTAGTTTAAATCTCGTTTCGGTTCAATAAGCCAAGGTTCATAGAATTTTATTACTACAACACAAGTCAGCATCAAATTTTTAAATAAATGCCTTTATATATTATTGTTGCTAATTAACTGAGTTTCGTCCTCAATTCATTTTACTTTTATGCGGAGTTTTGGACAGTTTCACAATGTGGGATGCCAAACAACCTGGCCCATCAATCGGCAGAATGCCTGGCCCATCAAAGGGGTGCTTTCAACTATTGAAAAGCTTAGTCGAGACTTCTTTTGGAACCACCATGAGGATTCCAAAAAATTGCATTTACTTTCTTGGGACGTCTTGAAGCGGAGAAAATGTGAAGGCGGTTTGGGGATAAAAGACTTGCACTGCCAAAATAAGGCTTTTCTCATGAAGTTGTGCTGGTGTCTTATCAAAAAGCCGAATTCCTTCTGGGTGAAATGTCTACATGCAAAATACTCGTGTGGTTCGATCACTGATCCCCTTGTCTTGAGGAGACGGAATCAATCAGCAGTATGGAGTGGTATTGTGGCTGTCTGGGATGATTTTAAAAAAGGCCTTGGCAAATGCCTGAGAAGCGGCAAGAATACGTTAGCCTGGAAGGAGTGCTGGTCTCCTGTGGACAATCCGCTAGATCTCCACGTTGAAAATAACATGCACTTAGTGGATATGAATGCCACGGTGCGCTCTTTTGTAACTCAATCTGGTCGTTGGGATAGAACAAAATGGGAATCATTCCTTCCTAATTGGGTGGTCGATAAAATAATGTTGTTGCCCCCTCCTTCGGGAAACGAGGATGATGTGGTTTGCTGGAGGAATGCTCTTGATGGGAACTTCAGTGTCAAGTCAGCTTATGACGCGATCTATCATCAGCAAAGATCCAGGCGCCAACCTCGCTGGCAGTCTCTTTGGCACCGGGGAATTCCTGAAAGAGTCAAATACTTTCTATGGCAAGTTTTCCATGAGAAGCTTACTTCTAATGAGTTAAGAGCGAGACACAATCCGAGCGTCCTAAACACTTGTCCTTTTCAGTGTGATAGTGTGGAGAGTATTCTTCATATTCTGAGAGATTGTGAGCATGCGCAAAGAGTGTGGTCAGCTTTAACTAACCCCCTATATTATAGTATGTTTTTTTCTGGTAATTTGCAGGATTGGCTACACTGGAATACCCACCACTCACCAGAAAACAACAAGATGGCGAGATGGTCATGGCAAAATGTCTTTAGCTCAACTTGTTGGCTACTTTGGAAGAACCGGTGCAGTCAAGCCTTTGAAGGATCATCGGTCAGCCCAAAGGAGATAGTACACAGATGCATATACCACCTCTCCGAAGGTGTGGAGAACGGCAGGTTTCGGCATCAGATATTCCAAGTTCCAGAACGAGGCCTACTCCACTGGATACCTCCAGATCTGGGATTCTACCGTCTAGATGTTGATGGGTCGGTAATCAGAGAAGGACAGGCTGCTTGTGGTGGTGTCATCCGGGATCATCAGGGTAACTGGATACGTGGATTTCAACAGAAGTTAGGACTTTCTTTCCCAACTGCTGCTGAAATCCATGCAATCCGTCGAGGCCTCTTATTATGTAAGCAGATGGGCCTTAGGAAAATCAAGCTGTTCACGGACTCTCTTCAGGCAGTCCACCTCCTATCCACTTGTTGTGACTCCGATCATCCTCTGTTTGATGTTATTTTGGATACCAGATCTCTTCTTTATAGCGACTGGGAGGTGGAAATTTCTCATACCCATAGGGAAAGTATTCGTTATGCAGACTATCTGGCAGGAACGGCGCATAGGATTCCTCAGGATTACGAGGAATTTGGGCTTCCACCTTTTGAATGTATCCATCTTTTTGCTTTGGATCGTGGTCTGTTATCACATGATCACTCTGTAGGAACTAGTCCATAGTTGCTAACACTTTCAAGCTCTGCTTGCCTTTGTAACCAAAAAAAAAAAAACAACCTGGCCCATCTGTACAGTACATGTCCTTCATCTCATCACTCTTATTTTTTAATTCTTTCTAATCTTTTAAGACTGAGATTTCGCGATCTCGTATGATTGGTTTCACGATTTTGCGGAAGAAACTATATTATAGTTATGTTTTAGAAAACGGAACTTACTTTTATGTTGCTCCGATTTGACTCTCAATAATCTTCATTTTAATTTATCATTTCGTGCCACTGCTATATGAAAAAAATTTTAACGTGGAATAAGTAAAGTCACGTTAAAACAAGGCAGTGACATTTTCGTGATATTTTGAAGATTTTTGACGTCGGTTTCTTTAACATCCGATATTATAAGTAATTGATAGGAAAAAAAAAAGTGGTGAAAAAAGTCTGAACAACGTCATTCCTAATAAAGCTATGTCGTTTCTTAAGTAGAACGTCTGTTTTGTGAATAAAGTGATGTTGTAAGTCCATCAATTTAAAATTAGTTTTAAGATGCACGTGCGTAATAAAAGGTAATTTGCTCTAATAAGTAGAGAATTCTCCATTTTAATTAAAATGCCTTGTTTTCTATGAATCTCATAATAATTTATGGTGTTATGCACGTAAAATTACTTTATATAATTAAGCATAACATGCGCGTGCATGTTCAAAACTAGGTTTTAATAAAGTACTGATGATAATTATTGAATAAAGTACTGCATGTGTGCATGTTACTATGTTTTCGTTCTTATAATTCAGCACATTAAATGTAAGGTTGTGAGTTCAACCATTATTGGTTAGGTTTGATGTGCGCGTGAGTTCCTTCCACTTAACGAAGGATCAAGGATGATAAGAAAAAGGTAAAATTATTATATATATATATATATGACATGGCCCACTGTACGATGCAATTAATGCATTTTTGTGTAGAATGTTATGAGTGAATGTAACATGCGGGCTGACCAATTATGAGACGCTTGAAATAATAAATTAAGACGAATTACACTATTAAATATTTTACTGTATTGGATGCACTTCCTAAAATCGTTTTACGTGTTCGGTGCACAATTTAGCCTTTTTATTTTTCTGATGTACTTTTTCTTTCTATCAATACAAGCGTTATTCATTGTAAAAAAAACGCAGTGAAAATATTATCACGATAATTTAGGGTTTTAATTTGGATTGTTAATAGAAATATAAGGGTTCAAACCTCAAATTTTGATTTGAGTTAGGACTTATTTTAATCCATGTAATAAACAAGGATAATTGTTACCTAGTAGTATGTACATAAAATAAAAATAATTTAAATTTAAATTTATAACCAATTAAGTTAAAACTATTCATAATAAGAATTAGTTATTACTTCATCGAAAAAAAGAATTAGTTATTGAGTAAATAATAATGGGTAAAATAATTGTTTCTCACCGTTTTAATTGGAAAGAATATTTTTTATGTGGGCTACTTTTCTATGAGAAAACTTGTGAAAATATGATTTCTCACAGCTCTTTTACCCAATTTCTCAAATATGTCTCTGCTTGATTATTCATTCTATCTCTCTCTCTCTCTCTCACACACACACACACACACACACACACAGATAACAAGTAATAAGCTGATTCGCCTCCAATTAAATTCTTCGCTACACCTTTGGAAACTCCTGCATGTGCTTGCCTCATACAAGTGTGCCCAGTTTTCTAGAACACAACTATAATATAGTTTTCTACACTTATAATTTACGATACGAGATTGTGAAATCAGTCTCAAATGTTAAAAAAACAATAAAAAAGATGAAGAGACATGTGAACGTACCGATGGACCAGGTTGTTTAACATTATCCCACGTTATTAACGTGTCCACAGAATAATAAAATGAAATATTATATATTTTTATCAATTGGCTTCTTATTTAATCTCTATATATAAAAGTGATGCAAGGAGTGCATGGCTTGAATGAGACAATGTTAGAAAAAATGTACTTCCGGTCTTTAATATAAGATTTATTTTATAATACAATTATACTATAAACTAAATCTTATATTAAGGATAAAGAATTAAACCCTAGTCCATATTGTTATTTTCTTTTACTTGTCACACCGACACTCCTGATACAATCATATTATGGTTCAGGAGCACATTTTGTACTCTCATAATTTGTTATGAGCATAGTGTGCTCATCATCAATTTTTTATATTAATTTCGGACAGTCCTGATTTAATTTAATTTAATCTAATCTTTATTGCAATTTAATTTCGAACTGTTCTGATTTGGGATTTTTAAGTTTAAGTTGTATTTTTTTTTGTCATTTTCCCTTTTTATTTCATGCCTCTCCTAATTGAATTAGCTCAGCTCGCATGTTAGTTACTCTAGCTAATAATATTTGAACACTAAAATGCATTAATAACAGAGTGCTTACGCGCACAACATGGGCCATGTTATCTATATGTATATAATAATTTATCATTATATGTAGATTAGCATTAATTATTATTTTTATTCCATAATAATGATTAATGAAAAATAAAAATTTGAATGGAGATATGTTTGTCAATTGAAATTCAAATATTTGCTTCAAGAGATAATAATACAAAAAAAAATTACTATAAATAATATTGGAGGTTTTTGTATTTGGGGGGTGTTGTTTAGCATTTAAAATCTTTATTTTCAAGCCTTCTTTTTCTTCTAATGTGTGGGATTGCTACATACAATTATCCATACATGAAGATTGAACATGTTAGATGTAAGCTTGCTTTAACCAAATTATGGTCTTGACTTTGTTGATGGCCATAGGAAAAGCGGACATATCTGGGAATAGCCTTCTGAACATTTTAAAGGAAAAAGATAAATCAAAAGGCGTAATTATGACCCGTGGGATTAGAATACTAAGGCCTTCATTGCTCCCTATTGTTATATATCTTCTTACGACATGTTTTACCAATCTAGTCATGAGTAATCGCCTACTATTATAAAGTCTAATACTACCCCCGGTGCGAAGTATAAACCATAGTTTAAAAGTGAATTTTAGTTCTAATTATAATATCTTGTTTATTTTATCTTTTATATACCTTATTTTTCTTTAAATTAATTTTCTTAACGTATAAACTAATACTAATCTAATGATTCACAAAATTATTTCAGATAGATCATGTCACATATGCTATAATTAAGTAATTACTTTATTTAACTTCCTTAATCTCTCCAAATTGGATACAGAGGTCTTATGTGTAGGACATGAGGTAGTACAAGCGTAATCAGAGCACCAACCTTAAACTTTACTTATCAATTAATCAGTAATGTTTCAAAAAAAAATTATGTAAAGAATTAAACTCTAATCAAATGCGGTTATATCTCACATAATATTTTACCAAAAAAAATTATTGTTATATTTTACCAAAAAAAATTATTGTTATAGCATAGACAAAACTGAACTCTACTGGTGGTAGTTTATGGTATTCGTGTTCATTTTATTATGAAAATGGTAATCCCGAATTATTCCCAAAAAATGTACAATGCCTGTATTGCACCAATGATACTTGATAAAGAAGTAGAAATACTATGTAGGTTCGTAAACACAATTAACAACGATAAACCACCTTTGAAATTGGAATAAACAAAAAATTAGGCCCAAAATTATATATTACATATGAAATTAATATGAAGACATGAAAAAGAAAATTTAATAGTCGCAGATCTGTTTTGACACCGACGCAGTGATCAAAATTCAATTCGTCATGACAAAAAAGATAGTAGTAGTATTTTTTTGTTTTTGACTAAATTATAGTAGAACTTTACTATCAAGAACTTGTAGCCAACATTTATTTTAGTTCAAAAATCAAGATTTTGTTTTTTACTTTTTTCTTCTTGTTTTTTGTCCATTAAATCCCAGTTCATTGCAGGTAAAACATGGTCTTTTCACGTCGATGATAAATCACAATTAAGTCCAGAGAAGATTAGCTATATTTTGGTAAATTTACTATAATTATTTTTAAATAAGTCCGGTCAATTCATGTAATTTTTTCCTGCATATTAATGCAATGGACCTCAAATTTGTCAAGACCTAATATTTGAACAAGTCAGTCTAAGAACCATATTGCATGTAATATTGTTATATATATGGACCAGAATGATATCTCTCTCACACCCTTGCATAATTGATTATATTTATTATTTTTGCGGGTCTCAGTTCAAAAGTTTGTGTGCTTGTGTGTGAGCATGCAAGGAAGTATGGGAGGGAAATTATTCCTGAAACATAAAGATTTGGGTAAGAGTACAGTGTTGTGCGTACCATGATAGCACAATCCATTTATTCATGAAGGGGAATAATTATTAGTAATATAGAATGACACATGATGGGCAAACATTACGAAACACAGAACACACCAACAAAAGCCAGATACATACATACATATATATTGTTACTACCTCTTGCTTGTTTGTGAGAAACAAGCGGTGAGGTAATATTATGAAGATTGTGCTAATTTAGGGTGGGCTTCGAACTAAGAGGAGCCAGGGCATAAGTTGATGTGGGCATAGAGACTATTGTCCTCTTCGTTTCGAACTAGCCACTTGTTCACCATGGACGTGTTGCGTGGGCTGTGTGTTCTTATTTCCACATACTCCAAGATGATAGTGATGCCGCACACTTTGAAGCAAGGGAGGTCCACGATAAGGAAGTTGTCGAGGTTGTTCTGCTCGATGTAGTCGTGACCGGCTGGCATACGCCCCCGCCTTTCAAGGTTGTTTTCATTAATTATGCTGTGGCCGGTAGAGGAGATTAATATGAGGCTGATCTTGGAGTTCGTTACTTCATTTAATTCATCTTTTGTCTTAATTCTGAGCAAGTAGAAGCACTTCACCTCCTGCGCATGCATATAAACACATACACAAACAACTAAGTTGAAGGAATAATTAAAGCTTATTGAAACTAATAATCGCGGATCAACACAAGAGAGCAATTACTTACCTCAGATGTAGCCACTGAAGCGAAGCTGGCGAGAGAGAGAAGGAAAACAAGACAAGACAATAATGCAACAACTCTAAGAGCCATTTCTTTGGTTCAGTTTGTGACGCTACCAATCGATGCTCAAACAGACCTAAGTTAATATGCATTTATATAGGGCGACATACATTTACATGGCCTGTGCACATGCATGTATTGCAATATTATAACATGATTTATTATTTCACGCATCACATAATTGAGTTAGCTCGCATGTTACTTTGTTAATAGGCAATTTGTAAGCATCTCTATACGTACTATCTAAGCCTAGAGGTATGCACTAGAATCTCAACTCACCTAAACTTTTTTATAACAAAAAGAAAAAGGCCTTGTTTCTTTGAATCTCACTGTATGATGTATATTTTTTTATTGGTTTCTTCTCTGATCTCTACATATAAAAGTGACTTGAGGATTGCGTGAAACGAATCAGCCAATGTTTCAAAAATATATTTATCTGATTCTATTTGATAATAAGTTGGGCAGGGACTATCTTTTTTAGCAAAAGTCACATTGTTAAATTTTTTTGCATAAATATACAATTACACTATTCATTTATTATTGTGTAGATTATTATTTTATTGTAATATGTATATATCAAAGTGGGGTGAAAAGTTATTAAATTTGCATGCAGATTTAATAAAATTTAAGGTTTTTTTACGATGGTGAAACATGTGGAAAATTACCTATAAATAGAATAAGTAAAGTATATACGAAGAATATTCAAAATTTAATTAATATTAGTTTTGATTTATATTGTATTCACAGAAACTCAAAGTGGATATATCATTATATTTAACGATCACATTCTCTTCCGCTGCAACAGCTCTTGTTTATCAATATTTTTTCCCCATCTTTGCTTGCTGGATCATGCTTGTGATGCCACATACCCATTAATGACTATTTCATTTATAAGCAACAAAATCTCACATTCACTTTTGGATTAAAAGTTAAATGGTTTGGATTTAGTATTTTATAAAGGCCAAAGTATACTTTTGGCCTTTTAAGATATTGTTTTAGGCCCTTAAGTTTGTAAAGTGTATTTTTAGTCTTTAAAACTTAACACCGTTAATGTTACTAGTAGCAAATGCCAATTAGTCAAAGTTAGGTGATGACTATGCAATGCTGATGAAACAAACTGGCCACTTACAATACAATACCTCATTTTAGTTTAATTCTACGTGACAGTTACTTAATTTACAGTATTTTATTTTTTTAAGATAGAAATATAATTTAAATAAATTATTTTAATCAATTTCTTAATCCCCTTCCCTCTTTTTTCTTCATTTTAGAACCCTAGCTGATCTGACCATGTCTTTATGTCTCGGGATCAAATACAAAAACTTTAATCCAAGAATTGCAGTATAATATAATACTCGGATCGTCTCTCTTCTCGAAGAGCCTTTTACTGAGTCCTAGGTAATCTACATGCCATACAATTGCAATAAAATAAAGAGAAATTGATTTTTATTTTTATTTTTATTTGAAAATAAATAAATAAATAAATGAAATTTAATTAAAAGCTAAACTATTATTTTTGGTATTTTATTAAATGCAATTATTTTCTCTAATTAAACACATAAGCAAACATGCCACTCAATTTAATTATATACATATATAAGTCCAACAAACAACAAAGAAAAATTCTAATACAATCACACAAATTCGATCCACATATTACAAATAATAATCAAGTCTCAAAATAACTAAATGAAAAATAGAATTAAATTAAACACTCCCCTTTGTAGCTCTTTAAACTCAAGACATTATCATGAATTTGAGGTCGCCAGAAAAATGGAAACTTCGCTGGAAATGGGGGCCGGAAAATTTCATGAAGTCACCGAAAAGTGATGATAAGCTTTGGCAAGATCATAGAGAGGTAGTGGTAGTGAATGGTGGAGCACAGAGGTCACAGAGGTGGTGCGAAGGTAGAGGAAGGAAGACCGACGGTGAAGGTCGCCAGAAATAGGGGCCGGAAACTAGAAATGTCGACGGAATTTGCAGAGAAATGCTGGACTATCACAGAGAAAGGAGGAAGGCGCTGTAATGATAATTTCCAATAGTAGAGAAGCTTCTGGCAGAGAAAAGAAGAGTTGGTGTTGACGGTGGAATGGCGATGTTGCCGGAAATGGGGGCCGGAGGTGTGAACGGAGATGGAAAACAGAGAGTGACGGTGGTCTCTCTCCTCTCAAGCTCCCCTTGTCCCTCGTCCGCCTCAACCCTGTCGGAGCTGGTGGTGAAGTTTGTCAGACGAGGAAGAAGAGGGGCACGGTGAAGGTGGTGGTATGGGTTACTTGAGAGAAGGAAGGCCGAAGCTAACTGGAAAAAATGGAGGAGGTGATGATGATGATTGGTGGAGACGGAGGTGCGTCGCCGGTGGCAATGGTGGCGATGGTGAAGGCCGCCGGCAACTCAAGATAAAAGGAAGAAGAAGATGGAGGTCGGATGTTGGTACCTCATGTCTCTCTGTCTTTTTTTCATCGGATGAAAAGAGTGAAAGTGATGATGATGATGATTCCCAGCTCACCCATATTCTTTCTATCTCTGCTTTTGGTTGATGATAAGATAAGCTTCCATGATAAAAAAAAAAATATGATGCTCGTCCAGTGCTGTCGGTTGGAGGAAGAAGATGCTTGGTGCTATTAATTAAAGCTTCATTTTCACGTGATGCATCATGCATGGATGGTTCCTTTGCTGTGATTTTCCCCAGTCTATTTTCTTCATGCAAAAGCTGATGGGTCTTTTCTATGATTTTCCCCATTCCCTTTTCTTCATTCATTGTAATTAATACCAATTCTAGGGACCCTTTCTGTAGTTTTTACAAACCTCAAAATATTAATTCTGACCCTCCAAAATTACAATTTCTTCCCAAAATACCTGCAATGCAAAATTAAGCACAATATAACATCAAAAGTTTTAGAAATCTTTTGCATGAATAATTAACAAATTATGAACATTTTACCCCTAATTAAACTTAATTCAATACAAATGTTTCCAGCTCATATTAGTGCTTAATCATGCAATAATGTCCCAGGAAATGCATTAAAAATCCCAATTTAGTTATGAAATATCATATAAAAATAAGGTTCAATTAATTCCCCCAAACTTAGATCTTTGAACTCCTGAACAAAGACAATCAAGTAAAATTTTCTAAATTGAAATCACTAATGTATTTGAAGGTTAACAATTTCATAATTAAAAAGCAATGGATCAATTGATCAAATTCCTCAGGCCAACAGTAGTCATAATTAAACGATGCAAAGAAATTAACCAATTATACAATCCAAAATATTATAATGAAGCACAAGAGACTCTCAAGGTATTATTATTTTATTCATCTCACCTCATTAGGATAATTTGACTTTGGTTCACTCAATCCACACCTTATCATAGGCATGTAACAACTCTAACATCTCCACTACTAATAGCAATTAATGCCATAAATCAAGAGAACTTAAAATGCTTGTAATGATAGATGAAGGCTAAATGAAATGGATTAATAAAAAAAAAATGGTTGATATGCAAGTCAAAATAAATGAATAGGTTCATAGCAACTCAATACTCGGCAAACTTTTGCCAAATTTTTTTTTATGCACAAATGCCTTCTTGATATTTCTTTTCTTTTTTTTAACTTCTCTCTGTTTTTTTACTAGACAACATTGTTTTTAATATATGGCATTTTTCAACTTTCTATTGGCAAATCATTTTGATTTTAGGTTCCTATGAATACTATACCTAAATGACATCTATACATCATGGGAATGCTCAAAATGGGTAACAAAGGATGATGAACAAGGGTTTGTGTTTGAGTGAATGGGTTTAAAGTGAATGCCTCTCATTCTCAGACCTATCTTGAAGTTTAAGAACTAAACGTATGGTTTGTTAGTAACATAGTGATATAGTTATTAACCTAGCATTGTCAAATTAAGGTGGTTACTTAATGATTATTTTCCCTTAATTGTAGCAAGAGATTGTGTATGTTAAAGGAGGATATAAATTTGGTTATGACTTGAGAGAGCTTAACCAATTGGTGGTGAACCTTAGACTGACATATATATATCCCATGAAAGTATTCTTGAAGAGGAAAGGAATTAAGTTTATGAAATACAAAGGGGATGAACAATCCTAGGCTTGGTATAATTGATTGAATTCAAAAGAATCAGAGTTTTGTTCAGTAATTTTTAGTTTTTATCAAAATATCTTTTGAAACTTCTTTTTCCCAAATAACAACATGTTTGGCTCAACTTAATTGATTTCAAATGAATATATTCAACATAATTGAACATATAATTGCATTCGTTAGCTCACTTTCATCGTAGTCCTCGTGGGAACTATCTTTACTCATCACTTTATTACTTGCGACCCGTATGCTTGCGGAAGCTAAACGGCGAACATCCACCACAACAACCCTTGTGCATTGTTTAAACTCATTTTGCTACTTTGTTGGTTTGTCCCTCTTAAACTTGACTTGCTCATCACCAAGTCGTAGAATTATCTCTCCTTGTTCAACATCCACTAATGCTCTTGCAGTAGCTAGGAATGGTCTCCCAACAATTAGTGGAAAGTCTTGATCATCTTCCATGACAAGAACAATGAAGTCAGCAGGATAGATAAAAAAGCTAACTTTCACTAGCACATCATTAATGATACCATATGGATAAGAGAAACTTTGATCAGCTAGCTTGAGTGTAACAGTTGTAGGATTGGCCACCCCTAGCTAAAGTTTCTTAAAAAGAGATAGAAGCATAAGATTCACAGTAGACCCCAAATCACTCAGTGCACGACCTTCAAATTTGTCACCAATCATGCATGGAATAGTGAAAGAACCAGGATCTTTACACTTTAAAGGAACATTAGGCTTAATGACACTAGTTATCTCTTTGGTCAGTGCTACAGTTGTAAATTCAGTAAAATGCTTCTTCTTACTTAACATCTCTTTTAGGTCTTAGCATATTTAGGCATTTGCTCCAAAGCTTCTATCAATGGGATGTTAATGTGTAACTACTTGAAGATACCCAAAAACGTCTTGTATTGCTCATCAAATGCCTTCTTTTGAAATCTTTGAGGAAATGGTAGAGGTGGTGCCCATTCAAGTGTGTCAGTAGTTGTCAGTTTTTCCTGTACCTCCTTTATTTGGGAGTCCCTATCATCATCTAATCCCTTAACCTTTTGTGTTGACCCTTTATCATTTTCTACAAGAACCTCAGAAGTTTCTTTGCCATTAGAACTTGAAGGCTTCGTTGTTGGCTATTACACTTCAAGTAATTCTTTACCACTTCTAAGGGTGATGGCTTTACACTCTGCTTTGGCATCTCTATGAGGATTAGGCACGGTATTACTTGGCAATTCTCTTTGTTGTAATGCATTCACAGCAGTTGCAAGTTGTCCCATTTGTATCTCAACATTTTTGATAGACGATTCTAATCTTGCATTAGTAGCAGCTTAATTTAACAATGGCCACCCATATGAAAAATAAAGATTAAAGATATTAAAACCCAATGCTAAATATAATTAATAAATTCACACTCAATCAACCAATGTAAACACAAGACACAATTGATCCACTAACCAAGGCACCTTAAAATTAGTACAAAATGTTCACAAAATCATCAATTCAATGACTAACCAGCACAAAGAAATGATAATTAAGCTGATTAAGCACAATATCAAGTATCTAACAAAGATTCAAGTCACATCTAATTCTTCAAAAATATCAAAATATAATAAATCAATTCAACATTATAAAATTCATCCTAAGACCTAGATATCACAATTACAATATAGAATTAGAGAAATGAAAGAGCAAAAACTCCCCTATTAAAGCCCCAAGTTCATGCCATTGCCTTTTACTACAAGGGATTGGGAGAATTAGCCACTCACAACCAACAACACAGCTTCACCAAACACTAATAAATCTTTAGCCATAATCAACATTGAAATGATTCATAAATGATTAATGGCATAGACCAATAATGATCATGGAGCAAGGTTGAAGCATGCTCTTGAATGAGCTACTCGAATGAACACAGCTCTAACAGTGTATATATATAAATCAGTAATCCAAATGGACCACAACAGAACAGAACAGGGGAAAGCCACGGCTGTGTTGAGTTCAGAGCGAAGTTAGAGGAGTCACGGTCTGGACAAGAGAACTGATGGCGGTGAAGGCAGATTGAAGTAGACCCACGGCTGGAATGGCACTTCCACAGGCTCCGTCGAGCTTGGTGGTGGAAGAATGGAAGTGGCGGAGTGATGGCTAGGTGAGCGGTGGTGGTGAGCTCGGTGGGGAATGGAATGACGATGATGGTGAGGGATCGAGACGGTGGATGATAGGTGATGAGTGATGGAGATGAAGCGACGATGGTGCTGAGCGTGAAGATCACCGCTCACGCCTCTGGTTCAACTCCCATGCTCCAGCTCTAAATCGCAGCCCCCTCTCTCTGAATCCTGATTGTTTCCAGCTTCTCCAATCCAGTTCTGAGATGCTTCTCTGCCACGGCTGTAGTTCAGGATGATGCTCGCCGGTGGCTGTAGTGGTGGTGGACGATGCCGCCGACGAGAGAGGAAGAAGAAAGTGAAGGGAATGAGAGGTTGTGTTGCGGCTCTGTGTCTCTCTCGCCGCTGTTCCCCTTTTGCGTCTGTGATCTCTGTTTTTAATTCCCCTCAGCTCCCAAAAACTGATTCAGACCTAATCATATGCTGCCAAAAACGCTGTAGTTTAGAGTAGACTGAATTGGCATTTTGTAATTTCACAATATCAAACTATCATTTCATAAATGCAAACCCAAATTGCAATTCTTAGATTCAATCCAAATTTCCAAGTATTTTCAATTGAAAAACAATTTAGCCAACATCAAATATTCTGAGAAAAATAAATGATTAAGAGTAATTATAATTATTTTGACAATTTTGCCCTTTTTAGTTACAATTTAATATATTTACTCTTAATCTCAATTAAACACATATAAGGCATTTTAAGCTAAATTATTATGACAAAATCCCCAAATAAAATATAAAAATATATAATAAAATAGGGATTTGTCATAGGTCCTGTGGCCAAGGTGTGAAATCTTTACTATCATATTGGGCCTTGGTTGTTGTGATTTTGTTCTGTCATTGCCTCTTGAAATTACATTTTAGTTGTTAACTGTTAGAAATCTGTTGTGGTAGAGAGTTGAGAGCTGAAAATTGAAATCTGGGTCAGTTTGTGTAAACATTTGTTGCTGAAATTGTGCAATGATTGCTGTGAAATTCTAAGCTAAGATCAATTTTGTGAATTCAAATTCTGAAGTTTTTGGTGAATAGCTGCTGACTTTTCTGAAGTTTGGACATTAATTGTACTAAACTTGCTGCTGATTTTTCTGATTTTGCTCACTATTTTCAAACTTTGACTTGCTGGGACTATTGAGAAAATTTCCAGATTTGATCTAAACCTTTATATCTTACAGGATTTTTCCAATTTTTAGCAAAATCATTTGGTTTGTGGCTGGAACTAAGTGATAGTCTGCTTACATATTGATTGAAATTTGCTCAAAATTCGGTAGCACTTCTATTGAACTTGTTGGAAATTTTCAGAAATTTTGCCTAGAAAATTGTGAGCTTCAGTTTTCTAAAGTTTTGAGCCATTCTAAGCAAGACCAATAGCTTTGCAATTAGGTGTAGTGAATTTTATCCAAATTCCATCGTTTTGGCAACTTTTCGAATTTTTCTTTATTTTCTATAATTTTTTCAGATTTTTTATTAGGTTAGTTTTTTTTTTTGTTTCTTCTAATTTTTAGGATTCATTTGCATCTCTAGGACTTTTTAGGACTTAGAATTTATTGGGATTTAATTTATTGCAATTTGAATGGTTTGGTTTAATGAAGATCATGAGTTTACGTTCTACGCTAATCCTCTTATGCATTCCTTTTTAGGGAATGAAAGAACCTCAATCTTTCAATTCCTGGATGAATCTTATGGTTCTTGGAGACATGAAGCGCTTTCTTTCTTTTTTTTTTTTTTGAAATACAAAGGCAAGCAAAGCTTGAAAGTTTACAAAATCAACGGGCTAAGTCCCACCGAATATTCGTGTGGCACCCACCACATTCCAATACAAAAAGATGAATACATTGCATAGGGGATGTCCCCAATTCGACAGAAGCCTGATGATTCATATGAGCCATTCGCGCAAGATAATCAGCACAGCGAGTATTCTCCCTATGTGTATGGGAAATCTGCAGATCCCAGTCAGCGTAAATGAGGGACCTGGTTTCGAGGATAACATCATATAAAGGGTGGTCAATCCCACACTGTGTGGATAATAAGTGGATGGCCTGTAGAGAGTCTGTGAACAGTCTGACTTTTTTAAGGCCCATCTGCATACATAACCGGAGTCCTCGTTGGATTGCATGGATTTCCGCAGCAGTTGAGAAAGAGTGACCCAACTTCTGTTGAAATCCGCGAATCCAATTGCCTCGATGGTCTCGGATGACCCCTCCACAGGCTGATTGACCATCACAAGCAGTCGAACCGTCGACGTCAATACGGAAAGAGTCCTCCTCTGGGGGTTGCCAATGAAGTAGACCTCGCTCAGGGACGTGAAATATTTGATGATGGAAGTGCCCACTCTCCACACTCTCCGATAGATGATAAATGCATCTGTGAACTAAGTCCTCTGGTTTGCTAGCTCTACCTTCAAAAGCCTGGCAACACCGGTTCTTCCAAAGGAGCCAACATGTGGTGCTAAAAACTCTCTGCCACGACCATCTTGCCATCTTCTTGTTTCCAGGAGAATGCTGTGAATTCCATTTAAGCCAATCCTGCAAACTACCAGAAGAAAACATAGTAAAGTATAGATGATTAGTTAAAGAAAACCAGACTCTCTGGGCCTGCTCACAGTCTCTCAAAACATGGAGGATACTCTCCTCGACCTCACACTGAAAAGGGCGAGTGTTTGGGATATTCGGGTTATGTCTCGCTCTAATCTCATTTGTTGGGAGCTTCTCGTGGAAAACTTGCCACATAAAATGTTTTATTCTTTCAGGAACGCCCCAGTGCCATAGACGACGCCAGTGAGATTGATTACTAAGGTTCTGCTGGTGGAAGATACCTTCGTAGGCAGATTTCACGCTGAAGTTACAATCAGGAGCGTTTCGCCAACAAATAACGTCATCCGCAATGCCTATTGGAGGGGGGAGCGTCATGATTTTATCAACCACCCAATTAGGCAGAAAGGTCTCCCATTTGACCCTGTCCCAATGACCAGATTGGGAAATAAAAGAACAAACAGGGGCCTCCATATCAACGAAGTGCATGTTCCTCTCAATGAAGAATTTTAGAGGCTTATCAACTGGGGCCCAACAAGCCTGCCAAGCTTGCGTGTTCCTACCACTTCTGAGCTTCATTCCAAGCCCCCCGTGAAAATCATCCCAAACCGCAACAATCCCACTCCACACAGCCGATTGGTTGCGCCACCTTTGCACATGAGGAATCAAAGATGAGCCACAGGAGTATTTGGCGTGTAAACATTTCGCCCGCAGAGCTTCCGGTTTTGTGATAAGATTCCAACACAATTTCATGAGCAAAGCTTTATTTTGGCAGCGAAGATCTTTAATTCCCAGACCTCCATCGTGCTTCCTTCTTTTGAGAACATCCCATGCAATCAGGTGCATTTTTTTGGTATCATCGTACTGATTCCAAAAGAAATCTCTGCTCAGCTTTTCAATTGTTGATAGGACACCCTTCGGGACCAAAGTCGATTGCATCTGATACTGAGGAATAGCAGACAGAACAGACTTTATGAGTACCGTCCGGCCTGCCATACTCAGGTATTTTCCTTTCCAGTTTGACAACTTCAACCTGATCTTTTGAAGGAGCGGGGCAAAAGTCATCTTGACCATACGTTTGTGAAGAAGAGGAACGCCCAAATATTTTCCAAGATCAGCTGTCAGTCCAATCCCTACCATCTGACTCAACTCAAAAGCTCTATTAAAGTGGACATTCCTGGACACGAACATTTTGATTTACTAAGATTAATCTTGTGGCCAGAAACCCGACAGAACAGATCCATAACATTTCTCATCTCTTCCATCTGTTCCATAGAAGCTTCTCCAAAAAGTAGGAGATCATCGGCGAAGAAGAGGTGGGAAATACGAGGACCCGAAGAGCACAATTTGAGGGGACGCCAGTTCCCCAAATCCACCTCCTGATGGATTAGTTGACCAAGTAATTCCATGCAAAGGACAAACAAGTAAGGACTCAGAGGGTCGCCCTGCCTAACGCCTCTTGAAGGGAGGAAGGAATCAGTAGGCATACCGTTCCAGATAATGCTCATGGAAGGGGATGAGACACAACACATGATCAACTTAACAAACCCCGCACCTAATCCTAGGCTATGAAGCGTGAATTCCAAGAAACACCAATCAAGCCTGTCAAAAGCCTTTTCCATGTCAACTTTCACAGCAATAAAACCCTTTTTACCTCTCTTGTTCCTCATGGTATGGATCGCCTCTTGAGCTATAATGATATTATCCACTCCTTGCCTCCCGGGGATAAAGCTGCACTAGTTTTCAGCTACAAGATAGCTCATGACACCTTTGAGCCGATTAGCAATAACCTTGCTGGCAATTTTGTAACATACATTGCACAAAGAGATGGGCCTAAAATCTTTTAAGGATGCAGGGTGGTCAACCTTAGGAATAAGGACAATGTTAGTCTGGTTAATCGCATGCACCTCATCCGGATTGTCAAAAATGCTAAATACGAGATCACAAATCTTCTGCCCCACCAAATCCCACTGAGATTGGAAAAAATGGGGATTCAAGCCATCTGGACCCGGCGATTTGAAAGCACCCATCTCAAAAGCCGCGTTCTTGACCTCAACTGGAACAACCTGAAGCGCTTTCTGATCTCACATATTCTCAAAAGCTCGATGTGCTTCAACAAGAAGTGGATTCCCTCCGAGCACAAATAAATTATCAAGGAGGAGCCCTTGAATTTCAACCGCCTCAGTATCTCCATCAATATTGTGAACTATCTTGTCCACCAATCCCCTATTTTGACCATGAACCCACCTTCCAACCACCTCAATCCTAGTTCAACCATACTTCTTCACTCTACCCATTCCATCAAGAATCATCTACTCCACTCTACCAAGAACCATAATCTCCATTTCATCTTCCCCCATTCCCACCATACTTAAAACACTACTTTCTTCCCTATGATTTGAGAGATGAGAGAAACACTTATTCCCTTGATAGCTCTATCACGTCTATCTTTCTTGGTTTTGTTATGTATTCAAGTTGGTTTCTTTGTATTAAAAATTCCATGAGCTTTGATTGATTTGGGATTATGGTTTTGCAATCTTTATGTAATTACATTTTTGAATTACTTGATGATTGCAACATTAGGCATATTTTTGAAAACTTTGGTTTTATTTTGCCCAAGAGTGCAAAAGTTTAAGTGTGGGGGAATCGACAAACTCTATTTTTATTATATATTTTTATACTTTAATTGGCGATTTGTCATAATTATTGAGCTTAAAGTACCTTTCTTGAGTTAAATTGAAATTAAGAGTAAATACATTAAATCAACACAGAGGGTATGCCGAATTGAGATAAGCTGCATGAACAATACTTTCAAGGGATTTTTTTCTCACATTTTACTGTTATCGGGAATTGGATTGGCTAGGGTTTTTTTTTTTTTTTTTGCGGCTAAGTAGGACCCTTGTGAATCTTCTTTTTCTCTGTGGGACTCGCCTACTATTTTTCAGAATCACGTTTTACTGTTAAGGTGGGACTCGCCTACTATTTTTCAGAATCACGTGGTCTGTTGCTTCCTCCTTCGTTCTCCATAGTATCTTCTGCTTAGTTTTGTGTTTCTCCACAGGAGCATTGAGAGCATTCATTGCAGGAGATTTGTTCACATCATTTAAACTCCTACTTTTTACAGAAGACGATAATGGAAAGAAAGTATTGAAACCGATATAAAGAGCGGGACGACAACAGAGTAAGTGTGGGAGCTGCCACAAGCAAGAGTGTCCAGCTTGATCTAAACCACATTGACCAAGGCCATCATCAAGAAACCATAACCGCCGACGGAGCCAGCACTGAAGACAAGCATGCCGAAGCGGAGAATCGTTTTTTTTATGTGGGCGAAGAACTCGACGGGGTAGTGGAAACGGGGGGTCGATGCTTGAGAGCGAGGGCGACGAGGCTGAAGGAGTAGACATGGAAGGAAACAAGGATCTCGGCAATGGAAGGAGAAGCGATGCAGTCAGAATCGGAAATGAGACTGTTGTTGGGGTCGTAGGAGTTCCAAGTGAGAGCGATGAAGATTGCCAAATTGAAGAGAGAGTTGACATTGACGATGGCGTTCAAGGTGCTGAAATTTTCAAGCCGAATTATAAACTCTAATTATTTTTCCATGAGTTTTGTGGAAAATAGGCTCTTAAATTCCCAAAAATTAGCTTTAAAATTATTTGTGCTATTTTTGGGAATGAAGCCTCTTTATAATTTCTCTAACTCCCCATAATAACATTTTATACTATTTCCACAATATATCTAAGCCCTTAAATAATTACTTTTTTTATAATTATTTTAAGCATTTTCCTTATGGTATGCTAAAGACATTTGACTCAACTAGGATCAATAGTTTACTTAATTTAGACTAATTCTTTATATTCTAAGCCCATAATTTGGGATGTTACAAAACATATTTCCTCTTGTGTTAATGAGATTATGCATGATATGTGATTACTGATAAGAGCTAAATATTTGAATATCTTTTGGTAATTAACCTTAGACTTTTGTGGGATTTGATTAACCATTTTGGACATAATTAGGTATTAATGTGAGATTTGAGTGCAAAGGTAATTTGGGAATTAAATTGGCTAAATTGATATATTTTAAGTAATATTTGTTATTCCCATTATTCCTTAGTTGTGAACATATGATATTACCTTTTTGTATCTCATTTTTGTAGGTGATGACATGGTACATTGGAGCTTAATGGAGGGCAAAGATGGAATTAGAGGAGAGCAATTACTATGATATGTAGTTAAATTAATTCATATTGAGTGTCATGATTGTGCTCTCATTTAAGAGGAAACAAGTGTTTTAAAATGATTTTCAAACATACATCAAGTGGTTTTTAACAATTTATCTAAGATATGACTATGAATGCGATTGTAGCATAGATCAGACCAGAACAGAGCCGGATTTGACCTTCCTCTTCATTCCTAACTTTTTCCTGTGAGGTTCTTTAATCTCACCCAGTCGTGGCCTCCTCTGTTATTGGTGTCACTGTAATCACCAACCTTTCATTATTCATTATTGATTTGTCATTTTAATTGTTCTTCATTCAATGGCTGGAATTTTGAAAGTGGTTGGTGGAGTTATGATGATAAATTGCAACAGCTAAAGCTATTTTCTCGTAGAGGAATTGATTGATTCTTGAGCTTGGAGCTTCATAGGTGACTGTTTTACCATCTAATTTTTGGCTTTAATATCTTGTATCAATTAAATTCTAGGTTTAGAGTTTAACTAGTATATTGGACTGAAATTTTTCACTATGGTTCCATGCATCTTTGTTGAGATTGGATGTGTATTTGGATTTAATGTTATGTTTTTGACACGTTAAACTTTATTAGTAGCGATTTCACGTAATTGACTTGGTATAGCCTTTGCTTGAAGTTATTATGAATATAAAATTGTGATTGTAATGTAAAGGTTCTTAGTTACTTATGTCTTGCATTTCATTGATTCAAATTGTTAGTGTTGAAATTGGGTTTTTGTTAGAGAGATTAATTTTTACCCGATGTGGAGGAATTAATTCATCTAACTCAAGAAAGATCAAATGGTCTCTTGGGTAAATTTGTTAAACTAGCACACTCCCATTATATTTCTAGAAGCAAAGGATAGATGAAATCATTGTTCTAGGAGGTTTTCGTTATATTTCAAAACCAATTTTCACTTCACTCCATTTTTATTCCAAAAATATAAAATTATTTGTTTTAAAAGCATTTTGGATTAAATGCAATTTAGTTGTTAGATAAAAATCACAAATCCTTTTTAATTGTTTCATGTCAATCATTGCACTTTAATTGAACCATATTTTTATAGGCTTTATCATGATTAAATCGGGATTATTTTTAATGCATTTCTTAGGTCATTATTGCATAATTATGCACTAATTTGAGTTAGAGACATTTGTTTTGAATTAAGTATAATTAGGGGTAAAATGGTCATAATTTGTTAATTATTCATGCAAATGATTTCTTGGATTCTTTATGCTAGCTTGTATTTAATCTTGCATTATAGGGGTTTTGGAAGAAAATTTGAAGAATGTGGAAAATGCCAATTAGGGTCATAATTAATATTTTTGAGGACTAAGAAAATTACAGAAAAGGACCTACAGTTTATGAAAAACTGCATAATCGATGAAGAAAAGGGGCCAAGGAAAATTATAGAAAAGGACCTAGAGTTTTCAAAAATCACAGTTTAGCCCTAAAAATTTATAGTATAGTCCTTCGTCAAACTTTTGAATCTTTTCAGTTTAGTCCCTGGTCAAAGCTCTTCTTCCTCGATACACAGCCAAATTTCAGACATGGGGAGAGAGCTTTAGCACCATAGAGAGACTGAGGCCCAAGAGCTTCTTCTTCCCTTCAAATCTCCACAGCGCCGAGGTTGACAGCCACTAGAGAGTGAGAACAAAGTCTCTCCGTTCAACACTGCCACCTTCTTTCTCCTTTCTGGTGAAGAGACCAGCCTAATATTGACCTGTAGAATTGAGAATGTGGTTGAAGGAGAGCTCGATTGGAGTGAGAGTGGAGGAGAGGCCGAACTAGAACCTTTATTATCTTCACTGTCCCACCGAAGAACAAGGATGGAAACCAGAGCTGGGCGACGGAGACGTGAGTTCAAACCAGATGGAACTTTAAACTAAAGAAGGTTGCCGCAACTGTGGAGACCTGAAGATCGATTGGAAGAAGGAGAAGAGTATAGCACAGTCAACCTTCCATTATCTCTAGCAAGTTTTTGTGATTTTCATGGAGTTTTGCAATTTTTCGGTGAGTGCTTTGATTTTCCAGTGAGATTATTCTATCATATTAGCCTCTTTCACTCTTGTTCAATGGATTATTTGTGCTTTGGAGGGGCTGTGATTGCTATCAAAGATATGAGTAGCTAAATCTCTTGAGTTTTGGTGGTGAAGAATGTGGCTAGAGCTCCAATGTGCTACAAAGGAAAGTTTATTAGTTTTCCATTAGCTTTTATCTTGTATTTGGATTAGTGGTTATTTAATTTGTCTATAATGGATTGCTCGTGTTGAACTTTATTGTTGATACACTTGGATTCTGTATTAAAAGTGTGACACCCTACTCTCCTACTAGTAAGATGAGTTATAGACATATATAAGGAATTTGAACCACTAAACCAGGTTTAGTCTTGAGAAGAAATCACTTTCGAAAAATAGTTGAAAACTTAGCCCAAACACAGGGTTGAATCTGTAAACAAATGGGCTTTTCTGAAAAAAAATTAAAAATACTTTATAAAACAGTTAATCAGTGGTTTAAACTCTCCATTATAGGTCATCAATCCTTTAACCTAATTTGATATTATCAGAGTTATGCTCTGCTCTCATCTTTATAAAATCATATACCTATATGTTTGGCATGTAATTATACTAGGGCATCATTCATGTATTTGCCTGATCTTTTAAATAGATTAGCTACTATTCAAGCATATTTTAACCTCTACTATCAACGATGTATGAATATACCTTTGTCATCACCGTAGATCACACTTACCTTTAGGCAATCATAACCTTAGATCTCCTTCTTATGGAGGGTATTTATATGCCAAAACTATTATATACATACATATAACTGATATTAAAAGGACTCATGGCTAAACAGATAGCCAACACTTAAACAAAACATTTATCTTAAACTCCTTTAGCTCCAACCTTCTTCAGGTTCACCAACAATAATGCCCATGGCTCTAGAAGTACTTGTGCTTGCTATATGTTATGGAAGAAAGGGATGAGATTCAAGAGAATCTCAGTAGTAAAATATTAACTTAATATATAATGTGCGATAATAATAGACTAAACATGTAAATTGCCAATATAACGACAATATCTTACAAGCATATACACATGGCCATGGCCCAAAATCAAGCAAGGATGTCACATGTTCAAAGGCATATATATGGCAAATAAACATGCAATCAACCAAACACAAATTATATAAGAGTAAGTTTTACTACCTTGTGCTTCTTTTATTCCAAGTTACCTCCTCTTGATTGAACTTCTTTAGTTTTGCTTCCTCCTTTACTTGATAGCAAAAGTTGGATCCTATTAAACATTGTATTAATGTAAGGGGCAGATTAATACACAAACTCTGGGATACTTTGCTTAATTAATATCTCCCCTTGACCCCAAACTCTAACTCTTTCAATTAACTCTTTAATTTTGCTATAAATATTCATTTCCAATCCCAGTTGGTCTAAACTTGTGCTATGAGCTTAATCCCACACTAAGTCCTCTTCTTAACTCATAGGATATTCATTTTCAACAAATTATGCCTCTATTTCTCAAGGAACTTTGAAAAATTATAACTTAAGCTAGAAAACTCCAAATGAAGTGGTTCAAATTCCCACTTAAAGCTCTTCAGTCCTCTATAAATAAAAATTAATGTTCTGTAATAATTCATGAACCTAAGTTCCTAAATCCCATGTACAAATTGACTGTCCATTTTGTGGGTTAAATTTTCCATATTTTCTACCCGAAGTTTGAAAATTCATAACTTACAATATACATATCCAATTTTTGTGTTCTAGCACTTGATTTAAAGCTATATAAGTCTATTTTAAGAGACAAATAATCACACTGAAAAATTACAAAAATAACCTCATGTAATTTGCATATTAACTTACTGACTAAAATATAGAAAATAGATTGTTTCCAGTTTTTTGTCCAAACTTCTAAAAATCATAACTTAACTTTTGTTCTAGATATCTAATTGAAATGTTCTATGACTTATTTTAAATCTTAGGTTGTATACTATTTCTTTGCCAAATTGCACAGACAGTGGACATGACTTTCCTGATCAAAACCTTCCCCAAATCCATCTACCTTACTAAACCTACAGAACAACCTCAGCCACCAAAACGTCCAAAACACCACCTTTCCCTTCCTAAACTGATCTCTTCTTGGTTCTATCTTCTAATACACATATTCAGCTATCAATTCCTCAAAAGAACCAAATCAAACCCACTCAAAAAACACAAGTTTTGACCTCTGCAACTTCATGCATGTGACCCTCTTTTTTCCGGTAATGAAGACAAGAAGAAAAATGGACAAGCAACCACAAACTATGACTCAAAACTCCATAAATTTCAATTCTATAAACTCTAAGACACATGCTCTGTTTCAGTGCTTAGTTTACAAAACCAAAGAAACCAAAGACATACCTCAAGTTCAACATGCATTTGTATAACTCAACCATTCATGATGATTGGACAAAACTTATTTCCCAACGTTCTCAACTTCCAGCAACCAAATATACCCACAGAAACCACCGAATCATCTAAAAGAAGTTGGGAAAGGGTAGAAGAGACTCACCTAAATCTGAATCTAAGGTTGCATGTGGCTTCCTCCGGTGACAAATTCCTCTTCCGGCGATTCTTCACTCTTCATTTCTCTCCTTCCTCTCTCAATTTTCTACCTCTCCCTCTGTCTTTTCTCTTTTTCTTTCGTTCTTTCTCTCTTTTTGTCCCAAAGTTAAATGAAATGGGGGAGAGCTGATGGAGTGGTTGTATTTGGTGAGTTCTGTGTATGTCATGTGTGTGTGTGGCTGAGTGACCGTGTGTGTGTGGGTGAGTGTGTGTGTGGTTTATCCTATTGATCCTACTCACAATGCTTTAATTTTCTAATTTATCCAATTTAAAATCTCTTAAATCTCTTAGGTTCCATAATTTGGCTTATCCTTAACCCAATTCCAATTTCGGGTCCGTACAGTAAAATTACTAATTTTCCCCTTTTCTAAATCAGTATTGGTTCACCATATAATTTCCATAAATTGATAGTTAATACTTTAAACTAATTTTCTTCCTTGATTATCTTCTTTGAGCCTTAAAATAATTTCCCTGAAATTTTCAAGCTGAATCATAACCTCTAACTATTTTTCCTCAAATTTTGTGGAAATTAGGCTCTTAAATTCCCAAAGTTAGCTTTAAAATTATTTGGGCCATTTTTGGGGAACTAAGCCTCTTTATAATTTCTCTAACTCCCCATAATAACATTTTATACTATTTCCTCAATACATCTGAGCCCTTAAATAATTAATTTTTTAATAATTATTTTAAGTATTTTCCTTATTCTATGCTTAAGACATTTAACTCTACTGGACTTAATAGTTTACTTAATTTAGAATAATTCTTTATATTCTAAGCCCATAATTTGGGATGTTACAAAACATATTTCCTCTTGTGTTAATGAGATTATGCATGATATGTGATTACTATGATATGTAGTTAAATTAATTCATATTGAGTGTCGTGATTGTGCTCTCATTTAAGAGGAAACAAGTGTTTTAAAATGATTTTCAAACATACATCAAGTGGTTTTTAACAATTTATCTAATATATGACTATGAATGCGATTGTAGGATTAGTCATTAATTGGATAAATTGGACTCAATGCTATTGCTTGATGTTTTCAATTTGACTTTTGAAAAATTAACTCCCAAATTATTTTTGAGAAGCTAGGAAAGCCATCAACTTTACTACCAAGAGTCATTTCATCATATAATCCTTTTTAATCCAAAACATTTCTTCATTGTTTTCCAAGAAAAAAATCCAAAAAAGATTAGAAATAGCTTTATTTTCATGAATTTTAGTTTAGAGAAAACCAATTTCAAAACCCTTTTTTCTAACCATGTTTTTAGCACTTAGTTTAACTTGGGGAATTCAAAATTAAAGGCTCATTGATAAAAGAATGGTCCCAAGTTATTTGCACTATATTGCAGTTTTAATTCTTCATAAAATTTGTGATTTAACCCTGAGGCAACTAAAGTTGTGTCAAATCACAGTCAATTCCTGAATAATTAATAAAAGGCTCATAAAGAGATGGTTGGGGATTGCACTCTATATTACAATCTTTAGTTATTTTTTTGAAGAAGTTACCAAGACATGAGCCAACACGCTCTCCTTCAATATTATCCTTTTATGGACTTTTTTTGCACACAACAAATTTAGGACATCTCGTTTAGGATGTTTTCTCACTCCAATGGGATTTGATAGGACATGGTGGTGGAAGCTGGAACTTTGATATTCCTCCACAGAGCCCTAACAATGATATTGTTGTTGTATTGCCAAGTATTGAAGGAAACATTTATATATTTCAAATGAGTAACTAATATTACATCTTAACCTTTATATATGATCTCATTCATAGTGTAAATTGCACCACGAATGAGATTTTCATTATGAATGAGATTTTATATTAAGGACCGGAGGTAGTATTTAGTAGGCCTTTTGGAATTAATATTAAATCCCAATCGTTAAATTTTTTTATCCAAAAAATATAGTGCGAATTTAAGCCTTTGGAATTACTAAGATCCTTTTTTGTGGTGAGTTCTTTGTTGACGGAATTTGAGCACAGAACGACTTTAGGACCTCTTATTTCAGATAAAGTCGAAGGAGAGAAACCATAAGCTTTGAGGTTTTCTTTCTTTTACGTCAATTGGTAACACTTGCTGCTCCGTAACTCTTAAGTTCAATTTCTGCTCTATGCTTGTTGGTGGTTTCGTTGCTTTGGGAGTTCTCTTCAAAATTTTAAAGATTCAGAACGATACTCCTTTTGTTGTGCTAATTATGCTTTTGCCAAGGCCACAAACTTTTTCAAGATACATGCTTAAACTTACATGCCTGTATAATACTACCTCTTGTCCTAAATATAATATCTAATTTCCTTTTTTGGAAAGATTAAGGAAGCTAATTAAATTGCTTTAAAGTATTTATATGTTTTGTCCAAACTAATTTTTGTTTGACTAATAAACTAATATATAATCTACTGATATACAACATATGGTATAATTAGGTGACTTATCTAGCTTCCTTAATCTCTCCAAAAAGGGTCAACTGATTCTTATTTTTAGGACCGGAGCGAGTAGTTAATTAGTTAAAAAAGAAGAAGAAAGATACATTTTTTTTGATAATATGATAGTTAATTGATAGTGTTCAGAATCATATGCCACTATATTTCGAGCCATATTCAGAATAATAGGGCAACATCATTTGCCGTTAATGTTTTCTATCCCTCCCAATGTTTCAGAAAAAAGCATTTTCCTTAGAAATAACTGCCATGAACGGCTTAAGGTCATGTTTGGGTACATGGAGAAGATACTTGAAATCGGAGGAGGGAAAATTGGGGAGACCATTCCTGAGGTTCTTGTAGTTTCTTTCAATTTTTAATTTGGCATCTATGTGTTTTTCTCCTTATTAAATATTTTGGTTTTATTCTTTTAGCGTTGTTATACCCTGTAACATTTTGCTCTGTTAGCATAGTTAGCCTTTGCACAGAAGCTAATTGTGCTAATAAAGTAAAATTAAAGGATTCAATAAGAAGAAAAAAACGCACAGGTCATAAATTAAAAATCGATTCATGAGAACGAGGAATGATGTAATTTGTTTCACATATAGTGTTTTTATTGCCAGTTCTATCACACATGAGGAAAGTAAACATATACCGGGCAAGTGGATAAGTAAACAATGATTAATATTGGAAAGATACACAATAGAAATTACTACCTCAGAGTCTATTTATTACCAATGAAATAACACAACACAAATTAAAGTAATTCACGGAAATTATTTCATATCTGGAACAGGAAGATCCGTACGAATGAATTAACACAATTATTAACATTATCAGATTCTCCCATAGTTCTAGTTTAAAAAAATTGAAATTGTCCTGTTGCGGCACTGAAATTTTTATTTGTTAATGTGTGATATGTTCGATTTAAAATAAGAACATCCTAATAATTCATTTATTATTATAGTTGATTTTTTTTGTCTTTTTGTTGAACTGAACTAAGGTTTGAGAGGCATGTCAGTATTAAAGTCCTAGTATTGTATGAAGGGAATTGAAGAAGAATAACGAGGGTTGGATTTGGGAGAAGGGGTTAATCATTCACAATATAACGAATCAAGGTTGGATTCTCAAAGAGAAATGTTGTTAGCTGTGTCTTGAACAGGATATTCCCCCTTGGAGGATACATGTGCTTATAAAGAAAAAGGGAATTGAAGAAGAAAATGATAATGAGGCTCTTGGCTTGTGACAGACCGAATTGTACTTAAAATCTATTTTATGAATTTGAGATAAAATTTAAAAAATAGAAAGCAACTCCAAAATTCACAACAAACTTTGTTAAAAAAGTGGTCGTCTATAGAGTGCACAATACATATATTCTAGAAAGACGAGCATGTCATGAGAAATCCTTGAAAATAATATTACAAACTTGAACAATTAAGAGATTCTATGCGCCATGCCTATATTTTCGGAAAATTCGAAGTACCCAAATTTATGTTTTTTTTTTCCAATGGGTGGACCCAAATTTTAATTTGGAAGTAAGGAACAACATCTTAGAGAGTCACTCCTTTAATAGCATCATCATAAGGATTAGAAACCTTATTGAGAGAGGTTAGAATGTTTCCATTGATTACTCGTTCACAAAAGCAGACACGTGTGAATTGGCTTGCCCATAAAGCGTCTCAACATAGCCAAATTGTTAGCAATTAATCATACCAATATTGTCCTAATCCCTAAGACTGACCATCCTCTATCCATTAGGGACTTTAGGCCTATTTCTCTGTGTAATGTGAGCTACAAAATTGTTAGCAAAGTGCTCGCAAACCGGTTCAGAAATGTTCTGAGCTATCTTGTGGCGGAAAATCAGTGTAGCTTCATATCAGGAAGACAAGGTGTTGATAATGTCATTTTAGCTCAGGAAGCTATCCACACTATGAGAAATAAAAGAGGCAAGAAGGGCTTTGTGGCAGTGAAGGTAGATATGGAGAAGGCTTTTGATAGGCTAGACTGGCGGTTCCTGGAGTTTACTCTCCACAGCCTAGGTTTGAGACATGATTTCGTTAAGCTAATCATGTCATGTGTCTCTTCTGTCTCTATGAGTATTATCTGGAACGTTGTCGCTTCTGAAAATTTTAAACCTTCCAGGGGAGTGAGGCAGGGGGATCCGTTGAGTCCATACCTATTTGTTCTATGTATGGAGATCCTGGGTCAACTTATTCATCAGAAGGTTGATTTGGGTCATTGGAAACCCTTAAAACTGAGCTCCGTGGGTCCGGCCATATCTCATCTCATCTCTTCTTTGCGGATGATCTGATTTTATTTGGTGAGGCCACCTCCAATCAGATGGAAGTAATGAGGAGTATCATGGACCTTTTTTGTACGGTATCTGGCCACAAAATCAATCTTCAAAAATAAAAAATGTTTGTCTCCAGGATCATTCACTTCAATAGGGCTTATGAGATGAGTCAGAGTGTGGGGATTGGGCTGACTGCCGATCTTGGGAAATACTTAGGCGTTCCGCTCCTTCACAAAAGGATGGTTAAGTTGACTTTTGCCCCTTTAATTCAAAAAGTGAGGTCAAAGCTGGCATACTGGAAAGGGAGATTTCTAAGCATGGCTGGGAGAACGGTGCTTATCAAATCTATCCTTTCAGCTATTCCCCAATACCAGATGCAATCAACATTGATTCCTAAAGGGGTTCTATCGCTCATTGAGAAAATAAGCAGGGATTTCTTTTGGAATCAGCATGAAGACTCTAAGAAACTTCACCTTATAGCATGGGATGTGCTGAAGAGGGCTAAAGCGGAAGGTGGCTTGGGAATAAAGGATCTCCGCTACCAAAACAAGGCATTTCTCATGAAACTTTGCTGGGGCTTGATCACGAAACCTGACTCTCTATGGGTTAAATGCCTGCGTATGAAATATTCTTGTGGAATGAACACTATACCTCGGGTGCGGAGAAAGCGCATTCAATCTGCAGTATGGAGTGGTATAGTGACAGTGTGGGATGTCTTTAAGCAGGGCCTGGGCATGAAAGTTAAGAATGGGAGGTCTACAAAGGCATGGCAAGATAATTGGTCCCCGATGGACAGGCCGCTAAAAGAATACATAATCAACAACGTTGCTTCAGTGGATCTGGATGATTGTGTTTGTTGTTTTGTAACGCAGGATATGGCCAATGGGACAGGAGGAAATGGGAGAGTTTCCTTCTTGCCAGGGTGGTGGAAAAGATAATGCTGGTAACCCCTCCTGGTGGTTCTGAAGAGGATGGGATATACTGGCGATTGTCTCCGGATGAGTCGTTCAGTGTGAAATCTGCTTACAATCATATTTGCCACCAGCAAGACCTGGGTAGCCAATCTCACTGGCGGAATTTATGGCGCGGGAGAACTCCTGAGAGGGTAAAATTCTTTATGTGGCAGGTCTTCCATGAGAAGCTTCCAACAAACCAACTGAGAGCGAGGTTTAATCCGAATACACCAAACACCTGTCCTTTTGAGTGTGAGAGTGAAGAGAATATTCTACACATTTTGAGAGACTGTGAGCAAGCCAGGAGAGTGTGGTTTTCTGTAACTAACTCCTTATATCATAGTATGTTTTTCTTTGGTAATTTACAGGTTTGGTTGCAATGGAATTCCCAATGCTCCCCAGGGAATAGGAGGATGGCTAGGCGGCCATGGCAGCGGGTGTTCAACACTATTTGTTGGCTTCTGTGGAAGAATCGCTGCAGTAAGGCCTTCGAAGGAGCAGCTGATGATGCGAAGATGATAGTTCAAAAGTGTATGTTTCACTTATTTAAAGGAGTGGAGAATGGGCATTTCCGTCATCAAATATTCCAGATGCCAGTAAGGGGAGAAGAACAGTGGAGGCCTCTAGACACAGGTTATGTACGTGTTGATGTGGACGGATCGAGAGACAGTAGAGGGCATGCAGCTTGTGGAGGTGTCATTCGGGACCATCAGGGCACTTGGATGTGTGGATTTCAACAGAAGTTGGGGTCTAATACCTCGACTGCTGCGGAAATCCATGCAATACACAGTGGACTCCAACTGTGTAAGCAGATGTGACTTAATAAGATTAAGCTGTATATGGATTCTCTTCAGGCTATTCATTTATTATCGATTGATTGTGGGACTGCTCATCCTCTGTATGACGTCATATTAGACACTAGATCACTTATTCTCTTGGATTGGGATCTTGAGATCCTGCATGCTTATCGGGAGAATGTCAGATGTGCTGATCACCTAGCACAAAGGGCTCAGATGAGCAATCATGTGTTCTCGGTGTTCGACACTTCGCCAGCGGAATGCAATGCGCTTTTTGTGTTAGAGTGTGGTGGTATACTACCGGGTCAATGTACGATGCTTATTTCCTAGCATCTCCTATGTAAACCTCAAGCTTGGCTTGCCTTTGTATTTTTTTAAAAAAAAAAAACATAGCCAAAAGTGAATGATAATTTGAACTAATTTATATATACTCCTCTATAAACAAAACATCATATGTGAAGTTAAAGGACTATGATGTGCATTTTTGCCTTATTATCTTTTTACGGATTTTACGCACACAAAGAATTTAGGACCTCTTGCTTAGGATGTTTTCTCGCTCCAATAGGATTTTTCATAATATATAAATAAAAATAGGCCTATTACTTGTCACAGACACAGATGTTTGTCACGTGCCCTCTGTTTGGATACATATTTGCCATCTGTCTCATCCTAATAAAAAAATATATAATAGCCCCATTTGAGTTTTTTTCAAATGATGATTTTTTTTAATAAAAAAATCATTTTGTAAACATATAATAGTTAAGTGATTGTTTTTATTTTAAATCATATACCTATTAAAATAATTTTTGAAACATATATAGACTTTTAAAAAATCAGATCTGACGGCCCAGATCTACCTAAACTAGTTCTGAAAACGTGGAACATGCCGCAGTATATATGGACAGAAGTGTCTTTTTCGATTTCCTTTTGCTGAAACAAGCTAGGCGTACGTATGAATTCTGTCAATAATATGGATTTGGTAATATTGCACATAAAATTGTTATATATGGACCATGGGGAAAGAAATGTGTTTGTCGAGAAGAGAGTTAAACACGACAAAAGATACGCAACAAAATATCACATCAGTGTCAGGATAAGCAGGGCAGGAGAACGGGACAAATCTTTCTCAAGCAGAGTGACAAAACTCTGAAGGAAGGGTTTCTTGGCTTCAGGGCAATCTCTTGTCTTAACTTCCACAATGTACTCACACAGTTCCTGTTCCTGATGCAGAGAGTAATTACTTTCGGATGTAGCCATTATTGCAGTGAAGCTGATGAGTAGTGAGAGTAGTAAAACAACACAACACAATGCAACTCTGTGAGACATTTGTTTAATTAATCAGTTGTACCAAAAGCCTTGTAGGCTAATGGTATAAAAACTCTCTTTTAAGTAGAAGGTCGCCAGTTTGATCCCACTTTGTAATCTCCCGCCGTTAGTATCCGCCCTTTAAATAAAAAAAATAAAAATTAATCAGTTTGTGACGCTACTGATCATTGTAATATAATGCTGAAACAACCCATAGACATGCCTTCATATAGGGCGCGACATACATATGGTGATAACTGAGTTTCACTCTTAGATCCAATTCATTTTATTATGTCCTCAGCAAATCCAGTGTGAACTCTAATATTCATGCGAACTCAGTAAATAAGGTTTGGTAATATTGCACATAATATGATATATCCTCTCTGCTATTTCCTTCTGCTGAAACATCCTACAAGAGAGTGAAACACGACACAAGATATTGTTTATATAAAACAAAATATCTCAGTACGTTTCAGTCTTTATTCAAAGAAGCCAAATGCACGTTTTCTATATATAGTGTGAATGTGAATTGGCAGGTTGACTTAACTTTATCTATCTTCAAAAATATTTGAATAATAAGGCCCCAAAACAATTTTCATTGGTAAATTGTGGATAAATGATCCTAAATTATATTTACAAAGTTGCAAATAAAAGGAGTGTATATTCTTGTCTCTGGGTTCTATGCGAAGCCCTCTGTTGTACTAAGGCAACATTATAATCCTTTTTTGATGCATTTTGGTGTCTTATAGTTCTCACTACTTAACACTTGCTTTAAAACAAGCGACAAAGATAGGTCTGTTTGATGATTTTTTTGAACATTTATTTTTCAAAGAAAGAACAATCAAATTAAATGACTATAAAATTTTTGGACAATTTAAAAAATACAACAATTTGATGGTTGTTTAATATTATTCTGTCAAGTAACTTGCGTTACTTGATGCTTTTGTTTATAAACTGACAAGTATGAACAGTCAAGCTAAGCAAGCTAATTCTGTAGCAGTTGTGCAAGCCAAAACAAAAAATTATCCGAAGTTTTACTGTGGGGATTGAAAGAAGAATTGGACTAACAATCTATGAATTTATTAGTTTGTATTATTTCACTTGAAAACATCTTTTACATCCTCTTGTGAAAGAGACCGATATACGTGTAAGCAACTCATAAATATTGTTAAGAATGATAATTTTTTTATTTGTATATATTATTTATTGAAATAAGGTTTTTATGCTGGCCTCTTGATAAACCGAAATTTTTCTTAAAAATCTTTTCTTTTTATGGTGATAAACTTGAAAACAAGGGTATGCATATAGTTCAGATATAAGTACATTTCACATGGGGGACTTTACCTGACGACGAAGTTATGTAGCCTTGCTATGAAGAAGCCAAAGTATTTATATGTTAACATATTTATTAATAAATTAAATAAATATCATTAAAAATAAATAAAAATTAATATATATTAAATTAAAAATAGTATTTTAATTATAGTCATATTTTCATTTATTTAAAAATATGGACGGGGGCAGCGACTTTTTGGCAAAAAATGTTGCCGCTGAAAGTCTTTTTTTCTTTTTTTGTAATGATATATGCTTCCTTGATATTTCTTGATTGGTTAAATTGTTCTTGTATGTTCATGTTTGAGTGATTGAATTAATTTGAAGTTAAAAGGGACTAACTGCATTAGCCAACCTAAATTGCACATTTGGAGAGCTTAATATTGTCTTAGGGAATGATTTTTCATTAATTAGGAGATTAGACTTAATATTAATTGAGGAATGGTAATTGGTATTTTAGAAAGCCTAATGAATTTTTAATTGGTTTATTTTGATTTAAATCTGAGATGAGTAAAGAGTAAATTAGTTACCGGCGAGATAATAGTTGTCCTTTGTGACAAAGAAAGGAATCAAACCCTGGACCTCGCATATGTTCTTGATGCCTTTGCCAATTAAATTATTTTGACATTGTGATATTTATTCACATAATTATATATATATATATATATTTAATATAACAATAAAAAAATATATAATATTATTATAAAAAAAAATATATATATATATACATTGAAACGAAGCTGATGAGTGAATCTAGAAAAACAACACAAGACAATGCAACTCTGGGAGCCATTTGTTTTTTAAGTTTGTGATGCTACTGATGATTGATGCTAAAACAACCTATAAGCATATGCCTTTATATAGGGCAACTTATATGGCGATAACTTAGTTGGAGAGCTCTTAATTTGTATGGATAAGTGCATTTGTGATATGTTATTAGTCGGACTTGGATAATGGAGACCGCATATTCTGAGACATGTTCGTGCGGAGGATACAGATTCCAAAGTATATATTATCCTCAATAATTTATAATATCTCCGATTTCTAATATAAGATCCATTTTAATAAAGAAACTGAGCTAAAAAATGGGTCTTATATTAATGATCCGAGGGATTATTTTGGATTTGGGTACCACACATTGCTTGAGAGAGGATTATAGGACTTGTTTAATTCTGTTCTCTGTTTTTTGTTCTCACAGACAATTTTATAAAATAGTTTTTGGAAACAAGTTTTAAAAATAAAAATATCTGTTTGAATAGATTGTTTTGAAAAATATGTTTTTGAAGTGGCGTGGCAGTGCGGTTGCCGATGGTGAAGTGGTGGTGGTCATCATTGGTAATATAGTGTCGATAGTGAATAAGTAATGGTCTCAAAAAAAAAAAAAAAAAAGGAAAACAAAAGAAAGAAAATAACTAAAAACTGTTTTTATTTTTTAGTTTTTTAAAAAAAAAACTTTTTGTTTTTTGTTTTTAAAAGCAATTTTTTGAAAACAGTTTACCAAACAGATTTTATTGTTTTATTGTTTTTAAAAACAAAAAAAATAGCTTTCAAAAACAAAATCAAACAGCCTCATAATTTCTCTGAGTTCTTACCTAAGAAATTTAAATAGGTGCCCGAGAGAGACTTTGTTAAAAATGATATAATAATTTTAAAAAATAATTACATAATTAGGCCTAAAAGATAATTATATAAGTAAAATGTTGCTTAATTTTTTAGTAATAATTATATTGAGATGGGTGATAAGTTTTTGTTTCTCTATAAACATACTCTTCATTTGTTATTTGCATGATATGATAAAATCTTAATTATTTTACTTGAATTTGTGAGAAAATATTTAAGTTAATTTCAATTTGTTATTGTTGCTGAATTAATTAATTGGCTCACAAGATTTTCATTGCTAACCATCCTATTGTAATTTCCGTTAAAGAAATCTATCAATTTTTATTCAGAAAGCATAAGAAACCAACCTCTAAAATCAATATAACAATATAATATACAAAAGTAAAAGAATTGTTTTTTCACCTTTTGTTTATTATTTTTTGAGCTTGTGGCTTGCTGGTGAAAGTATATATTTTGCTTTCATTGAACCAGCACTCACACCCAGCGATAATTTATTATTACTTATTTACAATTTAAATTTTTTTAAAAATACATTTGTGATATGTTATTAGTCGGACATGTTCGTGGGGAGCATACAAATTCCAAAGTATATATTATCCTCAATATTTTATAATATCTCCAATTTTTAATATAAGATCCATTTTAATAAAGAAACTGAGCTAAAAAAAGGTCCTTATATTAATTATCGGAGGGATTATTTTGGATTTGGGTACCACACATTGCTTGAGAGAGGATTATAATTTCTTTGAATTCTTACCTAAGAAATTTAAATAGGTGCCCGAGAGACACTTTGTCAAAAATGATATAATGATTTTAAAAAATAATTACATAATTAGGCCTTAAAAGATAATTATATAAGTAAAATGATGCGTAATTTTTTTGTAATAATTATGTTGAGATGGGTGATAAGTTTTTTTTTCCTCTATAAACATACTCTTCATTTGTTATTTGCATGATATGATAAAATTTTAACTATTTTTCTTGAATTTATGAGAAAATATTTAAGTTAATTTCAATTTTTTATTGTTGCTGAATTAATTGGCTCACAAGATTTTTATTGCTAACCATCCTATTATAATTTCCGTTAAAGAAATCTATCAATTTTTATTCAAAATTTATAGAATTGACAATTACTTAGAATTGTAAATTAATGTATGAGAATGTCAACTGAAAAAAAATTAAAAGCACATAAATGATATATCGTTAACCACAAAAGTAGTATATATCTAGAAAGTTCTAAGCACATAACCGATGCGCATTGGGTTTTTCTTGCAGAAGGGAGTATTCTATCACAACATGACAAATCAAAATTTGAATTCTTGTCAGTAAAGATGGTCACATTTAATTTTCAATCACACCTCAAACATAGCTGTCTCCAATAAAAAAAAATACTTGTGCACAACAGCACAAGCCAATAAATAAATATATAAAAAAATTTAGAAAATAGTACATTTTTAATTATTTAATTTTAGATTAGATTCTTTATCCTTTACCTTAATTTATTTTTTTTAGTTTTGTGACATAATACAATGAAATTTTTTCGGTTATTAATAACATTAATACAAAGTGTTGATCAAACAATCATAAATGTTGATAAATTCTTATTAATTCTACTCTTTTTGTGGCAAAGAAAAATCCAACTCAGGTTTTTTTGTAAGGACGAAAAAAGGTAACTATTTTTGAGAAAAAAAGGAATGGGATTTTCGCTTTTGTCAAAAAGAAAAAGGTGGATCAATTTGTCATTGGCATGCACCGCTTTGCTTTGTTAGTATTGGAGAATGCTTTTTTCTTTTTTCTTTTTTTGTGGATATGATCCCCCATCAAGGCTTAGAGGTCAAGAGGTTCTTACCTCTTTCAATAAGTGCACTTCTTGAGATTCAAACTTGTGTTCTCCTCTTTACTGAGGTGAGACCCCTTACTACCTCAACAAACAGTTTGTTGGTTATTATTGGAGAATGCTTTATCAGCATAACAATTGGGATTATAAAAAAGGAGGTTTTCAATTTTATTGTGATAAAATATTAGAAGAAACTATAAAGTTGTAGGACTAACATATAATGCACGTATTTAAAGAAAAAAGTGTATTTGAATCCCACCTAGGAGAATAGTCCACATTGAATGCACAACAGCACTTCAAACAGGATTATCTCTTGTAAGTGCATACCTGTGTGCCTAGCAAAGAAATAAGTGTATACTTCTTTTCAAAAAATTATCAATTTATTCAAGAGAAATTATCAAAAATAGTGGTTTTCCTATTTTCTTAAGATAAAAAGGGGGCATATTTTCTAATGCTATGGTGTGGTGGGATCACTAATCCTAATGACAAATGGAGCTGAACTTTGGAAACAAAGAAAACTACCTTGCAAAATGATGGTTTAATTTACTGGGGTTGGGTTTAATTATAAAACAAGCGACTTCAGAAAGCATAAGAAACCAACCTCTAAAATCAATATAACAATATAATATACAAAACTAAAAGAATTGTTTTTGTACCGTTTGTTTATTATTTTTTGAGCTTGTGGCTTGCTGGTGAAAGTATATATTTTGCTTTCATTGAATCCACACTCACACTCAGCGATAATTTATTATTACTTATTTACAAATTAAATAATTTTAAAAATACAGATTCTGTCCTATTTCTTTTGAAGTTATGTATTTCTTTTTTTAAAAAATTGAATATTATTGCGTAATGGATAGCAACTAGTTGCTTAGTGGATGTTGATAATATCTAAAATTTAGGTTTAATTTGTTTTCAACCAGTTGACAAGTGGTAATAATGTGCCGCGAATCGATGACCACCCAGACTATGAGTGTATCACTTGGAGTGAAACGACATTAATAATGCGATGCGATTTGATTTTATTTGTACGATGGGAATAAAAACGTCATTCTCGCAGTTAGTGTGGTTGATGGTGTCACAGATATGATAGCCCAAAGGAAGATAACTTTGCCCATAAAGAACAAAAACATGATAATGAGGCTGACAAATTCTAATTTTATTATATATTTTTATATTTTATTTGAGGATTTTTATCATACTTAGAGAGTTTAAAATACTTTTTTTGTGATTAAATTGACATTAAGAGTAAATACATTGAATTAGGCTAATAAGGGTAAAATTGTCATAAAAATTGTAATTACTCTTAATCATTTATTTTTTTGAGAAGATTTGATGTTGGGTTAATTATTTTTATTTGCAGGTACTTGAAAACTGGGATTAAAACTGATTCCGTCGCCGGCGAGCTTCAGCTTGAGGGCAGAACAGAATAGGGAGGAACCACGAGACGGGGAGAGAACACACAGTCTCACCATCAGTATTCCATTTTTCCCAGCGAAGCATCTGTTTCTGCAATTTCTGGCGAGCTTCACTCTCAACAGCCGTGGCTTTCCCCTGGCTGCTCTGTTATTTCTCAATTCAGACCACCCACAATCTGTCAGTTCATCATCAAGTTTTCTCCTCTTTTAACTGATTTCATGGCTGGTGCTTTGAATATGTATGGAGGGGTTGTGTTGATGAATTACAGCAGCTAAAATCCCTTCTCCTAGAGTAAAGGATTAAGTCTTGATGATGCTTGAAGCTTTTGTGTTACAAAAGGGGAGTTGTGGTTTTAATTCATTAGGTTAACTAAATATTTACTATTTCTTTAATTTTAGAAATTATAATTTGTAACTAGGACTAATATAATTGGTTTAATCTTTAATTATTATGATTTAAATTAGTTAATGTTGAACATTGTGCTCATTAATACACGTGGTTTTATATATGTTTCATTGTAATTCTCTTGATTCTCTATTATCTTGTATGATATTATTTGGATATTGAATTGATTTTTGATTGCATCGAAACTAATTGCATTAACTAATTCATAATAACACACTAAGAGTGCCTAATAGCATTTCTAGAGTAGGGGTTCCTCTCTTTTGGGGCTAAACCCATCGGTTGATGGGGTTTGGTATTTTAGAAAACTTAGGGATTTCATAAATTACATACAAAGTGGTTTCTAATAGTGTTTTAAGAAGTTATTATTTTCTAGGTCTAGGAATAATCATTGATTAATGCACTAGACTCAACACGGTGCTTGAGGTTTGGTATTTTGAGGTACTTTGGTTGCAATTGCTAATGTTTTGTATTGAGTTTTGGTTAGAGGAATTAAGTCTTGCCCGGTATGGAAGATTTAATTCACTTAATTCAAGCTAGCTCAAAGAGTGTTTTGAATAATTTTTGTTAAACTAGCACACTCATAAAAATATTTTTAAGCAAATGATAGATGAAAATCATTGTTATAGGAGGTTTTTATCATACCTTTCAAAATTAATTTTTATTCTATTATACTTTTATTTCAAAAAAATCTAAAAATATCTATTTAAATTGTGTTCAATTCATACTTTTAAAAATCAATCATACATGTTTTACCTTTGTCAATTTTGTATTGTAATTACTTAGTTTATGAGGAATTATTTTCATAATCATCTCTTCAAGAGACGATCCGGGATTACACTGTATATTGCAATCCTTGGTTAAATTTTGAAAAGGTTATCAAGGCACAAAGCACACGTCTTCTTCATTCTTCAAGTGGCGCTGTTTCTGGGAAGCCAAGAAATTGGTTTCTTAGTAACTAGTAACTAAGTGTCATTTATCAGATTGACTGAGGTGTAGCCTACGTTATAGATAGGTTCATCATTTTTTTTCTTTCTTTTTTTTCATTTTGTTGAGATAATTTTATGGAAAACAGAAAAAACAAATGCTTCATAAGGAAATAGAGATACATGTTGCTGCTGTTGTTGAGCTCATTGCTGTGCTAATGAGATTGCTGAGTATTTGCTGATGTTACATGAACTGTTATTGAGACATTTCATTGTGGATTTTGGTTTGTGGCTGTTTGGAACTCATTTGCTGTCACTTAGTTGGTATAGTTGGTGTGAAACTGATAAGGGAAGTGTTGCACTTTCACTGTTTTGGCTTTGCATTGATAAAGTATTTTCTTTGCATTGTCTTTTATCTCTAAAATTTGTGCAGTGTGCTTGAATCTGATTTGGGACAGGAATTTAACTCTAAATATACATCAAACCTTGCTAGATCATTTGCACCAGAGATTTGATTGCATTTTGCACTTTGGAAAAAGAAATTCTAATTCATTATATTGTTGCACCTTACTTGATTACTTGGTGAGAAACTGTTATTAAATTGTTAAACTCATATTCATTGTTTTGTGGGTTGGTTGGATTTGTTACTAGCCCGTTGAAAGGGCTTGTTTGACTCTTTGCTGTCATTCTTTGGGAGTTGCGTTGCATTTGTGAAGTTGAACTTGTTTTTGAAATTTGCTTGAAATCATAATGCCATTGTTGTCCTTGATTGGGATTTTCTGTTGTTATTGGCAAAGCTGTGCAAAACTTGAATTCTTTTAACTGATTGAATGATATTTTATGTGAAAAAGCTCTTGCTACTAATTTTGGAAGGATTATAGCTGTCCAGGGTGATCACATATGCTTGTTTGTTGCAAGGTTGATTCAAAAGCTGACTTGCTTGCTTAGATTTAATTCTGGAGGTTACTGGTTCATTGATTTCTGCACGTATACACATTGTTCCATTGCTGTGAATTTGCATGATTGTTGTTCGGAGAAAGAGTTGCCGCTGTAATTTGTCACTGAACTGTGCAAGTTCTCTTGGAACAAACTTTTGAGTGTTGTAATCATTCTTGCACACAAGGTAGCGGAATTTTTGCTACCAACAAAAGCTCTTACTGCAGCAATTACTTGTCCATGCAAGCAACTAAATTAGCGGAATCTGTTTTGACTTTTGACACTGACGCTGTGAACAAACTTCAGCATGACAAAAAAGATATGGGAAAAACCTGGGGTGGTGTACAGCATATGAAGCAGAATGCTGCGGAGCTGCTATGGGTTTGCAGGTTGCTCTTGAACTGGGATTTAAGAAGATTCATCTAGAATCGGATTCTGAGCTGCTAGTCAAGGCATTGAAGGCAAGGGAAGTGGTGGAAAGATGCAGACATCTGAGAATCACTCATGGTTGGCGAAGCAGTAATCACTGTGCTGATATAATGGCGAAAATGACCGTGGAATTAAATTGGGGTGAAACAAGGTAACTCTTCCCTGTTTTTAGTGGATGCGGTCCGCTGTCTATCCTTTTCTCCCAAACTACACCCTTTTGGTGTAGTTTTGGGATAAAATGTTTTGGCTGATTTTTTTTTTTAAAAATTGGTGTATAGTATTTTGAAGTTTTTTTCTGGACGTATCTAGTATCTTAAAATATTTTTTAAGTAACGTGCAGTATCCTAAAATAATTTTTAGTGTTTTTAACCTTTTAAAATATTTTTTTAGTTATATATAGTCTGCTAGACTGATTGTAATTTTACCTTTAATGTACTTTTTCAGCTCCAAAAATTACTTTAAAATATTTTAGAGTGGGTGAAAATCAATAAATTAATATCCTAAGTTTTGGATGCTCTTTACTATTAAGAAAAATACATTAACAGTAAAATTGTAGTCAATCTCTTAAAACACTAGGTACAACTGAAAAAATATTTTAAAGGGTTAAAAGCACCAGAAAATATTTTAAAGTAATTTTTGGAGCTAAAAAAGTACATTAAAGGTAAAATTACAATCAGTCTGCTAATAGACTGGGTATAACTAAAAAATATTTTAAGGGGTTAAAAGCACTAAAATTTATTTAGGATACTACACGTTATTTAAAAAATATTTTAAGATACTATATACGTCCAAAAAAACACTTCAAAATACTAGACACCATTTTAAAGAAAAGGGTCAACCCCAATATTTTATCCCAAAACTACACCAAAATAGTGTAATTTGGGAGAAAAGGATATGCATCGAACCTAGTATGCATTTTTGAATATTGTTAAAAGATTAGTGTACCTTGTGTGGTTAAAAAGAAAATTAAAGGTAGGCGTAAGCTTGATTTTGGTTTTAATTAATTCAACTAAATTTAATTGATATATATATTTTTTAGTTTGTTTATTCACATATAAGATTAGAATGCCCTTTTGACCAAAAAAAAAAAAAAGATTAGAATGCCCTGTGTAGTTAAAAGAAAATTAAAGATAGGTACAAGCTTGTTTGTTGGCTAGTTTTTAGTTAAGAGTTATATATATATATATATATATATATAAAGGAAGATTCTAAAAAGTAAAAAAATTCAGAACAACTTTTATATATTTTCTTTTTTTAAAAATTTTTATAAAATATTTTGTTTTCCTAAAATCATATGCCAGGCAAGTGGATAAGTTTCAACCATGAAGAGGAATATTAATATTGAAATAAGGCACATGACAAACATTATGTAACATACAACACATCAACTAAAGTCAGATACATATTATAATTAATTGCTACCTCAGTGTATTTATTATTTGTAATTACAAATAAGCCAGAGGTAATTATTAGGAGTTTACAAATGAAGAATGGTGTCACAGAGGAGGGGGGGCTCAAACTAAATAAGGTGGGGCGGCATAAGTTGACCTTGGCGTGGAGATGATGGTCTGGTTCGTCACGAGCCAGCCACTGGTTCACCGGGAAGAACACGGTGGTGAATAGGGAGAGTCCACTAACGGTGACTTCGACGTACTCCAAGTACCACCTTGGCGTTTTCCCTTTCCCGTTAGAGGTGACGTTGATGGCGCAAACACTAAGGCAACTGCTCTTGCCGCGGAAGAAATCGAGGTTGTTCGGCTTGAAGTAGACGTGACCGGATTCCATTATGCCCCAATCTCTGAGGTGTTCAACGGTAAAGCTATCACTGGACGAGGAGTTAAATAACTTGAGGCTGATATGGTGGAGTCCGTTCCTGCATCAGGGTAATCTCCTGTCTTAACTCTCAAAATGTATTGGCACTGATCCTGCATGCGCGCGCGCGCACACAACTAAGTGGAGAAGAAATAAAAGCTTGAAACTAATGATAATGGATCAACACAAGAGAGAAATTACTTACAGATGTAGCCATTGAAGCGAAGATGATAATAAGTGAGAGTAGAAAAACAAAACAAGACAATGCAGCAACTCTGAGAGCCATTTGTTTAATTAGTTGGTGATGCTACTAAGGATTGATGCTGAAACAACTAATACGCATATGCCTTTATACAGGGCGACTTATATGGTGATAGCTGATTTTCACTCTTAAATCCAGTTCATTTTACTCCATTCGGTGCTTAATATAAGAGTCAAATAAGGGGTTGATTTGTATTCTAAATATAATATCTCAATCCACTTTATCTCTATTAAGAATAGAAAGTTTAGAATTAGGAAATTAATTCATATTATTATGATTGATATTTATTACTTAATATATCAGGATTCACTATGAATATTTTATCTTTATGATTTGATTTGATTAGATTAGTTTGTTGGGTTATGGTTAGTCTATTAGTTTGCCAATATAAATGCCTCTTTGTAATCTATTTATTATAGGATCAATAATATTAGTATTTTCTCTATGCTTCAACTTGATTCATCAATATCAACAATCCCCAAATTTATAATTTTTCACTCTAAGAATCCCTATTGATTGCATATATATTGAGGTAGTTTCCTTGTGAAGGGGTAATTCTAATACACATGATTGAAGAGAGAATTGTAGGAAAACCAACACTCATTTATTACAAATAACTAACTTAACTAATTTTCTTATTATCCACAATTAGTTATTTAGCTCTTATATTAAGCACCAAAGAGGTAATATTATGTGGAAAAGTTCATTCACGTGAGATGTCAACCTTTTATGTTCTGATGATAACGTGGTCTGTACACATGTCCAGCTGCATGCATGCATGCAACCCCATTAGGAACCGTATTGATCAGATTCAGATATATAAACACACTCACACACACACGACACAAGATATTATTTATTTGCAACAAAGTGACAAAGTGTCAGGATAAGCATGGCAGGAAAAGTTTGCCTCAAGCAGACCAAGTGACAAACTTGGAAACAAGTGTGCATATGGTTCACAAATTATTATGGTAGTATCATCTTTGGATTGAAAGAGTAATTTATTAATATTGGAGATCAAGTATTACACTCCTCCGATCCTGTGCCCAAATTAAAGAGTTGATATTAGTCTTAAATATAAAACTTATTTCACATGTTTATCAATATTTTTTCAAATTAGCCGAATTGAAATTCCCTTAATAATAATCAAATAGGAGTGAAGGGAGTGAATCAAAGAATATGATTACAGTGTTTTAGGAAAAAAATATCATATTAACTAGCTAAATTAATTAATATCCTTAATCTAATCAAATTAGTTAATTAGGTCTTATATTAAAGACCTCACGAGTAATTGATAACACTGGGTGTGATTTTAAGCTGTATTTCGAATTTAGGAAATATTTTTTAATTTATTTAAATTATTTTGAACAAGCTTGCGGATTTTGTGGCTTTTAGTTAATGTTGAATCGCTGGTCATCTTATATGGGTTAGGGCATTATAGTCTTTTTAAAGTCAATATTTATTACTAGTGTTTTGGCAGTAAGAAATTATTTAAATGTAACTTTATTGTCCAAGGGAATATTTACAATTTTTATATTTTACTTTTTCGTGTTCTTTTAGTCTTTTTTGGGCCAAGTATGTTATTCTTCAAGTCATCGTCAAAATGAATGGTATTTTTATAGGGATTTTTTTAATACCTTGTAACCTGCTAATGCACTCCCCAAAAAAAAAAATTTGAGGTTATATTACGTATGTAGATCTATGATATTCCGTTTATCTATGTGAAAAAAATTGTTATGTCATTGATAAAAATGAACTCTATTGTCTGTAGTTTATTTTGTTCGTTTTCCTTAAAATGATAGCACTCCCAAAAAAAGGCATGTATTGCAACAATGATAGATGAAAAAGACGTATAAATGTTAAGAAATTACATTAAAAAAACAACACTAAACCACCATTCAAATTGAAATAAACGAATATGAAATTAATATCAAGAAATGGGAAAAAATGATAGTCGCAAATCTGTTTTGGCACTGACGCTGTGACCAAATTTCGTCATGACAAAAATGATACTCCTTTACGATCAAGAACTTACTGCAGCCAGCATTAATTTATTTTAGTAAAAAAATCTTGAAACAGTTTTGCTTTTCCTTTTTGTTCCCCATTGAATCTGAGTTAATTGGGGGCAAAATGTGTTTGACTCTTAAGTATTTATTAAAAGAATTATTTTTCTATTTAGCTTTCTTTCAGGACAACATCGAGGAATTAAATTTTGGAGCATAAAAATGAATAGATTGTAATCATAATGTGCTATATAATAGATAATCATTGGAGGAAAAATAGAAACAAACAAATTTACGTTCCTCTTGAAGTCTTTTGGAAAATTCAAAGAACCCAAATGTATTACTTTAAAGGGAAAAAATTAGGGAGAATTTTCAATTAAGAACTTATTTATAAACGAGCCTTGACAATTTGCAAAAATATAACCGAGTCTATTAAGACGTAGTTGTAATTTTGTTATTGATCTGAAAAGACCACAGCATCTTCTTTTAAGTTTAAACCCGTTCAATTACAAATTAACACGTGTGAAGTTGAAGGGTGTCATTTAAAGACACTTTATGGTTTTTTTTTTTTTTTTTTTTGCGTACAAAGGCAAGCAAAGCTTGAAGAATTACAAGAAAGCTATGAAGTCTGCATCACCGGATTTTCTTGTGGTATTCCATCACATTCCATCACAAAAAGCTGGTTGCATTCCATCGGGCATGTGTCTATCACAAAACTCCTGATTACTCAACTGGGCTTTTCTCGCTAGATAGTCAGCGCATCTGATAGTCTCTCTGTGGACATGAGTGATCACCAAGTCCCAGTTCCCGTAAACGAGTGATCTGGTATTTAAGATGACATCAAACAGAGGATGAGCAGTTCCACCATCTATGGATAACAGTTGAATAGCCTGCAAAGAATCTGTAAAGAGCCTGATCCTGGTAAAACCCAACTGCTTACATAACTGTAGTCCGCTGTGAATAGCATGTATTTCCGCAGCAGCCGAGTTATTAAGCCCTAATCTCTTTTGAAATCCACATATCCAGGTGCCCTGGTGGTCCCGTATAACCCCACCACAAGCCGCATGTCCGTTGCGGTCTCTGGAACCATCTACATCCACACGTACATAGCCCGGAGCTGGAGGTTGCCAATGGTCTGTTCCCCTCTGTGGTGTATGGAAAATCTGATGGCAGAAGCTGCCATTTTCCACTCCTTCAGAAAGGTGATACAAACATTTGTGAACAATCTGCTTTGGGTTGTCAGCTCTCCCTTCCAGCACCCAGTTGCATCGGTTCTTCCATAAGAGCCAACATATGGTACTGAACACTCTTTGCCATGGCCATCTAGTCATTCTCCTGTTCCCAGGGGAATTTTACAAGTTCCATTTAAGCCATTCCTGCAAATTACCAAAAAAGAACATAGTATAGTATATATGGTTAGTTATAAAAAACCAAACTCTCTTGGCTTGCTCACAGTCTCTCAATATGTGAAGGATACTCTCTTCACTCTCACACTCAAAGGGACAAGTGCATAGGACGTTCGGATTATGCCTTGCTCTCAATTGATTCGTTGGTAATCTCTCATGGAATACTTGCCACATAAACATTTTAACTCTTTCTGGACTTTTCCATTGCCATAAAGTTCGCCAGTGAGATTGTCGGCTTTGCTCTGGCTTGTGATATAAATTGTCGTACGCTGACTTTACACTAAAGTTGCCATCTGAAGCAAATCTCCAATAGATAACATCCTCCTCAATTCCCATAGGAGGGGGGACCAACATGATTTTCTCCACAACCCAGGCAGGGAGGACACTCTCCCATTTTACTCTGTCCCATTCCCCTTCCTGAGAAACAAAGGAACTGACACAGACCTCCATGTCTACCAAATCCTCATTCTTATCAACATAATCCTTCAGCGGTCTATCCAGTGGCATCCAGTAGTCCTGCCATGCCTGAGTGGATCTCCCACTTCGTAGGAGTCTTCCTAGCCCATGTTTAAACCCTTCCCAAACTGTAACTATTCCACTCCACACGACTGATTGATCTCGTCTTCTTCGCACTTGAGGAACTTTAGACATCCCGCATGAGTATTTCGAACGAAGGCACCTTACCCACATAGCCTCAAGCTTCATGATCATTCCCCAACAAAGCTTCATGAGGAAGGCTTGATTTTGGCACTGAAGGTCCTTTATCCCTAAACCCCCCTCAGTCTTCGCTTTCTTCAGCACATCCCAAGCTATCAGATGGAGTTTCTTAGATTCGTCCTGTTGGTTCCAAAAAAAGTCCCTGCTTAGTCTCTCAATAATTGATAGAACTCCTTTTGGAATCAATGTTGATTGCATCTGGTATTGCGGTATTGCTGACAGAACCAACTTGATTAAGACCGTTCTCCCTACCATACTCAAGTATCTCCCTTTCCAGTTTTCCAGTTTTGATTTAACCTTTTGAATCAGTGGAGCAAAAGTCACTTTGGCCATTCTCTTATGTAAGAGCGGGACCCCCAGGTACTTACCAAGGTTAGCTGTCAACCCAATTCCCACACTTTGGCTCATCTCGTATGCCCTATTAAAATGGATATTTCTGGATACAAACATTTTTTATTTTTGCAGATTGATCTTATGTCCAGACACCCTACAGAATAATTCCATAACGTTCTTCATCTCGTCCATTTGTTGAGTTGTGGCTTCACCAAATAGCATCAAATCATCTGCAAAGAATAAATGAGATATAGGGGGACCAGTGGTACTCAGACGCAACAGTTGCCAATTTCCCGCCTGCACTTCCTGGTGTATTAGTTGTCCCAGGAGCTCCATGCAAAGCACAAATAAATAAGGACTCAACGGGTCTCCCTGTCTCACCCCCCTTGAGGGTTTAAAACTTTCTGAAGCAACACCATTCCAAACAATACTCATGGTAGAGGTTGAGACACACTGCATGATTAGACTAACAAATTCATTCCGCAATCCTAGGCTATGGAGAGTAAATTCCAGGAATCGCCAATCAAGCCTATCATAGGCCTTTTCCATATCTATCTTCACTTCCACAAAACCCTTCTTACCTCTCTTGTTCCTTATGGTATGAATTGCTTCCTGAGCCATGATAACGTTGTCCACACCCTGTCTTCCTGAGATGAAGCTACACTGATTTTCAGCCACAAGGTAGTGCATAACGTTTTTCAACCTATTAGCAATCACCTTACTCACAATTTTGAAGCTCACATTACACAAGGATATAGGCCTAAAATCCTTCAAGGATGTAGGAAAGTCAACCTTGGGTATTAGGACTATGTTGGTTTGGTTGATAGCTTGAGTCTCCTCTGGGTACTCAAAAATCCTGATCACCAAATCACATACCTTCTGACCAATCAAGTTCCATTGAGTTTGGAAGAAATGAGGGTTGAGTCCATCAGGCCCCGGTGCCTTGAATGCTCCCATCGCAAAAGCAGCGTTTTTAATCTCAATAGGGGATACCTGTCTCTAAAGAAACTCTAGCTGGTTAGGATCCAAAGATGGAAAATGAGCTGGCCAAGGGGACAAGGGTGTTGATAGGTTCTCTGCCGTGTATAACTTCTTGAAATACTCAAAAGCCATACTCCTTAGCTGTTTCTCCTCTGTAATCCAAATGCCGTCCTCATTCTGAAGAGATTCGAATTTTTCCCTTTTCTTCCTAACTGATGCACAGGCATGGAAAAATCTAGTATTTCTTTCACCCCCAATTAGCCACTTGCATCTTGACTTCTGAAACCAAATTAACTCCTCTTGCAAAGCAAATTTGTGATACAAGGCCCAAAGTTGATTTTCCAGTCTAAATAAACCATTTTGATTGCCATTAATTCGCCTGGCATGGTCGATCCCTTCTAGTCTTCGAACGATCTCTCTCTTCTTTCTTGCCACGTTCCCAACCACATTGTCGTTCCAATTTGTTACCTCGTTCACAAAGCCCTGTCTTCCTTGAAGCCAATCCTTACCCTCCCAAGAGGACTGAACAATCTCATTGAAGCCTTCTTCAATACACCACGCCACTTGATATTGAAACCTTTTCCCGCTATTCCTGTCTATACTCTGAGGCCTATCCGCCACTACAATAACACGGTGGTCAGACTTGAACCTCAGGTTGTGGTGAGCTTTGGCTTGTGGATTTTTTAATTCCCAATAAAAGTTACAGAAGACCCAGTCCAGTCTCTCCTTAACCCCTGTTTTCTCCCAAGTAAAATGGTCCCCCACTACTAGAACTACACTCAGGCTACAACCATCAATGCAACTATGAAAGTCTTGCATAGACCTGGAAATAGGCGTTGCTCCTCCCTCTTTGTCTCTATGATCAAGAATAGCATTAAAATCACCAAGGACAAGCCAAGGAATATGGGCATTCCTACTAATAGCCTGCAGAGATGACCACAACTCCCTCCTCTTCAAGACACAGGTATCCCCATAAACAAAAGTTACCAACATTGGGTCCTGGTTATTCTTTCCGGTAATTTTACAATGAAGGAGTTGGGTATTAGAAGTGATATATTGAACTTGGACATCCCCACTGTTCCATAACACCCAAATACCCCCGGCATACCCGGCAGCTTCAACCCTCAACCAATCTGTGAAACCCAGACCTCTCACAACTTTATCCGCCTTGTTACCACTGACCCTCGGTTCTAATAACCCCATGACATTAACATCATACTTCTTAACAATATCTTTAAATATACGTGGAAAAGCTCTACCACAAGCTCCTCGACAATTCCAAGATGACACTATCATCATAAAAAATAATTATAAATTACATCTTGGAATAAATGTGAAAACTCACCCGTCAGGAGGCTCACTTTCCAGCAATACCTCCACTACAAGCTGAGACGTTGGGTGCGTCCTTGATCTGGTTTCTTGGTGTTCTAGATTATTCGCCACGTGATTGGGTGGAATCAGCTCCATTTCACATTGCTTTTGGGAATAAATTGAATTAGAACTATTGGCTTTACATGTAGGACCCATCAAAAACCTCTTGTCTCCCTTATCACGTGAATCAGCATTTTTCTCCAACTCCTTTTGCTTTATGACTTCTAAAGACTCGTTTTTCTCAATATTCCCTCTCACAACCATATGCTCTCTATGGGACCCACCACTATTGTTTTTTCCCACCTTATGATTCCCCAGATTTTTCTCTTTACTCAAGACCACATCTGAAACGTGAGGCTCCTTTCCTTGACCAATAGAAATAGGCTTAGCACTTTCCTTGCCTTCAGCCCCTTTTTTCCTCCCAACCAGCGTTTTTTTTATTATTCTTGCGTGTTCCTTTTCTTTAGATGAAAGAACCTCCTGCACAAGAAGCTTTCCCTCCTTTGCTGAACACAGAGACTGATCCAAAGTACCCCCGCCCCTTTTGCTCTTTGAATTCAAAATCCTCTCGAAATCTTCACCCACATCCTGAACCGTATCACCCAACACCGCAAATCGAGACTGAGATGAACTACCATCAGCCCTTCCCTCTGCAAATTTGGACAGCCCACTATCACCTACTCTGCTCCTACTAACCTCCTTCCTTGGAAATCGAGCTCTACCTGGCTTGTGAACAAACATCCACGGCCCAAACTGGTCCTCTTTCGCCAGAAAATGTTTTTCTGATGACCTCTTCAAATCCGTTTCCTTATCCTGACTTGAAACTCCCACCGTGCTTACACCTTCTTGCAATAAGCTCCATTGACACTTCTCTTTCCTGTGCCTATATCTACCGCAGGAAAAACAAATGAGATCAAGCCCTTCATATTCAATGTTGAAGAGAGCATCTGCTGAAATAATCTGTGGGATAAGTTTTTTTTGGAGATCCAACTCAACACAGATCCTAGCATAGCGACCTCTACGGATTTTAGCAACATCATCCTCCAAGTTTGCAATAGAATTCAGATCAACCTTGAGAGTCTTCCCGATCATATCCCCTAATCTCCACATGCACTCTTTGTTGTAGAATAACAAAGGTACTTGAGGAATTCTAACCCAGGATGCGACTCTACCAAGAGGATTACTGAAGGGATCAAAATAAGGTGACCACCTCTACACAAGAATGGAATGCTGAGCTACTGTCCAGGGACCGTCAAACAAGACTTTTCTGTAGTGATTTTCCTAACTCTCTGGGTCTTTGAATCTCACTACAAAATAATTGTTAGGAAGGTCAATTAGCTCAAAACAATTTATTTTCCAAATCCTATTTAAATGCTCCTTCAGTCTGTAACAATTTATTCTAGTACCCAAAGTAGTAATGATCAGAGCATTGTTCCAAGGCTTCGCCCATCTGTTATACTCCTCCTGAGACATGCAAAACGTTGGGTAAATCTCCATAAGTTGCTTTAAATCCTCTGATGGTTCTGGGATGTTCCAAGATTGGTCCACCAAATCAGAAATATTCGAATCCCCCTCCACGCTTAAGCTTCCATATGCAACTCCATTGTACTCTGATCCCTTAAATCCTAACAAGGATTCCTTGTAAGAGATACCAGCTCCTGCCATGCCAGCCAGAATATCCTATTTCTTACCCACATCGACCTCTGAAGGATCTTTCGCTACAAGGCTCCTATCTGACCTTGAAGAATCCTCAACGTTGCCCTTCTTAGATTTCTTCCCTCGCCCGGTAGCCAAACGTACCTCCAACGCTCCATCCGGTGGAATTTTTCTGGCACCGGAATCATCCATTAGAGAAAAAAATGGAAAGTGGCACGTATACCAAGTCACTCCTTCTCTCTCTCTCTCTCACAGTAATACCCCAATACGTTGTTTCCTTTGCTGCTCCAAAACTCCGTAATGATCCAACACTTTATGGTTTTTAAGTGTGATTTGCTTCACGCCTATTTGGATTGATGCTAAAAGTTGCTTTTTTAATAGTTCTTTACAGTGTACAAGATAAGTATATAATATAAATTTTGTCTTAGCTTGCATAAATGTGCTTTTCAAATACAAATCCAAACAGGCCCCTCATAGACATGTACCCTATAAGTGAACAAGTTTGCACCATGAAGGGGAATAACGATTTGAGACACAAACATTAATATTACGGAACACACAACACACTAATAAAAGCCAGGTACATATTAATTACCACCTCATTGCCTATTGTATCTATTATTTATATTAATGACAAATAAGCCCAGAGAGGTAATGATTATTGATATTGAAATGAGATGTACAACGACAGAAAAACATTACGTAGCACACAAGACAGCAGTAAAAGGCAGATGGGTTCGCATGCCCTGCTCATCGCATCTATGAGCAGCGGCATTCTCATCCCCCAATTTTGGGGTAGGGACCTTTTTTATTTGAATTAAATTGAATGCTGCATCTTGAAATATTTTCAGCACCTGATATTTTCAAATTAATTAATTTATAATCCTACATTCAGAAATATTTTTCCTGTAACACCAGTTTCCTGAATTATTTTTCCAGTAGCATCTAATATCTAAAATTTTTTTTCAGCACCCAGTATCTCAAGCTAATTAATTTTTTGTACATGGAGTATTTTTTTTCCTGCAAAAATTTTAAAAAATCCGTTTATTTGGGGATGAGCATTCCCTGCTCATCTTTTGGCCTCAAATTATAGATGCGATTGCAATTGTTGACGTCGGCTTTGAGACTATTAGGTCCAGTGATGGTGACTTCCACTTATTCCAACAACAAAATCTTGCTTTTTCCCGTTGCCGTCTGAGGTGACGGTGATGTCGCAAAGATTGAGACAAGGGCTCTTGAGGCGGAAGTACTTGTGACCTGCTCCCATTATGCCGTGTTTCGGAAGGTCTTTGATGGTAAAGTTTTTGTTAGGAGAGTTGTCTAACTCGACCTTGATGGTGGAGTCGGTTCCGGCATTAGGGCGATCCAAATAAGATCTCACACACACACACACACAAATAAGTAGAAGGAATAAAAGCTTGAAACTAATAATAATGGATCAACAACAGATAGAGCTGGGAATCAGGGCCGGCCCGGCCCTACACGGTTGGCCCTTGACGGGCCAGGGCCTAACAGGGCCGGCCCTAAAGGGCTCGGGGTTAGGAAAATTACAGTTTTTCAAAGCCCGGCCCGAGAGCATCAGGGCCAGGGCCGGCCCGCAGGGCTGGGAAATCCTTTTCACAATATTTAACTATTTTTTCGGTGTATTTTCCCCAGAGAGATATAATTAGTAAATAACAACAATTAAAGTTCTAATTTAATATATAAATGTTGTCAACATTAAGGTTTAAATAACACGTCTCTTGCAACAAACAAACACAGTTACTAATGTATAATCAAAGGTAAAATCATATCCATAAATAACTCACACAAAGGCCAAAGTATAAGAAGGCAAGAAGCTAAATACTCTAACCTCTAAATAACATGAGTATGACGACTATCATTTTCACCTTCTTCGCCACTATCATCAATTTCAAAGACATTTGATTGTGTTTCACTTTGAGCAGTAAGTTCAAGTAGTCAAATAATCACAACCTCCATCAAAAATCATACTCTATCAGGCAGAATAATATATAATATGATTTTAGTCTAAATAGGCACAACAATATATTCAAAAATCATACTCAAAAATCAAAATATGATTCAATTAGACAAAACAATATATTCAAAAATCATACTCTATACAATATAAGGACAGAGTGACATATAAATTCAATAAGGTAATTCAAAAATGTAATATTATTCCTTTTCAAGTATAAAAAATAAAAAATAAACGGGCCTAAAGGGCCGGCCCTTTTAAGCCCGAGGCCCTACAGGGCCAGCCCTTTTAGGCCCAACTTCCTTTTGAGGCTACAATTTACAAGCCCGGCCCTTGAAGGGCCAAGGCCTAAAAGGGCCGGCCCGACGGGCTCGGCCCGTTTTCCCGGCTCTAACAACAGAAAGCAATTACTTACATCAGATTTAACCAATGCAGTGAAGCTGGTGAGCGAGAGTAGAATAACAAGACAAGACAATGCAACAACTTTGAGAGCCACTATTGTTTAATTAGTTTGTGACGCTACTGATGACTGATGCTGAAACAACTTATACGCATGCCTTTATATAGGGTGATATACATGGTGATAACTGAGTTTCACTATTAGCATCGAATTCATTTTACTACCCTCAATCCTTAGTATAAGAACCACTTAATAATTCTATTCCTTCATTAAAGTGGATCTTATATTAAGGATAAGTATAAATATTATGTGGATAAGTTGCATGACAACGTGGAATGTTAGCCTGTCTGTACACATGTCCTGCTGCATGCATGCATGCTGCCCCATTTGAAACCACATTCAGAATCAGGCATATAAACATTTCGAACCATATGCACACAAAATAATAATAATAATAATAATAATAATATATTATTATTATTATTATTATTATTATTATTATTATTATACTACAAGCTATTATATAATTACTATATAGGGAAAGAAATGTCTTCATGAAGAAGACACAGACGGGGGACGAAGGACCAGGAGAGTAACACGACACAAGATATTATGTATATAGAACACAATATTCACCTCAGGGTGAGGATAAGCATGGCAGGAAAGTTCTTGCTCAAGCAGACAAAATGACAAAGTTGGAATATGAGCTTAGTCCTTAGTGTCTGTAACTAGGAATATAATGAAGTCAAGATTTGGTTATGATGGGTTGGGATTTAAAAATAACATATAGAGTAAAAAATTGGGAGAGTTACAATGAGGTCCCAAAGAATGGACTTAATTACCAAGAAGTCCTAATGAAAAGTGAGGAGTATAAAATGATGTCATTTCTTATATTGACACTTGTTATTACAGGCTTTTAAGTTGTTACTAGACTTTTGAGTAATTAAATCTGTTTCTTGGACCTCATTGTAATCCGCCCTAAAAAGTTTGTATGAATTAACAATGCCAAAATGAAATTGTACACAAGATGCTAGAAGTAACAAATTGAACTTGTCTAGAAATTTATAGAGGCACTCTTATTAGAGAGATTACAGAAGCATGAAGTTATATAACTGATGGAATTTAAAAACTAAAACATAAATTGGAAATGATAATATAATGTATAAGATGACTCCTCTTCATTATGTAACTTTCTTCAATATCGATTGTTCACTCCAGAGGGAAAATAATTTTTTATAGAACTCATTACCCTCTTAACAAGCAAGTCCCATTCCAGATAAACAACATAAGCTAAAATGACCTCTGTTCGTTTGCACTTATCTTTGGCTGCAGCCAAAAATTGGCTTCTTCATCAATTAGATGTCAATAACTGATGAAGAGGTTTATATGTCACTCCCTCCGAGTTTTTCATCTTCAAAACCAAACTTAGTTTGCAAACTACAAAAGTCTTTATATGATCTAAAACAAGCTAGCCGTCAATGGTTTTATAAGTTGTCCACTGCTCTCATATCCTATGGTTATACAGAATCAAAGTCTGATAATTCATTGTTAGAAAGTCTGGGATTCATTTACTACTTTATTGGTCTATGTTGTTGACATTATATAGGATGGGAATGATTTTTCTGAGATTGATAGGATTAAATCACTTCTTGATGATGCTTCAAGATTAAAGACCTTGGAACTCTTGAATAATTTCTGGGCTTGGAGATTGCTTGTTGTAAGTCTGGAATTTCCTTGTGTCAAGGAAAGTTTGCTCTGGAGATTTTGTCAGACAGTGGTTTTCTTGGCTTCTAAACCTCTTAAATCTCCTTTAGATCGTCATGTTAAACTTTCTCAAGATTTTGGGGTTCCATTAGCTGATCCTACCATTTACTTAACTTTATTGGGGGATTTTATCATGTTATTTGGGCAAAAAATACATTTATTATGATCAATTAGAATTAATAGTGATTGCATGAAAATATTGCTTAAAACGGTAAAAATGTCATATTTTTGCAATTGCTCATAAATTAATTGATTTTTGAGATAAATGATATTACCTTATCTTAAATTGCATTGTAGATCACTTGGAGAAATTGGAATGAAAAGCTGAAAAGGACAAATGATTGTCAAGTACCAGAATTAAAGACAGTTGAGGATCTGAATTTTAAAAATGACACTTAAGGACCAATGCAAAAACGGCAGCGTTTTTAGGCCATGGAATCAGATTTTTAAGGGCTTCTCTACTCATTAATCATCAAGCCGACACACACACAACGCCCTCCATCTCCATCGCTAATGATCATCATCTCCCTTCCTCTCATCGTCACACCACTCTTCTTTTTCTCCACTCGATCCTCTTATTGCTGCCATGGCAGAGCGTTCCTAGAGCTTTGGTGAATAGCTCATTAATTTCATTACACTCTTACTAGGGGTTTGGATTCACTTAAAAAATAGCTATTTGGGGCATAAACCTTGATTTTTCAAAAAAAACACCCAAATACTCAACTTTTTCAGATAATCCATTTTGACCACAAACTATGGTTTGGGCATAATCTATTTTTTTTACTTTTTTCACTTTGTGGGCCCCACCCTCTCACTCTCATTGGTTCTTTTTCTATTTGTGGGTCCCACGTCACACACTATTAAATTTAGAAATTATTATATGAATTAAAGACAATTATAAAAATAAAATTTTTATTATTTTTAAGACAGGTTCCAAATGAAAACTGGTCTTAAATATTAAAAATTTAAGACCGGTTATTAATTAATAACCGGTCTTAAAAAGTTTCAAATTTTAAGACCGGTTATTTATTAATAACCGGTCATAAATATGTATTTTAAGACCGGTTTTGAAATAGTACCGGTCTTAAATATTACTTTTAAGACCGATTGTAATTGACAACTGGTTTAAGACTGACCTGAATTTCAACCCTTAGCATATGAGCATAGTATGCCTTGAAAAACTCATCAATGTCTTCTAATTGCTCTTCTATCTCCCTAGAGCTTCCAATTGTGCCTTGATGCAAGAGTAACTGAAGGTATGGCTCTTAGAGTGCTTCACACTTCCTTGTCAATGCACTTGTTAGGAAATCCATGTTATGGAATGAGAAGAGGGCATCCAATCCACTAGGTTGAGGGGTAGGAGATTGTGGTGGAGGTTCATAGATTGATGGAGAAGGTGGTTCATAGGGAATTCTACATTGGATGGAAGTGGGGGGAATGGGGGAAGATGAAATGGATATTATGGTTCTTGATAGAGTGGAGTGGGTGATTCTTGATGAAATGGGTAGGGTGAAGAAGTATGGTTGAAGTGAGATTGAGGTGGTTGAAAGGTAGGTTCATGGTCAAAATAGGAGGTTTATGGACAAGATGGTTCTAAATGTGTATGGAAATATTGAGGATGTTGAGATTCAGAGGCTCCTCTTCATTTTATGTCTGCATGGAGAGAATCCAATTCATATTGAAGAAAATCAAGATTTTGAGAATATGTAAGATAAAAAATTCTTCATGTCTCCAAGGGCCATAAGATTCATCCACAAATTGAGAGCTTGAGGTTCTATCACTCCTTAAACAAGAATGCATAGAAGGATTAGTGTAAACTCGAAACTTATGATCCTCATTAAACCAAGCCATTCAAATTGCAATCAATTAAATCCCAACGAATCCTAAGTCCTAAAAATGCAAATGCAAAAATGGAAGAAAAATGAAAGAATGCAAATGCAAAAATGAAAGAAAATCAAGGTATTTGTTGGTATTTTTTGGAAAATTTTCTATGGACAAAAGAAAGATGTCATGAAATATACTATGAACAAGTGAATGCAAGCTATACTTAATGCAATGCAAAATTACCTAAATGCAATCATAAAGGCTCAAGGTATACCAATCAATCAAAGATTGACACTTAGTTACTAGGGAACCAATTACTTAGCTCCCCGGCAACGGCGCCACTTGAAGGATAAGGTGTTGTCGGCTTTTATGCCTTGGTAACCTCTTCAAAAATTAAACCAAGGATTGCAATATAGGGTGCAATCCTCGATCGTCTCTCGAAGAGCCTTTTATTAATTACCTAGGAACTAAGTGCAATGATTGGCATGAAATGATTAAAAATGGAAAAATTTGGTCTTTTTAACTATCAACTACTTTTTGTAATTAAGAATTAAATTGTTCTAAACTAATTTTTTTTGGGATTTTTCTTGAAAATATGAAATGGAATGACAATGGATTTAATGAAATGAAAGAAAACAATGGAATAAGAAATCCCTCATAGCAATGACGCAAGCAATCCTCACTTCAAATGTTTATGGGAGAATTAATCATGCTAGTTCCAAAATAACTCTAAGGGCCACCCCTTAAACTAGGCTTAACTTAGATTGATTAACACCAAGCCACCTTGCATATTAATCTCTCTAAATTAGCTTGATTAAGCACTCTAGCAATTAAATGAACTTAAAAATCATATTTAGCTTTTAATCCAATAACCGAGCCACCTCGCATTATCACTTAATTTTCTCATTAATCTTAATTTAACAATGGCCACCCATATGAAAAATCAAGATTAATGATGTTAAAGCCCAATGCTAAATATAATTGATAAATTCATATTCAATTAACCAATGCAAACGCAAGACACCATTGATCCACTAACCAAGCCACCTTGAAATGAGCACAAAATGTTCACAAAATTATCAATTTAATGACTAACCAGCACAAAGAAATGATAATTAAGCTAATTAACTACAATGTCAAGCGTCTAACAAAGGTTCAAGCCATAACAAATCTCTAAATACATCAAAATAAATCAATTCAACATTATAAAATTCATCCTAAGACCTAGGAATCACAAATATAATGCAAAAATAGTGAATTGAAATAGCAAAAACTTCCCTATTAAAGCTCCAAGCTCATGGCATTGCCACTTGCTACAAGGGATTGAGAAGCTTAGCCACAAACACCCATGGAATCAGCCTCAGAAGGCAACACAATCACTGTCTGAATTAAATGCCCAACCATAGAAAAACTACCAATTAAACTTGATAGATTAACCATGGATTTAAATAAATCAGTAATTGCAATTGTAACTACAACAGTACAGAGTGCCACGGCTAAAATGAATCAGAACAAGGAGATGCTACAGTCTGTGAAGGTTGGAGGAAAGAAATCAGTGAAGGTCACTGGTAGCTTGAGGGAAGTATGACAGTGGTGTATGCTTGAGGCCTGCGGTTAGCTCCCCGCCTCTCTGGTTCGACTCTCAGCTCCCTCCGTTCTATTCTGTCTCCCGCTACAACTCTCTTCTCAGCTCTATTCTGGCACTGCTATGGATGATGCTCGCCAGCCGCTGTGGTGGTGGAAGGTGCCGCCGGCAAGAATAGAGGATGGTAAATGTGATCAAGAAGATGTGAAGGTCCCTGGTGTTCGTGGCTTGCGGCTATGTTCTCTCCCGCGTCTCTGGTTTTGTTTTTCTTTTTACTCTCAGCTTTGAATCAGACCTAATTAAATGCTGTCAAAACGATGTGTTCTGATGTGGACTAAACTGGCATTCTCAAACTTTGTGAGACCAATTTGACATTTTCGAAATTTGAGCCCCAAACTGCCATTTTCCATTTTAATCCCATTTTTGAAGCACCTACAATTAAAAATAATAAACACAAATTCAAATCTTCTCAAAAATAAATCATTAAGAGTAATTACATTTTTTATGACAATTTTGCCCTTTTTAGTCTAATTCAATGTATTTACTCTTAACACTAATTTAATCACAAAGAAGGCATTTTAAGCTTTATAAGTATGATAAAATCCTCAAATAAAGTATTAAAATATATAATAAAATTGGGATTTGTCAGTGGGTGTGATGACTCCCCATTTTTAATAGAATTTGAGATATATTTTGATATGTTTTGGGAGTCATTAATGCTAAAATAAAGGGATTTATTGGAGATTTTGATGAGATATCAATTGGGTGCATAATTAGGGGATTTTATTGAAAATATCTTAATTTTAAATTAAATAGGTATAGTTTAGGATTAGATAAGTAAATTTTAATAAATTAAAAGTAAAAAAAAAAAGGAGAGAGAAAAGATGATTTATTATTATTTACCTTTTAATTTCAATTTCTTTTTTTCCTCCCTCATGTATTATATGCCACTGTGCCAGTGTGTTTGAGAGGTGATTTTGATGAATATAAAAGCTGACTTAATGGACCAATTAATTTGATGTCGTTTTGGTGAATGGAAGATTAGAGAATTTTGACCATGCGACAGCGTTTTGGCAATTAAGAAAAGGGTAAACCAAAAAGGAAAGGGAAGCAAAGGACTGGGCAGAATTTGGGGTCCGGCTAAAACACTATTCCTTCGTCTTCTTCCTGGAGCGGTGACATTTTCTTTTGGGAGCATCAGAAACTAGAGTGAAGGAGAGGGAGAGAGAATGCCATTGCGTGAAGTGAGAGGAGCAGCTGGGACCTTCGTCCTCAAGTTGTTGACAGAGAATCCATCTGTAGCATTATGCAAACTTTGATGTGATACTCTAGAAATTATGTCAATTGTTGGTGTACTTGAAGAAGATTTATTGCTTCTCGTCCTCCCATAATAATAGCAACAACAGATGCCAGAAGAAGAAAAGCAATCACAAAGCATATTGATAGGATCAATTTCTAGTTTTGATGTTTACTTTCTCGAGTAGATTTGATTGGGCATGGTGGCAATTTCAACTTTGATATGCCTCCACAAAGCTTGTTATTCCCCATAAGTGATATTGCACTTACATTGCCAAAGACGCCATTGCTAGGTACCTCCCCATCAAGCATGTTGAAGGAAACATTTAGGTACTCCAATAAAGCAATATCTTGTAGATTTTTTTAGAATTGATCCAGACAAGTTATTTTGTGACAAGTTGAGATATCTTAGACCTTTCAATGAAGCCAAAGATAAGGGAATGATTTCTTGAAATAAGTTCCCTTGCAAAAAGAGATGCTCTAAGCTTTGGCACTCTCCAATGGTTTGAGAAATGCTTCCAGACAAATGATTATGAGAGAAAACCAATTGACCACTACTACAAAAAATGCTTTTAATGTCTGAAATAAGGGGGACATCTTTGTGAGCGACATAGTAAAAAATGACAATAACGTCCGTAAAATAAAGGTCGTCTAAAGTCTGCACTTAAGACATCCCCATTTTAAAAAGGGACGTATAATGTGCGAGTGTCACACTTTAGACGTCCTCATTTTAAAAAAGAGACGTCTAAGTGTCAGTGTATCTACTTTAGGCGTCCCTTTTTATTATTTTCGGATGGTAAAAGTTTTTTTTTTTAAAAATAACCATTTATATTCTTCACTGCCCAACAAATTAAAATTGCAGAAATAGGATCGAAGAATTATTTCATAAACCACAATATCCCTTACATGGTAAGGAAACATTAGCACTATCTAATAAAAATGTTAACTCCAACAATCTAATACTATGTTCAACAACAACTCTTACTACCTAATTCTATGTACAATATAACCACCACAGTGTCATACCTCTATGTAGTGTGCAAACAATGTGGTTGTATCTTCAATTTTGTTTTTTTAATAACTAAAGGCCATTTTTTATTTTTAAATTCTTAATGACAGAAACAACAGGGATGGTGGCCCACGTTGTCAAGGAAGCTAGCTATCACGGTGTATAAAGAGATAGTGATTCCAAGCATTTTTGTAACAAAAACATAACTTTAGTGATTCTAAGCATTTTTGTGTTAAAATTCTGCCAATTTTTAGTCCATGCAAATTTAATGGGCTTTAGGCTAAAAGTAGTAAGGATGAACTTTAAGGGTGAAGAACTAGTACTTGGGCCTAATGTAACCACATTAATTACTTAACTGGGCCTAAGCACTAACCCAAATGATAACCAACTAAGTATTATGAGTTATCAAGAATTGCACAAAGTATTAACTCACCGTCTGTAAATTCTAAATTGATATGATATAAGATCTACTTGGTATGCTCGAAAGACTGGGAACAAGAACCCAATTTGGAAAGATTGCCAGTTAGTACCCTATCCCTTATATCATATGTACTGCTCTGTATGTATTCTCTGTCATAAAGTGAATTCTTAAGGCTTGTTATTCCTTCATTCTTTATGTCCTTAATGAGATGCTTAACACTAATCAAAGTATCCATCCATTATCACTTTCATTTCAATATCCTACCTTATTCATTACAACCCTTGGAAAAGTTCTTTTGATTTGTGTATGCAATAAGATAATATAATAGAAATTGACATGATAAACAAGCCTATGGTAGATGAGTTGCAATAAGTGGAAGAGAGTGAAACATAAGCCTTAATTATCTTGATATAAGAGTGCAAACACTTTGACTAGTTAGGGATATTCTATTGTGATTTATCCATGCCAAATGATTTGCCTTGCTTCTTGCATTGTTAGAAAGTGGAAATGATTTCTATAAAGACTTAACTCTTGAAAGTTTAAATTACTTCCAATTTTGTATTGCTTGCGATAAAATCTTGCTTCCATGGTTTTCTTAAGTTGTTTATGAATTAAAATCTTGAGGACAAGATTTGATGCAAGTCTCACTTGAAGAATAAGGCATTGTCGGCTTTTATGTCTTGGTAACCTCTTCAAAAATTAAACCAAGGATTGCAATATAGGGAGCAATCCCGGATCGTCTCTCGAAGATCATTTTATTAATTACCTAGGAAATAAGTGCAATGATTAGCATGAAATGATTAAAAATGGAAAAATTTGGTCTTTTTAACTATCAACTACTTTTTGCAATTAAGAATTAAATTGTTCTAAACAAATTTTTTTTGGATTTTTCTTGAAAATATGAAATAGAATGACAATGGATTTAATGAAATGAAAGAAAACAATGGAATAAGCAATCCCTCATAGCAATGACGCAAGCAATCCTCACTTTAAATGTTTATGGGAGAATTAATCATGTTAGTTCCAAAATAACTCTAAGGGCCACCCCTTATACTATGCTTAACTTAGATTGATTAACACCAAGCCACCTTGCATATTAATCTCTCTAAATTAGCTTGATTAAGCACTCTAGCAATTAAATGAACTAAAAAATCATATTTAGCTTTTAATCCAATAACCGAGCCACCTCGCATTATCACTTAATTTTCTCATTAATCTTAATTTAACAATGGCCACCCATATGAAAAATCAAGATTAATGATGTTAAAGCCCAATGCTAAATATAATTGATAAATTCATATTCAATTAACCAATGCAAACGCAAGACACCATTGATCCACTAACCAAGCCACCTTGAAATTAGCACAAAATGTTCACAAAATTATCAATTTAATGACTAACCAGCACAAAGAAATGATAATTAAGCTAATTAACCACAATGTCAAGCGTCTAACAAAGGTTCAAGCCATAACAAATCTCTAAATACATCAAAATAAATCAATTCAACATTTTAAAATTCATCCTAAGACCTAGGAATCACAAATATAATGGAGAAATAGAGAATTGAAATAGCAAAAACTCCCCTATTAAAACTTCAAGCTCATGGCATTGCCTCTTGCTACAAGGTAATGAGAAGCTTAGGCACAAACACCCATGGAATCAGCCTCAGAAGGCAACACAATCACTGTCTGAATTAAATGCCCAACCATAGAAAAACTACCAATTAAACTTGATAGATTAACCATGGATTTAAATAAATCAGTAATTGCAATTGTAACTAAAACAGTACAGAGTGCCACGGCTAAAATGAATCAGAACAAGGAAGATGCTACAGCCTATGAATGTTGGAGGAAAGATATCAGCGAAGGTCACTGGTAGCTTGAGGGAAGTATGACAGTGGTGTATGCTTGAGGCCTGCGGTTAGCTCCCCGCCTCTCTGGTTCGACTCTCAGCTCCCTCTGTTCTATTCTGTCTCCCGCTACAACTCTCTTCTCAGCTCTGTTCTGGCACTGCTATGGATGATGCTCGCCGGCGGCTGTGGTGGTGGAAGGTGCCGCCGGCGAGAATAGAGGATGGTAAATGTGATCAAGAAGATGTGAAGGTCCCTAGTGTTCGTGGCTTGCGGCTATGTTCTCTCCCACAAATCTGGTTCTGTTTTTATTTTTACTCTCAGCTCTGAATCAGACCTAATTAAATGCTGTCAAAACGATGTGTTCTGATGTGGACTAAACTGGCATTCTCAAAATTTGTGAGACCAATTTGACATTTTGCACATTTGAGCCCCAAACTGCCATTTTCCATTTTAATCCCATTTTTGAAGCACCTACAATTAAAAATAATAAACACAAATTCAAATCTTCTAAAAAATAAATCATTAAGAGTGATTACCTTTTTTATGACAATTTTGCCTTTTTAGTTTAATTCAATGTATTTACTTTTAACGCCAATTTAATCACAAAGAAGGCATTTTAAGCTTTATAAGTATGACAAAATCCTCAAATAAAGTATAAAAATATATAATAGAATTGGGATTTGTCAATTCCCCCATACTTAACCTTTTACACTCCTGGGCAAAATAAAACCAATATTTCCAAAAATATGCCCAATGTTGTAATCATCAAGTAATTCAAGAATGCAATTACATTAAGATTGAATAGCCACAATTGCTAATCAATCAAAGCTCATGAAAATTTTTTAATGCAAAGAAACCAACTTGAATGCATAACAAAACCAAGAAAGATAGATATGATAGAGCTCTCAAAGGAATAAGTGTTTCTCTCATCTCTTAAATCATAGGGAATTTCACTCAATTCACCTATTCTAGCATCTACCATAGGCTTGTAAAGGTTCTGCTATCTCCACCACTAGTTTTGTCATGAATCCATAGTCAAGGGCACCTTTTAGGGTTGTATTGTTGAAAAAGGATAAATGGAATGAAAAATGTAACAAAATACTATGCTTGCACCAAATAAATTGTTAGATCACTTAGCACCATTCAACTAAATATAATTCAAATATTTTATCACAATGCCTTATTTGTTTATTTCCTTCTTCGAATTTTCTCTTTTTCTTCTCTTCTTCTTTTTTTTTCTATTTTTTTTATTTTCTTTCTTTTGACTATTCACATGGTACTTTTCTTTTTACATATACAATAATACCCTTTTTTTTATCAGAGTGCTAAGAAGAAATTGATAGAAGATACAAACATAGCATTTATATAATGAAATGGAAATGAAAGTGAATGGCTCAAGGGGCTAAACAAAGGTAAATGATGAATGGTTTGTGTTTGGGTCAATGGGTGATGAAATGAATGCCCCTATCATACTACAAATCCAAGGCATTAACGTAGCTTTGAAAAAGAACCTAGACAAGTTCTAGAGATTAACTAGAGAATAGGTGAATGCACACACATGATGAGAAAATAGAATCAAGGCTCAAGAATCTTTCAACAAGGCTCTTCTCAATCATATAAACTTCCTAAAATCAAGCTAGGTATCCAAATTAATAAATTTGCACTAAAGGCACTCCAATCACTCAATTGAATCAAGCAAAGGGATTACTCAAGCTTAATGCAATCATACATGGAAATGCTTGACTTTCACAATCATCATGCATTTAAATTTTCACAAAAACATACCAAGGAGTTACATTAGGAAGGTGTAAATACAGGTCCATTAAGCACTTCACAAAACCAATTCTCAACTTCAAATTTTTTTCAATTTTTCTCAAATTCCATGAACCAAAACACTGTGACTAGTTGGCTAGAGCAATCCCTCCCCCACACTTAGTCTTTACATTGTCCTCAATGTAAATACAAATATAAACTAACTTGACTTGTTTCTTGGTGAAGTAGTAAGTTGTGAAGTCCAAATCAAGATTGAAGCACAACACTTCAACAATCACCATGAAAGGAAGAAGAAAGAAACAAGTGAAGTGAGTTTAAAAATGAAGTTCAAAATGTAGTAAAGACTAAGTGTAAAGTGAGAATGGCATATGAACATGGAGCATTTATTTACTTCCTAGAAAAAGACAAACAAAGAAGTCTACCTTTTACTACTGGATTATGTCTCTCCTCCACACTTATCTTCCTCATACAACAACTAAGCTCAAAGAATTATAAAAATTAGGAAGAAAACAAGTAAGGAAAGAGACAACCTTTGTTAGAATCTCTTAAGGCACTTGAAAGAGAAGTTCTCATTTAATATGAGAAACATGATGGTCTTCATAATTCACACTTCTCTTTTCTTGATTTTCTCAAGTGGAGGCGATTCAGGATCAATTGGAAGAGGTTTGAGAATGTAGGGTGGAGGTTGGTACTGCAAAGGACCCTTCCAAGTGTATGCCTGCAAAGAAGACAAGCTAGAAGCAGAATCAAATCCAAAAATATAAACATGGAGAAACTTAGAGTATTGTGTAGACATATTAAGAACAAAACTCTCCAAGTAGGAATCACACCCAAGAAAATCAATTTGATTCCCTTCAGTAGGAACCAAACTAGTAGTCACAGTTTCAAAATTCTCTTGAGCTTGCAATGGGGAAAATGTGGAATCCAACTTAATGTTGGAGTGCATTACATCACTTTTGCAATCACAAGAGTTGGGAGGTAAAAGAGTGGAAGAAGAAAGAGAATTGATCAAGCTATCACCACCTAAAAATTCAAAACAAATATTTTCATTTTCTATGTCAGGTGGTAAATCGCAAGAAAGAATTAAATGGAAAAATTCATTTTCATTTACAAATTTATCATTCAAAACCATTGAATCTTTCCTTATTGAACTATCTAAATTATGCAATTCAAAGGGATCCAAAGGTGCACAATTTTCAAGGCTTGTAGCAAGTGTCATATGCACTTTGATGTTATCAATTGAACTAGATGAAGAATCAATGTCATGTGATGAAGAAAGCCAATTATCAATTTCCAAACAAATAACATATGTCCCCCTTTCACATGAACAAACAAAAGAAGAGTCTAAAGAAGAGGGAAAAATGAATTCTTCATCAAGTTCAATAGCATCATAAAATTCCAAATCAAGCTTATCAACACTTGAAAGAGAGGAAGAACCATATAAGCAAGCATCACTCAGAAAATCATTTAAACTATCATCAAGTTCACACTTCACCACAATATGAGCATCCAAGCATAATTAATCATTCTCCACAATGTCAAGCTTAATATGTTCAACACTCCTAGAACTAGGGAAAAGAACATGTTCATCACACATAGAAGCATTGATTGTGCAAGTAACATCATCAACTTCACAACTACTATTAGAAATATCATAATGAGCATCTTCAACATCAAGCATATGAGGGGATTCGATCACAATTTCTTCATCCACCTCATCATCACTCACAACATCAAGAATAATAATAAGAGGAGGGTCAACCTCTTCAAGAAGAGGAGGATTATTACCATTGTTTGAATGTGACTCCTTTAGTAATTGAGAATGCACTTGCATCATCTCTACATCTCGTGTGGGAGTAGACACTAGAGGTATGAAATCTTCTACTTCTAAAGTGGCATTTGGCTCTTGAGTTTTGACTCCTTGTGCCTCTTCTTGTAGATCATAGGGCCAAGGGGTTCCAACTTCACCTCTCATCTTTACCCATAGTATATAAGCATAGTATGCCTTGAAAAACTGATCAATGTCTTCTAATTGCTCTTCTATCTCCCTAGAGCTTCCAATTGTGCCTTGATGCAAGAGTAATTGAAGGTATGGCTCTTAGAGTGCTTCACACTTCCTTGTCAATGCACTTGTTAGGAAATCCATGTTATGGAATGAGAAGAGGGCATCCAATCCACTAGGTTGAGGGGTAGGAGATTGTGGTGGAGGTTCATAGAATGATGGAGAAGGTGGTTCATAGGGAATTCTACATTGGATGGAAGTGGGGGGAAATGGGCGAAGATGAAATGGATATGATGGTTCTTGATAGACTGGAGTGGGTGATTCTTGATGGAATGGGTAGGGTGAAGAAGTATGGTTGAAGTGAGATTGAGGTGGTTGAAAGGTAAGTTCATGGTCAAAATAGGAGGTTTGTGGACAAGATGGTTCTAAATGTGTATGGAAATATTGAGGATGTTGAGATTCAGAGGCTCCTCTTCGTTTTATGTCTGCATGGAGAGAATCCAATGCATATTGAAGAAAATCAAGCTTTTGAGAATATGTAAGATCAGAAAATTCTTCATGTCTCCAAGTGCCATAAGATTCATCCACAAATTGAGAGCTTGAGGTTCTATGACTCCTTAAACAAGAATGCATAGAAGGATTAGTGTAAACTCGAAACTTATGATCCTCATTAAACCAAGCCATTCAAATTGCAATCAATTAAATCCCAACGATTCCTAAGTCTTAAAAATGCAAATGCAAAAATGGAAGAAAAATGAAAGAATGCAAATGCAAAAATGAAAGAAAATCAAGATATTTGTTGGTATTTATTGCAAAATTTTCAATGGACAAAAGAAAGATGTCATGAAATATACTATGAACAAGTGAATGCAGGCTATAATTAATGCAATGCAAAATTACCTAAATGCAATCATAAAGGCTCAAGGTACCAATCAATCAAAGATTGACTCTTAGTTACTAGGGAACCAATTACTTGGCTCCCCGGCAACGGCGCCACTTAAAGAATAAGGCGTTGTCGGCTTTTATGCCTTGGTAACCTCTTCAAAAATTAAACCAAGGATTGCAATATAGGGTGCAATCCTCGATCGTTTCTCGAAGAGCCTTTTATTAATTACCTAGGAACTAAGTGCAATGATTGGCATGAAATGATTAAAAATGGAAAAATTTGGTCTTTTTAACTATCAACTACTCTTTGCAATTAAGAATTAAATTGTTCTAAACTAATTTTTTTTGGGATTTTTCTTGAAAATATGAAATGGAATGATAATGGATTTAATGAAACGAATGAAAACAATGGAATAAGCAATCCCTCATAGCAATGACGCAAGCAATCCTCACTTTAAATGTTTATGGGAGAATTAATCATGTTAGTTCCAAAATAACTCTAAGGGCCGCCCCTTAGACTATGCTTAACTTAGATTGATTAACACCAAGCCACCTTGCATATTAATCTCTCTAAATTAGCTTGATTAAGCACTCTAGCAATTAAATGAACTTAAAAATCATATTTAGCTTTTAATCCAATAACCGAGCCACCTCGCATTATCACTTAATTTTCTCATTAATCTTAATTTAACAATGGCCACCCATATGAAAAATCAAGATTAATGATGTTAAAGCCCAATGCTAAATATAATTGATAAATTCATATTCAATTAACCAATGCAAACGCAAGACACCATTGATCCACTAACCAAGCCCCCTTGAAATTAGCACAAAATGTTCACAAAATTATCAATTTAATGACTAACCAGCACAAAGAAATGATAATTAAGCTAATTAACCACAATGTCAAGCGTCTAACAAAGGTTCAAGCCATAACAAATCTCTAAATACATCAAAATAAATCAATTCAACATTATAAAATTCATCCTAAGACCTAGGAATCACAAATATAATGTAGAAATAGAGAATTGAAATAGCAAAAACTCCTCTATTAAAGCTCCAAGCTCATGGCATTGCCTCTTGCTACAAGGGATTGAGAAGCTTAGGCACAAACACCCATGGAATCAGCCTCAGAAGGCAACACAATCACTGTCTGAATTAAATGCCCAACAATAGAAAAGCTACCAGTTAAACTTGATAGATTAACCATGGATTTAAATGAATCAGTAATTGCAATTGTAACTACAACAGTACAGAGTGCCACAGCTAAAATGAATCAGAACAAGGAGGATGCTACGGTCTGTGAAGGTCACTGGTAGCTTGAGGGAAGTATGACGGTGGTGTATGCTTGAGGCTTGCGGTTAGCTCCCTGCCTCTTTGGTTCGACTCTCAACTCCCTCCGTTCTATTCTGTCTCCCGCTACAACTCTCTTCTCAGCTCTGTTCTGGCACTGCTATGGATGATGCTCGCCGGCGGCTGTGGTGGTGGAAGGTGCCGCCGGCGAGAATAGAGGATGGTAAATGTGATCAAGAAGATGTGAAGGTCCCTGGTGTTCGTGGCTTGCGGCTATGTCTCTCCCGCATCTCTGGTTCTGTTTTTATTTTTACTCTTAGCTCTGAATCAGACCTAATTAAATGCTGTCAAAACGATGTGTTCTGATGTGGAATAAACTGGCATTCTCAAAATATGTGAGACCAATTTGACATTTTGGAACTGTGAGCCCCAAACTGCCATTTTCCATTTTAATCCCATTTTTGAAGCACCTACAATTAAAAATAATAAACACAAATTCAAATCTTCTCAAAAATAAATCATTAAGAGTAATTACATTTTTTTATGACAATTTTGCCCTTTTTAGTCTAATTCAATGTATTTACTCTTAACACCAATTTAATCACAAACAAGGCATTTTAAGCTTTATAAGTATGACAAAATCGTCAAATAAAGTATAAAAATATATAATAAAATTGGGATTTGTCAGGGGGTGTGATGACTCCCCATTTTTAATAGAATTTGAGATATATTTTGATATGTTTTGGGAGTCATTAATGCTAAAATAAAGGGATTTATTGGAGATTTTGATGAGATATCAACTTGGTGCATAATTAGGGGATTTTATTGAAAATATCTTAATTTTAAATTAAATAGGAATAGTTTAGGATTAGATAAGTAAATTATAATAAATTAAAAGTAGAAAAAGGGAGAGAGAAAAGATGATTTATTATTATTTACCTTTTAATTTCAATTTCTTTTTTTCCTCCCTCATGTAGTATATGCCACTGTGCCAGTGTGTTTGAGAGGTGATTTTGATGAATATAAAAGCTGACTTAATGGACCAATTAATTTGATGTCTTTTTGGTGAATGGAAGATTAGAGAATTCTGACCATGCGACAGCGTTTTGGCAATTAAGAAAAGGGTAAACCTAAAAGGAAAGGGAAGCGAAGGACTGGACAGAATTTGGGGTCTGGCTAAAACAATATTCCTTCGTCTTCTTCTTGGAGCGGCAACATTTTCTTTTGGGAGCATCAGAAACTAGAGTGAAGGAGAGGGAGAGAGAACGCGATTGCGTGAAGTGAGAGAGCAGCTGGGACCTTCGTCCTCAAGTTGTTGACAGAGAATCCATCTATAGCATTATGCAAACTTTGATGTGATACTCTAGAAATTATGTCAATTGTTGGTGTACTTGAAGAAGATTTATTGCTTCTCTTCCTCCCATAATAATAGCAACAACAGATGCCAGAAGAAGAAAAGCAATCACAAAGCATATTGATAGGATCAATTTCTAGTTTTGATGTTTACTTTCTCGAGTAGATTTGACTGGGCATGGTGGCAATTTCAACTTTGATATGCCTCCACAAAGCTTGTTATTCCCCATAAGTGATATTGCACTTGCATTGCCAAAGACGCCTTTTCTAGGTACCTCCCCATCAAGCATGTTGAAGGAAACATTTAGGTACTCCAATAAAGCAATATCTTGTAGATTTTTTAGAATTGATCCAGACAAGTTACTTTGTGACAAGTTGAGATATCTTAGACCTTTCAATGAAGCCAAAGATAAGGGAACAATTTCTTGAAATAAGTTCCCTTGCAAAAAGAGATGCTCTAAGCTTTGGCACTCTCCAATGGTTTGAGGAATGCTTCCAGACAAATGATTATGAGAGAAAACCAATTGACCACTACTACAAAAAATGCTTTTAATGTCTGAAAACAGGGGGACATCTATGTGAGCGACATAGTAAAAAATGACAATAACGTCCGTAAAATAAAGGTCGTCTAAAGTCTGCACTTAAGACATCCCCATTTTAAAAAGGGATGTTTAATATGCGAGTGTCACACTTTAGACGTCCTCATTTTAAAAGGGAGACGTCTAAGTGTCAGTGTATCTACTTTAGGCGGCCCTTTTTATTATTTTTGGATGTTAAAAGTTTTTTTTAAAAAAATGACCATTTATATTCTTCACTGCCCAACAAATTAAAATTGCAGAAATAGGATCGAAGAATTATTTCATAAACCACAATATCCCTTATATGGTAAGGAAACATTAGCACTATCTAATAAAAATGTTAACTCCAACAATCTAATATTATGTTCAACAACAACTCTTACTACCTAATTCTATGTACAATATAACCACCACAAAGTGTCATACCTCTATGTAGTGTGCAAACAATGTGGTTGTATCTTCAATTTTGTTTTTTTAATAACTAAAGGCCATTTTTTATTTTTAAATTCTTAATGACAGAAACAACAGGGATGGTGGCCCACGTTGTCAAGGAAGCTAGCTATCACGGTGTATAAGGAGACGGTGCTTCCAAGCATTTTTGTAACAAAAGCATAACTTTAGTGATTCTAAGCATTTTTGTGTTAAAATTCTGCCAACTTTTAGGCCATGCAAATTTAATGGGCTTTAGGCTAAAAGTAGTAAGGATGAACTTTAAGGGTGAAGAACTAGTACTTGGGCCTAATGTAACCACATTAATTACTTAATTGAGCCTAAGCACTAACCCAAATGATAACCAACCAAGTATTATGGGTTATCAAGAATTGCAACAAAGTATTAACTCACCGTCTGTAAATTCTAAATTGATATGATATAAGATCTACCTGGGATGCTCGAAAGACTAGGAACAAGAACCCAATTTGGAAAGATTGCCAGTTAGTACCCTTAACCACACTAGTTGTAACCAGTACGTTAAATTATCGACAAACGATCCAAACACGATAAGTGAGTTAGAATCGGTCAACCAAACACTAAAAGCCCTTAAGTTAAACACCACTATAAGGGATTTGGACTCAGAGCGCTCTGATTTTAATAAAAGGAATTAAGAACTGATAAGTTATAATGAAATCAAAAACTGTATTGAGACCACACTAAAAATATTTTTAAAAGTTTTAGAAAATCCACTTAAGTGTAGATTTGACCCTGTATTAAATTCGAGAATTCAACTATTTTCAAATGAACAATAGTTTTAGTTTTAAAGTCATTATATGTTCAAACTCATCTAAAGACTTTGGAGATCAAGGTGTTACACACAAGAGAGAAATTACTTACAGAAGTAGTCACTGAAGTGAAGCTCATGAGAAGAAAAACAAGACAAGACAATGCAAGTCCTCTGAGAGTAGCCATATATATATGTATCTTTGTTTACTTTGTGACGCTTATACGTATTATAATGATCGATGATATGAATCACCTATATGGATGCAATGCCTATTATATAGGGCCCCACACACACGCGCGCGCGCGCGCGGTGACGCCTGCGTTTCGTCTTCTTCTTAAAGATCCAATCTGTTTTATTATTTATGTGGACGCGTTCATAACGTGGGGTAATGTCAAACAACCTGGTCCATCTGTACCTACACACGTCCTTTATTTTTTTTTATTCTTTCTTATCTTTTCTGACTGAGATTTTCCAATCTCGTATAGTTCATTACATTGGCTTGGCCGCAGAAACCATATTATTGTAGTTATACGTTTTAAAAAACTGGAAACAAGCAAGAGATCCCAAAAGTCTAGAGAAGAATTTGATTGGAGGCAAATCAGCTTCCTTATTGTTATCTTAGAGAGAGAGAGAGATAATGAGTAATTAAACACGGAGATGTTTGCGTTAGAGCAGAGTAATATATTAGATATTTATAAATAGGAATGTGTATTATTATACAGATGTTATACTTCTTTCTCTATCTACGAGTATGCGTCTTATTGATTCTGTTGCGATATTCTCTTGGTTGTCACATTGCTCTTCTTCATTCCCTTTATTTGAGGATTTGATTTTGGTACAAGAACACAATTTAATTTTCTCCTACACTGACACTACGCCATTATAAAAACCATATCATAGTTATGCTTTGGAAAATTGGACACAATTTTGTCCCAAAAGTCTGAGGAAGAATTTGATTGGAGGTAAATAAGATTTTTGATTGTTGATCCTTGAATCTGTGTGTGTCATAAAGAGTAATTTAGCAGAGAGATATTTGAGAAGGACCAAACTTAGGTCAAGTATATCCAGGTACCCAATTAACTTACGCCACGTTTATTAGACAAATAATCACCCAAGTAAAAGCAACGTCTCCCCTTCCCAACCGGAATGAATCGGATCCTTCCACCCTCGATTTACCACCCAACAACGCCACCTGGACGTTGCTGCCTCTTCCTCCTTAGGAAATCATCATCGATGACGAAACTACTGATAAAAGGTATATACACTTCGCTCACCACCAGCAATATGTCAAACTTCCTTATGTTATTTGCGGCACAATTGAAATATTATATTTAGGACTGTAAGTAGAAATCAAGTGGACACAAGAAGATATAATACACGACCATGCACGCCAATATATATATATATATATATATTTAATGTGTATATATAAACATGTATTTTATATGTAATTTTATATCCTAATATTCCTAAAAATTTGTGTTGGTTTTCTTAAAATATTTTTTAATAATCTTCACTGGGACAGCCATTTGATAAAACATCCTTAATATGTGTAATAATTAAGATAGATTAGAGAAAAGGTTATAATTTTAAAAGGGTGAATTGAAGCTTCAAAATAACACCTCTAACAAAAGGAGTACCGCTTCTAAATAATTAAATCTTCCTGGGCCATTTTTGGGGGGGGGGGGGGGGGCGCGTGGTTGGGACTAAATCCTTGCTTCTTTGCAGGTCGTTCACACGTACCTCCAAGCAACATTTTCCTTTCCAAGTTAATACTCATTTTAGTCAACGTCAAGGTTGATTAGCCTTCAGTCTTAGAATCTCACTCCCTATTCCAAGTATAAAGAGTTTTTGGGATTGGGATTGTTCAGTTTTTTCTTTTGATTTTTCAATTATTTTAATATCACTAAATTACAAAACAAAACTAATGTTGGAAACCAAAAAATGAAAGAGTCTTTATATGATGAGACTTCAATGTATAAAATTATTGTTAATTTATTTCTTTTAATGATTTCTTATTTCACGTGTGGATGTGAAAATATTCATTGCTACTTTTAGAAATATACAATAGAACAAAATTAAAGTGATTCATAAGAACAAGGGAATGATGTAATTTGTTTCATAGACAGCGTTTATAATGCCAGTTGATCTCATATATGAAGAAACTAAACATATGCCAAATAAGTGAATGAGTTTGCACCATGAAGGAGAACACTTATTGATATTGAAATGAGACAGATACATTACAAACATCACGTAACACATAACAGACCAACAAAAGCCAGATAATAATTATTACTATTTATTGAAATGAGGCAATAGGATTATAATTATAATCCTATTTATAATTATAAATAAGCCGAGAGAAGTAATAATTATTAATATTATTGAAATGAGGCACATGGCAAACATTATGTTACAACACAACATACCAACAAAAGCCAAATATGTGTTCCCACCAGAGAGGTAAAGAGCGGGGCCTCAAACTAGAGAACCCTGATGTCACTTGCTAAGTGCGCGAGTCGACCGTGACATCGGGATGGTTCAGAGACAGCGACTGGTCCACCTGGAACCATAAACGGGTCGGTTCACCAGGTTTACAAACGTAGATTTCCATGAATTCCAATTTCCACACCTGATTGTTCACTCTGGCGTCGTAGTGGACAGTGATGGTGTGAAGATCCTTGAGGTAAATGTCCGAGAACATGAAGATGTCGAGGTTGCCCTGCCTGAAGTAGTCGTGACGAGAATCCATTATGCCCTTTCCTATGAGGTTTTGGACGCTAACGAAATTGTTATTAGAGGACCATAACTTGAGGCTGATGGTGGAGTCCGTTCCCGCATCGGTGCCATTTCCTGTCTTAACTCTCACAACGTACGTGCACTTGAGGCTGATCCTGCATGCGCGCGCGCGCACACAACTAAGTAGATAGAAGGAATAAAAGCTTGAAACTAATTAATGAATCAACACAAGACATCAGACAATTACTTACAGGTGTAGCCATTGAAGCGAAGCTAGTGAGTGAGACTAGAAAAACAACACAAGACAATGCAATTCTGAGATGCCAAAACAACCTTTATATAGGGCAAGTTTCACTCTTATGTCCCCACTCATTTTATCATGCAGACAAGTTGATATTTGAGCAATTTGGTCTCCCCTATGGTGTGAATGCGAGTCGGCAAGTCGGCTTAACTTTATATATCTTTCAATAGTAAAACTATCAGATTTAAATAATAACGTCCCAAAACAATTTTCAGTTGTTGAAAATTGTGGATAAATGATCATAAATTATATTTCAGTTATTCGTATTATAAAATAGATTTTTTTAAAAGAGATCTAGGTTCAGTGCCACAAAAAAAAATCCTTACATTGGCTGTAAGATTTGAACTCAACCTTATGAGTTATGAGAACGATCCTGAGTTATTTGTACTATATTACATTTTAATTCATGGTAAAATTGCAATTTAACCCCAAGGCAACTAAGGTAAAAATAAAGGCTGCAAATTCTAATGTTGATTTTCTATGTTTTATAATTTTGGATTTGGTGATTACGTACAGCTTGAGAGCCAGCTATATATAATGTCTTTCAATTCTCACTTTAGAAATTTAAATAGGCGCCTGATAGATGCTTCATTAAAAATAATATAATAATTTTAAAAACATAATTATATTGTGCCTTAAAAGATAATAACATAAGTAAAATTATTTGTATTTTTCTTTGGTAAAAATTATATCGAGAAGGTTGATTTGTTTTTTGTATAAATATGTTCTTCATACGTTACCTTAACAATGATATATAAAATTTTAATTTTTTTTTTGAATTTGTGAGAAATCTTTTAAATTAATTTTGATTTGGTATTGTTGCAGAATTGATTCTAGATTTTCATGAATATTGTCGGTCATCCTATAATAATTTCCTTTTCAGAAACCTTTCGATTTTCTTATTCAAAATTCAAGAAAAATTAATTAACTATAAATATCTGGGAATATACAGAAAAGTAAAATAATTACCTATAGGTGAAAAAACGAAAATTACATAAATAAAGTATATATCTAAAAAGTTTACAGCACCTACCTAATAGGTTGGGCTTAGCTGAAGGATTACTCTTTCACAATATACCAAATCAATATTTGAATTTCTGTTTAGGAAGATGCTTGCATTTAATGTCCAACCCTACATAGAATGTGATTTCACTACTTTCCATCACTTTTGTTTGCTAATTAATAACGCAAAAATTAGGAAATTTTGCTGAAAAAGCATGTATTACAAAAGATATTGTCTAAAGTACCTAAGGATCTAGGTCCTTGTGCAAGTATAATTCTATTTCAGCTGTGTTAACATATTTTCACCTATGTGAATAGACTCTCTTGTTCAAGTTTGCCTTCTCCTCGTGGACAGTTGCCAATCACAATCATTGGTTTTAATTTTTTCATTAATATTCAACTGATAATTAGTTTTGATTGGTACTTTCATCTATAAAGTCCTTGTGTACATACTTATTCCGGCAGAGAATTGTCACACTCATCATTACTACTCATCACTCCAAGCTAAGGGAGCATCGGTGCATGTTTATCTTCTCATAGATAGTTGCCAATTCAAATAATCACTAGTTTTAATCCGGAATTTATCTAACAATTCTTGAATGATTTTTTAATTATTAGACAATGGTCGCATTCATCATATATAAAAGCTTAAATTAAAATTTTCAGAATTTCAATTAGATGAGTATTATCTTTCTTGTTGTTGTTGTTGTTGTTTTTTTTTTTTTTTGCCTAATAGATGTGTATTATCTATCACCATCAAATATGCAAAGGTCAGGCATTTTTCATCACAATTAATAATGGTTGTGATTATTCTATACTAAAATAAATATGGAAGACTTCTTAGATGCAAGTGCCAATTAAAACTAGGTAGTGATTATGATTGGCAACTGCCTGCCATGAGCAGAATAAGAGAGTCTATTAGCATACACAAGACAAGATGAGAGCCAGTCAATCTTTTGAAAAACTCAGAAAACCAAATAAATCAATAATGGCAATAGTGGAATACCTTGTGGACAACAAAGAGTGGTCATAATATTTTTGACAACACGTATACATAATTACTCTTTTGTACTATATAATGTGCATAGGCCAGACCAAAGTTTGAGATTAAATTAATTAATTTGCTGGGACTTGCAAAAGAGTAATTATTGATTTCATAAGCATGAAAATAAAAATGATAAATTAAAAAATAAAACATAATTTGGTAGTGGCGAGTTATGCACAATGCCACCCCTTCGTAATGTAATTTTTCAGTATCGATTATTCACAGAAAAGGGAAAATAATTTTTGATAGAATTTAGTTCCCTAACAACATCCCTTGCACTAATTCTTTCAAGGGACGATTCCGTTTTATATGTTTTTTTGATAGAGATGTAGGGCCAAGGCCCACTAACAAGGTCCCTAGATTGCCCGCAAGATTTTAATTCAGCCGTATGAGTTATGAGCCCATTTTCTACTAACTTGACCGATTTTAATTTGTTGGTATGTTTTGAAATATTAAAGGTTTGTTATTCCTTATATTAGTCCCACTGAAATTCTTTAGGCCACATATTCTGGGTCATGTTTTGTGTGGTTAGAAAGTGTTATCCTTTTAAAGTTCTAACGTTAGCTATGAATCCAAAATCATGGTTATCTTTTATGATGTTATTATCATATTTTCAATTCATAATTGATTTTGGCATATTCTCGAACCCAGTATGTTATCCTTCAAGTCGTCAAAGAGAATGGTAGATTTTTGGGGGGTTGCTTTTTTAATACTTTTTAACAAGCTAAAACACTCCAAAAACAAAACAAAAACAAAAAAAAGGATTTACATGACGTATTTAGATCTTTAATAAGGACAAAAAAAATACTATGTAACAGCATAAAAAAAAATACTACCTCTGGTTCTAAATATAAGACTCAGTTGACTTTTTTCGAGAGATTAAGGAAGTTAAATAAATTTTTTAATTATGTCATATTTTATATATGATTAAATTATATATCAGTTTATAAGTCAAATAAATTAATTTGAAAAAAAAAGTAAATATAAATACTTTAAAGTAATTTAATTATCTTCCTTAATCTCTCTAAAAAGATTAATTGGATTTTATATTTAAGACCAAAGGTAGTAATTTACAACAATAAACCGCCATTGAAATTGAAATAAGAAAAAAATTAGCCCCAAAATTATTAATAATTATGAAATCTCGAATCTGTTTTGACACTGACGCTGTGAACAAACTTCAGCATGACAAAAAAGATATGGGAAAAACCTGGGGTGGTGTACAGCATATGAAGCAGAATGCTGCGGAGCTGCTATGGGTTTGCAGGTTGCTCTTGAACTGGGATTTAAGAAGATTCATCTAGAATCGGATTCTGAGCTGCTAGTCAAGGCATTGAAGGCAAAAATGAAAGAAGATGAACCAGTGGACAGTCATACGAGGATGGCAAGGGAAGTGGCGGAAAGATGCAGACATCTGAGAATCACTCATGGTTGGCGAAGCAGTAATCACTGTGCTGATATAATGGCGAAAATGACCGTGGAATTAAAATGGGGTGAAACAAGGTAACTCTTCCCTGTTTTAGTGGATGCCCGCGTTGCGTTCCGCTGTCTATCCTTTTCTTCCAAACTATACCGTTTTGGTGTAGTTTTGGGATAAAATGTTTTGGCTGATTTTTTTTTAAAAAAAATTGGTGTATAGTATTTTGAAGTTTTTTTCTGGACGTATCTAGTATCTTAAAATATTTTTTAAGTAACGTGCAGTATCCTAAAATAATTTTTAGTGTTTTTAACCCTTTAAAATATTTTTTTAGTTATATCTAGTCTGCTAGACTGATTGTAATTTTACTTTTAATATACTTTTCAGCTCCAAAAATTACTTTAAAATATTTTAGAGTGGGTGGAAATCAATAAATCAATATCCTAAGTTTTGGATGCTCTTTACTATTAAGAAAAATACATTAACAGTAAAATTGTAGTCAATCTCTTAAAACACTAGGTACAACTGAAAAAATATTTTAAAGGGTTAAAAGCACCAGAAAATATTTTAAAGTAATTTTTGGAGTTAAAAAAGTACATTAAAGGTAAAATTACAATCAGTCTGCTAACAGATTGGGTATAACTAAAAAAATATTTTAAGGGGTTAAAAGCACTAAAAATTATTTAGGATACTACACGTTATTCAAAAAATATTTTAAGATACTATATACGTCCAAAAAAACACTTCAAAATATTAGACACCATTTTAAAAAAAAGGGTCAACCCCAATATTTTATCCCAAAACTACACCAAAATAGTGTAATTTGGGAGAAAAGGATAGGCATCGAACCATTGGGCAGCGGACACAAGCTAAATCCGTTTTTAGTACATAGAAAAGAGGTGAGGTGGAAGGACACGGGTTGAACTCCTGGAGTTTGCTGTCAAGTGCAATTTCAGATTTGTCTAGTTTTCTAGTGCTGGGCCTTTGAGCCCCCTATTGATTTAACAAAACATTAGTCATCTTGGGATCAAATCACAAATTACCACAGATTAAATACAATATAGTGTAAACAATTCGGGATCGTTCTCTTATTAAGAAGCATTTTATTTTGACTTCCCTATGAAAAACTAAGTGCTATAAACATAATTAGAATAGGGGTCTTTGAAATTGGTTTTCTTTAAATCAAAATTCATGAAAATAAAGCTATTTCTAATCTTTTTGGTATTTTTGATAATAATGAGAAATGTTAAATTGAAAGTGAAGATATGTATAATGGATGATCTTGGTGATGAAGATAGTGGCAATCCTTGCTAAACAAATTACCGGAGTTAAATTTTCATTAAGTCTTAAGAACAACTTCAAGATAATACTTGAGTCCAATATTCCTAATTAATAATAGCTCCTACAAACATAGATAACTACTACCTCTTGAGATATTGTTTAAACCCGCCTAATGTGCAATTAAAATTGGAATGATGCAAATTGTTCTTCTCAATTTGAATGTTCTAACAAACCATCCAAGAGCCAAAATCAACTATGATTACTAATTAATAACATGAAAGCAAGCATAATTTCACCAAGCTCATCAAAAGATATATATCAAAATGAACATCAAGATGCATTATCCAATTGAAACTACAATGATCAATCCACATAGATAACATAACAGCAATCCAAGTCTTAAAACTACACAATGATTAACCTAAACAAGGAAATCAAATATATAATCTAAGCATAGATTGAATTAAAGAACTCCCCTATGTTATCACAATTGCTCAAGCCACAATTCCTCATCACCAAGCAGCAAAAAGATCAACCTCTTATGGCTTCAAAAATCATTTGAATAAATTGTAGCACTGAAATCTCCATGGAAGCTGATGAGAGGAAGAAGTGAGTCTTGGCTATAGTGAAGACAGAGCTGCAGAAGGAAATGAGAAGGTGGAAGATAGTGATGAAGATGGTCTCGGCTACGGTTGGCAGTGACAGAAATTGGTGGAAGGCAAAGAAAAGGTTGCAGGATGAATAAGTAAGAAGCAGATGAAGTGAATGGTGGTGTCGGTGGTTTATGACAGTAAAGAAAAAGGAATAGAGGCGGGCATGGTGACTGTGTTGTTGAAGAAGAAAGAGAGATGATGGTAAGAGAAGAAATGGGAGGGGTCGATGGTACTGTGAAAACATAGAGGTGGTGATAAGAACTCACTGTGATCTCCACCGGAAACTGCAGAAGATCAATGGACGATAAAAGAGAGAGAACAAGAGACAGAGATTATGAGAATGGCGAAGCACAAGGAAGCTTCCTCTCTCTCTGACAGCGGCACTGAATCTAAGAATGGTGGTGGTTAGTTGAGGAGCAGGATAGTGCTAGTAGTCGACCGGTAGTGGTGCTATGACGGCAGTGGTGGCAGGCGAAGCCTGATGGAGGTGGTAGAGGAAACGGTGGTGTGAGATAGTCAGGAACTCACCTCCGTCTCTTAACTCTCTCAGACTCGACTCTGATTTCTGCCTCTGGTCCTCCCGTCTTCAGTCCCAGCTGGTTTCGACTGTGATGACGGCTGAGATTAACTCCGTAGAAGGTGGTAGTGTTGTGATCTCAGCTCTCTGGTCTCCTTCCAGCTCTCGCCTCTCAGGTCTCCTTCCCCTTGTTCTTGCGCTACCTCCTCTATATCAGTTTTGGATCTGTTTTGCTGAAGGAAGCAGTGAATAGTAACCTAGGTCCTTGGTCAAAACCCAAGTTTTGACCAGGGACCTATTTGAAGACATGAAAAGTTCTGAAGAATGGACCAGAATGCAACATTTTGAAATACTTGTGAGGCAGGACTAGAATTTCTAAAACTTTTGGGTCCTTGCTTGTAATTTTGTTGGTCCCTTTTCTTCATTTACTTTTTAATTTTCACAAAATCTGGGGCCCCTTTCTGCAGTTTTCTCCAATCCTCAAAATATTAATTTTGACCCTCATGAATTTCAATTTTCCTTCTTAAGCACCTACAATGTAAGATTAAGCAAAATGTAGCATCAAAAGTCCAAGAAATAATTGTATGAATAATTAACAGATTTATGACCATTTTGCTCCTAATTACAATTAATTCAATACAATTGTCCCTAGTTAAATTTAGTGCTTAATCATATAATAATGCTCCAGAAAATGCATTAAAAATCCCAAATTAATCAAGAAAAATGATGTAAAACTATGGTTGAATCACCTATCTACCAAAACAAAAAATACATATAGTTCATGCATTTTATACAAGAATGTACATGTACAATAATGTTAACGAGAGGGTGAATTGGATGAAGGAATGTGTTTGTTTGTTTGGTCGGTTAGGAATTTGTATTTTAAAATAGAAATATAATTAAACCAGTAATGAATATCTGACAGAATTTACCATGAAATTCAGAGTTTCAGACAGAATTTATCATGGATTTTTGATGGAAAACGATTTCCGACGGAATAGATTTCCACTTGCACGCACGAAATGCCTTACCAGTTGTGCTGGAATGCTTTAGCATTATATTATTGCAATACTAAATATATATAATATTATTATATATAATCAATTATGTATAAACATATATATGTTTCTTATACAAAAATATATGTTATTATAAAAAACTAAATATAAATTTAATAACACTATAAAATAATATTTATATATTCTTATAATTTTTAATATAGATTAATTTCAAATGAAAAAAAATTTACATCTTAAATAAACTTCATATGACTATATTTTTGTCTAATTTCTAAAATTAAAAATTATTTTTTATTAACATTAATTAATAACTAAAAATAGCATTAAATGATCATTTTACTCCTACAGGGACTAAAACCTATGGTTGGAAAGTTGAAGAGCCAAAACCGAAATGAGAAAAAACTTGAGGGATGAAAGATGGTATTAACCCTAATTTTTAAATATTTATATGGCTAATAATATCATAATTTTTATTTTTATGAAGATATTTTTTTAAAATTAAATTTATTTAAAAAATAATATTTTTTTTTTTATTTTTCTAACGGAATTAGCCACAGTTGCCACCATATGACAGTAGTACGTAAGGGAATAATTATTGATATTGAAATGAGATACAACACAACACGTAGAGCAACATACAAAAGGCATATAATGATAAAGAGAAAGTGGGCGTCGATTGATCTAATTAGAGCTAGTCGCACAAATCGAGGGTGACCTGGAGATCGATTATTGGGCTCGTCTATCCACTGGTATATCGGGGGAACCCTACTCTCTTATATTGTTAGAATTGAGTATCGGGGTTGACATACACATATTCCACGAACCACCCTGCGCCTGACCCTTTGCAATCAGAGGCGACAGTGATCTTGCAAATAGTTTGACAAGGCTCATTCTCATGGCCGGAGAGGTCGTCCCAGCCCTATTCGTAATTGCTATGACCCGAATTCATGTTGCCCTAATCTTTGAGGTTGTAGATGGTAATTGGCTTGCCGGAAGACGGGCATAACATCAGGCTGATGGTGGAGTCTTCCTGCATCAGGCATGTCTCCTGTCCCAAACAACGTGGTAGAGAGATGCTACTTAATAGAAGATCTACTGAACGAATTTGGGTATCTTAAAAAAATTAGTTATTTGTCAACGTGTGTTGGATTTTCTAAAATACCCTCTTAAATCATTTGCATTGAAACTATCCCTAGATGCAAACTCCATTTACTACTGGAAAAAACCCTTTTTAGACCGCCACATTTAGACCGGTTTTGCCGGATAAGGTCTTAAAAATTTGCGCGGTGGCAGTTTTGTAATTATATTGAACTTCTTAAAAAACCCTTTTTAGACCGCCACCTCTAATCTCCGCAGTGACCATTCTCCTCTAACTTGACTTCCCTTTGTCAGTGCCGTGAAGTTGAGGACTTCATTTTAACCTCAGTCGACACCACTGTGACTTAGGGTTGTAGGTCACTTCTTGGTCTTCATTCAGGTTAGTGTTCGATCTGTTATTTAGTTGTACGTTGTGTTATAATTAATAATGTTTAATGAAAAAATGGTTCTTGTTGTTGCTTTGAGCACTTAAACGTATGTAATCTGGAAAAAATTAAATCTGCACATTCTTGTTAGATATATGCTCTGACTTTTAATTATATCCCTGTGATATTTGGCTTGGATTAATACCACTCTATGTTCTGTTTTAGTTTAGTGTGGTTGTTTGATTATTGTCAGTGTTATTGGTTTGTTAAAATAATACTAGTTTCAAATGGTGCCTGTTAATTTTGTTGAAATATCTAAAACTCTGTTGTTGTTGTTTTTTGTCTATCCTTTTGTTGTTGGATATAGGGTGCTAGAAGTGTTGAGATATATATGGATCATAGTTGGATAAACGCTAAACGAACGAGTGTTGAATATGATAATGGGGTGAGGGGTTTTTAGACTTCGCTAGTAGAAATGCCGATGATGGTAGTGGAAAGTTTTATTGTCCCTGTGTAGTATGTTTGAATGAGAAGCGACTAAGTACTGCAGATATATATACACATTTAATTTGTGAAGGATTCTGTAAGAGTTATACAGTGTGGGTATGGCATGGTGAAGAATTAGAAATACTAAGTTCATCTCAACAAGGGGGAGTGAACTTTGATGATAATGACACGGATGTGGATGATCGAATAGAGGATATTATTCGTGATGTAGGAGAAGAGACTTTTGAGCAATCACATGCATATGGTAATATCTGTAGTGATGCTGAGACGCCGTTGTACCCGGGGTGTAAAAAGTATCAATTGTTGAAAGTAATATTGAAATTGGTAAGCTTGAAAGCACGACATGGATGGAGCGACATGGCTGAATCTATGTACTTCTCTAGTTCAAAAGATAAGAATCATAGATTGGCAGCAATACCTTATTATGGGGTAATTGAAGAGATTTGGGTGGTTGATTATGTTAAAGTTAAACTTCCCATTTTCAAATGCAAGTGGGTTGATGTCAACAATGGTGTGATGATTGATCAATTGGGATTTACATTGGTTGATTTGAATAGTAGAAGTTTTAGAGATGAACCTTTCATTATGGCATATCAAGCGAAACAAGTGTTCTATGTTACTGATCAGGCAAACAAAATGTGGTCTGTAGCTCTCAAAGGAAAAAGGGTCATTGATATTAATCAGGAAAGTCATTCAATAAATGATCTGCTTGAGACTCCTTCTTTTTCTAGGGGTTTACCAGAATTGAACGAAGAAGATGAAGTAGACAATGAACACGGCACAAGAAACGATCATCATGAAGGGATATGGGAGGATATCCCTTTATAAAACTACATTGAAGGTTAGTTAACTAAAATAATTATCATGAACTATATTTGAATTATGTATATTATTATTGGTGTATATATATAACTACTTTTTTTGTTGTCGTCACAAGAAAACGAATGATATGAGGTGTATGTCTTAGTGTAGATTCTTCGAAGCCAGGCCAGCTAGTGATCATTAGCCTGAGAAGAGTGTGTATAAAGTATTTTGGCCCTAATGAATAACAGAATTGTCATTAATGTAATTTAATCTTTGATGTATGTATGTAAGTGAAAAGATAAGGAACTTAGTCAAAACATCATTGTCATGGTTGTATGATTTCCTTGCATTATGATTCTGTCTATGATTGTGAGTTTATTATTCATGGTTGTTTTCCTTGCTTCCGTTTCGGCCAACACTATTTAGGCACAAGGGAGTTGAGTTTTAATATGTTCCAATGAGTTTTAAGTCTCTCACATGTCATTAAGATGTTAGTTATATAATCTGTAAGAGAAGATTTATTTGAATGTCGTTGAACTGGCTGCTACTTGCTGAGTGAAATGTTTTAACAGGGGAAATGGCTTGCTGGGTATATCTTCAAAATGAAATTTTTAAAAAAAAAATTCAACTTTTAAGACCGGTTCTCTCTAAAACCGGTCTGAAAAGTACATTTAAGACCGGTTTTTCGTATAATCGGTCAAAAATTTTAACCTTTTAGACTGGTTTTATACTAACCGGTCTTAAAACTGTTTTTTAGACCGGTTCCATAACCGGTCTAAAAAGTAGCAGATTTTTTAGACCGGCTGTATCAAGACCGGATCCAGAACCGGTCTAAAATGTTTTTTTAACCGGTCTTAAAAGTGATTTTTCCACTAGTGATTGACATGCGCAATCAATAGGAATAATTTAATAAAAAGTGATAAATGTGGGGGGACAGAGTGAATTGAGATATTATATTTAGGACTAAATTTAACCCTTCAATTAGCTCTTATATTAAGGACCGGGGTAGTATTTAAGAATTAGGATAAAAGAAGGTATTCTTTTTTTAAAAAGAAAAAAACAAAAACAAAAAATAGAGGGGCACATACACTAATAATGGATAAATTGAAGGTGCAACCTCTCACTTATTGAAGATCTTATATATCACTAGGCTATAAAACCATTAGCAAAAAAGAGAAATTCTAAAACAGTAATTTTCTCCAACTCTACACCCAGTCTGTACTTTTTCCTTTTTACAGAAAAAGACGTGAGAAATCATAAATTTTCCCAAGTTTTCTCATAGAAAAAAATTAGCCCTCAGAAAAACTCAAAAGGAAAAAATTAATTTCTTGCATATTAAAACTGTCAGGAAAATATCTCATAAACTTGTCTGTCAGAAATTCTTACATATATGTGTGTGTGTGTACGTTTGTTTGGGAAAAAAGGTTAAGCTACTTTAATACTTAGACGTATTTTTAAAAATAAAATTAAAACATTGATTTTCTTACCCATTATTTAATCAATAATAACTAATTCTTATTATGAATACTTTTAACTTACCATTATCCTTGCTTGAATGGATTAAAATGAGTCCTTAGTCAAACCAAAATATGAAGTTTGAATCCATATATTTCTGTTAACAGCCAAAGTAAAACCGTAAATATAATTAACGTGATAATATTTTCACCATGTCAGTTTTTATTGTTTTTTTTTCAATGAATAAAGCTTATATTAATAGAAAGGAAAAGTCCAGCAGAAAAACCATGTAACAAAGTCAAACAACATTAGAAAAATGACAAAGCAATCAAGTGGCCACAGACACAACACAACAAAGCCTGAAAGAAAACGAGAAAACAAAGAAAATTCCCAGAAACAAACACACAAAAGTAGACACTAAAAAATCCAGAGAGCTAAGTTAAAGGTCATAAAAATTTTGTCGGAATTGTACTTAATTAATCAGTCATTTTTATATTCAATATTCAATATTAAAAAAAATATAAATTCGAAAGTGTTATATAATCCATTTTATTTGGTCCCAAGGTTTTATTTCCATAATGTTTTCCATAACATGTTTTAAGAAAAAATAGCACATTTCCATGCAATGCACGTGATTTGACAATTAACATGCTAATACCATCAATCCTAAATATAAGAGCTAGACTAAAGGATTTATTTTGGTCCTAAATATAATCTTAATCCACTTTATCTCCTAAATTTATAATTTCCCCCTAAAATATCCATATTGATTGCGCATAATAAGAGAGTTTCTATTAAGAGGAGTTCTAATACATATAATTAAAAAAAGATATCTTAAGAAAACTAATACATTTGTTACAAATAAATTGTACAACTATTTTTTAATACAAGTAAATTAGTTTATATACTTGCTGATATAACTCAGTTCCCCGCCCTTATGTACACATCCAATTCATTTTATTTATGTGGATCGCAAACAACGTGGTCTATCTGTACACATGTCCTTCATTTTTTATTCGTTCTTATCTATTAAGACTGAGATTCAAAATCTCAGTATGGTTAGCTACAAAAAAGCTAACTTTAATCGACCATTTTCGACGGTGATTTAATTGTCGCCACTGAAACTCATACTTTTAACGGTGACAATTAAAGTCACCATTGAAAGTTAATTTCAGCTTTTTTTTATGGATTATTTGTATCAACAACAAATGTTATTTTTTTATATCTTTTGTTTAAATTTGATATTTAACATTTGAGGACACTAAATATGATATTTATTATAAAGAAAAATAACATAATTATACATTTGCATGTGTGTAACACTTTCAAATGATAAACCAACCTATCGTCTATTAAGTTCTTCAAGATCTATTATTCCCCACACTCCCATCAATATATCTTTATAGATTAATAACATGTAATGACACTTTTATCTAAAATAAATTATTTCATAAATGTATCAATTAATACATATGACCTATATTTGGTTTTCTTTTTTAATTACTTCATTTATATATAAACACACTTAATAAGTTAAGTAAATATAAAAAGTTAACCCATTTTAATTAATAATAGGTTATTAATTAAATTTTTATTTTGATTTATTCAAAATTAATTTTAAAGTATTATATTAGTATATACACACACACGTGTGTGTGTGTATTTGTTACATATATTAATATATTGTAAATAATATATAGATATAATATTTAACAATATAAGTAATATTTCATAATATATATTTATTTATGTTTGTGTTGTTTTATATATATATCTATTATATACATATATATTATTTTGCAATAATAATAAACAGGTTCTTTCTAGTTCAGTGGTAAAGGCATGGCGACACAAACAGGTGGTCTTGGGTTCAAACCTTGGAGGGACCACAAATGAGTTGAGTTTCACACAAATGTGGTGCAACGACGTGGCGACACGTAGCACAGGGTGAGGTGGTGAGGGACAAGTCCACATGTGGGCCTTAGTGATGATGTGGACGGCCAGCGTCGAGTGGCTGTTGATTGCCGTAGTAATTTTTTTTTTAAAAAAATTGACACTTTCAGGGGCGACATATGGAGTTTTCGTATAATTTCAGCGGCGATAAAAAAGTCACCACTAAAAGTCACATTCAAAGGCAACAAAAAATCACCGCTGAAAGTATAGTTTCAGCGGCGACACAAAAGTCGCCACTAAAAGTTACCTTTGTCGCCACTGAAAGTATAGTTTCAGTGGTAACACAAAAGTCGCCACTGAAAGTCACCTTCAGCGTCAACAAAAGTCGCGGCTGAAAGTATAGTTTCAGTGGCAACAAAAATTGTCGCCACTAAAACTTTCAGCGACAGTCATGACAAAGTCGCCGTTGAACTTTTAGACTTTCCGCCGAAAGTCATTTTGTTTTTTGGTAGTATGGGCAGCAGAAACTATATACCATCTAGAAAACTGGACACACTTTTATATAGCAAGCACGTGGAGGAGATTCCTTAAGTCGAGCCAGCATAGGAAGCCTCGCAACATTTTTGATTTCTTTGTCTATAAAATGCAGCACTAGGAGTGCATCGCACACATCAGCATTAACTTTTTTATGGATTATGTACCATATCACCTTCAATTTGGATAGGCACCATGAGCTCAGATGATCTGGATTTAATTTTTTTTTCTTGAAAAATTATTTTATTTGGTAAAGAATCTCAAATAAAGATAATTTCTTAAATAATTTTTCTCAAAAAATTATTTTTATATAAAATCATCGTTTAAAAATATTAAATTTGGACCATCCAGATCTGATCTGGAGGGTCCAGATCAGCTGAGCTCATGGTTTGGAAAGGCACCAAAACTAGGTCAGAGAGGGACCATGTTATTTTTGGGAAATTGATCTCTTCATTTTCCTTACCGACCAGTTCACTTTATTTTTTTACCTACATTAGATCAACTCTAACGAATGAGATTTAATATCCTATATAAAGTAAAAAAAGAACATATAGAATACTTTAATATAAGTATAAAGATATGAACTATTTAGATTAAATTTTAATTATTTACATTTTTTTGTTATTTAATATTATAATAATATTTTATAGGATATTAAATCTCAACTGTCAGAAATGATCTAATCGTGTAAATAAAGAAGTGGGGAGAAGTGGATGGCAAGGGAAATGGTGAGGCTCCTTTCCTGTTATTTATAATAATTTAAAGGCTAAATTATACAAAACTCCCATAAACTTTAGATCAATTGCATATAACCACTCGATATTTCAAAGTTTAAATTTAACCTTCCTACCTTTTATTTTTAAACTATTAACCCCTGTTGTTAAGTGACCGTTATCTTTTTAACAGAAATGACAACGTTATATTATGAGATGACACATGTTAACCTAAATGGCATATTATGTAAATTACTAATTTTATAAAACCCCCATGAACTTTGAACAGTTGCAAATAACCTTTTGAACTTTGATTAGTTACAAATAACCCCCTTTACATTTCGAAATTTAAATTTAATTCCCTTAAAATTTGATTTATAATAAATAACCCTCATGTTGTTACTTTAATCATTTTAATAAATTTATTAATTTTTTTACTATCATTCGTCAATTAAAATAGTTTTCTTGTATGTAAAAAAAATGAAAAGAATAATATTTAAAAAATATAAAAATAAAAATTTCATCATTTATATAACATTTACTTATTTTGTTGGGTTAATTGAATACTGATAGTATAAAATTGTTATCATTTGTGTTAAATATAATCTTAGGATTATTTAGTATCGATAATTTAAATATTACATTTTTTTAGAGGATAGCTCTTCGCTTTATTAATTTTTTAATTAGCAATGCATATTTTTTTAATTAGAGGTTCAACGTTTATTTTATAGTTTTCTAAATATTATTCTTCTAGTTTTTGACATACAAAAGAATTATTTTAATTGACAAATAATAGTAAACATTTTAAGAAATTTATTAAAATAATAGAAAATAACAACATGTGGTTTAATATTATAAATCAAAACTTTAAGAGAATTAAATTTAAATTTTGAAATGTCAGGAGGTTATTTATAATTAATTAGAGTCCAAGGGATTCTTTGCAGTTGTTTAAAGTTCAGGGGTGATTTATAAAATTAGTACTTTACACAAGATACCACAGAGGATGACACATGTCATCTCATAATCTAGTGTGGCATTTTTCGTTAAAAACATAATGGTCGCTTAACGACAGGAGGTTAATAGTTAAAAAATAAAAGATCATGGGAGTTAAATTTGAGCTTTAAAATGTCATGGTGGTTATATGCAACAGACCCAAACTTTAGGGGGGGTTTTGCATAATTTAGCCTAATTTAAACATTATATATAGATTAGCATTAATTGTAAGTATTAAATAATAAATAATTATGATTATCGATTTGTTAGAATTAGCTTTGAATAAGTCTGATCTGTATTTAATACTGGTATACTCCCTCCGATCCATAATGTAAGTTATTTCTAGAAGAATGCCTTAGTCCACAATATAAGTCATTTGAAGAATAATTAATACTTATTTGTCAATTTGCCTATGTAATTAATGTTCAAATATGACTTTTTGTATGTTCTCATCTCTCATTTGAAACCTAATTTAATATAGGTGAAGTTGGGAAAAAATTTCAATTTAAGGTATATTTAATGAGTTAACTACGCTGATGACTCTCCAGTTTTAATAGAATCTGATATATATTTTGGTATATTTAGGAGTTATCAACGCTAAATTAAAAAGATTTATTCGAGATTTTGATATGATATTAATTTGGTACATAATTTGGTGATTTTATTTTAAATATTATAATTTTAATCTAAAATAAAAATAATTTAATATAGGATGATGATAATAATAATTCACTGTTTTGAAATTATAAAAAAAAAAAAGGAAATTGTTTTTATTTTATTATCTTATCTTTTATTTTTATTTTTATTTTCTTCTCTTGATTGTAGAACAGGTGACGTGGTTTCTACTTTATGGAGGAGAAGCTGTGATGCAATTTAAGAGAATACGTGTGGCACATGGGAGAAGGGCTTAATGACAACAAAAGCGACACCGTTTGGAAGAGAGGAGAGGGAGACCTAATTGGAAAGAAAGAAAGAGGGAGCTACGGGATTTTGACAGGCAAAAGAAGGCAGCCGCACTATTGATCATCACTTTCTTCATTGGTCTTCTGGAACGAGAAAAAGAAAAAATCGGAGAGGAGGAATCATCTTGAAGAGAGAGAGAGAGAGAGTTCTCCATAGACGGCAACCGGAGTGAGGACGGAAGGAACGCCGGTGTGCCGTCTTTATCCTCTATTTTTCCTTGTCTGTCGGAGTGGAGTGAGAACGCGAGTTGGACCCCGAACTTGTTCAGGAGAGGAAAAAGCTGAGAACAATCGCTGGATGGAGGAGCCAACAATTTGATCTATGGAGACAGCCGACATTCAGGGGAGCTCACAAAGAAACAGAGAACACGAGCTGTGGATTTGCTCTGGGGGGAATCCACCATCGCGAGAGCCGACTTTTCACTGACCGGAGTTACTGTTCTTTTTAGGCCGTAGACGGCAGTGTTGGCGTCTGGAACGATTTCGGATTTCGGAGTTACTGTTCTTCTGCTAGAGCTGATGGAAATGACAGGAAAAGGAGAGGGAGCTTGACTTCAATCACTCATTCTTATTCTTCTCCATTATCCACAGTCACCCACTTCAATTCCTACCACCGCCACACTCTGTTTGCAATTCATTATTTCCCTTTTCTATATCCCGTTGTCTATTGTTTTACTAACGATTTATGCTATGTGCTGTAATGAGATTTACTAAGCCATGTGTGGCTAGATTGTCTTGAAACGCTCTCAGCTAAAAATTTAGGGATTTGAACATGTACGAACCAATTAATTGTGTTTATTGTTATTTTTGTTTACTTAATTTTATATTATTTTGTCTACTTAGTGATTGAGCACTACTAAGTATGAAATTGGGTAATTTAGATTACACTTAGAAAAGGGATCTTAATTGGATCATAGAATTAAGTAATGTGAGATTAAAATTTATTCTAATTTATCAATAGGATAGGAATATACATGTTGGACCCATATAATTCTATTAAGTGAATTTGGACATTTAGTGCCTTTTGAGTAAATTAGTTAGGAATAACAATTTTAACTTGAGAGAAGAATATGAGTAATTGCAAGATACTTATGTCCATTTAAACTCTAGATTAACAATTTAACATAAAGTGCTTTTAAGACTTGAAAAATGGATTAGCCACTCTAGGTTGTTTTTATGAATTTGAAATTTTATACACATTGGTTAATACTTTTGCATTTATTTAAATTGATTTTCAAATTCCTTCTTTGATTGCTCAACTTAAATGAAAATGAAAAATTTAATATCTAATCACTAGTTCACTTGAATCTCTATGGAACGGCCTTGATTTGTTATTATACTATTTCCACGGCACATACACTTGCGGTGCTCACTTAAAATTTAATAGCATCAACCATTTTTTAATTTTAATGAATTAGTTGAAGTGCTTTATATTATAAATCAGAGCGAGTAATGTTATTAGGAAGATTTGGATGGTTTTTTAGATGGTTTGAGTCATTCTAAGGATCTTTTAAATACATATATTTGTAGTTTATCTTTTTAGGATATTATTTTAGATAAATGATGAGTTGCCAAATTAAATAGGGATATCAAAGATATCATTTAATATCATATTGTTATATCATTTTATGTGGCATCTTATCCTCCATATAAAAGAATGATAGAAATTTATAACTTATGCTGCCAATCAAATCCATCTAGTGATAATTAATAGAAAGGAAAAGTACAACATAAAAACCATGTAACAAAGTCAAACAACATTAGAAAAATGACAAAGCCATCAAGTGGCCAAAGACACAAAACACAAGGACTAGTGGGCTGGGTTTCTAACCCCTATTCCAGTGTGACCTTGGTCTTATATTTGGTTTACTGTGGTAGGTTTGTGGGCCGATTTTGTGCCCTAAACCCCGATGTGCTAATCTTGAAGGATTTGTGGGAACAATTGTGTTTTGATGGTGTTGAGTATTGAGAAGGATATTTAAAATTAATGATAAACTCTTTTCTTGCCACACCCTTATTTTAATTTCACCTTTACCAAAATATTCGTGGAAAACGATATACGGTTCGGTGGGCAACAGAGGAATAGCATAAATATACTGATAATATGTGCATGAATACAAAAATTTCCCATAGGGTTTCATACATAATAATTACCATCAATGTAGCCACACAGGGCTACTTGGGTGTCTAAACCCATCCCAGTGAAACGGAGACATCTTCCCGTCTTTGTTTCACCACTGCATTCCTCCCGTGTAGTTCTCTTATCTACTTCAGTACACCTCTTGTTTTCACCTGCCTAATTTATTGGTAGGGGAGGATGAGATTTGAGAGAATCTTAGTAGGAAACAGATACCATAATGCATGCATGATAGATGCTATGTGCATGACATGTTAGCTTTATCTAGTGCATGCCCCATAATGACATTTTTGCATGCTCAATGTTTCATGCAACAAACTATGTCCACAGTATAAACAGAAATAGAGCTTCATTTGTTCAGATATGCTCTATACAATCAAGTAAATCAATCACATACATCACTACATAAGTAAAGATATCAATTATATGCAATTAAGGTAAATCCCCTACCTTGTGTCCCTTTTGCTAAATAGAAATAGTTCCTCGATCTACGTGCAAACAGGTCGGGCTCCATATTTGATCATACAATGTCAAATTTACTATTTAGACACTTCCATAGTTTTTCTGGGGGTTATATGAGTCTATCTTGAAAAATGACCAAAATGCCCCAGGGACCCTGGCTTCCCCGTACTCGGTCCGACCGTACTTTTCCTGAAATTTTGATATGGGCTATTCTAACATATTTTCGCCCAAGGAATCCATTTATAGACTCAGAATTATCAAATTCAATGTCAAATTACAAAATTACTCTTGGCAACCCCACTTTAAGGGTTTCAGGGGCGTTTTCGTAATTATGATTTTTCGGGCTTTTCCAAAAAAGTGACCAATTGTAACCCCACCTAATTTTCCCTTCTGAACTCAATGGAACCATCAAGTCATTAAAAATCCAACTCTAACCCCTCCAAAATAGCCTTGGCCAAAATTCTCAATTCCCCAGAAAAAATTGGGGTTTACAACTACCATTTAAACCCAATCTCGGTAGCATAACCTCTAGGCATACACATTTCCAAAATTTAAAACAAAGGACAATTCGATGAAATTTCACCAATTAAATTATCAACAGCAACCAGAATAGTCAATATACAAGAGTTTGGAAGCTACCTCAAGCTCCCACTAGCTTTTCCTTGACATGGCTGAAACCCTAGCTGTTCTAACACCAAAAGAGGAGCTTCTAAACCTTAAAGAACATAAAGGAGTAGCTTAGGATCAGAGTTATATGCGTTAGGTAGAGATTTACCGAAAAAATCGACCTACCGTACAAGTTTTTCTTCCCTTTCTCTCTCTATAAAATTGCAGCACCTCCTCTCTCCTCCTGTTCTCCACTTTTGGACCTTAATATTGGGCTTTTAAAATTATCCAGATTAATTCCATAATTATTTTTCCCATTTTCTCATGAATATGAACATTTATAAAATTTATAAATTCCAAATTCATGAATATTCACCATTTTATTGAATTTCTCAACCAATTACAATATATTTGATGAATATAAAATTTAGGGTGTTACATTTCTATCATGATTTGTTTCTAATTACGGTTTAAATGCTTTAACCATGGTATTGGTTTTGGGAAGTTTGGTTTGAATCTTTTCTATCATGGTTAAATATTTAAGAAGCTCTAGTTAGATCAGTTAATTTCAAAATAATTTGGTTAAACTCATTGTTATGAGAAAAAGGTCTCTTCAACTTGGTATGAAAGCCACGTGTTTACGATTTTGCTAGTCCTGTTGTACATTGCATTTAGAATATGGTAATATATAATCTTTACACACATGCTTTCCTTTTATTATTGTGTTCTATTGTGTTGTTTTTACTCATCTCTCTCTTGTGGGGTCCCATCCTTCGGTGGGGAGAGAGGATATGAACCAAGAGATTTTGCACACCATTAATGCTTACTGCCCATTTTTATTTAGATTTGAGATATAATTTGATATATTTAGGACTTATATTTTGATATATTTTCGGTCAAGACTTACCTAGGTTGCACCATGATTAAGGAAAAAAGGTCTTGGCTGAAGCTAAAGGAGACCTTACCTTAGGCCAAAATCCAAATTCAAGCTACATTATTAATAAATTCCTAATCAGATCAAGAGGTCCTAGTATGGATTTTTGAATATTGTTAAAAGATTAGAGTACCTTGTGTGGTTAAAAAGAAAATTAAAGGTAGGCGTAAGCTTGATTTTGGTTTTAATTAATTCAACTAAATTTAATTGACATATATATTTTTTAGTTTGTTTATTCACATATAAGATTAGAATGCCCTTTTGACCAAAAAAAAAAAGATTAGAATGCCCTGTGTAGTTAACAAGAAAATTAAAGATAGGTACAAGCTTGTTTGGTGGCTAGTTTTTAGTTAAGAGTTATATATATATATATATAAAGGAAGATTCTAAAAAGTAAAAAAATTCAGAACAACTTTTATATTCCCCCAATGGAATGTATCCATCTTTTTGCTTTGGATCGTGGATTGTTACCACATGATCACTTATAGGATCTAGCCTATAGATTTTGTCATCTTCAAGCTTTGCTTGCCCTTATAACAAAAAAAAAAAAAAGAACAACATTTATATAATTTCTTTTTTTAAAAATTTTTATAAAATATTTTGTTTTCCTAAAATCATATGCCAGGCAAGTGGATAAGTTTCAACCATGAAGAGGAATATTAATATTGAAATAAGGCACATGACAAACATTATGTAACATACAACACATCAACTAAAGTCAGATACATATTATAATTAATTGCTACCTCAGTGTATTTATTATTTGTAATTACAAATAAGCCAGAGGTAATTATTAGGAGTTTACAAATGAAGAATGGTGTCACAGGAGTTTCCTAAAATCATATGGGGCGGCATAAGTTGACCTTGGTGTGGAGATGATGGTCTGGTTCGTCACGAGCCAGCCACTGGTTCACCGGGAAGAACACGGTGGTGAATAGGGAGAGTCCACTAACGGTGACTTCGACGTACTCCAAGTACCACCTTGGCGTTTTCCCTTTCCCGTTAGAGGTGACGTTGATGGCGCAAACACTAAGGCAACTGCTCTTGCCGCGGAAGAAATCGAGGTTGTTCGGCTTGAAGTAGACGTGACCGGATTCCATTATGCCCCAATCTCTGAGGTGTTCAACGGTAAAGCTATCACTGGACGAGGAGTTAAATAACTTGAGGCTGATATGGTGGAGTCCGTTCCTGCATCAGGGTAATCTCCTGTCTTAACTCTCAAAATGTATTGGCACTGATCCTGCATGCGCGCCCGGATTCCATTATGCCCCAATCTCTGAGGTGTTCAACGGTAAAGCTATCACTGGACGAGGAGTTAAATAACTTGAGGCTGATATGGTGGAGTCCGTTCCTGCATCAGGGTAATCTCCTGTCTTAACTCTCAAAATGTATTGGCACTGATCCTGCATGCGCGCGCGCGCACACAACTAAGTGGAGAAGAAATAAAAGCTTGAAACTAATGATAATGGATCAACACAAGAGAGAAATTACTTACAGATGTAGCCATTGAAGCGAAGATGATAATAAGTGAGAGTAGAAAAACAAAACAAGACAATGCAGCAACTCTGAGAGCCATTTGTTTAATTAGTTGGTGATGCTACTAAGGATTGATGCTGAAACAACTAATACGCATATGCCTTTATACAGGGCGACTTATATGGTGATAGCTGATTTTCACTCTTAAATCCAGTTCATTTTACTCCATTCGGTGCTTAATATAAGAGTCAAATAAGGGGTTGATTTGTATTCTAAATATAATATCTCAATCCACTTTATCTCTATTAAGAATAGAAAGTTTAGAATTAGGAAATTAATTCATATTATTATGATTGATGTTTATTACTTAATATATCAGGATTCACTATGAATATTTTATCTTTATGATTTGATTAGATTAGATTAGTTTGTTGGGTTATGGTTAGTCTATTAGTTTGCCAATATAAATGCCTCTTTGTAATCTATTTATTATAGGATCAATAATATTAGTATTTTCTCTATGCTTCAACTTGATCCATCAATATCAACAATCCCCAAATTTATAATTTTTCACTCTAAGAATCCCTATTGATTGCATATATATTGAGGTAGTTTCCTTGTGAAGGGGTAATTCTAATACACATGATTGAAGAGAGAATTGTAGGAAAACCAACACTCATTTATTACAAATAACTAACTTAACTAATTTTCTTATTATCCACAATTAGTTATTTAGCTCTTATATTAAGCACCAAAGAGGTAATATTATGTGGAAAAGTTCATTCACGTGAGATGTCAACCTTTTATGTTCTGATGATAACGTGGTCTGTACACATGTCCAGCTGCATGCATGCATGCAACCCCATTAGGAACCGTATTGATCAGATTCAGATATACAAACACACTCACACACACACGACACAAGATATTATTTATTTGCAACAAAGTGACAAAGTGTCAGGATAAGCATGGCAGGAAAAGTTTGCCTCAAGCAGACCAAGTGACAAACTTGGAAACAAGTGTGCATATGGTTCACAAATTATTATGGTAGTATCATCTTTGGATTGAAAGAGTAATTTATTAATATTGGAGATCAAGTATTACACTCCTCCGATCCTATGCCCAAATTAAAGAGTTGATATTAATCTTAAATATAAAACTTATTTCACATGTTTATCAATATTTTTTCAAATTAGCCGAATTGAAATTCCCTTAATAATAATCAAATAGGAGTGAAGGGAGTGAATCAAAGAATATGATTACAGTGTTTTAGGAAAAAAATATCATATTAACTAGCTAAATTAATTAATATCCTTAATCTAATCAAATTAGTTAATTAGGTCTTATATTAAAGACCTCACGAGTAATTGATTATAGTGATATATATACTTTTTTTTTTTTGGTACAAAGGCAAGCATAGCTTGAATAGATAACAAGACCTAAGGGACAGGTCCTAAAGAGTGTTCATGAGCTATATCCCCGCATTCCAAGGCAAAAAGATGAAAGCATTCCATAGGGGAAACTCCTATTTCCATGTATTCCTGACTATTCAAATGAGCCATTCGCGCCAGAAAGTCAGCACAACGGGTGCATTCTCTATGCGAATGGGAAATCTCTAAATCCCAGTCGGCATAAATAAGGGATCTGGTAGCCGATACGATATCATACAAAGGGTGATCAACGCTGCAATTGGTAGAAAGAAGGTGGATGGCCTGAAGAGAGTCTGTGAATAGCTTGATTTTCTTAAGACCCATCTGCTTACATAGTTGAAGACCGCTTTGGATTGCATGGATTCCCGCAGCAGTCGGGGAAGCATTTCCCAACTTCTGTTGAAATCCACGTAACCAGTTACCCTGGCTATCACGGATAACACCTCCGCAGGCTCCCTGACTGCTACTGAAAGAAGAACCGTCTACATCAATGCGAATGAAGCTCTGAGCAGGGGGTTCCCAGCGGGCGAGCCCTCTATCTGAAACTTGGAATATCTGGTGATTAAGACGTCCATTTAGCGTACTTTCCGAGAGGTGATAAATGCATCTGTGGACTATCTCCTTTGGGTTGACACCTGAACCATCGAAAGCTCTGCAACAACGGTTTTTCCAAAGGAGCCAGCACGTGGTAGTGAATACTCGCTACCATGCCCATCTAGACATCCTCCTATTGCCTGGTGAATTCTTTAAGTTCCAGTGTAGCCATTCCAGCAAATTACCAGAAAAAAAACATAGTAGAATATAGATTGTTAGTTAAAGGGACCCACACACGCTGGGCTTGCTCACAGTCTCTCAACACATGAAGGATGCTCTCCTCACTCTCACACTGAAAGGGACAAGTGTTTAGGACACTCGGGTTATGCCTCGCTCGCATCACATTTGTCGGGAGTCTATCATGGAATACTGACCACATAAAGAGTTTGATTCTTTCAGGAATTCCCCAGTGCCATAGATCGCGCCAGTGACATTGATTGCTCATAGACTGCCGGTGGTATAGCCTGTCATAATCTGATTTCACGCTAAAGAAACCGTTAGGAGCATTCCGCCAACAAAAGACGTCGTCCTCGGAGCCCGTTGGCAGAGTAGTCATCATGATTCTATCAACCACCCAATTCAGAAGAAAGGTCTCCCATTTTGCTCTATCCCAATTGCCCGTTTGGGATTTAAAGGAGCAAACCTGCGCCTCCATTTCTAACAAATGCGTATTCCTCTCTATGAAGAATAGTAGCGGCTTGTCCATTTGGGCCCAACATTCCTGCCATGCATTTGTGTTACCGCGTCTTAGTTTTTTCCCTAGGCCCCTTTTGAAGTCATCCCAGACAGCCACAATGCCACTCCAAACTGCTGATTGGTTGCGCCACTTGCGCACATGTGGGACCGATTTAGTGTCACATGAGTATTTAGCACGGAGACATTTCACCCATAAAGCCTCTGGTTTCATGATAAGACTCCAACACAACTTCATGAGAAAAGCTTTGTTTTGGCATTGCAGATCTTTAATCCCTAGGCCTCCATCACACTTTCTCTGTTTAAGAACATCCCAAGCAATCAGGTGCATTTTTTTACTATCATCATGCTGGTTCCAAAAGAAGTCTCTACTTAGTTTTTCAATTGCTGATAACACTCCTTTAGGAACAAGAGTTGACTGCATCTGGTATTGTGGAATGGTAGATAAGACTGACTTGATGAGGACAGTTCGACCAGCCATACTAAAAAATTTCCCCTTCCAGCTACTCAGATTAGTTCTCACCTTCTGGAGGAGGGGAGCAAAGGTCAATTTAACCATGCGTTTGTGCAAGAGAGGAACACCCAAGTATTTCCCAAGGTCCGCTGTCAGGCCAATCCCCACAATCTGACTCAACTCATAAGCTCTGTTGAAGTGGACATTTCTGGACACAAACATTTTGGATTTGTTCAGATTTATTTTGTGCCCAGAGACCCGGCAAAACAAATCCATAACATTCTTCATTTCTTCCAGCTGTTCTGTTGAAACCTCACCAAAGAGGAGTAGATCATCTGCAAAGAATAGATGCGAAATACGTGGTCCCGAAGACCTCAGGCGTAGAGGATGCCAATTCCCCATATCTACCTCGTGATGAATTAGCTGACCAAGTAATTCCATACACAGGACAAACAGATACGGACTCAGAGGATCGCCCTGTCTTACTCCCCTGGAAGGGTTGAATTTTTGAGAAGGCGAACCATTCCAGATAATGCTCATGGAGGAGGATGAAACACAATTCATTATCAGCTTGACAAGATCCTCACCTAACCCTAGACTGTGAAGAGTGAATTCCAAGAAGCGCCAGTCGAGCCTGTCGAATGCCTTTTCCATATCAACTTTGACGGCTATATAACCCTTGTTGCCTATCTTATTTCTCATGGTATGGATTGCCTCCTGAGCTATGATGATGTTGTCAACTCCCTATCTACCAGCGATAAAGCTACACTGGTTCTCAGCTACAAGATGACCTATGACCCCTTTAAAGCGATTGGCAATCACCTTGCTAACAATCTTGTAACTCACGTTGCACAGGGAGATAGGCCTAAAGTCTCTTAAAGATAGGGGTTGGTCGACCTTTGGAATCAGGATGATGTTCGTCTGGTTAATCGCCTGCACTTCCTCCGGGTTGCTAAAGATGTTGATCACCAGGTCACAAATCTTTTGCCCTACCAAATTCCACTGGGATTGGAAGAAGTGGGGGTTCAATCCATCTGGACCCGGGGCTTTAAAAGCACCCATCTCAAAAGCTGCATTTTTTATCTCAATTGGGGATACCTGACACTGTAAGCGCTCAAGCTAATGTGCTTCAAGTGGCGGGAATGTTGCCGTCCAAGGCTGGGTGGGAGATGACGTATGTTCTGAAGAATAAAGCCTCTGGAAATAGTCGTGGGCCATATCACGCAATAGATTTTCATCAGAAACCCAGATCCCGTTATCATCTTTCAGAGCCTCAATTTTACTTTGTTTCCTCTTAGAAATAACACTGGCATGGAAGTATTTTGTGTTTCTGTCCCTACCACCAAGCCACTTACACCTTGATTTCTGGAACCAGATCAATTCTTCTTGCAAGGCAATTTTTTGATACATGTCCCACAGCTGATTTTCAATCTTGAAGAGGCCATTTTGACACCCGTCTCTACTTCTGGCACGATCAATGGCCTCCAGTCTTCTAATGATCTCTCTCTTCTTTTTAGCTACATTCCCGACAACACGATCATTCCATTCTGATGCATTCTTTGCAAACTGAGCTTGCCCTTGGAGCCAGTTCCTTCCCTGCCAAGCTTCTTTAACCACATCATTAAACCCCTCTTCAATACACCATGCCGCTTGATATTGGAACTTGCTTCCCCTAATCCTGGAAGAGTTAGGATTAAATGGCATTACAAGTTCACAACCTGTCGCATCAAAACCAAATTAAATGGCCAAATACATTAATGGCCCCAACATTTGACAGCCCCTTATATAAACATAACATGACCTTACAACAAAACCATACGTCCACAATTTGATCTAATAGCATTTAATTGAGGGCCGGGGGGGGGGTTTCAATCTTTAAATATTAAACGTATTATATCTTATAGAATATTAAGTACACTGGGTGTGATTTTAAGCTGTATTTCGAATTTAGAAAATATTTTTTAATTTATTTAAATTATTTTGAACAAGCTTGCGGATTTTCTGGCTTTTAGTTAATGTTGAATCGCTGGTCATCTTATATGGGTTAGGGCATTATAGTCTTTTTAAAGTCAATATTTATTACTAGTATTTTGGCAGTAAGAAATTATTTAAATGTAACTTTATTGTCCAAGGGAATATTTACAATTTTTATATTTTACTTTTTCGTGTTCTTTTAGTCTTTTTTGGGCCAAGTATGTTATTCTTCAAGTCATCATCAAAATGAATGGTATTTTTATAAGGATTTTTTTTAATACCTTGTAACCTGCTAATAAACTCCCAAAAAAAAAACAAAATTGATGTTATATTACGTATGTAAATCTATGATATTCCGTTTATCTATGTGAAAAAAATTGTTATGTCATTGATAAAAATGAACTCTATTGTCTGTAGTTTATTTTGTTCGTCTTCCTTAAAATGATAGCACTCCCAAAAAAAAGCATGTATTGCACCGATGATAGATGAAAAAGACGTATAAATGTTAAGAAATTACATTAAAAAAACAACACTAAACCACCATTCAAATTGAAATAAACGAATATGAAATTAATATCAAGAAATGGGAAAAAATTATAGTCGCAAATCTGTTTTGGCACTGACGCTGTGACCAAATTTCGTCATGACAAAAATGATACTCCTTTACAATCAAGAACTTACTGCAGCCAGCATTAATTTATTTTAGTAAAAAAATCATGAAACAGTTTTGCTTTTCCTTTTTGTTCCCCATTGAATCTGAGTTAATTGCGGGCAAAATGCGTTTGACTCTTAAGTATTTATTAAAAGAATTATTTTTATATTTAGCTTTCTTTCAGGACAACATCGAGGAATTAAATTTTGGAGCATAAAAATGAATAGATTGTAATCATAATGTGCTATATAATAGATAATCATTGGAGGAAAAATAGAAACAAACAAATTTACGTTCCTCTTGAAGTCTTTTGGAAAATTCAAAGAACCCAAATGTATTACTTTAAAGGGAAAAAATTAGGGAGAATTTTCAATTAAGAACTTATTTATAAACGAGCCTTGACAATTTGCAAAAATATAACCGAGTCTATTAAGACGTAGTTGTAATTTTGTTATAGATGTGAAAAGACCACAGCATCTTCTTTTAAGTTTAAACCCGTTCAATTACAAATTAACATGTGTGAAGTTGAAGGGTGTCATTTAAAGACACTTTATGGTTTTTAAGTGTGATTTGCTTCATGCCTATTTGGATTGGTGCTAAAAGTTGCTTTTTTAATAGATATTTATAGTGTACAAGATAAGTATATAATATGAATTTTGTCTCGACTTGCATAAATATGATTTTCAAATGCAAATCCAAACAGAACCCTCATAGACATGTACCCTATAAGTGAACAAGTTTGCACCATGAAGGGGAATAATGATTTGAGACACAAACATTAATATTACGGAACACACAACACACTAATAAAAGCCAGGTACATATTAATTACCACCTCATGTATCTATTATTTATATTAATGACAAATAAGCCGAGAGAGGTAATGATTATTGATATTGAAATGAGATGCACAACGACAGAAAAACATTACGTAGCACACAAGACACCAGTAAAAGGCAGATGGGTTCGCATGCCCTGCTCATCGCATCTATGAGCAGCGGCATTCTCATCCCCCAATTTTGGGGTGAGGGACCTTTTATATATATATATATATATATTCTTTTTTATTTGAGTTAAATTGAATGCTGCGTCTTGAAATATTTTCAGCACCTGATATTTTCAAATTAATTAATTTATAATCCTACATTCAGAAATATTTTTCCTGTAACACCAGTTTCCTGAATTATTTTTCCAGTAGCATCTAATATCTAAAATTTTTTTTCAGCACCCAGTATCTCAAGCTAATTAATTTTTTGTGCATGGAGTATTTTTTTTCCTGAAAAAATTTTAAAAAATCCGTTTATTTGGGGATGAGCATTCCCTGCTCATCTTTTGGCCTCAAATTATAGATGCGATTGCAATTGTTGACTTCGGCTTTGAGACTATTAGGTCCAGTGATGGTGACTTCCACTTATTCCAACAACAAAATCTTGCTTTTTCCCGTTGCCGTCTGAGGTGACGGTGATGTCGGAAAGATTGAGACAAGGGCTCTTGAGGCGGAAGTACTTGTGACCTGCTCCCATTATGCCGTGTTTCGGAAGGTCTTCGATGGTAAAGTCTTTGTTAGGAGAGTTGTCTAACTCGACCTTGATGGTGGAGTCGGTTCCGGCATTAGGGCGATCCAAATAAGATCTCTCACACACACACACACAAATAAGTAGAAGGAATAAAAGCTTGAAACTAATAATAATGGATCAACAACAGAAAGCAATTACTTACATCAGATTTAACCAATGCAGTGAAGCTGGTGAGCGAGAGTAGAATAACAAGACAAGACAATGCAACAACTTTGAGAGCCACTATTGTTTAATTAGTTTGTGACGCTACTGATGACTGATGCTGAAACAACTTATACGCATGCCTTTATATAGGGTGATATACATGGTGATAACTGAGTTTCACTATTAGCATCGAATTCATTTTACTACCCTCAATCCTTAGTATATGAACCACTTAATAATTCTATTCCTTCATTAAAGTGGATCTTATATTAAGGATAAGTATAAATATTATGTGGATAAGTTGCATGACAACGTGGAATGTTAGCCTGTCTGTACACATGTCCTGCTGCATGCATGCATGCTGCCCCATTTGAAACCACATTCAGAATCAGGCATATAAACATTTCGAACCATATGGAAACAAAATAATAATAATAATAATAATAATAATAATAATAATAATAATAATAATAATAATAATCATAATCATTATTATTATTATTATTATTATTATACTACTACGAGCTATTATATAATTGTTATATAGGGAAAGAAATGTCTTCGTGAAGAAGACACAGACGGGGGACCAAGGACCAGGAGAGTAACACGACACAAGATATTATGTATATAGAACACAATATTCACCTCAGGGTGAGGATAAGCATGGCAGGAAAGTTCTTGCTCAAGCAGACAAAATGACAAAGTTGGAATATGAGCTTAGTCCTTAGTGTCTGTAACTAGGAATATAATGAAGTCAAGATTTGGTTATGATGGGTTGGGATTTAAAAATAACATATAGAGTAAAAAATTGGGAGAGTTACAATGAGGTCCCAAGGAATGGACTTAATTACCAAGAAGTCCTAATGAAAAGTGAGGAGTATAAAATGATGTCATTTCTTATATTGACACTTGTTATTACAGGCTTTTAAGTTGTTACTAGACTTTTGAGTAATTAAATCTGTTTCTTGGACCTCATTGTAATCCGCCCTAAAAAGTTTGTATGAATTAACAATGACAAAATGAAATTGTACACAAGATGCTAGAAGTAACAAATTGAACTTGTCTAGAAATTTATAGAGGCACTCTTATTAGAGAGATTACAGAAGCATGAAGTTATATAACTGATGGAATTTAAAAACTAAAACATAAATTGGAAATGATAATATAATGTATAAGATGACTCCTCTTCATTATGTAACTTTCTTCAATATCGATTGTTCACTCCAGAGGGAAAATAATTTTTGATAGAACTCATTACCCTCTTAACAAGCAAGTCCCATTCCAGATAAACAACATAAGCTAAAATGACCCCTGTTCGTTTGCACTTATCTTTGGCTGCAGCCAAAAATTGGCTTCTTCATCAATTAGATGTCAATAACTGATGAAGAGGTTTATATGTCACTCCCTCCGAGTTTTTCATCTTCAAAACCAAACTTAGTTTGCAAACTACAAAAGTCTTTATATGATCTAAAACAAGCTAGCCGTCAATGGTTTTATAAGTTGTCCACTGCTCTCATATCCTATGGTTATACAGAATCAAAGTCTGATAATTCATTGTTAGAAAGTCTGGGATTCATTTACTACTTTATTGGTCTATGTTGTTGACATTATATAGGATGGGAATGATTTTTCTGAGATTGATAGGATTAAATCACTTCTTGATGATGCTTTCAAGATTAAAGACCTTGGAACTCTTAAATAATTTCTGGGCTTGGAGATTGCTTGTTGTAAGTCTGGAATTTCCTTGTGTCAAGGAAAGTTTGCTCTGGAGATTTTGTCAGACAGTGGTTTTCTTGTCTTCTAAACCTCTTAAATCTCCTTTAGATCGTCATGTTAAACTTTCTCAAGATTTTGGGGTTCCATTAGCTGATCCTACCATTTACTTAACTTTATTGGGGGATTTTATCATGTTATTTGGGCAAAAAATACATTTATTATGATCAATTAGAATTAATAGTGATTGCATGAAAATATTGCTTAAAACGGTAAAAATGTCATATTTTTGAAATTGCTCATAAATTAATTGATTTTTGAGATAAATGATATTACCTTATCTTAAATTGCATTGTAGATCACTTGGAGAAATTGGAATGAAAAGCTGAAAAGGACAAATGACTGTCAAGTACCAGAATTAAAGACAGTTGAGGATCTGAATTTTAAAAATGACACTTAAGGACCAATGCAAAAACGGCAGCGTTTTTAGGCCATGGAATCAGATTTTTAAGGGCTTCTCTTCTCATTAATCATCAAGCCGACACACACACAACGCCCTCCATCTCCATCGCTAATGATCATCATCTCCCTTCCTCTCATCGTCACACCACTCTTCTTTTTCTCCACTCGATCCTCGTATTGCTGCCATGGCAGAGCGTTCCTAGAGCTTTGGTGAATAGCTCATTAATTTCATTACACTCTTACTAGGGGTTTGGATTCACTTAAAAAAAAGCTATTTGGGGCATAAACCTTGATTTTTCAAAAAAAACACCCAAATACTCAACTTTTTCAGATAATCCATTTTGACCACAAACTATGGTTTGGGCATAATCTATTTTTTTTACTTTTTTCACTTTGTGGGCCCCACCCTCACTCTCATTGTTTCTTTTTCTATTTGTGGGTCCCACGTCACACACTCTCTCTCATTTTTTTTTAATTTCAACGATTTTTCTCTGTCCTTTTTTTTTTAGAATTTTAAAATTTTAATACTTCCTCTTATCCTTAATATAAGACCTATTTATCTAATTTGATTATATTAGAAAAATTATTTAAGTTAATTAACATTACATATCGACAAATTTATTTCATTTTTGATATTAATTATAAAATTTAATGTTAAATGATGGGTTAAGATGCATCATTTTTAATACCGTTAGGGGTTTTCTTCTCTTATAATTTAATGCCGTTAGGTCAAATTTAATGGTTTTGTTAAATTTACATCCTTTTTAATTGTTCATTATTATTTTCAATCTTCCAAAATGTGTTTGTACCAGATGCCCCTGAGGAAAAACTGGGCTGTTAAATTTAGACCTTAACCCTTAAATAATACACAAAATATATTCTTATTCTTTATATGTAGTTACTACAAAATTTAATGTTCTTTTTAGTAATTTGACCATAAAAAAAGCTATTCTGATCACAACATCCAAACACTCACATTTTATCAAAATCATGCTTTCCCATAATCTATTCTCCAAAAGTTATTCTCCACTTTTTCTCCAAAAGCTAATCAAAACACACTCTTAGTTAATTAGGAACTTAAAATAGGCTCCACATAAAGAGATCCATCTAGGTTAGCATCACTATATTGCATAGTTAGTAATAAATGACATTCCAGTTATTTGTTCAAAAAGGCACATAAAGAGATTGATCTAGGTTAGCATCTAAATATAGGCACAAACTCAACATGCTTAAGCAAACAACGTCAATGACATTTAGGTTATTTGTTCAAACAGGTTGATAAAATGTTACAGCTATAAGAAAGACAATCAAAGCTCAGCTTTTTTTATAATAATAAATTTAAGAGAAAAACGGAAAAAATAAATTTTGTGAAGAGTGCAGAAGCTTTCTGTTTATTTTAAAAAATATGCTTAAAAAATTTTCTTTGTTAGGTGTGAAGGAACCTTTTGCTCTAGTCACTAGTACAGAAAAGGGTTTTTAGACCGGAATATTTAGACCGGTTATATCGGATAAGGTCTTAAAAATATGACCGGTGGCATTTTTATAATTATGATGAAATATTAAGACCGGTTATATTTAAAACCTGTTTTAAAAATAATTTTAAGACCGGTTATAGTAAAAACCAGTCTTGAAAATAATTTTAAGACCAGTTATAACAAAAACCGGTCTTAAAATATATACATTTAAAAAAATAAATATATGTAATATATTTTCTAGACCGGTTCTAAAAATAACCAGTTTAGAAAATATTATATGAATTAAAGACAATTATAAAAATAAAATTTTTATTATTTTTAAGACCGGTTGCAAATGAAAACCGGTCTTAAATATTAAAAATTTAAGACCCGTTATTAATTAATAACCGATCTTAAAAAGTTTCAAATTTTAAGACCGGTTATTTATTAATAACCTGTCTTAAATATGTATTTTAAGACCGGTTTTGAAATAGAACCGGTTTTAAATATGTATTTTAAGACCGGTTGTAATTGACAACCGGTTTTAAAACTGACCTGAATTTCAACCCTTAGCATATAAGCATAGTATGCCTTGAAAAACTCATCAATGTCTTCTAATTGCTCTTCTATCTCCCTAGAGCTTCCAATTGTGCCTTGATGCAAGAGTAACTGAAGGTATGGCTCTTAGAGTGCTTCACACTTCCTTGTCAATTCACTTGTTAGGAAATCCATGTTATGGAATGAGAAGAGGGCATTCAATCCACTAGGTTGAGGGGAAGGAGATTGTGGTGGAGGTTCATAGATTGATGGAGAAGGTGGTTCATAGGGAATTCTACATTGGATGGAAGTGGGGGGAATGGGGGAAGATGAAATGGATATTATGGTTCTTGATAGAGTGGAGTGGGTGATTCTTGATGAAATGGGTAGGGTGAAGAAGTATGGTTGAAGTGAGATTGAGGTGGTTGAAAGGTAGGTTCATGGTCAAAATAGGAGGTTTATGGACAAGATGGTTCTAAATGTGTATGGAAATATTGAGGATGTTGAGATTCAGAGGCTCCTCTTCATTTTATGTCTGCATGGAGAGAATCCAATTCATATTGAAGAAAATCAAGCTTTTGAGAATATGTAAGATCAAAAAATTCTTCATGTCTCCAAGGGCCATAAGATTCATCCACAAATTGAGAGCTTGAGGTTCTATCACTCCTTAAACAAGAATGCATAGAAGGATTAGTGTAAACTGGAAACTTATGATCCTCATTAAACCAAGCCATTCAAATTGCAATCAATTAAATCCCAACGAATCCTAAGTCCTAAAAATGCAAATGCAAAAATGGAAGAAAAATGAAAGAATGCAAATGCAAAAATGAAAGAAAATCAAGATATTTTTTGGTATTTTTTGGAAAATTTTCTATGGACAAAAGAAAGATGTCATGAAATATACTATGAACAAGTGAATGCAGGCTATACTTAATGCAATGCAAAATTACCTAAATGCAATCATAAAGGCTCAAGGTATACCAATCAATCAAAGATTGACACTTAGTTACTAGGGAACCAATTACTTGGCTCCCCGGCAACGGCGCCACTTGAAGAATAAGGCGTTGTCGGCTTTTATGCCTTGGTAACCTCTTCAAAAATTAAACCAAGGATTGCAATATAGGGTGCAATCCTGGATCGTCTCTCGAAGAGCCTTTTATTAATTACCTAGGAACTCAGTGCAATGATTGGCATGAAATGATTAAAAATGGAAAAATTTGGTCTTTTTAACTATCAACTACTTTTTGCAATTAAGAATTAAATTGTTCTAAACTAATTTTTTTTTGGGATTTTTCTTGAAAATATGAAATGGAATGACAATGGATTTAATGAAACGAAAGAAAACAATGGAATAAGAAATCCCTCATAGCAATGACGCAAGCAATCCTCACTTCAAATGTTTATGGGAGAATTAATCATGCTAGTTCCAAAATAACTCTAAGGGCCACCCCTTAGACTAGGCTTAACTTAGATTGATTAACACCAAGCCACCTTGCATATTAATCTCTCTAAATTAGGTTGATTAAGCACTCTAGCAATTAAATGAACTTAAAAATCATATTTAGCTTTTAATCCAATAACCGAGCCACCTCGCATTATCACTTAATTTTCTCATTAATCTTAATTTAACAATGGCCACCCATATGAAAAATCAAGATTAATGATGTTAAAGCCCAATGCTAAATATAATTGATAAATTCATATTCAATTAACCAATGCAAACGCAAGACACCATTGATCTACTAACCAAGCCACCTTGAAATTAGCACAAAATGTTCACAAAATTATCAATTTAATAACTAACCAGCACAAAGAAATGATAATTAAGCTAATTAACCACAATGTCAAGCGTCTAACAAAGGTTCAAGCCATAACATAAGTGTCAGTGGTCTACTGTATTTTACACTTAAGTTTCTTTAAACAGAGTGCAAGTGATGAGTGAAAGGGAGAGAGATCGAAGCCGAGAGAGAATGAATTCATCTCAAAGAGTAGAGAAGATTGAGATCTTGGAGCGGAATACGAAGAAAATTCGTGATGATGATGTAGAATTCACAAATAAACAATCTTTAGCCCCACGGGTAGAGGATTGGATGAGTGATGATATTATTGGAGAGGACTCCAATACACCAGAGATGCCTAAAAGGTCATACAAGGATGCATGCACTGAGGATCAGACATTAGAGGACGTTTCAGATGAAGAAGATGATTGGTGGAAAGGGGATGGTTGGAAGTCACGAATTGAGGTAGAAATGACGCAAAAGGGACCAAATATTATTGTGTCTTCCGAATTTAAGAAGAAACTAGCGAGGAAATGGTCGACATCGTTGATCGTTAGACTTCTTGGAAGGATGGTGCAGGAGGATCAACTGGGTCGCAAGCTACAACAACTGCGGGGACGTAGAGGGGAAGTCGAAACTATTGAGATCGGTTCCGGGTATTTTCTGGTACATATGACTAATAAGGAGGATTATGATTTTGCGTTGACAGGTGGCCCTTGGTTATACATGGATCATTATCTAGCTGTACAACCATGGAAATCAGAGTTCGATCCTGATGCTGGCGAGGTCGCTAAGATTGCAGCATGGGTAAGAATTCCTAAGTTTCCTGTTGATTTTTATGACAAAGGTATTTTATATGTGGTGGGTAACCAAATTGGACGGGTTTTGAAAGTGGATACAAATACTCTTCAGCAAACCAAAGGGCGTTTTGCTCGTATATATGTTGAGATCGATTTAAATGCGCCTTTACTCCCGTCTTTGTTAATAAATGGAAAAGAAAAGAAGATTGTTTATGAGGGTTTGCATTTGATTTGCTTCTCATGTGGGAGATATGGTCATGATACTGAACATTGCCCTAATAATCAAACGAAAAGCACGTCAAAGTCGTCATGTATGGTGAACCAGTCGGTTTCTACAGATACAACACTGGAGCATATTGATGGAATGTATGGTGAGTGGATGGTGGCACCGCATAGGAGAAGGGGTCAATGGATCTCGAATGTAGGGAACAATAATAACGGGCGAGAGTCCAGGCGTGATTTACGTTCTCGAAATATGGGAGGAGGATCACGTTTTGAGGCTCTTACTGCTGAAGATATGGGAACTAATGATGGAGGTCATGGTGACAGCATAAATCAAGAGAAGTTTCGGGCTAATTCGAAGATAGGAGATAGATCGCGTGAATCAAAGGTTAAATCTGGTCAATTATCTGAATCGAATAAAGGGAGTAAAGGGAATAATGGATCGGATATTTTAAATGTAGGGAGAAATGATAGAATTTCTGATGCTGTGAATAATGTTGGCCTCTTAAAAAAGTTGAATAAACCACGGGTGATCCAGGCAGATAAGAAGAAAGGGATTGAAGAAGGAGCTTCCCAGAGATCTCATTTGTTGAATTCTCATATGGCAACTCAAGAATCTGGACCGTCGAGTATTTCGAGTGGGGAGGTGGGGTCAAAAACAAAAAATAATGCTATAAAAATTAATGCCTTTATCCCCACTATCCGTATACAAGCATCCAATCCTCTTGACCCAGGAGCAGGAGGAGGAGAATCTATTGAAACTCGAATTAATCTGCTTGGAGGCATTGATGACGTGATGATGCATGGTGTTGATTCAGTGCAGGATGGTCATATGCCTCAATAATGCCTGGTTTGGTTGAGTTCTTATTCTTTTCTATTAAGTTTTTAATGATTATTATGACTTGGAATACCCGGGGTGCCGGTGGTACCTCTTTTTGTAGGTTAATTAGCGATGTTGTGGTCAGGCATAGTGTTAATTTTTTTGCTTTGCTAGAACCTAGACAGGTTGGGATGAAAGCGAAGCTCATTGCTAGGAAGCTGGGTTGGACGAATATGTACATTGTTGAAGCACGAGGATTTAGTGGAGGTATATGGCTGTTTTGGGACTCTACTTTATCTTTCTCTGTGACTTTGTCAAGTAATCAATTTATTCATGGAATAGTAAATAAAGGCTCAACCGATGAGTGGTCGCTTACAGTGGTTTATGGCCATCCAAATATGGTTATTAGACGCCAGCTTTGGCAATCTCTTGAAGATATTCAACAGTTGGTTGTTGGAGGATGGGTAGTAATTGGAGACTTTAATGCTGTTTCTTGTCCTGAAGAACGCTGGAATAAAAATCATAGAGTCAATACTGGTATTGATAGGTCATACCGAAATTGGCTTTTGGATAGTAATTTAATTGATATTGGTTTTACTGGTCCTCAATTTACTTGGGGCAATTTGACTAGCCAGAGCAGAATAGACAGAGCATGGGTGAATAACAGCTGGTTTATAAATAACCCTAATGCCACTGTTACTCATCTGCCAAAATATAAATCCGATCATTGTCCGGTGTTGCTTGATACTGAATCCCATGTTCTTACGGCTAAGAATCGGAGGCCTTTTAGATTTTTTGCCCCTTGGGTTATGCATGATGAATTCAAGAAATTTGTAGAATCTCATTGGGGGGTGGAAGATGATTGGTGCGGATCTGTTAAACAGTTTACTGAGGATTTGAGGCTTTGGAACAAGGAGGTCTTCGGTAACATCTCTTATATGAAAGACAGATTATATAAAAGATTAGATGGGATTAATGCAAAGACGGCTTTGGGAGGTATCTCGCAGCATCTTGAGAAGTTACGAGGGGAGCTATGGGGTGAGCTTGAGAAGCTCTTGGCAAAGGAAGAAGTCATGTGGATTCAATACTCTCGGGCTAACTGGTATGTGGATGGGGATAGAAACACTAGATATTTCCATTCTGTGGCTAATGGGAGACGGAGAAGGAATAAAATAGAGGCCTTGAGACTTGACTCTGGGGAGTGGACATATAATGCAGCGGAAATTATGCGAATGGGAAGCCAATTTCTTGAAAATTTGTATAAAGAGACCTACATATATAATGGATCATTGGTATTCAGATGCTCTTATCCTGATATTGACGATGTGAATTTGTGTAGCCTGGGGAGATCGGTTGCAGATCACGAGATTAAACGAGCTTTGTTTGATATGGGTCCCCTTAAAGCGCCAGGACCTGACGGTTTCAATCCGTTATTTTACCAGAGCCAATGGAAAATCGTGGGAACTTCTGTTATTAGCTTAGTGAAAAGAGTTTTTGATGATCCTATGTGGATTCGGCATATCAATAGTACTCAAATAGTACTCATACCTAAAGTGGACCATCCAGAGACAATTCGTGATTTTCGACCCATAAGTCTTTGCAATGTTGTGTACAAGATAATTACGAAAATTATATCAAATAGACTAAAGGCTGTCATGCCTTTGTAATAGCCCCGAACCAGTGCAGTTTTATTAAAGGGCGTCAGAGCTCGGACAATATTATCCTAGCTCAGGAGATTATTCACTCTATGAAGTCTTTAAAAAGGAAGAAGGGATTCATGGCAATTAAAATTGATCTGGAGAAGGCTTACAACCGTGTTAGATGGGGTTTTATAACCGACTGTTTAAGGGAACTCAAGATTCCTGAATATCTCCTTAAAGTTATCAATGCTTGTATGTCGACATCTAAAATGCAACTGCTTTGGAATGGAGAGGCTACTAATATGTTTTGTCCTCCCCGTGGTGTTCGACAGGGTGACCCAATATCACCGTACCTTTTTGTTATTATGATGGAAAGGTTGGGGTATCTTGTCCAAACGGCAGTGGAAGAGGGTGACTGGCAGCCGTTTAGGCTATCCAAACGAGGTACTCCTATCTCTCATATCTTTTTTGCTGATGATCTATTTTTGTTTGTAGAAGCAGATCTAGATCACGCAGGGATTGTGAAGGCCATTCTGGATGATTTTTGTGACATTTCAGGACAGAAAGTGAATGCTGGAAAGTCAAGAATTTATTTCTCAAGGAATGTTAACCACATCAGGTGCAAAGAAATCAGTGATTTCTTGAATTTTACTCCGACGTCGGATCTAGGGAAATATTTGGGAATGCCTTTATTACATAAAAGGACCTCAAAGGAAACGTATAATTTTCTCCTGAATAAAATGGATGCTCGTCTAGCTAATTGGAAATCCAACATGCTATCCATGGCCGCCAGACATACCCTAGTATCTTCTGTAATGTCGGCTATGCCATCTTATGCTATGCAGACAGTGCCTCTTCCTTTGGGGACTTGTGATCAAATTGATAAACGATGTCGTAACTTTCTCTGGGGGAGTAGCTCGGCCAACAAAAAGCCTTATCTAGTTTCCTGGGAGTTGGTGTGTGCTCGAAAAGAGGATGGAGGCTTGGGTCTCAGGAAGGCTCGTTACCAAAACCAGGCTTTCATGATGAAGCTTGGATGGAGTATGATTAATAAACGTGACTCGTTATGGGTCAGGTTTTTGCGAGAAAAGTATAAAGCTGGCGATGATATTATTCCCAAAATTCAGAAACGTCGGTCGGAGTCTAGTACGTGGAAGGGTATTTGTAAAAGTTGGGAGAAGATCACAGATAGCATAGCATGGAGAGTCACCGATGGCAGGAACATTTCTTTCTGGAAGGATGTTTGGGTGCCACATTTGGATAAGCTTAACAGTTTAGCAACCCGAGCATTACCACGAGATGTTACTGAGTGGAGAGTAGCTGATTGTATCACTCCCTCCGAACAATGGGATATGAGCAAGTTTGATTATCTACTTCCAGGATATGTATGTACAGCTATCAAACGTGTCAATATCTGTCAGTTAAATGGGCAAGATTTCCCTATATGGAGATGGTCTTCTGATGGAATATTTTCAATAAGCTCTGCTTATAAATATCTAATGGGTAAACCGGGGTCTCACGCTAAATACCGGTGGAGATGTCTTTGGAAGATGAAGGTCCCTCAAAGGTATCGTACTTTTTTGTGGCTGTGTCTTCACGGGCGTTTAATGACAAACATGGTACGGTTCCAGCGTGGTTGTCATCCCACGGGTAATTGTGAAATTTGCCATAATTCACGTGAGTCAATTCTTCATGTTCTTCGAGATTGCCCGGTAGCTTATGAGTTCTGGTATGGTTTTTTACCGCTGACTTGGCATGAGCTGTTTTTTGGCATGTTGGATACGAATGATTGGTTTGCATCATGTATAGGGAGAAAAGACATATTTCAGGGATTTGAGTTTCGTCTTTGGTTTACCGTTCTATGCCGATATATCTGGTTGGCTCGTAATGAACGTTGTTTTAACAACATATCTTGGAGTAGTACAGCCATTTTAGCTCGTGCTCGTGCTTGTTTAGCATGGGGAAATATAAACCTTATTCGAAATTATAATGAGGAAGGAGGTCGTCTTTATTGGAAGCCACCGCCTATTGGATGGGTCAAGATTAATACTGATGGATCCAGGAGTAAAAACTTAAGGAAGTGTACTTGTGGAGGTGTGTTGCGGGATCACAATGGTGATTTTTTGCTAGGATTTATGTATCGGATTGGCCATGGGACGGTGGTCTCCGCTGAGGCTTGGGGTGTATTGTGGGGACTCAAGCTTGCATGGGATAGAGGATACAGAAAAATTCTTATTGAGAGTGATTGTAGTGAAATCATAGAACTTATTCAAGCCAAGGTGTCTCAGGAACATCCAGATTTTAACCTTATCATGGAAGTTCGCACGTTGATGGACAGAGATTGGGAAGTGGAGATGCTTCATTGTAATCGAGATGTTAACACAGTTGCTGATGCTATGGCAAAGGAAGCTTGGAATATGGCGATGGATCTCCATATCACCGACTCGCCCCTACAGCTATTATGAGCTTGTTATTGAATGATAATAATAGTTTTAGACTGTTTGTTGACTCAGGAGGATAATTCCTGAGGTTATTGTTGTTTTCCTTGTACTATAAAAAAAAAAGGTTCAAGCCATAACAAATCTCTAAATACATCAAAATAAATCAATTCAACATTATAAAATTCATCCTAAGACCTAGAAATCACAAATATAATGTAGAAATAGAGAATTGAAATAGCAAAAACTTCCCTATTAAAGCTCCAAGCTCATGGCATTGCCACTTGCTACAAGGGATTGAGAAGCTTAGCCACAAACACCCATGGAATCAGCCTCAGAAGGCAACACAATCACTGTCTGAATTAAATGCCCAACCATAGAAAAACTACCAATTAAACTTGATAGATTAACCATGGATTTAAATAAATCAGTAATTGCAATTGTAACTACAACAGTACAGAGTGCCATGGCTAAAATGAATCAGAACAAGGAGATGCTACAGTCTGTGAAGGTTGGAGGAAAGAAATCAGCGAAGGTCACTGGTAGCTTGAGGGAAGTATGACAGTGGTGTATGCTTGAGGCCTGCGGTTAGCTCCCCGCCTCTCTGGTTCGACTCTCAGCTCCCTCCGTTCTATTCTGTCTCCCGCTACAACTCTCTTCTCAGCTCTATTCTGGCACTGCTATGGATGATGCTCGCCAGCCGCTGTGGTGGTGGAAGGTGCCGCCGGCGAGAATAGAGGATGGTAAATGTGATCAAGAAGATGTGAAGGTCCCTGGTGTTCGTGGCTTGCGGCTATGTTCTCTCCCGCGTCTCTGGTTCTGTTTTTCTTTTTACTCTCAGCTCTGAATCAGACCTAATTAAATGCTGTCAAAACGATGTGTTCTGATGTGGACTAAACTGGCATTCTCAAACTTTGTGAGACCAATTTGACATTTTGGAAATTTGAGCCCCAAACTGCCATTTTCCATTTTAATCCCATTTTTGAAGCACCTACAATTAAAAATAATAAACACAAATTCAAATCTTCTCAAAAATAAATCATTAAGAGTAATTACATTTTTTATGACAATTTTGCCCTTTTTAGTCTAATTCAATGTATTTACTCTTAACACCAATTTAATCACAAAGAAGGCATTTTAAGCTTTATAAGTATGATAAAATCCTCAAATAAAGTATTAAAATATATAATAAAATTAGGATTTGTCAGGGGGTGTGATGACTCCCCATTTTTAATAGAATTTGAGATATATTTTGATATGTTTTGGGAGTCATTAATGCTAAAATAAAGGGATTTATTGGAGATTTTGATGAGATATCAATTGGGTGCATAATTAGGGGATTTTATTGAAAATATCTTAATTTTAAATTAAATAGGAATAGTTTAGGATTAGATAAGTAAATTATAATAAATTAAAAGTACAAAAAAAAGGAGAGAGAAAAGATGATTTATTATTATTTACCTTTTAATTTCAATTTCTTTTTTTCCTCCCTCATGTAGTATATGCCACTGTGCCAGTGTGTTTGAGAGGTGATTTTGATGAATATAAAAGCTGACTTAATGGACCAATTAATTTGATGTCGTTTTGGTGAATGGAAGATTAGAGAATTTTGACCATGCGACAGCGTTTTGGCAATTAAGAAAAGGGTAAACCTAAAAGGAAAGGGAAGCAAAGGACTGGGTAGAATTTGGGGTCTGGCTAAAACACTATTCCTTCGTCTTCTTCCTGGAGCGGTGACATTTTCTTTTGGGAGCATCAGAAACTAGAGTGAAGGAGAGGGAGAGAGAATGCCATTGCGTGAAGTGAGAGGAGCAGCTGGGACCTTCGTCCTCAAGTTGTTGACAGAGAATCCATCTGTAGCATTATGCAAACTTTGATGTGATACTCTAGAAATTATGTCAATTGTTGGTGTACTTGAAGAAGATTTATTGCTTCTCGTCCTCCCATAATAATAGCAACAACAGATGCCAGAAGAAGAAAAGCAATCATAAAGCATATTGATAGGATCAATTTCTAGTTTTGATGTTTACTTTCTCGAGTAGATTTGATTGTGCATGGTGGCAATTTCAACTTTTTTTTTTTGTTACAAAGGCAAGCAAAGCTTGTAGAGTGTCATGGCCTATAAAGTAGGCCGTACAAAGTGATCATGTGCTGATACACCACATTCCTGGGCAAAAAGAAGGATACAATCTGTAGGGGAAGACCCCAGTTCAACGTAGGCCTGGCTGTTCATGTGAGCCTGGCCTGCAAGGTAATCTACACACCAGATGCTTTCCCTATAAGAGTGGGAAATCCGTAAGTCCCAGTCCGAAAAAATAAGAGATCTGGTGTCTAGGGTGACATTGTATAATGGGTGAGAAGTGGGACAATTAGACCATAGTAGGTGAATAGCTTGGAGGGAATCAGTGAACAAATTGATTTTGGTAAAACCCATCTGCTTTCATAAATGAAGGCCTCTGTAGATTGCATGGATTTCAGCCGCGGTTGGGAATGAGTGACCTAACTTCTGTTGAAATCCACGTATCCATGTGCCATGCTGGTCACGAATAACACCTCCGCAGTCGGCCTGTCCTCCATTGAGCACAGATCCATCGACGTCTAAACGAACAAAATCTGGGTCCGGTGGTTCCCAGTGGACTGTCCCTCTTTCTGGAACTTGAAATATCTGGTGGTGGAAACGTCCGCTCTCCACTCCTTCCGGGAGGTGAAACATGCATCTATGCACTATCTCTTTTGGCTTCTCAGCTACCCCTTCGAATGCTTGACTGCATCTGTTCTTCCATAATAGCCAGCACGTTATGCTGAATACTCGTTGCCATGACCATCTGGAGGTTCTCCTGTTGCCCGGTGAGTGCTGCATGTTCCATTGTAGCCATTCCTGCAAACAACCACTAAAAAACATAGAGTAATATATTGTGTTAGTTAAAGAGGACCACACCCTCTGGGCTTGGTCACAATATCTCAATACATGAAGGAGGTTCTCATCACTCTCACATTTAAAAGGGCAGGTGTTTGAGATAGTTGGGTTATGTCTCGCTCTTGTAACATTTATTGGAAGCCTCTCATGGAATACTTGCCACATAAAGAGTTTGACTCTTTCAGGAATTCCCCAGTGCCATAAATGCCGCCAGTGAGATTGAGTACTGAGATTTTGCTGGTGATAGATCCTATCGTAGGCCGACTTCACACTAAAGTTACCATCGGGAGAATTTCTCTAACAAATCACGTCATCACTGTTGCTTGTAGGGGGTGACACCATCATTATCTTATCAACCACCCATGCAGGAAGAAAAGTTTCCCATTTGGCTCTATCCCACTGTCCCATATCAGTTGTGAAGGAACCAACCCGAGCATCAATATCAAGAAGGTGCGAGTTCCTATCAATGAAGTATTTTAGTGGCCTGTCAACCGGGCCCCAGTAGTCCTGCCAAGCAAAGGTGCTTCTTCCATTTCTAATATTTTTACCAAGACCACTTTCGAAATCCTTCCAGACTGCGACTATGCCACTCCACACAGCCGATTGATTGTGCCAGCTCTGAACTATTGGCGTCAAATCCGTTCCACATGAGTATTTCGCACGGAGACATCTCACCCATAAGGCATCAGGTTTAGTGATTAGGCCCCAGCACAGTTTCATCAGGAAATCTTTGTTTTGGCAATGTAGATCTTTTATCCCCAGGCCTCCTTCACACTTCCTTCTCTTAAGAACGTCCCATGCTAACAGATGCATTTTCTTGGATTCATCATGCTGGTTCCAGAAGAAATCTTGACTCAATTTTTCAATTGTGGATAGCACCCCCTTCGGAACAAGGGTTGATTGCATCTGATATTGCGGAATGGCGGAAAGAACAGATTTGATGAGGACCGTCCGCCCTGCCATACTTAGATATCTCCCTTTCCAGCTAGTCAACTTTGAGCGAACCTTTTGTAGAATCGGGGCAAAAGTCATGTTCACCATTCGTTTGTGAAGGATAGGAACCCCCAAATATTTCCCTAAGTCGGCCGTCAGACCGATCCCCATAAGTTGACTCAGCGCATACGCTCGGTTGAAGTGGACGTTTCGGGAAGCAAACATTTTAGATTTGCGCAAATTGATCCTGTGACCAGAAACTCGACAAAACAGTTCCATGACATTCCGAATCTCATCCACTTGCTCAGATGACGCCTCACCGAAAAGAATCAAATCATCGGCAAAAAATAGGTGCGAGATCTGGGGGCTAGTAGCATTCAGTCGCAGAGGATGCCAGTTACCATTTCCAACTTCTTGATGAATTAGCTGACCGAGCAATTCCATACAAAGGACAAACAGATAAGGGCTAAGAGGGTCCCCTTGCCGTACCCCCTTGAAGGAGTAAAACTAGCTAATGATACACCATTCCAGATTATGTTCATTGAGGTGGCAGAGACACAACACATAATTAACTTAACAAAATCGGTACTTAGCCCTAAGCTGTAGAGGGTAAATTCCAAGAAACGCCAGTTAAGCCTGTCAAAAGCCTTTTCCATATCAACTTTCACTGCTATGTAACCCTTTTTACCCCTCTTGGTTCTCATGGAATGGATTGCCTCCTGAGCTATGATGATGTTATCAACTGCCTGCCTGCCAGCGATAAAGCTACACTGATTCTCAGCGACAAGATGGCTCATGATGCTTTTAAAGCGGTTAGCAATTACTTTGCTAACAATTTTGTAGCTCACATTGCACAAGGAAATAGGTCTAAAGTCTTGCAAAGAAGTAGGCTTATCGATCTTAGGGATGAGAACAATGTTTGTTTGATTGATTTCATGAATGTTCTCTAGTTTTGCAAAGATGCTGGCTACCAGATCACATATCTGTTGTCCCACCGTATTCCATTGCGTTTGGAAAAAATGGGCATGCAAGCCATCTGGTCCCGGGGATTTAAAGGCTCCCATCTCAAACGCTGCATTTTTTATCTCAACTTGGGAAACAATCCTTTGAAGGAGGTGGAGCTGTTGGTTTTCCAAGGGTGGGAAGCGTGCTGACCAGGGAGAAAAGGGGGTAGACACGTTATCTGCCGAGTAAAGATTTTGGAAATAATCCAGTGCCATACCTCTCAACTGTGCTTCGTCGTATACCCAGTGTCCATTGCCGTCCTGTAAGGCTTCAATTTTACATCTTTTCCTTTTAGACAGGACGCTTGCGTGAAAGAATTTCGTATTCCGGTCACCCCCGCTAAGCCACTTGCATCTAGATTTCTGAAACCAGATCAATTCTTCTTGAAAAGCGATTTTTTTGATACATGTGCCAGAGTTGTTTTTCAATCTTGAAGAGGCCATTTTGACAACCTTGATTACCCCTGCCACGATCAATGCCCTCCAGTCTACGGATGATCTCCTTCTTTTTTTTTGCCACATTCCCTACCACTCTAAAGTTCCAGTCTGAAGCCTCTTTAACAAACATCTGTTTCCCCTGGAGCCAATTCCTTCCCTGCCAAGCTAATTTGACTACATCACTGAAACCATCTTCAATACATCATGCTGCCTGGTAAAGGAAGCGATTATCCTTTTTGCCGCAAGCCATATTATTTTTATCAGAAACAACAATCACTCGATGATCGGACTTGAATTTGAGGTTGTGATAAGCTTTAGCCTGGGGAGTTTGAATTTCCCAATCAAAGTTACAGAAGACCCAATCCAGTCTTTCCTTCACCCCAGTTTTTTCCCAAGTGAATCTATCCCCCACTATCGGAACTTCAATAAGGTTGCAGCAATCAACACAATTTTGGAAATCATTCATAGAGCTAAGAATGGGGTCAGCTCCACCAATTTTATCATTGGGGCCAAGGATGGCGTTGAAATCACCTAGTACCAGCCATGGAGTGGACACTGTATGATGGATATTCGACAAAGATGACCACAGATCCTTTCGCTTCAAAGCACTAGTATCACCATAAACAAATGTGACAAGAGTGGGGCATAGACTATTTTTTGCAGAGATATTACAGTGAAGAAGCTATGTGCTTGAGGATACATAATCGAGTTGAAACTCACAGTTATTCCATAACACCCAAATACCGCCAGCGAACCCAGTGGCTTCGATTCTCAACCAGTCACTGAAACCCAATTTTCTCACAACCTTATCGGCTCTAACACCACTGATTCATGGCTCAATTAAGCACATAACGTTAATTCCATATTTTTTAACCACATCTTTTAATATCCGAGGAAACGCACTACCACTCGCACCTCGGCAATTCCAAGATGATACATTCATATTTAAAAAATAAATTCAAAAGGCAAAAATAGGAAAGCGGGACTTACGTGTCTGGAGGGTCCCCTCCCATCATGACAACTACTTCCAATTGTGAAATGGGGAGCACGTCAGAACCTTGGTCTTTAAGGTCTCTGATGGAGCTTTCTTCAACCCACGGAACCACCTCCATGCACAAAGGATCTGAAGATAAAGACTGCTTTTTGGCATTTTCAGGGGAGTGAGGTGCGCTGACTTCTTTTGCATTCCCATTTTGCTTCATGGTCCCATTAGCACCACTAAACGTTCTCGTGGCAGCACATATTCGTTCTTCCTTACCGTTTTGAGGATCGGGCTCCACCGGGGTTGAGAGATTGCATGCAGGTCGTGCGCCCACAATAATCAAACCATCTTGGTGGGGTCTGCAACCATTTAAATTCCCTCTAACCAATTTATGCATTCTCGTTGCAGCACCTTTCTTTTGCTTTATGACCGCTGATTCACCCATGATTGCATGCGGGTCGTGCGTGGTGGGTTCATTGTGCGTTACCGACAGCATGGGCTTGACATATGCCCCTTTTGTCTTTACTTTAGTCCAGCGAGAATGACCCGCATGAACTCCCTTTTTAATATACCTAATATCATCGGATTCCTCACTTGACACATTCTTTCCAGTGCATATTTGGCTATCCTTTGCAGAAATTTGGAGATGCTTCACGTGGAGATGTTTCTCTTTTACCAACCTTGGCTCAACCACCGATTTTTCTTTTCCTTTTCCTTTCCCCAACACAGCAGCTAAAGGCAACTCTGGAGACTCACATCCTACCTCATCCACACTAGCAAGCAAATCGAAACGGGATCCTCTCCCCATACCCTTATCTTCTGCAAAGACCTTGCTGCTTTTACCTTCTGCATAGCTCCCGACACTCGCTTTGAACCTGCCCTCATAACTCCTCAAATGTCGCACTTTGGCAGGCCTTCGTACAAACATCCACGGTCCAAACACCTCGTCTTTTGCCGGGAGGGAGGTCCCCGACGATGACTCCGGTGGTGGAACAGGTGCCTGGCAATTTCAACTTTGATATGCCTCCACAAAGCTTGTTATTCCCTATAAGTGATATTGCACTTACATTGCCAAAGACGCCATTGCTAGGTACCTCCCCATCAAGCATGTTGAAGGAAACATTTAGGTACTCCAATAAAGCAATATCTTGTAGATTTTTTTAGAATTGATCCAGACAAGTTATTTTGTGACAAGTTGAGATATCTTAGACCTTTCAATGAAGCCAAAGATAAGGGAATGATTTCTTGAAATAAGTTCCCTTGCAAAGAGAGATGCTTTAAGCTTTGGCACTCTCCAATGGTTTGAGAAATGCTTCCAGACAAATGATTATGAGAGAAAACCAATTGACCACTACTACAAAAAATGCTTTTAATGTCTGAAATAAGGGGGACATCTTTGTGAGCGACATAGTAAAAAATGACAATAACGTCCGTAAAATAAAGGTCGTCTAAAGTCTGCACTTAAGACATCCCCATTTTAAAAAGGGACGTATAATGTGCGAGTGTCACACTTTAGACGTCCTCATTTTAAAAGAGAGACGTCTAAGTGTCAGTGTATCTACTTTAGGCGTCCCTTTTTATTATTTTCGGATGGTAAAAGTTTTTTTTAAAAAAATAACCATTTATATTCTTCACTGCCCAACAAATTAAAATTGCAGAAATAGGATCGAAGAATTATTTCATAAACCACAATATCCCTTACATGGTAAGGAAACATTAGCACTATCTAATAAAAATGTTAACTCCAACAATCTAATACTATGTTCAACAACAACTCTTACTACCTAATTCTATGTACAATATAACCACCACAAAGTGTCATACCTCTATGTAGTGTGCAAACAATGTGGTTGTATCTTCAATTTTGTTTTTTTAATAACTAAAGGCCATTTTTTATTTTTAAATTCTTAATGACAGAAACAACAGGGATGGTGGCCCACGTTGTCAAGGAAGCTAGCTATCACGGTGTATAAAGAGACGGTGATTCCAAGCATTTTTTTAACAAAAACATAACTTTAGTGATTCTAAGCATTTTTGTGTTAAAATTCTGCCAACTTTTAGTCCATGCAAATTTAATGGGCTTTAGGCTAAAAGTAGCAAGGATGAACTTTAAGGGTGAAGAACTAGTACTTGGGCCTAATGTAACCACATTAATTACTTAATTGGGCCTAAGCACTAACCCAAATGATAACCAACTAAGTATTATGAGTTATCAAGAATTGCAACAAAGTATTAACTCACCGCCTGTAAATTCTAAATTGATATGATATAAGATCTACTTGGTATGCTCAAAAGACTGGGAACAAGAACCTAATTTGGAAAGATTGCCGGTTAGTACCCTATCCCTTATATCATATGTACTGCTCTGTATGTATTCTCTGTCATCTGTGCATGAGAGGAACAGTTAGTCCTTAGGCAATAGGACTCGTAAGTACAAGTTGCACCGGGAGTGACTCGGGAGCGTCTTGAGCCAGGTGGGCTAGAGCAGAAAGCCTGTGAATGCACCTTGTTTGGACCAGAGGCCCAGGGCTGCCAGATCGAGATCGCCAAGTGCTGTGGTACTATGGTAAGAGGCTAGTTGGGTCCTTTATTTGCTGCATATTGTAAGTGTTATTGCTTTGATGATTGCTTTACATGCTTAGTATTCTGCATATCATATGAGTGATCTGTGTACTACTGAGATTCTTTTGAATCTCACCCTTTTTTATTTACAAATGACATACAGCAAAGGCGTCTAGCTCCAAGGGCAAGGAAGGTAATATGGACGGACAAAGAAACGACTGATTAATTATGGACTATCTGGTTATCTTTTATTTTGGATGATTGTATAAAATATGATTGCAATTAAGTACCAGCTGCAGTAGCAGTAACCGCACTAGTTGTAACCAGTACGTTAAATTATCGACAAACGATCCAAACACGATAAGTGAGTTAGAATCGGTCAACCAAACACTAAAAGCCCTTAAGTTAAACACCACTATGAGGGTTTTGGACTCAGAGCGCTCTGATTTTAATAAAAGGAATTAAGAACTGATAAGTTATAAAGAAATCGAAAACTGTATTGAGACCACACTTAAAATATTTTTAAAAGTTTTAGAAAACCCACTTAAGTGCAGATTTGACCCTGTATTAAATTCGGGAATTCAACTATTTTCAAATGAACATTAGTTTTAGTTTTAAAGTCATTATATGTTCAAACTCATCTAAAGACTTTGGAGATTAAGGTGTTACACACAAGAGAGAAATTACTTACAGAAGTAGTCACTGAAGTGAAGCTCATGAGAAGAAAAACAAGACAAGACAATGCAAGTCCTCTGAGAGTAGCCATATATATATGTATCTTTGTTTACTTTGTGACGCTTATACGTATTATAATGATCGATGATATGAATCACCTATATGGATGCAATGCCTATTATATAGGGCCCCACACACATGCGCGCGCGCGCGGTGACGCCTGCGTTTCGTCTTCTTCTTAAAGATCCAATCTGTTTTATTATTTATATGGACGCGTTCATAACGTGGGGTAATGTCAAACAACCTGGTCCATCTGTACCTACACACGTCCTTTATTTTTTTTTATTCTTTCTTATCTTTTCTGACTGAGATTTTCCAATCTCGTATCGTTCATTACATTGGCTTGGCCGCAGAAACCATATTATTGTAGTTATACGTTTTAAAAAACTGGAAACAAGCAAGAGATCCCAAAAGTCTAGAGAAGAATTTGATTGGAGGCAAATCAGCTTCCTTATTGTTATCCTAGAGAGAGAGAGAGATAATGAGTAATTAAACACGGAGATGTTTGCGTTAGAGCAGAGTAATATATTAGATATTTATAAATAGGAATGTGTATTATTATACAGATGTTATACTTCTTTCTCTATCTACGAGTATGCGTCTTATTGATTCTGTTGCGATATTCTCTTGGTTGTCACATTGCTCTTCTTCATTCCCTTTATTTGTGGATTTGATTTTGGTATAAGAACACAATTTAATTTTCTCCTACACTGACACTACGCCATTATAAAAACCATATCATAGTTATGCTTTGGAAAATTGGACACAATTTTGTCCCAAAAGTCTGGGGAAGAATTTGATTGGAGGTAAATAAGATTTTTTATTGTGATCCTTGAATCTGTGTGTGTCATAATGAGTAATTTAGCAGAGAGATATTTGAGAAGGACCAAACTTAGGTCAAGTATATCCAGGTACCCAATTAACTTACGCCATGTTTATTAGACAAATAATCACCCAAGAAAAAGCAACGTCTCCCCTTCCCAACCGGAATGAATCGGATCCTTCCACCCTCGATTTACCACCCAACAACGCCACCTGGACGTTGCTGCCTCTTCCTCCTTAGGAAATCATCATCGATGACGAAACTACTGATAAAAGGTATATACACTTCGCTCACCACCAGCAATATGTCAAACTTCCTTATGTTATTTGCGGCACAATTGAGATATTATATTTAGGACTGTAAGTAGAAATCAAGTGGACACAATAAGATATAATACACGACCATGCACGCCAATATATATATATATATATATATATTTAATGTGTATATATAAACATGTATTTTATATGTAATTTTATATCCTAATATTCCTAAAAATTTGTGTTGGTTTTCTTAAAATATTTTTTTAATAATCTTCACTGGGACAGCCTTTTGATAAAACATCCTTAATATGTATAATAATCAAGATAGATTAGAGAAAAGGTTATAATTTTAAAAGGGTGAATTGAAGCTTTAATTTAGAATCAAAATAACACCTCTAACAAAAGGAGTACCGCTTCTAATTAATCAAATCTTTCTGGGCCATTTTTTTTCCGGGGGGGCGTGGTTGGGACCAAATCCTTGCTTCTTTGCAGGTAACTTGCTCGTTCACACGTACCTCCAAGCAACATTTTCCTTTCCAAGTTAATACTCATTTTAGTCAACGTCAAGGTTGATTAGCCTTCAGTCTTAGAATCTCACTCCCTATTCCAAGTATAAAGAGTTTTTGGGATTGGGATTGTTCAGTTTTTTCTTTTGATTTTTCAATTATTTTAATATCACTAAATTACAAAACAAAACTAATGTTGAAAACCAAAAAATGAAAGAGTCTTTATATGATGAGACTTCAATGTATAAAATTATTGTTAATTTATTTCTTTTAATGATTTCTTATTTCACGTGTGGATGTGAAAATATTCATTGCTACTTTTAGAAATATACAATAGAACAAAATTAAAGTGATTCATGAGAACAAGGGAATGATTTAACTTGTTTCATAGACAGCGTTTATAATGCCAGTTGATCTCATATATGAAGAAAATAAACATATGCCAAATAAGTGAATGAGTTTGCACCATGAAGGAGAACACTTATTGATATTGAAATGAGACAGATACATTACAAACATCACGTAACACATAACAGACCAACAAAAGCCAGATAATAATTATTACTACACCTCAGGGCCTATTTATAATTATAAACAAGCCGAGAGAAGTAATAATTATTAATATTATTGAAATGAGGCACATGGCAAACATTATGTTACAACACAACATACCAACTGTAGGAAAAAATATATTTAACTAAAAGGAGATTTGGCGTACCTGGACGAATCCAAGTTCGGATCCGGGTCAAAGCTCCAATACTCCATACTTGTGCCCACACAATTATTAGACTACTAGAGCCTAATTGTGATTTGCACAGCAGATCACCAGAACCAGAAAGATGGTAGGAGAGAAGGGAATTGCCAGAAAACTCAATGGCGGGGCAAGTTGCAATTGAGGAGGCACACCCTATTTATAGTAGTTTATGGAGGTCACTAATTAGGAAACGTGTGCACTCCTTCTTGCCCTCTAAGACAGGAATTAATTGTCTCTCAATTAATTCCCTGATTATGGTAATTTGTTCCTCTTTTAACAAATCCATAATTATTGCTAAATATTCCCAAATCTGCATCTTATGCTGATTTTATTCTTATTTGATTAGGCTACTTATTTCCTAATCAAATAGTCCGGCCCATCAAGGGCGGACTTGGACCCAAAGTCCAACATCTCCCACTCGCACTTGATGGGCCTCCCATCGTGCGTGCGTTACTCTTTCTTGTTTCATACTTGGCGTCTGCCGTGACTGCGTGGGCAAAAACGCCTTTCAGATTTGGTGCTTGTGATACTAGAAATCGTTTATATCGGACCAGCATCCAAGGACGCCCTTTATATATAACCGTAAGCTATATGTTCATTGCCTCTAATGCCCCAGATTCTCCCATACATATTACTCATGGCATATCTAATCCCTCTAGAGTTAATATGTTGATTAACTCAGATTGCCTTCCACGCACATAGTATCCGCACTTACTAGCTACACATAGAGCTAGTAAGGGATCGACCACAGATACTAGTACATCTTATGTATCTAGGAGTAAATCTTCCTTTTTTACTAAACATCAGTCCATCTTGACTTGGTCGCTTTCCTAGTTTTCACTCGTCTGACCGAATCAAGTGTGATCATGGAGCTTCAGCTAAAGTAGCTGTCACCAAACCAAGCTTTCATGATGCCGCCTAAGTCTTAAGGGCATCGTGGAAGTATTCTTCCTTCCTGGGACTCACACTGTGGTGAACTAGGGATCTTTCACCCACATCCCGTGTTGCAGTTTAACTCTCAAGCACATGCAGTATGAATTGCATGCTACGGTGAATGGTTTGAGGAGTACGTCGATTTCTTTTATCTTTCACCGTACAGACATTAGTTCCAAAATGTACTCAACATTCGAACCAGAACTTCCTTTTTCACAATATCTCTTTTACAATCTCGTTTGTGAAAAAAGAGTTCTTTGCCTGGCTACAGGTCTATATCCATGCTTCGATCCATTTTCTGTGTATATGCACACATGTAGATCTCATCTCAGTCTAACTGAGGCGACTCAAACGCAAAGATTCTTCTCAACCATTTCATGGTGATCATTTGCTTGTCTTACCTTCCCATGCCCCCGCAAAAACATAGGAAGACGGTTGTTCGTGTGAGTGAACCAACCTCTTTTGACCTGTACGACATACAAAGCTGTATACCTTTATGTATTTACTCATAACATACATACCATTTCTTTTATCTTTATATAAAAGAAGTTCACGACCTTATATTTTATTTGCGCCCCTAGATTTTCATTAACTCAATGAAAATCAAGCTATGGGCTCAATAAGGGGATCTACCAACATCTTGTCAGTAGAAGGTCATTAAACTATTGCTTTCCCTCTTTGAAAGCATATATCTCATAGAGATGTATCAAAAAGGTATGTTTCGCCTTGCTATGATACTTAGGATCCTCATCATAAGATGTTATCGTTTGGATCCTTCTATCCACCATTCATTCCCAATCTCTCATAGGAATTACTTTAGCCATATGGCACTTTGAATGATGGCAGAACACACCTTGCGTTCTATTTCCATGGATAACAGGAAAAATACTTTGTATATTTCCTTACTCCATCACCATTTTGCCTAGGTCTTGTATTGGAGTATCCTTTCAAAGGAAAGTTGTTGTCTTGACAACTTAATCCATGGTTATTCTCATAACCCATTTCACAGCAGGACCAAAAAGCAACTTCCAAGTCTGACCAAAAAACATTTGATCTTATGTACACCAATGTGACATTCATATTACCAACTATAGTCTCACATGGGACTCTATCCACCTTTCTTATGTTGGATTCCTCATAGGACATGTAACCTCTTTAGGTTTATGCCCTTGACTTCAGGGGTGTCTATGGGTTTGCAGTTTGACATCCTAAGATGTCTAAGGAGTACACTTGTACATGTCTTAGGTGGAAAAGACTGTATCTTTCTTGTGCAATCCCCGTTTATCTTGTCATTCAAGATATTTGTTCAACCCATGACTTTCTTAACTCAGAATTTAAGGATTCTCTGATCCTTTATTCCTTTGACTCCCTTGACACTTGTTTCATTTATCACTTGACAAATGATGACTTCACAAAGAATCATCACTAGACCATTTGGAACTTATGTAGTATTCTTCGATTATTTCGAAGTTGGTGAGACTTTCACCTTGTGAAAACTTCATATACTACTATTTAGGTGATTGTTTCTACGAAGCCCTTAAGCTGCTTCAGTGTAGAGTTCATCATCCAATTTCCAAATTCCAAATTGGAAGGTGGTCTTTACATCATTTTGATGCAATTTTCAAGGCTAAGCTTGTTGTCATAGCCAAAGTTCAGAGTTAAAACACACAATGGACAACCTTCCATTGTATTACCCCTTAGCCACTAAGTGTTTTAGGTTCTACATGCCCCCAACAGATTTGAGAACCTACTTGTTCACAATCGCCTCTTGGCTAGGTGACAAATTACCCAAACACGTATTTGGCTTAAAAGGAATCCGAATCCTCCTGCATGACACTTTGCAATTCATCTCAGCAGGTCCTTCTAATGTCTTTCAGACACTTACAGGTACTTATCATCACCTTCTAAATGATGAAGAGAGCATTCAATCCATTAGGGAATCTATCCCTTATAGTTATTCGCTAGATGACAATTTGCTCCGAGGTGGATTTCATAGGATTCTTTTCCTATATATGAGTGAGGTAATTCTCTCGTAACTTACCTCTTACCTTTTTCATTGTGAAAATGGTCTCAATCCTCCCACTCGGATCAGTGAACCTAGAAACACTTGGTTATTCCTTGTCACTTGTGAACCTCTTAAAGAGATTTATTGTGATTAATGCTCATTTCCTGCTAGGAAATTTAGATTTTATGAACGTTGTGTCCCATGATTTTCTCTCAGCCACTGAACCGCCATCATTTTCACTAATGAAGACGTGTCATGTCAAATTCTCATGTCATCTCATAAAGAGATACTTTGTTTACCTTGACCCCAATCTTCCTTACTCGTAGGAAGAATTGTGAATATAAAGTTGATGACCCTTATGGTCTTAACGAGCTTGGCCCTGGTCTAAGGCCCATCCACAATTCATAGGGTAAGGTCGTGACTGACATAGAGGGCATTTGGTTAAGTGTGAATATAATAGCTATGAGTCCACCTACCAACATATGGCTGATAGCCTCATTGGTGCCATTATGTTCATAACCAAGTCAAAGGAGAGGTCTAACTCTCTATTTCAACAACTATATTATGTTGAAGGGTTCTAGGTATTGATAGTTGCCTAACAATGCCTTTCTTGTACACAAAGCAGCTTGAACTAATCACATGGGTGTCTTTAACCCTTGTTAGTTCAGAAAGGGTCTTATCCTTTCAGTTTCACTGATTCTTGACTAGATCAGCCATTATCTAACAGCTTCACACTTGCCAAAAATCAAGTAAATATTACTGTATTTCAAGTAAACGTCCACAACGTCAATGAAACACCAAGCTGTTTGTGTTTTGCCCTCACGTTCATTGGTTCACTAACGTCATAATTTGCCAATTGCAGTGGATTTTCTCAAAAAATGTTTCTTTGTCTTTCTTACCAGGTAGAATAAGTTTTCAACTTATTCATAAGGGTATTAACCCTTTAGCACACGTTGTTTAGCAAATACTCTTTTGCTAGTTTGATCATTCCCTTTGATCAAGGTGTACATGTGGCAAGAAATGGAATCTTTTATCCCTATAAAAGAAACATCAAAATCCAACAAAGGATTTGAGAATCATAGTCCCATCGATCCTTAACTAAAGAGATAGCAAAGATATGATTCTGTCAGTTGCAATTTGCATGGAGTGAATCAGGGTGGTTTATTTATGCAGAGTTAACGTGCAAGTTCCAATCCCTTGATTCTATCTCTTTATTGCTTTGCTTTTGACATGAAGCCATATGCTTCTGTGAAACATCCACAACTCATGTGGATTGCTACTTTTATAACCCTTAAAGGTTTATCAATGTAGCATTTCATCTTTTGCATAAACCATTGACCTCTTTTAGATCAAGTTTTCCTCATAGGTTCCTTGCCCTTAGGCATGGAGGATGAATCCTCCCTCTCTTTAGCTAAGTTCGTCTGACTGATGGAGCTTGAATCCTTCAGTCTTTCACATTCAAGTTCAATGTGGTGAATCACATTGCTGAAGGTTACAATATGCATATCAGAGGTAATCTTTACTTTCGTATATGCCCACTTACTGAAAGACATGGCTCACTCCCACTCATTGGGAGACATAGCTTTCTCCCACTCACTGGGAGATGTCTTATCACAACATACACTTGTTGTTTGTTAGAAAGAACTGGGCATTTAGTTTGTCTCAACTTCTTAGTTTGACATATGCCTCAAGTGTTGCCTAAACAACGTGTTAGGACTTAGTACACTATGTTAAAACTTAACTTAGTTTTAACTTTATGGAAGAAGATCACTTATTTCACTATCTTCCAACATTATCCACACAGCTTGGATAAGGTTACATTGCTCATACCATCATAAGTTTGAGCAATGTTGTTCTTTCTATGCTTGATAGCATAAACCTTTTGTATCCTTCAGTTGCTTCAGCCTCTAAATGCTGAAGACTAGTTGGTAGGATGTCCCTGACATCTCATTCTTCTTGAATGAAAGAGATTTGAGAGTTTCCAACTCCACAGATATCTCTATTGAGCTTGTCTTCATAAGCTCAGTCAAATAGACTTGGTCATAATTGGTCACTCAGACGATTATGGTATACAAATCTTATTTGTTCAAATAAGACAAAGGATAATTAGATAATAAGTTCACTAGTTTCATGTTCAGGAGACAACTATGTTGACTCCCATCCCAATCATACTAGTTAGCTCATCATCCTTTTAACCACAGTCTTCATTTGAACACTTTCCCCTTTGGATTTCTAGACGCATTCCAGAAAACTCCCACTCAGTCAAAGAGCAGTTATATTAACAAGATAATAACACATTATCATCTAACTAGCATGAATGTTCAAAAAAACAAGAAGAGAATATATTGAATTCAATTCTATAAACTAACAGAGAATTTAATTTCAAATTCAATGGGAAAAACATGAACATTCAAAAATTTAAGCCTCATATTGTTGTCTCTTAACTAGGTTCTCCTTCTCATAGGCCCTTCTGACCATATTAACTCATGTAGCTTCTAGCTACAATGTCCAGCTCCTCTTTGCCATGTCTACATCCACTCATTTGGATGTATTTGCAGCATACCTCCCACTTGATGAGATTATTCTCACATCTCTATCTCTCTTGTCCTTTGTCACAACATATGTGATAAAAGGTTGACTTTTAGAAGTCATTGCTTCAATCCAAGTGGATCAATGTGGTTAGAAGCATGGGAAGACTTATTATTATTCAATAATCATTGAATAATTTTAAGTTGCTGCAATTTTTCAGGTTTTATCTCTAAGAGTTTAAGTCAAGGTTGGATAGGATTTTATATTCAAAAACTCATTTGAATAATCCCTTACTTTTAAAGAATCTTTCAGCATTTAACCTTATGTTGCGGCTGAAATTACTCTTAAAAAACAAGCCAACATGTCCCAAAAAATAATAGAACCAACATTGATTTAATTCCAACGTTTTTGGGAATCTCTAAGTGCACAGAAGCACCTTTTTGACTCAAATCATATCCAAACGTGCTTCAAATATATGCAAATTATATATCAAATTGAAGCTCTCGAATTTAGAGATTTTTAGGAACCAACCACGTTTCAATTGGAGGCCCCACGCCCTCTCACGCGCCCCTAGAAGGTGTCTAGATGGAAAAATCCTGAAAAATTGGAAAATTCTAGAATTTGCCACTCTCGGAGGCGGCGCGTGACGTACACGCGCCGCCTTGCGGCCATCGGCCGGCGACACGCGCCGGCCCAAACGACTCCACGCGCCGTCCCCTCTTCGACGGTGCTTGCCACGTGTCAAACGGAGACCCCAGTGGCCCCCACGCGCCATGTGTCACGTTTTCTCCTTTTTTTTTTTTTTGGTTAGCAGTCAACCGATGACTGTTTGACCATTGACCAGTCAACGTTGGCTGGTCAACCGGGACACGTCACCGCTGACGTGTCAGTGACGTGGCGCTGACGTGTCTCGGTCAACGTGGCTGGTCAACGGATGACGTGACCTCGTTGACCGAGGCTGACGTGGCGTCCGTTCATTGGCGCCACGTGTCATGGGTTGACCGATGACGTGGCGTTGACTGCCACGTCATCGTCTTCAACCTCCAGCCGGGTCAACTTGACCCGGTTGGAGCTCCGACGGGTCATCGCGACCCGCCAACTTCGGGAGGCCATATCTCCCTCGTTTTAGCTCCGTTTTTCGCGTTCTTGGTGTCGTTGGAATCGTAGTGCAGTGAACTACAAGTCCATGGCATTTATTTGATCTTAAAACCTCTGTTTCATTGATCAAATCATGAGTGAAGTTGCGGCGGCGACTAACGACCCGCGAACTTCATTCCTTTGTTTCTCCCTCATCCGGACTCCGTTTGACGCGTTCTAAGCATCATTGGAATCGTCTCTTCGAGATCTACACATCCATGTCCTTACTTTGGGCAAAAACACCGAGTTTCAAACACCCAATTTTTCTCGACGTTGTCGACGCGACGTAAAATGGATCGGATGTGTGTCTCTATGTATCTCAGAAGCTTTCCTAACCTTTGAGAGTTAAAGTCTCTTGTTTTTGGTTCCACATAGGTTCCAAAAACGCAACTTTAAGAAATCAAAGAAGTGAGGAGAAGAAACGAAGGAAATCGCATGACATAGTATATATATATATAGTTATTATATATATATAAACTAACCAAAGGAGCAAAACGTATGAACCCAGTATTTCATGTGTGCATGCTAGAGTTCATGGTCGAATATCAAATCTAATACAGACACGCACAGCAAAGGCAGAAGCAAAATATATATATATATATATGCGTGAGGCTTAAATATATATATACATGTTCAACGTTTTGGATTTACGAAAAATTATCAACAAATGATAAAATCATATGATCATATGAGAACATGCAGAACAAAAATTTCAAGCAATAGAGGCTACAGATATAAAGCTTGAAAAAATACAGTAGCACAGCGGAAATATTAATTGAGATATATAAAAAAAAATTATATCATACTATTATTCACATAGAATAAATAATTGAGATATAAACAAATTATATCATACTATTATTCACATAGAATAAATAATTGAGATATAAACAAATTATATCATACTATTATTCACATAGAATAAATAATTTAGATATAAACAAATTATATCATAATATTATTCACATAGAATAAATCACAGCCTCAAGGATCAAATGGCTCTGATGCCAATGTAGGAAAAAATATATTTAACTAAAAGGAGATTTGGCGTACCTGGACGAATCCATGTTCGGATCCGGGTCAAAGCTCCAATACTCCATACTTGTGCCCACACAATTATTAGACTACTAGAGCCTAATTGTGATTTGCACAGCAGATCACCAGAACCAGAAAGATGGTAGGAGAGAAGGGAATTGCCAGAAAACTCAATGGCGGGGCAAGTTGCAATTGAGGAGGCACACCCTATTTATAGTGGTTTATGGAGGCCACTAATTAGAAAACGTGTGCACTCCTTCTTGCCCTCCAAGACAGGAATTAATTGTCTCTCAATTAATTCCCTGATTATGGTGATTTGTCCCTCTTTTAACAAATCCATAATTATTGCTAAATATTCCCAAATCTGCATCTTATGCTGATTTTATTCTTATTTGATTAGGCTACTTATTTCCTAATCAAATAGTCCGGCCCATCAAGGGCGGACTTGGACCCAAAGTCCAACATAACAAAAGCCAAATATGTGTTCCCACCAGAGAGTTAAAGAGCGGGGCCTCAAACTAGAGAACCCTGATGTCACTTGCTAAGTGCGCGAGTTGACCGTGACCTCGGGATGGTTAAGAGACAGCGACTGGTCCACCTGGAACCATAAACGGGTCGGTTCATCGGGTTTACAAACGTAGATTTCCACGAATTCAAAGTTCCACACCTGATTCACTCTGGCTTCGTAGCGGACAGTGATGGTGTGAAGATCATTGAGGTAAGTGTCCGAGAACATGAAGATGTCGAGGTTGTCCTGCCTGAAGTAGTTGTGACGAGAATCCATTATGCCCTTTCCTATGAGGTTTGGGACGCTAACGAAATTGTTATTAGCGGACCGTAACCTGAGGCTGATGGTGGAGTCCGTTCCCGCATCGCTGCCATTTCCTGTCTTAACTCTCACAACGTACGTGCACTTCCCCTGATCCTGCATGCGCGCGCGCACACACAACTAAGTAGATAGAAGGAATAAAAGCTTGAAACTAATTAATGAATCAACACAAGACATCAGGCAATTACTTACAGATGTAGCCATTGAAGCGAAGCTAGTGAGTGAGACTAGAAAACCAACACAAGACAGTGCAATTCTGAGATGCCAAAACAACCTTTATATAGGGCAAGTTTCACTCTTATGTCCCCACTCATTTTATCATGCAGACAAGTTGATATTTGAGCAATTTGGTCTCCCCTATGGTGTGAATGCGAGTCGGCAAGTCGGCTTAACTTTATATATCTTTCAATAGTAAAACTATCAGATTTAAATAATAACGTCCCAAAACAATTTTCAGTTGTTGAAAATTGTGGATAAATGATCGTAAATTATATTTCAGTTATTCGTATTATGAAATAGACTTTTTTAAAAGAGATGTAGGGTCAGCGCCACAAAAAAAATCCCTACATTGGCTGTAAGATTTGAACTCACAACCTTATGAGTTATGAGAACGATCCTGAGTTATTTGCCCTATATTACATTTTAATTCATGGTAAAATTGCAATTTAACCCCAAGGCAACTAAGGTAAAAATAAAGGCTGCAAATTCTAATGTTGATTTTCTATGTTTTATAATTTTGGATTTGGTGATTACGTACAGCTTGAGAGCCAGCTATATTCAATTCTCACCTTAGAAATTTAAATAGGCGCCTGATAGATGCTTCATTAAAAATAATATAATAATTTTAAAAACATAATTATATTGTGCCTTAAAAGATAATAACATAAGTAAAATTATTTGTATTTTTCTTTGGTAAAAATTATATCGAGAAGGTTGATTTGTTTTTCGTATAAATATGTTCTTCATACGTTACCTTATCAATGATATATAAAATTTTAATTTTTTTTTTTTGAATTTGTGAGAAATATTTTAAATTAATTTTGATTTGGTATTGTTGCAGAATTGATTCTAGATTTTCATGAATATTGTTGGTCATCCTATAATAATTTCCTTTTCAGAAACCTTTCGATTTTCTTATTCAAAATTCAAGGAAAAAAAATTACAATTACTAATTAACTATAAATATCTGGGAATATACAGAAAAGTAAAATAATTAACTATAGGTGAAAAAACGAAAATTACATAAATAAAGTATATATCTAAAAAGTTTACAGCACCTACCTAATAGGTTGGGCTTAGCTGAAGGATTACTCTTTCACAATATACCAAATCAATATTCGAATTTCTATTTAGGGAGATGCTTGCATTTAATGTCCAACCCTACATAGAATGTGATTTCACTACTTTCCATCACTTTTATTTGCTAATTAATAACACAAAAATTAGGAAATTTTGCTGAAAAAGCGTGGATTACAAAAGATATTGTCTAAAGTACCTAAGGATCTAGGTCCTTGTGCAAGTATAATTCTATTTCAGCTGTGTTAACATATTTTCACCTATGTGAATAAACTTTCTTGTTCAAGTTTGCCTTCTCCTCGTGGACAGTTGCCAATCACAATCATTGGTTTTAATTTTTTCATCAATATTCAACTGATAACTAGTTTTGATTGGTACTTTCATCTATAAAGTCCTTGTGTACATACTTATTCCAGCAGAGAATTGTCACACTCATCATTACTACTCATCGTACTCCAAGCTAAGGGAGCATCGGTGCATGTTTATCTTCTCATAGATAGTTGCCAATTCAAATAATCACTAGTTTTAATCCGGAATTTATCTAACAATTCTTGAATGATTTTTTAATTATTAGACAATGGTCGCATTCATCATATATAAAAGCTTAGATTAAAATTTTCAGAATTTCAATTAGATTTGTATTATCTTTCTTGTTGTTGTTGTTGTTGTTTTTTTTTTTTTTGCCTAATAGATGTGTATTATCTATCACCATCAAATATGCAAAGGTCAGGCATTTTTCATCACAATTAATAATGGTTGTGACTATTCTATACTAAAATAAATATGGAAGACTTCTTAGATGCAAGTGCCAATTAAAACTAGGTAGTGATTATGATTGGCAACTGCCTGCCATGAGCAGAATAAGAGAGTCTATTAGCATACACAAGACAAGATGAGAGCCAGTCAATCTTTTTTTTTTTTTTGTGATACAAAGGCAAGCAAAGCTTGAGAATGGCAACCACTATAGGCTAAGCCCTATAAGATGATCTTGAGCTAAAAAGCCACATTCCAAAGCAGAAAGATGAAAACATTCAATTGGAGAAAACCCAAGTTCGTCGTGATCCTGCGGAATCCTGTGTGCCTTCTTTGCAAGATAATCCGCACACCGAAGACTTTCCCTGTGAGCATGCGAGATTTCTACCTCCCAGTCGCTATAAACGAGAGATCTGGTTTGTAAGATAACATCATGTAATGGATGATCCGAATCACAGTGAGAGGATAATAAATGGACTGCCTGTATTGAGTCAGTAAATATCCTGATTTTCTTTAGCCCCAACTGTTTACACAGAAGGAGACCACATCGGATTGCATGGATTTCCGCAGCAGTTGGGAAAGAGTGTCCTAACTTCTGTTGAAATCCACGAACCCAATTACCCTGGAAATCACGGATAACACCTCCACAAGCACCCTGACCGTCCTCGATAACTGAACCATCAACATCTAAACGATAGACACCTGGATCAGGGGGTTTCCAGTGAAGCACACCTCGTTCTGGGATTTGGAATATCTGATGTCGAAACTTGCCGTTCTGCACACCTTCCGAGAGATGGTAAATGCATCTGTGAACTATCTCCTTCGGGCTATCTGATGACCCTTCAAAAGCTTGGCAACATCGATTTTTCCATAATATCCAACAAGCGATACTGAAAACATTTTGCCAAGGCCATTTAGCCATCTTATTGTTTCCTGGTGAGTGCTGCAAATTCCAATTGAGCCAATCCTGCAAATTACCAGAGAAAAATATATTATAATATAGAGGGTTAGTTAAAGCAGACCACACTCTCCGAGCTTGCTCACAATCTCTCAAAATATGCAGGGCGCTCTCCACACTCTCACACAGAAAAGGACAGGTGTTTGAGGCTCTCGGATTATGTCTCGCTCTGACCTCATTAGTAGGAAGCCTATCATGGAATACTTGCCAAAGAAAGAATTTGACACGTTCAGGAATTCCCCAGCGCCATAGCGACTGCCAGTAACGTTGGTGACTATGGATGTGCTGATGATAGATTTTATCGTAAGCTGATTTTACACTGAAATTCCCATCAGGAGCATTCCGCCAACAAATAGTATCTTCATCAATGCCCGAAGGAGACGGAGTCAACATAATTTTATCCACCACCCAACTAGGAAGGAAGGATTCCCATTTAGCTCTATCCCAAAGACCGGAAGGAGTCCTAAAGGAGTGAACCTTGGCACTCATATCAACAAGATGGCAGTTCTTGTCGATAAAGAATTTGAGAGGCTTGTCCAAAGAAGTCCAGCATTCTTGCCAAGCAAGCGTATTTCGGCCACTTCTAAGGCGTTTGCCAAGGCCTCTTAAAAAATCCTCCCAGACAGTCACAATTCCACTCCAAACCACCGACTGATTGCGCCACCTTTGAACCTTCGGGATAACAGAAGAACCACAAGAGTATTTTGCACGTAGCCATTTCACCCAAAAGGCCTCCGGCTTTTTGATAAGCCCCCAGCACAATTTCATGAGAAAAGCTTTGTTTTGGCAGTGCAAATCTTTTATCCCCAAACCACCTTCGCACTTTCTCTTTTTAAGAACGTCCCAAGAAAGAAGGTGCAGTTTTTTGGAATCATCGTGCTGGTTCCAAAAGAAATCACGGCTTAGCTTTTCAATCGTAGCTAACACCCCTTTAGGAACAAGAGTTGATTGCATCTGGTATTGAGGGATCGCCGAAAGGACAGACTTGATAAGAGTCGACCGACCCGCCATGCTCAGGAATTTACCTTTCCAGTTAGCCAGCTTCAGTTTCACCTTATGGAGGAGAGGAGCAAACGTCGTCTTGACCATTCTTTTATGGAGGAGGGGAACGCCCAGATATTTCCCAAGATCAGCAGTCAGACCAATTCCTACCGTCTGACTCAACTCATAGGCCCTGTTGAAATGAACATTCTTGGAGACGAACATTTTAGATTTACTAAGATTAATCTTGTGACCAGAGATTTGGCAGAAAAGGGCCATGACATCCCGAATCTCAATCATTTGATCATTTGAAGCCTCCCCAAAAAGGACGAGGTCATCCGCGAAGAAGAGATGGGATAACATAGGGCCATTAGTACTCAATTTAAGAGGACGCCAATTCCCCAATTCAACTTCGTGATGAATAAGTTGACCGAGCATTTCCATACATAGGACGAACAGATATGGGCTCAAAGGGTCACCTTGTCTCACCCCTCTAGAAGGCCGGAATCGCTCAGAGGCAATTCCATTCCAAATAATGCTCATGGAAGGGGACGAAATACAGGACATTATCAGCTTTACAAAAGCAGGACCCAAACCCAAGCTGTTGAGAGTGAATTCAAGAAAACGCCAGTCAAGACGGTCAAAAGCCTTTTCCATATCAACTTTCACAGCGATATAACCCTTTTTCCCTTTCTTGCATCTCATGGAATGGATAGCCTCCTGGGCAATAATGATGTTATCCACAGCCTGTCTACCAGCAATAAAACTACATTGATTTTCAGCGACCAGATAATTCATGACACGCTTAAAGCGGTTAGCAATAATTTTGCTGACAATTTTGTAGCTTACATTGCAGAGAGATATAGGTCTAAAATCTTTCATGGAAGACGGATGATCGACCTTAGGGATGAGGGTAATGTTCGTATGATTAATGTCCTGGATGACCTCAGGATTTTCAAAAATCTTGATAACCAGGTCTCCCATCTTTTGGCCAATAACATTCCACTGAGAATGAAAAAAATGGGGATTTAAACCATCTGGACCAGGTGCTTTAAAAGCACCCATCTCAAAAGCAGCATTTTTAATCTCGGTAGGCGAAACAGGCCTTTGGAGGAGATCAAGCTGGATATCGTTAAGAGGGGGGAAGCTAGCCCTCCAAGGAGAGAAAGGCGTAGGAGGGGTCTCAGCCGCATAAAGATTCCGAAAAAAATCATGGGCCATGTCTCGTAACCGAGACTCGACCGACACCCAGGTGCCATTTTCATCCTGCAACGCCTCCACTTTACTTCTTTTCCTGGTCGCGGAAACACTTGCATGGAAGAATTTCGTATTTCTATCACCACCGCTAATCCACTTGCACCTTGACTTCTGAAACCAGATCAGTTCCTCCTGTAAGGCAATTTTATGATACATATCCCAGAGTTGATTTTCAATCTTGAAAAGGCCATTGGGACCTCCCTCTCTACTTCTGACCCTATCAATCCCCTCCAGCCTTCAGATAATCTCTCTCTTCTTTTTGGCAACATTTCCCACCACTCTAGAATTCCACACTGATGCGTCCTTTGTGAACTGCTTTTGCCCCTGAATCCAGTTTTTTCCCTGCCAAGTATCTTTGACAATATCCTGGAAATCCTCTTCAAGGCACCAAGCTGCCTGATAGTGGAATTTTCTACCTCTAATAGTGCCTTTAGACCTTGATTTATCCGCAACCACAATCACTCGATGATCAGACTTGAATCAGAGATTGTGATAAGCCTTAACCTGAGGATTAGCAATATCCCACTCGAAATTGCAGAAGACCCAGTCGAGTCTCTCCTTAACTCCGGTTTTTTCCCAGGTAAATTTATCGCCAACAAACGGAACCTCAATAAGATCACAACGGTCAATGCAGTTCTGAAAGTCCAACATTGAGCTGCGAACAGGAGCTGCCCCACCTTCTTTATAGCAAGGAGGAAGGAAGGCATTAAAATCCCCTAAGACCAACCAAGGGATAGTCGCCGTTTGCTTGATAGCAAACAGAGATTCCCACAGGTTCCTCCTCGTCAGAATACTAGTATCCCCATAAAAAAAAGTAACTAACGAAGGATTGGGATTGTTCTTGGGGGAAATATTGCAGTGCAGAATCTGGGTATTGGAGAATAAATAATCAATCTGAAACTCCCAATGATTCCACAGGACCCAAATACCCCCAGCGTACCCAGTGGCTTCAACGCTTAACCAGTCATTGAAGCCCAACTGCCTAACAACCTTATCCGCTCTATTACCACTAATCCTGGGCTCAACTAAGCACAACACATTAATGCCATAATTAAGGACCACATCTTTCAAAATACGCGGGAACGCGCGACCACCCGCCCCGCGACAATTCCAGGAAGATATAATCATAAAAAAGAAAAAACAAAAACAAACAAAGGGATAAAGGGGACTTACAAGTCCGGCGGTTTGTCCTCCATCAAAACCACAACCTCCAACTGGGACACAGTTTGCAACCTCTGTTCTGAGCCATCCACATCCCCAGCCGTGAATGTATTCTTCCAAGAAAGCAAGTCTAAATTCATAGACTCATGAGCAGAGGTGGTATTTTGAGGATCTAATAGAATCTCTTGCCTTGCCTCGTTAAAGGTTGGCTTGTCACGGACCTCACCTTCCCCGAATGTGCTTAGAGCTTGGAGAGAATTGGCGGACTGATTTGCTACAGCGTTTTCATTAAATGACCCATCCTTTTGAATACAACCCTTGATAATGTTGTGTGATCTTTGGGATTTGTTTTTTTTGAGCTGCAACGATTTAGAACCCTCCAAAGCCCGTGCACCGTTGAGGCCTGAAGCAACACTATGGGCCACCTCTTTATTTGCATGCAAGTTGACCCTATTGGTAACTTTTGGCTTTTTAACTTCAGCCCAGCGTCTAGTACCCAATTGAAACCCTTTGGAGCTCTTCCTTAGTCCAGGTTTAGTTGACTTATGCTCAGCCATATCAACCGAAACACCTTCAGCAAGCTTCTGGACAGCTGCGCTTTTCCTCAGTCCGTGATTCAAAATTGAAACATCCTCGTGGACCACGTCATCTTCTGGAACCATATCAGCTAATACAGCAAACTTAGACTGGACAGCTCTGCCATAGACGACTCCCTCTGATGCTTCGGTATGGCTCTTACCACCCACTCTGTCCCTGACCTCATGCTTCCTTGATTTCCGTGCTTTAGCTGGCTTCCGCACAAGCATCCATGGCCCGAAAGGATCTTCCTTACCGAGAGGAAGCTTTGCTGGTTCTGACTCTGCCTGCTTCTTATTATCCTGAGGCAAAAAAGCCATAGACGTTGAAGAGGGATGGCATGAAGAGGTGTGAGGATGACCCGCGACAGCCAAATCCCTTGTCGGACAAAGATCTTTCCGATGACCATACTTGCCACAGGAAAAGCAAATAGAACCCAAGCCTTCATATTCTATGGCAAAGACCGATGAAGCATAAATGATCTTAGGAACCAATTTTTTCTGCAAATCCACTTCAATGCAAATTCTGGCGAATCTTCCTCTGCGAATTTTGGCTTCTTCTTCATCAGGATTTTCGATTGTGTGCATGTCAACCTTTAGAGTTTTCCCAACCATATCCCCCAATCTCCATAGGCATTCTTTGTTGTAGCATAACAGAGGAATATTTGGAATTCTGATCCAGGTGGCCACTCTACCGAGGGGATTGTGGAAAGGATCAAAATAGGGATTCCACCTTTGAACTAAGATGGCGTATTGTGCTATCGTCCAAGGTCCGCCCAGAAGTATCTTCTTATAGTGCTGATCCCACGTCTCATTAGACTTAAATTTAACAACATAATAGTTGTTCGGGATGTCAATAAGATCAAAGTCCCCTGTTTTCCAGATTCGGGTGAGATGCTCCTTCAATCTGTGGAAATTGAATTTCGCACCTAGTACAGTGATGATGAGGGACTTGTTCCATGGTCTAGCCCATCGGTTAAGTTCCTCTTTGGTCATATCCATGGAAGGATAAATGTCCATAAGCTTCTTAATCTCTGCTGAGGGTTCGGGCAACTCCCATGATTGATTAAAAAATTCCTCCATGTTAGCTTCCTCCTCCTGGCTATCTCTACCAAGTGCTGTCCCATTAAACTCAGAACCTTTGAAGCCCGTAAGTGAATCCTTATAGGAGAGAACTTTCTCAGATTTTCCTTGAGAGCTATTTGAGCAAGACCCAACCAGTTCAGAACCTACTCTCGGCAGAACAGCCAAGAGCGTGTTGGCGAGATTACCCGCTGGAGGTTTCTCGGCAATCTCAGCAAACTCATCCAGATCAGCATCTCCATAAGAGACCAACGTTTTCCCCGGCGATGAAGCCAGGACGTCGGAGACCTCCATCTGGAGACAAAAACTACCCTAGCGCGTATTCCAAGACACAGCTACTCTCACTAAAACCTCTCACTAAAACCTATGGTGCGCAACAGCTCCATGCCAGTCAATCTTTTGAAAAACTCAGAAAACCAAATAAATCAATAATGGCAATAGTGGAATACCTTGTGGACAACAAAGAGTGGTCATAATATTTTTGACAACACGTATACATAATTACTCTTTTGTACTATATAATGCACATAGGCCAGACCAAAGGTAGTAATTTAAAGTAATTTAATTAGCTTCCTTAATCTCTCTAAAAAGATTAATTGGATTTTATATTTAAGACCAAAGGTAATAATTTACAACAATAAACCGCCATTGAAATTGAAATAAGAAAAAAATTAGCCCCAAAATTATTAATAATTATGAAATCTTGAATCTGTTTTGACTTTTGACACTGACGCTGTGAACAAACTTCAGCATGACAAAAAAGATATGGGAAAAACCTGGGGTGGTGTACAGCATATGAAGCAGAATGCTGCGGAGCTGCTATGGGTTTGCAGGTTGCTCTTGAACTGGGATTTAAGAAGATTCATCTAGAATCGGATTCTGAGCTGCTAGTCAAGGCATTGAAGGCAAAAATGAAAGAAGATGAACCAGTGGACAGTCATACGAGGATGGCAAGGGAAGTGGTGGAAAGATGCAGACATCTGAGAATCACTCATGGTTGGCGAAGCAGTAATCACTGTGCTGATATAATGGCGAAAATGACCGTGGAATTAAATTGGGGTGAAACAAGGTAACTCTTCCCTGTTTTTAGTGGATGCGGTCCGCTGTCTATCCTTTTCTCCCAAACTACACCCTTTTGGTGTAGTTTTGGGATAAAATGTTTTGGCTGATTTTTTTTTAAAAAATTGGTGTATAGTATTTTGAAGTTTTTTTCTGGACGTATCTAGTATCTTAAAATATTTTTTAAATAACGTGCAGTATCCTAAAATAAATTTTAGTGTTTTTAACCTTTTAAAATATTTTTTTAGTTATATCTAGTCTGCTAGACTGATTGTAATTTTACCTTTAATGTACTTTTTCAGCTCCAAAAATAACTTTAAAATATTTTAGAGTGGGTGAAAATCAATAAATTAATATCCTAAGTTTTGGATGCTCTTTACTATTAAGAAAAATACATTAACAGTAAAATTGTAGTCAATCTCTTAAAACACTAGGTACAACTGAAAAAATATTTTAAAGGGTTAAAAGCACCAGAAAATATTTTAAAGTCATTTTTGGAGCTAAAAAAGTATATTAAAGGTAAAATTACAATCAGTCTGCTAACAGACTGGGTATAACTAAAAAAATATTTTAAGGGGTTAAAAGCACTAAAATTTATTTAGGATACTACACGTTATTTAAAAAATATTTTAAGATACTATATACGTCCAAAAAAACACTTCAAAATACTAGACACCATTTTAAAGAAAAGGGTCAACCCCAATATTTTATCCCAAAACTACACCAAAATAGTGTAATTTGGGAGAAAAGGATATGCATCGAACCTAGTATGCATTTTTGAATATTGTTAAAAGATTAGAGTACCTTGTGTGGTTAAAAAGAAAATTAAAGGTAGGCGTAAGCTTGATTTTGGTTTTAATTAATTCAACTAAATTTAATTGATATATATATTTTTTAGTTTGTTTATTCACATATAAGATTAGAATGCCCTTTTGACCAAAAAAAAAAAAAAAGATTAGAATGCCCTGTGTAGTTAAAAGAAAATTAAAGATAGGTACAAGCTTGTTTGGTGGCTAGTTTTTAGTTAAGAGTTATATATATATATATATAAAGGAAGATTCTAAAAAGTAAAAAAATTCAGAACAACTTTTATATATTTTCTTTTTTTAAAAATTTTTATAAAATATTTTGTTTTCCTAAAATCATATGCCAGGCAAGTGGATAAGTTTCAACCATGAAGAGGAATATTAATATTGAAATAAGGCACATGACAAACATTATGTAACATACAACACATCAACTAAAGTCAGATACATATTATAATTAATTGCTACCTCAGTGTATTTATTATTTGTAATTACAAATAAGCCAGAGGTAAATATTAGGAGTTTACAAATGAAGAATGGTGTCACAGAGGGGGGGGGGGGCTCAAACTAAATAAGGTGGGGCGGCATAAGTTGACCTTGGCGTGGAGATGATGGTCTGGTTCGTCACGAGCCAGCCACTGGTTCACCGGGAACAACACGGTGGTGAATAGGGAGAGTCCACTAACGGTGACTTCGACGTACTCCAAGTACCACCTTGGCGTTTTCCCTTTCCCGTTAGAGGTGACGTTGATGGCGCAAACACTAAGGCAACTGCTCTTGCCGCGGAAGAAATCGAAGTTGTTCGGCTTGAAGTAGACGTGACCGGATTCCATTATGCCCCAATCTCTGAGGTGTTCAACGGTAAAGCTATCGCTGGACGAGGAGTTAAATAACTTGAGGCTGATATGGTGGAGTCCGTTCCTGCATCAGGGTAAACTCCTGTCTTAACTCTCAAAATGTATTGGCACTGATCCTGCATGCGCGCGCGCGGACACAACTAAGTGGAGAAGAAATAAAAGCTTGAAACTAATGATAATGGATCAACACAAGAGAGAAATTACTTACAGATGTAGCCACTGAAGCGAAGATGATAATAAGTGAGAGTAGAAAAACAAAACAAGACAATGCAGCAACTCTGAGAGCCATTTGTTTAATTAGTTGGTGATGCTACTAAGGATTGATGCTGAAACAACTAATACGCATATGCCTTTATACAGGGCGACTTATATGGTGATAGCTGATTTTCACTCTTAAATCCAGTTCATTTTACTCCATTCGGTGCTTAATATAAGAGTCAAATAAGGGGTTGATTTGTATTCTAAATATAATATCTTAATCCACTTTATCTCTATTAAGAATAGAAAGTTTAGAATTAGGAAATTAATTCATATTATTATGATTGATGTTTATTACTTAATATATCAGGATTCACTATGAATATTTTATCTTTATGATTTGATTTGATTAGATTAGTTTGTTGGGTTATGGTTAGTCTATTAGTTTGCCAATATAAAGGCCTCTTTGTAATCTATTTATTATAGGATCAATAATATTAGTATTTTCTCTATGCTTCAACTTGATCCATCAATATCAACAATCCCCAAATTTATAATTTTTCACTCTAAGTATCCCTATTGATTGCATATATATTGAGGTAGTTTCCTTGTGAAGGGGTAATTCTAATACACATGATTGAAGAGAGAATTGTAGGAAAACCAACACTCATTTATTACAAATAACTAACTTAACTAATTTTCTTATTATCCAGAATTAGTTATTTAGCTCTTATATTAAGCACCAAAGAGGTAATATTATGTGGAAAAGTTCATTCACGTGAGATGTCAACCTTTTATGTTCTGATGATAACGTGGTCTGTACACATGTCCAGCTGCATGCATGCATGCAACCCCATTAGGAACCGTATTGATCAGATTCAGATATATAAACACACTCACACACACACGACACAAGATATTATTTATTTGCAACAAAGTGACAAAGTGTCAGGATAAGCATGGCAGGAAAAGTTTGCCTCAAGCAGACCAAGTGACAAACTTGGAAACAAGTGTGCATATGGTTCACAAATTATTATGGTAGTATCATCTTTGGATTGAAAGAGTAATTTATTAATATTGGAGATCAAGTATTACACTCCTCCGATCCTATGCCCAAATTAAAGAGTTGATATTAGTCTTAAATATAAAACTTATTTCACATGTTTATCAATATTTTTTCAAATTAGCCGAATTGAAATTCCCTTAATAATAATCAAATAGGAGTGAAGGGAGTGAATCAAAGAATATGATTACAGTGTTTTAGAAAAAAAATATCATATTAACTAGCTAAATTAATTAATATCCTTAATCTAATCAAATTAGTTAATTAGGTCTTATATTAAAGACCTCACGAGTAATTGATAACACTGGGTGTGATTTTAAGCTGTATTTCGAATTTAGAAAATATTTTTTAATTTATTTAAATTATTTTGAACAAGCTTGCGGATTTTCTGGCTTTTAGTTAATGTTGAATCGCTGGTCATCTTATATGGGTTAGGGCATTATAGTCTTTTTAAAGTCAATATTTATTACTAGTATTTTGGCAGTAAGAAATTATTTAAATGTAACTTTATTGTCCAAGGGAATATTTACAATTTTTATATTTTACTTTTTCGTGTTCTTTTAGTCTTTTTTGGGCCAAGTATGTTATTCTTCAAGTCATCGTCAAAATGAATGGTATTTTTATAGGGATTTTTTTAATACCTTGTAACCTGCTAATGCACTCCCCAAAAAAAAAAATTTGAGGTTATATTACGTATGTAGATCTATGATATTCCGTTTATCTATGTGAAAAAAATTGTTATGTCATTGATAAAAATGAACTCTATTGTCTGTAGTTTATTTTGTTCGTTTTCCTTAAAATGATAGCACTCCCAAAAAAAAGCATGTATTGCACCAATTATAGATGAAAAAGACGTATAAATGTTAAGAAATTACATTAAAAAAACAACACTAAACCACCATTCAAATTGAAATAAACGAATATGAAATTAATATCAAGAAATGGGAAAAAATGATAGTCGCAAATCTGTTTTGGCACTGACGCTGTGACCAAATTTCGTCATGACAAAAATGATACTCCTTTACGATCAAGAACTTACTGCAGCCAGCATTAATTTATTTTAGTAAAAAAATCTTGAAACAGTTTTGCTTTTCCTTTTTGTTCCCCATTGAATCTGAGTTAATTGGGGGCAAAATGTGTTTGACTCTTAAGTATTTATTAAAAGAATTATTTTTCTATTTAGCTTTCTTTCAGGACAACATCGAGGAATTAAATTTTGGAGCATAAAAATGAATAGATTGTAATCATAATGTGCTATATAATAGATAATCATTGGAGGAAAAATAGAAACAAACAAATTTACGTTCCTCTTGAAGTCTTTTGGAAAATTCAAAGAACCCAAATGTATTACTTTAAAGGGAAAAAATTAGGGAGAATTTTCAACTAAGAACTTATTTATAAACGAGCCTTGACAATTTGCAAAAATATAACCGAGTCTATTAAGACGTAGTTGTAATTTTGTTATTGATCTGAAAAGACCACAGCATCTTCTTTTAAGTTTAAACCCGTTCAATTACAAATTAACACGTGTGAAGTTGAAGGGTGTCATTTAAAGACACTTTATGGTTTTTAAGTGTGATTTGCTTCATGCCTATTTGGATTGATGCTAAAAGTTGCTTTTTTAATAGTTTTTTACGGTGTACAAGATAAGTATATAATATAAATTTTGTCTTAGCTTGCATAAATGTGCTTTTCAAATACAAATCCAAACAGGCCCCTCATAGACATGTACCCTATAAGTGAACAAGTTTGCACCATGAAGGGGAATAACGATTTGAGACACAAACATTAATATTACGGAACACAACACACTAATAAAAGCCAGGTACATATTAATTACCACCTCATGGCCTATTGTATCTATTATTTATATTAATGACAAATAAGCCCAGAGAGGTAATGATTATTGATATTGAAATGAGATGCACAACGACAGAAAAACATTACGTAGCACACAAGACAGCAGTAAAAGCCAGATGGGTTCGCATGCCCTGCTCATCGCATCTATGAGCAGCGGCATTCTCATCCCCCAATTTTGGGGTAGGGACCTTTTATATATATTCTTTTTTATTTGAATTAAATTGAATGCTGCATCTTGAAATATTTTCAGCACCTGATATTTTCAAATTAATTAATTTATAATCCTACATTCAGAAATATTTTTCCTGTGACACCAGTTTCCTGAATTATTTTTCCAGTAGCATCTAATATCTAAATTTTTTTTTCAGTACCTAGTATCTCAAGCTAATTAATTTTTTGTACATGGAGTATTTTTTTTCCTGAAAAAATTTTAAAAAATCCGTTTATTTGGGGATGAGCATTCCCTGCTCATCTTTTGGCCTCAAATTATAGATGCGATTGCAATTGTTGACGTCGGCTTCGAGACTATAGGGCGATCTGTCTCAAGTGAGCCACCGATCCACGTTGAACGGTATGGTGGTAGGTTGTTGATTAGGTCCAGTGATGGTGACTTCCACTTATTCCAACAACAAAATCTTGCTTTTTCCCGTTGCCGTCTGAGGTGACGGTGATGTCGCAAAGATTGAGACAAGGGCTCTTGAGGCGGAAGTACTTGTGACCTGCTCCCATTATGCCGTGTTTCGGAAGGTCTTCGATGGTAAAGTCTTTGTTAGGAGAGTTGTCTAACTCGACCTTGATGGTGGAGTCGGTTCCGGCATTAGGGCGATCCAAATAAGATCTCACACACACACACACACAAATAAGTAGAAGGAATAAAAGCTTGAAACTAATAATAATGGATCAACAACAGAAAGCAATTACTTACATCAGATTTAACCAATGCAGTGAAGCTGGTGAGCGAGAGTAGAATAACAAGACAAGACAATGCAACAACTTTGAGAGCCACTATTGTTTAATTAGTTTGTGACGCTACTGATGACTGATGCTGAAACAACTTATACGCATGCCTTTATATAGGGTGATATACATGGTGATAACTGAGTTTCACTATTAGCATCGAATTAATTTTACTACCCTCAATCCTTAGTATAAGAACCACTTAATAATTCTATTTCTTCATTAAAGTGGATCTTATATTAAGGATAAGTATAAATATTATGTGGATAAGTTGCATGACAACGTGGAATGTTAGCCTGTCTGTACACATGTCCTGCTGCATGCATGCATGCTGCCCCATTTGAAACCACATTCAGAATCAGGCATATAAACATTTCGAACCATATGCACACAAAATAATAATAATAATCATAATCATTATTATTATTATTATTATTATACTACTACGAGCTATTATATAATTGTTATATAGGGAAAGAAATGTCTTCGTGAAGAAGACACAGACGGGGGACCAAGGACCAGGAGAGTAACACGACACAAGATATTATGTATATAGAACACAATATTCACCTCAGGGTGAGGATAAGCATGGCAGGAAAGTTCTTGCTCAAGCTGACAAAATGACAAAGTTGGAATATGAGCTTAGTCCTTAGTGTCTGTAACTAGGAATAAAATGAAGTCAAGATTTGGTTATGATGGGTTGGGATTTAAAAATAACATATAGAGTAAAAAATTGGGAGAGTTACAATGAGGTCCCAAGGAATGGACTTAATTACCAAGAAGTCCTAATGGAAAGTGAGGAGTATAAAATGATGTCATTTCTTATATTGACACTTGTTATTACAGGCTTTTAAGTTGTTACTAGACTTTTGAGTAATTAAATCTGTTTCTTGGACCTCATTGTAATCCGCCCTAAAAAGTTTGTATGAATTAACAATGCCAAAATGAAATTGTACACAAGATGCTAGAAGTAACAAATTGAACTTGTCTAGAAATTTATCGAGGCACTCTTATTAGAGAGATTACAGAAGCATGAAGTTATATAACTGATGGAATTAAAAAACTAAAACATAAATTGGAAATGATAATATAATGTATAAGATGACTCCTCTTCATTATGTAACTTTCTTCAATATCGATTGTTCACTCCAGAGGGAAAATAATTTTTGATAGAACTCATTACCCTCTTAACAAGCAAGTCCCATTCCAGATAAACAACATAAGCTAAAATGACCCCTGTTCGTTTGCACTTATCTTTGGCTGCAGCCAAAAATTGGCTTCTTCATCAATTAGATGTCAATAACTGATGAAGAGGTTTATATGTCACTCCCTCCGAGTTTTTCATCTTCAAAACCAAACTTAGTTTGCAAACTACAAAAGTCTTTATATGATCTAAAACAAGCTAGCCGTCAATGGTTTTATAAGTTGTCCACTGCTCTCATATCCTATGGTTATACAGAATCAAAGTCTGATAATTCATTGTTAGAAAGTCTGGGATTCATTTACTACTTTATTGGTCTATGTTGTTGACATTATATAGGATGGGAATGATTTTTCTGAGATTGATAGAATTAAATCACTTCTTGATGATGCTTTCAAGATTAAAGACCTTGGAACTCTTAAATAATTTCTGGGCTTGGAGATTGCTTGTTGTAAGTCTGGAATTTCCTTGTGTCAAGGAAAGTTTGCTCTGGAGATTTTGTCAGACAGTGGTTTTCTTGTCTTCTAAACCTCTTAAATCTCCTTTAGATCGTCATGTTAAACTTTCTCAAGATTTTGGGGTTCCATTAGCTGATCCTACCATTTACTTAACTTTATTGGGGGATTTTATCATGTTATTTGGGCAAAAAATACATTTATTATGATCAATTAGAATTAATAGTGATTGCATGAAAATATTGCTTAAAACGGTAAAAATGTCATATTTTTGAAATTGCTCATAAATTAATTGATTTTTGAGATAAATGATATTACCTTATCTTAAATTGCATTGTAGATCACTTGGAGAAATTGGAATGAAAAGTTGAAAAGGACAAATGACTGTCAAGTACCAGAATTAAAGACAGTTGAGGATCTGAATTTTAAAAATGACACTTAAGGACCAATGCAAAAACGGCAGCGTTTTTAGGCCATGGAATCAGATTTTTAAGGGCTTCTCTTCTCATTAATCATCAAGCCGACACACACACAACGCCCTCCATCTCCATCGCTAATGATCATCATCTCCCTTCCTCTCATCGTCACACCACTCTTCTTTTTCTCCACTCGATCCTCGTATTGCTGCCATGGCAGAGCGTTCCTAGAACTTTGGTGAATAGCTCATTAATTTCATTACACTCTTACTAGGGGTTTGGATTCACTTAAAAAAAAGCTATTTGGGGCATAAACCTTGATTTTTCAAAAAAAACACCCAAATACTCAACTTTTTCAGATAATCCATTTTGACCACAAACTATGGTTTGGGCATAATCTATTTTTTTTACTTTTTTCACTTTGTGGGCCCCACCCTCACTCTCATTGTTTCTTTTTCTATTTGTGGGTCCCACGTCACACACTCTCTCTCTCATTTTTTTTTAATTTCAACGATTTTTCTCTGTCCTTTTTTTTTTAGAATTTTAAAATTTTAATACTTCCTCTTATCCTTAATATAAGACCTATTTATCTAATTTGATTATATTAGAAAAATTATTTAAGTTAATTAACATTACATATCGACAAATTTATTTCATTTTTGATATTAATTATAAAATTTAATGTTAAATGATGGGTTAAGATGCATCATTTTTAATACCGTTAGGGGTTTTCTTCTCTTATAATTTAATGCCGTTAGGTCAAATTTAATGGTTTTGTTAAATTTACATCCTTTTTAATTGTTCATTATTATTTTCAATCTTCCAAAATGTGTTTGTACCAGATGCCCCTGAGGAAAAACTGGGCTGTTAAATTTAGACCTTAACCCTTAAATAAAACACAAAATATATTCTTATTCTTTATATGTAGTTACTACAAAATTTAATGTTCTTTTTAGTAATTTGACCATAAAAAAAGCTATTCTGATCACAACATCCAAACACTCACATTTTATCAAAATCATGCTTTCCCATAATCTATTCTCCAAAAGTTATTCTCCACTTTTTCTCGAAAAGCTAATCAAAACACACTCTTAGTTAATTAGGAACTTAAAATAGGCTCCACATAAAGAGATCCATCTAGGTTAGCATCACTATATTGCATAGTTAGTAATAAATGACATTCCAGTTATTTGTTCAAAAAGGCACATAAAGAGATTGATCTAGGTTAGCATCTAAAAATAGGCACAAACTCAACATGCTTAAGCAAACAACGTCAATGACATTTAGGTTATTTGTTCAAACAGGTTGATAAAATGTTACAGCTATAAGAAAGACAATCAAAGCTCAGCTTTTTTTATAATAATAAATTTAAGAGAAAAACGGAAAAAATAAATTTTGTGAAGAGTGCAGAAGCTTTCTGTTTATTTTAAAAAATATGCTTAAAAAATTTTCTTTGTTAGGTGTGAAGGAACCTTTTGCTCTAGTCACTAGTACAGAAAAGGGTTTTTAGACCGGAATATTTAGACCGGTTATATCGGATAAGGTCTTAAAAATATGACCGGTGGCATTTTTATAATTATGATGAAATATTAAGACCGGTTATATTTAAAACCTGTTTTAAAAATAATTTTAAGACCGGTTATAGTAAAAACCAGTCTTGAAAATAATTTTAAGACCAGTTATAACAAAAACCGGTCTTAAAATATATACATTTAAAAAAATAAATATATGTAATATATTTTCTAGACCGGTTCTAAAAATAACCAGTTTAGAAAATATTATATGAATTAAAGACAATTATAAAAATAAAATTTTTATTATTTTTAAGACCGGTTGCAAATGAAAACTGGTCTTAAATATTAAAAATTTAAGACCAGTTATTAATTAATAACCGGTCTTAAAAAGTTTCAAATTTTAAGACCGGTTATTTATTAATAACCGGTCTTAAATATGTATTTTAAGACCGGTTGTGAAATAGAACCGGTCTTAAATATGTATTTTAAGACCGGTTGTAATTGACAACCGGTTTTAAAACTGACCTGAATTTCAACCCTTAGCATATAAGCATAGTATGCCTTGAAAAACTCATCAATGTCTTCTAATTGCTCTTCTATCTCCCTAGAGCTTCCAATTGTGCCTTGATGCAAGAGTAACTGAAGGTATGGCTCTTAGAGTGCTTCACACTTCCTTGTCAATTCACTTGTTAGGAAATCCATGTTATGGAATGAGAAGAGGGCATTCAATCCACTAGGTTGAGGGGTAGGAGATTGTGGTGGAGGTTCATAGATTGATGGAGAAGGTGGTTCATAGGGAATTCTACATTGGATGGAAGTGGGGGGAATGGGGGAAGATGAAATGGATATTATGGTTCTTGATAGAGTGGAGTGGGTGATTCTTGATGAAATGGGTAGGGTGAAGAAGTATGGTTGAAGTGAGATTGAGGTGGTTGAAAGGTAGGTTCATGGTCAAAATAGGAGGTTTATGGACAAGATGGTTCTAAATGTGTATGGAAATATTGAGGATGTTGAGATTCAGAGGCTCCTCTTCATTTTATGTCTGCATGGAGAGAATCCAATTCATATTGAAGAAAATCAAGCTTTTGAGAATATGTAAGATCAAAAAATTCTTCATGTCTCCAAGGGCCATAAGATTCATCCACAAATTGAGAGCTTGAGGTTCTATCACTCCTTAAACAAGAATGCATAGAAGGATTAGTGTAAACTGGAAACTTATGATCCTCATTAAACCAAGCCATTCAAATTGCAATCAATTAAATCCCAACGAATCCTAAGTCCTAAAAATGCAAATGCAAAAATGGAAGAAAAATGAAAGAATGCAAATGCAAAAATGAAAGAAAATCAAGATATTTTTTGGTATTTTTTGGAAAATTTTCTATGGACAAAAGAAAGATGTCATGAAATATACTATGAACAAGTGAATGCAGGCTATACTTAATGCAATGCAAAATTACCTAAATGCAATCATAAAGGCTCAAGGTATACCAATCAATCAAAGATTGACACTTAGTTACTAGGGAACCAATTACTTGGCTCCCCGGCAACGGCGCCACTTGAAGAATAAGGCGTATTTATGCCTTGGTAACCTCTTCAAAAATTAAACCAAGGATTGCAATATAGGGTGCAATCCTGGATCGTCTCTCGAAGAGCCTTTTATTAATTACCTAGGAACTCAGTGCAATGATTGGCATGAAATGATTAAAAATGGAAAAATTTGGTCTTTTTAACTATCAACTACTTTTTGCAATTAAGAATTAAATTGTTCTAAACTAATTTTTTTTTGGGATTTTTCTTGAAAATATGAAATGGAATGACAATGGATTTAATGAAACGAAAGAAAACAATGGAATAAGAAATCCCTCATAGCAATGACGCAAGCAATCCTCACTTCAAATATTTATGGGAGAATTAATCATGCTAGTTCCAAAATAACTCTAAGGGCCACCCCTTAGACTAGGCTTAACTTAGATTGATTAACACCAAGCCACCTTGCATATTAATCTCTCTAAATTAGGTTGATTAAGCACTCTAGCAATTAAATGAACTTAAAAATCATATTTAGCTTTTAATCCAATAACCGAGCCACCTCGCATTATCACTTAATTTTCTCATTAATCTTAATTTAACAATGGCCACCCATATGAAAAATCAAGATTAATGATGTTAAAGCCCAATGCTAAATATAATTGATAAATTCATATTCAATTAACCAATGCAAACGCAAGACACCATTGATCTACTAACCAAGCCACCTTGAAATTAGCACAAAATGTTCACAAAATTATCAATTTAATGACTAACCGGCACAAAGAAATGATAATTAAGCTAATTAACTTCAATGTCAAGCGTCTAACAAAGGTTCAAGCCATAACAAATCTCTAAATACATCAAAATAAATCAATTCAACATTATAAAATTCATCCTAAGACCTAGGAATCACAAATATAATGTAGAAATAGAGAATTGAAATAGCAAAAACTTCCCTATTAAAGCTCCAAGCTCATGGCATTGCCACTTGCTACAAGGTAATGAGAAGCTTAGCCACAAACACCCATGGAATCAGCCTCAGAAGGCAACACAATCACTATCTGAATTAAATGCCCAACCATAGAAAAACTACCAATTAAACTTGATAGATTAACCATGGATTTAAATAAATCAGTAATTGCAATTGTAACTACAACAGTACAGAGTGCCACGGCTAAAATGAATCAGAACAAGGAGATGCTACAGTCTGTGAAGGTTGGAGGAAAGATATCAGCGAAGGTCACTGGTAGCTTGAGGGAAGTATGACAGTGGTGTATGCTTGAGGCCTGCGGTTAGCTCCCCGCCTCTTTGGTTCGACTCTCAGCTCCCTCCGTTCTATTCTGTCTCCCGCTACAACTCTCTTCTCAGCTCTGTTCTGGCACTGCTATGGATGATGCTCGCCGGCGGCTGTGGTGGTGGAAGGTGCCGCCGGCGAGAATAGAGGATGGTAAATGTGATCAAGAAGATGTGAAGGTCCCTGGTGTTCGTGGCTTGCGGCTATGTTCTCTCCCGCAAATCTGGTTCTGTTTTTATTTTTACTCTCAGCTCAGAATCAGACCTAATTAAATGCTGTCAAAACGATGTGTTCTGATGTGGACTAAACTGGCATTCTCAAACTTTGTGAGACCAATTTGACATTTTGGAAATTTGAGCCCCAAACTGCCATTTTCCATTTTAATCCCATTTTTGAAGCACATACAATTAAAAATAATAAACACAAATTCAAATCTTCTCAAAAATAAATCATTAAGAGTAATTACATTTTTTATGACAATTTTGCCCTTTTTAGTCTAATTCAATGTATTTACTCTTAACACCAATAAAATTGGGATTTGTCAGGGGGTGTGATGACTCCCCATTTTTAATAGAATTTGATATATATTTTGATATGTTTTGGGAGTCATTAATGCTAAAATAAAGGGATTTATTGGAGATTTTGATGAGATATCAATTGGGTGCATAATTAGGGGATTTTATTGAAAATATCTTAATTTTAAATTAAATAGGAATAGTTTAGGATTAGATAAGTAAATTATAATAAATTAAAAGTAAAAAAAAAAGGAGAGAGAAAAGATGATTTATTATTATTTACCTTTTAATTTCAATTTCTTTTTTTCCTCCCTCATGTAGTATACATTTTGAGATATAGTATACATTTAATAGAATTTGAGATATATTTTGATATGTTTTGGGAGTCATTAATGCTAAAATAAAGGGATTTATTGGAGATTTTGATGAGATATCAATTGGGTGCATAATCAGGGGATTTTATTGAAAATATCTTAATTTTAAATTAAATAGGAATAGTTTAGGATTAGATAAGTAAATTATAATAAATTAAAAGTAAAAAAAAAAAGGAGAGAGAAAAGATGATTTATTATTATTTACCTTTTAATTTCAATTTCTTTTTTTCCTCCCTCATGTAGTATATGCCACTGTGCCAGTGTGTTTGAGAGGTGATTTTGATGAATATAAAAGCTGACTTAATGGGGCAATTAATTTGATGTCGTTTTGGTTAATGGAAGATTAGAGAATTTTGACCATGCGACAGCGTTTTGGCAATTAAGAAAAGGGTAAACCTAAAAGGAAAGGGAAGCAAAGGACTGGGCAGAATTTGGGGTCCGGCTAAAACACTATTCCTTCGTCTTCTTCCTGGAGCGGTGACATTTTCTTTTGGGAGCATCAGAAACTAGAGTGAAGGAGAGGGAGAGAGAATGCCATTGCGTGTAGTGAGAGGAACTTCGTCCTCAAGTTGTTGACAGAGAATCCATCTGTAGCATTATGCAAACTTTGATGTGATACTCTAGAAATTATGTCAATTGTTGGTGTACTTGAAGAAGATTTATTGCTTCTCGTCCTCCCATAATAATAGCAACAACAGATGCCAGAAGAAGAAAAGCAATCACAAAGCATATTGATAGGATCAATTTCTAGTTTTGATGTTTGCTTTCTCGAGTAGATTTGATTGGGCATGGTGGCAATTTCAACTTTGATATGCCTCCACAAAGCTTATTATTCCCCATAAGTGATATTGCACTTACATTGCCAAAGACGCCATTGCTAGGTACCTCCCCATCAAGCATGTTGAAGGAAACATTTAGGTACTCCAATAAAGCAATATCTTGTAGATTTTTTTAGAATTGATCCAGACAAGTTATTTTGTGACAAGTTGAGATATCTTCGACCTTTCAATGAAGCCAAAGATAAGGGAATGATTTCTTGAAATAAGTTCCCTTGCAAAAAGAGATGCTCTAAGCTTTGGCACTCTCCAATGGTTTGAGAAATGCTTCCAGACAAATGATTATGAGAGAAAACCAATTGACCACTACTACAAAAAATGCTTTTAATGTCTGAAATAAGGGGGACATCTTTGTGAGCAACATAGTAAAAAATGACAATAACGTCCGTAAAATAAAGGTCGTCTAAAGTCTGCACTTAAGACATCCCCATTTTAAAAAGGGACTTATAATGTGCGAGTGTCACACTTTAGACGTCCTCATTTTAAAAGAGAGACGTCTAAGTGTCAGTGTATCTACTTTAGGCGTCCCTTTTTATTATTTTCGGATGGTAAAAGTTTGTTTTTTTAAAAAAATAACCATTTATATTCTTCACTGCCCAACAAATTAAAATTGCAAAAATAGGATCGAAGAATTATTTCATAAACCACAATATCCCTTACATGGTAAGGAAACATTAGCACTATCTAATAAAAATGTTAACTTCAACAATCTAATACTATGTTCAACAACAACTCTTACTACCTAATTCTATGTACAATATAACCACCATAAAGTGTCATACCTCTATGTAGTGTGCAAACAATGTGGTTGTATCTTCAATTTTGTTTTTTTAATAACTAAAGGCCATTTTTTATTTTTAAATTCTTAATGACAGAAACAACAGGGATGGTGGCCCACGTTGTCAAGGAAGCTAGCTATCACGGTGTATAAAGAGACGGTGATTCCAAGCATTTTTGTAACAAAAACATAACTTTAGTGATTCTAAGCATTTTTGTGTTAAAATTCTGCCAACTTTTAGTTCATGCAAATTTAATGGGCTTTAGGCTAAAAGTAGTAAGGATGAACTTTAAGGGTGAAGAACTAGTACTTGGGCCTAATGTAACCACATTAATTACTTAACTAGGCCTAAGCACTAACCCAAATGATAACCAACTAAGTATTATGAGTTATCAAGAATTGCACAAAGTATTAACTCACCGTCTGTAAATTCTAAATTGATATGATATAAGATCTACTTGGTATGCTCGAAAGACTGGGAACAAGAACCCAATTTGGAAAGATTGCCAGTTAGTACCCTATCCCTTATATCATATGTACTGCTCTGTATGTATTCTCTGTCATCTGTGCATGAGAGGAACAATTAGTCCTTAGGCAATAGGACCCGTAAGTACAAGTTGCACCGGGAGTGACCCGGGAGCGTCTTGAGCCAGGTGGGCTAGAGAAGAAAGCCTGTGAATGCACCTTGTTTGGACCAGAGGCCCTGGGCTGCCAGATCGAGATCGCCAAGTGCTGTGGTACTATGGTAAGAGGCCAGTTGGGTCCTTTATTTGCTGCATATTGTAAGTGTTATTGCTTTGATGATTGCTTTACATGCTTAGTATTCTGCATATCATATGAGTGATCTGTGTACTACTGAGATTCTTTTGAATCTCACCCTTTTTTATTTACAAATGACATACAGCAAAGGCGTCTAGCTCCAAGGGCAAGGAAGGTAATATGGACGGACAAAGAAATGACTGATTAATTATGGACTATCTGGTTATCTTTTATTTTGGATGATTGTATAAAATATGAATGCAATTAAGTACCAGCTGCAGTAGCAGTAACCGCACTAGTTGTAACCAGTACGTTAAATTATCGACAAACGATCCAAACACGATAAGTGAGTTAGAATCGGTCAACCAAACACTAAAAGCCCTTAAGTTAAACACCACTATGAGGGTTTTGGACTCAGAGCGCTCTGATTTTAATAAAAGGAATTAAGAACTGATAAGTTATAATGAAATCGAAAACTGTATTGAGACCACACTTAAAATATTTTTAAAAGTTTTAGAAAACCCACTTAAGTGCAGATTTGACCCTGTATTAAATTCGGGAATTCAACTATTTTCAAATGAACATTAGTTTTAGTTTTAAAGTCATTATATGTTCAAACTCATCTAAAGACTTTGGAGATTAAGGTGTTACACACAAGAGAGAAATTACTTACAGAAGTAGTCACTGAAGTGAAGCTCATGAGAAGAGAAACAAGACAAGACAATGCAAGTCCTCTGAGAGTAGCCATATATATATATGTATCTTTGTTTACTTTGTGACGCTTATATGTATTATAATGATCGATGATATGAATCACCTATATGGATGCAATGCCTATTATATAGGGCCCCACAAACACGCGCGCGCGCGGGGTGACGCCTGAGTTTCATCTTCTTCTTAAAGATCCAATCTGTTTTATTATTTATGTGGACGCGTTCATAACGTAGGGTAATGTCAAACAACCTGGTCCATCTGTACCTACACACGTCCTTTATTTTTTTTTATTCTTTCTTATCTTTTCTGACTGAGATTTTCCAATCTCGTATCGTTCGTTACATTGGCTTGGCCGCAGAAACCATATTATTGTAGTTATACGTTTTAAAAAACTGGAAACAAGCAAGAGATCCCAAAAGTCTAGAGAAGAATTTGATTGGAGGCAAATCAGCTTCCTTATTGTTATCTTAGAGAGAGAGAGAGATAATGAGTAATTAAACATGGAGATGTTTGCGTTAGAGCAGAGTAATATATTAGATATTTATAAATAGGAATGTGTATTATTATACAGATGTTATACTTCTTTCTCTATCTATGAGTATGCGTCTTATTGATTCTGTTGCGATATTCTCTTGGTTGTCACATTGCTCTTCTTCATTCCCTTTATTTGTGGATTTGATTTTGGTATAAGAACACAATTTAATTTTCTCCTACACTGACACTACGCCATTATAAAAACCATATCATAGTTATGCTTTGGAAAATCGGACACAATTTTGTCCCAAAAGTCTGGGGAAGAATTTGATTGGAGGTAAATAAGATTTTTGATTGTGATCCTTGAATTTGTGTGTGTCATAATGAGTAATTTAGCAGAGAGATATTTGAGAAGGACCAAACTTAGGTCAAGTATTTATCATCTCTCGGAAGGTGTGCAGAACGGCAAGTTTCGGCATCAGATATTCCAAATCCCAAAACGAGGAGTGCTTCACTGGCAACCTCCTGACCCGGGTGTTTATCGTTTAGATGTTGATGGTTCAGTTGTCGGGGACGGTCAGGCTGCTTGTGGAGGTGTTATCCGTGATTACCAGGGTAATTGGATTCGTGGATTTCAATAGAAGTTAGGACATGCTTTTCCAACTGCTGCAGAAATCCATGCAATCGGATGTGGTCTCCTTCTGTGTAAACAGTTGGGGCTAAAGAAAATCAGGATATTCACAGACTCAATACAGGCAGTCCATCTATTATCCACTCATTGTGATTCGGATCATCCATTATATGATGTTATCTTACAAACCAGATCTCTCGTTTATAGTGACTGGGAGGTAGAAATTTCCCATGCTCACAGGGAAAGCCTTCGCTGTGCGGATTATCTTGCAAGGAAGGCACATATGATTCCGCAGGATCACGAGGAACTTGGGTTTTCCCCAATTGAATGTTTTCATTTTTTTTGCTTTGGATTGTGGCTTTTTAGCTCAAGAACATCCTGTAGGGCCTAGCCTATAGTGGTTGTCATTTTCAAGCTTTGCTTGCCTTTGTATCAAAAAAAAAAAAAACTTAGGTCAAGTATATCCAGGTACCCAATTAACTTACGCCATGTTTATTAGACAAATAATCACCCAAGAAAGAGCAACGTCTCCCCTTCCCAACCGGAATGAATCGGATCCTTCCACCCTCGATTTACCACCCAACAACGCCACCTGGACGTTGCTGCCTCTTCCTCCTTAGGAAATCATCATCGATGACGAAACTACTGATAAAAGGTATATACACTTCCCTCACCACCAGCAATATGTCAAACTTCCTTATGTTATTTGCGGCACAATTGAAATATTATATTTAGGACTGTAAGTAGAAATCAAGTGGACACAATAAGATATAATACACGACCATGCACGCCAATATATATATATATATATTTAATGTGTATATATAAACATGTATTTTATATGTAATTTTATATCCTAATATTCCTAAAAATTTGTGTTGGTTTTCTTAAAATATTTTTTTAATAATCTTCACTGGGAAAGCCTTTTGATAAAACATCCTTAATATGTATAATAATCAAGATAGATTAGAGAAAAGGTTATAATTTTAAAAGGGTGAATTGAAGCTTTAATTTAGAATCAAAATAACTCCTCTAACAAAAGGAGTACCGCTTCTAATTAATCAAATCTTCCTGGGCCATTTTTTTTCGGGGGGGCGTGGTTGGGATTAAATCCTTGCTTCTTTGCAGGTAACTTGCTCGTTCACACGTACCTCCAAGCAACATTTTCCTTTCCAGGTTAATGCTCATTTTAGTCAACGTCAAGGTTGATTAGCCTTCAGTCTTAGAATCTCACTCCCTATTCCAAGTATAAAGAGTTTTTGGGATTGGGATTGTTCAGTTTTTTCTTTTGATTTTTCAATTATTTTAATATCACTAAATTACAAAACAAAACTAATGTTGAAAACCAAAAAATGAAAGAGTCTTTATATGATGAGACTTCAATGTATAAAGTTATTGTTAATTTATTTCTTTTAATGATTTCTTATTTCACGTGTGGATGTGAAAATATTCATTGCTACTTTTAGAAATATACAATAGAACAAAATTAAAGTGATTCATGAGAACAAGGGAATGATGTAATTTGTTTCATAGACAGCGTTTATAATGCCAGTTGATCACATATATGAAGAAACTAAACATATGCCAAATAAGTGAATGAGTTTGCACCATGAAGGAGAACACTTATTGATATTGAAATGAGACAGATACATTACAAACATCACGTAACACATAACAGACCAACAAAAGCCAGATAATAATTATTACTACACCTCAGGGCCTATTTATAATTATAAACAAGCCGAGAGAAGTAATAATTATTAATATTATCGAAATGAGGCACATGGCAAACATTATGTTACAACACAACATACCAACAAAAGCCAAATATGTGTTCCCACCAGAGAGTTAAAGAGCGGGGCCTCAAACTAGAGAACCCTGATGTCACTTGCTAAGTGCGCGAGTTGACCGTGACCTCGGGATGGTTAAGAGACAGCGACTTGTCCACCTGGAACCATAAACGGGTCAGTTCACCGGGTTTACAAACGTAGATTTCCACGAATTCCAAGTTCCACACCTGATTCACTCTGGTGTCGTAGTGGACACTGATGGTGTGAAGATCATTGAGGTAAGTGTCCGAGAACATGAAGATGTCGAGGTTGTGAAGAAACACATTTAGGCCAGAATGTTCGCTGAACAAAACATACTTTATTGACTAACTGAACATAAAATCTGTCATTACAATTTGCCTCTCTTTACAAGTATATTTATAGACAGAGGCAGTGGGTCCCAAGCTGGGACTCAATATCTAACTAGCCTACAAAATTACAATACAATCCCTAATACAAATATAAATACTATATCATTTTATTCTACACTCCCCCTCAAGTTAGGAACTTTATATTCACATGTTCCTAACTTGCCAAGGAGATACTCATGTTGTGGACCACCTAATGCTTTGGTGAGCAAATCTGCAATTTGTTCATCAGATTTCACATATTCAAATTCAATCATCCCTGCCAACAATTTATCTCTTACAAAATGACAATCTATCTCTATGTGTTTCGTACGCTCTTGAAACACAGGATTCGTAGCAATATGGATTGCAGACTTGCTATCACAGAAAATCTTGACTGGTTCTACATTTTGAATTTTCAATTCTTTCAGCAGCCCTACTATCCATGTCAACTCTGCTGTAGCCATCCTTAAAGCTCTGTACTCGGCTTCTGCTAAAGAAATAGACGCAATAGTCTGTTTCTTAGACTTCCAACATATTAAGGAGCCTCCTAACTTCACTAGAAAACCTGTCACCGATCTTCTAGTGTCAGCACATGCTCCATGATCAGAATCGCAATAGCATTCCACCTTCAAAGAGCTCTCTGCTGAAACATATATCCCACATCTTGGAGAATCCTTTAGGTATTTGACTAATCTCAGCGTAGCTTTCAAGTGTGACTCTTTAGGCTCTTGCATAAATTGGCTTAAGACCTGCACGGTAAAGGATATATCAGGCCTTGTTAAAGTTAAGTACAGCAACTTACCCACTAGTCTTCTGTACATTCCAGCATCCTCTAAACAGCGATCTTTCTTATTTGGAGCTGCTGTTAATTTAAGGTTTTGCTCCATAGGTGTGATCACTGTTTCTGACTCATCCAAACCTGTCTGATCAATCAATTCAGTAGTATATTTCCTTTGATTAATGAGAATACCACACTTAGATCTTAAGATTTCCAATCCCAGAAAATATTTCAAAGTTCCTAAGTCTTTAATTCTAAACTGAGTATGAAGGAACTGTTTTACATCATTAATAGCTTTCAAGCTACTTCATGTAATCATCAAATTGTCTACATAAGTAAGTACAAATACCAAATCATCTTTAGTTTGTCTTTGAAAAAGAGCATAGTCATGTTTACTTTGTTGGAAACCACCTTTTATCAAGGATTGTGTTAATTTCTCACTCCATTGTCTTGATGCTTGTTTCAAACCATATAAAGATTTAGCAAGTTTGCAAACCTTATTTTTCTCTCCATTTTGTCAAAACCTTGAGGTATGGTCATGTAGACCTCCTCATGTAAATCTCCCTGCAAAAATGCATTATCTACATCCATTTGATGTATAGCCCAATCATTAATGATAGCAAGTTTCAAAACAGTCCTAATAGTTACTATTTTAACTACAGGGGAGAAAGTCTCATAAAAATCTATACCTTCCTTTTGATTGTACCCTTTGGCAACTAACCTTGCCTTGAACTTATCTAGAATCCCATCTGCCTTATACTTAGCTTTGAACACCCATTTACAACCTATTGGTTTCTTTCCCTTAGGTAAATTTAGTATAGTCCAGGTTTTATTTGCCTCCAAGGCTCTAATCTCGTTATTCATGGCCTCTACCCACCTATGGTCTTTGGAAGCTTGCTCAAAAGTTTCTGGTTCAATTTCCTTATCAATGGCAGATAGAAAAGACTTGTAAGTATTAGATAAATCATCAAAATCAACAGAATTATCAAAACTAGCATTACTATGTAAAGCATTATCATGACTATTTCGGGGTTCCCTACTAGAAGAAGGTAAATAATCACATTCATAATCCTTAGTCCATGCAGGGGCATGTCTACTCCTAAGAGGCCTATCAACTAGAGACCGGTTTGGATCTGAATTGTCATAAATGTGATCATTTACTTCTCTATGTGGGGAAGCAATTGTATCATGTTGATTCCTATGATTATACATGTATGTATTATTGTCAAATATGCCAAAAGGATGTGGATTTTGATTAATGATGAATGGATCAATGGTTTTTATGTTACTTACTCCCCCTTGATTCATAGCATCAATATCATGAAAAGGGAATTCGTTTTCAAAGAAAGCAGCATGCCTAGTGACAATTAATGACTTAGTTTTGATGCTGTATAACAAGTACCCTTTTTGATTAGTTGGGTAGCCTAGAAAGACACAAGGTTCAGCCCTTGGCTGAAATTTATCAGCACAATTCAAATTCACAGCAAAGGTCAAGCATCCAAACACTCTTAAGTGATCTAAAGATGGGGTTTTTCCATGCAACAATTTATAAGGTGTAACATACCCTAAAGTTTTGGAAGGAGTTCTATTAATTAAATAAGCTGCAGTTCTAATGGTTTCCCCCCAAAACTTAATGGGTAAATGAGATTGAAACATAATACTCCTAGCTACATTTAAAAGATGCCTATGCTTACGTTCAACGACCCCATTTTGTTGAGGAGTAAAGGGACAAGATTTTTGATGAACAATGCCCTTTTCCTCAAGAAACTGTTTTACCTCTTGATTAACAAATTGTATCCCATTATCTGATCGTATAGTTTTAATCATAACAGAAAATTGATTAGATACAAAGGAAATGAAGGTTTTTAAGAGTTTAGGAACCTCAAATTTGTAATGCATCAGAAAAATCCATGTGCTACAAGAATAATCATCCACTAATGTAAGGAAATACCTATGTCCTTGATGTGTGGGTGTCCGGTATGGTCCCCATACATCAGCATGCACAAGTTGAAAGCAATAGTGAGAAAGTGAAGTGCTAGGAGTAAAAGACAAACGAGTATGTTTCCCTTGAATGCATGTCTCACATTTATCATTGTCAAAATTACAATCACTAATTCTCAAATCATGTAAATGCTTCAAAACTTGTATAGGAGCATGTCCTAACCTAAAATGCCATAGGCATTCCTTCCTAATGTTTACAAATTCATGTTCTTTATTAACAATATTTACATGCTCAAATTTATTCTCTCTTTTCAGAAGGTAGAGTCCTCTAATAAGCCTACCAGTCCCTTTGATCATTCCATTGTACATGTCCTGCATAACACAAAAATCAGGCCAAAACAAAACTATATACATGCTGTCCAGGGTGAGTTTAGCTACAGAAATTAAATTATAACAAAATGCTTTCGCATACAACACATTTGTCAAAGTAATGGTATTAGTAAGTTTAACTTCTCCTATATGTGTGATTTGAATTCTAGCCCCACTAGGCACTCTCACCCACTTAGGTTTACCTTCATGCAACTTATAAGAATCTAAATATGTTAATTTACTAACTATATGACAACTAGCCCCAGAATCTAAAATCCATTCAGAGTTAGGGCATATAGTCAAACCTGGATTAATAGCTTGCACACTCACAGCAGCCTCTGTGGGGTCTGAATCCCTTTTTAACATTTCCAGAATCTGCCTATACTGTGCTGGAGTGAAGAGAGAGCCTTATGAACCCATAGTTCCATGGTCAGTGCCTACTTTCGCAGCAGACTCATTTACAGGCGTATTGGCTTGATTTGCTTGCTCCTCTTTCTCCTTAGTGAATCTGGAAGGCTGAGAACCTTGAGGAAAACCAATGAGTTGGTAGCAAGTCTCCTTTTGATGGCCTTTCCTCCCACAATGACAGCATGGTTCTTGGAAATGGCCTCTTCCACGGCATCGTCCACCTCTGGACGTATTAGAAGCCATAACAGTGCCATCAATTGGGGCAATCGGTGATCTAAAGGACATATTTCACTGGGTCTCTTCTTGTACAATCATAGAGCAAGCCTGATTGGATGTTGGCAGTGGGTTCATAAGGAGTATTTGACTACAAACTTGATGAAATCCTTCATTTAACCCCATAAGGAACTGAAACAATCTCTGTTCTTGAATGGTTTTAGCATGGTCTTTTGAAGTATTGCATTGACAATTGGGAATAGGGACTAAGGCTGCATGTTTATCCCATAGCTCTTTGAGCTTAGTGTAGTATCCAGATACACTAAGAGTGCCTTGTGTGAATGAATTGATTGATCGATATAAAGAAAAGGCTTTGGCACCATCCACAATATCAAACCTTTCTTTCAGATCTAGCCACACAAGATAGGAGTTTTGAGAAAATACCAAACCAGTAGCAATTTCCTTGTCTACCGAATTAATCAACCAAGACAAAACAACACTGTTACACCGGTCCCATTGACTTTGGAGATCAGATTTCTGATCCTCACGCTTGCAGGAACCATCCACAGATCCGAATTTATTCTTGGCATGGAGGGCTATCCTCATGGCTCTACTCCATGTAGGGTAATGTTGAGAACCAACTAATGGTTGGGACACTAACGTAACTGCAATGGTGTCACTGGGATGCAAATATAAAGGATGTTGGAAATCAAGATTTTGTGTTTGTGATTCTACCATAGCCAAAGACGTGGAGAAAACCCAAGAACAAGAAACAAGACCAATAACATAGACAGTGCAGCGGAAATGACTAGTTGACTAATCAAAGAAACCTAATAACTCAACGCAAAAAATAGAGAACCAGGGCCGAAGACAGAGAGATTACTTGAAATCGCTACAGTGATGAAACCAGACTCACGAATCTTGGATACAAAATCGGAACATACGGATTTTGGCCGATGAGACTTCAGTGATAAAACCAGATATCACAGATCGAAAACCAAAAAATGCAAAGACACAGAATCTTCGGTACAAACTAAGAACGCCGAAGCTAAGAACGTCGATCTTCGGTGTTAAGACCAGAACACAGTAAGAACGCGGATCTTTGGATCTTCAGCGGTAAGACGAAGGACCCAGAAACCCCGATCTTCAGTGATTTCCAGAAAGAAAATGACGGGTGCCGGCAAGAAAACTCCAATCATCGGAGGGAAACACCCTTAGACCTTAGATCGACGAGATTGGAGCAGTTTCCCATCGAATCATTTGTGCCCTAGCGCATTTGCAAAATCTGAAAATCATCGAATTGGAACGTGCAGAAGAGGACACGATACACTAAAGAAACGGGTAAAACCAGTAGAGACAAATCGGGTCAGTAATAACCTGGCTCTGATACCATGAAGAAACACACTTAGGCCCAGAATGTTCGCTGAACAAAACATACTTTATTGACTAACTGAACATAAAATCTGTCATTACAATTTGCCTCTCTTTACAAGTATATTTATAGACAGAGGCAGTGGGTCCCAAGCTGGGACTCAATATCTAACTAGCCTACAAAATTACAATACAATCCCTAATACAAATATAAATACTATATCATTTTATTCTACAGGTTGCCTTGCCTGAAGTAGTTGTGACGAGAATCCATTATGCCCTTTCCTATGAGGTTTGGGACGCTAACGAAATTGTTATTAGCGGACCGTAACCTGAGGCTAATGGTGGAGTCCGTTCCCGCTTCGCTGCCATTTCCTGTCTTAACTCTCACAACGTACGTGCACGTCCCTTGATCCTGCATGCGCGCGCGCGAACACAACTAAGTAGATAGAAGGAATAAAAGCTTGAAACTAATTAATGAATCAACACAAGACATCAGACAATTACTTACAGGTGTAGCCATTGAAGCGAAGCTAGTGAGTGAGACTAGAAAAACAACACAAGACAGTGCAATTCTGAGATGCCAAAACAACCTTTATATAGGGCAAGTTTCACTCTTATGTCCCCACTCATTTTATCATGCAGACAAGTTGATATTTGAGCAATTTGGTCTCCCCTATGGTGTGAATGCGAGTCGGCAAGTCGGCTTAACTTTATATATCTTTCAATAGTAAAACTATCAGATTTAAATAATAACGTCCCAAAACAATTTTCAGTTGTTGAAAATTGTGGATAAATGATCGTAAATTATATTTCAGTTATTCGTATTATGAAATAGATTTTTTTAAAAGAGATGTAGGGTCAGCGCCACAAAAAAAATCCCTACATTAGCTGTAAGATTTGAACTCACAACCTTATGAGTTATGAGAACAATCCTGAGTTATTTGTACTATATTACATTTTAATTCATGGTAAAATTGCAATTTAACCCCAAGGCAACTAAGGTAAAAATAAAGGCTGCAAATTCTAATGTTGATTTTCTATGTTTTATAATTTTGGATTTGGTGATTATGTACAGCTTGAGAGCCAGCTATATTCAATTCTCACCTTAGAAATTTAAATAGGCGCCTGATAGATGCTTCATTAAAAATAATATAATAATTTTAAAAACATAATTATATTGTGCCTTAAAAGATAATAACATAAGTAAAATTATTTGTATTTTTCTTTGGTAAAAATTATATCGAGAAGGTTGATTTGTTTTTCGTATAAATATGTTCTTCATACGTTACCTCATCAATGATATATAAAATTTTAATTTTTTTTTTGAATTTGTGAGAAATATTTTAAATTAATTTTGATTTGGTATTGTTGCAGAATTGATTCTAGATTTTCATGAATATTGTTGGTCATCCTATAATAATTTCCTTTTCAGAAACCTTTCGATTTTCTTATTCAAAATTCAAGGAAAAACAATTACAATTACTAATTAACTATAAATATCTGGGAATATACAGAAAAGTAAAATAATTAACTATAGGTGAAAAAACGAAAATTACATAAATAAAGTATATATCTAAAAAGTTTACAGCACCTACCTAATAGGTTGGGCTTAGCTGAAGGATTACTCTTTCACAATATACCAAATCAATATTCGAATTTCTATTTAGGGAGATGCTTGCATTTAATGTCCAACCCTACATAGAATGTGATTTCACTACTTTCCATCACTTTTGTTTGCTAATTAATAACACAAAAATTAGGAAATTTTGCTGAAAAAGCATGGATTACAAAAGATATTGTCTAAAGTACCTAAGGATCCAGGTCCTTGTGCAAGTATAATTCTATTTCAGCTGTGTTAACATATTTTCACCTATGTGAATAAACTTTCTTGTTCAAGTTTGCCTTCTCCTCGTGGACAGTTGCCAATCACAATCATTGGTTTTAATTTTTTCATCAATATTCAACTTTCTTGTTCAAGTTTGCCTTCTCCTCGTGGACAGTTGCCAATCACAATCATTGGTTTTAATTTTTTCATCAATATTCAACTGATAACTAGTTTTGATTGGTACTTTCATCTATAAAGTCCTTGTGTACATACTTATTCCAGCAGAGAATTGTCACACTCATCATTACTACTCATCGTACTCCAAGCTAAGGGAGCATCGGTGCATGTTTATCTTCTCATAGATAGTTGCCAATTCAAATAATCACTAGTTTTAATCCGGAATTTATCTAACAATTCTTGAATGATTTTTTAATTATTAGACAATGGTCGCATTCATCATATATAAAAGCTTAGATTAAAATTTTCAGAATTTCAATTAGATTTGTATTATCTTTCTTGTTGTTGTTGTTTTTTTTTTTTTTTTTGCCTAATAGATGTGTATTATCTATCACCATCAAATATGCAAAGGTCAGGCATTTTTCATCACAATTAATAATGGTTGTGACTATTCTATACTAAAATAAATATGGAAGACTTCTTAGATGCAAGTGCCAATTAAAACTAGGTAGTGATTATGATTGGCAACTGCCTGCCATGAGCAGAATAAGAGAGTCTGTTAGCATACACAAGACAAGATGAGACCCAGTCAATCTTTTGAAAAACTCAGAAAACCAAATAAATCAATAATGGCAATAGTGGAATACCTTGTGGACAACAAAGAGTGGTCATAATATTTTTGACAACACGTATACATAATTACTCTTTTGTACTATATAATGTGCATAGGCCAGACCAAAGGTAGTAATTTAAAGTAATTTAATTAGAAAAAGCATGGGCCTTACTTTAGGTTAGTGAGACAAGGTTAGTGAGAGAAGCTGTGTATTGGAAGCTGTGCCTGTGATATTTTGACTCCAGATGGATGACCCCAACGCTCTAGTTTCGCTGCCGGGGGGGTCGCTGGCTTCTTTGGAACCGGCTGAGTTGTTAGCTGTCACTGAGAAGGCTCCAAATGGAACCTCCAAGCCTCACTGATCCTGCTTGTCGGGAAGCGGAGCTCACAGGAGTAAGTCTGGTGCAATCTCCAAGCAGAACAGAGGCTGTTGCATCATACAAGGACATTCTCTCTGGCTTCGTGGCCACATAAGGTAATGGGTCTGACTTTGTGAACTCTAGCTTAGTGGTGGAAGAAAATCTATCGGAATTCCTTGAGCAGTCCTGGGAGTTACCTGAGCCTTCAGATGAAATAAAACACCTCATGGAGGTGTACCCTACCTTGGATATGACGAAAGAGGAATACAACCGCTGGGCTAGACCTTGGTGCAATTCTCTTGTTATCACTGTCCTAGGTGCTAAGTTTAACTTTCTTAGGTTGAAAAATCACCTTTCCAGAATCTGGCGTTTAAATGAGTTTGATTTAATAGACATTCCCAATAACTATTTTGTGGTTAAGTTCAGATCTAAGGACGGGTGGGAAGAACATTATAGGAAAATTCTGTTGGGTGGCCCGTGGTCAATAGCAAATCACTGCATCTTGGTCCAGAGGTGGACTCCTCATTTCGACCCTTTCCTCAATCCTCTGGGTCGTGTAGCCACTTAGATTAGAATCCCCCACATCCCTCTGTTATGCTACAATAAGGAATGCTTGTGAAGGCTTGGGGACTTGGTGGGGAAAACACTAAAAGGCGATATGAACATCATAAAGAATCCAGAGGAGGAGGAGGCTGTTGTTCACAGGGGACGATTTGCTAGGCTTTGCGTGGAAGTAGACTTGCAAAAGAAACTAGTGCCCAGGGTCATCTCAGCCTCAGCTATTTTCAACATTGAATATGAAGGACTTAGCTTGATTTATTTTTCTTGTAGGAAATATGGGCACAGGAAGGATCGCTGTCAAGCTACGAAGGTGGATGGCGCTGGACCTTCTGGGGTGTCTTCGAGTAGAGCCCCTCTAGCGACGGTGGATCCTATATCTCTGGACAGTCATAGTCAAGCTTCACCGTCATCTTCAAAGCTCCCTCCGATCAGTGATGATCACTATGGCCCTTGGATGATTGCTCGGAATGCTTCTAAATCGCGAATCTCAAGAAAACAAGACAACAGGGCCAGAGTAGGAGTGGAGTGCCATACAGATTCTGTAAAAGGTAGGGGCATGGGCAGCCCTACTCAGTCGAGATTTGCATGTCTAGCAGGCGCGGACGTGGGTGATGATGCGGTCCCTGAGCTCAATTTGAAATTGAAGCAGAATATGGAGAAGGCCCAGTTGGGTGAGGTTGCGCAAAAGATGGCCATTGCTCCAATTCCCAAGCAAGCTGCGCAGAGGAAGGAAAGAATGGGTCAAAGGAAGGGAAATAAGGGATTCCATGTGGGCTCCAAAAAGTGGGCTGAAGTGAGGAAGCCCAAGAATGGAATGGTTCCCAGTTTGAATGGTAAGAGAGAGTTGAGCATCCCTTTGGGCCAGGAGAACACTCACAGTTTAAATGGTTTTAAAAAAGCTAAGTCCACAAACTCTTCTTCTATTAGGACCCATAACGTCATTAAGGGGTGTATGCAAACCTCTGGGCCTTTGCAAGTGATTTCGGCTGTTCAAGGACCCTCGGATTTGGAACATTTGCGCCACAATCCAGCCTCCTCTCATGTCCGTGATCAGATTCCTTATCAAGAGGAGAGTCAGCCAAGGAAATGCTATGGGGTCCTAACCATTTCTTCCATTCCAGACCAGCCGAAATTGGCTTTACCCCAACAAAAGGATGTTGTCGCCCAAGTTGAGGCCGATGAGTCTAGATCAAAAATTCATTCCGTATCCAATCTAGAAGTGGTGGTTCTGATGGAAGAGAAACCTCTAGACAAGTAAGTTTTCTTTCCAATTTCATCCTTGTATTTATTTTATGATTATTTCTGCATGGAATTGTCGTGGGGCGGGTGGTCGTTCTTTCCCGCGTGTGTTGAAGGACGTCGTCCATAAATATGGTATAAATGTGATGTGTTTAATTGAGCCAAGGATTAGTGGTAATAGAGCTGATAGAGTTGTTAGAATGTTAGGTTTCAATGATTGGTTGAGAATTGAGGCAACGGGTTTTGCCGGGGGCATATGGGTTTTATGGAATAATTAGGATTTCAGTCTTGAGTATATTTCTTCAAACACCCAATTTCTCCACTGCAAGATTCTGCCTAGGAATAACCACAATCCTTCATTTGTGACTTTTGTGTATGGGGATACTAGTATCCTTAAGAGGAGAGATCTGTGGGATTCATTGCATGCTATCAAGCAAACGGTCAACGCGTCTTGGCTGGTTTTGGGTGATTTCAATACCTTCATTAATCCTAGTGATAAAGAGGGCGGGGTAGTCCCTGCTATTAGCTCTATGAAGGATTTTCAAAATTGTATTGACTGCTGTAATCTTATTGAGGTTCCGGTGGTTGGTGATAAGTTTACTTGGGAAAAAACCGGCGTAAGGGAAAGGATGGACTGGGTGTTTTGCAATTTTGAGTGGGATATTCTTAATCCTAACACCAAGGCCTATCATAACCTTAAGTTTAAATCTGACCACCGGGTGATTGTTGTTGCGGATAGTAATAATAAGGTTGGCTACAAAAGGGGTAGAAAATTCTCATACCAGGCAGCGTGGTGCATCGAAGATGGTTTTAGTAATGTGGTCAGCAAGGCGTGGCAGGGGAAAAACTGGACTCAAGGTCAGGAGCAATTCTCAAAGGAAGCCTCGGAGTGGAACTCTAGAGTAGTGGGGAACGTGGCCAAGAAGAAGAGAGATATCATCCGAAGACTAGAAGGGATTGATCGGGCTAGAAGCAATAGGGGTGGGCCAAATGGTCTTTTCAAGATTGAAAAGCAACTCTGGGGCATGTATCAGAAAATCGCATTACAAGAGGAATTGATTTGGTTTCAGAAGTCAAGGTGTAAATGGATCAGTGGTGGAGACAGAAACACGAAATTCTTTCATGCATGTACATCTGCAAGGAGGAAAAGAAGCCGAATTGAGGCTCTGCAAGATGCTTATGGGAACTGGGTGTCCGATGAGTCTATGTTAAGAAGTATGGCTCTTGATTACTTTCGAAACCTCTTTTCGGCTACAACTCTCCCCCTTTTTCTCCTTGGCCGGCTAGATTCCTGCCTCTCAATGATCTGCAATTGGACTCTCTGCAAGGCCTTGTTACCCCTACGGAAATAAAGAATGCTGCTTTTGAGATGGGAGCGTTTAAAGCTCCTGGTCCAGATGGTTTAAATCCCCATTTCTTTCATACCCAATGGAATCATATTGGGCAAAAGATTTGCGATCTGGTCACCAGGATTTTTGATAATCCGGAGGTCATTCAGGATATTAACCATACGAATATCACTCTCATCCCCAAGATTGACCATCCCTTATCCTTAAAAGACTTCAGGCCTATCTCGTTATGCAATGTGAGCTACAAAATTGTCAGCAAAGTTTTTGCCAACCGCTTCAAAGGTGTCATGAACCACCTGATCGCTGAAAACCAATGTAGTTTCATCGCAGGAAGACAGGGGGTGGATAATATCATTATTGCCCAGGAAGCAATTCACACTATGAGAACCAAGCGTGGTAACAAGGGTTTTTTTGCAGTGAAAGTTGACATGGAAAAGGCTTTTGACAGACTTGACTGGCATTTTCTTGAGTTCACTCTGCACAGCTTGGGTCTTCATGCTAGCTTTGTCAAGCTGATTATGTCCTGTGTATCTTCCACTTCCATGAGCATTATTTGGAACGGCATCGCCTCTGAGTGTTTTCGCCCCTCTAGGGGCGTGAGACAAGGTGATCCCCTGAGTCCTTATCTGTTCGTCCTATGTATGGAGCTACTCGGCCAACTTATTCACCAAGAAGTGGAGCTGGGAAAATGGCACCCTCTCAAACTGAGCTCCTCTGGTCCTAATATTTCCCATCTCTTCTTTGCTGATGATCTGATTCTCTTTTGAGAGGCTTCAAATGAGTAGATGGTGGAGATTCGAAATGTCATGGCTCTATTTTGTCAAGTTTCTGGTCACAGGATTAATCTGAACAAATCCAAGATGTTCGTTTCAAAAAACGTTCATTTCAACAGGGCCTATGAGATGAGCCAGATTGTAGGTGTTGGCTTGACTGCAGACCTTGGCAAATACTTGGGTGTTCCTCTCTTACACAAAAGGATGGTTAAGAGGACCTTTTCTCCGCTCCTCCAGAAGGTGAGATTAAAATTGGCAAACTAGAAAGGTAAATTCCTAAGTATGGCAAGCCGGTCGACTCTCATTAAATCGGTCCTCTCGGCAATCCCTCAGTATCAGATGCAATCAACACTTGTCCCGAAGGGTGTCCTTTTAACCATAGAAAAGCTTAGCCGTGACTTCTTCTGGAATCATCATGAAGACTCCAAAAAATTGCATCTGCTCTCCTGGGACATGCTAAAACAAAGAAAGTGTGAAGGCTGCTTGGGGTTTAAAGACTTACACTGTCAGAATAAAGCCTTCCTCATGAAGTTATGCTGGTGTCTTATTAAGAAACCGGATGCTTACTAGGTGAAATGTTTACGTGCTAAATACGCATGTGGTTCGCTCACTGACCCTCTTGTCCTGAAGAGGCGAAAACAATCGGCTGTTTGGAGTGGCATTGTGACTGTCTGGGATGATTTTAAAAGAGGCCTTGGCAAATGCTTGAGAAGTGGTCATAGTACGTTAGCCTGGAAGGAGTGCTGGTCCCCGGTGGACAACCCTCTTGAATTCCATATTGATCATAACGTTCACTTAGTTGATGTGAATGCCACTGTGCGATCTTTCGTAACTCAATCGGGTCACTGGGATAGAGCAAAATGGGAATCATACCTTCCTACATGGGTGGTCGATAAAATAATATTGATGCCCCCACCTTCGGGCACTGAAGATGATGTGGTTTGTTGGAGGAATGCTCTTGATGGGACCTTCAGCATTAAGTCTGCCTATGACGCTATATATCATCAGCATGGTTCCAGGCGCCAACCTCGCTGGCAGTCTCTATGGCATCAGGGAATTCCTGAAAGAGTCAAAATATTTTTGTGGCAAGTATTCCATGAGAGGCTTCCTACTAATGAGTTAAGAGCGAGACATAATCCGAGCGTCCTAAACACCTGCCCTTTTCAGTGTGATAGTGTGGAGAGTATTCTTCATATTCTGAGAGATTGTGAGCAAGCCCAGAGAGTGTGGTCAGCTTTAACTAACCCCCTATATTATAGTATGTTTTTTTCTGGTAATTTGCAGGACTGGCTCAATTGGAATTCACAACACTCACCCGGAAACAATAGGATGGCGAGATGGTCTTGGCAAAAAGTATTCAGCTCAACATGCTGGCTACTTTGGAAGAACCGGTGCAGTCAAGCCTTTGAAGGGTCATCGGACAGCCCTAAGCAGATAGTTCACAGATGCATGTACCATCTCTCGAAAGGTGTGGAGAACGGCAGGTTTTGGCATCAGATATTCCAGGTTCCAGAACGAGGACTACTTCACTGGTATCCCCCAGATCCGGGAATCCACCGTCTAGATGTTGACGGATCGGTACGGAGGGAAGGCCAGGCTGCATGTGGAGGTGTTATTCGAGATCACCAAGGTGACTGGATACGTGGATTTCAACAGAAGCTAGGACGTACTTTCCCAGCTGCTGCAGAAATCCATGCAATCCGTCGGGGCCTTCTACTATGTAAGCAGATGGGACTCAAGAAAATCAAGTTATTCACGGACTCATTACAGGCAATTCACCTTTTGTCCAATCGTTGTGATTCTGATCATCCATTGTATGATGTTATCTTGGATACCAGATCACTCATTTATAGCGACTGGGAGGTAGAAATTTCCCACACCCATAGGGAAAGTATTAGATGTGCAGATTTCCTGGCAGGAGAGGCGCATAGGATTCCGCAAGAATACGAGGAATTAGGGATTTCCCCTACTGAATGTACTCTACTTTTTGCTTTGGATCGTGGGCTGACACCTCATGATCATTCTGTAGGAACTAGCCTATAGACTTATCTCTTTCAAGCTTTGTTTGCCTTTGTAACCAAAAAAATAAAGTAATTTAATTAGCTTCCTTAATCTCTCTAAAAAGATTAATTGGATTTTATATTTAAGACCAAAGGCAGTAATTTACAACAATAAACCGCCATTGAAATTGAAATAAGAAAAAAATTAGCCCCAAAATTATTAATAATTATGAAATCTCGAATCTGTTTTGACTTTTGACACTGACACTGTGAACAAACTTCAGCATGACAAAAAAGATATGGGAAAAACCTGGGGTGGTGTACAGCATATGAAGCAGAATGCTGCGGAGCTGCTATATGGGTTTGCAGGTTGCTCTTGAACTGGGATTTAAGAAGATTCATCTAGAATCGGATTCTGAGCTGCTAGTCAAGGCATTGAAGGCAAAAATGAAAGAAGATGAACCAGTGGACAGTCATACGAGGATGGCAAGGGAAGTAGCAGAAAGATGCAGACATCTGAGAATCACTCATGGTTGGCGAAGCAGTAATCACTGTGCTGATATAATGGCGAAAATGACCGTGGAATTAAAATGGGGTGAAACAAGGTAACTCTTCCCTGTTTTAGTGGATGCCCGCGGTCCGCTGTCTATCCTTTTCTCCCAAACTACACCATTTTGGTGTAGTTTTGGGATAAAATGTTTTGGCTGATTTTTTTTTAAAAAAATTGGTGTATAGTATTTTGAAGTTTTTTTCTGGACGTATCTAGTATCTTAAAATATTTTTTAAGTAACGTGCAGTATTCTAAAATAATTTTTAGTGTTTTTAACCCTTTAAAATATTTTTTAGTTATATCTAGTCTGCTAGACTGATTGTAATTTTACCTTTAATGTACTTTTTTAGCTCCAAAAATTACTTTAAAATATTTTAGAGTGGGTGGAAATCAATAAATCAATATCCTAAGTTTTGGATGCTCTTTACTATTAAGAAAAATACATTAACAGTAAAATTGTAGTCAATCTCTTAAAATACTAGGTACAACTGAAAAAATATTTTAAAGGCTTAAAAGCACCAGAAAATATTTTAAAGTAATTTTTGGAGCTAAAAAAAGTACATTAAAGGTAAAATTACAATCAGTCTGCTAACAGACTGGGTATAACTAAAAAAATATTTTAAGGGATTAAAAGCACTAAAAATTATTTAGGATACTACACGTTATTTAAAAAATATTTTAAGATACTATATACGTTCAAAAAAACACTTCAAAATACTAGACACCATTTAAAAAAAAAGGGTCAACCCCAATATTTTATCCCAAAACTACACCAAAATAGTGTAATTTGGGAGAAAAGGATAGGCATTGAACCATTGGGCAGCGGACACAAGCTAAATCCGTTTTTTGTACATAGAAAAGAGGTGAGGTGGAAGGACATGGGTTGAACTCCTGGAGTTTGCTGTCAAGTGCAATTTCAGATTTGTCTAGTTTTCTAGTGCTGGGCCTTTGAGCCCCCTATTGATTTAACAAAACATTAGTCATCTTGGGATCAAATCACAAATTACCACAGATTAAATGTAATATAGTGCAAACAACTCGGGATCGTTCTCTTATCAAGAAGCATTTTATTTTGACTTCCCTATGAAAAACTAAGTGCTATAAACATAATTAGAATAGGGGTCTTTGAAATTGGTTTTCTTTAAATCAAAATTCATGAAAATAAAGCTATTTCTAATATTTTTGGTATTTTTGATAATAATGAGAAATGTTAAATTGAAAGTGAAGATATGTATAATGGATGATCTTGGTGATGAAGATAGTGGCAATCCTTGCTAAACAAATTACAAGAGTTAAATTTTCATTAAGTCTTAAGAACAACTTCAAGATAACACTTGAGTCCAATATTCCTAATTAATAATAGCTCCTACAAACATAGATAACTACTACCTCTTGAGATATTGTTTAAACCCACCTAATGTGCAATTAAAATTAGAATGATGCAAATTGTTCTTCTCAATTTGAATGTTCTAACGAACCATCCAAGAGCCAAAATCAACTATGATCACTAATTAATAACATGAAAGCAAGCATAATTTCACCAAGCTCATCAAAAGATATATATCAAAATGAACATCAAGATGCATTATCCAATTGAAAATACAATGATCAATCCACATAGATAACATAACAGCAATCCAAGTCTTAAAACTACACAATGATTAACCTAAACAAGGAAATCAAATATATAATCTAAGCATAAGATTGAATTAAAGAACTCCCCAATGTTATCACAATTGCTCAAGCCACAATTCCTCATCACCAAGCAGCAAAAAGATCAACCTCTCATGGCTTCAAAAATCATTTGAATAAATTGTAGCACTGAAATCTCCATGGAAGCTGATGAGAGGAAGAAGTGAGTCTTGGCTATAGTGAAGACAGAGCTGCAGAAGGAAATGAGAAGGTGGAAGATAGTGATGAAGATGGTCTCGGCTACGGTTGGCAGTGACAGAAATTGGTGGAAGGCAAAGAAAAGGTTGTAGGATGAATAAGTAAGAAGCAGATGAAGTGAATGGTGGTGTCGGTGGTTTATGACAGTGAAGAAAAAGGAATAGAGGCGGGCATGGTGACTGTGGTGTTGAAGAAGAAAGAGAGACGATGGTAAGAGAAGAAATGGGAGGGGTCGGTGGTACTGTGAAAACATAGAGGTGGTGATAAGAACTCACTGTGATCTCCACCGGAAACTACAGAAGATCAATGGACGATAAAAGAGAGAGAACAAGAGACAGAGATGATGAGAATGGCGAAGCACAAGGAAGCTTCCTCTCTCTCTGACGGCGGCACTGAATCTGAGAATGGTGGTGGTTAGTTGAGGAGCAGGACAGTGCTAGTAGTCGACCGGTGGTGGTGCTATGACGGTAGTGGTGGCAGGCGAAGCCTGATGGAGGTGGTAGAGGAAACGGTGGTGTGAGATAGTCAGGAACTCACCTCCGTCTCTTAACTCTCTCAGACTCGACTCTGATTTCTGCCTCTGGTCCTCCCGTCTTCAGTCCCAGCTGGTTCCAACTGTGATGACGGCTGAGATTAACTCCGTAGAAGGTGGTAGTGCTGTGATCTCAGCTCTCTGGTCTCCTTCCAGCTCTCGCCTCTCAGGTCTCCTTCCCCTTGTTCTTGCGCTACCTCCTCTGTATCAGTTTCGGATCTGTTTTGCTGAAGGAAGCAGTGAATAGTAACCTAGGTCCTTGGTCAAAACCCAAGTTTTGACCAGGGACCTATTTGAAGACATGAAAAGTTCTGAAGAATGGACCTGAATGCAACATTTTGAAATACTTGTGAGGCAGGACTACAATTTCTAAAACTTTTGGGTCCTTGCTTGTAATTTTGTTGGTCCCTTTTCTTCATTTACTTTTTAATTTTCACAAAATATGGGGCCCCTTTCTGCAGTTTTCTCCAATCCTCAAAATATTAATTTTGACCCTCATGAATTTCAATTTTCCTTCTTAAGCACCTACAATGCAAGATTAAGCAAAATATAGCATCAAAAGTCCAAGAAATAATTGTATGAATAATTAACATATTTATGACCATTTTGCTCCTAATTACAATTAATTCAATACAATTGTCCCTAACTAAATTTAGTGCTTAATCATACAATAATGCTCCAGAAAATGCATTAAAAATCCCAAATTAATCAAGAAAAATGATGTAAAAATATGGTTGAATCACCTATCTACCAAAACAAAAAATACATATAGTTCATGCATTTTATACAAGAATGTACATGTACAATAATGTTAAAGAGAGGGTGAATTGGATGAAGGAATGTGTTTGTTTGTTTGGTCGGTTAGGAATTTGTATTTTAAAATAGAAATATAATTAAACCAGTAATGAATTTCTGACAGAATTTATCATGAAATTCAGAGTTTCAGACGGAATTTATCATGGATTTTTGATGGAAAACGATTTCCGACGGAATAGATTTCCACTTGCATGCACACAATGCCTTACCAGTTGTGCTGGAATGCTTTAGCATTATATTATTGCAATACTAAATATATATAATATTATTATATATAATCAATTATTTATAAACATATATATGTTTCTTATACAAAAATATATGTTATTATAAAACACTAAATATAAATTTAATAACACTATAAAATAATATTTATATATTCTTATAATTTTTAATATAGATTAATTTCAAATGAAAAAAAATTACATCTTAAATAAACTTCATATGACTATATTTTTGTCTAATTTCTAAAATTAAAAATTATTTTTTATTAACATTAATTAATAACTAAAAATAGCATTAAATGATCATTTTACTCCTACAGGAACTAAAACCTATGGTTGGAAAGTTGAAGAGCCAAAACCGAAATGAGAAAAAATTTGAGGGATGAAAGATGGTATTAACTCTAATTTTTAAATATTTATATGGCTAATAATATCATAATTTTTATTTTTATGAAGATATTTTTTAAAATTAAATTTATTTTAAAAATAATAATTTTTTTATTTTTCTAACGGAATTAGCCACAATTGCCACCATATGACAGTAGTACGTAAGGGAATAATTATTGATATTGAAATGACATACAACACAACACGTAGAGCAACATACAAAAGGCATATTCGATTGATCTAATTAGAGCTAGTCGCACAAATCGAGGGTGACCTGGAGATCGATTATTGGGCTCGTCTATCCACTGGTATATCGGGGGAACCCTACTCTCTTATATTGTTAGAATTGAGTATCGGGGTTGACATACACATATTCCACGAACCACCCTGCGCCTGACCCTTTGCAATCAGAGGCGACAGTGATCTTGCAAATAGTTTGACAAGGCTCATTCTCATGGCCGGAGAGGTCGTCCCAGCCCTATTCGAAATTGCTATGACCCGAATTCATGTTGCCCTAATCTTTGAGGTTGTCGATGGTAATTGGCTTGCCGGAAGACGGGCATAACATCAGGCTGATGGTGGAGTCTTCCTGCATCAGGCATGTCTCCTGTCCCAAACAACGTGGTAGAGAGATGCTACTTAATAGAAGATCTACTGAACGAATTTGGGTATCTTAAAAAAATTAGTTATTTGTCAACGTGTGTTGGATTTTCTAAAATACCCTCTTAAATCATTTGCATTGAAACTATCCCTAGATGCAAACTCCATTTACTACTGGAAAAAACCCTTTTTAGACCGCCACATTTAGACCGATTTTGCCGGATAAGGTCTTAAAAATTTGCGCGGTGGCAGTTTTGTAATTATATTGAACTTCTTAGATCGGTTCTTAAAAAAACCGATCTTAAAAAATTTATTTAGACCGGTTATAAATAAAATCGGTCTTAAAGTCTTAAAATTTTTATGAATTTAAAATGTTTTAACATTTAAGACCGGTTTATACGTAAACCGGTCTTAAATGTTAACACATTTAAATTCAAAATGCATTAATGTTTTAAGACCGATTTTTGTAAAAACCGGTCTTAAATGTGAAAATTCCCTTTTTAAGACCGGTTTTTAATAAAAACCGGTCTTAAAGGTAAGATTTTTCACCTTTATTTTTCCTCCCACGCCCAGATCGCGAGCTCTGTGAACCCTTTCTTCTCTCTGCCATTTCTCTGTGAGCTCTGTTCGTGCTTGTTCTGAACTCGTCCATGGCGTCCCGTCCCTCATTTGCTCAACTCTCCTCCGTCATTACCGCTGTCGTTGCTGTGTTCGTCGTCACTGTTCTTTGATTATCGTCAGTCTTCTCCGCCGCCACCTCTAATCTTCGCAGTGACCATTCTCCTCTAACTTGACTTCCCTTTGTCAGTGCCGTGAAGTTGAGGACTTCATTTTAACCTCAGTCGACGCCACCGTGACTTTGGGTTGTAGCTCACTCCTTGGTCTTCATTCAGGTTAGTGTTCGATCTGTTATTTAGTTGTACGTTGTGTTATAATTAATAATGTTTAATGAAAAAATGGTTCTTGTTGTTGCTTTGAGCACTTAAACGTATGTAATCTGGAAAAAATTAAATTTGCACATTCTTGTTAGATATATGCTCTGACTTTTAATTATATCCCTGTGACATTTGGCTTGGATTAATACCACTCTATGTTCTGTTTTAGTTTAGTGCGGTTGTTTGATTATTGTCAGTGTTATTGGTTTGTTAAAATAATACTAGTTTCAAATGGTGCCTGTTAATTTTGTTGAAATATCTAAAACTCTATTGTTGTTGTTTTTTTGTCTATCCTTTTGTTATTGGATATAGGGTGCTAGAAGTGTTGAGATATATATGGATCATAGTTGGATAAACGCTAAACGAACGAGTGTTGAATATGATAATGGGGTGAGGGGTTTTTTAGACTTTGCTAGTAGAAATGCCGATGATGGTAGTGGAAAGTTTTATTGTCCATATGTAGTATGTTTAAATGAGAAGCGACTAAGTACTGCAGATATATATATACACATTTAATTTGTGAAGGATTCTGTAAGAGTTATACAGTGTGGGTATGGCATGGTGAAGAATTAGAAATGCTAAGTTCATCTCAACAAGGGGGAGTGAACTTTGATGATAATGACACAGATGTGGACACTACTACAAAAAGGGGCTTTAACCTCCCAAATTTGGCACTTTTAACGTCCCAAAACGGGGGGACGTATATGCTGGGGGCGTAGTAAGTTGAGACAAAAGACGTCCCAAATGATAGGGACGCCTAAAGTCTGACTTTAGGCGTCCCAAATTACAATTTGGGACGCCTAAAGTCCCAGCCTGGGGGGACTTTAGGCGTCCCAAATTGTAATTTGGGACGCCTAAAGTCCCACGCTGGGGCACTTTAGGCGTCCCAAATTCAAATTTGGGACGCCTAAAGTCCCACCCTGGGGGACTTTAGACCTCCCAATTCTTAATTTGGGACGTCTAAAAGTTAGGTTTTTTTTTTATACCATAATTTACATTCTGTATTACCCAACGAATTGAAACTGCAGAAACAGAATAGAAGATGGATTCATAAACCACACTGTCCGTTACAAACTGGTAAGGACATCCAGCACTACAATATTTACTATATATACATACAATAACCTTTCATACAACCTACTACTATATATATCAACAAAAAACAACCAGAAAGTGTCAAAACGTTGTCATCACACAAATACAAACTGATATAAAATAACAAGTTTACTGGTCTATATGTTGAAGAAGATGTCCAGCCAAAAGATCTCTGATCAAATCAAGGTCTTCACGTAGGTAGGCAGCATCATTATCAAAAATCTGAAAATTAGAAAGTAATAAGCTTTGATGAAATGAATCTCAAGCAAATGAATTAATTAACATTTCGATTAGAACACCAAAAATATTATCATTTGAGAATGAAGAAGCGATTACCTTTTCAAAATCGCTAGTAATTCCACTTTAAGTTATGTTATACATATAAAGTATAACATAATATCCGCATTCAGTGTTGCCAGGTTGCCGAGGGCACTTTTAATCAAAGGGATGCAATTGGTTGTTAAAATCAATAAAGGTATGTCTAAAAGGACCGTCAATGAAACAATTAGGTAGGATCGAATGTACTTACTATGGGATAAAACCACTTTGGCTTTTTAACAACTGCACCCTCGCGTGACCCACCTAGGATTCTATATGTTTGACAAGCACTATCATGAAAAGCAAAATGAACAGAAATTAGAACCATTCATTTATTTTTGTTGTCAATGAAATACAAACAGAATAACTTACGTGTCGAAGACGGATTTTGTATCTCTGTCTAGCTTGTTACTCAAGGGATCAAACCAATAGACTACGTTGCGGCGGGGACATATAACACACAAAGTCCAGTGGTTTCTTTAACAACATGTACACATTAAAATGAAGTTAGATGAGTGAGAAGACAATTATTTAGTAAACTTTTGAAATTGACAAAATGTAAATACGAACCGTTGGACAATGGGTGCTAGATAACAACGAAGTTTGTTTTGTGCCATTTGGTAGCCGACATAGTGAGTCCTATGCGCCACAGTACAAGTATCCCCTATCGTATTCGCAGGACATAAGAATCCATACCAATTACTTCTGTCCATGTTTGTGCAGAGATCGTGGAAAGTGCTATAATAGAATTAAAATAAGGAATCAATTCTTGAATGTATGAAAACAAAAAACCACTAAATGAATTCTATGGGAAAATTGAAAAAAAAAACTTACCGAACTGCAAATTTGACCCAGCCTGCATCTATCTCCTCCAACCTGATAAACTGCTTAAGATCTTTATTGTCAATCGTGTAGGGATACTCCACTTGGCCCACAATCCCTGAAGGCATCTTCAAGTCAATCTGTTTAATGCCCTTGTAGATCTGTTGCAGCCGTGCTAAGAAGGGCCATTTGCTCGCAGCTTCATCATCCTTTTAGAACATCAAAAAAAAATTGTTATTAGGATGCCAACAGATTTTCAGTAACAGTAAGGTAATTCCTACCATTGGAGGTGTTGCGTCTGAACCAATAAGATTGCGAGGCCAAAGGATGAAAGATCCTATCGCTTGACCTAACGTGCCAACCTCTGGATCGGGAACAGGGATGGCTGTACCTTCTTCCCCCTTTCTAACACTCGTCACATTCACCCTACGATAATCCTCCAGAATTTGCTGATTATGGTGGGTGGTAGCACATGTGTGGACGAGAGCATCAGCAACAACACGCAACAGTGGATCATCCAAATAGAGGATGCAAGGGTCTCCCGACACTGGATTGGGAGAAGGGTCGCCAAGTGGTCCCGACACTGGAGTAGGAGAAGGGTGGCCAAGTGGTTGCTCCAGAGGGTTGTAACTTCCTCTGGTGCTATTGAAGGCCGGGGATTCCTGAGTTCGAGCCTCGTCCCTTGCCCTTTGTGCTTCAAACATCTTTGCCATTTCAAGTTGAAGCTCTGGCAACAGCTCTTGTCGGAGCTTGTCACGAAGGTTGGCCTCGATCTCTCGTTCGAGGTCCTCTCGAATCTTGGCCACAACGTCCTTACTAGGTCCAGCTTGTGACGAATAACGTGGCTCTCGTCCAAAATACCTCGCGGCACTAACTCCCCGTGTCTCTCCTCGAACACGACCAAGGTCATCTGCCTTCCCAATAGCCGTTGACAAGATGTCCATCCGTCTACTTGGATTGAATGAACCTTGGCTACTCTGCTCGTCCAGGTCATCCTGTAGCATGCAGTTTATCGTAAATGTATCGAAACCACTCGCGACATGTAAAAAATTAGGTACTTATGGTATAACTACTTACAATCCTCGCAGCAACCTCAGCAACAGTCGGATTTATGTACTTCCCAGCCTTAATCCTCCCTGCTTTCCATTTTTTGTGACGTGGAGGAGGTGCCGGTGGCTGGATAACAACGCTAGGATCAGATTCCGCTGCTTCCTTTATTTTCTGTAACTCTTCTGCCATCATTTGCCGCTCAAGCTTCCGATATCCACCGCGAGACATGAAATGTTGATATTTATTTTCTGCTTGCCTCTGGGCATTTGCTGCACTTAATTTCTATGAATGAAAAACAACAAAAAATGAATCAACGATATAAAGTATATGAAATCAACGATATAAGTAGTTCTATATCATGACAGAAATCTTACCAAAAACTCAGGATCTGCTCGTGATGCCGCAAACAACCTCCAGTCCTCTGGAGATAAATATGTATACTGTGCACATGGATCGTTACCCCTAAGGGCCCCTCGAATGTAATGCTTTGTTAGCTTGTTCTTGAAACCTTTCCATCGTACACGAACCTCATCCATCCAGTGCCTATGCATCTCTGTGGTGTCGGGGACATCGTATGTTTGCTGCAAGGTAAAACATAAGATTATTATATTTGAAACAATAAGAACAAAGCTACAATGCATCAAAACTTACATACCAAAAGTTGCTGCCAAATCATGTCTTTCGTTTTTGGGGGAACCAATCTCCAATTATCGTAGGTAATGCGCACTTTGCTTCGAGCCAAAAGCCCTATGTAGCTAATGAAGTGGTCTTCCTCAGGACCAACTGGATTCAGATTGTCATCGAAGTCTATATGCAGCCTCTCCTGTTGATGTTCATGACGTGCAACCAATGCTCCCATCTTTGTACAGCCTCTAACCCTCCTTCTTGCAGGGGGTTCAACTCTAGGAATTTCGTCATTGCTAGAGCTTTCGTCATCTCCACGCCTCTCGTCATCACTAACGTTGTCCATATTCCTGTTAACACAAAAAGCATCATCAGAAACGTAAGTAAATTGCAATGAAAACACATGTATATAGTAAGCGGGAAGTAAAACAGAAAAAACACAGTTCTCGTTTATAAATTAAGGTCTTACTCTAGATTGTTTCCTATAGTCCTTCACCATGGTCATTTCTTACAGCATATTCGTCATCATCTACCAATTCTACTTCATTTGTTCGAGGTGTAGTTGTTGTGAAAGGTGGTGTGTCATCAACGTTGAAGGTCGGATCATCATACTTCTGTTTTTTACTTTTAAGGACAATGGACATATTTTTTCTGGCAGGATCGGTGACATAAAACACTTGTTTCGCGTGGCTTGCTAAAATGAAGGGCTCGTCTCTATAGCCAACTCTTCGAAGATCGACTGAGACAAATCCAAATTGTTTATCTATTACCACGGCATTGTTGCTAACCCACTTACATTTAAATAAAGCAACTTTGAACTTGTTGTACGTCATCTCCCATATTTCTTCTATAACTCCATAATAGGCCATAGACGCTAATATGGGGTTTTTGTCTCTCGAACTGGAAAAGTGCATAGATTCAGCTTCTACCATGACCCCACTATTTTGCATGGTACTTTTGTCATCTTGCTCTTTGGTATAGAAGGAATAGCCATTTATATCATAACCGGTCCAAGTAATGACCTGAAACGAAGGCCCCCAAGCTAGCCACTCGATTGTCTCAGACACACCGATCTCGTGCAAAACCTTTTCCTCGAACCACTGCATGAATGTCTTGTTTTGCTCAATAGCAATCTGCATGTCATTCTTCCTTGGATTCTTGTTCTTCAAAGTGTTTCTGTGTTCATTTATGTAAGGTTGAACTTCTTCCATATTATTCAGGATATACAAGTGGGCTTGCAACACCTCTTCACGAGGAACATTCTTCACTTTCAGTCCTCGTGTTCCCTTGCTTCTCCCTTCTTCATGCCGAGATTGTTCCTTCTTCCCTGACATATAATCTTTGCAAAACTCCATAGCCTCCTCAACTACATATCTTTCTACTATTGAGGCTTCTGGTCGATAAGGATTTTTAGAATACCCTTTTAAGATCTTCATGTATCGCTCGAAAGGGTACATCCACCTCAGGTAAACTGGACCGCATAGCCTTACCTCCCTCACCAAATGAACTACCAAATGCACCATTATATCAAAAAATGAAGGCGGAAAGTGCATCTCTAGTTGTGACAAAATAATGTAACCCTCATTTTCTAGTTCATCCAACTTTTCAGTGTCAATGACTTTGTTACAGATAGCATTGAAGAAAACGCACAATCTTGTCACTGTGTTTCGTACTTCATCTTTCATTATGCCTCTAATAGCTACCGGTAATAGTTGTTGCATCAAGACATGATAATCATGGGACTTCATTCCCACTAACTTCAAATCGTCCATTGAGACACATCTTCTCACATTCGAGGAATACCCTTGCGGCACCTTCATTTCATGCAAACACCCACACAAACTTCTTTTCTCTGCTTTTGATAGTGTATGCGCTGCTGGCTCCATGTATGCCCTCCTACCATCATCTCTTAGTTGTGGATGTAACCGTTCTCTTATTCCCATATCGACAAGGTCTAATCTCGCATTAATCCCATCCTTAGTCTTCCCTGGTATGTGCAAAAGCGTACTGATAAGGCTATCACAAACATTCTTCTCCACATGCATCACATCAATACTGTGTCTCACGTCTAGCGAACGCCAATATGGAAGATCAAAGAAAATGGATCTCTTCTTCCATATGTTCTTCTCACCCGCAACCCTCTGATTCTTACCAAAAGTGACATGGATACGTTCATCTCGACTGTAGACTTCCTCTCCGGTTAGTGACTTTGGAGCTATTCTCCTGTGGCCAAGGTAGACAGTTTTTCTTCCATGCTTTAGTTGTTAGAAGTGTGTGTCTGCTTCACATATTGGGCATGCTTTGTGACCCTTCACGCTGTACCCTGACAAGTTTCCGTACGCAGGGAAGTCGTTTATCGTTGTGAAAATCATTGCACGTAGCTTGAAAGACTCCTTCTTATAAGCATCAAACACATCTACGCCTTCCTCCCACAACTTCTTCAAGTCCTCAATCAAAGGCGCCAAATAGACATCAATATCATTCCCTGGCTGTTTTGGTCCAGAAATCATCATAGATAGCATCATATACTTACGTTTCATACATAGCCAGGGAGACAAGTTGTATATTACAAGGAGAACCGGCCACGCACTATGTGTGCTAGTAAGAGTTCTATACGGATTGATGCCGTCTGTACAAAGCCCAAGCCGTAGGTTTCTCGGCTCGCTGCCAAATTGAGGGAAGATTTCATCTATTTTTTCCATTGTGGAGAGTCAGCTGGGTGCCGAAGATATTTCCCATCAGATATTCTCTCATCAGAGTGCCATCTCAACTTCTTCGCTTTTGTTGCACTCGCAAACAAACGTTTAAAACGTGGTATTATTGGAAGATACCACATAACCTTTAAAGGTTGCCTTTTACTTGTCACATCACCACAACCTCCATCTTTTTTCACTTTGTATCGTGCAGTTTTACACTTAGGACACTCACTAAGACCTCCGTACTCATTTCTGTACAGTATGCAGTCATTAGGGCAAGCATGTATCTTCTTATACTCCATACCCATTGTAGACAGGATTTTCTTGGCCTCATACATACGATTTGGAAGTACATTATCCTCCGGAAACATATCACACAATAGTTCAAGCAGCAATGTGAAACTACTATCGGTCCACCCACAAGTTGCCTTTAAGTTAACCAAATATAATGTTCCTGTCAGCCGCGTGTACTTACTACCACTGTACAATGGTGTCTCTGCATCACTCCGCAGGCTATCATACTCCTGCGACTGCGCAAAGGATTCTGCCTCAACATCGTTAATCATTCTCTCCATTCTATCTTCATCTATGACATCCACAGCTTCCGTCTTGTGTGACGGACAATCAGTTACTTCCTCACCATGCCATATCCACCTTGTGTATCGCAGATTTATTCCATCACAAAGTAGGTGATCCTTTATGACATCAACATCCCGTCTACTCTCATTCAAACAATTGACACAAGGACAAAAATACTTCCCATTTCTTGCAGGAGCATTCTTTTTAGCGAATTCAATAAATTCGTCCACCCCTTTCTCATATTCTTCACTAGTTCTCAAAGCATTCATCCAACTATGATCCATTTTTTTACCACCTAAGGCATTACCAATAACATTCACACGTTTAGTACAATTCTCAAGGACATATGATGGGATTGCCTAATTAAGTTATCAACCCAATTTAGGATTTTAAAATATGGGCTTAATAACTTTATTGCCCCCTCCTAGCCTCATCTCTCCTATTAAAAGGGTTTCAGTGCTATGTAACTTATTTTTTTAATAAGTATATGTATATAAAATTAATGTATAATAAAATAAGATTAAATTAAAGAATTTTTTTGAGGTTTGGAAGAATTAAAAACAAAACGAGTTTCATATTAACAAAACAATTTTAAGTTGAGTTCTTCCAAAAATTAAATTGTTTTATTGAAAATATTTAGATAAAAATCATTTAATTAATATTGGGGTTATCGTTTTCATTTTAAGTTTTGGCTTGAATTATTCTTCATAATTCAAGAATTTGGAATTAACAAAACAATTGTGTGTAATTAATACAAGAATTTCTTTAATTTAAATAAATCATATTTTATTTTATTATATATACTAATTAATGGTGCAGGAACAAGACCAATGAAATGGGGTGGTGCCACTACGTGTGTATGGATAAATCTCCATTGCCTTATAAAAGCTACATTTCCCTAAAACTGAACAACAGGGATCTATTATACTTTTAGAAAAGCCGTAGAAACGGCTTTGTATTAACAGGGTTAACATATTGAGCTTATTATGAGGTTTCAAATTAAACGGGGTTAAAGATAACAAATGGTTTCGCCAAATTCATGGTAGGATTTTAATGAGAGGTTTTAACGGTTTCATGAACAACTATGAATTGTATTGGTTTCATGTGGCATACACTAATCAATTATTGGAAGAAACTTTTATGAGCCACTTTCATTATGTTACACTTGAACAAATAAATAAATAAAAGTTCAAAAACTTTGTCTTAAAATTTAATACTCTACTTCTAATCGTTCTTATAAATCACTTTTAACATGATCACAATAGTCAAAGAAATCTTTAAATCTCATTAACTCTACCTTTAAATTTAAAACCTTTCTAACTACATCCCTATTTAATATAACATTTTATCTTATAAGAACAAAGTTTGCTCAATAATTAACGAGAGGCATATTGAAACAGGGGAGTAAACCATATTCTGTTACAAAAAAAAAACCATATTCTAGGGCCGACGAAGAAAATAATAACCACAATCTCAACCATTTAATTTATTTTTCAAAAGCAAAATAAACCATATTCTGTTACAAAAAAAAACGAAGAAAATAAACCAACCTGATCAGGGCGCCCCCTAGCTACTATGTTTGAGAGGTAGAGAAGATGTTGGAGCTCCACCCACGCACAACAATGGAGGAGAGAGCAAAACCCACTGTGGAGGAGGTGAGGTTGCAGCCGTGGAGGAGGTGAGGTTGCAGCCGTGGAGGAGGAAGAAGAAGAAGGGAGGAGGGAAGAGTTCAACAAGCTAGGGCCGATGGTGGAGGAGGGAGCTTGAACAAGGGATGAGGGTGGAGTTGAAGAAAAAAAATACACAGGAGGAGGGCCGACGGTGTGGGTGGGAGAGGAGGAAGAAGAGTAAAGTTGTTGAGAGGATGTGAGGTGAGGGTGTGATGGTAGATGAAAAGACCGCATGTCAGACAAGTGTCTGACATGCAGGGGACGCCTAAAGGCGTCCCAAATGGTATTTGGGACGCCTAAAGGTGACTTTAGGCGTCCCAAATGCCATTTGGGACACCTAAACCCAGCTCCTGGCGCTAAAAAAAATTTATGAAATTTATATTTCGCGCCAGGAAGCACTTTAGACGTCCCAAATTCAAATTTGGGACGCCTAAAGGTTCCCCTACACCAATATAATTACGAAAATGCCACCGCCTCCATTTTTAACCACCCAATTTTCAATTTGGGACGTCTTTAGGGGTGGTTATATCTCAATTCTGTAGTAGTGGGATGATCGAATAGAGGATATTATTCGTGATGTAGGAGAAGAGACTTTTGAGCAATCACATGCATATGGTAATATCTATAGTGATGTTGAGACGCCGTTGTACCCGGGGTGTAAAAAGTATCAATTGTTGAAAGCAGTATTGAAATTGGTAAGCTTGAAAGCACGACATGGATGGAGCGACATGGCTGAATCTATAAACTTCTCTAGTTCAAAAGATAAGAATCATAGATTGGCATCAATACCTTATTATGGGGTAATTGAAGAGATTTGGGTGGTTGATTATGTTAAAGTTAAACTTCCCATTTCAAAATGCAAGTGGGTTGATGTCAACAATGGTGTGATGATTGATCAGTTGGGATTTACATTGGTTGATTTGAATAGTAGAAGTTTTAGAGATGAACATTTCATTATGGCATATCAAGCGAAACAAGTGTTCTATGTTACTGATCAGGCAAACAAAATGTGGTATGTAGCTCTCCAAGGAAAAAGGGTCGTTGATATTAATCAGGAAAGTCATTCAATTAATGATCTGCTTGAGACTCCTTCTTTTTCTAGGGGTTTACCAGAATTGAACGAAGAAGATGAAGCAGACAATGAACACGGCACAAGAAACGATCATCATGAAGGGATATGGGAGGATATCCCTTTATAAAACTACATTGAAGGTTATTTAACTAAAATAATTATCATGAACTATATTTGAATTATGTATATTGTTATTGGTGTATATATATAACTACTTTTTTTGTTGTCGTCACAAGGAAACGAAGGATATGAGGTGTATGTCTTAGTGTAGATTCTCCGAAGCCAGGCCAGCTAGTGATCATTAGCCTGAGAAGAGTGTGTATATAGTATTTTGGCCCTAATGAATAACAGAATTGTTATTAATGTAATTTAATCTTTGATGTATGTATGTAAGTGAAAAGATAAGGAACTTAGTCAAAACAGCATTGTCATGGTTGTATGATTTCCTTGCATTATGATTCTGTCTATGATTGTGAGTTTATTATTCATGGTTATTTTCCTTGCTTCTGTTTCGGCCAGCACTATTTAGGCACAAGGGAGTTGAGTTTTAATATGTTCCAATGAGTTTTAAGTCTCTCACATGTCATTAAGATGTTAGTTATATAATCTGTAAGAGAAGATTTATTTGAATGTCGTTAAACTGGCTGCTACTTGCTGAGTGAAATGTTTTAATAGGGGAAATGGCTTGCTGGGTATATCTTTAAAATGAAATTTTTTTTAAAAAAAAAATTCAACTTTTAAGACCGGTTCTCTCTAAAACCGGTCTGAAAAGTACATTTAAGACCGGTTTTTCATATAATCGGTCAAAAATTTTAACCTTTTAGACTGGTTTTATACTAACCGGTCTTAAAACTTTTTTTTAGACCGGTTCCATAACCGGTCTAAAAAGTAGCAGCTTTTTTAGACCGGCTGTATCAAGACCGGATCCAGAACCGGTCTAAAATGTTTTTTTAACCGGTCTTAAAATTGATTTTTCCACTAGTGATTGACATGCGCAATCAATAGGAATAATTTAATAAAAAATGATAAATGTGGGGGGACAGAGTGAATTGAGATATTATATTTAGGACTAAATTTAACCCTTCAATTAGCTCTTATATTAAGGACCGGGGTAGTATTTAAGAATTAGGATAAAAGAAGGTATTCTTTTTTTAAAAAGAAAAAAACAAAAACAAAAAATAGAGGGGCACATACACTAATAATGGATAAATTGAAGGTGCAACCTTCACTTATTGGAGATCTTATATATCACTAGGCTATAAAACCATTAGCAAAAAAGAGAAATTCTAAAACAGTAATTTTCTCCAACTCTACACCCAGTCTGTACTTTTTCCTTTTTACAGAAAAAGACGTGAGAAATCATAAATTTTCCCAAGTTTTCTCATAGAAAAAAATTAGCCCTCAGAAAAACTCAAAAGGAAAAAATTAATTTCTTGCATATTAAAACTGTCAGGAAAATATCTCATAAACTTGTCTGTCAGAAATTCTTACATATATGTGTGTGTGTGTACGTTTGTTTGGGAAAAAAGGTTAAGCTACTTTAATACTTAGACGTATTTTTAAAAATAAAATTAAAACATTGATTTTCTTACCCATTATTTAATCAATAATAACTAATTCTTATTATGAATACTTTTAACTTACCATTATCCTTGCTTGAATGGATTAAAATGAGTCCTTAGTCAAACCAAAATATGAAGTTTGAATCCATATATTTCTGTTAACAGCCAAAGTAAAACCGTAAATATAATTAACGTGATAATATTTTCACCATGTCAGTTTTTATTGTTTTTTTTTTCAATGAATAAAGCTTATATTAATAGAAAGGAAAAGTCCAGCAGAAAAACCATGTAACAAAGTCAAACAACATTAGAAACATGACAAAGCAATCAAGTGGCCACAGACACAACACAACAAAGCCTGAAAGAAAACGAGAAAACAAAGAAAATTCCCAGAAACAAACACACAAAAGTAGACACTAAAAAATCCAGAGAGCTAAGTTAAAGGTCATAAAAATTTTGTCGGAATTGTACTTAATTAATCAGTCATTTTTATATTCAATATTCAATATTAAAAAAAATATAAATTCGAAAGTGTTATATAATCCATTTTATTTGGTCCCAAGGTTTTATTTCCATAATGTTTTCCATAACATGTTTTAAGAAAAAATAGCACATTTCCATGCAATGCACGTGATTTGACAATTAACATGCTAATACCATCAATCCTAAATATAAGAGCTAGACTAAAGGATTTATTTTGGTCCTAAATATAATCTTAATCCACTTTATCTCCTAAATTTATAATTTCCCCCTAAAATATCCATATTGATTGCGCATAATAAGAGAGTTTCTATTAAGAGGAGTTCTAATACATATAATTAAAAAAAGATATCTTAAGAAAACTAATACATTTGTTACAAATAAATTGTACAACTATTTTTTAATACAAGTAAATTAGTTTATATACTTGCTGATATAACTCAGTTCCCCGCCCTTATGTACACATCCAATTCATTTTATTTATGTGGATCGCAAACAACGTGGTCTATCTGTACACATGTCCTTCATTTTTTATTCGTTCTTATCTATTAAGACTGAGATTCAAAATCTCAGTATGGTTAACTACAAAAAAGCTAACTTTAATCGACCATTTTCGACGGTGATTTAATTGCCGCCACTGAAACTCATACTTTTAACGGTGACAATTAAAGTCACCATTGAAAGTTAATTTCAGCTTTTTTTTATGGATTATTTGTATCAACAACAAATGTTATTTTTTTTATATCTTTTGTTTAAATTTGATATTTAACATTTGAGGACACTAAATATGATATTTATTATAAAGAAAAATAACATAATTATACATTTGCATGTGTGTAACACTTTCAAACGATAAGCCAACCTATCGTCTATTAAGTTCTTCAAGATCTATTATTCCCCACACTCCCATCAATATATCTTTATAGATTAATAACATGTAATGACACTTTTATCTAAAATAAATTATTTGATAAATGTATCAAATAATACATATGACCTATATTTGGTTTTCTTTTTTAATTACTTCATTTATATATAAACACACTTAATAAGTTAAGTAAATATAAAAAATTAACACATTTCAATTAATAATAGGATATTAATTAAATTTTTATTTTGATTTATTCAAAATTAATTTTAATTTCTAGTTCAGTGGTAAGGCATGGCGACACAATGATGTGGTATTGGGTTCAAACCTTGGAGGGACCATAAATGAGTTGAGTTTCACACAAATGTGGTGCAACGAGGTAGCGACACGTAGCACAGGGTGAGGTGATGAGGGACAAGTCGACATGTGGGCCTTAGTGATGATGTGGACGGCCAGCGACGAGTGGTTGTTGATCGTCGTAGTATTTTTTTTTTTAAAAAATTGACACTTTCAAGGGCCACATATTGAGTCGTCGTATAATTTCAGCGGCGACACAAAAGTCGCCACTAAAAGTCACATTCAAAGGCAACAAAAAATTGCCGCTTAAAGTATAGTTTCAGCGGCGACACAAAAGTCGCCACTGAAAGTATAGTTTCAGTGGTGACACAAAAGTCGCCACTGAAAGTCACCTTCAGCGTCAACAAAAGTTGCAGTTGAAAGTATAGTTTCAGTAGTGACAAAAATTGTCGCCACTAAAACTTTCAGCGACAATCACGACAAAGTCGCTACTGAACTTTTAGGCTTTCTGCCGAAAGTCTTTTTTTTTTTTTTTTGGGTGGTATGGGCAGCAGAAACTATATACCATAGTCTTTCATTCTAGAAAACTGGACACACTTTTATATAGCAAGCACGTGGAGGAGATTCCTGAAGTCGAGCCAGCATAGGAAGCTTCGCAACATTATTGATTTCTTTGTCTATAAAATGCAGCACTAGGAGTGCATCGCCCACATCAGCATTAACTTTTTTATGGATTATGTACCATATCACCTTCAATTTGGATAGGCACCATGAGCTCAGATGATCTGGATTTATTTTTTTTTTCTTGAAAAATTATTTTATTAGGTAAAGAATCTAAAATAAAAATAATCTCTTAAATAATTTTTCTCAAAAAATTATTTTTATATAAAAATCATCATTTAAAAATATTAAATTTGAACCATCCAGATCTGATCTGGATAGTCCAGATCAGCTGAGCTCATGGTTTGGAAAGGCACCAAAACTAGGTCAAAGAGGGACCATGTTATTTATGGGAAATCGATCTCTTCATTTTCCTTACCGACCACTTCACTTTATTTCTTTACCTGCACCATTAGATCAACTCTAACGAATGAGATTTAATATCCTATAAAAAGTAAAAAAGAACATATAGAATACTTTAATATAAGTATAAAGATATGAACTATTTAGATTAAATTTTAATCATTTAAATTTATTTATTTACATTTTTTTGTTATTTAATATTATAATAATATTTTATAGGATATTAAATCTCAACTGTCAGAAATGATCTAACCGTGTAAATAAATAAGTGGGGGGAAGTGGACGGCAAGGGAAATGGTGAGGCTCCTTTCTTGTTATTTATAATAATTTAAAGGCTAAATTATACAAAACTCCCATGAACTTTAGGTCAATTACATATAACCCCTCGATATTTCAAAATTTAAATTTAACCTCCCTATCTTTTATTTTTAAATTATTAACCCTTGTTGTTAAGTGACCGTTATCTTTTTAACGGAAATTACCACGTCATATTATGAGATGACACATGTCAACCTAAATGGCATACTATGTAAATTACTAATTTTATAAAACCCTCCTGAACTTTGAACAGTTGCAAATAACCTTTTGAACTTTGATCAGTTACAAATAACCCCCTTGACATTTCAAAATTTAAATTTAACTCCCTTAAAATTTGATTTATAATAAATAACCCTCATGTTGTTACTTTAATCATTTTAATAAATTTATTAAGTTTTTTACTATCATTCGTCAATTAAAATAGTTTTCTTGTATAGAAAAAAATGAAAAGAATAATATTTAAAAAATATAAAAATAAAAATGTCATCATTTATATAACATTTACTTATTTTGTTGGGTTAATTGAGTATTGATAGTATAAAATTGTTATCATTTGTGTTAAATATAATCTTGGGATTATTTAGTATCGATAATTTAAATATTATATTTTTTTAGAGGATAGCTCTTGGCTTTATTAATTTTTTAATTAGCAATACATATTTTTTTAATTAGAGGTTCAACGTTTATTTTATAGTTTTCTAAATATTATTCTTCTAGTTTTTGACATACAAAAGAATTATTTTAATTGACAAATAATAGTAAACATTTTAATAAATTTATTAAAATAATAGAAAATAATAGCATGTGGTTTAATATTATAAATCAAAACTTTAAGGGAATTAAATTTAAATTTTGAAATGTCAGGAGGTTATTTATAATTAATTAGAGTCCAGGGGATTATTTGCAACTGTTTAAAGTTCAGGGGTATTTTATAAAATTAATACTTTACACAAGATACCACATAGGATGACACATGTCATCTCATAATCTAGTGTGGCATTTTTCGTTAAAAACATAATGGTCGCTTAACGATAGGAGGTTAATAGTTAAAAAATAAAAGGTCATGGGAGTTAAATTTGAACTTTGAAATGTCATGGTGGTTATATGCAATTGACCCAAACTTTAGGGGAGTTTTGTATAATTTAGCCTAATTTAAACATTATACTCCCTCCGGTCCTAATTATAAGATAAAGTTAACTTTTTTGGAGAAATTAAGGAAGCCAATTAAATCACTTTAGAGTATTTATATTTTTAGTATCTTTGGATTATATATTAGTTTATTAATCAAATTACTTAGTTTGAAGAAAAAAATATAAATATAAATATTCTAAAGTGATTTAATTAGCTTCCTTAATTTCTCCAAAAAAGTCAACTTTGTCTTATAATTAGGACCGGAGGGAGTATGTAGATTAGCATTAATTGTAAGTATTAAATAATAAATAATTATGATTATCGAATTGTTAGAATTAGCTTTGAATATGTCTGATCTGTATTTAATACTGGTATACTCCCTCCGATCCACAATGTAAGTCATTTCTAAAAGAACGCCTTGGTCCACAATATAAGTCATTTGAAGAATAATTAATACTTATTTGTCAATTTTCCTATGTAATTAATGTTTAAATATGACTTTTTGTATGTTCTCATCTCTCATTTGAAACCTAATTTAATATAGGTGAAGTTGGGAAAAAATTTCAATTTAAGGTATATTTAATGAGTTAACTACATTGATGACTCTCTAGTTTTAATAGAATCTGATATATATTTTGGTATATTTAGGAGTTATCAACGCTAAATTAAAAAGATTTATTCGAGATTTTGATATGATATTAATTTGGTACATAATTTGGTGATTTTATTTTAAATATTATAATTTTAATCTAAAATAAAAATAATTTAATATAGGATGATGATAATAATAATTCACTGTTTTGAAATTAGAAAAAAAAAAGGAAGTTGTTTTTATTTTATTATCTTATCTTTTATATTTATTTTTATTTTCTTCTCTTGATTGTAGAACAGGTGACGTGGTTTCTACTTTATGGAGCAGAAGCTGTGATGCAATTTAAGAGAATACGTGTGGCACATGGGAGAAGGGCTTAATGACAACAAAAGCGACACCGTTTGGAAGAGAGGAGAGGGAGACCTAATTGGAAAGAAAGAAAGAGGGAGCTACGGGATTTTGACAGGCAAAAGAAGGCAGCCGCACTATTGATCATCACTTTCTTCATTGGTCTTCTGGAACGAGAAAAAGAAAAAATCGGAGAGGAGGAATCATCTTGAAGAGAGAGAGAGAGAGTTCTCCATGGACGGCAACCGGAGTGAGGACGGAAGGAACGCCGGTGTGCCGTCTTTATCCTCTATTTTTCCTTGTCTGTCGGAGTGGAGTGAGAACGCGAGTTGGACCCCGAACTTGTTCAGGGGAGGAAAAAGCTGAGAACAATCGCTGGATGGAGGAGCCAACAATTTGATCTACGGAGACAGCCGACATTCAGGGGAGCTCACAAAGAAACAGAGAACACGAGCTGTGGATTTGCTCTGGGGGGAATCCACCATCGCGAGAGCCGACTTTTCACTGACCGGAGTTACTGTTCTTTTTAGGCCGTAGACGGCAGTGTTGGCGTCTGGAACGATTTCGGATTTCGGAGTTACTGTTCTTCTGCTAGAGCTGATGGAAATGACAGGAAAAGGAGAGGGAGCTTGACTTCAATCACTCATTCTTATTCTTCTCCATTATCCACAGTCACCCACTTCAATTCCTACCACCGCCACACTCTGTTTGCAATTCATTATTTCCCTTTTCTATATCCCGTTGTCTATTGTTTTACTAACGATTTATGCTATGTGCTGTAATGAGATTTACTAAGCCATGTGTGGCTAGATTGTCTTGAAACGCTCTCAGCTAAAAATTTAGGGATTTGAACATGTACGAACCAATTAATTGTGTTTATTGTTATTTTTGTTTACTTAATCTTATATTATTTTGTCTACTTAGTGATTGATCACTACTAAGTATGAAATTGGGTAATTTAGATTACACTTAGGAAAGGGATCTTAATTGGATCATAGAATTAAGTAATGTGAGATTAAAATTTATTCTAATTTATCAATAGGATAGGAATATACATGTTGGACCTATATAATTCTATTAAGTGAATTTGGACATTTAGTGCCTTTTGAGTAAATTAGTTAGGAATAACAATTTTAACTTGAGAGAAGAATATGAGTAATTGCAAGATACTTATGTCCATTTAAACTCTAGATTAACAATTTAACATAAAGTGCTTTTAAGACTTGAAAAATGGATTAGCCACTCTAGGTTGTTTTTATGAATTTGAAATTTTATACACATTGGTTAATACTTTTGCATTTATTTAAATTGATTTTCAAATTCCTTCTTTGATTGCTCAACTTAAATGAAAATGAAAAATTTAATATCTAATCACTAGTTCACTTGAATCTCTATGGAACGGCCTTGATTTGTTATTATACTATTTCCACGGCACATACACTTGCGGTGCTCACTTAAAATTTAGTAGCATCAACCATTTTTTAATTTTAAAGAATTAGTTGAAGTACTTTATATTATAAATCAGAGTGAGTAATGTTATTAGGAAGATTTGGATGGTTTTTTAGATGGTTTGAGTCATTCTAAGGATCTTTTAAATACATATATTTGTAGTTTATCGTTTTAGGATATTATTTTAGATAAATGATGAGTTGCCAAATTAAATAGGGATATCAAAGATATCATTTAATATCATATTGTTATATCATTTTATGTGGCATCTTATCCTCCATATAAAAGAATGATAGAAATTTATAACTTATGCTGCCAATCAAATCCATCTAGTGATAATTAATAGAAAGGAAAAGTACAACATAAAAACCATGTAACAAAGTCAAACAACATTAGAAAAATGACAAAGCCATCAAGTGGCCAAAGACACAAAACATAAGGACTAGTGGGCTGGGTTTCTAACCCCTATTCCAGTGTGACCTTGGTCTTATATTTGGTTTACTGTGGTAGGTTTGTGGGCCGATTTTGTGCCCTAAACCCCGATGTGCTAATCTTGATGGATTTGTGGGAACAATTGTGTTTTGATGGTGTTGAGTATTGAGAAGGATATTTAAAATTAATGATAAACTCTTTTCTTGCCACACCCTTATTTTAATTTCACCTTTACAAAAATATTCGTGGAAAACGATATACGGTTCGATGGGCAACAGAGGAATAGCATAAATATACTGATAATATGTGCATGAATACAGAAATTTCCCATAGGGTTTCGTACATAATAATTACCATCAATGTAGCCACACAGGGCTACTTGGGTGTCTAAACCCATCCCAGTGAAACGGAGACATCTTCCCGTCTTTGTTTCACCACTGCATTCCTCCCGTGTAGTTCTCTTATCTACTTCAGTACACCTCTTGTTTTCACTTGCCTAATTTGTTGGTAGGGGAGGATGAGATTTGAGAGAATCTTAGTAGGAAACAGATACCATAATGCATGCATGATAGATGCTATGTGCATGACATGTTAGCTTTATCTAGTGCATGCCCCATAATGACATTTTTGCATGCTCAATGTTTCATGCAACAAACTATGTCCACAGTATAAACAGAAATAGAGCTTCATTTGTTCAGATATGCTCTATACAATCAAGTAAATCAATTACATACATCACTACATAAGTAAAGATATCAATTATATGCAATTAAGGTAAATCCCCTACCTTGTGTCCCTTTTGCTAAATAGAAATAGTTCCTCGATCTACGTGCAAATAGGTCGGGCTCCATATTTGATCATACAATGTCAAATTTACTATTTAGACACTTCCATAGTTTTTCTGGGGGTTATATGAGTCTATGTTGAAAAATGACCAAAATGCCCCAGGGACCCTGGCTCCCCCGTACTCGGTCCGACTGTACTTTTCCTGAAATTTTGATATGGGCTATTCTAACATATTTTCGCCCAAGGAATCCATTTATAGACTCAGAATTATCAAATTCAATGTCAAATTACAAAATTACTCTTGGCAACCCCACTTTAAGGGTTTCAGGGGCGTTTTCGTAATTATGATTTTTCGGGCTTTTACAAAAAAGTGACCAATTGTAACCCCACCTAATTTTCCCTTCTGAACTCAATAGAACCATCAAGTCATTAAAAATCCAACTCTAACCCCTCCAAAATAGCCTTGGCCAAAATTCTCAATTCCCCAGAAAAAATTGGGGTTTTTCGATTTCAGCTTCGCAGACATGTTTCTTTCTACTCCTAACCACTTTATTAACTATTACATTAGGTTACAACTACCATTTAAACCCAATCTCGGTAGCATAACCTCTAGGCATGCACATTTCCAAAATTTAAAACAAAGGACAATTCGATGAAATTTCACCAATTAAATTATCAACAGCAACCAGAATAGTCAATATACAAGAGTTTGGAAGCTACCTCAAGCTCCCACTAGCTTTTCCTTGACATGGCTGAAACCCTAGCTGTTCTAACACCAAAAGAGGAGCTTGTAAGCCTTAGAGAACATAAAGGAGTAGCTTAGGATCGGAGTTATACGCATTAGGTAGAGATTTACCGAAGAAATCGACCTACCGTACAAGTTTTTCTTCCCTTTCTCTCTCTATAAAATTGCAGCACCTCCTCTCTCTTCCAGCTGAACTTCACGTAAGTTTATGAGAGCAAAAGGTAGGAGATGAAGTTTTATTTCATTAGCTTATGTCATATTTCATTTATTTACTAATTTCCGAAAATTACCAAAAACCAATTTTGTGTACATAAACCTATGTATATGTAACTTTGCTCATTAAAACAAACCAATATTTCCTTTTCATGCCACATGTAGGAAAAACCTAGGGGTCCCTCCCTATGGTCTCAATTGGCTTCACAACTTGTTCCGGTTATATATACACGTAAAGTCCCAATTTTGGTCAAAATTGTATTTTTTGCTCAAATTTTTCATAAATTCATATTAAATTGACCAAAATATTCTAAATATAGTTTTACTTTTTATTTTTATTAATTAATTGAAATTAACTTCAACTAATCGGAAAATAATTAATGTTGTGATAATTTGGCAAAATTACGGTTTTACCATTACCTTTTTAATCCAATTTCTTTTCTCATTTTTCTTTGGCCAATTCCCATCTATTTTTGGACGAAATATTTTCTCTAATATTTCTCCACTTTTGGACCTTAATATTGGGCTTTTAAAATTTTCCAGATTAATTCCATAATTATTTTTCCCATTTTCTCATGAATATGAACATTTATAAAATTTATAAATTCCAAATTCATGAATATTCACCATTTTATTGAATTTCTCAACCAATTACAATATATTTGATGAATATAAAATTTAGGGTGTTACATTTCTATCATGATTTGTTTCTAATTACGGTTTAAATGCTTTAACCATGGTATTGGTTTTGGGAAGTTTGGTTTGAATCTTTTCTATCATGGTTAAATATTTAAGAAGCTCTAGTTAGATCAGTTAATTTCAAAATAATTTGGTTAAACTCATTGTTATGAGAAAAAGGTCTCTTCAACTTGGTATGAAAGCCATGTGTTTATGATTTTGCTAGTCCTGTTGTACATTGCATTTAGAATATGGTAATATATAATCTTTACACACATGCTTTCCTTTTATTATTGTGTTCTATTGTGTTGTTTTTACTCATCTCTCTCTTGTGGGGTCCCATCCTTCGGTGGGGAGAGAGGATATGAACCAAGAGATTTTGCACACCATTAATGCTTACTGCCCATTTTTATTTAGATTTGAGATATAATTTGATATATTTAGGACTTATATTTTGATATATTTTCGGTCAAGACTTACCTAGGTTGCACCATGACTAAGGAAAAAAGGTCTTGGCTGAAGCTAAAGGAGACCCTAGCTTAGGCCAAAATCCAATTTCAAGCTACATTATTAATAAATTCCTAATCAGATCAAGAGGTCCTAGTATGGATTTTTGAATATTGTTAAAAGATTAGAGTACCTTGTGTGGTTAAAAAGAAAATTAAAGGTAGGCGTAAGCTTGATTTTGGTTTTAATTAATTCAACTAAATTTAATAGACATATATATTTTTTAGTTTGTTTATTCACATATAAGATTAGAATGCCCTTTTGACCAAAAAAAAAAAAAGATTAGAATGCCCTGTGTAGTTGAAAAGAAAATTAAAGATAGGTACAAGCTTGTTTGGTGGCTAGTTTTTAGTTAAGAGTTATATACATATATATATATAAAGGAAGATTCTAAAAAGTAAAAAAATTCAGAACAACTTTTATATAATTTCTTTTTTTAAAAATTTTTATAAAATATTTTGTTTTCCTAAAATCATATGCCAGGCAAGTGGATAAGTTTCAACCATGAAGAGGAATATTAATATTGAAATAAGGCACATGACAAACATTATGTAACATACAACACATCAACTAAAGTCAGATACATATTATAATTAATTGCTACCTCAGTGTATTTATTATTTGTAATTACAAATAAGCCAGAGGTAATTATTAGGAGTTTACAAATGAAGAATGGTGTCACAGAGGGGGGGGGGGGGCTCAAACTAAATAAGGTGGGGCGGCATAAGTTGACCTTGGTGTGGAGATGATGGTCTGGTTCGTCACGAGCCAGCCACTGGTTCACCGGGAAGAACACGGTGGTGAATAGGGAGAGTCCACTAACGGTGACTTCGACGTACTCCAAGTACCACCTTGGCGTTTTCCCTTTCCCGTTAGAGGTGACGTTGATGGCGCAAACACTAAGGCAACTGCTCTTGCCGTGGAAGAAATCGAGGTTGTTCGGCTTGAAGTAGACGTGACCGGATTCCATTATGCCCCAATCTCTGAGGTGTTCAACGGTAAAGCTATCGCTGGACGAGGAGTTAAATAACTTGAGGCTGATATGGTGGAGTCCGTTCCTGCATCAGGGTAATCTCCTGTCTTAACTCTCAAAATGTATTGGCACTGATCCTGCATGCGCGCGCGCGCACACAACTAAGTGGAGAAGAAATAAAAGCTTGAAACTAATGATAATGGATCAACACGAGAGAAATTACTTACAGATGTAGCCATTGAAGCGAAGATGATAATAAGTGAGAGTAGAAAAACAAAACAAGACAATGCAGCAACTCTGAGAGCCATTTGTTTAATTAGTTGGTGATGCTACTAAGGATTGATGCTGAAACAACTAAGACGCATATGCCTTTATACAGGGCGACTTATATGGTGATAGCTGATTTTCACTCTTAAATCCAGTTCATTTTACTCCATTCGGTGCTTAATATAAGAGTCAAATAAGGGGTTGATTTGTATTCTAAATATAATATCTCAATCCACTTTATCTCTATTAAGAATAGAAAGTTTAGAATTAGGAAATTAATTCATATTATTATGATTGATGTTTATTACTTAATATATCAGGATTCACTATGAATATTTTATCTTTATGATTTGATTTGATTAGATTAGTTTGTTGGGTTATGGTTAGTCTATTAGTTCGCCAATATAAAGGCCTCTTTGTAATCTATTTATTATAGGATCAATAATATTAGTATTTTCTCTATGCTTCAACTTGATCCATCAATATCAACAATCCCCAAATTTATAATTTTTCACTCTAAGTATCCCTATTGATTGCATATATATTGAGGTAGTTTCCTTGTGAAGGGGTAATTCTAATACACATGATTGAAGAGAGAATTGTAGGAAAACCAACACTCATTTATTACAAATAACTAACTTAACTAATTTTCTTATTATCCACAATTAGTTATTTAGCTCTTATATTAAGCACCAAAGAGGTAATATTATGTGGAAAAGTTCATTCACGTGAGATGTCAACCTTTTATGTTCTGATGATAACGTGGTCTGTACACATGTCCAGCTGCATGCATGCATGCAACCCCATTAGGAACCGTATTGATCAGATTCAGATATATAAACACACTCACACACATACGACACAAGATATTATTTATTTGCAACAAAGTGACAAAGTGTCAGGATAAGCATGGCAGGAAAAGTTTGCCTCAAGCAGACCAAGTGACAAACTTGGAAACAAGTGTGCATATGGTTCACAAATTATTATGGTAGTATCATCTTTGGATTGAAAGAGTAATTTATTAATATTGGATATCAAGTATTACACTCCTCCGATCCTATGCCCAAATTAAAGAGTTGATATTAGTTTTAAATATAAAACTTATTTCACATGTTTATCAATATTTTTTCAAATTAGCCGAATTGAAATTCCCTTAATAATAATCAAATAGGAGTGAAGGGAGTGAATCAAAGAATATGATTACAGTGTTTTAGGAAAAAAATATCATATTAACTAGCTAAATTAATTAATATCCTTAATCTAATCAAATTAGTTAATTAGGTCTTATATTAAAGACCTCACGAGTAATTGATTATAGTGATATATATACTTTTAAATGACATTACAAGTTCACAACCTGTCGCATCAAAACCAAATTAAATGGCCAAATACATTAATGGCCCCAGCATTTGACAGCCCCTTATATAAACATAACATGACCTTACAACAAAACCATACGTCCACAATTTGATCTAATAGCATTTAATTGAGGGCCGGGGGGGGGGGGGGGGTTTCTATCTTTAAATATTAAACGTATTATATCTTATAGAATATTAAGTACACTGGGTGTGATTTTAAGCTGTATTTCGAATTTAGAAAATATTTTTTAATTTATTTAAATTATTTTGAACAAGCTTGCGGATTTTCTGGCTTTTAGTTAATGTTGAATCGCTGGTCATCTTATACGGGTTAGGGCATTATAGTCTTTTTAAAGTCAATATTTATTACTAGTATTTTGGCAGTAAGAAATTATTTAAATGTAACTTTATTGTCCAAGGGAATATTTACAATTTTTATATTTTACTTTTTCGTGTTCTTTTAGTCTTTTTTGGGCCAAGTATGTTATTCTTCAAGTCATCATCAAAATGAATGGTATTTTTATAAGGATTTTTTTTAATACCTTGTAACCTGCTAATGAACTCCCAAAAAAAAAACAAAATTGATGTTATATTACGTATGTAAATCTATGATATTCCGTTTATCTATGTGAAAAAAATTGTTATGTCATTGATAAAAATGAACTCTATTGTCTGTAGTTTATTTTGTTCGTCTTCCTTAAAATGATAGCACTCCCAAAAAAAAGCATGTATTGCACCGATGATAGATGAAAAAGACGTATAAATGTTAAGAAATTACATTAAAAAACAACACTAAACCACCATTCAAATTGAAATAAACGAATATGAAATTAATATCAAGAAATGGGAAAAAATTATAGTCGCAAATCTGTTTTGGCACTGACGCTGTGACCAAATTTCGTCATGACAAAAATGATACTCCTTTACAATCAAGAACTTACTGCAGCCAGCATTAATTTATTTTAGTAAAAAAATCATGAAACAGTTTTGCTTTTCCTTTTTGTTCCCCATTGAATCTGAGTTAATTGCGGGCAAAATGCGTTTGACTCTTAAGTATTTATTAAAAGAATTATTTTTCTATTTAGCTTTCTTTCAGGACAACATCGAGGAATTAAATTTTGGAGCATAAAAATGAATAGATTGTAATCATAATGTGCTATATAATAGATAATCATTGGAGGAAAAATAGAAACAAACAAATTTACGTTCCTCTTGAAGTCTTTTGGAAAATTCAAAGAACCCAAATGTATTACTTTAAAGGGAAAAAATTAGGGAGAATTTTCAATTAAGAACTTATTTATAAACGAGCCTTGACAATTTGCAAAAATATAACCGAGTCTATTAAGACGTAGTTGTAATTTTGTTATAGATGTGAAAAGACCACAGCATCTTCTTTTAAGTTTAAACCCGTTCAATTACAAATTAACATGTGTGAAGTTGAAGGGTGTCATTTAAAGACACTTTATGGTTTTTAAGTGTGATTTGCTTCATGCCTATTTGGATTGGTGCTAAAAGTTGCTTTTTTAATAGATATTTATAGTGTACAAGATAAGTATATAATATGAATTTTGTCTCGACTTGCATAAATATGATTTTCAAATGCAAATCCAAACAGGACCCTCATAGACATGTACCCTATAAGTGAACAAGTTTGCACCATGAAGGGGAATAATGACTTGAGACACAAACATTAATATTACGGAACACACAACACACTAATAAAAGCCAGGTGCATATTAATTACCACCTCATGTATCTATTATTTATATTAATGACAAATAAGCCGAGAGAGGTAATGATTATTGATATTGAAATGAGATGCACAACGACAGAAAAACATTACGTAGCACACAAGACACCAGTAAAAGGCAGATGGGTTCGCATGCCTTGCTCATCGCATCTATGAGCAGCGGCATTCTCATCCCCCAATTTTGGGGTGAGGGACCTTTTATATATATATATATATATATATTCTTTTTTATTTGAATTAAATTGAATGCTGCGTCTTGAAATATTTTCAGCACCTGATATCCTACATTCAGAAATATTTTTCCTGTAACACCAGTTTCCTGAATTATTTTTCCAGTAGCATCTAATATCTAAAATTTTTTTTCAGCACCCAGTATCTCAAGCTAATTAATTTTTTGTGCATGGAGTATTTTTTTTCCTGAAAAAATTTTAAAAAATCCGTTTATTTGGGGATGAGCATTCCCTGCTCATCTTTTGGCCTCAAATTATAGATGCGATTGCAATTGTTGACGTCGGCTTCGAGACTATTAGGTCCAGTGATGGTGACTTCCACTTATTCCAACAACAAAATCTTGCTTTTTCCCGTTGCCGTCTGAGGTGACGATGATGTCGCAAAGATTGAGACAAGGGCTCTTGAGGCGGAAGTACTTGTGACCTGCTACCATTATGCCGTGTTTCGGAAGGTCTTCGATGGTAAAGTCTTTGTTAGGAGAGTTGTCTAACTCGACCTTGATGGTGGAGTCGGTTCCGGCATTAGGGCGATCCAAATAAGATCTCACACACACACACACACAAATAAGTAGAAGGAATAAAAGCTTGAAACTAATAATAATGGATCAACAACAGAAAGCAATTACTTACATCAGATTTAACCAATGCAGTGAAGCTGGTGAGCGAGAGTAGAATAACAAGACAAGACAATGCAACAACTTTGAGAGCCACTATTGTTTAATTAGTTTGTGACGCTGCTGATGACTGATGCTGAAACAACTTATACGCATGCCTTTATATAGGGTGATATACATGGTGATAACTGAGTTTCACTATTAGCATCGAATTCATTTTACTACCCTCAATCCTTAGTATAAGAACCACTTAATAATTCTATTCCTTCATTAAAGTGGATCTTATATTAAGGATAAGTATAAATATTATGTGGATAAGTTGCATGACAACGTGGAATGTTAGCCTGTCTGTACACATGTCCTGCTGCATGCATGCATGCTGCCCCATTTGAAACCACATTCAGAATCAGGCATATAAACATTTCGAACCATATGGAAACAAAATAATAATAATAATAATAATATTATTATTATTATTATTATTATTATTATACTACTACGAGCTATTATATAATTGTTATATAGGGAAAGAAATGTCTTCGTGAAGAAGACACAGACGGGGTTCCAAGGACCAGGAGAGTAACACGACACAAGATATTATGTATATAGAACACAATATTCACCTCAGGGTGAGGATGAGCATGGCAGGAAAGTTCTTGCTCAAGCAGACAAAATGACAAAGTTGGAATATGAGCTTAGTCCTTAGTGTCTGTAACTAGGAATATAATGAAGTCAAGATTTGGTTATGATGGGTTGGGATTTAAAAATAACATATAGAGTAAAAAATTGGGAGAGTTACAATGAGGTCCCAAGGAATGGACTTAATTACCAAGAAGTCCTAATGAAAAGTGAGGAGTATAAAATGATGTCATTTCTTATATTGACACTTGTTATTACATGCTTTTAAGTTGTTACTAGACTTTTGAGTAATTAAATCTGTTTCTTGGACCTCATTGTAATCCGCCCTAAAAAGTTTGTATGAATTAACAATGCCAAAATGAAATTGTACACAAGATGCTAGAAGTAACAAATTGAACTTGTCTAGAAATTTATAGAGGCACTCTTATTAGAGAGATTACAGAAGCATGAAGTTATATAACTGATGGAATTTAAAAACTAAAACATAAATTGGAAATGATAATATAATGTATAAGATGACTCCTCTTCATTATGTAACTTTCTTCAATATCGATTGTTCACTCCAGAGGGAAAATAATTTTTGATAGAACTCATTACCCTCTTAACAAGCAAGTCCCATTCCAGATAAACAACATAAGCTAAAATGACCTCTGTTCGTTTGCACTTATCTTTGGCTGCAGCCAAAAATTGGCTTCTTCATCAATTAGATGTCAATAACTGATGAAGAGGTTTATATGTCACTCCCTCCGAGTTTTTCATCTTCAAAACCAAACTTAGTTTGCAAACTACAAAAGTCTTTATATGATCTAAAACAAGCTAGCCGTCAATGGTTTTATAAGTTGTCCACTGCTCTCATATCCTATGGTTATACAGAGTCTGATAATTCATTGTTAGAAAGTCTGGGATTCATTTACTACTTTATTGGTCTATGTTGTTGACATTATATAGGATGGGAATGATTTTTCTGAGATTGATAGGATTAAATCACTTCTTGATGATGCTTTCAAGATTAAAGACCTTGGAACTCTTAAATAATTTCTGGGCTTGGAGATTGCTTGTTGTAAGTCTGGAATTTCCTTGTGTCAAGGAAAGTTTGCTCTGGAGATTTTGTCAGACAGTGGTTTTCTTGGCTTCTAAACCTCTTAAATCTCCTTTAGATCGTCATGTTAAACTTTCTCAAGATTTTGGGGTTCCATTAGCTGATCCTACCATTTACTTAACTTTATTGGGGGATTTTATCATGTTATTTGGGCAAAAAATACATTTATTATGATCAATTAGAATTAATAGTGATTGCATGAAAATATTGCTTAAAACGGTAAAAATGTCATATTTTTGCAATTGCTCATAAATTAATTGATTTTTGAGATAAATGATATTACCTTATCTTAAATTGCATTGTAGATCACTTGGAGAAATTGGAATGAAAAGCTGAAAAGGACAAATGACTGTCAAGTACCAGAATTAAAGACAGTTGAGGATCTGAATTTTAAAAATGACACTTAAGGACCAATGCAAAAACGGCAGCGTTTTTAGGCCATGGAATCAGATTTTTAAGGGCTTCTCTTCTCATTAATCATCAAGCCGACACACACACAACGCCCTCCATCTCCATCGCTAATGATCATCATCTCCCTTCCTCTCATCGTCACACCACTCTTCTTTTTCTCCACTCGATCCTCGTATTGCTGCCATGGCAGAGCGTTCCTAGAGCTTTGGTGAATAGCTCATTAATTTCATTACACTCTTACTAGGGGTTTGGATTCACTTAAAAAAAAGCTATTTGGGGCATAAACCTTGATTTTTCAAAAAAAACACCCAAATACTCAACTTTTTCAGATAATCCATTTTGACCACAAACTATGGTTTGGGCATAATCTATTTTTTTTTTACTTTTTTCACTTTGTGGGCCCCACCCTCTCACTCTCATGGGTTCTTTTTCTATTTGTGGGTCCCACGTCACACACTCTCTCTCATTTGTTTTTTTTTTAATTTCAACGATTTTTCTCTGTCCTTTTTTTTTTTAGAATTTTAAAATTTTAATACTTCCTCTTACCTTAATATAAGACCTATTTATCTAATTTGATTATATTAGAAAAATTATTTAAGTTAATTAACATTACATATCGACAAATTTATTTCATTTTTGATATTAATTATAAAATTTAATGTTAAATGATGGGTTAAGATGCATCATTTTTAATACCGTTAGGGGTTTTCTTCTCTTATAATTTAATGCCGTTAGGTCAAATTTAATGGTTTTGTTAAATTTACATCCTTTTTAATTGTTCATTATTATTTTCAATCTTCCAAAATGTGTTTGTACCAGATGCCCCTCAGGAAAAACTGGGCTGTTAAATTTAGACCTTAACCCTTAAATAATACACAAAATATATTCTTATTCTTTATATGTAGTTACTACAAAATTTAATGTTCTTTTTAGTAATTTGACCATAAAAAAAGCTATTCTGATCACAACATCCAAACACTCACATTTTATCAAAATCATGCTTTCCCATAATCTATTCTCCAAAAGTTATTCTCCACTTTTTCTCCAAAAGCTAATCAAAACACACTCTTAGTTAATTAGGAACTTAAAATAGGCTCCACATAAAGAGATCCATCTAGGTTAGCATCACTATATTGCATAGTTAGTAATAAATGACATTCCAGTTATTTGTTCAAAAAGGCACATAAAGAGATTGATCTAGGTTAGCATCTAAAAATAGGCACAAATTCAACATGCTTAAGCAAACAACGTCAATGACATTTAGGTTATTTGTTCAAACAGGTTGATAAAATGTTACAGCTATAAGAAAGACAATCAAAGCTCAGCTTTTTTTATAATAATAAATTTAAGAGAAAAACGGAAAAAATAAATTTTGTGAAGAGTGCAGAAGCTTTCTGTTTATTTAAAAAAATATGCTTAAAAAATTTTCTTTGTTAGGTGTGAAGGAACCTTTTGCTCTAGTCACTAGTACAGAAAAGGGTTTTTAGACCGGAATATTTAGACCGGTTATATCGGATAAGGTCTTAAAAATATGACCGGTGGCATTTTTATAATTATGATGAAATATTAAGACGGGTTATATTTAAAACCGGTTTTAAAAATAATTTTAAGACCGGTTATAGTAAAAACCGGTCTTGAAAATAATTTTAAGACCAGTTATACCAAAAACCGGTCTTAAAATATATACATTTAAAAAATAAATATATGTAATATATTTTCTAGACCGGTTCTAAAAATAACCGGTTTAGAAAATATTATATGAATTAAAGACAATTATAAAAATAAAATTTTTATTCTTTTTAAGACCGGTTGCAAATGAAAACCGGTTTTAAATATTAAAAATTTAAGACCGGTTATTAATTAATAACCGGTCTTAAAAAGTTTCAAATTTTAAGACCGGTTAATAACTGGTCTTAAATATGTATTTTAAGACCGGTTGTAATTGACAACCGGTTTTAAAACTGACCTGAATTTCAACCCTTAGCATATAAGCATAGTATGCATTGAAAAACTCATCAATGTCTTCTAATTGCTCTTCTATCTCCCTAGAGCTTCCAATTGTGCCTTGATGCAAGAGTAACTGAAGGTATGGCTCTTAGAGTGCTTCACACTTCCTTGTCAATTCACTTGTTAGGAAATCCATGTTATGGAATGAGAAGAGGGCATTCAATCCACTAGGTTGAGGGGTAGGAGATTGTGGTGGAGGTTCATAGATTGATGGAGTAGGTGGTTCATAGGGAATTCTACATTGGATGGAAGTGGGGGGAATGGGGGAAGATGAAATGGATATTATGGTTCTTGATAGAGTGGAGTGGGTGATTCTTGATGAAATGGGTAGGGTGAAGAAGTATGGTTGAAGTGAGCTTGAGGTGGTTGAAAGGTAGGTTCATGGTCAAAATAGGAGGTTTATGGACAAGATGGTTCTAAATGTGTATGGAAATATTGAGGATGTTGAGATTCAGAGGCTCCTCTTCATTTTATGTCTGCATGGAGAGAATCCAATTCATATTGAAGAAAATCAAGCTTTTGAGAATATGTAAGATCAAAATATTCTTCATGTGTCCAAGGGCCATAAGATTCATCCACAAATTGAGAGCTTGAGGTTCTATCACTCTTTAAACAAGAATGCATAGAAGGATTAGTGTAAACTGGAAACTTATGATCCTCATTAAACCAAGCCATTCAAATTGCAATCAATTAAATCCCAACGAATCCTAAGTCCTAAAAATGCAAATGCAAAAATGGAAGAAAAATGAAAGAAAATCAAGATATTTGTTGGTATTTTTTGGAAAATTTTCTATGGACAAAAGAAAGATGTCATGAAATATACTATGAACAAGTGAATGCAGGCTATACTTAATGCAATGCAAAATTACCTAAATGCAATCATAAAGGCTCAAGGTATACCAATCAATCAAAGATTGACACTTAGTTACTAGGGAACCAATTACTTGGCTCCCCGGCAACGGCGCCACTTGAAGAATAAGGCGTTGTCGGCTTTTATGCCTTGGTAACCTCTTCAAAAATTAAACCAAGGATTGCAATATAGGGTGCAATCCTGGATCGTCTCTCGAAGAGCCTTTTATTAATTATCTAGGAACTAAGTGCAATGATTGGCATGAAATGATTAAAAATGGAAAAATTTGGTCTTTTTAACTATCAACTACTTTTTGCAATTAAGAATTAAATTGTTCTAAACTAATTTTTTTTGGGATTTTTCTTGAAAATATGAAATGGAATGACAATGGATTTAATGAAACGAAAGAAAACAATGGAATAAGAAATCCCTCATAGCAATGACGCAAGCAATCCTCATTTCAAATGTTTATGGGAGAATTAATCATGCTAGTTCCAAAATAACTCTAAGGGCCACCCCTTAGACTAGGCTTAACTTAGATTGATTAACACCAAGCCACCTTGCATATTAATCTCTCTAAATTAGGTTGATTAAGCACTCTAGCAATTAAATGAACTTAAAAATCATATTTAGCTTTTAATCCAATAACCGAGCCACCTCGCATTATCACTTAATTTTCTCATTAATCTTAATTTAACAATGGCCACCCATATGAAAAATCAAGATTAATGATGTTAAAGCCCAATGCTAAATATAATTGATAAATTCATATTCAATTAACCAATGCAAACGCAAGACACCATTGATCTACTAACCAAGCCACCTTGAAATTATCACAAAATGTTCACAAAATTATCAATTTAATGACTAACCAGTACAAAGAAATGATAATTAAGCTAATTAACCAAAATGTCAAGCGTCTAACAAAGGTTCAAGCCATAACAAATCTCTAAATACATCAAAATAAATCAATTCAACATTATAAAATTCATCCTAAGACCTAGGAATCACAAATATAATGTAGAAATAGAGAATTGAAATAGCAAAAACTTCCCTATTAAAGCTCCAAGCTCATGGCATTGCCACTTGCTACAAGGGATTGAGAAGCTTAGCCACAAACACCCATGGAATCAGCCTCAGAAGGCAACACAATCACTGTCTGAATTAAATGCCCAACCATAGAAAAACTACCAATTAAACTTGATAGATTAACCATGGATTTAAATAAATCAGTAATTGCAATTGTAACTACAACAGTACAGAGTGCCACGGCTAAAATGAATCAGAACAAGGAGATGCTACAGTCTGTGAAGGTTGGAGGAAAGAAATCAGCGAAGGTCACTGGTAGCTTGAGGGAAGTATGACAGTGGTGTATGCTTGAGGCCTGCGGTTAGCTCCCCGCCTCTCTGGTTCGACTCTCAGCTCCCTCCGTTCTATTCTGTCTCCCGCTACAACTCTCTTCTCAGCTCTATTCTGGCACTGCTATGGATGATGCTCGCCAGCCGCTGTGGTGGTGGAAGGTGCCGCCGGTGAGAATAGAGGATGGTAAATGTGATCAAGAAGATGTGAAGGTCCCTGGTGTTCGTGGCTTGCGGCTATGTTCTCTCCCGCGTCTCTGGTTCTGTTTTTCTTTTTACTCTCAGCTCTGAATCAGACCTAATTAAATGCTGTCAAAACGATGTGTTCTGATGTGGACTAAACTGGCATTCTCAAACTTTGTGAGACCAATTTGACATTTTGGAAATTTGAGCCCCAAACTGCCATTTTCCATTTTAATCCCATTTTTGAAGCACCTACAATTAAAAATAATAAACACAAATTCAAATCTTCTCAAAAATAAATCATTAAGAGTAATTACATTTTTTATGACAATTTTGCCCTTTTTAGTCTAATTCAATGTATTTACTCTTAACACCAATTTAATCACAAAGAAGGCATTTTAAGCTTTATAAGTATGATAAAATCCTCAAATAAAGTATTAAAATATATAATAAAATTGGGATTTGTCAGGGGGTGTGATGACTCCCCATTTTTAATAGAATTTGAGATATATTTTGATATGTTTTGGGAGTCATTAATGCTAAAATAAAGGGATTTATTGGAGATTTTGATGAGATATCAATTGGGTGCATAATTAGGGGATTTTATTGAAAATATCTTAATTTTAAATTAAATAGGAATAGTTTAGGATTAGATAAGTAAATTATAATAAATTAAAAGTAAAAAAAAAAAAGGAGAGAGAAAAGATGATTTATTATTATTTACCTTTTAATTTCAATTTCTTTTTTCCCTCCCTCATGTAGTATATGCCACTGTGCCAGTGTGTTTGAGAGGTGATTTTGATGAATATAAAAGCTGACTTAATGGACCAATTAATTTGATGTCGTTTTGGTGAATGGAAGATTAGAGAATTTTGACCATGCGACAGCGTTTTGGCAATTAAGAAAAGGGTAAACCTAAAAGGAAAGGGAAGCAAAGGACTGGGCAGAATTTGGGGTCCGGCTAAAACACTATTCCTTCGTCTTCTTCCTGGAGCGGTGACATTTTCTTTTGGGAGCATCAGAAACTAGAGTGAAGGAGAGGGAGAGAGAATGCCATTGCGTGAAGTGAGAGGAGCAGCTGGGACCTTCGTCCTCAAGTTGTTGACAGAGAATCCATCTGTAGCATTATGCAAACTTTGATGTGATACTCTAGAAATTATGTCAATTGTTGGTGTACTTGAAGAAGATTTATTGCTTCTCGTCTTCCCATAATAATAGCAACAACAGATGCCAGAAGAAGAAAAGCAATGACAAAGCATATTGATAGGATCAATTTCTAGTTTTGATGTTTACTTTCTCGAGTAGATTTGATTGGGCATGGTGGCAATTTCAACTTTGATATGCCTCCACAAAGCTTGTTATTCCCCATAAGTGATATTGCACTTACATTGCCAAAGACGCCATTGCTAGGTACCTCCCCATCAAGCATGTTGAAGAAAACATTTAGGTACTCCAATAACGCAATATCTTGTAGATTTTTTTAGAATTGATCCAGACAAGTTATTTTGTGACAAGTTGAGATATCTTAGACCTTTCAATGAAGCCAAAGATAAGGGAATGATTTCTTGAAATAAGTTCCCTTGCAAAAAGAGAGGCTCTAAGCTTTGGCACTCTCCAATGGTTTGAGAAATGCTTCCAGACAAATGATTATGAGAGAAAACCAATTGACCACTACTACAAAAAATGCTTTTAATGTCTGAAATAAGGGGGACATCTTTGTGAGCGACATAGTAAAAAATGACAATAACGTCCGTAAAATAAAGGTCGTCTAAAGTCTGCACTTAAGACATCCCCATTTTAAAAAGGGACGTATAATGTGCGAGTGTCACACTTTAGACGTCCTCATTTTAAAAGAGAGACGTCTAAGTGTCAGTGTATCTACTTTAGGCGTCCCTTTTTATTATTTTCGGATGGTAAAAGTTTTTTTTAAAAAAATAACCATTTATATTCTTCACTGCCCAACAAATTAAAATTGCAAAAATAGGATCGAAGAATTATTTCATAAACCACAATATCCCTTACATGGTAAGGAAACATTAGCACTATCTAATAAAAATGTTAACTCCAACAATCGAATACTATGTTCAACAACAACTCTTACTACCTAATTCTATGTACAATATAACCACCACAAAGTGTCATACCTCTATGTAGTGTGCAAACAATGTGGTTGTATCTTCAATTTTGTTTTTTTAATAACTAAAGGCCATTTTTTTTTTTAAAACTCTTAATGACAAAAACAACAGGGATGGTGGCCCACGTTGTCAAGGAAGCTAGCTATCACGGTGTATAAAGAGACGGTGATTCCAAGCATTTTTGTAACAAAAACATAACTTTAGTGATTCTAAGCATTTTTGTGTTAAAATTCTGCCAACTTTTAGTCCATGCAAATTTAATGGGCTTTAGGCTAAAAGTAGTAAGGATGAACTTTAAGGGTGAAGAACTAGTACTTGGGCCTAATGTAACCACATTAATTACTTAATTGGGCCTAAGCACTAACCCAAATGATAACCAACTAAGTATTATGAGTTATCAAGAATTGCAACAAAGTATTAACTCACCGTCTGTAAATTCTAAATTGATATGATATAAGATCTACTTGGTATGCTCGAAAGACTGGGAACAAGAACCCAATTTGGAAAGATTGCCGGTTAGTTTCCGATCCCTTATATCATATGTACTGCTCTGTATGTATTCTCTGTCATCTGTGCATGAGAGGAACAGTTAGTCCTTAGGCAATAGGACCCGTAAGTACAAGTTGCACCGGGAGTGACCCGGGAGCGTCTTGAGCTAGGTGGGCTAGAGTAGAAAGCCTGTGAATGCACCTTGTTTGGACCAGAGGCCCTGGGCTGCCAGATCGAGATCGCCAAGTGCTGTGGTACTATGGTAAGAGGCCAGTTGGGTCCTTTATTTGCTACATATTGTAAGTGTTATTGCTTTGATGATTGCTTTACATGCTTAGTATTCTGCATATCATATGAGTGATCTATGTACTACTGAGATTCTTTTGAATCTCACCCTTTTTTATTTACAAATGACATATAGCAAAGGCGTCTAGCTCCAAGGGCAAGGAAGGTAATATGGACGGACAAAGAAACGACTGATTAATTATGGACTATCTGGTTATCTTTTATTTTGGATGATTGTATAAAATATGAATGCAATTAAGTACCAGCTGTAGTAGCAGTAACCGCACTAATTGTAACCAGTACGTTAAATTATCGACAAACGATCCAAACACGATAAGTGAGTTAGAATCGGTCAACCAAACACTAAAAGCCCTTAAGTTAAACACCACCATGAGGGTTTTGGACTCAGAGCGCTCTGATTTTAATAAAAGGAATTAAGAACTGATAAGTTATAAAGAAATCAAAAACTGTATTGAGACCACACTTAAAATATTTTTAAAAGTTTTAGAAAACCCACTTAAGTGCAGATTTGACCCTGTATTAAATTCGGGAATTCAACTATTTTCAAATGAACATTAGTTTTAGTTTTAAAGTCATTATATGTTCAAACTCATCTAAAGACTTTGGAGATTAAGGTGTTACACACAAGAGAGAAATTACTTACAGAAGTAGTCACTGAAGTGAAGCTCATGAGAAGAAAAACAAGACAAGACAATGCAAGTCCTCTGGGAGTAGCCATATATATATGTATCTTTGTTTACTTTGTGACGCTTATACGTATTATAATGATCGATGATATGAATCACCTATATGGATGCAATGCCTATTATATAGGGCCCCACACACACGCGCGCGCGCGCGGTGACGCCTGCGTTTCGTCTTCTTCTTAAAGATCCAATCTGTTTTATTATTTATGTGGACGCGTTCATAACGTGGGGTAATGTCAAACAACCTGGTCCATCTGTACCTACACACGTCCTTTATTTTTTTTTATTCTTTCTTATCTTTTCTGACTGAGATTTTCCAATCTCGTATCGTTCATTACATTGGCTTGGCCGCAGAAACCATATTATTGTAGTTATACGTTTTAAAAAACTGGAAACAAGCAAGAGATCCCAAAAATCTAGAGAAGAATTTGATTGGAGGCAAATCAGCTTCCTTATTGTTATCTTAGAGAGAGAGAGAGATAATGAGTAATTAAACACGGAGATGTTTGCGTTAGAGCAGAGTAATATATTAGATATTTATAAATAGGAATGTGTATTATTATACAGATGTTATACTTCTTTCTCTATCTACGAGTATGCGTCTTATTGATTCTGTTGCGATATTCTCTTGGTTGTCACATTGCTCTTCTTCATTCCCTTTATTTGTGGATTTGATTTTGGTATAAGAACACAATTTAATTTTCTCCTACACTGACACTACGCCATTATAAAAACCATATCATAGTTATGCTTTGGAAAATTGGACACAATTTTGTCCCAAAAGTCTGGGGAAGAATTTGATTGGAGGTAAATAAGATTTTTGATTGTGATCCTTGAATCTGTGTGTGTCATAATGAGTAATTTAGCAGAGAGATATTTGAGAAGGACCAAACTTAGGTCAAGTATATCCAGGTACCCAATTAACTTACGCCATGTTTATTAGACAAATAATCACCCAAGAAAAAGCAACGTCTCCCCTTCCCAACCGGAATGAATCGGATCCTTCCACCCTCGATTTACCACCCAACAACGCCACCTGGACGTTGCTGCCTCTTCCTCCTTAGGAAATCATCATCGATGCGAAACTACTGATAAAAGGTATATACACTTCGCTCACCACCAGCAATATGTCAAACTTCCTTATGTTATTTGCGGCACAATTGAAATATTATATTTAGGACTGTAAGTAGAAATCAAGTGGACACAATAAGATATAATACACGACCATGCACGCCAATATATATATATATATATATATTTAATGTGTATATATAAACTTGTATTTTATATGTAATTTTATATCCTAATATTCCTAAAAATTTGTGTTGGTTTTCTTAAAATATTTTTTTAATAATCTTCACTGGGACAGCCTTTTGATAAAACATCCTTAATATGTATAATAATCAAGATAGATTAGAGAAAAGGTTATAATTTTAAAAGGGTGAATTGAAGCTTTAATTTAGAATCAAAATAACACCTCTAACAAAAGGAGTACCGCTTCTAATTAATCAAATCTTCCTGGGCCATTTTTTTTTCGGGGGGGCGTGGTTGGGACCAAATCCTTGCTTCTTTGCAGGTAACTTGCTCGTTCACACGTACCTCCAAGCAACATTTTCCTTTCCAAGTTAATACTCATTTTAGTCAACGTCAAGGTTGATTAGCCTTCAGTCTTAGAATCTCACTCCCTATTCCAAGTATAAAGAGTTTTTGGGATTGGGATTGTTCAGTTTTTTCTTTTGATTTTTCAATTATTTTAATATCACTAAATTACAAAACAAAACTAATGTTGAAAACCAAAAAATGAAAGAGTCTTTATATGATGAGACTTCAATGTATAAAATTATTGTTAATTTATTTCTTTTAATGATTTCTTATTTCACGTGTGGATGTGAAAATATTCATTGCTACTTTTAGAAATATACAATAGAACAAAATTAAAGTGATTCATGAGAACAAGGGAATGATTTAATTTGTTTCATAGACAGCGTTTATAATGCCAGTTGATCTCATATATGAAGAAAATAAACATATGCCAAATAAGTGAATGAGTTTGCACCATGAAGGAGAACACTTATTGATATTGAAATGAGACAGATACATTACAAACATCACGTAACACATAACAGACCAACAAAAGCCAGATAATAATTATTACTACACCTCAGGGCCTATTTATAATTATAAACAAGCCGAGAGAAGTAATAATTATTAATATTATTGAAATGAGGCACATGGCAAACATTATGTTACAACACAACATACCAACAAAAGCCAAATATGTGTTCCCACCAGAGAGTTAAAGAGCGGGGCCTCAAACTAGAGAACCCTGATGTCACTTGCTAAGTGCGCGAGTTGACCGTGACCTCGGGATGGTTAAGAGACAGCTGTTGGTCCACCTGGAACCATAAACGGGTCGGTTCACCGGGTTTACAAACGTAGATTTCCACGAATTCCAAGTTCCACACCTGATTCACTCTGGCTTCGTAGCGGACAGTGATGGTGTGAAGATCATTGAGGTAAGTGTCCGAGAACATGAAGATGTCGAGGTTGTCCTGCCTGAAGTAGTTGTGACGAGAATCCATTATGCCCTTTCCTATGATGTTTGGGACGCTAACGAAATTGTTATTAGCGGACCGTAACCTGAGGCTGATGGTGGAGTCCGTTCCCGCATCGCTGCCATTTCCTGTCTTAACTCTCACAACGTACGTGCACTTCCCCTGATCCTGCATGCGCGCGCGCACACACAACTAAGTAGATAGAAGGAATAAAAGCTTGAAACTAATTAATGAATCAACACAAGACATCAGGCAATTACTTACAGATGTAGCCATTGAAGCGAAGCTAGTGAGTGAAACTAGAAAACCAACACAAGACAGTGCAATTCTGAGATGCCAAAACAACCTTTATATAGGGCAAGTTTCACTCTTATGTCCCCACTCATTTTATCATGCAGACAAGTTGATATTTGAGCAATTTGGTCTCCCCTATGGTGTGAATGCCAGTCGGCAAGTCGGCTTAACTTTATATATCTTTCAATAGTAAAACTATCAGATTTAAATAATAACGTCCCAAAACAATTTTCAGTTGTTGTAAATTGTGGATAAATGATCGTAAATTATATTTCAGTTATTCATATTATGAAATATTTTTTTTAAAGAGATGCAGGGTCAGGGCCACAAAAAAGGTCAACAAAGATTTAAACTCACAACCTTATGAATTATGAGAACGATCCTAAGTTGTTTGCACTATATTGCATTTTAATTCATAGTAAAATTGCGATTTCACCCCAAGTAAACTAAGGTCAAAATAAAGGCTGCAAATTCTAATGTTGATTCTCTATGTTTTATATTTTTGGATTTGGTGATTACGTACAGCTTGAGAGCCACCTATATAATGTCGTTCAATTCTCGCCTTACATATTTAAATAGGTGCCTGATAGATGCTTCATTATTAATAGTATAATAATTTAAAAATATAATTATATTGTGCCTAAAAAGATAATAACATAAGTAAAATAATGCGTATTTTTCTTTGGCAAATATTATATTGAGAAGGTTGATTTGTTTTTCCTATAAATATGTTCTTCATACGTTACCTCATCAATGATATATAATTTTTTTTTGAATTTGTGAGAAATCTTTTAAATTAATTTTAATTTGGTATTGTTGCAGAATTGATTCTAGATTTTCATGAATATTGTCGGTCATCCTATAATAATTTCCTTTTCAGAAACCTTTCGATTCTCTTCTTCAGAATTCAAGAAAAAAAATACAATTACTAATTGACTATAAATATCTGAGAATATACAGAAAAGTAAGACAATCACCTATACGTGAAAATATTAAAAGCGCATAAATAAAGTATATATCTAAAAAATTTACAGTACCTACCTAATAGGTTGGGCCTAGCACAAGGATTACTCCTCCCCTTCACAATATGTCAAATCAAGGTTCGAAATCCTGTTAAGGGAGATGCTTGCATTTAATGTCCAACCCTACATAGAATGTGATTGCATTTTCCATTACTTTTTCTTGCTAATTAGTAACGCAAAAATTAGGAAATTTTGCTGAAAAATCATGTATTACAAAACATATTGTCTAAAGTACCTAAGGATCTAGGTCCTTGTGCAAGTATAATTCTATTTCATATGTATTAACATATTTTCAGCTATGTGAATAGACTCTCTTGTTCAAGTTTGCCTTCTCCTCGTGGACAGTTGCCAATCACAATCATTGGTTTTAGTTTTTTCATTAATTGTCAACTGATAACTAGTTTTGATTGGTACTTTCATCTATAATGTCCTTGCGTATAAGTTATTCCAGAGGAGAATGGTCACATTCATCATTACTACTCGTCACTCCAAGCTAAGGGAGCATCGGTGCATGTTTATCACAATCTTGAATTATTTTCTTTATTATTAGACAATGGTCGCATTCATCATCTATAAACGCTTAAATTAAAATTTTCAGAATTTCAATTAGATGTGTATTAACTTTCTTTGTTTTTTTTTTCTTTTTTGCCTGATAGATGTGTATTATCTATCACCATAAAATATGCAAAGGTCAGGCATTTTTCATCACAGTTGATAATGATTGTGACTATTCTATACTAAATTAAATATGGAAGACTTCTTAGATGCAAGTGCCAATTAAAACTAGCTAGTGATTGTGATTGGCAACTGCCCGCCATAAGAAGAATAAGAGAGTCTAGTAGCATACATAAGACAAGATGAGAGCCGGTCGATCTTTTGAAAAATTCAAAGATACCAAATAAATCCATAATGGCAATAGTGCCATACCATGTCGACAGCAAAGAGTGGGCATAATATTTTTGACAACACGTATACATAATTACTCTTTTGTACTATAATGTGTATAGGCCAAACCAAAGCTTGAGATTAAACTAATTAATTTGTTGTGACATGCAAAAGAGTAATTATTGATTTCATGAGCATGAAAATAAAAATGATAAATTAAAAACTAAAACATAATTTGGTAGTGGCGAGTTATACGAAGTGACATCCCTTCATAAAGTAATTTTTCAGTATCGATTATTCACAGAAAAGGGAAAATAATTTTTGATAGAATCCAGTTCCCTCACAACATCCCTTGCACTCATTCTCTCATGATCCATTATATATATATATATATATATATTTTTTGATGGTTTATGCAATGGACCATTTTTGGCCTTCGGTGCACCCACCTTCCAGGTATCCGGCGTTAACCTGAAGGCCAACGCCGGATTTACCGACATGGGCCCCCGACAACCGACTAGTCCTGGCGCCCCCAATCTGATAAGCCCGACAGGAATTTATCTCTTTGAGGCGCCCCAGGGGAGAGAGCTCCCAATAGAAATTCTTTACACCTTCCGTTTCCTGGGATCGAACCCAGGAACGGATTGGTGTGGCGCAGATGCCTACCCATCTGCGCCAACTTCCATTGGTCCATTTTATATATTTTTTGATAGAGATGTAGGGCCAAGGCCTACTAACAAGGTCCCTAGATTGCCAGCAAGATTTGAACTTGCAGCCTTATGAGTTATGAGCCCATTTTTTGCTAACTGTACCAATTTTAATTTGTTGGCATATTTTGAAATATTATAGGTTTGTTATTGCTTGTATTAGGTAGCGCTTCAAAATTCAAATAGGTAGCATTTATCAAGCGTTACGTATGAGCGCTTCAGAAGCGCTACAAAAAAAATCTTTTTTGTTTGATAAAAAATATATAGTGGTTGTGCTTGAAATTGCAAGCGCTATTGCTTGTTGTACACTAAGGTAGTGCTTGAGCCACAAAAGCGATACCTGAGGCTTTATTCTTTTCTTGTATATAAATCCTTAGGTAGCGCATTTATTGCACAAGTGCCACCTAAGGCTGTTTTTTTTAATTGATTTTATAAATTTGTGTAAACCCAAATGTACAACAATGTTCTATACACATTTCTATTTTTGCCAACAAAATACAAAAACTATATTTTTTTAGAAGATCAAGAGTCAAATATAACCACAATTAACTTAATTGTATCACAATAAATAACAGCTATCCAATACAATCACACTTAAAACTACTAAGTCAAGTAATATATATACAATCCAGTATTACCAATGGTTAAAAAGGTCTTAACAAGCTTGTTTAATATAGTCAAAAGAAGAAAGTTATGCAAAGCAATAAAATAAAAGATTCAACAGACTAATTATTACATTGTTGGAACACATAAGTATACCATTCTTTGATCACTTCATTTATTTAGCTGTTGCTATACTCTGCACAACATTTACCATCATAATACTGCAAAATAATTAACATTGCACATTAAAATCAATAAAGAAAATAGTAACAAATAAAAACTAAATTAAATTTAAAAAAAATATAAATTTAAATTGCATACATAGTCAGGAAGATAACATTGATCATGAGTGACAACATCTTTCATGAACCGCATCACGTAATACCATCAATCATTATCGTTGGGTTGGAACGGGCACTACAAAAATGCCATCAAAGGATTATATCAACTTATGCATGCAGAGGATCTATTTTCAATATTTGAGTAAATTTTTATAAATACCATCATTTTCTTCCACTTGTAGCTTTTTAAAGAATCCATAGCTTTAGGATGTTTGAAGCCCTTAGAACCTCGAATGCTAGTCAATGCACTAACAAAATGAAAAAAAACAGATTACTTTTTGTGGTCCTTGAATCACACAAGTATATACTCACATGCACGCATACTTACTCATTGAATAATCTTAACATGTCTGGGCGGTCCTCTGGTTCACCATGCTTTAAAGGATCCATATAGTAAATGAATGGGCTAGTAGTAGCCATAGGATTGATGACAATTGAAAAATTCCTATTGTTATTATATATTTTTATACTTTAATTGGGGATTTTGTCATAATTATTGAGTTTAAAATGTCTTTCATGAGATAAATTGAGATTAAGAGTAAATAGATTAAATTAGGACTAAAAAAGGTAAAATTATCATAAAAATTATAATTACTCTTAATCATTAATTTTTCTAAGAATATTTGATGTTGATTTAATTGTTTCTAATTGTAGGTGCTTAAAAAAATTGGATTAAAGCTGAAAATGATAGTTTGGGCCTTGAATTTCAGAAATGACAATTTTGTACTGCGCATTTGGAAAATGACAATGTGGTCTTGCCAAAACTGCTGCGTTTTGACAGCAGCACTTAGGTCAGGTTTAACCCAGTTTCAGATTTGTTGCAGGGAGCATTCACAAACCAGAGACACGGCCGCAATCGTCGACCATTAGACCGTCCGCCTCTAATCTTCATCACCCTCGTCTTCCTCACTCGCCGGCGGCACCATCCACCACCACAGCCGCTGGCGAGCTGCATCATTCCAGACTAGAGAGAAGCTGAGAGCTGAAAGAGCATGGGGAATCGGGAAGAGTAGAACACAGAGAGCTGTCGTAAGCTGTGAGTGTCAACGGAGGGGTGAAGAACCTAGATCTCTTGTACATACCGATCATCTTATCACCTTCATCACCTTCTCTTCTCCTCCGTTGCCGACAGTGAGGGAACTTCAGGAAGGTCAGAGTTGAGTTTCGGCGGCTTGGAAAATAGAGCACAACCATGACGAAGGAGATTTCCGACCTTCTTTCTTCACATACTTGCTCATGTCATCACTGATCCATATTGCTCTATTGTTTCTTTATCCAGACCACCATAATCTGTGTTCACCATCCAGTTTTCTCCTCTGTTAATTGATTTTGAATATGTGTGGAGAGCTTGTGTTGATGAATTGCAGCAGCTAAAATCTGTTCTCTTGAAGCAAAGGATTGAGTCTTGATGCTTGGAGCTACAAAGGGAAGTTTTAGTTTTGGTTTATCATTTTGACTTTATATTTATGATTTCTTTGGTTTTAGAAATTGTAATTTATAGTTAAGACTAATATATTTGGTTTAATCTTTGTTTGAACCCATTTGTGATTTGAATTAGTTTATGTTGAACATTGTGCTCATCAATATATGTGGTTACATATATATTTCATTGTAATTCTCTTGATTCTCTATTATCTTGCATAATATTGTTTAGATATTGAGTTGACTTTGGAATTGCATTGAACCAATTGCATTAATTAATTTAAGTCACACACTAAGAGTGCTTAATAACGTCTCTAGAGTAGGGGTTCCTCTCTTTTGATATTAGACTCATTGATTGATGGGGTTGGTATTTTAGTGATTTCATAAATTGCATACAAAGTGGTTTCTAATAGTGTTTTAAGAAGTGATTATTTTCTAGGTCTAGGAATAATCACTGATTAATGCACTAGACTCAACGGTGTTTGAGGTTTGTTATTTTGAGGGACTTTGGTTGCAATTGCTAGTGTTTTGTATTGAGTTTCGGTTAAAGGGATTAAGTCTTGCCCGGTGTGGGAGATTTAATTCACCTAACTCAAGCTAGCTCAAAGGGTCTTTTGAGCATCTTTGTCAAACTAGCACACTCCCATTATCTTTTAAAACAAATGATAGATGAAATTCATTATTCTAGGAGGCTTTATCATATTTTTCAAAACCAATCCCCATTCCATTCCACTTTTATTGCAAAAAAAATCCCAAATATATCTATTTTAATTGCATTCAATTCATAGTTTTAAAATCAATCAATCATGTGTTACCCTTGTCAAATTTGCATTGTAATTATTTAGTTTATTAGGAATTAGTTTCATAATCGGCTCATCAAAGTGAAACGACCCGAGTTGTGCACTATGTTGCCTTAATTCGGTTTTATTCTTGATAACCCCGAGGCGACTAAACGGGAGTATTTCAATTGATGACAATCAAAGTCCAGTGCCTCCTAAAATATTTTGCAAAATTTATTTTTACAAGTTAAAATTAGCCTTCAGATAGAAAAAAGCATACCATATGGGAAAACCACTAATGACTTACCCGGCATTGAAAGGTGCTAGAAACAACATATTAGGTTTTGCCTTTGTAGAGAACAACTGTTTGACTTTGTTTGATTGAAAAATTATGTCATTGGTCCCCTCATGTTGCCTTATCATGTGCGGGCTAATAAATGAGAATTTTTCCCTCATCTTATTGTCTGTCAATATGTTATGGTACAAGTACCTTCATATAATAATACATACAAATAGATTAAAACCAATAACATCTAAATGATGATATAATTAATGAAGATAAAGTACCTTATCCAGATACTGATGGTTGTAGTGCCAACCCATTTACAAGCAAGAATGTCATTCAACTCTTGCAATTCAAGATCATCAAAGTAATAAGGAATGTTGTAGATATTTGGTTCAAATTTCATGATTATGCCAGATCCTTCATTATACAATCTTGGTGCAATCAATCCCAAAGAATGGCAACTTGTAGTAAATTTGTTTTGACCTATTTTAGCGGTTGTGCTTTTCTTTTTTGGTATTGTTGTCAACCCTTTAGAGTTGTTGCCAACCATTGTAGTGTGTCTGCCCTTGGGTTGTATAGGCTCAATGAGACCTATAGGCCATGCAACATAAAGACCCACAACATCTCTAACCCACAGTCATTGTAGCTGGGCATCATCAGGAGTAGGGTATGGTAGTTGGGCATCTTCATTGGTGCAAATTTCAATTCTTACTTTTAGCGTGTTAACAGTCAATGGGGAATTGTGCAGAACTTCATTTACATTGTTGTAGACAATGCCCATTGCAACCGCATGCTTAAAAGATGGATCTAGATGTACTTTGCACTTTGATTCACCCTACAACAAAATAATGAGTTAACATATTGAGATATGATAATCATAATGCAATTAAAAGTTAACTAGAAAAGAAATTACTGAAGGGATAGGGACTTTGGGCACAGAAATACAGTTATTAGATCCTGAAACTCTAACTACCCCATGTGTTAGGTTTTGAATTTGTTCAAATAATTTTTTGTTTTGTTCTTCCAGTTGTTGGTTCTTTTCAAATATTTGTTGCTTAAAGGAAGACATCTCCTCTTTCAGCTCTTCTTTTAACATTTCAACATCACTTTTGTTAAAGAAGTGTTTTAGTCCAAAATAAGAAGTCTGATTAACTCCAAAGCCAATACCTCTAACACTACTAGGCACCTTAGGGACATTTATGGCCCTACTAAGTATATCATCACGACCTATTTGATGAGCCTTCTCTAGTGATTCTTTTGTGATTGTTTCCTAACAAAAAAGGAATATAAAATTATTTATTATTAAATAGCATCATTTAAACAAAAGTTTCTTGATACAACATATAATACCCACACAATAATATGCAATTTTCCTAACTTCTTCATCAACAATTTGACCATTACAGTTGACATGGCCATTCACCCACAAAACATGTCGTGATAGCTGAGCAACATCTAAGTGTGAATCTTTGATCTACATATTAAACAATTTACTAAAGTTAAACATCACGCATAGAAAAGGAATATATGAAAACAATATAGAATGTATGTGTGCATAGCAAGTCTTGTTCAATCGACACATATGGTTTATGTCCTTTCATAAATCGATATTTCATATTTTTTGCTCTCTTTCGATTTTTTTTCGCTTGGTTCCTGTTTAAATGGAAATCATTTGCATAAATAAATGTAAATTTCATGTAGATTACTACAAGTAGCCATAAGATTATTATTACCTGAAATTGTGGTGATGGATGTGACTTAATGAAGTCATTCCACACTTCTTGAGAGATAATACCTTCATACATCTTTGGTGGTGATGTAATAATGTTTCCACCATCATCTCTCAAGTACCACTTCACAAGATTTGAACGAAACTTTTTGAGAAGACAAGAAGCTTTCAAAAGCACATACTCCTTGCAAGTCTCATCAATAACAAAACATGACTACAAGAAAAACATATATATTCAAAGTGTTAAGCATGATTATATGAAAAGAAACTAACACAATGTTAGAGCACCAATTTATCTTTTACATTAATTTCTTGCCAAATGAAGTCCTTATAGTCTTTTGGGACACGTTTCCAATTATCATATGTGCAAGGTACAGTGTCTTGAGTTACAGTCCCAATAAAACTATGAAATTTGTCACAATTGGTTGACCCTTGACATTCCACCCAACTGATGACTTTATTTCCTTACTTCTCCATTGGATCAACTGAGACATAACAGTCCTACCATGAGAAACCATTTGTTCACCTTGCCCTCTCTCATTCATATTAGGAATGTCAACATTCAGATCAGGAGCATCATTATTATTTGGAATTGGAGAATCCATTTTCCTATAAGATAGTTGCATCATTATGAAGACATTAATAGACAGATAATTTTGACAAGCATACAAATAAGAGGTTAAGATTTAGATGACACATATACAAGTACTTAATTTAAAGCATATACATAAAGATAAAACATGCACATAAAGGTAACATTGGTTGACATTAGTTTCTTTTCCTCTTTCTTGTTGGATCAGGAATTGTGTTCTTCTTCATTCTCTTAGCAGTGCGAATTGATACATTGACCAAAATCCCCTCTTTATGATCATGTCTCACATACAAGGGCTCTTCTTCATCTTCATTTACATTAATATCTTCATATTCTAATGGCTTGAAAATAGAATCATCTTGAGGAATATTCATATCTTCATTGCTTTGAGCATTGTCTTGCTCTATATGGTTTTTGTTTGAGAGAAGTACAATAAACCAGTTCTTTTTAGCAAGATCTAGAACAAAAAATACTTGTTTTACTTGTGAAACTAAAATATAAGGGTCATCTTTATACCCAACTTTAGAAAGATCTACTTGAATAAAACCTAACTCATCAATCTGTAATCCGTTGTTGTTGTTAACCCACTTACATCCAAAGATAGGCACCCTGAACATTGAGTAATCTAACTCCCAGCCATATGCGTTCAATAACACCAAAGTATGATATTTATGCATAGATAGGATTTATGTCTTTAGCACTAGATATTTGCAAAGACTCAGCAACAAGCGTTACACCACTATTTTGCATTACGCTACGATCATCCTGATCTTTGGTATAAAATGTGTAACCATTGATTGTATAACTAGTGTAAGATAATACATGTAAATTTGATCCTTTCGATAACCATCTCAATTTTTCAGAAACAGAACTAGGATTCTTCCCTAACTCATCAAGAATGCGATTTTTAAACCAACGTACAAAATTGCGATTGTGTACTTTTGTTATCAAATTTTCATTCCTATCACCAAATATGCCTCAAAGAATATCCATGTGTTCTTCAACGAATCGTTCAACCTCATCTGTGTTATGTAAAACATATAAGTGAGCTTACTCTCATTCAGCCATTGATGATATGCTAGTCACATTACTCCCACTTGTTCCTTTCCCTAAAATTCACCCATCGTAATGAGACTTCGGAATCCCTATAGGGTCAACATTGGATAGGTAATCAGTACATAAATCACTTGTTTCTTCAACTATGTATCATTCAGCAATACAACCCTCTATACGATATTATTTTTTACATATCCTTTTAAAACTTTCATATAACACTTAATTGGGTACATCCATCTCAAATAAATTGGGTCACACATTTGAACCTCTCGAACTAAGTGTACAGTTAGATGAACCATAATGTCAAAAAATAAAGGTGGGAAATACATTTCCAATTCACACAGAGTAACAACAATTTGCCTTTGTAAATCTCGCAACTTTGTTTTGTCAACCACTTTGATGTAAATCAACTTAAAGAACACACATAGTTTAGTTTACTAGGAATTAGTTTTATAATCAGCTCCTCAAAGTGAAACGACCTGAGTTGTGTACTATATTGCATTAATTCAGTTTTATTCTTGATAACCCCGAGGCGACTAAAGGGCTATTTTAAATTTGAAACTCCCTTTAGTCACCTTGGGGTTCAAATACCGAATAATACTGCAATATAGTAGCACGATCCGGGTCGTGTTCACTTTATGGAGCCAAAAATGAAAATGATTCCTAAGTAAACTAAGTATCAAAATTGACTAAAAAAATGGAGAAAATGGTTTGGTCTTTTATCTATGAAAAACTACTTTTGCAAATAGAATTAAAATGGTCCTAAATTACTTCATTTTGGAATTTTTCTTTACAAAATGAGATGGAATGATGATGGAACTAATGAAATGAAAGAAATAAGAAGATCAACAATGGAATAAGCAATCCCTCATAGCAATGGCGCAAGTAATCCTCACTTAAAATGATTATGGGAGATTTATCATGCTAGTTCCAAAATGAATCTAAGGACCACCCCTTAGACTAGGCCTAATTTAGATTGATTAATACCAAGCCACCTTGCATATTAATCTTTCTAAATTAGGTTGATTAAACATTCTAGACATTTAAATGAACTTAAAAATCATATTTAGCTTTTGATCCAATAACCGAGCCACCTCGCATTACCGCTTAATTTTGTCATTAATCTTAATTTAACAATGGCCACCCATATGGAAAATCAAGATTAATGATGCTCAAATCCAATGCTAAATATAATTAATAAATTCACATTCAATTAACCAATACAAATACAAGACACCATTGATCCACTAACCAAGCTACCTTGAAATAAGTACAAAATATTCATAAAATCATCAATTCAATGACTAACCAGCACAAAGAAACGATAATTAAGCTAATTAAACACAATGTCAAGTATCTAATAACGGTTCAAGCCACATCCAATTCTCCAAATACATAAAAAATAAATCAATTCAACATTATAAAATTCATCCTAAGACCTAGGAATCACAATACAATGTAGAATTAGAGAAATGGCAGAGCAAAACTCCCCTATTGAAGCTCCAAGTTTATGCCATTGCCGTTGCTACAAATGATTGAGAGGTTTTAGCCACTGCCAACCATTAACAAGGCATATTCAAACAAGTTCAAACCCTCAGCCATGAGAACACCGATTAAACTTGACAAATTAACAATGGGTATAGATAAATCAATGATCTCAAATGGAACCACAAACAGAACAGAGAAATCACGGTTATGACAGTATGAAACCAGAGAGAAGAAATGAAATCTACTTGCGATTGAATTGGTTGAAGAAAGTCAGTGAAAGGATTAGCTGGTGTGGTGGTTAATTGATGGTAGCTCTTCCTTCGGATCCCTCACAAAAGCTCAAAACTTATGGCACTCTGTTTCTCTGCTATTCCTTCGCTGTAGCTCGAACTTGACAGTGGCAAGATGACGATGATGGTGTATGCGAGGTGAAGGACGGTGATGAGGGAAAGAGCCGATGATGGTGGTGTGACGGGAATCCCAGCTTGCTGCTGCTCCCTGAAGCCCTACTCTTAGCTCTGTTGGCGGCTGTGATGAACAGTGGAGTATGGTCGCCGGAAATGGAAGGTTATGGTGCTTGAGGGAGGGCCAGTGAGAGTGAAGAGACGATGGTGATGGCCCTCCCTCTCCTCCTCTCAAGCTCTCCGCTCCTTGCTCTCAGCTTCTCTGGTTCGGTCGTCGTCCCCCCCCCCCCAATTGAATCTGAAACTGATTTAAAGAACTGACCTAAGGGCTACAAAACGCAAAGTTTTGGCTAGACTGAACTGACATTTTGTAATTTCATAATACCAAACTGTCACTTCCTAAATTCAAACCCAAATTGCAATTTTCAGATTTAATCCAAATTTCCAAGTATTTTCAATTAAAAACAATTTAACCAACATCAAATATTCTGAGAAAAATCAATGACTATGAGTAATTATAATTTTATTGACAATTTTACCCTTTTTTATTCCTAATTTAATCCATTTACTCTTAATCTCAATTTATTTCAAGAAAGGCATTTTAGGCTCAATAACTATGACAAAATCCTCAATTAAAGTATAAAAATATATAATAAAAATAGGGATTTTGTCAAAAAGCTAGATAATAATTATTACTACCTCAGGGCCTATTTATAATTATAAATAATCCGAGAGGAGTAATAATTATTAATATTATTGAAATGAGACCCATGGCAAACATTATGTTACAACACAATATACCAACAAAAGCCAAATATGTGTTCCCACCAGATTGACTTTTTTTGGAGGGATTAAAGAAGCTAAATAAGTTTCTTAATCATATCATATGTTATGTATGATTAAATTATATATTAGTTTGTAATCAAATAAATTAGTTTGAAGAAAAAAAGATAAATATAAATATTTTAAAGTAATTTAATTAGCTTCCTTAATCTTCCTAAAAAAGTTAACAGGATCTTATATTTAAGATCAGATATAGTAATTTACAACAATAAACCACATTGAAATTGAAATAAGCAAAAAATTAGGCCCAAAATTATTAATAAGTATGAAATCCCAAATGTGTTTTGACACTGACGCTGTCAAGAAAATTCAGCATGACAAAAAAAGATATGAGAAAAACCTGAGGTGGTGTACATATGAAGCAGAATCTTGGGGAGCTGCTATGGGTTTGCATGTTGCTCTTGAACTGGGATTTAAGAAGATTCATCTAGAATCGGATTCTGAGCTGCTAGTCAAGGCATTGAAGGCAAAAATGAAAGAAGATGAACCAGTGGACAGTCATACGAGGATGGTAAGGGAAGTGGCAGAAATATGCAGACATCTCAGAATCACTCATGTTCGGCGAAGCACTAATCACTGTTCTGATATAATGGCGAAAATGGCCATGGAATTAAAATGCGGTGAAACAAGGCAACTCTTCCTTGAAGTGCCAACGCATATTGGTGCTGTTTTTAGTACATAGAGAAGGGGTGAGGTGGAAGGACACGGGTTGAACTCCTGGAGCTTGCTGTCAAGTGCAATTTCAGATTTGGCTAGTTTTCTAGTGCTGGGCCTTTGAGCCCCCTAACTACGAAAAAAAGAAACATATAGTTCATGCATTATATACAAGAATCTAACATGTACAATAATGTCAAATAGAGGGTGAATTGGATGAAGGAATGTGTTTGTTTGTTTGGTCGGTTAGGAATTTGTATTTTAAAATAGAAATATAATTAAACCAGTAAAATTAATTTTACTCATCTCTTACTCTTCCTCGCTCACTACAAAAAAATACTGAATTTCTGAGGGAATTTGCTACAAAATTCAGAGTTTCAGACGGAATTTACCACGGATTTGCGACGGAAAACGATTTTCAACAGAATGGATTCCCTCCCTAATAGTAGCGTAACAAACCAATTTCCGACGGAATCCAATTCCGTCAGAAATTTTCTGGTGGAATTTGCGATGGAATCCAATTCCTTAGCAAATTTATTTTTATTTTTTAAAATTTTAAAATGCCACATGGCATGTCCGTACGTTGCCAAGTGGCATCTCCAGCGGCCACCACCTCACCACAACAAACCAATTACCGACGGAATCCAATTCTGTCAAAAATTTTCTGGTGGAATTTGCAATGGAATCCAATTTCTTAGCAAATTTATTTTTATTTTTTAAAATTTTAAAATGCCACATGGCATGTCCGTACGTTGCCAAGTGGCATCTCCAGCGGCCGCCACCTCACCGCCAGAGCCTCGCTGCGCCACGTGTCACGTCCATATTTCCTGAAAATGGCTTCTTCTCTTGGCCCCAAGAGGATTCGAACCCACGCCTCGCCTGCACACACGCAATGTCTTACCAGTTGCGCTGGAATGCTTTAACATTATATTATTGCAATACTATATATATATAATCTTATTATATAAAATCAATTATTTATAAATATATATTTGTTTCTTATACAAATATATATGTTAGTATCAAAAACTAAATATAATTTTAATAACCCTATAAAATAGTTTTTATATATTCTTATAATTTTTAATATAGATTAATTTCGAACAAAAAAAATTTACACCTTAAATAAATGTCATATGACTATGTTTTTGTCTAATTTCTAAAATTAAAACTTATTTTTTATTAACATTAATTAATAACTAATAATATCATGAATAAATTTTTATATTCTCATTTTACCTCTACAGGGACCAAAACCTAAGGTTGGAAACTTGAGGGGCCAAAACTGAAATGGGAAAAAACTTGAGGAATGAAAGATGGTATTAACCTTAATTTTTAAATATTTATATGGCCAATAAGATCATAATTTTAATTTTTATGAAGATATTTTTTTAAAAAAATTATTTAAAAAATAATAATTTTTAAATTTTTCTAACGGAATTAGCCACGGTTGCGATGGAAAATTCCATGGCTAATTTTGTGGCAAAATTATTTGCCATAGAATTTCCATCGGAATTTGCCATAGAATATTTTTCCGTGGCTAATATGGATGTAAGAAAAAATATAAGATAAGAGAGAACTGGCGTACCGGGGCGAATCCATGTTCAGATCTGGGTCAAAGCTCCAATGCTCCATAATTGTGCCCACACAATTATTAGACTACTAGAGCCTAATTGTGATTTGCACAGTAGATCACCAAAACCAGAAAGATGATAGGAGAGAAGAGATTGCCAGAAAGATCAATGGCGGGGTGAATTGCAATTGAGGAGGCACACCCTATTTATAGTGGTTTATGGAGGCCACTAATTAGGAAACGTGTGCACTCCTTCTTGCCCTCCAAGACAGCAATTAAATTAATTGATTCTCAATTAATTTCCTAATTATGGTGATTTGTTCCTCAATTAACAAATCCATAATTATTGCTGAATTATTCCCCAATCTGCAATTAATGCTGATTTTATTCTTATTCGATTAGGCTACTTATATCCTAATCAAATAGTCCGACCCATCAAGGGTGGACTTGGACTCAAAGTCCAACATCTCCCACTCACACTTGATGGGCCTCCCATCGTGCTTCCGTTACTCTTTCCTGTTTCATACTTGGCATCTGCCATGACCGCGTGGGCAAAAACGTCTTCAAGATTTGGTGCTTGTGATACTATAAATCCCTTATACCGGATCAGCATCCAAGGACACCCTTTTTATCTGTAAGATATATATTTGTTGCCTCATATGCCCCAGATTCTCCCATACATATTACTCATGGCATATCTAATCCCTCTCGAGTTAATATGTTGATTAACTCAGATTGCCTTCCACGCACATAGTATCTACACTTACAAGCTTCACATAGAGCTAGTAAGGGGTCGACCACAAACACTAGCACATCTTATGTATATAGGAGTAAATCTTTCTTTTTGACTAAACATCAGTCCATCTTGACTTGATCGCTTTCCTAGTTTTCACTTGTCTGACCGAATCGAGTGTGATCATGGAGCTTCAACTAAAGTAGCTATCACCAAACCAAGCTTTCATGATGTCGCCTAAGTCTTAAGGGCATCGTGGAAGGATTCTTCCTTCCTGGGACTCACACTCTGGTGAACTATGGATTTTTCACCCACATCCCATGTTGAAGTCTAACTCTCAAGCACATGCAGTATGAATTGCATGCTATGATGAATGGTTTGTGGTGTACGTTGATTTCTTTCTCTTTCACCATACATACATTAGTTCCAAAATGTACTCAATATTCAAACTAGAACTTTCTTTTTCCTAATATCTCTTTTACATTCTCATTTGTGAAAAAGAGTTCTTTGCCTGGCTACAGGTCTGTATTCATTCTCTAATCCATTTTATGTGTATATGTACATATATAGATCTCATCTTAGTCTAACTGAGGCGACTCAAATGCAAAGATTCTTCTTAACCATCTCATGGTGATCATTTACTCGTCTTATCCTCCCATGCCCCCACAAAACAAGGGAAAATGGTTGTTCGTGTGAGTACACCAACCTCTTCTGACCTGTACGACATACAAACTTATATACCTTATATGTATTTACTCATAACATACATACTATTTCTTTTATCTTCATATAAAAGAAGTTCACAGCCTTACATTTTATTCGCGCCCCAAGATTTTTACTAACTCAATGAAAATCAAGTTATAGGCTCAGTAAGGGGATATACCAATATTCTGTCAGTAGAAGGTCATTGAACTGTCGCTTTCCCTCTTTGAAAGCATATCTCTCATAGAGATATATCAAGAAGTATGTTTCGCCTTGCTGTGATACTTAAGATCATCATCATAAGATGCTATCGTTTGGATCCTTCTTTCCACCATTCATTACCAATCTCTCATAAGAACTACTTTAGCCATATGGCACTTTGAATGATGGTAGAACACGCTTTGTGTTCTATTTCCATAGATAATAGGAAAACTACTTTGTATATTTCCTTACTCCATCACCATTTGCCTAGGTCTTGTATTGGAGTATCCTTTCAAAGGAAAGTTGTTGTCTTGACAACTTAATCCATGGTTATTCTCATAATCTAGTTCACAGCAGGACCAAAAATAGCTTCCAAGTCCAATAAAAAATATTTAGTCTTATGTCCACCAATGTGTACATTCATATTACCAACCATAGTCTCACATGGGACTCTATCCACTATTTCTATGTTGGATTCCTCATAGGACATGTAACCTCTTTAGGTTTGTGCCCTGGACTTCAGGGGTGTCTATGGGTTTGTAGTTTGGCATCCTAGGATGCCTAAGGATCACACTTGTACATGTCTTAGGTAGCAAAGACTGTATCTTCCTTGTGCAATCTCCGTTTACCTTGTCATTCACGATATTTGTTCAACCCATGATTTTCTCAACTCATAATTTAAGGATTCTCTGATCCTTTATTCCTTTGATTCTCTTGACACTTGTTTTAGCTAAACATATGTCATTTGACAAAGGATGACTTCACAAAGAATCATCACTAGAAAATTTGGGACTCATGTAGTGTTCTTCGATTAACTCGAAGTTGGTGAGGCTTTCACCTTGTGAAAACCTCATATACTACTATTTGGGTGATTGTTTCTACGAAGCCCTTAAGCTACTTCAAGTAGAGTTCACCATCTAATTTCCAAAATTCCAAATTGGAAAGCGGTCTTTACATCATCTTGATGTAATTTCAAGACTAAGCTTGTTGTCATAGTCAAAGTTCAGAGTTAAAACGCACAACGGACAACCTTTCATTATGGTACCACTTAGCCACTAAGTCTTTTAGGTTTTATATGCCCCCAATAGATTTGAGAACCTACTTGTTCCCAATCGCCTCTTGGCTAGGTGACAAATTGCCCAAACATGTACTTGGCTCAAAAAGAATCCAAATCCTCCTGCATAACACTTTGCAATTCTTCTTAGCAGGTCCTTCTAGTATCTTTCAAACACTTATAGGCAGTTGTCATCACCTTCTAAATGATGAAGAGAGCATTCAATCCATTGGGGAATCTATCCCTTTTATAGTCATTTGCTAGATGACAATTTGCTCCGAGGTGGATTTCATTGAATTCTTTTCCTATGTATGAGTGAGGTAATTCTCTCGTAACTTATCTCTTACCCTCTTTCGTTGTGAAAATGGTCTCAATCCTCCCACTTGGATAAGTGAACTTAGGAATACTTGGTTATTCATTGTCACTTTTGAGCCTCTTAAAGAGATTCAATATGATTAATGCTCATTTCCTACTAGGAAATCTAGGCTTTATGAATGTTGCATCTCTCGGTTCTCTTGCAGTCACTGAGCCGCCATCATTTTTGCTAATGAAAAATGTGTCTTGTCAAGTTCTCAGGTCATCTCACAAAGATCTACCTTGTATACCTTGACCCCAATCTTCCTTACTCATAGGAAGAATTATGGATATAAAGTTGCTGACCCTTATGGTCTTAACGAGCTTGTGCTTAATCTAAGGCCTATCCGTGATTCACCGGGTAAGGTCGTGACTGACTTAGAGGGCATTTGATCAAGTGTGAAGATAATAGCAGTGAGCTTACATACCAACATATGGCTTATGGCCTCACTTATGCCATTATCTATTCAACCATGTCAAGGAGAGGTCTATCTCTCCATTTCAACAATTCTATTATGTTGAAGGGTTCTAGGTATTGATAGTTTCCTAACAATGCCTTTATTGTACACAGAGCAGCTTGAACTAATCACGTGAGTGTCTTTAACCCTTGTTAGTTCGAAAGGTCTTATCTTTTTAGTTTAACTGATTCCTGACTAGTTCAGCCATTATTTAACAGCTTCACACTTGCCAAAAATCAAGTAAACATTACTATATTTCGAGTAAACGTCCTCAACGTTAACAAAATACCAAGCTCTATGTTTTGCCCTCACGTTCATTGGTTCACTAACTTCATAATTTGCCAATTGCAGTGGATTTTCATAAAAATGTTTCTTTGCCAAGTAGAATAAGTTCTCAACTTATTCATAAGGGTATTAACCATTTATCACACGTTGTTTAGCAAATACTCTTTTGCTAATTTGATCATTTCTTTTGATCAATGTGTACATATGGCAAGAAATGGAATCTTTTATCCCTAAAGGGAAACATCAAAATCCAACGAAGGATTTGAGAATCATAGTCCCATCGATCCTTAACTAAAGACATAACAAAGATGTTATTCTATCAGTTGCAATTGCATGGAGTGAATCAGGGTGGTTTATCTATGCAGAGTTAACGTGCAAGTTCCAATCTCTTGATTCTATCTCTTTATTGCTTTGCATTTGACATGAAGCCATATGCTTTTGTGAAACATCCACAACTCATGTGGATTGCTACTTTTTACAACCCTTAAGGATTATCAATGTAGCTTTTCATCTTTGTAGAAACCATTTGACCTCCTCTAGATCAAGTTTACCTCATAGGTTTCTTGCCCTTAGGCTTAGAGGATGAATCCTCCCACTCTTTAGCTAAGTTCATCTGACTGATAGATCTTGGATACTTAAGTTCACTGTGGCGAATCACATTGCTAAAGGTCACAATATGCATATCAGGGGCAATATTTACTTTTGTATATGCCCACTCACTAGAAGATGTGGCTCACTCCCACTCACTGGGAGACATAGCTTCCTCCCACTCATTGGGAGACGTCTTATCACAACATAGACTTGTTGTTTGTTGGAAAGAACTTGGCATTTAGTTTATCTTAACTTCTTATTTTGACATCTGCCTCAAGTGTTGCCTAAATGACATGTTAGGACTTAGTACACTATGTTAAAACTTAACTTAGTTTTAACTTTATGGAAGAAGCTCACCTATTCCACTATCTTCCAAAACTATCCACACAGCTTGGATATTGCTCGTACCAACATAAGTTTGAGCAATGTTGTTCTTTCTATACTTGATAGCATAAACCTTTTGTATTCTTCGGTTGCTTCAACCTCTAAATGCTGAAGACTAGTCGGTAGGATATCCCTGATATCCCATTCGTCTTGAATGAAAGAGATCTGAGAGTTTCTAACTCCACATATATCTCTATTGAGCTTGTCTTCATAAGCTCAGTCAAATAGACTTGGTCATAATTGGTCACTTAGACGATTATGGTATACAAATCATATCTGTTCAAGTAAGACAAAGGATAATTAGATAATAAGTTCACTAGTTTCATGTTCAGGAGACAACTATGTTGACTTCCATCCCAATCATGCTAGTTAGCTCATCACCCTTTTAACCATAGTCTTCCTTGAACACATTCCCCTTTGGATTTCTAGACGTATTCCAGAAATCCCTACTCAATCAAAAAATAGTTATTCAAAGAAGATAACACAATATCATCTAATCAATATGAATGTTCACAAAAACAAGAAGGGAATATGGTTAATTCAATTCTAAAAACAGAGAATTTAATCATAAATTCAATGATAAAGAACATTCAAAAAACTTTTTGCCTCATTTTGTTGTCTCTTAACTGGGTTCTCCCTCTCATAGGCCCTTCTGACCATATGAACTCATGTAGCATCTAGCTATAATGTTCAGCTCCTCTTTGCCATGTTTACATCTACTTACTTGAATGTAATTGCAGCATACCTCCCACTTGATGAGATGATTCTAACATCTCTATCTGTCTTATCCTTTGTCACAACATTTGTGATAAAGGATTGACTTTTAGAAGTCATTACTTCAATCCAAGTGGATCAATGTGGTTAGAACCATGGGAAGACTTATTATTATTCAATAATCTCAAGTTACTGCAAATTTTCAGGTTTTTATCTCTAAGAGTTTGAGTCAAGGTTTGATAGGATTTTATATTCAAAAACTCATTTGAATAATCCCTCACTTTTAAAGAATCTTGCAGCATTAACCATATGTTGTAGCTGAAATACTCTTAATAAGTAAGCCAACCTACCCAAAACCAATAGAATCCACATAGACTCAATTTCGATATTTTTGGGAATCTCTAAGTGCATATAAGCACCTTTTTGATTCAAAACAGATCCAAACATGCTTCAAATATATGCAAATTATATATCAAATTGAAGCTCTCGAATTTAGGGACTTTTAGGAACTAACTGGTTCATAGGGGAGAAGAATGCAGGTGGAGATAGATGATTACTGATAGAGCTCAATATTTATATATTTTTATTAATTAATCTTAAGCTTTTGTGGGACTTAATTGAATATTTTGGGCATAATCAAGTATTAAAATGAGATTTTAGTGAAAGAATAATTTGGGAACTAAAGTGGTTTAATTGTTATATTTCTAATTAATATTTATTATTCCCATTATTCTTTAATTGTGAACAAAAGATATTACCTTTGTCAATATAATTTTGTAGGTGATGATGTGGCACAACTTGAGTGGTAAAGGAGGAGGTTAAATGAGTAAGGGCCTTGTTTGGTGGTTGCAAATTTATGTCTAATCATTAAAATAGATTTTTATCTCTTATCCAAACATGGCACAACTCACTTTTAACCTAGAGAGAATTGAAGAAGCAAAAGAAAAGGAAGTGGGGATCATTATTTTGGTGTGTGGCGGCTGTGAAGGAAATAAGAGAAGAGTTGAACCGAAATGAAAGACATGGAAGGGCTGAACCGAATTGAGTCATAAAAGAAAGGAAGAGAAGCTTCAGCCGAAATTGTTAACTCAAGTGTTTTGAAGAAGCAAACTGAAAAGGAGGATTGATTAGCTGGACCGAAATGCATTGAAGGAATGATAAAGGAAGCAAGCTGGACCGATGGAATAAAGAGGAGAAGAGGCAGCCGAAATTCTTGACCAAAACCGATTTGAAATGATGAACCAAAGGGCTTAAGTGAAGAGAGAAGGCTGACCACGTGGAAGAAGAAAAAAAGGAGGAGAGGCGGTGAAGGAAGGGAGTAACACGATGAAGAAATAAAGAAAAAAAAAGGCAGCCGTCATTATGGACCGGGAGGGTTGAAGAGAAGAAAAACCGATGGATAAAAGGGAAGGAAGAGAAGCAATTGCGCAGCTGAGGTTTTGGTGTGAAAAGGGTCTAGCAACGAATGAAAAAGGGGGCAAGCACCAAATGTGATGGGGAGTGTGAATAGAGACTGTGCAGAATTGAAAAAGACAAAGCAAGGCGTGAAGGCATCCATGGCTATTCTCCTCTTCATTCATCAATCTTCATTCTCCTCCTCCATGTGTAGCTAAGCTTTGGTGATTTCCTTGAGTTGGGTAATGGTTTGAGCTTCTAAACTTCAATGGAATTCCTTTAAGCTCTCTTTTTAGTTCATAATTATGTAGCTTGGTTAAGTATGTAATTGTGATCTAGATTGTTATGCCAAGTGAATAAACTTGGTTGTTGAGCTAGGAGTTGATTAATTAAGCTTTGTATGATTCATATTATGAGTAGGTTGAATTGTTTATTCCAACTTGGTTAAGTGGATTTAAATGATTAAACTGAATGTTTTGAATTGTTGTAATGGTAATTACAAGCTAGAATTGGAAGTTGGTTATTCATCTCCTTGAGTCACTATTAATTGGTAGTATTCATTTAATTGCTTCGGTTGAATGAGTTAAATGATTATTGCAAGTATGGAGCTAGTGGTATCTTAGTTCCATCCTCTTGACTCATTATGGAATTCATATTATTAGCAAACAAGGAAGACTAAAACCCCAACTCAAGGGAATCCCATTTCATCATTATTCTAGTTTATTAACTTTACTTTGTTATTAGTGTTAAATTCAATTCCAATTGTTTCTTTGTTTTGAAAACCAAAAAATACAAAAATATTGCTTTAGCTTAGTTTAGTTCATTAGTTTACAAATGCAATTTCTCAAAAAATGACTTCTCACAACTTAAAGGTCTTTTGTCACTTTACTACTTAGAAACTTGGAAATTAATCTCCTCACAAGAACGACCTAGGTTGAGCTACTATGCTACATTTTCTAACCTAGTTTTATTTTGTGAACTCACACGACAAGGGTTCATCAATTACCTGGAGTGGAAGTGTAGCGCTTGGTTATATAGGACTTTGGTGGGGCATAGAAGAATTGTGCCAGCCAGTACTAGGCTTTGAGAGTGCTTGCTAATACAGGGCTTTGAAAGAATAGTACCTGCAGTTACAGGGCTTCAAAAAAATTATGCTAGCCGTTACTTGGCTTAAAGGGTGCCTGCTGATACAGGACTTTGAAAGAATAGTGCATGCCGTTATAGGGCTTCAAAAGAATTATGCCAGCCGTTACTGGGCTTAAAGGGTGCCTGATGATACAGGGCTTTGATTTGACCGTGTCTTTACGCCTTGGGGTTAAATGCAAAATATTTTTAATTCAAGAATTGCAGTGCAATGCAACACTCGGGTCGTTCTCTTGAGGAGCCTTTATTGAACTACCTAAGTAATCTAGATGTCATGCGAATGCAATGAAAGAAAACAAGGGGAAAACGATTTTTGGATTTCTTAAATTAATAACTAAAAGAAAGATGAAATTTAATTAAAATGCTAATCTAATATTTTTGGTATTTTCTTTATAAAAATGGAGAATGATTAAGAGTGAATGGAAAGGAATTTGGAATTGGAAATATGAATGATGAAATGAATCTTGGTGACAAATTTGGTGGCTTTCTTAGCTCCTTAAAATAATTTGGAAGTTACTTTTGCATCAAGTCAAATTAAAAACCCTAAGCAATCGCATTAGGTCTAATCCACCTAATAAATGACTAGTCCTACAATCGCATTCTTAGTCACCTCTTAGACAAATTGTGGTGGTCCGAGAAGCTTGCCGAGGAGGACCTTGACAGTGATGGTGGCTGTCCATCTCTTCCCCTCTCCTCTCAAGCCCTCGTTCAAGATCTGGTATGCCCCCAACTCTCTCTCGCTACCTTCGATCCAGCCCTCTCTAGAATTGATGGCAGTAATGGTGGTTATGTGGTAGGGAGGAGGATATGCTGGTGGTGACAGTGGTGGTCTCCTCCTCCTCTCCCAGTCTCCCAATCTCTTATTCTCAGCTCCACGGCGATGCACACAGATTTCAGCTCCCACTTTGTTTTTTGTATCAGTCGGTCTCTATTCTCAGCTCCACGGTGTTAGAAGAAGTGGTCGCCGGCGGCTATGGTGAAGAAGATGAAGGTCACCACCGGCGACCAAAGAAGAGGCAGGAAGGAAGCAGATGAAGATCACTCGATGATCTTGACGTGCGACGCTCCCTCTGAATATAGCTTTCAGCTGGTCTCAGGTATGTTTCAATATTGGGCCTTCGTTTTCAGCTTCAGATGCAACAAGCCCAACACATAGTGGCCCTGGTCTACTGCGCAATGATCTTGACAAAGAGCTTCGGATCTCCATTCTCGCCTCCGTCTCGGATCTGGACTCAGTTCTTCTCTGATGCAGAAATGAGAATAGTATAATGACTTGGTCAAAACACAAGTTTTGACCAGGGACTTTAGTGAAAAGAATCAAAATTTTCTCTGGAGGGACTAAACTGAACACTTTTGAAATGTTTTGGAATTGAACTAAAATTTCTAAAGAGTTTGGGTATTTTCTTGTAATTTTCATGGCCCCTTTTCTTCACATATTTAAAATTTTCAGGAAATTATAGGCCCTTGTCTGTAATATTTCCCAGTCTTTTAAAAAAATATATTAATTCAACTCCAAATGCAGTTTTTTTCAAGATTTCAATTTTCTTCCAAATCAGTTGCAATACAAAATTAAGCACAAGTAGCATTAAAAGTCCAAGAAACAATTGTACAAAATAATTAACAATTTATGACCATTTTGCCCCTAATTACAATTACTTCAATACAATTGTCTCTAACTAAAATTAGTGCTTAATTATCCAATATTGTCTTAGGAAATGCATTTAAAATCCCAAATTAATCATAAAAAATCATGTAAAATATGGTTCAGTCAGACTTTGAAAGAATTGTGCCAACCGTTATTGGGCTTTGAGGGTATTTGTCGGTATAGGGCTTTGAAAGAATAGTGCCTGCCATTACAGAGCTTTAAAAGAATTGTGCCAAGCGTCAATAGGCTTTAAAAGAATTGTGTCAACCGTTACTGGGCTTTGAGGGTGCTTGCCGGTACAGGGCTTTGAAAAGGTGTCAACCGGTACTGGGCTTTGAGAGTGCCTGTAGGTACAGGGCTTTGAAAGGGTGCCAGCCGTTACTGAGCTTTGAGGGTGCCTGTCAGTATAGACTTAATCCCTCTAACCGAAACTCAATACAAAACACTAGCATAATTGTAATCAAAGTTCCTTAAAATACCAAACCTCAAACACCGTTGAGTCTAGTGCATTAATCAATGATTACTCTTAGACCTAGGAATAATTACTTCATAAAACACTATTAAAAACTACTTTGTATGCAATTTATGAAATCACTAAGTTCTCTAAAATACCAAACCCTATCAACCGATGAGTCTAACACCAAAAGACAGGAACCCCTACTCTAGAGATGCTATTAAGCACTCTTAGTGTGTGATATATTATGAATTAATTTATGTAATTGGTTCCAAAGTAATTCAAAATCAACTCAATATCCAAACAATACCATGCAAGATAATAGAGAATCAAGAGAATTACAATGAAAAATATATGTAATCACATATATTGATGAGCACAATGTTCAACATAAACTAATTCAAATCACAAATTGGTTCAAACAAAGATTAAACCAAACATATTAGTCTTAACAACAAATTACAACTCCTTAAACCAAAGAAATCATAAATATATAGTCAAGCTAATAAAGTAAAATAAAACTCCCCTTTTGTAGCTCCAAGCATCAAGAATCAATCAAATTGCTCTAGGATTAGAAGAGACTTAGCTACTGCAAACCATCAATACAACATCAAGAGGCAAAATCATATCAACAAATTAGAGAAAGCCATGACATTATGAATTTAGAAGCAAAGGAGGCTACCGGAGGTCATGTCAGCAATAACTGATTAAGGTGAGAAGATAGTGGACTAAAGAGAAGGTGATGGAGGTCAACGATGGTGGAGGAAAGGTGATGATGGTGGATGAGGAGTGGTGTGATGTGACTGAAGCTTACCGCAGCTCTCTCGGCTGAGGATAAAATCCAAGCTTTAAGATCCAAAATCAATCTAGAAATGCTCTCCTCTTTTGCTGAAACACGAGCTTAAGGTGAAGATGATGGCAAGGTGGGAAGAAAATGAAGGTAATGGTGGATTCGTGGTCACTGGTGATGGAATCGATAGTGAGGAGGAAGGATGGTGGTGTTACGTCATCTCTCCCTCCTTCTCTACTCCATGCTCCCTGCCTCTCCAAACTCGTAGCAGATCCCTTCCTTCTCTGCTCCATGACAGTTGCAGCTCTGGATGATGCTTACCGACGGCTTGTGGTGGTGGATGAGCCGCCGGCGAGAGGAAGAAGAAACCAAAGGGAATGCAGGTCTCAAGGTCCAATTGGTTCACGGCGCTATGTCTTTACAATTAAATCTCCTCAGCTAATTTTAGATTTGACCTATAGTGCCAAATATGCTGAGTTTTGCTAGACTAAAATGTCATTTTCCAAATTCATGGAACCATAATGTCATTTCCTAAATTCAAACCCAAATTGCAATTTTTAGATTCAATCCAAATTTCCAAGTATTTTCAATTGAAAAACAATTTAACCAACATCAAATATTCTGAGAAAAATAAATGATTAAGAGTAATTATAATTTTATTGACAATTTTGCCCTTTTTACTCTTAATTTAATCCATTTACTCTTAATCTCAATTTATCTCAAGAAAAGCATTTTAGGCTCAATAACTATGACAAAATCCCTAATTAAAGTATAAAAATATATAATAAAAATTGGGATTTGTCAGCCGCCGGTAAGCTGCATCCCATCCTCACCGCCACAAAAACTTATGCAACCAGAATAGGGCAGAGGAGGTCCGAGCAGCAGAGCTGTCGCGAGTTGGAGGGAGCTGCCGAAGATTGAGAGAGAGTGAGAGCTGGGGGCCGAAATTTTGGAGACAGACGAGAACAGAGGGAGCTGCCGCAGACTCCAAAACTCATAGCACCACCTCCAGACCTTCAACTCTCCCATCATCACCTTGACTTCTTCCTATCTCGCTGGCGAGCTTCAGAGTGAGGCTAAGAAAGAACATTGCAAAACCGTGGGAGGAGGCCGAAAGCTGAGAGTAGGAAATCAGAGGAGCTTTAGCGGTGACATTAAACCTCTCAACAGCATCTCCGGCTATTCCTCCCTCCTTCATTGAACTTCTCCTTCCAGAACTTCAAGACTGTGGCTCCTCTGGATTGTTATTTTATATTTGCTTTCAGCTCACCACAGAATTGTAGTTTAATTGCCCATTAATTTTGTGTCTCCTATGGTTGTTTATTCATGGCTATGGTTTTCAATTTGAAAATGATTTTGGTTCTTGATGTTGATCCCATGAGCGGCAGTGGCTATGTTTCAACTCTTGAAGATGGTAAAGATGGCATGAGTTCTAAGTACTACAAAGGGGAGTTCTAGTTTTTAGCTTGACTATTTATTTATGATTTTTTTTTTTATTTTAGGAGTTATAATTTTTAGTTAAGACTATGATTTTGGTTTAATCTTTATTTGAACTAAGTTTTGTTTTGGATTGATTGATGTTGAACCTTGTGCTCATCAATATATGTGGTTACATATATATTTCATTGTAATTCTTTTGATTCTCTATTATCTTGCATGGTATTTTTGGGATATTGAGTTGATATTTCAATTACATTGGAACCAATTGCATCAATTAATTCACAATCACACACTAAGAGGGCTTAATAGCATCTCTAGAGTAGGGGTTCCTATCTTTTGGTGCTAGACTCATCAGTTGATGGGGTTTGGTATTTTAGAAAACTTAGTGATTTCATAAATTGCATACAAAGTGGTTTTTAATAGTGTTTTAAGAAGTGATTATTTTCTAGGTCTGGAAATAATCATTGATTAATGCATTAGACTCAATAGTACTTGAGGTTTGGTATTTTGAGGGACTTTGGTTGCAATTGCTAGTGTCTTGTATTGAGTTTTGATTAGAGGGGTTAAACCTTGCTCGGTGTGGAAGTGTTTAATCAATCTAACTCAAACTAGCTCAAATGATCTTTTGGGCATTTTTTACTAAACTAGTAAATTGAACTCTCATTATCATTCTATGAACTATGATTGTCCTTGCAAGCCATTTTCAAGAGATTCACTTTATACATTCCTATTTCCATTCCATCATATCTAAAAATACCAAAAATATTATAATTTAGGACTTTTATTATTTTCATATAGTTGTAGTTTCAAAAGATCAAATTTTCCTCTTTTTATCATTTCATGTCAATCATTGCACTTAGTTTCTAGGTAATTAATAAAAGGCTTCTCGAGAGACGATTCGAGATTACACCATATATTGCAATCCTTGGTTTAGTTTTTGAAGAGGTTACCAAGACAAAAGCCGACAACGCCTATTCTTCATAGAGCATAAAAGGGTAAAAATGTTGTATCATTGTGATTGCTCATAAATTAATTGATTTTTGAGATATATGATATTACCTTGTCTTAAATTGCATTGAAGGTGACTTGGGAGAAATTGGAATAAAAAGCTGAAAAGGACAAATGATTGTAAAGTAACATAATTAATGACAGTTGGTGTAATATCCCAAAATATGATTAAGGGTTAAATGTAATAGATAGTGAAATAAAAGGATTTAATGGCACACTAATTAATTTTGCCATGATCAAGAGTTAATTGCTACTTGATCTTGAGGATAGATTTAGGACACAAAATGAAGGGCCAAGATTGCTCTTATAAAGTAGAAGTAATAAGGAAGATAATTAAAGCAATTTCCTTATCTTTTCCTCTTATGTGGACACAAGGCACATGCAAGACCAAGTGTAAGACCAAGTCAACACACTCTTTTTTCTTTTTCCTACAAGAAAACCGTTCCCTCCTTGCTCTATGCTTATGCAAGATTAAAATAATATATATGTATTCCATTGCTCCCATATTTCGTTTAAGCTTTGAGAAAGGAAAGGAAGAGAATTTAATTGATATATTCTTACATTTAGAGTCAACAAAAGTGGCTAGGATTTAATCAATATCCTCACCTTTATGCTTGGAGTCGGTCAAGAAGCCAAGAAGAGAAAGAGAGAGAATTGCATCAAATAATCCCTCACCTTTTGCTCATGTGGTACGTTGGGACAAAGAAAGAAGGTAGTTGGTCACAAGTATATCAAGAGAAAGAAAGAAGACTTGTTAACACAACTCCCTCCCCTCAAGTCAATTATTTCGGCTATGTTATAAGAAAAGAGAGGAGGATTGATTAATTGAATTGTCTCATCCTCTTATTCATATAAAGGTCGGTCAAGACACCAAATCAAAGAAAGAGAATTAGATTATAATATTTTCTCACTTTTTGGTTTACTTGGACGACTAAAGAGAAGGAGTGTGAGAGAGAATATGAAATTAAAATATTTTCTTACTTTTCTAATAGCAAGGTCGGCCAGCCATTTAAGTGATAAGGGAAAGGAAAAAAAACTGATCATTCATCACTCTCTCTCTCACTCTCCAAGTCGGTGCTGCAGCTCCAACGAAAGAGAAGGAAGAGCAAGGAAAAGGTGAGACTTTCCACCTTGATTTTCACCTCCTTAACCTCATCTATGGCTCAAGAGTCCTTCATGAAACTTGTTCCTCTCTTCCTTAGCTTCATTTCTATGATTTTTGTTTTTGAAGAAGAGGAGTTTTCAGCCACCTTGCAAGAACAAAAGCTGAAGAATCAAAGAAAGAACTTAAGGAGAAGCAAGAGGTGAGTATTAGCATCAATTTGAGCTATTGGTTGTGTTGGTTGAATGAGAATTTTGGCATGTGTAAATCTGCCCTAATTTTGGCTAAACAAGGGTTTGGGTAATTCATGATGTTTTGATTATGTTATTGGTGGTTTATGATGATTGGAAACCATTTGACATAAGTTTGATGCTGAAATTAGAAGTTGGTAATTGTTGGGATTTATTTTGAATTTTCTGCCAAAACAGGACATGGAGAATGAGTGGGAATTTGTTAATTTTGATGTTACCATTGTGTTCTACATGAAAAATTATGTGGGAATAGCCCTGGGTTGTGAATTTTGGGTCATTGAAACTCAAAGTGTAAATTTGGGTTTTCAGCCTGAACAGGATTCCAGCGAGGTACTCTACTTGTGTGGTGTTTTTGGATAACCAAATGATCTCTAAAAATTGTGAAAATTTCCAGTATTAAATTTCACATTCCAAGCTTCAAAATGGACATATAATTTGTGTCATTTCGTTTTTTGAGCTGTGAGTTCTGGTTGCCCAAAATTTGATGTCGAAAATGGACTTAATTCTGGAGCAGTGTGGGATTTTGTGTAATTCTGGAATTTTGTGGTAATTTCTAGTAATTATTCATATTTTTCCCATGAAGAGGACTTCAATAGCTTTCCATAGGACTTGGGATCACCTCATTTCAATTTTTGTAGAATTAGTTATGATTTTCAAAGTCAAGAGAAAATTCTGGCAGATTTGGTCTCTTATGCGAAAATTGAAGATGTAATGGCTTAATATAGTATTGTTGAACTTTGAGGTTAGGAATTGATCTTTTAGGTTAATTGACCACTTTAACTTCTTAGTTGATTTGATTAAATGTCCCTAATGATAACCAACTTGAGTATTTGAATTAAAGAATTGGATTAAGTAATAACATGTCGCCCGTAATTCTAATTATAGGATTTGACATTTGCCCTGCACGTGATAAACCAGTGCCAGTGCACGAGCGGAAAGAACAAGGTAGTGACTCTTTCTCTTATTCTGTGTATGATGCCTTGCATATATGTCATTTCATTGAATATGCCGTGATGTAACATTGCCATTGTGAAATGCCGTTGTTGTGCTGTTGTGAAACATACTGTTGTAAAATATGCTGTTGTGAATGCAGCGAAAGCTGTTGCAGAAATGCCGTTGTGTTGTTGTTGTTGTGATTTTCTTACATGCCTTGTGATTGTACATGTTATAAGTGAATTGTTACTACTGGGATTCTTTTGAATCTCATTGTTTCCAATGACTAACCTACAGCAAGGGTAAGCAGTTCAAAAGAAAAGCAAGTGACGAAGGGCGGTTAGAGCTCCTAGCTAGGAGTCTTAATTTTGGTGGTTGGTTGTCATATTTTGTTGGGGATTAGTTGCACATATTGTATATATTGAATAGTGTTGTGTAATCCCCTGTATGGGAAACTAAGCGTTGTAAACCCTTTATTAAGTAACGAAACTTGAGCTTTGTAGAGAATTTTTGGTTGCACTCTGATATATATGACTGAAACCAAATTGGATAGACCAATTATATTCGAGATGTGAATGTGAGACCGCACTAAATAAGTTTTGGAAATGTTTTAAATTAACCACTGGTCTCTATTTCAAATTAATGACGTATTCTTGAACTATAAATTTGGCTATTAAGGTAGGGGGTTACAGTTGGGGACCCCAATTTTAGAAATGACAAGAAAGGAGTCATAATCATTAATAGTTAAGGACTTGAATTTGCAAAATGACCCCCAAGGACCAACATGAAAATCAGCATTTTGCTGATTGATATTTAGGGCAGAATGATATTGGGGAGGAAGGGGGCCGAACACAAAGATCCACGTTGGTTGCTCTCACCATCAACTTCGGCTTGTTCCATCCACCTCTGTCCTTGCCGGTGACCATCGATTCACCTTCACCATCTTATTACATCATCGGCAAGGTTCAAGATCACGGAACATAGAAGCTTGCAAAGGCTCGAGAGTAAGTTTGGAAGCCGGCATACACACTTCCACCCCATCTTCATTTGGCTTCAACAACGTTATTCTCCATCCACTTCACCTCTGACCACTATCACCGGCAGTGACCCATCCTTCATCGTTATCACCTTCATCTCTCACTCTAAGATTCGGATTCTTTTTATCTCCAATTCTCACTCTCTCATCCTCTCTTTTGTCCCTCCTTCCAAATCATATCCATCACTGATCATTCACCTCCATTATAGTTCTATGATCGTTCGATGTCTCTTCCACCTCCATTGACACTACTGTGATGGTTGAAAGAGTTCCAAAGGTTCGGTTGAGCTATTCTAAAGTCATGAGTAGTTGATCTCTCCATTCCTTGATGATTGATGAAGCTTATCTGAGTTTTTGATGCTAACAGGGGAGTTTGATTGTTTTTATATTCAATTTTTTCTCTTTACATACTTTGATTGTAGTTAGCTAGGTGTCTAGGACTATGATTGATGTATATATTGGGATTTATTGCTAGTATGTGTAATCTGAATTCTGTCACTTGTATTGTATTTTGGTTAATGGATTGTTGATTGCCTATTGTGATTAATTATCCATGTTCTTGAGCTCTTGATTAAATGGCTAGGTGTCTAGGTTTGGTTGAGAGTGAGAGAGCCAATTGAAAGTCTAATATAAACTAGGTCGATTAAGACATCTCTAATTAACTAAAGGAACCTAGGGTCTAGGTGAATTTAGGGAGTTATTGGTGTTGGCTAGGAGGTGTCTTCGCTAGTCCTTTGGCTTAGATGGGCAATTAAAGTCAATGAGAGGGGAACTAGGAAGGTTAGCTAAGTCACTCACCAAGGATTTTCACTTCTTCCATACCATAATCCACTCCTTCACTAAAATTGGAAAATCATAAAAAGTATATTAGCTTATCTTAGTTTAGAATAGCTATCTCATTTCATTACACTCTTTAGATAATTTGTTAATTACATTTAATTAGGAACTAAATAATTGGCTCCTCAAAGAGATCGACCTAGGTTAGCATCACTATAGTACATAGTTAGTGTAGTTTTATTTGATAACCCCCACGACATGACTTGTCATCCCCTCCCTCTCCAGATCCATTGATGCAACCCTTCATACTCATCTCACCCTTCCATTCCTCTTCACTTACAGTAATTGCTCATCTTACTTAATTTATGTCTGTGCAAAATCATGCTCATGAATTCTGAATCATGTTACCCAAAAGTAGGCATAAGACATTTGTAAAATCAGTCATTATCGTTGGAGATAAAATTTCTTGCATCAGAATGCATAACTGATTTTATTGCCGGTGAAGAAATTCTGAATCTTACACTTCTCAAATTTTGAGAAGGATTGGATTGCGTATCAAAGAAGAGAATGGATTATAGATACGATTAAAAATAGGATAAGAGTGGAGCAAAGATTTCGAATTTCTGCTGCAAAAAATTCTTGGCAAATGTGGGTATGGAGCGTTTCTTCGGGTCTGGAGAGGGAGACCCACAGGGAAGAAGAGTAAAGCAAAAATGCATGTTTAATTTTCCTCTTAATTTTAGTTTTAGAATATAAAATTCATTATATAAAAAAAGTAGATTTAAATATGTGTTGTGAGCATTTTTATTGTTTAGTCGGCATTAAATTTACAATATCAGAATTTTCTATCCGTAAACGTTAATAATGTTAACAAAAAGGACCGAAAATGTATTTTATAAACTTAAGAAACTAAACTGACACATGATGTAAACTTAAAGGAGCAAACATATACTTTAACCTGTATAATATTATTATTGGTTTCTACTCTTATCTCTATATAATTTTTTTGTATAAAAAAGTGAAAGGAAAATTGCGTGACATGAATCAATCAATGATTCAAAAATATATACTTCTTTGATTTTATTTATAAGTGGGGGAAAGAATTTTTTTTTTTCCTTTCAATAACTTGTATTATTACAATTTTTTACATAGATGCACAATTTTACTCTTCATTTATTTTTATGTTGACTTTACTTTTAAGGTAGAGTTAATGAAATGTAAAGTTTTTTTCTTGCCTATATGAGACATGCTAGAGGTGACTTCTAAATAGAAGTAGAAGAGTATATGCCAATAGTATTCACACTTTAATCAACATTAGTATTATTTTATTTTGCATTCACAAAAACTATAACCCGATACATCATTATATTTAAGCAATCATATTCTCTTCCATTGCGACAACACTTGTGTAACAACACTACTTGTTGATCAATATCTTTATTTGGGTAAAGGTACACCTAACACCCTGAATTATTTTAAGAGGTTCGTTCAACACCCCAAAGTATTTAGTGGTGGAAGTTCACTAACAGACTCGAAACACGGTTTCACCCATGCTTCCTGACCATAAAAAAGCCACCTCCATCTGAATTGGGACGAACGGTCTCGGACCAGTGCCCCACGGTTCTCCTCAAATCCACTTTCAAGCCTGTGATTTGAATTTGACAGACTTTCTTTTCCAAATTTCCCTGTGAGCTTACCTCCACACTTAACATTTTCCTTTCTCCTTCTACGAAACCCACCATGCATTCATCTGTGGGTTCGTTTTCTTTTTTTTCTTTTTTCTTTTTCCGTAATCAGGTGACATGGGATAAATCGCGTTTCAAGTTGGTTAGTGAAGTGGTAAAATTTAACCATTTTTAATACATTGGGGTAAAATTGCACTACTAATTACTTTCAAGTGCTAAATGCACCTCCTAACATAGTTCAGTGTCTTAGTTGCACCTTTACACTTCTTATTTTAATCCATCTTTATTAGCTGGATCATCTTGTGATGCCACATACCCATTAATGACTATTATATTTGTATGCAACAAAATATCAAATATTTTCATTTTAGTCTTTTAGTTCAAAGATTATTATACGAAACAGAAGAACATGAGCTTAGTCACCTGAGTCATCGTGGGAAGATAGAAGAGGCCAATATACATTTAATTTCTCACCCAAAATTCTACATTCAAAGAAGAAGCCAAAGTCATGTATGGTTGCAAATAGATCCTTGTCATTCTCTTACTATAATATTTATTACAATTTTATTATTATCAAATAATATTATTTTTATTACAAAATTTTGAAGAAAAAAAGATTTTTTTATGAGAATATAATAGTTACTTGAGTGTTTTCCTTAAACAAAACAAAAACATGATAAAAAACGAAAACGAAAGTCTGTATATGAGACTTCAACATTTACAATTATTGCAAATTTTTTTTTTAATGGTTACCTATTTCATGAAGAAACCAAACATTTACCTGACATGTGGATCAGTTTGAAATGAGAGACATGGAAAATATTATATTACCGGCAACATGCCAACAAAAGCCATATATATATATATATATATATATGTTACTATGGCCTATTTATGATATATTGATTTGACTGTGTCACGTCTCGGAGTCAAAAACAAAATATTTATTCCAATAATTGCAGTATTATAATACTCAGGTTGCCTCTCTTCTTAAGAAATTTTTTATTGAATTCTAAATAATCTAAATATAAGAACCATATTTCACGTAATATTTTTGTGGGTCGTATTTCGAAAGTTTGAGAACATGGAGGTGTGGGAGGAAAAATATTCGTGAAAATTAAAGATATGTTAAGAGTGGCGTACAATCCATTTATTCATGAAGGGAAATAGCTATTAATATAGAGCGTTTGGATCATATGTTTACATGAATTTTCATAATTAAATTGATATTTTTATGACATTATTGCATGATTAGACACTAATTTTAATTAGGGACATTTTTATTGAATTAATTGTAATTAAGGGTAAAATGGTAATAAATTGTTAAATATTTATACAAATGATTTCTTGAACTTTTGATGCTACCGTGTACTTAAACTTATATTGTAGGTGCTTTAGAAGAAAATTTGAGATTTTGGAGGGTCAGAATTAATATTTTGATGACTATGAAAAATTACATAACAGGTCCCTAAAATTTCTAAAAATTACACGTATATAAAGACAATGGCCAGAGAAAAATACAAACAAACCCATAATTATCATAAAATTTTAATTAACCCTTCAGAAGTTTGAAAAGTTTGCAATGCCATCCCAACTCAAACTTTTGACATTTGCACAAAAGTCCCTGGTCAAAACTTGCTTTTTGACCAGGCTTCTCCTCCTTCCTGCCAACACAACTGAACCCGACATGAATGGTGGAGGAAGCTGGCACCATTAACCAATGCTGCAATGGGCACCCAACAGATTTAGTGGAAGAGTGGAGAACAAAGAAGGAAAAGAAAGATCAGTTGAGTATGGGGAGGGGGCCGAGCATCTTTATCCTCTGCCTTTTTCTTCTTTAAATACACATGCACAGAGGAGAGCAAAAATCATCATCCGGACCTTCATCTTCTTCTTTCTCCTTCTTTCCATCATCTTCTTCCTCTTCTGGGTGTCGCCGGCGGCCTTCACCATTGCCACCATCGTCGCCGGCGACTCCCCTGTCTCTCTCTCTGTCTTATACCACCAAGCCATTACCGCAGAGGAGAGAGAAACCACCGAACCTCTTCATCCTCACCAAACACCGCCGGCAAAGTGAGCACAGAGACGACAGAGAGTAGAGTCGACGGTGAGAACAGAAAACCACACCATCTCCGTCGACCCTCTTGCTTCAACCACCACCACTCCTCCGTCCTCATCTTTCCATTTCCACCAGAGACTCAAAACAGAGGCCGAGAGCTGCGAAAATTTGAACCAGCGATCACAGACCTTCACTGCCTCTCTGGATCGACTTCTGTCATCACCAACAACTCCACCGTCGACATTACCAATGCCGTCTACACTTCCAGACGGAGCAGAGAACTCCGTCGACCCTTCCTCACCACCACCATCAGTCACAGTGCCGTCACCACTGTTTGGGCAGAAAAGAGGAAGAAGACGACCATAGCCTCACCGTGAACCACCGTCACCTTCTACCTTGTTTCACCTTCATTACCCAGACTCCGGCGAGCTGTCCTGTTTTCCGGCGAGTTCTTTGTGGCAGCTTATGTTGTCTCCTCCTGTGAGTTCATGCAGTTCCGATGGTCCTGAACCTCACCACCACCAAATTCGTCCCTTCTCTCTGTGTCTTGTTATTTGCAGAGCACCATTTTACCTTCACTTGTGATCTCCGGCGATGTTTTTCAGATTCTGGTGACTTGTCTCATTTCCGGCAACCAATTTCCAGATTTCGGCGAGTTTCGCAATTTTCCGGCAAACTCAATTTCATGATGATTTGTGCTTGAGTTCACTACAAAGGGGAGTTTTTAATTTAATTTTGCTTCTCATTTGTATATTTTAATTGAAACTCGATTATTATTTAGATGATTTATGGATTAAATTTATGTGATTGTATTGAATTTTTATTGCTTGTTGGATATTATATATATATATATATATTTTATGATTTGAATTAATTTGAGTGGCATGTTTGTTTATGTATTTATATTAGAGAAAATAATTGCATTTAATAAAATATCAAAAATAATAGTTATGCATTCAATTAAATTATATTTTCTTTTGGTTATTAATTTTTAACAAAAAAAAATCATTTTTCCTTATTTTATTTAATTTGCATGGCATTTAGATTATCTATGATTTAATAAAAGGCTTCAGAAGAGAGAATAATTCTAGGTATGTCTATATGTAATTCTTAATTCTTGGTTAAATATTTTATTGACGGAGTCGGAGCATTTGTTGACGTTGGCACAGAGTCCACGGGGCGGTTCGTCTAAATCCAGGCACTGGTTCACCGTGAACTTGGTGGGGTCTTGAGAGTTGAGAATTCCATGTATTCCAAGTACCACCCTGAGCCGGTCCCTTTGCCGTCGAAGATGACAGAGATGGTGCACACACTCAGACAAGGACTGAGCCGGAGAATTCGTCAAGGTTGTCATGCTCGAAGTAGTCAGGGAAGGGTTCCATACCCCACCAACTTCTTACGAGGTCGTTGCTGTTGTGTTGCAAGTGCCCAGTTTGCTTCATCTGTGTTGTATAGTCACCACCTAACTTTACCCAGTCAGTGTTTGCCATTAGTAACGTTAACGGTATTAAATTTTGAAGGACTAAAAATACACTATATATACTTAAAGGATTAAAATAATACCTCATGTAAATTTAAAGGACTAAAATAATAACTCGTGTAAACTTAAAGAACTAAAAACATACTTTAACATTTTAAAAATTAAACTTAATATGTTAGCATTTGAGAATATATTATCAACATTTAAAATTTTAGTGTTAATTCTTTTGCCTTTAAATAATATATTTTTACGTATTTTTTTGCATACAATGAACTTAATTAGGGCCTCTCGTTTAGGACTAATAATATGTTTGCATACAGAAAAGGGTTTTTAGATCGATTAAAATTGACTTTTTAGACCGGTTTTGGATCCGGTCTTGATACAGCCGGTCTTAAAAGTATGTCATTTTTAAGACCGGTTATATTAATAACGGGTCTAAAAGTAACAATTTTAAGACCGGTTGTCATAAGCACCGGTCTTAAAAGACCTCTTGGGGAAGGGGTTTTAGAGAAATTTTTAAGACCGGTTGTTAAAAATAACCGGTCTTAAAAGTAATTTTAAGACCGGTTATAAAACTAACCGGTCTTAAAAATTTTAATTTTAAGACCGGTTCTTTTCAACAACCGGTCTTAAAATTAATTTTAAGACCGGTTGTTTTTAACAACCGGTCTTAAAATTACTTTTAAGACCGGGTATTTTTATAACCGATCTTAAAAGTGTTATATTTTGTTTTTTTTTAAATGTGTGTGATTAGGTTTTTTCCAGAACGCATCCTTGAATTGCTACTTGCAATGCCATACTTGTTAAGTGCCATATGGTGTTCAGTTTGCTTCCACTTACAATGTCCTTTTGCTTTAACTTTCCACTTACCATTTCCTTTTGCTTTATCCTTCCACTTACCAGTTCTACTTACAATGTTCAGTAGGTATAAATGAATTCAACCATGTCATATATATCATGCAACCAACAAGCTAGTGAATTCATCAAAATATACAAAAATCATCTTAAAACCAACAAACATGTCAAATCATGCAACCAACAATATTTGAACCCAATTAACCACCATGTCAATTCATCAATATACAGAAACCAATTCCTCAGTTTTACAAGAACTCACTGTTGTAAAAGTTCATAAATGAATTCAGCACAACATTTGCGAATGTGCTCAATTTCTTCTTCTGTAAAAGGGTCAGCAAGTTCAAACATCTGAAATACCAAAGCCAGGCAAAACATTAAATTCACTTTAAAAAAATAATAGTACAAAATTTTTGAAATATATATATACATTTACCTCTTCAGTAAGTTCTGTCGTGCCTAGGGTAATAATATTATACATGTGCCTCAGAATATACATCCCACACAAGTTGGACCCCGGTGGTTGCCTACGGGTCTGAAAAATAATATGATATCGTTAAAACAAGTATAAAATTAAAGCATGACTTATTATTGAATACATTCTTAAAACAAACCAATATGTAACTAACCTTTGGCAAGATCTATGTAGGGTCTCTTACCTCACGCATAGGCCTACCACAAGTGTGTTGGAATGTCCGCATAGCCCTATATCATCAAAATCACAAAGGTTACTTATTTTACACAAATTCCATAAATTTTGCACAAGAAAGGTAATTAATAATGCAAGAAAACTTACGAGTTCAAGCTTTTCTTCAATTCACTAGTTGGCTTGCTGTGGTGGAGGGAGCATAAGAGGATGACAGAATAACTCCTCTTGCACAAAATAGCCAATTGCCAATAATCACTGAAAAAAGGGAAAAATTTTAAGCAAATATAAAATATTATGTATAGTATGAAATATAAATTTGTCTTACCCATACAAATATGGAGCCAAGAAACACTCAATTGCGGTTTCACTAAGCCTGTGCGATAAGTATGTGTGTCTGATAGAAGAAGTGGTCCCTTTGTCGTAGAGTTGATGAGGGCATAGGAGTCCAAATTTATCGGTTTTTCCAGAGTCAACCAACCTGTGATGCATCAACCTACAATAATTCAAGCAGGGACATTAAATCAAAGTTTAACGGCGTAATTTATAAAATATTAACTTCCAATTTGAGAAGATACTTACATCAAAAAGAGCTGGACAATGGAATTCGTAAGCTGTTGTAAAGGAGCTACCAAGGACATTAAATCATCCCTCTCAAGATAGCAGTGCACTCCTGACTTGCCAACAGCTGACTCAGTAGGCCAATCTCTTGGTCTAAAAGATGTATCATATGCCATCAGAATCACTTGCTGCATGACATTCAATGGAGGCTGTGAAACATCTTGAGTGGAGGGAGGTGGAGGTGGAGGCGGAGGCGGAGGCGGGGATTCCTCAGCTCGATCAGAAACAAGGTTCTTTGGCCACAAGATGAAAGAGTTGATGACATCGCCCACAACCTTGAAGTCATCAACAGGGATAGGGAGAGGTGCATCTGCAACGATCACCTCTTCAACTGCCACTCTGACTTGATCATCCTTTATTTCTTGGTGGTGGACTGTTGATCCCAAGTTGTGCATGCTCCCCCGTGAAACCAATCGTCTCAGAGGATCCTCCATAAACAAGTCACAAGGCTCACCAATTTGGCCGCCAGGACCCTCTGATGACTGACCAATGCAACTCCCTTTAGTGCTTTGTTTAGGGTTTAGGGAATGAGCCTGGGGAGCACTGGTATTTGCTTCTTTTGTGCTTGTCATGATCATCCATTCCTCCTTCATCTTGCTGAACCTTTCTTCAAATCGTGCATCACATGATGATTCTGCCTCGGCCCTAGCTTCTGCCCTCACAGTGGCCAATATACACTCCATCTCCTCCCTAGTCACCATACCACTTGAGGAACGGCATAAGGGTGCTCCAAAATAATCCCTTATGCCTACCCCTCCTCCAATCCCCCTGACACGGCCGGGATGCTCAGGTTTTCCTGTAGCTACGGTTAGGATGTCATTCCTCCCATCCTACCTAAACGATCCCTCGTCTTGTTTTTTTTAAGCTCCTCCTATAAGACAGATGACAAATGTTAGTAATGAAATTTGTTTACTAAATAATTAATAACAACAATACTTACAATTTTCTCACCGACTACACGAGATTGTTCACTCGTATAAGACCCGCTCCTTTTTTGGCGAGCGAACAACCACTTCTCTTCTCGACGTATCGGAGATGGTGGAGAAAGAAGAATAGAAGGATCAGATTGAGCTGCTTCTTCCAATCTCTTCCGTTTGGCCGCCAACAAGTCTTTTTCGGCCTTCGCATACCCCCCACGAGACATTGTATGGGGGCAATCATTCTTTCTACCACTCTCTTGGGCCTTTTTCCTTTTTTCCTGCGAATAAGAAATCAAAATTAAGTCATTGTAAATCAATAAAGACAATTCATAATTCATAAGCAAATCAATTGCAAAATAAGTCAACAACTCACCAATGCTTCTGGAGTAGTCCAAAGCCTTCTAAATTCTTGCCAAGTCTGTTCGTCAATAAAAGAATACTGATTGCACGGATTAGGAAGAGGCTGACCTTCTTCCACCTCGATATGCACCTAATTGTTGGCTAGATTTGTCTTAAACTTCCTCCAGCGTTCATCACAATACGTCATTGTCTTGTCATACAAGACTTCACTCTCAGAAATGTCGTAAGTGAGCTGGATAGTTTCCCAAATATGTCGCTTCACACCTCTATCGACATTTCTCCACTGCTCTATCAAGATGCTAGGCTTGTTGCGTGCTAGGAGGCCGACAAAACTCCTATACTGTTGGGCATTAGGCCCGATTGGTTTCCAATATCTATCAAACTCAATAGGAATCTTTCCCCCGGTATTCCGATTGAGAGGAATGTGTCTCAATCGGGTGGCTCTCCTACCCCTTCGTCTAGGCCGGTTATGTGGCTCATTGTGTTTCTGACTCGGAGCATTACTAGGCTCGCTTTGATTTGGATTAGTTGGATCGGGAGTACCCTCACTAGGATGACTCATTGTCTAAAAACACTTTAAGAACACTATTTAAGGCAATTTTGCTACACGGTGCTTATTGCTATAACACGGCACTATCTACAAAAGAATCATTCAAAAGCAATTTCCAAGTTATGCAAACATGAACAAATAATTGCAATGCACAAGGTAAGGATTTTAAATTCAAATCGCAGGGCCGAATCAAAAGACGGAAACCAGAAGCTACAAAATCAATATAACAGAAGCAACAAGCTTAAACCAAACAAAACAATATAACAGAAGTTACACCACTAGAAGCAACAAGCTTAAACTATAGTCTTCAACGTACTAGGATCAAAATCATCACTACGACTCTCAAAATCATCACTTTCAAATGGAATAATTAACCCAGGTCCACTAGAAGTAACAAGTTTAAACTATAGTCTGTAATGCAAATGGAAAACCACCAAAATAAACCCACGTCCTCAATTTCAGAATAATTCAACCGTACCTTAAACCTTTGCTTGAGGATCCTCTTATTCCTCTGGATTTGAACAGTCCTTGGGCACTTGCTGCAGGAATCGAAAAAAAGAAAATGGAGGATAAGTAATCTCACAATTTCAATGAAAAACCCAAAAACGAAATGGAAACCCAAACCTGACAATAAAAACGAGGTTGAGAATGAAACCAATCGGAGGGAACAAACGACGATAGCCTTCCGACAATGAATTCAACAGTAAATCTCCGTTGACGGCGGTGAAGTTAAGGACGGAGAAGAGAAGGGGAAAGGAGGAGATGCCGCGAACAGACGCAGGGGTTTCGTTGATGTGCTTGAGTCTTGAAATGAAATTTCAGAGCTAAATTTAGGCGGGTTTTGAAATCCAGGTCAGTTTTAAGACCGGTTGTCAATTATAACCGGTCTTAAAAATAACATTTAAGACCGGTTCTTTTATAAAACCGGTCTTAAAATATATATTTAAGACCGGTTATTAATTAATAACCGGTCTAAACTTTTAAATTTTTAAGACCGGTTCTTATTTACAACCGGTCTTAAAAAAAATAAACATTTTATTTTTATGATTGTCTTTAACTCAGATAATATTTTCTAGACCGGTTATTTTTAAAACCGATCTAGAAAATATATTACATATTTTTAATTTTTTTTATTGTATATATTTTAAGACCGGTTGTTTTGTAACCGGTCTGAAAATTATTTTTAAGACCGGTTGTTACTATAACCGGTCTTAAAAGTATTTTTAAGACCGATTTTATTATTAACCGGTCTTAATATTTCATCATAATTATAAAAATGCCACCGGTCATATTTTTAAGATCTTATCCGATGTAACCGGTCTAAAAACCCTTTTCTGTACTAGTGGATAGGGCACGGTGGAAGCTGGAGCCTTGAAATTCAAAAGGCCCTAGCAATGTATAGCCAAATATTGAAGGCAACAGCTAGATATTCCAAATGAGTAATTAATATTTTGTGGGCCTGTTGGAATTAATATTAAATCTCAGTCATTAAATGCTTAATCCAAAAATAAGGGTAGAATGAGGGAAAAAAGAAGGGAATTAAATTTCCCTTTTACGTCAATTGTCGAAACTTGTGCTCTAGCTCTTAATTAGTTCAATTTCTTCTATACGCTTTTTGGTGGTTTCGTTGCTTTTGGAGTTTATTACCTTCAAAAATTTCAAGATTCAGAACACAATCATGATACATGTTTCAAACTTACGTGTATGATAGTAAAGTGAAGAAAGACACAGATAGTTAATTAATTATTTGTTTTGTAGTAGTTTAAAATAATTATGATTGTATTTTTATGAGCTTTTTCAATTATTAGCAATATACTATAACTATATGAGAAATTTTGAAAGGCACATGCCCCTTGTCGCCGTGGAGAGGGTGAAGGTGGAGGAATGTGGTTGTTTGCTGTTTGGCGGGTTGGGAATTTGTATTTTAAAACAAAACTAACAATGAAAATTGCAAAAAGAAAGAGTTCATATATATATTAGTAGACTCCAAGTACATGGCATAAAACCACAGAACACACACATTTATTACGTAACACATAACGCAGTACACCAACAAAAGCCAGATACATATTATTACCTCGGGGCCTATTTTTATTTATATTTTATGAATAAGCCGAGAGAGGTAATAACTACTGAATATAGTAAGACGAGACAGATGACAAACATGTATCCAAACAGGGTACGTGACACACAACATACCATAAGATTAAAGCCCCACACACACACACACACACACATCTCTGTGTGTTTTACAACCTCACGCACCTCATATATAAGAGACAGGGGGCCGGGAGCATATGTCGACACTGGCTTTGAGACTATAGGGTTCGTTGTCAAGAGACAGCCACTGGTCCACGGTGAAGATTTCGGTGATAGGGTTACTGCTGAATCCAGTGATGGTGATTTCCACGTATTTCAAGTACCAGCCTTTCTCTTTCCCTTTGTCGTCGGAGGTGACAGTGATGGCGCAAACATTGAGGCAAGATCCCACACCACGGAAGAGGTCGAGGTTGTTCCGCTGGAAGTACTTGTGACCAGGTGACATTATGCCCCATTTTGTGAGGTTGTCGACGGTAATGCCATTGCCGGAAGGGTTGTTTAACTCGAGGCTGATGGTGGAGTCCGTTCCGGCGTCAGGGACATCTCCTGTCTTAACTCTCACAATGTACTGGCACTGTTGATCTTCCAGTTCCTGCTTGCATGCACGCATCTAGACAAACACACACACACAAACAACTAAGCAGAAAGAATAATAAAAGCTTATTGAAACTAATAATGGATCAACACAAGAGAACAATTACTTACGGACGCAGTGAAGCTGAAGAGTAGTGAGAGCAGTAAAACAAGACAACACAATGCAACTCTGAGAGCCATTTGTTTAATTAGTTTGTGACGCTACTGATGAATGCTCAAACAACCTATATGCATGACTTTATATAGGGCCACATATTTCGATAAAAAAAAATATAGGGCCACATACTGTAATGACCCAAAGGACTTGGGCCCCAGTCAAGTACACGCGTCTGTTAAATTAAAGCAAGAGAGTGATGAAGAAAACGTGGAACATGCCTTTTGCTGAATACGAACTCTGTAAAATAAGATTAGGTAATATTTTTATATATGGACCATGATGATCTACAAGTCGCGCGTCACACCCTTGCATGCATGGGGAAAGAAATGCGTTCGTCTAGAAGATAGAGTGGACCAAAGGAGTTAAACACGACACAAGATATTATTTATATGCAACAAAATATCACCTCAGGACGTGTCAGCCTTCATTCAAAGAAGCGACATGCATGTTCTCATCAATTGATCGAAATAGATCAATAATGGCTTCCTTGTTGACCGCAAAACCAGTGTTCATATTAGGGTTCCTCAGAAATCTATAGTATGAATGCTAGTTGGCAGGTTTGCTTAACTTTATCTTTCTTAGTCTATAGATTTATTAGTTGGTTTGGATTCTTTATCTTAGAAAACATCTCTAGTACTTCCCAATTTTGTCGTTGGTTATGCGTAATCTACCTCCTCCTCTGCCTCCATATTCTATGCTCCTTAAGTGGTGGCAATGAAACGTTCATTGACCATGCCATAAGAAGGCTGGTAGGATATTACCCAACTTTTGTGAAGTTATGACATGATAAAGCATTGAAGGTGATATTAAATTGCTTTTGTGGAATTATGTTTTTTTCTTTTTTGAAAAACCTATTATTACTCCGATCAAAGGTTCCTCTCCTTTTTTTTTTTGATGAGTAGGTGGCACTAAGTTAAAGCTCTGAAATTCGATAATGTGAGATTAGTCATAGACTCTTCAATGTGAGAGTTTCTGAGTTAATTGTTCTTGACTCTATCTAATAGAGTAGTACTTCCCACATCATGTAGTGATGCAATTGTACACCAGACATGTTAAACCGCTTTCTCGTGGGTTCAGCGGTTGAATTGTTGGACAAACTCATTAAAGGGAGCTAGTTGGATCTCTGAGACTGTACACTAGGGAGGCATCCCATAGTTGAGTAAAGCCAAGAATTTGAACCTAATTCTCATGTGGTTAATGATGTAACCCAGCCGGTGACCTAGTCACACCGAGGTTACCTAAAGGGTTGTGTGTGACTGATAGGCAATTGTGTTGTGTATGACCAAGCAAAACATGTATTAAGCAAACTATGGATTTGACTTTTGTTGATAGTCGAAGCAAAATTGGGCATTACTAGGAATTGCCTTATGAACATATCAAAGGGCAAAAATAATTCAGAAGGCATAATAGTGAGTTGCATGAGATTCAAATATTAGGCCTTCATTGCTCTTTATTATTTCTTCTATTCCTATAACATATTTATTCAATCTAATCACGAGTTCTATTACAAAGTCCGATATAAGCATAATTGGAATACCCACGTTAAACTTCACTTATCAACTAATCAGTAATGTTTCAAAAAAAAAATGTAAAGAATTAAATTGTAATCAAAATTGTAATCCTTCAAGTCATATATACATATAGCTAGATTATATATCTGTGTGTGTAGATTAGCATTAATTGTCATTATTAAATATTATTATTAGGACTATTGAAATTAGCTTGTTTTTTTTTTATCGAGATATTAAAATTAGCTTTGAATATGCGTGATCTGAATAAAAGTGTATATTCCATTTTAATTGAAAAGCCTTATTTAATTTCTTAAAATCTTACTGTATGATATATTATATATTATATATTTTTATTATTGGCTTCTTATTTAATTTCTATATATAAAAGTGACGCAAGGAGTACATTTCAGGAATGAATCAATGTTTCAATATACGCATACATATATGCAAAGAATTACACTCGATACCATCATATTATCGTTTCGGAGCACATTTTGTGCTCATATTTTTATGAGTATAGTATTACCATCACTAATTCGAATTGTCTAAATTAATTTTGGATAGTCGAAATTTAATTTAATTTAGGCTAGACTGTCCGCATCATAATTTTCTTTTATCATAATCCGCTTTCCAAAAATGGAGCAGAACCGGACATATGAAATCCAGTGGATTTGCCTTGATTTGGAATTTCATGCTTATCATATTGAGTTGGTTCGCATGTCACTTTCACTGATAATATTTTTGCACAAGAATGCATTAATGACAGTCAGACAAATATTCAACGCAAGTGGGTCATGTTATATAATGATGATGATCACTTTAAAAGGTTGGATGGAGATACGTTTGTCCACTGAAAATTATAAATGTGCTTCAAGGGATAAGATTGCTAAAAATCTTATCGTAAATAATATTGGACGTTTTGTATCTGGGGTGTTCTTCAGCATCTTATGCTTTTTTCGATGAATACAAATAGCACGTGGCACTAAGCGCCTAGATCAACATCAATAGTGTCTCGAAGGAAATGTGGAGGAGTCTGGAAAAATGCAGCTCCCTTTGCTCTGGGAATTGCGTCTTTGGCCAACGATCAGAAGCATCATTGGCTTCTAACATCTTTACTTGCAACTCTTCTTTTTCTTCCAACGTGAGATTGTTACATACAAGGTTTAGCGGTATTTTTAGTTGGACAACCTCGCTAAAGGGAGTGAATTCGATCCCTGAGACTAACGCAACACTAGAGGAGGCATCCCATACCCAGATAAGAACGGAATTTGAACCTAATTCCCAGATGATTATTGTTTTGCCCCAGCCAATGACCTAGGCACACCGAAGTTAAGTAAAGGGTTGTGTGTGACCGATAGGCAATTGTGTTGTGTGTGACTAGGCAAAACATGTATTAAACAAACTATGGCCTTCCAAAAAATTTTTTGGACAGTCCAAATTTAATTTAATTTAGTCTTGTCCAAATTTATTTTATGAGTGTACTATTGCTACCACTAATTTGAATTCTCTAAATTAATTTTGCACAGTCCAATTTTAATTTAATTTAGTCTAAACTCTCAGCATCATAATTTTCTTTTATGATAATGCGCCTTCCAAAAATGGAGCAGAACCGGACATATGACCTAGACACACTGAGGTTATCCAAAAGATAGTGTATGACTAATAGGCAATATTAAGCAAACTATGGCCTTAACTTTTGTTGACGGTCATAACAAAAGTGGGCATTACTAAGAATTGCCTTATGAACATGTAAAGGCAAAAATGATTCAAATGGCATAACCTTGACCCGCAGGGATTTGCATATTAAGGCCTTCATTGCTCCTTATTATTATATCTATTCCCATAACAAATTTCTTCAATCAAATCATGGGTTCTATTGCAAAGTCCAATATAAGTATAATTGGATTACCCACCTCAAACATTACTTGTTTCAAAAAATATTTAAAGAATTAAACTCTAATCAAAATTGTTATCCTTCAAGTCATTAAAAAAAATTAGGAGATAAAGGTGCACCGATTACCTTGAAAACTTTTTGGAAGTACATCCAATACCCTTAAATATTTAATTGTGCAAATTTTCCTCTGAGATAATAAAAATAGAGCAATATCACCCTTAATTTATTAGCCTCCTTAACTTCGTTACCTCTCCGTGGAGGTAATTGATGTTTAACAAATCATCTTCTTAACCAAATGGTGATACATCCCGAGTCTAAGCGGGGATGAGGATCAGGTTTGGCTTGGTGAACCACAAAATCATTGGAGACTGGGGGGCCCATATCTGATCTGAATTGAAAGGAATTAGGTGAGAATGCCCTAACATCCCCTTAACTCCATTCTCTCTAATGTTGATGGGCATTGTTCATCTTCTTTTTTTTCGGAAGAACAAGTGCAGGGATGGCGGCGTGGTTGAGAGAACGTGAGGTTAGTGAGGAATTTGTAGTATTCTAGCATAATTACCTTTTTTTCACAAAAGAAAATCCGATGCCACATGGTTGGTTTTATGTGTTGTGTTGTATCCCAGTTGATAAATTATGGGTGAGATTACTACATTTTATTATCATTATTAAATATTGTAGGGTGTTGGATGCACTCAAATTTTTTTTCAAGGTGCTGGTACACATTTACCCAAAAAAAATATGCACATCCTAATCAATGTTGCATATAATAAGCATAATTGGAGCACCCACCCTAAACTTTGCTTATTGATTAATCAGTCATTGTTTGAAAAGAAATTATATGTAAAGAATAACACAATCAAATTGTTGTACGTCAAGCCATCAAAGTGAATTGTATTTTTTCAGGAGTTATTTCTTAATACTTTGTAACCAGCTACATCACTCTTCAAAAAAAAAAAAACAAAACAAAAAAACATTAATGCAAGTAAAATATGGTCTTTTCACGTTCATGACAAACTTCAGTTAAGTCCAAAGAAGCTGAGCTATAATTTGTTAGAATTATTTGTGAATAAATCCGGTGTTAACGTAATTTTTCCTACGTCAATTCAATGGACCTCAAATTTGTCAGCACCTCAGATTTGAACAAGTCAGTTTAAGAACCATATTGCACGTAATATTTTTGGTGGTCTGATTTCAAAAGTTTGTGTTAGAACACGGACGTGCATACCATGATAGCAGAATCCATTTATTCAGGCAGGGGAATTAGTTATTAGTATAGAGTGACACACATGATCGACAAGCATTACAAGACACCAACAAAAGCCAGATACATGTAAACAAGTTAAGAGGCAATATTATGAAGATTGAACTTTAACTAAGAAAGATCACACAGAAGAGAGAGTGGGCTACAAAATAGAGGAGCCGGAGACGGAGTCGGAGCATTTGTTGACGTTGGCATAGAGACTTCTGGGAGAATCCAGCCAATGGTTCACCGTGAACGTGGCGTGTGGGCCGGATGAACTGACTTCCACGTAATCCAAGTACCACGCTGAGCTGCTCCCTTTGCTGTCGGAGATGAAAGAGATGGCGCACATACTGACACAAGGGCCCCTGTCACATCAGATCAAAATATTGACCAAGGAAATTCATTTCTCTTTTGCCGAAAGCCAGCACACGGTAAATATATTATATTACCTTGCCAAGTCTAGTATTTTATTTATCTCTAGGCTAATCTTTAATTACACATTTTAGTCTTTATTAAGAAATTCCAAATGTTACATAGTTCCCGTGAATTGTTCTATCGTTCGGGACGCTCTCAGGATCCTTATCCCACTAGATTTTGTAGCCTATTTAATTCATGCTAATTGGTCAACTTTTTGGCCCGATCCAATCTCCTGCGAGGTTGTTGATGTTAATGCTATAGCCAGAAGATGAGATTGAGATTAAGGGCTGTTTGGGTTAGCGGTGGCAAAAGTGTCTTTTTCTTTAATTTGATTTTTTTAAAAGTTAGATTATAAATATGATTTATATTTAGATTGACGATGATAAAAGTGGTTTTTTAAAAAAGAAAAGTAAGAGTTTTGAGCTTCTTCTCAAAAGCTGCTTTTGAAAAAAACACCTAACTACCAAAACACCAATCTAAACACCCTAATTTTCAAAAAGCTAAAAAACAACATATGATTTAAAAAAAAAAAAAAAAAAGTGGCACTAATAATATGAGGCTGATCTTGGAGTCCGTTCCTGCACGCCAGACATCTCTTGTCTTAACTTCATTAAACATTATGATTATCACTTTATTTTAATTTGCTTTGAATATTCGCGATCTGAATTAAAGTGCATATTCCAGTTTAATTAAGGGAAAATTCTAAAAAACTACACTCAAAATATAAAAATGACAAATCAGTACATCGAAATTCAGAAAAGACGAATCAGGCGGGTGTCAGAAAAAGGAGGAATCTGGCATTTTGAAATTTCGGCCAAATTACGAAAATGCCCTTCAGCACTTCAGGCCCACTTCACAATAACAACATGATCCTCGGAATTAACACCTCCGGATTCGTTATTAACAACTTCAATTCTTCTTTTACAATTCACAAGTTTCAGGGCTAATAACACCACCGATCTCGCCATTAACAACTCCGAATTCGATATTAACAACTCCATTTTCTTCTTTCGCACTTAACAAATTTCAGAGCCAATAACACCATCGATCTCGCCATTAACAACTCCGGATTCGTCATTAACAACTCCTATGTTGTTATTCCGACTGAGGGCTGAAGGGCATTTTCGTCATTTGGCCGAAATTTCAAAATGCCAGATTCCTCTGCCCGTCTGACACAGCCTGATCTGTTCTTTTACAGTTTCAATGTACTGAATTGTCCTTTTGCTATTTCCAATGTCGTTTTTTGGAATTTTCCCTTTAATTAAAACGCCTTATTTAATTTCTTCAAATCTCACTGTATGATATATTAAATATTTTTATTATTGGTTTCTTATTTAATTTCTGGATATAAAACTGACACAGGGAGTACATGGCATGAATGACTCAATGTTTCAATAAATATATATATACACACAAAGAATAATATTTTCTTTTACAGTCATGCTGACACACCCGATACCATCATATAATTGTTCCTTAGCACATTTTGAGCTCTTTTTTTTATTATTAATATAGTATGCCCATCACTAATATGAATTGTCTAAATTAATTTTGGACAGTCTAAATCTAATTTAATCTATGACTGTCAGCATCAAAATTTATTTTTATGATAATGCGCCCTCCATAATGGAGCAGAACAGGACATATGAAATCTGGTGGATTTGCCTTAATTTGTTATTTCGCTCTGCTATGTTTATTTTAGCGATCAGATTGCTTATAAGTTGCTTTTCACGTAGATCGAGACACAACTCCTCTCACATACTTACCTCGTATACCGTAAATTACGATTGAAAAGCTGTTTTTAAGCATTCCAATCGCTCATCCAAACGAGCAGACGGTGGCATGATATTGTTGAAGAAGCAATACGGTGGAGGAATTCATTGACTATTCTTCACCCACCTTCACCCACTCGTTGAATAACTTCCGCTAATCACGATCACTCTATCTCCGTTTTGTGTATATATATGTATTGTAATCCTCTCATTAGATAAGAGTGTAAATATAGTTTCATTTGTGCTCTTTTACTTACATGGTACCAGAGCCTTCCTGAGATTCTAGCTCATTCTGTTTTTCCGGCAACCTCCATTGTTTCCGGTGACTTTCGTGTGTGAAGTTTTCTAGATCTTTGTTCGTCAGGTTATCTTCTAGGAACACGCTCCCCACAATCATATCCCTTGACCTCAGGCCAGCCCAACCCTGAAACGGCATCCCCATACAACGGCGCGTGTTTCCTCACGCGCCTCCAGACCGTCTGCTGCCTGATCCACGCGCCGGCACATGGGGTGATTTCCAGCGAGATTTTCCAGGGCGTCCTAGGTGTTTTCTGATCGTCTTCTCGAGCCTGTTCCATTCCTGGTGGCTGTCATCTAAATCTCACCTTGGATTGTTGTGTATATCTTGGTATTTGTCTCCATTGCAATGCCTTTTTTGAACTTTGTATTTTTTTTTGGTTGGGTGTTTTTCCCTTTCGGATACTGTGACTCTCATGGCTTATACTTCCATTTTGTGATTGAGTGCCTATTGGACTCTTGTGGCTAGCCTTTGATTGAGTATTAATATTATACTCTTTGATTCCTTTGATTTAATACTCCGTGCTCCTCTGATTTTGATACTTATTTTTCTCAAACAAATTTGTGACTTTCACTTGCTTGTCATTATGGCTGACTCTAAGCACTCTGATATGTTGCCTATGTCTGCTAAGATTACTGCTTCACAGTTAAACTGGACAAATTATAGTGATTGGAACCAAACTATTAGAGTGTATATTTTGGGCATTGAAATGGAAAGTTATTTAACTGAGGATTCTCCTTCTGGTGATGAAACAAAACTTTTGGCTTGGGAAAGAGCAGATGCTCGAATTCTGTTTCAAATTCGAAATTCTATTGAATCACGGATTCTATCTTCTGTCAGCCATTGTAAAACTGTCAAAGAAATCATGAATTATCTTGAATTTATGTTTTCTAGAAAAGGAAATATTACTCGGATTCATGAAGTCTGTAAAGGTTTTTATCATTCTCAACAACAAGATCGTTTATTGAAAGATTTCTTCTTAGACTTCAAGAGGATGTGTAAGGAAATGAAAGTACTAATGTCTCCGCAAGCAGATCTGTCGCCTCGTATCAAAAATTTGGAACTTCAGGCTATCATAAGTTTCCTTGAAGCTCTCAACCCATCTTATGAAACTATTTGTTCCCAAATTTTGTCTAGTCAAGAGCTTCCTTCTCTTGAAGACGTTTTCTCATGGGTTTTTCGTGCTGATAGTGTGATTCATTCTTCTGTTGATCCAAATGCAAGTGCCCTAGCTGGGCGTGGTCCCTTTAAATCTAGGAATCATGGGTATAAACAAAGCACCACTTCACCGACAATGAATTATGGCTGTATTATCTGCAATTATTGTAAGGAACCTGGTCACATTAAGAAATATTATCGAAAATTGTAAAATAAACAGCAGCGTGATCAACAGCGTGGACTTGCTCATATTGCCCAGACACTTGGTCCCTCTGATTCTGGATCTGGATCTTCTTCTGCAGGGGCTCTAGCCACAGGTACTTTGTCCTCTGGCCTTACTACAGCTTCAACTAAGTAGGTCATTAATTATGGTGCCTCCGACCACATGACAAGTAATCATCACTTGTTCTCTTCATATGTCCCCTATGCCAACCCATCATCCATATTTGTCGCCAACGGTTCTCCAGTCTATGTTACTAGCTCAGGCACTGTTAAACCAACTGCATCTCTCTCATTATCCTCTGTTCTTAACGTTCTTGATCTAACCTTTAACCTTTTATCTCCAAGTAAACTCATTCGTCATTTGAACTGCTTTATCTCACTCTTCCCTGACTATTGTTTAATTCAGGATCTGTCGACGAAGTGGATTATTGGTAGAGGTTATGAATTCGGGGGGCATTACATCCTTGATGATCAGGTCTCACGCTCTGTTGGTTATTCTAGTGTGTCGTCTTTATTTGAAGTTCATTGTCGTCTAGGTCATATGTCGCTATCGTCTCTTCGAAAATTGTATCCTCAGTTTTCTTCTATGTCTACTTTAGATTGTGAGTCATGTCAGTTTTCCAAACACCATCGTGTTCATTTGGCACCTCGAGTAAATAAACGGGTTATGTCCCCCTTTGAGTTAATACATTCTGATGTTTGGGGTCCTTGTTCAGTTCTGTCCCAAACTGGTTATCGTTATTTTGTCACTTTTGTTGATGATTTTTCTTGAACCACTTGGCTTTACTTAATTAAACAGCGTTCTAAATATTTTTACTCATTTTCGCAATTTCTGTGCTGAAATTCAAACCCAATTTAACACTCCTGTGAAAATCTTACAAAGTGATAATGCAAAAGAATATTTTTTTGCCCCATTCACCGATTACATGTAAAGTCATGTTATTCTTCACCAATCCTCGTGTTGATACCCCTGCTCAAAACGGTGTTGCTGAAAGAAAGAACAGGCATCTCTTAGAAACTGCCCGAGCCCTCTTGTTTCACTTCTCAGTACCTAAACATTTTTGGGCTGATGCTGTATCTACTGCTTGTTTTCTTATCAATCGCATTCCTTCGGCTGTTCTTGGTGGAGATATTCCATATTCCATTCTGTTTCCTACCACTAACCTGTTTCCTGTTTCTCCTAAAATATTTGGTTGTGTCTGTTTTGTTCGAGATGTCCGTCCTAGTGTTAGTAAACTTGATCCCAAGTCCCTACGATGTGTTTTTCTAGGCTATTCTCGAGTCTAGAAAGGTTATCGGTGTTATTCTCCTGATCTTCATCGTTACCTTGTATCCACTGATGTGACCTTTCATGAGTTTTCTCCTTTCTTCACATCTTTGACCTCCTCTGCATCTCCATCCATTATTGCTGAGTCTGATGATGTCTTGGTTTATTTTGTCCCTCCATCACCAGTACAGGCTGCTTTACCAGAACCTGATGTCATCAATGATGCTGATGTTCCACATGTTTTTCCATCACCAATCACTACTTCGCCGACGGATTCTAGTCCCAACTCCATAGTTTCTATTCCTGATTCCCAAGATCCTTCTATTGATCTTCCTGACCCAGTTAACCCTACTTCTGCTGTTGATCCCCTTCCTGACCTACCTATTGGCCTCCAAAACGGTACTCGTCCTCGTCGTCCTCCCAGAAGCACTACTACGGAAGAGACTTTTAACGACCGTTTTTTGGCCCTTTAGACGACTGTTTTCAGGGGGTCGTCTATCTTAGTGTCGTTGAAAATTCGAGAAAAGACGACCGTTAAAAAATAGTTGTTGTATGTGAGATACAACGACTGTTTTATGAAAAATAGTCGTTGTATCTCACAGATACAACGACTGTTTTCCATAAAACAGTCGTTGTTTCCCTTTTTTTTTTTTTAAACTTCCTACATCAACCCCCTCGGCTCCCCAACCATATGTGTCTATAAGTCCCCACGTCCTCCCATTCTCTCATGATTAACTCTCAAGCTTCCCCTAATACTCATGAAAGTGAAAATCACATGTTAATTTTTCTATCATGACATATAGCGCATATATCATCATAACATCATTTCAATGTGCACACTTCAACTTTCAAACTTTCAATGTAAATCATGACATGCATATGGCCAAAGAGATGATGACATGCTTCCATGAAAATCCCTATTTTTCATCATCATTTTCCAAAGTGTTCTCTGAAAGCATAATGCCTTAACAAATTCAAAGTACTCATAAATAAGAAACTAGGAAAAGTATTTGAATATGCAAACTTATATAGCACTGTACAAAACCACTGCACTATGTAAAAAAACCTCTACACATCATCACCCCTCTATGTGTTGTAGAAGATGTCCTGACAACAGGTCTCGGATCATATTAATGTCTTCAATTGTGTAGGGGCCCTGATCACCAAAACTCTGTGCGCAAAATGGAGAATATGTTAACATAAATAAATTGAATGAAATAACTAACAATTGAATCACATGAAAAGAACTGAAATTCAATTGAGAATCAAGAAATGATCACCTGTTCAAAATTTGTAGTAAGGCCAGAGAAAATGATGTTATACATATATAGTATAACATAGAAGCCGCACTCAATTTTCCCTGCTTGCCGTGGACACTATACAGCAAAAGCAAACGGTAAAAAAGAATAAAGGCCTATGTAAAGCAATCGTCAATCGAAGAACTTGAATGTAAAGAACTTACGTTTGGCTGGAACCACTTTGTATGACCAGCTTTACCTTCACGCTTCCCACCCATTTTATAATATGTCTTCAATGCACTGTAATAATTAAAATCATAAACAAAAGACATTAAAACAATTTAGTAAAATCAAAAATCAATGACGGACAAATAAATTTACTTACGTGTTAAAAATGTTTCTGATATCTGCGTCTGGCTTGCGACCCAATGAGTCAAACCAAAAGATGACGTTGATCGAGGGACAAGGAACACAGAGACTCCAATGATAACTATAATCACATGCATACATAGATTAAAATGAGGTTAGATAACATGATACTGTTTAGCAAAGTGAACGTGTATAAATATATCAAATAAAGTTACTTGCCCTTCAACAATTGATGCCAGATAACAAGGCAGCTGAGTCTGGCCTATTGTATAGCCTACATAGCTCATCCGTTCCTCCAAACTCTGGCTATTACGCCGTGACATATTGCCAGGACATAAGAAGCCATATGTACTGCCGAGCCCTTGTTCGGCACATAGTTTGTGGAAGCAGCTACCACATAAATGAAATATCAGTAAATGTAGAAACCTAAAACCCCTAAATATCAGTGCATTAATTACAATTAAAAATTATAACTAAACTCACATGATTGCAAATGTGACCCATCCTATGTCAATCTCCTCCAAAGATAGGAACTCTCTAATATCTTAGTTATCAAGTCCATAATTATACGAGATTCTGCGACACTGACTGCTAACAAGGGAAATTTTGTCGCATCATCTTGTTCCTAGTAACACACAAAAAGATTATAAGTAGAATGTCAAGGATTAAGTAACAGTAAGGTGTTTCCTACCATTGGAGGGACTGGCACAGTCTGAACAAGATGTCTAGGCCACAAGATGAAAGATCCTGTTGCGTGACCTAGATTGGCAACCTCGCTATCAGGGAATGGGACATCTGCACCTTCCTCCCCCAGTCGAACACCTGTCACATTGACCTTAAGTTGATCGTCCCAGATTTGATTATTATGGTGGGTGGTGGCACGGCTGTATACAACAGCATCAGTAACAGCACGTAGGTACGGGACTTCCAAATATAATGTTAAATGAAATTAGTTATAAACCTCAGATCTAGACGCCACATTACACATCCCGCATTGCATGTGAGACAACACCATCGTACTCATCTCACCACGTAGCTCAGTCAACAACTCTTCTTTTAGCTCGTCTCGAAGTGAGTGATGTAGCTCTGATCGGATTTCCTCTCAAACCCTGGACACAAACTCCTGACTCATTTCACCTCGTCCATAAGCTTGTGAACCTCGTCCAAAGTATTTAGAGAGACCAACTCCCCTTGACTCCCCTCTAACTTGACCAGGGTGATCTAGATTACCAAGCGCCGTGGCTAAGATGTCCATCCTTCCAGTTTGACTGAAGGAACCCTGGCTGCTCTGCTCTTCAAGTTCATCCTGTGACATATAATGGATAAATAGAAAGTAATTACATGCCACCAATGTTCAAAAAATGAAACACATTTAAATATACTTGTTACTAAATACTCACAATCCTTTTAGCGACATCAGCAACAACTGGATTTATATATTTATCTCCCTTTATCCTCCCTGCTTTCCATTTTTTGTGACGCGGGGGAGGAGGTGGCTCCTGCACGAATATACTAGGATCTGCTCGGGCTGCTTCCTCCAATTTTTGCTATTTAGCTTGCATCATCTTCTTTTCGAGCTTTCGATAACCCCCACGCGACATGTAATGAGGATAATTGTTTTTTGCTCGCCTCTCTTTATTTGCTTGACTCAATTTCTATATAAACAAAGAATAATGATAACTGAGTTAGCGATGTGAAGTAAGTTCAACTAAAATGTTTAACACTAAGATGAACACAATGTACCAGGAAATTGGGATCCTGCCGCGATGCGACAAACAACCTCCAGTCATTTGGAGAAAGAAACGGATACTCGTTACAAGGATCTTCATGACTCCTTGGCCCTCGAACGTACTTGGTTGTGAGCGTGGACTTGAAATCTCTCCACCTCTCACGAACTTCCCCCATCCAATGCTTGTACATCTCCTTCGTATTGGGAACATCGTAGGTTTGCTACAAAACAAAATATATAGTAGTCGTTATATATGAACAAACAGAAATAAAAATATAGATACAAAGACTGGGTATGCTCGAAAGACTGGGAACAAGAACCCAATTTGGAAAGATTGCCGGTTAGTACCCTATCCCTTATATCATATGTACTGCTCTGTATGTATTCTCTGTCATCTGTGCATGAGAGGAACAGTTAGTCCTTAGGCAATAGGACCCGTAAGTACAAGTTGCACCGGGAGTGACCCGGGAGCGTCTTGAGCCAGGTGGGCTAGAGCAGAAAGCCTGTGAATGCACCTTGTTTGGACCAGAGGCCCTGGGCTGCCAGATCGAGATCGCCAAGTGCTGTGGTACTATGGTAAGAGGCCAGTTGGGTCCTTTATTTGCTGCATATTGTAAGTGTTATTGCTTTAATGATTGCTTTACATGCTTAGTATTCTGCATATCATATGAGTGATCTGTGTACTACTGAGATTCTTTTGAATCTCACCCTTTTTTATTTACAAATGACATACAGCAAAGGCGTCTAGCTCCAAGGGCAAGGAAGGTAATATGGACGGACAAAGAAACGACTGATTAATTATGGACTATCTGGTTATCTTTTATTTTGGATGATTGTATAAAATATGAATGCAATTAAGTACCAGCTGCAGTAGCAGTAACCGCACTAGTTGTAACTAGTACGTTAAATTATCGACAAACGATCCAAACACGATAAGTGAGTTAGAATCGGTCAACCAAACACTAAAAGCCCGTAAGTTAAACACCACTATGAGGGTTTTGGACTCAGAGCGCTCTGATTTTAATAAAAGGAATTAAGAATTGATAAGTTATAAAGAAATCGAAAACTGTATTGAGACCACACTTAAAATATTTTTAAAAGTTTTAGAAAACCCACTTAAGTGCAGATTTGACCCTGTATTAAATTCGGGAATTCAACTATTTTCAAATGAACATTAGTTTTAGTTTTAAAGTCATTATATGTTCAAACTCATCTAAAGACTTTGGAGATTAAGGTGTTACACACAAGAGAGAAATTACTTACAGAAGTAGTCACTGAAGTGAAGCTCATGAGAAGAAAAACAAGACAAGACAATGCAAGTCCTCTGAGAGTAGCCATATATATATGTATCTTTGTTTACTTTGTGACGCTTATACGTATTATAATGATCGATGATATGAATCACCTATATGGATGCAATGCCTATTATATAGGGCCCCACACACACACGCGCGCGCGCGGGGTGACGCCTGCATTTCGTCTTCTTCTTAAAGATCCAATCTGTTTTATTATTTATGTGGACGCGTTCATAACGTGGGGTAATGTCAAACAACCTGGTCCATCTGTACCTACACACGTCCTTTATTTTTTTTTATTCTTTCTTATCTTTTCTGACTGATATTTTCCAATCTCGTATCGTTCATTACATTGGCTTGGCCGCAGAAACCATATTATTGTAGTTATATGTTTTAAAAAACTGGAAACAAACAAGAGATCCCAAAAGTCTAGAGAAGAATTTGATTGGAGGCAAATCAGCTTCCTTATTGTTATCTTAGAGAGAGAGAGAGATAATGAGTAATTAAACACGGAGATGTTTGCGTTAGAGCAGAGTAATATATTAGATATTTATAAATAGGAATGTGTATTATTATACAGATGTTATACTTCTTTCTCTATCTACGAGTATGCGTCTTATTGATTCTGTTGCGATATTCTCTTGGTTGTCACATTGCTCTTCTTCATTCCCTTTTTTTATGCATTTGATTTTGGTATAAGAACACAATTTAATTTTCTCCTACACTGACTCTACGCCATTATAAAAACCATATCATAGTTATGCTTTGGAAAATTGGACACAATTTTGTCCCAAAAGTCTGGGGAAGAATTTGATTGGAGGTAAATAAGATTTTTGATTGTGATCCTTGAATCTGTGTGTGTCATAATGAGTAATTTAGCAGAGAGATATTTGAGAAGGACCAAACTTAGGTCAAGTATTTATCATCTCTCGGAAGGTATGCAGAATGGCAAGTTTCGGCATCAGATATTCCAAATCCCAGAACGAGGAGTGCTTCACTGGCAACCTCCTGATCCGGGTGTTTATCATTTAGATGTTGATGGTTCAGTTGTCGGGGACGGTCAGGCTGCTTGTGGAGGTGTTATCCGTGATTACCAGGGTAATTGGATTCGTGGATTTCAACAGAAGTTAGGACATGCTTTCCCAACTGCTGCAGAAATCCATGCAATCCGATGTGGTCTCCTTCTGTGTAAACAGTTGGGGCTAAAGAAAATCAGGATATTCACAGACTCAATACAGGCAGTCCATCTATTATCCACTCATTGTGATTCGGATCATCCATTATATGATGTTATCTTACAAACCAGATATCTCGTTTATAGTGACTGGGAGGTAGAAATTTCCCATGCTCACAGGGAAAGCCTTCGCTGTGCGGATTATCTTGCAAGGAAGGCACACATGATTCCGCAGGATCACGAGGAACTTGGGTTTTCCCCAATTGAATGTTTTCATTTTTTTGCTTTGGATTGTGGCTTTTTAGCTCAAGAACATCCTGTAGGGCCTAGCCTATAGTGGTTGTCATTTTCAAGCTTTGCTTGCCTTTGTATCAAAAAAAAAAAAACTTAGGTCAAGTATATCCAGGTACCCAATTAACTTACGCCATGTTTATTAGACAAATAATCACCCAAGAAAAAGCAACGTCTCCCCTTCCCAACCGGAATGAATCGGATCCTTCCACCCTCGATTTACCACCCAACAACGCCACCTGGACGTTGCTGCCTCTTCCTCCTTAGGAAATCATCATCGATGACGAAACTACTGATAAAAGGTATATACACTTCGCTCACCACCAGCAATATGTCAAACTTCCTTATGTTATTTGCGGCACAATTGAAATATTATATTTAGGACTGTAAGTAGAAATCAAGTGGACACAATAAGATATAATACATGACCATGCACGCCAATATATATATATATAAACATGTATTTTATATGTAATTTTATATCCTAATATTCCTAAAAATTTGTGTTGGTTTTCTTAAAATATTTTTTTAATAATCTTCACTGGGACAGCCTTTTGATAAAACATCCTTAATATGTATAATAATCAAGATAGATTAGAGAAAAGGTTATAATTTTAAAAGGGTGAATTGAAGCTTTAATTTAGAATCAAAATAACTCCTCTAACAAAAGGAGTACCGCTTCTAATTAATCAAATCTTCCTGGGCCATTTTTTTTTCGGGGGGGCGTGGTTGGGACCAAATCCTTGCTTCTTTGCAGGTAACTTGCTCGTTCACACGTACCTCCAAGCAACATTTTCCTTTCCAAGTTAATACTTATTTTAGTCAACATCAAGGTTGATTAGTCTTCAGTCTTAGAATCTCACTCCCTATTCCAAGTATAAAGAGTTTTTGGGATTGGGATTGTTCAGTTTTTTCTTTTGATTTTTCAATTATTTTAATATCACTAAATTACAAAACAAAACTAATGTTGAAAACCAAAAAATGAAAGAGTCTTTATATGATGAGACTTCAATGTATAAAATTATTGTTAATTTATTTCTTTTAATGATTTCTTATTTCACGTGTGGATGTGAAAATATTCATTGCTACTTTTAGAAATATACAATAGAACAAAATTAAAGTGATTCATGAGAACAAGGGAATGATGTAATTTGTTTTATAGACAGCGTTTATAATGCCAGTTGATCTCATATATGAAGAAACTAAACATATGCCAAATAAGTGAATGAGTTTGCACCATGAAGGAGAACACTTATTGATATTGAAATGAGACAGATACATTACAAACATCACGTAACACATAACAGACCAACAAAAGCCAGATAATAATTATTACTACACCTCAGGGCCTATTTATAATTATAAACAAGCCGAGAGAAGTAATAATTATTAATATTATCGAAATGAGGCACATGGCAAACATTATGTTACAACATAACATACCAACAAAAGCCAAATATGTGTTCCCACCAGAGAGTTAAAGAGCGGGGCCTCAAACTAGAGAACCCTGATGTCACTTGCTAAGTGCGCGAGTTGACCGTGACCTCGGGATGGTTAAGAGACAGCGACTTGTCCACCTGGAACCATAAACGGGTCAGTTCACCGGGTTTACAAACGTAGATTTCCACGAATTACAAGTTCCACACCTGATTCACTCTGGTGTCGTAGTGGACAGTGATGGTGTCAAGATCATTGAGGTAAGTGTCCGAGAACATGAAGATGTCAAGGTTGTGAAGAAACACACTTAGGCCAGAATGTTGCCTGAACAAAACATACTTTATTGACTAACTGAACATAAAATCTGTCATTACAATTTGCCTCTCTTTACAAGTATATTTATAGACAGAGGCAGTGGGTCCCAAGCTGGGACTCAATATCTAACTAGCCTACAAAATTACAATACAATCCCTAATACAAATATAAATACTATATCATTTTATTCTACACTCCCCCTCAAGTTAGGAACTTTATATTCACATGTTCCTAACTTGCCAAGGAGATACTCATGTTGTGGACCACCCAATGCTTTGGTGAGCAAATCTGCAATTTGTTCATCAGATTTCACATATTCAAATTCAATCATCCCTGCCAACAATTTATCTCTTACAAAATGACAATCTATCTCTATGTGTTTCGTGTAACCCCCTGCCGTAATTAATATCCGGATTATACGATTAACGTGAAATAGAGACCAATAAGACAAAACAACCTTTATAAACCCATCAACCAGACGGGGTTTTTCATGAATGCATTTCGAAATCATTTACAACACGGTCTCATATTTACACACCGAATATAATTACTATGCGAAGATAAATTACATTTATACAATTATCAGAGTACGCAATATAAATTCCCGACAATTCCGGGATCATATCTTCGCTCAATAATCATAGGGCACATTAGCCCATACAACTCAAATAACAGGGATTACACAATTTATCCGAATACATTCTCAATTACTGATCCATATAATCACATACACAATCCCAATTACACATTGATAACCAACTCCTAAGCTCTCACCCAAAACGAGTCCTCTTCGTCCTTGAATGCTTGCTTATCCTCAATCTTCCTTCCCTGCCTAAAAGGTTGATAGGGGAGGGTGAGATTCTGGGGAATCTCAGTAGGAAAACAAATACCAATATGCATGTAAGATAAGTATTTAATGCATGACATGCTTGCATCACAATATCTCATGTTCACATAATGATATATTCGCATGCTCAATGTTCACACAACATACTCATGGCCATAGTACAAATAGAAACAGAGCTTCAATCATACTCATACGTTTCACATAAACACGCAAGGCAATAACATGCATCAATACACAAATACAATTATCACTACATGCAGGAGAGGTAAGTTCCCTACTCTCTTTTCCACGTAAGCTCCAGCTCCGGCTGCTCACGCTCCAGTAAATCATCAAATCCTATAACCATAATCAAGGACATAGGATTAATCCCTTTTCCAATTCCTTTACATTTAGACACTCAAGTTGGTTATCATTATTGCCCTTTAAGTGCCCTCAAACACCCCAATCCATAGCTCTAAAGGGTTGGAAGACTATCCCCAAAGATCCCCTTTTGAACACTTAAACTTGATATTTTTCACTGCCTCACTCGAGCACAGAAGCTCTCACTCGAGCACAAGTACGGACATCACTCGAGCACAGATGCTCTCACTCGAGCACGCGTACGGACAACACCCGAGCACAAGAGAAAGTGAGACCGCGAGCACTTGCCCGAGAGCACAAACCCACTCCAGAAGCACAAGCTCACTCGAAGCACAAGAGGCTCACTCGAGCACGCTGCCCATACCCGCGAGCACAAGAGGAAGTGAGACCGCGAGTGAGCACCCGAGAGCACCCAAAGCTCTCCAAGCACTGGATCACTCGAGCACAAAACCACACCCGCGAGCACACCTCACACCCGCGAGCACACTCCTACCTGAAGCACACCTCACCCGCGAGCACACCCGCGAGCACACACCTCTCACCCGCGAGCACACACCTCTCACCCGCGAGCACACACGGCTCACTCGAGCAGATGCCCTCCACCCGCGAGTGAGAAGGCACACTTCTTGCACCTTGCCCGCGAGTATCCACCCGAGAGCAATCCTTCACTCTGGCTCCCACTATCACTCGAGCAGGCCATGCTCTTTCTCGAGCATGTTCTTCCCTCACTCGAGCACAAAGCGATGTGCTCGAGCAGAACCCATAGAAAACCCAGGCGCACTCGCAGCACACAGGGAAAACTCACGCATCACTCGAGCAGGTTCTTCCTCACTCGAGCAATGATCATCCCTCACTCGAGCACACCCCTGTCTGCTCGAGTGAATCTATCAGATTCCAGAGAACGCAGCAAAACTTACCACATTCCCTAACTCTTGCCCAATTGATCCAAAGGGATCCAAAACCTCTACCAAAGCTACTCCCACACAAAATCACTCACTGAATTCAATGGAATCCATAGAATTACCAAATTCTCATCCCATTAACTAGCTTTGGTTTAGGGCAACATAATCACCCATTTTCCAAATCATTATCCTTACACATTTCAATCCCCAATCCATTCTATCTATTCAAAACTCACACCACTATACCATTTCCAATGCCATATCATGCCAAACTACCCATTACCCATATTTTCACAATTAGGGCAATAATTCCAGAAATTCATAACATAATCATTTGGCATGAAACATAGATAGAAGGATTGGTTTCACATACCTTATCAACTTTCTCAAAGACACTCTTTGATTCTCCATACTTCATATTTTCGTGATCTTCAAATCACCACCAATAGAGAAGCTACAATCATCAAATTGAAGCTCTCAGCTCAAGGATTAACATTGGAGAATGGTGTTTGAGCAAAAGAGGCCATTTGCTTACCTCAAAATTCCACTTTTCCTTTCTCTTTCCCAAGCACCTTCAGCGAAAATGGAGGAAAGAAGAGGAGAGAGAGAAACCGAGAGAGAGAGAAGAGAGGAGATGGAGATGATGGTGTTGTCCCACATCCAAGGGCCCACACTTTGCCACTTGTCACCATCCCTCTTCACCTCTCATGGGCTCACATGCACCCACATACACTTGATTATGCCTCTTGCCCACTACAAAATCAATCTTAGCCATTGATTAGTTAATCACACATCTCATTTCCTCTTAGCTAGTAATTAATTTCTCTATTAATCACTAACTAATTCCCAACAATTTCACTATTTCAATTTCCAATAATTATGGCATATTAATTATTATGGCCATAAAACACATAATTATTCTCAATAATTATGATTAGTCCTTAGTCGAAAATCGGGATGTTACATTTCTCCCCCCGTTCAATAAATTTCGTCCTCGAAATTTGTTCCACCACTAAGGACATAAACTCCGGACGCTTCTTCGCGACAGCTTCCGTTTCACCATTCATTTCACATTGGATGGTCCCTTCTAGACCACCTACACAATGGAGCATCTCAACTTGATTCTTGTAAGAATCTTAAACCATAAACGCAACCCTAGTTGCCATAAAATGCAATCGGCCCATATCACGATTGCTATACAACCACAATCATCACACTATTTCCAAACAAGTGCAATCGCCTCCACATACGATTGCCACACATTCTATCATCTCATAACCACAATCGTCGCAAGCCCTCCACATTTATGAGTGGCTAGCGCATCTCAACATCCGGTGACTCCAATCCATGAGCCATATCATAAGATTTCGGCAGTTAGGCAGCATAGGCCACCAACCTGCTTACTCAATCTAGTTACCCCTTCCGGGAGTAAACACCACAACCTCATTATCAAACGACAGCCTCAGCTGTATACACAAACATTCCGCTTCCGCACAAGTGCTTGTGTATCCACTTTCACAACATTACCCTCACCCGTACACCCACCAATGATTCCACTAGTGGTAACCGAGACTTTCGGGTATTCACAACAATCACATTGCCGTATCGAATTCCACGGCATTACCCTCACCCATCCGGGACTTTTGGGTCTCAATCACAATGTTCTTGACAAATTCACTTTGCCCTTCCGGCATTCACATCACAACAGCATATATCACATCATCAGGTCACTCCAGAATCTCAATCTCATCTATCCGAAGCACCCTACCACAATGGTCCACCTAGAATCTCAATCTCATCTATCCAGGCGACCGGTTGAGAGTCTCAATCTCCCAACACCACCTTCATGCTCTCGCATCACACAAAGCAACTACAACGGCAGTCCAACGGCCGAGCTAGAGATGACCAGCGTCAAACCCTAAACGGCTCACGCTGACCTGCACACGCTGCATTGCACCTTAACACAATTCACACAATATACTTCACCACAGCTGGGATCCATATAAAGCATATCATAAACGCAAGCCACATAGGCAAGATTCACACACAGCCCACGGCTGGTTTCACAAACGCCGCCCTCACACGGGTCGGATTCACATCATCCATGTCGGTTACGACGGCAGTTCAACGGCCGAACTAGGGATGACCACTGTCATTCCCTATACGGCTCCCGCTGAAGTGCTCGCGCCGTAATAGACCATGGCACACAATTCTGTCTCTTTAGTCACACCCATCCCGCTACTCACATTTCACGGCGGCTGGATGCCCACCCCGGTACTCACATTTCCCGGCGGCTGGTACCCTCCGTATGGGCCTAGGCACTCACGCCTTACCCTCCCAACTGGGCCTCAACCCCTTGGGCCGCGAGGGAGACTACAATACACATTCACGTCAACGCATATTGCAGATTCTCTTTTACGTACTGAGATCCTTCAAGACCCCTTTTCACAACACAACTTGACCCCGAAGTTTTACCTCCCGAAGCCATAGTCATCATATCATTCACACAGCAACCTCGAGCTTCTGCTCAGCACGGTTCTCGCACATATTACATTCCCATGCTTCCGCTGCACACTCTGAGGCCATACTCCTCATCTGTGCATTCACAATGTCAAGTTGACTTAACAGGAGTCCCATAGGAATCTCCTACATCACCTGACCACATTCATAATCTATACCAAATCTTGGCTTGATTCAACTCGAATCATTCAGAGCCATACCCAGCGCTTCGTTGAGATCCCATACTCCCAACGTTCCCAGAGTTCTATTCTACGATTCAACGTCACGGCTATCGCTCTCCACGGTTCGTTATCACGGTGGCTGCACACTAGGGTTTGTCGTCATGGAGGCTTTCACAAATATAGTCACACCCCGGTTTTACCCCCCTCAAGGGATGCCCCGCGCCGGTGCCCACCCCGCTCACGTACATGGGGCTGCCAGGTGGCTGAGCTGGCTGGTCTCACCCCTCATGGGCTAACCCACCACCCAGGACTCACACATATCCCCCGTATTCCCACCGCCCCAAAGGCACGGTCCTCCCACTGTGTGCCATACACACCCCCAGTGGGCCGCAGGTGATGAATTCACAAACAGCCGCTCCGGTCAGACGTCACCGTAGGTAGCCCTCTCCGATCAAAAGTCCCCGTAGATAGCGCTCTCCGATCCGAATCCTCCGTAGATAACTTTCTCCCTGTGCTGGATTTACAACCAACACTCTCAGAATTCCTGATACACAATTCAATTCACTTCTAGTACCATACCCTGGTACCACAGACCATCAAGGTCATATCCAATTCCTAAGAATCAACCCAGCTATTGAGTATAATCCTTAGATCACAATTCATCTATCCAAACCTCAACCTTAGTTGAACTGGGAAATCACTTCCCTCATTTCCACAGAGCATCATACTCCTCAATGCAAGTCCAAATATCTCGGCCAGCCTAAGGCACACACAAGTCTCCTAGGTCTTAAGGCCTTTACACACACAAGATCAGTATAACATTACTACATGTAACATCATACTACATTGGGTTACATACCCAACATCTAGGTTGGAACCCTGATACCTAGAACATCAATATCAAGCACCTCGGAAACCATTTTCCTCGGTTCTCAAATCAGATGATGAGTTTGATTACAACCACCTCTGGGTTTACACCTCAAATTCTCGGACGAATCACTATATCTTTCGATTACACAATGATTCGCCACTCAAGAATAACCAACGATGTATACACATATTCCTCAAATCTCTTATGTCCACAATGACAAATCACACATGTGTATACACAATCACCATCACAAGACATCATCTACCACCAGGGTAGAGATCTCAGAGAGCTATCCTAGCAAATTCCCAAGTTTGCCAGGAACTGTGGCTCTGATACCAAAAATGTAACCCCCTGCCGTAATTAATATCCGGATTATACGATTAACGTGAAATAGAGACCAATAAGACAAAACAACCTTTATAAACCCATCAACCAGACGGGGTTTTTCATGAATGCATTTCGAAATCATTTACAACACGGTCTCATATTTACACACCGAATATAATTACTATGCGAAGATAAATTACATTTATACAATTATCAGAGTACGCAATATAAATTCCCGACAATTCCGGGATCATATCTTCGCTCAATAATCATAGGGCACATTAGCCCATACAACTCAAATAACAGGGATTACACAATTTATCCGAATACATTCTCAATTACTGATCCATATAATCACATACACAATCCCAATTACACATTGATAACCAACTCCTAAGCTCTCACCCAAAACGAGTCCTCTTCGTCCTTGAATGCTTGCTTATCCTCAATCTTCCTTCCCTGCCTAAAAGGTTGATAGGGGAGGGTGAGATTCTGGGGAATCTCAGTAGGAAAACAAATACCAATATGCATGTAAGATAAGTATTTAATGCATGACATGCTTGCATCACAATATCTCATGTTCACATAATGATATATTCGCATGCTCAATGTTCACACAACATACTCATGGCCATAGTACAAATAGAAACAGAGCTTCAATCATACTCATACGTTTCACATAAACACGCAAGGCAATAACATGCATCAATACACAAATACAATTATCACTACATGCAGGAGAGGTAAGTTCCCTACTCTCTTTTCCACGTAAGCTCCAGCTCCGGCTGCTCACGCTCCAGTAAATCATCAAATCCTATAACCATAATCAAGGACATAGGATTAATCCCTTTTCCAATTCCTTTACATTTAGACACTCAAGTTGGTTATCATTATTGCCCTTTAAGTGCCCTCAAACACCCCAATCCATAGCTCTAAAGGGTTGGAAGACTATCCCCAAAGATCCCCTTTTGAACACTTAAACTTGATATTTTTCACTGCCTCACTCGAGCACAGAAGCTCTCACTCGAGCACAAGTACGGACATCACTCGAGCACAGATGCTCTCACTCGAGCACGCGTACGGACAACACCCGAGCACAAGAGAAAGTGAGACCGCGAGCACTTGCCCGAGAGCACAAACCCACTCCAGAAGCACAAGCTCACTCGAAGCACAAGAGGCTCACTCGAGCACGCTGCCCATACCCGCGAGCACAAGAGGAAGTGAGACCGCGAGTGAGCACCCGAGAGCACCCAAAGCTCTCCAAGCACTGGATCACTCGAGCACAAAACCACACCCGCGAGCACACCTCACACCCGCGAGCACACTCCTACCTGAAGCACACCTCACCCGCGAGCACACCCGCGAGCACACACCTCTCACCCGCGAGCACACACCTCTCACCCGCGAGCACACACGGCTCACTCGAGCAGATGCCCTCCACCCGCGAGTGAGAAGGCACACTTCTTGCACCTTGCCCGCGAGTATCCACCCGAGAGCAATCCTTCACTCTGGCTCCCACTATCACTCGAGCAGGCCATGCTCTTTCTCGAGCATGTTCTTCCCTCACTCGAGCACAAAGCGATGTGCTCGAGCAGAACCCATAGAAAACCCAGGCGCACTCGCAGCACACAGGGAAAACTCACGCATCACTCGAGCAGGTTCTTCCTCACTCGAGCAATGATCATCCCTCACTCGAGCACACCCCTGTCTGCTCGAGTGAATCTATCAGATTCCAGAGAACGCAGCAAAACTTACCACATTCCCTAACTCTTGCCCAATTGATCCAAAGGGATCCAAAACCTCTACCAAAGCTACTCCCACACAAAATCACTCACTGAATTCAATGGAATCCATAGAATTACCAAATTCTCATCCCATTAACTAGCTTTGGTTTAGGGCAACATAATCACCCATTTTCCAAATCATTATCCTTACACATTTCAATCCCCAATCCATTCTATCTATTCAAAACTCACACCACTATACCATTTCCAATGCCATATCATGCCAAACTACCCATTACCCATATTTTCACAATTAGGGCAATAATTCCAGAAATTCATAACATAATCATTTGGCATGAAACATAGATAGAAGGATTGGTTTCACATACCTTATCAACTTTCTCAAAGACACTCTTTGATTCTCCATACTTCATATTTTCGTGATCTTCAAATCACCACCAATAGAGAAGCTACAATCATCAAATTGAAGCTCTCAGCTCAAGGATTAACATTGGAGAATGGTGTTTGAGCAAAAGAGGCCATTTGCTTACCTCAAAATTCCACTTTTCCTTTCTCTTTCCCAAGCACCTTCAGCGAAAATGGAGGAAAGAAGAGGAGAGAGAGAAACCGAGAGAGAGAGAAGAGAGGAGATGGAGATGATGGTGTTGTCCCACATCCAAGGGCCCACACTTTGCCACTTGTCACCATCCCTCTTCACCTCTCATGGGCTCACATGCACCCACATACACTTGATTATGCCTCTTGCCCACTACAAAATCAATCTTAGCCATTGATTAGTTAATCACACATCTCATTTCCTCTTAGCTAGTAATTAATTTCTCTATTAATCACTAACTAATTCCCAACAATTTCACTATTTCAATTTCCAATAATTATGGCATATTAATTATTATGGCCATAAAACACATAATTATTCTCAATAATTATGATTAGTCCTTAGTCGAAAATCGGGATGTTACATTTCGTACGCTCTTGAAACACAGGATTCGTAGCAATATGGATTGCAGACTTGCTATCACAGAAAATCTTGACTGGTTCTACATTTTGAATTTTCAATTCTTTCAGCAGCCCTACTATCCATGTCAACTCTGCTGTAGCCATCCTTAAAGCTCTGTACTCGGCTTCTGCTGAAGAAATAGACGCAATAGTCTGTTTCTTAGACTTCCAACATATTAAGGAGCCTCCTAACTTCACTAGAAAACCTGTCACCGATCTTCTAGTGTCAGCACATGCTCCATGATCAGAATCGCAATAGCATTCCACCTTCAAAGAGCTCTCTGCTGAAACATATATCCCACGTCTTGGAGAATCCTTTAGGTATTTGACTAATCTCAGCGCAGCTTTCAAGTGTGACTCTTTAGGCTCTTGCATAAATTGGCTTAAGACCTGCACGGTAAAGGATATATCAAGCCTTGTTAAAGTTAAGTACAGCAACTTACCCACTAGTCTTCTGTACATTCCAGCATCCTCTAAACAGCGATCTTTCTTATTTAGAGCTGCTGTTAATTTAAGGTTTTGCTCCATAGGTGTGATCACTGTTTCTGACTCATCCAAACCTGTCTGATCAATCAATTCAGTAGTATATTTCCTTTGATTAATGAGAATACCACACTTAGATCTTAAGATTTCCAATCCCAGAAAATATTTCAAAGTTCCTAAGTCTTTAATTCTAAACTGAGTATGAAGGAACTATTTTACATCATTAATAGCTTTCAAGCTACTTCATGTAATCATCAAATTGTCTACATAAGTAAGCACAAATACCAAATCATCTTTAGTTTGTCTTTGAAAAAGAGCATAGTCATGTTTACTTTGTTGGAAACCACCTTTTATCAAGGATTGTGTTAATTTCTCACTCCATTGTCTTGATGCTTGTTTCAAACCATATAAAGATTTAGCAAGTTTGCAAACCTTATTTTTCTCTCCATTTTGTCAAAACCTTGAGGTATGGTCATATAGACCTCCTCATGTAAATCTCCCTGCAAAAATGCATTATCTACATCCATTTGATGTATAGCCCAATCATTAATGACAACAAGTTTCAAAACAGTCCTAATAGTTACTATTTTAACTACAGGGGAGAAAGTCTCATAAAAATCTATACCTTCATTTTGATTGTACCCTTTGGCAACTAACCTTGCCTTGAACTTATCTAGAATCCCATCTGCCTTATACTTAGCTTTGAACACCCATTTACAACCTATTGGTTTCTTTCCCTTAGGTAAATTTACTATAGTCCAGGTTTTATTTGCCTCCATGGCTCTAATCTCGTTATTCATGGCCTCTACCCACCTATGGTCTTTGGAAGCTTGCTCAAAAGTTTCTGGTTCAATTTCCTTATCAATGGCAGATAGAAAAGACTTGTAAGTATTAGATAAATCATCAAAATCAACAGAATTATCAAAACTAGCATTACTATGTAAAGCATTATCATGACTATTTCGGGGTTCCCTACTAGAAGAAGGTAAATAATCACATTCATAATCCTTAGTCCATGCAGGGGCATGTCTACTCCTAAGAGGCCTATCAACTAGAGACCGGTTTGGATCTGAATTGTCATAAATGTGATCATTTACTTCTCTATGTGGGGAAGCAATTGTATCATGTTGATTCCTATGATTATACATGTATGTATTATTGTCAAATATGCCAAAAGGATGTGGATTTTGATTAATGATGAATGGATCAATGGTTTTTATCTTACTTACTCCCCCTTGATTCATAGCATCAATATCATGAAAAGGGAATTTGTTTTCAAAGAAAGCAGCATGCCTAGTGACAATTAATGACTTAGTTTTGATGCTGTATAACAAGTACCCTTTTTGATTAGTTGGGTAGCCTAGAAAGACACAAGGTTCAGCCCTTGGCTGAAATTTATCAGCACAATTCAAATTCACAGCAAAGGTCAAGCATCCAAACACTCTTAAGTGATCTAAAGATGGGGTTTTTCCATGCAACAATTTATAAGGTGTAACATACCCTAAAGCTTTGGAAGGAGTTCTATTAATTAAATAAGCTACAGTTCTAATGGTTTCCCCCCAAAACTTAATGGGTAAATGAGATTGAAACATAATACTCCTAGCTACATTTAAAACATGCCTATGCTTACGTTCAACGACCCCATTTTGTTGAGGAGTAAAGGGACAAGATTTTTGATGAACAATGCCCTTTTCCTCAAGAAACTGTTTTACCTCTTGATTAACAAATTCTATCCCATTATCTGATCGTATAGTTTTAATCATAACAGAAAATTGATTAGATACAAAGGAAATGAAGGTTTTTAAGAGTTTAGGAACCTCAGATTTGTAATGCATCAGAAAAATCCATGTGCTACAAGAATAATCATCCACTAATGTAAGGAAATACCTATGTCATTGATGTGTGGGTGTTCGGTATGGTCCCTATACATCAGCATGCACAAGTTGAAAGCAATAGTGAGAAAGTGAAGTGCTAGAAGTAAAAGACAAACGAGTATGTTTCCCTTGAATGCATGTCTCACATTTATCATTGTCAAAATTACAATCACTAATTCTCAAATCATGTAAATGCTTCAAAACTTGTATAGGAGCATGTCCCAACCTAAAATGCCATAGGCATTCCTTCCTAATGTTTACAAATTCATGTTCTTTATTAACAACATTTACATGCTCAAATTTATTCTCTCTTTTTAGAAGGTAGAGTCCTCTAATAGGCTTACCAGTCCCTTTGATCATTCCATTGTACATGTCCTGCATAACACAAAAATCAGGCCAAAACATAACTATATACATGCTGTCCAGGGTGAGTTTAGCTACAGAAATTAAATTATAACAAAATGCTTTCGCATACAACACATTTGTCAAAGTAATGGTATTAGTAAGTTTAACTTCTCCTATATGTGTGATTTGAATTCTAGCCCCACTAGGCACTCTCACCCACTTAGGTTTACCTTCATGCAACTTATAAGAATCTAAATATGTTAATTTACTAACTATATGACAACTAGCCCCAGAATCTAAAATCCATTCAGAGTTAGGGCATACAGTCAAACCTGGATTAGTAGCTTGCACACTCACAGCAGCCTCTGTGGGGTCTGAATCCCTTTTTAACATTTCCAGAATCTGCCTATACTGTGCTAGAGTGAAGAGAGAGCCTTGTGAACCCATAGTTCCATGGTCAGTGCCTACTTTCACAGCAAACTCATTTACAGGCGTATTGGCTTGATTTGCTTGCTCCTCTTTCTCCTTAATGAATCTGGAAGGCTGAGAACCTTGAGGAAAACCAATGAGTTGGTAGCAATTCTCCTTTTGATGGCCTTTCCTCCCACAATGACAGCATGGTTCTTGGAAACGGCCTCTTCCACGGCATCGTCCACCTTTGGACGTATTAGAAGCCATAACAGTGCCATCAATTGGGGCAATCGGTGATCTAAAGGACATATTTCGCTGGGTCTCTTCTTGTACAATCATAGAGCAAGCCTGATTGGATGTTGGCAGTGGGTTCATAAGGAGTATTTGACTACGAACTTGATCAAATCCTTCATTTAACCCCATAAGGAATTGAAACAATCTCTGTTCTTGAATGGTTTTAGCATAGTCTTTTGAAGTATTGCATTGACAATTGGGAATAGGGACTAAGGCTGCATGTTCATCCCATAGCTCTTTGAGCTTAGTGTAGTATCCAGATACACTAAGAGTGCCTTGTGTGAGTGAATTGATTGATCGATATAAAGAAAAGGCTTTGGCACCATCCACAACATCAAACCTTTCTTTCAGATCTAGCCACACAAGATAGGAGTTTTGAGAAAATACCAAACCAGTAGCAATTTCCTTGTCTACCGAATTAATCAACTAAGACAAACCAACACTATTACACCGGTCCCATTGACTTTGGAGATCAGATTTCTGATCCTCACACTTGCAGGAACCATCCACAGATCCCAATTTATTCTTGGCATGGAGGGCTATCCTCATGGCTCTACTCCATGTAGGGTAATGTTGAGAACCAACTAATGGTTGGGACACTAACGTAACTACAATGGTGTCACTGGGATGCAAATATAAAGGATGTTGGAAATCAAGATTTTGTGTTTGTGATTCTGCCATAGCCAAAGATGTGGAGAAAACCCAAGAACAAGAAACAAGACCAATAACATAGACAGTGCAACGGAAATGACTAGTTGACTAATCAAAGAAACCTAATAACTCAAGGCGAAAAATAGAGAACCAGGGCCGAAGACAGAGAGATTACTTGAAATCGCTGCAGTAATGAAACCAGACTCACGAATCTTGGATACAAAATCGGAACATACGGATTTTGGCCGATGAGACTTCAGTGATAAAACCAGATATCACCGATCAAAAACCAAAAAATGCAAAGACACAGAATCTTCGGTACAAACTAAGAACGCCGAAGCTAAGAACGTCGATCTTCGGCGATAAGACCAGAACACAGTAAGAACGCCGATCTTTGGATCTTCAGCGGTAAGACGAAGGACCCAGAAACCTCGATCTTCAGCGATTTCCAGAAAGAAAATAACGGGTGCCGGCAAGAAAACTCCAATCATCAGAGGGAAACACCCTTAGACCTTAGATCGACGAGATTGGAGCAGTTTCCCATCGAATCATTTGTGCCCTAGCGCATTTGCAAAATCTGAAAATCATCGAATTGGAACGTGCAGAAGAGGACACGATATACTAAAGAAACGGGTACAACCAGCAGAGACAAATCAGGTCAGTAATAACCTGGCTCTGATACCATGAAGAAACACACTTAGGCCCAGAATGTTCGCTGAACAAAACATACTTTATTGACTAACTGAACATAAAATCTGTCATTACAATTTGCCTCTCTTTACAAGTATATTTATAGACAGAGGCAGTGGGTCCCAAGCTGGGACTCAATATCTAACTAGCCTACAAAATTACAATACAATCCCTAATACAAATATAAATATTATATCATTTTATTCTACAGGTTGCCCTGCCTGAAGTAGTTGTGACGAGAATCCATTATGCCCTTTCCTATGAGGTTTGGGACTCTAACGAAATTGTTATTAGCGGACCGTAACCTGAGGCTAATGGTGGAGTCCGTTCCCGCATCGCTGCCATTTCCTGTCTTAACTCTCACAACGTACGTGCACGTCCCTTGATCCTGCATGCGCGCGCGCGAACACAACTAAGTAGATAGAAGGAATAAAAGCTTGAAACTAATTAATGAATCAACACAAGACATCAGACAATTACTTACAGGTGTAGCCATTGAAGCGAAGCTAGTGAGTGAGACTAGAAAAACAACACAAGACAGTGCAATTCTGAGATGCCAAAACAACCTTTATATAGGGCAAGTTTCACTCTTATGTCCCCACTCATTTTATCATGCAGACAAGTTGATATTTGAGCAATTTGGTCTCCCCTATGGTGTGAATGCGAGTCGGCAAGTCGGCTTAACTTTATATATCTTTCAATAGTAAAACTATCAGATTTAAATAATAACGTCCCAAAACAATTTTCAGTTGTTGAAAATTGTGGATAAATGATCGTAAATTATATTTCAGTTATTCGTATTATGAAATAGATTTTTTTAAAAGAGATATAGGGTCAGCGCCACAAAAAAAATCCCTACATTGGCTGTAAGATTTGAACTCACAACCTTATGAGTTATGAGAACGATCCTGAGTTATTTGTACTATATTACATTTTAATTCATGGTAAAATTGCAATTTAACCCCAAGGCAACTAAGGTAAAAATAAAGGCTGCAAATTCTAATGTTGATTTTCTATGTTTTATAATTTTGGATTTGGTGATTACGTACAGCTTGAGAGCCAGCTATATTCAATTCTCACCTTAGAAATTTAAATAGGCGCCTGATAGATGCTTCATTAAAAATAATATAATAATTTTAAAAACATAATTATATTGTGCCTTAAAAGATAATAACATAAGTAAAATTATTTGTATTTTTCTTTGGTAAAAATTATATCGAGAAGGTTGATTTGTTTTTCGTATAAATATGTTCTTCATACGTTACCTCATCAATGATATATAAAATTTTAATTTTTTTTTTGAATTTGTGAGAAATATTTTAAATTAATTTTGATTTGGTATTGTTGCAGAATTGATTCTAGATTTTCATGAATATTGTTGGTCATCCTATAATAATTTCCTTTTCAGAAACCTTTCGATTTTCTTATTAAAAATTCAAGGAAAAAAAATTACAATTACTAATTAACTATAAATATCTGGGAATATACAGAAAAGTAAAATAATTAACTATAGGTGAAAAAACGAAAATTACATAAATAAAGTATATATCTAAAAAGTTTACAGCACCTACCTAATAGGTTGGGCTTAGCTGAAGGATTACTCTTTCACAATATACCAAATCAATATTCGAATTTCTATTTAGGGAGATGCTTGCATTTAATGTCCAACCCTACATAGAATGTGATTTCACTACTTTCCATCACTTTTGTTTGCTAATTAATAACACAAAAATTAGGAAATTTTGCTGAAAAAGCATGGATTACAAAAGATATTGTCTAAAGTACCTAAGGATCCAGGTCCTTGTGCAAGTATAATTCTATTTCAGCTGTGTTAACATATTTTCACCTATGTGAATAAACTTTCTTGTTCAAGTTTGCCTTCTCCTCGTGGACAGTTGCCAATCACAATCATTGGTTTTAATTTTTTCATCAATATTCAACTTTCTTGTTCAAGTTTGCCTTCTCCTCGTGGACAGTTGCCAATCACAATCATTGGTTTTAATTTTTTCATCTATATTCAACTGATAACTAGTTTTGATTGGTACTTTCATCTATAAAGTCCTTGTGTACATACTTATTCCAGCGGAGAATTGTCACACTCATCATTACTACTCATCGTACTCCAAGCTAAGGGAGCATCGGTGCATGTTTATCTTCTCATAGATAGTTGCCAATTCAAATAATCACTAGTTTTAATCCGGAATTTATCTAACAATTCTTGAATGATTTTTTAATTATTAGACAATGGTCGCATTCATCATATATAAAAGCTTAGATTAAAATTTTCAGAATTTCAATTAGATTTGTATTATCTTTCTTGTTATTGTTGTTTTTTTTTTTTTTTTGCCTAATAGATGTGTATTATCTATCACCATCAAATATGCAAAGGTCAGGCATTTTTCATCACAATTAATAATGGTTGTGACTATTCTATACTAAAATAAATATGGAAGACTTCTTAGATGCAAGTGCCAATTAAAACTAGGTAGTGATTATGATTTGCAACTGCCTGCCATGAGCAGAATAAGAGAGTCTATTAGCATACACAAGACAAGATGAGAGCCAGTCAATCTTTTGAAAAACTCAGAAAACCAAATAAATCAATAATGGCAATAGTGGAATACCTTGTGGACAACAAAGAGTGGTCATAATATTTTTGACAACACGTATACATAATTACTCTTTTGTACTATATAATGTGCATAGGCCAGACCAAAGGTAGTAATTTAAAGTAATTTAATTAGAAAAAGCATGGGCCTTACTTTAGGTTAGTGAGACAAGGTTAGTGAGAGAAGCTGTGTATTGGAAGCTGTGCCTGTGATATTTTGACTCCAGATGGATGACCCCGGCGCTCTAGTTTCGCCGCCGGGGGGGTCGCTGGCTTCTTTGGAACCGGCTGAGTTGTTAGCTGTCGCTGACAAGGCTCCAAATGGAACCCATTCTTACCCTCCAAGCCTCACTGATCCTGCTTGTCTGGAAGCAGAGCTCACGGGAGTAAGTCTGGTGCAATCTCCTAGCAGAACAGAGGCTGTTGCATCATACAAGGACATTCTCTCTGGCTTCGTGGCCACACAAGGTAATGGGTCTGACTTTGTGAACTCTAGCTCAGTGGTGGAAGAAAATCTATCAGAATTCCTTGAGCAGTCCTGGGAGTTACCTGAGCCTTCAGATGAAATAAAACACCTCATGGAGGTGTACCCTACCTTGGATATGACGAAAGAGGAATACAACCGCTGGGCTAGACCTTGGTGCAATTCTCTTGTTATCACTGTCCTAGGTGCTAAGTTTAACTTTCTTAGGTTGAAAAATCACCTTTCCAGAATCTGGCGTTTAAATGAGTTTGATTTAATAGACATTCCCAATAACTATTTTGTGGTTAAGTTCAGAGCTAAGGATAGGTGGGAAGAACATTACAGGAAAATCCTATTGGGTGGCCCGTGGTCAATAGCAAATCACTGCATCTTGGTCCAGAGGTGGACTCCTCATTTCGACCCTTTCCTCAATCCTCTGGGTCGTGTAGCCACTTGGATTAGAATCCCCCACATCCCTCTGTTATGCTACAATAAGGAATGCTTGTGGAGGCTTGGGGACTTGGTGGGGAAAACACTAAAAGTCGACATGAACTCCATAAAGAATCCAGAGGAGGAGGAGGTTGTTGTTCACAGGGGACGATTTGCTAGGCTTTGCGTGGAAGTAGACTTGCAAAAGAAACTAGTGCCCAGGGTCATCTCAGCCTCAGCTATTTTCAACATTGAATATGAAGGACTTAGCTTGATTTGTTTTTCTTGTGGGAAATATGGGTACAGGAAGGATCGCTGTCAAGCTACGAAGGTGGATGGCGCTGGACCTTCTGGGGTGTCTTCGAGTAGAGCCCCTCCAGCGATGGTGGATCCTATATCTCTGGACAGTCATAGTCAAGCTCCACCGTCATCTTCGAAGCTCCCTCCGATCAGTGATGATCACTATGGCCCTTGGATGATTGCTCGGAATGCTTCTAAATCGCGAATCTCAAGAAAACGAGACAACAGGGCCAGAGTAGGAGTGGAGTGCCATACAGATTCTGCAGAAGGTAGGGGCATGGGTAGCCCTGCCCAGTCAAGATTTGCGTGTCTGGCAGGCGCGGACGTGGGTGATGATGCGGTCCCTGAGCTCAATTTGAAATTGAAGCAGAATATGGAGAAGGCCCAGTTGGGTGAGGTTGCGCAAAAGATGGCCATTGCTCCAATTCCCAAGCAAGCTGCGCAGAAGAAGGAAAGAATGGGTCAAAGGAAGGGAAATAAGGGATTCCATGTGGGCTCCAAAAAGTGGGCTGAAGTGAGGAAGCCCAAGAATGGAATGGTTCCCAGTTTGAATGGTAAGAAAGAGTTGAGCATCCCTTTGGGCCAGGAGAACACTCACGGTCTAAATGGTTTTAAAAAAGCTAAGTCCACAAACTCTTCTTCTATTAGAACCCATAACGTCATTAAGGGGTGTATGCAAACCTCTGGGCCTTTGCAAGTGATTTCGGCTGTTCAAGGACCCTCGGATTTGGAACATTTGCGCCACAATCCAGCCTCCTCTCATGTCTGTGATCAGATTCCTTATCAAGAGGAGAGTCAGCCAAGGAAATGCCATGGGGTCCTAACCATTTCTTCCATTCCAGACCAGCCGAAATTGGCTTTACCCCAACAAAAGGATGTTGTCGCCCAAGTTGAGGCCGATGAGTCTAGATCAAAAATTCATTCCGTATCCAATCTAGAAGTGGTGGTTTTGATGGAAGAGAAACCTCCAGACAAGTAAGTTTTCTTTCCAATTTCATCCTTGTATTTATTTTATGATTATTTCTGCATGGAATTGTCGTGGGGCGGGTGGTCGCTCTTTCCCGCGTATGTTGAAGGACGTCGTCCATAAATATGGTATAAATGTGATGTGTTTAATTGAGCCAAGGATTAGTGGTAATAGAGCTTATAGAGTTGTTAGAATGTTGGGTTTCAATGATTGGTTGAGAATTGAGGCAACGGGTTTTGCCGGGGGCATATGGGTTTTATGGAATAATTGGGATTTCAGTCTTGAGTATATTTCTTCAAACACCCAATTTCTCCACTGCAAGATTCTGCCTAGGAATAACCTCAATCCTTCATTTGTGACTTTTGTGTATGGGGATACTAGTATCCTTAAGAGGAGAGATCTGTGGGATTCATTGCATGTTATCAAGCAAACGGTCAATGCGTCTTGGCTGGTTCTGGGTGATTTCAATACCTTCATTAATCCTAGTGATAAAGAGGGCGGGGTAGTCCCTGCTATTAGCTCTATGAAGGATTTTCAAAATTGTATTGACTGCTGTAATCTTATTGAGGTTCCGGTAGTTAGTGATAAGTTTACTTGGGAAAAAACCGGCGTAAGGGAAAGGCTGGACTGGGTGTTTTGCAATTTTGAGTGGGATATTCTTAATCCTAACACCAAGGCCTATCATAACCTTAAGTTTAAATCTGACCACCGGGTGATTGTTGTTGCGGATAGTAATAATAAGGTTGGCTGCAAAAGGGGTAGAAAATTCTCATACCAGGTAGTGTGGTGCATCGAATATGGTTTTAGTGATGTGGTCAGCAAGGCGTGGCAGGGGAAAAACTGGACTCAAGGTCAGGAGCAATTCTCAAAGGAAGCCTCGGAGTGGAACTCTAGAGTAGTGGGGAACGTGGCCAAGAAGAAGAGAGATATCATCCATAGACTAGAAGGGATTGATCAGGCCAGAAGCAATAGGGGTGGGCCAAATGGTCTTTTCAAGATTGAAAAGCAACTCTGGGGCATGTATCAGAAAATCGCATTACAAGAGGAATTGATTTGGTTTCAGAAGTCAAGGTGTAAATGGATCAGTGGTAGAGACAGAAACACGAAATTCTTTCATGCATGTACATCTGCAAGGAGGAAAAGAAGCCGAATTGAGGCTCTGCAAGATGCTTATGGGAACTGGGTGTCCGATGAGTCTATGTTAAGAAGTATGGCTCTTGATTACTTTCGAAACCTCTTTTCGGCTACAACTCTCCCCCTTTTTCTCCTTGGCCGGCTAGATTCCCACCTCTCAATGATCTGCAATTGGACTCTCTGCAAGGCCTTGTTACCCCTACGGAGATAAAGAATGCTGCTTTTGAGATGGGAGCGTTTAAAGTTCCTGGTCCGGATGGTTTAAATCCCCATTTCTTTCATACCCAATGGAATCATATTGGGCAAAAGATTTGCGATCTGGTCACCAGGATTTTTGATAATCCGGAGGTCATTCAGGATATTAACTATACGAATATCACTCTCATCCCCAAGATTGACCATCCCTTATCCTTAAAAGACTTCAGGCCTATCTCGTTATGCAATGTGAGCTACAAAATTGTCAGCAAAGTTATTGCCAGTCGCTTCAAAGGTGTCATGAACCACCTGATCGCTGAAAACCAATGTAGTTTCATCACAAGAAGACAGGGGGTAGATAATATCATTATTGCCCAGGAAGCAATTCACACTATGAGAACCAAGCGTGGTAACAAGGGTTTTTTTGCAGTGAAAGTTGACATGGAAAAGGCTTTTGACAGACTTGACTGGCGTTTTCTTGAGTTCACTCTGCACAGCTTGGGTCTTGGTGCTAGCTTTGTCAAGCTGATTATGTCCTGTGTATCTTCCACTTCTATGAGCATTATTTGAAACGGCATCGCCTCTGAGCGTTTTCGCCCCTCTAGGGGTGTGAGACAAGGTGATCCCCTGAGTCCTTATCTATTCGTCCTATGTATGGAGCTGCTCGGCCAACTTATTCACCAAGAAGTGGAGCTGGGAAAATGGCACCCTCTCAAACTGAGCTCCTCTGGTCCTAATATTTCCCATCTCTTCTTTACTGATAATCTGAATCTCTTTGGAGAGGCTTCAAATGAGTAGATGGGGGAGATTCGAAATGTCATGGCTCTATTTTGTCAAGTTTCTGGTCACAGGATTAATCTGAACAAATCCAAGATGTTCGTTTCAAAAAACGTTCATTTCAACAGGGCCTATGAGATGAGCCAGATTATAGGTGTTGGCTTGACTGCAGACCTTGGCAAATACTTGGGTGTTCCTCTCTTACACAAAAGGATGGTTAAGAGGACCTTTTCTCCGCTCCTCTAGAAGGTGAGATTAAAATTGGCAAACTGGAAAGGTAAATTCCTAAGTATGGCGAGCCGGTCGACTCTCATTAAATCGGTCCTCTCGGCAATCCCTCAGTATCAGATGCAATCAACACTTGTCCCGAAGGGTGTCCTTTTAACCATAGAAAAGCTTAGCCATGACTTCTTCTGGAATCATCATGAGGACTCCAAAAAATTGCATCTGCTCTCCTGGGACGTGCTAAAACAAAGAAAGTGTGAAGGCTGCTTGGGGTTTAAAGACTTACACTGTCAGAATAAAGCCTTCCTCATGAAGTTATGCTGGTGTCTTATTAAGAAACCGGATGCTTACTGGGTGAAATGTTTACGTGCTAAATACGCATGTGGTTCGCTCACTGACCCTCTTGTCCTGAAGAGGCAAAAACAATCGGCTGTTTGGAGTGGCATTGTGACTGTCTGGGATGATTTTAAAAGAGGCCTTAGCAAATGCTTGAGAAGTGGTCATAGTACGTTAGCCTGGAAGGAGTGCTGGTCCCCGGTGGACAACCCTCTTGAATTCCATATTGATCATAACATTCACTTAGTTGATGTGAATGCCACTGTGCGATCTTTCGTAACTCAATCGGGTCACTGAGATAGAGCAAAATGGGAATCATACCTTCCTACATGGGTGGTCGATAAAATAATATTGATGCCCCCACCTTCGGGCACTGAAGATGATGTGGTTTGTTGGAGGAATGCTCCTGATGGGACCTTCAGCGTTAAGTCTGCCTATGACGCTATATATCATCAGCATGGTTCCAGGAGCCAACCTCGCTGGCAGTCTCTATGGCATCAGGGAATTCCTGAAAGAGTCAAAATCTTTTTGTGGCAAGTATTCCATGAGAGGCTTCCTACTAATGAGTTAAGAGCGAGACATAATCCGAGCATCCTAAACACCTGCCCTTTTCAGTGTGATAGTGTAGAGAGTATTCTTCATATTCTGAGAGATTGTGAGCAAGCCCAGAGAGTGTGGTCAGCTTTAACTAACCCCCTATATTATAGTATGTTTTTTTCTGGTAATTTGCAGGACTGGCTCAATTGGAATTCACAACACTCACCCGGAAACAACAGGATGGCGAGATGGTCTTGGCAAAAAGTATTCAGCTCAACATGCTGGCTACTTTGGAAAAACCGGTGCAGTCAAGCCTTTGAAGGGTCATCGGACAGCCCTAAGCAGATAGTTCACAGATGCATGTACCATCTCTCGGAAGGTGTGGAGAACGGCAGGTTTCGGCATCAGATATTCCAGGTTCCAGAACGAGGACTACTTCACTGGTATCCCCCAGATCCGGGAATCCACCGTCTAGATGTTGACGGATCCGTACGGAGGGAAGGCCAGGCTGCATGTGGAGGTGTTATTCGAGATCACCGAGGTGAGTGGATACGTGGATTTCAACAGAAGCTAGGACGTACTTTCCCAGCTGCTGCAGAAATCCATGCAATCCGTCGGGGCCTTCTACTATGTAAGCAGATGGGACTCAAGAAAATCAAGTTGTTCACGGACTCATTACAGGCAATTCACCTTTTGTCCAATCGTTGTGATTCTGATCATCCATTGTATGATGTTATCTTGGATACCAGATCACTCATTTATAGCGACTGGGAGGTAGAAATTTCCCACACCCATAGGGAAAGTATTAGATGTGCAGATTTCCTGGCAGGAGAGGCGCATAGGATTCCGCAAGAATACGAGGAATTAGGGATTTCCCCTACTGAATGTACTCTACTTTTTGCTTTGGATCGTGGGCTGACACCTCATGATCATTCTGTAGGAACTAGCCTATAGACTTATCTCTTTCAAGCTTTGCTTGCCTTTGTAACCAAAAAAAAAAAAGTAATTTAATTAGCTTCCTTAATCTCTCTAAAAAGATTAATTGGATTTTATATTTAAGACCAAAGGCAGTAATTTACAACAATAAACCGCCATTGAAATTGAAATAAGAAAAAAATTAGCCCCAAAATTATTAATAATTATGAAATCTCGAATCTGTTTTGACTTTTGACACTGACACTGTGAACAAACTTCAGCATGACAAAAAAGATATGGGAAAAACCTGGGGTGGTGTACAGCATATGAAGCAGAATGCTGCGGAGCTGCTATATGGGTTTGCAGGTTGCTCTTGAACTGGGATTTAAGAAGATTCATCTAGAATTGGATTCTGAGCTGCTAGTCAAGGCATTGAAGGCAAAAATGAAAGAAGATGAACCAGTGGACAGTCATACGAGGATGGCAAGGGAAGTGGCGGAAAGATGCAGACATCTGAGAATCACTCATGGTTGGCGAAGCAGTAATCACTGTGCTGATATAATGGCGAAAATGACCGTGGAATTAAAATGGGGTGAAACAAGGTAACTCTTCCCTGTTTTAGTGGATGCCCGCGGTCCGCTGTCTATCCTTTTCTCCCAAACTACACCATTTTGGTGTAGTTTTGGGATAAAATGTTTTGGCTGATTTTTTTTTAAAAAAATTGGTGTATAGTATTTTGAAGTTTTTTTCTGGACATATCTAGTATCTTAAAATATTTTTTAAGTAACGTGCAGTATTCTAAAATAATTTTTAGTGTTTTTAACCCTTTAAAATATTTTTTTGTTATATCTAGTCTGCTAGACTGATTGTAATTTTACCTTTAATGTACTTTTTTAGCTCCAAAAATTACTTTAAAATATTTTAGAGTGGGTGGAAATCAATAAATCAATATCCTAAGTTTTGGATGCTCTTTACTATTAAGAAAAATACATTAACAGTAAAATTGTAGTCAATCTCTTAAAATACTAGGTACAACTGAAAAAATATTTTAAAGGCTTAAAAGCACCAGAAAATATTTTAAAGTAATTTTTGGAGCTAAAAAAAGTACATTAAAGGTAAAATTACAATCAGTCTGCTAACAGACTGGGTATAACTAAAAAAATATTTTAAGGGGTTAAAAGCACTAAAAAGTATTTAGGATACTACACGTTATTTAAAAAATATTTTAAGATACTATATACGTTCAAAAAAACACTTCAAAATACTAGACACCATTTAAAAAAAAAGGGTCAACCCCAATATTTTATCCCAAAACTACACCAAAATAGTGTAATTTGGGAGAAAAGGATAGGCATTGAACCATTGGGTAGCGGACACAAGCTAAATCCGTTTTTTGTACATAGAAAAGAGGTGAGGTGGAAGGACATGGGTTGAACTCCTGGAGTTTGCTGTCAAGTGCAATTTCAGATTTGTCTAGTTTTCTAGTGCTGGGCCTTTGAGCCCCCTATTGATTTAACAAAACATTAGTCATCTTGGGATCAAATCACAAATTACCACAGATTAAATGCAATATAGTGCAAACAACTCGGGATCGTTCTCTTATCAAGAAGCATTTTATTTTGACTTCCCTATGAAAAACTAAGTGCTATAAACATAATTAGAATAGGGGTCTTTGAAATTGGTTTTCTTTAAATCAAAATTCATGAAAATAAAGCTATTTCTAATATTTTTGGTATTTTTGATAATAATGAGAAATGTTAAATTGAAAGTGAAGATATGTATAATGGATGATCTTGGTGATGAAGATAGTGGCAATCCTTGCTAAACCAATTACAAGAGTTAAATTTTCATTAAGTCTTAAGAACAACTTCAAGATAACACTTGAGTCCAATATTCCTAATTAATAATAGCTCCTACAAATATAGATAACTACTACCTCTTGAGATATTGTTTAAACTCACCTAATGTGCAATTAAAATTGGAATGATGCAAATTGTTCTTCTCAATTTGAATGTTCTAACGAACCATCCAAGAGCCAAAATCAACTATGATCACTAATTAATAACATGAAAGCAAGCATAATTTCACCAAGCTCATCAAAAGATATATATCAAAATGAACATCAAGATGCATTATCCAATTGAAAATACAATGATCAATCCACATAGATAACATAACAGCAATCCAAGTCTTAAAACTACACAATGATTAACCTAAACAAGGAAATCAAATATATAATCTAAGCATAAGATTGAATTAAAGAACTCCCCAATGTTATCACAATTGCTCAAGCCACAATTCCTCATCACCAAGCAGCAAAAAGATCAACCTCTCATGGCTTCAAAAATCATTTGAATAAATTGTAGCACTGAAATCTCCATGGAAGCTGATGAGAGGAAGAAGTGAGTCTTGGCTATAGTGAAGACAGAGCTGCAGAAGGAAATGAGAAGGTGGAAGATAGTGATGAAGATGGTCTCGGCTACGGTTGGCAGTGACAGAAATTGGTGGAAGGCAAAGAAAAGGTTGTAGGATGAATAAGTAAGAAGCAGATGAAGTGAATGGTGGTGTCGGTGGTTTATGACAGTGAAGAAAAAGGAATAGAGGCGGGCATGGTGACTGTGGTGTTGAAGAAGAAAGAGAGACGATGGTAAGAGAAGAAATGGGAGGGGTCGGTGGTACTGTGAAAACATAGAGGTGGTGATAAGAACTCACTGTGATCTCCACCGGAAACTACAGAAGATCAATGGACGATAAAAGAGAGAGAACAAGAGACAGAGATGATGAGAATGGCGAAGCACAAGGAAGCTTCCTCTCTCTCTGACGGCGGCACTGAATCTGAGAATGGTGGTGGTTAGTTGAGGAGCAGGACAGTGCTAGTAGTCGACCGGTGGTGGTGCTATGACGGTAGTGGTGGCAGGCGAAGCCTGATGGAGGTGGTAGAGGAAACGGTGGTGTGAGATAGTCAGGAACTCACCTCCGTCTCTTAACTCTCTCAGACTCGACTCTGATTTCTGCCTCTGGTCCTCCCGTCTTCAGTCCCAGCTGGTTCCAACTGTGATGACGGCTGAGATTAACTCCGTAGAAGGTGGTAGTGCTGTGATCTCAGCTCTCTGGTCTCCTTCCCCTTGTTCTTGCGCTACCTCCTCTGTATCAGTTTCGGATCTGTTTTGCTGAAGGAAGAAGTGAATAGTAACCTAGGTCCTTGGTCAAAACCCAAGTTTTGACCAGGGACCTATTTGAAGACATGAAAAGTTCTGAAGAATGGACCTGAATGCAACATTTTGAAATACTTGTGAGGCAGGACTACAATTTCTAAAACTTTTGGGTCCTTGCTTGTAATTTTGTTGGTCCCTTTTCTTCATTTACTTTTTAATTTTCACAAAATATGGGGCCCCTTTCTGCAGTTTTCTCCAATCCTCAAAATATTAATTTTGACCCTCATGAATTTCAATTTTCCTTCTTAAGCACCTACAATGCAAGATTAAGCAAAATATAGCATCAAAAGTCCAAGAAATAATTGTATGAATAATTAACATATTTATGACCATTTTGCTCCTAATTACAATTAATTCAATACAATTGTCCCTAACTAAATTTAGTGCTTAATCATACAATAATGCTCCAGAAAATGCATTAAAAATCCCAAATTAATCAAGAAAAATGACGTAAAAATATGGTTGAATCACCTATCTACCAAAACAAAAAATACATATAGTTCATGCATTTTATACAAGAATGTACATGTACAATAATGTTAAAGAGAGGGTGAATTGGATGAAGGAATGTGTTTGTTTGTTTGGTCGGTTAGGAATTTGTATTTTAAAATAGAAATATAATTAAACCAGTAATGAATTTCTGACAGAATTTACCATGAAATTCAGAGTTTCAGACGGAATTTACCATCGATTTTTGATGGAAAACGATTTCCGACGGAATAGATTTCCACTTGCATGCACGCAATGCCTTACCAGTTGTGCTGGAATGCTTTAGCATTATATTATTGCAATACTAAATATATATAATATTATTATATATAATCAATTATTTATAAACATATATATGTTTCTTATACAAAAATATATGTTATTATAAAACACTAAATATAAATTTAATAACACTATAAAATAATATTTATATATTCTTATAATTTTTAATATAGATTAATTTCAAATGAAAAAAAATTACATCTTAAATAAACTTCATATGACTATATTTTTGTCTAATTTCTAAAATTAAAAATTATTTTTTATTAACATTAATTAATAACTAAAAATAGCATTAAATGATCATTTTACTCCTACAGGAACTAAAACCTATGGTTGGAAAGTTGAAGAGCCAAAACCGAAATGAGAAAAAATTTGAGGGATGAAAGATGGTATTAACCCTAATTTTTAAATATTTATATGGCTAATAATATCATAATTTTTATTTTTATGAAGATATTTTTTAAAATTAAATTTATTTTAAAAATAATAATTTTTTTATTTTTCTAACGGAATTAGCCACAATTGCCACCATATGACAGTAGTACGTAAGGGAATAATTATTGATATTGAAATGACATACAACACAACACGTAGAGCAACATACAAAAGGCATATAATGATAAAGAGAAAGTGGGCGTCGATTGATCTAATTAGAGCTAGTCGCACAAATCGAGGGTGACCTGGAGATCGATTATTGGGCTCGTCTATCCACTGGTATATCGGGGGAACCCTACTCTCTTATATTGTTAGAATTGAGTATCGGGGTTGACATACACATATTCCACGAACCACCCTGCGCCTGACCCTTTGCAATCAGAGGCGACAGTGATCTTGCAAATAGTTTGACAAGGCTCATTCTCATGGCCGGAGAGGTCGTCCCAGCCCTATTCGAAATTGCTATGACCCGAATTCATGTTGCCCTAATCTTTGAGGTTGTCGATGGTAATTGGCTTGCCGGAAGACGGGCATAACATCAGGCTGATGGTGGAGTCTTCCTGCATCAGGCATGTCTCCTGTCCCAAACAACGTGGTAGAGAGATGCTACTTAATAGAAGATCTACTGAACGAATTTGGGTATCTTAAAAAAATTAGTTATTTGTCAACGTGTGTTGGATTTTCTAAAATACCCTCTTAAATCATTTGCATTGAAACTATCCCTAGATGCAAACTCCATTTACTACTGGAAAAAACCCTTTTTAGACCGCCACATTTAGACCGATTTTGCCGGATAAGGTCTTAAAAATTTGCGCGGTGGCAGTTTTGTAATTATATTGAACTTCTTAGATCGGTTCTTAAAAAAACCGATCTTAAAAAATTTATTTAGACCGGTTATAAATAAAATCGGTCTTAAAGTCTTAAAATTTTTATGAATTTAAAATGTTTTAACATTTAAGACCGGTTTATACGTAAACCGGTCTTAAATGTTAACACATTTAAATTCAAAATGCATTAATGTTTTAAGACCGATTTTTGTAAAAACCGGTCTTAAATGTGAAAATTCCCTTTTTAAGACCGGTTTTTAATAAAAACCGGTCTTAAAGGTAAGATTTTTCACTTTTATTTTTCCTCCCACGCCCAGATCGCGAGCTCTGTGAACCCTTTCTTCTCTCTGCCATTTCTCTGTGAGCTCTGTTCGTGCTTGTTCTGAACTCGTCCATGGCGTCTCGTCCCTCATTTGCTCAACTCTCCTCCGTCATTACCGCTGTCGTTGCTGTGTTCGTCGTCACTGTTCTTTGATTATCGTCAGTCTTCTCCGCCGCCACCTCTAATCTTCGCAGTGACCATTCTCCTCTAACTTGACTTCCCTTTGTCAGTGCCGTGAAGTTGAGGACTTCATTTTAACCTCAGTCGACGCCACCGTGACTTTGGGTTGTAGCTCACTCCTTGGTCTTCATTCAGGTTAGTGTTCGATCTGTTATTTAGTTGTACGTTGTGTTATAATTAATAATGTTTATTGAAAAAATGGTTCTTGTTATTGCTTTGAGCACTTAAACGTATGTAATATGGAAAAAATTAAATTTGCACATTCTTGTTAGATATATGCTCTGACTTTTAATTATATCCCTGTGACATTTGGCTTGGATTAATACCACTCTATGTTCTGTTTTAGTTTAGTGCGGTTGTTTGATTATTGTCAGTGTTATTGGTTTGTTAAAATAATACTAGTTTCAAATGGTGCCTGTTAATTTTGTTGAAATATCTAAAACTCTATTGTTGTTGTTTTTTTGTCTATCCTTTTGTTGTTGGATATAGGGTGCTAGAAGTGTTGAGATATATATGGATCATAGTTGGATAAACGCTAAACGAACGAGTGTTGAATATGATAATGGGGTGAGGGGTTTTTTAGACTTCGCTAGTAGAAATGCCGATGATGGTAGTGGAAAGTTTTATTGTCCATATGTAGTATGTTTAAATGAGAAGCGACTAAGTACTGCAGATATATATATATACACATTTAATTTGTGAAGGATTCTGTAAGAGTTATACAGTGTGGGTATGGCATGGTGAAGAATTAGAAATGCTAAGTTCATCTCAACAAGGGGGAGTGAACTTTGATGATAATGACACAGATGTGGATGATCGAATAGAGGATATTATTCGTGATGTAGGAGAAGAGACTTTTGAGCAATCACATGCATATGGTAATATCTATAGTGATGTTGAGACGCCGTTGTACCCGGGGTGTAAAAAGTACCAATTGTTGAAAGCAGTATTGAAATTGGTAAGCTTGAAAGCACGACATGGATGGAGCGACATGGCTGAATCTATAAACTTCTCTAGTTCAAAAGATAAGAATCATAGATTGGCATCAATACCTTATTATGGGGTAATTGAAGAGATTTGGGTGGTTGATTATGTTAAAGTTAAACTTCCCATTTCAAAATGCAAGTGGGTTGATGTCAACAATGGTGTGATGATTGATCAGTTGGGATTTACATTGGTTGATTTGAATAGTAGAAGTTTTAGAGATGAACATTTCATTATGGCATATCAAGCGAAACAAGTGTTCTATGTTACTGATCAGGCAAACAAAATGTGGTATGTAGCTCTCCAAGGAAAAAGGGTCGTTGATATTAATCAGGAAAGTCATTCAATTAATGATCTGCTTGAGACTCCTTCTTTTTCTAGGGGTTTACCAGAATTGAACGAAGAAGATGAAGCAGACAATGAACACGGCACAAGAAACGATCATCATGAAGGGATATGGGAGGATATCCCTTTATAAAACTACATTGAAGGTTATTTAACTAAAATAATTATCATGAACTATATTTGAATTATGTATATTGTTATTGGTGTATATATATAACTACTTTTTTTTGTTGTCGTCACAAGGAAACGAAGGATATGAGGTGTATGTCTTAGTGTAGATTCTCCGAAGCCAGGCCAGCTAGTGATCATTAGCCTGAGAAGAGTGTGTATACAGTATTTTGGCCCTAATGAATAACAGAATTGTTATTAATGTAATTTAATCTTTGATGTATGTATGTAAGTGAAAAGATAAGGAACTTAGTCAAAACAGCATTGTCATGGTTGTATGATTTCCTTGCATTATGATTCTGTCTATGATTGTGAGTTTATTATTCATGGTTATTTTCCTTGCTTCTGTTTCGGCCAGCACTATTTAGGCACAAGGGAGTTGAGTTTTAATATGTTCCAATGAGTTTTAAGTCTCTCACATGTCATTAAGATGTTAGTTATATAATCTGTAAGAGAAGATTTATTTGAATGTCGTTAAACTGGCTGCTACTTGCTGAGTGAAATGTTTTAATAGGGGAAATGGCTTGCTGGGTATATCTTTAAAATGAAATTTTTTTTTAAAAAAAATTCAACTTTTAAGACAGGTTCTCTCTAAAACCGGTCTGAAAAGTACATTTAAGACCGGTTTTTCATATAATCTGTCAAAAATTTTAACCTTTTAGACTGGTTTTATACTAACCGGTCTTAAAACTGTATTTTAGACCGGTTCCATAACCGGTCTAAAAAGTAGCAGATTTTTTAGACCGGCTGTATCAAGACCGGATCCAGAACCGGTCTAAAATGTTTTTTTAACCGGTCTTAAAATTGATTTTTCCACTAGTGATTGACATGCGCAATCAATAGGAATAATTTAATAAAAAATGATAAATGTGGGGGGACAGAGTGAATTGAGATATTATATTTAGGACTAAATTTAACCCTTCAATTAGCTCTTATATTAAGGACCGGGGTAGTATTTAAGAATTAGGATAAAAGAAGGTATTCTTTTTTTAAAAAGAAAAAAACAAAAACAAAAAATAGAGGGGCACATACACTAATAATGGATAAATTGAAGGTGCAACCTTCACTTATTGGAGATCTTATATATCACTAGGCTATAAAACCATTAGCAAAAAAGAGAAATTCTAAAACAGTAATTTTCTCCAACTCTACACCCAGTCTGTACTTTTTCCTTTTTACAGAAAAAGACGTGAGAAATCATAAATTTTCCCAAGTTTTCTCATTGAAAAAAATTAGCCCTCAGAAAAACTCAAAAGGAAAAAATTAATTTCTTGCATATTAAAACTGTCAGGAAAATATCTCATAAACTTGTCTGTCAGAAATTCTTACATATATGTGTGTGTGTACGTTTGTTTGGGAAAAAAGGTTAAGCTATTTTAATACTTAGACGTATTTTTAAAAATAAAATTAAAACATTGATTTTCTTACCCATTATTTAATCAATAATAACTAATTCTTATTATGAATACTTTTAACTTACCATTATCCTTGCTTGAATGGATTAAAATGAGTCCTTAGTCAAACCAAAATATGAAGTTTGAATCCATATATTTCTGTTAACAGCCAAAGTAAAACCGTAAATATAATTAACGTGATAATATTTTCACCATGTCAGTTTTTATTGTTTTTTTTTTTCAATGAATAAAGCTTATATTAATAGAAAGGAAAAGTCCAGCAGAAAAACCATGTAACAAAGTCAAACAACATTAGAAAAATGACAAAGCAATCAAGTGGCCACAGACACAACACAACAAAGCCTGAAAGAAAACGAGAAAACAAAGAAAATTCCCAGAAACAAACACACAAAAGTAGACACTAAAAATTCCAGAGAGCTAAGTTAAAGGTCATAAAAATTTTGTCGGAATTGTACTTAATTAATCAGTCATTTTTATATTCAATATTCAATATTAAAAAAAATCTAAATTCGAAAGTGTTATATAATCCATTTTATTTGGTCCCAAGGTTTTATTTCCATAATGTTTTCCATAACATGTTTTAAGAAAAAATAGCACATTTCCATGCAATGCACGTGATTTGACAATTAACATGCTAATACCATCAATCCTAAATATAAGAGCTAGACTAAAGGATTTATTTTGATCCTAAATATAATCTTAATCCACTTTATCTCCTAAATTTATAATTTCCCCCTAAAATATCCATATTGATTGCGCATAATAAGAGAGTTTCTATTAAGAGGAGTTCTAATACATATAATTAAAAAAAGATATCTTAAGAAAACTAATACATTTGTTACAAATAAATTGTACAACTATTTTTTAATACAAGTAAATTAGTTTATATACTTGCTGATATAACTCAGTTCCCCGCCCTTATGTACACATCCAATTCATTTTATTTATGTGGATCGCAAACAACGTGGTCTATCTGTACACATGTCCTTCATTTTTTATTCGTTCTTATCTATTAAGACTGAGATTCAAAATCTCAGTATGGTTAACTACAAAAAAGCTAACTTTAATCGACCATTTTCGACGGTGATTTAATTGTCGCCACTGAAACTCATACTTTTAACGGTGACAATTAAAGTCACCATTGAAAGTTAATTTCAGCTTTTTTTTATGGATTATTTGTATCAACAACAAATGTTATTTTTTTATATCTTTTGTTTAAATTTGATATTTAACATTTGAGGACACTAAATATGATATTTATTATAAAGAAAAATAACATAATTATACATTTGCATGTGTGTAACACTTTCAAACGATAAGCCAACCTATCGTCTATTAAGTTCTTCAAGATCTATTATTCCCCACACTCCCATCAATATATCTTTATAGATTAATAACATGTAATGACACTTTTATCTAAAATAAATTATTTCATAAATGTATCAAATAATACATATGACCTATATTTGGTTTTCTTTTTTAATTACTTCATTTATATATAAACACACTTAATAAGTTAAGTAAATATAAAAAATTAACACATTTTAATTAATAATAGGATATTAATTAAATTTTTATTTTGATTTATTCAAAATTAATTTTAATTTCTAGTTCAGTGGTAAGGCATGGCGACACAATGATGTGGTATTGGGTTCAAACCTTGGAGGGACCATAAATGAGTTGAGTTTCACACAAATGTGGTGCAACGAGGTGGCGACACGTAGCACAGGGTGAGGTGGTGAGGGACAAGTCGACATGTGGGCCTTAGTGATGATGTGGATGGCCAGCGACGAGTGGCTGTTGATCGTCGTAGTAATTTTTTTTTAAAAAAATTGACACTTTCAAGGGCCACATATTGAGTCATCGTATAATTTCAGCGGCGACACAAAAGTTGCCACTAAAAGTCACATTCAAAGGCAACAAAAAATTGCCGCTGAAAGTATAGTTTCAGCGGCGACACAAAAGTCGCCACTGAAAGTATAGTTTCAGTGGTGACACAAAAGTCGCCACTGAAAGTCACCTTCAGCGTCAACAAAAGTTGCAGTTGAAAGTATAGTTTCAGTGGTGACAAAAATTGTCGCCACTAAAACTTTCAGCCACAATCACGACAAAGTCGCTACTGAACTTTTAGACTTTCTGCCGAAAGTCTTTTTTTTTTTTTTGGTGGTATGGGCAGCAGAAACTATATACCATAGTCTTTCATTCTAGAAAACTGGACACACTTTTATATAGCAAGCACGTGGAGGAGATTCCTGAAGTCGAGCCAGCATAGGAAGCTTCGCAACATTATTGATTTCTTTGTCTATAAAATGCAGCACTAGGAGTGCATCGCCCACATCAGCATTAACTTTTTTATGGATTATGTACCATATCACCTTCAATTTGGATAGGCACCATGAGCTCAGATGATCTGGATTTTTTTTTTCTTGAAAAATTATTTTATTAGGTAAAGAATCTAAAATAAAAATAATCTCTTAAATAATTTTTCTCAAAAAATTATTTTTATATAAAAATCATCATTTAAAAATATTAAATTTGAACCATCCAGATCTGATCTGGATAGTCCAGATCAGCTGAGCTCATGGTTTGGAAAGGCACCAAAACTAGGTCAGAGAGGGACCATGTTATTTATGGGAAATTGATCTCTTCATTTTCCTTACCGACCACTTCACTTTATTTCTTTACCTGCACCATTAGATCAACTCTAAGGAATGAGATTTAATATCCTATAAAAAGTAAAAAAGAACATATAGAATACTTTAATATAAGTATAAAGATATGAACTATTTAGATTAAATTTTAATCATTTAAATTTATTTATTTACATTTTTTTGTTATTTAATATTATAATAATATTTTATAGGATATTAAATCTCAACTGTCAGAAATGATCTAACCGTGTAAATAAATAAGTGGGGGGAAGTGGACGGCAAGGGAAATGGTGAGGCTCCTTTCTTGTTATTTATAATAATTTAAAGGCTAAATTATACAAAACTCCCATGAACTTTAGGTCAATTACATATAACCCCTCGATATTTCAAAGTTTAAATTTAACCTCCCTATCTTTTATTTTTAAATTATTAACCCTTGTTGTTAAGTGACCGTTATCTTTTTAACGGAAATTACCACGTCATATTATGAGATGACACATGTCAACCTAAATGGCATACTATGTAAATTACTAATTTTATAAAACCCTCCTGAACTTTGAACAGTTGCAAATAACCTTTTGAACTTTGATTAGTTACAAATAACCCCCTTGACATTTCAAAATTTAAATTTAACTCCCTTAAAATTTGATTTATAATAAATAACCCTTATGTTGTTACTTTAATCATTTTAATAAATTTATTAAGTTTTTTACTATCATTCGTCAATTAAAATAGTTTTCTTGTATAGAAAAAAATGAGAAGAATAATATTTAAAAAATATAAAAATAAAAATGTCATCATTTATATAACATTTACTTATTTTGTTGGGTTAATTGAGTATTGATAGTATAAAATTGTTATCATTTGTGTTAAATATAATCTTGGGATTATTTAGTATCGATAATTTAAATATTATATTTTTTTAGAGGATAGCTCTTGGCTTTATTAATTTTTTAATTAGCAATGCATATTTTTTTAATTAGAGGTTCAACGTTTATTTTATAGTTTTCTAAATATTATTCTTCTAGTTTTTGACATACAAAAGAATTATTTTAATTGACAAATAATAGTAAACATTTTAATAAATTTATTAAAATAATAGAAAATAATAGCATGTGGTTTAATATTATAAATCAAAACTTTAAGGGAATTAAATTTAAATTTTGAAATGTCAGGAGGTTATTTATAATTAATTAGAGTCCAGGGGATTCTTTGCAGCTGTTTAAAGTTCAGGGGTATTTTATAAAATTAATACTTTACACAAGATACCACATAGGATAACACATGTCATCTCATAATCTAGTGTGGCATTTTTCGTTAAAAACATAATGGTCGCTTAACGATAGGAGGTTAATAGTTAAAAAATAAAAGGTCATGGGAGTTAAATTTGAACTTTGAAATGTCATGGTGGTTATATGCAATTGACCCAAACTTTAGGGGAGTTTTGTATAATTTAGCCTAATTTAAACATTATACTCCCTCCGGTCCTAATTATAAGATAAAGTTGACTTTTTTGGAGAAATTAAGGAAGCCAATTAAATCACTTTAGAGTATTTATATTTTTAGTATCTTTGGATTATATATTAGTTTATTAATCAAATTACTTAGTTTGAGGAAAAAAATATAAATATAAATATTCTAAAGTGATTTAATTAGCTTCCTTAATTTCTCCAAAAAAGTCAACTTTGTCTTATAATTAGGACCGGAGGGAGTATGTAGATTAGCATTAATTGTAAGTATTAAATAATAAATAATTATGATTATCGAATTGTTAGAATTAGCTTTGAATATGTCTGATCTGTATTTAATACTGGTATACTCCCTCCGATCCACAATGTAAGTCATTTCTAAAAGAACGCCTTGGTCCACAATATAAGTCATTTGAAGAATAATTAATACTTATTTGTCAATTTTCCTATGTAATTAATGTTTAAATATGACTTTTTGTATGTTCTCATCTCTCATTTGAAACCTAATTTAATATAGGTGAAGTTGGGAAAAAATTTCAATTTAAGGTATATTTAATGAGTTAACTACATTGATGACTCTCCAGTTTTAATAGAATCTGATATATATTTTGGTATATTTAGGAGTTATCAACGCTAAATTAAAAAGATTTATTCGAGATTTTGATATGATATTAATTTGGTACATAATTTGGTGATTTTATTTTAAATATTATAATTTTAATCTAAAATAAAAATAATTTAATATAGGATGATGATAATAATAATTCACTGTTTTGAAATTAGAAAAAAAAAGGAAGTTGTTTTTATTTTATTATCTTATCTTTTATTTTTATTTTTATTTTCTTCTCTTGATTGTAGAACAGGTGACGTGGTTTCTACTTTATGGAGGAGAAGCTGTGATGCAATTTAAGAGAATACGTGTGGCACATGGGAGAAGGGCTTAATGACAACAAAAGCGACACCGTTTGGAAGAGAGGAGAGGGAGACCTAATTGGAAAGAAAGAAAGAGGGAGCTACGGGATTTTGACAGGCAAAAGAAGGCAGCCGCACTATTGATCATCACTTTCTTCATTGGTCTTCTGGAACGAGAAAAAGAAAAAATCGGAGAGGAGGAATCATCTTGAAGAGAGAGAGAGAGAGAGAGAGAGAGAGTTCTCCATAGACGGCAACCGGAGTGAGAACGGAAGGAACGCCGGTGTGCCGTCTTTATCCTCTATTTTTCCTTGTCTGTCGGAGTGGAGTGAGAACGCGAGTTGGACCCCGAACTTGTTCAGGAGAGGAAAAAGCTGAGAACAATCGCTGGATGGAGGAGCCAACAATTTGATCTACGGAGACAGCCGACATTCAGGGGAGCTCACAAAGAAACAGAGAACACGAGCTGTGGATTTGCTCTGGGGGGAATCCACCATCGCGAGAGCCGACTTTTCACTGACCGGAGTTACTGTTCTTTTTAGGCCGTAGACGGCAGTGTTGGCGTCTGGAACGATTTCGGATTTCGGAGTTACTGTTCTTCTGCTAGAGCTGATGGAAATGACAGGAAAAGGAGAGGGAGCTTGACTTCAATCACTCATTCTTATTCTTCTCCATTATCCACAGTCACCCACTTCAATTCCTACCACCGCCACACTCTGTTTGCAATTCATTATTTCCCTTTTCTATATCCCGTTGTCTATTGTTTTACTAACGATTTATGCTATGTGCTGTAATGAGATTTACTAAGCCATGTGTGGCTAGATTGTCTTGAAACGCTCTCAGCTAAAAATTTAGGGATTTGAACATGTACGAATCAATTAATTGTGTATATTGTTATTTTTGTTTACTTAATTTTATATTATTTTGTCTACTTAGTGATTGAGCACTACTAAGTATGAAATTGGGTAATTTAGATTACACTTAGGAAAGGGATCTTAATTGGATCATAGAATTAAGTAATGTGAGATTAAAATTTATTCTAATTTATCAATAGGATAGGAATATACATGTTGGACCCATATAATTCTATTAAGTGAATTTGGACATTTAGTGCCTTTTGAGTAAATTAGTTAGGAATAACAATTTTAACTTGAGAGAAGAATATGAGTAATTGCAAGATACTTATGTCCATTTAAACTCTAGATTAACAATTTAACATAAAGTGCTTTTAAGACTTGAAAAATGGATTAGCCACTCTAGGTTGTTTTTATGAATTTGAAATTTTATACACATTGGTTAATACTTTTGCATTTATTTAAATTGATTTTCAAATTCTTTCTTTAATTGCTCAACTTAAATGAAAATGAAAAATTTAATATCTAATCACTAGTTCACTTGAATCTCTATGGAACGGCCTTGATTTGTTATTATACTATTTCCACGGCACATACACTTGCGGTGCTCACTTAAAATTTAATAGCATCAACCATTTTTTAATTTTAATGAATTAGTTGAAGTACTTTATATTATAAATCAGAGCGAGTAATGTTATTAGGAAGATTTGGATGGTTTTTTAGATGGTTTGAGTCATTCTAAGGATCTTTTAAATACATATATTTGTAGTTTATCTTTTTAGGATATTATTTTAGATAAATGATGAGTTGCCAAATTAAATAGGGATATCAAAGATATCATTTAATATCATATTGTTATATCATTTTATGTGGCATCTTATCCTCCATATAAAAGAATGATAGAAATTTATAACTTATGCTGCCAATCAAATCCATCTAGTGATAATTAATAGAAAGGAAAAGTACAACATAAAAACCATGTAACAAAGTCAAACAACATTAGAAAAATGACAAAGCCATCAAGTGGCCAAAGACACAAAACACAAGGACTAGTGGGCTGGGTTTCTAACCCCTATTCCAGTGTGACCTTGGTCTTATATTTGGTTTATTGTGGTAGGTTTGTGGGCCGATTTGTGCCCTAAACCCCGATGTGCTAATCTTGATGGATTTGTGGGAACAATTGTGTTATGATGGTGTTGAGTATTGAGAAGGATATTTAAAATTAATGATAAACTCTTTTCTTGCCACACCCTTATTTTAATTTCACCTTTACCAAAATATTCGTGGAAAACGATATACGGTTCGGTGGGCAACAGAGGAATAGCATAAATATACTGATAATATGTGCATGAATACAGAAATTTCCCATAGGGTTTCGTACATAATAATTACCATCAATGTAGCCACACAGGGCTACTTGGGTGTCTAAACCCATCCCAGTGAAACGGAGACATCTTCCCGTCTTTGTTTCACCACTGCATTCCTCTCGTGTAGTTCTCTTATCTACTTCAGTACACCTCTTGTTTTCACCTGCCTAATTTGTTGGTAGGGGAGGATGAGATTTGAGAGAATTTTAGTAGGAAACAGATACCATAATGCATGCATGATAGATGCTATGTGCATGACAAGTTAGCTTTATCTAGTGCATGCCCCATAATGACATTTTTACATGCTCAATGTTTCATGCAACAAACTATGTCCACAGTATAAACAGAAATAGAGCTTCATTTGTTCAGATATGCTCTATACAATCAAGTAAATCAATCACATACATCACTACATAAGTAAAGATATCAATTATATGCAATTAAGGTAAATCCCCTACCTTGTGTCCCTTTTGCTAAATAGAAATAGTTCCTCGATCTACGTGCAAACAGGTCGGGCTCCATATTTGATCATACAATGTCAAATTTACTATTTAGACACTTCCATAGTTTTTCTGGGGGTTATATGAGTCTATCTTGAGAAATGACCAAAATGCCCCAGGGACCCTGGCTCCCCCGTACTCGGTCCGACCGTACTTTTACTGAAATTTTGATATGGGCTATTCTGACATATTTTCGCCCAAGGAATCCATTTATAGACTCAGAATTATCAAATTCAATGTCAAATTACAAAATTACTCTTGGCAACCCCACTTTAAGGGTTTCAGGGGCGTTTTCGTAATTATGATTTTTCGGGCTTTTCCAAAAAAGTGACCAATTGTAACCCTACCTAATTTTCCCTTCTGAACTCAATGGAACCATCAAGTCATTAAAAATCCAACTCTAACCCCTCCAAAATAGCCTTAGCCAAAATTCTCAATTCCCCAGAAAAAATTGGGGTTTTTCGATTTCAGCTTCGCAGACATGTTTCTTTCTACTCCTAACCACTTTATTAACTATTACATTAGGTTACAACTACCATTTAAACCCAATCTCGGTAGCATAACCTATAGGCATACACATTTCCAAAATTTAAAACAAAGGACAATTCGATGAAATTTCACCAATTAAATTATCAACAGCAACCAGAATAGTCAATATACAAGAGTTTGGAAGCTACCTCAAGCTCCCACTAGCTTTTCCTTGACATGGCTGAAACCCTAGCTGTTCTAACACCAAAAGAGGAGCTTCTAAACCTTAGAGAACATAAAGGAGTAGCTTAGGATCGGAGTTATACACGTTAGGTAGAGATTTACCAAAGAAATCGACCTACCGTACAAGTTTTTCTTCCCTTTCTCTCTCTATAAAATTGCAGCACCTCCTCTCTCCTCCAGCTGAACTTCACGTAATTTTATGAGAGCAAAAAGTAGGAGATGAAGTTTTATTTCATTAGCTTATGTCATATTTCATTTATTTACTAATTTCCGAAAATTACCAAAAACCAATTTTGTGTACATAAACCTATGTATATGTAACTTTGCTCATTAAAACAAACCAATATTTCCTTTTCATGCCACATGTAGGAAAAACCTAGGGGTCCCTCCCTATGGTCTCAATTGGCTTCACAACTTGTTCCGGTTATATATACACGTAAAGTCCCAATTTTGGTCAAAATTGTATTTTTTGCTCAAATTTTCCATAAATTCATATTAAATTGACCAAAATATTCTAAATATAGTTTTACTTTTTATTTTCATTAATTAATTGAAATTAACTTCAACTAATCGGAAAATAATTAATTTTGTGATAATTTGGCAAAATTACGGTTTTACCATTACCTTTTTAATCCAATTTCTTTTCTCATTTTTCTTTGGCCAATTCCCATCTATTTTTGGACGAAATATTTTCTCTAATATTTCTCCACTTTTGGACCTTAATATTGGGCTTTTAAAATTTTCCATATTAATTCCATAATTATTTTTCCCATTTTCTCATGAATATGAACATTTATAAAATTTATAAATTCCAAATTCATGAATATTCACCATTTTATTGAATTTCTCAACCAATTACAATATATTTGATGAATATAAAATTTAGGGTGTTACATTTCTATCATGATTTGTTTCTAATTACGGTTTAAATGCTTTAACCATGGTATTGGTTTTGGGAAGTTTGGTTTGAATCTTTTCTATCATGGTTAAATATTTAAGAAGCTCTAGTTAGATCAGTTAATTTCAAAATAATTTGGTTAAACTCATTGTTATGAGAAAAAGGTCTCTTCAACTTGGTATGAAAGCCATGTGTTTATGATTTTGCTAGTCCTGTTGTACATTGCATTTAGAATATGGTAATATATAATCTTTACACACATGCTTTCCTTTTATTATTGTGTTCTATTGTGTTGTTTTTACTCATCTCTCTCTTGTGGGGTCCCATCCTTCGGTGGGGAGAGAGGATATGAACCAAGAGATTTTACACACCATTAATGCTTACTGCCCATTTTTATTTAGATTTGAGATATAATTTGATATATTTAGGACTTATATTTTGAAATATTTTCGGTCAAGACTTACCTAGGTTGCACCATGATTAAGGAAAAAAGGTCTTGGCTGAAGCTAAAGGAGACCGTAGCTTAGGCCAAAATCCAAATTCAAGCTACATTATTAATAAATTCCTAATCAGATCAAGAGGTCCTAGTATGGATTTTTGAATATTGTTAAAAGATTAGAGTACCTTGTGTGGTTAAAAAGAAAATTAAAGGTAGGCGTAAGCTTGATTTTGGTTTTAATTAATTCAACTAAATTTAATTGACATATATATTTTTTAGTTTGTTTATTCACATATAAGATTAGAATGCCCTTTTGACCAAAAAAAAAAAAAGATTAGAATGCCCTGTGTAGTTAAAAAGAAAATTAAAGATAGGTACAAGCTTGTTTGGTGGCTAGTTTTTAGTTAAGAGTTATATATATATATATATATATAAAGGAAGATTCTAAAAAGTAAAAAAATTCAGAACAACTTTTATATAATTTCTTTTTTTAAAAATTTTTATAAAATATTTTTTTTTCCTAAAATCATATGCCAGGCAAGTGGATAAGTTTCAACCATGAAGAGGAATATTAATATTGAAATAAGGCACATGACAAACATTATGTAACATACAACACATCAACTAAAGTCAGATACATATTATAATTAATTGCTACCTCAGTGTATTTATTATTTGTAATTACAAATAAGCCAGAGGTAATTATTAGGAGTTTACAAATGAAGAATGGTGTCACAGAGGGGGGGGGGGGCTCAAACTAAATAAGGTGGGGCGGCATAAGTTGACCTTGGTGTGGAGATGATGGTCTGGTTTGTCACGAGCCAGCCACTGGTTCACCGGGAAGAACACGGTGGTGAATAGGGAGAGTCCACTAATGGTGACTTCGACGTACTCCAAGTACCACCTTGGCGTTTTCCCTTTCCCGTTAGAGGTGACGTTGATGGCGCAAACACTAAGGCAACTGCTCTTGCCGCGGAAGAAATCGAGGTTGTTCGGCTTGAAGTAGACGTGATCGGATTCCATTATGCCCCAATCTCTGAGGTGTTCAACGGTAAAGCTATCGCTGGACGAGGAGTTAAATAACTTGAGGCTGATATGGTGGAGTCCGTTCCTGCATCAGGGTAATCTCCTGTCTTAACTCTCAAAATGTATTGGCACTGATCCTGCATGCGCGCGCGCACACAACTAAGTGGAGAAGAAATAAAAGCTTGAAACTAATGATAATGGATCAACACAAGAGAGAAATTACTTACAGATGTAGCCATTGAAGCGAAGATGATAATAAGTGAGAGTAGAAAAACAAAACAAGACAATGCAGCAACTCTGAGAGCCATTTGTTTAATTAGTTGGTGATGCTACTAAGGATTGATGCTGAAACAACTAATACGCATATGCCTTTATACAGGGCGACTTATATGGTGATAGCTGATTTTCACTCTTAAATCCAGTTCATTTTACTCCATTCGGTGCTTAATATAAGAGTCAAATAAGGGGTTGATTTGTATTCTAAATATAATATCTCAATCCACTTTATCTCTATTAAGAATAGAAAGTTTAGAATTAGGAAATTAATTCATATTATTATGATTGATGTTTATTACTTAATATATCAGGATTCACTATGAATATTTTATCTTTATGATTTGATTTGATTAGATTAGTTTGTTGGGTTATGGTTAGTCTATTAGTTTACCAATATAAAGGCCTCTTTGTAATCTATTTATTATAGGATCAATAATATTAGTATTTTCTCTATGCTTCAACTTGATCCATCAATATCAACAATCCCCAAATTTATAATTTTTCACTCTAAGTATCCCTATTGATTGCATATATATTGAGGTAGTTTCCTTGTGAAGGGGTAATTCTAATACACATGATTGAAGAGAGAATTGTAGGAAAACCAACACTCATTTATTACAAATAACTAACTTAACTAATTTTCTTATTATCCACAATTAGTTATTTAGCTCTTATATTAAGCACCAAAGAGGTAATATTATGTGGAAAAGTTCATTCACGTGAGATGTCAACCTTTTATGTTCTGATGATAACGTGGTCTGTACACATGTCCAGCTGCATGCACGCATGCAACCCCATTAGGAACCGTATTGATCAGATTCAGATATATAAACACACTAGAAAGGAACAGAGAGAAGCTTTGTTAGGAAAAAGCTGTGACTTGGAATTCGTGTCCGTGAAGATTGTCTCCTGATGGATGACCCCGGCGTCCTAGTTTCGTCGCCGGGGAGACTGGTTGTCTCCAAGGAACCTGCTGAGCTGATAGCGTTCCTTGCGATATCTGCGATTGATGCCCCTGCATTTCCCCCATGCTTCCTCGACCCCGCTAGCTTAGAAGATGAGCTGGTTGGTTCTAGCTTGGTCAACCCTCCTAATCATTCCGTGAAGGCCTCATACAAGGATATGCTTGCCGGTCTCAAGGGATCAGACTTCAATGGGGCTTCACTTGGGAATCACAGTTCAGTAGAAGAAGATAATTTTTCTGATTTTTTTGATCAATCCTGGGATCTGCCTAAGCCTTCAGAGGAGATGAAACAACTTATGGAGGTTTATCCTACCATGGAATTGACAAAAGAGGAGTTTAACCGCTGGGCTAAACCTTGGAATAAATGCCTCGTTGTCACTGTACTGGGAGCCAAGTTCAACTATCAAAGGCTAAAGGATCACCTAGCGAGAATATGGCAGGTTAGCAACTTTGATTTAATTGACATTCCCAACAATTACTATGTCATTAAATTCAGTTTGCAAGGCATGTGGGAAAAACATTACAAAAAAATTCTTCTGGGAGGTCCTTGGTCTATAGCTCAGCACTGCATTCTTGTTCAGAGATGGACTCCCTATTTTGACCCTCTCCACAACCCCCTCGGTAGAGTTGCAACCTGGATTAGAATTCCTCACATCCCTCTTTTCTGTTACAATAAAAATTGTTTGTGGAGACTTGGGGATATGGTTGGGAAGACCCTCAAAGTTGACATGAATACAATTAAAAACCCGGATGATGAGGAAGCCATTGTTCACAGAGGGCGTTTTGTAAGACTTTGCGTGGAGGTAGACTTACAGAAAAAACTTGTTCCCAAGGTCATAACAGCTTCAGCGATTTTCAATATTGAGTATGAAGGGTTAGGTATGATTTGCTTTACCTGTGGCAAATACGGGCACAGGAAAGAGCAATGTCAGGCAAAGAAGACTGAGGCTGCGGGATATGCTGGAACAGTAGCGCACCAAGGACACAGATCGGAAAATCTTCAAGCTACAGAGTCATCACCAATAAACCCACCGATTGAAAGTGCAACAGACAAGCCTCCGATCATGGATGAACAGTTTTGGCCATGGATGCTCGCTCGGAAAACTTCTAAAGCGCATTTTCCAAGAGGATCTGATAACAGGCACAGAGTTGGTATCGCATCCCATACCTTCCTGACAGAGGATAGAAGCTTAGGAAGAACATCATCATCTAAGTTCGCCGCCCTGGCAGATGCTGTCCTTATCGAAGGTGCAGATCTCGAGAGTAATTTGAATTCAGATCTGGTTGGGAGGAAAGACTCAACGGAAGCCTCTGGACAAATTAAGATTGATCGTGGGAATATTGGGCGTGATGTGCAGAGGAAGGCTAGTGTTAATATTGGTCAAAGAAAGGTGTTGAAAGGATTTCCTGTGGGCCCCAAACGTTGGGCCAAAGTGGAAAAGTTCAAAGATCCCTTCAATGCCTCTTCACACGGGCTGAACGAGAAAGCCAAAGCCACAACGTTTTTGAAGCCCATGATGAATGAAGGAAAGGGAAAAGCTAAAGTCACTATGTCGGAACAGATTAGCTCGCATGGCCTACATGGAAATAAGACTTTGAAGCCCAATACCTCAACGAAAAGGGCCCACTCCTTGTCCAAAGGATGTTTGCAAGATATTGTGCCATTCCATAGTAAAAACGCTGAACATGGGCCCATTTCTTCTGCTCAGACTCCTTCCCTTCAATTGAAGTCTAAGGACCGTGACAAAATCAGTAATCAAGAAGAGAATCTGTCTTCAAATGATCCTGTGAAGCAGGGCGCTAATTTACCTACAGGATCGTTGAGCTTGTCTCCGTCCCAACTTACTGAGGCAATCACAAAAGGAAAAGTTGATGATCTTGGCTCAAGGATACACTCAGTGGTCAATCTGGAAGTTGTGGTCATGATGGAGGATAAGCCTCCAGATAAGTAAGCAAGCTGTCCCCTCTCCTGCTTGTATATATTATTTTATGATTATTTCCTCCTGGAATTGTCGTGGTGCTGGTGGGTGCACCTTCCCGCGTGTGTTGAAAGATGTGGTTCAAAAATATGGTATTAATGTGATGTGTTTAGTGGAACCCAGGATTAGTGGCAGTAGAGCTGACAAGGTTGTTAGGAAATTGGGATTCAATGACTGGTTAAGAGTTGAAGCCACTGGGTATGCTGGGGGTATTTGGGTTCTTTGGAACCATTGGGAATTTAAACTTGATTACATTTATTCTAATACTCAACTTCTTCATTGCAAGATCTCTTCTAAGAATAATCTCAACCCCACGTTTGTGACTTTTGTTTATGGGGACACTAGTACTTTAAAGAGGAGGGATCTGTGGGAGTCGTTGCATGTGATTAAGCAATCGGTTAGCTCTTCATGGCTGGTTATGGGTGATTTTAATACCTTCCTTAATCCTAGCAATAAAATTGGTGGAGCGTCTCCTTCTCTCAACTCCATGAAGGATTTCCAAAATTGTATTGATAGCTGCAATTTACTGGAGGTTCCGGTTGTTGGGGATAAATTCACTTGGGAAAAAACCGGAGTCAAGGAACGGCTTGATTGGGTGTTCTGCAACTTTGATTGGGATATTCTGAATCCTCAAGCCAAAGCTTATCACAATCTTAGGTTCAAATCTGACCATCGGGTGATTGTGGTTGCGGATGGCAATAATATGGTTGGCTGTAAAAGGGGAAGTCACTTCCTTTACCAAGCAGCGTGGAGCATTGAAGAGGGTTTTAGCGAGGTAGTCAAGGATGCATGGCAAGGGATCAGTTGGGTCCAAGGCCAGGAGCAGTTCTCAATTGAAGCCTCGGCGTGGAACTCTAGAGTGGTGGGGAATGTGGCAAAAAAGAAGAGAGAGATCATTCGCAGACTGGAAGGGATTGATCGGGTCAGGAGTAGAGGAGGTAGGCCTAATGGTCTCTTCAAGATCGAAAAGCAGCTATGGGATTCGTATCACAAAATAGCTCTTCAGGAGGAACTGATTTGGTTCTAAAAATCAAGATGTAAGTGGATTGGTGGTGGTGATAGAAATACGAAATTTTTCCATGTGAGCGTATCCACAAGAAGGAAAAGGAACAGGATCGAGGCTCTACAAGATGATACCGGGAACTGGGTGTCTGATGAGTCGATATTAAGAGGCATGGCTTTCGATTATTTCCAGAATCTCTACTCGGCTGAGAACTCATCTGCTCCCTTTTCCCCTTGGCCGGTAAGATTCCCACCTCTAGATGGTCTTCAATTGGATCATCTGCAAAAAACGGTTTCCCCGTCTGAGATTAAAAATGCAGCCTTTGAGATGGGAGCTTTTAAAGCTTCTGGCCCGGACAGTTTGAATCCTCATTTCTTTCATTCCCAATGGAATCTTATTGGGCAGAAGATTTGTGACCTTGTGATTAGGATTTTTGAGAACCCGGAGGTCATCGAGGAAATTAATCATACTAACATTACCCTCATCCCCAAGATTGATCATCCTACGTCGTTGAAGGACTTCAGGCCTATCTCTTTATGCAATGTGAGCTACAAAATCGTTAGTAAAGTTATTGCCAACCGTTTCAAAAGTGTAATTAATCATTTGGTTGCTGAGAACCAATGTAGCTTTATTGCGGGAAGACAAGGAGTGGACAATATCATTATTGCTCAAGAGGCCATTCACTCCATGCGGTTCAAGAAGGGGAATAAGGGTTACTTTGCGGTGAAAGTTGATATGGAAAAGGCTTTTGATAGGTTGGATTGGCGTTTTATTGAATTCACTCTTCACAGCCTAGGATTGGGAGTAGATTTTGTTAAGCTGATTATGACCTGCGTCCCTTCCCCTTCCATGAGCATTATCTGGAATGGTATAGCGTCCAAACGCTTCCACCCCTCTAGAGGAGTGAGACAGGGTGACCCTCTGAGCCCATTCCTGTTTGTCCTCTGTATGGAACTGCTTGGTCAATTGATTCACCAAGAAGTAGATTCGGGGAACTGGCATCCTTTAAAATTGAGCTCATCTGGTCCTAATATCTCACATCTATTCTTCGCAGATGACCTTGTTCTTTTCGGGGAAGCTTCCAATGAACAGATGGTGGAGATTCGCAATATCATGACTCTTTTCTATCGGGTCTCTAGTCATAGGATTAACCTGAATAAGTCTAAAATGTTCGTTTCGAAAAATGTCCATTTCAATAGGGCATACGAGATGAGCCAGATTGTAGGCTTTGGATTGACTGCGGATCTTGGGAAATATTTGGGTGTCCCTATTCTTCACAAAAGGATGGTTAAGAGGACCTTTGCTCCGTTGCTCCAGAAGGTAAGATTGAAATTGGCAAGCTGGAAAGGAAAATTTCTGAGTATGGCAGGTCGTACAACTCTTATCAAGTCGGTACTTTCGGCAATTCCACAATACCAGATGCAATCAACCCTTGTTCCGAAAGGGGTGCTGGCTGCTATTGAAAAGCTTAGCAGAGACTTCTTTTGGAACCAACATGAGGACTCCAAAAAATTGCACCTGCTTTCTTGGGACATCCTTAAAAGAAGAAAATGTGAGGGTGGTTTGGGAATAAAAGACTTACATTGCCAAAATAAAGCTTTCCTCATGAAGTTGTGCTGGTGTTTAATCAAAAAACCTGATGCATTTTGGGTGAAATGTTTACGAGCAAAATACTTATGTGGTTCTGCTGTCGACCCTCTCATCCAGAGAAGGAGCAAGCAGTCGACTGTGTGGAGTGGAATTGTGGCTGTCTGGGAGGACTTCAAGAGTGGTCTTGGCAAAAGTCTGAGAAGTGGCCGGAATACGTTATCCTGGAAAGAATGTTGGACTCCTATTGGAAAACCGCTTGAACTCCTTATAGATAAAAACTTGCACTTAGTGGATAGGAGTGCCAACGTGCGCTCTTTTACAACTCTATCGGGTCATTGGGATAGAGCTAAATGGGCTTTTTTCCTCCCTCACTGGGTTGTGGAGAAAATAATGTTGATATCTCCACCTTTGGGCAGCAAGGATGATATTGTTTGCTGGAGGAATGCTTCTGATGGGAACTTCAGCGTTAAATCCGCGTATGACGCTATCTATCATCAGCACAACCTTAGGTCCCAACCTCACTGGCAGTCGCTATGGCACTGGGGAATTCCTGAAAGAGTAAAAATTTTCTTGTGGCAAGTATTCCATAACAGGCTTCCTACTAACAAAATAAGAGCGAGACACAACCCGAGCGTCTTAAACACCTGTCCTTTTCAGTGTGATAGTGTGGAGAGTATCCTTCATATGTTGAGAGATTGTGAACAGGCACAGAGAGTTTGGTCAGCCTTAACTAACCCTCTATACTATAGTATGTTTTTTTCTGGTAATTTGCAGGATTGGCTCATTTTCAATCTTCAACACTCACCAGGAAGCAACAAGACGGCGAGATGGCCGTGGCATAAAGTCTTCAGTTACACGTGCTGGCTACTTTGGAAGAATCGATGTAACCAAGCTTTTGAAGGGTCGTCCGATAGCTCAAAAGGGATAGTCCACATATGCATATACCATCTATCGGAAGGTGTGGAGAATGGCAGGTTTCGACACCAGATATTCCAGGTTCCAGACCGAGGTCTTCTTCATTGGAAACCCCCGGACACAGGATTTCATCGACTAGATGTAGACGGTTCGGTGATTAGGGATGGTCAGGCCACGTGCGGAGGTACTATCCGGGATCACCAGGGTAACTGGATTCGTGGATTTCAACAGAAGTTAGGTCTTACCTTCCCAACTGCTGCTGAAATTCATGCAATCCGCCGAGGCCTTCTTCTATGCAAAAAGCTGGGACTGAAGAAAATCAAATTGTTCACAGATTCTCTACAGGCAGTTCACCTATTATCCACTCACTGTGATCCTAATCATCCTTTGTATGACGTCATTGTTGATACTAGATCTCTTGTCTACAGCGACTGGGAGTTGGAATTTCCCACACTCATAGGGAAAGTATTCGTTGTGCAGATTACCTAGCGGGAACGGCGCATTTGATTTCACAAGACTATGTCGAGCTAGGCCTTCCCCCAATGGAATGTATTCACCTTTTTGCTTTGGATTGTGGGTCGTTACCACAAGACCAGTCTGTAGGTCCTAGCCTATAGACTCTTTTTATTATCAAGCTTTGCTTGCCCTTGTAACAAAAAAAAAAGATATATAAACACACTCACACACACACGACACAAGATATTATTTATTTGCAACAAAGTGACGTACAAAGTGTCAGGATAAGCATGGCAGGAAAAGTTTGCCTCAAGCAGACCAAGTGACAAACTTGGAAACAAGTGTGCATATGGTTCACAAATTATTATGGTAGTATCATCTTTGGATTGAAAGAGTAATTTATTAATATTGGAGATCAAGTATTACACTCCTCCGATCCTATGCCCAAATTAAAGAGTTGATATTAGTCTTAAATATAAAACTTATTTCACATGTTTATCAATATTTTTTCAAATTAGCCGAATTGAAATTCCCTTAATAATAATCAAATAGGAGTGAAGGGAGTGAATCAAATAATATGATTACAGTGTTTTAGGAAAAAAATATCATATTAACTAGCTAAATTAATTAATATCCTTAATCTAATCAAATTAGTTAATTAGGTCTTATATTAAAGACCTCACGAGTAATTGATTATAGTGATGATATATATACTTTTAAATGACATTACAAGTTCACAACCTGTCGCATCAAAACCAAATTAAATGGCCAAATACATTAATGGCCCCAGCATTTGACAGCCCCTTATATAAACATAACATGACCTTACAACAAAACCATACGTCCACAATTTGATCTAATAGCATTTAATTGAGGGCCGGGGGGGGGGGGGGGGGGGTTTCTATCTTTAAATATTAAACGTATTATATCTTATAGAATATTAAGTACACTGGGTGTGATTTTAAGCTGTATTTCGAATTTAGAAAATATTTTTTAATTTATTTAAATTATTTTGAACAAGCTTGCGGATTTTCTGGCTTTTAGTTAATGTTGAATCGCTGGTCATCTTATATGGGTTAGGGCATTATAGTCTTTTTAAAGTCAATATTTATTACTAGTATTTTGGCAGTAAGAAATTATTTAAATGTAACTTTATTGTCCAAGGGAATATTTACAATTTTTATATTTTACTTTTTCGTGTTCTTTTAGTCTTTTTTGGCCCAAGTATGTTATTCTTCAAGTCATCATCAAAATGAATGGTATTTTTATAAGGATTTTTTTTAATACCTTGTAACCTGCTAATGAACTCCCAAAAAAAAAAAACAAAATTGATGTTATATTACGTATGTAAATCTATGATATTCCGTTTATCTATGTGAAAAAAATTGTTATGTCATTGATAAAAATGAACTCTATTGTCTGTAGTTTATTTTGTTCGTCTTCCTTAAAATGATAGCACTCCCAAAAAAAAGCATGTATTGCACCGATGATAGATGAAAAAGACGTATAAATGTTAAGAAATTACATTAAAAAAACAACACTAAACCACCATTCAAATTGAAATAAACGAATATGAAATTAATATCAAGAAATGGGAAAAAATTATAGTCGCAAATCTGTTTTGGCACTGACGCTGTGACCAAATTTCGTCATGACAAAAATGATACTCCTTTACAATCAAGAACTTACTGCAGCCAGCATTAATTTATTTTAGTAAAAAAATCATGAAACAGTTTTGCTTTTCCTTTTTGTTCTCCATTGAATCTGAGTTAATTGCGGGCAAAATGCGTTTGACTCTTAAGTATTTATTAAAAGAATTATTTTTCTATTTAGCTTTCTTTCAGGACAACATCGAGGAATTAAATTTTGGAGCATAAAAATGAATAGATTGTAATCATAATGTGCTATATAATAGATAATCATTGGAGGAAAAATAGAAACAAACAAATTTACGTTCCTCTTGAAGTCTTTTGGAAAATTCAAAGAACCCAAATGTATTACTTTAAAGGGAAAAAATTAGGGAGAATTTCAATTAAGAACTTATTTATAAACGAGCCTTGACAATTTGCAAAAATATAACCGAGTCTATTAAGACGTAGTTGTAATTTTGTTATAGATGTGAAAAGACCACAGCATCTTCTTTCAAGTTTAAACCCGTTCAATTACAAATTAACATGTGTGAAGTTGAAGGGTGTCATTTAAAGACACTTTATGGTTTTTAAGTGTGATCTGCTTCATGCCTATTTGGATTGGTGCTAAAAGTTGCTTTTTTAATAGTTATTTATAGTGTACAAGATAAGTATATAATATGAATTTTGTCTCGACTTGCATAAATATGATTTTCAAATGCAAATCCAAACAGGACCCTCATAGACATGTACCCTATAAGTGAACAAGTTTGCACCATGAAGGGGAATAATGATTTGAGACACAAACATTAATATTACGGAACACACAACACACTAATAAAAGCCAGGTACATATTAATTACCACCTCATGTATCTATTATTTATATTAATGACAAATAAGCCGAGAGAGGTAATGATTATTGATATTGAAATGAGATGCACAACGACAGAAAAACATTACGTAGCACACAAGACACCAGTAAAAGGCAGATGGGTTCGCATGCCCTGCTCATCGCATCTATGAGCAGCAGCATTCTCATCCCCCAATTTTGGGGTGAGGGACCTTTTATATATATATATATATATATTCTTTTTTATTTGAATTAAATTGAATGCTGCGTCTTGAAATATTTTCAGCACCTGATATTTTCAAATTAATTAATTTATAATCCTACATTCAGAAATATTTTTCCTGTAACACCAGTTTCCTGAATTAATTTTCCAGTAGCATCTAATATCTAAAATTTTTTTTCAGCACCCAGTATCTCAAGCTAATTAATTTTTTGTGCATGGAGTATTTTTTTTCCTGAAAAAATTTTAAAAAATCTGTTTATTTGGGGATGAGCATTCCCTGCTCATCTTTTGGCCTCAAATTATAGATGCGATTGCAATTGTTGACGTCGGCTTCGAGACTATTAGGTCCAGTGATGGTGACTTCCACTTATTCCAACAACAAAATCTTGCTTGTTCCCGTTGCCGTCTGAGGTGACGGTGATGTCGCAAAGATTGAGACAAGGGCTCTTGAGGCGGAAGTACTTGTGACCTGCTCCCATTATGCCGTGTTTCGGAAGGTCTTCGATGGTAAAGTCTTTGTTAGGAGAGTTGTCTAACTCGACCTTGATGGTGGAGTCGGTTCCGGCATTAGGGCGATCCAAATAAGATCTCTGTTAACTTCAGGAAATTCTTACTAGAATTTCATATTTCATACTGTTTCACTTCATTTTGGATGCATAAGTGGGCATTAGAAAGGATTAAAGTGATGAATTGTGTTTCTCTCATGCTATGCACAGCAAAATGAAATTGTGAAGGACATTACTCCCTAATTGCTATGAATGTCTAACCTTGTGTGAAAGTCCTTTGTGTGAATTGGTACAGATTAAGTCAGGGCTAACCCAGAGGAAGCTGCAGGCAGTGAAAAAGAGAGGAAGGAAGTTGAAGCTGACAACCAGTGAATGAAAGACCAGCTGGAAGACCAGGAGAGAACAAAAGGAGCCCAGAGAGTTTTGGGCCGCGGCCCACCACATCTTGGGCCGCGGCCCAGGATGCCCACACTAGCACAGAAAGTGGTGGGCCGCGGCCCACTACATCTTGGGCCGCGGCCCAGTATGTTCTGAGGAGCACAGAAACTCTTGGGCCGCGGCCCACAATCTCTTGGGCCGCGGCCCATGAAGGAAACAGGAGCACAGAAAGTTGTGGGCCGCGGCCCACAACCTCTTGGGCCGCGGTCCACAAGCATCAACCTGAGGCCAGAGACTCTTGGGCCGCGGCCCACAATCTCTTGGGCCGCAGCCCAACCCCGAAAATGAAGATTTGCGTTTTTGACAGCTGAGATGATATAAAAGGCAAACCCAGGGTTTTGAGAGGGGGTTCCCACTTTTGGAAAGAACGAGATAGGCGGCTAAGGAGGTTCTAAGAGCTGGGATTCGCTAGAAGCAAGGAGAATCAAGTGGGCTTGAGGATCAGAAGAGATTTCATTTCAGATTTCTTGATACTTCTGTATTCTATCCCTTCTCCACTGTGATTCTGTTATGACTTCTTTAATTCTGGTTATTTGTAATCAGCTGTTAAACATGTGTAGCTAGTTTCTTTTATTCTAGGATTGTTCAGCACTTTTGTATGGATTGAACTCGGACCCTTTTTCCTCTTCTTTAGTTAATGGTTTATATGTGTTAACTCTTCTCTGTTTTCACTGACATTCATGAATTGCTAGCTATGAATAACATGTTCAACTAGACTAAGCTTGAGAGAGTTAATCTAATTGAAGAACGTGGGTAGAGTTATGCTAGACCTAAAGTTTAAAGAGTTAAATGGAGGGTTTGTTAATAACATGGAGACATAGTTATTAACCTAGCATTGTTAAAGTGAGGAGGTTGTTTAATGATTATTTTCCCTTAAGTGTAGCAAGAGATTGTGCATTTAATTGGAGAATATAAGCTTGGTTAGGACTTGAGAGAGCTTAACCAATGAATATTGAACTTCAGACTGACGCATATACAACCCATAAACAGTGATATCGAAGAGGAAGTAGGTTGAGTTCATGATATACAAAAAGGGGAGAGCAATCCTAGATTCACTCCACTTGATTAATTTCTCAAAGAAGCATACTTTGTCATTATTTTTTCCTTAGTTGCTATCATTTCAATTTGTAAATCTGATTTTCTTAAACCCAACATATTTTATCTGAGTCAACTTGATCAAACACATAAAGCTATTGTTCGACTAGTTGTTATTCAAATCCTCGGGGGAACGATCTTTACTTATCACTCTATTACTTGGCGCGACCCGTGCACTTGCGGTTGCGAACAAGTTTTTGGCGCCGTTGCCGGGGATTGGTTTAACAAATATTTTAGTTGACCTTAGGCTTATGTTAGTAGATTTCGATTGATTCTTTAGTTAGAGTTATAATTTTTCCGTCCTTGTTTTCTGAATTCAATTTCACTTGTGTAGCTTGATACTTGCTGTCTTGTCCTTTTCACAGGTATCAGTCCAGTTCATGCAACATTTGCAAGGAAACGAACTGATTGTGGTGCTGGACGGAATACAGCGCGTTGAGGAGGACCCAGAATCAGCAGCAGAATCTGAATTTGGTACAGAAACAGCAGCAGAATATGAGTCTGGTGCTGAAACTGACGCTGAAACAATGGCGGATGAATATGATAGAGCCACGGTCAATGATTTTGCCAGCAGAAACATGAGAGGAACTCAATCATGCATTCGAATGCCACTCTATTACTTGGCGCGACCCGTGCACTTGCGGAATGGAATCATGGTTGCCGGGTGTGTATGGATAGGACATTACTCCCTAATTGCTATGAATGTCTAACCTTGTGTGAAAGTCCTTTGTGTGAATTGGTACAGATTAAGTCAGGGCTAACCCAGAGGAAGCTGCAGGCAGTGAAAAAGAGAGGAAGGAAGTTGAAGCTGACAACTAGTGAATGAAAGACCAGCTGGAAGACCAGAACAGAACAAAAGGAGCCAAGAGAGTTTTGGGCTGCGGCCCACCACATCTTGGGCCGCGGCCCAGTATGTCCAGAGGAGCACAGAAACTCTTGGGCCGCGGCCCATGAAGGAAACAGGAGCACAGAAAGTTGTGGGCCGTGGCCCACAACCTCTTGGGCCGCGGTCCACAAGCATCAACCTGAGGCCAGAGACTCTTGGGCCGCGGCCCACAATCTCTTGGGCCGCGGCCCAACCCCGAAAATGAAGATTTGCGTTTTTGACAGCTGAGATGATATAAAAGGCAAACCCAGGGTTTTGAGAGGGGGTTCCCACTTTTGGAAAGAACGAGATAGGCGGCTAAGGAGGTTCTAAGAGCTGGGATTCGCTAGAAGCAAGGAGAATCAAGTGGGCTTGAGGATCAGAAGAGATTTCATTTCAGATTTCTTGATACTTCTGTATTCTATCCCTTCTCCACTGTGATTCTGTTATGACTTCTTTAATTCTTGTTATTTGTAATCAGCTGTTAAACATGTGTAGCTAGTTTCTTTTATTCTAGGATTGTTCAGCACTTTTGTATGGATTGAACTCGGACCCTTTTTCCTCTTCTTTAGTTAATGGTTTATATGTGTTAACTCTTCTCTGTTTTCACTGACATTCATGAATTGCTAGCTATGAATAACATGTTCAACTAGACTAAGCTTGAGAGAGTTAATCTAATTGAAGAACGTGGGTAGAGTTATGCTAGACCTAAAGTTTAAAGAGTTAAATGGAGGGTTTGTTAATAACATGGAGACATAGTTATTAACCTAGCATTGTTAAAGTGAGGAGGTTGTTTAATGATTATTTTCCCTTAAGTGTAGCAAGAGATTGTGCATTTAATTGGAGAATATAAGCTTGGTTAGGACTTGAGAGAGCTTAACCAATGAATATTGAACTTCAGACTGACGCATATACAACCCATAAACAGTGATATCGAAGAGGAAGTAGGTTGAGTTCATGATATACAAAAAGGGGAGAGCAATCCTAGATTCACTCCACTTGATTAATTTCTCAAAGAAGCATACTTTGTCATTATTTTTTCCTTAGTTGCTGTCATTTCAATTTGTAAATCTGATTTTCTTAAACCCAACATATTTTATCTGAGTCAACTTGATCAAACACATAAAGCTATTGTTCGACTAGTTGTTATTCAAATCCTCGTGGGAACGATCTTTACTTATCACTCTATTACTTGGTGTGACCCGTGCACTTGCGGTAGCGAACAATCTCACACACACACACACACACAAATAAGTAGAAGGAATAAAAGCTTGAAACTAATAATAATGGATCAACAATAGAAAGCAATTACTTACATCAGATTTAACCAATGCAGTGAAGCTGGTGAGCGAGAGTAGAATAACAAGACAAGACAATGCAACAACTTTGAGAGCCACTATTGTTTAATTAGTTTGTGACGCTGCTGATGACTGATGCTGAAACAACTTATACGCATGCCTTTATATAGGGTGATATACATGGTGATAACTGAGTTTCACTATTAGCATCGAATTCATTTTACTACCCTCAATCCTTAGTATAAGAACCACTTAATAATTCTATTCCTTCATTAAAGTGGATCTTATATTAAGGATAAGTATAAATATTATGTGGATAAGTTGCATGACAACGTGGAATGTTAGCCTGTCTGTACACATGTCCTGCTGCATGCATGCATGCTGCCCCATTTGAAACCACATTCAGAATCAGGCATATAAACATTTCGAACCATATGGAAACAAAATAATAATAATAATAATTATTATTATTATTATTATTATACTACTACGAGCTATTATATAATTGTTATATAGGGAAAGAAATGTCTTCGTGAAGAAGACACAGACGGGGTTCCAAGGACCAGGAGAGTAACACGACACAAGATATTATGTATATAGAACACAATATTCACCTCAGGGTGAGGATAAGCATGGCAGGAAAGTTCTTGCTCAAGCAGACAAAATGACAAAGTTGGAATATGAGCTTAGTCCTTAGTGTCTGTAACTAGGAATATAATGAAGTCAAGATTTGGTTATGATGGGTTGGGATTTAAAAATAACATATAGAGTAAAAAATTGGGAGAGTTACAATGAGGTCCCAAGGAATGGACTTAATTACCAAGAAGTCCTAATGAAAAGTGAGGAGTATAAAATGATGTCATTTCTTATATTGACACTTGTTATTACAGGCTTTTAAGTTGTTACTAGACTTTTGAGTAATTAAATCTGTTTCTTGGACCTCATTGTAATCCGCCCTAAAAAGTTTGTATGAATTAACAATGCCAAAATGAAATTGTACACAAGATGCTAGAAGTAACAAATTGAACTTGTCTAGAAATTTATAGAGGCACTCTTATTAGAGAGATTACAGAAGCATGAAGTTATATAACTGATGGAATTTAAAAACTAAAACATAAATTGGAAATGATAATATAATGTATAAGATGACTCCTCTTCATTATGTAACTTTCTTCAATATTGATTGTTCACTCCAGAGGGAAAATAATTTTTGATAGAACTCATTACCCTCTTAACAAGCAAGTCCCATTCCAGATAAACAACATAAGCTAAAATGACCTCTGTTCGTTTGCACTTATCTTTGGCTGCAGCCAAAAATTGGCTTCTTCATCAATTAGATGTCAATAACTGATGAAGAGGTTTATATGTCACTCCCTCCGAGTTTTTCATCTTCAAAACCAAACTTAGTTTGCAAACTACAAAAGTCTTTATATGATCTAAAACAAGCTAGCCGTCAATGGTTTTATAAGTTGTCCACTGCTCTCATATCCTATGGTTATACAGAATCAAAGTCTGATAATTCATTGTTAGAAAGTCTGGGATTCATTTACTACTTTATTGGTCTATGTTGTTGACATTATATAGGATGGGAATGATTTTTCTGAGATTGATAGGATTAAATCACTTCTTGATGATGCTTTCAAGATTAAAGACCTTGGAACTCTTAAATAATTTCTGGGCTTGGAGATTGCTTGTTGTAAGTCTGGAATTTCCTTGTGTCAAGGAAAGTTTGCTCTGGAGATTTTGTCAGACAGTGGTTTTCTTGTCTTCTAAACCTCTTAAATCTCCTTTAGATCGTCATGTTAAACTTTCTCAAGATTTTGGGGTTCCATTAGCTGATCCTACCATTTACTTAACTTTATTGGGGGATTTTATCATGTTATTTGGGCAAAAAATACATTTATTATGATCAATTAGAATTAATAGTGATTGCATGAAAATATTGCTTAAAACGGTAAAAATGTCATATTTTTGCAATTGCTCATAAATTAATTGATTTTTGAGATAAATGATATTACCTTATCTTAAATTGCATTGTAGATCACTTGGAGAAATTGGAATGAAAAGCTGGAAAGGACAAATGACTGTCAAGTACCAGAATTAAAGACAGTTGAGCATCTGAATTTTAAAAATGACACTTAAGGACCAATGCAAAAACGGCAGCGTTTTTAGGCCATGGAATCAGATTTTTAAGGGCTTCTCTTCTCATTAATCATCAAGCCGACACACACACAACGCCCTCCATCTCCATCGCTAATGATCATCATCTCCCTTCCTCTCATCGTCACACCACTCTTCTTTTTCTCCACTCGATCCTCTTATTGCTGCCATGGCAGAGCGTTCCTAGAGCTTTGGTGAATAGCTCATTAATTTCATTACACTCTTACTAGGGGTTTGGATTCACTTAAAAAAAAAGCTATTTGGGGCATAAACCTTGATTTTTCAGAAAAAACACCCAAATACTCAACTTTTTCAGATAATCCATTTTGACCACAAACTATGGTTTGGGCATAATCTATTTTTTTTACTTTTTTCACTTTGTGGGCCCCACCCTCTCACTCTCATTGGTTCTTTTTTTATTTGTGGGTCCCACGTCACACACTCTCTCTCATTTGTTTTTTTTTTAATTTCAACGATTTTTCTCTGTCCTTTTTTTTTTAGAATTTTAAAATTTTAATACTTCCTCTTACCTTAATATAAGACCTATGTATCTAATTTGATTATATCAGAAAAATTATTTAAGTTAATTAACATTACATCCCGACAAATTTATTTCATTTTTGATATTAATTATAAAATTTAATGTTAAATGATGGGTTAAGATGCATCATTTTTAATACCGTTAGGGGTTTTCTTCTCTTATAATTTAATGCCGTTAGGTCAAATTTAATGGTTTTGTTAAATTTACATCCTTTTTAATTGTTCATTATTATTTTCAATCTTCCAAAATGTGTTTGTACCAGATGCCCCTCAGGAAAAACTGGGCTGTTAAATTTAGACCTTAACCCTTAAATAATACACAAAATATATTCTTATTCTTTATATGTAGTTACTACAAAATTTAATGTTCTTTTTAGTAATTTGACCATAAAAAAAGCTATTCTGATCACAACATCCAAACACTCACATTTTATCAAAATCATGCTTTCCCATAATCTATTCTCCAAAAGTTATTCTCCACTTTTTCTCCAAAAGCTAATCAAAACACACTCTTAGTTAATTAGGAACTTAAAATAGGCTCCACATAAAGAGATCCATCTAGGTTAGCATCACTATATTGCATAGTTAGTAATAAATGACATTCCAGTTATTTGTTCAAAAAGGCACATAAAGAGATTGATCTAGGTTAGCATCTAAAAATAGGCACAAACTCAACATGCTTAAGCAAACAACGTCAATGACATTTAGGTTATTTGTTCAAACAGGTTGATAAAATGTTACAGCTATAAGAAAGACAATCAAAGCTCAGCTTTTTTTATAATAATAAATTTAAGAGAAAAACGGAAAAAATAAATTTTGTGAAGAGTGCAGAAGCTTTCTGTTTATTTAAAAAAATATGCTTAAAAAATTTTCTTTGTTAGGTGTGAAGGAACCTTTTGCTCTAGTCACTAGTACAGAAAAGGGTTTTTAGACCGGAATATTTAGACCGGTTATATCGGATAAGGTCTTAAAAATATGACCGGTGGCATTTTTATAATTATGATGAAATATTAAGACCGGTTATATTTAAAACCGGTTTTAAAAATAATTTTAAGACCGGTTATAGTAAAAACCGGTCTTGAAAATAATTTTAAGACCAGTTATACCAAAAACCGGTCTTAAAATATATACATTTAAAAAATAAATATATGTAATATATTTTCTAGACCGGTTCTAAAAATAACCGGTTTAGAAAATATTATATGAATTAAAGACAATTATAAAAATAAAATTTTTATTCTTTTTAAGACCGGTTGCAAATGAAAACCGGTTTTAAATATTAAAAATTTAAGACCGGTTATTAATTAATAACCGGTCTTAAAAAGTTTCAAATTTTAAGACCGGTTAATAACCGGTCTTAAATATGTATTTTAAGACCGGTTTTGAAATAGAACCGGTCTTAAATATGTATTTTAAGACCGGTTGTAATTGACAACCGGTTTTAAAACTGACCTGAATTTCAACCCTTAGCATATAAGCATAGTATGCCTTGAAAAACTCATCAATGTCTTCTAATTGCTCTTCTATCTCCCTAGAGCTTCCAATTGTGCCTTGATGCAAGAGTAACTGAAGGTATGGCTCTTAGAGTGCTTCACACTTCCTTGTCAATTCACTTGTTAGGAAATCCATGTTATGGAATGAGAAGAGGGCATTCAATCCACTAGGTTGAGGGGTAGGAGATTGTGGTGGAGGTTCATAGATTGATGGAGAAGGTGGTTCATAGGGAATTCTACATTGGATGGAAGTGGGGGGAATGGGGGAAGATGAAATGGATATTATGGTTCTTGATAGAGTGGAGTGGGTGATTCTTGATGAAATGGGTAGGGTGAAGAAGTATGGTTGAAGTGAGATTAAGGTGGTTGAAAGGTAGGTTCATGGTCAAAATAGGAGGTTTATGGACAAGATGGTTCTAAATGTGTATGGAAATATTGAGGATGTTGAGATTCAGAGGCTCCTCTTCATTTTATGTCTGCATGGAGAGAATCCAATTCATATTGAAGAAAATCAAGCTTTTGAGAATATGTAAGATCAAAAAATTCTTCATGTCTCCAAGGGCCATAAGATTCATCCACAAATTGAGAGCTTGAGGTTCTATCACTCCTTAAACAAGAATGCATAGAAGGATTAGTGTAAACTGGAAACTTATGATCCTCATTAAACCAAGCCATTCAAATTGCAATCAATTAAATCCCAACGAATCCTAAGTCCTAAAAATGCAAATGCAAAAATGGAAGAAAAATGAAAGAAAATCAAGATATTTGTTGGTATTTTTTGGAAAATTTTCTATGGACAAAAGAAAGATGTCATGAAATATACTATGAACAAGTGAATGCAGGCTATACTTAATGCAATGCAAAATTACCTAAATGCAATCATAAAGGCTCAAGGTATACCAATCAATCAAAGATTGACACTTAGTTACTAGGGAACCAATTACTTGGCTCCCCGGCAACGGCGCCACTTGAAGAATAAGGCGTTGTCGGCTTTTATGCCTTGGTAACCTCTTCAAAAATTAAACCAAGGATTGCAATATAGGGTGCAATCCTGGATCGTCTCTCGAAGAGCCTTTTATTAATTATCTAGGAACTAAGTGCAATGATTGGCATGAAATGATTAAAAATGGAAAAATTTGGTCTTTTTAACTATCAACTACTTTTTGCAATTAAGAATAAAATTGTTCTAAACTAATTTTTTTTGGGATTTTTCTTGAAAATATGAAATGGAATGACAATGGATTTAATGAAACGAAAGAAAACAATGGAATAAGAAATCCCTCATAGCAATGACGAAAGCAATCCTCACTTCAAATGTTTATGGGAGAATTAATCATGCTAGTTCCAAAATAACTCTAAGGGCCACCCCTTAGACTAGGCTTAACTTAGATTGATTAACACCAAGCCACCTTGCATATTAATCTCTCTAAATTAGGTTGATTAAGCACTCTAGCAATTAAATGAACTTAAAAATCATATTTAGCTTTTAATCCAATAACCGAGCCACCTCGCATTATCACTTAATTTTCTCATTAATCTTAATTTAACAATGGCCACCCATATGAAAAATCAAGATTAATGATGTTAAAGCCCAATGCTAAATATAATTGATAAATTCATATTCAATTAACCAATGCAAACGCAAGACACCATTGATCTACTAACCAAGCCACCTTGAAATTATCACAAAATGTTCACAAAATTATCAATTTAATGACTAACCAGCACAAAGAAATGATAATTAAGCTAATTAACCACAATGTCAAGCGTCTAACAAAGGTTCAAGCCATAACAAATCTCTAAATACATCAAAATAAATCAACATTATAAAATTCATCCTAAGACCTAGGAATCACAAATATAATGTAGAAATAGAGAATTGAAATAGCAAAAACTTCCCTATTAAAGCTCCAAGCTCATGGCATTGCCACTTGCTACAAGGGATTGAGAAGCTTAGCCACAAACACCCATGGAATCAGCCTCAGAAGGCAACACAATCACTGTCTGAATTAAATGCCCAACCATAGAAAAACTACCAATTAAACTTGATAGATTAACCATGGATTTAAATAAATCAGTAATTGCAATTGTAACTACAACAGTACAGAGTGCCACGGCTAAAATGAATCAGAACAAGGAGATGCTACAGTCTGTGAAGGTTGGAGGAAAGAAATCAGCGAAGGTCACTGGTAGCTTGAGGGAAGTATGACAGTGGTGTATGCTTGAGGCCTGCGGTTAGCTCCCCGCCTCTCTGGTTCGACTCTCAGCTCCCTCCGTTCTATTCTGTCTCCCGCTACAACTCTCTTCTCAGCTCTATTCTGGCACTGCTATGGATGATGCTCGCCAGCCGCTGTGGTGGTGGAAGGTGCCGCCGGCGAGAATAGAGGATGGTAAATGTGATCAAGAAGATGTGAAGGTCCCTGGTGTTCGTGGCTTGCGGCTATGTTCTCTCCCGCGTCTCTGGTTCTGTTTTTCTTTTTACTCTCAGCTCTGAATCAGACCTAATTAAATGCTGTCAAAACGATGTGTTCTGATGTGGACTAAACTGGCATTCTCAAACTTTGTGAGACCAATTTGACATTTTGGAAATTTGAGCCCCAAACTGCCATTTTCCATTTTAATCCCATTTTTGAAGCACCTACAATTAAAAATAATAAACACAAATTCAAATCTTCTCAAAAATAAATCAGTAAGAGTAATCACATTTTTTATGACAATTTTGCCCTTTTTAGTCTAATTCAATGTATTTACTCTTAACACCAATTTAATCACAAAGAAGGCATTTTAAGCTTTATAAGTATGATAAAATCCTCAAATAAAGTATTAAAATATATAATAAAATTGGGATTTGTCAGGGGGTGTGATGACTCCCCATTTTTAATAGAATTTGAGATATATTTTAATATGTTTTGGGAGTCATTAATGCTAAAATAAAGTGATTTATTGGAGATTTTGATGAGATATCAATTGGGTGCATAATTAGGGGATTTTATTGAAAATATCTTAATTTTAAATTAAATAGGAATAGTTTAGGATTAGATAAGTAAATTATAATAAATTAAAAGTAAAAAAAAAAAGGAGAGAGAAAAGATGATTTATTATTATTTACCTTTTAATTTCAATTTCTTTTTTTCCTCCCTCATGTAGTATATGCCACTGTGCCAGTGTGTTTGAGAGGTGATTTTGATGAATATAAAAGCTGACTTAATGGACCAATTAATTTGATGTCGTTTTGGTGAATGGAAGATTAGAGAATTTTGACCATGTGACAGCGTTTTGGCAATTAAGAAAAGGGTAAACCTAAAAGGAAAGGGAAGCAAAGGACTGGGCAGAATTTGGGGTCCGGCTAAAACACTATTCCTTCGTCTTCTTCCTGGAGCGGTGACATTTTCTTTTGGGAGCATCAGAAACTAGAGTGAAGGAGAGGGAGAGAGAATGCCATTGCGTGAAGTGAGAGGAGCAGCTGGGACCTTCGTCCTCAAGTTGTTGACAGAGAATCCATATGTAGCATTATGCAAACTTTGATGTGATACTCTAGAAATTATGTCAATTGTTGGTGTACTTGAAGAAGATTTATTGCTTCTCGTCCTCCCATAATAATAGCAACAACAGATGCCAGAAGAAGAAAAGCAATCACAAAGCATATTGATAGGATCAATTTCTAGTTTTGATGTTTACTTTCTCGAGTAGATTTGATTGGGCATGGTGGCAATTTCAACTTTGATATGCCTCCACAAAGCTTGTTATTCCCCATAAGTGATATTGCACTTACATTGCCAAAGACGCCATTGCTAGGTACCTCCCCATCAAGCATGTTGAAGGAAACATTTAGGTACTCCAATAAAGCAATATCTTGTAGATTTTTTTAGAATTGATCCAGACAAGTTATTTTGTGACAAGTTGAGATATCTTAGACCTTTCAATGAGGCCAAAGATAAGGGAATGATTTCTTGAAATAAGTTCCCTTGCAAAAAGAGATGCTCTAAGCTTTGGCACTCTCCAATGGTTTGAGAAATGCTTCCAGACAAATGATTATGAGAGAAAACCAATTGACCACTACTACAAAAAATGCTTTTAATGTCTGAAATAAGGGGGACATCTTTGTGAGCGACATAGTAAAAAATGACAATAACGTCCGTAAAATAAAGGTCGTCTAAAGTCTGCACTTAAGACATCCCCATTTTAAAAAGGGACGTATAATGTGCGAGTGTCACACTTTAGACGTCCTCATTTTAAAAGAGAGACGTCTAAGTGTCAGTGTATCTACTTTAGGCGTCCCTTTTTATTATTTTCGGATGGTAAAAGTTTTTTTTTTAAAAAATAACCATTTATATTCTTCACTGCCCAACAAATTAAAATTGCAGAAATAGGATCGAAGAATTATTTCATAAACCACAATATCCCTTACATGGTAAGGAAACATTAGCACTATCTAATAAAAATGTTAACTCCAACAATCTAATACTATGTTCAACAACAACTCTTACTACCTAATTCTATGTACAATATAACCACCACAAAGTGTCATACCTCTATGTAGTGTGCAAACAATGTGATTGTATCTTCAATTTTGTTTTTTTAATAACTAAAGCCCATTTTTTATTTTTAAATTCTTAATGACAGAAACAACAGGGATGGTGGCCCACGTTGTCAAGGAAGCTAGCTATCACGGTGTATAAAGAGACGGTGATTCCAAGCATTTTTGTAACAAAAACATAACTTTAGTGATTCTAAGCATTTTTGTGTTAAAATTCTGCCAACTTTTAGTCCATGCAAATTTAATGGGCTTTAGGCTAAAAGTAGTAAGGATGAACTTTAAGGGTGAAGAACTAGTACTTGGGCCTAATGTAACCACATTAATTACTTAATTGGGCCTAAGCACTAACCCAAATGATAACCAACTAAGTATTATGAGTTATCAAGAATTGCAACAAAGTATTAACTCACCGTCTGTAAATTCTAAATTGATATGATATAAGATCTACTTGGTATGCTCGAAAGACTGGGAACAAGAACCCAATTTGGAAAGATTGCCGGTTAGTACCCTATCCCTTATATCATATGTACTACTCTGTATGTATTCTCTGTCATCTGTGCATGAGAGGAACAGTTAGTCCTTAGGCAATAGGACCCGTAAGTACAAGTTGCACCGGGAGTGACCCGGGAGCGTCTTGAGCCAGGTGGGCTAGAGCAGAAAGCCTGTGAATGCACCTTGTTTGGACCAGAGGCCCTGGGCTGCCAGATCGAGATCGCCAAGTGCTGTGGTACTATGGTAAGAGGCCAGTTGGGTCCTTTATTTGCTGCATATTGTAAGTGTTATTGCTTTGATGATTGCTTTACATGCTTAGTATTCTGCATATCATATGAGTGATCTGTGTACTACTGAGATTCTTTTGAATCTCACCCTTTTTTATTTACAAATGACATACAGCAAAGGCGTCTAGCTCCAAGGGCAAGGAAGGTAATATGGACGGACAAAGAAACGACTGATTAATTATGGACTATCTGGTTATCTTTTATTTTGGATGATTGTATAAAATATGAATGCAATTAAGTACCAGCTGCAGTAGCAGTAACCGCACTAGTTGTAACCAATACGTTAAAGTATCGTCAAACGATCCAAACACGATAAGTGAGTTAGAATCGGTCAACCAAACACTAAAAGCCCTTAAGTTAAACACCACCATGAGGGTTTTGGACTCAGAGCACTCTGATTTTAATAAAAGGAATTAAGAACTGATAAGTTATAAAGAAATCGAAAACTGTATTGAGACCACACTTAAAATATTTTTAAAAGTTTTAGAAAACCCACTTAAGTGCAGATTTGACCCTGTATTAAATTCGGGAATTCAACTATTTTCAAATGAACATTAGTTTTAGTTTTAAAGTCATTATATGTTCAAACTCATCTAAAGACTTTGGAGATTAAGGTGTTACACACAAGAGAGAAATTACTTACAGAAGTAGTCACTGAAGTGAAGCTCATGAGAAGAAAAACAAGACAAGACAATGCAAGTCCTATGAGAGTAGCCATATATATATGTATCTTTGTTTACTTTGTGACGCTTATACGTATTATAATGATCGATGATATGAATCAACTATATGGATGCAATGCCTATTATATAGGGCCCCACACACACGCACGCGCGCGCGCGGTGACGCCTGCGTTTCGTCTTCTTCTTAAAGATCCAATCTGTTTTATTATTTATGTGGACGCGTTCATAACGTGGGGTAATGTCAAACAACCTGGTCCATCTGTACCTACACACGTCCTTTATTTTTTTTTATTCTTTCTTATCTTTTCTGACTGAGATTTTCCAATCTCGTATCGTTCATTACATTGGCTTGGCCGCAGAAACCATATTATTGTAGTTATACGTTTTAAAAAACTGGAAACAAGCAAGAGATCCCAAAAGTCTAGAGAAGAATTTGATTGGAGGCAAATCAGCTTCCTTATTGTTATCTTAGAGAGAGAGAGAGATAATGAGTAATTAAACACGGAGATGTTTGCGTTAGAGCAGAGTAATATATTAGATATTTATAAATAGGAATGTGTATTATTATACAGATGTTATACTTCTTTCTCTATCTACGAGTATGCGTCTTATTGATTCTGTTGCGATATTCTCTTGGTTGTCACATTGCTCTTCTTCATTCCCTTTATTTGTGGATTTGATTTTGGTATAAGAACACAATTTAATTTTCTCCTACACTGACACTACGCCATTATAAAAACCATATCATAGTTATGCTTTGGAAAATTGGACACAATTTTGTCCCAAAAGTCTGGGGAAGAATTTGATTGGAGGTAAATAAGATTTTTGATTGTGATCCTTGAATCTGTGTGTGTCATAATGAGTAATTTAGCAGAGAGATATTTGAGAAGGACCAAACTTAGGTCAAGTATATCCAGGTACCCAATTAACTTACGCCATGTTTATTAGACAAATAATCACCCAAGAAAAAGCAACGTCTCCCCTTCCCAACCTGAATGAATCGGATCCTTCCACCCTCGATTTACCACCCAACAACGCCACCTGGACGTTGCTGCCTCTTCCTCCTTAGGAAATCATCATCAATGACGAAACTACTGATAAAAGGTATATACACTTCGCTCACCACCAGCAATATGTCAAACTTCCTTATGTTATTTGCGGCACAATTGAAATATTATATTTAGGACTGTAAGTAGAAATCAAGTGGACACAATAAGATATAATACACGACCATGCACGCCAATATATATATATTTAATGTGTATATATAAACATGTATTTTATATGTAATTTTATATCCTAATATTCCTAAAAATTTGTGTTGGTTTTCTTAAAATATTTTTTTAATAATCTTCACTGGGACAGCCTTTTGATAAAACATCCTTAATATGTATAATAATCAAGATAGATTAGAGAAAAGGTTATAATTTTAAAAGGGTGAATTGAAGCTTTAATTTAGAATCAAAATAACACCTCTAACAAAAGGAGTACCGCTTCTAATTAATCAAATCTTCCTGGGCCATTTTTTTTTCGGGGGGGCGTGGTTGGGACCAAATCCTTGCTTCTTTGCAGGTAACTTGCTCGTTCACACGTACCTCCAAGCAACATTTTCCTTTCCAAGTTAATACTCATTTTAGTCAACGTCAAGGTTGATTAGCCTTCAGTCTTAGAATCTCACTCCCTATTCCAAGTATAAAGAGTTTTTGGGATTGGGATTGTTCAGTTTTTTCTTTTGATTTTTCAATTATTTTAATATCACTAAATTACAAAACAAAACTAATGTTGAAAACCAAAAAATGAAAGAGTCTTTATATGATGAGACTTCAATGTATAAAATTATTGTTAATTTATTTCTTTTAATGATTTCTTATTTCACGTGTGGATGTGAAAATATTCATTGCTACTTTTAGAAATATACAATAGAACAAAATTAAAGTGATTCATGAGAACAAGGGAATGATTTAATTTGTTTCATAGACAGCGTTTATAATGCCAGTTGATCTCATATATGAAGAAAATAAACATATGCCAAATAAGTGAATGAGTTTGCACCATGAAGGAGAACACTTATTGATATTGAAATGAGACAGATACATTACAAACATCACGTAACACATAACAGACCAACAAAAGCCAGATAATAATTATTACTACACCTCAGGGCCTATTTATAATTATAAACAAGCCGAGAGAAGTAATAATTATTAATATTATTGAAATGAGGCACATGGCAAACATTATGTTACAACACAACATGCCAACAAAAGCCAAATATGTGTTCCCACCAGAGAGTTAAAGAGCGGGGCCTCAAACTAGAGAACCCTGATGTCACTTGCTAAGTGCGCGAGTTGACCGTGACCTCGGGATGGTTAAGAGACAGCGGCTGGTCCACCTGGAACCATAAACGGGTCGGTTCACCGGGTTTACAAACGTAGATTTCCACGAATTCCAAGTTCCACACCTGATTCACTCTGGCTTCGTAGCGGACAGTGATGGTGTGAAGATCATTGAGGTAAGTGTCCGAGAACATGAAGATGTCGAGGTTGTCCTGGCTGAAGTAGTTGTGACGAGAATCCATTATGCCCTTTCCTATGAGGTTTGGGACGCTAACGAAATTGTTATTAGAGGACCGTAACCTGAGGCTGATGGTGGAGTCCGTTCCCGCATCGCTGCCATTTCCTGTCTTAACTCTCACAACGTACGTGCACTTCCCCTGATCCTGCATGCGCGCGCGCACACACAACTAAGTAGATAGAAGGAATAAAAGCTTGAAACTAATTAATGAATCAACACAAGACATCAGGCAATTACTTACAGATGTAGCCATTGAAGCGAAGCTAGTGAGTGAGACTAGAAAACCAACACAAGACAGTGCAATTCTGAGATGCCAAAACAACCTTTATATAGGGCAAGTTTCACTCTTATGTCCCCACTCATTTTATCATGCAGACAAGTTGATATTTGAGCAATTTGGTCTCCCCTATGGTGTGAATGCGAGTCGGCAAGTCGGCTTAACTTTATATATCTTTCAATAGTAAAACTATCAGATTTAAATAATAACGTCCCAAAACAATTTTCAGTTGTTGTAAATTGTGGATAAATGATCGTAAATTATATTTCAGTTATTCATATTATGAAATATTTTTTTTAAAGAGATGTAGGGTCAGGGCCACAAAAAAGGTCAACACATTGACAGTAAGATTTAAACTCACAACCTTATGAATTATGAGAACGATCCTGAGTTGTTTGCACTATATTGCGTTTTAATTCATAGTAAAATTGCGATTTCACCCCAAGGCAACTAAGGTCAAAATAAAGGCTGCAAATTCTAATGTTGATTCTCTATGTTTTATATTTTTGGATTTGGTGATTACGTACAGCTTGAGAGCCACCTATATAATGTCGTTCAATTCTCGCCTTACATATTTAAATAGGTGCCTGATAGATGCTTCATTATTAATAGTATAATAATTTAAAAATATAATTATATTGTGCCTAAAAAGATAATAACATAAGTAAAATAATGCGTATTTTTCTTTGGCAAATATTATATTGAGAAGGTTGATTTGTTTTTCCTATAAATATGTTCTTCATACGTTACCTCATCAATGATATATAATTTTTTTTTGAATTTGTGAGAAATATTTTAAATTAATTTTAATTTGGTATTGTTGCAGAATTGATTCTAGATTTTCATGAATATTGTCGGTCATCCTATAATAATTTCCTTTTCAGAAACCTTTCGATTCTCTTATTCAGAATTCAAGAAAAAAAATACAATTACTAATTAACTATAAATATCTGAGAATATACAGAAAAGTAAAACAATCACCTATACGTGAAAATATTAAAAGCTCATAAATAAAGTATATATCTAAAAAATTTACAGTACCTACCTAATAGGTTGGGCCTAGCACAAGGATTACTCCTCCCCTTCACAATATGTCAAATCAAGGTTCGAAATCCTGTTAAGGGAGATGCTTGCATTTAATGTCCAACCCTACATAGAATGTGATTGCATTTTCCATTACTTTTTCTTGCTAATTAGTAACGCAAAAATTAGGAAATTTTGCTGAAAAATCATGTATTACAAAACATATTGTCTAAAGTACCTAAGGATCTAGGTCCTTGTGCAAGTATAATTCTATTTCATATGTATTAACATATTTTCAGCTATGTGAATAGACTCTCTTGTTCAAGTTTGCCTTCTCCTCGTGGACAGTTGCCAATCACAATCATTGGTTTTAGTTTTTTCATTAATTGTCAACTGATAACTAGTTTTGATTGGTACTTTCATCTATAATGTCCTTGCGTATAAGTTATTCCAGAGGAGAATGGTCACATTCATCATTACTACTCGTCACTCCAAGCTAAGGGAGCATCGGTGCATGTTTATCACAATCTTGAATTATTTTCTTTATTATTAGACAATGGTCGCATTCATCATCTATAAACGCTTAAATTAAAATTTTCAGAATTTCAATTAGATGTGTATTAACTTTCTTTGTTTTTTTTTTCTTTTTTGCCTGATAGATGTGTATTATCTATCACCATAAAATATGCAAAGGTCAGGCATTTTTCATCACAGTTGATAATGATAGTGACTATTCTATACTAAATTAAATATGGAAGACTTCTTAGATGCAAGTGCCAATTAAAACTAGCTAGTGATTTTGATTGGCAACTGCCCGCCATAAGAAGAATAAGAGAGTCTAGTAGCATACATAAGACAAGATGAGAGCCGGTCGATCTTTTGAAAAATTCAAAGATACCAAATAAATCCATAATGGCAATAGTGCCATACCTTGTGGACAGCAAAGAGTGGGCATAATATTTTTGACAACACGTATACATAATTACTCTTTTGTACTATAATGTGTATAGGCCAAACCAAAGCTTGAGATTAAACTAATTAATTTGTTGTGACTTGCAAAAGAGTAATTATTGATTTCATGAGCATGAAAATAAAAATGATAAATTTAAAACTAAAACATAATTTGGTAGTGGCGAGTTATACGCAGTGACACCCCTTCATAAAGTAATTTTTCAGTATCGATTATTCACAGAAAAGGGAAAATAATTTTTGATAGAATCCAGTTCCCTCACAACATCCCTTGCACTCATTCTCTCATGAGGCCATTCCATTTTATATATATATATATATATATATTTTGATGGTTTATGCAATGGACCATTTTTGGCCTTCGGTGCACCCACCTTCTAGGTATCCGGCGTTAACCTGAAGGCCAACGCCGGATTTAGCGACATGGGCCCCCGACAACTGACTAGTCCTGGCGCCCCCAATCTAATAGGCCCGACAGGAATTCATCTCTTTGAGGCGCCCCAGGGGAGAGAGCTCCCAATAGAAATTCTTTACACCTTCCGTTTCCTGGGATCGAACCCAGGAACGGATTGGTGTGGCGCAAATGCCTACCCATCTGCGCCAACTTCCATTAGTTCATTTTATATATTTTTTGATAGAGATGTAGGGCCAAGGCCTACTAACAAGGTCCCTAGATTGCCAGCAAGATTTGAACTTGCAGCCTTATGAGTTATGAGCCCATTTTTTGCTAACTGTACCAATTTTAATTTGTTGGCATATTTTGAAATATTATAGGTTTTTTATTGCTTGTATTAGGTAGCGCTTCAAAATTCAAATAGGTAGCATTTATCAAGCGTTACGTATGAGCGCTTCAGAAGCGCTACAAAAAAAATCTTTTTTGTTTGATAAAAAATATATAGTGGTAGTGCTTGAAATTGCAAGCGCTATTGCTTGTTGTACACTAAGGTAGTGCTTGAGCCACAAAAGCGATACCTGAGGCTTTATTCTTTTCTTGTATATAAATCCTTAGGTAGCGCATTTATTGCACAAGTGCCACCTAAGGCTGTTTTTTTTAATTGATTTTATAAATTTGTGTAAACCCAAATGTACAACAATGTTCTATACACATTTCTATTCTTGCCAACAAAATACAAAAACTATATTTTTTTAGAAGATCAAGAGTCAAATATAACCACAATTAACTTAATTGTATCACAATAAATAACAGCTATCCAATACAATCACACTTAAAACTACTAAGTCAAGTAATATATATACAATCCAGTATTACCAATGGTTAAAAAGGTCTTACCAAGCTTGTTTAATATAGTCAAAAGAAGAAAGTTATGCAAAGCAATAAAATAAAAGATTCAACAGACTAATTATTACATTGTTGGAACACATAAGTATACCATTCTTTGATCACTTCATTTATTTAGCTGTTGCTATACTCTGCACAACATTTACCATCATAATACTGCAAAATAATTAACATTGCACATTAAAATCAATAAAGAAAATAATAACAAATAAAAACTAAATTAAATTTTAAAAAAAAATAAATTTAAATTGCATACATAGTCAGGAAGATAACATTGATCATGAGTGACAACATCTTTCATGAACCGCATCACGTAATACCATCAATCATTATCGTTGGGTTGGAACGGGCACTACAAAAATGCCATCAAAGGATTATATCAACTTATGCATGCAGAGGATCTATTTTCAATATTTGAGTAAATTTTTATAAATACCATCATTTTCTTCCACTTGTAGCTTTTTAAAGAATCCATAGCTTTAGGATGTTTGAAGCCCTTAGAACCTCGAATGCTAGTCAATGCACTAACAAAATGAAAAAAAACAGATTACTTTTTGTGGTCCTTGAATCACACAAGTATATACTCACATGCACGCATACTTACTCATTGAATAATCTTAACATGTCTGGGCGGTCCTCTGGTTCACCATGCTTTAAAGGATCCATATAGTAAATGAATGGGCTAGTAGTAGCCATAGGATTGATGACAATTGACAAATTCCTATTGTTATTATATATTTTTATACTTTAATTGGGGATTTTGTCATAATTATTGAGCTTAAAATGTCTTTCTTGAGATAAATTGAGATTAAGAGTAAATAGATTAAATTAGGACTAAAAAAGGTAAAATTATCATAAAAATTATAATTACTCTTAATCATTAATTTTTCTAAGAATATTTGATGTTGATTTAATTGTTTCTAATTGTAGGTGCTTAAAAAAATTGGATTAAAGCTGAAAATGACAGTTTGGGCCTTGAATTTCAGAAATGACAATTTTGTACTGCGCATTTGGAAAATGACAATGTGGTCTTGCCAAAACTGCTGCGTTTTGACAGCAGCACTTAGGTCAGGTTTAACCCAGTTTCAGATTTGTTGCAGGGAGCATTCACAAACCAGAGACACGGCCGCAATCGTCGACCATTAGACCGTCCTCCTCTAATCTTCATCACCCTCGTCTTCCTCACTCGCCGGCGGCACCATCCACCACCACAGCCGCTGGCGAGCTGCATCATTCCAGACCAGAGAGAAGCTGAGAGCTGAAAGAGCATGGGGAATCGGGAAGAGTAGAACACAGAGAGCTGTCGTAAGCTGTGAGTATCAACGGAGGGGTGAAGAACCTAGATCTCTTGTACATACCGATCATCTTATCACCTTCATCACCTTCTCTTCTCCTCCGTTGCCGACAGTGAGGGAACTTCAGGAAGGTCAGAGTTGAGTTTCAGCGGCTTGGAAAATAGAGCACAGCCATGACGAAGGAGATTTCCGACCTTCTTTCTTCACATACTTGCTCATGTCATCACTGATCCATACTGCTCTATTGTTTCTTTATCCAGACCACCATAATCTGTGTTCACCATCCAGTTTTCTCCTCTGTTAATTGATTTTGAATATGTGTGGAGAGCTTGTGTTGATGAATTGCAGCAGCTAAAATCTGTTCTCTTGAAGCAAAGGATTGAGTCTTGATGCTTGGAGCTACAAAGGGAAGTTTTAGTTTTGGTTTATCATTTTGACTTTATATTTATGATTTCTTTGGTTTTAGAAATTGTAATTTATAGTTAAGACTAATATATTTGGTTTAATCTTTGTTTGAACCCATTTGTGATTTGAATTAGTTTATGTTGAACATTGTGCTCATCAATATATGTGGTTACATATATATTTCATTGTAATTCTCTTGATTCTCTATTATCTTGCATAATATTGTTTAGATATTGAGTTGACTTTGGAATTGCATTGAACCAATTGCATTAATTAATTTAAGTCACACACTAAGAGTGCTTAATAACGTCTCTAGAGTAGGGGTTCCTCTCTTTTGATATTAGACTCATTGATTGATGGGGTTGGTATTTTAGTGATTTCATAAATTGCATACAAAGTGGTTTCTAATAGTGTTTTAAGAAGTGATTATTTTCTAGGTCTAGGAATAATCACTGATTAATGCACTAGACTCAACGGTGTTTGAGGTTTGTTATTTTGAGGGACTTTGGTTGCAATTGCTAGTGTTTTGTATTGAGTTTCGGTTAAAGGGATTAAGTCTTGCCCGGTGTGGGAGATTTAATTCACCTAACTCAAGCTAGCTCAAAGGGTCTTTTGAGCATCTTTGTCAAACTAGCACACTCCCATTATCTTTTAAAACAAATGATAGATGAAATTCATTATTCTAGGAGGCTTTATCATATTTTTCAAAACCAATCTCCATTCCATTCCACTTTTATTGCAAAAAAAATCCCAAATATATCTATTTTAATTGCATTCAATTCATAGTTTTAAAATCAATCAATCATGTGTTACCCTTGTCAAATTTGCATTGTAATTATTTAGTTTATTAGGAATTAGTTTCATAATCAGCTCATCAAAGTGAAACGACCCGAGTTGTGCACTATGTTGCCTTAATTCGGTTTTATTCTTGATAACCCCGAGGCGACTAAACGGGAGTATTTCAATTGATGACAATCAAAGTCCAGTGCCTCCTAAAATATTTTGCAAAATTTATTTTTACAAGTTAAAATTAGCCTTCAGATAGAAAAAAGCATACCATATGGGAAAACCACTAATGACTTACCCGGCATTGAAAGGTGCTAGAAACAACATATTAGGTTTTGCCTTTGTAGAGAACAACTGTTTGACTTTGTTTGATTGAAAAATTATGTCATTGGTCCCCTCATGTTGCCTTATCATGTGCGGGCTAATAAATGAGAATTTTTCCCTCATCTTATTGTCTGTCAATATGTTATGGTACAAGTACCTTCATATAATAATACATACAAATAGATTAAAACCAATAACATCTAAATGATGATATAATTAATGAAGATAAAGTACCTTATCTAGATACTGATGGTTGTAGTGCCAACCCATTTACAAGCAAGAATGTCATTCAACTCTTGCAATTCAAGATCATCAAAGTAATAAGGAATGTTGTAGATATTTGGTTCAAATTTCATGATTATGCCAGATCCTTCATTATACAATCTTGGTGCAATCAATCCCAAAGAATGGCAACTTGTAGTAAATTTGTTTTGACCTATTTTAGTGGTTGTGCTTTTCTTTTTTGGTATTGTTGTCAACCCTTTAGAGTTGTTGCCAACCATTGTAGTGTGTCTGCCCTTGGGTTGTATAGGCTCAATGAGACCTATAGGCCATGCAACATAAAGACCCACAACATCTCTAACCCACAGTCATTGTAGTTGGGCATCATCAGGAGTAGGGTATGGTAGTTTCAATTCTTACTTTTAGCGTGTTAACAGTCAATGGGGAATTGTGAAGAACTTCATTTACATTGTTGTAGACAATGCCCATTGCAACCGCATGCTTAAAAGATGGATCTAGATGTACTTTGCACTTTGATTCACCCTACAACAAAATAATGAGTTAACATATTGAGATATGATAATCATAATGCAATTAAAAGTTAACTAGAAAAGAAATTACTGAAGGGATAGGGACTTTGGGCACAGAAATACAGTTATTAGATCCTGAAACTCTAACTACCCCATGTGTTAGGTTTTGAATTTGTTCAAATAATTTTTTGTTTTGTTCTTCCAGTTGTTGGTTCTTTTCAAACATTTGTTGCTTAAAGGAAGACATCTCCTCTTTCAGCTCTTCTTTTAACATTTCAACATCACTTTTGTTAAAGAAGTGTTTTAGTCCAAAATAAGAAGTCTGATTAACTCCAAAACCAATACCTCTAACACTACTAGGCACCTTAGGGACATTTATGGCCCTACTAAGTATATCATCACGACCTATTTGATGGGCCTTCTCTAGTGATTCTTTTGTGATTGTTTCCTAACAAAAAAGGAATATAAAATTATTTATTATTAAATAGCATCATTTAAACAAAAGTTTCTTGATACAACATATAATACCCACACAATAATATGCAATTTTCCTAACTTCTTCATCAACAATTTGACCATTACAGTTGACATGGCCATTCACCCACAAAACATGTCGTGATAGCTGAGCAACATCTAAGTGTGAATCTTTGATCTACATATTAAACAATTTACTAAAGTTAAACATCACGCATAGAAAAGGAATAACAATATAGAATGTATGTGTGCATAGCAAGTCTTGTTCAATCGACACATATGGTTTATGTCCTTTCATAAATCGATATTTCATATTTTTTGCTCTCTTTCGATTTTTTTTCGCTTGGTTCCTGTTTAAATGGAAATCATTTGCATAAATAAATGTAAATTTCATGTAGATTACTACAAGTAGCCATAAGATTATTATTACCTGAAATTGTGGTGATGGATGTGACTTAATGAAGTCATTCCACACTTCTTGAGAGATAATACCTTCATACATCTTTGGTGGTGATGTAATAATGTTTCCACCATCATCTCTCAAGTACCACTTCACAAGATTTGAACGAAACTTTTTGAGAAGACAAGAAGCTTTCAAAAGCACATACTCCTTGCAAGTCTCATCAATAACAAAACATCACTACAAGAAAAACATATATATTCAAAGTGTTAAGCATGATTATATGAAAAGAAACTAACACAATGTTAGAGCACCAATTTATCTTTTACATTAATTTCTTGCCAAATGAAGTCCTTATAGTCTTTTGGGACACGTTTCCAATTATCATATGTGCAAGGTACAGTGTCTTGAGTTACAGTCCCAATAAAACTATGAAATTTGTCACAATTGGTTGACCCTTGACATTCCACCCAACTGATGACTTTGTTTCCTTACTTCTCCATTGGATCAACTGAGACATAACAGTCCTACCACGAGAAACCATTTGTTCACCTTGTCCTCTCTCATTCATATTAGGAATGTCAACATTCAGATCAGGAGCATCATTATTATTTGGAATTGGAGAATCCATTTTCCTATAAGATAGTTGCATCATTATGAAGACATTAATAGACAGATAATTTTGACAAGCATACAAATAAGAGGTTAAGATTTAGATGACACATATACAAGTACTTAATTTAAAGCATATACATAAAGATAAAACATGCACATAAAGGTAACACTGGTTGACATTAGTTTCTTTTCCTCTTTCTTGTTGGATCAGGAATTGTGTTCATCTTCATTCTCTTAGCAGTGCGAATTGATACATTGACCAAAATCCCCTCTTTATGATCATGTCTCACATACAAGGGCTCTTATTCATCTTCATTTACATTAATATCTTCATATTCTAATGGCTTGAAAATAGAATCATCTTGAGGAATATTCATATCTTCATTGCTTTGAGCATTGTCTTGCTCTATATGGTTTTTGTTTGAGAGAAGTACAATAAACCAGTTCTTTTTAGCAAGATCTAGAACAAAAAATACTTGTTTTACTTGTGAAACTAAAATATAAGGGTCATCTTTATACCCAACTTTAGAAAGATCTACTTGAATAAAACCTAACTCATCAATATGTAATCCGTTGTTGTTGTTAACCCACTTACATCCAAAGATAGGCACCCTGAACATTGAGTAATCTAACTCCCAGCCATATGCGTTCAATAACACCAAAGTATGACATTTATGCATAGATAGGATTTATGTCTTTAGCACTAGATATTTGCAAAGACTCAGCAACAAGCGTTACACCACTATTTTGCATTACGCTACGATCATCCTGATCTTTGGTATAAAATGTGTAACCATTGATTGTATAACTAGTGTAAGATAATACATGTAAATTTGATCCTTTCGATAACCATCTCAATTTTTCAGAAACAGAACTAGGATTCTTCCCTAACTCATCAAGAATGCGATTTTTAAACCAACGTACAAAATTGCGATTGTGTTCTTTTGTTATCAAATTTTCATTCCTATCACCAAATATGCCTCAAAGAATATCCATGTGTTCTTCAACGAATCGTTCAACCTCATCTGTGTTATGTAAAACATATAAGTGAGCTTACTCTCATTCAGCCATTGATGATATGCTAGTCACATTACTCCCACTTGTTCCTTTCCCTAAAATTCACCCATCGTAATGAGACTTCGGAATCCCTATAGGGTCAACATTGGATAGGTAATTAGTACATAAATCACTTGTTTCTTCAACTATGTATCATTCAGCAATACAACCCTCTGTACGATATTTATTTTTTACATATCCTTTTAAAACTTTCATATAACACTTAATTGGGTACATCCATCTCAAATAAATTGGGCCACACATTTGAACCTCTCGAACTAAGTGTACAGTTAGATGAACCATAATGTCAAAAAATAAAGGTGGGAAATACATTTCCAATTCACACAGAGTAACAACAATTTGCCTTTGTAAATCTCGCAACTTTGTTTTGTCAACCACTTTGATGTAAATCAACTTAAAGAACACACATAGTTTAGTTTACTAGGAATTAGTTTTATAATCAGCTCCTCAAAGTGAAATGACCCGAGTTGTGTACTATATTGCATTAATTCAGTTTTATTCTTGATAACCCCGAGGCGACTAAAGGGCTATTTTAAATTTGAAACTCCCTTTAGTCACCTTGGGGTTCAAATACCGAATAATACTGCAATATAGTAGCACGATCCGGGTCGTGTTCACTTTATGGAGCCGAAAATGAAAATGATTCCTAAGTAAACTAAGTATCAAAATTGACTAAAAAAAATGGAGAAAATGGTTTGGTCTTTTATCTATGAAAAACTACTTTTGCAAATAGAATTAAAATGGTCCTAAATTACTTCATTTTGGAATTTTTCTTTACAAAATGAGATGGAATGATGATGGAACTAATGAAATGAAAGAAATAAGAAGATCAACAATGGAATAAGCAATCCCTCATAGCAATGGCGCAAGTAATCCTCACTTAAAATGATTATGGGAGATTTATCATGCTAGTTCCAAAATGAATCTAAGGACCACCCCTTAGACTAGGCCTAATTTAGATTGATTAATACCAAGCCACCTTGCATATTAATCTTTCTAAATTAGGTTGATTAAACATTCTAGACATTTAAATGAACTTAAAAATCATATTTAGCTTTTGATCCAATAACCGAGCCACCTCGCATTACCGCTTAATTTTGTCATTAATCTTAATTTAACAATGGCCACCCATATGGAAAATCAAGATTAATGATGCTCAAATCCAATGCTAAATATAATTAATAAATTCACATTCAATTAACCAATACAAATACAAGACACCATTGATCCACTAACCAAGCTACCTTGAAATAAGTACAAAATATTCATAAAATCATCAATTCAATGACTAACCAGCACAAAGAAACGATAATTAAGCTAATTAAACACAATGTCAAGTATCTAATAACGGTTCAAGCCACATCCAATTCTCCAAATACATAAAAAATAAATCAATTCAACATTATAAAATTCATCCTAAGACCTAGGAATCACAATACAATGTAGAATTAGAGAAATGGTAGAGCAAAACTCCCCTATTGAAGCTCCAAGTTTATGCCATTGCCGTTGCTACAAATGATTGAGAGGTTTTAGCCACTGCCAACCATTAACAAGGCATATTCAAACAAGTTCAAACCCTCAGCCATGAGAACACCGATTAAACTTGACAAATTAACAATGGGTATAGATAAATCAATGATCTCAAATGGAATCACAAACAGAATAGAGAAATCACGGTTATGACAGTATGAAACCAGAGAGAAGAAATGAAATCTACTTGCGATTGAATTGGTTGAAGAAAGTCAGTGAAAGGATTAGCTGGTGTGGTGGTTAATTGATGGTAGCTCTTCCTTCGGATCCCTCACAAAAGCTCAAAACTTGTGGCACTCTGTTTCTCTGCTATTCCTTCGCTGCAGCTCGAACTTGACAGTGGCAAGATGACGATGATGGTGTATGCGAGGTGAAGGACGGTGATGAGGGAAAGAGCCGATGATGGTGGTGTGACGGGAATCCCAGCTTGCTGCTGCTCCCTGAAGCCCTACTCTTAGCTCTGTTGGCGGCTGTGATGAACAGTGGAGTATGGTCGCCGGAAATGGAAGGTTATGGTGCTTGAGGGAGGGCCGGTGAGAGTGAAGAGACGATGGTGATGGCCCTCCCTCTCCTCCTCTCAAGCTCTCCGCTCCTTGCTCTCAGCTTCTCTGGTTCGGTCGTCGTCCCCCCCCCCCCCCTAATTGAATCTGAAACTGATTTAAAGAACTGACCTAAGGGCTACAAAACGCAAAGTTTTGGCTAGACTGAACTGACATTTTGTAATTTCATAATACCAAACTGTCACTTCCTAAATTCAAACCCAAATTGCAATTTTCAGATTTAATCCAAATTTCCAAGTATTTTCAATTAAAAACAATTTAACCAACATCAAATATTCTGAGAAAAATCAATGACTATGAGTAATTATAATTTTATTGACAATTTTACCCTTTTTTATTCCTAATTTAATCCATTTACTCTTAATCTCAATTTATTTCAAGAAAGGCATTTTTGGCTCAATAACTATGACAAAATCCTCAATTAAAGTATAAAAATATATAATAAAAATAGGGATTTTGTCAAAAAGCTAGATAATAATTATTACTACCTCAGGGCCTATTTATAATTATAAATAATCCGAGAGGAGTAATAATTATTAATATTATTGAAATGAGACCCATGGCAAACATTATGTTACAACACAACATACCAACAAAAGCCAAATATGTGTTCCCACCAGATTGACTTTTTTTGGAGGGATTAAAGAAGCTAAATAAGTTTCTTAATCATATCATATGTTATGTATGATTAAATTATATATTAGTTTATAATCAAATAAATTAGTTTGAAGAAAAAAAGATAAATATAAATATTTTAAAGTAATTTAATTAGCTTCCTTAATCTTCCTAAAAAAGTTAACTGGATCTTATATTTAAGATCAGATATAGTAATTTACAACAATAAACCACATTGAAATTGAAATAAGCAAAAAATTAGGCCCAAAATTATTAATAAGTATGAAATCCCAAATGTGTTTTGACACTGACGCTGTCAAGAAAATTCAGCATGACAAAAAAAGATATGAGAAAAACCTGAGGTGGTGTACATATGAAGCAGAATCTTGGGGAGCTGCTATGGGTTTGCATGTTGCTCTTGAACTGGGATTTAAGAAGATTCATCTAGAATCGGATTCTGAGCTGCTAGTCAAGGCATTGAAGGCAAAAATGAAAGAAGATCAACCAGTGGACAGTCGTACGAGGATGGTAAGGGAAGTGGCAGAAATATGCAGACATCTCAGAATCACTCATGTTCGGCGAAGCACTAATCACTGTTCTGATATAATGGCGAAAATGGCCATGGAATTAAAATGGGGTGAAACAAGGCAACTCTTCCTTGAAGTGCCAACGCATATTGGTGCTGTTTTTAGTACATAGAGAAGGGGTGAGGTGGAAGGACACGGGTTAAACTCCTGGAGCTTGCTGTCAAGTGCAATTTCAGATTTGGCTAGTTTTCTAGTGCTGGGCCTTTGAGCCCCCTAACTACGAAAAAAAGAAACATATAGTTCATGCATTATATACAAGAATCTAACATGTATAATAATGTCAAATAGAGGGTGAATTGGATGAAGGAATGTGATTGTTTGTTTGGTCGGTTAGGAATTTGTATTTTAAAATAGAAATATAATTAAACTAGTAAAAGTAATTTTACTCATCTCTTACTCTTCCTCGCTCACTACAAAAAAATACTGAATTTCTGAGGGAATTTGCTAAAAAATTCAGAGTTTCAGACGGAATTTACCACGGATTTGCGACGGAAAACGATTTCCGACAGAATGGATTCCCTCCCTAATAGTAGCGTAACAAACCAATTTCCAACGGAATCCAATTCCGTCAGAAATTTTCTGGTGGAATTTGCGATGGAATCCAATTCCTTAGCAAATTTATTTTTATTTTTTAAAATTTTAAAATGCCACATGGCATGTCCGTACGTTGCCAAGTGGCATCTCCAGCGGCCACCACCTCACCACAACAAACCAATTTCCGACGGAATCCAATTCCGTCAGAAATTTTCTGATGGAATTTGCAATGGAATCCAATTCCTTAGCAAATTTATTTTTATTTTTTAAAATTTTAAAATGCCACATGGCATGTCCGTACGTTGCCAAGTGGCATCTCCAGCGGCCGCCACCTCACCGCCAGAGCCTCGCTGCGCCACGTGTCACGTCCATATTTCCTGAAAATGGCTTCTTCTCTTGGCCCCAAGAGGATTCGAACCCACGCCTCGCCTGCACACACGCAATGTCTTACCAGTTGCGCTGGAATGCTTTAACATTATATTATTGCAATACTATATATATATATAATCTTATTATATAAAATCAATTATTTATAAATATATATTTGTTTCTTATACAAATATATATGTTATTATCAAAAACTAAATATAATTTTAATAACCCTATAAAATAGTTTTTATATATTCTTATAATTTTTAATATAGATTAATTTCGAACAAAAAAAATTTACACCTTAAATAAATGTCATATGACTATGTTTTTGTCTAATTTCTAAAATTAAAACTTATTTTTTATTAACATTAATTAATAACTAATAATATCATGAATAAATTTTTATATTCTCATTTTACCTCTACAGGGACCAAAACCTATGGTTGGAAACTTGAGGGGCCAAAACTGAAATGGGAAAAAACTTGAGGAATGAAAGATGGTATTAACCTTAATTTTTAGATATTTATATGGCCAATAAGATCATAATTTTAATTTTTATGAAGATATTTTTTTTAAAAAAATTTATTTAAAAAATAATAATTTTTAAATTTTTCTAACGGAATTAGCTACGGTTGCGATGGAAAATTCCATGGCTAATTTCGTGGCAAAATTATTTGCCATAGAATTTCCATCGGAATTTGCCATGGAATATTTTTCCGTGGCTAATATGGATGTAAGAAAAAATATAAGATAAGAGAGAACTGGCGTACCGGGGCGAAACCATGTTCAGATCTGGGTCAAAGCTCCAATGCTCCATAATTGTGCCCACACAATTATTAGACTACTAGAGCCTAATTGTGATTTGCACAGTAGATCACCAAAACCAGAAAGATGGTAGGAGAGAAGAGATTGCCAGAAAGATCAATGGCGGGGTGAATTGCAATTGAGGAGGCACACCCTATTTATAGTGGTTTATGGAGGCCACTAATTAGGAAACATGTGCACTCCTTCTTGCCCTCCAAGACAGCAATTAAATTAATTAATTCTCAATTATGGTGATTTGTTCCTCAATTAACAAATCCATAATTATTGCTGAATTATTCCCCAATCTGCAATTAATGTTGATTTTATTCTTATTCGATTAGGCTACTTATATCCTAATCAAATAGTCCGGGCCATCAAGGGTGGACTTGGACTCAAAGTCCAACATCTCCCACTCGCACTTGATGGGCCTCCCATCGTGCTTCCGTTACTCTTTCCGTTTCATACTTGGCATCTGCCATGACCGCGTGGGCAAAAACGTCTTCAAGATTTGGTGCTTGTGATACTATAAATCCCTTATACCGGATCAGCATCCAAGGACACCCTTTTTATCTGTAAGATATATATTTGTTACCTCATATGCCCCAGATTCTCCCATACATATTACTCATGGCATATCTAATCCCTCTCGAGTTAATATGTTGATTAACTCAGATTGCCTTCCACCCACATAGTATCTACACTTACAAGCTTCACATAGAGCTAGTAAGGACAAACACTAGCACATCTTATGTATATAGGAGTAAATCTTTCTTTTTGACTAAACATCAGTACATCTTGACTTGGTCGCTTTCCTAGTTTTCACTTGTCTGACCGAATTGAGTGTGATCATGGAGCTTCAACTAAAGTAGCTATCACCAAACCAAGCTTTCATGATGTCGCATAAGTCTTAAGGGCATCGTGGAAGGATTCTTCGTTCCTGGGACTCACACTCTGGTGAACTAAGGATTTTTCACCCACATCCCATGTTGAAGTCTAACTCTCAAGCACATGCAGTATGAATTGCATGCTATGATAAATGGTTTGTGGTGTACGTTGATTTCTTTCTCTTTCACCGTACATACATTAGTTCCAAAATGTACTCAATATTCAAACCAGAACTTTCTTTTTCCTAATATCTCTTTTACATTCTCATTTGTGAAAAAGAGTTCTTTGCCTGGCTACAGGTCTGTATTCATGCTCTAATCCATTTTATGTGTATATGTACATATATAGATCTCATCTTAGTCTAACTGAGGCGACTCAAATGCAAAGATTCTTCTTAACCATCTCATGGTGATCATTTACTCGTCTTATCCTCCCATGCCCCCACAAAACAAGGGAAGATGGTTGTTCGTGTGAGTACACCAACCTCTTCTGACCTGTACGACATACAAACTTGTATACCTTATATGTATTTACTCATAACATACATACTATTTCTTTTATCTTCATATAAAAGAAGTTCACAGCCTTACATTTTATTCGCGCCCCAAGATTTTCACTAACTCAATGAAAATCAAGTTATAGGCTCAGTAAGGGGATATACCAATATTCTGTCAGTAGAAGGTCATTGAACTGTCGCTTTCCCTCTTTGAAATCATATCTCTCATAGAGATATATCAAGAAGTATGTTTCGCCTTGCTGTGATACTTAAGATCATCATCATAAGATGCTATCGTTTGGATCCTTCTTTCCACCATTCATTACCAATCTCTCATAAGAACTACTTTAGCCATATGGCACTTTGAATGATGGTAGAACACGCTCTGTGTTCTATTTCCATAGATAACAGGAAAACTACTTTGTATATTTCCTTACTCCATCACCATTTGCCTAGGTCTTGTATTGGAGTATCCTTTCAAAGGAAAGTTGTTGTCTTGACAACTTAATCCATGGTTATTCTCATAATCTATTTCACAGCAGGACCAAAAATAGCTTCCAAGTCCGACCAAAAATATTTAGTCTTATGTCCACCAATGTGTACATTCATATTACCAACCATAGTCTCACATGGGACTCTATCCACTATTTCTATGTTGGATTCCTCATAGGACATGTAACCTCTTTAGGTTTGTGCCCTGGACTTCAGGGGTGTCTATGGGTTTGTAGTTTGGCATCCTAGGATGCCTAAGGATCACACTTGTACATGTCTTAGGTAGCAAAGACTGTATCTTCCTTGTGCAATCTCCGTTTACCTTGTCATTCACGATATTTGTTCAACCCATGATTTTCTCAACTCATAATTTAAGGATTCTCTGATCCTTTATTCCTTTGACTCTCTTGACACTTGTTTTAGCTAAACATATGTCATTTGACAAAGGATGACTTCACAAAGAATCATCACTAGAAAATTTGGGACTCATGTAGTGTTCTTCGATTAACTCGAAGTTGGTGAGGCTTTCACCTTGTGAAAACCTCATATACTACTATTTGGGTGATTGTTTCTACGAAGCCCTTAAGCTACTTCAAGTAGAGTTCACCATCTAATTTCCAAAATTCCAAATTGGAAAGCGGTCTTTACATCATCTTGATGTAATTTCAAGACTAAGCTTGTTGTCATAGTCAAAGTTCAGAGTTAAAACGCACAACGGACAACCTTCCATTATGGTACCACTTAGCCACTAAGTCTTTTAGGTTTTATATGCCCCCAATAGATTTGAGAACCTACTTGTTCCCAATCGCCTCTTGGCTAGGTGACAAATTGCCCAAACATGTACTTGGCTCAAAAAGAATCCAAATCCTCCTGCATAACACTTTGCAATTCTTCTTAGCAGGTCCTTCTAGTATCTTTCAAACACTTATAGGTAGTTGTCATCACCTTCTAAATGATGAAGAGAGCATTCAATCCATTGGGGAATCTATCCCTTTTATAGTCATTTGCTAGATGACAATTTGCTCTGAGGTGGATTTCATTGAACTCTTTTCCTATGTATGAGTGAGGTAATTCTCTCGTAACTTATCTATTACCCTCTTTCGTTGTGAAAATGGTCTCAATCCTCCCACTTGGATAATTGAACTTAGGAACACTTGGTTATTCCTTGTCACTTTTGAGCCTCTTAAAGAGATTCAATATGATTAATGCTCATTTCCTACTAGGAAATCTAGGCTTTATGAATGTTGCATCCCTCGGTTCTCTTGCAGTCACTGAGCCGCCATCATTTTTGCTAATGAAAAATGTGTCTTGTCAAGTTCTCAGGTCATCTCACAAAGAGCTACCTTGTATACCTTGACCCCAATCTTCCTTACTCATAGGAAGAATTATGGATATAAAGTTGCTGACCCTTATGGTCTTAACGAGCTTGTGCTTGATCTAAGGCCTATCCGTGATTCACAGGGTAAGGTTGTGACTGACTTAGAGGGCATTTGATCAAGTGTGAAGATAATAGCAGTGAGCTTACATACCAACATATGGCTTATGGCCTCACTTATGCCATTATCTATTCAACCATGTCAAGGAGAGGTCTATCTCTCCATTTCAACAATTCTATTATGTTGAAGGGTTCTAGGTATTGATAGTTTCCTAACAATGCCTTTATTGTACACAGAGCAGCTTGAACTAATCACATGAGTGTCTTTAACCCTTGTTAGTTCAAAAGGTCTTATCTTTTTAGTTTAACTGATTCCTGACTAGTTCAGCCATTATTTAACAGCTTCACACTTGCCAAAAATCAAGTAAACATTACTATATTTCGAGTAAACGTCCTCAACGTTAACAAAATACCAAGCTCTATGTTTTGCCCTCACGTTCATTGGTTCACTAACTTCATAATTTGCCAATTGCAGTGGATTTTCATAAAAATGTTTCTTTGCCAAGTAGAATAAGTTCTCAACTTATTCATAAGGGTATTAACCATTTATCACACGTTGTTTAGCAAATACTCTTTTGCTAATTTGATCATTTCTTTTGATCAATGTGTACATATGGCAAGAAATGGAATCTTTTATCCCTAAAGGGAAACATCAAAATCCAACGAAGGATTTGAGAATCATAGTCCCATCGATCCTTAACTAAAGAGATAACAAAGATGTTATTCTATCAGTTGCAATTGCATGGAGTGAATCAGGGTGGTTTATCTATGCAGAGTTAACGTGCAAGTTCCAATCTCTTGATTCTATCTCTTTATTGCTTTGCATTTGACATGAAGCCATATGCTTTTGTGAAACATCCACAACTCATGTGGATTGCTACTTTTTACAACCCTTAAGGATTATCAATGTAGCTTTTCATCTTTGTAGAAACCATTTGACCTCCTCTAGATCAAGTTTACCTCATAGGTTTCTTGCCCTTAGGCTTAGAGGATGAATCCTCCCACTCTTTAGCTAAGTTCGTCTGACTGATAGATCTTGGATACTTAAGTTCACTGCGGCGAATCACATTGCTAAAGGTCACAATATGCATATCAGGGGCAATATTTACTTTTGTATATGCCCACTCACTAGAAGATATGGCTCACTCCCACTCACTGGGAGACATAGCTTCCTCCCACTCATTGGGAGACGTCTTATCACAACATAGACTTGTTGTTTGTTGGAAAGAACTTGGCATTTAGTTTATCTTAACTTCTTATTTTGACATCTGCCTCAAGTGTTGCCTAAACGACATGTTAGGACTTAGTACACTATGTTAAAACTTAACTTAGTTTTAACTTTATGAAAGAAGCTCACCTATTCCACTATCTTCCAAAACTATCCACACAACTTGGATATTGCTCGTACCAACATAAGTTTGAGCAATGTTGTTCTTTCTATGCTTGATAGCATAAACCTTTTGTATTCTTCGGTTGCTTCAACCTCTAAATGCTGAAGACTAGTCGGTAGGATATCCCTGATATCCCATTCGTCTTGAATGAAAGAGATCTGAGAGTTTCTAACTCCACATATATCTCTATTGAGCTTGTCTTCATAAGCTCAGTCAAATAGACTTGGTCATAATTGGTCACTTAGACGATTATGGTATACAAATCATATCTGTTCAAGTAAGACAAAGGATAATTAGATAATAAGTTCACTAGTTTCATGTTCAGGAGACAACTATGTTGACTTCCATCCCAATCATGCTAGTTAGCTCATCACCCTTTTAACCATAGTCTTCCTTGAACACATTCCCCTTTGGATTTCTAGACGTATTCCAGAAATCCCTACTCAATCAAAAAATAGTTATTCAAAGAAGATAACACAATATCATCTAATCAATATGAATGTTCACGAAAACAAGAAGGGAATATGGTTAATTCAATTCTAAAAACAAAGAATTTAATCATAAATTCAATGATAAAGAACATTCAAAAAACGTTTTGCCTCATTTTGTTGCCTCTTAACTAGGTTCTCCCTCTCATAGGCCCTTCTGACCATATGAACTCATATAGCATCTAGCTACAATGTTCAGCTCCTCTTTGCCATGTTTACATCTACTTACTTGAATATAATTGCAGCATACCTCCCACTTGATGAGATGATTCTAACATCTCTATCTGTCTTATCCTTTGTCACAACATTTGTGATAAAGGATTGACTTTTAGAAGTCATTACTTCAATCCAAGTGGATCAATATGGTTAGAACCATGGGAAGACTTATTATTATTCAATAATCTCAAGTTACTGCCAATTTTCAGGTTTTTATCTCTAAGAGTTTGAGTCAAGGTTTGATAGGATTTTATATTCAAAAACTCATTTGAATAATCCCTCACTTTTAAAGAATCTTGCAGCATTAACCATATGTTGTAGCTGAAATACTCTTAATAAGTAAGCCAACCTACCCAAAAACAATAGAATCCACATAGACTCAATTTCGATATTTTTGGGAATCTCTAAGTGCATATAAGCACCTTTTTGACTCAAAATAGATCCAAACGTGCTTCAAATATATGCAAATTATATATCAAATTGAAGCTCTCAAATTTAGGGACTTTTAGGAACTAACTGGTTCATAGGGGAGAAGAATGTAGGTGGAGATAGATGATTACCTGGAGTGGAAGTGTAGCGCTTGGTTATATAGGACTTTGGTGGGGCATAGAAGAATTGTGCCAGCCAGTACTGGGCTTTGAGAGTGCTTGCTAATACAGGGCTTTGAAAGAATAGTACCTGCAGTTACAGGGCTTCAAAAAAATTATGCTAGCCGTTACTTGGCTTAAAGGGTGCCTGCTGATACAAGACTTTGAAAGAATAGTGCATGCCGTTATAGGGCTTCAAAAGAATTATACCAGCCGTTGCTGGGCTTAAAGGGTGCCTGATGATACAGGGCTTTGATTTGACCGTGTCTTTACGCCTTGGGGTTAAATGCAAAATATTTTTAATTCAAGAATTGCAGTGCAATGCAACACTCGGGTTGTTCTCTTGAGGAGCCTTTATTGAACTACCTAAGTAATCTAGATGTCATGCGAATGCAATGAAAGAAAACAAGGGGAAAACGATTTTTGGATTTCTTAAATTAATAACTAAAAGAAAGATGAAATTTAATTAAAATGCTAATCTAATATTTTTGGTATTTTCTTTATAAAAATGGAGAATAATTAAGAGTGAATGGAAAGGAATTTGGAATTGGAAATATGAATGATGAAATGAATCTTGGTGACAAATTTGGTGGCTTTATTAGCTCCTTAAAATAATTTGGAAGTTACTTTTGCATCAAGTCAAATTAAAAACCCTAAGCAATCGCATTAGGTCTAATCCACCTAATAAATGACTAGTCCTACAATCGCATTCTTAGTCACCTCTTAGACAAATTGTGGTGGTCCGAGAAGCTTGCCAAGGAGGACCTTGACAGTGATGGTGGCTGTCCGTCTCTTCCCCTCTCCTCTCAAGCTCTCGTTCAAGATCTGGTATGCCCCCAACTCTCTCTCGCTGCCTTCGATCCAGCCCTCTCTAGAATTGATGGCAGTAATGGTGGTTATGTGGTAGGGAGGAGGATATGCTGGTGGTGACAGTGGTGGTCTCCTCCTCCTCTCCCAGTCTCCCAATCTCTGATTCTCAGCTCCACGGCAATGCACACAGATTTCAGCTCCCACTTTGTTTTTTGTATCAGTTGGTCTCTATTCTCAGCTCCACGGTGTTAGAAGAAGTGGTCGCCGGCGGCTATGGTGAAGAAGATGAAGGTCACCACCGGCGACCAAAGAAGAGGCAGGAAGGAAGCAGATGAAGATCACTCGATGATCTTGACGTGCGACGCTCCCTCTGAATATAGCTCTCAGCTGGTCTCAGGTCTGTTTCAATATTGGGCCTTCGTTTTCAGCTTCAGATGCAACAAGCCCAACACATAGTGGCCCTGGTCTGCTGTGCAATGATCACTACTACAAAAAGGGGCTTTAACCTCCCAAATTTGGCACTTTTAACGTCCCAAAATGGGGGGACGTATATGCTGGGGGCGTAGTAAGTTGAGACAAAAGACGTCCCAAATGATAGGGACGCCTAAAGTCTGACTTTAGGCGTCCCAAATTACAATTTGGGATGCCTAAAGTCCAACGCTGGGGCACTTTAGGCGTCCCAAATTTGAATTTGGGACGCCTAAAGTCCCCCAGGGTGGGACTTTAGGAGTCCCAAATTCAAATTTGGGACGCCTAAAGTCCCACCCTGGGGGACTTTAGACCTCCCAATTCTTAATTTGGGACGTCTAAAAGTTAGTTTTTTTTTTATACCATAATTTACATTCTGTATTACCCAACGAATTGAAACTGCAGAAACAGAATAGAAGATGGATTCATAAACCACACTGTCCGTTACAAACTGGTAAGGACATCCAGCACTACAATATTTACTATATATACATACAATAACCTTTCATACAACCTACTACTATATATATCAACAAAAAACAACCAGAAAGTGTCAAAACGTTGTCATCACACAAGTACAAACTGATATAAAATAACAAGTTTACTGGTCTATATGTTGAAGAAGATGTCCAGCCAAAAGATCTCTGATCAAATCAAGGTCTTCACGTAGGTAGGCAGCATCATTATCAAAAATCTGAAAATTAGAAAGTAATAAGCTTTGATGAAATGAATCTCAAGCAAATGAATTAATTAACATTTCGATTAGAACACCAAAAATATTATCATTTGAGAATGAAGAAGCGATTACCTTTTCAAAATCGCTAGTAATTCCACTTTGAGTTATGTTATACATATAAAGTATAACATAATATCCGCATTTAGTGTTGCCAGGTTGCCGAGGGTACTTTTAATCAAAGGGATGCAATTGGTTGTTAAAATCAATAAAGGTATGTCTAAAAGGACCGTCAATGAAACAATTAGGTAGGATCGAATGTACTTACTATGGGATAAAACCACTTTGGCTTTTTAACAACTGCACCCTCGCGTGACCCACCTAGGATTCTATATGTTTGACAAGCACTATCATGAAAAGCAAAATGAACAGAAATTAGAACCATTCATTTATTTTTGTTGTCAATGAAATACAAACAGAATAACTTACGTGTCGAAGACGGATTTTGCATCTCTGTCTGGCTTGTTACTCAAGGGATCAAACCAATAGACTACGTTGCGGCGGGGACATATAACACACAAAGTCCAGTGGTTTCTTTAACAACATGTACACATTAAAATGAAGTTAGATGAGTGAGAAGACAATTATTTAGTAAACTTCTGAAATTGACAAAATGTAAATACGAACCGTTGGACAATGGGTGCTAGATAACAACGAAGTTTGTTTTGTGCCATTTGGTAGCCGACATAGTGAGTCCTATGCGCCACAGTACAAGTATCCCCTGTCGTATTCGCAGGACATAAGAATCCATACCAATTACTTCTGTCCATGTTTGTGCAGAGATCGTGGAAGGTGCTATAATAGAATTAAAATAAGGAATCAATTCTTGAATGTATGAAAACAAAAAACCACTAAATGAATTCTATGGGAAAATTGAAAAAAAAAACTTACCGGACTGCAAATTTGACCCAGCCTGCATCTATCTCCTCCAACCTGATAAACTGCTTGAGATCTTTATTGTCAATCGTGTAGGGATACTCCACTTGGCCCACAATCCCTGAAGGCATCTTCAAGTCAATCTGTTTAATGCCCTTGTAGATCTGTTGTAGCCGTGCTAAGAAGGGCCATTTGCTCGCAGCTTCATCATCCTTTTAGAACATCAAAAAAAAATTGTTATTAGGATGCCAACAGATTTTCAGTAACAGTAAGGTAATTCCTACCATTGGAGGTGTTGCGTCTGAACCAATAAGATTGCGAGGCCAAAGGATGAAAGATCCTATCGCTTGACCTAACGTGCCAACCTCTGGATCGGGAACAGGGATGGCTGTACCTTCTTCCCCCTTTCTAACACTCGTCATATTCACCCTACGATAATCCTCCGGAATTTGCTGATTATGGTGGGTGGTAGCACATGTGTGAACGAGAGCATCAGCAACAACACGCAACAGTGGATCATCCAAATAGAGGATGCAAGGGTCTCCCGACACTGGATTGGGAGAAGGGTCGCCAAGTGGTCCCGACACTGGAGTGGGAGAAGGGTGGCCAAGTGGTTGCTCCAGAGGGTTGTAACTTCCTCTGGTGCTATTGAAGGCCGGGGATTCCTGAGTTCGAGCCTCGTCCCTTGCCCTTTGTGCTTTAAACATCTTTGCCATTTCAAGTTGAAGCTCTGGCAACAGCTCTTGTCGGAGCTTGTCACGAAGGTTGGCCTCGATCTCTCGTTCGAGGTCCTCTCGAATCTTGGCCACAACGTCCTTACTAGGTCCAGCTTGTGACGAATAACGTGGCTCTCGTCCAAAATACCTCACGACACTAACTCCCCGTGTCTCTCCTCGAACACGACCAAGGTCATCTGCCTTCCCAATAGCCGTTGACAAGATGTCCATCCGTCTACTTGGATTGAATGAACCTTGGCTACTCTGCTCGTCCAGGTCATCCTGTAGCATGCAGTTTATCATAAATGTATCAAAACCACTCGCGACATGTAAAAAATTAGGTACTTATGGTATAACTACTTACAATCCTCGCAGCAACCTCAGCAACAGTCGGATTTATGTACTTCCCAGCCTTAATCCTCCCTGCTTTCCATTTTTTGTGACGTGGAGGAGGTGCCGGTGGCTGGATAACAACGCTAGGATCAGATTCCGCTGCTTCCTTCATTTTCTGTAACTCTTCTGCCATCATTTGCCGCTCAAGCTTCCGATATCCACCGCGAGACATGAAATGTTGATATTTATTTTCTGCTTGCCTCTGGGCATTTGCTGCACTTAATTTCTATGAATGAAAAACAACAAAAAATGAATCAACGATATAAAGTATATGAAATCAACGATATAAGTAGTTCTATATCATGACAGAAATCTTACCAAAAACTCAGGATCTGCTCGTGATGCCGCAAACAACCTCCAGTCCTCTGGAGATAAATATGTATACTGTGCACATGGATCGTTACCCCTAAGGGCCCCTCGAATGTAATGCTTTATTAGCTTGTTCTTGAAACCTTTCCATCGTACACGAACCTCATCCATCCAGTGCCTATGCATCTCTGTGGTGTCGGGGACATCGTATGTTTGCTGCAAGGTAAAACATAAGATTATTATATTTGAAACAATAAGAACAAAGCTACAATGCATCAAAACTTACATACCAAAAGTTGCTGCCAAATCATGTCTTTCGTTTTTGGGGGAACCAATCTCCAATTATCGTAGGTAATGCGCACTTTGCTTCGAGCCAAAAGCCCTATGTAGCTAATGAAGTGGTCTTCCTCAGGACCAACTGGATTCAGATTGTCATCGAAGTCTATATGCAGCCTCTCCTGTTGATGTTCATGACGTGCAACCAATGCTCCTATCTTTGTACAGCCTCTAACCCTCCTTCTTGCAGGGGGTTCAACTCTAGGAATTTCGTCATTCCTAGAGCTTTCGTCATCTCCACGCCTCTCGTCATCACTAACGTTGTCCATATTCCTGTTAACACAAAAAGCATCATCAGAAACGTAAGTAAATTGCAATGAAAACACATGTATATAGTAAGCGGGAAGTAAAACAGAAAAAACACAGTTCTCGTTTATAAATTAAGGTCTTACTCTAGATTGTTTCCCATAGTCCTTCACCATGGTCATTTCTTACAGCATATTCGTCATCATCTACCAATTCTACTTCATTTGTTCGAGGTGTAGTTGTTGTGAAAGGTGGTGTGTCATCAACGTTGAAGGTCGGATCACCATACTTCTGTTTTTTACTTTTAAGGACAATGGACATATTTTTTCTGGCAGGATCGGTGACATAAAACACTTGTTTCGCGTGGCTTGCTAAAATGAAGGGCTCGTCTCTATAGCCAACTCTTCGAAGATCGACTGAGACAAATCCAAATTGTTTATCTATTACCACGGCATTGTTGCTAACCCACTTACATTTAAATAAAGCAACTTTGAACTTGTTGTACGTCATCTCCCATATTTCTTTTATAACTCCATAATAGGCCATAGACGCTAATATGGGGTTTTTGTCTCTCGAACTGGAAAAGTGCATAGATTCAGCTTCTACCATGACCCCACTATTTTGCATGGTACTTTTGTCATCTTGCTCTTTGGTATAGAAGGAATAGCCATTTATATCATAACCGGTCCAAGTAATGACCTGAAACGAAGGCCCCCAAGCTAGCCACTCGATTGTCTCAGACACACCGATCTCGTGCAAAACCTTTTCCTCGAACCACTGCATGAATGTCTTGTTTTGCTCAATAGCAATCTGCATGTCATTCTTCCTTGGATTCTTGTTCTTCAAAGTGTTTCTGTGTTCATTTATGTAAGGTTGAACTTCTTCCATATTATTCAGGATATACAAGTGGGCTTGCAATACCTCTTCACGAGGAACATTCTTCACTTTCAGTCCTCGTGTTCCCTTGCTTATCCCTTCTTCATGCCGAGATTGTTCCTTCTTCCCTGACATATAATCTTTGCAAAACTCCATAGCCTCCTCAACTACATATCTTTCTACTATTGAGGCTTCTGGTCGATAAGGATTTTTAGAATACCCTTTTAAGATCTTCATGTATCGCTCGAAAGGGTACATCCACCTCAGGTAAACTGGACCGCATAGCCTTACCTCCCTCACCAAATGAACTACCAAATGCACCATTATATCAAAAAATGAAGGCGGAAAGTGCATCTCTAGTTGTGACAAAATAATGTAACACTCATTTTCTAGTTCATCCAACTTTTCAGTGTCAATGACTTTGTTACAGATAGCATTGAAGAAAACGCACAATCTTGTCACTGTGTTTCGTACTTCATCTTTCATTATGCCTCTAATAGCTACCGGTAATAGTTGTTGCATCAAGACATGATAATCATGGGACTTCATTCCCACTAACTTCAAATCGTCCATTGAGACACATCTTCTCACATTCGAGGAATACCCTTGCGGCACCTTCATTTCATGCAAACACCCACACAAACTTCTTTTCTCTGCTTTTGATAGTGTATGCGCTGCTGGCTCCATGTATGCCCTCCTACCATCATCTCTTAGTTGTGGATGTAACCGTTCTCTTATTCCCATATCGACAAGGTCTAATCTCGCATTAATCCCATCCTTAGTCTTCCCTGGTATGTGCAAAAGCGTACTGATAAGGCTATCACAAACATTCTTCTCCACATGCATCACATCAATACTGTGTCTCACGTCTAGCGAACGCCAATATGGAAGATCAAAGAAAATGGATCTCTTCTTCCATATGTTCTTCTCACCCGCAACCCTCTGATTCTTACCAAAAGTGACATGGATACGTTCCACTCGACTGTAGACTTCCTCTCCGGTTAGTGACTTTGGAGCCATTCCATGCTCCGGTAAGCCGTTAAACCGCTTTCTTAGCCTACGATACGGGTGGAACTGATGAAGAAACCTCCTGTGGCCAAGGTAGACAGTTTTTCTTCCATGCTTTAGTTGTTGGAAGTGTGTGTCTGCTTCACATATTGGGCATGCTTTGTGACCCTTCACGCTGTACCCTGACAAGTTTCCATACGCAGGGAAGTCGTTTATCGTTGTGAAAATCATTGCACGTAGCTTGAAAGACTCCTTCTTATAAGCATCAAACACATCTACGCCTTCCTCCCACAACTTCTTCAAGTCCTCAATCAAAGGCGCCAAATAGACATCAATATCGTTCCCTGGCTGTTTTGGTCCAGAAATCATCATAGATAGCATCATATACTTACGTTTCATACATAGCCAGGGAGACAAGTTGTATATTACAAGGAGAACCGGCCACGCACTATGTGTGCTAGTAAGAGTTCTATACGGATTGATGCCGTCTGTACAAAGCTCAAGCCGTAGGTTTCTCGGCTTGCTGCCAAATTGAGGGAAGATTTCATCTATTTTTTTCCATTGTGGAGAGTCAGCTGGGTGCCGAAGATATTTCCCATCAGATATTCTCTCATCAGAGTGCCATCTCAACTTCTTCGCTTTTGTTGCACTCGCAAACAAACATTTAAAACGTGGTATTATTGGAAGATACCACATAACCTTTAAAGGTTGCCTTTTACTTGTCACATCACCACAACCTCCATCTTTTTTCACTTTGTATCGTGCAGTTTTACACTTAGGACACTCACTAAGACCTCCGTACTCATTTCTGTACAGTACGCAGTCATTAGGGCAAGCATGTATCTTCTTATACTCCATACCCATTGTAGACAGGATTTTCTTGGCCTCATACATACGATTTGGAAGTACATTATCCTCCGGAAACATATCACACAATAGTTCAAGCAGCAATGTGAAACTACTATCGGTCCACCCACAAGTTGCCTTTAAGTTAACCAAATGTAATGTTCCTGTCAGCCGCGTGTACTTACTACCACTGTACAATGGTGTCTCTGCATCACTCCGCAGGCTATCATACTCCTGCGACTGCGCAAAGGATTCTGCCTCAACATCGTTAATCATTCTCTCCATTCTATCTTCATCTATGACATCCACAGCTTCCGTCTTGTGTGACGGACAATCAGTTACTTCCTCACCATGCCATATCCACCTTGTGTATCGCAGATTTATTCCATCACAAAGTAGGTGATCCTTTATGACATCAACATCCCGTCTACTCTCATTCAAACAATTGACACAAGGACAAAAATACTTCCCATTTCTTGCAGGAGCATTCTTTTTAGCAAATTCAATAAATTCGTCCACCCCTTTCTCATATTCTTCACTAGTTCTCAAAGCATTCATCCAACTATGATCCATTTTTTTACCACCTAAGGCATTACCAATAACATTCACACGTTTAGTACAATTCTCAAGGACATATGATGGGATTGCCTAATTAAGTTATCAACCCAATTTAGGATTTTAAAATATGGGCTTAATAACTTTATTGCCCCCTCCTAGCCTCATCTCTCCTATTAAAAGGGTTTCAGTGCTATGTAACTTATTTTTTTAATAAGTATATGTATATAAAATTAATGTATAATAAAATAAGATTAAATTAAAGAATTTTTTTGAGGTTTGGAAGAATTAAAAACAAAACGAGTTTCATATTAACAAAACAATTTTAAGTTGAGTTCTTCCAAAAATTAAATTGTTTTATTGAAAATATTTAGATAAAAATCATTTAATTAATATTGGGGTTATCGTTTTCATTTTAAGTTTTGGCTTGAATTATTCTTCATAATTCAAGAATTTGGAATTAACAAAACAATTGTGTGTAATTAATACAAGAATTTCTTTAATTTAAATAAATCATATTTTATTTTATTATATATACTAATTAATGGTGCAGGAACAAGACCAATGAAATGGGGTGGTGCCACTACGTGTGTATGGATAAATCTCCATTGCCTTATAAAAGCTACATTTCCCTAAAACTGAACAACAGGGATCTATTATACTTTTAGAAAAGCCGTAGAAACGGCTTTGTATTAACAGGGTTAACATATTGAGCTTATTATGAGGTTTCAAATTAAACGGGGTTAAAGATAATAAATGGTTTCGCCAAATTCATGGTAGGATTTTAATGAGAGGTTTTAACGGTTTCATGAACAACTATGAATTGTATTGGTTTCATGTGGCATACACTAATCAATTATTGGAAGAAACTTTTATGAGCCACTTTCATTATGTTACACTTGAACAAATAAATAAATAAAAGTTCAAAAACTTTGTCTTAAAATTTAATACTCTACTTCTAATCGTTCTTATAAATCACTTTTAACATGATCACAATAGTCAAAGAAATCTTTAAATCTCATTAACTCTACCTTTAAATTTAAAACCTTTCTAACTACATCCCTATTTAATATAACATTTTATCTTATAAGAACAAAGTTTACTCAATAATTAACGAGAGGCATATTGAAACAGGGGAGTAAACCATATTCTGTTACAAAAAAAAAACCATATTCTAGGGCCGACGAAGAAAATAATAACCACAATCTCAACCATTTAATTTATTTTTCAAAAGCAAAATAAACCATATTCTGTTACAAAAAAAAACGAAGAAAATAAACCAACCTGATCAGGGCGCCCCCTAGCTACTATGTTTGAGAGGTAGAGAAGATATTGGAGCTCCACCCACGCACAACAATGGAGGAGAGAGCAAAACCCACTGTGGAGGAGGTGAGGTTGCAGCCGTGGAGGAGGTGAGGTTGCAGCCGTGGAGGAGGAAGAAGAAGAAGGGAGGAGGGAAGAGTTCAACAAGCTAGGGCCGATGGTGGAGGAGGGAGCTTGAACAAGGGATGAGGGAGGAGTTGAAGAAAAAAATACACAGGAGGAGGGCCGACGGTGTGGGTGGGAGAGGAGGAAGAAGAGTAAAGTTGTTGAGAGGATGTGAGGTGAGGGTGTGATGGTAGATGAGAAGACCGCATGTTAGACAAGTGTCTGACATGCAGGGGACGCCTAAAGGTGACTTTAGGCGTCCCAAATGGCATTTGGGACGCCTAAACCCAGCTCCTGGTGCTAAAAAAAATTTATGAAATTTATATTTCGCGCCAGGAAGCACTTTAGACGTCCCAAATTCAAATTTGGGACGCCTAAAGGTTCCCCTACACCAATATAATTACGAAAATGCCACCGCCTCCCTTTTTAACCACCCAATTTTCAATTTGGGACGTCTTTGGGGGTGGTTATATCTCAATTCTGTAGTAGTGGATCTTGACAAAGAGCTTCGGATCTCCATTCTCGCCTCCGTCTCGGATCTGGACTCAATTCTTCTCTGATGCAGAAATGAGAATAGTATAATGACCTGGTCAAAACACAAGTTTTGACCAGGGACTTTAGTGAAAAGAATCAAAATTTTCTCTGGAGGGACTAAACTGAACACTTTTGAAATGTTTTGGAGTTCAACTAAAATTTCTAAAGAGTTTGGGTATTTTCTTGTAATTTTCATGGCCCCTTTTCTTCACATATTTAAAATTTTCAGGAAATTATAGGGCCTTGTCTGTAATATTTCCCAGTCTTTTAAAAAAATATATTAATTCAACTCCAAATGCATTTTTTTTTCAAGATTTCAATTTTCTTCCAAAACACTTGCAATACAAAATTAAGCACAAGTAGCATTAAAAGTCCAAGAAACAATTGTACAAAATAATTAACAATTTATGACCATTTTGCCCCTAATTACAATTACTTCAATACAATTGTCTCTAACTAAAATTAGTGCTTAATTATCCAATATTGTCTTAGGAAATGCATTTAAAATCCCAAATTAATCATAAAAAATCATGTAAAATATGGTTCAGTCAGACTTTGAAAGAATTGTGCCAACCGTTATTGGGCTTTGAGGGTATTTGTCAGTATAGGGCTTTGAAAGAATAGTGCCTGCCATTACAGAGCTTTAAAAGAATTGTGCCAAGCGTCAATAGGCTTTAAAAGAATTGTGTCAACCGTTACTGGGTTTTGAGGGTGCTTGCCGGTACAGGGCTTTGAAAAGGTGTCAACCGGTACTGGGCTTTGAGAGTGCCTGTAGGTACAGGGCTTTGAAAGGGTGCCAGCCGTTACTGAGCTTTGAGGGTGCCTGTCAGTATAGACTTAATCCCTCTAACCGAAACTCAATACAAAACACTAGCATAATTGTAATCAAAGTTCCTTAAAATACCAAACCTCAAACACCGTTGAGTCTAGTGCATTAATCAATGATTACTCTTAGACCTAGGAATAATTACTTCTTAAAACACTATTAAAAACTACTTTGTATGCAATTTATGAAATCACTAAGTTCTCTAAAATACCAAACCCTATCAACCGATGAGTCTAACACCAAAAGACAGGAACCCCTACTCTAGAGATGCTATTAAGCACTCTTAGTGTGTGATATATTATGAATTAATTTATGTAATTGGTTCCAAAGTAATTCAAAATCAACTCAATATCCAAACAATACCATGCAAGATAATAGAGAATCAAGAGAATTACAATGAAAAATATATGTAATCACATATATTGATGAGCACAATGTTCAACATAAACTAATTCAAATCACAAATTGGTTCAAACAAAGATTAAACCAAACATATTAGTCTTAACTACAAATTACAACTCCTTAAACCAAAGAAATCATAAATATATAGTCAAGCTAATAAAGTAAAATAAAACTCCCCTTTTGTAGCTCCAAGCATAAAGAATTAATCAAATTGCTCTAGGATTAGAAGAGACTTAGCTACTACAAACCATCAATACAACATCAAGAGGTAAAATCATATCAACAAATTAGAGAAAGCCATGACATTATGAATTTAGAAGCAAAGGAGGCTACCGGAGGTCATGTCAGCAATAACTGATTAAGGTGAGAAGATAGTGGACTAAAGAGAAGGTGATGGTGGTCAACGATGGTGGAGGAAAGGTGATGATGGTGGATGAGGAGTGGTGTGATGTGACTGAAGCTTACCGCAGCTCTCTCGGCTGAGGATAAAATCCAAGCTTTAAGATCCAAAATCAATCTAGAAAGGCTCTCCTTTTTTGCTGAAACACGAGCTCAAGGTGAAGATGATGGCAAGGTGGGAAGAAAATGAAGGTAATGGTGGATTCGTGGTCACTAGTGATGGAATCGATAGTGAGGAGGAAGGATGGTGGTGTTACGTCATCTCTCCCTCCTTCTCTACTCCATGCTCCCTGCCTCTCCAAACTCATAGCAGATCCCTTCCTTCTCTGCTCCATGACAGTTGCAGCTCTGGATGATGCTTACCGACGGCTTTTGGTGGTGGATGAGCCGCCGGCGAGAGGAAGAAGAAACCAAAGGGAATGCAGGTCTCAAGGTCCAATTGGTTCACGGCGCTATGTCTTTACAATTAAATCTCCTCAGCTAATTTTAGATTTGACCTATAGTGCCAAATATGCTGAGTTTTGCTAGACTAAAATGTCATTTTCCAAATTTATGGAACCATAATGTCATTTCCTAAATTCAAACCCAAATTGCAATTTTTAGATTCAATCCAAATTTCCAAGTATTTTCAATTGAAAAACAATTTAACCAACATCAAATATTCTGAGAAAAATAAATGATTAAGAGTAATTATAATTTTATTGACAATTTTGCCCTTTTTACTCTTAATTTAATCCATTTACTCTTAATCTCAATTTATCTCAAGAAAAGCATTTTAGGCTCAATAACTATGACAAAATCCCTAATTAAAGTATAAAAATATATAATAAAAATTGGGATTTGTCAGCCGCCGGTAAGCTGCATCCTATCCTCACCGCCACAAAAACTTATGCAACCAGAATAGGGCAGAGGAGGTCCGAGCAGCAGAGCTGTCGCGAGTTGGAGGGAGCTGCCGAAGATTGAGAGAGAGTGAGAGCTGGGGGCCGAACTTTTGGAGACAGACGAAAACAGAGGGAGCTGCCGCAGACTCCAAAACTCATAGCACCACCTCCAGACCTTCAACTCTCCCATCATCACCTTGACTTCTTCCTATCTCGCTGGCGAGCTTCAGAGTGAGGCTAAGAAAGAACATTGCAAAACCGTGGGAGGAAGCCAAAAGCTGAGAGTAGGAAATCAGAGGAGCTTTAGCGGTGACATTAAACCTCTCAACACCATCTCCGGCTATTCCTCCCTCCTTCATTGAACTTCTCCTTCCAGAACTTCAAGACTGTGGCTCCTCTGGATTGTTATTTTATATTTGCTTTCAGCTCACCACAGAATTGTAGTTTAATTGCCCATTAATTTTGTGTCTCCTATGGTTGTTTATTCATGGCTATGGTTTTCAATTTGAAAATGATTTTGGTTCTTGATGTTGATCCCATGAGCGGCAGTGGCTATGTTTCAACTCTTGAAGATGGTAAAGATGGCATGAGTTCTAAGTACTACAAAGGGGAGTTCTAGTTTTTAGCTTGACTATTTATTTATGATTTTTTTTTATTTTAGGAGTTATAATTTTTAGTTAAGACTATGATTTTGGTTTAATCTTTATTTGAACTAAGTTTTGTTTTGGATTGATTGATGTTGAACCTTGTGCTCATCAATATATGTGGTTACATATATATTTCATTGTAATTCTTTTGATTCTCTATTATCTTGCATGGTATTTTTGGGATATTGAGTTGATATTTCAATTACATTGGAACCAATTGCATCAATTAATTCACAATCACACACTAAGATGGCTTAATAGCATCTCTAGAGTAGGGGTTCCTATCTTTTGGTGCTAGACTCATCAGTTGATGGGGTTTGGTATTTTAGAAAACTTAGTGATTTCATAAATTGCATACAAAGTGGTTTTTAATAGTGTTTTAAGAAGTGATTATTTTCTAGGTCTGGAAATAATCATTGATTAATGCATTAGACTCAACAGTACTTGAGGTTTGGTATTTTGAGGGACTTTGGTTGCAATTGCTAGTGTCTTGTATTGAGTTTTGATTAGAGGGGTTAAACCTTGCTCGGTGTGGAAGTGTTTAATCAATCTAACTCAAACTAGCTCAAATGATCTTTTGGGCATTTTTTACTAAACTAGTAAATTGAACTCCCATTATCATTCTATGAACTATGATTGTCCTTGCAAGCCATTTTCAAGAGATTCACTTTATACATTCCTATTTCCATTCCATCATATCTAAAAATACCAAAAATATTATAATTTAGGACTTTTATTATTTTCATATAGTTGTAGTTTCAAAAGATCAAATTTTCCTCTTTTTATCATTTCATGTTAATCATTGCACTTAGTTTCTAGGTAATTAATAAAAGGCTTCTCGAGAGACGATTCGAGATTACACCATATATTGCAATCCTTGGTTTAGTTTTTGAAGAGGTTACCAAGACAAAAGCCGACAACGCCTATTCTTCATAGAGCATAAAAGGGTAAAAATGTTGTATCATTGTGATTGCTCATAAATTAATTGATTTTTGAGATATATGATATTACCTTGTCTTAAATTGCATTGAAGGTGACTTGGGAGAAATTGGAATAAAAAGCTGAAAAGGACAAATGATTGTAAAGTACCATAATTAATGACAGTTGGTGTAATATCCCAAAATATGATTAAGGGTTAAATGTAATAGATAGTGAAATAAAAGGATTTAATGGCACACTAATTAATTTTGCCATGATCAAGAGTTAATTGCTACTTGATCTTGAGGATAGATTTAGGACACAAAATGAAGGGCCAAGATTGCTCTTATAAAGTAGAAGTAATAAGGAAGATAATTAAAGCAATTTCCTTATCTTTTCCTCTTATGTGGACACAAGGCACATGCAAGACCAAGTGTAAGACCAAGTCAACACACTCTTTTTTCTTTTTCCTACAAGAAAACCGTTCCCTCCTTGCTCTATGCTTATGCAAGATTAAAATAATATATATGTATTCCATTGCTCCCATATTTCGTTTAAGCTTTGAGAAAGGAAAGGAAGAGAATTTAATTGATATATTCTTACATTTAGAGTCAACAAAAGTGGCTAGGATTTAATCAATATCCTCACCTTTATGCTTGGAGTCGGTCAAGAAGCCAAGAAGAGTGTTCGCTACCGCAAGTGCACGTATCGCGTCAAGTAATAGAGTGATAAGTAAAGATTGTCCCACGAGGATTTGAATAACAACTAGTCGAACAATAGCTTTATGTGTTTGATCAAGTTGACTCGGATAAAGTGTTGATTATGAGAGAAACAAATTTAAAAGACGTAATGATAATGGCTACTGAAACTACTGACAGAATGGGCTTCTTGCAAAGGTAATCAATTAAAGTGACTCTAGGATTGCTCTCTCCTTTTGTATATCATGAACTCAATCTACTTCCTCCTCATCATTCCTACTTATGGGATCTATATGTGTCAGTCTAAGGATCGATAATCATTGGGTAAGCTCTCTCGAGTCATAACCAACATATATTCTCCAATTAAATGCACAATCTCTTGCTGCACTTAAGGGAGAACATCCATTAATCAGCTCCTCCTCACTTTGACAATGCTAGGTTAATGACTCTATCTCTAGGTTATTAACAAACCCTACATTTAATTAATTAAACTGTAGGTCTAGCATAACTCTACCCTTGTTCTTCAACTAGATTAACTCTCTCAAGCTTAATCCATTTGAACATGTTATTCATAGCTAGCTATTTATGAATATCAGAGAAAACAGAGCAAAGTTAACACATATATGCCATTAGATAATGAAGAGGAAGAAAACCTTGAGTTTAATCCATACAAAATTATCGAACAATCCTAGAATAAAAGAGATTAGCTACACATGTTTACTAGCTGATTACAAATTACAAGAACTAAAGAAGTCATAACAGAATCACAGTGGAGAAGGGATAGAATACAGAAGTATCAAGAAAATCTGAAATGAAATCTCTTCTGATCCTCGAACCCACTTGATTCTCCTTGCTTCTAGCAATTCCCAGCTCTTAGAACCTCCTCAGCCGCCTCTGTCGTTCTTTCCAAAAGTGGGAACCCCTATTCAAAACCCTCCATTTGCCTTTTATACCATCTCAGCTGTCAAAACGCAACTCTCCATTTTCGGGGTTGGGCCGCGGCCCAAGAGTTGGTGGGCCACGGCCCAAGAGTCTCTGTTCTGAAGTTTGTGCTTGTGGGCCGCGGCCCAAGAGGTTGTGGGCCGTGGCCCATAAGCTTCTGTGCTCCTGCTTCCATTCTGGGCCGCGGCCCATGAGTGTGTGGGCCGCGGCCCAAAACCTTCTGTGCTCCACTGGGGATGCTGGGCCGAGGCCCAAGGTGTGGTGGGCCGCGGCCCAGAACTTTCTGTGCTGTAGTTGGCCTCCTGGGCCGCGGCCCAAGAGATGGTGGGCCACGGCCCAACACTGTCTTTGGGTTCTCTTTGTCCTGTTTTGATTTTCCAGCTGGTCTTCCCTTCATTGGTTGTCAGCTTCAACTTCCTGCCTCTCTTTTGCACTGCCTACAGCTTCCTCTAGTTAGCCCTGACTTACTCTGTACAAGTTCACACCAAGGACTTTCACCCACGTTAGACATTCATAACAGTTAGGGAGTAATATCCTTCACACATTCATTTTGCTGTGCATAACATGAGATAGACACAATTTATCACTTTCATCCATTCTAATACCCACTTATGCCTCCAAAATGGAGTGAAACAGTATGAAATATGAACTTCTAGTAAGAATTTCCTGAAGTTAACACACCCCCAAACTTGAACTTTTGCTCGTCCTCGAGTAAACTCTCACCATCTAGCCTAATGCTCATGCATGACCCTCTTCTCTTAAGCACTCATGTCACCAAATATACATGACTGTTTGGTTTATCAAAGGAAACTAACTCCCTAGTCATTTTCAGCTAAATGGATGTTCAACAAGAGTTACCCAACACTCATCCTTCATTTATCAAGACCAGTAACAATACTTCAGCATGTATAATTTGGAATCATTAGCTAGACCTAATCCATCGCATTCTCCTTCCTTTTTACTTGAATTTAATTCACACACTTTCAGTGTCCCAGGAACTTCAAGGTTGCATGGAATTGTTCATTGTTAACGCTTTAAGATAACACACAGCTCAGTTTTAGGTAATGTAAAGGGAATAAGCTGCAACCCAATCAACCACAGTTATGTGCACAAGAAAACTCTCACAGCTATATGTGTTTACTCCTCACTCTTAGGGTTAATTTCACTCAGTACCACTTATAGCAGGTCCTGCCATAGGCTTGTAGAAATTCTACTATCTCCACCACCTGTACACCTAGATTTATGAATCAAGGGGGCCTTTACCAGGGTTGTAATGTTGGAAAGGTCTAATGGAAGAGGCTAATGAAATCAGTGCCATGCATGATGAAGCGTAAATAATGACATCTCTCTCCCTCTTCTTCTCTTTTCCCTTTTTCTCTTGTTTGTTTTGTTTTTCTTTTCCTTTCCTTCTTCTTTTTCTTTCTTCTTCTTTCTTTCTTTTCTTCTTTTTTTTTTTATTGAAAATAAAGAAGATAGTAATTCAAATGCTAACTCCCTGCTTTTCTAAGTATCATTCAATTACCTAGCAACATCATGCATGACTTGTTAAATGTCAGATCTTAAAAGAAAGAAAAAGTGAATGGCTCAAAGGGGATTATCAACGGATGAACGTGAAAGGTTTGTGTTTGGGTTCATAGGTTTAGAAATGAATGCCCCTATCATTTTCACTAATCCACATGCAGCTGTGATTTTGAAAAAGAATTTAAACAAGTTCTAGAGGTACACTGGCATAAATGGCACAAACACTCTACTGAATAAAATTCAGGCTCAACACCCTTCCAACAATGGTTTCTCTTCTCTTGTGCACAACCCCCACGATTAATTCAACCTTAGCTTATTTCGAATACATTAACTTAACTGATCTATATGCTAACACTATGCGCCATAACTACAGCCACTTCCATACAATTTACTCAAAAACATATAGTTCCGTGATAGGGATAAGAAAATGCTTTCGGAGTGTATGAATCACTCATATCTTCTCAGGAATTCAACTACAGTTTCAAAGGTCTTGCCATGAAAACAATTTATACATGCTATGTGTAAACCAAAAACCAAACAGTCATGAATATCCAGTATTTGATTCAACTCAGCAATCCAATGCAATTCCCAGACATTTAGCTCAAAGAAATGGCGCAACACAGGTTTAAACAAGTGTATGGAAATATAAAAACACCCCCAAACTTGAGGGAAACAGTGTCCCCACTGTCCTAAGACATATTCTGTCACACAGAGCACCTGTAAAGAAATGAGCATACAACCAGGCAGAAAGAAAACATTGAACACCAGAGTTATTTAAATCATAATATCCAATAGCATATTAAACCACTGATGTCAGGCAGTAAAGCAACAATAAACCACAATATCCGAAAGCTAAACTGTTACCACAGTACTGAAATACAGTCTGAAATAAACCAATAATAGCCATAGACAATGAAAAACAACAGTAACAATGGGCAACAGTACTAGGCTAATCCTCGCCACCACCATCACTGGCAGCTGCATCAGAGCTGTCCCCCTCCACATCATCATCGCCACCAGCAGCACCGACCTCCGCCTCATCATCATCGTCACCAGCCTGAGCTGCAGCAGGTACATGAGCCGCGAATAACTCCTCTAGCCTGGTCAGGCGAACACCGTGATCCTGTAGATAAGTGAGGCACTGAGCAGCAGTGGCCTCTGTGCGCTGAATGGCCGTAAAGATCACGTCCAGAGTGACGGTAGACTCGGAGGAGGCAGGGGCACCGGATGGTTCGCCCTACTCCTGGGGGAATGGACTATCAGGAGGCGGATGAGAGGGTCCTCCCTGCTGGAAAAACGGGTCAGTCGCTGTACGCTGAGAGGCTGGAACCTGCTCGTCCGGTCGTGGCTTGATACTCAGGTAGTTGAAAGTCTTCAGAGGCTTGAACATAACATCGGAAGCCACCGCAGCGACACCCACCGACGTGCAGAAAGAGGAGATGAGATGTGGCAGTATCAGGGCGACCGAATGATCTCGGGCATGGTCGTGAAGGGTCTGATAGATCAGGGCGCCAAGATCAACAGGCTCCTTCTTCATGAGAAGGTAGATAAGGAGAGCCTGGTCTCTAGAAAGACGACTCCTCTGCGACGATGGCCAGAAGTAATCCTTGCCGAAATGCAGCCACACCCGAGCCTCCACTGATAATTGAGCCTGAGGTAAATGCTTCTGCGCCCCTCCACGAGTCTGCCACGCTACTCGGTGGTTGTACACGAGCAGCTCTGAAATCGCATCATCCGGGATGTCATCCTCACTATCCAGTAATTGTCGGTACCGGCACTCCTCAACAGCAGGGAGGGCTGTAAACTGCCGGAAGCTCTCCAAAGTAAAGTCCACCACGACTCCACGCATAGTAAATCGCCAAATGGGATGCACACAGGCATGAGCGTAAAAATCCTGGACAATCTGCAGGTTTCCTTCAACTTTAGGATCCATAAGCTTCTGCAGGTGATAAGTACGTGTGGCGAGGTAATAAAACTCGTACGATACATTGAACGGGAATTCCCGTTCCTGCAGCAAAGGGCGGGTGACAATCTTGGTCTTGGCCTCAGCAACTGCCCGGGGACCGGAGCGATCAGCAACGCGCTTAGCCGGCATATTCGCTATGAGAGAAACAGTGGAAAGCCAAAAACAATTGAAGACTCAAACATGCACTAAACATGGGCACCAGTATCAGAGAATGCAATAATGACCTCCCCCAAACTTATGACCTGACAGTCGCAACTCTGCTCAATAAGAGTCTAAACCTCAACCTCACTAACTCATACATCACTGAATCAATCTCAAAAGAATGCCTAAGGTCACTATAATGTTTACACAATGTCATTACACAGGTATGTCAAAACAAGCAGCAAGATGTGACTATCACAACACGGGCTTACTAAAAACTGATAGTGAATGTTCACAGAGACAGATTTCATGTTGTGCAGGTTAAACAAAACAAACATTACAAAAGAAAACACAAAATGCAATTCCAGGTGCACATGAGCATGCAACAGAACAACTTGCACATAGCTTACAAGTTTCAAAACCCAGTCAGTGTGTGCACAGGGCAAACATGTACAATTCACTTTATAAAATCACAGCAGACGTTTAATGCAGATAGTACATATTTACTCAACAAGGGCACCCACACAACCCTGCACAATATGCATATTTGTGAAATGGATTAGGAAACCTTTTTCCGTACAATGAAGGCATGGTAGCCCGAACAAACAATTCAAGACCAGACATAACACAAGGTATACCAGGACAGAGCAATATATTTAGACATCCTGAAATCTACAATTGAGGCCTCTCTGGTACCAATCAGAATTTACCAGTCATAAGAAACAAGAGAATGAAAACAGTGAACAAGCAATTCACAAGTACAGAGTGGGGATGTCTCAAAATAGGGGAATGATAAACTAGAGAATGCAGAATGAATTGAAGGCCCATTGTCTATTCATATGACCACAAAATGACCTAAAACCTAGGCATTGCCCTAAAAACCTATCAATTACAACAGAATTGCGACTTTGACTACCAAATTCCCAAATCAAAACTGCCCTAACGACCTCAAAATGCAAGTACAGAGCAAGAGATAGACTTCGTACCTCAGATGTAGAGAAATTTGCTCGATGAGAGGAGAAATCAAAAGGGGAATACTCCCTTTTGTGGAGCCTAGGGCGTCTGTCACAGGGGTGAGAAGCAGAGATTGAGAAGAACGCAGCACCACCGATTCACGTATCAGCAAAGGAGAAAGAAGAGGGGAAAGAGTAGAAACGCAGAGGAGAAAAAGGAGGACACAAGGGAGGAGGAAGAAATTTAAGGGAGAGGAATGGGGGAAAGGGGTCGAATGTGAGGGAGGAGAGATTTGGGGCTGGGTCGGCGGCAATGAGGGAAAAAATGAGAGGAGAAAACGCGTAGCAGGGTTTTTTAAAAACCCTGCTGTCGCGTTTAGGCCGCGGCCCAAGATGTCGTGGGCCGCGGCCCAAAACTCTCTGAGGCATGAGTGTGGTGTTTGGTCCGCGGCCCATGAATTGCTGGGCCGCGGCCCAGAACTCTCTGGGCAACAAAATGGAATCATTGGGCCGCGGCCCAAGAGTTGGTGGGCCGCGGCCCATAACTGTCTGACCTGAACATTGGATCCCTGGGCCGCGGCCCATGAGTGTGTGGGCCGCGGCCCAAACCTTTCTGAGCTCTCATTAGGATCCATGGGCCGCGGCCCAAGGATCTTGGGCCACGGACCAGAACTTTCTGAGCAATGAATTGAAGCTCTGGGCATTGGTGGGCCGCGGCCCAGAGTCTTCAATTAAGGGACTTTTCAGTTCTCCAGTTCTGGGCATTTAGGGGCTTTTCAATTTCCACAAAGGCATGTAGTCCACTATAATCATCATTGACACATAGCATACAAAACCATTGACTCTTCAATTAGGAGTTTCACAATCAACACCGTCCAACCACACTTTCCTTTGATTAACATTTCCTCCTAAACCAGGATTTTCTAGGTATGATCAGCAAATCAGCAAATTGAAGCCAACTATCATGCATAATGCTTCTCTAACAGGCATTTCAGATTTCATATCTTATTCCTAGCATCAGAAGACACAAGAATGCATAAGAGTTTGAAAACTTCCCTGGAATATGCATATCCCATCAAGATGCCACCCCATTTTGCCTAGCCATCTTCTCGGTCTCTACACCCTTCAGTTTGACCTCCCTTTCTCCCTACACAAAGTAAAAGACCAAACATAAACCTACAAAATTATGCTAAAATCAAAGAAAGTAAAAAGATTAAGTTCAGAACTTGGGTTGCCTCCCAAGAAGCGCTTAGTTTATAGTCCTTAGCCTGACTTTTCACTTTGGTCACTCCTCATTGGATAAGTAAGTGGTGGACACCAGCCTATCCACATCTCCTCCCCAATAATGCTTCAACCTTTGACCATTAGCCTTAAATCTCTCACCCTTATCATTCTCCAGCTCCACATCACCATATTTTGATGCCTGAATCACCTTGAAAGGCCCAGACCACCGAGATTTAAGCTTCCCAGGAAAGAGCCTAAGCTTGGAATTATAAAGGAGAACAGTTTGCCCTGGTTCAAAGCTCTTGGGACTGATTTTTCTGTCATGATCCCTCTTTGTCTTCTCTTTATAAATTCGTGAACTTTCATAGGCATTTAAGCGGATTTCCTCCAACTCATTGAGTTGGAGAAGCCTCTTTTCCCCCACAGCTTGTGGATCAAAATTCAACTTCTTGATGGCCCAATATGCCCCATGTTCCAATTCCACAGGCAAATGGCAAGCTTTGCCAAACACTAATCGATATGGAGACATGCCGATAGGTGTTTTGTAAGCTGTTCGATAGGCCCACAATGCATCATCAAGCTTGGAAGACCAATCTTTCCGTGTAGTGTTCACCATCTTCTCAAGAATAGTCTTGATTTCCCGGTTGGAAATCTCAGCTTGGCCATTTGTTTGGGGATGGTAGGGCAATGCTACTTTGTGCCTCACTCCATATTTCTTCATGAGAGCCTGAAATTGATGATTGCAGAAGTGTGATCCACCATCACTGATAATTGCTCTTGGTGTGCCAAACCTTGTGAAAATGTGCTTCTTGAGGAATTTCAATACCGTCTTGGCATCATTAGTCACACATGCCATAGCTTCCACCCATTTTGATACATAGTCCACACCCACTAAAATGTGTTCATTGTTGAAGGATTTAGGGAATGGACCCATGAAATCAATCCCCCAGACATCAAAGAGCTCAACTTCTAACATATTATTCAGTGGCATCTCATTCCTTCTTGATATGTTCCCCACTCTTTGGCACCGATCACATTGGAGGGCAAAGGCATAAGCATCCTTGAACAATGAAGGCCAATAAAAGCCACTTTGAATCACTTTTGCAGCGGTTTTCTCTCCTCCAAAATGACCACCATACTCAGATGAATGGCAACAATGCAGAATGCATTCTTGCTCATTTTCGGGCACACATCTTCGAATGAGTTGATCGGGGCACCTCTTAAATAAGTAAGGCTCATCCCAAAAGTACTTCTTCACCTCGTGCAAAAACTTACGCTTTTGATGAGCATTGAACTCCGGAGGTAACACTCCACAAACCAAATAGTTGACGAAATCAGCAAACCATGGTGTAGATGAGTGATCAACAAAGAACAGCCGTTCATCAGGAAATGATGCTTGGATCCTGTCAGAATCATCAAGTTGAGGGTCGGTGCTAAGCCTCGATAAGTGGTCGGCCACTTGATTCTCTGTACCTTTTCTGTCAATTATGTTCAGGTCAAACTCTTGAAGTAGAAGTACCCAGCGAATGAGTCGGGCCTTAGAGTCCTTCTTGGTGAGTAGGTACTTGAGAGCTGAATGATCGGTGTACACAGTGACCTTAGTACCGACTATGTATGGTCTGAACTTCTCACATGCATACACTACGGCAAGCAACTCTTTTTCAGTGGTAGTGTAATTGAGTTGAGCACCATCAAGAGTTTTACTCGCATAGTAGATAGGGTGGAAGAGTTTGTCAGCCTTTTGCCCCAAAACAGCACCAACAGCATAATCACTTGCATCAGCCATAATAATGAAAGGTAAAACCCAATCTGGAGCCACTAAGATAGGAGCTGAAATGAGACGCTTCTTCAGTTCTTCAAAAGCACTTAAGCACTCATCATCAAACTTGAATTCTACATCTTTTTCCAGAAGCTTAGAAAGGGGCTTGGCCATTTTGGAGAAATCCTTGATAAATCGCCGATAGAACCCGGCATGTCCAAGAAAACTTCGGATACCCTTAGTATTAATGGGTGGTGGTAATTGCTCAATAATAGCAATTTTAGCTCGATCCACCTCCAACCCGTGCTTAGACACTCTGTGGCCAAGTACAATGCCTTCTTGCACCATGAAGTGGCATTTTTCCCAATTGAGAATTAGGTTTGCTTCTTCACACCTTGTAAGTACAGCATCTAAATTCTCCAAACAAGAGTCAAAAGATGAACCAAAGACAGAAAAATCATCCATGAATACCTCAATTGTTTTCTCAATCATATCAGCAAAAATGGACATCATACACCGTTGAAAAGTGGCTGGTGCATTGCATAGTCCAAAGGGCATTCTTCTGAAAGCAAAAGTGCCATATGGACAAGTGAAGGTGGTCTTCTCTTGATCCTCTGGGGCTATGGCAATTTGGTTGTACCCGGAATATCCATCAAGGAAACAAAAGAATTCCTGCCCGGCTAATTTGTCCAACATTTGATCGATGAATGGCAAAGGGAAATGATCTTTTCTTGTAGCTGTGTTAAGCTTCCGATAATCCATACACACCCGCCAACCAGTCACCGTGCGAGTAGGAATTAGTTCATTTTGGGTGTTAGCCACTACAGTCATGCCACCCTTCTTAGGGACACATTGAACTGGGCTCACCCATGAACTATCAGAGATAGGATACACAATTCCAGCGGAAAGCCACTTCAGTATTTCTTTCTTGACCACTTCCTTCATGATTGGATTCAATCGCCTTTGATGCTCAATAGAAGTTTTATGATCATCTTCGAGCAAGATTTTGTGCATGCACATAGAAGGGCTAATTCCCTTAATGTCAGCTATGGTCCAGCCTATAGCTTTCTTGTAGTCTTTTAAAACCCGTAAGAGCTTTTCCTCTTGCAGATTTGAAAGACCAGAGGATACAATCACCGGTAATGTATCGGCCTCTCCTAAGTAGACATACTTAAGATGAGATGGTAACGGCTTCAACTCAAGAGAGGGTGGAACTTCAATAGATGGCTTCAAAGGAGTGCTCAATGCCTCAGCCACCTCAAGTGGCTCAAAATTCCTTTGTCTTGAATGAGGGAATGCCTCCATACGAAAAAGGTTTTCAAGAGCTTCTTCATCAAATTCATCCAAGCTTTTCTCTCCAATTAGAAATGCCTCTAAAGGATCTTTGATCATAGGAGTATAGGCTTCTTGAGGAATGAGGGAGTCAAAGATATCCACAAATGAGCATTGATCTGAATCATCATGGAACTTCAAGGCTTTTGGCATGTTAAAGACCACTTTTTCGTCGTCTACCCTCAAAGTAATTTCACCCTTTTCCACATCAATAAGAGTCCTTGCTGTAGCTAAAAATGGACGGCCCAAAATGAGTGGGATCTTCCAATCAACTTCACAATCAAGCACCACAAAATCTGCTGGGAAGATAAACTTATCTACCTTTACTAAAACATCTTCAATGATTCCTCTAGGTTTAGAAATGCTCCGGTCAGCAAATAGAAGAGTAACAGTGGTAGGCCTTGGTTCTCCTAGCCCCAATTGGTTAAAAACAGCCAAGGGCATCAAATTTATGCTAGCACCCAAGTCACATAGAGCTTTACCGTTGAAGTTTGTACCAATGTTGCACGGAATATAGAAACTACCCGGATCTTTCAACTTGGTAGGTAACTTCCTCTGAATCACAGCACTACATTCCTCAGTTAAAGCCACTGTTTCAAATTCATTGAATCGCCTCTTCTTGGATAACACATCCTTAAGGAATTTGGCATATTTAGGCATACTCTCTAACGCTTCAGCAAAAGGAATGTTGACATGTAATTGTTTAAACATATTTACAAACCTTTTGAATTGTGCGTCTTCCTCCTTCTTTTTGAATCTTTGAGGGAATGGTAAGGGAGGCATAACAGTTGAGGTGCTGGGTCTGATTTTCTTTTCACTATTCAGCTCTTGTTCCCTCTTTTTACTCTTGCCAACATCATCCAAACCGCCTTCAGTGTGCTTTCTCTTCTTAGATTCCTCATCTTCCACAGCAATTTCTGGAGTTATCACTTCCTCCTCATCAATTTCAATGTCCACTTGCCCATCTTGCTTTGGTTCCGGTGTGCTTGAGCTGGACATGTTCGGAAGCACCTTGCCACTTCTCAAATGAATGGCTTTACATTCTTCTTTTCCACCCCTCTTTGGGTTAGGGATGGTGTCACTTGGGAGACCGTTTCGAGCCATGGCATTTACTTGTATAGCTAGTTGCCCCACTTGAACTTCAAGGTTCTTAATGGCTGATTCATGAAGAGAAAAGGTGGCCTTACTCTCACCCCTTGAAGATTCCACTTCGGTTAAGATTCGAGACAACATTTTGTCCGTCTTGGATTCTTCTTCTTTCATAGGAGCTTGCCTTGTTTGCATTGGAAAACCCGGTGGAGGAACTGGCTTGGTGCCAGAAGTAGACTCATGCGGAGGATTCAAAGTGTTACCTTGACTCCAAGAAAAGTTAGGATGAGCTCTCCAAGCACGATTGTAAGTTTGTGAGTATGGATTACCTTGAGCAGGTTGGAATTTGCCCATATAATTGACAGATTCAGTGTCCATGTAAAGAGGGCAATTGTCCGGCATGTGGACATCATTGCATTGCTCACATACAATCGGAGTGGATTGAACAGAATGCACACCACGGGAATGGCCCTTGTTTATTTGAGACTCTAAGACATCAAAACGTTTGTTCAAAGCAGACAAAATAGTGGCAATTTGTGATGAAGAGTCTTCTTTTGTGGTGAGTAGGGCTGGGGTAGTCGGAGTCCTCCTGTCATTTCCTTGGGTGTTATTTGCAGATAGTTGGTCCAAAAGTCTGAAAACTTCATTAACTGGAACATTCCGGTAACCTCCATTAGTCATAGAGTCCACCATGGCCTTAGATTGAGGATTCAATCTTGTGCAGAAAATCTAGATTACTACCCACTTGTCCACCCCATGATTGGGGCATTGTTTCATTAGCATCTTGTATCTTTCCCATGCGGCATACAAATGCTCATCCGGTTGTTGTCTAAAACTTAGAAACTCATCTCTTGCTTCTACTGATTTATCATCGGAGAAAAAGCGAGCTCTGAATTTAGCTTCAAGATCAGCCCAAGATGTTATGGATCCTTCCGGGAGGTTGTTAAACCAATCTCTAGCCTTCCCTTGAAGAGAGAGAGGGAATAACCGCAACCGCAGTATATCTTGAGGAACACCATTCTGCTTGAAAGAGTCACACACTTCTAAGAAATACATCAAATGCTTGTTGGCGTCTTCATTGTAAAGGCCATGGTATAACCCGTGCATTTGCAACATCGTTATCATCACCGGTTTAATCTCAAAAGTGTGGGCTTGCATTTCCGGCATTCGAATGCATGATTGAGTTCCTCTCATGTTTCTGCTGGCAAAATCATTGACCGTGGCTCTATCATATTCATCCGCCATTGCTTCAGCTTCAGTTTCAGCACCAAACTCAGATTCTGCTGTTGTTTCTGTACCAGATTCAGATTCTGCTGCTGATTCTGGTTCCTCCTCAACGCGTTGTATTCCGTCCAGCACCACAATCAGTTCGTTTCCTTGCAAATGTTGCATGAACTGGTCTGATACCTGCGAAAAGGACAAGACAGCAAGTATCAAGCTACACCAGTGAAATTGAATTCAGAAAACACTGACAGATAACTTATAATGCGGAACTAAAGAATCAAGCGAAATCGACTAACATAAACCTAAGGTCAACTTAAATATTTGTTAAACCAATCCCCGGCAACGGCGCCAAAAACTTGTTCGCTACCGCAAGTGCACGGATCGCGTCAAGTAATAGAGTGATAAGTAAAGATCGTCCCACGAGGATTTGAATAACAACTAGTCGAACAATAGCTTTATGTGTTTGATCAAGTTGACTCGGATAAAGTGTTGATTATGAGAGAAACAAATTTAAAAGACGTAATGATCATGGCTACTGAAACTACTGACAGAATGGGCTTCTTGCAAAGGTAATCAATTAAAGTGACTCTAGGATTGCTCTCTCCTTTTGTATATCATGAACTCAATCTACTTCCTCCTCATCATTCCTACTTATGGGATCTATATGTGTCAGTCTAAGGATCGATAATCATTGGGTAAGCTCTCTCGAGTCATAACCAACATATATTCTCCAATTAAATGCACAATCTCTTGCTGCACTTAAGGGAGAACATCCATTAATCAGCTCCTCCTCACTTTGACAATGCTAGGTTAATGACTCTATCTCTAGGTTATTAACAAACCCTACATTTAATTAGTTAAACTGTAGGTCTAGCATAACTCTACCCTTGTTCTTCAACTAGATTAACTCTCTCAAGCTTAATCCATTTGAACATGTTATTCATAGCTAGCTATTTATGAATATCAGAGAAAACAGAGCAAAGTTAACACATATATGCCATTAGATAATGAAGAGGAAGAAAACCTTGAGTTCAATCCATACAAAATTATCGAACAATCCTAGAATAAAAGAGATTAGCTACACATGTTTACTAGCTGATTACAAATTACAAGAACTAAAGAAGTCATAACAGAATCACAGTGGAGAAGGGATAGAATACAGAAGTATCAAGAAAATCTGAAATGAAATCTCTTCTGATCCTCGAACCCACTTGATTCTCCTTGCTTCTAGCAATTCCCAGCTCTTAGAACCTCCTCAGCCGCCTCTGTCGTTCTTTCCAAAAGTGGGAACCCCTATTCAAAACCCTCCATTTGCCTTTTATACCATCTCAGCTATCAAAACGCAACTCTCCATTTTCGGGGTTGGGCCGCGGCCCAAGAGTTGGTGGGCCGCGGCCCAAGAGTCTCTGTTCTGAAGTTTGTGCTTGTGGGCCGCGGCCCAAGAGGTTGTGGGCCGCGGCCCATAAGCTTCTGTGCTCCTGCTTCCATTCTGGGCCGCGGCCCATGAGTGTGTAGGCCGCGGCCCAAAACCTTCTGTGCTCCACTGGGGATGCTGGGCCGCAGCCCAAGGTGTGGTGGGCCGCGGCCCAGAACTTTCTGTGCTGTAGTTGGCCTCCTGGGCCGCGGCCCAAGAGATGGTGGGCCGCGGCCCAACACTGTCTTTGGGTTCTCTTTGTCCTGTTTTGATTTTCCAGCTGGTCTTCCCTTCATTGGTTGTCAGCTTCAACTTCCTGCCTCTCTTTTGCACTGCCTGCAGCTTCCTCTGGTTAGCCCTGACTTACTCTGTACAAGTTCACACCAAGGACTTTCACCCACGTTAGACATTCATAACAGTTAGGGAGTAATATCCTTCACACATTCATTTTGCTGTGCATAACATGAGATAGACACAATTTATCACTTTCATCCATTCTAATACCCACTTATGCCTCCAAAATGGAGTGAAACAGTATGAAATATGAACTTCTAGTAAGAAAGAGAAAGAGAGAGAATTGCATCAAATAATCCCTCACCTTTTGCTCATGTGGTACGTTGGGACAAAGAAAGAAGGTAGTTGGTCAAAAGTATATCAAGAGAAAGAAAGAAGACTTGTTAACACAACTCCCTCCCCTCAAGTCAATTATTTCGGCTATGTTATAAGAAAAGAGAGGAGGATTGATTAATTGAATTGTCTCATCCTCTTATTCATATAAAGGTCGGTCAAGACACCAAATCAAAGAAAGAGAATTATATTATAATATTTTCTCACTTTTTGGTTTACTTGGACGACTAAAGAGAAGGAGTGTGAGAGAGAATATGAAATTAAAATATTTTCTTACTTTTCTAATAGCAAGGTCGGCCAGCCATTTAAGTGATAAGCGAAAGGAAAAAAAACTGATCATTCATCACTCTCTCTCTCACTCTCCAAGTCGGTGCTGCAGCTCCAACGAAAGAGAAGGAAGAGCAAGGAAAAGGTGAGACTTTCCACCTTGATTTTCACCTCCTTAACCTCATCTATGGCTCAAGAGTCCTTCATGAAACTTGTTCCTCTCTTCCTTAGCTTCATTTCTATGATTTTTGTTTTTGAAGAAGAGGAGTTTTCAGCCACCTTGCAAGAACAAAAGCTGAAGAATCAAAGAAAGAACTTAAGGAGAAGCAAGAGGTGAGTTTTAGCATCAATTTGAGCTATTGGTTGTGTTGGTTGAATGAGAATTTTGGCATGTGTAAATCTGCCCTAATTTTGGCTAAACAAGGGTTTGGGTAATTCATGATGTTTTGTTTATGTTATTGGTGGTTTATGATGATTGGAAACCATTTGACATAAGTTTGATGCTGAAATTAGAAGTTGGTAATTGTTGGGATTTATTTTGAATTTTCTGCCAAAACAGGACATGGAGAATGAGTGGGAATTTGTTAATTTTGATGTTACCATTGTGTTCTACATGAAAAATTATGTGGGAATAGCCCTGGGTTGTGAATTTTGGGTCATTGAAACTCAAAGTGTAAATTTGGGTTTTCAGCCTGAACAGGATTCCAGCGAGGTACTCTACTTGTGTGGTGTTTTTGGATAACCAAATGATCTCTAAAAATTGTGAAAATTTCCAGTATTAAATTTCACATTCCAAGATTCAAAATGGACATATAATTTGTGTCATTTCGTTTTTTGAGCTGTGAGTTCTGGTTGCCCAAAATTTGATGTCGAAAATGGACTTAATTCTGGAGTAGTGTGGGATTTTGTGTAATTCTGGAATTTTGTGGTAATTTCTAGTAATTATTCATATTTTTCCTATGAAGAGGACTTCAATAGCTTTCCATAGGACTTGGGATCACCTCATTTCAATTTTTGTAGAATTAGTTATGATTTTCAAAGTCTGGAGAAAATTCTGGCAGATTTGGTCTCTTATGCGAAAATTGAAGATGTAATGGCTTAATATAGTATTGTTGAACTTTGAGGTTAGGAATTGATCTTTTAGGTTAATTGACCACTTTAACTTCTTAGTTGATTTGATTAAATGTCCCTAATGATAACCAACTTGAGTATTTGAATTAAAGAATTGGATTAAGTAATAACATGTCGCCCGTAATTCTAATTATAGGATTTGACATTTGCCCTGCAAGTGATAAACCAGTGCCAGTGCACGAGCGGAAAGAACAAGGTAGTGACTCTTTCTCTTATTCTGTGTATGATGCCTTGCATATATGTCATTTCATTGAATATGCCGTGATGTAACATTGCCATTGTGAAATGCCGTTGTTGTGCTATTGTGAAACATACTGTTGTAAAATATGCTGTTGTGAATGCAGCGAAAGCTGTTGCAGAAATGCCGTTGTGTTGTTGTTGTTGTGATTTTCTTACATGCCTTGTGATTGTACATGTTATAAGTGAATTGTTACTACTGGGATTCTTTTGAATCTCATTGTTTCCAATGACTAACCTACAGCAAGGGTAAGCAGTTCAAAAGAAAAGCAAGTGACGAAGGACGGTTAGAGCTCATAGCTAGGAGTTTTAATTTTGGCGGTTGAAGAAAAAAAGATTTTTTTATGAGAATATAATAGTTACTTGAGTGCTTTCCTTAAACAAAACAAAAACATGATAAAAA